>CM062809.1:558990533-561548033 GCA_031772625.1 Pinus tabuliformis | reverse complement strand
ACCAGTTTATTTAATAAACCTAACTTAAATGCACACCAAGCTAGGTGGATCACTTTACTAAGTGAATTTGACTTTGACATAAAAGATCTTAGAGGAAAAGAGAAACTTTTGGCTGATGCGTTAAATAGGAAATTTCACTATGTGTATGAAATCTCCTATAATTAAGTGAAATTTGAATTTTTTGAACATATCAAAGAAGTCGCTCTAGAGGATCCAAAATACAAATTTTTTAGAAAAGAAAACAAGCACATAATTCTGGAAAACAATCTGAATATGGTATAAACAATGACAATTTGTTGAACTTTAGCGGGAGAATATGTGTTCCTAATCAGCTAACGATTAAGAAATTTATGTTTGATGAATTTAACTAAAGCCCATATGCTACCCATCTTGAATATAATGAACTATTTTCGGCAATAACAAAAGACTACTTTTGGTTTGGTATGAGGAAGGATATTTTAGGATATTTAGCCAAATGCCTGGAGTGTCAACAAGTCAAGGTTGAGCACTAGCATCTTGCTAGTTTACTTCATCCATTACCCATTCCTGAATGGAAATGGGATACGATTAAATTAGATTTTATAACTGGTTTACCCATAGATAGGAATCATAATGATTCTATCATGGTAGTAGTGGATAAATTGGGTAAAGCAACCCATTTCATCCCTTTCAAATCCACATATCAAACTGCTCAAATTGTAGATATATTTATGAAACAAATATTTCAATTACATGGTATTTCAAAAGTGATAATATATGATAGGGATGTGAATTTTACTTGTGCATTTTGGAAGGCCCTCTTTATTGGACTGAGTACTCATATCCAATTCAGTACTGCATATCACCCACAAAAAGATGGGTAGACTGAATGGGTGAATTAGGTGCTTGTGGACATGCTAAGAATTTATTTAATGAAAAAACCAATTAAATGGGAGGAATACCTTCACTTAGTTTAATTTGCGTATAGTAAAAACTACCATGAATCATTAAAATGAGTCCTTTTGAGGTACTACATGGGAAGAGATGTAGAACACCTACTAATTGGAGCAGTCCCGAGGACAAATTAATATTAGGACTTTATATGCTAATGGAAATGGAACACACATTGAAAACGGCCTGACAAAATTTAAAGGTTGCTCAAGATAAAAAGAAAGACTATGTAGATAAGAAGAGGGATTACAGAGAATTCCACGTGGGTGACCATGTATATGTGTGAGTTAAACTTAAGACAAATACCCTAAGGTGGGGTGGCTATGCAAAATTAGCACCCCAATACCATGAACCCTTCTAGATTTTGGAAAGGGTGGGACCTGTAGCATACCAACTTGCATTACTAGGTCATATATGAGTATTGGGAATGGGTCCCCTGGGGTCAATTTTGGGGTTAAAAGCCTAAGTTTTGTGGCAAAAAGCTCGAATTTTGTATAAAGGAATGTAAAGTATTTGCATTTTGTGGTTGCAGAGCGCGAAGATATCAAGAGTCAAAAAGGTTTTCTGCCCTTAGTTTAGATAGGTTGTGTTGGCTTGATGAGATCCGCCCTTGGTCCGCAGACCATGAGATTGTATAAAAAGGAGGTCTTAGAGGAGTCTAAGAAAAAGGATAGTTCATAGATAGTGATTGATGAGTCTGTGAAGAGCTAAGAGCGAGAGTCTTAGCGTAGGACAGAGGCTCTACAGCTGAGTGTGCATAGGCCTAGAGTAGAAGTCAACAGCTGAGTGCACAGACCCCTGCAGCTGTGTGCACAGGGAAGTTAGAGTCTGTACTGAAAAATCTGAACCATCAATAAAGAGAAGTATTATGAAATTATTGTGCATTTTACTTCTGTCAATTGCATGCGATTATGTTATGTTAAGCACTGGGTTTATGTTTTATTGCTAATTTGATGCGTGAATATATATGTTTTCCTCTGTTATATGAACGCAAGTAGAGATATATGTTTATGCGAAGACAATCTTAATTGCATGGTAGAATTGGCGAACACTTAATATAATTCGGGAAAATATATAGAAAATTAGTTACAGAGGCACGTAAGTGTTTGAATCGCTTGTTAGGGTTACGCGAAGGACGATCACAGACCTTCGCAGAAATTATGAAAGACTAATGAAGGAGTACTTTGATAAGCCCTAAAGGCTTATCGATATACGCGAAGGTAGAGTTAAAGTGTAAAATTGACATCACAACCATCTCAGGGTGCAGAAACTTGGTTCCTGCATTGTTACAGGTCTATTTGGGCACATCACTCCTGACATTCGAATCGCTACAATTAGGGCTCATCAAACCAAAATTCAGTTGTTACATGCCCTAGACAAGTCATCACATTAAATGCTTCCATCCGTGAAAGTTTCCTAGCATGAAACCTAGCTGAAATGCCTACTTAGGACACCAGCGCAGCCTTGGTCATGGGTGCAGGTAGGCCCATTCAAGCCTGCACTTCAGTGCACTTAGGCCCACTTACACCTGCTCTGGGTGAGAATGAGCGAAATTTGCATAGGGTTCTGAGAATATTCCTTGATTCTAGATAATTCTAGAAGGATCCCATCTCTTATCTCATCCTATGAGCTTGAATTTGGATAGGATATGGATCAATTAACCTCCTATCCTCTCATCCCTTGATCCATGGAAACTAACTCCAATTTTGGAAGGCCATTCAATACCCTCATTTATGACAAAACCACCTCCATTTCCCTATAAATTGAGCACTCATCATAGTGATTAGGGGGCTAGAATATGAAGATTGTAAGGAAATATTGTTGGTTTGAGATTTGAGTTCATGTCAAGTAATGTTATGCTGCTGGATTAGTGTGCTTTTGGTGTGACGAGGGTTGGACTAAAGCTGGATGAGTGACACGGGATCAAACCACATTGGGTGAAACTCTTCCTTCTACATTAATAAAGTTTTTTATTCCTTTTCTCATATTCTTGTTCATATATATGATGATTATTTGTTTCAATGTCTTCGATTCCATTGGTTTATAGTAGATAGATCATGTATGCTTTGATTGTTGTTATTTCTGTTTCTGTTGACACAGGTACCAATTGAGCAGATTCAGTTCAAGTGGGAGAGACGGGACAAATTCAAAGGAGATCAAGGAAACGAAAGACTACAAGTAAGTTCCTTCATCTCATATATCGACTATAGAAAAGGGTTAAACTAATTTCTTTCTATTGTTCTAAGTGTAGCTACCAAGGTCTTCCTAGTAAAATGTTGTAGTCAAGGGGTCCGTTAATGACCTCAACTTCAACCATTACACTTCCCCCCCCTAGTTCTATCTACAGGTTACTTAAAATTCCACAAGGTGTATAAGTGTGACCGTCAAAAGCTTTTAACGTTGTAGGTGATCGTAACAAAGGTGGTGAGCCAAGTGTTTTCTAGCAAAGAACTAATTTCTTTCTATTGTTCTAAGAGAACAGACCCCCGATATCTCTTCAGAATGTTGGAGTAGTTCTCTTCAAAGATTCTTCCCTAATGGGTACCTTTTCACTACTGTCACCATCACAAATGGTGAAAGTTGCAAAATTTGAGACTTGTGACATGATATCTTCCACTTCATCTGATTCATGGAAGATTTCCAATAATTTTGAAGTTGATATGCGTAATGAAACCATGCCGCTAAGCCCCATTGAGCTTGCATAGCAATCAATATTTTTGTCTTGTGCGGAAAATCCAAATCCATCATCACCAATTGTATGGGTTTATCGTTCGTTAGAATATGGTACTTCCTCTGATTCTTTTTCACGTACATTTTCTACTGATGAGGGAATCATCCAATAAATGATGACAAAAGAAGAACCATGGGTAGATTATCATCATCGATCCCATCTTTCAGATCACATAGAATATATTCCAAATGAACTAAATCACCCTTCAATTGTTGATTTCCTTTCGAATTCTGTATTTATAGACATAGTTGATTCTGAATGAAACATATCATATATCGAAGAAACCATTTCTATTGATATTTCGACCAAACCCAGAATTGTAGAAAACATTCATGTTGGCAAATCTTGTTCTCCATTGGAACTTGAAACTTATGGTGCTCTTTTCCGTGAATTCCACGATATATTTTTCTGGTGATATGAGGAAATTTCAAATATTGATTCTAGTATAGTTGAACATGAGATTAAAATGTATCCTGATGTCAAACTACTACGACAGCGCCTCCGTCCTATTCATCCAAAGAAGGCTGTTTCCATAAAAGTAGAAATTGAAAAACTTTTGCATGATGGTTTTATATACCCCGTTCCTCTTATCGATTGGGTTTCCAATCTTGTTCCTGTCATGAAGAAACAAGGAACAATACGAGTGCGTGTTGATTATAGGGATATTAATAATTCTTGTCCAAAAGACAACTATCCCACTCCCTTTATCAACCAGATAATTGATGACTGTGCTAGATGTGAAATATTTTCATTTATGGATGGTTTTTCCTGATATAATAAGATCAATATGTGCCCAAAAGACCAATACAAAACTACTTTTATTTGTCCGTGGGGCACATTCGCATATAGGAAACTCCCTTTTGGTTTGAAGAACGTTGGGGCAACTTTTCAAAGGGCAATGAATTATGCCTTCCATGACATGAAACACATTTTTCAACCCTATCTAGATGATTTACCTTCTCATTCACGAAAACGAGTTGATTACCTGCAACATCTGAGAGCCATCTTTTTACAATGTCAACACTACAAAATTTGACTCAATCCACATAAATGTGTGTTTTGTGTTGGTTCTGGTCATTTGCTTGGTTTCGTAGTTTCTAAAGAAGGCATTCGAATTGACCCTTTGAAGGTTAAGGAAATTCTTGATCTGCCTCCACCTTCCAATTTACTGCAGTTATAGAGACTCCAAGGGAAGGCTAACTTTATGAGGAGATTCATTCCCAACTATATTGAAACGGCTAAAGGATTTACTCATATTTTGAGAAAGGGAATTCCCTTCCATTGGGATTAGGTTGCGCAAGCTTCCTTTGATGCTCTCAAAGATACCCTGATCCGAGCATCAATAATGTATTCCCCTAATTATCAAAACGACTATTTCCTATATCTCACTGCTATAGATACAACCATTTCTATGGGTTTAATCCAAGAAGAAGATGGGACTGAACATCCGATATATTATTTGAGTCACAATCTCAATGATACGGAAGTTAAGTACTCTTATGTTGAAAATATAACTTTTGCTACCATTCAAGTTGTACAGAGATTTCGCCTCTATATCCTACTCCGAAAGACCACTGTCATTTCGGATTGCAACCCTATGACATACATCTTGTCACGTCAATTACTAGGGGGGAAATATTCAAAATGGATCATCATTTTGTAGGAGTTTGATTTGGAATTCATCAAATCCAAGTCAAAGAAATCTCTAGTTTTTGTTGAGCTTCTTTGAGACCATCCCTCAACCGACATTGACTCAAAAACGAAACCAGCAATTCTGGATGAGTCTCTATTTTTGATTTTGTCATCTGACCCTTGGTATGGAGATATACTGATCTATCTCCAAACCCAAACTTTCCAGAACAATACCTCTCGCTCGCAACAACGATGTATTCGATATCGAGCCAAATATTATCTAATCATTGGCGACACCCTTTACCGGCATGGTATTGATACGATTTTACGGAGGTGCCTCACACATGAGGAAGCCGAGAAAGTTTTGAATGATTTCCATTTTGGTGCTTGTGGTGGACATTTATTTGGTTATGCTACCACATAGAATATTCTCCGTGCTGGTTAATTCTGGTAAACCATATTTAACGATTGCATTATTGCTGCCAGAAGTTGTCATGGATGCTAGATTTTTTACTGTAAAACTCAATTACCACCTACACCACTACATCCTATCGTCATTGTTGGACCATTTGCAAAATGGGGCATTGATTTCATGACATGTAACCCTACCTCGACTGGGGGGCATGGGTATATTATTGTCACCATGGACTATTTTACGAAATGGGCCGAGGCCATGCCTACATTAAACAACAGTGGTGAGACGACTGCTCTTTTTTTCTTCAACCATGTGGTTGCATGGTTCGGTGTACCACAAGCTATAGTTATAGATCATGGTTCACATTTTCGTAACCATATGATGATTGAATTAACTGCCAAGTCAGGAATTTCCCATGACAGTTCTACTCCTTATTATACACAAGCTAATGGACAAGTTGAGGCCATCAACAAAATCCTTAAGCGAATGATTCAATGAATGATAGTAGTTCACAAATGAAACTAGCATTTAATCCTATACTCAACTTTGTGGGATTATCGAACCTCAGTAAGGAATGCAACTGGATTCACACCTTTTCAATTGGTGTATGGTTTGGAGGCAATCTTGCCCACACAATATGAAATTTCATCATTAAAACTTGCAATTGACCTGTTACCCAACACTTCTGATGAAGAAGCACATTGCTTAGAACTCATCCATCTAGGTGAAACACGTCGTGAAGGTGCATTGGCCAACGAAGCACATAAGAAATGAATTAAGGCACAATATGACCGAAATGTCAAGCCTCGTATTTTCTTAGAAGGAGACCTGGTCTTGCTTTATGATCACGAAGTTGATAAATAAGGAGCAGGGAAACTTGAACCTTTATGGATGGGCCCCTATATTGTCAAGTGTGTTTTGGAAAAAGGTGTTTACGAGTTAGTCGATTATGATGGAATTCCATTATCGTAGCCCTGAAACAGGTTGTATCTCAAACGTTACTATGCTTGATTTTGCGTAGTAAAAAAAACACTCTATATATGATTTGATTGCATGTGTGTGTGTCACAATGTGACTTTTAGAGTTTTTATGTGGTTAAGTAATCCACTTTGCATTTGTTGCAGATGTCGGAATCTTTGGAACCATTTGTTGGTTATGTCGATGGTGCTAGTCGTAGTACGCAAAACCTATCTTCTACAGCATGGGCCATATTTGCTCCAAGTGGTGAGTTAGTGAGTTTTCAAGGGATTTGTATCGGTCATTCTACAAACAATATCGTTGAGTATAGTGCATTGATCGAACTCCTCTCTGATGCCATTTCGCTTGGCATTCACCGAATCATCATTAGGCTGGACTCACAACTTGTCGTACTGCAACTTACAAATGTTTATACTATTTGAAATCCAACTATTTATCATATGTTCCTTAGAGTTCGTCTCCTGGAAAGACATTTTGATTACATGCAATATCAACACATTTCCAGGAACTTTAACACATTGACTGATTCTTTAGCAAACTATGTGTTAAACAGACATTTACGACACATGTAAAAAGTAAATTTTCAATTCACATCAATAGTTGAATAGGATTGCACATAACCATATAAAAACACTAAAAGTAAAATATATAGGTGTTTAAAGTTTTTACAAAATTTGTGTTCAAGACATGTTGGTCATCTGACCTCAAAACTCAAAATGCATACAAAAGATAATCCTGAGTAGACATAATGATGCTCATGATAACAGGTCACAGACTGAGCTATCATACACAATAGTCTCATCCAATGACTAGGTACACCAATAGTATGGTGTTGTAGCCTCATTGGTAACTCCTCGATCCGAACATCTGGTATACGGAGGGTTAACCCATCTATATGATCCTGCAACTCTACTAGTGTCTCGGTCAAATCCAAATCGTGGAGAACTACTCTTCTGAAATTTCTCCATGTTGGTTCACCCGCCTCCTATTGATGACCCATTAGTCGAGCATAACCAACATCTGCATGCATAAGAACATTTTTAGTTTAGTCTTGGAAACATCAAAACACACAAAAATCATGTAAAAACTTAAAAAATCAAAACACTTGGTCAAAGCAATTTATCTATAGCACCCCATTGAGCACCCACTAGTAACCTCAAATCTAGATCTCCACGAAAGTCCATCCCTACATATGGATGCTCCTCAATGACAATGTTTTGTTGATTGAGCCAACTGAAGAATGCAGGAGGAAATGAGATTGATGATTGACCAGCATGTTGAGCCATCAACTCAACCCATCTATGCATCCATGGATCTCTAGGACTAGTTAAACACAGTGACACATGCTGAGGTTGCATGAATGGAATTCTAAGTAAAGGCGATCACGATCGAGCCATAGCTAAAATTCTTCATCTTACCTCTCTTTACTTTGGTCAACTACTCTTTCGTCGAAGAGAGAACTACCTCAAACCAGTTGAATATAGTTGGCTTAAGGCAATCAAGTGCAAACTGCATGTATGATCTGTTCGCCAGATTAAGTGTTGCACTACCCGCCAATTTTGCGATAGTGAAAAGGATTGCTTGCAAGGGCAAATCACAAACATCCCTGATGTTTGTCTTCCCATCTTTGTTAGGATGTGTACCTCGCCGACATAATTGTCGAATCTAGTCCCTCACTGATTCACCCCCACAGGCAGAACCTGAAAGAGAATGGGGGCACTGTGTCTCGAAAATCTTGTAAGGTAGTAAACATCATCGATCAATATAGGGAGCACCTTGCCCCCTATGTGAAAAGTCTGTTCTGCTAGATCCCATGAATGAACTAAGAACTGCAATAGTTCTAACTATTGCCTCATCCCGGACAATCTGAAGTATTTGAGTAACCCATAGTCTCTGAGGGCCTCAACAGTACCTGGGTTATTTAGGGAAACCATATCCTATTCTTCATGGCCTCTTTCATGCCAAATGATAGTCATTTTGATCCGATCAAAGTCTAAAATCAAACCATAGGCTTAGTTAGGATCCATTTCATGCAAAAAATTGAAGAGCTTTTGGGTAAAACAAAAGAAACAAATTTCCAAATTGTGCCCAGTGCAGCCCTGGCCTTGAGACAGTGCGCTACAGAGCAAGTACCCTTCTACTTGACTACACTGCAATGTAGTTTTCAATGTGTTAGTCTGTGTTAATCCCAGGGTGAGGTATATTTTCCCTAGGGACCCAAAAACCCTAAAAAATTAACTAAAACTGAAAAAGAATGAACTTAAATGGAATAGAAAAGGTAGATCTCCTACCTGGTCCTGACGACGCAAAAAATGATCCACAGAATCTCTCACAATCAGCTGTTGAAGTTTGAGGTAAAAACTGGTTCAGAGCACAAAATTGAATGGTAAATATCAAATGGTGAAAATGACTTGGTAAATTCTTGTTCTATGGTTATTTCATGTTCATTAAATGAATAAACTATAGTTTTTACCTATTTTTACCAATGAAACATGTATGTATTATCCGTTTGGTGGTTCTTTGAGCAGGTTTACAACTAACATAGTGAATTGGATATGCATGATCATGAATTGTACTTTTGACAACACAGCTTACTTTTATCTCTTTTTCGAGCTCTGTTAAACATCAAAAAAGGAACCCCCCTGGAGTCCTCTTTAAGCTCTTTTTAGACTCTTGAAATATGAAAAGATTACCGAGCACTTGTCCTTTTCGGCTCATTAACTGATTGGAAATGACATCTACTCCGTATAAGTTTAACCCTTTTTCCGGACTGAGATAGATTACCTACAAGAAAGGAATACATTGATCGAACACGGTCAATAGGTTCTCTCTTGTAATATTTTACACTTTTTCGGACTTGAGAGACAAATTTACGAGAAAAGAACTTATGGAGTTTTCTTTTTGTTCCTTTTCAAACTCTCGAAACATGAAAAGGACCGATTTCTCATTGTCATTAAACTCATTAAAACATCAAATAGCGAAAAACTTGTCCATCATGACAAGATCGAGTTTCACCTTCACTAGGCATGTTAAAACATCACATAGCGATGGATTCACCCGAAGGGTGGAATTATACTAGAAGCATATGTTATCCTCCTCAAGCTTGTTAAAAAATAAAGAGGTACTTGTCAGCAATGATTGGAGAAAATGGGAAAAGGGATAAATCACTTTATGGTAGCATGTCACTCTTGAACATGACAATTTCACTCCATCTCTATGACTATTTGTGTTGGGTTATCTGCTTGATAGTTATCATACCTATGGTCTATCACACCATCCATCACTTTGGTTTTGGGTCAATCCTGCCAATTCATTTAGTGTCACCGACATGTTCAAGTGAAGTCACTCAGTAAACTTCATCCTTTGCAATACTCATAAACCTTCATTTTCATGATCGCCATTCCTGAACCTTGTGTCGTCAGTCAAATTCTGCCTTCAAAATCATTACACTCATTTTGTGTCGTTGATGGGGGATGCATCAAGGCCCTCCTGCGACGAGTCTCTTCTTGTCGACATCATCACATTATCCAGGAAGTTGACTTAGAAACACCCTTGCAGTACCTTGAGGCTTGCATACATCAATGGAAAGTTTCTTGCTTTCGACGACAGGTTGACATCACTGGCCTTCGAACAAAAGACTTTGTATGGTGTTCGATATAAAAACATCTATTCACACCATGCAGAATGTATTGTAGTACCTTGAGAATAATTATCATTATCGGTTATCTCTCTCGCATCTGTTAACAACTTACATTATTAGTTGGTAATCAGACGGTGTCTTCCCATGTTTGACTTCAGATCACATTTTCACATGGTTAGACTCGTACTTGAGCGAACGATTGGACGAGATAGAAGACCTTGGATCTAGTTTCATCCATCCGTGCTGCGATTTCAGGAGAGTACTAAATCATCTGTATGATGGCTTTACATAGATGGTCATCCTATCAAGGAACTATATCTGTAGAAGACTATCTGATTTATGTACATGTAATGAAAAGTTTATATGTGGAGTATGGGTATTCCATCCCTTAGCAATTCATGAAAAATTCAAAGATATCATGATATTATGTATTGTAATCGATGTAGGTCACTGTCTTCTTCAGATCCTCCCCTTCGCATCGTAAAGCATATCACTCGACATTATCATTTTCGACTTCATGCTTTAGGGCGCAACTGTTATAGGTCTATTTGGGCACATCCCTCCCAAATTTCAGATTAGTACAATTAGGGCTCATCAAACCCTAATTTAGTTATTACATACCCTAGACAAGTCATCACATTGAATGCTTCCATACGCGAAATTTTCCTAGCCTGAAACCTTGCTGAAATGCCTCCTTGGGACACTAGCGCAACCTTGGTCAGGGGTAACTGCGCTATAATGCAGGTAGGCCATTTAGGCCTGCACTTTAGTGCACTTAGGCCCACTTACACGTGCGCTGGGCGAGAATGAGCGAAATTTGCATAGGGTTCTGGGAATATTCCTTGATTATAGATCATTCTAGAAGGATCCCATCTCTTATCTCATCCTATGAGCTCAAATTTGGATAGGCTATGGATCAATTAACCTCCTATCCTTTCATCCCTTGCTCCATGGAAACTAACTCCAATTTTGGAAGGCCATTCAATACCCTCATTTATGACAAAACCACCTCCATTTACCTATAAATTGAGCACTCATCATAGTGATCAGGGGGTTAGAATCTGAAGATTGTAAGGAAATACCATTGGTTTTAGATTTGAGTTCATGTTAAGTAATGTTTTGATGCTGGATTGATGTGCTTTTGTTGTGACGAGGGTTGGACTGAAGCTGGATGAGTGACACGAGATCGAACCGCATTGGGTGAAACTCTTCCTTCTACATTAATAAAGTTTTTTATTCTTTTTCTCATATTCTTGTTCATATTTATGATGATTATGTCTTTTCATGTCTTCAATTCCATTGGTTTATAGTAGATAGATCATGTATGCTTTGATTGTTATTGTTGTTGGAAATAATAATGAGAGGGGGGTGAATCAGTATTATCAGATCAATAATTTTATTTCCCAAACAAATTTATGTACGCTACTTCAGTTAAGTGAACTGGCATGTACACGCAACTGTGATTAGAGAAACCAACGTATATCCAGAGAACTTGTGATTTAGACAATTTATCATGTGTTGATCTTAAACCAGTGCATCAGTAACTTATTAGATAGTGCAGTAAAAATAGAATAAAGCATCACACATAAGAAACACACATGAACACCAAGATTTAAGGTGGAAACCCAATGTGGGTGAAAACCACCTGCTGCTTTCGTCTCTGTCTTCTTTTAATAATAAGAAAATCTATTAACAATCTTGTACCAGTGTAGACTCATACCATTATGCAGGCACCCACCTGCAGAAGGCTACAACCTTCTCTCATTTTCCAGCTTCCACTGGAAGGGAGCTACAACCCCCTAGCTCTTGTACTAGCCAATTTGTTTACTAGTACGTAGGTGCCGAACTACAAAAGGCTACAACCTTATTTCTTCCTCCAGGGACCACGTTTCATGAATTTTCAGACTGGATACTCCTCGATCACAACACCACAATCTGAAGGCCACGTTTCATCCAATTTTCGTACTAGATCCATAAAAGACTTTTAAAATTAAATTGCATCAACAAACATTTAGTTAATCTGAACAATCAGATCACTGACACCAGAACACTGTGTTGAACCCAAAAACTTGCATCATCATTTAGAACCAATTGTAACCTCAAAAACCATGCATCAGAATGTATACGCCACTTGGCTGAACCCAAACCGTGTGTATACGCGACTTCCATTAATCAAACCTGTGTATACCTTCAAAACTACTACAAATATAAACTTTTGAATCAAGTATGTACCAGCTAGCAATATACTGAACATCTACTGTCAATTTACAGAGCTTTACACAGGTAGAAACAAAGACCAAGTTTTCTCACTTATACAATCAATCAATCAAATACCAGCCTCCTTATGCATTCAGTTTTACATTCAGATCTAAGAAGACTTTAATGACAGGCAACAATAAAACAACAAAATTTAATCAGATAGATCAGTTAGATCTGAAAAAGAAGCTTTTCTTTTTGTATACACTATTTTGAAGAGTATAACTTACATATACACGTGCTTTTGAAGAGATGAACTAGTGTACAGATTTGCAAATATCAAATCATAACTTTGTTGTACTTTTGAACTTCAGACAAACATAGATCACGACATTTAAAAAAATAAAACAGCTGTACATAGTCAAATCCAACCCAACCAATATCTGATCATCCAATAATAATTCATTTCAGGTCTCATGATCCTGATCCAATATTGAATTCATGGTGCACAAAGTATTTCAGATCAAATCACAAACATAGCCCCTGCAACATAAAATATACTTCAGATAGAAGTATTCCTTAGAAACCCATACACTTGCACATTTGCTTTTACTTCATAAGATATTCATTCCTTGTGTACTTAGCCCTTTGATATTCTCCTCCTTATATACTTAGATCCTTTATCAATACCTTGGACCAAAACCACTTAGGATCAATACCTTGGACCAAATATCTAGGGTCAATACCTTGGACCAAATACCCTTGACCAAATACCTTGGACCAAAACCTTGGACCAAATAACTCGGACCAAAACCTTGGTTTTCCAACATGTACGCGCTTTTCCTCTTGTGGGAGTGCGTGTATACATATACTCTGTTTTTGTTTTATGAACTAGCGTGTATATGCTGTTTTGACTAAGTGGACCTGCATATACTTCTTAAACTGCTTTACATCAACCTTTTCCTTTACCTTCTTTATTCTGATCAATAGACCTTAGTTCCATCTTCCTGTTCTTCTGTACCACTACCTAGTTACCTTTGAATATACCTGTTGTACTGTGATTTGCCTTTTACCAAAACTGAATTGACTTGTGAGTGAGTTGCCATCAAGGACAACACTTGTATCATAATGCCAACAATCTCCCCCTTTGGACTTGATGGCAACCATGATGGAAACCATGATGGTGTTGATTACTGCAAGCTGTATAAACTGTTAGAGATAACATGCAACACCAAAATACTCTCCCCTTTTGACATCAAGGGCAAAGGGTAGACCAAGCAACTTTCCTCCTTTGATATACATTATGATGTCCATGCTCCCCCTGAGTACATGCCAAGTATTCAGAGATATGATTCAAAAGAATAACATGACTCTATAACTCAACTAAGTGAGTATGACTTCCTTATGATCAAAGACTCATACATACATCAATCACCCAACCAAGTGTGGATACACCACATTTGACTCATCCACCCAACCAAGTGAGGATATACCAATTGTTTATACATGACAAAAATACAATAAACATTACATCATCCATCCCATGCAAAGTGGGGATACAAATTACATCATTTGTCCAATAGGACTCGTTCAAATGTATGAGAAGTCATATCACACCCTAGAACTTTACATGACTTAAGCAACAAATGGTATAAATATCTGAATCCATAGATGGACTCAGCAACCATAATGCCAACAATGCAGAATGCATGTGAAGGATAATGCTCCCCCTGAACCTGTGGTACCTGTGCATTGTCAACAAGTCATTCATCAAGGCATATTTGTCAGTTAGGTAAAAATCAATGAACAAAGGATATTGTTAGACTGTAATCATCAACATCATACAGAGAACCCATAATAGATTCCGACCCACTGTTTTTCTGTCATAAAAATAGATACGCTTCTTCAGCCATAGAAACTCGTGTGTATACATGACTATACTTCATGAAACCCGCGTATAATAACCTTCCTCTAAAAAACTGGTTTTAACAGTAGGAAGATGAAACAACTACTCCTAGCTTTTGTCTAAGATATTCAAATGTTTCTATGGGAAGTGGTTTAGTGAATATATCAGCAACCTGTTATTTGGAGCAAACATACTCCAATTTGACCTTTTGCTCAAGCACTTGTTCTCATAGAAAATGGTACTTGATGGGTATGTGATTGGTCTTGGAGTGCATGACTGGATTTTTTGAAATACTGATGACACTTTTATCATCACATAGAATGGATATGGTGGAGTACATGTGATCTAAATTTCTTGCAAAGTTTGTATCATCCAAAGTAGTTGTGTGCAACAAGATGCAACAGCCACATATTCTTCTTCAGCGATAGATAAGGCAATCGAACTTTGTTTCTTGTTGAACCAAGACACTGACCGGAAACCCATATAGAATGCACCACCACTAGTGTTATTTCAATCATCAACACTTCCTACCCAATCTGCATCTGTATATGCATGAAGAGTAAGGTCTGTATCTTTAGGATACCATAGTCCAAAGTCTTGAGTTCCTTGAAGATATTTGAAAATTCTTTTGACTACCTAGAGATGTGATTCCTTTGGATTTGCTTGGAACCTTCCAACAATTCCTACTGCATGCATGATATCAGGTCTGGTACATGTTAGATAAAGCAGACTTCCAATCATATATCTGTAAGTTGGTTGGTTTACTTCTGGTGATTCATCATTAGAGCCGAGACTGCATCCTGTTACCACTGGAGTACATACTGGTTTGGAATCTTCCATTCCATACTTTCTCAATATCTGCTTGAGATATTTGGTTTGTGAAAGAAAGATACCATCTTTTGTTTGCTGAACTTGTAGACTAAGAAAATAAGTAAGTTCACCAAGTAAGGACATTTCAAATTCTTGCTGCATTACTGAAGCAAAATTCTGACTCATAGGTTCTTCATTGCTACCAAAAATGATATCATCAACATAAACAACAATAATTAGCAATTTATCATTTTTAATCTTGGTGTATAAATTGCTATCTGCAAAACCTTTTGTAAAACCTTGTTGGTGTAGATATTTGTCAAGGCGGTAATACCAAGCCCTTGGAGCATGTTGTAGACCATAGAGATCCTTTTTGATTATGCAGACAAGTTTTGCATCATTTCCAAGAATGAATTCTTCTGGCCATTCAATATAAACTTCTTCTTCTAAATCTCCATTAAGAAAGGCTGATTTTACATCCATTTGATATACTTTGAATTTTTGAAACTAGAAAGAGTAAGAAACATCCTTATGGCTTCAAGTCTAGCAACAGGTGCAAACGTTTCTTCAAAATCTATACCTTCTTGTTGAGCATACCCTTTGCAAACAAGTCTTGCCTTGTTTCTAATAACTTCTCCATTTTCATTCAGCTTATTCTTAAATATCCATTTTGTTCCTATAATATTTTTATCATAAGGTCTAGGAACTAACTCCCAAGTATCATTATTTTCAATTTGATCTAATTCTTCATCCATGGCCTTGACCCAACATTCATCTTTGCAGGATTCATTTAGATTCAGAGGTTCTGTGGAGGATAGTAATGCTAGATAACTTGAGTTTCCTATAATAGTTCTTCTTGTTTGTATTCTAGACTCTTTTTCTCCTAGAATTTGAGATTCTGGATGATTCTATTGAACATGCCTGGATGGATTCTTTTCCCTATCGGTTGTATCTTCTTTTGGTGCTTCATTGGTTTCTTCTTCAATATCATTTTGATTTGATGTAGGAAAGAAATCCCCATCTTCCTCATTGTCATATTCCTCTGTTGATTTCATCTGTTTTGGATTTCTGCATGCTTCATCAACTACAACATCAATGCTGTCAACAATTTTCCAAAGTCTTTTATTATAACATTTGTATCTTTTACTTCTGGAAGAATAATCAAGAAGAATACATTCATCTGCTTTGGGTTCAAACTTACAAAGTTTTTCATCAGTCCTTTTGATAAAACATTTGCTTCCAAAAACTTTAAAGTATTTTACAGTGGGAGGCTTACCATACCAAAGTTCATGTGGAGTTTGAGTGCTATTTACCCGAACATTCGCTTTGTTGAGAATAGTCATGGCAGAAAATGCAGCTTCACTCGAGAAGGTTGCAGGAGTTCTAGATTCATCTAGCATAGCTCGAGCCATTTGTTGAACTGTTATGTTCATCCTTTCTACCACACCATTTTGCTGAGGAGTTCTTGCAGTGGAGAATTGCCTTTTTATTCCATGTTGTTCACAAAAGTCAAAGAATTCATCTGATATGAATTCTCCCCCTCGATTAGATCTAAGACATTTGATTTTTTGATCTGATTCATTTTCAACCAAAGCTTTGAAGGCTTTAAACTTTTCAAATGCTTCATCTTTATTCTTTAGAAGACCTATCCAACACATTCTAGAAAAATCATCAATAAACAAAATAAAGTATTCTTCTCCACGAGGTGACTTTTTCCTTGTTGGTCCACATAAATCAGTATGGATAAGTTCAAGAGGCTTACTTGCTGACCCTTCCTTTTCAATGAAGTGAACTCTAGTTTGCTTACCGATTTGACATGGTTTGCATATAGAATTTTCTGGGATGCTCATATCTGGAAGATCACGAACTGTCTTGAGCCTGCATGCTTTTCTTATTTGAGGAAAGCTTAGATGTCCCAATCTTCTATGCCACAACCAGTTTTCATTTGTTTTTCTTAGATAGCATTGTTTTTGTCTTCCTTTGAGTATGTATAAGTTGTTTGGAGTTCTTGTACCTTTGATCACGGTCTTTCCTGTATCAAGCTCACGAACAACACATCCATTTGATCGAAACACCACTTCATTTCCTTGATCACACATTTGACTGACACTCAACAAGTTATGCTTTAAACCATCTACATACATAACATTTCCAGCTTTAACCTTTTCTTTCAAGAAAACAGAACCTTTACCTTTAATGACAGCTGGAGTGTCATTTCCAAATGAGACATTCTTTTCTTTTTCTAAAGCATTATATGAGTGAAGTTTCTCTTTATCACCTGTCATGTGTTTGGAGCATCCACTGTCGATGTACCACTGATTTTCTTGTCCTTCTGCATACAAGGCTATACCACATCTTTCTGATTGAGATTCCTTCCTTCTCCATATCTTGGGATTTAATGGCGTTTTCTCCTTTTGAAGTGTTGGCCGAAATTTTCTCCTGCATTTAGATTCTTCATGACCAAAGTTGTTACAAATCGAGCATTCTATTTCATTTTCAAGAGGAGAAAAGTTATTATAGGAACTTTTCTTGATTCTTGTTACACTCCTTTGATTTTGTGCTTCTCTAGTCATGATGGTTTTGTAAGCAATGCATTGAGCAACCTTGTGCCCAAAGTTATGACATGAAAAACATTTCCCATTAAAGAAGTTTTTGCGACCATCGAATCTTTTGACATTGTTTACCTGTTGGTTGCGGCTTCTATTGATATTCATCCTTGGAGTAAATTGAGTATGATTTACCTGATGATTAGTTTTAGGACTTTGCTAACGATTGACATACTGTTCACTGGTCTTTGCTGCATCAAGATAGCTTCTGGTGGAGGTTGACGGATTTTTTGATTGGGATGATTCTTCAGTATATCCAAGACCTATCTCTATCAGAGGATAACACAGAGGATAACGCTGAACTTTGATAATTTCATTTAAAGTTTCTGATCCTTTAGCAAATGTAAGATTGAGATATTTTGTCTTCTCAAGATCTTTTCTTATTTCACATTCTATATTTTCATTGTGTTTTTCTCTTTCAGCAAGTTGGTGTGTCAAAGTATCTATGATCATATTATTTTCTTCTAAACAGATTTTGAGTTTAGTGATTTCTTCATGAAAGTCTTCCTGTTCTAATGCATCGAAAAAATCATCATTGTCATAAGCCATGAAAAGTCTATAATCTTGTTCAGTTTCATCTTCATCACTATTAGATAAACCATCACTATCTTCATGCGTATAGTAACTCCTTCTATTCACAACTTGTTTTCTATTTCCTTTTGCATATTCCTTCCATTTTTCATATTTATCTTTATGAGGAAATTTGGCAGCATAATGACCAACTCTACCACAAGCAAATAATTTGAGAGGTAGCTTACCTTTGAACCTTCCAGAACCCCGTTGAAGCTTCTTGACAAAATTTACCTCATCTTCTTCTTCAGAAATTCATCCTGATTCATTGTTCTCTTCTTTTTCTTTTCCCTTTGCTGATGGACCTCCTTTTCTCATTTCAAAGGCAGTTAGGATTCCATGAAGTTGAGTCACAGTAATAGTCTAAAGATCCTATTTTTCTTCTATGGCAGACACTTTTGACTCAAATTTAGAAGACAAAGATCTCAAAATTTTCTCAACTAAAGTAACTTCCTTTATTTCTTCACCCAGATTCTTCATACAGTTAACAATCTCATCTATACTTAAAAATTAACTCACTACACTCTCATCATTATGCATCTTAAGAGTTTCATATTGAATTCTGAGAGTTTGAAGCTTAGCACATTTTACCTGAGAGTCTCCTTCGTAGCTTCGAATGATTTTGTCCCATCTTTCTTTGGTTGTCTTGAGCTGCATGACCTTGACAAATTCTGATTCTAATAGACTTCCCCGTAATGTATTGATAGCTTTGGCATTAGTTTCACATAAATTCTTACCTACAGAGACTATAGGAATTGCTGCTGGAAATTGATATCCTCCTTCCACAATTTCCCAAACATCGGTTCCAAGCGATTGTAGATATGCTCTGGTTCTTATTTTCCAATATAATAAGTTGCTCCCATTGAAGATTGGTGGTCTAATGGATCCCATGCCTTCGTGATTTTTCATCTTGAAAGATCTACCTTCAAGCAATCAAGCTTCTTCTGAAGGACCTGATCTGATACCAATTGTTGGAAATAATAATGAGAGGGGGGTGAATCAGTATTATCAGATCAATAGTTTTATTTCCCAAACATATTTATATACACTACTTCGGTTAAGTGAACTGGCATGTACACGCAACTGTGATTAGAGAAGCCAACATATATCTAGAGAACTTGGGATTTAAACAATGTATCATGTGTTGATCTTAAAACAGTGCATCAGTAACTTATTAGATAGTGTAGTAAAAACAAAATAAAACATCACACATAAGCAACACACATGAACACCAAGATTTAATGTGGAAACCCAATGTGGGTGAAAACCACCTGCTGTTGTCATCTCTGTCTTATTTTTATAATAAGAAAATTTGTTTACAATATTGTACTAGTGCAGACTCATACCAGTATGTAGGCATCCACCTGCAAAAGGCTACAACCTTCTCTCATTTTCCAGCTTCCACTGGAAGGGAGCTGCAACCCCCTAGCTCTTGTACTTGCAAATTTGTTGACTAGTACATAGGCGCTGACCTACAGAAGGCTACATGTAGAAATTCCCACTGTAGATCAACAAAGTATGCAATATACTAAAACACAATACAAGATCTACTTCTACAACACTTTGCAGAATCTTAATCGAATTGAGAAGTATCAAACAAGAACAGATATAACTAAGAATGAGAAGCAATCACACATAACACAGAAATATAATCTGGGGAAAGCCTCAGCCTAAAACCCCAACTCTATATTATCATATAAGTGGAAAATAGTCACAGAATTACACAAAGCCTTAGCTTGGAAGCCAACCAGCTCTCAGTATAATCCCTCTGCTGCTCATAGACAGTCAAAGGCCTCTCGAAAACCTTCTCCTATGCCCTCCAAGGCTCCTATTTCCTTGTGCAGTTTTTCTTGGGGTCCAGTGCTTCCACACATGTGAATTCCCACATCACACTTCTCACTTGGTCCAGTAGTAACTGCACAATCCTGAAGGAGATAAATCCTTCTGCATTGATGAGATTCCTTTATAAGAAAAATACATTCAACTGATAGTACACTATCCCTCCTCTGATCTCAATTGGGTCTCTATCTGAACTGACATGCATGAGTTATTTATGAGAGAATATTCAGTTATCTGAAGTGCAATAGTTACATGCATGCAAGCATTAACTAACTGAACTTACATTAATTCAACAAACTGTTTGAATTAATGTAACTGGACTTAACTCAGTTAACTGAGCCAACTAATTACAACTCATCCTTATCTCTTTAACTGATGGATAAATTCCTCAATCAATGGAGAAATTGTTGCATGTCCCCACATAGACTTCATGTTTGATTTTCTACAACTAATTAACTAAAGATGAATTAATTAATTATTTTACAAATAGCCGCTAAGATCAAATTCGAATTTTACTTCACTATTTTAGTTCAGGGACTAACGAAAGTAGGAATCTGTCTCGAACTGCTAAAAATAGCAATGCTATTTTTAGCACTTCCATTTTTCATTCCTTGTTGCTCAGTCCAACACTGCTACCTGAACTGCTATTTATAGCAGTGCTATTTTTAGCATTTCTTGTTTCCATTTTCAACACTCCCTCTCAACAAGAAAGGCTTCAACTTGAACTTGATCCTGAACCTTTGGAATGTTCTGCATGCAACATTTCTTCCAAGTGTGGATGCTCTAGCAGCTCTAGAAACAAAACAACTCCCAACTGACCTCTCTGTTGGGCTAGAAACATACTTTGATGCTGAAGCTCCCTCTGCCACTGACAAGTGCTCCCTCTTTGACCTCTGAGCTGCTGCAACATCTCCATGCATCTTGCACCATTGCACACCCCTCTGTGCCATCCTGCATTGGTGCAACACTCTTGTGCCTCTCGCATTGCTGCAGCCTGCTAGCTCTACACAGTCTTGGGACTCCTACATTGTAGCTCTCTCTGCCGCTCCATCCGCATCTATCTCTACCCACTCGTCCAGTCCTGCTACTCCTCATCGGGGCTCCCGTAGCAAAGTCGAATCAAAGAAGTTGGGTACCTCAAGGATCCTGCCCCTATTCCAGCCTTCTTGGGTCTGTCATTCCACATCGCCCCACCTCCTACCTGGAGGTATGGATGCATGTGATCCCTCTACCCACTTGGCTCGGAATTCCCCCTACTGGGGGTCTCTACATGAGTGGATGCCTCCACTCTGTCTCCTCTCGGCTTCCCTAGTTGTGGCTGCTCCACAACCTCTTAAAGCTGCTTCACCAATCGTGGCTCCTCCACAATCGTTTGAGACTTCTACTGTGGCTGCATGTTGAGAGGTAATGTAGTCTCCCTCTCAACCACCAAGTCTCCATTAGTTTCCTTGCTCCTTAAGGCTTTGCATGCATCTTGAACCTCAAGAGCATACAAGTTCTTGACTCGTGAATCGATCTGGTTCACCTATCTAGTGATGATGTGTCTAAGAAAAACCTTTCCTTGACTGAAGACTACATCATAGCCTCTGTCTTCCAGCATCCCAATTGACACCAATTTTTTATTTAGTACTGGTACATACTTGACATCGATCAAGGTAATGCGAGCTCCATGCTCCATCTGGAAAACAACTGTGCCTACACCTGAGACACCATACTTGTCATCATTACCCGTCGCGATCTGCATCTGTAGATCCTTCTCCTCCAAGGTACTGAACAAACTCTTGTCATCGGTCATGTGGAAAGAAGCTCCACTATCAAGAAACCAACCATTTCCTACCATGGATGAAACCTTGCATGCGAAAAGTGTGAAATCCAACTCGAACTGTGAGGCTAGTGCCTCACCTTCTAATCCTTCCATGGATCCCTTCTTGGATTTCCTCAGTGATCAATTTGTAGCAAAATGGCCCACCTCATGACAATGAAAGAATCGCACTTTCGATTTGTCAAACTTCTTCCCACCATGGGAAGAACTCGAATTGGAATGAGAATCCTTCTCCTTCCCTTTCTTTGCCTTACTCGCTAAGGCACAATTTTCTTCATCCTCCTTGGATGATGAAGATCCATCTCTGGTGCTTCCCCTTATTTCCTCCTACGTCAGATCCGACCAAAGTCGTTCCCAATCTGGCAGTGTTTCTTTTCCATTAATCGAGTCTTGGTAGCTATGCCAGCTCCTAGGAAGATCGAGGAGTGCAAGACTCACCATGTCATCATCAACAGTCATGATCCCTACACTTCCAAGCTCATCCCTGTAGGTGGTGAGCTTGTTTAGATATGTAGAGATTGTGTCACCCTTTCCATACTTGATCTTATGAAGCTTATCTTTCAGCGCCAACTTCCTCTAATTGCTGCTATTCTGTTATAAATCTTTCAATGTTTTCCACATTGAAAACGGTGTCTCCTTCCCATGGAGGCTCGAGACAATGTGGTCTCGAACTCCCACCAGGAGGATTCTCCTTGCTCTAGCCACACATTTCTTCCATTCCGCCAGTTGAGTAGCATCAGTCAGCTTGGGGCTTCTTGATTAATGAAGTCCTTTAGATCATTATCCTCTAATACTGCCTCCATGCGATCCTTCCAGGCTATATAATTCGAGCTGCCATCGAGGGCATACTCGAGTCTTAAACCACTGAACACCATAGGTGAAATTGAGATGTGATAACAACTCGATTTCTATCTTCAGGAACCAAAATTTGAACTTCTCCTTCTTGTATACTATTCTTCTCCTTTGATCACCTTTGCTCCGATACCATGTAGAAATTCCCCTTGTAGATCAACAGATTATGCAATATACTAAAACACAATACAAGATCTACTTCTACAACACTGAAGAATTTTAATCGAATTGAGTAGTATCAAACAAGAACAAATATAACTGAGAATGAGAAGCAATCACACATAACAAAGAAATATAATCCGGGGAAAGCGTCAGCCTAAAACCCGAACTCTGTATTATCATACAAGTGGAAAATAGTCACAGAATTACACAAAGCCTTAGCTTGGAAGCCAACCAACTATCAGTATAATCCCTCTGTTGCTCATAGATAGTCAAAGGCATCTCACAAACCTTCTCCTCTACCCTCCAAGCCACCTATTTCCTTGCGCAGTTTTTCTTGGGGTCCAGTGCTTCCACACATGTGAATTCCCACCTCACACTGCTCACTTGGTCCAGTAGTAACTACGCAATCCTAAAGGAGATAAATCCTTCTGCATAGATGAGTTTCCTTTGTAGGAAAAATCCATCCAACTAATAGTACATTGTCCCTCCTCTGATCTCAACTGGGTCTCTGTCTGAACTGACATGCATGAGTTATTTATGAGAGAATATTCAGTTATCTGAAGTGCAGTAGTTACATGCATGCAAGCATTAACTAACTAAACTTACATTAATTCAACAAACTATTTGAATTAATCTAACTGAACTTGACTCAGTTAACTGAGCCAACTAATTACAACTCAATATTACAACTCATCCTTATCTCTTTAACTGATGGATAAATTCCTCAATCAATGGAGAAACTATTGCATGTCCCCACATATACTTCATGTTTGATTTTCTACAACTAATTAACTCAATATGAATTAATTAATTATTTTACAAATAGCTGCTAAGATCAAATTCGAATTTTACTTCACTATTTTAGTTCAGGGACTAACTAAAATAGGAATCTATCCCGAACTTCTAAAAATAACAATGCTATTTTTAGCATTTCCATTTTTCATTCCTTGTTGTTCAGTCTAGCACTGGTACCTGAACTGTTATTTATAGCAGTGCTATTTTTAACACTTCTATTTTTAGCATTTCTTGTTTCCATTTTCAACACTACAATCTTCTTTCTTCGTCTAGGGACCACGTTTCATGAATTTTCAGACTAGATACTCCTGGATCACAACACCACAATTTGAAGGCCACATTTCATCCAATTTTCATACTGGATCCATAAAAAACTTTTAAAGTTAAACTGCATAAACCAACATTTAGTTAATTTGAACAATCAGATCACTCACACCAGAACACTGTGTTGAACCTAGAAACCTGCATCATCATTCAGAACCAGCTGTAACCTCAAAAACCATGCATCAGAATGTATACACTACTTGGATGAACCCATACTGCATGTATACGCTACTTCCATTAATCAAAATTGTGTATACCTTCAAAATTACTGCAAATATAAACTTTTGAATCAAGTCTGTACCAACCAGCAATATACTGAACATACACTGTCAACTTACAGAGCTTTACATAGGCAGCAATAGATATCACTTCTTCTCACTTATACAATCAATCAATCAAATACCAGTCTAAGAAGACTTCATTGACAGACAACATTAAAAAAACATAATTTGATTAGATAGATCAGTCAGATCTGAATAATAAGCTTTTCTTTTGTATATGCTATTTTGAAGAGTATAACCTACATGTACACATGCTTTAGAAGAGACGAACCAACGTATAGATCTGCAAATATCAACTCATAACTTTGCTGCACTTCTGAACTTCAGGCAAACCCAAATCACGACATTTAAAGAATAAAACATGTGTACACAGTCATATCAAGGCCAACTAATATCATATCATCCAATAATAATTCATTTCAGGTTTCATGATCTTGATCCAGCATTGAATTCAAGGTGCACAAAGTATCTCGGATCAAATCACAAACATAGCCCCTACAACATAAAATATACTTCAGATAGAAGTATTCCTTAGAAACCCATGCACTTGTACATTTACTTTTACTTCATAAGATATTCATTCCTTGTGTACTTAGCCCTTTGATCTTCTCCTCCTTATATACTTAGATCCTTTATCAATACCTTGGACCAAAACCACTTAGGATCAATACCTTGGACCAAATACCTAGGGTCAATACCTTGGACCATATACCTTGGACCAGATACCTTGGACCAAAACCTTGGACCAGACCAAAACCTTGGTTTTCCAACATGTACGTGCTTTTCCTCCTGTGGGAGTGCGTGTATACGTATATGCTATTTTTGTTTTGTGGACCAGCATGTATACGCTGTTTTGACTAAGTGGACCTGCGTATAATTCTTAAACTGCTTTACATCAACCTTTTCGTTTACCTTCTTTATTCTGATTAGTAGACCTTAGTTCCATCTTCCTATTCTTTTGTACCACTACCCAATTACCTTTGAATATACCTGTTGTACTGTGACTTGCCTTTTACCAAAACTGAATTGACCTGTGAGTGAGTTGCCATCAAGGACAACACTTGTATCATAATGCCAACAATTGTTTCTGTTTCTGTTGACACAGGTACCAATTGAGCAGATTCAGTTCAAGTGGGAGAGATGGGAGCAATTCAAAGGAGATCAAGGAAGTGAAAGACTACAAGTAAGTTCCTTCATCTCATCTATTGAATATAGGAAAAGGTTAAACTACTTTCTTTCTATTGTTCTAAGTGTAGCTACCCACTTAGGGAAAATGTGTTTATCCGTAGATACAAATTCCATATAACATGCATCCCCCCATATTGCTTCAGGTGAGACTTTAGTCTGCACTCCAGGAGATGACATTGAAAGGGCTAGTAGTGTAGGGATTTACTTGGCTGACTAACACTGAACCTGGGTCAGGGCCCATCAAGCCAACAAATAGTTCCATTGGGGACCAGGATCTACATAACGAGATGTGTGATGTCGCATCATTGGAATCCAACTAAGAAGGAGATTGAAGTTTGGTTGGATAGAAATATCCACCAATTCACAGCGCAAGAATACATGAATTTGCGATTGATGAAATAATAGTGGTTGGACAGATATCTATACACAAAGATACATGAAATCTTCTTTTGTTCCTTCCTGGCTGAATTATACAAGTGGATCGCGAAGTTGGTAGATGATCAAGGGAGGTGAAGGCTTGACGGTCCAATTTTCTGGACCCCGGAGTTAGTGTGGAAATTAGAAGCCTCTGAAGATAAGATCGCGTGTGCTATCGATCATTGGCTCGACCATATCATAGGAGGGTTTATGACAGAGTTCACGGTCGATACTTCGGTCAATTACAACGAAGAAGAACACCGATTCTTCAAGGGGGCGCAAGGTAAGTATTTAAAATTGTTAAATACTTGGATTAAGATGCTCTTGTGTGAAAAGAGGGTTATGCAGTTACCTTGAAGTTTGGGGCTACATGAAGTGGAAGGACTTTCAGGGACGGAGGAAGAAAAGGTCCTAAATATAGCCCACTAATTGAGCCTCCTCTGAGTGATGACGAAGGAGCAGCACAAGCTTCTCTGCTGAGTGCTATTCAGTGGATAAGACAAGGGTTCCCGCGAATACCTGCACTGCCTCCATCCTCATCTCATCCATCCACACCGTCTCCATCTTCACCTCCACCACTTACCCCTTCACCCACACCACCGCCACCTCCACCACTGTTCAACATGGCAAACTCCGTAAAGCTACATGTGTTCAAGGGCATAGGAAATGAAGATCCGAACCAGTTTTGGTTCGTCGCGAAGGTTGTATGGGAAGCTCAGGGTATCATGGATGATCAAATGAAGAAAGAAACATTGGTTAGTGCTTTGCAGGACCACGCACTAACATGGTACATTAAGTACAATACTGATAACCTGATGTTCACATTGGCAGATATCTAGACTGCGCTAAATAGGGAATTCAGTAGACCTAAGTCTCAAGCGCAATCCATTGTGGGATTCAAGGAGATCA
This sequence comes from Pinus tabuliformis, assembly GCA_031772625.1. Taxonomy (NCBI): domain Eukaryota; kingdom Viridiplantae; phylum Streptophyta; class Pinopsida; order Pinales; family Pinaceae; genus Pinus; species Pinus tabuliformis. Next base: position 561,521,030 of record CM062809.1, on the reverse strand, counting down.
TGATGAAGCCTAGAGAGATGCCCTAGGATTTGGATCAAATATTGAAGTGTACGATCCGTGAAGCCAACATGAATTTGACTGATGGGCAGCACCGCGAATGGTTTGTGGCCTCGCTCCTACCTCACCTAAGGGTTGCACTATCACAACAGAAGATCGGGACCCAGGCGGAAGCTTTGGAAATCGCAATGAGATTGCACGAGACACCAATGTAGGATGCTAATCTGGGGGTTTAGCATATTCACGCGCAATTACAGAACCTTTGCCTCGAAATGCAAAGCCTGAAGAAAGACAGAACAACCCATCCAGAGGTGCGTGAAGAAATTTGGTGCCTGAAATGCAAAGGTCAGGGGCATGACAAGGATCATTGTCCAATCTTTGCGAATTATGTTTTAGCTGGGGGACCAATGTCTTTGAGTCTGGAGGTTGCAGCAGGGCCAAGTACAGGGCCCGCACTATGGTGTGCTATCTGCCAGGTAGCTAGGAAACATGCGACCAACAATTGCCATTTGCTGTAGAAATTTGTACAAACACCACAACAACTCTTCTGCAATTTCTGTTAATCAATGGGGCACAACGAGCATAATTGTCATAATTAAGAATTAATGATGGACAGTACACTTGCATACAGGGTGCAAGAAGAAACACGGCCTCCAGATCAAGGTGCTGGAGGAGTGCGAGATGAGTATCAAGGGCGCGGCCAAGGCCGAGGTGGAGGGGCACCTGGTAGAGGTCGAGGGCAGCATATTTGTTACAATTGTGGAGGACTAGGACACTACGCGAGGGATTGTCCGAATCCGATGTGGCTGTCATGCCGCTATTGTACTTAGTTTGACCATGTGATAGAGGATTTCCCTATATTGTTGGCTAAGATTTGTGAAAAGGGGGCGCAACCTCCACAACCAACTCAGAACGTACAGATGATGAGGGCTAAGCCTCGTGAGGAAGACCCTAAGGTAAAAATTATGCTGCGAAGTGGAACAATGACTGGTGAGGATAAAGGGAAGCAACCTATAGAAGGTGAGTGGGTTCGAAAAGCACTAGAAAAGGAGACTGGGTTTGATTTGGAATGCCCAAAAGAAAAATTTATGGAAGCAAAGAAAATATTCATTGAGGCCTCTACCTTAGGAAGTCATGAGAAACCGGTTGAAGAAATGGACCCATCCATGATTACCACGTTCTTAGAGAGCTGCATGAAACTGCTATGCGATAGCAAGGCAGTGAAGGGACTGCATGAACTGATCAATTGGTGTGCTAGCAAGGAAAATTCTACTGATGAACGCGTGTAGTCAGAAATATTGGTAAGCATAAGGCAAGGACTGGACGTGAGATGAGACTCACTACGCAGATAGAGAATACAAAATGGACCAAGTTATCTTAGACCTAGGGTCCGATGTGAATGTTTTGTCGAAACAAACATGGGAAAGAATGGGGAGACCTGTGCTATAGTGGTCTCCAATCCAGTTAAGGATGGAGAATCAACAGAAAATCATCCCAATGGGGAGTTTACAGGGGATAACAGTTGACATTGAAGGGGTGAGTGCACTAGCGGATTTTGAAGTAATAGAGATTGTGGATGATAGCAATCCCTACCCCGCGCTCCTTGGGATCGATTGGGCCACTGACATGAATGGGGTAATCAACCTAAAGAAGTGAAAGATGATATTTGAGAAGAAATCGCTCCACGTAGTGGTGCCACTGGATCTTGAAGAAGGACCATGCTATACAGAACTGGTCCGTGATTATGAAAGTGATGATGATTTGGACCAGATTTACAAGATAACAACACGAGATCAGGATTGGGTAAATCTGACAATAGACGGATGTATTGCATGGGACCACAAGAGCTCCTGCACATCAGATTTAGACGAGGAACTAGAGCACTAGTAGAACTGACTGCATGAAGTATCTATGCTACGCTATAATATGATGACCAAGTCATTGCTCTGTTTATCATCAGAGGTAAGAAATCTGCCTCACTATGATGGGTTAACTGATGTTGATCATCTTTTGGATGCATTTGAAAGGGAAGTACCAGAGAAGCATCACTTCCAGGCATTAATTTGGGCACTGCGCGCGACACCCGCAAGATGGTGGGGTATGCATAAGGACAGTTTTGAGGATTGGCGTGAATATAGAAGAACGATGAGGATACCCTTTGGCCACCTGAAGGTACGAATAACAAAAAAGTATGATGGGAGAAATGATATGCGCAGTCATTTGGACAAATGGACTGAAGTATATGGAGCGAAGCCTCAGCCGGAGTGGGTCCATCTATTTTGTCATACCTTGGATGTTATATTGATGAATTGGTACTTGGAGACAGAACTCCGTCATGGCACTGAAGAATGGGATTTTTTGCGCTAAGGATTTCTAATTACGTTAGTTTTATTGAAATATGGCAACAAGAATATTCCAATTTAATTTGTCCTTGAATTAAATTGTGAATTAAAATCGAATTTAGTCTTAGCAGCTACTTGGAAATTAATTTATTTTAAATTAATTAGTTGGAGAAATTCAAGTTAGAAGTCTTTCTAAAGTCATGCAAGAGTTATCCCTTAAATTAAGGAGATAAGATTGAGTTGTAATTAGTTAACCCAGTTTACTGAGTTAAGTCCAGTTAAATTAGTTCCAAACTGTTTAAGGAGCTAATAGTGAGTTAAGAGTTAGTTGATGCATCAATGCACTCAACTAGTGCTACTCCAGTTAACTGAAGATTCCCTCATCAGAAACTCATGCATGTCTATTATGAGAAAGACCCAGTTGAGATAAATGTTCAAGAATAGTGTACTATCAGTTGCATGCGTTATCTCATGGAGAAAACTCATGCATGCAGTCAAGGATTCATCCTTGAGGATTGTGCAGTTTTGAAGGATTGGTTTTCCACTTGGTTAAAGGAAAATCATCCACAAGGAACAGCGCAAGGAAATAGGAGCTTGGAGGGCAGAGAGGAAGGCTAGAGAGAAGCCAAGATTGCTTGTGAGCATCTGTGAGGATTGTACTGAGAGTTGGCTAGCTGTGAGAGCTAAGGCTTTGTATAATTCCTATGTATTTCCACCATGTATGATAATACAATAGTGTGGGGTTTTTAGCTGAGGCTTTCCCCAAAGTATTTTCATGTGTATTGTGCCATTGATTCTTCTTCTTTTGGTTATATTGTTCATCTCGATCTTTAAGCTTCCGCAAACTGATAGTAGAAGTGCGTTATAGTATTCTGCTTTGATTTATATTGCATTATCGGGTTAACCTACAATAGATTTTCTACATGGTATCAGAGCCAAGTTTGTAGAAATTTTCTACATGGTATCAGAGCTATGAACAATATACTGAGAAGATAATTCGAAGTTTGAAGTTCGGGGTTGCAGGTGCAAATTTCATACTTCAAGGTTGGCTAATGGCATTCTATGGCTTGAGACTCGAGTATGCCGTGGAAGGTAGCTCAAATTACATAGCATGGAAAGATATAATGGAGGCTGTATTAGAAGACAATGGCTTGAAGAAATTCATTGATCAAGAAATCCGAAAGCCAGCTTCAACTAATGCACAAGAGTTGGCTGAGTGGAAGAAGTGTGTGGTGAAGGTGAGATGGATCATCCTTGAGGGAGTTCGAGACCATATTGTCTCGAGTCTCCATGGAAAGGATACTCCATTTTCAATGTGGAAGACATTGAAGGACCCCTACTAGAATAGTAGCGACCAGAGGAAATTGGCGCTCAAGGATAAGCTTCGAAGAATCAAGATGGAGAAGGGTGATACTATTTCTACATATATGAACAAACTCACCACCTGCAGAGATGAGCTTGGCAGTGTGGGAATAACTACTGCCGATGATGATATGATGAGCCTTGCTCTCCTTGGCCTTCCAAAGAGTTGGAATAGCTACCAGGACTCTATGAATCGAAGGGAGAAACTACCGGATTGGGAACAACTGTGGTTGGATCTTATGTAGGAGGAGATCAGGAGGAGCACACGAGATGGTTCTTCATCCAAGAATGATGATGAAGAAAATATGGCCTTAGCAAGTAAGGCAAGGAAAGGGAAGGGGAAGGCTTCCCATTTCAAATCGAATTCTTCTCATGGAGGGAAGAAGGGTGACATGTCTAAAGTAATATGCTTTAATTGTCACAATATGGGACACTATGCGACTAATTTACCATCCAAGAAGTCCAAGAAGGGATCCTCAGAAGGATCGGAAGGTGAGGCATTAGCCTCTCAGTTCGAAATAGACTTTACCCTCATTGCATGCATGGTGTCATCGATGATGGGTTGTGTCTGGTATCTTGACAGTGGAGCCTCATTCCACATGACTGGTGATAAAAATTTATTCAGTGCCTTGGAGGAGAAAGACCTCAATATGCGCATAGAGATGGGTGATGACAGAAGGTATAGAGTTTCAGGAGTGGGCACAATTTCTTTTTAGGGGGAGCATGGAGCTCCTCTCACCTTGAAAAATGTGATGTATGTGCCTGGACTGAAGAAGAACTTGGTATCGGTTGCGATATTGGAGGAAAAAGGCTACGATGTTGTCATCAGTAAAGGAAAGGCATTCCTAAGACACATAGCCATGGGTCAGACCAAGAGGATAGGGATTCGGGTGAAGGATCTCTATAAACTAGAGGTAGATGATTGTGCAGCATTGAGTACGAAAGCAGAATTGGTGCAAAGCCAAGACATTGGCAAGTTGTGGCACAGGCGGTTGGGCCATTTGCATCATGGGGATTTGAAGATAATGCAGCAGATATCTACAGGACTTCCCAAAGGTAAACTTGAGTAAGTTGACACATGCAAAGGTTGTACCTTGGGATAGTACACCAAGTCTTCCTTTCATGATTGAGACAGTCGAGCAGAGGCTATCTCAGAGCTAGTTCATACTAATTTGCGTGGACCATTCTTGATGGAATCCATAGCAAAGAAAAGGTATTATGTGATTTTAATTGATGACTATTCTCATAAATGTTGGATTTATTTCATACAGAAGAAGGACCAAACTTTCACAAAGTTCCGTGAGTTCAAAGCTTTAATCGAGAAAGAGTTAGGGAAGAAGATCAAGGGCTTGAGAAGCAACAATGGTGGAGAATATGTCTCTCAAGAGTTTAAGGAATTCTGTGCAGCGGAAGGAATTAAATGAGAGTTGATGGCACCTCATAACCCACAGCAGAATGGGGTGGCCGAGAGGAAGAATAGAACTATTGTAGGGGCAGCACGGGCAATGCTGCATGACCAAGGTCTACTACTTCACTTGTGGGCTGAGGCATGCAACACAACGGTTTATTTGCAGAATAGAAGCCCGCATCACATACTTGGGATGAAGACACCATAGGAAGCTTTCTTCGGTAAGAGACCAGATGTGGGTCACTTCAGGATCTTTGGCTCATCAGTATATTGCTATGTGACAAAGGATGCATGGAAGAAGCTTGAGTTGACATTAGAGTTGGGGATATTTGTGTGGTACACTGATACACCTCACAACTATTAGGTGTACTTTCCTACCAGTCGGAGGACAGTGGTTCGCAAAGATCTCAAGTTTGATGAGCAGAAGGCCATGCGAGTTTCCCTTGAGAGGGAGCTCCAACTACAGTTTATGGAGGAACTGTTGGTTCCTAAGGAGGAGGAGCCTCAGACTGATGTAGAGTAGCTGCATGTAGAGGTTCCAAGAGTGGAGACATCCACTCAAGTAGAGTCTTACAGAGATGGATGAAAGCGCACAAGAGAAGCTAATAGATTGTTGGAGGATGCGAGAGAGAATGTGGGAGCAGCATATTCTTAGCACAGATAGAAGAGGCCACCTGAGAGGTACACTGGATACATGGCCCTTGCTAGGGAATGTGTTGAGACTGAGCCATCTTCCTTTGAGGAAGCAGTCCAACAACAGATTTGGGTTGATGCTATGGTGGAGGAGTATGACTCCATAGTTTGTAATAGTGTTTGGTACGTGGTTCCGAGACCGGAGAATAAGTCAGTTGTGAGTTCCCATTGGCTTTACAAGGTAAAGCAAGCTACTTATGGTAGTGTGGAGAAGCATAAGGAAAGATTTGTTTCCCGTGGATTTTCACAGGTTGGGAGGATCATGTTGCTACAGTATATTTTGACAGAGGAGCAAGATGTTGACATTTTGACAAGGGCATTGTCAAAGTGTAAATTCGAGTTCTATAGAGATAGGATCGGGGTGGCAGATAATCCCTTTCTTGTTGAGAGGGAGTGTTGAAATATGGCAATAAGAATATTCCAATTTAATTTGTCCTTGAATTAAATTGTGAATTAAAATCGAATTTAGTCTTAAAAGCTACTTCGAAATAATTAATTAATTTATGTTAAATTAATTAGTTGGAGAAATTCAAGTTAGAAGTCTTTCTGAAGTCATGCAAGAGTTATCCCTTAATTTAAGGAGATACGATTTAGTTATATTTGAGTTGTAATTAGTTAACTCAGTTCACTGAGTTAATTCCAGTTAAATTAGTTCCAAACTGTTTGAGGAAGTAATGGTGAGTTAACAGTTAGTTGATGCATTAATGCACTCAACTAGTGCTACTTTGGTTAACTGAAGATTCCCTCATCAGAAAATCATGCATGTCTATTCTGAGAAAGAACCAGTTGAGATAAATGTTCAAGGATAGTGTACTATCAGTTGCATGTGTTTTCTCATGGAGAAAACTCATGGATGTAGTTAAGGATTCATCCTTGAGGATTGCGCAGTTTTGAAGGATTGGTTTTCCACTTGGTAAAAGGGAAAATCATCCACAAGGAATAGCGCAAGGAAATAGGAGCTTGGAGGGTAGAGGGTAAGGCTGGAGAGAAGCCAAGATTGCCTGTGAGAGTCTGTGAGGATTATACTGAGAGTTGGCTAGCTATGAGAGCTAAGGCTTTGTATAATTCCTATGTACTTCCACCATGTATGATAATACAATAGTGTGGGGTTTTTAGTTGAGGCTTTCCCCAAAGTATTTTCATGTGTATTGTGTCATTGATTCTTCTTCTTCTGGATATATTGTTCAACTCGATCTTTAAGCTTCTGCAAATTGATAGTAGAAGTAGGTTATAGTATTCTACTTTGATTTATATTTCATTATCGGGTTAACCTACAACATATTTTCTACAAGTTTTGATGAGGGATTTGAATCTATCGATGAAGCATTGCAGGAGGTTAAGACAGCCAGCTTTAGGATACCATAGGATCCTCTAGACCTGATTCAACCTGATTGGACTACCCAGTTGAGCCATGCGCTGGAGTGTTACAATGTAACAATGGAAGAAGAATATGAAGACCCGAGAAATATTAATATCCCAAAGACTGAAGGTCACTGCGGAGTTGAACGACCACAACTAGAGAACCCTGGCATAAAAACGCCACTTAGAACTAGACAATTGAACATTGGCATGGAGGTAGAGCCGAAGTTTGCAAAGATTTGGGACTACTGGGACGACATGATGGTAGATAAGGTCACTGAACTGCTCCACGAATATCAGGATTTGTTCCCCACGAAGTTTCCGGTCTGAAAGGAATAATAGGAGACTTGGGTGTCATGAATATTGCCCTAAAACTGGATGCAAAACCTGTGAAACAAATACCTTACCGCCTCAATCTGAAGTATAAAGAAAGGGTCCGCTTAGAATTAGACAATATGCTCATGGTAGGTATTATTGAACTGATGGAAGAATCTCATTGGGTAAGCCCAATAGTGGTTCAAGAAAAGAAGCAGAGGGAAGAAATAAGGATATGCGTAGATATCAGGAAGTTGAATGATGCCTGCGTGCATGATCCCTTCCCAACCCTGTTCACCGATGAGGTCCTGGATAATGTTGGCGGCCAAGAAGCATATTCGTTCACTGATGGGTTCTCTGGGTACCATCAAATCAAGATCGCGTTGGAGGATAGAAGTAAGACGACCTTCACGACTGAATGGGGATGCTTCCAGTATATGGTGATGCCTTTTGGGCTAAAGAACGCGTCGATGATATTTTCGCGCATAGTCATCACGACTTTCAAGGATTTTATTCATAAATTTCTGGAAGTATACTTTGATGATTGGACAATGTTCAAATTGGTGAAGCGCCATGTGGAAAGTCTGTGCTTGATGCTAGATACATGCCAGAGGTATCAAATCGTGCTCAATATGAAGAAATGTTTGTTTTGTGTCCCTTTTGGGATCTCGCTGGGCCATCTGGGATGCAGAAAAGGCTTGATGGTAGACCCAGCTAAGATCGCAGTCATAATAAATTTGGAGGCGCCAAGGAGTGTGAAACAGCTGCGCACAACACTGGGGCATACAAGATACTATAAGAAATTCATCAAGAGCTATGCCCAGATTACCATGCCGATGGAAAAATTGTTAAAAAAGGATGTTACGTTGTGTTGGAATGAAGAATGCCAGAAGAGTTTGGATGTGCTGGAGGAGAAGATGGTCATCACACTGATCCTGGTCTTCTCAGATTGGAAGAAGTAATTTCATGTGCATGTGGAAGTGTCATGTATTGCGTTGAGAGCAATACTGACACAGGACGATGAAGGGGACTTGGATCATCCTATAGTGTTCGCAAGTAGGAAGTTGTCTAAAGCAGAGTAACATTAATCCATAATAGAGCGTGAAGGATTAGCTATGGTGTACGCACTCCAGAAGTTCAGGCACTATTTGTTGGGTGGACATTTGAAGATGTATATAGACTATTCTGCATTGAAATACCTAGTCAACAAACCTATGTTGGGGGGAAAGATATGAAGGTGGTTGTTGTTGTTCCAGGAGTATGATTTTGAAGTTATTGTGAAACTAGGATGCTTGAATGTTGGACCAAATCATCTGTCGTGCATTGAAACGGGATAAGAACCTACTAATTTGGAAGAGGGGCTACCTGATGCGTAGCTCTTTGCAGTGCACATCGCTAATAGTCACTTAGAAGATATTATCCACTTCTTGATGACAGAACGGCTCCAGAAAGTTATAGAAGTCAACAGAAGAAGGAATTGGTAATGCGTGTGGTAGATTTTTCTGTTATTGTAGGGAACTTGTAGAAAATGGGATCAGATTAAATATTATGATGTTATGTGCCAAAGTTTGAATGAAACAAAATCCTCGTTGAGTGTCATGACGGAGCTGCAGGAGGTCATTATGCAGGAAAAGCAAGAATGGAGAAGATTCTACGCGTTGGGTTATGGTGGCCGACCTTGCATAAGGAATAAAAAGCGTATTGTAATGCATGCGATGCATGCAAAAGGACGGGCAGACCCTCACGCAGGGATGAGCTGCCGCTGAATCCATAGATATCACTACAGCCCTTCGAGAAGTGGACGATTGACTTTGTAGGACTAATTCAACCTCTAGAGAAGAAGATGGGTGCGCGATATATCATCACCGCGACGAAGTATTTAACTAGATGGGTGGAGGCGTAACCTGTGAAGGAATGTACAAGTGCAACAACAACCAAATTTATCTTTGAGTACGTACTGACATGGTTTGGTTGTCCAAAAATTCTAATGAGCGATCACAGTACACACTTTCTCAATGAGACAATTAGCGCGATGATGAGGGAATTTCAGGTTTACCATCAGAAGAGCACGCCATATCACCTGCAGGCTAATGGAACGGTAGAAGCGTTTAATAAAATACTGGAGAATGCACTCACAATATTTTTAGTGCTTAAAGAAACGACTAGGATGTTCGTGTGCCCACGGTGCTATGGGATTACATGACAACTTGCAAGAAGCTGACTGGACAAATGCCGTTCAAACTAGTTTATGGCGTAGAGGCTGTGATGTCGATGGAGTACATTGTACCTATTTTGTGCATAGCGGAATTCATAGGAACGATAGGTCGCAGAGCCTTGGAGGAGAGGCTCGCGCAGTTAACGAAACTTGAGAAGGATAAATTTCTAGCTGGATTTCATTAACAAGTTCAAAAGGAGCACGAAAAGGCATGGCATGATCGACACATCAAACTGTGCACCTTCAAGGTAAATGATCTAGTTTTGTTATATGACAACAAGTTTGATAAATTTCCAGGGAAATTTAGGATGCATTAGATGGGGCCCTACATCATGAAAGAGATTATCGATGGTGGAGCAGTTCAGTTGGTAAACTTGAATCGAGAACCATTCCAAGGATGGGTGAATGGAAGCCAATTGAATCCATACAACGGCGATCCGACTAGATGACTACATGATGGCAGCATAGCCTTAGCACTCCAAGGAGCTGGAAGGAGGCGCGGGACTATAAACTACACTGCTCGGGTTGGGGAGCTGCGTGATTGGGGAACTCCGCGGAATGAAGGAATGTCACAGTGTCAATAGAATCGCGTAGGGAGCTGCACTATCCAAGAACGGACTGTGCAGGGCATCTAGAAAGTGATCGTTATGGCCACTGTTCATGACTTGACAGTGGGAAAATGATCAAATGGAGTGCGGGGGGGCGGCATTTAAGTCAGAATTTAAGGGAAACATCTATGAAAATATGACGCCAATCCAACATTTATGAAAAATTTATTGGGTGGAAGGAAATCTAGCTAGTTTGTAGGAAACTCAGCAGAAGATATAGTCAAATAGTGCAGGGCCAGCGACAGAGCAGCTGGTTGAGGAGATGAAGTAGGTGACAACACAGTGCACTCTTGAAGTTGCAGTAGTCTAAGTGGATTTAGGAGGTCTTCGCAACAAGATCTCTGTGCCAGCCGAGTGACTCGAGGGTGAGTCACCATGTTTGTGTTGGGGGCCTATTCGGAATGGGTCCCCTGTGGTCAATTTTGGGGTTAAAAGCCCAATTTTTGGGGCAGAGAGACGAAATTTTGTATAAAGGAATGTAAAGTCTCCACATTTTGTGGTCATGGAGTGTGAAGATATCAAGATTCAAAAAGGGTTTCCGCCCTTAGTTTAGATAGGTTGTGTTGACTTGATGAGATCCACCCTTGGTCTACGGACCATGGGATTGTATAAAAAGGAGATCTTAGAGGAGTCTAAGAAAAAGATAGTTCATTGATAGTTATTTATGAGTTTGTGAAGAGATAAGAGCGAGAGTCTTAGCGTAGGAAAGAGGCTCTGCAGCTGAGTGCACAGAGGCCTAGAGTAGAAGTCCACAACTGAGTGCGCAGACCCCTGCAGCTGTGTGCACAGGGCAGTTAGAGTATGTACTTGAAAATCTGAACCATCAATAAAGAAAAGTTTTATGAAATTACTATGCATTTTACTTCTATAAATTGCATGTGATTATGTTATGTTAAGCACTAGGTTTATGTTTTATTGCTAATTTGATGCGTGAATATATATGTTTTCCTCTGTTATATGAACGCAAGTAGAGATATATGTTTACGCGAAGACAATCTTAATTGCATGGTAGAATTGGCGAACACTTAAGATAATTGGGAAACTATACAAAAAAGTAGTTACAGAGGTGCGTAAGTGCCTGAATCACTTGTTAGGGTTACACGAAGGATGATCACAGACCTTCGCGGAAGTTCTGAAAGACTAATAAAGGAGTACTTCGATAAGCCCTAAAGGCTTATCGATCTGCACGAAGGCAGAGTTAAAGTGTAAAACCGACATCACAACCATCTCAGGGTGTGAAAACTTGGTTCCTGCATCCCCCCATATTGCTTCAGTGAGACTTCAGTCTGCGCTCCGCGGGCTGATGTCGAAAGGGCCAGTAATGTAGGGATTTGCTTGGCTGACTAATGCTGAACCTGGGTCAGGGCCCATCAAGCCAACAATGAGTCCACAATGTTTTTCACGTTTCATTGTTAAAGAAATATATATATATATATATATATATATATATATATATATATATATATATATATATATATAGATATATATATATATATATATATATATATATATATATGATTTCAAACATATCATAAATTGCAAAGATGTAGGTTGAAAAATGTAGCAAGAAAGGGTCAATTTCACTTTAGCCTTAATCAAATTGAGTAAATTGAATTTCCACATCAGTAGGACAATTTGGAGGCAATTAACTAGTGTGACATGGATCTTGTCACTCAGTTAGCTCAGTAAATTCAAGTTATAGGGCTTGGAGTTTAGTTATGCATGTGTGATTGCTAAATTTCAGTAATCCAATTTAGTTATTTTCAACTGTATTTAGTTAAATGACCTCTAACTATTATTAGATTCAGTTGAATTTCAGTTGTGCAGTGGGACAACAATATAACTAAAAAATATGTTAGTTAACTGATCAATCAACCTAAAATAGCTAGTGCATGTAGATAATTCAAGTTCCTAAGTTGAAGTGGGGATGACAAGGCAATGTAACATCAATTGTAGACTAGTCTTGAGCGTATAGGCATTGCATTCAATCAATGATCAATCCTTGGGAATTGCACAATCAATTTGGATGAAATTCCTAAAGAATAGGGGAAAATTTCCTTAGGATTTGTGCAAGGAAACATGAGACTAGATGAACTAATATTTGGCTAAGTGCTGGCCAGATTTGTTCATTGAGCATAAATAACAATTATTCTTTTGCAGGTTGAGCTCAAAGTTGGAGCTAGAAATTATAATAGATTCTCTATTCATCTAATTGATCAAAATATGCTTGAGGGGTTTTTCCCAATTGGGTTCCCCTAGAAATCATTGTGTATTTGTGGTTTTTTTATTGCATGTCTATGCATGTTGTTCTAAATTGTGAATCTCATTCTATATATCAGTAGAGTAGAATTGTATCTCTTTATTTTAGATTAAATTTCTTGAGCAACTACAAATCTATCAAATTTATACATGGTATAAAAGCCTCTTAATTCACATTAGAACCAATATTTCAAACTTGTCTCTCAAGGATTTCAAATTTGTGGCTTTCTTGCAATAATTTTTCTTCAGGATCGGGAAGATGTATTTCAACAGACTAAGATTGGAGTATGCCCTGGAGGGTAGATTGAATTTCATAGCCTGGAAGGATCAAATGGAAGTAGTTCTCGATGACAATATTGTGTTAGAATATGTTAAAACTGACATTGAAAAAACCTCCATAGGCGAATGCACAACAATTAGCCAAATGGAAGAATGATGTTGCAAAGACCAGGAAAATTATTCTGGAAGGTGTTCGAGACCATGTGGTCTCAAATCTCCATCGAAAATAGAAACCATTTTCTATGTGGAAAGCACTAATTGAGCTATTAAAAAATAGCCGTGACCATAGGAAATTGGCCCTGAAAGACAAAATTCGAAACATTGATATGCAGAAGAATGATACTATCTATTGTATCTCTCCATATTTACACAAGTTCAGGATGAGTTTGGAGGGGTTGGTGCAACTATTGCAGAATATGACTTGGTGAGCCTAGCTCTTATAGGCCTTCCAAATCCATGGCATAGCTACCAAGGCTCTATGAATGGAAGGGAAAAATTACCGAATTGGGAAAGGTTGTGGTTTGATTTGGTACATGAAGACTTCATGAGAAATAACTAGGATGGAACATCATCCAAAGTTAAGGATGAAGATAATTTTGCATTAGTTGGAAAGGAGAAGAAGGGAAGAGGGAAGAAGACCCAAAAAAAATATGAGTCTAGCCAAAATAATGGTAAGAAGAAAGACATGAGCAGTATAAAATTCTTCCACTTCCACGAATTCGGGCACTATGTAACAAAATGTCCACACGAAAATTATAATAAGAAGCCTTCAGGAGGAGCAACAGGTGAAGCACTGGCTTCAAAATTCGAATTAAACTTCACCCTAATAGTATGCATGGCCAAAAATGTTATGGTAAGTGTGTGGTAACTTGATTTTTATGCCTCAGTCCATATGAAAGGGTACAAATAGTTTTTTAGTAGCCTAGATGAGAAGGATCTCCAGATGCGCGTCGAAATGGGGGATGATGGGTGGTAAAGTGCTACAAGAATTGGTACTATTACCTTTGAGAGGGTAAAATCCTCTCCTCTTCAGATCAAAGATGTTATGTTTATACCTAGGATGAAGAAGAACCTATATGTAGTAGTATTGGAGGATCGTGGCTATGATGTTATATTGAGTAGAGGGAAAGCCTTTCTAGGACACATAGCTATTGGGAAAGTGAAGCAGATCAGGGTTCGAGTGAAGAACCTATAAAAAATTGAGGTGGGAGATTGCATTGTATTGAGCACTAAGGTTGAAAATGTGTCAATTCTTGATGTTAGAGAAATTTGGCATAGGAGATTGGGTCATCAATGCCATGGTGCCTTAAAGATCATGCAACAAATTACCACCAGTCTCCCAAATGTTGGATGTTTGTTATATTCTCTCCACGACTAGTCGCACATAGGGGGGACACAACCCCCTCTATCGGGCGGTTTCAGTGGGGTGGTACCCCCCTACGTGGGGTCTGGGGTAGCACCCCAAGATATGTTTTTTGGACCCTATATTAGGTGGGTAGGCCTACCTATGATTTTGTGCATGGGTTTTCCACATTGTTTTGGGCGTGATGGTTTTATGCCCATGGTATTTTGTAGATCCAGTCAAGAGAACTATGGTTATGATCTAATCCAGGGTTAATGGATTTGGGTTTATGAATGCTTCAACATGTATATATACGTATTGTAACAGTGAAACGAACATAATGAAAAATCAATCTGGTAGTCCCAGTTTTTGGATCTAGGGGAAATTATCTGTGTATATGTTTTATATTCTCATCATTGTTTATTTTCTATTTTTAGAATTCCTTTGCAGGTAATTTTTGTATAAGGTTAAAACTGACATTTGGTATCAGATTGTTTTGGCTTCAATGGGATACCTTTGCTGTTGAGGGATTTTTCTCGGGCCTATGGTAGACTCTGTTCAGTGAGAGAGCTATGGGATCGATTCTTGTGGTGAAAGAAAATAGCGAGAAGTGGAAAGACAGAGATCGAGAAATTTAATGGTGAGAGTTTTGAGATGTGGAAACTCAAGATGGAGGATCTGCTGGGGGATAAAGATCAATGGATAGCGATGGATCCATGTACTAAACCAACAACAATGTCAGATGAAGACTAGGCGAAGTTGGATTAGAAAGAAAACAACACAATACAGTTGTGTATCTCAGATTTAGTATTGTTGAATGTATTAGGGGAGGTTAAGATGAAGGATTTGTCGGAAAAGATAGGGAATTTGTACCAATCTAAGTCTCTCGTGAACAAACTGTTCATATAGAAAAAGATGTATAACTTGAGGATGAAGGATGGAGACTCGGTGACAGAGCATGAACACATTTAATATTGTAGTAAGCCAATTTTTATCTGTTTATATTAAAATTTTAAATGAAGATAAGTGCATTAGTTTGTTGTGTTCTCTACCAGCTTCGTGGGATAGTCTGGTTGTTGCAATATGTATCAATACAACTACCTTGAAGTTTGATGAAATAATCTCATCCTTGTTGTCAGAGGAGATGAGACAGAAAAATATGGAGGGCCAGAATGGAGATTCCTTGTCTGTATGAGGACAGTCCTAGAATAGAAACAAAATTAAGTCCATCTATGGGAGATGTAAATCTAGAGGTAGATCTAAATCTCCAGAAAAACTTGTAAATGTTTTTGGAAATGCAGAAAGGAAGGTAACTTCAAAAAGGAATGTAGATCTAGAGCTCCTGAGAAAGGAAATGGATTTGATGATTCTCCTTCTACAGAGGTGAAAACCACCTCAGATGAAGGTGGGGATGTGTACTTGGCTTCTTCTTCAAGTACACATGTAGATCATGAGGCATAGTTGATTGACTTAGGTGCATCCTTTCACTTCGCTCCTCATAGGGAGTGGTTTTGCGAGTATGATAAATATGATGTTGGTGATATCTTCTTAGGGGATGACAAGAAGGCTAGAATTATTGGATGAGGCAAAGTCAAGCTGAAGTTTCAGGGTGGAAGGATTAGAACACTTTTGGGTGTTCCGCATATCCCTGCATTGGCTAGAAATTTGATTTCTGTAAGAAAGATGGATGATGCAGGTGTAAAAACAATGTTCGAAAAAGATACTTGCAAGATGGTTTGGGGAGCACTTGTATTAATGAAGAGAGTTTGGATTGGAACTTTGTACAAGATTTTGGGTAGTATTGTTATTGATGGGTGCAACAATTCTGTGGTTCCTGAAAATGGAACATAAAATCTAATGGTCTCTGGAGAAAATACCATGCTATGGCATCAAAGGCTTGGAAATATTGGAGATAAGGGCCTTCGAATACTTCATGGTAATGGTATCGTATAAGGTATGTCTAATTTCTCTCTGGGTTTCAATTTTTATGAACATTGTGTATATGGGAAGAAAAATCGGGTGAGTTTCCCCTCTAGTGCTAAGAGGGCAAATGGGATATTAGATCTTGTGCTTGGACCTGTGTTAGTTCCATCACTGGGTAAGTCTGTGTACTATGTATCATTTACAAATGACTTCTCAAGGAATACATGGATATATTTCCCCACGAAGAAATCTGAAGTCATTGACATGTTTAAAGAATTTAAGGATCTGGTGGAAAACTAGATAGGGAAGAAGATAAAGGTGATGAGGACAGATAATGGTGGAGAGTTCCGCAAGAAGGAATTTAAAGAGTTCTGTAAGAAGTCTAGTATATCACGATGGAAGACTACTGCATACACACATAAGAAAAAAAGAGTTACAAAAAGAATGAACAGGACATTGATGGAAAAGGAAAGAAGCATGCTTAGTAGTGCTAGGTTAGGACAAGAATTATGGGCAGAGGTGATTGAGACTGCATGTTACCTGGTTTCATCAGCATTGGAGGATAAACCTCCACATGAGGTATCGACTGATAAGAATCCCTCTCTTTCACATCTGAGGGTATTTGGCTGTGATGCATATGTAAATGTTCCAAAGGAGAAAAAAACCAAGTTGGATAGTAAATATGAAAGGTGCACCTTTATTGGGTATAATGATGGTTTAAAAGGTTATAAGCTTTGGAACCCAAAAACAAGGAAGGTTGTGTACAACCAAGATGTGGTGTTTAGAGAGGTGAAAGATGTTATTAAACATGAATTCCTACCAAAGGAACTCAAGAAGATAGAGTTTGAGCTAAAGGAGGAAGAATCAGACTCTACAACAAAACATGAATCAGAAGATGAAGAGCCACAAACTCCATCTATGATAAGATGAGTTCAAGAAAGAAGAAATCTAGACAGGTATAGTTCATCTACTTTCTGTTCAAAATTTTCTTTATCTATTACTGATTATGATCCAAAAATTATTAGGGAGGCAGTAGATTAAGAGGATGGAAAACTCTAGAAAGAGGCCATAGTTGATGAAATGGCATCTTTGGACAAAAATGAGGCTTGGGATATGGTGGAGTTACTAAGTGGAAGGAAACCCATTGGAAGCAAATGGATGTTTAAGAAGAATATGAATGCAAAAGGCAAGGTGGAGAAATACAAAGCTCAGTTGGTAGGAAAAGGTTATTCTTAGGTGCCAGGATTGATTTTGGTGATATTTTTTCTCTTGTTGCCAGGGTAGCTTCTATTATATTACTTTTATATTTTATGCTTCTTTTGATTTTGAGGTAGAACAAATGGATGTGAAGACAACATTTCTTCATGTGGTTATTGAAGAAGAAATCTACATGAAGCAACATGAAGGCTTTGTGGTGAAGGGAAAGAAAGAACAAGTATGTAGGTTAAAAAAGTCTCTGTATGGGTTAAAACAATCACCAAAGATGTGGTATCAGAAATTTGATATATATATATATCTATATCTATATATATATATATATATATATATATATATATATATATATATATATATATATATATATATATATATATATATATATGGGGAATTGGCTTCACCAGAAGAAAAGTGGATCACTGTGTGTATTTTAAAATAAATGGTGACCGTGTTATTTATCTGGTCTTGTATGTGGATGATATGTTGCTGATTGGAAATGACAAAGAAATTATCCAGGATTTGAAGACCCAATTGTCCTCCAAATTCAACATGAAGGATCTTGGTGTTGCAGACTATATTTTGGGCATGGAAATTAAATGAGATCGGGCAAAGAGGAAGTTCTGGTTAAACCAAAGGAAGTATGTCGAGACAATATTGAAGAGGTTTAATATGCATGATATTAAACTAGTGAAGGTTCCTATTCTTGTAGGTGTAAAGTTATCTACTGAACAATGTCTCAAGACACAAGAAGAGGAAGAGGACATGTCATGTGTTCCATATGCAAGTGCAGTAGGTAGCTTGATGTATGGAATGGTATGTACTAGACCATGCATTGCACATGCAGTGAAAGTATTGAGTAGGTTTATGTCAAAACCAAGGAAAGAGCATTGAACAACAATGAAGCGAGTTTTCAGGTATTTGTGTGGCACTAGTGATTATGGTCTATTCTACCAAGGAAGACTAGGATTGGACAAAGTTTTGGACATCTGTAGCTTTGTTGATGTAGGCTAGGCTAGAGATATGGATCAAAGAAGATCTACAAATGGGTATGTGTTTAACCTATTTGGAGGTGCCGTCATATCGATGAGCAAGAGAAAGTGTGTAGTGGAACTTTCAACTATAAAGGAAGAATACATGGCAGCCACTCATGCAAGCAAGGAATCAATTTGGTTGCAGAGATTATGTTTAAATATGGGATTAGTATAACGAGCTATAAGGATAGACTGTGACAACCAAGGTTAAATTTTCTTGGTAAAGAACCTAGATTATCATTCAAAGACAAAGCACATTGATGTTCAATATCACTTTGTGAGGGATATGGTTGAGGACAAAAAGGTGTTGCTTGTAAATTTGGAAACATTGAAGAATGTTGTAGATACATTAACAAATTTTGTGAGCATTGAGAAGTTTTCTTGGTGTAGAGAAACAATGGGCCCTGTAGGGCTAGACCAATGACTAAACTCTCGTGTGATCCCCTGTGTGGAAAAGAAAAAAACAATTGGTAGAATGTTGGGTGTGTGTTATATTCTTTCCATGACTAGTCGCATGCAGGGGAGGTGCAACCCCCCTTGTCGGGGGGTTTCAGGGGTGCTGTAGCCCCCCTGCATAGGGTATGAGGAAGTTCCCCGTGAATGTTTTATTGGACCCTATATTAGGTGGGCGGGCCTACCTATGGTTTTGTGCATGGGTTTTTCACATGGTTTTGGGCATGATGGTATTTTGACCATGGTATTTTGTAGATCCAGTCAAGGGAACTACGATTATGTTCTAATACAGGGTTAATGGATTGGGGTTTATGAATGCTTCGACATGTGTATATATATATATATATATATATATTGTAACATTGAAAGGAACATAATGAAAAATCAATCTGGTAGTCCCGGTTTTTGGATGCAGGTGAAAATATTTATGTATTTATTTTATATTCTTGTCATTTCTATTTTCTATTTTTAGAATTTGTCTACAAGTAATTCCTATGTAGGATTAAAACCTACACCAAAAGGCTCCCTTGACTAGCAGGATGTCTGCAAGGGTTGCACATTGGGGAAATATGTCAAATCCAATTTCCATGAATGGGAAAGAAGAGAAGATACAATATTGGAGTGAGTCCACTCTGATGTTTGTGGACCCTTTTGTCCAGCCTCCACAGTAAGACATAAGTACTATGTTATTTTTAGTGCTGATTTCTCTAGAAAATTCTACATCTTCTTCATGCAGAAGAAGGATGAAGTTTTCTAAAAAAAAATTAGTTGAAGGCATTAGTTGAGGAGGAGAATTGGAAGAAGGTGAAGGCTCTCAGGAGCGACAATGGAGGTGAATTTATTTCACATGCCTTAAAGAATTTCTGTGCGAAAGAAAGTATTCAAAGAGAACTGACATCACCCCATAACCCATAGTAGAATGGGGTAGCTAAGAGGAAGAACATGAGCATAGTGGGAGCAACACAAGGCATGTTGAATGATCATGGCTGCCATTAGATCTATGGGAAGAAGCCTGAAACACCAAAGTATACTTGTAGAACCAAAGTCCTCATAGGATACATGGTATGATCACATCAGAGTAAGCTTTCTCTAGGAGAAAGCTTGATGTGTCTCTTTTCATAATTTGCTTCAGTTTATTGCCATGTCTCTAAGGATTCGAGGAAGAAACTTGAGCCTACAATAGAGTTTGGATGTTTTGTAGGATACATTGAAACTCTACACAACTACTGGGTGTATTTAGCTTCACTAAGGATGACAGTTGTAAGGAGAGATGTTAAGTTAGATGAGGACAAGGCTATGAAGTTCTCTCTAGAATGATAGCTAAGTATCCCACCAGAGCAGGAGATTCTAGCTCCAGAGGAGGAGCCTTAGGATGAGCTTCAGGAGGTTGTGGAGAAACCACATGCAAAGGAGTAGACAGGAGGCAGAGTGGAGGCACCCACTCAACCAAAATATTCCAGAGAGGGGAGAAAGAGAACCAAATAAGATGATAGATTTTTGCAGGATGCATGGGAGAATATGGGAGCCCCCACATCATAGTACAAATAGAGGAGGTAACCTGATAGGTACACTGGGTACATGGATCTCATGACAAATCTCATTGAGATAGAGCCTTCTTCATTTGAGGAAGTAGTTTCTCAACTATTTTTTGTTAATACCATGGTGGAATAATACAAATCCATCATGAAGAACAATATATGGGAGGTGGTGCCGAGACCATAGGGGAAATCAGTGTTCGGTTCGAGATGAATCTACAAAGTGAAGCATGCAAAAACCAGAACTTTGAGAAGTATAAGGCTAGATTTTCCGCCAAAGGATTTTCTCAGATAGAGGGAGTGGACTATGAGGAAACTTTTGCACCATTTGCAAGATATTCCTCAATTAGATCCATTCTACCATTAGATGTGTAGATGGTGTTGAAAATCCATTAGATGGATGCGAACATCGCCTTTCTCAACAATGTTGTTGAGGAGGAAATTTACATAGAGTAGCCAGAAGGATTTGAGACATATGATCGAGAGTCACATGTGTGCAGACTCAAGAGAGAAGTGTATGGTCTCAAATAGGTGCCCCAAGCATGTTACACTTGGATTTACAATTATCTTATTGGATTGGGATTCAACAAAAGTGAAGTAGATACGAACCTATATTACATTGTGGTAGATGGTAAGTTTCTTATTATTGTTTCTTATGTTGATGATTTAATATTAACAGGTGATGAGTAGTTGATACGCTCTTCAAAAGATGATCTTTCAAGGGAATTTGATATGAAATACTTGGGCCTCATGCATTACTTCCTTGGGCTAGAAGTATGGTAGGGTGATGGTGAATTATTTGTGTCTAAAGGAAATTATGCTACAAAGATAATTTAGAGATTTCACATGGAGAATTGTAAGCCCATGGATACACCTCTAGCCACAAATTGGAGGAAGTAGTATGCTTCTTTAGGTGAGGAAGATGATGCTACCATTTACAGGTAGCTTGTGGGTTCATTGATATATCTTGTGAACACACTAACTGACATGTACTATGCAGTCAACTAGCTCAACTAGGCTATGGTGAGGTATACCAAATGATATTGGAAGGTAGAAAAGCATGTGTTACAATACATCAGAGGAACTTCCGAGTATGGATTATGGTAGGAACTAATAGAGGGAGTGAAGTTACAAGGCTTAACTAATGCAGATTGGGTAGGGAGTCCATCCGATAGGAAAATTACATCAGGTTTTATCTTCAGTGTTGGGCTCGCAACTATTTCCTTTTACAACAAGAAGCGGAGGTCTATGGCGCTCAGCTCAGGAGAGGCAAAATACATGGTTGCAAGTCAAGTAGCATGTGAAGCAATCTAGATGAGGAAAATAGTTATGGGACTATTCAGTTAGGAGATGGATTTGACAGTGATATATTGTGATAGTCAGAGTTGCATTAAGCTCTCTGAGAATTTGGTATTTCATGATAGGTCCAAGCACAATGCTAATTGATATTATCATTTGTGAGACTCTGTGCAGAGGAGAATTATGTTGCCACAATACATTCCAACTGAGGAGCAAGATGATGATATATTGAAAAAGGCAATGTCAAGAGGTAAATTTGAATTCCACAAGTGCAGGATAGGGGTGGTGGAAAATCCCTTTATTGCTAAGAGGGAGTGTTGAAAAAATGTAGCAAGAAAGGCTCAATTTGACTTTAGCCTTAGTCAAATTGATTAAATCGAATTTCCACATCAGCATGACAACTTGGAGGCAGTTAACTAGTGTGACATGTATCTTGTCACTCAGTTAGCTCAGTAAATTCGAGTTAGAGGGCTTGGAGTTTATTTATGCATGTGTAATTGCTAAATTTTAGTAATCCTATTCAACTATTTTTCGCTGTATTTAGTTAACTGGCCTCTAACTATTTTTAGAGTCAGTTGAATGTCAACTGTGCAGTGGGACAAAATTCTAACTCAGAGATTTATTAGTTAACTGATCAATCAACCTAAAATAACGGGTGCATGCAGAGAATTCAAGTTCCTCAATTGAAGGGGAGATGACAAGGTAGTGTAACATCAGTTGTAGACTAGGCTTGAGTGTACAAGTGTTGCATGCAACCAATGATCAATCCTTGGGAATTGCATAATCAATTTGGAGGAATTTCCTAAAGAACAACGGGAAATTTTCTCAATATTTGTGCAAGAAAATAAGAGGTTAGGTGAGTTGATATTTGGCTAAGTGTTTGCCAGAGGTATTCATTGAGCAGAGAGAACAATTATTCTTTTGTAGGTTGAGCTCAGAGTTGGAGCTAGCAATTGTAATAGATTCTTTATTCATATGAATAAGGTGTAGAGGCTTGAGGGTTTTTTCCAAGTTGGGTTCCCCTAGAAATCACTGTGTATTTTTGGTTTTTCTTATTTTATGTCTATGCATGTTGTTCTAAATTGTGAATTTCTTTTCGCAGATTAGTATAGTAGAATTGTGTCTCTTGATTTAAGATTAAATTTCTTGAGAAATTGCAATTCTATGAAATTTATACAATGTACATGTAAAATGTAGGTTGATTTTTTTATGAATATATATTTTTATTCAATGATTAAATAGACCTATTGGCATTGCTATGATGGTGAAACAAGTTGAACCAGACAAAGAGTTTTTGTTAGAGCCTCTGCGTATTCTCGACCAGAGAGAGACACTATTATGGAGGTGAGCTATCATCCAAGTTAAAGTGTAGTGGAGGCACTTTATCCCATAAGAGGCCACTTGGGAGGATGAAAGCTTTATGCGACAAGAATACCCTGACTGATGAGCGCCAATATTGCACCAAGACTGTTGCAACTCTTGGGGCTACCAACTTTACTTCATCAACCCGGGGTTCATAAAAACTTGGAGGTGACAATGATGTATACCAAAATAGATGTAATGGTCTACTCTTGTCACTGTTCAACTAGGGATATAGACCACTAGTGTTTCTTAAACCAGTATTCTATTGACTAGAAGAAGTCTGAATACCAATTGAAGATGGGAAAATTATCCTAAATAAAAGAAAAGAAATGCTTCCTATTTTAAAGAATGAAATAATGAATTGGAAGATGCTTGTAAAGTAACATGAAATATTCTATCTACTCACTGACACATTTTTCTTGCAAAAGAAACCTAGCTTAACCATGTTTATCACATGTGATGATTAAAACTACTGAGCATGGAATCTGATCTAGGGAATATCAACTACTACATGCATGTGCTAATTAAGAAATAAAAGAAATCTTTTTCTTTATCTTTTCGCTTTATGAATGTAAATGTTAATATTCACTTGTTCTTTGGCACTTATTTTTTGGAAGGGGAGACATGTATGGAGGAAGAGGGTTAGAATGGGTTGAATGGTATGGAGGTCAAGTAAAGTCCTAATCCCAACTGCTACAGGATTTCCTACAGGAAAAATACAGGATGTCCTAGTTGTCCTACAGGATCCCCTGTTTTACTGCAGGAACAGGGCGAAAGCTTAGGAAGTGGTTTAGAAGGTGGAATGAAGCTTGGGAAAGGTAGAGAATGGGAGAATAAGGCATGGAGGGGGTGAACATTATCCATAGCTCAATCAAGTGCTTCAAGATGGTTGGATTTTCTCAATGGAAATGGCGATTTTCACTTATAAAACAAGAATTCAGATTGAGATTTTAGTGGATTTTTGCGACATGGGTGGATAAGGCTTGAATGAGGAAAATGAGATGAGGTCTCCCTACAATGTAGAATATACTGCAACAACACACATTCTTGTCTACATCTATACATAGGAAAGGTTTATTAAATGGAATAAAACAAAGCTATTACCATTTAATTGCTAAGTGCATGAATGGAAGTGCTTTGGAATCAATACAAGACCTAAGAGATCAGAAATGAAAATTGCAACTTATCCTAGGAAACTTAAATATAATGACCTACTCATCAAGAAACCCTAGATTATGTAGTGAAGCAAGAATTCTATTTTTGGGTTGTATGAAAGTGTCCCTCAAGTCATGATCCCAAAAAAGAGAGATGAGGTGAAAATGACTATCACCATATTTTCTGAAATGTCTTCTATCACTATGATACCACTGTTCAAACTATCCAAAAATGGAAGCAAACTAATTAATAATACCAATATTTTCAAACTAACAACACCAAAATTAGTTCAATAGCTAACTATGAATGTAATCTAAGCATACATCTATAAAAAGAGGAATCTATGCTGCTAGGGTTGGGCCCTAACCCAAGAGCTTTAGCCCTCTGAGTCAACTCAGTGATGGATCAAGGGAGTGCTTCTCATTTTCATTAAAATATAAAAAATACACAAGAGTGATCAGTCACAATGTTTCAACTTGAAAATTCTTATTGGCTACAATGAAAGAAATCGAATCCTAATGAGGCTCTAGGCCTTCTTATTTATACAACTGAAGTTACCAACAACTTCCTTAAATTTAGGGAGGTGTGGCTCCCAATATCAAGATCAACTGGTCTTTAACTATCACTCGCTTGGCTGCCAATGATCTTAATGGCTCGGCTTCTTGCAACTCCGAGTTGATGAGATTTGATGGAGGAATCTTCGATTGAGTGAGTAGTTAAGGAGGGAGATCACATCTCCTAAAATCCCTCTTTTTTGTCTCCTTCGAGTTCCTGCACTTTAATTAGCCAAAATTTTCTCCAAAACCTACAATCGGTGCACATTATACCACTAGACATGACATCTCATCTTTACCCTCCTCATTGAGAAAAATATAACAAAACATGTAAAGAATTATGAGAAAAGTTTATTTTAGTATGCTGGAGAATTGTACTAAGGTCCATATAATTTACCCATTGATGATCTCATCATCGCCCCCCTACTGAAAGTGTTTCTCATCCTCTGAGCAAGTCAATCTATCTCCATGTCTTTGATTTATTTGGTGGCCTCACTGACATTTTGGGCTTTTGCTGTAGTCTCCCCCTCCTATGGATAAAACCCTACATGCTTCTCTAACTCCTCCCACTGCTTTATGTCTTCTTCATCCTTTCTCCCTTCTAACATACCCAAAAGCATTGGTGGACTGAGTTTCAAGTCAATCTAGTTGACTTTGAGTCTCTGCAATGCTTTCTTATACATTGGGTTCCTTTCTAGTGCATCCCTCATTTTGTCAGGAGAATGATACTCCCTAATCTTTAGGATGTAGTGAAAGGTGTTCCACCTCATTTAGCAGGCTTGCTGGCTTTCATCTGC
Source organism: Pinus tabuliformis (assembly GCA_031772625.1). Taxonomy (NCBI): domain Eukaryota; kingdom Viridiplantae; phylum Streptophyta; class Pinopsida; order Pinales; family Pinaceae; genus Pinus; species Pinus tabuliformis. The sequence continues at coordinate 561,495,527 of CM062809.1, read as the reverse complement.
TAACAATCTCAACATGTCCTCAAAATGAGTGACTTCTTGCTCTTGTGCAACTAGGTATCTTGGTGCAAGATGGGAATAATTGGAAATGAGGTCGTGGGTGATAATGACAACCATGGAGTTGGGTTGCTCTGCTTTAATGAAAAGGGGTTATGTTTCTTCTCTTGCGAATACCCTTTTTACTTCTGTAGTCCTGGCCTCCTCATGATTCATCCATGATGCTAAGGCCATCAGTTGTAAGTCCCCTAGCTTTGGATTAGGGTCCCACACATTCAAATCTATTAGGGCCAAGTTATGTAGGTAGAATTCAGATATCTTGGCTCTGTCCTCTAGGGTGCTTTGGTCACAGAGGTCAATGAACTTCTTATAGTCTTGGAAAGGCATAGTTCCTCTTTGTGCAAGGGTTTTTATCTGAAACTACAACTATTGTTCTTTGAGGTATAAGGCATATGATTTTGCTGGCATCCTACATTGGAGTGCCTCCATGGATAGACTTGCCATAGTTTCCAATTGGCCCTCCTTCTCCTGTAGTTGCCTCCTTAGCCATGTGTTCTCAGCCTCTAGTTGAGATTTCATCATTCTTTCCTGTCTCTTATGTTACTTAACTCTCTACCCATTTCTAGTAGCTTTTCTTCCATATGGCCTACATCCTCTACACTTTTTGATTTAGTAATTTGCATCCAACGATGTGTCCTTGATCTCTCCTTTTCAAGTTCAAAGAATAGACAAATGGAAATATTTTGTGGTATCACTCTGCCCCCCTCAATGAATCTGTAATAGGAGCTGAGGTTTGGCTATGGGTTAGGTTCCTTCAGCTCCTGGGACTCTCTCTTTACCGTTTCTTGAGTATTTTCTGCCTCTTTTCCTTCCCTTTTCCCTTGCATTCCTTCCTTATCTTGTTTCTGTGTTTAATAAGTTTGGCCATTTTAATGTCTTTAAATTGTCAACCATGGGACGCATATTGATGAAGTACAGGTGCACTATATGTGCTAGAAGTTATTCCTTATGTAATTATGTTCTTGTTAGAGTCTAAACTTAATATTAGTATGGAGATGGTGTCGTTTATTATATTAATGTCTCAATCCTTAAATTTATCAACTAATTTCTTAGGAGTTATTCTCTATTGAATCAGTTTATGGATGATATGAGAGTGATTCTAAATTCTACTTGTGTTAGATTATTTTGGATTTTTGGTCTTGAATCTTTATGCTGCAGCTCTAATTCACTAAGTGAAAAAGAAATCTATTCTATCCAACTATAAAGAAGTTTTGTCTGAATTCAATTGTTAAGGAGAAGACTCTCACACTTTTACTTATTCAATTTCATTCAAACAAGATATTCTGAATAACATCTACACTATGAAGTAAACATAGTTGGACTACACTAGATAAAAAGAAAATAAAATAACCATGTTGTACCAGGTAAAAAGCAATTCAAATAGCATATTAAACTAGGTATAAAGTAGATGTAAGTACTCATGCATATAACGATTCACTAGCGAACTCATCATACTGCATTTCTCACACAAAAACAGAGTATTCATCGTATTGCAATTGGTTAAAGACCTATTACTGGTCGTAGGGGCCCTCCAAAAATCAGTCCATAATATCCAATCAACGCAGTGCATACACACACAAAACCAATTCTATTGTTGGCAAATGAAATTTCACAAACTGTTTCAAAATTACATCATCCGGCACACACCAAATCACAGTGCGGCCATAATTTTTATAACAAGTCTTTGGCATAAAAATATGAGTATTTTAAGCCTAATATCTCTATTATAACTAAACTATATCGCTAAACCTTCGATTTTCTATTCTGAAAGAAAATCGATATGGTTTTTATGAAACTTGGATTCTGTTCTTGCAACAATCCTGTGGTTGACTTTGGGGTTTGATCGTGATATCTTGCACTCATCTTGATTAACTGTTTCAAGAGGATAGGAAGGGATCCATGAGGGGACCATTCCTTATCCATCCATATCCTTTGTTGCTAACCTAGAGCTTCTGAACCTTGCAAACAATGGAGACAGCTACAAAAATTTGGATTAGCTGCAGAAACAGACCAATTCTGTAGCCAATTTCATTCTTTAACAAAACAATAAGGTATATAGTTAAACATGAAGAAGAAGACATATTATTGCGTACCTTTATCAAAACCTTGTGGATATGGCTTTACTTAGGTGGTAAATATAGGAAAAGAGAGGAAACATAGGAAAAAAGGGGTGTCATGGTAAGACAATATTTGGACTCTACATTCCCCCACACTGGAGGTTTTGTATGTCCTCATACACTTCATCATTGTCAATTACTTGTGCTTTCTGTTCATCACCTCCAAGTTTCACTGTTTTCTTCTTTTTGGCAGCTAATGACATCCTAGGTTTTCTCATGAGAATTTTGTATTTTAAGTTGATAATCTCTCTTTGCATTATCCTGTTTTCCTTCTTCAGTTTTTTGTTTTTTTTATACCACAAGCTCAAATGAAGGATGAGATTGTCAATTTTTCCAATCTGGATCTCACTTTGTGCCTTCAATGTTTAATTCTCATTCTTGAGATACCTGTTTGATGTTTCTAATTCAAAAACCTCATGCTTTAAAATGTTTGAGGCAGAGTGTTCCTGTGGTTCATTTAACTGGTTGCTCCCTTCTCTAGGACTTTGAATTGTTTCCTTAGGTGCTGCCTCTTTTCTTTCCAATGACTCTATATAGTCATATATCTCTTGCTGAACAGGGTCAATACCTGGACTATGTGTTGGGCTTCTTAGAGGTGAGCTGCAAGGTGGTGGTGATACTCTCAGTGATGATTTTGGTGACCCTTTTGGAGAACTTTCAGGAGTTTCAGTTGGCTCGTTCTCAATTGGCTCATTCTTAGTTAGCTTGTTTCCCTTGAGATCAATGTACTATGTAGCTTTTGATATTTTCTATTGGACTGTGATCAACCTTGTGCTCCTCCTCATTCTTAAGGTTTGTAATCCCTGTACTTTCTTTCTTTTAGTCTCTGATTTTTCTTCTTGAGGAAGGGTCCTAGTTTGTGGTATTTCCTTTGCTCTTTTGCTAACTTTCTTCCTTTTAAGATTCCCCTTCTTCATTCTCTGTAATATGTCTACTATGGGCAGCTCCTCTTCTGATAATTCTAGGTGAGTCTAGGGTTCTTGCTCTTTTACCCATTCTATGGTTCTCTTCCTTCCTCTGAGGGTCCTACTGCTATTGGCTTGTTATAGGGATCTTTCTTCAAAATGGTTTCTCACCAGGAAACTCTCCCAGTTATCCCCTATACTCCGAAGATGGAACTCAACCAATATCTTTATCAGGCCATGATGATACATGGTGTTTTCTATAAACTGAATTCTCTTTTGAACGTTTGTTGACATTTTCTTGAGACTATTTAAGAGAAATTAAGGAAGATTCATCTGGTGATATTCAAGAAAATGCATCATCATCCTAACATGGTAAAAATACATATACCCCAACCCACCCTCACAGGTGACAAATTTTTGAAGTATAAGCAATAAATTTCTCCATTTTCTCTTAATGGTTGTGTTGGGAATACCTTTCTTGAAGACAGTAGTGTCCATATTTGGATTTTTGAGGAAGACCTTCCAATCTTCTCCATTAATTCCCCTATTCTTGAACCATTTTTCCCCGCTCCTTGGTAATTCAGTAGCCTCTGCGATCATGGACTCTGTTATGGTGATCTTAATGTCTCCTATTTCGGCTTTAGTTCCATCAAACGAGCGTGCAAATGTCTTGGTCACTTCCTTGTGAAAATAGTTGAATTTTTCAATGAACTGCAACCATTGTTTCTTTTGCAACAACTCCTTGGTCTAAGGGTATCCCTCCAAGAATTTCTTCCCTATTGGCTTAGTTCAAACAATTATCCCCATTACAGAGGATGCTTTGCCTCAAAGACTAGTTACCTTGACAAGAGAATGGTGTTGGTAGGGTTTTGCTAAGTGGTGGAAGGATGGAGTGGCTATGAAAGTTCAGAGGAGTGTAAGAACAGGTGGATTATAATAAGGGTTATAGGAATGAATCAAATTGTTAGGCACATTTAAAATGATGATTTGGTAATTACTTTAGCAGATTTGGAATGAGGACGTGACATGACTTTTAAGTGGTGGCTTATGATATTTTGTTAGGCGGCCATCACCCTTAAGTTATAATGATTTCGTTTTAATTTTTGGCAGTACTATGTCTTCTTAGTCATATATGCAATATATCAATCCCTATTGCTAAATTAAAGTAGCACATACCTTTGATCCACTTTTGCTAACCTTGTTTGTTGTTCTGAGATCTCCTGCAGGTACTTTTCTTTGTTAGTTGTCTTTCAATTCAAATCACCAAGTGTCCTTGTAGGCTAAAAAAAAATTATTAGGCTACAGAAACTTGTCGTAGCTATGGAAACTTGTCCAAGTTGTGGAAAGTTGCTGATTCTGCAGCTGAGAAAGAAAAACATTTTAATAAAGGAACTTTATTATTTTCTTTTTGAAAGGAAAATTTGAAGTGCCAACAAAAATTGGTTTTCACTCTAAATTTTCTGTATAAACCTGCCAACAGCATGTTGGTTTTCATGTTTATACTCTTTTTTTATTTTATTTTATTTTATTATTATATGTATATATATGGATATATATACATATAATTTACTTATTATTTTTATTTTTTCTTCTTTTTAGAGAGTAAACTGAGGAAAAATTTCTAAGGTGGAAAAGAAGAATTCTTCTTGATCATTTTTAGTTCTGAATTATCTTGGAACATTTTGACAAACTCCTCTTTTGTCAATGGCTTCTGGTACAATCTAAGTTGATGTCCATTTACTAATAGAGGAATTTTATTTTCATCAATAGTCCTAATTCTAACTGCACCATTGTCAAAAACACTTTCAACTTCATAAGGTCCAAGCCAGTGGGTTTGGAATTTCCCTTGAAAAATCTTAAATTTTGAATCAAAGAGTAATGCCCAATCTCCTGGGTGAAATTTTCTTTCCTTAATGTACTTATCATGCCATCTAGATCTCTGTTGTTGAACTAGGCTAGTTCTCTGGAATGCTTCTTGTCTGATTTCATCAAGTTCATTTAGTTGTCTCATCCTTTGCTTCTATGCTTCTGATAAGTCAAGATCTAACTGGACTGTTGGCTTATAGGTCTAGATATAGAACTCTATCGGAAGTAAGAATTTCTTCCCATAAATAAGTTCATAGGGAGTATGTCCTGTATTATTTCTCCATGTAGTTCTGTAGGCCCAAAAAGATTTTGGAAGCTTTTCCACCTAGTCCTTCCTATGTAGATGTATAGTCTTGGTAAGGATAGCTTTAATCACCTTATTTGTGGACTCAACTTGTCTATTTTCTTGTGGATGGTATGGAGTGGACTTCCGATGTTTGATTTTGTATTGATCCACAAGCTTTTGCACTAATATGGATGTGAACTGTGTTCCTTGATCTATTACAATTTCTCCTAGAACACCAAAATGAGTAAAAATATCCTCAAAAAGAAATGAAGCTAAAACATTTTCAGTAGCAAAAGGAAGTTCTTTATCTTCTACCAATTTAGTGACATAATCAGTACATACCAGAATATACTTCTTTTTCTTTGAAGGTGGGCTGATTGGTCCAACAAAATCTAGTGCCCACTTCTCAAATCGTTTGATGAGTACCTGTGGTTGCAATGGCATTTCATTTGAAAGAGTGGGTTTTCCCATTCTTTGACAACTGTCGCATATTTTAACATATTCTTTGGTGTCCCTGAAAATGGAAGGCCAATAATATCCTAAAAGCAAGATTTTGTAAGTAGTCCTTTTGTCAGAAAAATTTCCTCCACATAGCTCATCGTGGCAAGATTTAAGTATTTCGTGTATTTCGTCCTCTCGAACACATCTTCTGATGATGAGATCTGGTCTTGTCTTGTATAAATCTTCATTTATCCATGAATAATATGTGCTATTGTGGACTATTCTTCTCTTTTCTCTAGGAGATAAATGAAATTGCATTTTTCCTGTGGCTAAATAGTTAGCAATATCTTCATACCAAGGTGATTTAGTAAATACTGCAAAAAGATATTCATCAGGAAATTTATCCTCTACGGGTTGATCATTATTTTCATCTTGTATTCTAGATAAAAAGTCGTCCATTCTATTCTGCTTTCCTGGCCTATCTAGAATGGTTACGTTGAATTCTTGTAACAGTAAGAGCCATCTGGTTACTCTTCCATTAGTGACTGGTTTATTCATTAGATATCTAATGGTAGAATGGTCAGTGTGAACAAAAGTTTCATATCCAGTTATGTAATGTTTGAACTTGTTAATGGCATGAGCTACAACTAAAAACTCTTTTTCAGTCATAGTATAATTTAATTCTGCAGGAGTTAAATTTTTATTGGTATAATAGATTGCATAAGGAGTAAGATATTTTTGTCCCAAACATAGCTCCTAAGGCTGCATCTGAAGCATCTGTTGAGAATGGAAAGGCAATTTCCAGTTAGGTCCTTTTAACATAGGTGCTTCAAAAATTCTCTTTTCAAAGTTTCAAAGGCAGCTTGACGTTCAGAATCCCAATTGAATTCACAGTCCTTGGTGAGAAATTTAAAGAGTGGAGATGTCATTTTTGTGAAGTTTTCTGTGAATCTCATATAATATCTAGTAAAACCAGGAAAACTTCTAACGTCTTTTAGACAACTTGGCACTGATAACTTAGAAATGACTTCAACTTTAGATGAGTCTACCTTGATCCCATCTCCTGAAATATGATGACCCAAAATAATTCCTTCATTACACATCATGAAACATTTTTCATGGCTTAACAAGAGATTTGTTTCTTTACATCTTATTAATACTTTTACTAAATTTTCCAGTGCTTCATTGAAAGAATCTCCATAAACTGTGAAATCATCCATGTACACTTCCACACAATCATGAATAAGATCAAAGAAAATTCCGAGGATTGCTCTTTGGAATGTTGTTGGAGCATTACATAATCCAAAGGGAAGTACTCGGTAAGCGTAAGTTCCCCATGGACAAGTGAATGTGGTTTTATCTTGATCTTCAGGGGCTACCTGAATTTGGTTATGTCCATTGAACCCATCCAAGAAGGAAAAATATTTTTTCCCTGCTAATGTGTCTAAGACCTGATCTATGAAAGGTAGTGGGAAGTGGTCTTTTAATGTTGCTTTATTTAGTTCCTTGTAATCGATGCATACTCTCCATTTTCTGTTTTTCTTATAAATGAATACTAGGGGTGAAACCCACTGACTGTCAGATATTGGATAAATGAAATTTACATTTAACAATTTCTGCAACTCCTCCTTAACAATTTCTTTTAAATTTGGGTTCATTCTCTGTTGAGGTTGTCTAACCGGTCTTGCATTTTTTTCAATGTAGATATGATGTATGCAAATTTTAGAATCAATCCCTCTCATGTCAGTGTATTCCCATGCAAAAGCAGAAGAATGTTTCTGTAAAATTTCTATCAATTGATTCTTTTTCACTTCTTCCAAGTTTTCATTGACATTCAAGGTTTTTCCTGGAAACATTTCTATCGAGGAATTCCCAAATTTCTCCATGGAGAGCAATGATACCTATTTATATGAGAGATACTCATTGCGACTATGACCATAATGTGAGTAAGATTAATTATTTTCCAGTAGATTTAGAATTTGGTCTTCCTCTTTTACTTGTTCAGTAGTAAAAATAGGTTGTACATCTTCTTCATCTTCTATCCATTCTTCAGTTTTTGTATCTATTGTTGTTCTTGCAGGAGGATATAATGTAAATTTCTTTGTAGAATTTCCATCTGAGATAAACATGTCGCCTGATATACAGCCAATGAAAGCATTAACTGTGCTAACCAAGGTATTCCTAGAATTAATGGATGTCCTCCTAAAGTATTCTTGGGCATTAAGACCATGAAATCAACAGGATATTCCCAAGAATCTAAGGATACAAAAACATATTCCAACACACCATCAAGTTTAATCATAGACCTATCTGCTAATTGCAATAAGGTTGGTGTGTATTGAAGGTTAGGAAGCCTAAATGTGTCCATAAATTGTTTGCTCATTATGTTTATGGTTGCTCTTAGATCAATTAGTGTGTTTGGTATTTTAGCTCCATTGATGTGAATTTTTAAAATGGGGCTTCCTGGATCTAAGTATTTTTGAATTGTCATTTTCCCCATTATAATGTCTGCAATTTTTCCAACTAACTGAATTCTTTTTATGTATTTTCTTTTTCTCCCTGATCTTTGTGTACTTAGTTCCTTAATTGTTTTTGCAAAAAATGGTATTTATTTTATGGCTTGTAATAAAGGAATCATAACAAAAAAATTTCTCAATTCATCCATCATATTGTAATCAGGCAAGATAATTTGTTTTTCTACTCCTTCATCAATTTTCAATCATTCAGGGAAAGGTGATCTAATTGATACCAGGGGTTGTTCTATGATGGGAGTGTTTATTAGAACTTATTTTGTTTGTTTATTCTCCTTCTGAGGGAGAGAGGTCTCCCCTTCTTCTAATTGGTTTTTGTGTTTTTGAAGATCAGATCTTGTTTCTTGAATGACAACAGGGGGTTTTCTTGGTAATAGTCTTCCAGACCTTAATTGGACATTATTTACATCTAGTGGAGTTATTACATAAGTTTGAGGATTCTTCCCCTCCATGTTGTACACCGGTGGTTGTGGTATTTTATTATTAGGATTCAGAAGTGGTTGAGCGGGTAATTGATTTGGTTTTTTCGGAAATCATAGGGAGAGCTGTGGGTTTTGATTCTGAACTAGAATTTGTGGTAATTGGTTAGCCTGGGAAATTTGATTATATGGTGGTAGAAATTGTGGTGGAAGGTAAGATGGTGAGTATTGTTGATATTGAGCATAGGCTCCATAAGGATTTTTCCATCCTTTATTCCAAGGCTGTGACTATGGTTGAGCCCAAGGTTGCCAGGCTGAATTCCAATTATTTTGTGAAGACTGGGCAAATTGTTGTGGTCTAAATCCTTGTGATTGATTTGGTTGGGGATTTTGCCATGGTCTTTTGGCTATAAATTAGAGAGGGTCTACTAGTCCTGATATTCCTTCATCATCAAATACAACTTGAGACCTGGTAAGGATGGACATTCCTTCGTATCATGATTATCTGCACATATGACACAGGTTTCTATGGCTTTTGAATCTAAGGGACATTCTCTTAGAGCATGTTTCTTCCAACATTTGGGACAAAAGATAGATAATGTAGCATTTTCAGAATTTTGCTTGTTTTGTATTTTAAGGGTGTCTATCTGCTCACTTAGGCTCCCTAAAATACCTGTTTTAAAGGTATCACGAAAATTTCCTAATTCTTCCTTGCTAACTGTCCTAGCTACAGATTTATTAATTCTTGAAAAGAGAGGGTCTCTAGGACTCCTTCCAACTTGTGCTTTACCCCTTGAGATATGTACAGATAAATCACAAATATCTGAAATGGTAATTGGGAAATATCTCCCTTCCTAGTTAGGTTAAGGAGATCAATCCACTCATCTTTAGTAGCTCTGAGTAAGAGGGATTTTAAGGTTTCTTCATCCAAATTATCCATTTTTTCTCCTTTAACATTGTAAACAAACCTTTCTACTAAATCTTCAAGATTTTCATCTTCTTTTTGTGTCATTTTGAAGACTTCATATTTAAGGTTACTAGGCATACAATAATCTCTATATTTGCCTAAGAAAACCTCTTTCATTTGTCCCCATGTTGTTATAGAATGCACTCCTAGATTCATGAACCATTTTAATGTTGAGTCTTTTAATGTAGTAGGGAACAATTTTAACTTTTGAGCATCATGAAGATAGTCATACGATCTGCATAATACTTCAAATTCAAAGAGAAATGTCTCTGGATCTTCGTTTCTTTTTCCATGGAAATTAGGAAGAATTGAGGGTGATATATTTTTCATTGTGAGAGTTGCATCTTCATCAAGAATAGGAAATCCAGAAGGATCTTTGTTTCCTTTGCCTCTACCCCCTCATCTATTCCTATCTCCACCTCTACCTCTACCTTTTCCTCCAATCCTATTTTCCTCTCCATGGACATTGTGTACTTCTCCTTCCCCTTCTTCAGCCATGATAGATTATTCGAAACTAATATAGTGTTCTTCTAATCTTTCTGGTTCCTTTATCAATGGTTGTTCAAAATAAGTTTCTGATTCATCTTATTCACTAGGAAATTCTAATTTTTCTCCAAAAATTTTCTCACCAGTGGAGGATAGAAAAATTACTCCTATAGTTGGGGATGTAGGATTTTCTTCAATAGCCTCAGTAGAGGAAGTGGGTGAAGTTCTGGATTGGATTTCTGATCTTGATATTTCAGGAAGCCTTTGTCGACTTCTAAAAGAAATTATGGTTTGAGTAGCTGCTGTGGATTCTCGAAATCTAGGTGAAGTAAGTGGATTTGTGGGAATTAAACTTCTTCCTTGCCCTAAAAATCTACCTCTAGGGTCTCTATCCCAACGCATATCATCTTTTGATTTTTTTCTTAACTTCTATTTGTACTTCCCTGGCAACGATGCCAAAATGTTTGGCCAATTTAATGTCTTTAAATTGTCAATCATAAATTGTCAACCACGGGACGTGTACTGATGAAGTACAGGTGCACTATATGTGCTAGAAATTATTCCTTATGTCGTTATGTTCTTGTTAGTGTCTAAACTTAAGATTAGTATGGAGATGGTGTCATTGATTATATTAATGTCTCAATCCTTAAAGTTATCAGCTAATTTCTTAGGATTTATTCTCTATTGAATCAGTTTATGGATGATACGAGAGTGATTCTCAATTCTACTTGTGTTAGATTATTTCGGATTTTTGGCCTTGAATCTTTATGCTGTAGCTCTAATTCACTAAGTGTAAAAGAAATCTATTCTATGAAACTGTAAGCAAGTATTGTCTGAATTCAATTGTTAAGGAGATGTTGGGTACGGGATCCCCCAAGGGCAGTTTTGGGGCTAAAAGCCCATATTTTGGTCATAATTTTGTAATCCAAGTGTAAGGACTCCGCATTTTGTGGTTGCGAAGTGCGTAGATGTTAAAGAGTCATAGGGTTGTCTGCCCTTATTTTGGAAATGTAATGTCAGCTCTAAAAGATCTACCCATGTTCCAAGGACCATGGGATTTTATAAATAGAGCTAAGATCTAAGTAGTTAGAGGAATCAATCAATCAAGAAAGATCGAACATGTATGAGAGATAGCTCTGAAGTAGAAGTCTAAGCCTTGGGTCATAGCATAGGTAGAGGCTCTGCAGCTAAGTGTGTAGAGGCCTAGAAGTCTGTAGTTGAGTGCGCAGGGCAGGTCGAGTCTGTAATGGTTTGGAATTATCAATAAAGAAAAGTATTCTACAATTTCTGTGTCTTTATTTCCTATTTATGCATCTGGTTATATGGGGTATGAATTTCACTTATAGTGCTTATATGATGCGTAAATATATGTAATTGTGTTGGTTAATTAAACGCAAGTAAGAACATCTGTTTACGCTAAGCTAACTAAGATTTGTTAATAAGGCAAGTAAGATACTTAGCGTAGTTTGGGAAATATCGCAGCCCGCTACCCTAGCAGCGCGAAAGTATATCACCCCTAGGTTAGGGCTGTGCCAAAGCCAATTGTACCCTTTTGCAAAGGTACTGAAGGGTGGAACAAAGGGTTAAGAAAACTACGCGAAGGTAGGTATAGCCGAATAAACTGACATCACATCCATCTCTAAGGTGTGGAAACTTGGTTCCAGCATCTCCTCATACTACTTCGGGTAAGACTCCAGTCCGCGCTCCGCGGGATGATGCCGCAAGGACTAGTAGTATAGGGATTTGTTTGGCTAACTAATGCTAAACCTGGGTCAGGCCCCCACAAGCCAAAAAATGGTTCCGTTTCTGGGACCAGAATATGCATAAGATATGTGTGATGTCGTATCACCGGAATCCAACTAAGAAAGAAATCGAAGGCTGGTTGGATAGAAGGATTCACGAGTTCGGGGCATAAGAAAACAAAAACCGTGACTGTCAAAAGAATAGTGGTTGGACCGATACCTGTATATGGAGATCCAAGAAATCTTTTTCGCCTCCTTTCCTACTGAGCTATAGGAGTGGATCATGAAGCTAGCAGATAGCCAAGGAAGGTGGAAACTTGATAGTCCTATTGTGTGGACCCCAGAGCTAGTGCGAAGGTTGGAAGCATCGAAGGATAAGATCGCGTGCGCTATCGACCATTGGCTCGATTGCATCATAGGAGGGTTTGTTACTGAATTTATGGTCGACACCTCACTCATCTATAGCGAGGCAGAGCGACGATTTTTCAAAGGACCGCGAGGTAAGTACGTTAAATTTATAAATACTTGGATTAAAATGTTGTTGTGCGAAAAACGGGTTATGCAGCTACCTTGATGTTTGGGACTACGCGAAGCAGAAAAAGTTACAGAAACGAAGGAAATAAGGGTCTAGAGTATAACCCCTTGATTTCACCTCCATGAGGGGATGAGGAAGGGATAACAAAGGTCTCGTTGCGAAGTGCTATTCAGTTGATAAGATAAGGATTCCCGCGAATACCACCTCCGCCCACACCACCTCCGTCTTCACCACCATCGCCTCCAACTTCACCCGTACCACCTCCACGTCCATCACGATTTAGTATGGCGAATACAATGAAGTTTACTTTGTTCAAAGGCTTGGGAAATGAGGACCCTGACCAATTCTGGTTCATTGTGAGCACTGTATGGGAAGCTCAAGGTGTTACAAATGATCATATAAAGAAGGCGATGCTGGTTAGTGCTCTGCAAGATCGCGCGCTAACCTGGTACATTAAGTACTCTAACGATAACCCGAATTCTAGAGTATCAAACATCCAAGCAGCACTAAATAGGGAATTTAGCAAGCCTAAGTCTGAGTCGCAGTCGATTGTGGGATTCAAAGAGATTGCGATGTGACCAGGTGAGATGCTATGGGAATTGGATCAAATATTGAAGTGTCAAATCCGCAAAGCCAATATGAATTTGACAAATGGACAACATCGCGAGTGGTTTTGGCTTCGCTATTACCCCACGTGAGGAGCACGTTGTCATAGCAGAAGATAACAACTCAAGAAAAAGCCTTGGAGATTGCCATCAGACTACACGAGACTTCGACGCAAAATCTAAATCTAGGAGTTCAGCAGATCCATGCGCAGTTGCAGAATATGTGCCTTGAGATGCAAAGTTTGAAGTAGGATAGGACGGTTTGACCAGAGGTATGCGAGGAGGTATGGTGCTTGAAATGCAAGAGTCAGGGTCATGACAAAGACCACTGCCTGGTCTTTACAAATTACCTTGCAGGAGGAGGACCAATGCCTTTAAGGCCGGAAGCTCAAGCAAGACCTAGCGCAACACCTGCTTTATGGTGCGCTATCTGTCAAGTAGCCAAAAAACATGCCACGGATAACTGTCACTTGTTACAGAAGTACGTGCAAACACCGTAACAGTTGTTCTGTAGCTTTTGTAGATCAGTAGGACATGTGAGCATACTTGCAGGAGCTATGAATTGATGATGGAGAGAACTCCCGCCTACAGGGTTCAGGCCGAAATGCGACTCCTTGACCAAAATGCAGGGATGGCGTGGATAGGATTTCTGGGTTGCAGATGAGGCCGAGGCAGAGGAGGACTTGGTAGAGGTCGCAGACAGTTGATTTGCTACAACTGCGGAGGGCCAGGACATTATGCTCGTGATTGCACTAATCCAACGCGCCGTCGTGCAAGTATTGCATGTTGTTTGATCATGAAATAAAAGATTATGCTACGCTGATAGCTAGGATACGTGACAAAGGGGCACTAACACCTCCCCTGACTCAGAACCTGTAGATGATGAGGTTTGAGCCACGCGAGGAAGATCCGAATGTAAAATATAGTGCTTCGGAGAGGAATCACAATAGAAGATGATAAGGGGAAAGAACTAGAAGACAATACATGGGTTAGCAAAGCCCTGGAAAGGGTGGCTGAGTTTGATTTGGAGTGCACTCGTGAAGCATTCATGGAAGCTAAGAAGAGCTCCGTTGAGGTCTCCACTTAAGGAAGCAAGGATAAACTGGAGCTGGAGATGGACCCCTCTATGCTCACAACTTTCTTGGAAACCTATATGAAGTTACTGCACGACAGTAAGATTATGAAAGGGTTTCAATAACTCATCAATAAATGTGTTGGGACCATGCTAGGTGAACCACACGTAGTTTGAAATATCGATAAGCATAAGAAAAGGACGGGGCATGAAATGAGACTCACCACGCAGTTCGAAGAATATGAAATGGATCAAGTCATTCTGGATTTGGGATCAGATGCAAATGTTCTACCAAAACAGAGATGGGAGAAAATGGGGAGACTTTCACTACAATGGTCCCTGATTCAGCTGAGGATGGCGAATCAACAGAAAATCATACCCATGGGGTGGCTGCAGGGAGTGACCATGGATATTTTGGGAGCGAGCACGCTGGTAGACTTTGAAGTAATAGAGATTGTGGATGACAACAATCCCTATCCTACACTCTTGGTAATTGACTGGGCTACTGATATGAACGGGGTAATCAATCTAAAGAAGCAAAAGATGATCTTTGAGAAGAAATCACTGTGTGTAATTGTTAAACACACATGGGCAACAGAGGAATATGAAAGATAAAACATGCAAGTATGATTTTTATTAACAAATGATTTACATTTATAGTGCATGTTGTGACCATTGGGTTTCACATCCCAAGGTCTCTTGGACTCCTTTTGTCCATTCGGCTTCCACACTAACCCATTGAGGATTAGGTGTCCAACATTCCCCCCCTTAATCTGAAGGGTTATGTATGAGTCTAAGAAGAGAGCTATAATACAAAATTTGCAAAAATGCAAGGCGGCGCTACGCTGAATGTGCTCTCTGAAATGTTGGTATAAAGGGCGGTGGTTTAAGAATGACCACCAACACTAGAACGCTTAGTGCAGTTCCCGGAACTCTTCCAAAACTGGCAAGAAGCTGAAGTCTTCTGCTAGAGGAAGTGCTCCTATTGTTTTGAATAGGGAAACCTTCAACCATGAAAGGGAGGTCTCACCTCGCATAAAAGGGAGAACTTCGAACTGAAAATGGAAGTCTCAACCTATGATGGTTTAAGGATGACCAACAACTCTGGAATGCTTAATGCAATTCCTGGAACTCTTCCAAAACTAGTAAGAAGCTGGAGTCTTCTGCTAGAGGAAGTGTTCTCAATTTTGTTCCTGGAATTCTTCCGAAACTGGCAAGAAGCTGAAGTCTTCTACTAGAGGAAGTGTCCCAGATTACCAACTGAAGGCATGTTCACGGGCATCTTTGTTTCTGGCTACAACTCTGAATCTGGTATGGCAGGTTGTGGCTCAGGCTCGCTTGATGTGACTTTGAAGCTTGTAGATGACCATCATTTCCCCCCCGTCAGATACAAGGTGAGATGATGGAGAAAACTCAACTGCAAGACTGTTCAATACTCTAGAACAAGTTTTGACATGTGATTGGAATATCTTCTTGGTTGTTGATGCCCATTTCCAAGAAGTGATCCATCCAAGATGAATCTTTGTTCTTGTAGGATGTTTATTTTTGAAGCATCTGTGGAATAATGGGTGGTTTTATGACAATGCTTACATGGATGAAGATCAAAACAGTGATCTTTCAAATGGCCAAGTCGGTCACAGTGTTGGAATTTCACAATTTGTTGTTTTTGTTGTTGCTATGGAAGAGGGGCAGAGTCTGGAACAGCTGAAGCTGAACTGTCATGAGGAGCAGGTGAATTGTCATGAATGAATCCAGCACTCTAAAACTGAATGGGCTTGGCGTAGTCTGGAATATGAAAGGACAAGTCCTTGTCATATCCAAGACCAGTTATGTGCTTGTTGTGGACAAGCTGTTCCCAAGGTCTGATGATGGGCTTGGGAAGTGCAGACTAAGTTTCTGCATCTGTATATACAATTGCTGCTTTATTGGGTACTAAATCTGAACCAACTGTAACATTATTGACTTGCTTCTGATGGGTTGCAGTCTCAATGTTCTGAACAGAAACATGTTCAGAATGACTCCTCTGTTTTAATTCTTCTTGTTGTAGCTGAGATTCAAGCTACAAAAAATCAATCTTTTCCTGTGCATTTTGTAGACAGACCTGAATGTCTGTGAGAGAAACTTTGCTGACTTTTAATGTATCATGAGTAGTAGACAATATCAGAGTTTTGAGGAACTCTAATACTTCATTGATTCTGGCCATTTTCTCCAATGTTAAACTTACACTGTAAGCCAACTATGAACCAATGTCGCTACAAGGTATTCTCAAAGTTTTTTCTCTCAGAAAACTACAACAATCAAATGAGATTATTCCTTGAGGAATGAATCAAAAGCTAGATTTTAACTCTAATTATTCTCCAAATCCACACACAACGATGGTTGATTGCATTCATATAAATTATATTATGCATTCCCAAACAATGAAACTCAAACGCTGCAACAGATAAAATACTTGTTTTTCCACTCAAAAATATATATCATCAAGGATGCAAGATTTACACAGATATCTATTCAAGAAATATAGTGTATTTTATCAATTTTATACCCAAGGTTCAAGGAGGAACTTCCATCACAACACTAGTAGAGGGCATCCTAGGTACTTTTTCATTTGGTAGGAGTACTGTTTGGCATGATACAGTGCCTCATAAAACTGGAGCAAGCCCTCGGGTCACAAGTTAACATATATGAACAAATGGTCTACCGCCTTTTTTTGCTTGATTTAGAACCAATAAGTATATAAACCCCACAACGATTGTTAGAATGGGAGTTTAAATATTTTTATTCCACATTTCGAATAGCCAATTTTAAAAACAGTTTTTTTTTTTTGTTCGAATTGTATAGTAATTTAATATATCAAACAAGCAAGAAGGTGAAATATAGTGCAGGGCTCACCGCCACCTCTGTTCGAAGAATCTCTGTTTGCAGATACCGCAATGGAGTCGAAAGCAAGGTATTCATTTTAGGTCCCGCGCTGGAGAGGAAGGCTTAAGGCATTGACATTGATAATGAAACACGGGTCTTCTGAAGGCAGCTTGGGCACCAGCAAGTCCACCACCAATACTCTTACAAGAGATTATTACTCAATCATCGATATTGATAACAAATTCCAACAAGCCTCTTAATGTTTTATCAGCACCAGCATTGGACGAAGTAAACTTGTCCTTTTTCCCTCTAGTATACCACTGTAAAATACCACTGGGTAAAATACCTATATTTAATTAATTCGAATCAGCACCAGCATACCATCATTTGGAGAGAGACAGATTCTGAACTTTATTTTAGCAAATTGCAGGGGATACAATTTGGGGTAGAACACTGGAGAGGAGCTGCCATGCAAGATATGATCCCTATTTAATTAGTCCTCTGTTGAATATCTGATCTTGGAAGCATTCTACAAACATATCATATGCCATCACATGGAACACATAAGGATGTTTATAGAAAAAACCACAACAATCTTTGTCACCAGCGATGATTGGGCGATCTCCTCTAGAATTAATACAGTAAGCTGCACTCAAAATAATTTGATCTCCTGGAATTAAAGTGTTGGAGCTTATTAGAAGTCAACAGACTAGTGGTTCGAGCCTCCCTTCAATTCATTCAACATGCAATGATTTAACTAGAGCGACCAACACGAGTGGGGCAGCATATGGTGAGTGTAAATACAATGTAATACACAACGTTCAATATATGGTGAGTGTAAATACAATGTAATACACAGCGTTCAATGTATCCAGCATTCAAGAAACTATCATAGTTCAAGAAACTATTCAAACTTCAATGGAACCAACGTTCAATGGAATTAGTGTTCAAGAAATATATATGGATGGGGTAGCGTAAACATATGGTGAGTAACTGTGTATATATATGGCAAAATTAAACAACACATTCAATGTAATATGGTTGGCGTAAATATTTAAATCCTGGCTTGCAAAACCCTGAGGATTTTTTTTTTAAGTACAAGAGAAAAATGTATATATATTCATAAAGGCAAGAACATGAGCTTGGAACCAGAAGCAGACATGCTGTCAGACAATGCGAAGACTAAGCAACGCAGCGAAAAATACAATGGAAGACCTTTAAATAGCCAGCCATTAAAAACCATTTTAAATTCCCAAAGTCTCAAAGCAGGAGCTCAACAATAAAATACCGTGGATCTACTTAAGCATTTGGAGGAAAGACGGTCTTTAAGTGCTGTTGTTGTGTGAAGGTCCTACACCATTAGAATTTATGAACCACGTCACAATGCTCCAAGCCGAGGTATGGAGCAACGTAAATATCAATACTAGCCATATCAAATTGGACCAGATTCAAGTATGCCATCTCAGCACATAATTTTCCATTCTGTAATGCATAAGTTCAAAATTCCATATGCAACATATTTGCCAATGATTCACCAATCACAAGATTGAACAATTCTTCTGAGATTACCTTTTCTTTTTTTCTTCTGCTTTGGAGGTTGAAGCACCGAATTTGATATTCTGTTGTATTTTTGAACGGCACTCTATGTATGTAGATGCACCAATTTTCTTCTTCAACTCTTCCCTCCGGCAGTTGTTACAGGAACAGCACCAGGGTGATCAGTAAAAACTGGCGCGCCCACTATTAGGAGGGAATATGGCAGACAATGGCGCAGACAATGGCAGATAACACTTCAATGTTTAAATCAAAGGACCAGCATTACAAATTTAGGAATGCACAGAGGCCGTAGTCAGGAATACATTGCAGTCAGAGATACGTTCTTGCTAGGGCAGAGATGGCAGGTCTGAGCAAGGAGCGTTTTTAGAAGGCAGGTGAATAAAAATAGCGCTGGAGAAATAACAGGTTGCAGCTAAAATTTAGCTGAGATAATATTCATGAAATTCATGGCAGAAATAACCCGCACAGAAAGGCCATAAAACAAATGGCTCAAATTAATTATGTAGGGCAGGAATAAGCCTGCTCTAATACCATGTTAAACACACATGGGCAGTAGAGGAATATGAAAGATAAAACATGCAAGTATGATTTTTATTAACAAATGATTTACATTTATAGTACATGTTGTGACCGTTGGGTTTCACATCCCAAGGTCTCTTGGACTCCTTTTGTCCATTCGGCTTCCACACTAACCCATTGAGGATTAGGTGTCCAACAGTAATAATACCCCTAGATCTTGCTCAAGGATCGCGCTATACAGAACCAGTCTGCGATTATGAGAGTGGTGATGATCTAGACTACATCTATAAGATAATAGCGTGAAACCAAGACTGGGTGAATCCCACCACGGATGGATGGATTACATGGGATCACGAGAGTTCCTGCACTTCGGACTTCGACGAAGAAAGAGAATGTTGGTAGAATCGGTTACACGAAGTAACTATGCTGAATTGCAACATGATGACCCAGTCTCTGCGCTGTCTGTCATCAGAGGTAAGAACTCTGTCTACTTATGATGGTCTAAATGAGTTAGATACCTTCTTGGATGCATTTGAAAGGGAGGTGCCAGAAAAGCAACGTTTCTAGCCCTTGGATTGGGCATTGCGCGCTACACCCACAAGATGGTGGGGTACACACAAGGGAAGTTTTGATGATTGGCGTGAATGTAGGAGGATGATGTGAGCGTGATTTGGGAAGCCTAAGATGCGACTAACAGACAAGTACGATGGGCAGAATGATTCATGCGCACATTTGGCCAAATGGACGCAGGCCTATGGAGAAAAGCCACAACCTGAATGGGTGCACCTATTCTGTCATACCCTGGATGTTATCCCAATGAATTGGTATATAGAAACAGAGCTCCACCATGGGACAGGTGAATGGGATATCCTGCGTGAAGGATTCATGATGACATTTAGTTTTGAGGACGGGTTTGACAGTATTGATGAAGTGCTACAAGAGGTGAAAGCAGCCATATTTAGGATACCGCAGGATCCTTTAGACCTGACGTAGCCTGAATGGGCTACTCAGCTGAGTCATGCACTAGAATGTTATAATGTAACTGCTGAAGAGGAGGACGAGGATCTGCAGAAGATTAACATTCCAGAAACAGAGGGCCACCACTGTTAGAAAGTTATATATTATAGAGCAATAGAACACAGAAAAGACATAAAACAAGAGAGACACAGATATACGTGGTTCACCCAATTTGGGCTACGTCCATGGAGAAATAGCCAGTACTTACTTTTATATTATCCAACAAACTGAAGAGATACAACCTACAACAGATCCACTGTAATTCCCTCTTTGCTCTCACACAATCTCCTCTCTCTTTCTCACTCAGAATACAAATCTACATAGACGCAATACAATTCCCTCATATATAGCGAGGGGTTACCTTCTAGGGAAAAAAACCCGAAATTAGACATAACTTCTACCGTCAGATCTCCGCCTAATGAACGGCCCAGATTGACTACAAAATTACAACATTTTACAAGGCAATTTTACATCTATTTTTAGCTTCGGGGGCAGATGCCCCCCTTGGACTCCCCTGCAGCACAAATATTATGGGCAGCGTTGCTGCCCCATTACGAACTAGGGTCCAACGTGGTGATACCTTTGAATAAATAAGATAATTAAGCTCCACACCCAACAACCGTGAGGTCCAAGGACCACAGATTGAGAACCCTGATATAACCGCACTGGTGAGAACTAAACAGGTGAACATTGGTACGAAGGCAGAACCCAAATTCGCGAAGATTGGAGACTATTGGGACGATGCGACGGTGGATAAGGTCATTGAATTACTCTGTGAATATCAGGACTTATTCCCTACCAAGTTTACAGATTTGAAAGGAATAATCAGAGATATAGGAGTGATGAAGATCATGTTAAAACCCGACGCGAAGCCAGTTAAGCATAGGCCTTACCGCCTAAATCTGAAATACAAGGAAAAGGTCCACTTAGAGCTAGAAAAAATGTTAGCAGTAGGCATCATTGAGCTTGTGGAGGAATTTGATTGGGTAATCCCAATGGTGGTGCAAGAGAAGAAGCAGAAGGATGAGATAAGGATATGCGTGGATCTCAGAAAATTGAATGACGCTTGTGTGCATGATCCTTTCCCAACTCCGTTCACAGATGAAGTGTTGGACAATGTAGGTGGACAGGAAGCATACTCCTTCACTAATGGGTTCTCTGGGTACCACCAAATCAAAATCGCACTGGAGGATAGGAGCAAGACAACCTTCACAACTGAGTGGGGTTGTTTTCAATACACTGTAATGCCATTTGGGTTGAAGAATGTGCTTGCTATCTTTTCGCGCGTGGTTGTTGCGACATTTAAGGAATTTATTCATAAGTTCCCGGAGGTATATTTTGATGTCTGGACTATATTTGGGCTCGTTAAGTGCCACGTAGAGAGCTTGTGCTTGATGTTGGATACTTGTCGAAGATACCAGATCGCACTTAACTTCAAGAAGTGTCTGTTTTGCGTTCCTTTTGGGAACCTATTGGGGCATGTGGTTTGCAAACAAGGGCTGATGGTATACCCCACGAAGATCGTGGTGATTCTGAACTATGAAGCATCGAGGAGTGTGAAATAGTTGCACGCTACTCTGGGACATATGGATATTACAGGAAGTTTATCAAAGGCTATGCCTAGATCACTGCGCCGATGGAAAAATTGTTGAAAAAGGATGTCTCATTCTGCTAGAACGATGACTATAAGAAAATCTTGGATATATTGAAAGAAAAGATGGTTATCGCACCAATTCTAGTCTTTCCGAATTGGAAGAAAGAGTTTCATGTACATGTTGGCACATCATGTATAGTTCTAGGGGCAGTAATAACACAAGATGGTGAAGAAGGATTGGACCACCCTATTGCGTTCACAAGCTGCAGATTATCCAAAGCAGAGAAGAACTATTCCACCATTGAGTGCGAGGGGCTAGTTATGGTGTATGCGCTCCAAAAGTATCAACACTACTTGCTAGGAGGTCACTTTAAGATGTATACGGATCACTCCGCGCTAAAGTACCTGGTCAATAAGCCTGTGTTGGGGGGAACAATTTGAAGATGGATCTTATTGTTCCAAGAATACGATTTTGAAGTTGTTGTGAAGCCTGGACGATTGAACAAGGGACTAGATCACCTATCGCACATTGAGACAGGGGAGGAACCCACTAATTTGGAGGAAGGATTACCTGATGCATAGCTCTTTGCTGTGCGCATCGCAGATGGAAATTTTGAGGATATAATACACTTCCTAACAACAGGAACTGCGCTGGAAGGATACTCTATCCAACAAAAGAAGGAATTAGTGATACGCGTGACAGATTTCTCTGTCATTTCTGGGCATCTATACAAGATGGGGACTGGTGAGATATTGCAAAGATATGTACCTTAGTTTGAACAACGCAGCATCCTCGTGGACGCTCATGGGGGCGCTTCGAGAGGACATTATGCAGGGAGAGCAACCGTGTAGAAGATTCTACACGTAGGGTTGTGGTGGCCAACCCTTCATCAGGATTCAGAAGCATATTGCAAGAAATGTGATGTATGTCAGCGAGTAGGCAGGCCATCACAGAGGGATGAAATGCCTTTGAATCCACAAATAACGTTACAAACTTTCAAAAAGTGGGCAATAGATTTTGTAGGACCTATTCAGCCACAAGGGAAGATAGACACGAGGTACATTATCACTACGACGAAGTACTTTATTTGTTGGGAAGAAGCACAGCGATGAAGGATTGCACGGGTGTGACTACCGTGAAGTTTCTATTTGAGCATGTACTGACGCGATTTGGATGTCCAAAGATTTTGATGAGTGATCGGGGTACACACTTTCTGAATGAAACGATTAGTGTGTTGACGGAATAATTTCAGGTGTATCACCAAAAGAGCACACCTTATCACCCACAGGCTAACGGGATAGTGGAGGCATTCAACAAAGTGCTTGAAACCAAGCTGACCAACGTTTGCAATTCTCAGCGAAGTGATTGAGACCTACGCATACCTGCAGTATTATGGGCTTATCGAACGATGTGCAAGAAGTTAACGGGACAGACACCCTTTAGGCTGGCATACAGGGTTGAAGCGATAATGCCTATGGAATACATTGTGCCTAGTCTATGCATAGTAGTGCTCACAAGTATGATGGAACGCAGAGCCTTGGAAGAAAGGATCGTGCAGTTTGATAAGCTTGAAGAAGAGAGATTTTTGGCTAGATTTCACCAGCAGGTCCAAAAGCAATGCAAAAAAGTTTGGCATGACCGACATATTAAGTTGCGCACTTTTAAGGTGAATGACATGGTGTTTTTGTATGACTAAGTTTGATAAATTTCCAGGGATGTTTAGAATGCATTGGCTAGGGCCCAATGTTATTAAGGAGATTACTGATGGTGGCATGGTCCAGATGGTTAATTTGAATGGCGATCCCTTCCCAGGAAAGGTGAATGGCAGTGGATTGAAGCCATACATAGGTGGCGCGGCCATCTGACTAGGCGACATAAGCATATTTTTAGTGCTCCAAGCAGCTGAAAGGAGGCGCGGGACTATAAACTACACTGCCCGAGTTGGGGAGTTGCACGATTTTAGGACTGCGCGAAGTGTCACAAGGTCCACAATAGCACGAAGACAACTGCGATAGCACGTAGGTTATTGGAAAGTGACCATTAAAGTCACTATTCACGATTTGATGGTCGTTTTGAGGCCAAATGGAGCGGGCGACAGGTATTTAAGGTGAACTTTATGGCTTTGATTCTTGAAAATCTGCCACCAATCTAGCATTAATGTGTTGAATGTGGGGGGAAAGATCGAATTTGAATTCAAAAGGCCCTATAAATTACAAGTGGCTGTCGAGCAGAAAACACTTGGCATTTTGAAAATCTAGTTGTTGTGTAATTAATTGTGTATGGACCTTACGAATTTTGAGGCTTTGAGAGCAAGTTTAGTGTTTGTGACATTGCCGACGGAGACACAAGACCTCCTAATGAGAATGATGTCAACATACGAGGAAGCTGCACAGGAAATTGCGATAGTAGAAGCCCCATAGAGCATCGAAGAAATAGTTGAGGTCCCTAAATCACCCAGAACACTGAGACCTAAAGGATAAGCAGGCTATCATCCTAGTGCATATCTCACCATGAAACCCACAGAGGACCAAGCTCACCTTGCAGGAAAATGGGAAGGCCATTAATCTGGAGGCTGATGAGGAGGACGTGGAAATGGAAGTTGAAACCTAGGGTGCAGACCCTATTACCCGGTTACTCGAATATGTTCCTCTGCACAAGGGTAAAGCTAAGGTGCTGAAGGACATAGACGAGAGCAAGAATTTCCCGCAAACTCTGTTGCTCCCAGATGATATTATTTTTAAGGGGCCACACATAGGGCAAGTTCATGTACTGAAGTTTGAAGATTGGGACCTCGCGGATCATGAGAAATTCCCACATTTAGCGACTGAGCAGCTAATGCACTGATGGATTGATGCGATAGCTGGAATGATTGAACTGGAGCTATGCACATGGCTCAAGGGTGTAGCAAAAGCCAGGTTTCTAAACCTGTTCTGGATGTCGCATTACCACTGCATCCCAGTGACCGTCTTCGTCATCAGGCAACTAATCTGCTTGGTGCATGATGGATGTTTGTGGCTAGAGGAGCCCATTCCCACCATAGATCACTTGATTCATCGGATCACACGGCTACCTTACTCAGGTGAGGATCCAGCCAATATATCAGAGGGAAAAGTTGGCGAGTTGGCCCTTGCGGAAGCGATGATGAAGAAGTTCAATTTGGAGAAGAAGAAGCAGGGATATGCCATCTCCAACATTAACAACCTTGTAGTCAAAGCCACAACACAAAATTTAGCAGGGAAGGTGATGCAGAAGTGCCATGCGGATGAGGTGCCTGCACCTGTGGTTGTGATAGCAGCCCAATGTGCTGAAGGAGTCTAGTTCAACTGGGCGAATTATCTATGCGGTGAGTTTGTTGTGAACTGCCGCAAGGAACAAGAGTAGGGCAAGATGTTCCACTACGCATGGCTTTTGCTCTCGATAATACTGGTAGCATGGGAGTTGCCTGAAGACATCCAATTCCGTTTGGTCATGCCGGACCTTCCAGAGGTAGCAAAGTACGCTTCGCTGTGGGCGACCAAGGACGCGTAGTGAATAAAAGAAAGCAAGATCTTTTGGATCTTGATAGAGATGAATATCTAGATGGGGATGAATCATAAGTAGCGGTTGTCGTCCACAGTATATGCTAGTTTGCAAAGCTTTGAAGAGTTCAAAGCGGATTTCCACCATGTCTTTATCAAGGTGCGAAAGGACCCTACGAAGACATGGCATAACCTACCATATCTCGCGAATGATGATGTAATTTTCACAGTCCTCGAGTCTTGTCCACCGGAGTGGCATGCTCCAGCAGGCTCCACGGTGGAAATGGACAAGTCCGCTGCACATCGTAAGAAGGACGAAACCAAGCTCTGAATGGCACAGCTGGTAGAGAAGTGCAGAAAGGAAGGAGTAGAGGCTAAGGCCCAGGTAGCACACAATGCCACGAAATTGGTGGAACAATAGCAAACAGGAGGAGAAGAGCGCGAAGGACAAAAGTCACTTTTATCGGTGACTGAGGCAGAAATAGAGACAGAACAAGGTGGTGTGGACCCATAGATGATGTCCACCCAACTCAAGCGTCCACAACCGCGAAATCAGGTTGTGTCACAAAAGAAAACCAAGGCATCAAAGACATCCTCGACCTAATCACCCTTACTGAGGGGGATTTGCATGATATCAGAGAAACGGTGAGGGATGTCACCGTGGAGGCCCTCCAACAGTTCAAAGAGCAGCAACAGTTGGTATTGGGGGATCTCTGAATAGAGCTGCAGGAGTTGCAGGTTCACACTCCATAGGCTGGAACAGTGTCCACCATCCTTGTGATCGACACTTCAGCTGCCAAGGAGATGTTGCACAGAAGGGTGACCATCACGATAGTGCTACCAGATGGGGCACTCACTACAAAAAAGGAGGCCAACAGGCCCATGGTTTGCAGTCTGAAAGGACTAGGACTAAATATGGCCGTGCTAGATCAGGAGATGCTCTACCTCTTGTAGGATGGAGTCACCGCAAAACTGAGGGCACAAGAGAGTCGTGCTTTGCAGGTGATGAGTGAGAAGCGCATCAACATTGAGCAGTTGGACTTGCAGTGCAACGAGGTAGTGGAGCAAAACAAACAAATAATATAGGTAGTGGAGGAAGCCTACCGGATGGTCCCGGAGTTGGACATTCACGTAGAAGAATCGGTAGAGGCACTTGTCCGCAAGTTGGCCACAAGGGTGTGCGACACTTGAGAAGAGATGGCCCAGGTTCAATTGGAGCTGAACCTTTAGATCATAGAATTGCAGTTACGGGCTCAACCTTCAAATCCACCAGAAATCAGGGAACATCGTACCACCACTGTTACAATATCAATAGTGGTTGATAGTGTAGTAGCAGACTGCATGCAAATTTTTGAACAGTCATTCGAGGTCCTCACCACCCTGCAGGAGGACTCGAATGTAGAGCATTTGGAGATAGAGGTGCGTGAGCTACAGAGAAAATATGATGAGGTCAAAGGGACTGCGCAAACAGTTTCCATTACATAGAGGCTCACACGGATGTAGGAGGCAAAGGCACTCAAGGAACAGGTGGATGCTGCTCGACATAAAGAAGTGGTATTAAAAGTATGCCTACAACCATGGATAGACGAGGCTTATGCGATCACAGCATCCATTGAAGGAAAGCTCGTGCAACTGCAGGCAGCTCAGCAGAAGATTCACATCAGCAGTTCAGCAGTAGTCACTGAGCAGCATGTAGAAGAAGTCTAGCAGGCAGCTGCTCAGTGCGTTGCCGAATTTGCGGTCATCCAAATGGAGCTGGGAGTTCTTCGCGCTAAGATCTCCGCACCTACAGAGTGACTCGAGGGTGAGTCACGATGTTTGTGTTGGGGGCCTGTTAGGCACGGGATCCCCCAAGGGAAGTTTTGGGGCTAAAAGCCCATATTTTTGTCATAATTTTGTAATCCAAGTGTCAAGAATCTGCATTTTTTGGTCGCGGAGCGCATAGATGTTAAAGAGTCATAGGGTTTTCCACCATTATTTTGGAAATTTAATGTCGGCTGTAAAAGATCTACCCATGGTCTGCGGATCATGGGAGTGTATAAATAGAGCTAAGCTCTAAGTAGTTAGAGGAATCAATCAATCAAGAAATATCAAACATGTATGAAATATAGCTCTGAAGTAGAAGTCTAAGTCTTGGGTTGTAGCATAGGTAGAGGCTCTGCAGCTGAGTGCGCAGAGGCCTAGAAGTCCGCAGCTGAGTGTGTAGACCCCTGCAGCTGAGTGAGGAGGGCGGGTCGAATCTGTAATGGTTTGGAATTATCAATAAAGAAAAGTATTCTACAATTTATGTGTCTTTATTTCTTGTTTATGCATCTGGTTATATCGGGTATGAATTTCACTTATAATGCTTATATGATGCATGAATATATGTAATTGTGTTGGTTAAGTAAACGCAAGTAAGAACAACTATTTACGCGAAGCTAACTAAGATTTGTTAATAAGGAAAGTAAGATAGCGTAGTTTGGGAAATATTGCAGCCCAATGCCGTAGCAACGTGAAAGTATATCACCCCCAGGTTAGGGTTGCACGAAAGCCAATTGTACCCTTTTGCAAAGGTACTGAAGGGTGGAATAGAGGGCTAAGCAAACTCGTGAAGCCAAGTATGGCTAGAATAAACCAACATCACATCCATCTCCATGATGTGGAAACTTGGTTCCAACATCCCCCCATACTGCCTCGGGTGAGACTTCAGTTCGCGCTCCACGGGTTGATGCCAAAAGGGCTAGTAGTGTAGGGATTTGTTTGGCTAACTAACACTGAACCTAGGTTAGGCCCCCACAAGCCAAGAGGAGAATACTCTCATACTTTTACTTATTTAATTTCATTCAAACAAGATATTCTGAACAACATCTACACTATGAAGTCAACATAGTTGGACTACACTAGATAAAAAGAAAATAAAATAACCATGTTGTACCAGGTAAAAAGCAATTCAAATAGCAGATTAAACTAGGTATAAAGTAGATGGAAGTACTAAGGCATATAACGATTCACTGGTGAACTCATCATATTGCATTTCTCACACAAAAACAGTGTATTCAAGGAATGAAAAGAAATCTAATTGTAATTGGTTAAAGACCTGTCACTGGTCATAGGGGGCCTCCACAAATCAATCCATAATCTCCAATCAACGCAACACACACACACACACAACCAATTCTATTACTGGCAAATGAAATTTCACAAAGTGTTTCAAAATTACATCATGTGGCATGCACCAAATCACAGTGCGGCCATAATTTTTATAACAAGTCTTTGGCATGATAACAACATGAGTATTTTAAGCCTAAATATCTTTATTCTAACTAAACTATATCGCTAAACCTTCGATTTGCTATTCTGAAAGAAAATCGATAAGGTTTTGATGACACTCAGATTTTGTTCCAGTGACAATCCTATGGTTGACTTTGGGGTTTGACTATGATATCTTGTGATCATATTGATGAATTGTTTCAAGGGGATAGGAAGGGATCCATGAGGGGACCATTCCTTATCCATATGTATCCTTCGTTGCTGACCTAGAGATTCTGAACCTTGCAAACAATGGAGATAGCTACAAAAATCTAGATTAGCAGCAGAAACAGACCAATTCTGTAGCCAATTGCATTATTTAACAAAACAATAGGGTATATAGTCAAAAATGAAGAAGAAGACATATTATTGCTTACCTTTATCAAAACCTTGTGGATATGGCTTTACTTAGGTGGTAAATATAGGAAAAGAGAGGAAACATAGGCAAAACAGGGTGTCACGGTAAGAAAACTTTGGACTCTTCATACTATAATTTTGACAGGGTTTCCTACAGGACTGTTTTTGCTTCCTGTAGGAGACCTTTCCCTTTTTGAAAAGGGGTCAAATGTTCTTTAACTTGTTTTGCTGAGTTGACCTAGTGATAGGCCTCCTAACATAGGTGATTGGTGACCTTAGGGAAGCTTGTTGTGATGTTCCTTCTTCACCTCTATTTCCTAGAGGGACTAACTTCTCCTTTTCTTTTAGTGAGTCCTCTATGATAATGGGAATCTTGGTAGGGGTTTAAGGTCTCCCTTGTTTTATCCTGGTGCTCTTCCTTGTTCTAAAGTATATTATGAAGTATAGGGCAGTATGGCTTTGCCTCTTCCCTTTTGATTTGATAGGTGTACTTAGAGCAGTTAAGGCAACAACTGCCTTCTTCTCTGTGGGCTCCGAAGACACCCTTGGAGATTTCTCTTCTTCCTTGCTTTGTATTTCAAGACTTAGATCATCCTTTTGTACTTCTTCCTTGCAATATTTTTCATCGTTTGTTTCATCTAGTTCTGCCTCCTCTTCTTCAGGCTCTTCTTCCTCTTCTTCATATTCCTCTTTTTCATGTTCCTCTTCTTCATGTTCTTCTTTTTCAAGCTCTTCTCCCTCTTCTTTATCACTAGTAGTAGGGTCTCTGTCATACTCAATGGCTTGAATTTCATCTTCTTCATTCATGTCTGCAAATTTTGACCACATAATAGGGATTCTGAAGTTGTTTAGGGTATCCTCTAGTATGAGTTTGATCAATCCATGATGTGCCTATTGTTGATGATTTCCTTCTTGTACCTTGATGCTCATGTCTATCATTGATTGTAATAAAAAGTAAGGCACACTAATTCTTCTATGAGGAGGTATCTCTTCTCCAAATCTCAGCTCATGGAGAAGTCTACACTGGTACCCATAGATTCTATTGAGTCCACCCTCACAGGAAATATACTTGATGATGTGATAGCTTACTTCATTCCAAGGATATGGAATACTTTCCCTTCTAACCCCATTTTTGTCTTGAATTGGTTCTTCTCGTTCCAAAAAAAATCTCTTCTTGGTAAGAGTACTGCTAGTTTTGTCCTATTTCCTCCATTGCAACCCTAGAGGGAGTGTAGTGATCCTGCTAATGCTCTCAGGGATAATTGTAACTGAAAAACCCCTCACTATAGTAGTGGCACTGGATCTAGCTAGAGGTATGAGTAACATTGCAAATTTCCTAGCTACATCATCATCATATCCGCTAAGTAGCTCGAATAATCTCAACCATTGATGCCTAGTAAATATTTCTACCACAGGAGGATGATAGTGTATTTTGGTTGTTCTGGTGGGCTCCCTTTCATTGAAACCCCCTGTCATATTTTCTCTATGTCAATCTATTTGTATGAGGTTTGGGTGGCTACATATTAAGAGCTTCTCTAGGTGATGAAGGTCTAGAGTTTACTCTACACAATCTCCCACATAATCTTGTCTATCTCTATGCACACTATAAATACTTGAAAGAAATGACAATTTCTTTCCTTTTCCTCTTTACAAATGAAAACATAGAGGATGTGGAACCTACCTTTCTCTGCAATGCTTTGGTGATGAGAATTATTGAATTTTTGGCCCTAGGCACCCATTTACAACATCTGAAACAATTATCCCTGCTTCCTGTAGGTGTTCACTGTTTCCTATAGTTTCTCTGTGTTTCCTGTAGGTGGTCACTGTAGGTAGGCCGAGACTAACTTTTCCTTTCGATGGCTCCTCGAGGTTATATCCACTCTCAAACTCAAAAAATGAACAATAATTTGCATGAAAGTCAGGTAATATTTCTATTTATGGATGATTTCGTTGAGTGATGTGTTGGCTGGCCGAGTACGTATTTATCAATTTGGACCATTGGTCCCACTCTTAGTTAACGTGCCACCCTTCCTCGTAATCATCACACACTTATGTTCATTGTAACTTGACCACCTTTCTGATTTATTCCCCTTATTATGACCTTGACACATGTCCAGTTCACTAACGCTTTCCTTTTCGTTATTGGACTGAGGATGGCTAAGTTAACTGGCCACTTTTGCTTATAAAATCAACTTTCTACATATTCCTATAGTTTAATCATATTCATACTTATGAGGTAGTATTGATGAGGTGACATACCTGTTGGTCCTTTTACTTGTAGATGCATGCTAGAGAGTGGTGTTGTTGTGCTCCTCATGATCCAGGTACATCTTCTTAACTTCCTTTTTCTTTTTTTGTTGATGGGTTGTTTTATTGTTGATGTGTAGGTGTTCACTTCCTCTATCGTTGTTGAGCTCTAGAGGATTTTCATTGTGCATGCATTTATGCTTCTCCTCTTTCAGGGTGTTGAAGGTTAGGCCTGGAGTTGTTGTTTCTTCAGAATAAGTTGTTACAGGGTTTCCTCTAGTACTACCACAGGAAGTCCTGTAGCTGCCCTTTTTTTGAATTTTGTGTAATTTCTTTGCTTGGAGGGTGAAGAGGTATTGGAATGAGTGGAAGGTGTGGCCATGGAGTGGTAGGTGAGGTAGGCTACTGGTGGCATGCCTCTTTGATGTTCTTTTCTCTTTTTTCTTCATTTTTTTCTATTTTTTTCTAACTTGATTTTCTTTTATGGACACAGGGGGTGACATGGTCATGAAGGGGGTTGGCTGAGATGTGGTGAAGTCAATGGCCTTCTTTTTTAATCCCAAAATAGGTCTGCATCATAATTTCTCCATCGGACTACCTTTCCTATAGATTTTCTCGACTTCTTGTAGTACTATAGGAAACTCTTGTAGTAATTACAAGAAACCCTGTAGAAAGCACAAAATTGCCTGAAATTTGAATTTTCCTATTGTTGGAGATGAGTATGGATGAATGAACATGGGAATTATGGAGGAGATGAAATGGATGAAGAAAGAAATGGGGTCTTGTAGAGCTTTCTTCCCTCTGATATATGTGTCCATTATCTTCTTTGAAAACCTACAAAAACCAGAATTGTTATGAGTGGGCAGGTTTGAGGTCCCTGCCATTATTTTTGTGCTTTATCTCTTCTTTTTTTTAAATAAAACTAGGTTGCCTCAAAGGAAGTTTCCATTTTGGTGGCCTGCCCTCGGTGCCTCAAAATACTTTTTCACCCAAAGGTCTTTTATTTTTCCTTTTTTTTAACACTCTTGGGTTGCCTCAAATAGGTTTTCAACCTAAGAGCGGGACTTAGGTGCCTCATGGAGGTTTTCACTTGGGTCTCATTGTTTTTTTCTTATTTTCTTGTTTTTTTATTTTTTTTCAAAACTTCAACATACCTCAAGAGACTGGTGAGGTGGAAGCTGAGACTCCTTCAATCACCATCATTGGCTTGCTGATGCTACTGATGAACTCCTTCTTTGACAAAGGCTTTTTGTAGACTTTCAACCTGTACCTGTTGGCTTAGGGGGTTCTGAGCCAGGTTCAGAGTTAGTTGCGCCAAACAAATCCATACACTACTGGCCCTTTCAACATCAATCCGTGGTACACGGATTGAAGTCTCACCCGAAGCAATATGGGGGGATGCTGGAACCAAGTTTCCACACCCAGAGATTAGTGTGATGTCCTTTTGTGACCTAGATTTGACTTCGTGAAAATCCTTAAGCGCTTATGGCTTACGACAGTAACTTCCTTGAACCGGCCTCTAGACCTCTGCAAAGGTCTATGACTGGCTTTTGCGGACTCTGAATAGGTGAGTTAGCTACTTATGCACACCATAGATTACTTTTAGATGAGGATTTACTCAGATTCACCTAAGTGTTTGATAACTTTAACAGATAGTGTTATGATCTTTGTGTAATCACTTAACATTAATTACATTCAAATAATAAGACAGATCAAGTAAATTCACACATCAATACATCATTATTTTATAAAGACATCATTCCATCACAACATATATTGCAATCGTACAGAATAGAGGTAAAGAGCTAAGAAACAATAATTTCTGCAATAATATTCTTTACTGATCTTTAATATAGGTTTACATACTCAATAGTTCCCTGCACACTCAGCTGCAGGGGTTTAGGCACTCAGCTACGGACACTACTCTAGGCCTATGTGCACTCAATTGTAGAGCCGTTCCCTCCTCTAAGACTTCTATCTCTGAGCTAGGCTTCTTTGCTCGTACTCATAGACTTCTTCTTCCTTTTCTTAGACTCTCTAAGAAACACTTATTTATACAATCGCATGTTCCACGAACCATGGGTAGATCTCAAAAGCTGACTCAACTTAACATAAAGGAGGACAAAAACCCTTTTTGACTCTTAACTAGCTACACACTCCGCGACCACAATTTGTGGATACTTTTCATCTTCTTATATCAAAACTTGGGCTATTGCCCCAAAACTGACCCTAGGGGACCCCATCCCAACAGGACCCCAACACAAAGGTCATGACTCGCCCTTGAATCATTGATCTAGTGTGGTGATCTTACTGTAAAGATCCTCTATCTCAACTTGTACAACAACGCTCTACGTGGTTGCCTGCTTGACTTGCTCCACCAGCTGTTTTGTGGTTGTTCCTTCACCGGCTTGCTTGATTTTTTGGTGCGTAATATTCAAGTTCGCCAACTTTTCTTGTATGTTGGCTGAGATTTGGTAGTCTTCCTCCAACCAAGGACCCAATTTTCCCTTAAGGACTGCTTCCTTTTTCTGCGCGGCTTCTACTTGTGGAAGGAGTTGCTTTGCCTCTTAAAATTTGGCGAGGTACTCTGCTGTAGCAATGGTGCGTGTTGTCGCCCTTACTTCATCGTACTATTGTTGTAGCTCGCGGATCTCGGTATTCAGTATCTACACAGTGGGATTCTCCTACAAGCTCGTCACCACTTCCATGGCCTATTCAAACAAAGTTGTACAATTAGCCACCATGACATCGATAGTAGCTATCCCTTCCTTGACTGCAGCTTCGCGTTGTTCCCTAACTTCCGGAGGAGTCGAAGGTTGTGACTTAAGCTCTAGTTCGGTGATATTCATATTAAACTCAAACTAAATGCTGACCACCTTTGCCTTAGCATTGCGGACACCCGCAAAAAGTTTCCGGATCTTGGCCTCAAGCGGTGTCTCCTCAGGTATGTGAAACTCTGGAACTGTGCACATACCTCTGCAACCGTGGTCGCCAACTGGGCGCTCTGTGCCTGGATCATTTCCTTTGCCTTCAAGGCCTCTGTCTTTTTGGAAAACATTTTCTCATTGTTCACCTTGTACTCGCTAATTAAATAGAGGGCTCGCTGCACCTGCGCTCTCAATTCTACTGTCACACCAGTCTGCAATGTGTGAAGATATTCGTTGGGGAGCACCGCAACGTTGAGGCTGATATTCTTCAGCGTTCTTACGATGACCTTGTCATCAGCCGATTTCGTGCTCAGGGACCCTTCTAGTAGCGTCATTGTCCTGAGGTCCACTGACCTGACTAGTTTTGCAACCTAACTTGTCCCTGGTGCCAAGCTTGTCTTTGCAGTGCCCACCTGACCTGCTTCCACCTGTATCCTGTTGGTTTGGATCTACAGTTTGTAAAGATCCTTTTGAATATTACCTAATTACTGCAGGTGATGTTGTTCGAATTGATGTAATAGCTCAGTGGTAGTGTCGTACACTATATCCCCGATCTCATCGAGGTCATCCTCTATCAGCGTAATGGGATCCAACGATGGCTTAATCACCTTGGACTTCTTTCGAGGCCCCTCTGTCTGTTGTTCTTTGTACCTCTTGACCAAAAATATAGTGCTCTATCCTTCATCACTGCCACCGCCCTACGCTAACTGCTCTTCTTCCTCGGTCTAGGGTGAAGGGGACTTACCTCTTCGCTCGGAGTTACACTATTCTTGTTTGGCTTGCTGCTTTGCAGCACACTCTTTTTCTAATAGGGCCTTCTCCTCAGCCTCCTTCCTTTGCTGCGTGGCCAGCTTCTGGACTGCCTATTTTGCTGCCTCCTTCTTCTTCTTCTCTGCAAAACTCCCTGTGCCTTTGCTGGTACATGTAGCCAGGTCAGATAGAGAATGCCAATCTACTGGCCACCACTTGATGACTTCTTGAATCACATAATATGTGGCAAGATATGGCAGTTCAAACCACTTATGCTCTAGATCCTTTCGCGCCCTGATATACACACGGTGGAAGTCTGCCTTGAAATTTGCGTACTCTGACAACTACTGATACACAGTTGGGGACAACCATGACTGCTGGTTGATGGCCATGCAGATGCTCGACTCCATCAAAACCCAGGAAATTTTTGTCTCAGTGACCCGCGTAGGGTCTTTCATGACCCAAAGGGAGGCAAACTTTGCGGCCTTTGGAAAACCTGCCTCCAATGGGGGGATCCAACTGTCCTCCGGCAGTTCCCAAGCAACCAGCATAATAGAAAGTAGCAATCATGCGTAGTGGAAGGTCTTGCTCTCATCTTGAGCCTCGCGAAAATTCGCAAGGAACTCACTACATAGATAGCACGACTAGTTGAACTGCATGCCCTCCGTGCATTGTTCAGCTAGCGAGATCACGGGCACTGAAATCTCATTTGTGCGACACTTCCTCATGACCTTACAAGCTAATATTTGCATCAAAATTTTCACCGCGGGGTTGTTGATGGATATTATGGAGTACCTCCGTGGCTTCTTAAGAAGCTCAAACTTTGCCTTCATCTTCTTTGCCAAGCCTCGCTCACTTGTCTTTCCGCCAAACTCCTTGGACGGATTCAAGAATTTTGTTGGCAGGAGCATGATATGATGGATAAGAATGTTTGTGATGGGGAAAGGCGTGTCAAGCCATAAACACCCATCATGCACCAGATTCAACAGTTGATTCATGTAGGTGATATTGATGTTGGAACGGTGATAGTGGGGCACCCATAGCAGGTTCAATAACCCCGATTGATTTACTTCGCGAATCCACTCAACTGGCTCCAACGTAGGGACACCATGTTCTTTGTAATACACCTGTTTCATGTAATTCTCCATCACGAGGTGGGGGAACCTCTCATGGTCAGCCAAGTCCCAATGCTCCATCTTTAAAAGGGGAACCCTCACCAAGCGTGGACCTTCAAAGGTTATATTTTCTTGTAACAGGGGTCTGTGAATGCCGAATTTCTCTACATCTGGGTCCTTGGTGAACTTCACCTTTTCTTTACGCGGAGGGATATATTTTAAAACTTGGAGATGGGCTCCACACCCTCAACATCGATATCTTCAGCGCCCTCTTTGGCCTCCAAGTCTATAACCTTCTCAAGCTTCTTGTCCTTCTTTTGTGCCTGGGTAGCAAAGTGATTTCTAGGCGACTTGCACACTGGCATTGACCTCTTCGGATAATCTTTCTTTGGCTTGTGGGTCTAGCGAGCTGGTGTAGGCTTCGGCCTAGGCGACCTCAGCGCCATAGGCACAGGAGCTGGAGCTTCCATGCTCACAACATCTAGGGCCTCTCCTTCGGAGGCAATAGTTGCTCTGGTGCTTGCAGTCTCTCCTGGTCCTGACATAGTGCTGCGAATAAATTTTTGGGTGTCCTCGGGTAGATTATTAAACACAAAGATTGCGACCAAATCCTCAAAAAACTTGTGATTCATAAGCGATAGACAGAACTGCGTAAAAATTCTAAGGATGAAAAGTTTTCTCTATTGGATGACCACGTGTAATTTATAGGATATTTTGAATTCAAATTTGACCATTCCCTCAAAAATCCATTCATTAATGTTGAATTGGCGGCAAATCGCCAAAGATTTCAGCCTTAAATGCCACCCCCCCACTCCTCTTAACCATCTCCTAGCTGTCAATTCATGAACAATGACCCGAATGGTCATTTTCTGGCTATGCTGCGTGATATCTCCTTTCATAGTGCAACTCCCTTCGCACTACTTCTGGAACTGTGACATCACCCTATTCCGCGCAGCCCCTTTGTCGTGTAGCTCCCAAAACTGTGCAGCGTAGTTTATAGTCCCGCGCTCCCTTGCAACTGCTTGGAGCACTGAGACTGTCTTTCCATCATGTAGTCATTAAGTCGTGTCTCCTACATACGACTTTAACTAACTCCCATTTACTTTTTTGGGGAAAGGTTCTCCATTCAGCTTTGCAAGTTGAACCACACCCCCATCTGTGATTTCTTTGATGACATATGGTCCCAACTGGTGCATTTGAAACTTTCCTAGAAATTTAACGAACTTACTATCATAAAATAAAACCAAGTCATTTACCTTGAATGTACACAGCTTGATGTGTCGATCGTGCCATGCCTTGTCACTTTCCTTTTGTACTTGCTGATGAAATCTCGCCAAGAATATGTCATCTTCGAGATCCATCAATTGCGTGAGCCGTTCTTTCAAGGATCTGCGGTCTGCCATCCCTGTGAAGGCTGATATGCATAGACTAGGCACGACATATTCCATAGGAATCATAGCTTCTACACCATAGACCAACCGAAAAGGTGTCTGACTTGTTATTTTTTTGCAAGTAGTCCTGTACACCCATAATACTGCCAGTACATGCATGTCCAAGTCATTCTGTTGCGCGTTACAAATCTTTGTCAGCGTATTCTCCAATATCTTATTGAAGGCCTCCATTGTTCCATTATCCTGGGGGTGATATGGTGTACTCTTATGATGATAAACCTAAAATTCTTCTGTCAGCAAGCTGATCGTTTCATTCAAGAACTGCATACTGCGATCACTCATCAACACTTTTGGGCACCCAAACCTAGTTAGCACGTGCTCAAACAAAAATTTAGTTGTTGTAGTCCCTGTACAATCTTTTACAAGTTGTGCCTCCACCTATTTGGTCAGATACTCTGTTGCAGTGATTATGTAGCACA
This sequence comes from Pinus tabuliformis, assembly GCA_031772625.1. Taxonomy (NCBI): domain Eukaryota; kingdom Viridiplantae; phylum Streptophyta; class Pinopsida; order Pinales; family Pinaceae; genus Pinus; species Pinus tabuliformis. Next base: position 561,457,876 of record CM062809.1, on the reverse strand, counting down.
CACTCGTTTTTTTACCAGGAGGCTGAATCGGTCCTACAAAGTTGATAGCCCATTTCTCAAATGGCTCTAATGACAACTAAGGATTCAGAGGTAGCTCATCCCTTTACTATGGCCTACCCATTCTTTGACATGCATCACACACCCTACAATATGATTTGGAATCTTTATGCAATGTATGTCACCACAACCCAGCGCACAAAATCTTTTGTGATGTCTCCTTTGCTACATAATTCCCTCCTTATACAAATGTTTGGCAATTACTGGGAAATCAACCGTGCATACTACTTCTACTGGCTGGTGTCGCCTTCTAGAGCTGTCCCTATGGTCAAAAAATGGATAATATCTACAAAGTGGTTGTCCACTACACGCATCACGAAGAGTTGTGCGTCGGGCAACACTTCCTTCAAATTAGTAGGCTCCTCCCCCGTTTCAATGCGCAACAAATGGTCAGGTCCTACATTCAACCTTCCTTACTTGACAATTACCTCAAAGTTGTATTCTTGAAATAACAACAGCCATTTGCATATCTTCCCCCCCAACACAGGCTTATTGACTAGGTACTTCAAGGCGGAGTGGTCATGTACATCTTGAAATATTTTCCCAACAGATAGTGTCAAAATTTTTGGAGGGAATATACCATAGCCAATCCCTTGCACTCTATCTTTGAGTAGTTCTTCTCAACCTTTGATAATTTTCTGCTTGCAAATGCTATAGGGTGATCCATCTCTCCTTCACGAGCTTGTTTCAGCACTGCTCCCAGCGCAATACATGAGGCATCAACGTGCACATGGAATTCCTTCTTCCAATCCAATAAGACCAATATCGGTGCGGTGACCATCTTTTCCTTCAAGAAATCCATACTGTGCTAACATTCTTCATCCCAACAGAATGTAGCGTCCTTCTTTAACAACTTCTCCATGGGCGCGTAATCTAATCATAACCCTTGATGAACTTTCGATAATACCCAATATGACCCAACGTTGCACGCAACTATTTAACACTTCTTGGGCTGCCAAATTGATTATTACCACGATCTTGGAAGGGTCCACCATGAGTCCTTTCTTGCATACCACATGACCTAGCAAAATCCCAAAAGGTACACAAAACAATCACTTCTTCAGGTTTAGCACGATCTGATACTTTTGGCTAGTAAAGTGCCATGTAGCCAGTCTGCGCTTAATGTTGGATAATTTGTGAATAAATTATTTGAACGTCGTGATGACTATGCGAGAGAATATCGCCAACACATTCTTGAGTCTGAAGGGAATCATTGTGTACTGAAAACACCCCCATTTCGTCGTGAAGGTTATTTTACTCCTGTTTTCTGGCATGATATTGATCTGATGGTATCCAGAGAACCCATAAATAAATGAGTAGGCCTCCTGCCCTCCAACAATGTCCAGTACGTCATCAGTAAATGGTGTAGGTAAAGGATCATGAACGCAAGCATCGTTAAGCTTTCTTAGATCTACGCAAATCCATATCTCTCCCTTCTTCTTATTTTCCTGAACTACCATTGGGCTCACCCAATCATCTTCCTCCATTGGTTCAATAATACCTACCTCAAGCATCTTGTCCAATTCCAAGAAGACCTTTTCCTTGTATTTGGGATTAAGGAGATATGGCCTCTGCTTAATGGGCTTCGCATCCAGTTTCAAAGTTATTTTCATCACTCCCAAATGGCCTTTAATGCCTTTCAAATCAAAATAATTTGTAGGAAAAAGATCCTAGTACTTGCGGAGTAACTCAACAACTTTATCCACTGTGGCATCATCCCAATAATCTCCGATCTTTGTGAATTTAGGCTCCGTTTCAGTACCAATGTTTACCTGCGTAGTTTTCAGCAGCACAGTGATATCTAGGTTCTCTATCTACAGACCTTCAACCTCGCGGTGGCCTTCCGCTTCTGGGATATTGATATTCCTTAGATCCTCATCCTTTGCTTTAGCAGTCATATTATAGCATTCCAGCACATGGTGTAGTTGGGTGCTCCAATCTGGTTGAACCAATTCCAAAGGATCCAACAGAGTTCAGAAGATCACTGCCTTAACCTCCTGCAACACTTCATCAATGCTTTCGAACCCATCTTCAAAGCTGAAGGTCATCCAGAATCCTTCCCTTAAGATGTCCCACTCTGCAGTGATGTGGCATAGCTCCGTTTCCAAATACCAATTCATAGGGATTATTTCCAGAGTGTGACAGAATAAATGCAGCCATTATGGCTATTGCTCTGTTCCATAAACCTTAGTCCATTTGGCCAAATGATCACGCAGATCATTCCTCCCATCATACTTCTCAGTTAACCATACTTTAGGATGACCAAATCACATCCTCATCATCCTCATGTAATCGCGCCACTCATAAAAGATGTCTTTGTGTGTACCCCACGACCGAGCGGGTGTAGCTCGCAGTGCCAAATCTAGTGCCTAAAAGTGGTGATCCAGTTAAACCATCGTAATAAGGTCGAGTTCTTACCTCCAACGACACACAACATAGCGATTTGGTCATCATGTTGCAACGCAGTGTGGATACTTCGCGCAACTTGTTTTGCCAATGTTCCAATTCTTCATCTGAATCCAAGGTACAAGAACTTTCGCCATCCCATGCAATCCGTCCATCAGGCGTTGAATTCACCTAGTCTTGTTCTTGCACTGTTATTTTATATATCTAATCCAAATAATCATCTCTTTCTTCATAGTCGCAGATGGTCCTTCTACATGTTCTAATGGTACTACAACCCAAAGTGATTTTCTTTCAAACGACATTGTACACTTCTTCAAGTTGATTACCCCATTCATATCAATATCCCACTCTATTCCAAGGATCGTGGGGTATGGATTGCTGTCATCAACAATTTCTATCACTTCAAAATCAGCCAATGTGCACACACCTTCTATATCTACGGTAACTCCCTGTAATCGTCCCATGGGGATAATCTTCCACTGGTTCGCCATCCTCAGTTGAATCGGAGACCACAGTAGCGCAAGTCTCCCCATTCTCTCCTAGGTTTGTTTAGGCAATACGTTCGCGTCAGACCCCAAATCCAAAATAACTTGGTCCATCTCATAGTTTCCTATTTTTGCGGTAAGCCTCATCTCGCACCCTATTCTTGCCTTATTCTTACCAATCTTTGTGACTATGTGGGGTCCATCAGGAGCATTATCCTTACCAACACACTTGTTTATCAACTCATGTAGTCCTTTCACAGTGTTGCTATTATGCAGTAGTTTCATACAAGTCTCCAAGAAGGTGGTAAGCACAGAGGGGTCAACCTCTGTAGGCACGTTGGTGTCTGGCAGTTTGTTATGACTCCTTGAGGTAGAGGCTTCAACGAAGCTCTTCTTTCGCTTCCATGAATATTTCCTTCACGCGCTCCAGATAGAAACCAGTCTCCTTTTCCGGGGCCTTGTGGACCCATCCACCTTCTTCAGGCTATTTTCCCTTATCGTCACCAGTGGCGATCTCGCTTCGTAGCATGATATTCACATTCAAGTCCTCCTCATGGGGCTCAGCCCTCATCATCTATAAGTTATGGGTAGGATGTTGAGGCTACGCCTTCTTCTCCTACATCTTGGCCATCAACACAGGACATTCTTCGATTGTGTGGTCAAATTGAGTGTAGTATTGACATGACGGGCGTGTCTGATTCGTAAACTCCCATGCTTAGTGTCTTGGCATTATGCAATTGTAGCAAATGACCTGCCCATGAACCCCAACCAGGTCTTACTCGTCCTCGACCTCGTCTGTGTCCTTGATATCCTCCATGCGCTACCCCAGTGCCCTGATCCGGAGGCTGAGTTTCTGCTTGCATTTGATACGTAGGTGTCCTCTCCATCATTATTTCATAGCTTCGATAGTGGTGCTCATCATGGCCCACCGATTTGTAGAAATCGCAGAACAATTGTTGTGGTGTCTGCACAAACTTTTGCAGTAAGTGAAAATTATCTGTTACATGTTTTCCCGCCACCTAGAAGATAGTGCACCATAGTGCGGGCCCCGCACTTGTTCCTGTTGGAGTTTCCTACCTTAAGGGAATTGGCCCCCCTCCTGTGATGTAATTCACGAAGACAGGGAAGTGATCTTTATCATGCCCCTGGTTTTTACACTTGAGACACCAAACTTCTTCGTGCACCACCGGTCGTGCCACTTTTTCTTTTTTCAAGCTCTATAGTTCCAAGCAAAGGTTCTGTAGTTCTGCGTGTATCTGTTGAACCCCCAAGGAAGCATCCTGAATAGGATTTTTATAAAATATCATCGCAATTTCCAGGGCTTCCACCTAAGTTCCTACCTTTTGCTGTGATAAAGAAATCCTTAAGTGGGGTAGGAGCACAGTTATAAACCAATCGCAGTGCCGACTATCTATGAGATTCATATTAGCTTCGCAGATCCCGCACTTTAGTCTTTGATCTAGCTCCCATGGCATTTCACCAGGCCTCATCGGGATTTCCTTAAATCCAATTACCGATTGCGAGGTAGACTTAGGCTTACCGAATTCTTTGTTTAAAGCGGTTTGAGTATTTTCTGATGATGCCAACGGATTATCGGTGTAGTACTTAATGTACCATGTTAGCGCGCAATCCTATAGAGTGGTAACCAACTGCGCCTTTTTTATATTATCATCCATAATTTGTTATGTTGTCCACATAGCCTCTGCAACAAACCAAAATTGATCCGGATCCTCACTTCCTAAGCCCTTGAAAACTGGCAACTTCATTGTATTCGACATGTTGACCGGTGGTGGTGGTGGTGGCAGTGTGGGTGAAGGTGTATGTTGTGGAGGTGAAGGTGGAGGTGGTGTGGATGGATGAGGTATTCACGGAAAACCCTACCTTATCAACTGGACAATGCTCTGCAGTGAAGCCTATGTTGCTCCCTCATCGTCACTCACAGGAGGTTCAATCAACGAGCTATATTCAAGGCTTGTTCTTCCCCTATCCCTGAAGATCTTCCCACTTCACGTAGCTCCAAACATCAAGGCAGTGGCATAACCTATTTTTCACACAACAACATCTTAATCCAAGTATTCAAAGATCTTAGATACTTACCTCGCAGCCTTCTGAAGAAACGTCGCTCTGCTTCACTGTAACTTACTAAGGTGTTGACTGCGAACTCTATAAGAAATCCTCCTATAATCTGATCAAGCTAATGGTCAACAACGTGCACGATCTTATCTTCAGAAGCTTCTGACCTTTGCACTAATTCTATAGTCCACACTATTGGACTATCAAGCTTCCACCTCCCTTGGCCATCTACCAATTTACCTATCCACTTGTATAGTTCAATCGGGAAGGTGCAGAAGAAAATTTCATGTATTTTGGTGTACAAATATCTGTCCAACCATTGTTCTTTTGTCAGGCGTGGATTCTTGTTTCCCTGCACTGCAAATTCATGGACCTTTCTATCCAACCACTGCTCAATTTACTTCTTGGTCGGATTCCAGTGATGCAACATCACACATCTATTTATGTAGATCTCAGTCTCGACAATAGAACCATTTGTTGGCTTAGGGGGTCTTGACCCAGGTTCAGAGTTAGTTGCACCAAACAAATCCCTACACTACTAGCTCTTTCAGCATTAATCCGCGGTGTGCGGACTACCTGAAGCAGTGTGAGGGGATGTTGGAACCAAGTTTCTGCACCCAGAGATCAGTGTGATGTCCTTTTGCGACCTAGATTTGCCTTTGCGTAGATCCTTAAGTGCTTATGGCTTATGGCAGTAACTTCCTTGAACCAGCCTCTAGACCTCCGTGAAGGTCTATGACTAGATTTTGTGGACCCTGAACAAGTGAATTAGCTACTTACATGCACCATAGATTACTTTTAGACCAGTATTTACTCAGATCCACCTAAGTGTTCAATAACTTTAACAGACAATGTTATGATCTTCACGTAATCACTTAACATTAATTGCGTTCAAATAATAAGACAGATCAAGTAAATTCATGCATCAATACATCATTATTTTATAAAGACATCATTCCATCACAACATATATCGCAATCATACATAACAGAAGTAAAGAGCTAAAACACAAGAATTTCTGCAATAATCTTCTTTATTGATCTTTAATATAGGTTTACAGACTCAATACTTCCCTGTGCACTCAACTGCAGGGGTCTGTGCACTCAGCTGCAGACACTACTCTAGGCCTCTGTGCACTCAGCTGTAGAGCCTTTCCCTCCTCTAAGACTTCTATCTCTGTGCTAGGCTTCTTTGCTCGTACCCATAGATTTCTTCTTCCTTTTCTTAGACTCTCTAAGACACACTTATTTATACAATCTCATGGTCCGTGGACCATGGGTAGATCTCAAAAGCCAACTCAACTTTACATAAAGGAGGGTAAAAACATTTTTTGACTCTTAACTAGCTACACACTCCGCGACCACAATTTGCAGAGACTTTTCATCTTTTTACATCAAAACTTGGGCTTTTTCACCAAAACTGACCCCAGGGGACCCCATCCCAATAGTACCCATTAACAAGAAAAGGGATACCTTCTTCATTAATGGTTCTTATCTGAACAACACTATTATCATGGTACTTTTCTATCACATATGGTCCAAAACATCTAGTCATGAACTGTCCTTTGAAATATTTGTACCGAAGGTCATACAACAGGGCCTAATCACCTTCTTGAAGTAATTTGTCTTTAATATTCTTGTCATGCCATATTTTTCTTTGTATTTGAGTCACTTCTGTGTGTAGGAGGGCTTGCATCCTGAATTCATCTAACCCATTTAACTGGAGCAAACTCTCTTGTTGTGCCCTTTTGACATCTAGATCTAATTGTGATGCCATGCTTAAGGTGTTGTACTCAAAATCAATGGATGTCAGAGCCTTCTTCCCATAGACCAAATCATAAGGGGTGAAGCCAGTGATGGTCTTCCAAGTTGTATTGTAGGCCCAAGTGGCCTCCACCAATCTATTTGCCCAATCCTTTCTACCACTGCTAACCACTTTGGTTAGAATGCTTTCCAATGCTCTGTTGGTGACTTCTACTTTCCCATTAGCCTGAGGGTGGTAAGGAGTGGACTTTATGTGCTTGATCTTATTATGGCTTAACAGATTCTCAATCATCTGTGAGGTGAAATGAATGCCTTGATTAGTGACCAGCTATCTAGGGTATCCAAACTTGTAAAACACATTCTCCCTCAAGAACTTAGCCACTTTTTCTTTTGTGGCTACCTTGATAGCTTTGGTTTCAACCCACTTTTTTAAGTAGTCGGTGCACACAATGATGTACTTTTTCTGTCTGGATGGAGGATCAATGGGCCCAATGAAATCCATGCCCCACTTGTCAAATGGCTCGAAAGTCACTTGAGGTTGCAAAGGAATTTCATCCCTAGGAGTAGGTTTCCCCATCCTTTGGCACTGATCACACTAGCTGGTATACCTTCTTGCATCCTGGTGGAGAGTGGGCCAGTAATAGCCAGCTTGTAGTACCTTGAATGTTGTCCTTTTGGCTGCAAAGTGACCTCCACAAGGCCCATCATGATAGGTCAGAAGGATGTCAAAAACTTCCTCCTCCCTGACACATCTTCTCAGAATTTGATCTGGGCCCAACTTGAAGAGATTGCCCCCAATCCAAGTGAATGGGGCGCTTTTCCTTATAATTCTGCTCTTCTCCTTGGAGGACAGATTTGGAGTAAACATGCAGCTACAAGTAGTTGGCTATGTCAGCAAACCACACAGAGAGAACTGAAATGACGAATAAATGCTCATTTGGTAGCTGGTCATCAACAATTGCTTCCTCACCTGCAGACAAAGTCAATCTGGACAAAAAGTCTACAACTACATTTTCTCTGCCAGGCTTATCAATAATAGTTAGATCAAATTGTTGTAACAAAAGTAACCATCTAATAATTCAAGCATTCACATCAGGTTTGTTCATCAAATATTTAATGGCAGAATGGTTGGTATGTACAAATTTCTGGTAACCAGTAATGTAATGTCTAAATTTATTCAATGAATGGACAACAACTAGGAGCTCATTTTCAGTCACTATGTAGTTTAACTCGGCTTTGGACAGATTTTTGCTAATGAAGTAAATGGAATAAGGTAGCTTGTCATATATCTGGCCCAGAGTTGCTCCTATAGATTTGTGAGAGGCATCAACATGTATATGAAAAGGAAGAGCCCAATTTGGCTGTCGGAGAATAGGTGCAATAGTCAACTTGTCCTTTATGGTTTTTAGGGCCTCTTGGCAGCTTTTTGACCATAAAAAATTTAGAGTCCTTGGCCAGTAGACCAAATAAGGGCGAGGCTACCTTGCTAAAGTATTTTATGAATCTCCTATAGTATCCAGCCAAGCCTAAGAAACTTCTAACATCTCGTTGCTTCTGAGTAATAGGGTCCCTCTTTATGATAGCTATATTATTTGGGTCTACATGCAGTCCTTCTTGGGATATTGAGTTACCTATCCCTTGCAGTCATTAAGAACTCACACTTCTCGGGACTAAGGGATAAGTTCATTTCAATGCACTTGTTTAACACCTTTTCCAAGTTAGAGAGAGCCTCCAGGAAATCACACCCATAGGGGATGAAATCATCCATATAAATTTCCATAGAATCATGGACTAGCTATGTAAAGATGGTCAAGAATACTCTCTCGAAAGTGGCAGGGACATTGCATAAAAAGGAAGGACCCTATAAGTAAAGGTACCCCAGGGATAGGTGAAGGTGGTTTTATCTTGGTCCTCTGGTGATCAGGTGCTCAATATTTAGCTCAAAATTCAAAGTTCTTACATTGGCTCGAAAACTATATGGATGCGCCCATCTCGTTAAGACGATCGTAATGCAATTCGTTTCAATGAAAACGGAGTCCAGATGAAGGAGAAAAGGCCTACTATTTGTTTTTCCTAAACAACTAAAAAAAATACAGAATGGGATAGAATGATCACATGGCAGTCTAGTCAGTAGTCCAGTCAGCAAGGGGAATCTTCTTTAGTTTTTGCCCAATGGGTTTGTGACAAGTGTCACCTCCGGATTTGCCAGTGTGGTTGTGTGAAATGGAAATTGCCTAGTTGGCTCTAAGGTGGAATTTGATTTTTTTTTAATATTATTATATATAATTATTATGTTATATTATATAATTTTTTAAATTATATATTATAATATATATATATATATATATATATATATATATATATATATATATATATATATATATATATATATATATATATATATATCTATATATATATATAGATATATATATTATATTTTAAATATATTAATTCAAATCTTAAATCCTAAATCCTCATTCTTCCGAACTATATACCAAGGCAATATTTGGAATGGCGCATATATCATTTGGAATGACACATTTAACTTTATGGTATGCAAATTGTATATGGGTTGGGCAGAGGGCGGGTTTGAACCCGTGACACCCCCCCCCCCCCCCCCCCCCCCCCAAATTCCATGTCTTACCGTTGAACCGTGGGCGGATATTTGAAAACCATAGCCACGTTCAGACATTTAATGAGACATCGAATCTGCTGGTGGGAGAAGAGGGAGACAGCCCTGCGGACTAGCCCCTCTCCATACGACCACGTGCTAGAACTGGGGGCTAGGGCTAGCGCTAAGCGCGCCCCTAATCCTGCTTAATAGTTAATTAATCCTGGTTAATATTAATTAATCCGTTGATTAAGTTGGTAGCAATTATGGCAGAGCTACCAAATCCAGAACTACCACCAAACTTGGCGGATTTAATTGGAGTCTCTCTAGATTTAGCGGAGGTTTCCTCAGAAAAATTGAATGAATCATAACTTGCTCAATTTTTGACCACATTGAGATCAGAAAGAAGTTTCCTTAGCTAATTTAGACCTTTTGAACACATTGGTGTAAGTATCAGGAGCCATAGAGCTTTGTAAACAACATCTTTGCCACATTGAGCTAATACAGAGGCCCAAGCCATGGAAGTTGGACCAAGGAGATGTAGCCCAGGAGGGTTGAACTCCTTCATCAAAAAACTGTGTTAATGTGTCCCTCTAATGGTTTGCTACACTGTACATGTTTTCTGTTCATTATTCATTTTTGAAGTTATTTTTCTCATGAATGTCTTGTTTAACTTAAGGAAATTTACTTGTTTATAAGCACCAACAACTAAGGAAAACTCAGCACAAAAAGCAAGAATCAAGCACATGTTTATAAATCTTTAATTGCTATTAGCACATTGAAACTAATCATACAAAATTAGATCAAGTTGGTATCAGAGCTCAAGGTTGAATTTCTTGATTGCTTGAGTTTGTGCAATTAGGATTTTAATGGTTTCAAAATTGTGATGCTTAGAAGGTTGAAGTTTTAGAGAGGAGAAGGGAAGCTATTGGTTGCAACTCCTGAGGTAATGCCTAGAAGAAGGAGATCCATAAGACCACAATCTCCACCACCCAAAGTTCCAATTCTAGCTGCACTTGAAGCTCCTCAAGTTTTTCCTTCAATTGAGATTGAAGAGGTACAATCACTACAAATTTCTGAGCTGAACCCCTAGCCATTATGTCTGGAGAAAGAGAGCCCGGAGGTCCCTCTTCAAAAGAGGAGAAGGAAGCTCAGAGGACCAAAAAGATGAGAAGAAGGATTCCAAAGGGAATGGTGGAAATCCACCTCCTTCTCCACCATCCTCATCATCTTCACCATCTCACACAACATCATATTCCACTACCACTACTGCAACTTCCCATACTCATTCGAAAACCCCAAAAGGAGAAACTCCATTATTGAATTTAGACATAAAATTTGAACTTCCCATGTACAATGGAGAGGTGAATGAAGAAAATTTAGGCAATTGGATTCGACAGTTGGAGGTATACTGCAGAATTCAGAACCTTCAAGAAGACAACATAAAGATCCAGTTGGCTTCATGAGGCTAGAAGGAGATGCACTAGTTTGGTGGGAAGCAAAGACTCAAGAGGAAATGAGAATCCATGGTAAGATATCCATCACTTGGGTTGAATTTTTTTTCTGTAATTTAAAGACAGTTTTATCCTTTAGCCTATATGAAAAAATCCATTATGATTTGGCAGAATTTTAGGCAGCTTAAAGGCCAAACAGTCCAATATTATACACAAGATTTTAGAAAAATGGCTTTGTTATTAGGAGTGAATTTGAATTCCCAAGATACACTGCTGAAATATATTGGGGTTTACATTCCTATTTGAAACATACTATCCTTATGTTTAATCCAAACAATTTAGATGAGGTATGTGTGCAAGCCATGCACCTTGAATCTAGAGGAAAGAACATTCATGAAGAGGGTAGTAAGAGGAAGCCATTCTAGGGTAAGGATAAACAAAAGGGTGGAAAATGGAAGGGAAAGAAGAATGCATGTGTGAAGAAAGAAGGGGAGAAAATCACATGCAAACATTGTTCCAAAGAGGGGCATGATGAAGCCCATTGTTGGAAACTGCATCCCGAATTAAGGCCTAAGAAACAAAATAATAAGGGAAAATAAAAGATGACAATGACCACACAACATGAACTTGGTTCAGATTCTGGTGATGATACCAAGATTTCAGCCATGGTTACAAAAGGAAAAGAAACTGTTGCAAGCACTAGTTCATCACATAGTTAAAACAACACTCCAAATGAAGAGTCAAGAATAGATTTGTTTCATGTTAGAGTGATTCCAAATCATACAAAGATTGATGAATTATTTGATAGTGGGTCACGATCAAACTTGATTTGAGAAGACTTGGTTAAAAAACTAAACCTTTAAACTGTACCTCATCACAAGCCATATCCATTGGGTTGGATAGTAAACAATGCAAACTTACAGGTTAGAAGGAAGTGTTTACTCAAGTTTGTCATCACTGAAAAGTTCATCGATGAAGTTGAGTTCGATGTAGTTCCACTTGCGATCTCAGGAATCATTTTGGGTAGTCATTATTTGTATAATAGAAAAGCATTATTTTATCCCCATGACAAAAATACATATTGCTTAAGAATGGGGTCGAGTACATAGTGAGAGCCCATCGCAAAAAACTGAACATTTCTTTGGTTAATGCAGGGCAGATCAAGAGACTAGTAAATGCAAGTAAACATTTTGTGCTTCTCATGATCAAGAAAAATAATGACATTGATTATGAATCTTTTGAAGGTTGTGATGATAATTGAAATCTAATTTGTTTGATGTGGTAAGCAAGCATGGCAAGATGTTTCAGGAACCAAAGGGGTTACCTCCCAAGATGGGAATTCAGCATGAGATTCAGTTGCAACATGATGTTCCACTTCTGAACATTGGCATGTATCGCATGTCTATTATGGAGAGTTTGGAAATCAAAAAACAAATCCAAGAATTGCTGAGCAAAGGTATCATACACCCATCTACTTCGCCATGTGGTTCACCCATTGTCTTGGTGCCAAAGAAGGATGGTACTTGGCACATGTGTGTGGATTTCCGTGCACTGAATAAAATCACGATAAAGAATCGTTATCCACTCCCAAGAATTGATGATTTTCTTGATCATTTGAGGTATGCAAAGTATTTCACTAAGTTAGATTTACGAAGTGGTTATCATCAAGTTAGGATAGCTGAAGAAGAAATTTGGAAAACTGCATTTAAAACTAAACAAGGATTGTTTGAGTGGTTTGTTATGCCTTTTGGTCTTACAAATTCTCCAGCTACTTTCATGAGAGTAATGAATGATGTGTTAATACCATTTCTAGATGATTTTTTCATTGTTTACTTAGATGATATCCTCATATTCATCAATTCAAGAGATGAACATGTCATGCACGTAAACAATGTACTTGATGTCTTGAGAAAAGAATAGTTGTTTTCAAAGATGTCAAAGTGTGAATTTGGTAAGACTTCTTTGGTTTATTTGGGACACATTGTTGGAGGAGGTGAACTAAAGATAGACCCCTCTAAGGTTGAGGTCATTCTGAATTGGCCCAAGCCCAATACAGTTATAGAGGTAAGAAGCTTTTTGGGGGCAGCACAATATTGGAGAAATTTTATTGCTAAATTTTCTTCCATTGCAACTCCATTACATCCATTGATAAGTGTCAAGAAAGTCTTCCATTGGGGAGTTGTACAACAAAAAGAATTTGATGCTTTGATGCAAAATATAAGTTCAACACCGATATTAGCACTTCCAGATCTTAGACAACCATTTGAGATTCCAACAAATGCAAGTGATTATGCCATCGCAGAAGTTCTATTGCAGCATGGTAAGCCCATTTCATTTCATTCTGAAAATTTTAATGGAACTGTAACTAATTATCCCACATATGCCAAAGAAATTTATGCATTGGTACAAAGTATTAAGAAATGGAATCACTATTTGATGGGGAAGGGAACCGTCATCCATACTGACCATCAACCATTGCAATATTTACAGTCACAGTCAAAGTTGCAGCAATCACGCCATTTCAGATGGATTGGTTTTCTACAACAATTTCATTTGGTTATCAGGTATAAAAAGGGAATCTACAATAAAGTAGTTGATGTGCTTTCAAGGCCTATTGTAAATTCATTTGTTATACTCAAGCATAATTTTGTTTTGCATGAAAGTTACATAGGACAATATGCAAATGATAGTGACTTTCAAGAAGTATATGCAAGCTTGAGTCAAAAAAACCAAATAGAAGAGTTGGATTATCATGTACATAACAATTTGTTGTATCACTTGGGAAAGTTGTGTATTCCACAAGGAGAAAGAAACAATATCATAAGAGAGTCGCACACTTCATTGATTGCTGGACACTTTGGTGTAGGCAAGACGGTAGAGAATCTTCAAAGGTATTGTTATTGGCCACGCATGTTGGATAATGTTTCTCATTTCATAAGAGGATGTTCTTTATGTGCTAGAAGCAAGCCTAGCAATAGGAAACTTGGTTTATACACTCCACTTCCAGTACCTTCACGTCTATGGAAGAGTATCTCAACGGATTTTGCAGGAGGTCTTCTATTGTCAAGGAAAGGTCATGATTACTTGTATGTAGTTGTAGATAGGTTCAGAAATATGTGCATACTAACACCATGTAAAAAGAAAATTACAGTTGAACAAATAGCTCATCTTTCCTTTCAAAACATTTGGGTTCATTTTGGTGTTCCTACTTCTATTGTAAGTGATCGAGATTATCAATTTGTTGGGAATTTTTGGTCAAATTTATGGGACATAATGGACACAAAGTTGAAGAAAAGTACAACCTTTCATCCACAAACAGATGAAAAAACCGAGGTGGTCAATAGAATAGTTATTCATCTTCTTAGAGGATATTGTAGCAAACGTCCCAAGTTGTGGGATGAACAGTTGCATTACATACAACATGCATACAACAGGGAAAATCATTCTTCCACAAACACATCGCCATTTGAAGCATGTTATGGATACTTGCCAATATCACCATTGTACTTTATCTTTGAGAACGATGTTGCTATCAAAGGTCACAATGACATCGATAAGGCAAGGAATTTCATAGAGCAAATTCAGTTGATACATCATACAACGTAAGAACAGCTTGAGAAAAGTCAAAGAAACTACAAGGCAAGGCATGCCAAACACCGGATTGATCACAAATTTCAAGTTGGTGACGAAGTTTGGTTATATATTAGCAAAGAGAGACTTCAAGGGGAAGGTAAAAAGCTAAAACCAATCCATTATGGTCCTTTTAAAATTATGGAAAATATTGGTAATAATGCATCAAGATTGATTTGCCTCCTTACATGCAAATATACTCTGTTGTTAATGTTGAGAATTTGAGATTGTTTGAGACTCCTTTGATTGATGATCAAGGAGAGCATGTTCAGCTGCCATCAATAGATGATTTCTCGCCAGAATATCTAGATGAGCTTCAGCAAGATCTCATACTTGACAAAAGAACCAGAAATTGAAAGAGAGGGGATGTCGAATACCTTAGAGTGGGACTCAAGGGACAAAATCCTTCTCAAGCCAAATGGTTGCAGAATAAAAAGGTGAGGGAGATGTACCCTCAATTGTTGAACAGTTGATAGTATCTTTTGGGGTCCAAAAGGCTTCTAGTGGGGAGGAATGATCAGGTGCTCAGTATTTAGCTCAAAATTCAAAGTTATCATATTGGCTCGAAAATTATATGGCTGCGTCCACCTCGTCAAGACGATCACAACGCAATTTGTTTCACTAAAAATAGAGTTCGGGTGAAGGAGAAAAGACTCGCTGTTCGTTTTCCTAAACAACTAAAAAAATTGTAGAATGGGATAAAATGATGACATGGCAGTCTAGTCAGCAGTCCAGTCAACATGGGGAATCTTCTTTAGTTTTTGCCCAATGGGGATATAACAAGTGTCACCTCCAGATTCGCCAGTGTGGTTGTGTGAAAGGGAAATTGCCTAGTTGGATCTAAGGTGGAATTTGTTTTTGTTTTTTTTTTTAATATTATTATATATAAGTATTATGTTATATTATATAATTTTTAAATTATTTATTATAATATAATTAATATATATATATATATATATATATATATATATATATATATTAATTCAAATCTTAAATCCTAAATCTGCATAAGTCTGAACTATATACCAAGGCAATATTTGGAATGACACATATATCATTTGGAATGGCATATTTAAATTTATGGTATGCAAAATGTATATGGTTTGGGTGGAGGGCTGGTTTGAGCCGGTGATCTCCCCCTCCCAAATTCCGTGTCTTACCATTGAACTGTGGGCTAATATTTGAAAACCATGGCCACGTTCAAATATTTAATGAGACAACGAATCTACTGGTGGGAGAGGAGGGAGGCAGCCTTGCGGGCCAGCACCTTTGCATATGACCATGTGCCAGAACCGGGGGCTAAGGCCAGCACTAAGGACACTCCTAATCCCGCTTAACAGTTAATTAATCCTAGTTAATATTAATTAATTCGTTGATTAGGTCGGCGAAAATTATGGCGGAGCCACCAAATGTGGAACTGCCACCAAACTTGGCAAACTTAACTGGAGTCTCTCCAGATTTAGCAAAGGTTTCCTAGGAAAAATTGAATGAAGCATAACTTGCTCAATTTTTGACCAAATTGAGATCAGAAAGAAGTGTTCTTGGATAATTTGGACCTTCTGAACACATTGGTGTAGGTATCAAGACCATATAGCTTTGTAAACAATATTTTTTTCGACATTGAGAAAATACATAGGCCCAAGCCATGGAAGCTGGACCAACGAGATGTAGCCCAGGAGGGGTGAACTCCTTCATCAAAACACTATGTTAATGTGTCTCTTTGATGGTTTTCTGCACTATACAATTTTTTTGTTCATTATTCGTTTTTGAAGCTATTTTGGTTATGAATGCCTTATTTAACTTAAGGAAATTTACCTGTTTGTAAGCACCAACAACTAAGGAAACCTCAACACAAAAATCAAGAAGCAAGAACATGTTTATAAATCTGTAATTGTTATTAGAAAAGAAAAACTAATCATACAAAAATAGATCATCTAGGCTGATCTGGTTCTTTCCTACCAGACCATCTAATACTTGGTCAATGAAAGGTACAGGGAAATGGTTTTTTTTGTGGCTTTGTTTAGCTCTCCGTAATCCACACAGATCCTCCACTTCCCATTTTTCGTTGGAACCAGAACCAGAGGAGACACCCACTCACTATCTGAGATGGGGTAAATGAACCCTTCATCCAACAACTTCTGCATTTTTTCTTTGACCATATCCTTGAGGGCTGGGTTCATTCTCCTCTGAGGTTGGCGGATTGGCTTACAACCTTCCTTGATGTAAATGTGTTGAGTACATACCGAAGGGTTCACTCCCTTCATTTCCTTGTAACTCCAATAAAATGCATTCAAATGCTTTCTTAGCATGTCGAATAACTCCTCTTCTTGGTGTACAGAGAGAGGGGTTGATTTTCAATTCTCTTTGAGGGACAGATTCTATCATCTTGACATGAGTAGGGTTTTAGTCAGCTAAGCATAGATCAATCCGAGGGTCTTCTTTGGATTCCTTTACTAACTCCTCAAGAGACATGGTGTTGGGGGATTGATTTTGGAGGATGTTTTCAATCAAGTCATCTTCATCAGGTTGCCCCCCTCCTATAGTAGCATCTAGGGAATAGATTTGGGAAGAGTAGACTTCATCTTCTTCCTCTTCTTCTAACCATAAAAGTAAGTCATGCTCTAGAGATGGTTGACCAGGAGGGTACAAGACCAATTTCTTAGACATATGCCCATTTTTAATGGTCATATTCCCAGCCCTGCAACTTATGTAAGCAGCGACAGTGGCTAACCATGGCCTCCCAAGGATGAGAGGATAACCATTGAACTTTGTCTTAGGTTGGATAACTAAGAAGTCAACGGGGTATTCCTAGGAATAAATGGAGACCATCACCTCCTCAACAATTCCCTCAGGAGCTACTGTGGATCTGTCTGCAAGTGGGAAGATTGTTGTGGTATTTCTTAATGATCCTTGGAGATTCAATTTAAGCATAGTTTCCTTAGTCATCACATTAATGGAAGCCCCAAGGTCAATCAAGGTATGGGGGACAATGGTGCCATCGATGTGTACATCTACTACAAGACTTCGAGGATCTAGATACTTTCGGTAAATCACCCACCCCGACATTAATTTAGATAGTTGTCCAATGACATTAATGGTAGGGTTGTATTTCTTTCACCTTCCTAGATGTTTGAAACACTTCTCCTTGATTAACTTGTTGTATATGGGGAAATCATTGATATCTTGGAGACGCGGGATTTTGACACAGAGATTGTTCAACTCACCCAAAATTTCAATCTCTTCTAGGGTGCGCTGGATAGAATGGGTTAATCTCTCAGGAAAAGGAGGTGGATTTGCTTGAGGGAAAATTTTATCTTTTTCCTCTTCAAACTCCTCAGGTGGAGATGGAGATTGGTAATCTAGAAGCATTCTCCTAGACCTGAGGTTAATTTCATGAATTTCCATAGAATAGGCATGGTAGGATATTTCTCCATTGTACTCCTGTTGTGCATGTTTCTTGTTCGGGTTCAGATTTTGTTGGATAGGCATCTGAGGTTGTTTAGGTGGAGCAGGGTGTAGGAGTTGTGGTTGAGATGGAGGTGGGAGCAATAGAGCTGGAGCTTGGTTGTATGCGGGCCTCCACCCTTGGGATAGTGAATTCCACTGAGGTTGTGGAGGAGAATATGGATGAAATGGTTGGTTGGCAGATTGGGAATGGTATTGAGATGCAAAAGACCAGGGAGAAGGTGTGGACCACAAAGGATGAGAAGGAGGGAACCAAGGGGGAACAGATGTATTATGATTAGGGTTCTAATATGAATAAGATGCCCCTTGCATGCCTTGCTAGTATGGTCGAGGTCTTTGAGGCCTCCTTTGATTGATGTAGTAGAATTTTTCAGTCACCCCTTTGGTTCCCTGATACACAACTTTTAATCTAGGCAGGGAAGGGCACTTGTATGTGGAGTGGTTTTCCTCACAGACTGAGAAACATTATATGAGATTCAATGGAAATTCATTCTTAGAGTGCCTCCATGTACATCTAGGGCAGAAGATAGCTAAGGCTCTCTCTGATTACTCTTGCTTCCTCTTGATCTGCATGGTGTCCATCTGCAGAGAAAGGGTATGCAAATTTTAAGTCTTAAAGTCTTCCAACATGTTCCCAATTTCACTTTTTATGGATGTGTTGGAAGAGGATGAACTGGCCACATCATGAATATCCCTACCCTTCTTTCTAGCTACCCTAGAATGATCCCTGAACACTATCTTGATATCATCATAGGTAACTAGTAGATGTCCCCTCCCTAGAATGATCCCTGAACACTGTCTTGATATCATCATAGGTAACTAGTAGATGTCCCCTCCTGACAACAAGTTTAGGGTTTCTAGGAGATCTTCCCCGATCCCCCTAAGAAGGACTAAATTAAGCGATTCTGGATCAAAGGCTGCACCTGGCCCTTTTGTAGCTGAATTGGAATCTTTCCTCTTAATCTTCTAAATATTCATCATGTCCCAAGGTTATCCTAAATTTTTTCTCTTTGGTATCTTTGGACCTGCAGTAGTCCCTATACTTGTTGTTGAAGGCCTGTTTCATCTGATCCCAAGTGGTGATACTATCCCCAGGTAAACTCGTGAACCAGTGCAAGGCTGTATCTTTGAGAGTAGATGGGAATAATTTCAACTTCTCATCATCAGAGGTGTAATCATAAGTTTTGCATATGCCATCAAACTCAACTAAAAAAGTATCCACGTCTTCTTAGGTCAGGCCATGGAAGTGAGGAAAAGAAGAGGGGCTTATGATTTTCATCTAAGTATCCCCATTAGTTTCTCTGATGGGAAAATCACTCTTAGCTCTATCTCTGTCTCCCATTTCATTTCTATTTTCAACCATGGTGTAAGTTGGTGGAATGGTATCTTCTTCTTCCCCGATAGGCTCTTCAAAAATCTCAGGTTGTTCACCTAATGGGTCCTCTAGCTCACAACCACCAAAGAAGAGGGAAGGTTGGCTGTTTGATGTGGTGGGGGTATTTGGAAAAAAAATTCCTAAGTTGTCTCTACTCCTATGAGGCATTAAATGAGTTTTTTTTGTTTTTTGTTTTTGTTTTTATTTTTATTTTTTTATTTTTTTTGTTTTTGTTTTTTTTTTGTTTTTGTTTTTGTTTTGTTTTGTTTTTGTTTTGTTTTGTTCTTTTGTTTTTTTGTTTTGTTTTTTGTTTTGTTTTTGTTTTGTTTTTGTTTTTTTTGGTTTTGTTTTTGTTTTTTTGTTTGTTTTTTTTTTTTGGTTTTTGTTTTTGTTTTTTTTTTCGTTTTTGTTTTTGTTTTTTTTTTGTTTTTGTTTTTGTTTTGTTTTTTTTTGTTTTTCTTTCTTTCCATTGTAAAATTAGTTCCATTCAACAAGTAATTGCAACTACTTGTTGAATGGAACTATTTGCAGAATGAGAAAGAAATAAGGAAAGATAGAAAGAAAGCATAAATCACATCTACTCAGACACCTCCCTGGCAATGGCGCTAAAAAGTGATGAGCGCCAGTATTGAAGCAAGAATGCTGCAACTCCTGGGGCTACCAAAATTACTTCATCAACCCAGGGTTCATACAAACTTAGAGGTGATAGTGCTATATACACAAATAGATGTAATGGTCTACTCTTGTCACTATTCAACTGGGGCGATAGAACACTAGGGTTTCTCAAACCAATCTTCTATTGACTAGAAGAAGTGTGACTACCAATTGGAGAAGGAAAAATTATCCTAAAGGAAAGAAAATAAATGCTGCCTAATTTAAAGAATGAAAGACTGAATTGGAAGATTCTTGTAAAGTAACATGAAATCCTCTATCTACTCATTGACACATTTTGCTTGCAAAAGAAACCTAGCTTAACCCTATTTATCACATGTGATGATTCAAACTACTGAGCATGGAATCTGATCTAGGGAATATCAACTGCTGCATGCATGTGCTAATTAAGAAATAAAAGAACTCTTTTTCTTTATCTTTTTGTTTTATGAATGTAAATGCTAATCTTCACTTGTTCTTTGGCAGGGGAGACAGGTATGGAGGAAAAGGGTTAGAATGGGCTTAATGGTATGGAGGTAAAGTAGAGGCCTAATCCCATTTTTAGTGATGATTTTGCTAAATTCGGGCTCAAAATAGGCTGCTACAGGATTTCCTATAGGAAAACTACAAGATCCCCTATTTTACTACAGGAACATGCTGAAAGCTTAGGAAGTGGTTTAGAAGGTGGAATGAAGCTTGGGAAAGGTAGAGAATGGGAGAATAAGGCATGGAGGGGGTGAACACTATCCAGAGCTCAATCAAGTGCTTCAAGATGGTTGGATTTGCTCAATGGAAATGACGATTTTTGCTTATAAAACAAGAATTCAGATTGAGATTTTAGTGGATTTTGGCAACATGGGTGGATAAGGCTTGAATGAGGAAAATGAGATGAGGTCTCCTTGTAATGTAGAAGCTCCTGCAACAACACACATTCTTGTTTGCATCTATACACAAATTCATCTATACATAGGAAAGATTTATTAAATGGAAGAAAATAGAGCTATTACCATCTAATGGCTAAGTGCATGAATGGAAGTGCTTTGAAATAAATACAATACCTAAGAGATTAGAAATGATAATTGCAACTTATCCTAGGAAACTTAAAGATAATGATCTACTCATCAAGAAACCCTAGATTATGTAGCAAAGCAAGAATTTTGTTTTTGGGTTATATGAAAGTGTCCCTCAAGTCATGATCCCAAAAGAGAGAAGAGTTGAAAATCACTATCACCAGCTTTTTTGAAATGTCTTCTATCACTATGATACCATTGTTCGAACTATCCACAAATGGAAGAAAACTGATTAATCATACCAATATTTTCAAAGTAACAACACCAAAATCAGTTCAGCAGCTAGCTATGAATGTAATCTAAGCATACACCTACAAAAAGAGGAACCTCTACTTCTAGGGTTGGGCTCTAACCCAAGAGCTTCAACCCTCTGAGTCAACTCTGTGATGGATCGAGTGAATGCTTCTCATTTTCATTAAAATATAAAAAATACACATGAGTGACCAGTCACAATGTTTCAACTCAAAAATTCTTCTTGGCTACAATGAACAAAAAATCAAATCCTAATGAGGCTCTAGGCCTTCTTGTTTATACAATTGAAGTTACCAACAATTTACTTAAATTTAGGGAGGATTGGCTCCCAATCTCAAGATCAACTGGTCTTCAACTATCACTGGCTTGGCTGCCAATGATCTTAATGGCTCGACTGCTTGCAACTCTGAGCTGATGAGATTTGATGGAGGAATCTTTGAGTGAGTGAGGATTTAAGGAGGGAGATCCAATCTCCTAAAATCCCTCTTGCTTGTCTCCTTCGAGTTCCTACACTTTAATTAGCCAAAATTTTCTCCAAAACCTGCAATCAATGCAAATTAGACCACTAGACATGACATCTCATCTTTACCCTTCTCATTAAGCAAAATATAACAAAACATGTAAAAAATTATGAGAAAAATTGATTTTAGTAAGTTGGAGAGTTGTATTAAGTTCCATAGAATTTACCCATTGATGAGACTCATCACTGATCTATTTCAAGTGTAATAATAAACATCGGCGACGGTGTTTGAGACAAGTGGGATAGGATGTAACACACCTAGTTACTCCAAATATTTGTCATTTACTTTTACTATATGAGACTCTACTAACTAAAGGCTTAGCAGAAAATCCTAGTGGAACTCACAATATTTAAAAAGGTTTATTTTATTATTTTTTTAATAAAAAGATTGTGATGACTCTTGGAAACTCAAGAAAGACCCTAAATGAATTCTTAAACTTCTAGATAGTTAATGACAATTATCATTCTCTCATTCCCTAGAGATAAAAAGATCTCATTGGGAAAATAGGGGGGTTGGAAAAAAAGATGAAGACACCTTGAGAGAGAAGAAAGAACCTGAAAATTACATTGGAAGGTGGGATAGGATGTTGCCTAAGGATTATTCCTTGAGCTAGACTTGAGCCAGTGGAAGCCTCCAAGACATACAAGAGTTTGAAAGTTCTAGGCTGGAATGGGTCTTGATCCCTATGAATTGACTTTAATAGGTCATTATTTAACTGATTGTTATGGAAGTAAGAAGCTTGGGGGAAGAATTGGACGTAATTACTGTTCTTGTTTTCGGAGAGGAGCGACCTTTCTTGGTTTAGTTTTCTTGAAAAGTTCATATCAAAACAAATAAGTATAACTATTTGTTTTTTTGTAAATAAGATAAAATATATTACTTGGTAAGCTGACAGATTACAAAATTTGGTTTGTGTGGGAAAGAGAACCCGACACAAGACCCAACTGAAATACTGGTGCTGGTCATAGAAAAAGCAGGTTATGAATACAAAAGTGGGAACCACAAAGCCCTCTTTACAACATTCTCAAACTTGAGAGTATATAAGCCGAGAAAGGAGAAGGAAGCTTTATTGCGGCCAACCACACAGATTTTGTTTTCCTCCGTGACAGAAAGCCTTTCACAGAGGAAGAAAAACATACACAAAGGAAGAAGAATAGGGAAGGAAATTGATGACATCACTCTTGGTTGGTGGTAACCTAATCCTCATCTAGACGAATGGGAGTCTCCTAAGAGCTTCCCTCTTGCTGCGCTCTGGTGATCCGATGACTTGTGGAGGCCCCAGTGTCCTCTTTCTTGATGATCAGGGATCCTTCAATAGTTGAATGGACCTTCACTGTCGAATTTTTCTTGATGACAGTATCATTCAGAGCGTCCCGAGTGATGGATTTGCAGTGGTGGATAGCTTCGACATACATTACAAACTTATCTGTGAGACAGTCAATTTTTGTTTCCAGAACCTTGGTGCGCTCTTCTTTTTCATGCATAGTAAGCTCCATTATGGTCTTCATTTGCCACCATGTTTCAATAGAACATGCATAGAGGATTTCACGCGCCTAAGTGAAAGCAGGGTCTGGAATCCAGGAAAATTCAGCTTCGACCTCCTCAATGGTGACCTCTCTACGGATAACATTTTCTTAGGCTTCTAAGTCTGAAATTCGCTGCTGACATTCCATATTAACAGCTTCCATGTAGCACAGAGCTGTGTGCCTAGTAGATGTCTTTGTACGAGTGGTAGGGGGCAGGCCCAGGGAGTGTCAACGGGAGGCTGTGCAACTGCATGGACCTCCCCGACTAGGACTACGGGTGGAGCAATTCCTCGGGGCCATGATAGAAGAAAAAGGACTGGAGAGTGAGGAGAAAAAGAGAGAAAGGGAAAAACTGAGAGGGGAAAAGGCAGAGAGCTAAATGAGGGGGAGAAGGGGGAGGGGTGAATTTATAGAAGTCGGGAGAAGGAGAGAGCACTGAATGGGGGAGAGGGGTCGGGAAGGGGAAGCATGTGAAGATATGATGAGGGGTGGTGAAGGAATGATAGAGATGAGAGGATGTAACTAAGAGGTGATGATCACACAAAGGAGAGGGGAGGTAGCATCGTGGGCTCTAGAATCAGGTGAGCCAAGGATGAGACAGTACTCAAATGCCATCCACCTGTCCTTCCAACTGAGTAGAGAATCAACCTTGTAATGATGATAGGTACACAAACAATTATTGTTCGGTAGAGTTTTTGTCTTCATCATTGATTATTGCACATTGCTGATGTAGTTCCCATTCCTCCAATTCCTTCCACGCTCAAGACTTCAAGTGTAGGTCACTAGTCGTACCCTCATTCGCTAGTCTGTCCGCGAGTTTATTTCCATTCCTTCTGATTGCTTGAAAGTGGAGGCCAACCATGCTATCAATTCACTGCTTGATCCGATGTATTATTTTGTTTAGGAACCAATTTTCTGAGATTTTGTCCATGTCAATGCCCCGTTGAAGTTTTTTTCCGATTTGGGTGGCCAACGTGGAGTCTCCTTCAACTATCAAGGGACTGAGGTTTAGGTCGTGCACTGTGGTGATGCCATGTTCCAGGGCATGAAGTTCTGCGGCATTATTTTTGGTTGAACCTATATTTCCCTCATAAATCTAGATTATCTCTCCTTTAGAGTTTCTAAAGACTTCACCAAAACCAACCGGGCCTAGATTCCCTTTGGCTGCGCTATCGTAGTTGAGCTTGAAGGTCCCCTACTTTGGGAACCACCAAGTGTTATTTTTATTTTCATGCATGGGGAGGCAAGTGACTTCGTGGACCTTGATTTGAAGGAGATCCAACATTGAGAGAATGCTCACTTCGAGGAAGGTGGGAGGGGCTTTGACAGTCTGAGTGGGTAGAGAGGTCATGGTTTCCCGGAGCGGATTTTGATCTTTAAGATAATGAATTCCTCTTGGTTGGAGAAGCCACAAAAGATTCTTACATTGCGCTTCTTCCATAGAGCCCAGCAGATCAGACCAGGAATTAGATTCCAGGCGCAGTTAACCAGAGGATGTGAGAACAAGATCGTTCTCTAGTTCGCAATGGTATTTTGAATAGAAGAGGGGTCCCAATCAGATCTTTTGAAGACCAAAGAAATCTAATTCGATAAATTGGAAGCGAAAGGGCAGACATTTAACATATGATTGGGGGTTTCTTCTTCTTGCTGGCAGACGGGGCATCTCGAAGGGCCAATAAGCCTTTCCTTCTTAGATTTTCCTAGGTTAAAACTTTTTTGTGCATGACTAACCAAAGAAAGATAGAAATTTTCAGCCAGTGCTTTCTGTCCTAGATTTCTTTCCACTTTGGATCTAGTTGGAATTGATCATGCTTTGCAATGTATCTATAGGCTTCTCTTAATATGAAGTGTCCTACTGAGTTTTCCCCCATCTGAGTTTATCTTGAGCAAAGTCAAGGAGGATTTGTCTTTTTTGTAATTCTGAAGAAAGGTCAAACCAGGTTTGGGGGTTAATATGGTGAGTCCATTCCTCTTTTTTCATCCAATTTCTCCATCTGTTAGTCTCTTCACTTTTTCCCTAGTAATGGTTGACTTTGATCTTCCCTTTGTTTTACATTTCAGCCTTGATTTGGTGATAATGATCTTGATCAAGTTCAGGCCTTTGCTGCCAGGCATCCTCCCAGAAAAGAGCCTTGTTCCCGCTGCCTATTTCCTAGAAACTATGTCTTTGAATGATGTCCCTGTTCTTCCAAGCTTGAATCTAGATGACTGAACCTTTGATGTTTCCATTGAGCCTGATGATTTTCTCTTGCATTAAGGAGGGGGTGTACTTTTCTTTCCAAAGGATTCCCCAAGGGGAGTTGGGGTTTGCAAACCATCTCCATAAGTTTTTGGCTCCCAGGGCCTTTCCCAGGAGGTCTATGTCTCTAAGACCAAGGCCACCATCTTTTTTGGGCTTGCAGATTTTTTCCCATGCTACCAGAGCCCATTTATGTTTGACCTCTCCACCTCTCCATAAGAATTTCCTCTGAAGGTTTCTGATTTTTTTGGAAATCACTTTTGGGTCTGCCAAAGCCGAGTACAAGTAAAGCGGGATGGCATGAAGGACAGATTTAACCAGGATAAGACGACCAACCAAATTGAGAGATTTGAAGGTCCAGTTGACAATTCTTTTCTCCATTTTGTTAATCAGGTTCTCCCAAGTGGCCCGGGAGAGAGGCCTATCTGTTAGGGGAACCCCAAGTTAAGTGGAGGGTAGAGTACTAATGGGAATAGTCAAGAGTCTGGCGATGTTCCTACAAATGGGCAGCAGAGTGTTAAAGAAGAACAAATTGGATTTCAGGGGGTTGATGGAGGTACCAGAAGCAGCAGAGAAGTTCGTTAAGATGGACGTGAAAGAGGAAGCCTCTTTGATAGTTGGGAGGCCCATGAGAAGGGTATCATCTACAAATTGTTGGTGAGTTGTAGGGGGGGCCGAGGCATGGGGATGGAGACCAGAAAGTTTATTTTCATGCAGGGCGACAAAAATAAAGCGACCTAGCCCTTCCACCATTATAACAAATTGGAAGGGAGATATTGGATCCCCTTGCTTGATACCCCTTGAAGGATTGAAGGGTTGCAAAGGTGATCCATTCACGAGGATGGAGAAGAAATCTCCCAACACCATAGCCATGATCCACTTGATGCTTTCTTTGTGGAACCCAAATGCATCCAGGACCTGTCTCATATAGTTCGAGCTAATTTTGTTAAAGGCTTTGGACATGTCTAGCTGAATCATCATACCTGTTTTTTTTTGTGATTTGAGAGAATGAATAAGCTCATGAGAGAGGATGATATTATCCATGATTTGTCTTCCTTGCACATAGCCAGACTGTTGGTGGGAGATGAGGAGAGGGAGGATAACTATAATTCGATTGGCTAGAACTTTAGAGATTATTTTGTATATGACATTGCAGAGGGCTACGAGCCTAAACTTTTCTAGGGAATCTACAGAGATTACCTTGGGTATTAGAGTCACAAAAGTAGAGTTAAGGGCTTTAAGGATAGATTTCTGAAATCAATATTCCTCAACCAAGGAATGAACTTCCAATTTTATGATAGGCTAGCAAGATTTGTAGAAATCAATGGTGAACCCATCTGGACCTGGAGCTTTTCCATTCGGCATTCCCATGACCACATCTTCCACTTCTTGGAGGGAGACTATCCTTAGGAGCATTTTGTTATGGTCCTCCGTGAGGATTTTGGGGATATTCTTGGTGCTTTTTTTTGATGTCCTGATCCTGATCATTCCTTGGCTCTTTGAGAAGAGAGATGAATTAGTGGTTGAAATCTGTTTCCAACTCCTCTTGAGAGTGAATGAGATGACACTCTTGATTCTTCAGAGCCAAAATTCTATTGTTCCTCGTGTGTTGTATCATTGTTTTATCAAAAAAGGTCATGTTCCTTTCCTCACATTTCAGCCAATTTATTCTAGATTTTTGATGCCACAACTTTTCTTCTTGAATGACTCTTTCATCCCAACTTTGTTGTAATAATTGTTCCTCGCTTACTATTCTCTGTTATCCCCTCTTCAATTATATTTTGTTGGAGAAGCTCCAGTTGGTGTTCCAAGTTTTTGTTATCTGTGATGACATTTCCAAATGTATTTATGTTCCATTTTTTTATTTCCTCTTTGATGTGTTTTAACTTTTGATGGAAAGTATACATTTTGTTTCCAATTCTGACAGGAGAGTAAGTCCACCATTGTTAAATTTTTTCCATGAAATCCTAGTGATCCAACTAGAAGGCCTCGAATCTAAAAGGATTATTTTTCAGACCATTGGAAATTTGAAACTTCAGAGAGATAGGCTAATGATCAGAGCGCGCTTGCGGAAGGATTCTCACCTTCGTTTCCCAGGAGGTAAGATAAGTGGCCTCAAATAGAAGAAAGCGGTCTAAACGGGAGGCTATTTGACAGTCTCCTCCTCTTCTATTATTCCAGGTGAATAAGACATTGCTATTGGGAATGCAAATGAAGTTAAGGTTTTTAATGGTGGCGAGGAAATGCATAGATTATTTATCTAACTTCCCGATACTCCTTTCTTTTTAGATAAGTTAGTTATCATATTAAAATCACCAGCTATGATTTTGAGGGGATGGTGCAAAGGGTCAAGGAGAATGGATAAGGTTTGGATCATTTTGATATGGTCTGTCACCTTGTGCGGGGCATAAATATTGGTTATGAAAATGGTCTCGTTGGATCCTATGATTCCTAGGATTACTGTTATGGAATGGTGAGTGACCAGAGAGGAAATAAGGTCGAATTTAGAGTTTTTACAAAAAGTCATTCACCCCCCCATTGTACCTGAAGCCATATTAGCCAAGGAGCTGTAAGGCTTGAAGCACGAGTTGAGAAGGAGGGGAGGGTGAGTTGAGTCAAGTTTAGTTTCTTGAATAAGAAGGATGTCGAGGTGATCAGACAGGATTCTGGTTTTTAAGATGTGTTTCTTCCTAGGACTATTAAGTCCCCTAATATTCCAAGAGATGTAATTCATTGACATGGACATGGGTATAGAGCAAGAGCCTTTACCTTTCCTTCATTGATTAGCTTGGCACCCAGTTCTTGAAGGAGCTAACTGACAGTCTTTCATCCTCGCTTTCTACTTGAGCCTTTGAGGTTTAGTTCTTCTACTGGAATATTGGCTAATATGCATTTTGAAGCCATGCTTTCTTGTGCTGTATAGTGAGTTTTGAGTTTTAATTCTTCCTGGAGGAGATAAGATCCTTGAATTTTTTGTAGTTGTTGTTGTGATATGACATTTATTCCTTTTTGTTTCCATTCCTCTACAATTTTTGCAAGGTCTACCCCTGCAGATCTTCCTCTATTGTGTTTTCCTCTGGAGTTTCCTATGTTTCTACTTGCTGCATTTTTGTATCATCTTGCTCCTACTCCTTTCTTCTATTGGTATTATTTGTATCCCTTTCATTGTGTTCACTGTCTACTGGGTTCATTTCTTCCTCTCTTGCTTCATATGCTATCAATTCGTTAGGATCCATTTGATATTAGGTACTGTTCAATACATTGAACTGATTCTGGCTTGCTTCTTTAGATAGGTTTTTCTTGGGGATAGCTTTCTTCCTATTTTTCTTGCTGCCGGAGATGACTTTGGTAAAACCTTCATTGTCTTTTTGTTTATTTTCTTACTCTGGTGTTTGGGGGGTTTTATTCATGGGAAAGTCTCAGAAAATATGCCCATGCTCATGACACTTTCTACATCGGAAGGGTATATGTTCATAGTCTATACTTTGCAGCCAGACTTCATCCCTGAAGATTAATTTGATTGCTTCTAGCAGAGCACTAGAGACGTCTATGTATATGTAGATTCGAGCGTAGGAAACATAGTGACCCACTCTGGTGCCTTTAGACATTTTAATGTACTCCCCCAGCTGGTCTCCTATTCCTTTTAAGATTGGAGGATCCCAATAATCAGTTACAAAGGAGTAGAGGCATACCCAAAATGGAACCCTAGGGAAATCCTCTTTTCCTGGTGTGAATTCTCCCTCCAGAATCTCATGTATAAACCGGTTGAGTTGTAGAAATAGGGTCCTCCTTCAAAAATTATGTCTCTGTCTTCTAGGAGGTCAAAGATGATTGTGAAAAATCCTTTGGAGCCCAATTGAAGTCTGATCTCCCCTTTGGGTGTCCATTTTCTCTAAATCCACCAGTTCAGGGCTCTTTCAGTTGGCCATATTCCCATGAAATTGCATATAACTTCATGTTCCTGCATCTGTTCTCTATAATCAGCTACCCTGGGGTCCTAGATCTCCAGTTCTAAGATTTTCATCGCTTTGGGGTTACAGTTATTCTTAGTCTTTTTTGACTGATCCTACAGCTGCTCCTGAGATTTTGAAGGATGGGCATTAGCAGAGAAGGGCGAGTCTGAGGCTTTGCTCTTATCTGCTTGAGTATCCTTGGTTGAACTTTTCACTGTGTCTTCATTCCTTTTTGGTAGCTCATTTTTTTGTGGATGAGTAATTTCTTCTTTGTCAGAACTTCCTCCTAGTGGCGTGCAGAAGGCAGAGATGGAGGAAAAATTTATGAAGAATGAAGCCTGGTCTGGCAGCCGACCAGAGACCATATCATTGAAGGAGCAGGCACCAGGATGCTGTAGTGGATACTCCATGGCTGGCAAGGCCCCGAAGGCCAGAACCAGAGGCATTGAGGGGAGGTCGCGGAGCTCACACAAACCCTAGTCATGCAGTTTTTGCAACCTAGATCCTCATTTTGAGTAGCCGAGTAGTTGTCAAGTGTAACTATTTGTTTCCAGAACTTATGAGATTCTATAAACATTATAAAGTAATGGAATCTTTCAAGACAATTTATTACTATTTTTAAAATAGAGATGATTTTCTGTTTTTGGAAAACAAAGACTGACTCTATGACTGTGGATAGTATGAGTTGAATAAGAAGAAGGTTTTTTTTTTCTACACAATTAAAACCTGTATTTTTTTTGTCTTCCTAATGAATGAAAAGGTATCTGGAATTACAATAGTGTTTGGAACCGTAAGACTGTAGGAGGTTCGAGGAAGAGGAACTATTCCTTGGTAATCATTGGGAATAGAGATTATTAGAAATAGAACTCCTCTTGGAATCAAAGAGGCTTTGAGGTTCTATAATAATAAAATGAGAGAAACTAGGACATGGATTATGGTTAAGCTTCAAATTAACAAACTTAGGTTCATTAAAGAGTGGTCCAGAACCTTGCAAGTTTGTTTTGTAAGTACCTTATGGGTAGGAGACAGGTCCCAAGTAGCTCAAGTCCCGCCTCCTTGGAGGGCACCGAAGAAAAAAAATATAATAACAACGTAGACATCATGCAAGGGAACTATTCAGTGTTAAATAAATAAACTCCAATGAGGCATGAACTACCTATAAATATGAGATTATCAATGCAACCAAAAGTTTCAAGTCTGATGTCACATTAAAGAAGTTGTGTATTACAAAGTGTTGGAAATAATACTGAGAGGGGGGGGGGGGGGGGGGGGTGAATTAGTATTATCAGATCAATAAAGCTTTTTCAATACTCAGAAACATATACGCTACTTCAGTTAAGTGAACCAGCGTGTACACGCTACTGTATCTAAAGCAACCAGCGTATAACCAGAAATCTTATGATTTAGTTAGTTTATCTTCAGCATCAGAACATTATTAACCATATTACAGATAAAATAGATGCAGTATAACAGAACAGATCATCACACAAAAGCCACACACATGAACACCATGATATAAGGTGGAAACCCAATGTGGGTGAAAACCACCTGTTGCAAGTCGTCTCTATCTTTCTTTAATAAGAAACTTCAGTTTATAATCTTTTGTACTGGTGCATCCTTATACCAGTACGCAGGCTACAACCTGTAGAAGGCTACAACCTTCTCTCGTTCTCCAAACTCTCTTGGAAGGGAGCTCCAACCCCCTTTGCTCTTGTACTAGCTAAGATACTAGTACGTAGGTGCTGCCCTACAATCTTCTTTCCTTCAGGTACCACTTTTCATCAATTTTCAGACTGGATACTCCTGAAGCACAACATTACAATCTGAAGACCACAATTCATTCACAAGTCATTGAAGCTCAAAACAACCAATACTAGCATCATCAATCTTTGAATCACTGAACCACTGAAACCCTGTCAACACCCAGTCACTAGAACACAGAGCAGACTACAGAACCTCTGCAATAATAGTCAGACCCAACTGCAACCCCAAAACTTAAGCTTCAAAAGATATACGCTACTTCAATGAAACCAACCTTCGTATACACGCGCTTTTACCAAAGACAACCTGCGTATAGATCTAAAAATAAATTCTCATAACTTGCAGCTGTACCAGACATCAGTCATACTTCAGAACATAACATTGAGTCAGTATGCAGATCTAAAGATATGCGTAATCAACCATATACCGATAGTTAATTTCAAACCATTTGATCCCGATCTATCCTTAGATCTAGTCTTCCGTCAACCGGTGTGATCTCTCCTTAGCTTAGATCAAGCAACCCAGAACCTGCATACAAGATCTCTTTCTTTATCAGATATTCAAGACCTTTTCAGTTGTACTTGCCTAATGATCTTCTTCTCCTTATATAGCCTTAGGCCTTGCTCAATACCAAGGGCCAAAACCATAGAAATCCAATACCATCAACTTCAAAACTAGGGATCAACACGTCTGTCGAGATACTTTGGTCCAAAGACATAGGTTCAAGTACCGAGGACTAACTACCACGGACCAAAGGGAAGCTTCTCGACATGTACACACTTTTCTGTTCATGTAGCTGCGTGTATACGCGACTTCGTATATGGCTAACCAGCGTATCCGCGATGTAGTGTATAGAGGACCTGCGTGTATACGCAACTTGGGCTTAATGAACCTGCGTATATGAAATTTCTCTTCATACTTGTAGTCTGAACTGAGATCTATCATCAAAGAGAGTTGCCATCAAGGACAACACCTGGATCGTAGCGCCACACCTGTGCCAAAATGCCAACAATCTCCCCCTTTGGACTTGATGGCAACCCCAAGATCCTTAGAATCATTCTCCCCCTTTGTCATCAAGGGCAAAGGGCTGTGCTCCCCTGAGTACATGCTGATATCTTTGCTTGGCTGTGCTGAAACATGCTCCCCCTGACTGTAGGCAAGATCTGCAAAAGATGTTCTTCAAAAGAACCAAGACTTATACACCATAAGGGACCTTCCTATCACCAAAAGACTCAATACATACATCCATACTCCCAATCAAGAGGGGATACATCAGAAACAACAAATTATATTACATCATTCATCCCAGGCATAGTGGGGAAACCAACATAGGCCATTACATGACCTTGACACCATAAAAGAGATATCACACAAAAAAAATACATGACATAGAGCCACAAATCTAGACCAAGGCTTATGAAAGTCACAAGCAGCATCTGATAAACATCTTTTAGATCAGCAACCAAGATTTCCTTCTGAGCTCCTTCTCCTGAAACCAACAACAGTTGTGTACTAGAACCAAAAGCATATAAATGCCAACAATGCTTTATGAGACTTTAAGCTGTTCCCCCTGAACCTGTGTCTACTGCACCTCCTGAAACTGTGCCTGAAGAATTCTGGCATACCCATCTCAGACCTTCTCCAGCCAGAGTCTACCCTTGCTGTTCAGAACTCCATATACGCGACTTCTCCTGCATAAAACAGCGTATGTACGCGGATATGCTTTCTACAACACGCGCACATTATACACGCGACTTTCCCAGCATAAA
The DNA here is from genome assembly GCA_031772625.1 of Pinus tabuliformis. Taxonomy (NCBI): domain Eukaryota; kingdom Viridiplantae; phylum Streptophyta; class Pinopsida; order Pinales; family Pinaceae; genus Pinus; species Pinus tabuliformis. The sequence continues at coordinate 561,424,815 of CM062809.1, read as the reverse complement.
TCGGCGTATATACGCGGATATCCCTTATGTAACTTGCGTATACCAACTTTTCTGTAGAACAGACAAGCTTCAATAGCAGGATGAAGCATCAACTACTCCCAGCTTTTGTCTGAGATATTCAAAAGTTTCCCTGGGCAGTGGTTTTGTGAGAATATCAGCAACTTGTTCCTTAGAAGGAACATACTCCAACTTGACCTTCTGCTCAAGCACTTGTTCCCGAAGAAAATGGTACTTGATTGGTATGTGCTTGGTCTTTGAATGCATGACTGGATTCTTTGAAATGCTGATTGCACTTGTATTATCACATAAGATAGAGACTGGTGAAGTGCAAGTGATTTGAAAATCCTGCAAGGTCTGCATCATCCAAAGAAGTTGTGTGCAACAAGATGCCGCAGCCACATATTCTGCTTCAGCTGTAGATAAAGCAATTGAACTCTGTTTCTTGCTGAACCAAGATACTAATCTGGAACCCATGAAGAAAGCACCACCACTTGTGCTTTTCCTGTCATCAACACTTCCGGCCCAATCTGCATCTGTGTAAGCATGAAGAGTGAGATCTGTATCTCTAGGATACCATAAGCCATAGTTTTGAGTCCCTTGAAGATACTTGAAGATTCTTTTGACTGCCTGAAGATGGGTTTCCTTTGGGTTGGCTTGAAATCTTCCAACAATTCCTACTGCATGCATAATATCTGGTCGGGTACCTGTCAAATAAAGCAAACTCCCAATCATGAATCTATAAGTTGGTTGGTGAACTGCTGCTGATTCATCATTTGCACTGAGGCTGCATCCTGTAACCATGGGGGTACAAACTGGCTTTGAATCTTCCATGCCATACTTCTTCAAGATCTGCTTGAGGTACTTGGTTTGAGACAAGAAAATACCTCCTTCATTTTGTTGGATTTGCAATCCAAGAAAGTATGTCAATTCTCCAAGTAATGACATTTCAAATTCTTTCTGCATAACCAAGGCAAACTTTTGACTCATAGCCTCTTCATTGCTGCCAAAGATAATATCATCTACATACACAACAAGTATTAGCAATTTGTTATTTTCAACTTTCATATAGAGATTGCTATCTGCTGATCCTTTTGAAAAACCTTGTTGGTGAAGATATTTGTCCAAACGATAGTACCAAGCCCTTGGAGCTTGTTTGAGACCATAGAGAGCCTTTTTCAATCTGCATACAAGCTTTGGATCATTCCCAAGAATGAAACCATCTGGCTGCTCAATATATACTTCTTCTTCTAAGTCTCCATTTAGAAAGGCTGATTTCACGTCCATTTGAAATACCTTGAAGTTTTGAAAGCTTGAGAGAGCAAGGAACATTCGGATGGCCTCAAGTCTTGCAACAGGAGCAAAAGTCTCTTCAAAATCTATTCCTTCTTGCTGCGCATATCCTTTACAAACAAGTCTGGCCTTGTTTCTAATTACTTCTCCATTTTCATTCAACTTATTTTTGAAGACCCATTTTGTCCCTATGACATTCTTATCTTTTGGTCTAGGGACCAATTCCCAAGTGTTGTTCTTTTCGATCTGCTCAAGTTCTTCATCCATTGCTTTGACCCAACATTCATCTTTGCATGCCTCTTTCACATTTTGTGGTTCAGTGGAAGAGAGTAATGCCAAATAGCTTGAAGCTTCCGCAATTGTTCTTCTTGTTTGTACTCCTGCTTCTTTCTGCCCCACAATCTGAGATTCTGGATGATTCTTCTGAACATATCTGGATGGAGTCTTCTCTTCTATTCTTGTCTGCTCCTCTGGTTCTTCTTGAGGTTCTTCTTCTTCTTGAGATTCTTCTTCATCATTCTGTCTTTGAGGATAGCCTTCATCTTCTTCGATGTCTTCATGATGAACTTGCCTAGGAATGTATCCCTTCTCATCAACCACAACATCAATGCTGTCAACAATTCTGCCAAGTATTTTATTGTAGCACTTGTATGCCTTGCTATGTGGAGAATAACCAAGAAGAATGCCTTCATCTGCTCTTGGTTCAAGTTTGCCAAGTTGCTCATCAGTATTCTTAATATAACACTTGCTCCCAAAGATTTTGAAATGCTTCACCGAAGGAGTCTTACCAGACCAGAGCTCATGAGGAGTTTGAGTGCTGTTTACTCGGACATTTGTTTTGTTGAGAATAATAACCGCAGCATGTGCAGCTTCACCCCAGAAAGTTGCGGGAGTACCTGATTCATCAAGCATAGCACGAGCCATTTGTTGGATTGTTCTGTTCATTCTTTCCACAACTCTATTTTGCTGAGGAGTTCTAGCTGCAGAGAATTCTCTTCTTATCCCATGTTCTTCACAGAAATCGAAAAATTCATTTGAAGTAAACTCCCCACCTCTGTCAGATCTGAGGCACTTAATTTTGTGTCCTGATTCATTTTCAACCAAGGCTTTGAAGGATTTGAATTTTTCGAATGCTTCATCTTTGTGCTTCAAAAGTCCTAACCAGACAAACCTGGAGAAATCGTCAATGAATAATATCAAATATTCTTCTCCTCGAGGTGTTCTTTTTCTGAATGGACCACATATATATGTATGTACTAGCTCAAGAGGCATGTTAGCTGATCCTTCCTTCTCAGGAAAATTAGTTCTGGTTTGCTTTCCAAACTGACATGATTTGCATATGGTGTTGTCTGGAATTTTGATATCTGGAAGATCACGAATTGCCTGATATTTGCATGCTTTCCTTATTTTTGGAAAGCTTAGATGCCCCAACCTCCGATGCCATAGCCAGTGTTCATCATTCTTGCTCAAATAGCATTGTTGTTGTTTTTCTTCAAATATGTATAGATTATTTGGAGTCCTTCTTCCTTTGATCACTGTTTCACCTGTATCAAGATCACGAACACAACATCCATTTGATCTAAATATTACCTCTGTTCCTTGATCGCACATCTGACTGACACTCAGAAGATTATGCTTCAATCCATCGACGTACAAAACATTTCCGGCTTTGACCTTCTCTTTCAATGGAGCAATACCTTTTCCTTTTATAGCTGCAGAGATATCGTTTCCAAAAGAAACTTTCTTTCCCTTTTCCAATGCAGTATATGATTCAAGTTTTTCTTTGTCCCCTGTCATATGCTTCGAACATCCGCTGTCAATGTACCATAGACTTTCTTGACCTTCTGTATAAAAGGCTATCCCACATCTTTCTGGTTGCGGTTCTTTTATTCTCCATGTTCTGACATTTGAGGTCTGTTCCTTCTGAGTTGTCTTCCAGAACCTGCTCCTGCATTCAGAGTCTTCATGACCAAAGTTATTACAAATAGAGCATTCAACTTCATTTTCAAGAACCGAAAAGTTGTTATAAGTCCTTTTCATGGTTCCAGTCATACTTCTTTGCTTTTGAGCTTCTCTAGTCATGATTGTCTTGTAGGCAACACATTGAGCTGCTTTATGACCGAAGTTATGGCAAGAAAAACATTGGCCATTAAATAAATTTCTCCGATAATCAGATCTATCATCCAACCGATTGTAGCTTCTATTGACATCCATTCTTGGGGCAAATTGGGAAGATTTTACCTGTGGCTGATTGTAGCTTCTGTTTGTCCTTAAGGCAGCTTGTCCCCGAATTTCTTGATAGTCTTTATTTGTTCTTGAGGTAAACTGTCCCTGATTCACCTGATGACTTTTGTTTGGTCTTTGCTCACTCCTCCTTGCTGCATCAAGGTAACTTTTAGAGGTAGAAGCTTGAGATGTTTCTCCATTATATCCCAGACCTGTCTTGATCAGAGGAGAACGCTGCACATTGATAATCTCATCCAAGGTTTCAGATCCTTTAACAAATTTAAGATTAATCGCTTTTGTTTTCTCAATCTCCTTTCTAAGACAAACAATCTCACATTCCAATTTTTCAAGATGTTTTTCCTTTTCTGCTAGTTGACATTGTAGAGAATCAATAATAGCACTTTTCTCTTCTACGCAAACTTTGAGATTATTCATTTCTTCATAAAAGCCTTCTACATCTATAGCATCCATGTAGTCATCATCTTCAAAAGCCATTAAAAGTTTATATCTATAACCCTGTTCATCTTCGTCACTATTTGAAAGACCATCACTATCTTCATGAGTGTAATAGCTTTTCTTCTTTTCATTCTGTTTCTTGTTCCATTTAATAGGTTCCTTTCCCTTGTCATTCTTATCTTTGTGAGGACATTTGGCAGCATAATGACCTACTCTTCCACAAGCAAAGCATTTAAAGGGTAACTTACCTCTGAACCTTCCAGAACCCCTTTGAAGATTTCTGACAAAATTTGATTCTTCTTCTTCATCTTCTGGCACGTGACTTGCTTCATAATAATCTTCTTTGCCTGAAGCTTTGAAAGCAGCTTCTCTTCTGTCTGAAGGACCTCCTTTTCTCATTTCATAAGCAGTCAGAATTCCGTGAAGCTGAGACATAGTAAGAATTCGCAGATTTTCCTTTTCTTCTATTGCAGACACTTTAGATTCAAATTTGGGGGACAATGATCTTAGAACCTTTTCAACCACAATAGCCTCTTTTATTTCTTCACCCAAGTTTTTCATGCAATTAACAATCTCATCTACCCTAAGGAAATAGTTAGCCACACTTTCATCATTATACATTCTGAGAGTCTCATACCTAATCCTGAGGGTTTGAAGTTTAGCACGCTTTACCTGTTCGTCTCCTTCATAGCTCGTGACAATTTTGTCCCATATTTCCTTTGCGGATTTATAGTGCATTACCTTCATGAATTCCGATTGGGATATACATCCTAATAGAGTACTGACTGCTTTCGCATTTGTTTCATACTTCTTTTTCTCGGTTGGATCTGTAGGAGTAGCTGAAGGAAAAGTGTAGCCTGACTCTACGATGTCCCAAACTTCTGTACCAAGAGATTGAAGATAGGCAGTAACTCTTACCTTCCAATAATTGAAGTTTGTCCCATCAAAAATCGGTGGCCTGATTGATGCTTCTTTCTCGTAGTTGCTCATGATGAATGATCTACCTTCAAGCGATCAAGCTTCTCTGAATGACCTGCTCTGATACCAATTCTTGGAAATAATACTGAGAGGGGGGGGGGGGGGGGTGAATCAGTATTATCATATCAATAAAGCTTTTTCAATACTCAGAAACATATACGCTACTTCAGTTAAGTGAACCAGCGTGTACACGCTACTGTATCTAAAGAAACCAGCGTATAACCAGAAATCTTATGATTTAGTTAGTTTATCTTCAGCATCAGAACATTATTAACCATATTACAGATAAAATAGATGCAGTATAACAGAACAGATCATCACACAAAAGCCACACACATGAACACCATGATATATGGTGGAAACCCAATGTGGGTGAAAACCACCTGCTGCAAGTCGTCTCTATCTTTCTTTAATAAGAAACTTCAGTTTACAATCTTTTGTACTGGTGCATCCTTATACCAGTACGCAGGCTACAACCTGCAGAAGGCTACAACCTTCTCTCGTTCTCCAAACTCTCTTGGAAGGGAGCTCCAACCCCCTTTGCTCTTGTACTAGCTAAGATACTAGTACGTAGGTGCTGCCCTACAATCTTCTTTCCTTCAAGTACCACTTTTCATCAATTTTCAGACTGGATACTCCTAAAGCACAACATTACAATCTGAAGACCACAATTCATTCACAAGTCATTGAAGCTCAAAACAACCAATACTAGCATCATCAATCTTTGAATCACTGAACCACTGAAACCCTGTCAACACCCAGTCACCAGAACACAGAGCAGACTACAGAACCTCTGCAATAACAGTCAGACCCAACTACAACCCCAAAAAGTAAGCTTCAAAAGATATACGCTACTTCAATGAAACCAACCTGCGTATACACACGCTTTTACCAAAGACAACCTGCGTACAGATCTAAAAATAATTTCTCATAACTTGCAGCTGTACCAGACATCAGTCATACTTCAGAACATAACATTGCGTCAGTATGCAGATCTAAAGATATGCGTAATCAACCATATACCGATAGTTAATTTCAAACCATTTGATCCCGATCTATCCTTAGATCTAGTCTTCCGTCAACCGGTGTGATCTCTCCTTAGCTTAGATCAAGCAACCCAGAACCTGCATACAAGATCTCTTTCTTTATCAGATATTCAAGACTTTTTCAGTTGTACTTGCCTAATGATCTTCTTCTCCTTATATAGCCTTAGGCCTTGCTCAATACCAAGGGCCAAAACCATAGAAATCCAATACCATCAACTTCAAAACTAGGGATCAACACGTCTGTCGAGATACTTTGGTCCAAAGACATAGGTTCAAGTACTGAGGACTAACTACCACGGACCAAAGGGAAGCTTCTCGACATGTACGCACTCTTCTGTTCATGTAGCTGCGTGTATACGCGACTTCATATATGGCTAACCAGCGTATCCGCGACGTAGTGTATAGAGGACCTGCGTGTATACGCAACTTGGGCTTAATGAACCTGCGTATATGAAATTTCTCTTCATACTTGTAGTCTGAACTGAGATCTGTCATCAAAGAGAGTTGCCATCAAGGACAACACCTGGATCGTAGCACCACACCTGTGCCAAAATGCCAACACAAAGTCAATAAACCAGTGTTTGAGAAGGTACACTTAAAAATTTACACATTACCAGAACTATAACTCTGTATTTAGGTATAATAAGAACTCGTAAAGAAAATATTCTATGATACTCGATAGACCATCTTGGTATAAAGAAAATGAAGAACAATATGCTTATGCATGTATAATAATTTCCAAACTCAGAATCTTTAACAGAAATAGGTGAACAACACCAAATTAAACAAAAACTCTTGAAATAATAAAACACTTGTACAGACCCTCAATTACAATTTAATTATTCAGTGTCGTTGTGGTGAAGTGGAAGCAATAAATAACACAATGAGAATTCTTCAAACTTTCATTAAATTAAATAAGTAATAACACAAAATGGTCTTGCTTTAAAGAAATTAACAAATAAAAACCCTCACTGAGGACAACAAGTAAAAATATTGATAGCATCTATATCCCTAAAATATTTATCTAGGATTTCCTCAAGGGTTTTCAAGAAAATCCTTGAGATGCCTTAACAATAAACATTCAAGATTTGTTCCAGAAAAGGAGGAAAATTCCTTGAACCCTCACACAACAAAGGGTGAGAATAAGCATAACCTAGAAACGAAAATAATGGTGAGCGTCCATGATATCCTAGCTGTAATCCTCTAATTGAGCAAAATATTAAAAGTATGGAGTTATGAAACCCAACCGGTAAATCACCAAATAATGTAGTATCCATGTTCTCATGGGTCTAAACTTTGAAAAAGGAAAGAAATTACATGTATATATGTTCTATGGCTCATTAGCTATTGGAGAGTTTGAATTCCTGGTGGTCTGTTTCCAAACGCCTGAAATTTGGAAACCCTGTTATTTTATGAAAGCAGCTTAACTGAAATTTCAAAGGACTTGAGTTAAATATTTAAATCACCTTATGGTCCAATATCAGTCTTCCATTCTTAGTTGGCCATGAGGAAGTTTAAAAACCTATTATCCCTTGTAGCGACCATGAGAGAAAGAGAAAAATCAATACCGACCCTACAGAGAAAGTAACAACAACCCTATAGATAGCCTATTAAATTGGTAAGGAAAGGTAAATACATGTAACTATGTAGCGAATGAAGAAAGTGTAAACCCTAGTGTTGTTGGAACAGGGTGCAGACATGAGAAACTCACTAGCTAAACAAAAAAATGAGGGGACAAATTACGGGTGCAGGAGCATTTTAGTTACCCTTAATCATCCCATTACAATCTACATCATTGGATTAAGCGATGGAAAATCTATGGTCGTCCCAAGAACAAGTGTCTGACGGGAGCAATTACAAATTTAATCCAAATATGTACCCTAGATGGATGAGAAAGTTCGCTTAAAACATATATGATAATAATGGTCAATTGTTCCATACATTAATCATAGTCATGATAACAAACATAAGTATGATAGATAAACCATATGACCCGCAAACTACCCATGTCACTCACTAACCAAGGTATTGAAGTATGATAAATAGGAGTAATCAAACTCTATTTACGACCTTAGTAGATTAACATTTATTTGCTAACATTTTAAATTAATTATTGTTATTACTCATTAATTACTATTACTATTAATTAATTATTACTATTAATTAATATTACTAGTATTTTTAATAAATAGTATTCTTTTTGTTATTAATAAAATTTAATATCATTATTAATTAATAATAATAATAATAATAATAATAATAATAATAATAAATTAATAACAATAATAATAATAAATATTAATATCAATGTTAATATTAATATTAATTAATATAAATATACATATTAATTAATTATTATTAATTATAGTATTAATTCCTTGGCTTTATAATATCAATCCCTGCGGTTTCTTAATCTAAGGGTTCATATTTATAAGGTATAATATTAATCATATGGTTTATAATATTAATCCTAGGGGTTTAATACAAATCCCCTAGGTTTATAATCATGGTCAACCATGGTCAACTATGGTCCAACATCAGATTGCTATAAACATTGTATCTATATGAAAATCAACCATGTTCAACTATCGTCAACCATGGTGCAACGTCACATTATGACAGAGATTGTCTCAATATGAAAATCAACCACGGTAAATCATGTTTAAGCATGTTTATTTTAGGGTTTATAATATGCATCTTAAGGTTTATATACCTTGGGTTTATAGTATTAATCCCTTGGTTTTAATATTATACCCTTGGGTTTATAATTCCTTGGGTTTTTAGTATTAATCCCTTAGGTTTAATATTATTCCACTGAGTTTATAATCCCTTGGGTTTTCCATATTAATCCCTTGGGTTTAGTATTCCCTTGGATTTATAATATCAATCCCTTGGGTTTATTAGTCTAAGGGTTCATAGTCCTAGGGTATACTATTAATCATAATGTTTATAGTATTAATACTATGGTTTAATATAAATCTGTTGGATTTATAATCATGGTCAACCATAGTCCAACATCACATTGTGACAAAGATTGTCTCAATATGAAAACCAACCATGGTCAAACATCGTCAACAATGGTCAATCATGGTCAACCGTGATGCAACATCACATTGTGACAAAAAATTGTCTTAATACAAAAATAAACCATGGTAAACCATTGTCAACCATGTTTAATTTAGGGTTTATAATATCTATATTAGGGTTTATATACCTTGGGTTTATAATATCTATCCCTTTGGTTTAATATTATTCCCTTGGGTTTATTAATCTAAGTGTTCACATTCCTAGGGTATAATATTATTCATATGGTTTATAATATTAATAATCGATTTTAATATAAATCCCTTGGGTTTATAATATTGGTCAACCATGGTCTAACCTCACATTATGACAAAGATTTTCTCAATATGAAAAACAACCATGGTCTGACATCACATGGTGACAAATATTTTCTCAATATGAAAATCAACCATGGTCCAACGTTGCATTGTGACAAAGTTTGTCTCCATATCAAAATAAATCATGGTCAACCAAGGTTCAATGTCACATTGTGACAAAGATTGTGTCAATATGAAAATCAACCATGGTAAACCATGATCAACCATTTTTATTTTAGGGTTTATAATATTTATCTTAGGGTTTATATACCTTGGGTTTATAATATTAATCCCTTGGGTTTAATATTATTCCCTTAGGTTTATAATCCTGTAAACCATGGTGTAACCTTGCATTGTGACAAAGATTTTCTCAATATGAAAATCAACCATGATCCAACGTCACATTGTGACAATGATTTTCTCAGTATGAAAATAAACCATGGTCCAACGTTGCATTGTGACAAAGATTGTCTCAATGTGAAAACGAACCATGGTCAACCATGTTTATTTTAGGGTTTATAATATTTATCTTAGGGTTTATATTATTAATCCCTTGTGTTTACAATCCTTTGGGTTTACAATCCCTTGGGTTTTTAGTATTAATCTCTTGGGTTTATAATATTAATCCTTGGGTTTAATATAATCCTCGGGTTTATAATCTTGGTCAAGCATGGTCCAACATCACATGGTGACAAATATTTTCTCAATATAAAATCAACCATTGTCCAACACCACATTGTAATGCAAATTTTCTCAATATGAAAATCAACCATGGTCCAACATCACATTTGGCAAAGATTGTCTCAATATGAAAATGAACCATGCTCAACCATGGTCAACTAATTTTATTTTTGAGTTTATAATATTTATCTTAGGGTTTATATACCTTAGGTTTATAATATTAATCGCTTGGGTTTAATATTATCCCCTTGGGTTTATAATACCTTGGGGTTTTAGACTTAATCCCTTTAGTTTATTATTCCCTTAGGTTTATAATAACTTGGGATTTAGAATTTATCCCTTTACTTTATTATTCCCTTGGGTTTATAATATCAATCCCTTAGATTGGTTAATCTAAGGGTTCATATTCCTAGGGTATAATATTATTCATAAGGTTTATAATATTAATAGTTAGGTTTAATATAAATCTCCTGAGTTTATAATCTTGGTCAACCGTGATCCAACATGACATTGTGACACTGATTTTCTCAATATAATTTTAATAATAATAATAATAATAATTAGTAATAACAATAATTATTTTAAAATGATTAATTAACAAAAAATAATTAACTATTTTAATTTAATTTAATTAACTATTTTAATTAATTAAATTTTTATATTAATTAACTATATTAAAAATGAATGAATTATTAATTATTATTATTAATTAATAATGATATTAAATTTATTTAATATTAATATTAATATTAACATTAATTAATTAATTAATTAATATTCATGTTAATATTAATATTAATATTAATTATTATTATTATTATTATTATTATTATTAAATAATGATATTAAATTTAATTAAGAATAAAAATAATAATGTTTATCAAAAATACTAGTAATTAATGAGAGTAATAATAAGAGTAATTAATGAGCAATAACAATATTTAATTTAAAATGATAATAATAATAATAATGATAATAATAGTAATAATAATAATAATAATAATAGTAATAATAATAATAATAATGTTTTTATTATAATAGCTATTTATAATGATATTAAATTTAATTAACAATAAACATAATAATGTTTATTAAAAAAAGTAGTAATATTAATTAATAATAATAGTCATAATAAGTGATTAATGAGTAATAACAATAATTAATATCATATTAAGACCATGGTTGTCCATCATTTACCATGGTTGATGATGGTCGACAATGGTTGAAAATTAGATCACTTTAACATTCACATTACATATCGACCCTAAGTTTAATTTAATATTAAACCGAAGGGATTAATATTATAAACCCAGGGGAATAATATTAATCCCTAGGATTAATATTAAAATCCCTAATATGAAACCCCAGTTTTGTAATGTAACAACGCAATGCTGAATAAATTGCAATGCAATGTAACATTGTGACGATGATTGTCACACTTATTGTCGTATTGAGATAATCTTTGTCACAATTTGATAGATAGACTTTGGCACCATTCCAATTTTGTACCATTCCAAGTGATTAATATAATAAACCATAGGATTAATATTACAAGCCCAAAGGATTATAAACCCTAGGTTTACTATTATAAACTAAAGGGATTATAAACCCTAATATAAATATTATAAACCCAAGAGATTAATAAAGCAAAGGGGTTAATATTAAACCCTATGATTAATATTATAAACCCTATGATTAATATCAATCACTAGGAATATAAACTCCAAGATTAATATTTTAAACCCTACAATAAATAAACCCAAGGGATTAATAATATTATACACTGAAGGGATTAATAAACGCAAGGGATTAATATTATAAACCAAAGAAAATAATATTAAACCCTAGGATCAATATTAAAAACTCTAATACTAAACCCTAGTTTTGTAATGTAACATTGTGATGTTGAGTAAATTGCAATGTAATGGAACATTGTCACAATGATTGTCACATTAATTGTCGTATTGAGAAAATGTTTGTCACAATGCAAATTTGGATAGATTTTTGTACCATTTTGATGTATTAAACCATAATATAAAACCATAACATTGTAAAACCGAATATAAAAAACCCTAAGATTAATATTATAAACCCAAATATCAAACCTCACTACTATAAATTAAAAACACAATATTAAAAACGTGAATGCTATAAAGATAGATATAGCGCAATTTTTTAATGTCATACTGCAAGATTGAGTAAATTGCAATGTAATGTAACATTTTGACAATGATTGTCAGATTGATTGCCACATTGAAGCAATGTTTGTCACAATGTGACGTTGCAACAAACATTAAACCTAATGGAATAATATTATAAACTGGAGGGATTATAAATCCAAGGGAATAATATTAAACCCTAAGATTAATATTAAAACGTAATATTTAAAATCCCTTATATGATAAACCTAAAATTAAATCCCAGTTTTGTAATGTCACAATGCGACGTTGAATAAATTGCAATGTAATGTACAATTGTGACAATAATTGTCAGATCAATTGTCATATTGAGACAATGTTGATCAAAATGCGACGTTTTGATTGATTTTTATACAATTTCGATGTCACAAAATTAAACTTTGATATAAAACACTATTATTATAAAACCCAATAAAATAAACCCAATAGAATAAATTTAATATTAATCCCTTGGGTTTGTTTTATAATATTAATCCCTTTGGATTATAACATTAATCCCTTGCGTTTATAACATCAATAGTATATTGGGTTTATGTAATATTAATAATCCTTTGAGTTTATAATATTAATCTCTTGCATTTTTAATATTAATAATCCCTTGGGTTTAAAATATTAATTTAGTGTGTTTATCAATCCCTTGGTTTATAATATATATAATCCATTGGGTCTATAACATTAATCCCTTCGGTTTATTTGGAAAAAAATGGATGATATATTTAAAAATATTTAAGGACAATTTTATTTTAAACTTTATAAACCCTAAAATTAATACTATAAACCCTAGGATTAATAATAAAAACCATAAAATTATTATGATAAACCCTAACATTAATATTATGAATTCTACAAATTATATACCCTACTATTACTATTATAAATGCCAAGATTAATATTATAAACCCTAATATTAATTTATAACCGTAATGTTTTAAATATATATTTAAAATTAAAAAATTGTTGATGATGATGGTTAACGTCCGCTGAGACCAAACATTGGTCTATCGGACCTAAAGAAACAAATTATTTATTTTGATTTAAGATTTTATTCCTATGCTCAAAAAGCTTGGAGAGAAGCCTCCCGAACTCACTATAATTTTGACATTGTAAAAGGATAGGAAAATCAGTATTGTAATAAAGATTGTGAAACTGAGATCTAATGTGGTTGTATGCGGGGCACTCTAAGAAGAAGTGGTTTTCATCTTCAATGTTCCTATTATCACATATATGGCAGATCCTTTCCATCCATGGTGTTTTAGGAACTGCCCAATGACATGTTTCAATATGGAGCTCATGTCAATTCGTTCTAATCTTTGCTATATTAATTTTCTTCTTTGAGCTAGTTAAAATAGAGAGATACTTTTGATCTTTCAGGGTGGGGTTGATGACCTTCTTATAATAACTTAATTTTCTTTTAGCCGCTAAATCTTTCTCACACCACATTTTTTCTTTGAACTTAGAAGTAACAATATCTTTAATGTTATTAATGTTTTGCAATGCATCATTCATAGTTTAAACAGGCCCTTGTGTCTTTATGCCACCCCCGATTGAGCCTTAGGTGGTTTTGGTAGGAATTTAAAGCTAGCTTAGGAAGTCTATGATCGTCTATGTTATTGAGTTTGTTCTTGTACAGCAGAAACCTAATCATAGCTAGGCTATCAATAGGGGAAATACCTGCTTCTATAAGGAGAATAGGATAGGGTGTATTACTTTTAATTTTTAGGTTATAAGTTAAAAAATGCTTCTGGATTTGCTCAATCTTTCTCCATGATTCTCTAGAGATGCTGCAACCCCAAACCTCAACCATATAAGATAACAGGAGTGACTAAAGTTTCAAAGAGGAACTTCTTTTTATCCCACGTTATGAGGTTTGTTGTTTTAAAATTATTTTCAAGACAAAAATAACCTTTCCACCCCCCATTAATTCTTTTCTCAATGTTATGGCTCCAGTTGAGCTTGTGATGAATATCAATTCCTAGGTACTTGTAAGAATACACTTCCTCCAAGTTATTATTGTCATACATAAAATTAGCGTAAGTGTCCTTCTTGGATTTGATAATCATAACTTTTGTTTTGTCAGTGTTAACAGTCATACCCATGGTAGAGTAGAAATCCTTAAGAATCCTAAGTTGCTTATCAAGATTAGATGGGCACCTTGCGAAAAGAACAATATTGTCAGCATAGAGAAGAAGGATGACAACTATCCCAGCTAAGATCGTGCCATCACATCCTACTTCCTCTAAATAGCATTTGAGCTTATTGATGTAAATGCCAAATAGGGTAGGGGAGAGGGGGCAACCTTGTTTAACTCCGATGTTACACTTAATATCTTTCGACCACCCCTCATTGCTCTTTAGCTTGGCAATTACATTCTCGTATAACCTTATAGTGGCAGCTCTCAACTCGAGAGGAACCTTTAGCTCTTCTAATCTATTCCAAAGGTTGTATCTAGGAACTATATCGAAAGCCTTTCTGAAGTCCACAAAGCAAAAAAATAAATTGGATTTATCATTATGACATTCCTTCGCAATGATCCTAAGCGTAACAAGGTGGTTTGTTGTTGAGTGATGCCTTCTGAAACCTGCTTGGCCTTTAGCCCGCTTACCTTCACTTTCAAGCCATATGCTTAAATTATTTTCCAAAATACTACCATATAACTTGGCTAAGAGAGGGCTGATCATAATTGTCCGATAATTAGAGGGGTTATTTGTATCCCCACTTTTAAAAATAGGGATAATGAAGCTCTCAGTCCAAGGTTTAGGGAACTCTTGCTTGACTGCTTGATTTAAAATCTTGTGGATGTGGGGGATGAGGACAGGACCTCCAATTTTTAAGATTTCTAGGTGGTAACCTTCAATGTCCTTAGCTTTCCCATTAGCGAGGTGATTAACCCCAAACTTAATGTCTTCTAAAGAGAAAACTTCTTTCATTATGAGCAGGGTTTCCTAATTATCCATGACATTTGGAGATTCATAAAGCTTTTTAAGATAGGAATTCCAACCGTGAAGAGCAATTTTATTATTATCTTTAGTCTTCCTAGTTAGAATCTACCTCCAAAATTTCTTAGGAGCTACCTTAGAGAGGTGTAAGAGATTCTCCTATCTTTGACGAATGTACTGCCTCTTTTTCCTTTTAGTTAGGGCTTTGTATATTTTTATCTTGTCCATTTTAAAAGATTCATCAAAAGCTTCCTTAATTTCTCTCCTCGCACTTTTACAATCTTTGTCATACCATGGATTGGTTTTGCTATTTCTTTTACTATTTGAAACTTCAATTGAGAACTTGTTAATAGAATATGAGAGGGTTGTAGTAAAATTATGATAGAGGTCTTCTATGTTGTCTATACTAGATAAAGGAAGCAAATTAGTTTTTAATTCATTTAGAAAGAGATCGTTTTTATTTCTATCAAATATTAAGTTCTTTTGGCTGTAAGTATTATTTTCTATGGGAACTCTATGTATGACAAAATTGAGAGTTATAAGTAAAGGCCTATGATCAGAGTCAGGTTTGTGGTCATTTAAGATGTCAAAATTTATTATTTTGTTGTATAATGGGAGATCGGAAATAACGTAGTCTACCACACTGCTACCAAGTCCATGGATGCAGGTCATCTTGCTGGAATTGGGCCACTTCTCTAGACCATTGCAAATTATGAGATCCTGAGCACTACAAATCTTAACTAGCTCCGACCAAACAAATTTTCCCAAAGGTCTTCAGAGCTCCTTTGGTACCTCCTAACCAGAGTAGGGTCTTCTTCTAACCAAAGAGGATTAAGGTTGGAATGATTGCTTAGAATAATAGCTTGGTTGTTTGAAGTTCGAGCATTAAAGTCACCTATTAAAAGGATATTACCGTCATTCCTTGGGCTAGAAATATCATTCTCTAAACCATTTTAAGGGTTAGTTTTATCTAGATTATTCTTCTTATAGAAGTTAAAATTGATGGGGGGAAATAACATATTGCTATGTAGGACTTTTTATTATTAATGTCACTGATCTCTATCCAACTATATTGGTTGTGAGGTCGTTTTTATAAATCTTAGCATAGGGGAGATGTTCTTCTTAATGTAACAAGCTATTCCCCCAATGCCTCTACGGGAGGATCGCTTGTTCCAAGTAGACCATAGTGTAAAGCCATCTATGTTAGGGACCTTAGATTCTTTGTGCTCCCAAGTTTCAATAAGCAAAATAATATCAACATCATTTGAAATCCAACTTAGCTTGGGGCCTTTGTTCCATGGGAAGCCCCGACAGCTCCAAGAAAGGATCTGGAGCATGTTTAATTGTTGTTTATTACTATCTTTTTGGTTTCTATCTCGAATAAAGGCTTTTCTATTTCTGATTATTGCCCATTTTCCTTCCTTTCTAGCTTCTGTTACCTTTTGAACCTCCTTTCTTAATTCAGCTTGATATTCTGGAATGAGATCTTCATTTATGAATTGTTGACACCTAATCTTCATGATTGGGGAATTTGTAAATAAATAAATCAGGAATGTGAATAGTCATCAGAAGATGAACTGAACAATCACTCCTAATGTATATAATAATAACCTACCTATGGAATAATCAGACGAATTTCTGCCTTTGGAGAGTTACTACCTAGCCTAACATGGTATTAGAGCCAGTTCTAAAAATAGTTGTAACTCCCTTCATCTTTGCCACTGCTTTTGTCCTGAGCGTTGCCATTGCCTCTGTCCTGAAATAGTCTGCCACTGCCTCAGTCCTGAGCGCTGCTCTGCCTCTGTCCTGAGCACTGCTCTGCCTCTGTCCATGGCCTGACATGCCCAGAGATGCGTTGGTGCCTCTATGCAGACTTGTCCAAGCTCATTTCGCTCTCACGTGACTGAGTTGCGAATTCTCTCATACACACAATGCCTTGAACCATGGTGACTTGCTTTCTGGAAAGAGAGTATAGCTATCGCCAGTGGAAGTGGGAGTTCCAGAACGGAGAAGATCACAAAGACGGGATGCATATGAGGTGGCACCATGAATGAGTTCCAGAATGGAGATTTGAATGTTGAATGCGCAGTGGTATTATCGTTTTGAATTTTGAATGCGTTTGCATTAAAGCTGGTATCTGCTATTGTGTTCAATTCTTTGACTCCGGCGAAAAGAGACTTCTTTGTAAAGCTGATGACAAAGGCTTCTGAATTTAATCTTTTGCTTCATTGTGGACTTCTCGTGAGGGCTTTTCTAAACTTTTCTGCCTTGAAATTTTTCATGAACAGTAGCTGAAGATTGCTTCCTTGAACCTACTTCGTTGTCGATTTCTGCATTAGGCAACGGATTCTTTGAAATGTTGATCGGCTATTTTATTCAATTCTCTAAACTCCTTGAAAGATAAAAGGCTCCTTTGAAAAGCTGAAGTCATATTAACGTTTGAATGCGCTGTTGAATTAAAGCTGAAGTCGCATTTATGTTTTGAATGCGCTGTCCCATTGAACTGTGGCTTGAATGATATATATATTGATTAGCATATCTATATCTATATATATTATATATATATATATATATATATATATATATATATATATATATATATATATATATATATATATATATATAGATATATTGAATAGTTTGTAGAATGTGTTTTTGTAGAATGGAATATGGTGGATATATTATATGAGGATCCTTGGAGGGATTTGAAGAAACAGTACATAAAAGTATTTGAAATCTTTTTGCCCTTTTGAGTACAATTTCACTGTATATCAGCAGAAGAATTTTTTCTATCAGCAGAAGTTTTTTTTTACAGAATGCATTCAATCATCTCTATGGTAGGAATAGTTCTCACTGGCAAGGAGAACTATCCTGAATGGTCCCGGATGATAAAACACACCCTCATCTTCAATGAGTTGTGGAAAGGAGTGTGTGTCGGAGAAGGAGACAATGACCCAGTGCAGCCTACATCAGACAAAGAGCTTGTCATTTGGGAAAACAAGAACAGTAAAGCCTATGCATTAATCGCAGCATCTGTAAATGAAGAAGTAAGTCGCCATATTTCATCATATTCAACTGCCTTTGAAGCTTTACATAAGCTGAAAGAACTCTATGACTCACATTCTACACTTGAAGTTGTTCAGCTCATGATTAAACTCTTCACTCTTGAACTGAAAAATAATGATCCTCTTACTCTTGCATCTGAAGTAAAATCTATAATGCATGATATCAAATCCACTAAGGTTGAGCTGGATATCCCTCTTATTGCTTTTCTCAAGGCACTCTATCCTACTTACTCTAATTATCTTGAGTCTTTACAAGCAAATGGAAATCTTAAAGATATAACCTTTGACTCTCTTGTGAAAAAATTTTCTGAAAGAGAGAAAGCCTTTGGAAAGAAGACAGCTCCTGAATCTTCTGAAGAGACTGTGTGCCTTGCTCATAAAGAAAAGCATCCTGCTCAAGATTCTACAAGAGGAAGAGGTGGACGAAGAGGAAGAGGAAGATACTTCAAAGGCAGGGGGGGTAGACATTCTCAAGGAGAAAAGGCAGATCTGCATTGCATTCGCTGCAAATGAAATTGATCACATGATGCTTCTACATGCAAGCTACCATGGGACAAAATTGAGCAAAAAAGAAACCAGCAGAAAGGTAAAACTGATGATACAGACAAAGGTAAAGCACCTGAATCCGCTCATTATATTGAGGCACAATGTAACATTGGAGTAAATGAAGATTTGTTTAATGCTTCACTTGCTTCTTCAAAAAATGATTGGTTGCTTGATTCAGGAGCAACTTGTCATATGACTCATAGAAAATATTTTTTTGAAGATTTCACTGACAATGTTGATGGAGCAGTATACTTTGCAGATCAGTCAAAAATCAAGCCATCAGGGCTTGGCACAATCAGGCTTAAACTGCCTGGTCTTCCAGACCTTCTTCTGGATCATGTTCTATATCTCCCACAGCTCAAGAGAAACTTGTTGTCCTTGGTCCACATCCGCTAGCAAGGTCACTCCATTCATATGTTTGATGGCAAGCTTGAGGTAAGAAAAGCATCTGACCACTCACTTGTCATGAGGGGAATAGAAGAAGAAAGGCTTCTCAAACTGCAAGGAACCTCTACTCATGCACAACATTTCTCATATATTTCTCATCATGAAGAAGGTACACTTCCATCAAGTTTATTATGGCATGCTAGATTTGGACATTTAAACTATGACAGTCTCCGCTTATTGAAGAAAAATGGTGTTCCTAGTTTGCCTACAATTCCTAGGAAACATAAGCAATGTGATGCTTGCATTCTAGGAAAGCATAGCAAACAGTCTTTTCATGATTCACATTCAAGAGCACATAGGAATCTTGAACTCATTCATTCAGATTTATGTGGTCCAATGCCTGTTCCTTTTGCAAATGGAAATAAATATAGCATGACATTTATTGATGATTACACCAAAATGTGTTGGGTTTATTTATTGAAGAACAAATCTAATGCTTTTCAAACATTCAAGAATTTTCATAAATGGATTGAAAATGATGCACAATCTCATATTGGGTCTATTCGCACTGATAATGGAAAAGAATATACATCAAATGAATTTGAACACTATCTTCGCCAACATGGGATCAAACATCAAACAATTGTGCCTTATAATCCCCAACAGAATGGTGTAGCTGAAAGAATGAATAGAACAATCTTGAATATGGTACGATCCATGCTTTTCTTCAAAAATGTAAAGATAATGTTTTGGGCTGATGCTGTTCTATGTGCTGCATATATAAAGAATAGATGTCCATCTAATGCTATAAGAAACAAGACTCCTTATGAATTGTGGTATGGACATGTTCCTTCAGTAAAACATCTCAGGATCTTTGGTTCCACCTGTTAAGCTTTGATACCAAAGGTACATAGAAACAAACTTGGTGCTAGAAGTCGTAAGTGTATCTTCCTCGGGTATTCAAACACCTCTAAAGCATACCGCCTCTATGATGAAGTAAATAAAAAGTTTGTTGTATCTAGAGATGTCATTTTTCTTGAATCATCCAAATCTGACAATGTTGTTGAGCGGCAACTTGATCGCTTGGATAGATTCGCAAAAACGAAATCATTTCAAGAATTTGATAATCAGATTCCACATCTTGAAGGGGGGATTCCTATACTAGATCAACATGTGGAATCTTCTTCTGAAGAACAATCTCCTCTGCATGAAACTCCAACAACGGATGATGCTTTAAGTGATGTAATTGATAGAATTGGGAGACTCAATCTTGATTCAGTCCCAACTCAATCAACAGAGCAGCTTGGACCATCTCAGAAAGGTCCCCCAAAGTGGCTGACAAAGACACTTGAAAGTGTTCATCCTGATGAAATTGGAAAAACAGGAACCAGAAATTCAAACAGACAAAATGGAGGTGATGTAGATGACTCTAATTCACCTGTTTATATGGATGTTACTTATGATTATGAATTGAGCTTGTCTACAGATTTTGAACCAACTTCCTTCAAAGAAGCTGCTTCTCATGATGAATGGAAAGAAGCGATGCAAAAGGAGTATGATGCCATCATAAAGAATGGCACTTGGAAGCTGGTTGATCCTCCATTTGGAACCAAACCAATTGGCTACAAGTGGGTCTACAAGAACAAGTACAAAGCTGATGGCTCACTTGACAAGCACAAAGCTAGGCTTGTGGCAAAAGGTTTTGCATAGAAGGAAGGGGTCGATTATGAGGAAACCTTTTCCCCCATAGCAAAATGGGCCACCATCTGGACACTCTTTGCACTAGCATCTCAGAACAGTTGGAAAGTCCATCAAATGGATGTAAAAACTGCATTCTTGAATGGAGATCTAAAAGAGAATGTTTTATGTCCTAGCCTGAAGGATTTGCTGTGAAAGGACATGAACATAAAGTATGCAAACTTGTGAATTCCTTGTATGGCCTCAAACAAGCACCGCAAGCCTGGTATGAAAAACTAACGAGCATCTTCTGAAACTCAACTTCAATCATTTTGATCTTGATGATGTAACTTTATTTGTCAAGAAAGTTGGCAAAACAGTTGTGTATCTTGTGGTATATGTAGATGATCTTTTAATGATAGGGAACAATGAAAGCTACATTGCATCCATAAAGAAGGAATTGGGGAAAAGTTTTGAAATGACTGATTTGGGCTATGTTCATTACTATCTTGGCATTGAAGTAACCCAACATCCAAAATCCATATTTCTTTCTCAAAAGAAATACATTGGAGATTTGTTAAACAAATTTGGCATGACAGAGTGCAATCCTCTTTCTACTCCAAAGGAACAAAACTTAAATCTCACATCTATTGAAGGAAAGGAATTTGAGGATGCAACAAAGTATAGACAGCTTGTAGGAAGTCTCATCTACCTCACTAGTACCAGACCAGACATTTCATTTACTGTTGGAATCCTCTCTAGGTTCATGCAAAAGCCTTGTGAGGGACATTGGTCTGCTGCAAAAAGAGTTCTAAGGTACTTGAAGGGAACTCAAGACCTTGGAATCAAGTATACACAGGTGGACGACTTCAGCGTGATTGGATACTCTAATTCAGACTTCGATGGAGACAAAGAAACTGGGGTATCTACTTCAGGATATGCTATGAGTCTTGGATCAGGAGCTGTCTCCTGGAGATCACGCAAACAATCAGTTCCAGTAGATTCCACAATTGAAGCAGAATACGTGGCAGCAACTGAAGCAACGAAAGAAATTGTGTGGCTCAGGAAAATTCTTGAAGATTTGCAGGTAAAACAAGTACAATCAACTCCACTTATGATTGATAACACCTCTGCAATAAAGTTGGCCAAGAATCCAAAGTTCCATGATCGAAAAAAGCATATCAATACTAAATATCATCTGATTCGACATCATGTTGAGGCCAAAACAATCCATCTCCGTCATTGTTCCACAAATGAGCAAATTGCAGACATCTTCACCAAAGCACTTGGAAAGGAAAAGCTTGAACGATTCAGAATGATGCTTGGACTCACCAACATCCCTTCAGATTAAGGGGGGGAATGTTGACACCTAATCTTCATGATTGGGGAATTTGTAAATAAATAAATCAGGAATGTGAACAGTCATCGGAAGATGAACTGAACAATCACTCCTAATGTATATAACAATAACCTACCTATGGAATAATCAGACGAATCAGTTTTTTCTGCCTTTGGAGAGTTACTACCTGGCCTGACATGAATATTCCCTTCCTTTTAGACTTGAGGTTTTACTAAGTATGTCGTACTTATAATCAGTGGAGATCACCTTTATGTGGATTTGTCTTCCTTTATTCTCGGTTAATTTCCCCAACCTTGTTGCTTCTGTGAGACACACTATTTCAATTTGTAATCTATTATGTAATTCTGCATGGGCTAAGGCTAAAGTATCCCCATACACTTCCTCGTTTAAACCAAAGATTATAAGGTTCAAGGCCCTTTTGTTACGTTCCTGGTCTAATTCTATTAATTTTTTCATTTCATCTTTAATTGGTTTGATATCTAACTTATCTACCACATTATTTAGGGTGAGGCAGCTATTAACTTTTTCTTATAGTTCTTTAATCATGTCTTTCATTTTAAGACTCTATAAAGTATTAGCATCGCCTTGCTGGGATGGTTGGTTAGTATCTTGGTTTTGTTTTTCTATAACTTGCAATCTAGTCCCCATTGCCTCCATTTTATTCTCCAGTAGTTCTATTTTATTTTTGATTTGTTTGGATCGTGTCTTCAAGAGATGCAAATTTATTTTCCAACATGGCTTCTAACTCTTTTTGTAGCTTGGCTTCTCTTTCTTCTCTACGTTTCTCTAAAGACTCTATATACTCATAAAGGCCTTGTAGAGTAACTGTGCTAGGTCTGCCCTTGGTAGTCTTTTGTAATTGTGGTGAAATATTCATACTTGAAATTATATGAGCAAATATGTATTAGAAAAAGAAAAAGATAAGGAATGTGTGCACCTGATATCAGCAAACCTGACTGCAGATCGCCCGTGCCCACTGCAGCCCACAAACCAGAGATGCGGGCCTCAAAACCCGGGTTTAAATGTCAAAGAATATATGCAAGCCTCTGTCTTATATGCAAGCCTCTGCCTTGGTCATATAGCGAGCCTCAAAACTAATCACCGAAGATGCGAGCCTTATGGTCTTATATCGTAGAGGAAGTGTATATATAAAGTACGTGTTTAACTCTTTCACCGAGCCTCAGAACTCTTTCACCGAAGAATATATGCGAAGAATGCAAGGAAGTGTATATATAAAGTACGTGTTTAACTCTTTCACTGAGCCTCATAACTCTTTCACCGAAGAATATATGTGAAGAATGCGAGGAAGTGGGTATATAAAGTACGTGTTTAACTCTTTCACCGAAGAATATATGTGAAGAATGCGAGGAAGTGTATATATAAAGTACGTGTTTAACTCTTTCACCGAGCCTCAAAACTCTTTCACTGAAGAATATATGCGAAGAATGCGAGGAGGTGTATATATAAAGGACGTGTAACTCTTTAACCAAAGAATATATACGAAGAATGGGAGGAAGTGTATATATAAAGTACATGTTTAACTCTTTCACCAAGCCTCAGAACTCTTTTACCGAAGAATATATGCGAAGAATGCGAGGAACTGTATATATAGAATACACGTTTAACTCTTTCACCGAGCTTCAGAACTCTTTCACCGAAGAATATATGTGAAGAATATATAAAGTATGTGTTTAACTCTTTCACCGAGCCTCAAAACTCTTTCACCGAAGAATATATGCGAAGAATGCGAGGAAGTGTATATATAAAGTACATGTTTCACTCTTTCACTGAGCCTCAAAACTCTTTACCGAAGAATATATGCGAAGAATGCGAGGAAGTGTATATATAGAATACGTATTTATAAATTACATAATTTATAAATTAAAATTAAAATTTAGTAATTAAAATCAAATCAAATTAAATTTATAAATATAAACTAATGCAATTAAAGGTTTATAATTTAAGTACGTTTTATAATTAAATGAATCTGTAATTTTAATTCAGGATTTAATTTAAAATTAATCTAACAATTAAACTAATTTAATTTAATTTAGTGTTTATTTTTTAATTAAATTAAGTTAAATTTAATTTGAATTTAAAGTTTAGTTTATAATTATAATTTAAGGTTTATAATTTAATTTTAATTAAAGTAAATTATAATTTATAAACCCTAATATTAATTTATAATCTTAGGGATTTTAATTTATATTTAAAATTAAAAAATATTATTATAATTTATCAATTTACATAATTTATAAATTGAAATTAAAATTTATTAATTAAAATTAAATCAAATTAAATTTTTAAATACAAATTAATGTATTTAAATATTTATAATTTATGTAGAGTTTATAATTAAATGAATTTATAATTTAATTTAGGGTTTAAATTTTAAATTAAATTAGATCCTAAATTAAAATTAAACGAATTTAATTTTTTCAAATGAAAAAAACGGATTGGATTTTATTAAAGTATAAAATACTAGTGACATATTCATATTGACATCTATCTCCATTTGGATATACAACCATATAATGTCACCAAACTTAAATATAGAGACACCGATAAGTAGTAAAAGTCTGACCGTCTTGCTGTCCCATGTATAAAAAATGACAATATTCAAAAAAACATATTTAACAACATGTGCCTGGATAGTGTATTGAAAATAAAACTAAAATAAGAAAATTAAGGAAGTGTGATACACCCCTCCACATTGGGTGCGCCATCAGAGCAGAAGGTGACATGTATGAAGCCTTCCATATCTTCAAGCCCTTGTTTGGATAAGTTGTCAAACCTGACATTTTTTTCCTTGTAGATGTTCTGGATGTTGAAATTAGTGAAGGACTGAATGAGTGCATCCACCCTCTCCCACCAACCCCTGAGCTCCAGGGGATCAAATGATGTAGTACCTGAGATTCCCTATATAACAGTCATGGAATCCCCATACACATTGATGCTTTGAATTTGTTTTTCCATGGAAAACCATATCAGGCCCCATAATGCCACCAATTCTGCCCTAGTATTGGATCCCAAGCCTCCATATCAATGGAGCTTGTAGTGAGAGTGTTCAGTAATTCTTATCTAGTCACCACAACCACATCACCCCCTTTTTGCCGCACCATTAAAAAATCTAGCAAGCAGTATGATCCATGTGCCCAAATGCCTCCGCATCATATCTTTATGATTCTTCTCCCCAGGGTCGATCCACTCTGTTCAAGCAATGAGCTTGGATAAAATGATAAGAGCATTAAGATGTTTCCCTCTGAAAATTAGAAGGTTCCTGACCTTCCATATTTCCCAAATGAAAAATAAGGGGATATTACAATGTATGCCCCTCCTACCCAACCCCCATCAAAGGCACTATTCCAAAGTGATGAAATGCCTGATACAAATTTTAAAATAAGAAAATATGGCATCCCATATACTAGATGCAAACCTACAAAGGAAAAAGACATGTGAAACTGTTTCCTGCTCCTCACCACCGAGAGAACACCTCCCCTGACCCTGCAAGCCTCTCCTACATAGATTTTCCCAAGTCAGAATACTATTCTTCCATGCTAGTGAGCAGAATAGTGTAATTTTTAGTGGAACCTTCAATCTCCATAATGCCATGGACCAACTCGCCAATGCGGATTCCTATGCATTGCTCTTAATCTGAAAATAATTTTCAACAATCATAATATATCCCTTCTTAAGTGGTCCATTCCAAGTTGGGTAGTCTCCTCTCTCATTCTGACAAAGGCCTGCTCCCTTGAGGGCATTAATGTACAAATCCCATTTCTGTGAATGTGGTCCTATCAATCCAATTTGTGATGTGGATCTCCAGATAGGATGAACGAAATTCCACCCCTCGATGGCCTGTTATATCATTAGAATTCCCCTTCGGTGTAACGCCTCAATTGTTTCTGCTATTAGAGAAATTGAATCTGGTATGCCAACAATCAATTCCTTCCCAATTGTAAGTGCTTGACCATTTCGAAAAGACCAGCGGAATTTGGGCATGAACCATTCCTTTACTTTTTGAAAGCCTCTCCATATGTATGAGCCCCTTTTAATGCCTATTTCCTGTAACTTAATCCATTGATAAATCGGTTTGTGTAAATAGTAGTTTGCTGAGATAATCTATGTGCAGATACCCTACCTAAATAAGGCATGCCACAGTGATTTAATAAGTAGAGATCTCCCAAAAGTCGCAGTGTGCAGTATCCCCCAGCCTGCAAGCTCTTTTGGCTTTGCAATGGTATCTCAGGCGATCAAGTGGTATTTATTTTCTCTCCCTCCACCGGACTATAAGAAATGATCCATAATATATCTAATCTTAGACAAAGTATGAGCTAGAATAATAAACAAGTTCATCCAATATGTGGAAAGTTGTTGTAGGACAGATTGGATAAGGATGTATCGCCCACACAAAGTAAGCCAACAATAGGTCCACCCTCTGAGCTTCCTGTCAAATTTATGTATAAATAATGCCCAGTCCACCAGTCTATACCCTGAAGGCTTCAGTGTGAAGCCTAAATAGGATAAGCCCTCCTATAATCGCCTTATGCCCACCCTAAAAATGGCTGCGATGTGTTGTATCTCACCCATGTCACCAGTTGAATAAATAAGGAAAGATTTCATACCATTCATATTGATCCCATAAACCTCACCAAATTGGATGAATATATAGTGGAGGGCCTCCCATTATGTCCTAGATACAATTTCAAATGTAATTATATCATCAACAAAGAAAAGGTGAGTGATACTAACCTCAAGAGTCATTTGCACTCCCCTGAAATTCCTCAATTGCTTTGCGAGGATAATCTTCCTGCTAATACCATCCATAATCAGGATGAAAATAAGTGGTGATAATGAGCATCCTTGTCTTAATCCTCTTCCTGCACTAAATAAATCAGTTTGGAACTCATTGATCAGAACAACAAGACATACATCTATAACACATGCCATAATTCATTCCACATTGTAAATCTCCAATCCAACCTTTAGGAGGATAATCCGTAGAAAAGCCCAATCCACACAGTCATATGCCCTCCTTAAATCAATATTTATCACAACCGCTTATAATTTTTTAGTGTGTATAGTGTGAATTCATTCTTGAGCAATAACAATAACATCATGAATTGACCTGTCATGTAGAAAACCGAAAAATTCTATGGAGATATGGACTGATAATATATACTTTATTCTCCCAGTTGTGACCTTGGATATGAGCTTGTAAATGATTTTGCACAAGGAAATCAGCGTGAATTTAGAGAAAGTGTCAAGTGTTGATACATTCAGTATGAAAGCGATAAGAGGTAGATTTTATAGCTTCATAAATATATCTCCCACACTGAGATTCTTCAACCATGTCTAGGAGTTCTTGTCCCATCAATTCAAAAAAATGTAACAACAACTCAACCGTCCACTCACCTGTGCCAGGGTATTTTTCCTTGGCGAAGGATTTCAATACATAGTGTATCTCATCCATGGTAACTTGCTTATAAATTAATTAATTTGCCTATGTATCAAACATTCTTGAGTATCCCTCGGCCACCCAAAATTGATCTTCAATATGGTTACCTTGTCTATCTGAGAATATGTCTCTAAAATAACATACAACCTCCCTCTGTATCTTTGCATCAGTTATCTTGTAATTTTCATCAGCTCTTCTAATATGCCATATTGCATTAATGTTCTGCCTATGACATGCATAATGATGGAAAAAATTGTGTTGCGTTCACCCTCCGTATTCAGATGGATCGAATTTTAAGTCACCATGTTTTCTCCTACATTAGTAAGATGTGTTTTTTTCTTCCCTCCAGATGTTTCAGTCTCTCAATGGTGCATACAGTGGGGGTGTTATGGTTATGCTTTCTCCAATCTCCCGAATTTCTTCCATCACCATTTTCAACTCCTGGTATAGCTCCATCTTTTTTTTGTGCTCCGATACCTTGACCTAGCTCTTTAAGTCGTTTAATTTCACACTAATATGACTCATAAAAGTGGTGCCTGAACAGGGCATGAATGATTTCCAGTTTGTCTTAACCATTTCATTAAAGTCATTGTCTTCCATCCATGTTTGATTGAACTTGAAAGGAATACCCTTTCTCACTGATTCCATCCTCCATTGGAGTACAATTGGGTAGTGGTTCGATATATATACCATCTCCCCACACAGGTTCCCCATGACCTCAAATAAGTTTTAGTGAATCATGAATCAATCCAATCTCTTTCCAATATATGCCTCACCACTTCTACCATTATGCCACATAGGCATGATGGGTGTGGGTTGTATGTACAAATGGTGATTGTCATCAAATAGTGTGCATAGGTGGTCAGATAGAGGGGCGCGACGACAATTTGGCCCCCAACATTCAGCCTGAGATAGGACAACATTATAATCACCTACCATAATCATCAAGCCAATCTTAAGTATGTTTAAAGTATCCACCTGATTCCAAAAGCAGAGTATGTGATCATAAAGAGCATATAAATTCCATATATGAATCTTCTGAGTCATACTGCGAAGGTGACTCGAGAGTAATATCCATGCAAAAAAATGATGGGCTTTTAGGCTGCCACAGTATGGGCACCATAGAGCAGTAGATCCCCCTGATAGGTTGATGGAGTCAGTGGGCACCATGCACCAGTGTGGACAGACGAAGAGAAAATATGCGAGGGATCAGTCAATGTTAACCATGGTCTCTTGGATAAGTAGTATGGCAGAGCGAATAGTCACTATAAGATGTCACAGGGACAACTTTT
The DNA here is from genome assembly GCA_031772625.1 of Pinus tabuliformis. Taxonomy (NCBI): domain Eukaryota; kingdom Viridiplantae; phylum Streptophyta; class Pinopsida; order Pinales; family Pinaceae; genus Pinus; species Pinus tabuliformis. The sequence goes on along the minus strand of CM062809.1, from coordinate 561,395,839 downwards.
TCGCAGTGTCTTCGAGTCCGTGTAGATTCAATGAGATAATGGAGGAAATTTGTCAGTCATAGGGGGGCTCTATGCTCTAAGTTCCCCGAATGAAGAGATATCTAGTGCCAAAATGTCAAAAAGGCCATCGGAATCATGAAATATGTGCTTTCCCGATGATATGTCGTGTAAATGTCTACTTCCCTTCCCCCCATGGGGTCAGATGGTAATGTTTCTAGCCGAATCTAGGCTAATGACCGAGAGGCAGCCTGAGGTTTGGTATTATGGACAGTAAGTTTGGAGAGGTCCATCAATGGGTTGAGCATGAGGAAACCCAAGTCATTGTCCACTGAATTGTGTGGAGAAGAGGGAGTGAGGGAAATGGGCGGGGGTTGTGAGGGAAGGGGTGGAGATGATTAGGAGCAAATAGGGTCAGGAGGGACCTGTATAGAGTTTATTATAGTGGGGGTCGACAAAGAAGCTGAATTATGTGAGGGTTCTAGGGGAAAAGTGACAATAAGTCGGGGGCATGCTTGTACAGGGTTTTCGACCCCCCACCCCCTAGGTCCGAATCGGACGAGATGCTCTGAATCAAGGGTTTAGTAATGGTAGGGATAGAAAAATTTAAAACATCACCAGAAATAGGATCATCGGAGGATGAAGGGTTACCTCTGGCCAACCAGGGAAGTGTGGGTGAATCAGATAAGTTTCATGTTCATCGCCCCTTATCTCCATGATGCCGAGGCTGGTGTCCATCTGGGAAGCATCGTGGGCATCTCTCCAATAGATAGCCCATATGATGACACAATAAGCAGCGGAAGGGGATCCCCCAATAATAAATTTGTTGGCTGGTATGAAGAGAGTCCCATTCTAGTTTAATGCAACTCAGTGGGCCCCCAAAGTAATTTACCTCCACAAGAATCCATGCTACCCTCTTGTCACGAGCCCCCAGGATCCAAAGATCAATGTAAACAAAGCGTCCAACTGCATTCCCAATCTCCATCAGTGCACACCTGGTCCAATATTTGAGCGGAAGGCCAGGAAGCTTGACCCAAATGAGGTTGTTTCGAGGGGTATCCAGGAGTGGGTTAAACCCAACATACCACTTATTAAGTTGCAAGAAACTATGACCCTAAACCCACGTCATGGCTAGAATCTGATCTGCATCCTCCTTATGTAAGAAATGGATGTTGAACCACCGATTTAATAGTTTGCTGACCTTGGGTGTATATCCCAGAATGGTGGTCCATTGTGTGGAAACCTACTCCATCAATACCATATCCCTAGCACTTGCAAATAACCAGTGTTCGACCAAAGCCCTGTTCTGCAAGCAAACCACCTGATCCCACAGTACGTCGTGGCCAAAAATCAATAGCTTGGGGGTCTCCGCACATTTGACATTTTTGTGTCTACCACCTCCATGCCTCGAATGTTCAGTATTGACACCTCAGAACAGTGTGTCGCGCCCAAGTAGAGGAGAGGCCAATGTATTTTGGATCGAAGGCGACGCGTGCTCCCATGCGCGGTATGTGAATGTGAATGTATCACACGCTCCTGAGTGCCCTGCCCGTGAATTCTTTCTGCCTCCAATGTGTCCTTGACAAAGGCCTCCTATATCGAGACATCAACGTTGAGAAAGCCAATGATCTCCTCCATCCCCGCCACCTCGAGCAGTTAACAACCGCATAGTTGACCGCTGTAATATCCAATGGAAGCCAATAGTGCAATCGGTGCTACCTCAGCACGAGTCTGCTCACATAACAAGAAGGTCCATAAATGGATGAATGTCCATCACACCAAACCTCAGCAGGCGACCCAAAAGGGAAATAAATGTATTTCGGGACACATAATGAGTACATCAAGTATGTCAGTAGAACGGATTGATATGCATGATACAGGTGACCCTGGAGTTGCGTAACACCCACGAAAGGAAAGCCAAAGGAATAAAAAAACCCAGGGTGGATCCAATGTAAATCAAGATGTTAGATAATCCCGAGAATATCCAAAAAATGCCCAAGACCCCGAGACTGAAATAGAGGGAATTATCTCGTTTAGTGCCCAGTAGCCAAGAAACATGGGAGGAGTGAGAATGTGAGAGCAATAAAGAGTTGCTGCCAAAAGACAACACCCGAGATATAGAGCCAAACGCCCAGGCACCAACCACCATAAATGTAAGAAATTCGACTGGAAAGTAGTAGGTGAAATGCTGGAAAAAGGTCCCCGAGAAACTCTACCACCCCAATGCCCTCGTTTCGACATCGAAACCCCGCTCCTGCACCAGTGTCTGAAAGGAAAAAAATAGTGAAGTCCCTCAACCAAGTATGCTCACTCAAAACTCATAACAGCAACAACATCAACAACCAAAAACTCCCCACCATCTAAAACAACATCTACATCCAATGTCCTTGAAAAGTCTAGAAATAATAAATGAGTTTAGCTGCTTGTTCCACAATATTATGAGATTGTGCATTCTCAACCACATCCCGAGTGTCATGCCCCTACATCTGCGGTAGTCTTCCAACCGCTTGTAGCAAGGTGCGGCACCACCGAACGCGTTCTTTTCACCAATACTAACATCCGTGGACTACGCCTACTTTCACATTAACATACTTAGCTTGTGTTTCGCAACTAAGTAAAAGCAATTATCCTTTATACTTAATGAAGCCCATACTCATTCATTATCATCATGCAATTAAACCGAGAACAACAATTGCAACAAGTATAAAGGGGAGGGGCAACTCCCTGTAATGTGAGTCTGCTCGACAATATATTATATCAGTTTTTCAATAATACAATCATCAAGTATACTTGGCAAAACTCCAAGTCTATACTTAGATTATTTTACAACCAAGGCATAGAACAGCCTTTTACAATCATGTGCACCCTTGCACAAAGAGAAGTGCTCACCCAAGCCACTTATACCTCTCTACCAAGTCCTGCACAAACAACCCGAACCTCGGCACGCTTGCCTACACTCCAACCGGCATAAGAAACTCCAAATCTGCACTCAAGATAACCTACGCATGAGGTATGCGCAGTCCTTTACCCCTCTTGCGCAGATTTTACCTCTGCTCCTTATGCGTAGAAGTGAATGTGTGATTCGATGGATTAATGAGCCTCATGCTCCACATATTTATATACATCATACGTATGTTTTAAGGGGGGTGTGCAGCCCCATGGCCGACCCCACAAATGTGCACATACGCCCACATGTCTCCTTATTACAAGTCGGCTTCATATAATTTTAACTTCGCATATATATGTGCTTCACGTCCAACACTTAGTCGCATAAGTGTCCCCAACGTCGCATATATTGTCACATTATTTCCGCACAAGTATCGCACCCGTCGCACATTTCCTCCGCTCGCCCGTGCGCCCGCTCGCGCGCCCACTCTCGTGCACGAGTCGCCGATGCCCGTCGCACTTCGCTCACGAAGGCCTTACACCGAGAGTCTCAACCACATCCCCACGTAGTGTCTCTTTCTCGAAAGGCATTAAATTAAATTAAGTTAAATTCAAATTTAAAATTTAGTTTATAATTATAATTATAATTTAGGGTTTATAATTTAATTTTAATGGAAGTAAATTATAATTTATAAATCCTAATATTAATTTATATTAAACCTTAAAATTAATTTAATATAATTTATAAATTTAATTAAATATGTGAACTGAAATTGTTCTTGTTTTTATTACTCAAGAACTCATCCTAACCTAGGTCTAATCGTAATGTTAGTAAGCTGAATTAAATGTCTTACCAAGTTTGGCGTTCAACTGCGAGGAAGCCGAATTGGACGCCAATGTGAAAATTGGAGGTCGTGTGGTCGTTAATTATCACCAGCTCAAATAGACGCGCAATCTGTCGCGACTTCTTTCTTGACACTCGACTCTGCATTCAGATTTATAAATAATTTGTGCAGAAGTCTTTGACATGAAGTTAATGTAAAGCTTTTGAAGCACCTTATTTTGAAATTGAAAAACGACATATTCATATAATGAGGAATCTAATATGCATTTGATCTTGGAGCAATATATAATGACTTTTGAAGTTACTAAACATCACGTTTATAAAGGAGTTGTGGAGAAGTATTTGAGTTCAGCTGCATTTAATTTGTTTGAGATTTGAATCACTTTAGTTTGAAATTGAAAAACGACGCATTGATACTAGGAATTTAAAGAATTTGCATGAAGATTTTGGATTTTTATGAATCCAATAAAATACATTGCGGTGAATTTGGAAGATTGGATAGCTTTCTTATTATATATAATATTTAAATACTAAAACTAAGAAGAGAGTGAGCCCAGAGACAGAAACAAAAACAGATATATCAAACTGTCTCTCTCTGGTTACATGAGTGCATTTACGTGAAAAATATAAATCAATTCAATTTTGTATTATCTCTTATTGAATTTTAACAAAATTAAATGATATAGTATCTGAATTAAATTGTTTGTATCATCTATTTTTTAATCCCAACAAAATTAAATGATATAATATTTAGATTTGATTATTTTCCCAGATATGTTAATAAAAATAATACTATTTTTAGTTTGTTAAAAGCCAATTTCTTTCTATTTCTTCATCCGTTCAAATCTCATTTCTACCTAAAATCTTATCATTACATTCTGTTTAGTTCTTTATTTGTTTTAAAGATGCTATAAAATTATAAGATGTCATTTATATTATGGATTACAGAAGGCTGAATTCAGAAACTAAATATATATTTAGAGAATGCTAGATAAATGCACAACTTACATCAAAATAAAACAGAAAAAACCACTTTCACATCTTATACAATCACCATGCTTGAATAATAAATATCTTATTATTGCTTCATGCATACATATACAGGTGAGAAAAATTCATGAGATACAAATTTGCAATCAGTGTTTAGTTTTCCAAAAATGCTGGTATGTATGCAGATGTTACTGCTTCCAATGTTGTGAGATATGCAGACATGAAGAAACTACATGAACCACTTCACCTATTTTTGATCCAGAAGTATGTTTCCCAAAATATCAATTTTTTTTTCATTTTTTTTCAATTGGTTTATATGTATATTCAACCCAGTGCTCTTTGTCATGTAGAGGCATGGAAACATTGAACAAACCTCTTCGTAATTTTGAAAAGAAATATGTAAGTATAACACTGCCAAGATGGGAAACGAAAGTTGTGTCATCATGTCTTTTCCCAATCGGAAAAGAAAGATCCAAACATAAAGCTGGCAAGATGGGAAAGGGAATTTGTGTCATCATGTCTTTTCACAATCCCATAAAAAAATAGATACAAAATCATTACAATGGCACTTCTTATATAACTAACTGATCTCCCTTATTTCCATAATAACTATCATTGTCATAGTTTTTGATAAAACTCAAAAAATCCTTTTGATAAAACTCAAAAAAATCTTTTTGTTTGATATAGAATAATATTATCATCTTCTTTATGCAATTTCATAAAGAGGGCAAGGGCACTGGCCATGAATGAATTGGCCATCAAGAGAATGAGCCAAACTATTCTCAAAACAGAGAAAAACATCAAGACACTTGACCGATGAGCCACTGTCCACAAATAGAATACAAAATTGCAACCATTGATAAAAAAAAGTTAAGGAAGAGAATAGCATTGGCAATGGTGTAAGAGGAGACAATAGCCACACATCTCTTGAAGAAATGCTTCTTGGTGGCCTCGATTCGTTGTAGCAGAGAAAATATGTCTTTAAACAAATCTTATGCGCACAACCTGTTACAACAAACACATCAATAAGCATTCCTCCAACATGAAATAGATAAATAGCCGATGTGCGCAATACCTATTCTTAATAGGGAGCTGAATGAGCCAGAGGATCCTAAAATAATATTATTAAATTTAATAAATTTAAAATAATTCAATATTAAATTTGTTATATTATAATATATATTAATATATCATGATATATAACAACTCTAGCTTTATATAGGAAGGAAGAGCAAAGAAATAGAGTGATAGAGGTGGAGAGATAGAAGGAGTGAGAGAAAGGGAGAGAGAGGAAGGACTTGAGAAAAAGGAGCAGAGAGGGAGGGATATATAGATGGAGTTGGAAGGAGAGAGAGGGGGGGAAGAAGAAAGACATATAGAGAGAAAAGTGGCATGCGAGAGAGAGAGAGAGAGAGAGAGAGAGAGAGAGAGAGTAGCATAGGAGAGATGGAGAGAGAGTGTGTATGTTTCGGGGTGACATAGAGAGACACAAATGATAGATGGAGAGAAGGGGGAGAGAGAAGGAGAGATAATGAGAGACGGAGTGTCACGCCCCTACACTGGCGGTACTCTTCCAACCACACTATCGCGAGGTGCGGCACCACCGACCACTTTATTTTCACCAATACTAATGACTGTGGACTACGCCTAACATTCGTACTTAGTTTATTTCTTCATTACCAAGTATTAAGTTATCCTTTATAGACGATGAAAACCATCAACATTCATCATAAATAGCATTACATATATAAATGCACAATAGTATAAAGGGAGGGGCAACTCCCCGATGTGAGTCTGCCCATATATCAATATATATATATATATATAAGTTAAATCTTGATGAAACCCCAAATTAACACAGCCAATTTTACAACTTCGGCAAACTCGGTTGCCCGGCTCGTTGGCATGCCTGAACGATTGCCGCATGCTTTGCCCAACTCTTCGTTCACCCCTGAATGCGTTCGTTCAGCTCGTCGTGGGGTTTTCACAACTTGGGCGCCCACCCGTGTCACCGTGCATGCCTACCTGGCACGTCCGCACATTGATCGCCTTTGTTCACAACCTGTTGCACTTCTTCACCCGTCTCATTCACCGTTCGTTCAGCAAATGCCCTCATCATGTTACCCTACCTGACATTATCATTTAGCCCAATCGTGCCTTCGTTCGGCGGGCGCACACGCACCCGTGTCGCCTCTCACTCAAACTCCCGTTCATGGTTTCGATCTCCCTTTGTTCAGTGGGCCGCACGTAGTACCGCTTACACAAACTCCCATTCACGCTTACGGTTCAACCACCCTTCATTCAGCAGACACCCTCACTGAGTCGCCCGGCACGCCTGTCGTTCAGCCTTGCACGAACACCCTATCTGGTTCGCCCGTCATTCAGCCCTGTATGAATTCCCTATCTGGTTCACCCGTCGTTAGCTCTGCACGAACTCCTTGAAGAGTCTGCACGAAACGCTGCAGTTCGACATGCCTATCATGCAGGCACATCCGCATGCTGAATTGCACCTCCACTGAAGACTTAGCTCGCACTTCTAACTCATCCAAGTTCAATGATCGAATGATTGATGCCTCCTCACCAACTCATCGTTGGTTATACATACCCACCCAACCATCGTTTGGGCATTCAGCTGAACTACCGCCCACATGACTCGTCTGTCAGCCTGTTCACCAATTCACCCATTGGCTCACCCGGGACCGCCCACCTGTGTGGTGGTTCACCCGTCGGCTCGCCCGGGACCACCCACACAGTATAACCATACCAATGCCCAAACACATTGCATTTCCTTCGTTTTTCTTCATGCGAGCTGCAGCTTGACTCACTCGTCTGCGCCCTCACCCGTCCGCCAACCATAGCTCGTGGGCGTTACATTCTCCCCCAATTGAAATCATTGTCGTCCTTGACAATTTCTCATCCCGGCAACCATCTGTCACCAAGATATCCATACCAAGGCATATACTCCATCGGTATGTCATATGTCGAAAAGTCTCCTCAATCCATGATCATTAACCACCCCATCACAATCTCCACATGCTGCTCCCATTATGGAAGGCTGGCCCCTCCATCTCAAGCCACATGCTCACTGCAACATCTCGTGTCGACCTCATCATGTATCGTCCTTGTGCAAACTGCTTCCATGATACTCCAACATAATGCTAACACATCTTTGTACACTGACGCCCCTCATGACTCAAACTAGCTGGGTAGCTAATCCAACTGTCATGCCCAAACCATGAGAATTCACATCCTCATGTCATCATCAGACGTTTCTCAGAACATCCTGTCACAACATCAACTTGATCAAGAATCCATCCCCATATAAGTGTAAGCCATGTTCAGGTCCATGACGTAAACTCCATCTCGCCTGCAACATGTTGTCCATGATGTTTGGTGTCAATGTGCTGCATGAAATCACCCGCATCTATCCCAACATCATCATCCATGTGTAAAAGTGGTTAAGTCTCGGCTCAACCCATGCCCAAGTGTTTCCACCAAGGCATCATCATCGTTGTAACTCCATCACTCCAAAGTGTCTCATATCGATCCTCCACATCAAGTCGCTCTTCCAAGCACACCCATACATGTACTCAAAAGTATGCACCCCATCCTGCATCAAAGTCCCTGACCTCAACTCCTCAATGCGTCAGATCCTCCAAGTCCACCATATATGAAGTTCCCAAAAGTCACAACCTCATGTCATCATGAGCTCCATGAGTCATCTCCAACCAACATTTTAACAAGCATACAAGTCTTGGCCCAAAGGTCTCTGCAAGATGCCTAAGCTCTCCATGTAGTAGGAATGCTCCATAGTCTACTCACAAATCCAACCAGTCCATGGCCTTGTTGTACAAGAATGCACAACCTCTCCATCGACTCATAAGTAATAAGTCTCCATGTCACACCAGCAAATCCACCTGCAAAACATCCTTGCCTTGGCACTCCTCATTGGATGCCCATAAATGACACCTCAACAAGTGCTCTTGCATAATGTTCCTGCATAAGACTGCCATGCTCCATGTCTCCAACTCGATGTCCATGACTCAAGCTGCCCATGTTGTCCAACTAGGTAGACCCATCACAACAGTCGGTCATCATCATCCAAGCCTGTAATCTTCGGTCTAGTGAACTCGGCCACCCAACCATATCATCAACATATGAGTCTCTTCCATCATGGCTCCCCCACTAAAGGTTCCACTAAGAATTCCTCTTGGTCTCAGCCACGAGAAGTCCACCCAAGTATCATCATACTCAAGTGTGTGCCCTCCTCCAATCTGTTCATGAGTCATGCCGGGAATTTAGCCAATTCTCCATGTGGCTAAAGCATGACCCATTCTTCCGCAATGATCATTATGTTCCTCCCTTGTCACAGGCCTTCGTACCTTCTACCACAATGTCACAAAAACCCCCAAAAAGTCCTGCAACAGTCAGCAATCCTTGCTTCTCCATACAAGGTCTCATCGTAGACATCCATGGTAAGATCTTACACTGCATCGGTACACTGATTTTGCTCTTCCCTGCATACGGTTCATCTACCAAAAGCTCAAGTGAAACACAAGTATCAATAGTACTTACATCACCATGAGGCTCCTCCATGTGAGTATCCTCATCCACCCATGTATGAAAACTACACGATCCTGGTCCAAATTGATCGATTTCAAGCTCATCCTCCATCATTGTCATATCTGCAACATCCTCATATTGGCCCTTGAGTTCCTCGAGTTCTTCCTTTATATTCTCACAACCTTCCCGAATCTTCATATTCTCAGCCTTCATCGAAGCCCATTCAAAACTCCATCTACTCATTTGTTCCAATACCTTGTATCGGAAATCTTCACCTATATTATGGCTAGATTCACCTACCATAGGTCCTTCCACCATCTCGGTTATCCACTTTCTTGCAACCCTGAATCACCCTGATATACCACTTGTCACCTGCAAAACTTGAACTTCCTTGTCAAGTCTTCGGCCTTCTTGTAGAATCAGCTCCTTGATTCAGTTCACCAGCTCTAATACCATCTATCAGGTCCCTACACTGGCGGTACTCTTCCAACCACACTATAGCGAGGTGTGGCACCACCGACCACTTTATTTTCACCAATACTTATGACCATGGACTACACCTAACATTCGTACTTAGTTTATTTCTTTGTTACCAAGTATTAAGTTATCCTTTATACATGATGAAACCCATGAACATTCATCATAAACAACATTACACATATAAATGCACAACAATATAAAGGGAGGGGCAACTCCTTGATGTGAGTCTGCCCATATATCAATATATATATAAGTTAAATCTTGAGGAAACACCAAATTTACACTTAACCAATTTTACAACTTCAACAAACTCAGTTGCCCAGCTCATTGGCACGCCTGAACGGTCACTGCACATTCTGCCCAACTCTTCATTCACCCCTGAACGCATTCATTCAGCTCGTCGTGCAGTTTGCCCAACTTGGGCGCCCACCCGTGTCGCCGTGCATACCTACTTGGCACGTCCGCACATTCGTCACCTTCGTTCACAACCCGTCGTACTTCTTCAACCGGCTCATTCACCATTTTTTCAGCAAATGCTCTCACCATGTTACCCTGCTTGACATTATCGTTCAACCCAACCGTGCCTTTGTTCAGCGGGCGCACACACACCTGTGTCACCTCTTGCCCGAACTCTCGTTCGCAATTTCGACCTCCCTTCGTTCGGTGGGCCGCACATAGTACCACCTACACAAACTCTCATTCACGCCTCCAGTTCAACCACCCTTCGTTCAGCAGACACCCTCACCGAGTCGCCGACACGCTCGTTGTTCAACCCTACATGAAGGTCCTGAACGGTCTACATGAAATGCTGTGGTTCGACCTGCCCGTCGTGTGGGACATTTGCATGCTGAACTGCACCTCCACCGCAGACTTAGCTCGCACTTCTAACTCATCCAAGTTCGATGATCGAATGATTGATGCCTCCTCACCAACTTGTCTTTGGTTATACATACCTGCCCAACCATCGTTTGGGCATTCGGATGACCTACCACTACATGACTCGTCCGTCAGCTCGTTCACTAATTTGCCTGTCGGCCCACCCGTTGGCTCGCTCGAGACCGCCCACCCATGTGGTGGTTCACCCGTCGGCTCGCCCACTCGTTGGGTTGCCCGGGACCACCCACATGGTATCACCATGCCAATGCCCAAACACTTCGCATTTCCTCCGTTTTTCTTCGTGCAACCTACGGCTTGACTCGCTCATCCACGCCCTCGCCCGGTGCATCCTCGCCCATCTACCAACCACAGCTCGTGGGTGTTACATTCTCCCCCACTTGAAATCATTGTCATCCTCGACAAACTCTCATCTCGGCAACCATTTGTCACCAAGATATCCATACCAAGGTGTATACTCCATAAGTATGTTATACATCGGAAAGTCTCCTCAATCCATGATCATCAACCACCTCGTCACAATCTCCACATGTTGTTCCCAATGTGGAAGGCTGGCCCCTCCATCTCAAGCCACGTGCTCACTGCAACATCTCGTGTCGACCTCATCATGTATCGTCCTTGTGCGAACTGCTACCATGATACTCCAATATAATGCTAACACATCTTTGTACACTGACGCCCCTCATGACTCAAACTAGCTAGGTAGCTAATCCAACTGTCACACCCAAACCATGAGAATGCACATCCTCATGTCATCATCATTCGTTTCTCAGAACATCCTGTCACAACATCAACTCAATCAAGAATCCATCTCTATATAAGTGTAAGCCATGTTCAGGTCCATGACGTAAACTCCATCTCGTCTACAACATGTTGTCCATGATTTTGGTGTCAATGTGCTGCATGAAATCAGCTGCATCTATCCCAACATCATCATCCATGTGTAAAAGTGGTTAAGTCTTCGCTCAACCCATGCCCAGGTGTTGCCACCAAGGCATCATCATTGTTGTAACTCCATCACTCCGAAGTGGCTCATATCGATCCTCCACATCAAGTCACTCTTCCAAGCACACCCATACATGTACTCAAAAGTATGCACCCCATTTTGCATCAAAGTCCCTGACCTCAACTCCTCAATGCATCAGATCCTCCAAGTCCACCATATATGAAGTCCCCAAAAGTCACAACCTCATGTCATCATGAGCTCCATGGGTCATCTCCAACCAACATTCTAGCAAGCATACAAGTCTCAGCCCAAAGGTCTCTACAAGATGCCTCAGCTCTCCATGTAGTAGGAATGCTCCATAGTCTGCTCACAAATCCAACCAGTCCATGGCCTTGTTGTACAAGAATGCACAACCTCTCCATCGGCTCATAAGTAATAAGTCTCCATGTCACACCAGCAAATCCACCTGCAAAACATCCTTGCCTTGGCACTCCTCATTGGATGCCCATAAATGACACCTCAACAAGTGCTCTTTCATAATTTCCCTGCATAAGACTACCATGCTCCATGTCTCTAACTCGATGTCCATGAATCAATTTGCCCATGTTGTTCAACTAGGTAGACGCATCACAAAAATCAGTCATCATCATCCAAGCCTGCAATCTTCGGTCTAGTGAACTTGGCCACCTAACTATATCATCAACATATGAGTCTCTTCCATCATGGCTCCCCCACTAAAGGTTCCACCAAGACTTCCTCTTGGTCTCAGCCACGAGAAGTCCACCCAAGTATCATCATACTCAAGTGTGTGCCCTCCTCCAATTTGTTCATGAGTCATGTCGGGCATTTAGCCAATTATCCATGTGGCTAAAGCATGACCCATTCTTTCGCAATGATCATTATGTTCCTCCCTTGTCACAAGCCTTCGTACCTTCTACCACAAGGTCACAAACAACCCCAAAACATCCTGCAACAGTCAACAATCCTTGCTTCTCCATACAAGGTCTCATCGAAGACATCCATGGTAAGATCTTACACTGCATCGACAAACTGATTTTGCTCTTCCCTGCATATGGTTCATCTACCAAATGCTCAAGTGAAACACAAGCATCAATAGTACTTACATCACCATGAGGCTCCTCCATGTGAGTATCCTCATCCACCCATGTATGCAAACTGCACGATCCTGGTCCAACTTGATTGACTTCAAGCTCATCCTCCATTGTTGTCATATATTCAACATCCTTGTATTGGCCCTTGAGTCCGTCGAGTTCTTCCTTTATCTTCTCACAACGTTCCCGAATCTTCATATTCTGGACCTTCATCGAAGCCCATTCAGAACTCCATCTACTCATTTGTTCCAATACCTTGTATCAGAAACCTTCACTAGTATTATGGCTAGATTCACCTACCATAGGTCCTTCCACCATCTCGGTTATCCACATTCTTGCAACCTTGAATCACCCTGATATACCACCTATCAGCTGCAAAACTTGAACTTCCTTGTCAAGTCTTCGGCCTTCTTGTAGAATTAGCTCCTTGATTTAATTCACCAGCTCTGATACCATCTGTCAAGCCCCTACACTGGCGGTACTCTTCCAACCGCATTATAGCGAGGTGCAGCACCACTGACCAGTTTCTTTTCACCAATACTTATGACCATGGACTATGCCTAACATTCGTACTTAGTTTATTTCTTCGTTACCAAGTATTAAGTTATACTTTATACATGATGAAAACCATGAACATTCATCATAAACAACATTACACATATAAATGCACAACAGTATAAAGGGAGTGGCAACTCCCCGATGTGAGTTTGCTTGTATATCAATATATATATATATAAGTTAAATCTTGAGGAAACCCCAAATTTACACTTAGCCAATTTTACAACTTCGGCAAACTCGGTTGCCCAGCTCGTCGGCACGCCTGAATGGTCACTACACGTTCTTCCCAACTCTTTGTTCACCCCTGAATGCATTCGTTCAGCTCGTCGTGTTATTTGCCCAACTTGGGCGCCCACTCGTGTCACCGTGCATGCCTACCCGGCACGTCCGCACATCGGTCGCCTTCGTTCACAACCCATCACACTTATTCACTCGGTTCGTTCCCCGTTTTTTCAGCAAATGCCCTCATCATGTTACGCTGCCCGACATTATCATTCAGCCCAACTGTGCCTTCGTTCAGCAGGCACACACGCACTCGTGTCGCCTCTTGCCCGAACTCCCATTCACGCCTTCGGTTCAACCACCCTTCGTTTAGCAGACACCCTCACCAAGTTGCCCGGCACGCCCGTCGTTCATCCCTACACGAACTCCCTATCCGGTTCGCCCGTCATTCAACCCTGCATGAAAGCCGTATCCAGTTCACCCATTGTTCAACTCTGCACGAACACCCTGAATAGTCTGCACGAAACACTGCATTTTGAGCTGCCCGTCATGCGGGCACATCCACATGCCGAACTGCGCCTCCCCCACAGACTTAGCTCGCACTTCTAACTCGTCCAAGTTCGATGATCGAATGATTGATGGCTCCTCACCAACTCGTCGTTGGTTATACATACCCGCCTAACCATCGTTTGGGCGTTCGGTCGACCTACCGCCCACATGACTCGTCCGTCGGCCCGTTCACCAATTCACCCGTCAGCGCGCCCGTTGGCTCGCCTGGGACCACCCACCCATGTGGTGGTTTGCTCATCGGCTTGCCCGCTCGTCGAGTCGCATGGGACCAACCACATGGTATAACCATGCAAACGCCCAAACACTTAGCATTTCCTTCGTTTTGCTTCGTGTGACCTGCGGCTTGACTCACTTGTCCGCGACCTCACTTGGTGCACCCTCGCCCGTCCGCCAACCGTAGCTCGTGGGCGTTACAGGGAGTGTCATGCCCCTATCCTAGTGGTAGTCGTCTAACCACTTATAGGTGGGTGCGACACCGTCGTACTTTTTCTTTTCACCAATACTTCAATACACGGTCTATGCCTACTTCAACACTTGCCCAATTTTCCAATAAGTGTTTTTAACAATGAAGGGGAATAAGCATTCACCAATTATCTTATTCAATTATATTTTACCAATATGCAGTGAAAATCACAATAACAACACAAGTATGCCCATACATACTTGGGAGGGGAAAATACCCTAAATTCTGCCCAATCAGTTTATAAATAAAATTCAATAATTTACAAAATATACAAGTTACACAAGTCGTGCAACCAACTGGTTTGGCTTGCACACTTAGCCAAATTATTAATATAGTCCCACAGTCATGCATCTCACTGTTGCCTCTGTTCACGCTATCGGAAACCCAAAATCTGTCATCGTCACAACTCATATTGCTCTCATTCAGCCCTGCTCGAGTTCTGCACACAATGTTTGGCTATCGGGTGGATTTCACCATGCAGCCCGCCTGTTTCTATACACAATCCACACTCAAAGCAATAAAACCCACACCCGAACCGTGGCCCATTTAGGAACTCCACCAAACTATCTATAATACTTCCATTCAACTCGTCCATCGGAGCAGGCTAATGTCCCACACACAGTGCAGCCTGTCTGCCCAACCTGACCCAACTGCATCATGCACCGTGCAACTTGACTTCAGCCCACCTGCAACCCGACCCAAACTTTGGTCTTTGACAGTGGCCTTCGCTCCTTTCTCCTTCGCTCAGCTCACCGTCGCACTTCTGTTTTGAGATGTATCCAAGTTCAAGTTGATGTTCCAAGTGACTCAACTCTCATCCAATATATATGATTGCCACACAACCGTCGCACTTCAACTGTCGTGACCCTTCATTTTATCAAGGGTTGACCCATGTGTATTATGCAGGTCGACATGCCCACTAATGTGTTGACCTAACCTCTAAGTATAGCATGTTTCTTCCCTCCATCATATAAGTTTTCTACTCCTCTCAATCGACCAAACTCCATACTGCGGTCACACATGTTCTTCCACCATATGACCGTGTCAACTAACTCGGGCACGTGCTCACCCAAGCACCCAACATGGGTTGCACGACACGCCCTCACCTAACATGCCAACTCGTCGCACATTTCACCCGTCGCACTGCCCACTAGTCGTCTTGCGACTCACCTCCATGGTTGTCGATCGCACTTCGCCCACCGGTCACTCGTCACGATGGGCGGGCGCTCGCCCAACACGGGCACACCCGCTATAAGTGCGTTCACTCACTGCACTTAACCAAATGTCATACCAAGTTGTCACACATAACCAAGCGCTTAGATGAGTTTCCTTTAACTGAACGCAGGCGTCCGTCGCACATCAAGGTGTGCCCATACTACGGGTTTGGTTTTTCGACTCTCTCAAGCGATCCTGACTTGGAGTCCTGACATCCTCCCCCACTCTAAATAAGGTTGTCGTCCTCGACAACACCATCATCATCAAAACATCACAAAGTGTCGCTAGCTCCAATATCCAATGTCTATGCTGCCCAACTCTGCTCTCCATCAAGGCTCATGACTTCATGAACGGGAAAGTCTCCTCAATCCATGATCATCAACCACATTTGTCGCAATCTCCACATGCTGCCCCATCGTGGATGGTTGGTCCCTCCAAGTCAAGCTACATCCTATCACTGCAACATATATCATGTCGACTCACCATGTATCGTCATCATGTGAACTGTTGCCATGATACTCCAACTCAACTCAAAACACATATCAGTACACTACCGGCTCCCACAAATCGAACTAGTTGGGTAGCTAATTCAAGTGTCACACTCAACTCATGAGAATTCACATCCTCATGACATCATTGGTTATTTCCCTAAAATCTTGTCACAACATCAAATCGATCAAGAATCCATCCCATCTCTATCAAAATATAAAGTAAGCCATATCCAGATCCATCAAGTAGTCCCCATCTCATCTGCAACATGATGTCATCAATGCTAATGTCCATGTGCAGTGGTGGTGTACCAACCAACAACATCCATCTAACCATCATCATATATGTGTGAGAGGCCCTTCTCCTCAAATTAGACAAGAGCTCCTCCCATAAATCCAACTCTCAATGTGCCATATCTAGGTCCATGAAGAAACCTCCATCTCATCTGCAATATGCCATCCATCAATAATGTCAAAGGTGCAAGTCTACACCTGCCTCATCACCTCATCCATGTGCTTCCTATGGTCATAGACCAATCATCCATCATGTCTATCAAGAATGGTTAAGTCTCATCAACTCAATCCATGCCCAAGTGCTACCAACAAGGCATATCCATCACTACAACTCCATTAACTTCAAAGTCTCTTGTCTCTATCACATCCATCAAGTCACTCCTCACGAACACCCCATAAATGTGCCCAAGGTATGCATCCCATACTGCATCAAAGTCAAGTACACCTCTGACCTCAGCTCCTCAACGAACTAGATACTCCAAGACCACCATAATATGAAGTCTCCATCAGCTGCAACTCTCTCAAGTCATCATTACCTCCCATGACTCATCTCCATCCAACACTTTTCCAAACATACTTGACTCAGTCTCAAGTGCCATCACAAGCTCCCCTGCCCTCTCAGTTGTATGAATACTCTCATAGGTTGCCCATAAAACAACCATGGTCTCGTTGTACAAATGTGCACAACATCCCCATCGGCTCATCTACAAAATATCTCCATGTCGCATCAACAAGTCCATCCGCACAACATCTCTACCTTGGCACTTCTCATTGGATGCCCATAAGTGACATCTCTATAAGTGCTCCTACATAATGTCCCTACACGAATTCTTCCATGATCCATCTATCCAACTTGATGTCCATGACTCTAGTTTCCCATGTTGTCCATCCTAGTAGACTCATCACAACTTCGATCATCGCACCCTCGTCCTCAACCAGGTTTAGTGCCCTTAGTCACTCAAACCTCATATCATATCACATCACAGGTTCTTCCATCATCACTACATCCCCCACTAAAGGTCCACCAAGACTGCCTCTCAGTCTCAACCATGAAGAAGTACACCAAAGTATCATATATCATAACTCTGGGGTGCCCTTCCTCCAATATGTTCATGAGTCATGCTGGGAAGTTAGCCAATTTCCATATGGATAAGCATTACTCATCCTCCGCAAAGCTCATCATGCTCCTCCCTTGTCACGGGCTTTTTCACCTTCTACCATAAGGTCACAAATTGCCCAACAAGTTCTGAAACAACCAATGTTCCTTGCTTCTGCAATACATAAGGTCTCATCGTAATCATCCATGGTAAGGTTGTCCATTGCATTGGAAAACTGTTATGAAACTAGCTCAAGAAAATATAGAAAAGAAAGATCAACGCCTTAGAATTCAGCCTCTTCGAGGGGGCAACCTCCTTTACATTACATAAATGAACAATTCTTGGATGATACAAATGACAAAACCTCCTTTCTATATATAGGAGTCTAAGGAGTCACAATATAATCCAGCCGACCTAACAATAATAATATAAAGCCACAAAAATAACAATAGAGGGATTCTATGGGGCACAGAAATAACAATATGGGGGTAATAGGGGCACAACAATATAAATAAGGGGTATAACTACAATAGTAATGGGGTAATCACTAGTATTATAGGGACCCAACATGCCCCTCTCATTCAAAAAAGTGTTGTCCTCAACGCTTGAGCAGTTCTGGATACTTCTGCATAAAATTCTCATCCTCCCATGTGGAATCTTCAGCGGATAAGTTCTTCCACTTGATAAGATACTCTGAAATTGATCGATTTCGTAGCTGTCGAGTTCTTGTTTCTGTGACTGCTTCCGGTTCCAATATAATTTTTCCTTCCTCGTCAAGTTCTGGCAATATTGTTTGAACTGGGAGCTTGTCACCTATAACCTTCTTTAAACATGAAACATGGAAAACTGGGTGCAATCGAGAAGCTGCAGGAAGCTCCAATTTGTATGCCATAGTACCAATCTTTTCCAACACCTTGTACGGACCATAATACTTTGGTGATAATTTATTATCCTTCTTAGCTTGCTTTAGGGACATTTGCTTATATGGTTGTAGCCGTAGGAATACCCAATCACCTACATCAAAACTTCTTTCACTGCGATGTTGATTTGCCTGTTGTTTCATTCTATTTTGTGCCAACACGAGGTTATCCTTTAAGAGTTGGAGGACTTGTTGTTGATGTTCGATGTGATGTTCCACTGCCTGAACCTTAGAATTTTCTCTTAAATATGATGTGATTGATGGTGGTTGGTACCCATAAAGTGCCATAAATGGGGTCATTTTTGTTGCTGTATGGAAGGAAGTGTTATACCACCATTCAGCCAGAGGCAACCATTTGACCCATTGTGTCTGTTTATCAATACAAAGCAACGAAGATATCCTTCCAAACATTTGTTTACTATCTCAGTTTGCCCATCAGATTGAGGATGATAAGATGAGCTATGAGCTAACTGAGTACCAAGACAAGAAAATAATTGTGTCCAAAAATTTCCAGTGAAAATGGGATCTCTGTCACTTACAATAATCTTTGGGTTTCCATGTAGCTTTTGAACTGTTTCCATAAATGCAGTAGAAACTGTACTGGCTTTAAATGGATGTGATAATGCACAAAAGTGTGCATACTTGGTAAGTCTGTCAACTACCACCATGATGACACTCTTTCCCTCAGACTTGGGTAAACCTGTGATAAAATCCATTGAAACCTCCTCCCAACGTTGGCTTGGAATGGATAAAGGTTGTAATAGACCCGGTGTCTTAATTGTTTCAACTTTATTTTGTTGGCAAACCAAACATTCCGCCACAAACTTTTGAATATCTGATTTAAGGCCATCCCAAAAAAATCCCTCTTAACCCTGTGGTAAGTTTTTAAAAATCCTGAGTGCCCTCCTAAGGGAGAAGTGTGCAATTCCATAAGAATCTTTTGTTTTAGCTGGGAATTCTTACAGAGGTATAAGCGATCTTTGTACCATAACGAATCATTTTTCCAGCTAAATGTATCAGAAGTACTGGAATCTTGTTGTAGCTTTCGAATAAGTGCCCACACTTCTTCGTCATTCTTCCATTCCTCCTTTGCTTCGTTTATCCAATCTGGTTGGATAATAGAAATGGCACACAACAATGCTTCCATATCCTCATCCTTTCTTGAGAGTGCATCTGCCACCACATTTTGCTTCCCTTTTTTGTAGATGATTTCAAAGTCATAACCCAACATCTTTGTGACCCACTTTTGTTGCTCTTCAGAGGATAATCTTTGTTCTAAAAAGTATTTAAGGCTATCATGATCCGTTTTTACCTTGAAGTGTCTTCCCATTAGGTAGGGTCGCCATTTCTTAAGTGCATGGAGTATTGCCAACATTTCCTTCTCATAAATAGCTTTGCTTAAAAACTTTCCCTTGATTGGACGACTTTCAAAAGCAATGGGTCTTTCATCTTGCATTAGAACACACCAATTCCATTTCCTGAAGCATCACATTCCACAATAAAGGTTTTTGTGAAGTCCGGTGTAGCTAAGACCGGTGCTTGGCACATTGCCTCTTTAAGATGTTTAAAGGCCTTTGTTGCTTCCGGAGTCCATGAAAATGAATCTTTCTTCAATAATGTTGTTAGAGGTGCTGCTATTCTCCCATAATTCTTAACAAACTTGCGATAATACCCTGTCAACCCAAGAAATCCTCGCAGATGCTTTATGGATGTGGGGATTTTCCATTCCTTAATGGCTTTAATTTTGCTAGGGTCTACCTTAACTCCTTCATGAGATACAATATGACCCAAATATTCCACCTCCTGGACTCCAAAGAAACATTTGGATCTTTTTGCATATAATTGTTTCTCCTCCAATAGTTGTAGCACCTTGTCAACATGTTCAACATGATCCTTCCAAGACTTGCTGTAGATTAGTATATCATCAAAAAATACTAACACAAATTTTCTAAGGAATGGTTTGAAAATTGAATTCATCAAACCTTGAAATGTTGAAGGTGCATTGGTAAGGCCAAAAGGCATGACCAAAAATTCATAATGACCCTCATGAGTTCTAAATGCCGTTTTCGGAATGTCTTCAATCTTCATTCTGATTTGATGATATCCCGAACGAAGATCCAACTTGGTGAAGTAAATTGATCCATGCAATTCATCCAGTAATTCATCAATGACAGGAATGGGGAACTTATCTTTAATAGTGAGCTTGTTGAGCTCCCTATAATCTGGACACATGCGCCATGATCCATCCTTCTTGTGCACCAATACTACTGGAGCTGAGAAAGAACTTTGACTCGGTTGAATTATACCAGCCTCTAGCATTTCTGCAACCATACGTTCAATTTCACTTTTTTGGACATATGGATATCTGTACGGCCTGATGTTTGGAGGAACACTTCCTGGAATCAGATGAATAGCATGATCATGATCACGCATAGGTGGGAGACCTTTGGGAGTCTCAAATACCTTGGAATGATTGTCCAGGACTTTTTGGAGATCTGGAGAAATAGATGATTCCAATGTGGAAACATCTAGCGAACATAATTGTGCAATTACACCTCTTTGCTCCTTTTTTAGAAGCTTTGTCATGCCATTAGAGCTGATTATCTTTCCTGGTTTCCCTGCAATACCCCTTAATTCAACTTCCTTTCCTTCCACAGAAAATTTCATGAAAAGTTCTTGAAAATTAAAAGCTATTGTACCCAAGGATTGTAGCCATTGGACTCCTAGTACAACATCAGCACCTCCCATTGGAATGGAAAGCATTGGGCTAGTCAATACATATTCTCCCATGGATAGCTTGATATTATGGCACTTTCCAGAACAATTTATTGTTCCTCCATTTGCAATCATCACTTGACACTCTGGTGCTGGATATAGGAAGCAATTCAATTCTTTTGCTACCCTACAATGAATAAAATTGTGGGTGCTTCCTGAATCAATCAACACTATTACCTTTTTCTTCTTGATTTGTCCTTCTATCTTGATGGTTTGAGGAGTGGTAATTCCCGCCAATGCATTACAAGATATGGTCGGATTTATTTGTTCTTCATCTAGGCTTTGTTCCTGGAATATATCCTCTTCTTTTGACCTTTCTTGCTCCTTTTCTTCTTCCTCTTCACAATCTATGTAGAATAATTTCTTCTCAGCACACTTATGACCTTTTGTGTATTTGCTATCACAATTGTAACAAAGCCCTTTTGCTCTTTTTTCTTCCAATTGTTGTGGTGTCAACCTTGTAGGTTGTGGAAGACTATGGGCAACAACACTTCCGTCTTTATAGTTGTGAATGGTATGCTTCCTAGTTGCCATAATTTTGCTTTCCATTTTTCTTGCTAACCTGAATGCCTTCTCTAATGAATCAGGTTCCCAAAGGCGCACATCATGTTGGATATTATCCTTTAAAGACCCTATGAACACATCAATCCTATGCTCCTCTGGAATATCTTTTACCCTTATGTTCAATTTTTGGAACTCCTCAATGTGCTCCATTATTGAACCCTTTTGTTTGAGACTTATCAATTGGCTAAAAAAAGTGTTGCTTTTTGTATCCTCATAATGTGCTATCAATTCTTCCGTAAAAATTGCCCAAGTGATAAATTGTTTACGAGAACAAAGCCATTGATACCATACAAACTGATTTGGTTCCAAATATAAAGTTGCCATACGTACCTTTTGTGTGTTTTGCACATTATTGAGATCGAAGAATTGCTCCATCTGTAATATCCATGTGGCGGGATCCTTGCCATCAAACTTCCTCATATCGATTTTTGGAACATGGTGAGTCTTTGATCCAACATTAGAGTCTATGGAATCATGATTAACATTTCTTTTGTTCTCATCATGAGTTTCCTTTAGTACTCTTTCACCCTTAGTGACCATTTCTTGTAGCAACTTATTCATATTTATCTTCAATTCTTCCATCTTATCATCCATGCCATCAATTTTAGCGTCCATGCCATTCACCTTAGCTTCCATGCCATCCATCTTAGCTTCTACGCCTTTCTTTAAATAGTCCATCTTAGCTTCTACACCTTTCTTTAAACCATCCATCTTAGCTTCTACATCTTTCTTTAAACCATCCATCTTAGATTCTGTTCCTTTTTGTGCAAGGGACAATTGTTGCACTTGGTCTTGTAATTTTGATTATCATGTTGCATTTCTTCCTCTTCTTCATGAGTCATGCTAGAGCTTTCAGGTTCCTTACTAGGTGTTTGCATTTTCTTTCCTCGGGGCATCAGTTACCGATAATAATGCTCTACTATGCCCTTTGAATTCCTTCAAAATAAATTTTCAAACTAAGCTTAAGCAAAAATTTAAAAAAATCTACACACCTTTTTTCACTTTGTAGGAGCTTGATATTGCCTCTGATGTATCTCTGTACTTTCCAATCATCTAGTTCTGAAATTGTGACCTGTAGTAGCTCTCTGTGTCCTCTTTCCAATGCCACTAGTCTGATCCAAATTGGATTCTCCAAGAAAGAGTTATGCACAATCTCCCAAGATGACCTGATTATAGACCTTTCCATAAGAGTGAACTTGTATGAAGTGCGACGTGTACAATTTTTTACCTTTGGTTCTGAAAAAGATATACAAGAAACTACAGTCCGTCCTCTTTCTATAACTTCTTACTAAATTTCAATCCGATCCCCAGAGAGAAAGTTATGACGATTTTCCCTAGGTCACCTATTTTGAATGTAATTCAGGAGGCTGCAAAAAGACCAACTTCCTCAGAGCATATCTCCGCAAATATCGTGCGAAAAGATCTGAAATTCGGACCCAAGGTTCAACGCGATTTATTCTCAAATGGGTTTTTTTTGCGACTTCTGAAACGTCACAGAAAAAAAGTTATAGCGAAAATGCCACGATGACCTGTTTGGAGCAGCAAAACCCTAGAATCCAAAAGCTCTGATACCAAATGTTATGAAACCAGCTCAAGAAAAGATAGAAAAGAAATATCAACGCCTTAGAATTCAGCCTCTTCGAGGGGGCAACCTCCTTTACATTACATAAATGAACAATTCTTGGATGATACAAATGACAAAACCTCCTTTCTATATATAGGAGTCTAAGGAGTCACAATATAATCCAGCCGACCTAACAATAATAATATAAAGCCACAAAAATAACAATAGATGGATTCTATGGGGCACAGAAATAACAATATGGGGGTAATAGGGGCACAACAATATAAATAAGGGTATAACTACAATAGTAATGGGGTAATCACTAGTATTATAGGGACCCAACAAAAACTCTCTTTGCCCATCTATCCATATGGCCCATCCTCCAAAATCTCGAATGAAACACAAGTAATATCAATACTTATACCTTCACGAGGTCTCTCCATGTGAGTGCCTCCTATCATTAATGTTTGCGTCGTGCACGAATCTAGCTCAAATTCTGCTAGTTGAGTCACCCCAAGTTCCTCCTCTTTGTCTGGCACAACGATAACATCCTCCAAATCTGGTTCAGCTATAGTAGGCTCTATCCCACCAAGCTCTTCTTCGTTATGTATCAAAAATTCCTCCTAAACATGAGTAACAACTATGACTCACAATTTCTCAAGAGCCATTTTCACTTCAATCTTGGTTGCCTTCTTCCAAAGCACACCTTGCTTTTCCTTCAACTTCCTCATTTATGCTTCCATACAGTCTACTTCCCCCATGCATTGATAGAATTCACTTTTATTCATGTCGTATATCCCTTCGTTAGCTAATGCACGAAGGGCCTTTCCTGTCACACAAAAGTCTTCCTTCAATTCCATCAATCTTTGTTCAATATCTTCCAATTCTGCAAGTGGACTTTGTTCAGCTTGGCTCAGCCCCATGGTGTGCCTCTTCCAATATTCAAAACTCCATATCTTTGTAAAGCCCATTTTTTTCAAAATGACCTCTAAAACCATCTGTCACACCCCTATCCTAGTGGTAGTCTTCCAACCACTTATAGGTGGGTGCAGAACCATCGTACATTTTCTTTTCACTAATACTTGAGTACACGGTCTATGCCTACTTCAACA
Source organism: Pinus tabuliformis (assembly GCA_031772625.1). NCBI lineage: Eukaryota > Viridiplantae > Streptophyta > Pinopsida > Pinales > Pinaceae > Pinus > Pinus tabuliformis. The sequence goes on along the minus strand of CM062809.1, from coordinate 561,371,286 downwards.
CTTAGTCAATTTTCCAATAAGTTTTCTTAACAATGCAACGAAAAAAACATTCATCGATTATATTTTACCAATATGCAGCAGAAATCACAATAAAAACACAAGTACACCCATACATACCTAGGAGTGGAAACTCCCGTAAAGTCCGTTATTACCCTATTTTTTTTTTTTTTTTTTTTTAACTTTGGAAAGTTTGCCTTGTTTCTAGTCATAGTCTTATAATAAGTTTTGAGTCATCGCATGATTAAAGGGATAAGTGATAGGATTAGAGTCTCAATAATGTCATTCTCATTTCCAAACCCTTCTTCTAGTCATGGTGTTAAAGGGTCTCTAGGTCATTTCATGCTTAAAGGGTTAGGTCATAGGGTTAAAAGTCTTTAAGGTCATATTTCATTTCCAAAGAAAGTTTGACAACCTTATTCCATGTCTTAGAAGTCTCACCTTGTGTTTAGAAGTCATATCTCAAGTCATTTTGAAAAAACTATGTTGAAAAAAGAACATACACAGGAATCCACCATTTTGTAGCGCAAAGCCCTGAAATTACACTACATGCGCTACGAAATTGGGGATTCGTAGCCACGCGCTACGAAACTACTGTAGGTGCAGTTTTGGTGTTTTGATCACTCTTCAAAGGAAAGAAGCAGCTATTTTTGGAGAATGATGCTGCTGGAGAATGTGAGGAGGTCACTTGTGAACGTTTAAAGCTCAAGTAAGAGAAAAACTCAAAGAATAAAGGAGATATGTAAGAAACAAAGTTTTGCGCTACAAAAACAACAGAATAATTTCGTAGCACATCCAGATTGACCTTTTTCATGCACCTTCAAGGAGTTTAATTTTTGCACCAGTGTAAGAGAAAGGTTCCAGGGATGATATAATACATGTCACATGTCTTAAAGGGTCACTTTGTTAGCAGAAGGATTCAAAGACAAGCATAAGGATGAAACCCTAAAAAGGAGGAAAAATGTCTCCTTGTTTTTAGCAGTCAACTTCCAAGGCGATTACTGAGCAACTGAAAACTCATTTCTGAAAAGTGAAAGAGGTTGTTATTCCTAACGTACTGGAATACAAAAACCTCTTTCCGTTTCTTTAAATTCTGTATGAGATGGGAGAAATTGATGGTTTAACGTGCATTACAAAACTGATGAGAGGAACTCTATTTTCTGGTTTTAGCAGTCTTTTTAAAGATCAATTTCTGGCCACATGCAAAAGTGTTTTGGAATTCTGAAGGAGGTTTCTCTTCATAAAATCCCCCGATACAATAATCTATCTCAATTTTTTCAGAAGTGTCACCAATTGGGAGATACGAGGCTTTATTTAAAGTCATAATTGCAGGAAACAGGTTCCTGGTTTTCAGGACAGATAAGGGATGAGTCAACAGAATCTAACAATAAGGTTAAAGGCTTCATCAAATTCGAATTCATGGAGTTATAGGTATCAAAGAGAATGTTTAATTCCTAGATAAGGTTTTTTTTATCATAATAAGGAGTTGTACTCCTAATTGTATTAGGAATAAGACAGTCAGTTAATTGTTACTTGTAATTAATAGTGTATTTTATGGTTAGAATAGGTGTCAATCATAGAAATTTGAATTCTCCTAATGAAGGATGGGGGAATCCTTATTGTAAAAGCTATATATAAAGCAAGAGGTCGAATTAGGAAGGGTTTGGAAAACGTTATAGAAAAATACTACTTTTGTAAATGATGTGCAAGGACTAATATATACAGAAACAGTTTGGCTTTTCTAAATCTGAGATTCTTAGTGTACTTCAGTAAGCTTTATCTTTTATCTTTGATATGTTTTAATTCCATAATCTTAATGCTTATTACTCAGAATTCATGGAGGAACATGCTCTGACTTCCTTTAAGTGTTAAACTATGGTGAATTGAGTTCTTGGGTCCTATCTTGGATGTTTTTCTTCAATGTTTTAATACTTATTACTCATAATTCATGGTTACTCATGCTCTGACTTCCTTTAAGTATTAAACTCTGATGAATCACTTTAAATGCTTTCCTTTTGAATACCTTGATGTATCATTACTTAAAATTCATGCCCACATGCTCTGACTCCTATGAACTTCAAGTTATTGAGACTTTCCTGAATGTGTTACTCTTTCATTGAAGTATATACAAGCCTCAATTTTATAAGAAGAGATATTTCTTATCTTTATCTTTTTCACTGACTCCATAGCCCAATGGTAGCAAGTCTCCATCTTTCTTTGTCCCTGTCTTCTTATCTAAAATCATTTGAGTGCAAGACAGAAGATAAGATGAAATTTTTGGATGATGTTGCTAGGAACATTGAGAAAGACATTGAAGGTTTACAAGGTCAAACTCAATCATATAGTCTTCATGATCATGATCATACTTTTCAACAGCTTTCTATGGTAGAATACAAAGAGAGGGTGTTGCTTCCTTTCTCTTTTGAGATTGAGGAAGAATACATTATTTTTGAAAATCAATTTGAGGAGCAGTTTGAGAGCACACAGCTGAAACCTTATGTAGATGATCAAAGTATTGGTGAGTTGCCCAAAGCTGTAGAATATCACAAGAAACATCAAGTTGATCATGTATTTTGGGATCCTATAGCTAAATACATGGAAGAGTTTTTCTCTCCAATGTTTTAGTTTTTCTATGAAGATCAGAGGCAATTTTAGTGGTAGTGGTCATCACAATATCATAGCTGCTTTGAACTTTGATGCAGTAAAAAAATTCAAATATTAGATAAAACAAATGATTGGCTAGATTGGAAATTTCACATTGATTGAGCTGAAAGAAGTTTACAATTGATAGGGTAGGTAGGTAGGAAACTGCAAATAAGCTCAAGGTTGATTGAGAATTTCTTACTAGGTACAGTTTGAAGCAGATTGGGCAGAATTTTAGAGTTTTTATTCTTAAAGGAATGGATTGCAGCACTGGAGCTACTAGTTCTTAGCATACCACAAGGGGCATACTATCCCTAGTGGAGCCACTGTTATCACCCTAATTTTTTTTTAAACTTTGGAAAGTTTGCCTTGTTTCTAGTCATGGTCTTATAATAAGTTTTGAGTCATCGCATGCTTAAAGGGATAAGTGATAGGATTAGAGTCTCAATAGTGTCATTCTCATTTCCAAACCCTTCTTCTAGTCATGGTGTTAAAGGGTCTCTAGGTCATTTCATGCTTAAAGGGTTAGGTCATAGGGTTAAAAGTCTTTAAGGTCATATTTCATTTCCAAAGAAAGTTTGACAACCTTATTCCATGTCTTAGAAGTCTCACCTTGTGTTTAGAAGTCATATCTCAAGTCATTTTGAAAAAAATGTGTTGAAAAAAGAACATACACAGGAATCCACCATTTCGTAGTGCAAAGCCCTGAAATTACACTACGTGCGCTACGAAATCGAGGATTCGTAGCCACGCGCTACGAAACTGTTGTAGGTGCAGTTTTGGTGTTTTGATCACTCTTCAAAGGAAATAAGCGACTATTTTTGGAGAATGATGCTGCTGGAGAATGTGAGGAGGTCACTTGTGAATGTTTAAAGCTCAAGTAAGGGAAAATCTCAAAGAATAAAGGAGATATGTAAAAAACAAAGTTTTGTGCTACAAAAACAATAGTTTATTTCGTAGCACATCCAGATTGACCTTCTTCATGCACCTTCAAGGAGTTTAATTTTTGCACAAGTGTAAGAGCAAGGTTCCAGGGATGATAGAATACATGTCACATGTCTTAAATGTTAACTTTGTTAGCAGAAGCATTTGAAGACAAGCATAAGGATGAAACCCTAAAAAGGAGGAACTTTATCTCCTTGTTTTTAGCAGTCAACTTCCAAGGGGATTCCTAAGCAATTGAAAACTAATTTCTAAAAAGTGAAAGAGTTTTTTATTCCTAACATACTAAACTACAAAAACCTCTTTTAGTTTCTTCAAATTCAGTATGAGGTGGGAGAAATTGATGGTTTAACTTGCGCTACGAAACTGCTGAGAGGAACTCTGTTTTCTAGTTTTAGCAGTCTTTTTAAAGATCAGTTTCTGGCCACATGAAAAAGTTTTTTGGAATTCTGAAGGAGGTTTCTCTTCATAAAATCTCCAGCTACAATAACCTATCTCACTTTTTTCATAAGTGTCACCAGTTGGGAGATACGAGGCTTTATTTAAAGTCATAATTGCAGGAAACAGGTTCCTGGTTTTCAGGACAGATAAGGGATGAGTCAACAGAATCTAACAACAAGGTTAAAGGCTTCATCAAATTCGAATTCATGGATTTATAGGTGTCAAAGAGAATGTTTAATTCCTAGAGAAGGTTGTTTTATCATAATTAGGAGTTGTACTCCTAATTGTATTAGGACTCTCAGACAGTCAATTAACTGTTACTTGTAATTAATAGTCTATTTTATGGTTAGAATAGGTGTCAATCATAGAAATTCAAATTCTCTTGATGAAGGATGGGGGAATCCTTATTGTAAAAGCTATATATGAAGCAAGAGGTTGAATTAGGGAGGTGTTGGAAAATGTTATAGAAAAAGACTACTTTTGTAAATGTTGTGCAGAGACTGATATATACAGAAGTAGTTTGACTTTTTTGAATATGAGATTCATAGTGTACTTCAGTGAGATTTATCTCTTATCTTTGATATGTTTTACTTCCATAGTCTTAATGATTATTACTCAGAATTCATGGAGGAACATGCTCTGACTTCCTTTAAGTGTTAAACTATGGTGAATTGAGTTCTTGGGTCCTATATTTGGATGTTTTTCTTCAATGTTTTAATACTTATTACTCAGAATTCATGGTTACTCATGCTCTGACTTCCTTTAAGTATTAAACTATGATGAATCACTTTAAATACTTTCCTTTTGAATACCTTGATGTATCATTACTCAAAATTCATGCCCACATGCTCTAACTCCTATGAACTTCAAGTTATTGAGACTTTCCTGAATGTGTTACTCTTTCATTGAAGTATATACAAGCCTCAGTTTTAATAGAAGAGATATTTGTTATCTTTATCTCTGTCACGGACTCCATAGCCCAATGGTAGCAAGTCTCCATCTTTCAACCTATAAACATATAAAATCACAAATCATAGAGTTAGCCATCTATCTATATCTTTAATCAATATCATTAACCTTTGAGAGAGCCCTCTAAGGCTAAGGAGGCTAAGCCTCAGCCAAAAGATTGGTTTGAAATAGTTACTTAAAGTCTTCTTGATTAGCATCCTATCAGGGTCGAGTCTTTGATAACAAAGTCTTCCCAATCAGCTTATAAACAAACTTCAATAATTTAAAAAATGTACAAGTTACATAAGACGTGCAGCCAACTGGTTTGGCCTGCACACTTAGTGAAATTATTAATATCCTGCCACAGTAGTGCAACTCATTGCTTCCTCTCTTCGCACTACCAGAAACCCCAAACCTACCGTTGACACAACTCTTATTGCTCTCGTTAAACCCTGCCCGAGTTATGCACACGACGTTCGGCTATTAGGTGGCGCTCATCGTGCGGCACAACCATTTCTATACATAGTCCACACTCAATGTAATGCGACCCATTCTCGAACCATGACCCATTTAGAAACTATGCCCAATTATCCACAATACTTCTGTTTAGCTCGCCTGTCGGCACAGACATATGGCCCACACGCAGTGCAACCTGTCTGCCTGAACTGGCCCAATAGATGAATGCGTTGCACAACCTGACTTTGTCCCACCTACAACCCAACCCAAACTCTGGTCTTTGCCCATGGCCTTCACTCCTTTCTCCTTCGCTCGACTCACCCTCACACTTATTTTTTGTGATGTATCCAATTTTGAGTTGATGTCCCAAGTGACTCAACTCTCATCCAATATATAAGAGTGCCACATGATTGTGGCACTTCAACTGTCGCGACCCTTAATTTTATCACGGGTATGCCCATGTGTATTATGTAGGTCGACCTTCCCACTAATACCTTGGCCCTATGCCCATGTGTATTATGCAGGTCGACCTGCCCACTAATGCCTTGGCCCAACCTCTAAGTTTGTTGCTCGTCTCGGTCAGACAAACTCCATACTTTGGTTGCACATGATCATCCACCATATGGTTGTGTCAACTAAATCGGGTGTGCGCTCTCACCCAACATGCCAACTTGTCACACATTTCACCCATCGTGGTGCCCTCCCATAGCCCTACAAATTTCCTCCACTATTGCCCGTCACACTTAGCCCACTGGTCACTCGTCGCAATGGGTGGGCACCCACCCAACATGTGCTCGCTATAAGTGTGGTCACCTACCGCACATAGCTGGACATCATACCAAGTCGTTGGCCATAACCGAGTGCTCGCCCGAGTCAACTTTAATCGAACGCGTGTGACCGTCGAACATCAAGGTGCACCCATACTACGGGTTTGGTTTTTCGACTCTCTTAGGTGCTCCTGACTCAGAGTCTTGACAGGGAAGGAGATAGTGACAAAGTTGGAGGGAAATGTGCGAGAGAGAGAGAGAGAGAGAGCGAGAGAGAGAGAGAGAGAGAGAGAGAGAGAGAGAGATGAGGGGGAGTGACAAAGGGAGGTGGGAGAGAAAGGAAGATAGATGGAGGAAGAGAGCGAGTATGTGTGAGAGAGAAGGAGAAAGGAAGGGAGAGAGAGAGGGAGGTAAAAAGAAAGGCACAAAGAGAGAAAGGTGGAGAGAGAGGGAGTGATAAGGGAGATGGAGAGAGAGGGAGAGAGGAAAGCATGAGGGAAGGGAGATAGAAGGGGGGTGAGAGGGAGAGAAGGGGAAGAGTGAGAGAGGGAGAGGAAGAGGGAGGGAGAGATAAACATATATGGAGAAATATTCTTTATGTTTTGGGGGTGATATAGAAATACAAAAGAGAGGCATAGGGAGATATAGATATATATGAAAGGTGAAGAGAGGGAAGAAGGGAGAGATATAGAGAGGGTGAGATAGAGAAATATAGAGAGAGAGAAAGTGTTTGTGTTTGGGGGGGGTGAGATAGAGAGACAAAGAAGGACATATGGAGGGATATATAGATATAGATGGAGAGGGGAGAGAGGGAAAAACATTTCCTACACTAGATGGATTGATTTTAGTGTTGATGACGATTTCTAAATCTATTTCATTTCTTACACTGAAGGAGATAAACTAAAGGATAGGGGAGAGGAGGAATCAAGAGAGAGAGAAGGAGAGGAGTGAGAGAGGAAGAGAAGGGTAAGAGAGAGAGATGGATACATGAATATGGAGGGGGGAGAGAAGGAGGAAGGGAGGGAGATAATGTCAGGGTTGGAGGGCAAAGAGAGAGATAGAGAGAGAGAGAGTGAGAGTGATGGGAGGACAGAGGGAGGTAGTAGAGAAAGGGAGAGAGAGGAAAGACGAGAGAGAGGGCTTGAGAGGGAGGGGGAGAGAGGGAGGTAGAGAGAGGAGGAGAGAGGAGGAGAGAGGAAGGGACAAATAGATGGATTTAGAAGGGGAGATAGGGAGGGAAGAAGAAAGACATAGAGAGAGAAAAGTGGAGAGAGAAAGCGGGAGTGACAAGGGTTAGATGGAGAAAAATGTGCATGTTTTGGGGTGAGATAGAGAGACAAAAAAGGAGAGATGGGTTGAGATATATATATATATATATAGAGAGAGAGAGAGAGAGAGAGAGAAAGAGAGAGAGAGAGAGAGAGAGAGGGGGAAGAGAGGGAATAATATTTCTTGCACTAGATACATTGACTTTCAGTGTAGATGGAAATTTCTAATCCTATTTGATTTCTTGCACTAGATGCATTAATTTCAGTGTCGATGTTGGTTTCTAATCCTATTTGATTTCTTGCACTAGATGCATTTATTTTAGTGTAGATGCTAATTTCTAATCCTATTTTATTTCTTGCACTACATGCATTGATTTCAGTGTAGACAGTGATATCTAATTCTATTTTATTGCTTGCACTAGATGCATTGATTTCAGTGTAGATTTTTTTCTAATTTTATTTGATTTCTTGCACTAGATGCATTGATTTCATTGTAGATGTTGATTTCTAATTCTATTTGATTGTTTGCACTAGATGCATCGACTTTAGTGTAGACATTTACTTATAATCCTATTTGATTGCTTGCATTAGATGCATTTATTTCAGTGTAAATGTTTTTTTCTCCTATTTGATTGCTTGCATTAGATGCATTGATTTCAGTGTAGGTGCTTTATTCTAATCCTATTTGGTTGTTTTCATTAGATGCATTTATTTTAGTGTAGATGTTTTATTCTAATCCTATTTGATTGCTTGCATTAGATGCATTGAATTCAGTAGAGATGTCGATTTTTGATTTGATGTAACTGGATGTATGATTGTACAATAATTTTAAAGTGATTGGATTAACCATGTTATTGATTTTAGTGTAAGCACAAAAAATTATTAACAATGTGCATTGATTTTTGTGCTATAGTAATTAAACCTATTAATATTAAAGAGAAATAGAGAGAAGGCATGATGCTTACTATAATTGATCGAGTTAAGCATTTGATTGGTTTACAATTTCAATTGCCCTTTTCATATAATTGATATGAAAAGATAACAAAATTAACAGTGGTGACCGTAAGAATAGTAGAAGAACATAGTTTGAGATTGATCACAATGAAGAGTATTTGTAATTGACTACATTCTTATTATTCACATTTTCTATCACTGAACGCTATTACATTGTCACTTTGCATTCAATTTTTTTATTTCAACAAGTTTCATCATTAAAGTTCTTAACGATATCTATCATATCAATAGACTGATGTAATTGAGAAAATTTAAAATTAAAACTACTCTTCAAGATATATTTAGTAATACCTAGAGGGACACTATTAAGAATTAAGTAGTTGTCAAAAGTTGTGATACCTAAAATTATGTGAAATGGATGTGCAATATTAATCCTCCTGCAAACTATTGACACGATTCTATCCCTTCATCACCAACTAATTACTAATAGACAATTACATACACATATAGTAATATAACACCAAAATTGTAACATTCACAAACATTACCATCCAAATCCAAACACATAAACACAGAAACCACTCAAAGAATCCAAACATAGACACAAACAAACCACTCAAAGCATCCATAAATAGGCGTACAAACCATTAAAGGAAAGCAACATAGAATAAATTAAAGAAGAGAATGATATGGTCATGTCAAGCAAAAAAACATAATGTAAATTTCAAAGAAGGAAGTTTATCTTAAACATATACATAATAATGATAATCTAAAAATGTGACATTGTTTCTCTTAGCTGGAAGCAACCTAGATCCATCTAACTCCGGATCTAGATCCATCTAACTCTAGATCTGTCATGAGAGGGATCAAATCCCTCAAGGTGCAAACCTTTCTTTAAATTCTACACTCCAAAAAGAAAGTTTGCACCTCAAGGGATTTGATCCCTCTCGGCCCATGATAGATCCAGAGTTAGATGGATATAGGCTGGTTATAATTAGTGTAGTTATACAAATCAATTGGTTGGTAAAATCTAATAACAATAATTCATAATAAATTTGATACATTACACATTGCTAGAATTAAAAAGATTATAAAAATAAACTAAATTATAACTTTATTTTAAATTATTATTATTAATTATAAAAAGAATTAATATATAAGTTAAACATATATACACTTAGAAAAATATGGAATAAGATTCTTAATTATATAGATTTACTCTAATTTTACTATGGAGATTTTTAATTCACAAATAGGCTTTGTTATAATACCATGGGCTAATACTAAGACTTGTCAATACCACATGCCCAAAAAAACATAACTCGCTTCTTATGATACTTATTGATATGACATTTTTTTTAATTAATCAATTTAATTAAAATGGAAAAATGGCATGCCAATTTTGAAAATAAATCTCAATTTTTTATTTTTGTGTATACCACTGTGAATATTCTAAAATATTTAGATAAATCTCTACCATACACCTAATAATTAAATTTAGATGAAATTCTATTTCAAAATATATTTGTTTAATAATGTAATAAAAATAAAAATCATTTTTTTAATTTAGTAAAAAAAACGATTTAAAAATTTTTGAAAAATGTAAAAATAAAAAAAATTGGAAAATGATTTATTAAACCGTATGGGTCAAAGAAAATACAACCTTGAGTAGATTTAAATGTTCTACTAAATAAGTCAATGGATGATTATTTTCCATAGTAAAACAAACACGGCCTGGGCTGATTGAAATGATTTATTGAATAGGTAAAATGGATGACTATTGTTCATAGTGATAATAAACCAAATAAAGCCTCATTAGATTGAAATGATTGATTTACTAAATCAGTAAAGTGGATGTCTGGATGACTATCGGACGTGGCGATTGCGATAAGAAGAAAAATATGGCTAATGCCAAAAGTGGGCGAAGAAACCGTGCCATCTTAAATCTCCCAGCATCTTGTAATCTCGCCATGGCTTTCCCATCCAGACATAGCCATGGATGGGTGGTTTTAATGAGCCTCCACGACGAGCTCGTCGATAATATTTGGCATATTGGGATCATTAATCCATCTCAGAACGGGCCACTCACTTCCCTCGATGTCCATCTTTACGACCACTGTATCGCTTGGCTTCAATTGCAGTTCTTCTTCGATAAATCTAGTAATATTGATAGAGTTGATGGCTGTAACATCTTCATCACCCACTAGTTTATGATATATTTTGATTCGGTCAAGCATCCACTGTGTCATGGCCCCAACGTCTTGGGTGACTGCCCAACCCGACCCATCGGCAACTCGTCAGCACTGATTAACTTTTCCGTTTCAACACTACTTGAGTTTTCAGACTACCTCTCTCTACAACACTTAGCCAATTTTATTAAGTGTTTAGTTATTCTTAATTCAATTTACTTTACTTCATTTAACATTCAACACTTATTCAAATCTGTGATATTCAACAATGTGTGATATCGTAAACAACCATCATAACAATAATATACATGGGAGGAGGAAACTCTCCAAAGTAGTTTACCCAACTGTTATTGTCAAACTTCTGCAATATGATACTAGTATGGTTTATAAATTACAAAGGCGTGGTAGTTGCCTGACCCAAACCAGCAACTCGTCCACTTTATTTATATGATTGTGCAACTCCTATCCACACTGTTTTGCCCAATTCTACTGCACATTCTGCCCATGTCTCTGATATCGAGATTTTGCCCAGTCTGCGATATCGCAACTCGACCTGCCTAGAAACTCGTTCATTCATCTTCTTTTATGTGGGCCGACTCCCATCCAATGTTTGATCCGACCCATCAAATTTTCATGGGTGCCCCTGCCGTATGGGTGCACCACTTGGGTCGACCAACCGATGGACGTGTGGGCATCCCTTAGGTGGGCGGGTGCACCCCTGCCTGGGCACTCCGCCTGTCTTGTTGCTCATGCTACCCATGTTGTAACGCCCTCGAGTCTCGGGCAGGCGTGCACGACGACGAGCGCTCCTTGGCACGACGACGGGCAGTGCAAAGAGCGGATGGGCGAACCTCCGACACTTGGGTGGACGACCCGATGGGCGGACAACCCATGGGCGACCCGCGCCCGACGGGTGGACGACCGGACGACAGACATGACGAGGACGTTATGTGGCGGACGCGGTATGGTTCAACGACGGGCGGCACGGTTCAGCAACCGGGCGAACAGCGTGCGACAAGAAACGAATCATGGCGGGCTGTGGTTGCGGTGCAGGTTGACACAGTGCGACGGGACAGCAAGCGGTTACGACGTTATATGGACGCACGTATGCACTTAGGCCGAAACATGGCTAAGTGTGGGACGGGCATATTAATATGCCACGGAGACTTATACGCATATGACAATATGCGTGGGCTGTAAGATATGCGAAGGCTTTTATGTAAAATAATGGAGGACGACCATTGAAGCATAAGAAGAGCGCATGTTATATGGCGGTGTACACATATGCGAATATGTGTGAATTAATTAAATATAATATAACAAATATATATATACGTGGGCTATATATGGAATGGCATGGCATGTCGGCCATGGAACATATGAAAAGCACGTATATATTGGAGAGATAATTGGTGACAGTGTATTGCAGAACGACAGCTGCCTTTCAGACGCTCAAAAGAGCAAAGGGTTGCGCAGGTTGAGGTCGAAAGGTCGGTTGGAGATCGGAATTCGGACAGCAGGTCGAACAGATAACTGCGCAGATATATATACGAGCCTTGGGTGGCCGCGTGGATACCAGCTCCTGGATAAATGCGCAGAGATTATGTGTAGACAGCGGGCTATCGGGTTTTGATAAGCTGCTTAAGTGTTTGACCGAAGGACTGTTTCATGAGCAGATATACGGTATAACGCAGGTCAGACTTGCGCAGTTTACCGGGGAATTGTCTCGTGGGCAGTGGTATACGGTATAGCATGGTTTTGTACAGCATATGTATATAAAGGCGCAGCCCTGTTTTGTAATATTCTAAGTGTGGCCGTGGGTTTGCCCGGCACACTTGTTTGTGTTGTATTTCTGAAAAATTATCATAATAAATATTATCGTGGGCAGACTCGTTTAGGAGTTGTCCCTCCCATTCTATTTGTCATTGTAATTTGTTATTCGGTTTAAGTTGTACATGAAGATGTTATGAATGGTGTATATTGAAGAACGAAGATTAAGGGTTTATGTGATTATAAGTTAACAGTTAACGCAAGGTTATATCGGTTAATGTTGATTTATATCGGTTAAGGCGTAGTCCATAAACAGGAACTTGTTAAAAAGTGAACATTCGGTGGTGCCGCACCCCGCCGGGCACGGAAAAAAATTAACCGTAGACTTGGGGGCGTGACAGGTGGTATCAGAGCTCGGTCGGAGCTGGCAGTTGACAGGTGAAGATAAGGTATGGAGAACAACCGAGGACTTGTAACCTTGAATATTTGTGGCAGAGATGTTCAAGCGTTGGCAAACACAGGTGGTTCATATAACCTTATATCGGCACGGTTTGTAGAGGAAGTGGGGCTGATAGCTACTATGGAAAGCTGGGAAATAACCTCGTGGAATCTGGCAATAGGATTGATACGAGATGTACCTGTACAGTTGGAAAGACGTAGAGGTCAGCTAGACTTCGTGGTGATCAATACCGATGGCATTGATGTGGTACTTGGGCGAGATGGACTTCTTCAAATCAGTCAGACAATGGATGAGGTTGCAGACCGAGAAGAAGAAGTCTTGATGGCCGAAGATGTTGAAGACTTAACTATGATGGAGGTTAGACTTGAAAATGATCAAGCTAAGCCCGAATCATGCAGCTCATGGACATGGACCGATGAAGACATTCACATGGAAGGACCATGTGATGATGAGAATATGATGGAGGCCGAACTTGAGGATAATCAAGTTGAACCAGGATCGTGCAGCTTATCAACATGGATGAGTGAGGTCACTCACATGAAGGAGCCTCATATTGATGAAGTAAGTATTGGTACTTGTGTTTCATTTGGACATTTGGTAGATGGATCATGTGTAGGAGAGGGCAAGATCAGCTTGCCGAAGCATGGAGACATCTTATGGATGACTATGATGGAACCTTGTATGGAGAAGCAAGGGTTGTTGCTCGCTGAAGGACTTGTTGGGGTTACTTGTGACCTTGAGGTTGAAGGTGCAAGGGCCCGTGACAAGGGTGGAACTTGATGACCGTTGTGGATGATTTGGGTCATGCTTTAGCCACATGGCTAAATGCCTGACATGACTCATGGACAGGTTGAAGGGCACACCCTTGGGTGGACTTCTCATGGCCGAACTTTTGGAGGAGCTATGAAGAAGGGACTCGTGATGACATGGTGATATGGTTGGTGACCGAGTTCACTAAACCGAAGATTGATTACTTGAATGATAATGGACTTCTCATGGCCGAGACCAAGAGATAGTGGACCTTTGGTGGAGGAGTTCATGATGACATGAGATCGTTGTGACTTTTGGGACATCATATATGGTGACTTGGAGATCTGATGCATTGAGGAGCTGAGGTCAGATGACTTTGATGTAGTATGGGATGCATACTTCCAATGCACATGCATGGGACATGGCTTGGAAGAGTAACTTGATGTGGAGGACCGATGAGACACTTGAGGTGATGGGGTCACGATGGTGATGCAATCTTGGTAGAGAGCTACTAAGATGGAGTGTTGTCGAGGACGACAACGACTTCAGGTGGAGGAGAATGTAACGCCCTCGAGTCTCGGGCAGGCGTGCACGACGACGAGCGCTCCTTGGCACGACGACGGGCAGTGCAAAGAGCGGATCGGCGAACCTCCGACACTTGGGTGGACGACCCGATGGGCGGACGACCCATGGGCGACCCGCGCCCGACGGGTGGACGACCGGACGACAGACATGAATTAAACGACGGTTTGGAGAGATAATTGGTGACAGCGTATTGCAGAACGACAGCTGCCTTTCAGACGCTCAAAAGAGCAAAGGGTTGCGTAGGTTGAGGTCGAAAGGTCGGTTGGAGATCGGAATTCGGACAGTAGGTCGAATAGATAACTGCGCAGATATATATACGAGCGTTGGGTGGCCGCGTGGATACCAGCTCCTGGATAAATGCGCAGAGATTATGTGTAGACAGCGGGCTGTCGGGTTTTGATAAGCTGCTTAAGTGTTTGACCGAAGCACTGTTTCATGAGTAGATATACGGTATAACGCAGGTCAGACTTGCGCAGTTTACCGGGGAATTGTCTCGTGGGCAGTGGTATACGGTATAGCGTGGTTTTGTACAGCATATGTATATAAAGGCGCAGGCCTGTTTTGTAATATTCTAAGTGTGGCCGTGGATTTGCCCGGCACACTTGTTTGTGTTGTATTTCTGAAAAATTATCATAATAAATATTATCGTGGGCAGACTCGTTTGGGAGTTGCCCCTCCCATTCTATTTGTCATTGCAATTTGTTATTCGGTTTAAGTTGTACATGAAGATGTTATGAATGGTGTATATTGAAGAACAAAGATTAAGGGTTTATGTGATTATAAGTTAACAGTTAACGCAAGGTTATATCGGTTAATGTTGATTTATATCGGTTAAGGCGTAGTCCATAAACGGGAACTTGTTAAAAAGTGAACGTTTGGTGGTGCCGCACCCCGCCGGGCACGGCAAAAAATTAACCGTAGACTTGGGGGCGTGACACATGTTGGTCGTTGCCTTTTGTTGCATGTCATGTCTGCATGTTCGCTCGTCGTGTTGCACATGTTCTGCCTGTTATGGTTGGCGCTGGGGCGCCCCATGAGGTGGGCGCGCCTGTGAGCACGAGTCCACAAGTCGGTCGCTATAAGTTTGCGACGTGCATTCCTTTCCTGAGTCACGTGGCTACCTCCACTATATCGTCCGCACCTCTCAACTTGTTGTCCAACGCATGCTCATCTTCAAGTTGCCTTGTCGCATATGTGGACACCCTGCCTTCGTGCGGGCGGGCCTGCCCTGCACTCTTGCCCAACTCGGCCCAACTTCGGTTTTTCGACTCAGGCGCGGGGCCCTGACACACTAGGTGGCCTCTGGCGTGACCTTGGTCCATTATGTTTGCTTCTTCATCGAACCTATTCAAAGGCATGAGTATCAGAGAAGTCGCAGGGATACATGTGCATGAACCAAGTGAGACTGGTGTTGAAGTAGTTGGCGCCCAGATGTAGAAAAACTCAGCGCTATCTCTTGTTCAGATCCATCTTCGAAGCCAAAATCCATGGAAGGAGATGTGTTTTTTCCTCCACATCTGCAGTGAATGTGAGGGTGAATCCTCTTCGGAAGTTTGTCGAGTCGTCCAACTTATCTATGAGATGCCCTTTCACGCAGGACTTTTCCAACCCACTTCATCTGATTCCGGGGATTCTTCCCCTTCATTCTCAGCTTGTAACGACCCTCAGCAACATCACCGATCTCTATGTACCCTTCTCTTTTGCTGCGCATTTCGGCTTGGCCTGGCCATTCTTCCGTTTCTTTCCCTTTCCAATGGCGGGAGGAATATGGGGAAGATTAGTGTCATCCCTATACTTAACCATAACATCCATGGCAACGTATGTTGAAAGAATGAAGAGCACAGGATGGCGCAACGGCCATATTTTGAGAAACGTCATGGATGCACTGGGGTTTCACATACAAACTTCATAACACTAAATTGGTACATTTAAAAGACGATTCACGATTCATGTTTATTCTGAGATGACTTAAAATGACAAATTCTAAAAAACATCTCAAATAAAACCGGAAATGAAATCAAACAATTTCAAAACCTTAATTATTTAGAATAAGACAATTAAATTTACAAATTTTTCAACCATCATCATCTTTATTATTATTGCAGATTTTGAAAATATCTTTAAATCCGAAAATAATAGCAAAATCAGTTATTTGACTTTTGCTCTCTCCATAAAATTCAAAACTATTCCCAAGTTATGCACTCAAGATAAATTCAACAATCTAATTATAATAAAAGAATTAAACTCCATTTAAATTGGTACATTTAAAGGCGATTCACCATAAATTCAACCATCTAATTATAATAAAAGAATTAAACTCCATTTAATTGGTACATTTAAAGACGATTCAATGTTTATTCTGAATAATCTATTCAACAACCTAATTATAATAAAAGAATTAAGCTTCATTTTAATTGGTACATTTAAAGACGATTCACCATTCAATGTTTATTCTGAATAGATTATAATAATATCTTAAAATAAGGTTGGAAAGGAAATCAAACATTTCTAAAATCTGCAAAATTCTCAATGAACATGTTGAAAATACTTTTACCGAAATTAATTATTTGACATTGCTCTTATGATGAAATTCAAAAATATTCCCACAATAAAGTCAGCAATCTAATTATAATAATTAAACAATTAAACTTCAATGTCAAATTTGGACGATTCATCCCCACAACCCCACATTTAAACAGTACCGTAACCTATCCACGTACTAATGTGTCACCCATCACAGAACGACCGACTACATTACTAAAAATATTTGGTCGAAAGGAAATTAATTTTATATATATATATATAATTGGTATTAAAATATAAAAGGATGATTCATTATTCATCACTCATGAAATCCACATTTAAATAGTAATGGAAGATATATCCACTCACTATCTGTCACTTATCTCACTAATATATTACTGAAATTTTTTGGTTTATAAAAAAGACTTTTATTTACTTTATTAATATATAGAAATTAGTAGTAAGCTATCCGCTTACTAATTTGTGTATCACCCATCCTAACTATACATTAGGAAAAGTAAAATATTTTATCCGTCACCATCATAGATGTACATTATTAAAAATATTCTATTCATATATATATAATTGAAAGTATCGCATAATAAGTTATTAAAAATATTTAGTTTACACAATTATTTTATTTTTAATTATTTCATATAAAAATTAATATAAAAATATTTATATATAGTTAAAAAGGTTAAAATATTTTTTATTAAAATAATTTATTAATATAAAATTTAAAAAAATTGATATTAAATAATGTTAGTTTTTTATATATTTTATTTATAATTAATATTAGTTATTTTATTTTATGATTATTATTATTATTTTCTAATATTATGTTTTAGTTTTAAATTACATACTAAATGAATTACAGTTTCTCATTATATTATAATATAAGGAGTATATATTCTTGAAAGAAGAAAATATGTGTTTGGGTGTATATAAAAATATTTTAATGAAGAATACTACAACTTGGCGAGATGGATAGCTAACCTAGCCGTGGTGGATTACTTTGATGACTCCTTACAAGGCCATCAGATATTTATGTCTCCACATCATATTCTCTCACTTGTCAAGAGATATCAAATTCAGTGGATGACGAGATAATACAAAAAAGCGCTTAGGTGATGCTAAAGGAGTCAATACTACCTTTTTGTGTGGATTTGAATCCAAGGATTATATATTAGATCTTATTCCACTAACTCTAGGACATCTCAAGTCGTGTATAATGGATCCATTGTCAACTATCGTGAGGGTCAAATAGTAGGGGGTTGGTGGGGTAGAGTTGAGGGATGATAGTGTCTTACTCTTGAAGGTTGGTCAGTTTTTCGAGCCACATTTAGTGTATCATCTAATAGATCTACATTGTCTTGGCTCCATCACTTCTATATCTCGATCAGTAATATAAGCTAAAGTTTTTGTTGTATTGTTTCTAGACTTAGTTGTCCTACAGGAAAGTGAGGGTTTGTTAGTAAAAAGCCCTAAGCCTAAAAAGAGATAGAAGGTAGTAAAGAACAAACGGGGGTGGGTTTCATTGGTTGTGGGTAAAGATGTTTCACTCAGCCATATTCTAGATCTGGTTAACACGTCTTTGGTGGGTAATTTTTCAAGACTTCTTTGGTTTCTTAGGTCTATTCTCTAGTCTTAGGTTATAGTCACATCTTTCATTGTTTGATGTAAGGCTCATGTGGGTTTATTAAGAAATATAAGGAAAATTCCCTAAAGATCCTCAAAGGGATCTAGTTTATAGATAGTTCCCATGCTCCCTCAAGCCCTGGTGCACTTTACCTGATGCTTCCTAAAAAACATTAGAGAGATGCCCAATTTGGGTAAAACTCTTAGGTATACCAAATGGAATTATCCTTGGAATAAGCCAATAGGGCTATTGAAAACCTCTTCGGATGTTCCACTTTAGCAGATGATAACCTCATTAATAGTTTAAAGCACTTGCTAGTTTAGGTGTTGATTGATCTAGACCTTTCTAAGGGGATTCTTAAGTTATTTAACATGTTTCTAGGGAAATATTGACATGCTTAGCCTTTGGATTAATATGGTCATATCTAGGTAGAGTGTTTCAAGCCCTTTTCATAGGAGTTTTGGAGGATCATTCCAAAGGAGAGTTCTACGGTTTTTGGGGTCTTTAGGTCTCTGTCTAATCATGATATTCATATGGAAGAGGCTAGTTCTATTAGATAAGAATTCTAGAGGTGGTAATGAGTAAAATAATATTAAATTTGTGAACTTCTCAATACAATTGATTGAAGGGGCTAACCAATACAATATATGATCAAGGGGAGAGGCATTGGTCATATAGTATAGTCCTTTGGGAATTTTTGGTTTTGACATATTGTAGGACATAAAATGTTTGTTGGTGGGTGAGAAGTCTGCTTTGAGACATTCCGAGAATGTGTGGTGAAAATAACTAATCAAGGAAGACATAGGTTAATTACTAGGGCGCTTAGAGTAGGCGAAGCCTATTTATGCTAATGAAGGTACTCTCCAGGAACATGTTTGAGGTTATGGGTCCTAGCTAAAAAATTATCCCTAAAGAGTTTAATTGAGGTAGAACGTCATGTTGTTATAATTCTTTAAGAGACTATAAGGTTGGGAGCCCCATTAGTATTGAGGTTGAAAAAACTATACTAGGAGTGTGGGATTTTTTATTAGTTGATTTTATTTGTTTATTCAGAGGGATTATAATGGGTTTCAACTATGATGTATATTTTATCAACTCTTTTTCCATTTTTTTCTAGTCTATGTATAGAACTCTTCATTAGAATCTTGGTGTTACTTGTCATCCTACTCAACATCTATGATACATATGAAGATAATAAAACATTTTAGGATCAAATTCTATAGTTTCAAGTATGTAATATGATGGTTTAGTATTTTTGTTCTTGTTAAGGGATGGGAGCACTAATTTTCATCATACATATATCCAAAATCTAGAGAGAAAGTTCCAAATTAGATACCATGATTGAGTTTTTTCTTAATTGGTTTAAGGCATTGCATTTGGTGGATGTCAAACCTTTGAAGGTGAAGGCCACTTGGTGAAAGGGTAGAGTAGGGATTAATGGGATATTAAATAGGTTAGATAGGTTTATTATTGATGAATACCTCTTTCTACAAATTTATATGGTTTGGTCATGGGTTTGCAGTAATAAGTTTTCATATCGTTTCCTAATGTTGGTGGAAATTGAATTTCCAATGAAAAATCCATGGTTTCCCTTTAAGTAAAATATTGGGCGGGTTTTTGAGAATGAATTCAAGGCTCTAGTTAAAGATAATTGGTGTTCTTCATTTAATTCACTTAGTTTATCTACTTTTAATTAGTTTGAAAACTTGCTAAAGGAGGTAAGAGAAAATGTTGTGGCATGGGCCTCTTTTAGGATCTGGAATAAAGATTCTCATTTGAAAGAAATGCAGAATAGTTTGGATAGATGTTCCTTGGTTTATGGGGAGATATTCTGAGTGAGAAATATATGCAAAACATTAAATATTTGAAGTCTAAAATAGATGAAATTTTATTGGACAAAGAATGTAATTTAAGGCTAAAAATCTAGGAAACTTGGCTAGCACTAGGTGACAATGATACAAACTATTTTCATTATTTCGCCTATAATAGGAGTATATGAAACATGATTTACGAGGAATTATCTAGGGATGGAAGTCAGGTAAGGGACTTCTATGGTTTAGAATCTATGGTTGGCATTCACTTTGAAGCTCTTTTAAGGATCCTATTGGTGCTAATATTGCAGAAGTCCCAAAAGTGGTCTCCATTTTTCCTAGGATATTGATGGAGGATATATGTGAGAAAATTTAAAAGGAAATGTCAAAAAGGAATCTTATGGATACTCTTGGATATTTAGAAGAGGATAGAATCCCTAGTATAAATGGATGTATGTTGGACTTTTATCTATATGTGTTTGATCTCCTAACCAATGACCTTGATTGGGTTGTAGAGGAGGCTCGAGTAATGGAAAATAACTTGGAAATTTGAGTGTGACATTCCTTTTTACACCTCTTTTAATGAATTATATTTTGGTTCTCTCTGTAACAACTTATATAGAAGTAAAATTAAGATTAATATCTTTGAGGTGAAACCTGATTTTGTCTAGTTTTGTGTCAGTTAAGAAATTTAGATTCTTGGAGGGAAGGTAGATACACAAGGCCATCATTTCAACTCAAGAGGGCATTCTTCTGATAAAAATAGATCACCTTCTTGCCATAATTCTCAAGATTGATTTTTCGAAGGCATATGATAAAGTGTCCTATATCTAATTTCATTTTTTATCACTTCCATCTTGGTTTTTATTTATTTCTAGTTTAGTGGATAATGGGGTGTGTCTTTGTAGACAATTTTGTAGTGCTTATCAATGGGTTAGTTTCTTTTTTTGTAAAGCATCCTAATATGGGGTTACCCATTATGACCTTATCTATTTCTCCTTATAACCAAGGCTTTCAAACACTCGATTTAAGATGTTAGAAGAAGGAGGTTAGTGATTGACATTAAACTAGGCAGGAATCTTTCCTTGTCACATTTACTTGTCATGGATGATGTGTTATGGTTATTCTTTTCTCTTAGTAGGGGTGGTCCTAACATTAGGGATATATTGTAGCTCTTATCTAAGGCTATTGGTATGGTGTAAAATTTATTGAATTTGACACTATATAAAAAAAAACTGAGTGATGAACACTTGTTATAGTTAAAGGACTATTTTCCTTTTTATCATCACTGTATTAATGCAGGGTTTAAATACTCATGGATTAATTTGAAGCCTAGTGGTAGTGTCAATTTTGATTGTTTTTTTTAATTAGAAAAAGTGGATAAAAATTTCTGTTTGTTGCAATAAATGGCTATCACAAGGTGACTCACTCATCCTTGTTAAATTAGATTTGGAAGCAATCATAGTCTACAATAATACTTTGCCGTCCATTCGAAAATTGGTCTTTGACAAGTTTAGGAAATGTTGTTCAACTTCCTTTGGTAGGGAAGTTCAAAATATAAGGGTTCCCATTGGGGTAGCTATAAGAAATTGACTTTTCCTTGAGATATAGGAGGTTGGGGCTTAAAAGACATTAATCTCTTTGGGCGAGTCATTACAGAAAATTTATTGTGGAAATTTATCTCTTAGAAGTGTCTCTGAAAAAAAAAATGGTTCAAAATCTTATAATACCTAACTCATTGATAGACTATATTAGGAGGGAGAATACAAGCTTCCATAATGTTTCAAATAAATGGAAGGCATTGTTCTTAGCGATTTTGGCATTGGGAGAACTTATGTATTTTAAGGTATGGGATGATTAATAGGTTTAAGTGGAAGGGATACAATTATGGGTTCAGGTAAAAGCATTTTCTTAGCACAAAAAATAGTGCAAATAATATTCAAGATATAGGGAAATTTACTTTAAATAAAACTATTAAGCTAGAGGTATCTACTCTCTAGAGACACCACACAAGATCTTGGGTTGGAGGGTGTTCATGTTGCGATATATAATTATTTTATTGAAAAGTTTAATAATTCACTTCTTTAGTTTTCTACCAAGAAAAATGCTTTGACCGAGTTTATAATGAGACATGGGAAACGTACTCGACAAAGCTAGGCTATAAGGTGGTGGTTAACTAGGGTAGGGTGAGGATCAAATGGTGTTCAAGAAATATCTAGAGGACTAATTCCCATACCAATGTAGTGCTTCTCATGTGTCTATCTCTTTATGGTAAGCATTTAACTTGGAGTCAACTAGTTAAACAAGGGAGGAGAAGGTCTAGGTATTTTCCTTTTGTGCCAAACTAGTAAATAGAGTAAATAAGCACCTCTTCCTTCAGTCTCCTTGTTAGATTCAGTTTGGAAACATTTGGATAATTTCATGGGATTTCAACATTATGGTAGGGTCTCTTTTTAGATCTAAGTTTGTAGAAATGATATAAAAAGGGGGGCCTAAATAAGTGGAGGGTGCTTCCCTACCTAGCATAATGGGAATTTGTATTTCAAGAATAAGTTTTAATCATTTTATAGTAATGTAATGTGTACATAGATTATTAATTAAAAAATTGTAAAGAAATGGAAATCACATACTACACAGAGATTTACCTTGGAAACCTAAATCAAGGAAACCAACAAACTATTTAGAGGCACACCTCTAATTTTTATAATTAATCAACTTCAATGCTTACAATACGATATATAGAATGTTGTGGCATACAAAAACCATAATCCATTAGGAAATATTAAATTACAACCATAATACCTTGACTCGAATTTCAAAACCATGGGTTGAACCACTATGCACCACAAAATCACCAAATTTGAAATTCACCTCTTGAAAATCACCCAAAAGCAATGCAAACAAGTATTTGATTTTTTTTATAAATATTTTTTTTATTATTTTTATATAAATTGTGGGTTGTTCACATGGGGGCTTCACTGGGGGAGAAATATCATACCACGTGGGTTCATATTGGAGGATATATATTGAGGAAAAAATGACATAATATATTGGGGGATATATAGGGGGTAAAGGGTTTTTATATTGGAAAATATAAAAAATGGAGCTCAAAGTTAATGAAAAATATAAAAGGGTATAAAAAGTGTTAGTGAAAAAATGAATACCTACAATATCTAGTGAAAGTAGGGGTTTTTTAAATTGGGAAGTTGTATTGGGTTCATATTGGTAGGGGGTTAAATAATGTGATTTTTAGAGGTATTTTCCAATATGTAGTCAAATTAAGGGTATTGTTTAATATGCCACGAACGCATGTGATATGTCAAAGGTTCGCTGAGTGAATCCCCCGTGGATGTTCCCCACCTATAAACCCCTAGTATAGGTAGATTGTCACCCTCTTCCTATTAAACATCCACTATATATGAAAAAATGAATTGCAAGGTTGGCAAGTTGTGGAAAAAATATAACACATACAAAACATTGTCCTAGTTGTTATTTTCTTTGCATATAAAGGGTTTCCAAAGTACTTGATAAATAATCCAAGTTGGCAATCCACACTGTTTATCTACACCAAGATAATTTCTAAGTTCTCATAGAATGTTTTAATGATACATGTAACATTCTTTAAAGTATCCACCTTCACTAGAAATACCTTCTTATCTTCAACCAGGAATCCCAAAAAGTGATATGGAACATCAATATGATTTTTCTTAACGTGATAAGATGAGTTCTTTGTTATAAGGCTTGCACTCTAGTAGTCACATTCTAACGTTATAGCTTCTTATACAAACCTAGCACTTGAAAAAAATGTTTGTAGCCATATATATTCCTTACCTACATGAATGGCTAGAATTTATTAAACTTTGTAGTTGAGAGTGCCACTAAAAATTCCCTCTTAATCACCCAACTAATTTCTTCTACAAATATGTCAAGCACATTACCACTTTTATATATTCTACAATCTATATCTCTAGCCTTATTAGCATAACAAAATCCATCTATGTCCGACACTTCATCTTCTCAGGACTTACTTGGAAACAAATTCGACAATATGTAGTACTACACAAGTACCTAAAAACCCTCTTTATATTGGTCCAATGATCCTTACCTAGTTTTGACTTACACTTGCTCAAAACCCCCATTTCATGTGTAATAAATAGTCTAGTATAAACCATTGTGCACATCAAACTGTTGATAACACTAGCATATGGAACATTGGAAATGTATTCTTTATCTTTTTGTTTCTTGGGATGTTGATATGTGGATAGTTTTGAACATATAGGAATATCGACCTTTGATCAATCTACATTCTTGCATATTAAACCTCTGAAATATCGTCTCAACATATTTTCTCTAATTCAACTAGAGTTTCCTACCCACTTCCCCAACCCACTTCATATGATGCCAAGGATTCTTTTGCTCCTTCATTCTCAACTTGTAATGAAGCTCAACAACATCACCAATCTCTATATATCCTTCTCTTCTACTGCATATTTTAGCTTGGCCCGACCATTCTTCTGTTTCTTCCCCTTTCCAATGGAAGGAGGAAATATGGGTAAGGTTAGTGTCGTCCGTATACTTAACCATAACATCCATGACAACATATGTTGAAAGAATAAAGAGAAAAGCATGGTTTAGTGGCCATGTTTTGAGAAACATCATGGACACACTGGGGTTTCACATACAATATTAGTAACACTAAATTAGTACATTTAAAGGAAATTCATCATTCATGTTTATTCTTATTCTTATTTAGATAAATGATTTTTAAAAATATTTTAAAATTTGGAAAGGAAATCAAATAAATAAACAATTTTTAAGAATATTTTGGAATTTAATAGATGAGATTAGAATGGAAATCAAACAATTCCAAAATCTTAATCATTCAATCATATAATAAGACAATTAAATTTGCATAGTTTTAAACAATCATTTCAATCATCAACTTATTCTCAATTATTCACTCATATAATAAAATAATTAGACTTGCATAGTTTTCAACCATCGTCATCGTTATCTCTATCGCAAAAATATCTTTGAATCTCAAAGATTACAATAAAGTTGATTATTTAACATTGCTACAGTTCATGAAATTTAGAAATATTCCTAAAATTTAAAATCAAAATAAATTCAAAAATATCATTGTAATAAAAACAATTAAATTCACAAATTATTTAATTTTAATGCACGGGTTGTACCATTTATCATTCTTAAAATATGTGTGATTAAATACCAAATTTAATTTTCAATTGCGATATAGATATATATATAGGGATGATTTATTATCCACCACTCATGAAATCCTCATTTAAATGGTAATGGAAGCTATCCACTCACTACTCTGTTACTTGTCTCGCTAATATGTATATGTATATGATTTATTATCCGCCACTCATGAAATCCTCATTTAAATAGTAATGGAAGCTATCCACTCACTACTTTGTCACTTGTCTCGCTAATATATTAGTAAAAGTTTTTTATTTATATATTTTTATTATTATTTACAACTGCTATATTAATCTACATAAATTAATAGTAAGCAATCCACTTACTAATCTGTGTGCCACCCATCCTAATGATACATTAGGAAAAGTAAAATATTTACCTACTTACTACATTGTCACCTATGATAGTAAGAAATTATTAAAAATATTCCGTTCATAAAGGATTAGGATAGTTAATTGTTTATATATATATATATAATCGAAAATAACTCTGGCCTATCTCAAGAATAAGTTTTTAAAAATATTGTTATTTTTAATTATTTTAATTTATATAAAAAATAATATTAAAATATTTTTATAATGGGAAAGGTTAAAACATTTTATTAATATAAAATTTAAAAATTTGATATTTTTTGTGTAAGTCAGATAGATATATTATGAAACAAAATATAGTACAAAAAATCTGCGGTTGCAGATCGAGACCTGAGGCAGCCAGGTCAATAGACACAAGACAACAGCGCTACGACAGCAAGAAACTATGATAGTTCAAAAAGCTAACTGCACACCACGCAGGGTGGCCTAGCCATTTATCTGCTACGCATATCTATAACACAGACAATTCTTGAACTGCATCACTGTAACTATCACACTATCAGGATAAGACAAAATTACAGTTCAAGAGGTCCACCGAAACAGACAACAAACAAAACCAAAGAAATGGCACATGCATTCCCGAATTACAGCGGGGGCATCCCGAACCTACTTGCAATGTCCAAACCCTGTTCCAGGACGTGCTTGTCCACTCTTTCCTGCAGGGATCGGTAGTTATGAATTTCCTTCGGTGGTGCTTGCTGCTTGCTATCGGAGCTCGGAGGATCCGGACTCAACGTTTGCCGGAGAAGTTTGATAAGCAGTGTTAATTTCTTATCGACAGTTTCCGCAACATCATGCACAGCCGAAATCTTGTTGTCCAACGCTCCGCAAATCTCAATCAGACTTTTTAATTGGGCTTCAGAGATATGGTTTTCCCCTTGAGAGTTCTGGTTCCCCTTATCCTTGGAATCCAGAGCTTTCGCCAAAAGGGTCTTGATCCGCCAGCTTTCTACTTGTGTGCGCACGAATTGAGTAGCGCGCCTGGATGTAGTGCCTGGGTCCATCAACCAATCTACCTCCCTTGCGATGTCCTCCTCATCACGCAGCTTTTCCTCCTCCTTTTCCGCAGCCTCCATCTCAGCAATTCTACGTTTGTTTCTTGTAGTCGTTCGAGTTTGATACACGCTCCTTGCATCCCGGAGCTCCTGGTTTGCATTGATGCTCCGACAATTCCTAGTATCCATGGCTTCTCTGTTACCCGTCGCTTGAACAGCAGCTCGGACTCGAGAACAATTGTAACCCAAAGTAATGCCCTTAGAAGGAGTAAATGAAACATTGCCCCAACTATTTGTTAAATAGCTTTTCGCCTTGAGGTTTCCCACGCTAAACCTCACCTCCCGAAACGTCGTGGGAGTACTGTTATCATAGTTCCTGTGGGTGGCCGTGAATGCTACGTGATGTCTCCTGATATGCAAATAAATGTTGCTCAAACCTTGATGAATAGATTTGTGCCAAATGTCGATCCTGCTGAGGGGGCATCTGCAGTAGTCTCTTCGAAATATCAACTTGAAGATGTGATCTCTGCGCACCCTCTGTTGCCATAAAAGCATTCGCCTGGCTTGTCCTTTCGACCTGTGCCAACCTTCGCCACTCATATCGCCTCCCGAGTATTTCATTTTGAGGGACCGATATAATCTGCCGTCTTCCGGTTAAGCCCGGTTTAAATTATCCACGTCCTCTCTTGCCAGCTGTAAGCATCTCTCCTTGAGACGAGGACAGTCCACTTGCTGCCAACAGCTGTCCCATCCCCTGTCTTGGTTGTCAATGCTGTAGTTTGCCAAGTAATCAGCTAGCCCATTTGCCTTACACCTGACCGATTGAAAGACTAATCCTTTCATTTCGCCGATTAACTGTGCAATGTTCTCCGTCACCTTGGCTAGCCTCCAGTGTCTCGTGGCTTTGCATGCCTGAGTGCCTCCCTGAATTTTCTTTGCGACCGAAATCACCAGGGCCGAGTCGCCTTCTACCACTGCATTGCCTGTCGATAGATTCCTTAGAATTCTCAACCCTTGTTCTAACGCCGCGAACTCCATCTCATTGTTCGTGCCTTCCCCCAAGTCTCTGCAGTAAATATGCACAATTTCTCCTTCCTGGTTTCTAATTACACCTCCAATGCTAGCTATCCCGGGGTTGCCTCTGGAGGCACCATCAAGATTCAGCTTCAAACCTCCCTCAGGCGGACAATTCCATCTATCAGCCTCCAAGTTTGGTTGTTGCTGGTGTCTCGGCATCGTGATGCTGTGGTTGATTTCCAGTTGAAAGCACTTCAAGATATGTAAGTCTCGAGCCGAAGGCTTTTCGTTGGGATCTATCTTGCACTTTGTTTGAATCAATTGTTTAATGTTTGTAAGAATAGTTACTTTTGAACGCTCAATATTGCTGTGTTCATCCTGAAATACCCTCCTGTTGCGCTCTTTCCATATTGTCCACAATACAAAGCCTGGCGTGGCTTTCCAGATGTTATTAACTCTCTGGTTTTTGGAGAAATTGTTTTGCTAGTTTAAAATCGTGTTTTGGATAGACTCCCGATCTCGGTCCGATTTCCATAGAATTCCCTCTATCCAGTTCCATAGATGGTTTTCCCAATCACACGAATTAAATAGGTGGTTTATAGTTTCTTCTTCACCTGAACACATCGGGCATCTGGAAGGCCCTTCGAACCCTTTCCTGCGCAGATTGTCCCATGTCAGGGTTTTGTTTCGCATTAGTAACCATAAGAAGGTCTTAATTTTCAGCCAAAATAAGCTGTCCCACACTTTGTTGCACCAGGGCGTTGCTTCCTCCTGTTCTGCCTTTACTAACAGTTCCCTCGCTTCTTTTAATGAGAAATTTCCATTTCCTGTCATACCCCATCTGAGCTGATCCTCTTCCTCTGTTTTCCTTATCCTTCTCTTAAGAATCTGACTGTAGAGTTGTTTTATGCTTTCATTTCCCTCAATGTTGTTATCAGCGTTGAGATGTATCCAGTCTCTCCAGTTTGCATCTCTGCTGCTCAGGTCCCAGTAGTGGCAGACTCTGCTTCTGCCTTCGTTCTGGCTGATCTGTTTGAGATGAGCTAACTCTGGGGTGTCTAATTTGGGGGATTGTTGCCATGCATCTTCCCAAAACAGGGCTAGCCTGCCATTGCGTATTTCCGAGAAGCTATTTTCCTGCACTAGGCTACGGTTTTGTCTTGCAAGATTCCATATGGGCGAGCCCTCTGGAACCTCCTGCAATCTTATGAGATCCTGATAGTTACAGTTAGGGATGTACTTGTGTTTCCAATGTCTGGCCCATGGCAAATTGGGCTCTTTAATCCATCTCCACCATAGCTTTGCTCCACAGGCTATGCTGACAACCTCTAGATCCACTAGATTTAGTCCCCCCACATATTTCGGCTTGCATAATTTGTTCCAGGCTACTAACGCCCATTTTCTCTTGTCCCCATTCCCACTCCATAGAAAGGACCTCTGTATCGCTCTGATTTGTTGAAGAATCCCTTTGGGGGCCGGTAGCATGGATAATAGGTACTGCGGTATAGACTGTAACACAACCTTGGTGAGGATTAATCTTCCCGCAAAGTTAAGCGCCCTGTGAGTCCAGTGTTTGCATCTGTTTTCCATATTGGCTATAACCTTTTCCCAGTGCACTTTTTGACAAGGCCGCAGAGTGAGGGGAGCTCCTAAATATCTCGAAGGTAAACTGCCTATCCGGAAGCCTAGAAGTTGAGAAAGGTGAGCTTGAATAGCATGATGAGTGTTGAAGAAGAAGATCGTAGATTTGGAGAAGTTAATCTCCATTCCTGAGGCTCGGCTAAAGAGATCTAATATTTCCTTGAATGCCAAGGCCTCTTTCACTATAGGCTTGCCGTGTAACATTGTGTCGTCCATGAACTGCTGATGGGTAGTAGCAGGAATAGAAAGGATTGGTTGAAGACCCTTAATTGCCCCTTCAGCTTTCTTCTTGGCTATAATTCTGCTGAGACCCTCCATGAGGATAACGAATAGGAAAGGGGATAAAGGATCGCCCTGTCTTATTCCTCGCGAAGGTGAGAATGGTTCAGAGGGGGCTCCATTGACTAAGATCGAGAATCTCGAGGATTTGATGAGGGCCAGAATCCAGTTAACCCAATGCCTGTTGAAACCGAAAGCATCCAAAATTGCTTCGAGGTATTGCCAGCTCACCTTGTCATAAGCTTTTGATAAATCCAGCTGCATTAGCATCCCTGCTTTTTTCCTTGAATGGAGAGTGTGGATCATCTCTTGAGCAAGGATAATGTTGTCTAATATCTGCCTTCCCTCTACATAACCCGATTTCTCTTCAGAGATGATGCCCGGGAGAATGGGCTTCAGCCTATTGGCAATAACTTTTGATATTATTTTATAGATGACATTGCAGAGAGCAATAGGTCTGAACTTTTCAGGGGTGTTAGCTTCCTCAACCTTAGGAATTAGCGCTATGAAGGTTGAGTTAATGGATTTGAGTATGGTTCCAGAGCGCCTAGAGTCCTCTACCACCTCCCAAATATCTTGCTTCACAATATTCCAGCAAGCCTTGTAAAAATTGATTGTAAACCCGTCCGACCCAGGGGCTTTATCATTTGGCATGCTTCTTACAGCTTCCTCTACCTCTTCCAATGTGATTTCTCTATTAAGGGCCCAGTTTTGCTCCGAGGTTACAGCTTTAAGAATGGCTTTTAGAAGTTCCCTAATGGCTTCTCCTCTGTTTAACTGCGGTTCCTGTGCTATGGATCTGAAATGAGCTGAGAGAAACTCTGATATGTCATGATGGTTCTTAATTGACTCCCCAATTTCATTTCTCATCTCAAGAATTTTGTTTGAACTTCTGTAATCTAGAGCAGATCTGTGAAAAAATTTAGTATTCTGCTCTCCCTCCTTTAGCCACTGAACCCTTGATTTTTTCCTCCAAAGGATTTCTTCCTGCCGACATCGACTGTGCCACTGTTGCGTTAGAGTTTTTTCCTGTTCAATGTATTCCTCACTACTTTGTCCAGCTGCCCATTCTCTGTGAATTTGTTCCAACTTATTTTCTATAAAGGTTTTTTCCTTGAAAATATCCCCAAAAACTATTATGTTCCACTCTTTTATCTTATCTTTAGTAAGTCTTAGTTTTTTCTGCAATTTGAACATTTTAGAGCCCTCACCCTCCATAGGTTCTAACCACCATTTTTCTACCATCTGAAGGAAGCTGGGATGATCCAACCAAAATTTTTCAAATCTAAAGGGTTTATTCCTTGGTGTGCCATGAATATCAGCTATGAGCGATATTGGCCAGTGGTCCGAACCTCCACTGGGAAGGATATCTGATTCAACAAGGATACCATCCAACATGATGCTCTCGGAAACCAAAAATCTGTCCAAGCAAGAGGCTATCATTCTATTTCCCCCTCTTCTATTGTTCCATGTGAAATTGCCACTCTTGGTGTGAATGTCTACCAATTTAGCATTCTCAATGAAACTAATGAAAGACTCCGCATCCCTATTAAGTTTCCTAAGACCCCCTTTCTTCTCTAGAAGGGTAGTTATCATATTGAAGTCACCCCCCATAATACATTTGGACATTGGGTGCCTGCTTATGAGCCTATTTAAAGAATTCAGGAAACTGATTTTATCCTCTATCTTCTGAGGTCCATAGACATTTACACATAAAAAAGATTTAGAATTACCTGTGGGTTGAGCTTCCACAGCAATGAAGTGCTTGTTCGCTTCTACAGATAGTATTTGAATTTCTCTTGTGTCCCATAGAGTTGCCAGTCCTCCTTCTCTGCCCTGACTTTCAACTTCTAGAAAATTTATGTGCCTTCCTATCTTCTTGGTTATCCTTGCCATACTGGATCCATTGCATTTGGTTTCTTGTAAGAACATGATTTCCGGTCTATATTTCTGGAATTTGCGTTTCAGCATTCTGTGCTTTGCTTGGCTGTTTAGCCCTCTTCCATTCCAAGAAATGATCTTCATGATAAACTTGAGGGGTTATTGAAAGGACGGGAAGGCGCTAAGAGCCTTCATTTTCCCTGAGTTGATCATTATCATTCCTAGCTCCTGCAGAGCTTCATTGCTTGTCTTTCGGCCCCTTTTCTTCTTTTGCCGTGAGCTTGATGAGTTCCATAGAAGACTCTTCGGGTGGAGACTATTACCTCTTGCGATGCCTAGCTTTCTATGTTGCCTTTCTAGAGCTGCTTTCTGCCTTGCTGTAAACAGATCACTGATTTTTTTGATTTCTTCTTCTGGTACCGTTTCTATACCTTGATTTTTCCAATTTTCCACTATGGCAGGTAGATTCATCCCTTCCCGGGCTAAAACTTCCTCCAGCTCAATGTCCTCGCTCCCTCCATCACTGGTCAACATGTCTGTATCCTCCTCCGGCTCTTCTGGTTGCTCCCCCATTTGGACTTCATTGTTGTTTTTGTCCTCTTCCTCTTCTTTCCTGGTTCGTTCCTCCTTGTCTCTTGGCTCCTTATCTGCTGCTTTGGTTTTCTGTATCTCCTCTGAGTCTGTCTCCAAATCCAAGAGCTCAAAAGTATTGCTGTTGTTGTTTCTTTCTATTCCTGTTCTGTATGCCCTTCTTCTGTTGGCTCTCTGCCTTGACTTCGGGGTTATAAAGTTATCTTTGCCTTTATTTGCTGGTTCTATTTTGATGTCCTCCTCCTTCTTGTTCATAGGGCATTCCCTTATTAGATGTCCGTGTTCATGGCATTTCCGGCAGCGAAACGGTATCTGCTCATAGTCTATTGCCTGAAAATAATCCTCATCCCTGTATTCGAGCCATAATCCCTCGTATAGTGCCCCTGATACATCCATTTCCACGCATATTCTTGCGTAGGAGGTGTATTTCTTCTGTAATGTTGCCTCTGAAGCTTTAACAAAAGTCCCCAACTGGTCTCCAATCTGCTTTAGAGCATTCAAACCCCAATAATCTATCAGGAGAGAAAACAAGCGGATCCACACTGGAACCTGAGTGAAGGATTCCTTCTCCGGAACAAAGTTCGGTTTCCATGGTCGCATGTATAAACCAGCTGAGGCCATGAAATACGGGCCTCCATCGAAAATCTTGTCCTTGTCTTCCAGGTTAGTAAACACAACTGTAAAAAAACCTTTGGCTCCCAAATGCAGTTTAACATCTCCTCTGGGCTTCCAATGCTGTCTGATCCACTGACACAAGGCTCTTTCAGTTGGCCACATTCCCATGAACTTGCAAATGACTGCATGTTCTGTCATGTGCTCTCTATAGGCTTGTATTTCTGGATCTGTTATTACAACTCTAAGACTATCAGCTTTCCTTGGTTTACAAATACCGTTTTTTGTTGAGTCGTTGTTGGGGTTCGAGCTTGTGTCCCCTTCCTTCTCTTTGTTCCCCCGCTTGCTGTCTGTGGGCTCCCCGTTTGCTCCTTGTTGTTTTTCCTTGTTTCCTGTCAGATTTTGTCCTGAAGCGTTTCTGTCTTCATTATCTTCCAAACCCTCATCTTCTTTGCCTTGGTTTATTGTATTACTGCTTGGTTCATTGTCTTCCACTTGTGTTTTCTCCTTGTTTTTCCCGCCACTCTGCTTGAGCCTGTCATTCCCGGGGATTCTGACTCCCTCCTTTGCTTGCTGTCTCTGTTTCTGCATGATTATTTGTTTATAGGTGGGGGTCCCAATGGACCCCTCTGCACCCATCTGGACAGTCAGCTTTTGTCCCCTTCTCAACAGTGCTGCTATCCGTGATCTGTTCCTTTCCAGCGCTGATACTGTAGCAGTTACTCAGAAACCCTTGTTTCCGCCATGGACTCCTGCATGGTTGCAACTTTCTTTCCAATATCAATCTTAAAATGTTTTAGTTTTTGATATATTTTTTTAAAAAGTTTGGTAGGACTTTTCTTTTCATTATCATAAAAAACAGACATATTATGCCTATACGCCAAATGGTTAGGTGGCCTTAATCTGCCCAATGGGAAACTAGGTCTGTTGGCCACGTAACGACATGATAAGCAAACCAAAAACAAAATAGAATAAGTCTATCCATCCATGATAAAAAAGTCTAATTGTCCTTACACTGCCTAACATCTAGATATCTGTATACATACTGAAGGTGCTAAAAATATAAAAAAAAATGTTTCATATACTAATAAGTAAAGAGAAGTGATACCCAAAACTACTCATCAACTATTGAGTCACCCAAAGCCGGATCCTTAACACTTGTCCCGGGAAGTTCAGATTGTGGAATGCATGGGATATGCCTCTCGACATGGCTAAGGCAATTGTTTTACTGTTGTAACTAAAATTTGATTTGCTGAAAATATTTTTTATAGTCTGGTAAAGCTTGAGCATTCGTGGCCAATCCTGGGGGGATGTGCTTTAGGGCTTTAACCAAAAGGCCCTTTAATAACAGATACGTGTGCACAATCTGCTTATACTAATAAACCCAACCTCAAGAATGCCCTGGATCAGGCACCAGGGTATGCCAATCATCTAAGTCAAGGTCCAACATTCCCACTATCTCATTTAACTCTAATTCCCATTTGGCGATGAGTTGACGAACTAGGGCCAAGACTGCATGATACATTATCCTTGCTTCTTCAATAATCCTAGAGGTGGAGTTGCGTCCATGCGATTTACTAGTAGGTGTGATGGGATTGTTGGAGGTACTTGCCGAATTGGCCTTCTTTTCATGCCCACGAGAGCCCCGAATGGTCCAACCTCCTCCAGAAGTAGCTTGGGCCATGATGCAGCACCGGTAACACAGATAAAACAAAACTGAAACCCACAAATTGATACCCAGGATGCCGAGCCGAAATGAGCCACAACCCAGGAGCAGAGCACTACTGAGAGTTGCACTTGAGAGGATCTATCAAGGTAATTGATGGTAAGAACCACAACCCATGAAAAACCCAATGATGGCCCCAATTTTGGACCCATAGTCTTATAAAGAAGACATCCCAACGTCCAGAAACATAAGTCTAACAAACAATCAAAACAGCCGAGGGAAGAATGGCCAACCAAAGCAGTGTTTTGTAGAGGCCTAAGAATATTCAAGCCATAGCCACAAAATGCTAGAGGAGAACCAGGGTTGGGGCACTCGTGATAGAATGAGAGAGACCATAAGTGGCTTGTCGACCTAATAACTAGAACACCCATACGAGCCAACAAAACTCCATAGAGCACACACAAAAGGAATAAAGAAAATGATACAACCTTCAAGAAATTCAGAGATGACCATACTCATTTCTAGAGAATACATTTCCCAAACCATTTTATACAAAGCATATCTCTTCTCCCATGAAACCCTGAGACATGAAGAGCTTGTCATGAC
This sequence comes from Pinus tabuliformis, assembly GCA_031772625.1. Taxonomy (NCBI): domain Eukaryota; kingdom Viridiplantae; phylum Streptophyta; class Pinopsida; order Pinales; family Pinaceae; genus Pinus; species Pinus tabuliformis. The sequence goes on along the minus strand of CM062809.1, from coordinate 561,336,261 downwards.
AGAAATAAGTTAGAAGACTGAGCACATACCCGAGACTGATGACTTGAACTCATGATGAATGAACCATAGCCTTGTAAATTTCTGCCACATAATTCTGTCGTAAGTTGCAAGGATGCTCAATTCCAAAATTATGTCGAGCCCATACACAAACAAAAAAATTATGAGATTGAACACCGAAAATGTTGGGAGCATGTTGCATTAAACTGACCTTGCTACCTTCATAATTTACATTGATTTCTTTCAGACATGCTACCACTTCTCAATGTGATACGAGCATGTGGAGGGTGGTGAAGGATTGCCTTGGGATCAGGAAGATTTCCAACACATAGTACTATGACCGCTATTAAACCGCTCACACCACGATCAAGGAAATGGGTCTTGATCATGGCGGGATTGCTAAATTTCCTTATTATCCCATTCCAAGATTGTATTGAGGGGCTGAAAAAAGACTTCTAGTGTACTAGGGGGCCAATCCAGCTCAATGGATCTTCCCTCATGAGCACAACCCCAATTTTCTAGGAGATCCACAACTTTATTTCCCTCTCACCTCACATGAGAGGTTAGGATATAATCAAAGCTAGAGAGGAGATCGTCGACTTCTTGGACTAATCGAGCGATGCTCCAACTGTGGCTAAGTTTTTCCCATCATGCTCCTTCATTCAACTTTTTAATGATTTCTATCACCATCGTTGAGTCTTCTTCGATGACAAGTTTCCGGTAACCCATTATAATATCAGGGTGGGGACCTTGTTTAACAACATTAAATTTTGCTTCATTATTGGTTGCAAAATCACAAGCCGCCACATAAATCAATCTCGTCCTCTTCCTTGAATCCCAAAAGAGCCCTCCATAACCCGCTATACCCAGATTTCCCTTGGATGCACCATCAAAACTTAGTTTAAGAAAATAATTCAGAGGAGTAGATAAATGTTTGGGAGACACTACAAGGGCAATTAGAATTTTCCATGAGCGTGGGGCAATCATGAAAGGGGAAAATTTAGCATATGAATAATTCTAGCTTCATTAGGAGTTACTAACCAGTCATCTAGATGCCATTTCTCTGCCAATATTATTTCTAAAATGTTTTGGACCATGCCTTGCCAAACAAACTTTAGGGTTTTACGGCAGTCTTCAAATATCCCATTGTTTCTTTCCTTATAGATAGCCCAGAGGAGGAATACTAGAGCCAAAGTCCAAGCTCAATTGAGCACCAGGCTTGAAAATATACCTTTTCGCCATAAGAGAAGGCTTTCCTTAATGCTTTGGAAGTCTCTATCCATATGGTAAAAAATGGTGCCAAGCTACCTCCATTGATGATTAGCAAAAGAACAAGAATTCAAGAGATGTTCTAGGTCTTCATTATGTTGCCCACATAAAGAGAAAAATGATGGGCCATGCATACCACGTTTTTGAAGTTGATCCCAAGTGAGGATTATCCCTTTACAAACTAGCCATAATAAGTAAGCTATTTTCAGCCAGAGTGGACCAGACCATATGTTCTTCCATAGATGGTTGTATTGATTCTGATGATCCTCTAATCGAAGTTTGTATGCCTCCTTAATATTGAAAATACCTTGGGTAGAGTAACCCCATTTGAGAATGTTTGGTCCATCCAGACTGTTGATTTTTTGAGATTGTCATTCTTTATCCAATCATTTACATTGATCAAATATGGGTGCATTGCGTCAATCCTGATAATTTTTCCATTGTCTCCATCCTGAGGTCTCTCTCGAGGGTTTCCAGAATTGATCCACTTGCTGATAATTCTAACTAGTGGTGTAAAGAAATATCTCCCCAAGGTCTTTCCAACTGAATAACTTCTGTCTCTGTAGCCATAAATCTTGCCAAAATAATGTTGTTTTTCCATTTCTAATTTCCCAAAAAAAGTGTTGAGTGACTAGGTCTTTATTACTTGCTGCCACGTTCCATATGAGGACCTCTTGGGTGGATATTGGTATCGAATAATGTACTCTATCTGAAGTGACATGCCATATTTTCTAGTCCATATGTTTTTTCCATAGGTCTTTTCCTCCCTTGATCCATCGCCACCATAATTTAGCACCCATTACTTGATTCAAGATGAACGAATCCCTGAGTCCCAAAACCCCACCATCTTGGATCTTGTGAGATGTGGCCACAAAAGCAATGCCCATTTCTTCAATTGCTACGCTCCACCCCATAAGAATTTTTTAAAAATATCTACCATAACAGTGTAAGAAGTCTTAGGGACAACCATCCCAGATAGTTGATAAATAGGGATCGATTGGAGAACTACTTTAAGAAGTACAATCCTACCTGCTATATTGAGCACTCACAAAGGCTATCTTTTCAACTACGATTGGATATTTTGGAGCAGACCTTTCCAACATGAGGTTTTAGGGAGTTAGAAACCAGAGGCATTCCTAGATATTTGATAGTTAATGAACCGATCCCAAAGCCCAACATCCAAGAAAGGAAGGTTTGGATATTCATATGGGTATTGAAGAAAAATATATTTGACTTGTCATTATTGATTTGGGTACCCAAGGTTGACATGAAGTCCTGCAGAATAGCTTTGACCCTTCTTACTTCCATCAACGCGACTTGACATAATAATATAATGTCATCCACAATTTGTTGGTGGGTAATGGGGAGATCGTTGCCCCAGGGGCACAGACTCTTGATTTGGGATGATTGAGCCATTGATCTCAGGTATCTTCCCAAGACCCTCGGTTACTAGAATAACAAGAAAAGGGGAGATTGGGTCACCTTGTTTCAAGCCATAGGAAGGGTTAAAGGTTTGGGAGGGGGAGCCATTTAACAAGATTGAAAAAACAGGAGACGAGATAAGAGACAAGATCCAATTTAGCCAACGCTTCTCAAATCCAAAAGATTTGAGAATACTGATAAGGTAGGTCCAAATTAGTTGATCATAGGATTTCGAAAGGTCTAGCTTGATCATCATGCCAGGGATTTTATGTTGCTTCATAGAATGGAAAAGTTATTGGGAAGTAATAATACCATCCAAAATTTGATGACCTTCCACAAAACTAGTTTTCTTAGGGGAGATAAGACCAGGAAGGAGAGGCTTCAGGCGTTTAACAATAACCATGTAAATGATCTTGTAAATGACATTACACAAGGCGATTGGCCTAAAGCCCTGAGAGTCTTCATATTTGGCAGTTTTAGGAATAAAGCAATAAATGTGGAATTAAGAATTGGACATACCTTTTGATTGCAACAAGACTACTCCACCACCTCCAGAATATTGTTACCGATGAATCTCCAAGAAACTTGATAGAATTCTGAAGTGAATCCATCTGGACCTGGTGATTTTTTTTTTAGCCATTCCTTTGACAACATCCTCTATCTCCTCCAGGGTAACCACTCGCATGAGTTCCAGGTTCTGGTCACGAGAGATGAGTGGAAGAATGTGCCTAGTTATTCTCTGAATAGTTTCCGGTCTATTCTCCGGAGATTCCGTGAGAAGAGACTGGAAATGGTTTACCACCAGTATTTTCATCTCTTCATGATGAACAACTCTATTCCCCGAATCATCCTTAAGGGATAATATTCTATTATGTTATCGATGTTGGACCATAGCTTTGTGGAAAAACCGAGTATTCTTCTCCCCTTGATGAAGCCATTGTATATGAGATTTATGCTTCCACATAATTTCTTCTTGTTATGTTCTTTCTTCCAGCTTGTTGACCAGTCTTCCTTCCTCCAATGAGGTGCTCTCAGATCTGCCTTCACTAATGATTTTTTTTTGAATTTCTTGCATTTGGTTTTGAAGTTGGTGCTAATATTTTAGAATGTCGCAGAACTCTTCTTGATTCCATCTCTTGATCTGGGTTTTTAGGTCTTTTAATTTTAGGTGAAAAGTGTGCATGTGGTTCCTCCCTTGGGCTGAGCTCCCTTTCCACCAAATTTCCACTTTTTTCATGAACATGGGGTCCCTGAGCCAGAAATATTCAAATCTAAAGGGACGATTTTTGGGAGTCATTTTCAGGTCAATCTCTAGCCTGGTCGGCCAATGATCTGAACCCATGCATCGGATAATGGAGGTTTCAAGAAAAATGTCACGACTAATTACATGCTTTGACACTAGAAATCGTTCAAGTCGTGAAGCTACATGATTTGTTCCTCCACACCAATTGTTCGATTTATACACCCCATTATTTTTTGGCATATCTACTAGACGTGTCTCCTTTATTGTGTACTCGAATGCTTCCATTTTCGTATCCATGCAACGCAGGCCTCCCCTATTTTCTTCTAATGAAATAATTAGGTTGATGTCACCTCTAACAATCCACATCTCCTCTGGGTAAAGTCTTTTGAGCTTTCTAAGATCTTGAAGGAAAACCCCTTTTTCTCCTGGAATATGAGGCACATATATCCTTGATAATAGAGCCCAATGACAAGTACCAATGTGTCGAAATTTTCTTGAGAGAATTTGAGGCATACTAACCCAGTCTTCAAATGTAATTTAAGTAGGATTCCATAAGATAGCAAGCCCTCCTGGACTTCCTTTGGAATCCTGGGCTACCACCTCATACCAGGGTTTGAAATTTTTAATTAGGTCCTTTAGCCTAGTCTCTGAGATTTTAGTTTCTTGGAGAATCACAATGCTCGGCTTGTATCTTTTAAGACAATCTTTCAAGTACCATTATTTGCCTCTACTATTGAGGCTTCGCACATTCCAGGATGAGATAATCATTGGGAACGCTTATTAATTTAGTGGAAGACCACAAAAATCGGCACCACCCTAGCCAAGTTTACCAAAAAATATCTCACCATCGTATGGATTCTTGAAAATTATTTATGCCTCTTTTCTTACCTCCTTTTCCAGAAACACTTAGCTTTGCTTCTTGGCTTGGCTAAGAACCCAAGTGATTTGGTTGGTCCAAAGAAACCGATCCTTTTTTATCTCGATATTATTGAAAAGTTTCCTTGTATAGTTGCTTATGGTCCTCAGGAATGAACCTTTCATCTAGGTGCCTCCATTCGTTCAGTAGTTGTTTCATGATCTATTCTTCTACACTGAGATCCTCCTTCATTCCATCGATTTCCATATTGACTTTATCTTTAGTTTTCCCCTAGCCTTCTTTTTCCTACGGTTCCTCCTCAACTTTCCTCTTAGATTTTTGGCCACCCATTGGAGTTTCATCTTCCTACGTTAAGATATTGTATCGATTTTGGTTGTTAGGAGCCTTGCGAGGTTGTTGTTGGCCTATGCCTTGATTATTTCACGTGTTGTGCTTCTTTGGACTTCCTGAAATCCATTTGAATCATCCTGAGATTTTGCTGCAACCTTATCAGTCTTAGACGTCATGGGTTCAGATTGATTAAGAGGGTATTATTTGCAAAAGTGGATGTATTAATGACATCTTCTGCAGTTAAATGGGATATGTTCATAGTCCAATGGTTGTTTCCATACCTCATCCTGGTACTCCAACTCGATAAATTCTGGTAGGGGCTCTGTTATATTAATGTACACATAGATCCAGGTGTATGAGGTATACCTTCCTTGTCTTATTGAGTCGACAACCTTAACAAATCTCCTAATGGAGTTTCCAATTCCTTCCAATATTTCTGGATCCCAAAAATCCATAGGGATGCTGAATAATCTAACCCATACTAGGGCTGCCATAGATTTCTCCTCATCTAGGTTATAGCATTCCTCCCAATGTCGCATGAAGAGACCAACATTGTAGTAGAAGTATGGACCATTTTCAAAAACCTTCTCCTTATCTTCAAGACTGGTAAAGATCACTGTAAAGAAACCCTGAGCCCCCAACTTCAAATCTATATTCCCTTTTGGTTTCCATTTCAGTTGGATCCATTTAACCAGATCTCTTTCAGAGGGCCAAAAGCCTATAAACTTGCATATCAACGCATGGTCTTTCACAAATTTTTGATAATGCTCCAATTTATTATTGAGAATTGGAAATCAAGGCTTCTTCACTACTCTTGGCAGGCATTGTCCCCATATTATTTCTTTCCACTGTGCTCCCAATATCAGGCTACATTTTCCTCCTCCTTCAGCTCCATTTGCAGCTGCGGCTCCTCCCCGACTGCTCGATTCTCTAGTCGTTATGCTTATATAGGAGGGGATCTCTCCGCTCTCGCCTAACGCTCTCATGCCCCAATTAGAGATGCAGTGTAACACACCATCCTTTTGTTTGTGAAGAGACACTTTTGCGGCTTGTTCTGAATCTGCAAGTTAAAACCCTAGTTTTTGTAGACACCAATTTTTGATATATTTTATTTGTAATTAATATAGTTTTTTATTTTGTGATTATTATTATTATTTTCTAATATTGTGTTTAACTATAAATTATGTACTAAATTCATTATATTTTCCCAATATATTACAATATAAGGAGTATCTATTCATGAAACAAGAAGATATATGTGTTTGGGTGTACACAAAAATATTTTAGTGAAGAATATTACAAGCTTGGTGAGATGGATAACTAACCTAGATGTGTTGGATTACTTTTATGACTCCCTACAAGTCCATCATATATTTATGTCCCCAGATCGTATTCTCTCTCTTGTCAAAGGAATATCAAATTCATTACATGAGGAGGTAATACAAAAAAGGGCTTAGGTGATGCCAAACGAGTCAATGCTACCTTTTTATGTGGATTTTAATCCAAGAATTCTATATGAGATATTATTCCACTAACTCTAGGATGTATTGAGGCCTATATAATGGATCCATTCTCAACTGTCATGAGGGTAAAAGAGTAGGGGATTAGTAGGGCAAAGTTAAGGGATGATAATGACTTACTCTTGAAGGATGGCCAGTTTTTCGAGTTGCATTTAGTGTATCACCTAATAGATCCATATTTTCTTGGCTCCATCACTTCTATATCTCCATCAATAATACATGGTGAAGGTTTTGTTGTATTGTTTCTAGACTTAGTTGTGCTACAGGAAAGTGAGGGTTTGCTAGTAAAGAGCCCTAAACCTAAAAAGAGATAGAAGGTAATATAGAACAAAGTGGGGTGAGTTTCATTGGTGGTGGGTAAAGATGTTTCACTTGATCATATTATAGATCTGGTTAATACATCCTTGGTGGGTAAGTTTTCAAGACCTATTAGGTTTCTCAGGTCTATTGTCTAGTCTTAGGTTATGGTCCTATGTTTCATGGTTTGATGCAAGGTTGGTGTGGGTTCATTTTGAAGTATAAGGGGAATTGCTTATTCATCCTCAAAGGGATCTAGTTTATCAATAGTGCCCACTCTCCCTCAAGCCTTGATGCACATTTCCTGATGCTTCCTAAAAAACATTAGAGAGATACCCAATTTGGGTAAAACTCCTTGGTTTACCAAATGGATTTGTCCATTGAATAGGCCAATAGGGCTATTAAGAACCTCTTGGGATGTTCCATTTGGTGGATGATAGCTTCATTCATAGTTTAAAGCACTTGGTGGTTTAGGTGTAGATTGATCTAGACATTTCTAAGGGGATTCCATGTTTCTAGGGAAAAATAGACATACTTAGCCCTTGGATTAATATGGTCATATCTAGGTAGAGTGTTCCAAACACTTTTCATAGATGTTCTAGAGGATGATGCCAAAGAAGAGTTCTTTGGTTTTTTGGGTCTTTAGGTCTCTGTCTAAACATGATATACATATGCAAGAGCATAGTTAAGTTCTATTAGACATGAATTCTACTGGTGGTAATGTGTAGAATAATATTAAATTTGGGTACTTCTCAGTACAATTGATTTAAGGATATCAAAGTCTCCCTGCACTAGTGGGATTGACACTTCATGTAGTTCCTTAAGGAACTTTCTCACCATCCATGAAATTGAAGTATCCTAGCCTCTTTGGTGCAAGGACCACTGCTGATGTTCTTTTGGGTGACTCTTATCATACTAAAGTTTTGGAAATTTCTCTTTGGTCCTTTCATGGTGTGGATGGGGGTTTGACATCCTCCATTCATTCATTAGTAGGTAGTGGAAAGTATCATTAGAAGAAAACACTTCTATTTGGTTCAATAGGAAAACAAAAGTTAAGGTATTAGATGATATCTTAGAGCTATTCTACTCCTCATGAACCTTAAATATATGTGAGGATTCCTCAACCTCTCTAGTGAGTAATTCCAAGGGGCTGACCACTACAATATATGATCAAGGGGAGAGCCTCTAGTCACATAGTATAGTCCTTTGGGAATTTTTGGTTTTGATATGTTGTAGAAAATAAAAGGTCTCTTTGTGGGTGATAAGTATGCTTTGAGACATGCCCAAAATGTGTGGTGAAAAAAATTAATCAAGGAAGACATAGATCAATTATTAGGGCCTTAGAGAATTCCAAGCCCATTTTCACTAATGAAAGTCCTCTCCATGAACATGTTTGAGGTTAGGGGTCCTAGCCAAAAAATATTCCTAAAGAGTTTAATTAATGTAGAACATCCTATAGTTATAATTCTTCAAGATATTATTGGGTTGGGAGCTCCTTTAGTATTGATGTTGAAAAAAATCTATTTTGAGCGTGGCATTTTTTTATCTATTATTTCTATTTGTTTGTTCAAAGGGATTATAATGGGTTTCAAGCATGATGTATCTTTTATCAACACTTTTTCCATTTTTTCTAGTCTATGTATAGAACTCTTCATTATAATCTTGGTCTTCTCGATCACCCTACTCAACATCTATGATACATATGAAGATAATCAAACATTTTAGGAAAAAGATATATAGTTCCAAGTATGTAAATATGATGGTTTAGTATTTTTTTTCTTGGTGGGGAGTGGGTGGATCGATGGAGGAACTAATTTTCATAATACATAGATCCAAAATCTAAGGAGGAATCTTTAAATTAGATACCATGATTGATTTTTTTCTTAATTGGTTGGAGGCATTTCATTTGGTGGACGTCAAACCTTTGAAGGTGAAGACAACTTCGTTAAATACCAGAGTAGGTATTAATGGGATATTAAAGAGGTTGGATAGGTTTCTTATTCATGACTACCTCTTTCTACAAATCTATAGGGTTTGATCATGGGTTTGCAGTAATAACGTCTCACAATATTTCCTAGTGTTACTGGAAATTGAATTTCCAACGAAAAAAACCATGGTTTCCCTTTAAGTAAAATCCTAGAATGGTTTTTGAGGATGACTTCAAGGCTCTAGTTAAAGATAATTGGTTTTCTTTACGTCCTTCACTTGGTTCATCTACTTGTAATTAGTTTCCAAACATGGTAAAGGAGGTAAAAGAAAAGGTCGTGGCATGGGCCTCTCTTAGGTTCTAGAATAAATATTTTCATTTGAAAGAGTGTAGGATAGTTTGGCTAGATGTTACTTGGTTTAGGGGGAGTTATTCTAAGTGAGGAATATTTGAAAATAAATAAATGTTTGAAGTCTACAATAGAATTTGTTTTATTGGACATAGAATGTGATTGGAGGCTAAAAAGCTAGGAAACTTGGCTAGCACTAGGTCACAATAATAAAATCTATTTTCTTGATTTCACTTATCATAGGAGTATATGAAACATGATTTAGGAGGTTCTAATTGAGGATGGAATTCAAGTAAGGGATCTATAGGGTTTAGAATCTATGGTGGGAAGTCACTTTGAATCTATTTTAAGGCACCTATCTGTACTAATAATGCAAAAGTCCCAAAAGTGGCCTGAGATTTTCCTAGGATATTGTGGAGGATATATATGAGAAAATTTAAAAGACAATGCGAAAAATGAAGCTTTTGGCTATTCTTGTCTCTTTCAGAAAGGATAGAATCCATAGTTTAGATGGATAGATGTTGGTATTTGATATATATTTATTTGATATCATTAGCAATGACCTTGTTTGGGTTATGGAGGAGGCTTGATTAATGTCAAGGACCTTTGAAATTTTAGTGTGACATTCTTATCTCTCACACTGAAGGTTTATTTTCCCACCTCTTTTAATGAAGTTTTTCCCCTCCCTCTGTGTAGAAACTTATATAAAAATAAAATCAAGATTAATATCTTTGAGGTAAAAATTGGTTTTCTCTAGTTACGTGTTAGCTAATAAAATTGGCTTCTTGGAGGGAAGACAGATACATGAAGCCATCATTTCAAATCAAGGGGGTATTCATTTTATAAAAATATATAACGTTAACGATTTTGGCATTGGGAGAACTTGGGGCTTTGAAGGTATGGGATGGTTCATAAGTTAAAGTGGGAAGGGATGAAATTATGGGTTGAAATCAAAGCATTTTCTTAGCATAAAAAATCAAGCAAATAATCTTCAAGATCTAGGGAAAGTCAATTTAAATCTAAAATTTAAGCCAAAGGTATATACTCTCTAGAGACATTACACAAGATCTTGGGTTTGAGGGTGTTAATGTTCATATGTAGAATTACTTTCTAGAAAAGTTAAAGAAGTCACATCGCTAGTTGTCTACCAAGAAAGATTCTCTGGTTTAGTTTATAATGTTGCATACTCGACAAATCAAGGCTACAAGGTGGTGGTCAACTAGGGTAAGGTGAGGAAAAAATGGTATTAAAATAATATATAGAGGAACACTTCCCATACCAAGGTAGTGGTTCTCATGTGTCTAACTCTTGATGGTAAGCCTTTAACTTGGAGTCAACTACTTAAACAAGGGGGAAGAAGGTCTAGGTACCCATCTTTTGTCAAACTACTAAATGAAGTAAATGAGCAACTCTTTCTTTAATGTCAATATTATATTCACTTTGGAAACATTTGGAGAATTTCATGGGATCTCAATAATTATGTTAGGTTCCATTTTTAGATCAAACTTTGCAGAAATGTTATAAAAATAGGGACCTAAATAAGTAGAGGGTGCTTCCCTACCTAATAGTATGGGAATTTGGATTGTATGTATAAGTTTTAATCCTTTTATATTAATGCAATGCATACATATATTATTAATAAAAAAATGTAAAACACTAGAAATCACAATTACACAAAGGTATACCTTAGAAACCCAAATCAGGTGTAGGTTTTAACCCCATACAGAAATTACCTGCATACAAATTCTAAAACATAGAAAATAAATAATGCAAGAGCATAACACATAAAACACATATACATAGATATTTTCCCCTGGATCCCAAAATCCGGACTACCAGCTTGATTTTTCATTATGTTCCTTTCAATGTTACAATATGTATTTATACATGCCGAAGCATCCAATACCATCGACCAAAAACCATCGCGTCTAAAACCATGGACCAAAAACCATCATGTCCAAAACCATGTGGGAAAACCATGAACAAAACCATAGGTAGGTCCACCCAACCTGATATAGGGTCCAAAAAAAATTTCCCCAGGGTGCTGCCCTAGACCCCGTAGAGGGGGGCTACTTGATCCCCTCAAACCCCTTGGACAGAGGGGGCTACCGCCAGTCCGTGAACCCCCTGCTACGCAATTGGTGCAATGAAGGGGGTGCTCCACTCCTCCTCTAACCCCTCGTTTAACTACGTAGGCTAGTCGTGGAAGTAATATAACACAACCCAACATCAGGGAAGCCAAAAAACTATTTAGAGGCACACCTCTAATTTTTATAATTAATCAACTTCATTGCTTATAGTAAAATATATAGGATCCTATGGAATACAAAATTCCTAATCCATGAGGTAGGATTAAACTACAATCTTAATCCCTTAACTAGAATTTCAAAACCATGGGTTGAATCATTATGCACCACAAATCACCAAAAATGGATGCAAAAAGGTATCCTATATATATATATATAAAGGCCACAATATATATATATATATATATATATATATATATATATATATATATATATATATATATATATATATATATATATATATATATATAGATATATATATATATCTATATTGTGGCCTTTTACCCAACTACAAACCCTTAGGATAGGTAGGTTTTCACCCCCTTCTTATGAACCATCCACTATATATGGAAAAATGAATTGCATGTGGGGCTAGTTGTGGAAAAAATGTAATAGGTATTCAAAATTCTCCTAGTTTTTATTTTTTTGCATACAGGGGGTTTCTAGAGTACTTGATAAATAATCTAAGGTATCAATCCATATTGTTTCTCTACACCATGATAATTTATAATTTCTCATATAATTTTTTAATGAACATGTAACATTTTCCAGAGTATCCACCTTCACTAGAAATACCTTCTTATCTTCAACCATGACTCCCATAAAGTGATATGGCACATCAATGTGATTTTTATTAGAATGATAATATGGGTTCTTTTTTAGAAGGCTTGCACTCTAACTGTCACAATATAAACTTATATCTTCTTATACAAACCTAATACCAGGACAAAATGTTTGTAGCCATATATCTTCCTTACCTACATGAGTGGCTAGAATGTATTCAACTTTTGTAGTTAAGAGTGAAACTACAAATTCCCTCTCAGTAACCCAACTAATTGCTTCTCTAAATAGGTCAAGAACATTGCCACTTGTATATATTATTTAATCCATATCCCTAGCCTAGATAGCATAAAAAAATCCATGTATGTTCAACGCTTTGTCTTCTTAGATATAATTTGGTAACAAATTCCACAATATGTAATGCCACACAAGTACCTAAGAACCCTCTTTATATTTTTCCAATGCTCCTTACCTAGTTTTGACATATGCCTACTCAAAAATCCCATTGCATGTGTAATATATACTCTAGTATAAGCCATTGCACACATCAAACTGTTGATAAAACTAGCATATGGAAAATTGGAAATGTCCTCTTCATCATTTTATGTATTGGGATGCTGATATGCAAATAGTTTTACACATATAGGAATAGGGACCTTGATCAGTTTACATTCTTGCATATTGTTGTAGTTTTTGCAACAACCCCTCCAAAAATTTCAAATCCTTAAAATTTTTGGAGCCCCTGTATTGTGCGAGAACTTTCCACATCTTAAGAATCTGCTCAAAAGCTCACTAGACCAGAAAATCCTCGTGAGAACCTAAAGTTTCCCTCTAAGTCAAGCTAAGTCACAAATCTAGTTCAAGCAAGTCAGTCGTAGCTTCAGAATGCGACTCTTTCCATCACTTGCGACTAGTGCGACCTATGCGACCCGAGCATTGTAAGATTTTTGAGTCGCATCAGTCGGATATTGATAGTTTGCGACCCTTGAAACCCTTGCGACCATTGCGACCAACAGGTCAGAAAGGTTGCAAATGTCACAAGTGATACCTATCGCGACCACATGACCCTTGTAACATTACGACCAACAGGTTGCACTTGAAACCCATGCGACCCTCGCACATGCGACCAAAAATATAAATAGTAGGTTACCCTGATTCATTTGTAATAGCTCCTTTGGTCGCACGAGAGACGAAGGAGGATTGCGACTTGGGTGCACAAATTTCTCTAGGTAGGTGACCTTTCACCTTCCTGGTAATCATTTTTCCGGTCCAAGTGTCATTCTCTTCCACCCCGACCCTCCACATTCCACCCTAGGGTGTTTTTTATCTCCATTTTGGCCTAGGTTTTCACCTCAAACCTAAAATCAATTACTCTGGCCCCGTGCAGTCTCTCTTGCCCCCCTCATAGCCATTCCTTGACCTTAATCATCCTTGTTTTTGCTAGTGAGCCTCACCATCTCGCTATCAAGAATTCCAAACCTCCCTTAAGCCCCAATTTTTCCTCCTTAGCCTACCCAAAGCCTAGGTCGCATGGCCCGCAACCGCGATACCATAATTCTAGCGACCTTGGGACTTAGCAACTCCGCGACCTCGCGACCCCCATGACCTCTAACTCATATACCGAGTCACTAATTCATGCTATTTTCCGTACGACCCATGCGACCTACCTTCCAATGCGACTTGCCAAAAGGCCTCGTGACAGCGTTTGAAATTGATTTTATTTAAGCAGTTTCTGTTTAATTTTCATCGCATTTCTCTCATTGTGTGATTATCTGTTCGACATGCCAGGTGACGTAGAAATCGAGTGCATCTCCATCTCCTCCTTCAAATATGAGATGGCACCCCCAACTATGAAGGTCGCTCATAGAAGCTCGGGAAGTAGTTCATTAGAAATCTACCAATACGAGGAACCACCCATCTATGGGTACACTGCCAACAATATCAATAAAACTACAAGACCCTCCTAGTAATCTATGAAGAGTTCATGAGGACGGACATATCGGAAACCCTCAAGGATTTCCCGATATCCCTGAATGTTAAGAGGTCTAAACTGCACAAGATAGCATCACATCATATGATATTTCTGTGCATGGAAACTATTGACTAGGTCCCGCAGAATACATATACAGATTCATGGATGATTAGGGACCACACTAGAGCACCCTTAGTTGCAATATCCCCTACAGATATTTCCACCTACTACAGACTCCCTGAAATATAGGAGACCTTCAATACCCAGTGGGTCACTGGTTTTGCAACTTCGGTTAAGGATATCCTAAGGGAATGGTGGCAGGACCCATCAAAATTCCGGATTAGAGCAGTTTAGGCACACAAGACAGAGGGGCTACAACAAGTATATCAACTGATTATCATTATGATGTGTCGCTTGTATGGTAAATCAGACTGTGACGTATTCTACGGTACCGGGGTTCCTCTCATGCACGTTGTTTCCACCCAGGGAACAATTTTCAGCTGGACGAGCATTCTGGCATCATCCCTAAAGACAAACATTACTACAACCAAGCATCCAGAGCCAGAGCAACCACCATAATTCTACATAGATTCATACCTCCTAGATGTTGTCTGCACGAGATGCCAATTTGAGAATTGGAGCTATCACAGGGATACATCACCGACCAGCCTCGTGCACCACCACTATAAGGTTTTCTAGGACACTTCCTACAAAGGTATGATAGATGTTATTTCTGAATATTTGATTGCCCCGCTATCCCTATTTGGTGAGGAACCACCATGCATGTCAAGGAGGGCTATGGAGACCGTGGTCAAGGTAGCACATTGGTTTCCCATCTAGGAGGGCACGTTCATCAAAGTCTTGGGTACCCATAAGCGCTCCAATTATCTATCTAGGTTTGTCACAGACAAAACACTCCTACAAGAAGTCTGCTACTAGATGACACAGGGTCATTCAAAGGTACTAAGAAAAGTCAAGTAGAAACCATGGCTTGCCTTCCTTCTTGTCATCAGATCATATATAGTTGAGAAATTCAAACAGGTGGAGACAAAAGTTGAAGCATTGAAAGGTAACCACTTTGTAAATATCAACTATCAGACGTACGATCCTGAGAAGGTCATGGCTACCCACTGCAAGAAAGAAAAATTCCGTTGGTCATATTCACATGCTAGACAAGGTCATGAAGATGGGGTAAAGAAATGGTATAATTGCACTAGGGAACTCAGGCTTAGCGAGCAACAAGCCAGAGAGGAGGAGCTCCTCGAGCACTCTCAGGAAAATGTGATTCTTCAAGAGAGAGCATCCACCATGAAGAAGAAACAATGGGAGACACAAAAGGGCTTCAGAAATTTGAAAAGCAGAAAGAAAAGGAGGTCGAAGATATTTTGAGTGACACGGAAGAGGAGGAAAATAATGAAACGCTAGAACAAAGGAACATTGCCTTGGCAAGGAAGAAGCAAGATCTCAAGAGGAAACAAGAACAAGAACTCAAGAAATCACAAGATTCTAGTGATCGAGGCTAGCTCAAAAAGAAGAGGTGACAAGAAGAGGAGGAAAGAGAGAAACAACTAGAAGAAAAGCTGGAGGAGGAGCGAAGGGCCCAGGAAAAAGTAGAGATGAAAAGATAGCAAGAGGAGCAATAGGCCAAAGAGGAGGAAGAAAAAAGGAGGCAATAACAAGAGCAAAAGGAGAAAGAAGAAAAGCTTAAGCAGGATGAGGAGCTTGAGAGGCAAGGAGCACTCGTTGAGAAAGAGAGAAAGTGGCAGGAGGAAGAATTGAGGAGTAAAGAAGAGGAAACCAGGAGAGTCAAACGAGGAGAGACCAGTAAAACATCTGAGCTGGACATGGAACAAAGTGAGCTACCCCCATTAGATGTTCCTCCTTCTACTCCCCTCATTGGAGGGCACCTTCCCTTACAAGAGTTGGGTTTCTCAGAAGGACAAGAAGAGGAGGTCCTAGATCTCACTAAACTCACCTTTGAAGATCAACCTCAAAATTGTGCAGGAAAGGAAAAATTATTATGCCAGGAATCTAGCAGTGCCATTAGCAGTCTCCACGACCAAGGAGATTGTGCCCAAAATCACTTTGACTCCAGAGATGATCACCTCGGTCGGGACAACTTTTGTAACCACCACAGAACATAATGTGGCCCAGATGAGAAAACAGGTCATGGACCTTCAGAATAGGCTTTACACATCTTAGCAAAGGGCTGCCAGTACAGAGTAGGAGAAAAGCAGAGCAAAAGAAGAGAATGTAGCCCTCTATTTAGTTCACTCAAGCACAACTGAATTCCAGGAAGCAATCAAAGGGGAGGCAGAGACCCTCAGGGAAGCCATGGCAATGGTTTATGAAGAGATGTCAAAGCTGCACCACACAGTGGCCCCTATATTGGCAATACACGTTCACACAAAAGAAAGAGCTGCAATGTTAATGGAAGTTGTAATTTCTCTAGAAAACATGCATGAGTGGTCCTTTAAGTACCCAAAAGCACCAGCGATAGTGCCTAAGAAAGATTAAATCAAAATGCAAAACGCCAAGGTTCAAATTCGCATCAAGATTCAATCAAAAGAAAAAATATCCAAGGATGTGGATAGGGTGTTGGCTTCCTATAGACACCTTTTCAATGGTCTAGAGTTTATGATCCAAATTCATTAAGTTCCATCTATTGGAGAAGTCAGAAAGGTAAGGAAGTAGTAGGATATCTCAAAGGAAGTGTAGGCTTTTGTTGATACATATAAACATACAACCCATGTAGAAGATCTGCTCGTCACAAAAGAAAATATTACATGCTATGTGGTGGAACCAGTAAGAATTTACACCAAACTAGTAACCTTGAATAACTAGGTGAACGTCAAATGGACCACCCTCATTCCAGATTCCCTTGAATGCCTGCATAGACATGATGAAGAGCAGTTGTAGATCACCCCCATCGCAACCGAGTACAAACAATGGCACACATACTTAATGGAGCGGCTCAACCTGGACATCCATGAACTTTCTATTATTAAATTGATAGATTAGATTAGTAGATTATTTTGTGATGTTTGTAATTTGATCGAATAAGACATTTTGGAGTATGAAAGGTCATGAGGAATTCCAAGAGTCATCAGGTAGATGAAAGGCCATGAGGAAACTCAAAAGTCAGGGGTAGGCCAAGAGTCACCTTCACTCTATAAATACACCCTCATGACCCATTGTAAAGGCCTTGGGCTGAGGACCTTTAGAGACATATTGCTTAAGAGAAATTATTCTCTTCTAATTGATGCAAGGAGTGATTGTAATATTCCACTATTGGATTCCTCAAATATTTTACATTGTAATTCCATGAGTATTTTCGTTTGATGGATCAAATGTTCTTGAGAATTCTTTGATGTAAGGTCTATTCATGTGTTGTCTCATACTACAAACTTTGTGTTGCTACGCGTGGATGGTATATGATTCGCTAACTCTATGCTTGTATTGGTGAACTGTTTTTTTGGTATTGTTATAATCTATTCTTGATTGTACGTTTACTTATGCTTATAAATGTTTGATTTCTGTGAACTACTTTACAGTTGTTAAGCACTTTATCTTATAAAACATGAGTCTTATTTGAAGTCTGCTAACAATTACTTTATGTAAGGTTTATGTTGTTAATATCCTAGCTATTCATGGTATGCACGTTATAAGATATTTGTCAATTATTTCCTTATGTTTATTGAAGTTCATGATTTCAATTGAGCTCACATCCCACTTTAATCTGAAGCAAGCTCAACACACCTGAATGGAAGCTGGACCTACATACCAGATGAGATCCCTAAAGAAAACGATGTAGGGTCTAGTTGGGAACCTACACCAGGGAGATCCCCTTTTCTGTTGGCAGAGAATTCCATCCCATCAACAGATTTGGTGCTACAAGGAGGGCCATGGAGATTACTAATCCACACCCTCACACTGAAAGTTCTCATTAAGCTATTAATGAACCTCATCCCCCCATGCCTCCTAAAATACCATATATTCCCCCTTATGGTCTGGATTTCATGACGCTGCAGCAAGATGTTTCCCAACCTCCCCTTCTTGAAGATGCTCCAGGAGGGGAGGAACTTCCCCTTTTCGATGTCACCAACGAACAACTCAGGGCCATGTGCCCTATTACTCGAAAATTCACTAGGGGTTTGAAATGAATTCCTGCCACTAACTCCCTATCCAACCCTATCACCTCCACACCTCATCATACGCGTCAAGGCATCCTAGTTAACTCCATGTCGTAGTTAATCAGGCTAGTGCTTGATGACTATGTCGACACCGTTGAAAGGCTCTCCATCGAGGGGTTGGAGATTCCTCCCAAAGATGAAGGGGGAGACACTAAGAGGACCTTCACCAGGGAAACCAACTAGTCACGACGGGGAGAGACGCAGGGAAACAATCAACGGTCTCCAAAAGATACCCTTGTCAACAGCTAACCTTTAAGAGAGAATACTGAGGGGACCCTAGGGCGGGGGACTGGGGAGTATCTTAGAGATCGTATTAACTTTTACAACAATCAATAGCTCCTGAGGAACCTGAGAAACACTAGGAATGTGAGAAACACAAGGGACCTAGGACATCTCAGATTGCCTCGAGGGGAAGGCATGCAACCTCCTCACACCCACGGGGGATCAGGCATTAGTAGTAAATTAGACGGGAATGAAAACCGCCTCTTGTTTCCTCCCCCACCTAGAGCCAATTTTTTCCAACAACCGTTGGTCTGTATTTCTCAATCCCCATTAGGCATTAGGGGCCAACTTCATGACATGCCCCACCATCCTGAGAAACACCTCCTGAAGTTCGACCCCGAGAAGGGAACCTCGGATGATGACCATATTAGCAATTTCTACCTAACATTGCAAATAATGAGGGTGCAAGACGACGACGTGGCTTGTTGCCTATTCTCTCACACTTTTGAGAATAAGGTTGCCACCTGGTATCAGTCACTACCCATTGCCTCCATCCGAACTTGGGATGAATTCTAGAAAAACTTTCTGGATAAGTTTTCAGAAGACAAGACACCTTCTATTATCCTCACCTAGCTTAGAATGTTGAAGTGCCACAAGAAGGAGAAGGTGAAATATTTCAACCAACGATTCACCACCATTTTGAATAAGTTCTTGACTGATGTGGCCCTTAATGATTCCATCATGATTGGTTATTACACCAGGGCCCTGCCGCGGGACATTGTCGTGTTCATTAAACATCAAGCAAAACTCACCCTAATGGAGAAATTTGCCACAACTCTAGAGGTCGAAAGTTATCTCCTTTCTATCAGTGCCCTACAACACGATTCACGAGAGGAGGCAAAACCATCCTCTAAGAAAAATCAAGCTTCATCCAGTAAACCCACATATAAAGACAAAGGTTCCTTCGATTTCGAAGGACTGGCCAAATCCTTAAAGCAACTAACTAATGAGGTGTCTAAATTAAAGAGAAAGACCAGTGACATTTCGGGAGGAGGAAAACCTGATAAACCCTTTCTCCAGAAAACTAACAATCCCCCCTAAAATGTCTCAGACATCCAGTACGAACTTCAATGTGGAAGAGATAGGAAAGGACAACTTCTACACTTTCCACTAGGCCTCTCATTCTAAGAAAACTTTCCCCCAATGGCTCCATAACATGACCACCGTAGTAATCCATATTTTAGAAGACCAGACCATGGGAGAGGGTGAAGAAGAAACTAATGACCCTAAAGAGGAAGACTCCCCTCCCAACGATGATGCTCCATATGTTGTATTAGCCTTCGAAGTCATCCGTGGGGGAGAAATGCTAATCACTCAAGAGGCCATCATGGGAGACTCTCCTCCCCAGAAGCCCCCCAAAAGCTATAGTGTTAAGAGTAAGGGGCCCTGTTGGGAAAGGGGACACATCCACACCCAAAATTTCGACAAAAGGGGTGGCAACTAAAGACACCTTGTTATCAAAATTCTCATTGGAATACACTTCATCCATAGACTTGGATTAAAATATTATCGAGGACATGAAGAAGACATGGGCTAATATCTCATTATATGAGCTGTTCACATTTACCAGTGAACACGGGTTGATTGTCAAAACTTTTTCCACCTCTCTCGTCCCTTCAAAATATCCCTTGTCAATCAATGCCAACTCCTTAGGCCGATCCCAAGCCATGATTGATTTGAAAGCCATTGTAAATGCTGCAAATGCAAAATCGAGAGGTTCAACCCCCCTCCTTTCCTCTTGACCTTTTAGTTTTTCATCTAAAATGTGCACAACTACCTCATTGACTCTAGTGCGTCAACCAACGTCATGCCCTAGCCCATGTCGGACACCATGCTAGAAGATAAGAAAAGGGCTCTGTTAAGAAGGATTCTTCCACCCGCTAACACCAGCCAGGCATCCACCCTTTCCCCAAAGGGATGAATGACCTAAGCTCTAAATAGTCCCCAACCGTTGGGAAAGGGGACACATCCACACCCAAAAGTTCGACAAAAGGGGTGACAACTAAAAACACCTTGTTATCGAAATTCTCATCAGAATACACTTCATCCATAGACTTGGATTAAAATATTATCGAGGAAATGATGAAGACACGGGCTAACATCTCATTATATGAGTTGTGCAAGTTGACCAGTCAACGTGATTTGATTGTCAAAAATTTTTCCACCTCTCTCATCCCTTCAAAATATCCCTCATCAGTCAAGGCCAACTCCTCAGGCCGATCCCATGCCATGATTGATATGCAAGCCATTGTAAATGCCACAAATGAAAACTCGAGAGGTTCAACCCCTCCTTTCCTCTTGACCTTTGAGTTGTTCAACTACAATGTGCACAACTTCCTCGTTGACTCTAGTGCGTCAACCAACGTCATACCCTAGTCAGTCTACAATAAGCTAAACATCTAGCCCGAAAAAACAGACACTAAAATCATCTAGCTGGGTAGGTCACAAGTGCCAACCATTTGAGAGTTGAATAAAATTACTATTCAGTTGTCTTCTGATTCTCGGGTGCATCAATGCATTGACATAATTTTCGTAGACATCCCAGAAGCCTACAGGTTACTCCTTAGCAAAGATTGGTCCTGCAAGCTTCAAGGCTACTTCGCCACAGACTGGTCCCACTTATGGCTACCCTACAAAGGAAAGAATAATCATATCAGAGTCAACAGTGAGCCTTGCATGAAGCACACCATAACCGATCTTGAGGGCTCTAACGAACCAATCAGCTACGCCCAAGAGGAGCTACGGGTGTGTCTCCTCGAGACACTATTTGGTTGCTATTAGTCCCAAACATCAAATATCCCTCTGGATACCCAGTTGGAACTCCCATTGCAAACCCTAGGTCATAATAATGAAATATGTGCATTGAACCAACACACTTTGGACCCACCCATCCTCAATGTTGGGATCTGGACGTTATATTATAATGGATCTAAGACTCATGACGGAGCTGGAGCAGGTTGTGTCATGGTAGATGCCAAAGGAAACCGATTCTCAATTTCTTGCAGGTTAGAGTTCCAATGCACTAACAACACTGCAGAGTATGAGGCATTAATCCTTGGCCTCAAGAAATCCATAGACCTAAAGGAAGATTGTCTGAAGGTAATCAGGGATTCTCAAATCATTACAAGACAGGTATGCAACACAATTCACTATTTGTCCCCTCAGCTCAAGAATTACGAGCAAGAGGTATGGCGTTTTATAAACTCATTTAAAAATTTCAGTATTATTTATGTTCCTAGATTTAATAATGTTGTCGCTAACACTTTGGCTAATGTAGTAGTTATATTCACACCCCTTAGGGACAAATTTTCTATTGAAATTGTTTATAAACCAGCTGTGCCTGATAACATAAATAACTTACACATTTTCAATGATAACCAACAGATACTGGAGTTCATGAAGAGTGTAAAAGTGTTTAAAGGCACATCCATCAAAGAAGAGGAACATGAAAGCTCCCTACAGGAAGAAGCAAACTCATGAAAAGGAAACCCTATACCTAAAGGAGTGGTCATGTTAGAGAAATATTTTGACGTACAGAACCAGTTCCAAGGCCCTCCAAACACCAAGACCCAAAGTTCCACCCTCTCGCACGAAAAAATTAACCTCAGGACCGAATACAATCCCAAATGTGTCAACATAGTACTAGGATGCTCGCCCGAAGAAACACAATCCCTTATCAGCCTGTTCAAGAGGTATTGCGACATTTTCGCTTGGACATACTAAAGACATATGATACGTGGATTATCCAGCATGTCATTCCTACAAAAGAAGGGGCTAAACCATTTCAAAAAAAATTGAGGAAGGTGCATCCCACATTAGAACCCCTTATCCAGAAGGAACTCAAAAATTTGTTGGATGCTCACATTATCTTCAAGGTTAGACACTCTACTTGGGTATCCAATCTGGTTCCAGTACGTAAGAAATCTAGAGAAATCCGTTTATGTGTCGATTTCTAGAACCTCAATCGGGTATCAGACAAAGAAAACTACCTGATCCCCTCCATGGAGAAGATTCTCCAAACCATCTTAGGATTGGAAATTTTCTCCTTGTTAGATGGCTTCTCTGGCTACAATCAAGTCCTAGTAGCCGAACTAGACCAGATCAAAACGACCTTCAGAACAAAGTGGGGAATGTTTTCATTTCGTCGTATGCCCTTCGGACTGATTAATGCTGGGGAAACATTCCAAAGAGAAATGGATATCACATTTCGAGGTTTAATGGACTAGAGTGTAGTGGTCTACCTTGACGATGTCATTGTTTTCTTGAAGAAAAGGGCTGACCACCTTCACCATCTGAAGCATATTTTTGAATGATGCCAGAAATATGGAATCTCTCTCAACCCCAAAAAGAGCATATTCACGGTTTCCGAGGGAAACCTTCTCAGATATATCATTACCAAAGACAGAATCACTGTTGACCTTGATCGCGTGAAGGCTATAGCACAGATTCCCCAACCAAGCAGCAAAAAAGGTATGCAATCTTTCCTTGGTAAAATCAATTTTCTTCGCAAATTTATTTTAAATTTTGCGCAAATTGTCAAACCTTTGTAGAATATGATAAAGAAATATTCGGTTTTCAAATGGAATCAAGAAGAAAAGGAGTCTTTTGATCGCATCAAAACAATGATCGCTGAGGCCCCTTCCCTTTTCAGCCCGGATTTCAGTAAGGATTTCATCTTATACACTTTTTCCTTAGACTCATCCTTGGCCACAGTCCTCACACAAAAGGATTGCAACCACGATGAACATCATATATCCTTCATGAGCACATGGCTACAAGGTGCATAACTCAATTACCCGGACAATGATAAGTAGGCATATTATGTCTACAAAGTGGTGAAAAATGAACTACGTCACAATAATGGTCCCGCACTCGACAGTCAGATCACTCTTCGTCCAACAGGAGCTGGGTGAGAGGAGAGCCAATTGGATGACCTCCCTCCAAGAGTATGATTTGGATTTCAAACCTTCACACATAGTGAAAGGACACAGGCTCTGTAAACTAACCGCCGAGGCAGCAGATCAATAGGTTTCGAAGGCCAATCAATCGGTCTTGGAGGCAAAAGTTTGGGAACATGAGATCAAAATGTAGCAGAATGAGCTACTCGGTTCACATGACCCCTCTTCGCGGTACTCTGGCCTGAAGCAATACCTAGTTCAAGGGTCTCTAACGGATACCTTGTCCGCCAAGCAGAAGAGAGTCGTCAAGCTCAAGGCTGCCTCATATCAAATAGTTCAAAGAAATCTATTCAGAAAGCACCACCTCGGTGTACTGCTAAGATGTTTGGAATATGACGAAGCTCAGTGAGTGCTGAAAGAACTACATGATGGACCCATAGGAAGTCACTATGCGAGTGACACCACTACCCACAAAATCATGTAAGTAGGTTTCTATTGGCCCACACTCTTTAAGGATGCGCATGCCTGTGTTCGAAAGTGTCCCATCTATCAGAAGCACATAGGTAGGAAGGCTAGATCATCCGCTCCAATCCAACCCATAGCAGTAGAAGAGCCTTTCCAACAATGGGGGTTGGATGTCATTGGAGAGATCATGCTAAACTCATCAAAACAACACAGGTATATACTCACGACCACCGACTATTTCACCAGGTGGGTGGAGGCAATCCCGTTACGGAAAATCAATGACGATGAGGTAATATCTTTCATCAATCAGTACATCATAGCCAGGTTTGGTGTCCCAACCTCACTTGTCTTTGATAATGCTACGTATTTTTCATCTTTAAAATTGTATGATTTTTCTTTGGAAAACAATATTGTTTTAAAACATTCAGCCAACTACTACCCTCAGGGGAATGGCCTAGTAGAATCTACCAATAAAAACCTCATCCACATCCTCAAGAAAACCCTTCTCTCTCACCAAAGAAACTGGCACAATGCACTCAGCAATGCCTTATGGGCTGACCGGGTCACTCGAAAACCATCCATTAGAAGATCCCCCCACTTCCTGGTTTATGGGAAAGAAGCCATATTTCCACCTAACCTTTATCTCTCAACCCTCAAACTAGCTCAAGAGTCACAAGGCTCCCCTTGCCCTACCATTCAAAGCCATATTGACACGCTCCTTAGATTGGAAGAGGAGAGACTAAAGACCAAGGAGAAATTTTTTGTCCACCAAAGCCGGATTAAAAGGTGGTTTGACAAGAAGTCTGTAGGAACCTATGAATTTGGTGTGGGTGATCTGGTTCTTAAATGGGATCGGGCCCATGAGGACAAGGGAAAACACACCAAGTTCCAAGCTTTGTGTATTGGTCCTTTCCAAATCAAAGAGAAAATCAGCCAACACACCTATAAGTTGCAAACCCTAGGAGGGCGGGTTGAACCCCTTCCTGTGAATGGCCAAGACCTCAAATTCTACTTCACCTAGCAGCCCTCAAGGTTGCTAGTCCCATATTGTACCATAGTTCCCTTTCATTTTGCTTCTAGTCGGTTTGTTTTGTTTTCAGTATAGTTTGATGTTATTTTTCTTTGAAATAAAAGTTTGGGATGACAGGTAGAGGTTAGAATAACCTGCACTTTGGCTCCCGTGGGTGCTCTACGGAACCGTTTGCTGATTGAAGCTTAAGTTATGACGAAGATAGAGTGTGCAAAATTGGTAATAGTGGGGACCTCGATGGCACACATAGCCTCCCTTTTTCGCTCGTGACGACCTATCCAAACTGCTTACATAGTTGGAAGTTTGCATTGTTCTAGCTCACTCGTTGTTTTGGGAATGAAGGGGAACTAAAGAAACCTTTTGAGCATACATACATTTTGGGAAAACAATAAGGTCTCTGAAAAACTAGAAACAACCTCTTTTCAAGTAAAATAATTTGGGATCCCTCGTCCACCCAAGGTTTTAAAGCCACCATCAAATAAGTGAAAATAAGCATAGACAAATAAGTTCCAATGAGCACATCCAATTACTAATAATAAGGGATAAAGGACTGAGAAAGGCTTCCTGTGCAAAGAGGTGAGGCAATGACTCCATCGGGGTACTGACCAGGCTTGCTGGCAGTAGAGCAACATTCATGATTTCTAGGTAGTGACTCTGCCAGGGTAGTGTTCAGGCTCGCTGGCAATGGAGAAACACTAGAGTACCATGACTACTATACCAAAAAAACTTAAAGCTCATATCATTACTTCAGTTTCCCTTTTCCTTCCTAGAATAACAGGAATTTACATCCTATCCCATGTGTTAAAGGCCGTGTTTTTGCATATTGGGATAACCAACCGATGTGAAGGATAGGCCCAATTACCATCAGCGGGACCCACATCTCCATGGAAGCAACACTCATTTAGGTCTCCCTTAAGCCATGTTAGAAGACATCAGAGATCCTAGAGTTCTCCCAGTGAATCGCCAATTGTTGTAGCTACTGCAACAACCCGTCCAGAAATTTCAAATTCTTAAAAAATTCGGAGCCCCTATATCGCACGAGAACTTTCCACACCTTAAGAATCTGCTCAAAAGCTTGCTAGACCAGAAAAACCTTGTGAGAACCTAAATTTTCCTGTGAAGTTGAGCTAAGTCACAAATCTAGTTCAAGAAAGTCAGTCATAGCTTCAGAATGCAACTCTTTCCATCACTTGCGACTAGTGCGACCCGAGCAACCTAAGTCGCTTGAGTCGCATAGGTCGGATCTTGATAATTTGTGACCCTTGCGACCCTTGCAACCAACATGTTTCTAAGGTCACAAAGGTCACAAAGGTCGCAAGTGATACCTATTGCGATCACGCGACCCTTGCAACCACGTGACCAACAGGTCACTGAGTTGCAAAGGACGCAATTTACATTTAGAGAAACCATACGACCCATGTGCAACCAACGGGTCACAAGGTCGCATAGGACGCAATGTCTCACTTGCGACCCATGCAACCCTTGCACATGCGACCAAAACTATAAATAGTAGGTCTCCCTGATTCATTTGTAACGACTCCTTTGATAACACGAGAGACGAAGGAGGCTTACGACTTGGGCGCACATGTGATTTCTCTAGGTAGGTGACCTTACACCTTCTTGGTAATCATTTTTCCGATCAAAGTCTCATTTTATTCCATGCCAAACCTCCAAATTCCACCATAGGGGGTTTTTCATCTCCATTTTGGCCTATATTTTCACCTCGAACCTAAAATTAATTACTTTAGTCCCGTGCAATCTCTCTTCCCCCCCTCATAGCAATTCCTCGATCTTAATCAGCCTTGTTTTGTCCAGTGAGCCTAACCATATCACCGTGAATAATTCCAGATCTCCCCTGATCCTCAAGTTTTCCTTTTTAGCTCACCTAAAGCCTAGGTCACATGGCTTGCAGCTGCGATACCAAAATTCCAGCGACCTCGCAACCCCTGTGACCTGAGAATCATACACTGAGTCACCAATTCCAGCTCTTTTCCTTGTGTCCCATGCAACCTACCTTCGAGTTTGACCTGCGAAAAGGCCTCCTGATAGCTTTTGAAATTGATTTTATTTAAGTAGTTTCTATTTAATTTTCATGTTGTCACTCTCATCATGGGATTGTCTATTCGACATGCCAGGTGACATAGACCTCAAGTGCATCTCCATCTCCTCCTTCAAAGATGAGATGGCACCCCCAACTATGAAGGCCGCTCGTAGAAGCTCAGGAAGCAGTTCATTAGAAATCTACCAATATGAGGAACCACCCATCTATGGGGACATGACCTACAATATTAATAAAACTACAAAACTCTCCTGGTATAACATCTATGAAGAGTTAGTGAGGCTGGACATACCAGAAACCCAGGAGGATTTCCCGATATACCTGAACTTCAAGAGGTCTAAACTGCACAAGATAGCGTCCCATCCTTCAATCTTTCCGTGTGCAAAAACTGTTGACTGGGTCCTGCAGAATACAAATATAGATTCATAGACGGTCATGGACCACACTAGAGAAAACTTAGCTACAATCTCCCCTATAGATATTTCCACCTACTATAGTCTCCTTGAAAGACAAGAGGCCTTCAATACCTGGTGGCTCTCTAGTTTTGTAACTCCGATTAAGGATGTACTGAGGGAATGGTGGCATGAACCATCAAAATTCCGAGTTTTATCAGATCAGTCATACAGGATAGAGGGGCTAGGGAAAGTATATCAACTGATTGTCGCTATGATGTGCCGATTGTATGCTAAATCATACTATGACATATTCTATGACACATGGGTTCCTCTCATGCACATTGTCGCCACCCAGGGAGCAATTTTTAACTGGGCGAGCATTCTAGCATCATCCCTAAAGACAGACATAATTGCAACCAAGCATCTAGAGCTAGAGTAGTCACCAGAATTCTACATGGCTTCATACATGTCATCTATGCGATATGCCAATTTGAGAACTAGAGATATCGCTGGCATACATCAGTGACCAGTCCCGTGCACCACCACCGCAAGATTTTCTGGGACACTTCCTACAAAGGTATGATAGATGTTATTTTCGAATCTTTGATTGCCCTGCTATGCCAACAACTATTTGGTGAGGAACCATCATGTATGTCAAGGAGGGCTATGGGGACCGTGGTTAAGGTAGTGCATTGGTTTCCCATCTAGGAGGGCACATTCATCAGAGTCTTCGGCACCCATAATCCCCTCAATTCTCTACCCAGGTTTGTCATAGACAAAACACTCCTATCGAGAAGTCTATTACCAGATGACATAGGTTTTTTCAAAGGTACTAAACAAAGGTAAGTAGAAACCATGGCCTACCTTCCTGCTAGTCATTGAATCATATATAATTGAGAAATTCAAACAGGTGGAGACAAAAGCTGAAGCATTGAAAGGTAACCACTTTGTAAATATCATCTATCGAATGTACGATCCTAAGAAGGTTGTGTATGCCCATTGCAAGAAAGAGAAATCCATCTAGTCATATTCACATGCCAGATAAGATAATGAAGATGGGGTATAGAATTGGTATAATGCGACTAGGGAACTCAAGCCTAGTAAGAAATGAGCTAGAGAGGAGGAGCTCCTTGAGCACAAGTAGGAAAATGTGAGTCTTTAAGAGGGAGACTCCACCATGAAGAAGAAACAATGGGAGACGTAGAAGGCCTTTGGGAAATCTGAAAATCAGAAAGAAAAGGAGGTCGTTATTTTGAGCGACCCAAAAGAGGAGGAAAATAATGAAACACTGGAACAAAGGAACACTGCCTTGGCAAGGAAGAAGCAAGAGCTCAAGAGGAAATAGGAACAAGATCTCAAGCAATTGCAAGATTCTAGTGACTAAGGCCAACTCGAAAAGAAGAGGCGACAGGAAGAGGAGGAAAGAGAGAAACAACTAGAAGAAAAGTTGCAGGAGGTGCAAAGGGTCTAGGAAAAAGTAGAGAGGAAAAGATAGCAAGAGGAGCAATAGGCAAAAGAGGAGGAAGAGAAAAGGAAGCAAGAATAGGAGCAAAAGGAGAAAGAAGAAAAGCTTAAGCAAGATGAGGAGCTTCAGAGGCAATAGGCACTAGTAGAGCAAGAGAGAAAGCGGCAAGAGGAAGAACTGAGGAGGAGTAAAGAAAAGGAAACCAAGAGAGTTGAACGAGTAGAGACGAGTAAGACATTTGAACTGGACATGGAACAATGTAAGCTACCCCCATTAGTTGTTCCTCCTTCTACTCCCCTCACTGGAGGGTACCTTCCCTTACAAGAGCCGAGTTTCTCAGAAGGACAAGAAGAGGAGGTCCTAAATCTCACTAAACTCACCTTCAACAAGGTCAGCCTCCAAATTGTCAAGGAAAGGAAAAATTATTATGCTAGGAATCTAGTAGAGCCCTTAATGGTCAGCACGGTCAAGGAGATTATGCCCAAAATCACTATGAATCCAGACTGAGATGATCGCCTTGGTTGAGACAACTTTCATAACGACCACAGAACATAACATGGCCCGAATGCGCAAACAAATCAGAGACCTTTAGAATAGGGTTTACGCGTCTAAACAAAGGGCCACTAGTGTAGAGCAGGAGAAAAGGAGAGTAGAAGAAGAGAATGCAACCCTTCGTTTAGTTCACTCAAGCACAACGGAATTCTAGGCAGCAATCAAAGGAGAGGCAGAGACCCTTGGGGAAGCCATGGCGATGGTTTACGAAGAGATGTCAAAGCTGCACCACATAGTGGCCCCTATCTTGGCGATACAAGCTCACACAAAAGAAAGAGTTGCAATGTTGAAGGAAGTTGTAATTGCTCTAGACAACATGCATGAGTGGTCCGTTAAGTAAGTAGGAGCATCAGTGGTATTCCTTAAGAAATATTGGATTACCAGGCAAAACACCAAGGTTCAACTCCGCGTCAAGATTCAATCTAAAGGCAAATTAGCCAAGGATTTGGACAGGTTGTTGGCTTCCTACAATCACCTTTTCAACGAACTAGAGTCTATGATCCAAATTCATGGGGTTCCATCTATCAGAGAAGTTGGATAGGTAAGGAAGTAGGAGGATATTTGAAAGGAAGTGCAAGATTTTTTTGATACATATAAATAGGCAGCCCATGCAAATGATACGCCCGTAACTAAAGAAAATATTACACACTATGTGGTGGAACCAGTAAGAATTTACACCAAGCTAGTAACCTTGAATAACTAGGTGAACGCCAAACAGACCACCCTCATTCTAGATGCCCTCGAATGCATTCACATACATGATGAAGAGCAAGTGCAGATCACCCCCATTGCAGCCAAGTACAAACTATGGCACACATACTTAATGGAGCAACTCAACCTGGACATCCTTGAACTTGCTATTATTAAATTGATAGATTAGATTAGTAGCTTATTTTTGATGTTTGTAATTTGATAGAATAAGACATTTTGGAATATGAAAGGTCATGAGGAAGTCCAAGAGTCATCAGGTAGATGAAATGTCATGAGGAAGTTCAAAAGTTGAGGGTAGGCCAAGATTCAACCTCACTTTATAAATACACCCTCATGACACATTGTAAGGCCTTGGGCTGAGGACCTTTTGAGACATATTGCTTAAGATAAATTATGCTCTTCTAATTGATGCAAGGAGTGATTGTAATATTCCACTATTGGATTCCTCAAATATTTTATGTCATAATTCCATGAGTATTTTCTCTTGATGGATCGAATGTTCCTGAGAGTTATTTGATGTACAGTCTATTCATGTGTTGTCTCATACTACAAACTTTGTGTTGCTATGCGTGGATGGTATATGATTCGCTAACTCTATGCTTATACTGGTGAATTGTTTCATTGGTATTGGTATAATCTATTCTTGACTGTACATTTACTTATGCTTATAGATGTTTGATTTCTGTGAACTACTTTACAGTTGTTAAGCACTTTATCTTATAAAACATGAGTCTTATTTGAAGTCTGCTGACAGTTACTTTACATAAGGTTTATGTTGTTAATAGTCTGGCTATTCATGGTATGCACGTTATAAGATATTTGCCAATTATTTCTTTGTGTTTATTGAATTCCATGCTTCCAATTGAGCTCGCATACAACTTTCGCCTGAAGAAATCTCAACACACATGAATGACAGTCAAGCCTACATACTGGACGAGATCCCTAAAGAAAACAATGCAGGGTCTAGTTGGGAACCTACACTGGGGAGATCCCCTTTGCTATTGGTAGAGAATTCCAGCCCGCCAGCACATATTAAACCTCTAAAATGTTGTCTCAATATATTTTTTCTAATTCAACCAAAGTTTCCTATTTGTTTGATTTGTTTTAATTTCCATGCCCAAAATAAAATTTGCAGCACCAATATCTTTATTGTCAAATTTATAGAACAATTAAGTTATCACTTTCTTAATTATTTCCATGTTATTTTCGATTAGAAACATATCATACACATACAAGAGCACATAAATAAAATGACCGCCTACTAATTGGAAATACACATAGTGATAATATTTTCTCCTTGTGAAAACAAGTCCTAATATATAAGAATAAAAATTATGATACCAGATCATTAGAGATTACTTTAACCTATAGAAGGGATTTTTTAGCTGGAAGGCCATGTATTTATTATGCTTCATTATAAATTCTTAGTTGTTTCATGTAGCTTTCTTCTTCTAGATCCCCATCTAGGAATATGGTCTTCACATCCGTCTATTCTACTTTAAGATCAAACATATCAATAATGGATAAAAGAAAAATAATAGAAGTTAATTGAGTAATAAGAGAAAAAATTCCACCAAAATTAATTCCCTTTACCAAGCATTAACCTTTTTCTAATAACTAAGAGTTATATTTTTCCACTTTCATTAGGGCAATTTTCAAGTAAAAAATGGGCCTAAAAATAAAATGGCTAAAAATATCAACATTAAAAGAACCAATAAGATTCAAAATGATGATGTCATCCCTAGGGGTAAATATTTTTGTAGAAAAAAGAAGAAAGCTAATTTTCTAATTTCATTTTTGGCTATCTCCTTATAAGTTAACTCAAATGTAAAATGTAGACAACTGTTTGGATTCATAATTAAATTCCACATCAAACAAGAACCCACTTTTCATACTTTTGAGTAGATCCACATGAAAAAAGAATGAAAATAAATTAAAAAGATGTGTTTGTTTCAAGAAAAAATGTTTTTTTCATGTATTTTCAATTTTTTTTTCAGTATGGGTCCATTGAAAAGTATGTATAGTGGTACTCGTGTTGATTTTTCAAGTGCAATAGATAAAATATCTAATTTCTAAAAAATGATAATTACTTCCAATGATGTAGATATTATTTCAACACTTCCAATTTATCATTAGGAAATTACGCTTCAGAAATTCAACAATAAAACCAATAGGACAATAGAGATCACAATACAAAAGATTTACCCTGGAGAAAGCTAGAGATGTCTTTTTCCTTCTTCGTTCTTCTTGTATTATTTTCCTTCGCTTGGATGCCTATAAGATATCTTATTGTTGTGTGATCCAAATTTTACCTTGTGGTGGAGGACAAGTGGAGTATATATAGAGTTATAGAGATATTATAATATTATATTAAAAATTTGAGATTCTACATTATTACAGTTTTATTTAATTTATAGATCCGTAAAATTAATTGTAATTAGTGCATGCATATAAAAGTAAATTAAGCATAAAAGTAGAGAACAACAAAATAATCTTACACACACATAACACACAAGATATTCTCTCTGGGAAACCCTTTCGGGAGAAAACCCAGCTAGAAGGTGAGGCCACTTCGCTCTCTTTCTCTGTTTGGAAATATGGTTGTAGGTACAAAGAAGTAATGTTTGTCGCCTGTGGGCTACTACAGTGCACAAATCCTCTCTATGTGTTCTACCTCCTATCTCTCATGGCTATATTTTCTCAACTATGGAACAAAATTCTCTCGAAAGAATGGAATGCCTCTTCCTCCTCGTGGCCCGGTTATAACGCAGCCCAATAGCCTACTAGTGCTTAAGTTTGACTACATCAACTCTTAACTAGAGCTACAAAATAGACTCTTCTAGAGTCTTTTACGTCAAAAACATGTGGCTAGTGTGGTGCAGGTAAATTCTCAGTGCAGACATAGACAATTCCTCTAGCTTGAGAGAGCGGGTCAAGCCACAAACAAACAATCTATGGAAAATCTCC
The DNA here is from genome assembly GCA_031772625.1 of Pinus tabuliformis. Classification (NCBI taxonomy): domain Eukaryota; kingdom Viridiplantae; phylum Streptophyta; class Pinopsida; order Pinales; family Pinaceae; genus Pinus; species Pinus tabuliformis. Next base: position 561,303,174 of record CM062809.1, on the reverse strand, counting down.
TTAAGCTAGAATACAATAAGAGGGCCTACCTCTTAGAACACTATTCTGCTTGGTGATGATCCTGCTTCCTCACTCCAACTATCTTCTGTTTCCTTCCTTTGAATACCTGAAACAAGCAAACAACAACAACAACAAATGTGATATCATACAATATTGCATTCAGCCTACTTAATAGGTTAAGGAACATTAAGCCATACAGACGTAAAATAACACTTCATGTAGGAAATCAATCAATAATTGTATTCATATAAATCAGAAAGAGATTACAACCAATGCCTTGATGTTGTTGGTCTCCTCCAACATATCTGGGTTCCCACACTTCTACTAGCACTTCATGGATAGCCTCAACAATAGAAGTTTTAAGGCCTCTTCCCTCTAGTCTCAAACCAAACCAAAATACACTATTCTCCCTCAAACATACACTAGAAAGCTATAAGCTATAGATGACTTGCTTATCATTCAAACTCACTCCAAAACCTAGTTTAGCTTGGGAAAAGAGAGTTTTATATAGCTCGGATGGATCAGAGATGGCTCCTCTCATTATGGGAGAAGGTCTTATCTCTTAAGTTTGTTCCATCCTAATAGGGGAAAATAACCTAAACTAACTTCCTTGGCTCCATCCAGCCCAACCATCTACCAAACTTACATTACGAAGATTCTAGAGCTGGAAGCTTCAACTCCATATTTAAAAACCTTGCCAAAAGAGGATCGACGTGACTGGAAAAGGACTCAGTCGCTCCGTACGAAACTAGGGCTAGTTTCAATCTCTACAAATCGGTGCAAGGAGGAAACGGGTCAGTAGCACCGGTCTTGTAAACTAGGATAAAACGAAAATTCTTGGGAAATTATGTAAAGGGGAATTATTCTGCTCATGAAGAGGGACATTGGGAAAGCATGTTGGGTTCACTATAGAGGTCCTCTAGGATCATGGACAGGGAGTATAGGGACAGTGACAAAATGTTGTGTAACATATGCCCCCTAAAGCGTGAAGGCCGAACTAGAGTGAGGGCTGAAATGATTTACAGGTGGGTGCAGGGAACCAGAGTCCGTCGTCGGAAAACCTACAAGAAAGCATGGATACATATACACCATTGAAAACTCTAACAAATGGTACATGAATCATGGTATGGATGCAGCCATCCAGAGAAAGATCATGTAAATGGATCCAAGGCATGAGTGCAACCATCCAAGAGAGAGGATCATAATGAAACCAAGGTATGGTCGCAACAATCCAATAATGAGAAGGATCAAATATAACAACTCATGGTATGGTCGCAACCATCCATTTGAAAGAGACATGTATATCAACATGATCATATCACATTGCGTTGCAACCATCCATTTGAAAGAGACATGTATATCAACATGATCATATCACATTGCGTCGCAACCTGGACTGGTGTAATTTGAGCCCAGGGTCTTGCGCTCCAAACGATCCAGTCAAAGTACAAATCCTAACATGTGAATGAATGTGTTGAAGTTGAACATGCTAGAAAATCGCTTGATTACCGGTCAATGATGTGGACCATTAACAAGCGCGAGAGAAACCACGAATAATGACAATGGTTCTCAAGGTACCATTAGCACAATTCACGGAATGTGAATAAAGGAACTGATGTCGAACAACTGTGAAATTACCCGGTCGAAAGCCAATGATGCGAGCTTGTCATTGAGTGCGAAGAACTTGCCATTAGGGCATGAAAGCTCTAAGGCACTGGAAGGGAGTCTCTCAGCAAGCTTCCTAGATAATGAGCTGAAGTCGATAGGAAGCGACCGTGTCAAAGGAGGGCCATGATGTATCCCACATCATCGATACGAGACAAGGGGATGCAAATTATTTTAGATGATACAGAGGAGGGCCATGATGTATCCCACATCATTGATACGAGACAAAGGGATCCAAATTATTTCAGATAATACACAGGATCATGAGTAAGTGTAACTGCGAAAGGACTAACTCATGAACATATTGGCAACACAACTCCTGAGCTTTGCAACCTTTGGATCCATAGGATCGGTGGTCATGATGACATGGCAGAGATCGCGTCGAAGGAAAAAATGAGCGGCCCAACCCAAGAAGGTCAATGATGAAAAGGAGGATATCCCAACCCGACATGAAGCAGAAAGTCTCATGTTCAAGAGAGAGCTGCCAAAACGACTTATAGGATTTCCAATTTTCCCCCACCATTTCTGGCAGGTACCCCAGTTATTTTTTATCCCAAGCTTGAAGGGGATAGCATGTGCTTGCACTATAAGTTCATCCTTCGGATGAATCCGACCTAGTAAGTTTAATGAGCCCTAGGAAGGAGAAGCTCACGTTCGTCATGGCGATGAATTCAATGTCATTTAATGTTTCAATGAGTATGACAAATATGTAACTCGGTATCATTTTCATGCTTAGAGAGTTTGAAAAAGACACGGAAAAGAAAACTCCAGATGGTCCCTTTTCATACATTTGTGTCTCTCGAACTGGAAAAACTGTAGAAAACAATTGCCCAAAAGCACTCAAGTCAAAAAGTGGTAAGATCGAGATTATGATTGTTCGAGATCTTGCGCTGAGAGTGGTACTACTGACCATCAATAGAGTGGCTAGGGCCCAAGCGTAGCATGAGACCAACAAGTTGAAGTTTCAATATGCTATTGACTATATGGTGCCCACTATCTTCAATTGGGCAGAAGCTATGAAGGTCAACATGAAGCGCCAACTATCAAAATCTAAGGCAGGAAACCTGAAGCAATTTTGCTATGGGTCTGTTCTAATGACCTTCTTCCTGGAGCAGGTTCCTCTGTTCCACTACAAGATGGCTGAGGTGGAACTGACGCTACCACGAGACCCATGGATGGTTCGTTGGACTACATTGATGCCTAGGATTACCGGGGAGCAATAGATGTCCTATAAGCCCGCCTTCTTCTCGTGGCTATGACAACAATTGATAGTAGTGGAGGATTGACCTTACAGCGGTACTGACTTCCGCGGTGATCCGAATATGGCACTCCAAGAGGGGGAGGATTATGATGATGGAGGTAAAAAATAAACAATTTTATTTTTTGATGTTTTTTATTGCTTTTTAAATATATGTGTTCATGACATTTTGATTTTATGAATGCAGATGTTGGACCAGAACGCCCTGCTAAGATGTCCCTAATCGCTAGGCGTGTTGCTCAGCAATTTTAGGTCACTCCTTATCAGGAGGGAAGCGAAAATGAGGAGGAGATTGCATGGAACCTTTAGGGATTGACCCATGGGATCCCAAAGTATGCCCGGATGGGTGATGTCCAACGCAAGTATCAGAGGCATACACTAGGGGTATCAGATCAGATCTAGCGACTACTGACTTGTGTAGTACAAGCAGTTACATGCTACTAGGAGCATCAACCTATTTAGTGCATAGGTCTATCATTCCACATTTTTGAGGCTTGTGAGCCATGAATGTACAAGGCCTGCAAGCCACCAATGTATTTGAGCACACATATTAATTTTTGGGGTTTTGATGTATGACAAACATTATCGACATACATACATACATACATACATATATATATATATATATATATGCTATACTTCCTTGCTTACTATGGTACAAATGTTTTGTATTTTGAGTTTTTACATGTTTTGCAAATGTCTATCCAACACATAATTAGCTAATGTATCTGTTAATGTATTCATGTGTCTAGGAATATGTTGATATGTAATGTAATCAAAATTTCTCTCTAGAAGATGAATATGTAGATACATTCTCAATATCTGAGGGTTTTTGATGGAATATTGCCCGTTGAGTTGAAGGAAAACAAGCTGTGAATCAAGGTTGACAACCAATTATTGGATGCCAAGAGCGATAGTGTTCGATAACTGCGCTATACTCATCTATGTTATTACTTGTTTGACATAGACAAATACCTTGAAGATCAATCAACTCACCATGGGTGTCATAAATGGCCCATGTTGCAGATGATAGATTCCAGGTACTACGGCAAGCACCATTAGCAAAACTAATGTGAGGAGACAACGACATGTGCAACGCAGGCATAAACATAATAAGCAGGAAAGCTGCTTACAAAACAACACACCAAACCACACTGTATAAAAATGAATAACACACTATTGTAAAAAAGTAACCATGTAAGATGACCTAAGCATAGTACTTTTTGAGATAATCCATGCTCGGACTCGAGCAATCAATCAACACAGATGAAAACCGGAGTTTTACCATTGTCATGACGAGTAAGCATCGACTCAGCCAAATAATAAAGTAGAACTCATATAAGGCTGTGCCCCCATGCCCCTTGGGCGAGGGGGAGTTATGAGTCGTAATATGACAACCCCAATGCAATAATGGGCAATCGGTAAACATTCAGGGAGGGAGAAAAAACCTGAATCTATGAAGAGATAAAGGTGCCCCCATTGAAAGATCTTGAGAATGTCAGGAGAAACTAGGATGTCAATAGGCAACGGAGAAGAGAACTTCTCGAGACAAGTAGACATGACCGTCAGGCCCGGTAAGAATGAGGAATGATGATGAGTGTCGTTCCAAGGTACTTCCTCCAGAGAGATTACTTCCATGATACTCTCGTTGGAAAGAAAAGTCTTGGCTAAGGGATCGGTAGATTCCGAAGAACCAAGCCACGGGGATTGAGGATATGCATCGAGAGATGTTCTCGAAACAGGATGATCAGAGGATACGGAAGGCAAATCCAAAAAAAATTCCACGTAATCAATTTCAGTGGGAGTTAACGGCATAACCTCATCCCATGTATCAACAAGATTTGGCGAAGGAATGACCCAACGGTCAGACCTCACTAAGATCATGTTGACAGAGGCAACATGAGGTGGTGGGAGCGGAAAAATGCCCATCAAGGCCAGATCTTTAAAGAGTCATGCCCCCACACTCTCATAAGGAGAAATGGTGTGCTTGATATACGGAACATTGCCATACGGATAGTTGATCGATTGTGACTATATCCTTGATGAGGAAAATGAGTCACACGAAAAAGGGTTGACGCTACAACATGAATGGCATGGGTCTAGCTTTGGCCAAGTAGAAGATTGTAGTTAAGATTAGCATCAACGATCTCTACTTCGACGTGTATTGTCTTACCCTCCAAAGTAATGGCAAGGTTGGGAAGGACACCGAATGGTCACGAATCATGTCCGTCAAAAGCTTCCAGAGTGTTAGGGGACTGGTTCAGAGTAGGAGAACCAATTTCCTTCCAACAAGTGATAGACATGATGCAGGTAGAAGCCCCTTCATCGATGGCAGTCCTATGTATGGTTTTCTCATTTATGATCACCTGAATGAGAAAGGCAATCTGATGAGGTAATTGGAACATGGTTTTCTAGGTCAAAATAGATGAGATTAGAGTCAACTGGATTAATATCCCCAATAGCTGACAGTAACGATTTCCATTGAGAAGGACAACTTTGAAGGACCTCGAGAGTATACATAGCTAATGGAACTTGAGCCAAATCTTCAAAAATGTTATAATGATGAGTAGCTCGAGCATTGGGATTGTACGAGGACTTCTGTAGCACACCTCGAGAAGGGGTTTGAATGGAGGAATCAGGATTAGGTCACTCTATATGGAGAGGACCAGAACTGGATGGGGCAGAAGAAGAAGGGGTACCTTCCTTTCCTTTCCCTGTCGTTGGGGTTGGAGTTTGATAATATTTTGACCTAGTAGCCACGTTAATTAGTGTACTCATCATGAACACTTGTGAACCTGAAGAAGCGGATGACTGAGGTTGGTCTACCATTTGAGTCTGCTTGGACAGAAAGCACTCTTTCAAGAAATCTAGGGTCCCTTTAAGAAAACGACTAACTTCGGACTGTCTAGCACAATACTTAGTATAGTGATCCTCCTCACAGATGAGGCATGGATACTTGGGCTTTCATTGGGAAGCATCACCAACAAATGACTTAAGAGGACCTTGTTTCGGGGCATTGGATTTACCCTTGCATTTGCCTTTCTTCTTACCTTTAGAGGATTTATCCGCTACGGTAGACTGGAAAATGTGAACCTCTGAGGTTTTACCAGGGCCTGATGAATTGCAAGAGGAACCATTGGGAGCAGTGTTGGAGGCCGACTTTTGTTTGGAAAAGGGTCTGATTCACTGAACCAATTACTCCATAAACAGGAGGTGTAGCTAGAGACTTAGATGTCGTCAGATCATATGATGGTCTAGGTGCATCGAGTAACACATCATATAACATGTCGGATTATGAATAGACGAGGTCTAGATACTGGGGATGCAGGATGGCTTGTTCCTCAATGACGCATCCACCCATAGCAATGTCCTCAACAATTTTGTTGATGAATGATTTGGTGAACCATTCGGTCAACAACTGATTAGCAATCTCAAACTTAATTAGATGGTGCCTACGTCTCCATTCATGGATGTGATCGGAGAGGTGGGTCACAATGTCTTTCTTTAGCGAAGTTAGTAGATGGGCTCCAGTTTCATAGCGAACCGTAGCTAGAAATGTGTGAGAAAGGCCATGGTGAGAGTGTTAAATTCATGATAGGTATTTCGAGGCAACTCAGTATACCACTTGGCTGCAACACCTGTAAGAGTTCGTTGGAAAAGTCGAAGATGAATGGAATCATCAATGCAGGAATTCGAGGAGCACCAGAGGTGATATGTCATCACGTGGGCTTGAGGGTCCTCTTTCGCTTTTCCTTCAAACTTCAGACAATCACTCAGAATCTTGGACGGAACTGGAGGCTAGTATGGTGAATGAAGAATCAGGTCATTCGTGAGTCTAGACACATCTGGCAATTAATGGAAATTGGGTATTGAAAGGAATTTGTGGTCGATAAGGGGGCTAAACCAGTGGGTTCCATCCCTACTGGTAAGGATTTTGTCCCCATAGTGGAGGATTTTGTCCATATGGCATTTGATTTTTCCCCAGTGTAGGTTACCTTGCCCGTAGGGAGGATTTTTACCTTGAAAGCCTTGAAACTGTCTGGCCAAAGGCTGTTGGTAAGAAACATACATGTTAAAAGGTTGTTGAGCCCGCTGGCCTTGGACATAGGGATTTGCACTTGATGTCCCTGAGCATAAGGGTTTTGGACCGGTTGCCCCTGGACGAAAGGGTTTTGGACCTGCTGCCCTTGGATGTAAGGATTCTACACTTGTTGCCCTTACACAAAAGGAGGCTGAACCTGTTGCCCTTGGACATAAGGATTTTGCATCTGCTATTGCAGGACTTGACCCTAGCCTTGCCCTTGCAAGGGTTGACGCTGTTGATATGAGTATAAGGGTTGTTGCTGCCCTGGTTGACCTTGTTGCTACAAGGGCTGACCTTGCAGCTATAAAGGTTGTCCTTGTGGCTGCAGAGGTTGACCTTACGAAGCTACAGGCTGGGAGGATTGCGGCGCATACTGCATTTGTGGTTGCATGATTTGCTGCAACTGTTGTGAGGGTTTCCCCTATGGTTGTTGCAGTTTTCCTTGCTGCGACATCATTTGCCCTTGCTACTGCATGGATGACCCTTGCTACTACAGGAGTTGTCCTTATTGCTGCAGTAGTTGTCCTTGCTACTGGAGGAGTTGTCCTTGTCGCTGCAAAGGTACTTGAACAATCCCGAAATGACACCTTGAAAGTTCCCGAGCTATATCTAGCCATATCCACTAGACGTGGCGAACAAATCAGGCTAGACATAAGGTCCAGGCTAAGGGATGTAGGGCGGATTAAAGACCACCTACGAACCATGTGGAACATAAGGAGGTTGGTACTGAACTTGAGCCATATTAGGCTGCTGGTACTGGATGTTACTTGACTCAGACAGACCAACAGGGTTTGGTTGTTGGTACTAGACATTGGTCGATCCAGCAGGACCAATAGGGTTTAGAATGGCACTCGAAGAGCACTGGTTCATTCCAACCATGTGAGCTTGTGAACCACTCACATTGGTTGTACCTGACATCATAGACACATTTGGACTTTACCCCCCAAGCGGTGGCACAGTATGTCGACTCACTGGAGGGATCGAAGAACTGACAGAGACATGACTCAATATCGTTGGTTGAATTGGACGGGTTACCTGGACCAAAGAAACAAGAGTATTTGGAATGGTTGGTTGCACTGGGACTGAAGTAACTACAAAAATCACCATCTGTTGGGGGGTCAGATTCTAAATGAATGGACCTGTGGTAGGCATAACGCTAGATGCCCAAATAGGGTTGTGATATAGTGATGAGGCAGTAGGCGTGCCTGAAACCAACTGAGCTAAAGTCACGTAATTACGCAGTAACTCAGGATGAACATTGGTCAGAATGCTTCCCATGTAAGGGAAACCTTCAAGAGGGAAAGGATATTCCTGCTCCTCAACTGTGCGTGGAGTGGAAACCTCCAAGTGACCCAGAGAGGAGACTGGGATTTTGCCTTCTGATTCCATGGGTGAAAACAAATGACAATGGACGACCGAAGATGTTCGAGGGGATAATTCCAAAGGAATACATGGTTGATCGTATGGACTGTATGGATGCTGAGGTGATATCACAATAGGATCGAACAAAGGATATAGAGGATAAACAACCAATCGAAGTTGACCTTCAGAAGTCAGCGGACTCTCAGGAGTCTGGATAAGATTATCTCGAGATTCCAGGCCAATGTCAGAAAGTAACCCAGTATCTAAAGGGGGGGGATGAGATGACAAAGGTTGAAAACTCAGAACAATTCCAAGCTCAACACCTTAGTCCTCAAGCGACTGTGGCAATTTAGGAAAAGGCTTCTCAGACAACCTTTCAGAGAGAGGAGAGGAAGAGGAACTAGGCAAACCGGTTGGTTCAGCCACGATGATTTTGTCTCAAATAATAAGAAGAGAGATTTATTTCAAGGATTTAAAATGTATTTAAAGGTATACTCACGATGTGGTCTAAAAAAAATACTAATAGGGATGTTATAAGATCGTGGGCAATAATTTTTTAAGACGTAAAAACAAACTGGTGCTCTTTCATGTTTTAAGAGTCGAGAAAGAAGCAAAGATGACTATATCACTTTCGGTTTGAAATGAGCTCAAAAGGACAAGCGCTCAGGTGATATTTTATATTTAGGGAGTCAAAAAGATCAAAATGACTACTCAGAATGATCTAGGCAAAAAGGATTACTAGGTAACTGTGAACTGCAAAATACCTCTTGGTGAACTGAGAAGTACAGGCAGTCAATCTCCCCGAATGTTGTGTTCGGTGTATCACGCTTACAAGGTGGAAGACTCGTCCTCCTATGGATAAAGGATTTCAACCTAGTGGGGTCTCCCTTTATATACACGACAATATGGGGAGCACAAGTCCATACTAGAGTTGTCTAGTGCCGATGTGAACGACCATTGTTGGGTTTAAAGATGCCGAAACATGTCTATAGCCTAGACATTCTAAAATGTGATAATTAGGTTTCAAATGCACCTTATGTTAATTGAATATAGTTTAGAGTTTATCTTGAAATTATGTTTCGATTTTCAGTCCTTATCGATGTGACTCAAAAAACACCTATATGTAGTTAAATGATACAAGACCCTTTCAATTCGATGAATTTTCTACACTATTGAGAGTAGGAAACACACTCAAATGCAATAAAACAAGCAATTGAAAGCAAAATTACCTTTTCACTATTTCTCTTTTGAAAAAAAATGATGAAAAACTCTTTCCAATTCCGATCTTTCCTACCAAACACACTTCAAGTAGTCCTTTCACTAGTAAAGAGAATTCATTTCTTTTCCAATGCAAATGGCGATGCAACTCTAGTCTTAAATGATGCTAACTAATGTAACATAATGATTTAGCAAACTAGAATTATGTATTTTTCAATGAAATGATGAAATGAATATTTCAAAAACACTTATCACTTCAATGGAACATTTCCAATACAATCAATCACAAGCAAAACAAAGCACAAAAGAGAATTCCTTTCAAAACTAATGATGTCAAGACTTCAACCAAAAAAAGAAGATGAGAAATGTGATCTATGCCTAAAAAGAGACGCTCAAACAACAAACGAAACTTTTCAAACTTGTTAAATGGAAATCAAAGCAACAAAGGGACTAATCAAACGAAATGCAAAGAGCAACTTTGACTATCGACTTGACTTGCTGAGCACACAAACATGTGAATGGATGAAAACCTAGATTCCCTAAGGTTCGAAACCATCAAAGAACTAAAGAAACGAAGTGAAGAAAATAAAAATCAAATAAGCATACAAACCAAGCTAAAAGAGCTTTTGAGGTAGGGAGAACACAGTCAAAACAAGCCGAGAGACAGAAATCAAAAGGGCAAGACACACTGGGTATGATCTAGGGGAAACCCTGATCTTCACCTATAGGAATCGGCACGACTGCCTATCTAACAATAAGCGCTAGAAGGGGGTCGATGTGACGGTTTTTGAGAAACTCGCGCTAATTGGCACGATTGTCAGAAACATAAATGTGCTAACTAAGGATTCAAGGAAAAAAATAAAAAAAATTCAAAGGCTAAAACCATACCTGCCACTGTAAATTTCAGGATCACAGTAGTAAACCAGATAAAGTAGAGAACACTAAAGGGAAATGGTGATACTAGAAAAGTTCACACAAAACCATAAAATGACAATCAATCAAATAGAAGGATTGGCTCCCCAGTATGGTCGCCAATTTGTGGTGCAGGTAAATTCTCAGTGCAAACACAACAATTCCTCGTGCCCGAGAGAGAGGGTCTACCCACAAACAAACAATCTATGGAAAATATCCTTAAGTTAGAATCAATCATTAGGGCCCACCTCTTAGAATGCTATTCCGCTTGGTGATGAACCCGCTTCCTCACTCCAGCTATATTCTATTTCCTTCCTTCGAATACTTGAAACAAGAAAACAATAACAACAACAAACGTGATAGCATACAATATTGTATTCAACTTAATTAATAGGTCAAGGAACATTGAGCCATAAATATGTAAAATAACACTTCATGTAGGAAGTCAATCAATAGTTGTATTCATATAAATCAGAAAGAGATTACAACAAATGCCTTGACATTGTTGGTCTCCTCCGACATATCCAGGTTCCCACACTTCTACTAGCACTTCATGGATAGCCCCAACAGTGGAAGTTTTAAGGCCTCTTCCCTCTAGTCTCAAACCAAACCAAAACACACTATTCTACCTCAAACATACACTAGAAATCTACAAGCTATAAATGACTTGTTGTTCATTCAAACTCACTCCAAAACCTAGTTTAGCTTGGGAAAATAGAGGTTTATATAGCCTAGATGGATGGGAGATGGTTCCTCTCATCATGGGAGAAGGTCTTATCTATTGAGTTTGTTCCATCCTAATAGGGGAAAAGAGCCTAAACTGACTTCCTCAGCTCCATCTAGCCCAACCATCTACCAGACTTTCGTTATGAAGCTTCGACTCCATATATAAAAAAAAATCCAAAAGAGGATCGACGTGACTGGAAAAGGGTTTAGTTGCTCCATATGACACTAGGGCTAGTTTTAATCTCTGCAAATGGGTGCGAGAAGGAAACGAGTAAGTAGCACTGGTCTTGTAAACTGGGATAAAAGGAAGATTCTTGGGAAATGATGCAAAGGGGATTATTCTGCTCATGAAGAGGGACATACTGGGAGTTTCTTCATGATGGGAAAGCATATCAGGTTCACTATAAAGGTCCTCCAAGATCATGAACAGGGAGTACAGGGACAGAGACAAAATTTTTTGTAACAGCTAGTCCCTTTTCCATGAATAATGGGGGTTGACGTGGAATCCTCCTGAACTATAGGTGTGAAAACAGGAAGGTCAACTTCTGAGTGGCATAACTTTTGCATACAAACACTGATTGGCGTGATTATTGTGTAGTTGGAAATCTCTGTGTGTGTAGAATAACATTAAATGGTGATACACTTAAACAAAAAAAAATTACCCCCAAAAAATGTCATTTGATGCCTCAAAATGCTCCCGAAAGGTTTTAGACCTCGTTTCAGCAAACTGGGTCTTGCCGGTGAAAACTGTCCCATGAGCTGATTCCTCCACTTTTTCCACTTTAAATGCATTGATATGGATGAAAAACAATATAATGATCCAATTTGGATCACACATCAACTGGGGCAGATTTGACTTAAAGAAGGGCTGTCTTAACAACTTTGGAGCCAAAAAATTCAAAATTTTCTCTTTTGAAGTTGACATGAAGAGAATGTCTTTATATTAATCATAACATATATTTCAAGGGCTAAAATATTCATTATGAATACTGACCATAACTACAAAATTCAACACTCCCTCTTAGCTAGGGTGATATTCATAATGAGCATCCAGATGTTCTCTTGTTGACAAATTTCTCTAGAAAAAGGTTAAAACAACTCATCATCAATATCAACATCATCAAATTACCATAATCCTGGTCAAAATATTTGACCCATGGTAAAATATACAACATCAAACAAGTAACATAATTCTGATTATCATCTCTAACCCATGCTACATCATTAACATAAACTAATGTGCATGATTGTGGTCGGCACCTCTAACACTTGGTATACATACTAGTCTTGGTTTACCATCATCCTATTCAATCTCTTTGACCCATGGTGAAATCTTAGTGACACACTCAATCCATTTGAGTAATCCTAGTCCCAAATCCAAAGGATTCACTCTACATGAGTAATTGTAGGCCATGATGCTAAATGGGATCACTTAACCTATCTTGAGGGTGATCATATGCCAATGTTGAAAGGCACCCACTCAACTCTATCGTTGAATGATTATGGGCCTCTATGACCATTCTTATTAATTTTGGTCAATTGAATTGACCCATGAGTAATGATTGTCCTTTGTTGGACCATTCTCCCTTATCCTAGTCAGCATACTTGGCCTAGGAGGATGGTTGTCCCTGATGCTATTGCATAAACACTCCCTCTCACTGAGAGAGGAATCCTTAACAAGTCTAAGCTTGTCCCTAAAATATACAAACTTTGCTCTAGATAAATGCTTTATGAGAATATTAGCTATATGCTCATCAATAAAGATGCACTGGAGCTTCACTTCTCCCTTCTGCACCATGTCACAAATGAAGTGGTACTTGATCTCGATGTGCTTTGAACTGTCAATGAAAACTAAATTATCTAAAATATTCACACAACTTTGATTGTCATGATGTATCACGGTTGGTTCCAACACCTGATCAAATAGTCCCATGGGTAACTTCTGAAGTCATACTACTTAATAACTTTATAAACTAGTTGTGATATAATAGATCTTGACGATGATGAGGGAAACATATGTCTACTTATTTCTCATCCAAGAAATCACAGTAGAGCCCAAATTGAAGCAGCCTTCGAATATACTCTTTCTCTCATTTGCAGTCCCTTCCCAATCAAAATATGTATATACCTGCATCTATATATCACCATTTGAGATATATCTCAAGCCATAATTAATCGTACCACATAGATATCTCAATACATGTTTTTTTGCAATCCACTGATCATGTATTGGTTCCATCTGGAACTAGCCCAGAGTGTTCATTGCAAAGGAAATGTATGGCATAGTATTAACTGAATAATCAAGGAGCCAATCAACTTTTGGTACATGGATGGATCTACCAAATATGATTCAGAGTCTCTCATCTTCCGTATATTAGTCACCATGGGAGTTTCCATAGATTTACATTCCATAATTTCAAACTTATGAAGGATCTTTATAATACAGTTTCCTTGACCAAGGAATATTTCACCAAACTTCTATCATACTTCTAGTCCCAAATAATAGTGCATCAAGCCAATATCCTTCATATAAAATTCAAATGCCAATTCCCTCTTACACTGAATAATGAGATTTTCTACACATGTCAAAAATAAGTCATTAACATATGATAGTGAAATCACATGTTTATTTTTTTCAACCTTGATATATAGGTTTGGATCATCATCACTTTTGGAGAAACCAATTCTTTCCAGATAGCTATCAATTCAAAAATACCAGGCTCTAGGTGTTTGCTTTAGTCAATACAAGGATTTCTTCAATTTGCAAATGTGGGACTTTTTCCCATGAACCTAAAAAGCTCGAGGTTTTTATATGTACACTTCTTCCTCAATCATATCATTGAGGAAAGTAGTCTTTACATTCATTTGATATAAATTCAAACCCATATAAGAAGCAATAAAAATGATAGATCTAATAGTAGTGTACCTAGAAATTGGAGCAAAAATCTGATCATAATCCTCTCCATATGACTAGGAGAATCCTCTAGCCACAAATCTTTATTTTTACTTGTCAATAATTCCATCCACTGCATGTTTAATCTTGTATATACTTTTTTAGGTCACCACTGACTTCCCTTTAGGTTTTGGCACAATCTACCACACGTCATTCTTCATAAATATTGATATTATTCCATCATAGTATCCTTCCAAACTCACTATCCAATTGCCTCCTCATAATTGGAAGGTTTAGAATCAATGAGATTAGTAATTAGTGTTTCATATCCAAACTACTTCTTAGGTCTCCTTCTTTCCCTAAAGGTGCCACGTGGACATTTATTTCCTTCTTCTTCCTGTAATGTAAATCGAATCCAGGTTGTCCTCTTCTTGATTTTAGGAACAATAACTATATCCATTAGTTCACTAGGCCCTTATGGATCTTCTTGATGATCTACGAGATGTTCTATATAATTGGAAGTACATGGACTCTCTTCCTTGGAAGTTTCATGTTATTCATCATCATTAGAGTCCATGGGAGCTTCTTTGGACTTCCAATAGGAAACGTTTTCATCAAAGGTAATGTCCCTACTGATTTCAACTCATTGTTGTCCTAGAACATAAATTCTATAGGCCTTTGATGACTCGTTGTATCCAACAAATATTCCTTTCTTTAATGAAGGCTTTAGTTTCATCCTCTTATCTTTGGGTACATGTATGTAAACTGGGCAACCAAATATTCTCAAATGTCGAACCTTTGGTTTCTATCAAGCGAATACTTCTTTAGGAGTATTATCTTCCAAAATGCGATGGAGACTTGTATTTTGAATTTAGAATGTTGTCATGGATCACAGGGTCTTCACTTAATGAACCTTTGAAATATCACATGCATTTGTGGCATACTAAACAATACCTTTAATTTAACTACATATTGGAAAATACCTCTAAAAATCATCCCCTACCAATACAAACCCAATACACCTTCCCAATTTAAAAATCCCCTACTCTCACTAAATATTGTAGGTGTCCATTTTTTCATTAACATTTTTTTATACCCCTTTATATTTTTTCATTAAATTTGAGCTCTATTTTTTATACTTGCCAATATAAAAACCCTTTACCCCCTATTATATGCTCAATATATTATTTCATTTTTTCCTCAATATATATTCCCCAATATGAATGGACGTGATATGGTATTTATTCACTAGTGAAGGCCCTGTGTCATGGATACTTATCCCCATAAAAAACATGGGCAAGTCTTGATCGTGCATCATTTCCTTAATAGATTCTTCAATTGACCTGTTCTTGTTTTCAACAAATCCATTTTGTTGTGGATTGTAAGGGACTGTCAACTACCTCTTATTCCTAGCTTCTGTACAAAAGGAAATGAGTTCGTTGGAAGTGTTTTATCTTCCATGATCTGATCTCAAAATCTGGATTTTCTTTCTTATCAAGTTCTCTACTTCAGCCTTGAATTCTTGAAATTTGTTGAAAACTTCATCCTTGTTCTTCATGAAGTAGATTTATGTCTTTCGAGAGAATTAATGAATAAAAGTTATGTAGTATGGAGAGCCACCTAGATATTTTACTAACATTATACTGCACACATCAAAATGAGCTAGATCCAATATTTCCTTGGACCTACTGTCACTGCTTGGAAAAGACTACTTAACATTCTTCCCAAGTACATAACCTTTACATTCTCCATCACGCTAAATTTGTAATTCTGGAACACATGAAACCATCTAATTTAAAGCTCGCAAAGCTCTGTAATGAAGGTGAGCATATATTCTATGTCATAGTTCACATGGATTGTTATCATTATTCACTAATGTTTGAGCTTGTTGTCCCAAGAGTCTATACAACCTTCCTTCACAAACTCGAATTATTCTAGAAGATTCTATACTTGAGGCACTGGGACATACAAGGACTTGTCCATGATCAAATGCTGCTCTAAATCATTTATCTTCCAAACATGAAATATAAACCAAATTCTTTTTTAGGCCTGGTACATATAGTATGTTATTAAGATGAACGTTTTCACCAAACTCCAACTCAATGGATGTTGACCCAACACCTTTGACTACATAATTGTTTTTATCTCCAAGGTCTACGTCTACCTTTTATGATGATCTCTTTTGCATTAGACATGTGAGATTTCCATGATCTCCTATCATATGTCTTGAGGCACCACTATCTACCAACCACATGTCATTACTATTTGCAATAAAACCTATAAGAGTAGAGAAATAGAATAAATATTTGTCACGCCCATTCCATTCTTGAATTTCTTTGGATGTTCATCAATGTCTATTGTGGTAGCATGCTTCTTTCTATTTCTCTTTTTATCATTTGATCCTTTAGAACATCATTTCTATAGTAAAAAAAAAATTGTTACAATGATAACATTGAATTTTCAACATATCTTTCTTCCCCCGAGGAGTAGCTTTTATACCTTCATTTCTTCTTTGGAAGCCAAACTTCTTTCTTCCTCTAGCCTTCTTGGAACATGCTGCAAATGCTTGGGAGTCACCTTCTTCATATCTCAAAATCCTTCCTTTTGATATAAGTCTAGATTCTTCTTGACTAAATGAGGTCCATATTTTTTCAAAACTTGGAATCTTTTCTCTTCCACAAATACTAGATGCAAACGAGTCCCATGATTCAGGAAAACCATTAAGTGTTGTATTCACAAGTTCTTTATTAGAAATAATTTCTTCAATTGCTTGAAGTTGATCTCTTAGTTTAGATATCCTCATGAAATATGAGGTCACGATATCATTTCTTATCAATTTAACATGACAAACCTTATTCTTCAAACTTATTGCTTGACCAATTTTGTTAATAGTATGTAATCCAACTAACGCATCACACATCTTCTTTGAAGTGTCAGGACTTAATACATATGGAATCAAATGATCTCTAATAGAATCCACAATAATACTCATGGTTGTGATTTCATCCTTCTTGTATTTTTCTTTCCCTTCATTATATGTAGGTTCACTAAATTTTCCCTTCACAAGATCCAAAACATCATTCTTTGCAAGAATGAGGTCAATTCTTGTCTTCCAAGCCCTAAAATCTGTAGCTGCTTCCAACTTTTTCTTTGACTTTGTAGAAGAACCCATGCTCATAAGTAAACAACCAGATTATAGATGTACGTCTCTTCAAGAGTGATCTCAAATCCCTTTCCTTAACCAATGCTTTGATACCATGTTAAGTTTTTAAGTGCAATAGATACAAGTACTAATTTATGAAAATTGATAATTACTTCCAATGATGGAGATATTATTTTAACACTTCTAATTCATCATTAAGCAATTACACTTTAGAAATTCAACTATAAAAATAATAGAATAGTAGAGATCACAATGTGCAAAATATACACAAGGAAAACCCACTTGGAGAAAAACCCAACAACCTTTTCCTTAGAGAATTTCTTTAGTTCAACAAGAAATACACCTAATTCTTCTAATCAAATATAAAAATCAAAGTGAACACAAATACAACTTTAATCAAACCTCATCAACCTTTTAAAAAAATTATTAATTTTATTTCCCTTCAAATTATTAATACTACAATATCATTTCTAGATAATATTGTAACATCAATCATTAAATTTTATTTTGTATATAAGTATCAAAAAAATTTAAATTATTTAAATATCAAATAAATTTAAAAAATACTCTTTTATCTCTTTCAAATTTCACCTCTATTAAATTCAAGAATATAAAGGTAATCCATCTTTTTATCTCTTTGAAATTTCACCTTTTATATTTCAAGGATGAGAGATATAGATAGTTTTGAAGTGGGTTGACCTACATCACAAGGAGGGTTCAACTATAATTTTATTTTGTATAAATGATTACAATATGAAACACAAACAATTAAGTGAGAAAAATAAAAATACCATAAATTTTTATATACAAAATTATAGAGTTGGTATGAAATTATCTTCAATAAAAAATAGTATTGTAACATCAATTATTAAATTTTAAAATTAAATCCATCTTTTATTTTTTAAATTTCACCTTTATTAAATTCAAAATTCTAGAATATAAAGGTAATCCATCGTTTTATCTCTTTCAAATTTCACCTTTTATATTTCAAGGATGAGGAATATAGATAGTTTTAAAGTGGGTTGGCCTACATCCTCACAAGGAGGGTTCTGCTATACTTTTATTTTGTATAAATGATTACAATATGAACAAGAAACAGTTTAAGTGAGAAAAATAAAAATACCATAAATTTTATATATAAAATTATAGAGTTGCTATGAAATTATCTTCAATAAAAAAAATTATATAAGAATTGAAAAAAAAATACGTGCGAGTTGTAAATTATAAATATATTTGATAAATTTGGTAAAAAAAAATTTAATTTATTATTTAATTAATATTAATACAATTTTATATTATAATTTTTCATTAATATTTTTAAAATATAATTTCTTTTCAATTCTACAAAACTTTACATTATAATATTACTATCCTTTTAAGCCATAAAAAAAACATACATAACTTGTACATAGATTTAATAAAATAATACCATGGTTTCAAGAAAATAATTTCATGGGAAAAAACCATATATAACTTGTACATCAATTTAATAAAATAATACAACGTTTTGAAGGAAATAATTCAAAGATAAAATCCCTAATCTAAAATAATATTATCAACATCTGTAAAGGAAAAGTAGGTAAAAATCTATGATCCAAAATGTATATTAATAAAATAAAAAAATCATAATTCAAAATATTAATAAACCTGAAAAATTGGATAGGAAAACCATTATTGACGTAAATTTAAGAGCATGATAACAATGTTTTCAAATAAATGATTTAAAGCAATTTTAAAAAGTAAGTAGGAAGCCATGATTCAAAATGCTATTTAGTGGCAGATGGAAAGCCAGATTAAAAGTTCATATTCACTCAATCATGCATTGTATTCAAATCATAACTTGGCGTTTAATGTGTAATGCGTAAGCACTTTTAGAATAATTGTGGAGAATCCTATGCTTTCTTCACTATCTCAATGTTCTATTTTATTATATCTTATATAAGAAATCAGAAATCGACACTGGTTGGTAGAAGAGTGACGCTGTTGTTGTGTTGTTTCCAGTTCCACCTTATGTACACATGTATCTTGGTGGTGCTGTTGTGTTGTTTCGAGTTCTACCTTATGTAATATTCGTTAAATTTGGCATAAGAGCACAAATTTCGAAATATTTTTGAAATCTATAACGGAAACAAGATGAATTGTAATATCCTTTCCTTTTTCTTTTATAATATGTTATACTATGAAATAAAAGAGCATCAAAATGGATAATGGATAATGTTCCAACTATGGTTGGCATTTACGAACAAGTGGAGATCAGTATTCCCTCTTTCAATGGCATATTCTTTGCCATCATTTCCAACTATGGTTGGCATTTACGAACAAGTGGAGATCAGTATTCCCTCTTTCAATGGCATATTCTTTGTCATCATTTCCAAAATGTGGCTGAAGCCATACAGAAATACTCGTTAGCTCAAATGCAAAATAGAAACTGAATGTGATACATAGAGATATTTCTCGATTACATTTCTTCCCTTTTTGTTTTTGTTGACTTATGTTGCCAACACTCACACTGGTTTTTTTTGTTGAGCATGATATGATCATGGATTGGACTATTCTTATTTATCATCGACCACCTTGGATGTTGAAAGTTCTTGAAGTTATTGTTCTACCTCCTAAGGCTATACTAGGCTATACTATAGTGATATGAATGTAAACTTACTCTTTACTAAAATTTAGGAGAGAGAATAGGGAGGAAAATAGCAACTCACTTGTATACTTAGGTGTACTTCTTTAGAAAAAAGAGTGATGTCTTTGAGTATTTCAGAGAATTCAAAAACATGGTAGAGAAGCAAACACAGAAGTTCATAAAGATCCTCCATTTAGATGAAGAGTGGAGAAGTACTTTCAGAGAACAAGGGTGAAACAGTGAAGTACGAAAGAGATCTACTCAACAAATTCTCTTACCTGAAAGGTATAAGGACTATGCCCGGATGAGTAGTGTTTTGAATATTGTAAAAGCCACGAGTTTTAATGAAGCTAATGAATATGAAGAGTGCTGGCACAAAACACTACCATTCAATCAATTAAAATGTTCATACATATATAGGATTATGGATCTGTTGAGAAGTGACAACAACTTCCTCATAAATAGGATCCAAGAACTAAATATGACCCATAATCTCAATCAACAGCTAATCTAGAACACCCTATATTTCTCCATTATTCCAAGTCTCCCCCTTAATGGGGAAATTGATCAAAGCATGACATTAATGACATGCCTGTTGGTTTCAGTGTCAGCTAGGCTTATATTGATACATAAAAAAACTTGATAACAAAGCTTTCATTTTTGTCTTCTTGCTAAAGGGTCCATGTTTGTTCATTTGTTGGTGCAGTTTTATCTTCACATTTCTTGCCATAATATAGTGGTGGGGCTTCTCCTTTTTTCTTAATGTTTTCTGCGGCAAAGGTGGAACACTTGAGGTTTTAATCTCCTCTTTATTGATCTTGATTGCGAGATAACATTATTTGTATTCAATATTGATGCAGGTTCTTGGGACTTATACTTGCCCTTAATGTTTGCAATTTCTTCAAGTTTCATTGCTTCTTCTTGGCTACCAATATTTACACACTTAAAAGCAATGTTAGATTCATAAAAAGAACCATACTGGTTCTTGTCATCCTGCTCTTTTAAGAGAGATTTCCTTTCTTCATCTTTCTCTATTGTCATAGTTGGTTGTTTAATGTCTTTAACCTCTTTAATCAACTCCGTTGCTACAAACATGTTGTCCTGCATTTGATTTGTGCATGGAGGTCGGCATATCTTCTCACCAAACAACAACTCATCGATAAAATTCTTTTCATGCATCAGATTGAACCACTCTTCATGAGATACATAATTCTCATCAAATTTGACTTCATACATCTCTACATCAAAGAGACTTTCTTCATAAAAATATTCAGATTCTACATCAATGGTTATTTCTTCATCATCACATGTTTTAATGTCAATTACAAGGACATATTCCTCATTCGTCATTGCAGTCTCAATGTTGCCATCTTTAGTTTCACAACCAATTATAAGATCAAAGCACAATCATCATTTTCAAGAACAATATTTTCATCATCTTTAGCCTCATTCAAACTGTACTTCATTTCTAAAATATCCCATAATACTTTTGCATTTTGAATTTCACCATATTCATGTAATATATTGAATAAGATGTTTTCATCTAATGCATAAGCTATAAGATGTAATGTTGATTCATCTCTACTCATATCATGGTTCGAATTAATAAAATCCTCTTCAACATAATTCTATAAATCTAGCTTCCATAGTATTGTTTTCATTTTAGTTGCCCAAGTTTCATAACTTATACCTAAGAAAGAGGGTCGATATGACATTAAAATTTTTAAGGTTTCATCTATTTCATCAAATTCTTCACTCTGTTGATCCAAATCTTCATTCTAATCAGTGTTAGATTCTTCAACTTCAATTGGAAACACTTCATATTCAGTTGAAAAATATATTGGTTCTTCCCTTTGACTTTTCCTCCTCTTTTGTTTCAGTTCTCTTCGAAACTGTTTGAGTCTCCTTTGTTTACCCATCACTACTCTTGCATGCTCCTCACGACTTTGAAAAATAGGATAGAATCTCTCGCATTGTCAAACTTCTCAGACCTCACCATAAGCACAGAAAGTAGGCCCTCTACACAAATTGGATCTTACCAAAAAAAATTGATGGTAGCAAAAACTATCACCACACAACCTTTAAAAACAGGTTGAATGTGCTCACCCTAACTGAAAACGTTTTTACAACTATAGTCAGATTCAAAGACGGAAATAAACGAACCAAAATGAACTGAACAGACCACCTGGCAACACCGCCACTGCAATCCAATCGACTCTAGTATCTCCTTAGATCTAGTCGAACACACATGCAGGCTTTAGCATGTCTGATGATCAACTGTCTCCAAACACTTTAAACACAGTGGTAGGCCTATAAGCTACCCACTCTAAATTCTTTAAACACTTTCACGCTACACCATTCAGCAAAGCACACAATGGGCTAATTTGGACTCCTTTTCAAGCAAAACAATGCTCTTTAACAATTCTCCAATAGCTAATCAAATAACTAATCGAACAAATTCTCATATCTTGAACAACTCCTCCTTTAGTCGCAAAAATATCCTCTTTGGCCAAAATCCAGTTGCAAAGGAGTCTAATCACCACTTCACATACATTGGTTTCTTCACATACACTAGCCGGTTTATCAAACAGGTTCATGTCAGGTTTAAAAATAGCCTCTGAATGATTTCTCTCAATAACACCACCACAAATCATTGGCACCAAGTAGATGACGTCAATGATTTACACCATAGGGATTAACACAGGTCAACACCCTTCACATCAAATGCCTCCTTTGTAGGGAACACACCAATGCTCCTCAGGGCAATGCCTAATTACCCTCAACTCTCTCAACACTCGACAATTGTCACTGGAATCCCAACATCCACACCACCTCACAAAAACATTTCTTTTATCACGTGACTGCACCACGCCAAACTTACATAGTGACCACTTCTACTTCAATGTAGGTTGGTTCTTTGCTTCAGGAAGTCAACTCGATCATACAACAACCATAAGCAACACTCTCCAAAAATTTCTAGTCGAGTTCACCCAATAGTCAATGGCAGGGCCGAACTCTTCCACACTTTCATGGAAGGGACAATCTTCACAAATTAGTGAATCCTCATAGACACACAGGCTCCTGTCACCACAGGCTCATAATACTAGATGAGCTCATTTTGATGGCCTTTAAACACCACAATTCGCATCTCAGCGGTTTCAATTCTGTCTGTGGCACTAATCCAAGATCGAGCACACCACAAATTCTCACAATAGTGACAAATGCATAAAGTTGGGATCCAAAAATCGACGGCTTCTCCATAAGAAACCTCTCCACAACACTCAACAAAGGAAAATTATCGCTCCACATGCAGACCTTTCTCGGTCACGTTCTTCGTATGCAACTACTGGTTGAAGGTCTTCCAGATGAATCGAGAAGCGGCATCCAATGTCTGCACTACATATTAGCTCCCTACCTCAGCATCAAATCTCCAATTTCAACCGAGGTGTGCTCCATCATAGATTACTGAAAGGCAAAGGCTCAATCTAGTATGAAAGACTCATATTATTTGTCAATCAGTATGGTAGAGGATCTTTCTCGATGCAACACTACCACACTTCTCTTGGTCTCAGTTCTCGTTCCATTGACCTCTTGAATTTTCATATAGACAACTCGCTCTTCCTTCCACACAGTCAACACAACTTTCAAACAACGTCCCCTATCCGACCTTACCACACAACAATTATCAACAGGAAGGTCACACCACCGATCGCTCCTTTTTCAGATAGGTCACACCACATATCACTCTGTTATAGACATATTTGGGCACTACAACCCCAAACTCATATGTCCATAAACTAGGGGCTCTTTAAGTCCCTAAAAGTGTTGTTTCATACCCTAAAGGATCATGGTCAATTGATTACATCATTTCCCAGAAGTTCCACCTGAAAAACCACTCAAAACTGGCCAAAACTGGACCATACTGACTGCTCCATGGTCAAGGTGCGATGCATACTGGCTGCCTCACTAGCCAGGTGCGATGCATACTAAAATGGCCTTCTGTGGGGTGCGATGAGCAAGAATAGACAAATGGCAGAGACAGTTTGCTAAGTGGATGATCATGGAATCTTCCAGAAACTTCTCCTGTGACACTTGCCTCTCTGAATTCGCCCAGGGATGAGTAAGAGATCAATGAAATCTCTAAGTGGAACCAAGAACTATCAGTGGAATGACACTAATAAAAAACCCATAGCTGACTCACACCCTTGCAAGACATCTATAAATGGATCCCTCATCTGAGAGATCTAGAGGCTGGAATTTTGTATTTTGTAAGGAAGTGTTGTTGGTTTATTTATGAGAAGAGACATTGCATTGTTGGGTGATTTGCTTATTCATGAGGTGAAGAGGGCTTCTACACTGGGAGGATGATGCTGGATTAGACAGCTGGGTTGTAATCCTCTCTTTCACTACTATTAATAAAGTTCTTTGAGTTTTCCTCCATATAATCGTGTGTTTATGAATCTTATTGTTTATGAATGCAATTGTATGGTCAATGTGTTTCTGATTCCACATTGTTTATGATGTTTTAGATGGAGATGCTTTGATGGTTTTCTGTTACTTTGACTCTACAGGTACTCTTTGAAGTGGGACAAGTAGGAGAGGAGTGGAAAATTCTATCAAGGAAAGGAGAAATCAAGCTAGGATCAAAGCGGAAGATCCAGGTTGGTCCTCTTTTCTTCCCTCTAATCTATCACACTTAAAGGAACTCTCGAAAGGCTTTCATTGTTTGTTTCTAAGATAGCTACCCATCTTAGTGGGACTAGCAGTTCGAATCGACACTAGTTTTCCCTGAAACAAAATGGCGACTGGGGAACGAATAGTTTGTTTTATTTGTTTATTGTTTGCTTTATAAACTATAGACGAAGCCTAAAGTTAGCCAACTAGCCTTCGAAACACCTTTGCTATGCAATTGCGAAGTAGATGAATGCTGCTTCAGTCAATCTTTGGGTTGGTTTATGAACTGAACATCTGACTTACAAAGCATTCTAGGAGCCGTTGTGGTAGCTCAGAACCTCATAAGATCTTACCCCTATGCTTTGTTTTTAATGTCCATCATAACTCAGCCTAAATCACTGAACTTAGTTGCAAATTTTGAGCAAAAACCAAGCTCAGTTTCGCTCCCTGGTCCATCGCACTGTCTGCAACTAGGAAACCTATATGCATCACACCTCCCTTGTGTTGTAGGTGAGATGCATCCCTGTTTCCCTGTGTTGCAGGTGCGATGATTGAGTGATACTGTTTTTCTCTCCGAGAATTGTTTTTTTCTCCTTGTTTTCAGCTCTATTCAGTAGTTTTGTTGTTCATGATCAGTACCTTCTTACTGGAACCTTCTTCCTTCACATATTTCAGCCTCCATCAGTTAGGAATTGTAAATGTTTTTGTGTATTTGTGAATCATTTACAGTCTTCCTTTGTCGAAAGTAGCTTAATCGAACTGTCGTTTTTGATGCAAGTGTCGTAATTGTCATTTTGAATCAAAAGAAGAGTGTCGTAAAGTCTTCCTCTTCTAGATAGTTGATTGTACTTTTGTCATTGTACTTGATTTGAATTATTAGTATTTGAAGTGTCGAAAACAGTTTTCAATTCGAAATCGAAAAGTGTCGTCTTAGTCTTCCTTTCATTTTGAAAAGAAATTGTTAGAAATGTCGCTTTGAAAGAAAAAAGTACAGATCTGTACTCAGATTTCCTTTTTGGCATTCACACATTAAGGAAGCGGAAAACAAATACATGCATGTGCATTTTCATTTTGACTACATGCAAAATTTGATTTAGGAAAGTGCATTTAGTGTGTGCTCTATGCTCTCTGCTGAAAGAAAAAAATCATTATCTTCTTTCCTTTGTAGCTAGGATTTTCATTGCTAAAAGAACATAAATGACTGTTTATCATTTTAGATTGCATATTTAGGAATTTTACATCTACATCACGCGGTGAACCTTGAAAGACAAACTTCTAAGCAAGATCAACTCTAAAATAAATCTCAATGAACATAAAAATGCTTTGGAACCTAACGCAACACATCTAGAAGTCTAGGCTAGAGACGTGTTTCGGCGTTGTAAAACCTGGTAACTATCGTGTTCATTGAAGGTTGGGTGATTCCTCCTCTTTGATACGACAAGTGTCAGTATGGACTTGTGCTCCCTGTACCGTCGAGTATATATTGGGAGACCACAATAGGCTGATATCCTTTATCCTTAGGAAGCCGTGTCTGTCGCCCTATCGATCGCAATGCACTGAACACAACATTCGGGAAGATTGACTGCCATACATAAGTCCTTGGTAATTTCTCTATCATTTATCACCAAGGTGTATTTTGCAGTTTTGTGATTGGTTTGGTAATCCCTCTGTCTAGATTTCCAGAGTAGTCACTTTCGTTCCTTTTCAACTCCTTAAAAGAAAAGGTCCATCTGAGCACTTGTCACTTCAAGCTCATTAAAAATCAAAGGTGACTAGAGTCACCTTTAGCTTTTTCTCGACTCTTAAAAATTGAAAAAGCAAGTTGCATCAAAGTGTCTTAAAATTTATTTAAATTGGAATAACATCCCTATTCCTTCGTTGATCTGAGGTTGAGATAATGGAATCCACCAATCAAGGGATCCCTCTTGGAGGGAATCCTAGTCCTTTCTCCTCTTGGGGAGATATTGGTTCTCCATATATGGCTACATTGTCCCTTCCAGGAATCACAATCGGCCTGCTGGTATGGCTTTTCTCGACCTCTGTTGTTCAAAACACCATAATTCCTCAACAATCTAATCAGCAACCAGATGATACTGAAGTTACCCCTTCACCTTCTACTTCGTTTGTTTCTCCTTCCCCTTCTTCCTCTTCGCTTGGTGAAACTAGTGACACTAAAAACCAAGTAGCTGAGAAGAAAAAGAAAGGGAAGGAGAAGAAGAAGAAGCCAGCTAAACAAGGGAACAACCATGCATCATCCGATGAAAATCCACACACTAAACTTTCAAAACCAAAAACTCCATGCGCAATTTGCAAGGGGAGCCACTACCATTGAGATTGCCCTTGCATTCCACGGATCTTGAGAGAATGGTCTCCCCGTTTGCACCATTCGGTGTCATCAACCCCTGATAGTCAGGTTGACAGCACACCATCAACTAGTGAAAATGAAGTCAATAGACAGAAAGGAAAAGTCAGATTTCCATGTAGGTTATGTGAAGGTGATCATACTCTTCACCGTTGTCCTTTTCTGGATGAAGCCAAAAGAATTTTGGATAACCGTCTTGCTTCACCGCAGCAACTTCCACCTGGATACAGGAAACTCTTACCAAGTCCTTCGCTAGTTGAAAACCCGATTGACATAACTCAATTGTCAATCGAATCACCTATCATTGAAAGTCAACCTTCTAAGTCCATACCGAACCAAAGTCAGCTGGTCGAGATGGCAGTCGATCCAGTCTTACCTTTAGAAGAACCACCTTCGGATGATACTATCACTAGAGAGAATGAGAACGACACCGTTCAAATTCTTTTTGTCGAAATAGAGTCTAATGAACTTGGGGGAAATCCACCCATTCCTTCACAACAGGAAGAGACCCCCCCAATTCATGAGATTTATCTGGACATTTATCCGGTACCTCCTCCAAACATTCTAGTCGTTTTCTTTGATTGGAATCAACTAGAAAAACCCCGCCTTCCATCTAATGTACCATTCCGAATCATATTACAAGTTTACAAAATGATCGTTTCTAGCACTATCATAGATGAAGGGGCTTCAGTGAGTATCCTTTCCTCAACTACTTGGAAAGCGCTTGGTTCGCCATCGCTTTTGCCTGAAAAACAAAATTTGTCGGGCTTCAACAAAGGAACCAGTCGACCATTAGGGATCCTTCCAAAGTTACCGATAACTTTGAGAAAGAAAATTGTTCATTTGAACGTGATGGTAGTCCAAGGTCCACTAGATTACAATATACTCCTTGGACATGACTATATATATAGCATGGAAGCTATTGTTTCCACATTCTTTCGAGTGATGTGTTTTCCACATGAAGGCAGACTGGTGCAACTTGTCGACCAACTTTCATTTCCTGGTTCAAACACAGCTATGAATCAACCATCATCCCTAAATGGTCTCTTCGCGTCAACAATGTCTCTTCAACCTTCATTCCATCCACCTAATTACCACGGGTAGTTCGGTGAATGTTCTGAAGTTTAGGGGGCATGCACCCTAGTCTGCTTCGGTAGGCGAACCCAGAGGAAAAGAGAGATTTTCTTGAAAGGTCATAATGCTTGGACTGAAGAAACATTCCCGTATAGGTTATGTGATCAGTCTGAAACACTTATTTCCTTTGTACGATTGTGATTGGAAGCTCACACCATTCACCTTCGTACATTATGTGATTGGAAGCTCACACCAGTCACCTTCGCCTATTTCGATGGACAAAGCAAAGGAAGAGTTTTTGTCTGCCGACAAAAACAATCCTGCCTAACCACAGGGACTTCCATTTGGTAACCTGGAAACTCTCCTTTTACTGAAACACCTGGGGGCATGCAAACCTTTGTATGCAAGTGAAAAACGACCTTTGATTTTCTTAGTTTGTAGGTTCTCAACCCTTTAACCTCGTAGCTCGGTCGTTTCTAGCCTGCATAAAAAGGCAATGAGCACATGTTATAGTAGTGTTCAAGCTCATTAAAAAATAAATCTACCAAGAGACATCATCAAAAGACTGGTAAGAGAAATGTTCCCGCAAGGTTCAAGCTCGTTAAAAAATCAACCTGCACTGAGCATAGTTTCTCCTGATTCAAGCTCATTAAAAAATGAAACCACCTTTGGTAAATAACCTTTGTGATCGCCTTGCTATCAGCCCTTTTGAACCTTGGTTGTGTTCCTACCGTCACCTCCATTCATTTGTCCGACCATACGCTTCCACTTGATTGTTTAACCTTTTGAGGAACAGCTGCGACAAGTGATTCTGATTGCCACCCTCTTCACACTGCCATGGTTTGAGAAGTTCCAAACTTACCTGGAACCAGTTGCTACTCGAAAATACCACTCGTTCCTAAAAAAAAAACGAGTCCTTTTAAACTCATTTTAGACTCATTAAATATAAAAAGATTGTCAAGCCATTGGCCTTTCCAGCTCGTTAAAGTAAAGGGAATGTCATCCCTCTCATATATTTTAATCTTTTTGGACCTGAGGGATTATTAAACAAAAAGATCAAGCGCTTGTCTTTGTCGGCTCGTTAAAGCTATCGAAAAGTCATCCCTTTCATATTATTTTATACTTTTTCGGACTTAAGGGATTATGCCACAAAAAAGGACTGTTGGAGTTTCCTTTTCATCCCTTTTCAAACTCTCTAAACATGAAAAGGACCGAGTTATATTTGTCGTTAAACTCGTTAAAACAATAGCGACAAACTTGTCCACTCAGACAAGAACGAGTTTCACTGACGCTAGGCTCGCTAAAAATAGAGCGACAGATTTGTCCGAAGGGAAAATTATAGACCAAGCATATGTTATCCTCCTCAAGCTTAACAAAAATAAAGAGGTACTAGTCAGCAATGACTGGGGAAAAAGGGAAGAAAACTTGAAGAACTTTATTGGTAGCAAGTCGCTCTTGAACATGACACTTTCACTCCATCACCATGATTGAGTTGGGTTGGGTTTTTCCGTTCACCATCACCATTGGTCCTCTGTACCATCCATGGGGTTAACACTACCAGTCCATATCAGTGTCGCTGATATGTTCAAGAGAAGTCATTCAGAGAATTCACCATCTAGCAAACGCCTCATCCACTGCAATACATCCACCCTTCATTTTTCATGGCCGCCATTCCTGAACCTTATATCATCAGATCATTTTCACCTCCACAAAAATCATTTGCTCTGTTTCACGTCGTAGATGTGGGATACATCAAGGCCCTCCTACGACAGGTCACTTCTTGTCGACATCAGCTCATTATCCAAGAAGTTGACTTAGAAACAACCCTTTCAGTACTTTGAAGCTTGCATGCCTCAATGGCAAGTTTCTCACTTCTGGCAACAGGTTTACATCAATGACCTTTGACTGAAAGATTTTGCGTGGTGTTCGACATCGGCTCATATATTCACACCACATGAATTGTACTGTAGTACCTTGAGGGTCATCATCATTATCGGTGACTCCTCTCGCGTCTGTTAACAACTTACATTATTGGCTGGTAATCAGGCGATGTCTTTCCATGTTTGACTTCAGAACATCTTTTCACATGGATCGACTTGTACATCGGGCGAAGATTGAACGAGTTTTGAAGACCCCGGATCTAGTTTCATCCATCCAGGTTGCGATATATTCAGGAATATAAAGACATCAAATGTGCACAGAATCTACACAGATAGTCATCTAAGCAAAAGAAGATGACTCTTCATGCAAAGAATCACCAGTCTGCAACAGCAGATGATTGTCTATCCTATGTACATGAAAATGAATTTATAAAGCTGAGCATGGGAATGCCCACCTCAGCTAGATCATGAAAATAATATGATGATGATGTATTGTATTGTATCTTATACAGGTCACCTTCCAGTATGAATACCTCGGATCCTCATGATAAAGCATTTCACCCGACATTAGAAGATTTACGACCTCATGCTTTAGGGGGCAGCTGTTATAGACATATTTGGGCACTGCAACCCCAAACTCATATGTCCATAAACTAAGGGCTCTTTAAGTCCCTAAAAATGTTGTTTCATACCCTAAAGGATCATGGTCAACTGATTACATCATTTCCCAGAAGTTCCACCCGAAAAATTACTCAGAATTGGCCAAAACTGGACCATACTGACTGCTCCATGGTCAAGGTACGATGCATACTGGCTGCCTCACTAGCTAGGTGCGATGCATACTAAAATGGCCTTCTGTGGGGTGAGATGAGTGAGAATAGACAAATGGCAGAGACAGTTTGCTAAGTGGATGATCATGGAATCTTCCAGAAACTTCTCCTGTGACAATTGCCTCTCTGAATTCGCTCAAGGATGAGTAAGAAATCAATGAAATCTCCAAGTGGAACCAAGAACTATCAGTGGAATGACACTAATAAAAAACCTAGAGCTGACTCACACCCTTGCAAGACATCTATAAATGGATCCCTTGTCTGAGAGATCTAGAGGCTGGAATTTTGTATTTTGTAAGGAAGTGCTGTTGGTTTATCTGTGAGAAGAGACATTGCATTGTTAGGTAATTTGCTTATTCATGAGGTGAAGAGGGCTTCTACACTGGGAGGATGATGCTGGATCAGACAGCTGGGTTGTAATCCTCTCTTTCACTACTATTAATAAAGTTCTTTGAGTTTTCCTCCATATAATCGTGTGTTTATGAATCTTATTGTTTATGAATGTAATTGTATGATCAGTGTGTTTCCGATTCCACATTGTTTATGATGTTTTAGATGGAGATGCTTTGATGGTTTTCTGTTACTTTGACTCTACAGGTACTCTTTGAAGTGGGACAAGTAGAAGAGGAGTGGTAAATTCTATCAAGGAAAGGAGAAATCAAGCTAGGATCGAAGCAGAAGATCCAGGCTAGTCCTCTTTTATTCCCTCTAATCTATCGCACTTAAAGGAACTCTCGAAAGGCTTTCATTGTTTGTTTCTAAGATAGTTACCCATCTTAGTGGGACTAGCAGTTCGAATCGACAATAGTTTTCCCTGAAACACACTCCTTTCTCAAAGCTTCATCTCAGAAGTTTCATCCTCTCACACTTCTATCAATGATGGGGTTATATAGTGATCCAGATCTGAAAACAGATATTGATACCAATGCTCCTACACATTATCTAATGCAAGTCCACACTCAATCGGAAACACACAAATTGCCTCACCAATCACTATCACAAATTCTAGATGAACCTTATGATCCGATATCAACTAAAATTTAGGAGAGACAAAATATGTAGGAAATGAGCAACTTTCACATTAGCGTAGCTCGACCTGAAGAGTGCATGCACAAGATACTACCGTTCAATCAATTAGAATATTCATACATATATAGGATTAAAGATTTGTTGAGAATTTACAACAACTTCTTCATAAATAGGATCCAAGAACTAAATAGGACCTATAATGTCAACCAACAACTAATCTAGAACACCTTATAGTTCTCCATTATTCCAAGTTCCTTTGCACCCATACTATAATTTATTTCATAAAATTTTATATCAATCGAATCTTTATATCTTTTCAATTCACCACAATTTAAGTGGTTCAAAATTATATTATACTTTTGAAAACATTACTTAACTATGCTTGAAAATCATAATAATAATCATAATATATATATATATATATATATATATATATATATATATATATATATATATATATATATATATATATATATATATATATAATCACTACTAGTATACATTTAGGGCCTATTAGCTATTCTCCCTGGATATCGAGGTACTTCTAGGGGATTTGAACTTTGGATATGTTAGTTTGCACAATACTCCATAAAAGGTAATCCCCAACTAAGCTACACCTCGGGGACCATTTACTCTCTATATATATATATATATATATATATATATATATATATATATATATATATATATAACCCTAAACTATTTATAATAACCAGAGTTAAATACAATACTTTTAAATTCTTCTCTATATCATACATCTATAATAGTTAGATAGCTACACTTTTCTAAATTATTAATATTGTTTTAATAATATAAATATATAATATGTTTTAGCTCTTTGGGTCAGTTAAATTAGCAAGTGCTATGATAATGAAGTGTTATGTATCAAGAAATTCGAGACTTAAATCCCCTCGACTTACCCGTGTCTATGAAAGGAGCTTACATGGGTACCTAGAGGTTATAGTGGTAGCGATTTGAATCAACCTCATGCCATGTGAGTACGAAACCAGTTAAGTTGCCAATTTCTCTAATCACTATATATATAATGAATAGAGTAATTGATAACGAAGGTGATAGGATGGATGCAACTTACAAAGTTAATCAGAATTTTGGAGAAACAACTTTATAAGGAGTGCTTATAATTCATAGATGATTATAACCTTCAATATTTTTTGTTGTGGGGTGAATTATATTCACAACAAAAACTAGGATTTATATAGAGGATTATTAAATTAAGATCTTTCTCTCACATGGGAGAGCATACCATCTCCAAAAATAGACTCTCCTTAACAAGGAGAGGGATAACTATGAACTGAAAGAAATAAAATTAACCAGATTAAATTGAAACACTCGCCTAAGTGGCCTTGTACAAAAGTAATTTTGAAAAAATGATCAAAACTTATAACCATGTTGTAATCAAGCTGAGGGATCTTAATCTAAGCTCGTAACTTATATGGGTGCTTTTGGATCCTCTAATTTTCTTCGTACCACTCGAAGAATACCAAGATGTTATTCAATCTTCTCGATCCTGTAATCTAGATCCCTCAAGTGCATGTCTAGGTGTTCAAGGGAGTGAAGGATGTCCATGGGAGTTTCATGTCGTTCTAGAAGAGTCTGCCCCACTAGAAACTTCAATTTCCAGTAAAGATCCATCATCTCCATGTATTGGTTGAACCAAACCCTCATGTGCCCTATGTCTAGGATCCAATCAATCCAATTAGTAAGAATCTTTGTATCTAAGAGGGGAGTCATTTGGGAGGAAGCTTTCACCTCTGCTCAAGTAAGTTCTTCATGTATGTGGGTTGGCTTGAGCTCTTGATATTGTGATGAAAAATCCTATATCTGATGGCGCATCCAAGTATAACCCGTATGGGCCCGCTTTTGATATTAAATATCATCCCTTCTAACATGAGCCCACTGACATGACATGGAGAGAAAAAAAATCAAATTCATAGGTTCAAACCCTGTCCAAGACTGTCCTAGTGGTGCACTGTAGCTAGGGGGCATCACATACTACAAAATCCAAGAGCCAATAATTGGCGAACATAGAAAATATCCAGGAATAACATTGTAATAGCCAAGCACGAGATTCATAGAGAAATATAACTAATTCTCCTAGGCCACCAATATCCCACCCAACACAAAACAAAAAACTTACAAAAATACCATAAATAAAATCATGCCTATAATATAAAAAAAAGAAAGATAAAGGGAAAGAACCAGAGCCATTAGAAGAAGATGAAAGGCTCAGTCATTAGCTAAAGAAAGGAACCATTAATTACAGTGCAGTTCCCTGAGCAGGAGAAGGGGAAAGCTCCACCAAAAGTACCAAAGAAGTTAAGGAAACAACTACTACCTCCCTTTCCCACATACCTCGTTGACTTCTCTGTAAGTTAACCAATATAATTGGTTGAAACAAATTTTGTAACACCACACATTTTAACCTATTTCCAAATGGAACCACAAATCCTGTAGGGAAATAGAATCCACTCCTTGATGGAAATTCAAACAAGTGTTCAACACCACTGATTGGAGGGTTCTTTCATGGACGCTCCAGTCACACAACCATTAAGTCCTAGTTTCTTGCACTTTAGCTAGTTCCCCTATCAACCATTTCTGAGCTGCACCCATAGAAATGATCTTGGTGCATGTACAAGGATTTAATAGCATGAGAAGATCCATATCATTCGTGTTCTTCACATGATGAAGCCACTCGAATATAACACCTTTCGCTCGCCACGATCACTTCTCCAGATCGAATTCCTAGCTCATAATGATCACACGAATCTGCATTTCACCTTGTCGGGAGCATGCTGACATGTCCATTGGTTCATTGGCTCGGTGGGATGGTGGTAGTGCCCCCAATCTCGATAGTCACCCAAGATAATCCCAATTGACATATCCCTTTAAAGTAAGATTTATGGAACATCAAAAGGGATCAAATTTCTTTATGTGTAATTTTTTTATCATTTAATTTCGTATAATATTTTAAAAAAAAATAATTCATCTCAATAGATCTAGATTTAAAATAATTCTTTATAAAAATAATTTGTTTAATCCGATTTACAAAACTATAAAATATCAATACAATAAAAATTAAATGTTTATAAACATGTATATATATATATATATATATATATATATATATATATATATATATATATAAACATCTAAATTCAAAAATGTCATACATCAAGCATCTTTTTTAATAATAAAACATCTTTAAACCCTTATCTAAACTATAATAATCATTAAAATTATTTAATCTTAAAACCCAACTTCTCTCCTTTCTAGATACACCAATATAAGAAAACCCTACCTTAGTCAATTCATTAATTTCTTTAATATATATCATATTTTTTATTATTTATCTTTTATATTAAAATTAATTATGGAGTCGTCTACGGAGGCGGAGGAATTGCCCAGATGGCCAAAAATGGTTAGAATCCACGCAAAAAAAAAATTCAAAAAATCTTGTAGAGGCAATGTTTGAATCATGTTTTTGATGGTGGAAATGGATTCAACACCATTAAAAACTTCTGGTGCACCCAAAATCTTGAAGTTTGATAACCATAACTTGGATTTACAAAAATCCTTGCAGGATGTTTTCAAAATATAGCCAAAATTTCCATAACT
Source organism: Pinus tabuliformis (assembly GCA_031772625.1). NCBI lineage: Eukaryota > Viridiplantae > Streptophyta > Pinopsida > Pinales > Pinaceae > Pinus > Pinus tabuliformis. Next base: position 561,267,782 of record CM062809.1, on the reverse strand, counting down.
CCCAAGGAAAAAAAGCAGTCTCATTAGACTACAACACTAATTATATTTTATCATTAAATTTATAAATGAAATGACAATTTAATAAAAACAACAGTTTTTTAAGAATTATCGTTCATAATGACCCGACTATATGTGATGTCGCGAAATATTGATATATTGTTTGGAGTCGGGCTCATAGATATTATGTAAAAAATTACTTTGGATGGTAATTTAAGATCATTATTTATAAATATTTTTTCAATCGCTATAACATTTATTGAAAAAGTACAGATTATGATTTTTGATCAATTTTGAATGTTATTTTAAGATCAGTATTAAATAGTAAGTTAACCTTTATTGGTTTTGATTCATAAATCTTATTAAATCATAAAAGCTAACTAATTATAATTTTATTTAGGAGACATCACTCGACTATCGATCACTTTGTCATTCTCATGATCATTGCATAGGAATGTCGCAATAGTAAAGTTGATCTCTTATGTTGTTTTGTGGACTTTAGAAAATATTTCGACACGATTCCTCGAGATAAGCTTTGGGAGAGACTTGAAGAGATCATGGTTCCTCATGAACTGAGGATTATTGTGATCCGCCTCTACGAGACTGTCATTGCCAAGCTTAAGACCAACGAAGGGTGGTCTAAAGATATTAAATGTAATATCGGGGTTAAGCAAGGGTGTCCCCTATCCCCTACCTTTTTTGGTATTTACATCGATAAGCTAGAGGAGTGTCTGGAGACTTCAGGTTGTAAGGTCACCGAGATCACTGGTATAATCATTACTCTTCTCCTTTATGCTGATGATATCATTCTTCTTCCAAAAATCCATGATGAGCTAGACAAGCAGCTTAAGACTCTTCATGTCTACTGCTCTAAGATGGGTATGACAGTTAGTACTAACAAGACTAAAGTCATGATCATTAAATCCAAAAAGATCACCCATGGTAGTTTCGTTTATGATAATCATTGTCTAGAGCAAGTTTCTTCTTATAAATATTTGGGTATTGACTTTCCTCATCAGTTCAACTGGAATTCTAGCATCGAGAAAAGAATTATTGGTGGCTGGAAAGTTTATTATGATCTTGAAAAAAATTGTAAGACAATGATCTTTGTATTTGGAGTAAAAAAAGGTTCCTCTTTGAGACTCTCGTCACCCCTGTTGTCTTATACAGACGTGAAGTTTTGGGTTGTAGTAAATCTAGAGAGTCTTGGAGAAAGATTGAGATGATTCGAAAGAAATTCATAACTTATAACCTCAAGATCAAGGGAAATATTAGCTATCCTATCCTCTTGATCGAAGATGGCCTGTCCCCCATTGAAAGTATGACTATGTTTAGATATCTAATGTATAAGAAGAAGCTTTACAACATGGAATCCAAGAGGCTCCAAAAAATTGTTTCTAACTTTAGTCAAAACCCCCACCTACGCCTCGAGCGCGGGTGGCATAAGGATGCCCAGTCTTAGCTCAACCGTTTGGGGGATTAAGGAAGAGATCATCATGGGAAGCAAGGATAGTGTGAAAGATACTATTACCTCCAATTTTAAGGACAAATTGTGGGATGATAAGGGAGTTGGGGGGTAAAAGGAAGCTAAGATACTATAAGGAGGTGATCAACCCCACCCTTGATAACCAGAATTATCTCTCTGTGTTGACCAAGACTAAGAAGAAAACGAATATCGCTAGGATAAGAACTAATTCTCACGAGCTTTGAAGTGAAACTGGATGGTGGTCTACTCCCTAGACTCACGAGGACGATAAAATCTGTCAAATTTGCGATACTAAGATGGTGGAAGATGAAAAACACTTCCTTTTAGACTGCTCGACTCTTACTCACATCTGCTCTCAATTCCCTATCATCAACCACACCTCCAATCTTCTTGACTTATTAAGCCAACCCAACTATAACGATCTTGGAGCACTTCTTTCCCTTCTCCTTGATCACAAAAATAAGATTTTGAAGAATCACAATTAGACTCTTTTCTTTTGAGGTCTGGTAAACCACATTGGTCTTAATGGACTTTGTTCATCATCATCATCATCAATTATAAATTATTATTATTATTTATAAAAATATATACAAGTTAAACATAAATATAATTAGAAAAACTGGATATAAGTTAAACATAAATATAAGAAAAACTTGGAATAAAACTTTTAATCTTAAAAATTTACTCTTATTTTACCATGGAGAATTTTTATTTGTAAATAGACTTTGCTACAATATTATTGACTAATACTATGCTTGTCAATAACATATATCCAAAAAACTATAATTCATTTCATATGACATATTTTTTTAATTAATCAATTTAATGAAAATGCAAAGAGCATGACTATTTTAAAGATAAATCTCAATTTTTAATTTACAGGTATATTATTAAGAATATTTTAGAATATTTCATAGACGTTAAATCTCTATTATCCACTTAATAATTATTGATAACTAAATTAAAATTCTGAAATCTCTATTTCAAAATAAACACAGTTATCTATATAATAAAGATAAAAACCATATTTTTAATAAAAAAAAAACATTTACCCAATAATAAAAAAAAGAAAATGATTCATTAATCAACCTGGGTCAAAGCGAATACAATCTGAGTAGATTTAAATGGTGTACTAAATAAGTAAAATGGAACATAGGATGGATAGTAAAACAATGACAGCAGCGGTTGAGATGATCTACTAAATAGGTAAAATGGATGATTGTAGTAAAGCAGAAGTTTATACGAAAATTAACCCTGAGTTATTGAAAATATTTACTAAATAGGTAAAGTGGATGACTGGATGACTATTGTCCATGGCAGTAGCGATAAGGGGGAGAAGAAAGTGGCTAAGGCCAAAAGTGGGCGAAGAAGCCGTGCCATCTTAAATCTCCCAGCATCTCCTTTGCATTCTCTTTTGTAATTTCGCCGTTGCTTTCCCAGCCAAAGTTAGCCATGGATGGATGGTTGTAATGAACCTCCACGAAGAGCTCGTCGATAATCTTGGGCATCTCGGCATCATTAATCCATCTCCTCAAAACGGGCCACTCGCTTCCCTCGATATCCATCTTTACGACCACCGTATCGGTTACCTTCAATTGCAGTTCTTCTTTGATAAATCTGGTGATATTGATAGAGTTGCTGGCCGTATCATCTTCATCACCCACCAGCTTATGATACACTTTGATTCGGTCCAGCATCCATTGGGTGGCCTCTGGTGTGACCTTCGTCATGTAAGACCAAGCGTTGGGGTCCATTATGTTTGCTTCTTCATCGAACCCGCGAGAGGGTTTCTGCAGCCGGTGGGCGTTGGATTCAAAGGCATGAATCTCAGTGAAGTCGCAGGGATACATGCGCATGAACCAAGTGAGACTGGTGTTGAAGTAGCTGGCGCCCAGATCTAGAAAAACTCGGCGCGCTCTCTGGTTCAGATCGATCTTGGAAGCCAAAATCCATGGAAGCAGATGCGTTCTGTCCTCCACGTCTCCAGTGAATCTGAGGGCGAATCCTCTTCGGAAGTTTCTCTCGTCGTCCAACTTATCTATGAGATGCCCTTTCACGCGGCACGGGGCCACTTCTCCAACCCACTTCATCTGATTCCAGGGATTCTCCCCCTCCTTCATTCTCGGCTTGTAACGAAGCCCAGCAACGTCACCGATCTCTACGTACCCTTCTCGTCTGCTGCATATTTCCGCTTGGCCCGGCCATTCTTCTGTTTCTTGCCCTCCCCAATGGCGGGAGGAAATATGGGGAAGATTAGTGTCGCCCCTGTACTTAACCATAACATCCACGGCAACGTATGTTGACAGAATAAAGAGCAAGGCATGGCTCAGCGGCCATGTTTTGAGAAACATCATGGACGCACTAGGGTTTCACTGTCACATACAAGCTTTGTATCACTAAATTATTGGTACATTTAAAGACTCTTTCATTCATGTTTTTTCTTATCCTTATCCTTATATCACTACACTGTTAAAAGGCAACTCAGCATCGACTGATATTTTAATGTCAATAAGACAATCAAACGGCAAGGTCTCGAGTCTTGGCGCATGGATTGACTATTCATCACACAGTAAGCTATCCTGAATTCCCACACTTAAAAACAGTACAGCCAGCTATCTTGAAATCCCACATTTAAGAAACGGTACAATAAACCATCCACCGACTCATCTGTCACCCATCTTAGGATCCACTAACTAATCTATCACCCAGAAGATTTGGCCAAGAAAAAATTAGCTTTCAATTGCATTATATGTTGGTATTAAAACATTTATGTATATAAAATTCAAAATTCAATACTAAAATATAAATGGATGATGGTGATCCATCACCCTCCACTCATGAAATCCAAGTTTATATAGTAAAGGGAGCTATCCACTGACTACTCTGTCACTTATGTCATGTCAGTAATATATTATTAAAAGCATTTGGCTTATAAAATAGTTTTATTTTCAACTGCCTTATTCATAGATAGAAATTAATAGTGTCCTATCCACCTACTAAGATTCTGTTGGTCGCCCATTCTAATAATACATAAAGAAAAGTGCTGAGTTTATAAAATATTTATCTACTTATGTCATTCTCACTTATCGGGGTAGTTAATTATTTTTTAGCTATATTAATCAGCAATTGTTTTTAAAGTTGCAAAGCACATTGAAAGAATAGAAGATTTAAAAAAAATTATTATGTTAGATATAGAAACTAATCGGCCATTGTTTTTAAAGATACAAAGCATATTAAAGGAATAAAGTTACAAAGCACATTGAAAGAATAAACGATTTAAAACAATTATTATGTTAGATATAGAAACTAATAGCCATTATTTTTAAAGTTACAAAGCACATTAAAGGAATAGAAGATTTAAAAAAATTATTATGTTGGATATAGAAAGATCCCGAATTAAATACACAATCAACAAAACAAAAATAAACTATTTGAAAATATTTCCTATAAATAAAAATGTTAAAATCATCCTACCAACACAATTTCCCGGGAAAAAATTTCATGCTATTTGTTCATAAAAAATCAAACCAATTCTATAAATCAATCTTTGTAGATTCAAATATGCACCTATTGCTATTTTAATAAACATGGAATATGGGCAGTGCCTACATAACCATCCACTGACTCATATGTCACCCATCTCAGGAGCCACTAACTAATCTCTCATTCATCTCAGTAGTGGCATATTACTGAAGATTTGGTCCATAGAAAAATTTAATTTTGAATGCATTAATTATGGAATATGGGCAGTGCCTACATAACCATCCACTGACTCATATGTCACCCATCTCAGGAGCCACTAACTAATCTCTCATTCATCTCAGTAGTGGTATATTACATAACCATCCACTGACTCATATGTCACCCATCTCAGGAGCCACTAACTAATCTCTCATTCATCTCAGTAGTGGTATATTACTGCAGATTTGGTCCATAGAAAAAATTAATTTTGAATGCATTAATTTTGAATTGCATTATATATTGGTAATAAAATATTTATGTATATAAAATTCAAAAATCAATATTAAAATATAAATGGATGATGATGATCCATCACCCTCCACTCATGAGATCCACGTTTATTTAGTAAAGGGAGCTATGAACTGACTACTCTTTCACTTATCTCAGTAATATATTATTAAAAACATTTGGTTTTCACTTATCTCAGTAATATATTATTAAAAACATTTGGTTTATAAAATAGTTTTATTTTCAAATGCCTTATTAATAGATAGAAATCGTTTATATAGTAAAAAGGAGTTATCCACTAACTAGTGTCACTTATTTCATTAATATATTATTAAAAACATTTGGTTTCTAAAATAGTTTTATTTTCAACGGCCTTATTAATAGATAGAAATTATAGTATCCCATCCACTATCCACTTTCTAAGATTCTGTTTGTCACCCATCCTAATAGTACATGAGGAGAAGTGCTTAGTTTATAAAATATTGATCTATTTACTTCATTGTCACTGTTTTGCAAAATATTTATTTAATTTATTTGTGTAGTTATATTAATTAGTAATGGTTTTTAAAGTTGTAAAGATACATGGAAGGAATATAAAATTTGTGAAAATTATTATATTGGACATAAGACTATCTCTAATAAATTATATAACCAATAAAACTTAAAACTTAGACTATTTCTTAATATTTTCTTTAAATAAGGATGTTAAATTCATCCTTCCAAAAGCAAAAAAAAATTTATGCTATTTGCTTATAAATAATCAAACTAGTTCTACCACCAATATTTCTAGATTCGAAGATGCGCCTATTGCTATTTTTTGTTTTTGTGAGCCAAGGGATAGAAACATGGAATATGGGTAGTGCCTCCATAGCACCTCTTGTTCCAAAGGAGTTAGGACAAAGTCGTTGATTCTCTCTTCGATTACACATTAAGCTTTTACGACATGACCATGTAGGTTGTTATTACTCTGAGCTTTTGGTTGATTGAGAATAGCAGCAAAAATTTAGGGGTTTGGGTTCATGTTACTATTGGAGTTTGTGTTCTCTACTTGAGAGCCCTACAAAGAATAGAAGAAACAAGGAGGCTTGAAACCACAACTTGGAAGTAGATGGAGAGGAAAAATGTATTGTAATGATGCATCTCCTTCCGGTTTGGGAAAATAGTAGTAACTTCATGTATTGAAAATTAAAGTGGAAATATAATTAAAAATGGAATGTCTTGTTGCAGAGGATTGTAGTAGCAGAGAATTCAATCGTTTGAAATAAAGAAATGAACTTGTTGTTGTCTTGATAGGTGTTACGCTCGCAAAAATTATTTCCAATCAGCGCCACTGTGCGGCAATGTCTCTATTGAATTCGTTGCAGGATGTGGTGATGTGAATTTGGTGGAGAGGTGAGGGCACGACCCCCGTGGTTGTCTGAGGCAGTGATAGGTGGTACGTAGTCTACATGTTCTTCTGCCTATGGTGGTTGTGATTGTGTGCCACATGTTTTGACCTATTGACCTTGCGCATAAGAACTAATGAGTTATGGTATTCAATGTACATAGTTTCCAAGGAAAAAACTATAATTAGAGGAACATAAGGCAAAGCTACTACTAGTACAACCACATTTATTTAATTAAATGTGGTTGATATACATTGAAAGCTTCATTTGTATTTACTACACAAATTATTGATAAATATATAATATTAAAAAATACATATCACAATAAAAATATAATTATTATTATAATTAATAAAAATAATTTATAATAAATAATTAAAAAAATTAAAAAATAATAATAATTAAAATAATTACTAATTAATAAAAAATTATTATTATTATTATTATTATTTAATTGTTAATTATAAATAATAATAATTAATTAGTAATAATAATTAAATAATTAATAATTAATTAACAATTAATTAAATGATTTAAAATTATTAAATATCTAAATAATATTGAATAATTAAATAATACTAAGAATATTATTGTTAGCATTATTATTTAAAAATAATAATACTAACAATAATATTGTTACTGAAAATATTAATAATAAATAACGAATAATATAAGGTTAATAATGAATATTATAAATCTTATAATAAACACGATTAACCATGGTTGATTTTCACATTGGGACAATTTTTCTCACAATGCGATGTTGGGCCATGGATGACCATAGTTGTCATAATATGACATTGGACTAAGGGTTTGATAAAACCAAGGGATATCAACGCTTTGATTGATAAACTCAAGGGATTGATAATATAAACCCAAGAAATTAATTCTAAAACCCTAAGGTATTATAAACCCAAGGTATATAAACTGTAAGATAAATATTATAAACCCAAGGGAATAATAAACCTAAGAGATTAATATTAAAAACACAAGGGATTATAAACCCAAGGGAATAATCTTAAACCCATGTGACAAATATTATAAACCCAAGATATATAAACTATAAGATGAATATTATAAACCCTAAAATAAACATGGTTGACCACAAATTATTTTCATATTGACACAATCTTTGTCATAATGCGACATTGGACAATGGTTGGGCATGGTTGACCATGGCTGATTTTTATATTGAGATAATCTTTGTCACAATGTGACGCTAGACCATGGTTGACCATGGATGGCCATGGTTGTCACAATGTGACGTTGGACCAAGAGACAATATTTGTCACAATGTGACCATGATTATTGACCATGGTTGACCATGATTGATTATAATGTCAAGACAATCTTTGTCATAGTTCGATGTTAGACCATGGTTGATTTTCATATTGAGACAATGTTTGTCACAATGCAACATTGGACCATGGTTGACCATGATTGATTTTTGTATTGAGAAAAGTCTATTATAAACCCAGGATATACAAACCCTAACATAAATAATTATAAACCTCAAAATAAACATCGTTGACCACAGATGATTTTCATATTGACGTAATCTTTGTCACAATGCGACATTTGACTATAGTTGACCATGATTGATTTTCATGTTGAGACAACCTTTGGAACAATGTGACATTGGACAATGGTTGGCCATGGTTGACCATGGTTGATTTTCATATTGACACAACCTTTGTCACAATACAACATTAGGCCATGGTTGACCATGGTTGTCACAATGCGACATTGGACCAAGAGACAATCTTTGTTATAATTTGATCATAAACCCTACAATAAACATGGTTTACCATGATTGACCATGGTTGATTTTCATATTGACACAATCTTTCTCACAATGCGACATTGGACCATGGTTGACCATGGATGACCATGGTTGTCACAATGTGATGTTGCACCAAGGGATTGATAAACCCAACAGATATGAACACTTTGATTGATAAACCCAAGAGATTGATAGTATAAACCTAAGGGATTGATTCTAAAACCCCAATGTATTATAAACCCAAGGGAATAATATTAAACTCAATGGATTAATATTATAAACCGAAGGTAAATAAACCCTAAGATAAATATTATAAACCTAAGGAAATAATAAACCAAAGAGATTAATATTAAAAACCCAAGGGAATAATATTAAACCCAAGGGATAAATATTATAAACCCTAAGATAAATATTATAAAGGTATTGGACCATGGTTGATCATGGTTGATTTTCATATTGAGATAATCTTTATCACAATGTGACATTGGACCATGGTTGACCATGTTTGACCATGATTGATTTTCATATTGAGAAAATACTATTATAAACCCAAGGTATATAAACCCTAAGCTAAATATTATAAACCCAAAAATAAACATGGTTGACCACATATGATTTTCATAGTGACAAAATCTTTGTTACAATGTGATGTTGGACTATGATTGACTATGATTGATTGTTATATTGAGAAAACCTTTGGCACAATGCGACGTTGGACAATGGTTTGTTTTCATATTGAGACAATCTTTGTCACAATACAATGTTGGACCATGGTTGACCATGGATGACCATGTTTGTCATAATGTTACATTTGACCAAGACACAATCTTCGTCACAATGTGACATTTGACCAAGACAAAATCTTTGTCACAATGTGATCATAAAACCCATACTAATTATGGTTTACCATGGTTGATTTTCATGTTAAGACAATCTTTCTCACACTGCAACATTGGACCATGGTTGACCATTGATGTCCATGGTTGTCACAATGTGGCGCTATACCAAGGGATTGATAAACCCAAGGGATTTATAGTATAAACCCAAGGGATTAATTCTAAAACTCCAAGGTATTATAAAATCAATGGAATAATATTAAACCCAAGGGATTAATATTATAAACCCAAGGTATATAAACCCTAAGATAAATATTATAAACCCAAGGGATTAATATTAAAAATCCAAGGGATTATAATCCCAAGGGAATAATATTAAACCCAAGGGATAAATATTATAAATCCAAGGTATATAAACCTTAAGATAAATATTTTAAAGGTATTGGACCATGGTTGATCATGGTTGATTTTCATATTAAGACAATCTTTGTCACAATGCGACATTGGACCATGGTTGACCATGATTGATTTTCATATTGAGAAAAGCCTGTTATAAACCCAAGATATATAAACCCTAAGATAAATATTATAAAACCCAAAATAAACATGGTTGACCATTGATGATTTTCATATTGACACAACCTTTGTCACAATGCTATATTGGACTATGGTTGATCATGATTAATTTTCATATTGAGACAACTTTTGGAACAATGTGATGGTGCACAATGGTTGGCCATGGTTGACCATGGTTGATTTTCGTATTGAGACAACCTTTATCACAATACAATGTTGGACCATGGTTGACAATGATTGAGTTTATAAAATATGGTTGACCATTGTTGACCACGGTTGATATTATAAACCCAAGGGAATAATAAATCCTAGGGATTAATACTAAAAACCCAAGCAATTATAAACCTAAGGGAATAATATTAAACCCTAGGAATATGAACCCTTAGATTAATAAACCCAAGGAATTGATATTATAAACCCAAGGTATATAAACACTAGGATAAATATTCTAAACCCTAAAATAAACATGGTTGACCATGGTGGATTTCCATATTGAGAAAATCCTTGTCACAATGCAACGTTGGACTAGGTTGACCATGATCGACCAAGATTGATTTTCATATTGAGACAATCTTGTCACAATGCAATGTTGGATCATGGTTGACCATGATTGATTTTCATATTGAGACAATCATTTTCACTATGCAACATTCAATCATGGTTGACCATGGTTGGCTATGATTGACCATGGTTGACCATGATTGTTATTATAAACCCAAGGGAATAATAAACCTAAGGGATTGATATTATAAACCAAAGGGAATAATAAATCCGAGGTGTTAATACTAAAATCCCAATGGATTATGAACTGAGGGAATAATATTAAACCCAAGGGACTAATATTTTAAACGCAACGTTATAAACACTAAAATAAACATGGTTGACCATGGTTGATTTCCATATTGATACAATCCTTGTCACAATGTGGCGTTCGACCATAGTTGACCATGCTTAACCGTGCTTGATTTTCATATCAAGACAATATTTGTCACAATGCGACATTAGACCATGGTTGACCATGATTATCATATTGAAACAATCTTTGTCATAATCCGACATTGGACCATGGTTGAGACAATGATTGATTTTCATATTGAGACAATCTTTGTCACAATGCTATGTAGGAGCATGGCTAACCATGATTAATCATGGTTGACCACATTCGATTTTATAAAATATGGTTGACGATGGTTGACCATGATTGAATTTATAAGACATGGTTGACCTTGGTTAACCATAATCGATATTATAAGCCCAAGGGAATAATAAACCCTAGGGATTAATACTAAAAACCGAAGGGATTATAAACCTAAGGGAATAATATTAAACCTTAGGAATATAAACCCTTAGATTAATAAATCTAAGGGTTTGATATTATAAACCCAAGGTATATAAACACTAAGATAAATATTCTAAACCCTAAAATAAACATGGTTGACCATAGTTGATCATGGTGAATTTCCATATTGATAAAATCCTTGTCATAATGCAACATTGGACCATGGTTGACCATGTTTGACCATGATTGATTTTCATATCGAGAAAATCTTTGTCACCATGTGACGTTAGACCATGGTTGACAATGGTTGATTTTCATATTAAGACAATCATTGTCACATTGTAACATTCCACCATGGTTGACCATGGTTGCCTCTGATTGACCATGATTGATATTATAAACCCAAGTGAATAATAAACCCAAGGGATGAACTCTAAAACCCCAAGGGATTATGAACCCAAGGGAATAATACTAAACCCAAGGTACCAATATTATAAAAGGTATATAAATCCTAAGATAAATATTATAAACATTAAATTAAACATGGTTGGCCATGGTTGACCATGGTTGATTTTCATATTGAGGCAATCCTTGTCATAAAGTGATGTTGGACCATGGTTGACCATGCTTAATCGTGGCTTAACTGTGGTTGATTTTCATATCAAGACAATCTTTGTCGCAATGTGACATTCGACCATGGTTGACCATGGATGACAATGTTTGATTTTATAAAACATGGTTGAACATGGTTGACGAAGGTCATGATTGACCATTGTTGACTATGATTATCATATTGAGACAATCTTTGTCATAATTTGACGTTTGACCATGGTTGAGACAATCTTTGTCATAATGTGACATTTGACCATGGTTGAGACAATGACTGAATTTCATATTGAGACAATCTTTGTCACAATGCAACGTTGGACAATGGTTGATCATCATTATCCATGCTTGACCATGACTGATTTTATAAAATATTTTTGACTATGGTTGATTTTCATATCGAGACAATCTTTGTCACAATGATATGATCAACCATGGTTGACCATGATTGACCATGGTAAACCATGTTTGACTAAAGATGACTATGAGTGAACAATGTTGACCATCATTGAGTATGGTATATATAGTTTATTAACATTGACCATAGTTGACTATTTGTACATTGAGTATTTATTATTATTATTATTATTAAATCTATATTCTAAATCTTGTATTAAAAACTATAATCAGTAAAACGCTAATATTAAACCATATATATTCAAGTTATGAAATATTAATTTTTTTTATGTGGTGTAATTATTTTTAATTTTTAAATTTTGAAATAAAATAATTTTAACAATTAAAATGGAATATAATTATAATAATTTTAGGAATATTCCAATTTGTTATTCGGTTAAAAATATTCTAAAAATATAAAATTATAGATAAACACGGTATTTTTTTCTCACATAATCGTTTTATATTAAATAAATATAAAGTACAATCCAAAAATAACAATACCAAACGACAATTTATATAAAAATTTCTTATGGAAAAGTTTTATAAAAACAAGGACAAGACGTATTATGAAACTGTAGCCTATGATCAAATGTGGCCGAAAAATTGTTGAAATATGAATGATTTAAATAAAAATTGAAATACAACCAGGATGATCCGGACGACGGAGAGAAAGATACGTGACTTCTCTAGAAGGATTATCTTATTCTCAGTACACAGGTTGTTCGTGGCTATTGGAAATTCACTCACCAACTAAATTATAATTGCGTGTGAGGAAATTGTTCGCTATCATACATTCCGGAGGATAAAAGAGAAGCACTCTACATCAAATATGTCCCTCCCTCGAATCTACCGCGAGCTGCAGGTGCGGTGGGAAAACTTCGCCAGGCGTGCTCGCCATGATGCAAGAGAATGGTAATACTCCCAATGCGAGAGGAAAAGCGTGCATGTGCAAATGCCAAACAGAAGCATGAAACATTCGCCGTAGTCCAACGAGATTGTTTTTCCTCTGAAATTAATGGAAATTCTGGTCAAAATTTTGGTTATATTTTGAAAAAATTTGGCAGAGATTTTCGTAAATCCAAGTTACATTTGTTAAACTTCAAAATTTTAGGTGTTTTAGATGGTTTTTGATGGCGTTGAATCTATTTTCATCATCAAAAACATGATTCCACACTGCTTCTATAAAAAAATTTGAATTTTTTTACCCAAATTTTAACCACTTTTAACGTTACGGTGAATTCCTCCCCTGTGTAGATGACTCCGAAACATTTTATTTCTACCAACTCTTGGAAAGAAATCTACTAGAAGACTACTCAAAATTGCCTCAGGATAGACATCATTCCAAAGAAAAGAAATGCATCATTATCACTTCGTGTATGCCAACCGTAAGAAATATTTTTCTGGAAAGCCACAAACTACACACTCCCACTTTCCTCAAGGATGGTGCTGATCACATCATAGCACTTAAAATGCAAGTTCAAGCGATGTAGGCACTGGCGGACTGCTACTCAAATTTGAGTGCTCATTTTGTTGCCAATTCTTGGTATAAGGCGGACAGAGAGAGCCAAAGGGGAGATGTAACTAGTACGAATAGAAAAGAACACATAGGGACATGGATTGAAGGATGACCACAAGTAATCAACATTAAAGTTTAAACTAAGGTACTCTCATTTGTTCCATTTGATGAATTTTGGTCAGATTGTGATCCTATTATATTCCATTCTTCAATTGTGCAAAGGTTGGTAAAAAGGGGGAACTGTGGGAACGTTGAGAGGAATTTCCTTGTATATGACATGAAATTTGATGCCACTGTACTTGATTCCCACCTTGTTTGGATTTAGAGCACTGAAGGTCATGGCTATATTCAACGTCAAAAAGACTTTCACACTGGTCAAGGCATTGTTAAGGGGGAGGGTCCATCACGAGTGACACCACTGTCTCGCTCTGTGAATCAAATTTCAACTTCTTGGGCTTTAGTACTATGAACAACACCAATTCTATTATTCCTACAATAGCAACAACTATGAATATGAGTGAGAATACATAGATATAACATTTGGTGAAGGAGAATGTGGAAACCTGATAATTATCTTGAAATTCCCTCGAAGCTTGAATACAAGGATTTGGACCTTATATTCATATATTTTGAATTCGTCAAAGGAATAAGCATGCACAAAAGGCAGAGACTCTTCATCTTCATTATTAGAAGGAAAATACTATTGCAGGGCACAAATCACATCCTCAAGCCAAGGCGAAGCAGAGCCCACAAATGAGTTTTTAATACAAATTCTTAGCATCTCGTCCACCACATATTTTTGTACAACATCAACACCATCTCCATTACTATCATAGCCACATATCATGTCTACACATCCAGAATGCTCAGAGCACGTCTATTGTCTTCCAACTTGCGACATCTTGTGAATTTGGAAGGCGAAGAATTCATGCAATCTAAAGTGTAGTTAATGGAGGTTATCTAAACAAGAAAGAAATGAAACCGACAACAAACACACAAGTAATACCTCAGGATTTATGTGGTAAAACCCTGACAGAGTGTCAAGGAAACATCCATGGGGCAAGGGATTTGGAATCTCTATTCAACCAATAAATGATTCTTCGATACCATAGCTCGGGCATTCATCAGTTTTATATGAGCCTCCTCAGTTACATAACTGCTGATTCGATATGAAACTGACTTGTCTATAACTAATACAATTTATCCAAATTTACATTTACATTAATTTGTTGTCAATTACCAACATACTCCACCTTGACAACAATTTTCTTAATCCCTTGCCCATGCCCATTCATCATCTTTTCTGCAAGCCAAGAGAAGCTAAACACCATCGGAGCTTCTATACTGTAACTGGCTTTGTGAATATGTCTGCACAATTCTCTTGTGTATGGACCTTTTGAAGAGCTACTTTTCCACCGTCGATCACATGTCTCAGAAAATGATACCTTACATCAATGTGCTTGGTTCTGCTGTGATAAGCAGGATTTGTAGCCAAGTGAATAGCACTTTGACTGTCACAAAGTACATTCACTTTCTCCTGTGTCCTTCCAATCTCATCAAGTAGACCCTTTAACCAGATTGCTTCTTTACTGGCATCTGAAGCAACTATATATTCTGCTTTGGTAGTGGACAACGCAACTGTTTCTTGAAGCTTTGACATCCAACTATTTGCTCCACCTGCAAGAGTAAAGATATAACTTGTAGTAGATCTTCTTTTGTCCAAATCACCTGCATATTCAGCATCTGCATATCTGCAGACTAATCCTTCACTACCATTAAAGATGATGCAATGGTCACTTGTGCCTCTTAGATATCGAAGCACCCATTTCACTACTTGCCAATGTTCTTCACTTGGATTTGCCATGAACCTGCTGACAACTCCAACTGCATGTGAAATGTCAGGTCTTGTAGATACCATCACATACATTAAGTTGCCTACAACATTTGCATATGGTGCATGAGACATATACTTCTTTTCTTCATCAGTTCTAGGACTCAAAACTGAAGAAAGCTTAAAATGGGAAGCTAACGGAACATTAAGAAGTTTCACATTGTTCATACAGAACTTTTCAAGTACTTTCTCCGCATACTTCTGCTGTGATAACCAAAGCTTACCATTTTTCATGTCTCTATGTATCTCCATGCCCAAGATATGTTTTGCTATTCCAAGATCCTTCATATCAAACATCCTAGAGAGTTGAGCCTTTAACTTGTTGATCTCTTCAATGCTTTTGCTTGCAATAAGCATATCGTCAACATACAAAGCTAAGATAATGAATATGCCATTGAAACTTTTGAAGTATACACAATGATCATACTCACTTCCAATAAAGTTCTGGCTCACCATGAAGGAATCAAACTTCTTGTACCATTGCCTGGGAGACTACCTTAGACCATACAATGATTTCCTGAGCTTGCAAACTAATCTTCTACTGCGACCTTGTACAAAACCTTCTAGTTGTTCCATATATAACTCTTCATTCAAATCACCATGTAGAAAATTTGTTTGAACATCTAACTGTTCTAACTCAAGGTTAAGTAATACAGTTAGTGCCAACACAATACGAATAGAAACAAGTTTTACAACTAGTGAAAAAATCTCACAAAAGTTGATACCTTCAGCTTGACAAGACCCTTTTGCTACCAGTCTCGCCTTATACCTTTCGATACTTCCATCAACTTTTTGTTTCAGTTTGAAGACCCATTTGCATCCAACAATAGTTCTTCCTTCAGGAAGTTCTACAAGATCCTAGTGATTGTTCTTGGCTAAGGAATCCATTTCTTCTTCCATAGCCATTTTCCATTTTTCGCTATTAGTATCATCTACTGCTTCTTGATAACAAGAAGGTTCCCCATCTTCAGTAATCAAAGAAAAAGATGAAGTAGAATCTTCATACCTTTTGGGTGTTTTTCTTTCCCTTGTAGACCTTCTTAGAGTGGTTGGTTGTTGAACTGGTTTAGAAACTTCAACAGTTTCCTTTGTATCTTCAACACTTTTTTCTCCAGAAGTCTCTTCTTCCTTTTGACTGTCATCAAAAGGTCTAGCCTCCAACTGAATTTCTTGATTTGGCGATACTTGTTTCTGTTCAATTCTTTCAACATTTGATTTTAAAAAAGAAGATTCATCAAATGTTACATCTCTACTGATGACCATCTTCCGCGATGTGGCATCCCACAACTTGTATCCTTTCACTGCATAGTCATACCCAACAAAGACATAACATTTCGATTTTGGATCTAATTTTGAATGCTGATTTTTAGGAATAAGAGAATAATCATCACAACAAAATATCCTTAAATGTGAATAATCACAAGACTGACCTGGCCAAATTTCTTCAGGAATTTTACAATTAATTGCTATTGAAGGTGATCTGTTAACTAAATAACAAGCAGTGGATACTGCTTTTGCCCACAACTCCTTTTGCAAGTTAGCATTGTTGATCATGCTTCTAGCTCTTTCCATAAGAGTCTGATTCATACGTTCAGCAACACCATTTTGTTGAGGAGTATAAACAAGAGTTTTGTGTCTAACAATTCCTTCATCCTTACAGTATTGTTCAAATTCTATTGAAGTGAATTCACCACCATTTTCAATTCTTGAACATTTAATTGATTTGTCTGTTCTTTTCTCTACCATTGCTTTAAATTGTTTAAAGATATTGCATACATCAGCTTTCTTTTTCTGCATAAAGACCCAAACTTTACGGGAGAAATCATCAATAAACGTTAAAAAATATAGAGCACCTCCATATGATACAACAGGAGATGGTCCCCATAGATCAGAATGAATATAGTCTCAAATATCTTTACTATTATGATTTCCAGTTTTAAATATCTGTTTACATTGTTTTCCATACACACAATGTTTACAGAAATCCAACTTCAAAGATTTTAGATGGGGAAGAGATTTATGTTTCATCAGTATATGAAGACCTTTCTCGCTCATGTGACCCAATTGCTGATGCCATAGGCGAGTACCTTCTTCTTCTTTTTTTGGCACAATCACTGCTTCACTGACCTGAGTACTTCCTTTGAGTCTGTAAAGATTTCCGACCTTTTCTGCTTTCATAATAACTAGGGCACCTTTAGAGACTTTCAACATTCCATTCTGACTTGTAAACTTATAACCATCTGAATCCAACACTCCCAAAGAAATCAAATTTTTCTTCAAATCAGGTACATGTCTAACACTAGTTAATGTTCTAATTGTTTTATCATACATTTTAATCGTGATATTTCCCATCCCAACAGTCTGACATGATACATTATTACCCATAAACACAAAACTACCATTTACATCTTCATATGAAGTAAACCAATTTCTGTGTGGACACACATGATGAGAAGCACTAGAGTCTAACAGACAGCTTTCAAAACCCTGAGAGACATTACATACAGGTGAAGTTTCATCTATCATACATAATTCTTCAGCAGATAAAACTTCATCTATCATACCTGAATCAACCTGATTTTCTTCCTTCTTCGGGTTATCAGACTCTTTTCATTTCCAATAGTCTTTCTTCAGGTGTCCAATTTTATTGCAGTGCCAAAATTTTTCCTTACACTTCTTTCCCTATGATTTAGATCTGGAAGACCCCCTTGTTTTTTCTCCTCTTTCCTTTGACTGTCCTCTAACTATCATGGCTTCTGATGCACCTATTTCAGTACTAGATTTCATTCGTACTTCTTCATACAAGAGAGCTCCCACAACTAATTCAAATTTCAAAGAATCAGCAGTGCTCAAACTAAATGAAGTTACGAAGTGGTCCCATGACTCGAGCAGAGAACACAACAAGGTTATAGCTTTGTCTTCTTCCTGAATTTTAACTTCCATATCTGCTAATTGGCATATAAGTGTATTAAAAACATTCAAATGTTCTGCAACTTTTGAACCCTCCTTTATTCGAAGACTCTACAGTTGTCTTTCCAAATAAATTCTATTGGCTAACGACTTTGTCATATATAGTTTTTCCACTTTTTCCCATAAACGTGAAGTTGTACTCTCTTCAACAATGTTGAAGAGAACTTCATTAGCCAGGCATAACCTGATGGTATTGAGAGCTCGGACATCCAAGTCCTCCCAGTCCGAATCTTTCATGCTTACAAGTTTCTTATTTGTCCCGTCCAAAGATTTGTGCAACCCTTGTTGCACCAGCAAATCCCTAACTTTTAGTTTCCATAGAGCAAAGTTGTTCTTGCCGGTGAATTTCTCCACCTCGAACTTTGCATTCGACATCTTGGCCATTTCTTTCCTCCTAGGGTTTCCTTTTTTTTCAACTAGGGTTTATGTTTGGTTTCCCTTAAAAAAAATTGAGCCCCTTTTTAAATAAACAAATTCCTTTTTACAATTCTGAGCCTTTGTTTTTTTCCTTTTAATCTGTTTATTTAAAAAAAACAAATTTCTGAACTTCCCCAAGAAAAAAAAAATCCTTATTTCAATTTCTTTTCTTGATTCTGTTAGAGAAACCTTTCAACAGATTTTACTAAAAAACTCGTTCTCATTTCCTTAATGAAACCCTGCTCTTCTCTCATCAATTTTAACAATTTTCTAAAAGAAATTTCCACTGGCTTTTGAGCCCAAATACTCTGGGGAAAAAAATTGTTTTCAAAAAATTATTTTAAAATTACCTTGATCTATTTTTGCTGATCGAATTCCTCTGGTGACAAGCAATCCAGGCTCTAGGGTCCCTCCTCAACGACTCTTTCTCTGGCGGCCCAGACTTATTTATGTTGGTCGCTGGTCAAATTCCTCTAGCCGCTGGTCAAATTTCTCTAGCAGCAAGCAAGCCAAGCTTTGGAGCCCCTCCTTGACAGCTCTGGCAGCACGCAGAGGTAGCATGCTTCCTTGACGGTTCTGGCAACACACAGGTTCTGGACGAGCCTACAACGACCCCTCCTCAACGCACAAAGCTCTCCTCGATGCATGCAAATAATGACAGCTCTGGCTTCAGCACTCCACGATGGGTCTGCGGCAGACTATGCCCTCTAGCGCACAAAGGTCAAGGCTCTCCTCGACGCACAAAGATCTCCTTGATGCACGTAGAGGCTGGCGGCTCTGTCTTCAGCACTCCACAATGGGTCCGCGACACGTTACGCCCTCCTCTCCAACATCGGCATGGACTCTGCTAAGTAGCCCAAATTTCTTAAAAAAACTGCATTTCCTTTTCTTAAAAAAAATAAAATTGTATTTGCTCCCGTAATCTTTTGCTGCTTCGTTGATTTAAATTGGCATCTACTTTTCCCCTTCACAACTACGGACTGGGTAATATGATGGATCTGATACCATTTGTAGTTAATGGAGGTTATCTAAACAAGAAAGAAATGAAACTAACAACAAACACACAAGTAATAACTTAGGATTTATGTGGTAAAACCCTGACAAAGTGTCAAGGAAACATCTATGGGGCGAGAGATTGGAATCTCTATTCAATCAATAAATGATTCTCCGTTACCATAGTTCGGGAATTCATCAGTTTTATATGAGCCTCCTCAGTTACATAACTGCTGATTCGGTATGAAATTGACTTGTCGATAACTAATACAATTTACCCAAATTTACATTTACATTAATTTGTTGTCAATTACCAACAAAAAGAAGTTGGTGGTGAATAATACTAAGTCACATTCAAATTGAACCCACTACTACAATGAGGGGACATGAAAAAAACCAACCCACTACTACAACCAGGGGACATGAAAAAAACCAAATCATCGCCATAGGCACCAAAATAATGATTTTGTTTTTAAGGTTTTTCTCCTTCAATAATAATTGATCTCAGCAGATCCTTTTAATCTACACCTATAGCAAATGCATACAGCATTGGGGTACATGTTATAGATTCCAGTTTTGCTGTGAGGGTGTAGCAACAATGAAAGAATCACATCGATTTTAGGCATCTTATTGTTGTTGTATGAAAGCATGCTTTTCTAGTGTTTCCAAAATTTATATAGAGCCACATTTATTATACTTTTATGGTTTGACTTAGAAGGTCACTTTTTTTAATTTAGGTGTTTTTCTTAGTACTATTTTATGCACAAATTTATCTTTAAGAAAAGTGCATAGTAGAGAAGGGTTCTATATTTTGAGCAGGGAACACTCTTCTAGGTAGGAGGTACTCTATTCTAGGGAGCTTCTGTCATGCATGTTAGGTGCTTTATCCTAGATAGAGTTCCAAGTCCTTGCCTCCTTGACAAAGTACCTGCCAGACAAGGCATCGGTGGATAGATTTCCAAGTCCCTAAATTTTCCAAAAACCCACCTGACCCTAGCTATGTAGCCTAAAATCCTTTACATTCCAGTCATCTCTTGGATGTGATTTCATAGAGAGAGCCCTCTCTGGTTTGGTAGGGCTAGCTACCAAACTAAAATCTTGGTCTATGGTTACTTCGGTCGATCTCTTCATGAGCCTCAGACATTATGGAGGATAACAAAGGGCATGACAACTAGGGAGTTCCAAGGTGTTCTAGTGAATGTAAGGTTCCCAAGTCATGGAAAAATACAATGCTAGTTGTGAGGTCATGACTGCCAATGTGTGTTAGGGAATGCTAGGGCATGCTTGTTGAGTTATGCAATGGGTATGTATTTACTCTTAATTACATTGCCTTTTTCCTCTTTTCTGATCTCATTCGTACCTTGATACGTTAAAATATTGATGGATTATGATAAGAAATGAATGAACTACTCTCGATTAAGATTTAGCCACCATAACTAACTCTTATTCCTTTTTATGCAGAAAAATGACGAAAGGAACAACTGTTGTTCCCTAGAGATGGAACAACATAAACCAACAAAGGAGGAATGAGGTGCGTCGGTTGTGGTCAGGCTGGAGGACGAATCAAGAGGATCAACACTAAATAAGAAGAATGTCAAAAGATAGCATTTAGTTGTGAATCCCTCAGGATCTCCTGATCCTGAGGGATCACATTTATCTTTTACCTTTTTGACTATAAAAGTGAAAACTGTAGGAGGAAAGGGGATCGATCTCTGTTTATTTCAAATTGTAATTTTAATTTACAGACTCGTGCTTTTGAGGAACATGACCGTATTGTAATGAGGATTGAGTTCAATGGTTAATACATAATTTACGTTGTTGTTCATTCATATTCTCTGAAGTAGCTCAGCAGTATTCGCTAGTGGCTAAGGGCCCGGCCTCTGGTGGATCAAACTACTATCCTTTGTGTTATATCTTTCTAATTCATGCAAGTTTAATTGGTTTTATGTATTTCCATTCTCTGCTAGTTTACCTTGTTTGCTATTTTCCGATTTCCTGTATTGCAGTTAGTTTACTTTCCTTTATTCTGACCTTATGTACTTCGCAACCTTGTCATTTGATTCCATTTATGCTTACTATAGATTAAATTGATTATCAGTTAAGGCATTGAATCTTGTTGATTACGATAAGAGTGTGGTTATTATAGAATTAGCTGAAAGGGATTGGTTAATGCCACTGAACTCTCAGTTGACGTCATTTCCATTTGAATTGCTTAATTTAGATTGAGTGTGATTTAGATAGAATCAGCTAGAAGAGATTGGTTAATGCTACTATGCTCTCGGTTGATGCTATTTTCAATTGAATTTCTTGGTTGAGATTTGATTACGATTTCAGTTGAGGATTAAATCTTGATGCTTAGATGTAATATTTCCATTAACAGTTGTAGTTTGAGTTTTATAAATGCATCCATTTACTCTTGTATCAAAGTTTTATATTTCATTTTAAAAAGAATTACTCTCTGGATTTATAGCTTGCACATATTGTGTACACTCTTGGAATAAAATGACCTACCCAGATTGATAACTAATGTGAGGAAAATGGGAGTTGTAACAGACACCTTTTAGCACCCAAAATTTTGGCGTTGTTGCCGGGGAGAGTGTTGCCATTTTACAAAGAGTGATGCATATTTGATAATTACTGTTGGGAAAGAATTGGGTATTGAAAATGGGAGGTAAGAACCTACGTAACGAGCAAGTAAAGTTCTTGCTCCTCTGCCCGCTTTTTAGCACAATTGCATAGAAGTGAAGTAGGTATGTGCTGTTTGCCCGCTGAGGGAGAACTGGTAATAGAAATGAGAGGTAAGAACCTACGTAAGGAGAAAGTAAAATGCCTAATCCCCCGCCCACTTTCTATTAGAATTGCTAGGAATTTAAGGTAGAAATAAACGTTTGAATTTTTGCATGAATGATTAAGAAGAAAAGACCAGAAAACGATATAATCCCACATCCCAAACCTGAAAAATATAAGGAACCGGTGACCCTCGAACGATCAAATTTTATTAATCAAATCATAAGGAAAGCTGACTCTCAGCCATGAATAGGACCCTAAACTGTTGCTTCTAGACACCCTACTATCTCCCATTAGGCCACAGGATCACCATTTGTAGCCTATGCTGAGGTTCATAGTGAAACTGAAGGGACTGAATAGAATTTTCAAGATATTGAAAATTCACGATCAACTCCCTCACAAGAAGGAAATTCTTGCAACCTCCGTGAAGGAGAAGGAGAAACAGGTAAATCTGAGGTTAAATCAGTAGAAACAAGATCTCCTGAGGTAGTAATTGAGTAGAGGACACCCATTGTCCCAGATCAAGGGAGTGTTGTTAGAATCATTCCTGCCTCTTCTGGACATCCTAGGAACAACTCTCCAACTCTAGAGATCCCAAAAGGATACTGGCATATCTTTGACCAAATGGCCAATAATCCACGACCACCCCAGAGCTCTACACTATAGTATCCTATTGTTGACACAGCTCTCAACGCCCCCATGAAAGCTATCCCATTGCAAAACATTCCCACCTTTCATGGAATCACTTCAGAAGATCCGGATGCATTCCTGTTTGAATTCGATGTCCTATGTAGGGGTTATGATTACACCACCGACCCCCAGAAAATGAAGCTGTTTCCCTCCACTTTAAAGGGAGCAACCCTGTGTTGGTTTATGGGACTAGGTGGAGGCATCATCAACGATTGGGACCAAATAAAAGCTGCCTTCCTTAAAAAATATCAAGATTATTGCAGATCTAGAGAACTAAAAGATGAGATATTCCAAATGGTAGCAAATCCTAGCAAAAGTTTGGAAGAATATGTGGAGTGTTTCCAATATAACCTCCAAAGGTCTCCTTATGCAAATCTACCTGATAATGTTCTAAAAACCATGATGATTAAAGGGATGAAAGGCTAGAGCATAGAGATGCTAAATATCATGGGTAAAGGTGATATTTATCAAGAAGACTATGCTAATATTATTGATTTGTGCATCAGGTGCTCGAGGGACAGTACAAGACTGAAACCAGCTGGACGCAATGTGATCACCAGGGACAGCAAAGTCTCTGGAGGAAGTGTTACTCGTGCTGAAATCGGCAACCTGCTAGAAGCTTTCAAAATAGATATCCTGGGAACCTTGACAACACAGTTAGACATCATGCAAGCTAAGCAGAAGTAGGTCGAAGCAGAGCAGAACTTGGTTATTTTTTGCCCTAGATGCAAAAAGAAACATAGTCATAAAGAATGCCCATTGGATATGGTACAGACATGTGCCATATGCACTAGGGAACATGCCACAGAAAATTGCCCATCTCTCCCAAGATTAAAAGCGATCTTCAAGGAGGCAGAAGAAGAAGCAGAACCAATATACCTGTTAAACCATCGTCGCCAATGGCAAGCATGACAAATAGGTATGCCTACCAACCCATCTTCATTCTTTCAGCCTTCACAATCTAATTCCCAACAATATACAGGAGCTACATGGCAGAACTAGCCACCTCTACCTAATTGGCAACCACAAGCATTCTCCATACCACCTTGGTCCAATAAGTCAAACCCGAACAATAGTTGGCCAAATCCCTCTTACCTTCCATCATTCTGGCAGAACAACCCATATCCATCTCAATGGCCCCCCTCCACTTCACAAAACCAAAACTGGCAATCAAGCTGGAAACGATCCACAAACCAGCTAGTAGGGACAGTCCCCCTACCTCAACCCACGCTACCAACACCTTATACGTTGCAGCAGAATCCTCAATCCAATCTACGACTGCAACTCCCAACCCAGCCCAACACAAATCCTAACAACAGACTAGTCTAGTCAGTACAAATCATTAAAGGTCTGGATCCGAAAACTGAGTTGAGAGAATGTAATGAACTCAAATTGAGGTATGGACAAATAATCGCGCAAGAGGATGATAAAAATTTGCAACTTGAAGAACCATACCCAAATAAGCCATTGAATGTAGAACAAACACCTCAAAGGGAAAATATAATCAAGCAGAAAAGTCACGAACAGATCATTACCTCTTCTCTGCCATTCCCAGAAAGATTGATTATACCTCGCCCAATTGAATATCCCGACTTTGATCTCCTGGGAGAACTAAAAAATCTTTTCATAAAAATACCCCTCCTCCAAGCTATTCAAGACATTCCAATCTATGCAAAAACCATTAAGGAATTGTGTGCCAAAAAGTCTACGAGGAAAATAAAGGTAACACCAATTGTCCATGTAGTCGGAACTTTGTCTGATCTATTATTAGGCAAAGAGAAACCGATGAAATATGAAGATCCAAGAAACCCTATTGTCACAGTACAAATAAATTGATGTTCCTTTCCCAATGTGTTAGTCGATTTAGGGGCAACCATTAATATTCTCACAACAACAACCTGCGAGAGGCTTGGCATCACAGCCTTAGATCCAACTACGACCTTGCTGGAACTTGCCGACCATTCAGTTATTAAACCAGAAGGGACATTATAGGATGTGATGGTGTCTGTAGACTCTTGGGAATACCCGGAAGATTTTTTTATTATTAATCCTAGAAACCAGATAGATGGACATCCTTTAATATTAGGAAGACCTTGGCTAGTGACTGCATATGCTTATATAAGCTTTCAAACAGGCAGTATGACTATAACTAGAGGGAATGATGTGAAGAGCCTAGCTTTATACCCTCTAGCTCAGCCAAGCTTAACCATAATAAAAACTAGGAAGCAGCCTATAACACATTTAACATAAAATATTCGATCACCATTAACTGTAGTAGATGCTCTTGAATTTAAAAACTAAACAGAAGACGATATTATTAACACTTGCATTAACCACCCTGCTGCAGTATCTAATCTAAAATGTCACATGATTGAAGCAGTCCTTGATAATGAAATTGAAGGAGATCCTTTAAAAGATATCAATGACCAAACAATACTAACAACGACTATCTATAATAGCAAACCTATTGAAATTGAGCTGGGAAAATCCTTAACATTAACAAAAACTTGAGTGATGACCAGCAGCAGAAGCTTATTTAAATCCTTAGAAAATATAAAAAGGCTTTCACCTGAGATTACCCAGATATGAAAGGGATTGACCCTCAACTATGTATGCACCACATTTACACTGAAAAAGACGCAAGACCCGTACGACAACCTCAGTGTAGATTAAATCCTCACCTAAAGGATATCGTTAAAGACAAACTACAAAAACTATTAGATGTGAATTTTATCTATCCTATATCTAACAGTAAATGGGTTTCTCCATTAGTTGTGGTTCCTAAAAAGAATGGGAAATGGCATATATGCATCGATTACAGAGAGCTTAACAAAGCAATGCAAAAATACCATTTTCCCCTTCCATTTATCAACCAGGTTCTAGACACATTGGCAGGTAAAAAATTCTTCTCTTTCTTGGATGGCTTCAGTGGCTACAACCAAATCCAAATTGCCCCCGAAGACCAAGATAAGACTACTTTCACCTGCCCCTGGGGGACGTTTTCTTACAGGGTATTACCTTTTGGACTGTGCAACACACCTGCTACATTCCAAAGAGCCATACTCAGTATTTTTGCAGACTTGATAAATGAAGGATTAGAGGTATACATGGATGATTTCACACCCTATGGAGATGACTTCGTGTAGGAATTACAGACCTTGGAGAAAGTCCTAGAAATATGCATTGCTACTAGGCTTTGTTTGAGCCACGAGAAATGCCATATGGTGATGACAGAAGGCCTGATCCTAGGCCATTACATCTCAACAGCTGGAATTCAGGTAGATCCAGCAAAAATATAGGTAATCCTCTTACTAGCTATCCCCTACACTCAAACAGAGGTACACAGTTTTCTAGGATTTGGTGGATATTATCAAAGATTTATAATTTTTTTTTATAGATTGTTGCACCATTATATGCCTTGACAGGAAATATTGATTTTATATGGACTGACAAATGTGACATTGCCTTTGCAGAATTAAAACGGTTACTATCAATAGCACCAGTATTACAAGGCCCGAACTGGGATATACCATTCCAAATTTCATCAGACGCATCAGATACAACCATTGGAGCAGTTCTTGGCCAAGAAAAAGACAAGAAACCCTATGCGATATACTACATCAACAAAAATTTAACTCTTACTGAGTTGAATTACACAGTAACAGAGAAGGAGTTTCTAGCTGTAATCTACGCTATTAATAATTTTAGACACTATATAACAGGATACCCTATAGTCCTGTATACTGATGACTCTGCTATCAAATATTTATCTAATAAACCTATTACGAATGGAAGAGTGACACGATGGTTAATCCTTTTGCATGAATTTGACATAACGATCAAGGATCGACCAGGAAAGGAAAATTTGGTGGCAAACTTCCTCTCTCGAATGCCAAGAACATATGACGCAATGGCAGTAGAAGACCAATTCCCCGATGAGCACCTATTTTTTGTGACCGTGAAAACACCGTGGTACGCAAATGTGGCAAATTACGTATCAGTGGGAAAACTACCCAAACACCTGACACCCAGAGAAAGGAAATTGATAGTGCAACGCAGCACTCGGTTCTCTTGGATCGAAGTATACCTCTTTCACATAGGAGCCGATATGCATATTTGTAGGTGTATCATGGAAGACGAAATTTACGATATCCTAATATCCTACCACGATGGACCTTGCGGTGGGCACTTTGCAACCCGTAGGACTGGACATAAAATCTTATAGATGTGCTATTATTGGCCCATGATTTTTAAGGACACCAAGGAATTTGTTTAGGCATGCGATAGCTGCCAAAGAATGGGCTACCCTGGCTAGTCTGATGAGATGCCCCTACACCCACAGCTAGTCATCGAACCCTTTGAATGCTATTCGTTAGATTTCATCGGCCCAATAAATCCATCATCTAATAAAAAATCATATATACTGGTTGCAATGGAATACGTGACTAAATGGGTGGAGGTAGTAGCGTTACCAAGAGCAACAGAGGAATCAATTTTCTCTTTGAAATTTTCGTGCAGTATGGTTTACCCAGAGAAATAATTACGGATGGAGGGCCACAATTTGTAGGCCATAAGATTGCTGCTATGCTAAAAAATCATCACATTTTTCACAGAATCACCTCTCCGTACCACTCGCAGGCAAACAGCCAGGTAGAGAGTACGAACAAGGTAATCGAGGCCATTCTAACAAAGACAGTCGCCTCGCACAGACATGATTGGGCTACTCGATTACCGGAAGCCCTGTGGGAATATCGCACGACTTGGAGGAATACAACAGGATACTCCCCATATCAGTTGGTGCCTATCTTCCCCATAGAATTTGAAATACAGACATTAAGGATAACCTAAGAAGTGGGGTTGGATTTGAATGAAGTAAAATCAACAAATTACAACAAATAAATGAATTAGATGAAATCCGACTATTGGCTCTTCAACATACTACACTTATTCAACAAAAAAGAGTAAAATGGCATGACGCCCTCATCAAGAAAAATGCATTCCATGAAGGCAACTGGGCGCTTCTATATGATTCCATGTTCCAAGACTTCCCGAGTAAACTCTAGACTAGATGGTTAGGTCCCTACAAGATAAAAGAAGTGCACGATAATGGCACCCTTACATTAGCCACCATTGATGGGTTTGGCTATTCCTTTAAAGAAAATGGGCATCAAGTACGCCTCTACCACAAACTGCGTACAAGGGAATCCTTTTCCCAATAGATACACAAAGATTCTACGATACAAATTCTTGCTACAGAAGGCAACTCTTTAGCAGCACCAATTCTATAAAAAATTATTTTAGAGACTTGTAAATACAATCGTTTTTCTGTTTTTTTCTATTGTTTTTCTTTCTTCTGTATCATTGCCCTTCTATTTTTTAGAGAAGTAGGGATGATTGCTTGTCTGTGTTTTTCTCTCCCTATTTTCTTTTGTTGTTCCCTACAGGGAACAGCTATTGTTCCCTGCAGGGAACATCACTTTTTCGGGTGTTTATTTTTTGTTCCTTACAGGGAACAACTGCTATTCCCTATAGGGAACAACTAGGGAACAACACTTTTTCCGTGTGTTTTTGCTATTCTCTACAGGGAATAGCTGATGTTCCCTCCAGGGAACAACACTTTTTGTGAGTATTTTTTGCTATTCCCTAAAGGGAACAATACTTTTTCTATATGTTTTCCTTTGTTGTTCCCTCTAGGGAACAACTGCTATTCCCTAAAGGGAACAACAATTTTTCCGAGTGTTTTTTTTGTTGTTCCCTAAAGGGAACATCACTTTTTCCGAGTGTTTTTTTGCTGTTCCCTCCAGGGAACAACACTTTTTTGAGTGTTTTTGCTGTTCCCTCAAGGGAACAGTACTTTGGGAGTATTTTCGAGAACAACCCTTTCTTCCCCTTGCATGATCATTCCTAGCACATCCTAGCTCATTTTTTTAATCCTCTTTATGGCATAAAGTACAATACATATACGAGGACAACAAATATGGAGTCTACTAAAACAGGCAAATATCCTTAACATTATTATCTCTAGCAAGACTGCTTTGTGATGATCGAAAAAGAAAGGACAAAATTATCTATATCACTTTACTGTCCTCATTTCTGCTATAAATGATACTGATTGATTATCTTCACCATGTTGGTTCTACTCTCTCTAGTATAATTCACTCTGCTTATTATCAATAAGATTATGGGTATACTTTTTTTCTATTGATATGTTAAAACTTCTTTCGCCATCCCTACTCTTAAGGAGTATTGAGCCACCCTCTATATATAAAATGGGGAGTGTAAAAGATATATATATATAATAAAATTCACTAACAATTTTATTTTTTTGATCTACAGATGGAGGATAGGGGGTCTCATTACGAGCTAGCCTACCATGTTCATAGGGATGTGGCGAAGTGGCATTCCCACTATGGCCACCACACCATGGATATGATCCAATGGATGCCTCAAGAAACAAAATCCTTGGAACAGGAGGTGTCATCACGAGCCGACGCGACCACTTTTGCTACTTCCCAGTGAATGACAATGTGTTCATCTGGTTACCATGCCAGCACATTGATCTCTACTGTGGGCATCATAATGCACTTCCCCAACTATACATAGAGGATCCTGGCTCCTAAGGGTTAGAAAGGAACTTTGTCGAGGCTATGGATGCTTGTACACAACAGAATCTCTGCTTATGGTATTGAAGTTTTATTTCCTACATTAATAATATTACAATGCCCTCTTCTTATTTTTCTATTTTTTCTACGGAGAGATTATTTCCCTAACTTACCTTACCTTGAACCTTTAGGCATGAGTTAATCTTTTCTAAATCAATCACATCATTTTCAAGTGGAATAACAACGATAAGGCATCATCTCTTACGTATGCTCTCCTTTTTACTTATCACATGACCTCGGGGCATCTTATCACTTATTAATAATTCTCATTACATGCCTCATTTTCATTACTCCAATATCCTTCCTTTCATTAATATACGTACTCTGCTGCCTTTACTGCCCAATCCATCACCCTTGTACTTTGCCGCCAGAACGTCATCTTTCCATCCATTTGGTCATAGGCGAGCTTTAATTTCGAGAGGGGGCGGGGACCTCCAGTACACTCATGCATGCGTTGTCATCATTTTATTGGATTTTGTAGGATAATACAACATCCCATAATCACAGAACGGGTGGCATTATAACAGTCCTTGATTTAACAGTATTTATTTTCATAAAAACATCACCTGATAGTGCTGTTACAATTGCTCGTTGTTCCATCTCTCGACTGCTGCTTGTTGTTGTGTTCTCTCCACTGCACTAATCATTCGCAGGAGTAGGAAGAACTCAAGCATCATGGGAGGTAAAAAAGGGCGCCGAGAACCTTTAATACTAGCTGTCTCCAATGGAGCCAAGGAAATTCTAGCTTGCACAGGATGGACAACATATTTTACAATATTTCAACCCCCCAATGAGGAAATCGCCATTGAATTTCTACAGCATCTACAGAATGGACAATCCTTGGTGAGGGGTAGACAAACCACCGTATCAGATACTGTGATAGCAAAGGTGTCTGGGTTGCCAGCAAAAGGACTAGTATGGGCTAACAAGTGACTAAAGTTGCATGACGCTATGGATATTTTTAGGGATGAAGGACAAGAGCTAATCAAGAAGGGTAAAGGCATTCAACCATATTCTCTTGGAGAGCCATGGGGAGAATTGGCACGAACTATCCATAACTATATTACTTGCGATGGGCGTCGAGATGTGGTAAGGCTACAGCAACTCAAACTTTTAGCAGTCTTAAAACAAAAATGCTCTGTTAATTTACCTGCACTGTTGAATTCATTATTGCATGACTCTACCGAGAGGCTGAGATGGGCTCAACACCTAGAGACAGTACTTAGCCACTATCGTCTGATCAGGTTAATAGTTAGTCACAACCTTGCTCAACAACAATCAACATGGGATGATCTCATATCGGCCCTCAAAAGAGGTGAAAACCTGCCAGCACCTAACCCTGTTCCAAAAAGAAAAAGGACTGCCCCTTCAGGAAGAAGACCTCACAAACGTAGACGATCTACAAGGTTGAATTTAGACTAGGGAATGTTTAAAAATCCTCAAGGCAGTGCTAGTTAACCAATAGAATCATCTAGCCTGGTAAATGTACAAGACTTGCAACTAGAGTTAGAGGGACAAGATAATCCTAAATTAGAACCTGAGGGAGGAGATAGACCCAACCCAGTATAGGAAGGAGCAAGGTGTTCCGACGATGAACGAGAAAATGAAGTAGGGCCTCCTCCAACACCAAATATGAGTTCTCAAGACGATGTTTTACAGGATTTCGAGGCAGGCATGGCCCAGGTCCTTGCCAATATGAACGTCTACATGCAGCCTAAAGAACCGCTTAATTCTAACTTAGGAGAAGCCCAATCTCCGGGGAATTTTGGCTATACCGGAATTCTGCCTTCCCCAAAAGATACAAACCGAGAAGAGGAAGAAGATACAAAGGCTATTAAGGAATCAGAGAACCAATCTGGTGGCATGCTCCCATTGGAAAACAATCATGATCAACAACAAGAAGGTCTAGACACAGAGGTCACAGGCCAAGAAGAGGAAGTAGACACAGATGTTATTCAGGAGTCCGATAATCAATTTGGAGACACGGTCTTATTGGAGCAAAGCCAAGGTTAACAACCAGGCTCTTTAGAGATAGAGGCTATTAATGAGACCATTAGCATATCAGTTACTCCTTAGAAGAGGCATGGAGCCAGAATGAAATTGAGGAAGCTAAGAAAAGAACACCAAAAGTTTCGTAAGATGGTCAAGAGGCTCCGACGAAAAATAAAGGAAATTACAATGGGAAAAACTCTGAACAATACCCATAAGGTAGCCAATGTGGCTGTGCAAATGAAATTATGTGAAGGTAGGGCTATAGGGACTCAAACTGAGCTCATACCTACTCGAACAATCGCCACTCAAGTGAGATTGCATGCATATTTAGTAGATGTAGCTGCTCAGACAGAGGATTGGACCTCCCACAATAAAGAAGTGTAGACAAAGGATATCCCCTCTTGTAGCATAGGCACTCAAATAGAGGATATCCCCCCTTGTAGCATAGGCACTTAGACGGACATATAAGCCAAAGACATCTTGACACACCATGACCCTATTTTACTAAATCTTTAGGAGGAATTGACATAAGCCCAACTCGCTTTAGAAAGATATGAACAAGAGATAGTTCCCCGGCAGAGATATCAAGAGCTATAGAAACAACTTAGGGAACTAACTATAATGGAGAATGAGACCTTTGACAAGTGTAGAAAGGGGGAAGAAAAGCCAGAGAAAGTGAAACTCAAGCTAGACAGAGTCATGAGTCAGACAAACACCATCTGCTCGCTGTATTCAGATGTCCTGACATGTAGGTCTCCCGCCACCAATTATGCCTTGTTCTTATTAGAACGGTACCTGTTATTAAAAATCAAAGCCATAAGAGCTGGTAAACCAATTGAATTAGGGACAATTGAAGATTTTATAAATTGCTGCAAGGAACATGGTGCAAAGGTCTAGAGGCTTCTTTGTGAGTTCTATCTGCATAATTTCATATTAGAAAACGAGGTGGAAAAGAACCCTAATCCTTTTGTTGGAGACGTTCAATTCCAGGCTTTTATCTCTTTTGTAGTTAACCAACTCAAATGATTTAAAGCTTATAATGCATTCCAAAAATAGGAACATGGATTGGATCTTTGGGTGAGGAGTGAACCTAAACACCCTTTACAAATGTTTGCCAACCATAAAAAGCTGATGAAACGAGAGGGGGTGACTAAAACTTTAGGGCTCATACATAGGGAGATTGTCAAAAAAGGAATATCATATTTCCTCTCCATTCAAGAAAGATCCCTGACTACATCTAAGCTTATATGGATGATCTCCACTAATAGTGTGAAAGAAAGGGAACCATTTAATTATAGGAATTTTAAAGCTGTTGCGGCCTGGATGATCACCTACGACAATATTATTTTGAGAGAAGGACCTCATTGGTTGGGATGCCGGTTTTGGAGTCCCATTATTTGGTATCCTCCTGCAGGGTATCGAGTTGCCTGAAGGGCAAGAAAAGGCCGCCTTTGCACTCCTAGCTCAACATCATGGCTTTAGGCCAATTTTTGAAGCTTTCTCTCCAACCTACTCTTTAACTACATTGCATAAGAACCATTCATTTTTCATGATGACATGAAACAGGGTAAGCAGGGGAGTATGTTGAGTTATGCAATGGGTATGTATTTACTCTCAATTACATTGCCTTTTTCCTCTTTTCTTATCTCTTTCGTACCATGATATGCTAACATATTGATGGATTATGATAAGAAATGAATGAGCTACTCTGCTCTCAGTTAATGCTATTGTCAATTGAATTTCTTGTTTGAGATTTGATTACGATTTTAGTTGACGATTAAATCTTGATGCTTAGATGTAATATTTCTCTTAACAGTTGCAGTTTGAGTTTTATAAATGCATTCATTTACTTTTGTATCAAAGTTTTATATTTCATTTTAAAAAGCATTACTCTTTGGATTTATAGCTTGCACATATTGTGTACACTTTTGGAATAAAAGGCCTTGCCTGAATTGATAACTAATGTTAGGAAATTAGGAGTTGTAACAGACACCTTTTAGCACCCAACAATACTAGGATGTGCCAGATAGTACGAAGACATGTCAAACAAGCTAAGATGTGCCAAGTGCTAAGGCATGCCAAGAGGTACAAGGGTTCCAAGTCCCTGTCTCCTCTTCTTCCATATGATATCCACTTATGACATTTCCTTTGCAATATTTGGTGCATTTGATAGTTATAGGTCATTTATAGGTTATAAATGTCTTCAAAATTTCACTTATAATTGAGTATTCAACTGAACATATTGATTATCTTATACATAACTATTTTTCCCTCCACCCAATTTCCATAACTTCAATAACCATTAGGTAGGGACCTAAATCTTCGATTTTCTTTTCTTGTTTAGTAAAATATTGCTGATACTTTAATTTATTGAAAGTTGTAGAATTTACAATTTATGAAGTTTCAAGGTCTAATTTTAAAAAATATAATTCTTTAAAGGGTGCTAGCTCAATGGAAGAGCACTTTCTTTACAACCAGGAGGTTGTTAGTTTTATTCCATCATGCCCTAGCATCCATGTGGAATGGCGACGATCAATTTTTGGTGACAGAGGCTCTTTGACCATCACCAATGAGCTTTGGTGACATTTTTCGACCCTCACCAAAAATATGAAATGGTGACAGTCAACGAACGCCACCATATATATGCATCAATAGTGACGACCCTCAAAGGTCCGTAACCGTAAATTGTTATTGTTGATATGAAATGGTGATGGTCATTGTCCGTCATTATAGTCATTATTCGTGATGGACACTGAATGTCACCACAACACTTATACTTCTAACAATGCGGCTTTTGGTGATGGTCAATGAACTTCACCATATATATGCACCAATAGTGATGGCCATTAAAGTTCCATCACAATTAATCATTATTGTTCATATGAAATGGTGACAGTCACTATTCGTCATTATAATCAATATTCATGATGGACCTTGAATGTCACCATAACACCTATACTTTTGGCGATGCCACCTTTGGTGACATTTAGTTTTTGGTGACCGAGGCTATGGTCCGTCACCATTGCTCATATGCAATGGTGACGGTCACTATCTGTCATTATAAATCATTATTGGTGACGAACTTTGAATTTCATTACAACACCTATACTTTTGGCGATGCTGCCTTTGGTGACATTCAGTTTTTGGTAACAGAGGCTATGGTCCATCACCATTGCTCATATGAAATGGTGATGGTCATTACCCATCATTATAAATCATTATTGGTGACAGAATTTGTATGTCACTACAACACCTATACTTTTGGCTATGCCACCTTTGGTGATGTTCAGTTTTTGGTGACGAATGCTCTTTTGACCGTCACTAATGAGCTTATGGTGACATTTTTCGCCCCTCACCAGTGTCCTTTTTTCTTGTAGTGAACGTAAAATAGTTTCCTGCAAAGTTGGGTCATACTGGGTATTATAGAAAGTTTATCAAGGCATACACGTAAATAATTGTGCCCATTGAAAGATTGTCAAAGAAGGATCCAACATTCTGCTGGGAAAAAGATTGTCAGAGAAGTTTGAACATTCTAAAGGAAAAAATGGTGATCGTGCCCATTTTGGTGTTCCCAGATTAGAAAAAAACAGTTCCATGTTCATGTGGATGCATCCTGTATTGTGCTATGTATGGTTCTGACCCAACCAGGTGAAGGAGATATTGACCATCCTATAGCATTTGTGAGTAGGAAATTGTCTAAGGCCGAGAAGAACTACTTGACTACAAAGCGTGAAGGACTAGCAATGGTGTACATATGATAGAAATTCCGGCACTATTTGTTAGGCACACACTTCAAAATGTATACAGACCATTCTACTCTAAAATACCTAGTCAATAAGCCTGTGTTGGTGGGGGGGATCTGTAGATGGTTGTTTCTATTCCAAGAATATGATTTTGAGGTGATCGTGAAGCCCAAACACCTAAACATTGGTCCTGATCACCTATCTAGGATTGAGAATGGTGATGAGCCTACAAGTCTGGAAGAAGGGTTTTCAGATGCATAACCCTTTGTTGTTTGTGTCGCAGATGATCACTTTGCAGATATAATTTAGTTTTTGTCTATAGGAACATCCCTAGAAGGATATTCGACACAACAGAGGAAGGAATTGGTGGTCTAAGCAGTTGAATTCTCTGTGGTCACTGGACACTTATACAAAATGGGATCCAATGAAAAACTGCGTAGATATGTCCCAGAGTACGAACGGCCAAGCATTTTCGAAGATCTTGCGCATAGGACTTTGGTGGCCAACAATACATAAGGAATAGAAGGCATATTGTAGGGCATGCAATGCTTGTCTGAGAATGGGGAGACCATCGTGAAGGGATGAGTTGCCATTAAATCCACAAATAACCTTGTAGGTGTTCGATAAATGGGTGATAGACTTTGTGGGTCCAATTTATCCACCAGGGAAAAAGACAGGGGCACGATACATTATTACAACAACTAAATACTTGACATGATGAGTGGAGGAACAACCAGTAAAGGACTATAGTCCATCTACCACTGAAAAGTTCATCTTTGAGTTTATTTTGTCTCGGTTTGGTTGCCCTAAAATTTTAATGAGAGCTAGGGGAACACACTCAAACAAAAAAATTGTTGTGATGCTTGAGGAATTCCAGGTATATCATTAGAAGAGTACACCATATCATCCTCAAGCTAATAGTACGGTAGAAGACTTTAACAAAATCTTCGAGAGTTCCTTGACAAAGGTGTGCAAGACAAAGCGGAATGACTGGAATGTACACATACACGCAGTGCTTTGGGCGTATAGGACCACTTGTAAGAAGTTGACAGGCCAAACCCCTTTCCAACTGGTATATGGGTAGGAGGCTGTCATGCCCATGGAATACATTGTGCCAAGTATACGGATTGTAGCATTGACAGATATGGTTGATCGCGATACTATGGAGGAGCGTCTCGTACAACTGGTAGCACTAGAAGAAGATCGTTTCCTAGTAGAGTTTCATCAACAGGTGCAAAAGGCCTATGAAAAGGCATGGCATGATCGCCATATCAAATAGAGCACCTTCAAAAATGAAGATTTGGTTTTTCTATATGATAGTAAGTTTACAAATTTCCCTCAAAAATTTCAAATGCATTGGCTAGGACCCTATGTCATAAAAGAAATTACCAATGGTGGTGCAGTTCAACTCGTGAAGCTGAACGACAAATTGTTTCCACGAAAAGTCAATGGTAGTCACTTGATGTTGTACAAGGGTGATGCTGCCCTTGCCCAATGACTATATGATGGTGGGATAGTTTTAGTTCTCCAAGTAGCTGCAAGGAATTATGGGACTATAAACTATGGTAGCACTAGAAGAAGATCGTTTCCTAGTAGAGTTTCATCAACAGGTGCAAAAGGCCTATGAAAAGGCATGGCATGATCGCCATATCAAATAGCGCACCTTCAAAAATGAAGATTTGGTTTTTCTATATGATAGTAAGTTTACAAATTTCCCTCAAAAATTTCAAATGCATTGGCTAGGACCCTATGTCATAAAAGAAATTACCAATGGTGGTGCAGTTCAACTCGTGAAGCTGAACGACAAATTGTTTCCACGAAAAGTCAATGGCAGTCACTTGATGTTGTACAAGGGTGATGCCGCCCTTGCCCAATGACTATATGATGGTGGGATAGTTTTAGTTCTCCAAGTAGCTGCAAGGAATTATGGGACTATAAACTATGCTACCCAAAAGTGGGAAAGACGAAGCAAGAGGGCAATGTGATGAATGGAAGTAAGGTGAAGAGGGAAGTTGCGCTGAAGAAGTTGCACCACAAGGCCTGGTACTGCAGACCTAATCAAAAAGTGACTGTTGCACGCACTGTAGATGATTGGATGGAAAAATTTCCATTAATAGGAGCGAGGAAGACACATTTATGGAGTATATCTTTGAAAATTTGCAGCCAAAGATGCATTAATAATAGGAAATTGGAGGGAACTGTTGGATTTGAATTCAAAGTCAGCTATAAATATGATGTGCTGTCCCACATTTGAACACATTTCTTTCAAAGATTCCACCTTAAGATTTTGTGCCAAGACGAGTGTTTTATGTCTGAGAAAGTTTTGGAGGAAATTATTTCATAGCTGGAGTTCGCCAAATTGCTTGAGTGGCACCATAAGATAATCTTTGACACAATGTCTGCAACCCCCCCTGAAAATGGAAGCATCACCGTTTGTGCTTGCATGATTTCTAACTACGATGCCTAGGTCTCCCAGACCTAAGCCCTTTGTTCCTCAACCTTCTACTTCCTAGATGATAGATAAGAAGTGTTGGGCATAGGATCCCTTGCGCAACGGTTTTGGGGCTTAAAGCCCGAATTTTGGGTGAAAGTGTATTGTAAGGACTCTGCGAAGTGTGCAGAGTGCAAATTGAATGGTCAAGTCAAAGGGTTGTCCACCCTTTAGTATGTAAGGTATTATATTGTAATGTCGGCCTGCCCATTGTCTGCTAACCATGGAATTGTATAAATAGAGTGGGGCTCTAAAGACGTAAAGCAAGCTTTTTGGGAAAAAGAAAGTCTTTATCGATGAAGGAATAACTCTGAGTCTATAAGTTCGAGTCTTGGGTCATAGGAGTAGGTAGAAGGCTCTGTAGTTGAGTGTGCAGAGGCCTAGAGTCTACAACTGAGTGCGCAGACCCCTGCAGTTGAGTGCGTAGGGTAGGAGTTGGGATTGTATCAGAGAAACATAATAATAAGGATAAGTTGATTCAGAATTACTGTGTATCTGTGTTTCTGTTATCTTATGCATCTTTTTATAGTTTTATATATGTGTGCACTGGTTATAAATGTTGAATAATAATTAATAATATTCAGCCTACACAACTAAACTAAGAATACTAAGTAAGAATAAAGCAACAAAAGGATACCTCCTTTGCACCCGTCACATAGCCGCGTGAAGGTAGTTACGTAGGTTGCGAGGGATAGATAGCAGCACAACATGCAGATTCAGACTGCGAACTTTCCAAGACTCATCAATGACATCCCTATGGTGCAGAAACCTAGTTCCAGTACCCTCCCATACTACCTCGAGTGAGACCTCAGTCTGCGCACCGTGGACTGTTGCTGAAAGGGCCAGTAGTTTCAGGATTTGTTCAACTAATTCACCTCTAAACCTGGGTCAGGCCCCACGTAGCCAACAAATGGTTCCGTTGCCAGCACCAGGATCTGCCTAAGGGATGTCTAATGTTGGAACGCTGAAATCCAACAAAGAAGGAAATTGAAGAGTGGTTGGACAAAAATATTCACGTGTTCGCGACGCAGGAGAACGTAAATCCCCGAATATCTAAGGAACAGTGGTTGGATCTTTATCCGTACACTAAAATAAACAAAATTTTCTTTGCCTCCTTCCCATCCAAGCTATACGAGTGGATCGCAAAGCTAGCAGACAGTCAGGGACAGTACAAGCTTGATAAATCGATCATGTGGATTCCAGAACTGGTGCGCAGATTAGAAGCCTCAGAAGATAAAATCGCGCATGCTGTCGACCATTAGCTTGACTGGATAATAGGAGGATTCATCACTAAGTTCATGGTATACATGACCGTTAGCTACAATGAGGCAGAGTGACATTTCCTCAAAGGACCTCGAGGTACATACATAAAAGCTTTGAATATTTGGATTAAAATGCTATTGTGTGAAAAGCGGGTTCTGTGAATAAATTCATGTTTGGGACTACACGAAGTGGAAGAGTCTATAAAACCATAAATAGAACAGGAATAGAGAATATCCAGTTGATTTCTCCATGAAGGGAGAGTGAGGAGTAACGCAAAGAAGTTTCACCATTGAGCGCGGTCAGTTTGATCAGGCAAAGAATCCCTCGGCTACGAAATCCACCCACACGACCATCCGTTTCACCTTTTTCACCTCCATCGCCACCCACCCCACCTCCACCACTTGCACAATCTAGTATTGTGAATGCGATCAATCTTCCAGTGTTCAAGGGGGTAGGAAATGAAGATTCGGACTAGTTCTGGTTCGTGGTAAGAGTAGTATGGGAAGCGCACGACATAGTGGATGATAACATAAAGAAGACAACTCTGGTAAGCACACTACAGGACTGCACGCTGACGTGGTATATCAAACATTCAAATGATCATTCGAATGCAGGGATAGCGGACATCCAAGTTGTGCTGAACAAGGAGTTTAGCAGGCCGAAATCAGAAACACAATTGATTATTGGATTTAAGGAAATCACGATGCTCTCGGGCAAGACCCCCTGGACTTGGATCAAAGGTTGAAAAACACGATTCATGAGGCTAACATGATGTTGAACGATGTGCAACATCGAGCTTGGTTTGTAGCATCATTATCACCACATTTGAGGATAGCTCTATCACAACAGAAATTGGCCACGCAGGCGGAGGCTTTGGAAGTGGCAATGAGGTTGCATGAGACCGCTATTTAGGATCCTAGGTTGGGAGTCCAACAGATCCACATGCAGTTACAAAATTTATGCTTGGAGATGCAAAGCTTGAAACAAGACAGGACCCCCCGATTAGAGGTACGCAATGACATCTGGTGTGTTAAATGTAAGGGTTAGGGGCATGATAAGGATCATTGTCTAGTATTTGCAAACTACTTAACGGAAGGAGGACCTATGTCGCTAAGACCTGAGGCACAAGTAGGGCCTAGCGCGATGCCTGCACTATGGTGCGCAATTTGCTAGATAGGGGGAAAACATAATATGAACAATTGTCATTTATTATAGAAGAACACACAAACATCGCAATAGTTGTTCTGTAATTTTTGCAGGTCAGTAGGCCACGATGAGCGCACTAGTCATAGCTACGAGCTAATGATGGATCGGACCCCAGCCTATAGAATGTAGATAGGAATGTAAGCCCTCGACCCAGCTGCGGGGATGGCACGCGCTGGATTTCAAAGGTGAGTTCCAGGATGAGGAGGAATGGGACTAGGAAGGGGCCGTGGAGAGTTAATTTGTTACAATTGCGGAGGACCAGGGCACTATGCCCATGATTGTACCAACCCAATGAGGATATCATGTTCATATTGCACTTAGTTTGATCATGAAATGATAGATTGCCCTATGTTGATCACCCAGATGCACGAGAAACGGGTACTCCAGCCTCCTCCAACTCAGAATATCCAAATAATGAGGTCTGAACCACGCAAAGAAGACCCAAATCTGAACATGATGCTCAGAAGTGGTGTGACTACAGGGGAAGATAAGGGGAAGCAGCCTGAGGAAGATACATGGGTGGGCAAGTCTCCTACAAAGGAACCTGAGTTCGACTTGGAACGCATAAAGGAAACATTTATGGAAGCTAAGAAGAGCTTCACGAAGGATTCCACCTCAGGTAGTAAGGACCAACTAGAGTCGAGAATGGATCCTTCCATGCTTACTACCTTTCTGGAGACATGCATGAAATTACTGCGTGACAACAAGGCAGTTAAAGGACTACAAGAGATGATCACTAGGTGCACAGGATCGGGAGAACCATGTTTAGTTCGAAAACTAGGAAAGCATGCATTGTGCACCGGGGGGAAGATTGAAGGCACAGATTGGTGAATACGAAATGGATCAGGTAATCTTGGACCTGGGGTCAGACATGAATGTGTTACCAAAGAAAACCTAGGAACGCATGGGCAGGCATGCATTGCAGTGGTTCCCTATTCAATTACGAATGGTGAACCAATAAAAGATTGTGCCCATGGGGAGATTGCAAGGCATAACAGTGGATATCGAAGGCATAAGCACACAAATGGACTTTGAAGTGATAGAGATTGTCGATGACAACAATCCCTATCCCACATTGCTAGGAATAGACTGGGCCATTGATATGAATGGAGTCATCAACCTGAAGAAGCGGAAGATGATATTCGAGAAAAAGTCCATATGCATAGTAGTTCTGCTAGACCAAGCCGAAGGAGCGCGCTACACTGAACCAGTGCACGACGATGAAAGCGACGATGAGCTAGATTGTATTTACTAGATAATGACACGAGACCAACATTGGGTGCATCAGACTACGGATGGAAGAATCTCATGGGAGCGCAACAGCTCCTGCACTTCGGATTCAGATGAGGAAGTAGAATGCTGGCAGAACCAGTTGAACGAGGTGACGACGTTAAATTGAAACATGATGATTAGATCACTACGTTGCATGATGACAGAGGCAAGGAAACCACTCACGTCTGAGGGAGTGATAGCGGTGGATGAACTCCTGGGAAAATTTGAAAGTTCAGTACTAGAACAACAGTGGTACACTGCATTGGAAGGGGCATTATGCGCAACACCTGCACAAGGGTGGAATACACATCAAGGGACCATGATGTATAATAGGTAGTCTGTTCCAACGGCCACCAGTCTCAGGGTTGAAAGCCAAAATAGGGCACGATGGCCAAAAAGGAGATTCGCGCTACCAACTATCGATAGAGAAGCGTTCACCAAGGTATGCAAGATCATGAATAGAGGATGTAAGCTACGATGTACAAATTGGGACCTGCACATTCCAACAATCACATAGGCCTATAGGACAATATGCAAAACCATGGTCACAAAGTTGATTCTGAGGTTGCGGAAGGGAGAAGGGATTGGTATTTCTGAAAAACCCCCACATAAGGTTCCGCATAGAGTAATCCCAGCAAAAGGAACAACACACGAAGACCTACTAGAAGGAATTACAAAGCTGCGTGATGGGAAATATGAAAGACTTCAGTAAGCCATTTGGCAAGGGAATCAACAACTTCACGAACTGGAAGAACTCTGGATATTGCTAAGGAAGAAGAGCATGTTGCTGGACGCAG
Organism: Pinus tabuliformis; assembly: GCA_031772625.1. Lineage (NCBI taxonomy): Eukaryota > Viridiplantae > Streptophyta > Pinopsida > Pinales > Pinaceae > Pinus > Pinus tabuliformis. Next base: position 561,224,776 of record CM062809.1, on the reverse strand, counting down.
AGGTCAAGCAGTTGGAAAGTGCACTAATGGAAGTCGTTCTTCTCGAAAAACCTAGGAAAGTGCAGTTGAATGCACACACCCCTAAGGACGGATGGAAGAAGGACCACCAAAAGATAGTCGGTCTAATGCCATGGTTCAGACTACAACTTATTCAGGCCAGAACACAGCAGAGCGCGCCACACCATATAGCGCGCGTGACAACAAAAATGAAGGTTGTTTCATAGACCATTCAAGGGGATGAAATAAAACTCCACATGGGGGACGCGACCACCTAATTAACTGTCGGAGGAATAGTGTCAGCACTCTAAGTAGTTGAAAGAGAGTGCAGGACTATAAATGAGTATGTAGGGAAGCTGTGTAATAAGGAGGTTACATGCAAGATCAATATGTCATAGGGTTCGCGCCCGCGCACTGGGGGAGTGCTACCGCGCGAATAAAGTATGAAGTGACTGTTGGCATCAATGCTCATGATGAGATGGTGAAATTAAGACAAAATGGAGCAGTTTATGGATAATTAAGACAACAGTTATGGACAATATTTTGGCAAATCTGCTGCCAAGGGAACATTTATGATCCAGATTTGGGGGGAATGGTCGAATTTCAATTTGAAAAGTGTTATCAAACCACAAGTGCCTGCCATGAAACAACATTTGGTCTTTTGAGAATTGAGCTGTTGTAGAGTGTTAAGTGCCGAGAAATTTTAGAGCAGTTGCATGCACGATCAACAAATTTCAAACCAGCCATCATGACTAGTACTAGACCTGGAGAGAATTTGGCCGAAACTATCATTACCGAAGCTGCGCTGGAGGGAGTGGCGTCAGAAGTTCCCAAATCTCTGCGAATGCCGAGGCCAAAGAATAACAACCAAGCATAGGGACTAGTCTACATGTCTCCGCAAAATCTGCGCTCTGGCCGATTATCCATGGAAGAGAAAGGCAAGGCGGTGAACGTTGAATCTAAGGACAAGGAAGAGGATCTGTAGGAACTCATTGTGAAGATAGAGTAGTAGGATGATATAGAGGAGGACACACCACCTATAGTTTCCTCAGCAAATATTCCTGCGTACATTCCTCCACGGAAAGGTAAAGCAAAGGTTCCTAAGGATTTTCAGGCCACGAAGAGTGCGCTCCAGTCCCTAATACTCCCTGATGGAATCATTTTTGAGGGTCCTCTGTTAGGCAGGGTGCCTACGTTGAAATTTGAGGATTGGGACCTCGCGGACAATGAGAAGTTCCTGCACTTGGTAGTAGAGAGCTTGATGAAGCAGAATATTCAGAGATCAGTAACGGTTTTGGAGCCACAGAAATGGTTGCGTGGCGTAGAGAAGGCTGGGTTACTCCATCTGCAATTGATACCCCACTATCATCGCACGTCAATTACGATTTTTATCATCAGGCAGTTGTTGTGCTTGGTGCACATTGGGTATCTATGGCTGGAAGAGCTAATCCCCATCATGGCCATGCTAATTCATAGGGTTACTCAGCTGCCCTACCAAGGGAGTGACTCCACGGCGATTTGGGGAAAAATCAGAGACTTGGCCCTCGCGGAGGCGATGAAGGCCAAGTACAAACTAGAAAAGGAGAAGCAAGGGTATTCTATCATGAGTATACAAGATAAGGGGGTGTGTGTAGCCACCTAGTTGTTGGCTGACAAGTTCATGAGGAAGTGTTGTGCTGATGAAGTTCTCACACCAGTGGTTGCGCTGGCTGAGTAGTGCGCGGAAGGCATCCAATTCAACTAGGTGGAATTCCTCTGTGAGGAATTTCTCATTAACTATAGGGAGGCCCAGGAGTAGGGTAAGACCTTCCACTACGCGTGGCTTCTCTTGTCCATCCTGTTGGTGGCAGGAGAGCTGCTGGAGGATAGCTAGTTCCAAGCATTGAACAAGAATCACTAAAGGCCGCGAGGTACGCCTAGTTGTGGGCCACAAAGGACGTGAAGCAGATTCATGAGATAAAGATATTTTGGGTGCTTATGGAGGCAAGAATCCCCATGTGGATAAACCAACGGCCACGCCTCTCCCCTACCATTTACAATAGCGTACAGGGCTCTGCCAAATTCAAGGCAGATAAGCATAATGTGTATATCCGGGTGTGCACAGACCCCGCGTGGGACTAGGTAAGAATTCCGTTCGTTGCAACAGACGATGCCATATTTGTTGTATTAGATTCTTGGCCCTCGGAGTGGCGCGCCCCAAACCTGAGAGAGTTGGAAAAAGCCGTTGCGCAGAAACAAAAAGAGGAAGTCAAGCGTTAGGTCACACAGCTGGAAAAGAAGCGCTGTATTGAGAAAGCAGCCGTAGAAGTCAGGGCACGTCATGAAGCTGTATTGGTGGCCGCAGTACAGAAGAAGGTTGAGGAAGCAGTAGCAACACAAGCAAAAGAAACTACAACAACAGAGCCTGGGAGGGCCAGGAAATGTCCACAGAACAGGACATACAGGGGGAGGATACGACAGAGGAATGTGCGGACCCTGTACCAGAATCGACTCAACTCAAGAGGTCATGTGTCCATGAGAAGCCAACCCCATGGAAGAAGGTAAAGGCAACAAAAACCTCCGTCGACCCAATCTTGCTCACCAAAGGAGACCTTTTTGACATCGGTGAAACAGTTCGCGATGTCACTAAGGATACCTTTGAAGAATTCATGACGGAGCAGATAACTGTGTTGGGGGTGCTTAGAGCGTAGTTGCAGGCATTATAGGTGCAACCCCCAGGAATGATGGAACCATACATCATGGTAGGTACATCCGAAGTTCAGCAGATGTTGCGTGCCCACACAATGAACACGTTGCTGTTACCAAAAGGCATAGTCTCAGTAGCAGCAGAGGGCAACAGGGCCACGGTAAGCAAAATGAAAGACTTGGGATGAATTTGCTTCCCTTCTGAGGGAAACCCTATACCAACTATAGGATGGGGTAACTGCTGAGCTCCGCGCTAGGGAGGGCCACACACTCGAGGTCTTGAGCGAGCAGAAGATAAATATGGAATAGCTCAGCCTGCAGCGTGATGACCTGGTCGCACAAACCAGTGGATTGGAACAGGCAGTTAAGGAGGCCTGTAGCAGCATACCAGAGTTGGTCATTCCGGCGGTACTACCAACAGTAGACAAGATTCACCAACTGGCGGTTGGAGTTCGAGAGGCCAAGGAGGATACAATGAAGGTTCAGTTGGAGCTGAACCTGTAGATTGTTGAGCTACGGTTGAAGGCGCAGCCTTCTACACCCCTTGAAGTTAGAAAGCAGTGCACCCGTACCATTCAATCAGGGTTGGAAGCCATAGAATGCATGGTACAAGATTGCATAGGCTTGTTAGATCAGACACTCTTCACACTCACCTCACTACAGGAAGATCCAACTATACAACATCTAGAGACAGAAGTGCGAGAGTTGCAACAGGCCTATGACAATGTTCAGGGGACCGCATAGATGGTCGCCCTTACTCAATGATTGGCCAAGATGAAGGAGGCATAGGCTCTAAAGGTACAGTTGGATGCCACACGACAGAAAGAAGCAATGCTTAAAGCGCGCATCCAGCCTTGGCTTGAGGAAGAATTCATGGTCACCACCAAGATCGAAGGAAATCTATCACAAATGTAGGGCATATATGCGCTACAGCAAGGATGTGTCCCTGACAGCGAAGCATCAGAGATATGTGCACAACTGGTACAGCAGACAACGGAAGAACATGCTGCGGACTTACGCGAAGCGCAGTAGCTGTTGGATTGACTCCAAGCGAAGATCACAACACCAATGGAGTGACTCGAGGGTGAGTCATGATGTTTGTGTTGGGGTCCTGTTGGGCATCAGATCCCCCGCGCAACAGTTTTGGGGCTTAAAGCCCGAATTTTGGGTAAAATTATATTGTAAGGACTCTGCGAAGTGCGCGGAGTGCGAAGTGAATGGTCAAGTCAAAGGGTTGTCCGCCCTTGAGTATGTAAGGTATTATATTGTAATGTCAGCCTATCCATGGTCTGCGGACCATGGGATTGTATAAATAGAGCAAGGCTCTAAAGATGTAAAGCAAGATTTTTGGGAAAAAGAAAGTCTTTATCAATGAAGGAATAACTCTAAGTCTGTAAGTTCGAGTCTTGGGTCGTAGGAGTAGGTATAAGGCTCTATAGCTGAGTGCGTAGAGGAATAGAGTCCGTAGCTGAGTGTGTGGACCCTTGCAGCTGAGTGTGTAGGGTAGGACTTGGGATTGTATCGGAGAAACATAATAATAAAGATAAGTTGATTCAGAATTACTGTGTATCTGTGTTTCTGTTTTCTTATGCATCCTTTTACAGTTTTATATATGCATGCACTGGTTATAAATGTTGAATAATAATTAAGAATATTCAGTCTACACAACTAAACTAAGACGACTAAGTAAGAATAAAGCAACAAAAGGATACCTCCTTTGCTCCCGTCACATAGCTGCACGAAGGTAGTTACGCAAGTTGCAAGGGATAGACAGTAGCGCGGAAGCAACACAGCGTGTAGATTCAGACCACAAAATTTCCAAGACTCATCAAAGACATCCCTAGGGTGCGGAAACCTGGTTTCAACACCCTCCCATACTACCTCGGGTGAGACCTCAGTTCGCCCACCGCGGACTATTACTGAAAGGGTCAGTAGTTTTAGGATTTGTTTGGCTAATTCACCTCTAAACATGCGTCAAGCCCCACGTAGCTAACAAGAAGCAGAAGAAACTGCAACAGGTCCCAGTGAGGTAGTCATTGCGGAAAAATCCCATGGAAATCCACGAGAAGGGGCAAATGGATCTATCTCAACAACTGATTGAGCTAATGGATTTGGAGGAGGACGAACTATGTGGAGGCATAGAGGAGATTGATTCCAAGGAGGATGATGCAATGATTCATCTACCGATTTATATCCCACCGCACAAGGTCACAACTAAAGTTCCTAAAGATCTCAACTATGCAAAATTCATGGTGTCTACACCACTGTTGCCGGAGAAAGTGGTGTTTGAGGGCGCATTGTTGGCTTGTATACTGACCATCAAAATTGAATATTGGGACTTCGGGGACCACGAGAAGTTCCCTCAGCTAGTGCTAACCAAATACCTATCCAAGGCATACTACAAAGAAACGGAAGTTACGCGGTTGGAGCTGATGAAGTGGGTCATTGTTGTTGGGGTTGTGGGGCTCCTGAACATGCTTTAGGCGTTGCATTTCAGTTGCACCAACATAATCACCATTTCTATAAGGAAATTTCTCAAATTAGTGAATGATGGGTGTCTCTAGCTGGGAGAACCCATCTTGATCACGAACATGATGGTCCATCGAATCACCTTGCTACCATACCAAGGAGTGGATTTGGTAGAAGCGTTTGGGGGAAAACATAGGAGAAGAAACTCATGGACCATATGAAGAGCGGGTTTGGCCTAATAAAGAAGTCGCGTGGATATTCTATCTACTCTATTTTGGATCCCGTAGTGTAGTTCACTGTGCAGATATTGGCAAGAAAGATCATGCGTAAGTTCCGCGCAGATGAAGTTTCAAACCCATAATTTATTTGGTTGCACAGTGCACCAAAGGAGTCTACTATAACTGGGCTCAATATCTGTGTAAGGAATTCTTGGAGAACTGTAGGGAGGCCCAAGATGAGGGCAAGGCATTTCATTACATCCAATTGTTGTTGTTGATTGCTTTAGTGGCATCGCAGATGCCCGAGGAAAGTCAATTTCCTCGGCAGGATTCAGACCTATTGAAGGCAGCAAAGTCCACTTTGCTCTCGGCTACAAAGGACCCTACGTGAGTCACTGAGGAAAAGATATTCTGGGTCCTGTTTGAAATGGATCTGCGGATGGTGATTAGCTAGAGGTCGAGGCTGTCACCCACACTATACGCCTAGTACAAGCCCCTCATTGAATTCAAGGCAGCTTTCCACAACCTATATGTTCACGCAAGGAGGGAACCCCAGAAGACATGGCACAAGTTTCCTTACTTGGTGGCTGAGGAAGACATAATAGAGATCGTGGGAAAGTGGCTAGGTGAATGGCTAACCGCATTAGATGGAAGTGTAGGTGCAAGTAAGGCTACAGAGGATACCACCACACAGAAGATGACAACAGAGAAATAGAAGGAAGCTGAGAAGACTTTCGCCTGGGAGAAAGCTACGTAGCAAAAAGAGGCTACCCCCAGAAAAAAGGAATTGGTATAAAAAGAAATGGCATCCCAAGCAATGACAACATCGTAGGACACCATTGACGTTAAAGAATTCGATACACATCCAACACTGGAACAAGAAGAGACATAGGAAGAAGAGGGAGTGGGTGTGGAACTGGAAACCCCCTTCATGGTAAATAAATGAAAGAAATAGACATCCAAAGTGTCTGGGAAGAAACAGAAATCTGACCAATCAGACGGGGCAACCCATTTAGTCCTTACTAAGGGAGACTTGGATGAGATCGGTGACATGGTCTGGGACACAACGAACGACCTTTGAGGCCATTTCAAAGACTAATACTAGTAGGTGTTGGGAAAGGTTCAGCAAGATCTGTGTGAGCTGCAGATCTAGACAGGCAGGTTACAGGCGAGCATGGGTTAGGCAAGCAGGATACAAGTGAGCCTGCATCAAGTGAGCACGATAGTTTATAAGTGAAGTCAAAATGGAAAACCAACAAATTTTTGAAGAAAAGGCACATGTGCTGAAGGAGAAAGAGGAAATCACTGTGCAGAGCCAACAATTGGAAGCAACCATTGCATAGGCTTACAGTGAGCTGCCAGAGCTCAATATTAGTGCCAAAGTAGCTTCTGCAGAAAAGATCCTACAACTGGCCACTTCAGTAAAGGTGTATAAGGACAAAATTAGCAGTGTTTGGTTTGAGTTGTAGTTGTAGATATTAAAAATACAATTGAATTTATATCCCACTACTCCTCCCGAGGTTCGAGAGGAGTGCTGAGCTGCTATCAAAGAAGGCATGGCCACTTTCGAAGAAGTAGTCAAGGGCTGCATCGAGCTATTTGAGTAAGCCATGGAGTTGTGGACCTCACTACAGGAGGATCCAACTCTGAAGAAGATTGGAGTGGACATTAGGGAAAAGTAGAGGCATTTCGATGAGATCCAATCGACTGCCCAAACACTATCGCCAGTACAACAATTCACGTGTTTGCAGGAAGGAAATAAGATACATAATGAAATTGATGAGCTGCACTGAAAGGAAGAAATTCTCATTGCACGAACCCAACCATGGACAGATGAGGCCAACCAGTTGCCTTTGTCAGTGTAGAGTAAACTTAAGGGGATGCAATAGACTCAGAGTACCATGGGCCTCGCGGTGGAAGGACCCACTATTGAAAAACTGATCGAGGAAGTGAAACAGGTTGGTACACAGGCAACAACTGATCTATAGGTTTTCAAATTGGATTTCCATGAAATCCATGTGAAGATCGAAGCACTAACCAAGTGACTCGAGGACGAGTCATGAAATTATGTTAGGGGCCTATTGGGATAGGGTCCCATAGGGTCAAATTTTGGCATTTATTTTTGTACAATTGTAAAGTCTCTGCGTTTTGAGGAAGTAAAGCGCGAAGGTAATAAGAATCAAAGGGGCTTTAGTTCCTTAGGTTGCTAGAATATAGGTAGTTTTGAGACCCACCCATGGTCTGCAGACCATGGTATTGTAAAACACAAAGGCTATATATAGACGAGTCATAATGAGTCTAGAGAAAAACTCATTGATATAAGATCATTGTATGGGCAAATAAGCTAAGGTAGGATAGTTTTTTTTGTGTACTTAGGCGAAGGGGAAGGCTCCTACAGCTGAGTTTGCAGAGACCTTGGTAAGTCCACAAGCTGAGTGCACGGGCCCTTGCAACTGATTGCGCAGGGAAGAAGAGTTTGTACTTGAAAGGATACATCTAATAAAGACAGTTTTGAACCATTATTTGTGTATCTATGCATCTGTAATTACTTCTGCAGTTTCTATATTTTCACTCTGTATCTGAAGATACATGAATGAATGCTTATCTAATGCACGAAAGTGGTAGATTTGTATAATTTATAGATGTTATGAATGCTTGACAACCTTTGAGAAGGTATAAATTCTGTTTATGTGAATTACTACAATTATCTATTTCGGAAGAGTTAAGGTTCGTGAAGACATAACTAAGCCCTAGAAGCCGTAGGAACCCATAAAACTGACCTTTGGATGTAGAAACCTGGTTATATCATACCTCAATACAGCTTCGGGTGGGACTGCAACCTACGCTACATGGGTTGTTGCCGAAAGAGCCAGTAGTTTAGGGTTTTGTTGGTTGGTGCAAAACTTTGAACCTGGGTCAGGGCCCATCAAGCCAACAATGCCTAATATGGAAATATTTTAGATGTTGTTTCTATTCCTTAGTACATCCCTCTAGGGATGAGTTTTCTCTCACTTACTCTTGTATATATAAGTTCCTTTTAAAAATAGTAAAGAATACTTCTTACTAGAACATATCAGTTTATTGGCCTAGTTGGAACTTAACAACATAATTTTTGACTTTCCCTTATGCGCATTGATGATGAAGGATTTTTCATCCTTGATGAGGCATTACTAGCTAGCTTTCTACATGAAGATTTCATTTCACATGTACATATAAGGAATTCCAAACACCACTCCACAGACAAAAAGGGGAACTACATTTATTTCTAATTCATCAATAAAATTATTTGAGATGGCTAATATGATTTTTCATTTTTTGGTTATCTTTATTTCTACATACTTATTTAATCATCGTAATGGGTATGAACTTGGATTATCACAACATTATAATCCCATTTTTTTGACCAACTCTGCTATAAATAGATTCAATTATGATATTAAGTCGAAGAGAGCATCAATTTCTATTTTCTTGACCTATATCTTTATATGGAAGAATTTGGTAATTACATTCTCTTCATATTGCTAAAGGCTACTCAAATTCACCCCCTTTCGAAATGATGTATATACAATATTATAATCCACATCTAAGATACTTTTCACTTGGTTTCTTGAATAAGTGGCGATGAGATTATCCTTCTTAACATCTTTCTTTTGGTTCTTTGGATTGAGTTCTAGTTGTAACTTCCAACAATTCTCCTCTATGACCATCAATGTTACAGTGGTTGTTGGGGTCTTTTCCCTTGTGCGTTTTTTCTATTGTATTTTTGTATTTTCCCATTTCCACTTCTTCTTCTCCTCCTTAGAAGCTTCCTAGTACTCCTTTTTCTTTGATCCATTTGATTACCCTTTCTTCTAGCTTATGTTCTCTAGGTATTGTTCTTATACTCAAGCTTTATCCTCCCATCCTGATTTGAACAAAATGAATTCCTTCAAAATATGGCTATTTAGATCCCCCATATACTTAAGGAGTATATCCAGGTTCTTTGAGAATATACCGAACATTATGGCCATCTTTCTACATTTTGTGGTGTAATCTTGTACACTCCACCCCTACTTCTACCTAAAGTAATTCCACTAGATTCATTGGTCCTCTACATACTCGATAGGTTAAATTTGTAACTTTATGAGGGTTTTGAATTCCATCCTCTTAGTCAGTAGAGGATATGCCTCCAACCTCAAGGTATTTTTATAGATTTCCCACTAGTTCATGGCATTGCCCTCTAATTGCAGCCAAACAAACACAATCTTTTGTTCTTCCTCTATGTGATGAACACTAAAATAAACTTATAACTATTGCAACTAGAGTTTAACTTCAAAGAGTCAATCCAACATTGATTATATTGATATCTACATTTACTTCCATTTTAAAAAAGAACTATTATGGTGCAAAACACATCAATTATATTGATCTTTTTGGGGTTTTTTATTAGACTCCCTCTCTGACTATTCCTAATCACCTGATCTCTCCTATGACCTAAGCTCTTTGTTAGAAACTCCACCTTCTCAAAATAGCATGAGATTATTGGTCAGGCCACCATTAGGAATCTCACATTATGGTTATATATATGACTTGAACTTTTAGCTAAGCAAAACTCTGATCCTTCGTAGAATCTTTAGATTTATTCATAGATTCATTAGTCATGACTAGATTTTTGTGACTTCATCTTAACCGATGTGGATCCATAAAGATCCCCACAATATACCCAAAGAACCTACTCTAATACCAATATGATATGTAAACTATCATGGATATTCCATTATACATCTCGTTACAATATATCTCCTAAAATATATTAGGAATTATGAAATTTACACTATGAGGGTTTATTTTTCCTTAGATTTTTAGATTTGTTAATTATTATTTTATTTCTTATGGATGAAAATTATAATTATGCATAAAATATATAACAAATAGATCAATCACTCATAAACCAAAATAGTGAGAGATATGACCCGGGAAACCCTTTCGAACCCAGTTCGAAGGTGAGGCTACTTTTGTCTCTCTTTCTCTAAATGGAAATTGATGCAATCACAAAGAAGCCAAGTATGTGGCATGTGGGGTGCTATAATAAATAATCCTCTATGTTTTCACTCTCCCGATAAAATATCTATTATTCTACTCATCTAGGAACAAAATGTAGTCAAATAGAATGGAATCCATTTTCCTCACCCAATTATAGCAAAGCATGAAATCCTTCTAGTGGTTAAGTTTGACTCCTTCAACTCTCACCTAGATTTATAATATTGATTCTTCTAGAATATTCTTCATCATGATCACAAGGCTATCCCCTTTTCCATTAATAATTGGGGTTGACATTGCATCCTCTCAGATCATGGTGGTCAAAATATGAAGGTCAACTTTTATATTGTCTAGCCTTTGCATATGGACTTAGATTATGGAAATTATTTTGTAGTTGGAAAGATATCTTTGTGTAGAATAACATTATATGTTGCATGCTTTCACGGAAAAGTTACACCCCAAAAAATGACATTTGAATATTCAAACTTTTTTTGCAATATTTTAGACCCTAATTCACCAAATTAGGACCCAGTGCTAAAAATTGTCCTATGAGTTGATTCTTGAATTGATTCCACTTTAAAAAAATCAATATGGATGAAAAATAATATACTAATCCATTCCAGGTAAAATATAGTAGCATTCGTGAAGAAAAATAAAGAAAGACAACACACACAAGGATGAATTTAGGAGTTGGGAAACCAATTGTTATTTGAAGCTGTGAGGGAATCCTAATGAAATATTAATAGTTTGACCAATGTTTGCTTTGGAAAATTTCTTGACCCATTGAGACATCTAGGAACAAATGGAGTAGAAAAGGATTTAACTTGATCTAATCGGATCATAATGAAGTTTTGGTTAAATGGTTTTGGCTAATAGATCTTAGATACACCAATGATGCATTGGTATTTCCTCAACTCACCAATTTAAGGATGATACAGACCATGAGTGATGAACTAGTGATCAAGCATGAGATTTTTTTTGGTCTATTGAGAAAATATGTTGATTGTTCTTACTCAAACATAAGATATTACCTCATACCTTGAAATTGTTTGATTCTAGGAAGTAGATGAAGAGTGATTGGAAAGTGTGATTTATGGTGAATTCCACTTTATATAGTAAGAGATCACATTATAAATAAGGTATAATGTATACATATTAATTTCTTTTCATGGCATGTAATTCCTTATGCTTGGTGATAGTACAAGTTCAATGGTAACTCATTTAATGGGTTTGGTATCATATTCCCATGAATGGTCCCATGGAGTACACAAATAATCATTTTGGTATCGCATTCATATGGTATGGGAATTTATTATCCATGGGAAAGTGATTACAATAGAACATGGTACATTCAATTTCAAGAAAAAATAGATTTTACTATTTATTTTAAGAGGGTTTCTTTGAAATATTTGTGTGTATATTGTGCCTTTGTAATTTTGATGTCTTGAAAATGAGCACTCATAATGAGGTTTGCAGCCTCAATATGAAAATGAAGTTATTTTGTTAGAGTTCACAACTCCAACAAATGATAGGTAAAGAATGAAGGTTCAAGACAAAAATTTGAACAAATATGCCAATAATAAAGCAAAGATGTCAAGTATTTGCATGATTACAGAGGAGGAAGACAATATCCCTGTCATGTTTGTTTTTTGTTTTCAATGACATGTACTCCTATATAGCAACATTATTTGGCGAAAAAATAATTCCTACGTCTTCATAGTAAGAAATGTTGTACTTGGAAGGGATTATAGCTATGTGTTTTTTGCTCCATGAAATTCTTGTTGAATGGTGCATTATAATTCCTAATTGGTAGCTACTGAAAATGTAAAATTGAGATGGATACATCTTGTATCCAAGCTATTTTAATAGATAACTAGTGAGTGTAGTGGATGGAACCCATGTATCTTGGTATATGGAAGTATGTCCATAGGATGGTTAGTTACTCGGTCTTCATACTTCGATTGATGTTAGGGCCTTGGAGTACAATAGGTTCCTAGTCAATCTGAGGTACTATTTGTATGGTTGGATATTAGCTGGTATGTGTATACCATAACAGTTCTACATGTGAATGGAGGAGCATGATCACTTTTTTGAGTTGGAAGAAAGTTGCATTATTCTTGCTTATGAAAGTTAATAATTGATTGCAAATTGAGTATTTTGAAGAGGAATGATGAGATTACAAAAGGAAGGGAAATTTTTTTTGGATACAACAGACAATGAAAGTAGGCCACAATGCTCGTGGAAGTATTTTTCTAGTAGTGAAGAACAAATGATGATGGACAATTGAGGAAAAATTCTGTGGGATGTTTTGGAAACAAATTGTCACAAAACCATATAATAATGTGAGACATGCATTATATTTGTAAGTCTATGAGATCATGTTTTTCTAATTTTATGTAGTGGTCCTTGAAGACTTTGTACTTTGTATCTCTATGAAATGAAGATGTATGCACACCTAGATCTATGTAACATGTATAGGGCATATTGTTGTAAGACATGGATAGGGATGCATACCCTGTTGTCATGTGTCCTTGATGACTTGGATAAATTGTTTAGCATTGTGCAATAACCTCTATTAGGATTTTTTTAACACTTGTAGGAGTGGGCCATGTGTTGGGTAGAATCTTTATGGGTGGACCATATTGGTTGTAGACTCTCGGAGGCAAATTTTTATTGTGAGGGGGAGTTCATCAAGAAGGTGATTGAACTATGTACATGGAGGCACATCCTACTAGAACAACAAATATCATCGGGAAAAATAGTTAAACCTATATTATCATGATCAAGAGTTTAGCTTTGAATTTACATAATGTCAATAAATTGTTATCAACATTATCATCCTTTTGTATTTTTTGGAAAAAGAAAGCATGAGCTAGTCCAACCCAGTCATAATCAAGAATTTAATTTTGTTTTCACTTACAATAAACTGATGGGAAGTTTTTGTTAAAAAATAAATTAATTAAGCTTTGTTGATATAGGTTATTTTATTGGGATAATGGTTTTTTAACTCTCCACCCAATTTCAATTTTCATGATAGATATGTTGAGCCTTAACTAAGTAATAAATTATTGGTATATTTTAACTTCATCCTAATTACTCAACAAATTACACCATAAAAAAATTTACCAACCAGTTTCAAGTTCAAAGATTAAGGCATTTGAAAGGATGTATCCTATCATCGGGTAAAATAGTTATATCAAAATTGTCACTAACAAGAATTTAGCTTTAACTTTGTTTGATGTCAATAAATTTATGATTGACATTTTTAAAGAAAAATGGCTCAGGTTATCTTTTGAGAAAATAATCTCAAATCGACTCAACCAAATTCATAGTGAAAAGTTTAATTGTTCTTATCTAAATAAATTTATGGTAGATTTTTGTTAAAAAATTAATTAATTAAGCTTTGTTGATTTAGAGTGAGTGGTATAGATAAAGACTCTTTATCTCTCCTCTTATTTCAATTCATGTGATAGATATGTTGAGCCTTAATTAAATAATAAGTTATTGGTATATTTGAACTTCATCCAAATTACTCTTACAAATTACACCATCAAAGAAAAATTTACAACTATTTTTAATGTGGAAATTATGCAACATTAGTTGACACGTATGCTTTGTGGTAGTACAAGTTCAATGGTAACTCTTTCGATGGGTTTGGTGTCATATTCCCATGACTGTTTCCATTGAATACATAAATAATCGTTTTGGTATCCCATTCATATGGTATGGGAACTTATTGTCCATGTGTAAGTGATTACAATAGAACTTGGTACATTCAATTTCAAGAAAAAAATACATTTTAATACTACTTTTAAGAATGTTCAAGAGAAAGACTGAATAAAGATGCCAAAGATAAAGCAATGAATCCATGTATGTGCATGACTTAAATGAGGAAGAAAATAGCCCTATTGTTTATGTCACCTTTTGTTGTCAATGACATGTACTAACTCCTCAATAGCAATAATATTTGACATAAAACGAATTCCTAAGTCTGCATCTTAAGAAATGTTGTTGTTGGAAGGGATTTCTAGTTGTGTTTTTTTTTCTCTATGAAATACTTGTCAAATGGTGCACTCTAAGTCCTCATTTCTAGCTTCCCATAATGTAAGATTAAGATGGATACAACTTGTGTCCAACATATTTCCATGGATAGCATGTGAGTGTAGTGGATGGCAGCCTTGTATATTGGTATATTGAAGTATGTCCATAGGATGGTCGGTACTTAGTATTCATGTTTAGATTTATTTTATGCCCTTTGAGTACATTAGGTTCCTAGTTGATATGAGGTAATAATGGTATGGTTAGATATTAGCTAGTATGTGTTTAAAATAACAATCCTACATGTGAATGGTGGAGCATGAACACTTCTTGAGGTGGAAGAAAATTGCATTATTCTTGCTTGAGAAGCTAAGAATTGATTGCATATTGAATATTTTAAGAGGAATTATGAGATTATAAAAGGAAGGGAAAATGTTTCGAATACAACAAACAAGGCAAGTAGGTCACAATGCTCATGGAAGTGTTTTCATAGTAGTGAAAAATGAATAATGATGGGAAATTGAGGTAAAATTATGTGAGTTGTTTTGTAATAATAACAAACACAAAACCATATAATAATGTGAGACACACATTATATTTGTAGGTTGATGAAATCATGTTTTTCTAATTTGATGTAGTGCTCCTTGAAGAGTTTGTACTTTGCAACTCCATGAAATGGAGTGTGTATGTACCTAGATCTATGTAGCGTGTAAAAGGAATATTTTTGTAAGTCCTTGATAGGCATGCATAATCCTTTGTCTTGTGTCCTTGACAATGTGGATAAATTGCTTAACATAGTGCATTAATCTCTTTTAGGGAATTGCTTAACACTTGGAAGAGTGGACCATGTGTTGGGTAGATGCTCTATGAGTTGATCATATTGGTTATAGTCTTTGGGAGGTAATTTTTTAGATTCAGGGGGAGTTCATTGAGAAGTTGATTAAAATATGTACATGGAGGCATATCTTACTAGATCAACAAATGCAATACTTAGGTACCCATGTAATCTAGTGGATGGTTCTTTCATTATATGAATGTCAGTAGTTTGAGGTACGAGATGAAGCTGAGATGGACCATTTTTAGGCTTTGCTATTGAAGAGATTCTTCAAGTCATAGCGATGCATTTGTTGCAGAGAAGATTTTGAAGACCTTGATAAATGAATATCAAGACAAGAATTCCTTAAGGAGGAGTATTGGATTATGTAAACGCTACTCGTCAAGTTAGGTGTGATCATATTTGTGGTAGTTTTTCTTGTTGGTCATGATTACATCAAGTTTGTTTTTTCATACAAAGTCTATTCCTAGTGTGTAGGAAGTTGTTAGATCTAACTAGTTTGAAATATATTCTCTAACTAATTAGCTTCCTAGGTTAGTGTGTGATTGATATATACTCTCAACAAGTGATTATGTGTCCAAGATAATTTGTGTATCTTGAGACATCATTATTATAGTTAATTTTGTACTATTAATTTGTTTAATACAATGCTCAAATACAATTTTAATGTGTAGCATAATCTTACTCTCAAATTTTCTAACACATAAACTATAATGGATAATTTATTATAAAATATTTTATGAGGAACCTTGGAGAATTAACCAAGGGCTAAGTAAACATACCATTCAATTATTAAGTATCCTCTTCATATGGTTGGGAAAAATAGTTAAGCCTAAATTATCAAGATGAAGAATTAAAATTGAATTTGTTTAATGTCAGCAAATTATGATCAAAATTATAAATTTTTTCTACTTTTTGGAAAAGGAAAGCATGAGCTAGTCCAACTTAATCATAATAAGGAATTTAATTTAATTTTCTTTTAAAGTAAATTAATGAAATGTTTATGTTAAAAAATCAATTAATTAAACTTGGTTGATTTAGGTGATGTGATTGACATAATGGTTTGTTATCTCTCCACTCAATATTAATTTTCATGACAGATATGTTCAACCTTAACTAAGTTATTGGTATATTTGAACTCCATCCAAATTACTCATACGAATTACACCATAAAAAAATCTACCAACTAGTTTCAATTTAAAAATTTACCATCTAGTTTCAAATTCAAAAATTAAGGTATTTGAAAGAATGTATCATCTTCCTATCATGAAACAAAACAATTAAAATATAATTATCACTATCAACAATTTAATTTTAACTTTGTTTAATTTCAATTTAAGTTTAACTTTAGCTTTGTTTAATTTTAACTTTATCTTTGTTTAATTTCAATAAATTTATTATCGACATTTTTAAAGAACGAAATAGCTTACATTATCTTTTGAGAAAAGGAAGCTCGAGTTTAACCAACCAAAGTCATAATCAATTCATAATGAAAACTTTACCCTTTTTCTTCTCTTTAAATAAATTTGTGATAGATTTTTCTAATGAAAACTTTACATTTTCCTTTTCGTTAAATAAATTTATGGTAGATTTTTGTTAAAAAGGTAACTAAATATTAAGCCGATAGGCTCGAGTTGACTAACCAAGTCATAATCAACTCATAATGAGAATGTTACTTTTTTATTCTTTTTAAACAAATTTATGGTAGATTTTTGTTAAAAAATCAATTAATTATTGAGCCGAGATCATTGAGTTGACAAGTTTATTCTATAATTCAATATGAGGGACATGTGTAAGTATATCATGTCCTCAAAACATAATAAAAATAATTTTAGTTAATGTCAACCAAAACAAAATTAAATTAAATTAAATAACCATATAAATAAATAATTAAAAATTGTTGAGGCTCATTCAACAATATATTTTTTGAGCCGACATGCTCATTTTACAATCCAGTATGAGAGACATGTGTAATTATGTCATGTCCTCAAAACATAATAAAATAATTTTCGCTAATCTCAACAACAAAAAACAAAATTAAATAACCATATAAATAAATAATTAGCTCATTCTAGAATCTAGTATTTACTTTTATTCTACTTGCTTCTTTGATATTTCACTTTCATTCTTCAAGTAATAAATAAAATATTTCCATGCCTATCTTAAAGTCTATCTTAAATAATATATATATATATATATATATATATATATATATATATATATATATATTTCTCCTATAAATATCTCAATATAGAATTTAAACAATTCTATAAATTGTTTGAATATCGAGAAGAAAAAGTAAGTAAAGATAAAATAATGCACTTACTTGTTAATAAACAGAAATTGTGTAACTCATTCAATTTTTAATCTAAAATATTGATAATCATAAAATATTCAAAAATACAATATAAAAATGAAAAATTACCACTATACATCTATCTTAATCACATCTTATTCTCTTGACGTGTAAATCTTTTTTCAAGTTTGAAATTTGATCTCTCTAGGCTCTTGGTAGATCCATTGTTAAATGATGATGATGATGTTGGTGGTGGTGGTTAACGTCCACTGAGACCAAACTTTGGTCTATCGGAC
This sequence comes from Pinus tabuliformis, assembly GCA_031772625.1. Taxonomy (NCBI): domain Eukaryota; kingdom Viridiplantae; phylum Streptophyta; class Pinopsida; order Pinales; family Pinaceae; genus Pinus; species Pinus tabuliformis. Next base: position 561,206,923 of record CM062809.1, on the reverse strand, counting down.
CTAAAGAAACGAATTATTTAGTTTGATTTAAGATTTTGTTCCTATGCTCAAAAGGCTTGGAGAGAAGCCTCCCGAGCTCACTATAATTTTGACATCGTAAAAGGCTAGGAAGGTCAGTATTGCGACAAAGATTATGAAATTGAGATCTAATGTGGTTGTACGTGGGGCACCCTAAGAGGAAGTGGTTTTCATCCTCGATGTTCCTATTCTCACAAATATGGCAGATCCTTTCCACCCATGGTGTTTTAGGAACTGCCCAATGACCTGTTTCACTATGGAGCTCATGAGAGTTCGTTCTAATCTTTGCTATATTAATTTTCCTCTTTGAGCTAGTTAAAATAGAGAGATACTTTTGATCTTCTAGGGTGGGGTTGATGACCTTCTTATAATAACTTAATTTTATTTTAGCTGCTAAATCTTTCTCACACCACATTTTTTCTTTAAACTTAGAAGCAACAATAATTTTAATGTTATTAATGTTTTGCAATGCATCATTCTTGTTGATCTCCCAGAGGTTTAACCAGGCCCTCGTGTCTTTATACCACCCCTACTTGAGCCTTAGGTGGTTTTGGCTGGAATTTAAAGCTAGCTTAGGAAGTCTATGATCTCTTATGTTATTGAGTTTGTTCTTGTACAACAGAAGCCTAGTCATAGCTAGTCTCTCGATAGGGGAAAGACCTACTTCTATAAGGAGAATAGGATAGGGTGTATTGCTTTTAATTTTCAGGTTATATGTTATAAAACGCTTCTGGATTTGCTCAATATTTCTCCAAGATTCTCTAGAGATGTTGCAACCCCAGACCTCACATCCATATAAGATAATAGGAGTCACTAAAGTTTCAAAGAGGAACTTCTTTTTATCCCACATTACGAGGTTTTCTGTCTTACAATTATTTTCAAGACCAAAATAAGCTTTTGTTATGAAACCAGCTCACAAAAAGATAGAAAAGAGAGATCCACGCCTTAGAATTCAGCCTCTTCGTGGGGGAAACCTCCTTTACATTACATAAATGAGCAATTCTTGGATGATTCAAATGACAAAACCTCCTTTCTATATATAGGAGTCTAAGGAGTCATAATATAACCCAGCCGACCTAACAATAATAATATAAAGCCACAAAAATAACAATAGATGGATTCTATGGGGCACAGTAATAACAATATGGGTACAATAGGGGCACAACAATATTAATAAGGGATACAACTACAATAGTAATGGGGTAATCACTAGTATTTTAGGGACCCAACAAACCCCTCTCCTTCAAAAAAGTGTTGTCCTCAACGCTTCATTAGTTCTGGATACTTCTGTATAAAATTCTCATCCTCCCATGTGGAATCTTCAGCGGATAAGTTCTTCCACTTGATAAGATACTTCGAAATTGATCGATTTCATAACTGTCGAGTTCTTGTTTCTGTGACTACTTCTGGTTCCAATACAATTTTTCCTTCCTCGTCAAGTTCTGGAAATATTGTTTGAACTGGGAGCTTGTCGCCTATAACCTTCTTTAAACATGAAACATGGAAAACTGGGTGCAATCGAGAAGCTGCAGGAAGTTGCAATTTGTATGCCATAGTACCAATCTTTTGCAACACCTTGTATGGACCATAATAGTTTGGTGATAATTTATTATCCTTCTTAGCTTGCTTGAGGGACATTTTCTTATATGGTTCTAGTCATAGGAATATCCAATCACCTACATCAAAACTTCTTTCGCTGCGATGTTGATCTGCCTGTTGTTTCATTCTATTCTTTGCCAACACGAGGTTATCCTTTAAGAGTTGGAGGACATGTTGTTGATGTTCGATGTGATGTCCCACTGCTTGAACCTTAGAATTTTCTCTTAAATATGGTGTGATGGATGGTGGCTGATATCCATAAAGTGCCATAAATGGGGTCATTTTTGTTGCTGTATGGAAGGAAGTTTTATACCACCATTCAGCCAAAGGCAACCATTTGACCCATTGTGTCTGTTTATCAGATACAAAGCAACGAAGATATCCTTCCAAACATTTGTTTACTATCTTAGTTTGCCCATCAGATTGAGGATGATAAGATGAGCTATGAGCTAACTGAGTACCAAGACAAGAAAATAATTCTATCCAAAAATTTCCAGTGAAAATGGGATCTCTGTCACTTACAATAATCTTTTGGTTTCCATGTAGCTTTTGAATTGTTTCCATAAATGCAGTAGAAGCTGTACTAGCTTTAAATGGATGTGATAATGCACAAAAGTGTGCATACTTGGTAAGTTTGTCAACTACCACCATGATGACACTCTTTCCCTCAGACTTGGGTAAACCTATGATAAAATCCATTGAAACCTCCTCCCAACGTTGGCTTGGAATGGATAAAGGTTGTAATAGACCTGGTGTCTTAATTGTTTCAACTTTATTTTGTTGGCAAACCAAACATTCCGCCACAAACTTTTGAATATCTGATTTAAGGCCCTCCCAAAAAATTTCCTTCTTAACCCTATGGTAAGTTTTTAAAAATCCTGAGTGCCCTCCTAAGGGAGAAGTGTGCAATTCCATAAGAATCTTTTGTTTTAGCTGGGAATTCTTACAGAGGTATAAGCGATCTTTGTACCATAACAAATAATTTTGCTAGCTAAATGTATCAGATGTACTGGAGTCTTGTTGTAACTTTCGAATAAGTGCCCACACTTCTTCATCATTCTTCCATTCCTCCCTTGCTTCATTTATCCAATCTAGTTGGATATAGAAATGGCGCACAAAAATGCTTCCACATCCTCATCCTTTCTTGAGAGTGCATCTGCCACCACATTTTGCTTCCCTTTTTTGTAGATGATTTCAAAGTCATAACCCAACATCTTTGTGACCCACTTTTGTTGCTCTTCAGAGGATAATCTTTGTTCTAAAAAGTATTTAAGCCTATCATGATCCGTTTTTACCTTGAAGTGTCTTCCCATTAGGTAGGATCGCCATTTCTTAAGTGCATGGAGTATTGCCAACATTTCCTTCTCATAAATAGCTTTGTGTAAAAACTTTCCCTTGATTGGATGACTTTCGAAAGTAATGGGTCTTTCATCTTGCATTAAAACAGCACCAATTCCATTTCCTGAAGCATCACATTCCACAATAAAGGTTTTTGTGAAGTCCGGTGTAGCTAAGACCGGTGCTTGGCACATTTCCTCTTTAAGATGCTTGAAGGCCTTTGTTGCTTCTGGAGTCCATGAAAATGCATCTTTCTTCAATAATGTTGTTAGAGGTGCTGCTATTCTCCGATAATTCTTAACAAACTTGCGATAATAGCCTGTCAACTCGAGAAATCCTCGCAGATGCTTTATGGATGTGGGGATTTTCCATTCCTTAATGGCTTTAATTTTGCTAGGGTCTACATTAACTCCTTCATGAGATACAATATGACCCAGATATTCCACCTCTTGTACTCCAAAGAAACATTTGGATCTTTTTGCATATAATTGTTTCTCCTCCAATAATTGTAGCACCCTGTCAACATGTTCAACATGATCCTTCCAAGACTTGCTATAGATTAGTATATCATCAAAAAATACTAACACAAATTTTCTATGGAATGGTTTGAAAATGGAATTCATCAAAACTTGAAATGTTGAAGGTGCATTGGTAAGGCCAAAAGGCATGACCAAAAATTCATAATGACCCTCATGAGTTCTAAATTTTGTTTTCAGAATGTCTTCAGTCTTCATTCTGATTTGATGATATCCTAAATGAAAATCCAACTTGGTGAAGAAAATTGATCCATGCAATTCATCCAGTAATTCATCAATGACTGGAATGGGAAACTTATCTTTAATAGTGAGCTTGTTGAGCTCCCTATAATCCAGACACATGCGCCATGATCCATCCTTCTTGTGCACCAATACTATTGGAGCAGAGAAAGAACTTTGACTCGGTTGAATTATACCATCCTCTAGCATTTCTGCAACCATATGTTCAATTTCACTCTTTTGGGCATAGGGATATCTGTACGGCCTGATGTTTGGAGGAACACTTCCTGGAATCAGATGAATAGCATGATCATGATCACAAATAGGTGGGAGACCTTTGGGAGTCTCAAATACATTGGAATGATTGTCCAAGACTTTTTTGAGATCTGGAGAAATAGATGATTCCAATGTGGAAACATCTAGTGAACATAATTGTGCAATTACACGTCTTTGTTCCTTTTTTAGAAGCTTTGTCATACCGTTAGAGCTGATTATCTTTCCTGGTTTCCCTGAAATACCCCTTAATTCAACTTCCTTTCCTTCCATAGAAAATTTCATGAAAAGTTGTTGAAAATTAAAAGCTATTGTAACCAAGGATTGTAGCCATTGGACTCCTAGTACAACATCATCACCTCCCATTGGAATGGAAAGCATTGGGCTAGTCAATACATATTCTCCCATGGATAGCTTGATATTATGGTACTTTCCAGAGAAATTTATTGTTCCTCCATTTGCAACCATCACTTGACACTCTGGTGCTAGATATAAGAATTAATTCAATTCTTTTGCTACCTTACAATGAATAAAATTGTGGGTACTCCCTGAATCAATCAACACTATTACCTTTTTCTTCTTGATTTGTCCTTCTATCTTGATGGTTTGAGGAGTGGTAATTCCTACCAATGCATTACAAGATATGGTTGGATTCATTTCTTCTTTATCTAGGCTTTGTTCCTGGAGTATATCCTCTTCTTTTGACCTTTCTTGCTCCTTTTCTTCTTCCTCTTCACAATCTATGTAGAATAATTTCTTCTCAGCACACTTATGACCTTTAGTGTATTTGCTATCACAACTGTAACAAAGCCCTTTTGCTCTTTTTTCTTCCAATTGTTGTGGTTTCAACCTTATAGGTTGTGGAAGAATAGGGGCAACAACACTTCCATCTTTAGAATTGTGAGTGGTATGCTTCTTGGTTGCCATAATTTTGCTTTCCATTTTTCTTGCTAACCTGAATGCCTTCTCTAATGAATCAGGTTCCCAAAGGTGAACATCATGTTGGATATTATCCTTTAAATTCCCTATGAACACATCAATCCTATGCTCCTCTGGAATATTTTTTACCCTTATGTTCAATTTTTCGAACTCCTCAATGTGCTCCATTATTGAACCCTTTTGTTTGAGACTTATCAATTGGCTAAAAAATGTGTTGCTTTTTGTATCCTCATAATGTGCTGTCAATTCTTCCGTAAAAATTGCCCAAGTGATAATTTGTTTACCAGAGCAAAGCCATTGATACCATACAAACTGATTTGGTTCCAAATATAAAGTTGCAATACGTACCTTTTGTGTGTTTTCCACATTATTGAGATCAAAAAATTGCTCCATCTGTAATATCCATGTTGCAGGATCCTTGCCATCAAACTTCCTCATATCGATTTTTGGAATATGGTGGGTCTTCGATCCAACATTAGAGTCTATGGAATCATGATTAACATTTCTTTTGTTCTCATCATGAGTTTCCTTTACTACTCTTTCACCATTAGTGACCATTTCTTGTAGTAACTTATTCATATTTATCTTCAATTCTTCCATCTTATCATCCATGCCATCAATTTTAGCGTCCATGCCATTCATCTTAGCTTCCATGCCATCCATCTTAGCTTCTACGCCTCTCTTTAAACAATCCATCTTAGCTTCTACACCTTTCTTTAAACCATCCATCTTAGCTTCTACATCTTTCCTTAAACCATCCATCTTAGATTCTGTTGCTTTTTGTGCAAGTGACACTTCTTGCACTTGGTCTCGTAATTTTGATATATCATGTTGCATTTATTCCTCTTCTTCATAAGTCATGCTAGAGCTTTCAGGTTGCTTACTAGGTGTTTGCATTTTCTTTCCTCAGGGGATCAATTACTGATTCAAACTAATTTTTTAAACCAAGCTTATGCAAAAATTTAAAAAAAACTACACACCCTTTTTCACTTTGTAGAAGCTTGATATTGAATCTGATGTATCTCTGCAATTTCGGATCATCCAGTTCTGAAATTGCGATCTGTAGTAGCCCTCTGTGTCCTCTTTCCAATGCCACCAATCTGATCCAAGTTAGATTCTCCAAGGAAGAGTTATGCACAATCTCCCAAGATGACTTGATTATAGACTAGTTCAGTAGAGCGAACTTGTACGACATGCCACGAGTCACTATTTTGACCTTTAGATCTGAAAAAGATATATGAGAAACTATAGTCTATCCTATTTTTGTACGTTCTTACAAAATTTCAATCCGATGCTCAGAGAGAAAGCTATGACGATTTTCCCTAGGTCACCTGTTTGGAATGTAATTCAGGAGTCTGCAAAAAGACCAACTTCCTCAGATCATATCTCCACAAATATAGCGCAAAAAGCTCTGAAATTCGGACCCAATATTCAGCGCGATTTCTTATCAAATGGGTTTTTATTTTAGCTTCTGAAACGTTGCAGAAAAAAAGTTATAGTGAAAATTCCACGATGACCTGTTTGGAGCAGTGAAACCCTAGAATCCAAAGCTCTGATACCAAATGTTATGGAACCAGCTCACAAAAAGATAGAAAAGAGAGATCCACGCCTTAGAATTCAGCCTCTTCGAGGGGGCAACCTCCTTTACATTACATAAATGAGAAATTCTTGGATGATTCAAATGACAAAACCTCCTTTCTATATATAGGAGTCTAAGGAGTCACAATATAACCCAGTTGACCTAACAATAATAATATAAAGCCACAAAAATAACAATAGAGGGATTCTATGGGGCACAGTAATAACAATATGGGGACAATAGGGGCACAACAATATTAATAAGGGATACAACTACAATAGTAATGGGGTAATCACTAGTATTATAGGGACCCAACATGCCCCTCTCCTTCAAAAAAGTGTTGTCCTCAACGCTTCATTAGTTCTGGATGCTTCTGTATAAAATTCTCATCCTCCCATGTGGAATCTTCAGCGGATAAGTTCTGGGGCATTGCGCGAGTCAGCTGGGAAGCCAAGACTTCACCCTACCTTTGGTATATATTAACATTGCGTTGGAGTCATTTGGACATTCAACCATCATTCGCTCATCGCTCAACAAAGAGAAGTGCACAGAACAAGGTGTAGGTGCAGTGAAGGAAGAAAGGCGCAGTTGGAGATGCACCCATCCTTGGGCAAGGCCGCATGGAGTTAGTCGCTTGTCTTGGTTTTGGGTGAAGGGCACGGGCAGGGTTGCCTGTCGGTTGGAGGGAGGTGTGTCTCGGGGAGAGGCGCCCGTGTGTGGCAACTTGGAGGCGTGCTTGAGTTAGGCAAACAACACGATCGTGCGACGAGGTGAATGAAGGGTTGGTGAGTCATGCGGCGACCGTGTGAAGGCGCCGACGAGCTGGGCAACCAAGTTTGCCGAAGATTGTAAATTTGGCTAAGTATGAAACTTGGGGTTTCCAAGTATACTTGTAAAGCTTGTAATTTGTAAAATATTGTATAATATATTATTCGGGCAGACTCATTGTTCAGGGAGTTGCCCCTCCCTTTATACTGTGCAATTGTGTTCTTCATTTATAATTGCTGATGTTAATGAATGTGTATGGGTGTTCATTGGTATAAAGGAAACATTAATAATACTTGGTTGCGAAACACAAACTAAGTAGGAGTAAGTGGTTAGGCGTAGTCCACGAACATAAGTATTAGTGAAAAGAAAGTGTTTGGTGGTGCCGCACCTCACTAAGAGTGGTTGAAAGACTACCGCCAGCTTGGGGGCGTGACAAGTGGTATTAGAGCTCATGGTTGGAGCTGGTGAACTAAATCAAGGAGATGATTCTACGAAGATCAAAGACTTGGCAGGGAGCTCAAGTTTTGCAGGTGATAGGTGGAATATTAGGGTGATTTAGGTGAATGGTGAAACAGGTTTAGCAGAGGAGAAGATTCGTGCTTGGGCCAAGCTGAACGACAAGGCATGGCAGGTTTGGAAGAATGCGAAGGGAAGCTCTTGCTTACCTTGTATAGGTTGAAGTGGATGAAAGAAGAGAATCCCCGGATTCGAAAGGAACTTGAAGTCTTGGAAAAGAATGTTGAAGACGAACTTCTTCAACTTGGTTGGAAAATGGAGCAAGATAAAGTTGCAGATTGTGCTAACAAGGAAGAGGAAGCCGTGATGATTAATGATGTTGCAGATGTGACAACGACGGAGGATGAACTTGAGATCGATCGAGTTGGACCAGGATCGTGCAGTTTACAGACATGGATGAATGAGGATACTCATATGGAGGGGCCTCATGATGATGAAGTAAGTATTGATACTTGTGTTTCACTTGAGCATTTGGTAGATGGGCCGTATGCAGGGAAGGGCAAAGTCAGTTTGCCGATGCAAGGGAGCATCTTACCATGGATGTCTATGATGAGACCTTGTATGGAGAAGCAAGGATTGTTGACTGTTGTAGGACTTGTTGGGGTTGTTTGTGACCTTATGGCAGAAGGTACAAAGGTCCGTGACAAGGGAGGAACATGATGATCGTTGTAGAGGATTGGGTCATTCTTTAGCCACATGAAGAATTGGCTAAGTGCCCAGCATGACTCATGGACAGATTGGAGGGCACACACTTGAGGTACGATGATGCTTGGGTGGACTTCTCATGGCCGAGGCCAAGAGCAACTCTTGGTGGAACCTTCAGTGGAGGAGCCATGATGGAAGGGACTTGTGATGTGATGATGATGATATGGTTGAGTGACCGAATTCACTAGACCGAAGATTGCAGACTTGGATGAGGATGACCGATTGTTGTGATGGGTCTACTTGGTTGGACTACATGGGAAACTTAGTCATGGACATCAGGTTGGAGACATGGAGCAGGGCAGCCTTATGCAAGGACATTGTGCAGGAGCACTTGTAGAGGTGTCACTTATGGACATCCAATGAGGAGTGCTAAGGCAGGGATGTTGTGCAGGTGGATTTGCTGGTGTGACATGGAGATGTTTCACTTATGAACTGATGGAGAGGTTGTGCACTCTTGTACAATAAGGCCATGGACTTGGATGGAGTTGTGAGCAGACTATGGAGCATTCCTACTACATGGAGAGCTGAGGCATCTTGCAGAGACCTTTGGGCCGTGACTTGTATGCTTGCTGAGATGCTGGTTGGAGATGGCCCGTGGAGCTCATGATGACATGATATTGTTGTGACTTTTAGGGACTTCATATATGGTGGACTTGGAGGATCTGATGCATTGAGGAGCTGAGGTCAGAGCCTTTGATGCAGGATGGGGTGCATACTTTCAAGTACATGTATGGGAATGGCTTGAAAGAGTGACTTGATGTGGAGGATCAATACAAGACACTTTGGAGTGATGGAGTTATCACGATGATGATGCCTTGGTGGCAACACTTGGGCATGGGTTGAGCCGAGACTCAACCACTTTTGACACATGAGAGTTGATTGATCTATGATCATAGGCAGCACATGGATAGATGAGACAGGTGTATACTTGTTTCTATGGCAGACTTGAGGGATGGCACATTGCAGATATGATGGAGGTTTCTTCATGGACCTGGATGCGGCACATCGAGAGTTGGAAGATGGTCTCTTCATATTGAAGAGATACACATATGGATGATGATGTTGGGATAGATGTGGCTGATTTCAGGCAGGACATTGGTACCAAACATCATGGACAACATGTTGTAGATGAGATGGAGGCTACTTCATGGACTTGAGCATGGCTTACACTTGTATGGAGATAGATTCTTGATCGAGTTGAGGATGTGACAGGATGTTCTGAGAAATGACTGATGATGGCATGAGGATGTGCATTCTCATGGTTTGAGCGTGACAGTTGGATTAGCTACCCAACTAGTTTGAGTCATGAGGGGATCCGGTGTACAGAGATGTGTTAGCATTGTGTTGGAGTATCATGGTAGCAGTTCACATGAGGACAATACATGATGAGGTCGACACGATATGTTGCAGGAAGCATGTAGCTTGAGATGGGGGGATCAACATTCCACGATGAGGAGAAGCATGTGGAGATTGTAATAGGGTGGTTGATGATCATGGATTGAGATGATTTCCGATGTATGACATACCGATGGGGTGTATACCTTGGTATGGTGATCTTGGTGATAGATGGTTTTCGGGATGAGATATTGTCGAGGATGAAAATGACTTCCATTGGGGGAGGATGTTAGGACCTGCGGTCCATGCGACGGGCAGGGCAACTCCACTGTGCGAATTGTGTGCAAAATATGAAACGAAACGAGCCAAGAAATGAGTTTATAAGGTGTTGGGCGAGTTGAGGGGGTGGTCCCATGAGTTGGGTGGGATGACCATCCTCTTGGGTGAAACAACACATGTTGAACGAGTCGGCTTGGGCGTTTGGTGTGGGTTGGCCAGGTGACACAACCTGCCACCCGCACGTATATATTGGAGGTCGTTTGGAGGCAAACGACCATCATTCGATCAACACGAGTTCGAATAAGGAGTTCTGCAGTGCGTGGATGAGCCCACACGATGGGTGGAACTCGAGTGTAAACTCGTTCATAAAAGTCGTTAGGACAGTCGTTCGGGAAAGTCGTTCAGACAGTCGTTCAGGAAAGTTGTTCGGACAATCGTTCGGGACAGTCGTTCGGACAGTCGTTCGAGAAGTCATTCGGGAAGGTCGTTCAGAAAATTCGTTCAAGAAGGTCGTTCAGGCAGAAATCGGGCGAGGTGGTTCAGGTGACCCGGGCGAGGTTGTGTGGCGACCTAGGTGAGGTCATTCGGGTGACCCAGGCGAAGTCGTGTGGCGACCCGGGTGAGGTCGTTCGGGCAAACCGGGTGAAGTCATGTGGCGACTCGGGTGAAGGCGTGTGGCGACTCGGGTGAACGAAGTTGGGTGAACGGCTAAACGTGCGAATAGGCAGTCAGGTGAGGGCGCACCGTGCATGCCAAAACGAAGAATCATACGGATGGGCGACCCAGGTAGGGCATGCCATGCATGACGAAACGAAGGAAATTGTGAAGTGTTGAGATTGTGAACGAAGGTGTGACTCGTGCGGAGGCGCCCTTGTGTGGTGACTTGGTTACGACGAGACGCGCCCAAGTTGGGAAAACAACATGATCGTGCAACGAGGTGAACGAAGGGTTGGTGAGTCGTGCGGCGACCGTGCGGAGGCGCCGACGAGCTGGGCAACCGAGTTTGCCAAAGTTTGAAAATTGGCTAAGTGTAAATTTGGGGTTTCCCAAGATTTAACTTGTACTTGTAAAAGAAGATTAAATATATTGATTCGAGCAGACTCGTATTGCAGGGAGTTGCCCCTCCCTTTATACTGATGTGCATTTCTCTTGTATAATGTTGTTTATGTGAATGTTATGGGCTTTCACTTGTATAAAGGAACACATTAATAATACTTGGTAACGAAAATAAGACTAAGTATGGAATGTTAAGCGTAGTCTACAATCGTAAGTATTGGTGAAAAGAAAACAGTTGGTAGTGTCGCACCTCGCTATAAGCGGTTGAAAGACTACCGCAGGTGTAGGGGTGTGACAGGTGGTATAAGAGCTCGGTTGGAGCTGGTGATTGAATCTGATTCAGGTTTGAATAAGCTTGACAGTTGGTGATCGAGCATGATTGCTCGTGACTGGTACTTGTAGGTGAAGGAAGCTGATTTCACATACAATTGGAACAAGAGCTGGTTCATGTTTGCAGGGAACTTAGAGAAGACTGAAAGGCAAAGATGGTGGATGAACCTATGGCAGGTGAATCTAGCCATGATGCAGGTGAAGTCTTCCGGTACAAAGTGTTGGAACAGATGGGTCAATGGAGTTCTAACTGAGTTTCGATGAAGGCTGAGAACATGAGGATTCGGGAAAGTTGTTCGGAACTAAGGAGGGAACTTGAAGAACTCAAGAGCCAATGTGGAAGTACGATAGATGGTGAACTCAAGGAACTTGATGAGGAGATCCGACGAAGTGGTCTTGGTCTTCAAGATCTCTTGGATGAGAGAGCCCGGTTAAGGAAGAAAAGTGCCATGGTGGAAGCCGAAATCAAGCAAGTTGAGGAAGAAATAAAGAAGAAGCTTCTTGGAAAGAAGATCATTGTAATTAAGCAGGAAGAGCTCGACTACATTGACAGGCTGGGAACTCACTACCGAGACAATCCAGAGGATGTTCGGAAGCTTGGTTCTATGGAAGTAGTCAAAGGGTACTTGGTTGGTGCACTTGAGCAGAAGGTGATGGAGGACAAGCTTGAAGGAAGTCAAGCTAGGCCAGGATCAAGTTGCTTAGAAGAGCCAAGCAAGGAAGTGAAGTACCTTAGGAGGAATGTCGAGTTGGAGTACAAGCCAATTGACACTTCTGAGGCCGAATTCTTGAAGAAGGTTGCTGATGTGAGACATAAGACAAAGCAGACAGAAGGAGGTGATGCCTTGAAGCTGAGTTTTGTGCAGGTGACCGTGAAGGGAAAGAGATTTGTAGCTTTGGTGGATACGGGGGCTACTCATAGCTTCTTAAGCAGGAAAGCAACAAAGTCTTTTGGGAAGAAAGAAAAGATGGAGAGGGAATGGAGTGCTTTCAAAGCAGTCAACTCTACCATGGAAGCTATGATTGGTGTGATGGAGAACACTCAGGTGAGAGTGGGATCATGGTTTGGAAAGTTGGACTTGAGGATCATGGACATGGATGATCATTCTATGGTGCTAGGGCAAGATTTCATGAGGCTTGCACAAGCCATACCAATGGTGGACTGGGACATTCTCTTGATCACAGCTGAAGGAAGAACCATGATGGTTGCAATGAATAGAAGGAGTTGCTTGGGGTATAGACCGAGGATGAATTCTATGACCTTGTATCCCAAAGATCCGAATGTGAAGCATGAGGATGTGGAGCAAAGAGGACTTTGGAGTATGACTCAAACAACGAAGGAAGGGAAGCTAACCACCCCCCATTAATCCTTTTCTCAATGCTATAGTTCCAGTTGAGTTTGTGATGAATATCAATTCCTAGGTACTTGTAAGAATACACTTCCTCCAAGTTATTATTGTCACACATAAAATTAGTGTAAGTGTCCTTCTTGGATTTGATAATCATAACTTTTATTTTGTTAGTGTTAATAGTCATACCCATGGTAGAGCAGAAATCCTTAAGAAGCCTAATTTGCTTATCAAGATTAGATGGGCACCTTGTGAGAAGAACAATATCGTGAGCATAGAGAAGAAGGATGATGACTATCCCAGCTAAGATCATGCCAACACAACCTGCTTCCTCTAAATAACCTTCAAGCTTGTCGATGTAAATGCCAAATAGGGTAGGGGAGAGGGGGCAACCTTGTTTAACTCCAATATTACATTTAATATCTTTCGACCACCCCTCATTGCTTTTTAGCTTGGCAATTACATTCTCGTATAATCTTATAGTGGCAGCTCTCAACTCGAAAGGAACCTTTAGCTCTTCTAATCTATTCCAAAGGTTATTTCTAGGAACCGTATCGAAAGCCTTTCTAAAGTCCACAAAGCAAAAAAAGAGATTGGATTTATCATTATGACATTCCTCCACAATGATCCTAAGTGTAATGAGGTGGTCTGTTGTTGAGTGATGCCTTCTAAAACCCGCTTGGCCTTTAGCCCGCTTACTTTCACTTTCAAGCCATATGCTCAACTTCTTTTCCAAAATAATACCATATAGCTTGGCTAAGAGAGGGTTGATCATAATGATCTGATAACTAGAGGGGTTATTTGTATCCCCACTTTTAAAAAGAGGGATAATGAGGCTCTCAGTTGAAGGTTTAGGGAACCCTTGCGTGACTACTTGATTGAAAAGCATGTGGATGTGGGGGATGAGGACAGGACCTCCAATTTTTAAGATTTCTGCCTAGTAACCTTCGATGTCCTTATCTTTCCCATTTTCCAGGTGTTTAACCCCAAAATCAATGTCCTCTAATGAGAAAACTTCTTTTTTTGTGAGTAGGGTTTCAAAGTTATCCATGACATTTGGAGATTCATAAAGCTTTTTAAGATAGGAATTCTAATCGTGTAAAGCAATTTTATTATTATCTTTAGTTTTCCTAGTTAGAATCTGCCTCCAAAATTTCTTAGGAGCTACCTTAGAGAGGTGTAAGAGATTCTCTTGCATTTTACGAATGTACTGCCTCTTTTTCCTTTTAGTTAGGGCTTTGTATATTTTTATCTTGCCCATTTTAAGAGATTCATCAACAACTTCCTTAACTGCTCTCCTCGCACTTTACAATCTTTGTCATACCATGGGTTGGTTTTGCTATTTCTTTTATTATTTGAAACTTCAATTGAGAACTTGTTAATAGAATATGAGAGGGTTGTAGTAAAATTATGATAGAGGTCTTCTATGTTGTCTATACTAGATAAAGGAAGCAACTTAGTTTTTAATTCATTTAGAAATAGATCATTTTTATTTCTATCAAATATTAGGTTCTTTTGGCTATAAGAATTATTTTCTATGGGATCTCTATGCATGACAAAATTGAGAGTTATAAGTAAAGGCCTATGATCAGAGTCAGGCTCGTGGTCATTTAAGATGTCAAAATTTATTATTTCGTTGTATAAAGGGAGATTGGAAATAACATAGTCTACCACGCTACTACCAAGCCCATGGATGTAGCTCATCTGGCTAGAATTGTGCCACTTCTTTAGACCGTTGCAAATTATGAGATCTTGAGCACTGTAGAGCTTGACTAACTCCGACCCAAACAAATTCTGTTTAATATTGTGATATTATGTTTAATATTAGGATTTATAATATTAATTTTTCTATGTTATTTTAAATTTATTCACTTAGTTAAATACTTATAATTATATTAAAAACTAATATTAAAACTTTGTACTAAATCTCTAATATTAAAATCCATTACTAAAAAGCTAATATTAAAACCCAGGATTTTAAATCTACTCATTGTAAAACCTAATTATTAGGTAAAAAATTATAATAATTATATAATTATTAATATTAATATTAATTTAAGAAGAGTGTTTTTGGTAGAAATTACATAGGAAAAAAATTTCTTGACACCTTTCTAACCAGCGAGTGTGGTTCATCTAGTCCTCACGATGAACCACACTAGCTCTAGCTCTTTCAAAATGCGTTGGCAAAATTTTCTCCTATATAATTTCTACTAAAAACTCTTCTTAATATAATATGGATCAGAGAAACTTGAATTTAGAAATTAATTTTAATATTAAATTATTTATTAATATAATTGATATATCCCAAACATATTTACTAATATTACTATCCCTGTGTTTAATATATTTTTAAAATTAACTACATTTATTAATATAATTATATAAACTAATAATAATAATCCCAAACTATCACATGTACAAATTTTACTTGGGATGTTCGTTTCTGTTATTGCATTCTTCAAAGCGAGATTATTTTATTATTCAAAGTGAGATTGAAGACAAAGGTCCCATAGATACGGATAAACTCATCCTACCGTGAGAGGATGTGAGAGTTGGATCACAAATTTTTATGGCATAAACAAGTTTAACCATGCAACGGCCCTCCCTCATTGTTTTTTTCGAAGTATGGTAAATTTACTATCTATAAATTAAAATTGTGAGAAACATAGTATCATTAAAGATATAATATTTTTAATAATGTTTAATTTTAATTTTATAAAAATTATAAATATTATTTTTAGTAATAATTTAACATTTAATTAATAAGTAATTATTATGATAAGGTTTTTTTATTGAAATTGGGTAAATTTATTTATTTTTTAATTACAAATTATAATTAGGTTGATAGGTTTTCTTTTGAATCAGTCCATCTCCACATCCTTGTACAACTACTCAGATTAGAGAGTCATTTGGGGAACCTTTATCTTTACAATAACACTCTCAGAAGAGAAATATGCTCCCATATTTGCAATTTGAAACATTTGAGAAAATTTTCATCTTCGAAAACCAACTTTCTGGTCCAATTTCGGGAGAATTGGGCACCAAAAATAATCTCATAGGAATCGATGTAACAGGGAACCATCTTTTAGGAACAATACCTCCGGCACTTTGCTCTTCTAGCCAATTGGAGACTCTGTTGTTGGGAAACAATTTGTTCGAAGGAGAGATTCCTGTAGAGATTCGGAATTGTTAGAGCTTGAGGCAATTAAGACTGAACCATAATCGTTTGACTGGTGTTATCCCTGTCCAGTTTCTCAGTTTGAATCTTCACATTGATTATCTGGATACGAAGGATAATAATTTACAAGATGAAATACCCTCAAGCTTAGGGTGAAGCAAAAAATTTGAGCTCTATTGACCTGTTTAAGAATGGATTGAGCAATTTATTCCTCTAGAATTAGGGCAACTCTCCAATCTCCAATGAATCAATCTCTCTTCCAATGGATTGATGGGTCTGTTGCCTCCAGAAATTGGTAAATGCCATCTTTTTTATTCTATTGACTTGGGTTTTAACTCACTAAATGGCTCAATGGCAGATTCGTTGGTCAATCTTCTTGTAATGCGTGGAGATTGTCATAATTTTTAGCAGCTCCAGTGGTTGTCAATCCTACAATATTTGATTCTCTTAAAATTTTGAGGTTGGTCTTATGATCATGTTGAATTAACCCATCACATACTTCTATGCATCTCTCAGATAGATGATGCAAATCCTCCTCAACTTTTTCTTTGGCTCTTTGCAACCAATGATTATGCAACTTGATCCTTGATTTTTGGGGTAACAACCATAAATCCTGGGAACTATGTCGTTCAGATCCCTTTCAAGCATACATGTTTTGCCAAAGAATCCTCACAATGGTTAAGCTGACATAGGTTTTCCCAGTTCTAGGAGGGCCCTGAATAATAGCCAGCCTCTCTGTCAGGCACAACTTCATGACTTCCATTTGGCTTTCATCTAAGGTGGAATTTCACTGTGGCCATTTCTACAATATGTGGATTGTGCTTCTTCCCAAATAATTTTAGATCCTTGGAAATGCACATTCTAAGTTATGTGCATCCTTGAATTTCCTTTTTTTCAGATGACTTGGCTCTGTAGTTTGGGGTTCTAATTATATAAAGTGCTCCTAGAAAGAAAGCTCCTTCATTTTTGGCTGCTGAAGACATTCCAAAACATGGATATAGGCTTCATAGTATGCAATTGATTGGATCATTTCATAAGTTTTATTCTTTTCTAAACTCGCAAACTTACCTTCATTGCTGGGAATCATCTTCAAAGCAATGCTTCCCTTCTGAAAGCTATTGTTGTCTGCATCCTTGATAATTCCTCATAGTTCTGAAATCCATCAGATGAAATGCACAACAATGAGCCAGACATCATTTGTTTCGATGAGATTGAATTTGCTACCTCCTCCTTTGTTGTTTTCAAAAGGATTCAGTGCTTCAGCCCTTGATCCCCACATTCGATTCCAATAAAATTTACATTCTTGTATCTACATATATTATCTGGAACAATTTTCTTTCAGAAACCTTGAATAGAACCTCTGAGTGAGGCGAAGCAGTCCTCACAGACCAAACAAAAGTTTGTGGATAACTACTCATAAACACTATTATAAGTCTGGCATACTTTTTTGATAGGCAATGGTTTTGGGCTATGCGAATATATTTCATCTTTAGTTGGTAAAATTGGCAAACTCCCCACATCTATGGATCCCTGTGCATAACCAACCAATCAGTGATGAGTGCATAACCGATCAGTGATGAAAATTTAATTCGTAACTATCTTCTACGCTAAAAAAAATTATCATCAACTAAAAATCAAAAAAATTAACTCCTCACATATTATACATATAGAAAGAAATATGGGGGTAATATGTGTCAATTTTCATATGGAACCCTCTCAATCACATTTATATATATAGAAAGAAAAATGGGGGCAATATGTATCCATTTGCACATGGAACCCTGTTGATGAACCATCGACCTCTCCAAATCCGAAGACCATAACAGTCCAGTAATACAGGTTGACCGTTGATCCATAGCTGCAGAGCATTAATAACCAATAACCAGTGTGAACAAATACGTCTTGCACATACCAATCAAAGTAAAGGGGATAGTTGCAATACAAAAAATGTGATCTATTGATCCATGTGCATTGCCACATGAAATGAAAGTATAAATTCAACTTTATTCACTTCGCATATTAATTAGGACATTCCTTATTAGTGCATAAATATGTGTTTATTTGGAAATGTTACCAAAAAAAAAAAAACATTGGTAATAAGAAATTTTTTAAAATCAAATTAAAGAGAAAAGAGAATTAAAAATGTCATTTTGTATTTTAAAAAATTATAAAAGAATTTTTTGCAATGTTATTTTATATTTTAAAAATTATAAAAAAAAAATTGCAAAAAGTTTTTAATAGATATAAAAAATAAATAAATATATTTAAAAAAAAAAGCCTTCAATCACAAACTCGGTTTCAATTAGGATCATGAATATAGTATGATATTTTCATAAATTTTATTTGTATAAAATATTGTTAATAGCGTAGTGTTCATAAGCTATGAGTTTTGTGGATAATATGTGAATGTAAGTCTGTCAAGCTAATTCTAACAGTGGACGTCCTATAATATTGGGACTCCATCTAGGTATCAAACTTGGTTAAACCACTTATCTTGGCTTCTGGAAGGTTTCATTAGGTTTAGGTGTTGGGGTTTGAAATTACACCATAACTTGTAGACATTAGTAAACTTCCAAACCTTTACCATTACCTAGAGTGGGTGGTTAGTCGACATGAGGTGCAGTGATTAATGCAACATCCCCCCTTCAACATAGCTCTAGGGAATAATACCTAGGCCATTGTTGTAATAACAATTACTTATGGTGTAAATCACAACTATAAAAGTACATAGAATATCTCCATTATATAACAGTGTATGAGGTCCAATGCTGGATAAAGAACTATTACAATTGGGAAAATGCAAATCCCTTCATTTTTCTTAAGGGGGGGATCAATGTCGTGATAATCACAATCGGGATTAAATTGATAGGGTTCCAAATTAGAAAAAATATTTGATATACAATGTGAGCTTTGTGACATGGTCGTCAAATTAGCTAATTTACAAGATCAACTATCATCCATTACAGAGGAAAAAAGGTTCCTTGAAGATAAAAACAGTGAAATAGAGAGAAAGAAATTGGCTAATGATGAAGAACATACACATCTTAAGGGTAGAATCTAGGAATTGGAAAGAGCTTTGGATGTTGTCAACAAGGATATTGAATCATCTAGGGCCATGGCATTGGAGAAAGATTGTCAGCTAAATGATTTACAATACCTCTTTCACACCTTAGCGATGCAAAAAGCTGCCTCCATGACGAAAGCAACTCTTTAAGGACTGAACTAAACAAGTATATAATGGCTTTAGGGAAAATTCTCCATCTTTCAAACAAGACAAGGGAATTGGAGAGTGCTTTAGAATCTTTCAACAAGGATCTTGATTCCAGAGATATGCAGTTCCAACATTTTGTGCCAGAATTTTAGCATTTGCATGAACGTGTGCATGAAAATGGAAAACTAGACAATGTAGATGATAATGGAATTATTGACAATGTGCATGGAAAGGAGAACACTAACAGATTCCATGAAAATGGAGAACCAAAAGGTGCATGCACAAATGGAAAGCTAAGCAATGTTTCTAAAAATAAATTGCCAAAGAAGTGACAAGGAAAGGGAAAATCCAGAAGGTGAAAAAAATAATTTAGTTGAACAAAATATTTTCTGTATAACCAACTTTGAGGAAATTCGGTACCTTGAAAAATTTATGTATCAAGTAACATTTAGGTTTTTTTGAAAGGTTGTTATTTATGGATTTAGGCTTTTTTGAAAGGTTGTTATTTCTAAATTTACAGTTTTAGGTTTTTGTGGAACTATGTTCATATAGATCAAAATAAATGGCTGTTTGAGTAAATTTGTTGTTACAATTACCACAAAGCCACCCCACTGGTGGTAAAATTAGGTTTTTTTCCAAATTTATATAAATTATATTTCGTGTGTTTTTATTTACTTTACAACTATGATACTTGTGTTTCTTAAGTGTATCCTTACTATTTTGGATTGCTCCCATGTTATGAATACATGTGGAATAAATATGCTGATATGAATTGGGTACAGTTATTTTTGATTCATGAAATCAAAATCTAGATGTTTGAATGGAATGATAAATTATCACGACAAGAAATTCAGTTTCATTTTGTAATAACATTAGGTTAATGATAATATATTTGACCAACACACATTTGCGAAGATATCCATGTATAATTAGTATGAAAACCCATCTAAAAAGAACTCAATTTAACATATGCTTTAGTTTGGCTTGAATTGATTTATAGTTCAGGTTTTAATGTGCATGTGGGATGTTGCTCATTTCATACTTCTTTTAGTTGTTTAAGTTGATATCTCATCAAATTTGTTTGTTCACTAAGCTTATTCCATTTTTACTTGACATCGTGTTGATATGCATCAATCAAATATAGTTTAGCTTTTTTAATCAATTAAATATTGACTTTTTGGTAAGCATTTTCCATATACATTTTTGGTATCATTTGGTGATCCTAGATTTTTGGTAAGCATTTTCCATGTAAATTTTTGGTATTATTGGTGATCCTACCTATATTTTCTTTTAGTATTTAAGTCTATATGTTTTTTTAAATGTATTATATTTTTTGGATGGTTAATTTCATGTGTAAATTAGTTAAATATTTTCTATTTGATATTATTTGATGATCCAATGAGCTATAAACATTCAAAATTTACAATGTAAGATTCAATTTCAGCATATGAACCTGAGTAAATGTTTCCTTTTGGGAATGTGTTATATTCTTTATATAGTTAGTCTCATGTGCAAATTAGGTGATTGAAAGTTATATGTAAGAATGTATTGGTGCTTATAAAAAAATAGGATTTCCAACATATATAAATCTTAGATTAGATATAATAAATAATTCAATGGGGACCCTTTCTTTGCTCAATTTCTGTGTCTAGTCCCAATCCAGAAGCTAGTATTGACAATAAAAACATCAATACATGTGCAACAACTCAAACCACAATACTAGTTCCTAATATTTGATTTAGATAACTTGTGGGACAATATCCAATTTGAACATGGAGATATTATCTGCTTTCAAAGGGCTCTCACAATAGATTATGAGGTTTTCCTGGTGCCTACCAAGCCTCTCATTGAATAACCAATTGATGTCATCAGATCACACTCAAAATTCGAGGTGAGTCAATGCTATGGGGAGGTAAATAGCCAAATGTTCGATCATAATAAAGACAAATAAATTGCAGTAGGCATGAACATTTTGGAAAGAAAAGAATTAAGTATTACATATCCAACTGTAGTCTTTGAGGACACACATTTCATATCTGGATAAAGATATTCTTATAACATTGTTATTGGGGTTTATATAGCATGAAAAATAAGGTCCAATAAAGTTACCATTGCTATGGGAAGAAAAATTAAAATTTATATTACATTGTTGCTTATATTCAATAGACATTCAACCCCCATTGGATTGGTATAGAAGTTGATCAACATAAAAGAAAAATACAATTTTCTGTGTTACAAAAAAATGAACTAGGCATATGGCATGTATTTCCCATAGCAATCTTGGTGTTGGTGTTTAAATTAAATGATCTTAAAATGAAAATTGAAATTTTAAGAATTGAAGCTCTTGATGATAGAACACGTTGGTTATGTATGATGAACATGTTGGTAGAACCACAGGTTTCATAAATACTTGGTGAAAGAAAAAGGAATATAGTATGAGTATTTATATTTCTGGCAAGCCCCAGACTAATTGATGATTCACATTGTTTCGTACTTAAATTAACAAATTTTCAAGAGGTCAACGAAATCAGAGTTTAATTAATGGAGAGCCTGAGAAAGGTAGTATAAATATATTATTTTAATTTCAAATTAGTCAATACTTCTCGCTATTTTTTTTGCTTAACCTATTACTTTATAACATTGTCATAGCCAATTGAACTACTCCCACAGATTCCATTGCCTTTATTTTCATAACTATATTATACGCCATTTTTGTTTAAAACTTTTATGAATATGCAAATGTTATTCATGATTCATTATTATAATTTACAAAAATATTTTAATAACTATCCAACCACCAAAATAATCTATTATCAACCCCATAAAAATATATTTTATTAATAATTTTGATACCATTGACATATTAAGCATGGAATCTCTGCAAAATGTTTCATATCAACCCTCTCTCAACCATTTTTTAATTCTAAACAACATGCACACTAAGCCAACAAAATCAAGCTACACGAATTGTTTTACACTGATGATTCTACCCTAAATGTTCGAGGAAAGAGGTTTGCTCACACTATAATATAAAAATAATAATTCTATTGCGAACATCTAATTCTATCATGAACATAATAATTCTATTATAACTTTATAATCCAATCATTTTAATTGAGTTTAAATGGTGGTTTCTAACAATATTTTGTTAGAGGTATATCAAATTAGTGGTTTTAGTTTAAGCTTTTATATATATATATATATATATATATATATATATATATATATATATATATATATATATACAACTTATTATATATAATAAAGATCCAAATAAATTAAAATATGCCAAAACATATGGTATATGGCATACATATCTACAAATGCATTTCTCATACAATTTTTCCAATTTAAAAAATATATCGACCTCTCTTTGCACCTTTTGGGGCAATTACTAGTTATAATTATGACCTTAAGAATGAAATATGTTGGCATATTTTTACCAAATTATCATTTGTGCATATTGTTTATCTCCACTTAATACACTTAGACGCAAAATAAAAAAAAATAATTTGTTATATATGCTAATCACCAAAAGTATCACAGAGGTGTTCATGCTAATAATATCATTGTATGCTATTTTGTTTCTATCCATACTATCATTTATATAGAGTACGTAATAACAATGTTGGTAATATATAATGGATCAAAATTGGGTTGAATATGAAAAATATAGATCGAAAAAGAAATTCTTTCCTTTTCAAATAGAAATTGAAAATCAGATGCTACCTCTATGGAAATTGAGGTAATTTGAATAATTAATTTCATTTTTCTCTCTAAAAACTATTTAGTGATATTATTAAGATGTTTGCAGTGTAACAACTTTTTTTTCTCAAACTAAATAGAGTATCTATGTACATATGATTGAAGATCGTATGCATAGGATTGGAGAGGGATCACTATGTTCCATCACATAGAGGCTCATGATATTTCTCACTTAGCTTTCTGATACCAAACATTAAGGGTGAATGTCAAAGGTGAGTCGTGAAGTTTTTGATCTTTTAATTTGTTTTGACAACACAAGGTATTGCAGGATGGAGTGATGAGTTGTCTCGAACATGAATAGGACCTTTAATCTAATGTTGAAATTTAAATTGTGTCCCCAGCCTAGGTGGTTTGGATTATAACAACGAAGAATAGTGCTAAGATTTAAATATATATATATCTATATATATATATATATATATATATATATATATATATATATATATATATATAGATATATATATATATATATATATATTATATATATATATATATATATCTATATATATATATATATATATATATATATATATATATATATATATATAGTTGTAGAAGTATGGCTTGTCTAATAATGAAAGTTGGTTGTTAATATGGTCCTATTAAATTTCGAATTTGATTCACATTTATCAGCGAGAGCTAATGCTTATCCTAATACGAAGAAGCCCCAGGTTGATCC
Organism: Pinus tabuliformis; assembly: GCA_031772625.1. Classification (NCBI taxonomy): domain Eukaryota; kingdom Viridiplantae; phylum Streptophyta; class Pinopsida; order Pinales; family Pinaceae; genus Pinus; species Pinus tabuliformis. The sequence continues at coordinate 561,183,251 of CM062809.1, read as the reverse complement.
AATATAATGATAAGAAGAGTCATTTTATATATAATAATATAAAAAATTGATATGGATGTTGGCTTGGTGGGGCCTGACCCAGGTTCAGTGTTAGTTAGCCAAACAAATCCCTACACTACTAGCCCTTTCAGCATCATCCCGCGAAGCACGGACCAAAGTATCACCCGAAGTAGTATGGGGGGATGCTGGAACCATGTTTCCACACCCTGAGATGGTCGTGATGTCAGTTTATTCTTTCTATTTTTGCTTTCACGCAGGTCGTTAAGTTCTAGGGATCTATCTCCCTAGCCCTTTATTCTGTCCTTCGATACCTCCATGGAAGGGTACGACTGACCTTTGCGCAACCCTAATCTTTGGTTTAGATACTTTCACACTGCTAAGGCAACGTATTGCACTGTTTCCCAAGTTATCTTAAGAGTCTTACTTATCTTATTAAACAATCACAGTTAGCTCCACGTAAACAGATGTTCTTACTTGTGTTCAATTATCCAATGTAATTACATACATTCGCGCATCACATAAGAATTATAAATGAAATTCATACAATATGACAAGATGCATTAATAGGAAACAAAGACGTAGAAATTGTAGAATACTTCTCTTTATTGATATTTTTAGATGATTACAGACTCTATCTTCCCTACACACACAGCTGTAGGGGTCTACGCACTCAGCTGCAGACTTCTACCCTAGGCCTCTACGCACTCAGCTATAGAGCCTCTACCTACGCTTAATCTGAAAATCACTTGAGAGTGATCTCAGTTAATTAATGTAGGTATTACAGTCTCATGTGCTGGTGTATGCCTATGTTATTTTAAGCAACAGATCGATAAGATTGATAAATACACAGGAAATTGGAAAACAGTAAGAGAAACACACCAAGCAAATACAAAAACACAACAATTTAATAAGGAATTCACCCAATCCTCCTGGGCTACGTCTCCTGGTCTAGCTTTCAGTGGTGGCCTTTTTTTATTATGTCTGTAAACAGAGTTTTTACAATGAGGAGCTCAATTTGAGTCTCCTGTAATAGGTGATGCTTAGTAGGGTGGTACTTGGATTCCCCAAGCCACTAGAGTACACAGAATCCCCCTTACCAAGTCTCGACCTCAACTGGTCTTAATGGGATGAGTCCAATTTGGTACTCAGTTCCCGACAGATATCCTCACAGGGATTGCTTGAACCTCTCAAGCCTCCTCGGTTCTATCTGCTCGATGCTGCCTTAGCTATGCAGTGGTGGGCTCCAGTATTGTAGCAATAATGCTACAACTCCTGGGGCTTCCTATCTCTAATTTTATCAACCCCGTAGTTCGTAACAAACTTGGAAGCGACGGTGCTGTATGCACAAGTACTAGCTCTTGTCGCAGCTGTCACTTGGTCAGCTGGCACAAGTCCGCTAGGGCTCAAGCCAACTTCTATATGTTCTCAGAAGAAGCTTTCTAAATGATGGACGAAGGCTATCTCAAAGGAAATTAATCTACTTTGCAAAAATGAACTGAAAACCAACCAAAACATGGAAACCCTAGTAAACCCTAATCTGACTAGCTTAATCTCTATGATGCAATGGTGGGAGTGCAAATGTCTAAGAATGATGCCATTACTTCTAATGATGTGAAATGAATGAACTCAAACTACTTCTATTGAAAAGAACATGTTTTTATATTTTTGCTTAAGTGGTTGGAGTGATTATGATTTTGTTTCTTATTAGGGTTTGACTGTGCAGGGGTAGTGCGAAGGGAGAGAAAGCTTGGGAAAGGTCAGGAGGGCTAGGAGAGGTTCCAGGGGATCCCTAACATCATTCCACAGGAGTCCACAACGTTCAGGTGCTTGGCAACCGAGTTTGCAGGCTTCTACAGGATGTCTGCAGGGGATCCTACAGGAACTCAGGATTTCTACAGGAAGTCTGCTAACTTCTACAGGATGTGCTGCCGTGGGAGTTTTGGGTGATGGAGGAGTGAAGGAGCGGTATGGGTGGATAGGGAGGATGAAAAGGGAGCTTGTGATGGCTCAGGGACAGAGAGATAAGATGGAGAAAGAGTGGGTAAAGTTGGTTGGTGGATAGAAGGGTGGAAGCAATGAAAAGTTAAAAAGATGGAGCTACGTGAGAAGTAGAAGGGTTGGAAGGCAACTGAGCTGAACAGAGGATGAGTAGGTGGCTTAGGCATGGTTCAGAAAGAGAAGAACACGATGAAGTGGTGCTGTGCAGTGGAAATGAAACAAATCACCCTTATCTTGCATGTAAACGAAAGTTCACCAACCTATTCTAACTGTTTTATTAGGAATCAAAGAACAACAACGTAAGTTGAAAGGAATTCGTGCATAATGCTGAACCAAAGAGTCATTACTCAAGATATAATCGCATGAACAATTCTTCAATCGAAAACATTACATCAATACTTGCATGCATATGTTGAAACAATGTTTTTTTGGCAGTTGGCAAGGTCTACACTTCCGGTCCCCAAACAGAGGTGAAAGTGAGCATGCATTCAACCTTTTTGAACTCAACTTAACTTCAATCTCCCTACGCTAATTCTGAACTAATGAAACAACTGCATTCATGAAACTAACCTACGTAACCAAACCGAAACAGTCAACTCAGCAAACTGTATTTTTCAAGTGCAAGTAAAGGAAAGAAATGCAATGATAAAAAAACAAGTAACAATACAAAGGAAAGGAGGTCTATTGCTCTCAGCTTGGGCCCTAACCTAAGAGCTATAGCTCCCCTAAGAACTCAGAATTGAATCCAAAGCTGCCTGCCTTTATTGAATAATCATGATCATGAGTCTAACAACATGCCAAAATTGGCTTACAAAAAGACTAACTGGCTAACCAAATTGACTAACTGAAATGAGGTATTAAGCCCTCTTATTTATACAATTTGAGGACCCAACAGTCCTCCTAAAATTTAGGGACTTGGCTGCCCAAAACTTGGAGTTAACAGCAGTCCTACTTGACTTGCTTGGCTGCCCTTGTGCTGATTGATTCAGTGGCCCTTGAACTCCGAGCTGATGGTGGAGAATTTGAGGTAAGGGCCCATAAATGAAGGGGACACCTTCCTACAAATCCTCTAGCTTGTTCTCCCACGAATTTGGCTGCCAAGTGCTCATTAAGACCTTCAATTTTGTCTCCAAGTTGACCAAAAAGGCTACACAAAGCACCCATTAGACTTGTTGGCATAATGACTAACCAAATTCACTCTATTAACATAAATATAATCAAAAACATGCAATAAACTAATGAGAATGGTGGATTAAGTCAAATTAGGAGGTTGAATGAGCCCAAATAATTGTCCATTTTTGGGGCTCATCATGCAGGTCAGCTCGACTTCTTCTATTCTCTGCTTCTTGCTTCACTCTATGTTTTGTCTCTTCTGTCTCACTGTCTTCTTTTTGTTCTCTATCTGTTCATGGCTTAAATCCAATCCATCCCTTGACTATTTGCTTCCTCTTCCGTCCCTTCGGTTCACCTGCCTCTGTCCACTTGGAATTCCTTGCTTCTACATCATCGCCACTGTGTAATGTTTCACAGGAGGTGACCACTTGTCTCCTTATGAATTGAGCGCCAGCTCTTCCCCAAACAGCTGTTATTTTAGTTACTCTATGAAATGATACATCTGCCAGCTCAGCGGTCAAATCAGACTTCAAACCTTTATGCGCCGTAGTTTATTTCTCCCTCCAAATCCAGTCTCCCATCGGGTGCAATCTCCACCATTAGATATGGGGCCTCTAGATCCTATGGTCATCGCTTTTATCGTGCGATTGACTTGCTCGATCATTAGCCTGTGATGAGAGTGGTTTTCTCTCTCATTTGCCATACATGCATCATTCAATGTATGGAATCGCTAGGTCATCAGCCAAACCCACTTACCACCCAAAATGCCTCCGATATTCTGCTAGTTTTCGAGCGCGGGACCCACCTATCAGTTTCAGCACTTTTCCCACGGTTTTCCGATTTTCCTTGTGACCAAGTGCTCATGGCTTTTCCTTCTCGAGGGGTTTTTCCCAGCGATGCGCGATTAGCGCCGCATCAGAGACAGCCTTTGTTTATGGGTTTGAGCCTCCCAACTACCATTTTTGCGCCATGCACAGTCCCCATGGGCCAACAGTCAACGTGCTTTGACCAAATGTCCTTGTTGCTCCGTGCTGGCTGCAATTTACCATTATACAGAGGTTATTTCTGATAGCTCATTGTTTACAAGATTTTGAATTCTATCATGATTTGAAACAGTCATAGAACTCTGATAATTTTCATGGATCTAATTCGGATCACGACCTTCCCATTGAAAAAGCTTTTGGACCACCAAAAGTTGGTTTTCAAGCATCGACTAAGTGAGGGTACAATTGTCTCACTTGTCCAATCTCTATCCATTTTGCACTACTTGGATTTGAACCCCTGAGCCCAATTCTAAGGTACTCAACATCTCCCCTGCGGGTCGTTCTCACCTTCTGTCCAGAACTGTGTCTTCCTGCAATTCATTAAGATATTCAAGTAGTAGGTCATCAATAGAAGGAAATTGACTCTCTTCTTCGGGATCCTCAATTAGTGAAGGTTCAAACAATCTCAAGCTATCTTCATTTATGACTGAGTAGATGTGCATGTAAGCTGGTAGATCAAGGTGAAAAGCATTCTCACCAATTTTTCAAGTATCTTGAAAGGTCCATACCTGATAGGCTTTAGCTTTTTACCTTCACCTTGCACTCTGTCATTACTGATATATAGCCAGACTTGATCACCAACTTGGAAACTATGCTCCATCTGATGCTTGTCATGCCTTGCCTTGTATTTGGCCTAGATCTTTTCTAGATGTTCCTGTATTGCCTGGTGGATCTCCTGGATTTGTTCAATGAACCTAGTTGCCTTGTCCACATCTTTGTGTCTTTCAACTATTGTGTCCTTACCAAAGACAAAATCCAAAGGAGACCTTGGTGTGAAACCAAAACAAGTCTCAAAAGGAGATCTCTGTGTAGAAGAATGTTTGGCTTGGTTGTAAGCATGTTGCACATAACACAAATGTTCATCCCAAAGCTTAGGATGCTTACTGCAATATCCTCTGAGCAACTGGATCACTGTCCTGTTGACTACTTCTATCTGGCCATCGGTTTGTGGATGGAAAGCTGTGCTTTTCTTCAGTTTGGTGTCCATCAGTTCCCACAAACTTGACCAAAACTTTCCCACAAATCGGGTGTCTCGATCAGATATAATGGAAGTGGGTAATCCAAAATGAACCCATACATGTTGAAAGAACAGTTTTGCAGTTTGTTCAACTTTAATCTGTTTATTACAAGGTATCAAAATACACATTTTACTAAACCTATCCACAACAACATACAGATAATCATGACCTTTCCTAGATTTGGGTAGTCCTCCAACAAAGTCCATGGAAACACTTTCCCAAGGATGAGAAGGAAGTGGTAATGGAGTGTACAAGCCTAGTTTTATATTACTGGGCTTGCTTGTAGCACACATAGTACACCCTCTTACATATCTAGAAACTGTCTCGTTCATTTTTGGCCAATAACAAAACCTTTGCAGCTACGCTGTTGGGTTGTGTTATATTCTTTCGACGTAGATAATAGGGGGTTTGAGGTGTACCCGTAACCCCACTTTATGGGGTCCGAGGCAGCGCCCCAGAAAATTTTGGTTTTGGACCCTATGTTAGGTTGGGCGGACCCACCTAGGGTTTTGTGCATGATTTTGACACATGTTTTTTTGGATGCGATGGTTTTCGGTCCATGGTATTGGACGTGATGGTTTTCGGTCCACGGTATTGGACGCGATGGTTTTTCGTCCATGGTATTGGATGCTTCAGCATGTATAAATATGTATTGTAACATTGAAAGGAACATAATGAAAAATCAAGCTGGTAGTCCTAGTTTTGGGATCCAGGGGAAAATCTTTGTGTATATGTGTTTTATGTGTTCTACTCTTGCATTATTTATTTTCTGTGTTTTAGAATTCGTATGCAGGTAATTTCTATCCGGGGTTAAAACCTACATGTGCAACTGTTTTACTTACCCCAAAGTGACCTGATATTAGAGAAGTGTGTGCTTCTCGAATTATCTTTACTCTTTCAGTTTGTGGAATGCATAGCTTCCCACAATGATATAAGTGTCGGTCCTTAATATGATAATCCAATTCTTCTACTCGTTTTCCTTGACTTAAAGTTGCATATACATCTTTAAAGTCTATATCTGTAGCATATTGTTCAATGTAGCTCTCATGTAACACAGAATTATGCTTAAGTATAGTAGATGCATTTACAATGGGTCTAGATAACATATCTACAACTTTATTGTGTATGCCCTTTTTATATATGATGACTAGACGAAACTGTTGTAGAAAACCCATCCATATATAGTGTCTTGATTGCTGCAACTTAGTTTGGGAGTGTAGATATTGAAGTGGTTGATGATCAGTATGTATTACTGTCTCTTTTCCCATTAAGTAATGTTTCCACTTTTTCACACTCTGTACTAATGCATACAATTCTTTATCATACGTGGGATAGTTAACTATTGTAGAATTAAATGTCTCAAAATGATAACATATGGGTTTACCATGCTGTATCGACACTGCTCCCATGGCATAGTCACCGACATCTGTTTGGATCTCAAACAGTCTTTGAAGATCAGGCAGTGCTAGTACTGGTGTTGTACTAATATTTTCTTTTAAGGTGTTGAAGGCTTTTTACTGTTTGCCTCCCCATTGAAACACCTTGTTCAATCCTGTTAAAGCATGTAAGGGAGCTACAATTAAGGAAAAGTTAGAAATGAACTCTCTCCAATATTGTTCTGCTCCTAAGAAGATCCTAACTTCTGTAGCAGATTTTGGTTTAGGCCAGTTTATAATGACTGCCACCTTAGAGGGATCTATGTTCAATTCACCACCCCCTACTATATGTCCCAAATAATTCAAAGATGTTTTGCCAAATTCACATTTTGAGAGTTTAACATAAATTTTTTCTCTTTTCAAAACATCTAGTGTCTACTTAACATGCTTTAAATGTTCTTCCCATGTTTTTCTAAATATCAGAATGTCATCCAAATAAACAATAAAAAAATCATCAAGAAAAGGTCTAGGTACATCATTCATTATTCTCATGAAAGTAGCAGGAGCATTAGTTAAGCCAAAAGGCATAACCAACTACTCATGCAATCCCTGCTTTGTTTTGAAAGTAGTCTTCCATGCATCTTGTTCTGCTACTTTGACTTGATGATATCCACTATGCAAGTCTAACTTGGAAAAATAAACAGCTTCTTTCAATTGATCCAATAGATCATCTATGCGAGGAAGGGGATAAATATTTTTTATTGTTATCTTATTCAGTGCTCAGTAATCAATGCACATTCTCCACGAGCCATCTTTCTTTCTCACCAAAACGATTGGTGACCCACATGGTGATGTGCTAGGTCTGATGAACCCCTTCTCGAGCAACTCCTGCACCTGCTTCTTGATTTCAACATTCTCTAAAGTGGACAACCTGTACATTCCAATGTTAGGCAATGGAGCATCTTGCTGCAAATTAATTTCATGCACTATTTCCCTTTTGGGTGGCAAACCTTTAGGTTCTTGAAACAAGATATCATACTCTGAAACAACTTTTTCTAAATCAGCTTGCTGTTTAGCATCACAACCCTCAAATACATTGGTTTTATTAGATTTATTTTCCTTTACAACCATCAATAAGAATTGTTTGCATGAATTTATCATTCGTTTCATCTGCCCTGAGTTTATGAGAGTGTAATTATTCTTGAGCTTATGAGCTCTTACAAAGTATTTGATTCCATCTTTAACGAGTAGATACTTGTTCTCAGCTCTATAGAAAATAGCTTTTCTGTCATACAAGTAGGGACTTCCTAAAACAATTCCACATATATCCAAAGGAATTATGTCTAACTCAACATCATCTACGAATGCTGATCCAAAATAAGACTTGATTTTGCATTGTCTAGTCACTTGTAGTTGTGCTTTATCACTTAACCATCCTAATGGGTATGGTTTCTTGTGAGGTGTAGTCAGTAATCCCAACTTCTTTACAATTGCTTCAGAAATTTAATTTACTTGTGAGCCACTATCAAACAAAGTATCAATCTTTTTATCTTTGGAAATAACTCGAATATGGAAAAGCTCATGTCTTTTTCTCTCATTTTCTTCATCAATAGTAGATTGTGCAAAATTACTAGTAGATGCTTCAAAATTCTTACCTTTTATACCTGTGGCTGCAATGGTTGTTTCATCCCCTGAGTCCGACCCCAAATCTTTCTAAATAGCTGCAGCAGTCTTCTTCCTCTTGCCCTCAAACTTCTTAGGTCTCAGCTCTGGATGTAGAATCCAACAGTGCTCATCATCATGCCCATTCTTCTTACAGTGAGTGCATGAAGACTTGATTTTCTGTGTAGTGTTGGCCTTCCTTGCTTTCCATTTATGTTTTCTTTTCTCCTTATTCTTGCTTGCAGTGGGTTGGGACGATCCCCCAACTTCTGGGTTTCCATTCTTTCCTCTAGCTTCTAGATGCATAGATTGAACAGATACCTCATCTATACTAGTGGGATTAAACATGAGGATAGTGTGCCTCATGTAGCTGTGTAGACCACCGATGCACTTCAACAGAGTCTCAGGTGAGTCTAGTGAGATTCCTAGAATCAATGCTCTCTTCCTAAATTCTTGGGTGTAACCTTGTACAATTTTCCCTTTCAACTGTCGAAGAGTTTGCCAGCTCATCATGGCTTGCTGCATGTAGGCCAGTGGATAAAACTGCTTTTTGATTACAGAAACAAATTCAATCCAGATAGAAATAGTCTTACCATGTCTCTTCATGTCATCTTGGGTCCTGCCTTCCCACCAAAGCAAGGCAGTGCCTCCAAGGCGTAGGCTGGCTAGCTGAATCTTGCTCTTATTTGAATCGATACTCTGCACTCTGCAATAAACATCAATTTTTCTGATCCAATTTTCCAACTTTGCTGCATTCAACTCTCCATCATATATTGGTAAATCAAATTTAACATCTAGTTTCATCAAATATGTCTTATTTTAATGTTTAGGGCTATTAGGAGGTGTGAGAAAGTTTTCTTCTTTCCCCTTTCCTTTTGAGTGGTCATGGAGGAGAGACTCTTCTTCTCCTTTATCTTGTTTAGAGCCTGATGAATCTTTATCTTTATGTTTTCTAAAGTCCTTATACATTTCCTCTACCATGGACCTTATGTCCAAGAAACTATCTATAAATTTAGGGTTTGGCCCCACAGAACCTTACTCTGACATTGTCTTCTAAGGATAGACTCTTCTAATTTCAGGATTAGTTTCGATCAACTCTCCTTTTCCTAATTTGATCTTTGATCTAGTTAACATTCAACAGTGAAATCCAACACAAGCTTGTCTAACCTTAACAGCCTAAAGCTTTGATATCACTTGATCTGAAAATCACTTGAGAGTGATCTCAGTTAATTAATGTAGGTATTATAGACTCATGTGTTGGTGTATGCCTATGTTATTTTAAGCAAAAAATCGATAAGATTGAGAAATACACAGGAAATTGGAAAACAGTAAGAGAAACACAGCAAGCAAATACAAAAACACAACAATTTAATAATGAATTCACCCAATCCTCCTGGGCTACATCTCCTGGTCCAGTTTTCAGTGGTGGCATTTTTTTATTGTGTTTGTAAGCACAGTTTTTACAATGAGGAGCTCAATTTGAGTCTCTTGTAATAGATGATGCTTAGTAGGGTGGTACTTGGATTCCCCAAGCCACTAGAGTACATAGACTCCCCCTTACCAAGTCTTCACCTCAACTAGTCTTAATGGGATGAGTCCAATTTGGTACTCAGTTCCCGATAGATATCCTCGCAGGGATTGCTTGAACCTCTCAAGCTTCCTTAGTTCTGTCTGCTCGATGCTGCCTGTTATACTCCTATACCAATAGGTGTCATATTTCTTGATTGACTTGTTGAGCTCTGCAATATATTCATCCCTTTCCTTGTTGCAAAGGTTTTCCATATTATCAAAAAATCAAAAAATGTAAAAAATGTAAAGAGGGTATGCCCTAAAATAAAAATCAAAGGGTAAAAATAATAAAATGGTCAAAAGAAAAAATGAGAAGAAATGAACTCCAAATAAAGAAAGACTAGGAAAGTGTGCAAGTCCAAAATGCCACTACTTTTCCATTTTCTACAAATAAAGCATTGTGTGCAGCTTGTTAAATTTATGCTACAATTGGTGAATGGCCAAACAGCTTAATCTTGGCTAGTTCATGTTTGAATTTCCTGTTTTAGAGATAGAGAATAAAATCTGACCAAACTGTTTAATCTTGGTAGATAAGTAGATAGATAGAGAAGCAAAGGAGCTCAACAGTTTCATCTGAGCCCTTGGATGTAATAAGTGCAGAATTAGGTAGGATTTCCATGAAAAGAAAAGTTGATGAGGGTTTTCCAGTCTAAGTGCACCCAAGAAATAAGGAAAAAATGCTAGCCCAAGTAGGTAGAGTAGGTAAATTGGTGTTGCAGAATGATACTTGTGATGGATTTTGTCTCTAGAAAAGTGTTAACTTTCACTTCTATCACTAGTGCATGGTGGACATATACTTGATGCAGCTCAAGCGAGGCAAGGTTTCATAACTAACTTCCCTTCACATTTGTCCATAAATCATTTATAATTTCCCCCTTAAAATATTAAGAATCTTCTCTTAATATCACTCTAAAACCACTCATTCCATTTCGTAATAATTGCCTAAGTGAATTCCCATTTTACTTAGGAAATTGACAAATATTCCTCATAAAACCCCTTTTTTTATCCTAAGCCTAAGTTTATAACTTAGTGCTTTCATTTACATCTTTTCATATTAATTTTCTAACATTTATTATATAAATCCCTATAATTGTTACCCTTCCCGTAATATGTATATAAATAAAATCCCGATATCATTACATACCCCCGCCTCGGTCGAATACTACCATAGTTACATTTTAACAGGGATTGATAAATTTATTTGAAGTTCATTGAGAACCCTCCATGCCACGCACTATATGGGTTTAATTAACCATTCGGGTTAATTAAATAACCAAACCCCGCGAACCAATGAAAACCACCCCAAAAACATTAAAAAACACAGTTTATTGTGTTGGGCCCGCGCATTAACCTCCCGCCATGTCCATAGCGCGTCCACCGTCAGATCTCCACCCATTCATCCAATGGTTGATAATCAATATCGTGTTGCCATTCATTGCCATTGTTTAACTCGCGAGGAACTGGCGGTTTTGGCGCCCCTACTCTGCCACACGTCACGCTCCCGGCATGATCACTTGCCCTCCACCCGAAACCGCCCAGCCCCAAAAGCGATGTAGGAAAAACCATTTACCACCCCCTACTGACGTCACCCTTCACTGATGTCATCTATCCCTTTAATGACATCACCCGCCACGTCATCTGCTGCGTCACCTAGCCCCGTACTGCTGACGTCATTCGTCCTTGAAAACATAAAATCCCACCAAACTTCATTTTTGTCCAATAAGAGGGAAAAAGGTCATTTTTTCTATGTTTTTCTGCATACAACGCCGCGCGCTCTCCTGCAAAATGAAATCGATTGAGGTCGCATTTCTAGTTTCTGACCAGAAAAGTTGCAACGACGAGCTCCTTCGCCTGTCAACCAACCCTCCAGTATACGGTTTTCCTCCTTGATCACAGAAGGCGAAGGATATTTCTCCTTTGGATTAAACTAAACTTCGCAAGTATACTGCCGACCAGAGAAATGTTTTATTTTACCCTAACCAGTGGGCCTTTAGAGACACAAATTGCCAGAGGAAAGATGATCAGAAGACATGTTAGCAATTTTTGTTTTACCAGACAAAGATGAACAAAGAAAACATGTTAAAGGGGGCAGATCAGCATTAAAGACACATCAGATTAGCATTAAAGACACATCGGATCAGCATTGAAGAGTATCAGATCAGAAGTCAAAGTGTATCAGAGCAATTAAAGTGTATCACATCAGAATTAATGCATAGTTAAGACAGGAAGTCGGCGCAGAGCTACTACAGAAGATATCTGCCAGTCAAATTAAGGAGCCTGCCTCCAGCACAACATCAGTTAGCTATTTCTATTTTACTTGTAAAACTCTTATTAGTTAAACCTAGATATTATCTCATAGCTGTTATGAGATATAGGTTGTACATATTTTGTTGTATAAATACCCCCTCCATTAGAGTATTGGGGTGGTCTGTGGTGTGTGGATTTCCTAGACTCTGCTGTAATATTGAAACTTTGGAATAAATAGTTGTTGGAAACATCTATTGTCTGGCCTACTGGATGAATTATTGAAGCAGAGGACTTGTCACAGATTTTTTGAATCAACCTCTGGATCAATAAGTCCTCTATATCTTATGTTTTATAGTTTTTTGGTTTATTATATCATCTGTGTTTTCATAATCTGAATGATAAAGAAAATGGTTAATTTCAGAATTTGCTTGACTGCACTATGTTTTTAGTCTTTATTATTTTCTATGTTTTTTTTTAGAATTAGCATAAGCAGCGAACCCTTAATTGCTCCTGTTTCCTGATCCTTTCATGTTGACTATTTGCCAAAGAATTCTTAACTGCTCCTTATCAGTAATCACCCATTTTCCCTCTTTCAATATGTTGAAGGATTCTTAACTGCCCTTCACTCATTTGAGCCCATTCCATCTGTTTCCAGTCTCAATTTGTTCCCTATTTGACTACCTTGCTTTGTGAAGCCGTCCTCTGTTAAGAAAAGAAATCCAGAAATCCATCTTCTTTGACTCTATCATGCTCAATGGACTAAACTACTCTGTTTTACCTCTCTATTCTATTGAATCCCACCACCCAAACTCAAAACAAAGCCCTTGAACTTCATAACTAGCCTAATATCTTTACAAACAAAGCTAAATCATAAAGAGAGAGCCCTCTCTGGATACAGATTGGCTAGATTCTGTATCTAAAAGATTGGTCTGTGCTTAACTCGGCAGTATTCCCTTTCTTACAACTTTTTGGAAAAACCTGAGTGATAACATCATTGGCGACTCCACTAGAGACCTAAATAATTGTTTGTTACTATTGTTTATTTCATAAAGCTACAGAAAGAGCCTGAAGCTAGCCAGGTAGCCTTTGAAATGCTTTTGCTTTGCAATTGCAGAAGTAAATGAATGTTATTTCAATCTATCTCCGGTCTAGCTTATGGATTGGACAGTTAGTTCCAAATACTTGATCAGTTCCTCTTGTCAAATAAAGTCTTTAAGAAAGTTTAAATCTCATATCTAAAGTCTCTTAAAGAAATCATAGAAGTTGTTTTGAAAAATCATAAAAAATCGAAATAATCATAAAATACTCAAAATTTGGTTTCCTGGAGAAACTAAGCCTTTTCTTCAGAACTGTTTTACAGGTTTAGATCTGATTTGTGATGGTGGACAGGGATCAGACACACAAAGGTTAAAATCATCCACCTAGTGACTCCACATCAATTTCACAATCAAGACTTCACTGGAGAAATGAACCTGAAAGAACTGTATGAAAAGATCAGGCTTTTGACTTGGATTGTTATCCAAGACACTATGTTCTTTCTCATTGATAAGATTTTTCAATGTATATTGTATTTTAGAGATGATTTTAGATTAAATTTTTAATATTTTCCTTTGAAAAATATAGATGCAAAGTCTCCTTACACATTTGAACAACAGTCTTCTAATTCTTATGAAGATCATTTTTTTAAGGAGAATCCAAAAATTAAGACTAATCATCCAATCCCTGAACATATTCCGATTCCTAATAAAGTTCCTGATAGATATAAACCACTCATTTTGCCTCCTACACTCCATGCTTTCCCTAACGATTATCCAAAGTATCTCCCTAGGTTTGATGGAAAGAATGGTATCATTGCCCAAAAACATATCCAAGTTTTTGAAGATTATCTTAACTTATTTGAAGTAGATGAAGAGGATGTTAGTATTAGGATTTTTTCTCTTTCTTTGCAAGACAAAGTCAAGAGTTGGTTCAAAACCCTGCCTGAGGCAAGCATCTCAAATCTCGAGTAGTTTCTCAAACTCTTCCTTAATAGATGGATAATCAAAGTCAATCTTCTCATGATCATAGAAGAATATAATTAGTTAAAAAGACATCCAGATGAAACAGTACAACAATTTTCAGACAGATTTAATCAAATCTATCATTCAATACCATTAAATATAAAACCTCCCCCTGATTCAGCTCTACTGCATTACCCAAGAGCATTTGATTCAGAGATAGAATTTCATCTGAGAGAAAGAAACCCCTCAACTATGGAATAGATGTAGAACATGGTAGTGGATGTAGAGGTTAATCTGAAAATTAGAAAAGAAAAGTTGAAAACAGAGAAAGAGGAAAAACTCGACATTTTGATAAAGAAAGCAGAGGAAATGATGCAGAAGATCACAATGAAAGTTGAATGTTTTGTTCAAAATCACCATGACACATTTGTTTCACAAAAGGAAAAGGTTGATATTCATGAACAAATTCCTACCAACTCGATCTACCATAGATCAGAAGATAGATTCATAGAGCAATATGTGGAGGAGCAATCTCCTGATCTAATGTGTGCATTTGATAACATTACTTCTTTTAATGATTCACCCAAATATGATCAATATGATGATGATTATGTTTCTCAAATCCAAATTAACCTTGCAGAGGAATCAGAAGCTAATTTGGGGAATAAGGAAATTCAGGTTCAACAGCTTGAAAGTAGTGATCAACTTGTTCATTTCAGCTATAAGGATGAGGAGGAAAGTGCAAAAAATTTTGAAATCAGTGAAGGAACTTTACCATTTTGTTTTGATTCATTTCAATTTATCAGAGATAACTATCATGCAATTAGAAATCAAATGTCAACAAGTCTTGATATTAGCCATCTAGAGGACAATCAAATCTTTGTTCAAAACTTATCATATCTAGATTTGCAGCCCCAAGATGCCATTGAATGTCAGGTTGCAGAAGAAGACTTGGAAGCTAGAACATATGATCAAAAAGTACAAGTTGATTCCCTGCCTCTTTGTTTTGAACCATATGAAATTTTTAAGGAAAAGGAGGAGCAGCTTGTAGAAATCTATGAAGTTCCATTTGAACCTATATGTAATAAGTTGCAACAATCATTCCAAGTTCTTTATAATCCAAAAGCTGACAGGTTGGATGCTAAAAGTAATCGGAATTCTTCTCCATTAACAGACTATGAGAGTCAAAATCAAGATGATAATGGTTTTACAAGACAGACATTACAATCAACAAAAATATCATCACAAAGAGCAGTCAAAAACATGCAGGGTGGTAAAGATAAAAGTGATATTTCTATTTCGTGGCATGAAAGTTATCCACAACATTTGTATAGTTGTTTGAATCAGCTCAAGAAAAGTGTATATATTTTGCAAGATCCTTTTGTACAGTTTTTAGATTCAACAAAGGAGATCAGGAATTTCCTTATCTTCTCAAAGGTTAACAAAGCTATATTTGGTTGCAAGATCTCAATTTTAAACATCAACAAGCACAAGCAAAAAATGTCACTAATGTATATAATGCTTGAGTGGTTGCATTGGTTGTTTCATTTTACCTAACCAACAGTCAGAAAGCTGATTAGAGTAAGTAGGTAGGATTTCAGTTTTTTCTAATTCAGTTTTCAATAGATTATGAAATAAATTCTTAAATATTTGAATCCAATCAAAAGGCCCTAAAGATCTTGATGATTTACTAATTTGGTTTGAAAGTTGCAACACCTTTTTTTTCAGACTGATCTCAAGTTGTGTAGGAGAAGGTCAAGAAGATTTTGATAAAAGGACCAAGGCTAATAGTTCCCACCCAAGTGACAAGGTGCTCAAGTAGGATTCAAGGAGGAAGAATAAATGTTTGAAGTGTTGAATTGGATAGTAACTTGTTGTACTTGAAGCTCGAAGAGAAGGCCCTAGGCTTCACAAAATGCCAGCAAAGGGAGATTTCTGAACACAGTCTAAAGTTATTCAGAAAGGCCATCTGACCTACTGTTCTTGACTTTGCACCAGGGAAAGACATCCCCAAGTGGAGCCACTGTTATACTCCTATACCAATAGGTGTCATATTTCATGATTGACTTGTTGAGCTCTGCAATATGTTCATCCATTTCCTTATTGCAAAGGTTTTCCATATTGTCAAAAAATCAAAAAATGTAAAAAATGTAAGGAGGGTATGCCCTAAAAGAAAAATCAAAGGGTAAAAAGAATAAAATGGTCAAAAGAAAAAATTAGAAGAAATGAACCCCAAATAAAGAAATATTAGGAAAGTGTGCAAGTCCAAAATGCCATTACTTTTCCATTTTCTGCAAATAAAGCATTATGTGTAGCTTGTTAAATTTATGCCACAATTGGTGAATGGCCAAACAGCTTAATCTTGGCTAGTTCATGTTTTAATTTCCTGTTTTAGAGATAGAGAATAAAATCTGACCAAACTGTTTAATCTTGGTAGATAAGTAGATAGATAGAGAAGCAAAGGAGCTCAACAGTTTAATCTGAGCCCTTGGATGTAATAAGTGCAGACTTAGGTAGGCTTGCCATGAAAAGAAAAGTTGATGAGGGTTTGCCAGTCTAAGTGCACCCAAGAAAGAAGGAAAAAATGCTAGGCCAAGTAGGTAGGTAGGTAGATTGGTGTTGCAGAATGATACTCGTGATGGATTTTGTCTCTAAAAAAGTGTTAACTTTCACTTCTATCACTAGTGCATGGCGGACATATACTTGATGCAGCTCAAGCAAGGTAAGGTTTCATAACTAACTTCCCTTCACATTTGTCGATAAATCATTTACTAATTTCCCCCTTAAAATATTAAGAATCTGCTCTTAATATCACTCTAAAACCACTTATTCCATTTCATAATAATTGCCTAAGTGAATTCCCATTTTACTTAGGAAATTGACAAATATTCCTCATAAAAACCCTTTTTTTATCCTACGCCTAAGTTTATAACTTAGTGCTTTCATTTACATCTTTTCATATTAATTTTCTAACATTTATTATATAAATCCCTATAATTGTTACCCTTCTCGTAATATGTATATATAATAAAATCCCGATATCATTACAAACCCCCGCCCTGGTCGAATGTGACCATAGTTACATTTTAACACGGATTGATGAATTTATTTGAAGTTCATTGAGAACCCTCCACGCCACGCACTATAAGGGTTTAATTAACCATCCAGGTTAATTAAATAACCAAACCCCGCGAACCAATGAAAACCACCCCGAAAACACTAAAAAACACAGTTTATTGTGTCGGGCCCGCGCATTAACCTCCCGCCATCTCCATAGTGCGTCCGCCGTCAGATCTCCACCCATTCATCCAACGGTCGATAATCAATATCATGCCACCCTTCATCGTCGTTTTTTAACTCGCAGGGAACTGGTGGTTTTGGCGCCCGTACTCTGCCACGCATCGCACTCCCGGCATGATCGCTTGCCCTCCACCCGAAACTGCCCAGCCCCAAAAGTAGTGCGGGCAAAACCATTTACCACCCCCCCGACTAACGTCACCCTTCACTGAAGTCATCTATCCCTTTAATGATGTCACCCGCTACATCATCCGCCGCATCACCTGCCCCCGTACTGCTGACATCACCCGTCCTTGAAAACATAAAATCCTGCCAAACTTCATTTTTGTCCAATAAGAGGGAAAAAGGTCATTTTTTCTATGTTTTTCTACATACAGCGCCCTGTGCTCTCCTGCAAAATGAAATTTACTAAGGTCGCATTTCCAGTTTCCGACCAGAAAAGTTGCATTGACGAGCTCCTTCGCCTGTCAACCGACCCTCCAGTATACGGTTTTCCTCCTTGATCACAGAAGGCGAAGGATATTTCTCCTTTGGATTAAACTAAACTTCAAAGTATATTGCCGACCAGAGAAATGGTTTATTTTACCCTAACCAGTGGGCTTTCAGAGACACAAATTGCCAGTGGAAATATGATCAGAAGACACGTTAGCAATTTTTGTTTTACCAGACAGAGATGAACAAAGAAAACATGTTAAAGGGGGCAGATCAACATTAAAGACACATCAGATCAGCATTAAAGACACATCGGATCAGCATTGAAGAATATCAGATCAGAAGTCAAAGTGTATCAGAGTAATTAAAGTGTATCACATAAAAATTAATGCACAGTTAAGACAGGCAGTCGACACAGAGCTACTACAGAAGATAGCTGCCAGCTGAATTAAAGAGCCTGCCTCTAGCACAACATCAGTTAGCTATTTCTATTTTACTTGTAAAACTCTTATTAGTTAAACCTAGATATTATCTCACAGCTGTTATGAGATAGAGGTTGTACATATTTTGTTGTATAAATACCCTCTCCATTAGAGTATTGGGGTGGTCTGTGGTGTGTGGATTTCCTAGACTCTGCTGTAATATTGAAACTTTGGAATAAAGAGCTGTTGGAAAGATCTGTTGTCTGGCCTACTGGATGAAGAATTGAAGCAGAGGACTTGTCACAGATTTCTTGAATCAACCTCTGGATCAATAAGTCCTCTATATCTTATGTTTTACAGTTTTCTGGTTTATTATATCATCTGTGTTTTCATAATATGAATGATAAAGAAAATGGTTAATTTCAGAATTTGCTTGACTATACTCTGTTTTCAGTCTTTATTATTCTTTGTGTTTTTCTTTAGAATTAGCATAAGCAGTGAACCTTTAATTGCTCATGTTTCCTGATTCTTTCATGTTAATTATTTGCTAAAGAATTCTTAACTGCTCCTTATCAGTGATCACCCATTTTCCCTCTTTCAATATGTTGAAGGATTCTTAATTGCCCTTCACCCATTTGAGCCCATTCCATCTGTTTCCAGTCTCAATTTGTTCCTATTTGACTACCTTGCTCTGTGAAGCCATCTTCTTTGACTCCATCATGCCCAATGGACTGAACTACTCTGTTTTACCTCTCTATTCTATTGAATCCCACCACCCAAACTCAAAACAAAACCCTTTGTTGGGCCGTGAATACGACCACTTTTTAACACTTATTTCATCCATTTTTATTCTTCTTTATCATGTCATTTATTATAATTTATTATATAAATCCATTTTATAATGATTTATGCTCTTATGGAAAAATATTATTTATTCTCCTTTATTTTTAATAAATTGATGATTATGCATGATTTTATCAATGATAGTTTATTAATAAATTAGTTGTAACATTATTCACCATTTTTAGCCTTCAATACAATTTCTAGATTGAAGATTTGATCATTAAATATTTCAACTCAGAAATTCGCTAGAATAAGAAGTGACAGTTTTGCGGTTGAGATTCTGAGCAAATGAAGAAGAATCTGGAAAATCCGGAACATGGGTTTTGTCCAGAACGGACCAAATTAACTTTAATGGAGAATGATTTTCCCAAATTCAGCTTTTATTGAGAGAAACGTAGGGTTCTTTGAGCACAATTATCTCAGATTTTCTGTATGGCCGTTTTCCAAATCTTAGCTGCAAAGCCAAATTCGCCTTGCTCTTGTTGAAAGATGGATGGAAATATATTTTCTTGTTGATCAATTGGTTAGAAACAATCCAATTTTGTAATAATGATTATATTTTAATCGTCATAGTTGTAACTACTCTCTACTCTCTATGTATTTAAATCGAAACAGAGATCAGAGAATGGGGAGGATGGCTGAGAGAATGCAGAATTATGATTTCAGAATTGAGGATTCAGAATTATGGATTCATGATCCATGATGGATGATTAGAGAGAGATAATAGGATAGGATAGGAGGAAAGAGCATGGGTCTCTATTATTTTAAATTGTAATTCTGATTTACAGACTTGTGGTGCCAAGAGGACGTGATTATATTGTAATGCCAACCAATTTTAATGATTAATATATGATTTGGGAGTTGCTGTTCATTCTTCTCGTCTGAAGTAGCCCAGCAGAATCCACTGGCGGCTAAGGGCCCAGCCTCTGGTGGATTAAGCTGCTGCTGTATTATATCTTTACAATTTCTGCTGTGTGATGGTTTGATTTAATTCTTCTTCCTTTGAATCGCATTGCTTCACAGTTTCATGTTTTTACAGCGTGCTCTTATAGTATTTTATGAAATTGTTTTATTGCACAAGTTGTGATTGAATCACGTGGCTGTTCTTTTCTATCATAACAAAGATTATTATCCTTTTCAACTTATATTGTTATGCTGTTCATTTCAAATATAAAGCTTCGCTGTTCATTTCAGACTTTGATGTTCATTACAAATTGCTATTAATTTAGCTTTGTTGTTGTTCATTTCCATTAATTTAGTGTTGTTGTTCATTTCTGGTAAATTAGCTTTGTTGTTCAAATAGACTTTGCTGTTATCTCTTTCACACAAGGATTTGTTTTTGCCTTTTAAATGTTATTGCAGCAAGCGTGTTTATTCCATTTCTGTTAGCAACATTATTGATTTATCATTTTCAGTTTATTGCTTTAGTATGGATTGTAAGATCAACAACTGTAAAGGACATTGGCTATCGCTGCCTAAGTTCTCAGATTTTGGATCTTGTTTATGTTTGATTTAATTTGCATCAGTTTACAAGGAATGAGTTATTGCTACTGTATCCTTGACTGATAAATTGTTGTAGTTTTCTGAGTGAATGATTTAAGTTTCAGAGTGTTAAGTTTCTTTTAATTGTAAGTAGATTTTATTTCAAGCATTCATTTACTTTTGCATTTTAAGCACTATACTGCAAAACATTACTCTTGAGTAAATAACCACCTCAGACTGAGTACACTCTTGAAATAAAAAGTCGTCCATGGGTTGACAATTAATGTGAAGATAATTAGGAGTTAAAAAGACACCTTTTATCACTCAACATTTTGGTGCCATTGCCAGGTAGAGTGTAGCCATTTTTAAAGAGTAGTGTGCATCTGATGAGTGCCTGTTAGGAAAAAATTGGGTCTTAAAAACGGAAGGTAAGAACCTGTGTACAAAGCATGTAAATGCCCTGCTCCCCCGCTCGCTTTCCAACAGAATTGTTAAAGAACTTAGGGTAGAAATAAATGTTTGAATTTTTGTGTGAATGACAATATATATATATATATATATATATAGAAATTTTGAAGAAACAAATCTCATGATTTCACGCAAGTGGTGATGTAAGCACCACCAATTTCACTAACCAATTGACATGAACATTTGAAGAAGGAGCCTCAAAGAAACACATGAAAAACATCTTCTATTATGGTAAGAAATGGCTCACATTGCAACTTTTGAATTTCCTATCAAAGATCTAGGAGGAGTGACACAAATGCACATAATTCCCCCATCTTCTCTACCAAATTTTCATGGTTTGACAAATGAGGATCCAGATACATTCTTATTTGAGTTTGAAGTACTTTGTAGAGGATATGATTATTGTACTAATGATCAAAGGTTGAAAGTGTTTCCTCTTACTCTAAAAGGAGCAGCTCTCTGATGGTTCATGAGCCTAGGTGGGAACTGCATCCAAACATGGGAAGACATGAAGAACATATTCTTGAAGAAGTACCAAGACTATTGCAAATCCAATGAAGATATTTTTGATATGATACAAGGGGAAGATGAAAGTTTGGAGGACTATGTAGATTGATTTCATTACAACCTTCAAAAATCAAAATATAAGCATTTGGAAAAAGAGATCTTAAAAACACTCCTTCTTAAAGGAATCAAAGATGAATTTTTAGAACTCTTAAATATGATAGGAAAAGGTGATGTTTTTCAATTGTCATATGATGATGTTTGTGAATTATGCATAAGGTATTCAAGAGGAATCTCCAAGGCTGGTAAGAATTCTAGAGATGTTTGTTCTTTCTTTCCCAAATCTGCTACAAGAACAGAAGACATAAGAGCTGAAATCAATGATTTATTTGAACATTTAAAAACTGATTTTATTAGCTCTCTAAATTCACAATTGGATGTTTTGCAGGTTGAGAAAAATCAAGAATTTGATGAAGTGTTTTGCCCTCATTACCAAAAAGAGCATTCCATAGATAGTTGTTCTTCCTTGTCTAGGATGGAAGTAGCATATCAAAGAGATGAGGAAGCTGCAACAAGGTCAAAAGCATGGAAATCATGGCCTATAGGTATGGTTCAAAACACTTCCTCTCCATTTTCTTACTTGCATAATCCATTATGGAATACTAATGTGTTAGGGCAGCCATGTCAATCTCAATATAACCACCATCAAGTTTGTCTACAAATTTGGCATGGTTCACCTTATGATTGCATGACTAATATCCCTCATCTTGTAGCACAAACACATTCTCCATATTCTTCACCAGCTCTTCCACAAAATCTTGCTTGCCTATCAAAACCATCCACACAACCCAATCAACGACATCATCAAAATGCTCCATTCCGTACACAATTTCTTGCTCAACTAATTCCATACCCTCACCACAATAAACCAGTACAACATGCTTACAGTGTTGAACTGTAGAATTTACCCACCCTTCCTACCCATTCTATCTCACATGCGCCATTAGAGAAAACTTACAATGAGATTCAGAATGTTTCAAATTCAAAAATTGTAAAAGTTATGGAAGAAAATGAGGTTTCTTTTAGTTTGCATCAACAAGTTATTTTAAAAGCTCAAGAACTTCATGGTATGATGGCTATGGGAAATCAAGAAAGTAAAGGATATATTGAAGATTGGTTTCACTCCATCATTTGTTTGCAGCATCACTCCATACTTCAACAATTTTTGACACCATCATTTCAAGGGAAGTTGGCTTCTCATACCCTAATATTCATTAACATGCATTTTTCAAATTTGGGTATGTGCATACTTGAAGCCTTATTTCGAAAATGGTTCCACTGGAAGTACTCATATACGTAGTCATATTCATTTTACAAATCAAAGTAGGTTAGTGTAAAAAAATAAAATAAAAATAAATAAAATAAATAAGGACATAAATAAATACATTTTGTTTTTATGTAAAATTAGTTGTTTTTTTGCAACATGCTATGGAAATCAACATCGGTGATAATTTTTTTAATTCATTTGTGTATGTAGATTAATTATAATGGAAATAATAGTTCTAAAAACACTCATATTCACTTTTATCACCAATTTGAAAAAATGCTCGAATATCATATTTTTTTGGCTTGTGGGCTTGATGGAATTTCTGAAAACACAGTCGGGACAGTCATGTTTTGAGAGACAAAAAGGGAATATTTTCAAAACCTATTTCTATCCTAAATATCCCTTGATGTCTACTTTCCAACCCAATTTGAATCACTCAATTTGGATTTGAAACGGAAAAGTTAGAACCAAAACATTGACAGGACGTCCGGTGGGCAGCTCAGGAACAGAGTTGGGACAGTCGGTTTTTGGAGGTCTAAATAACCATATTTTTAAAACCTGTTTCTATGGTATATTCCCCTATGAATCTAGTTTACAAAGCAATTGGAATCACTCATTCTCAATATCGTATGGGGAATTTATGATCAAAATACTGATTGTCTATCGTAAATCAGCACCCTTAAAACTCTGTCTTTCCAGTGGTTCCTTAGAGTATTTTGTTGGAAATAATACTGAGAGGGGGGGTGAATCAGTATTATCAAATTCTTTTCAATATATCTTCCTGATTTATACTTTAATTTATTCTTCAGATATTGATCATTAATTTGTATGTTAGTACCATATAATAATGAGCATGAACAAGAAAAACAGATAGTCACACCAAAGAACACCAGATATAAGGTGGAAACCCAATGTGGGTGAAAACCACCTGCTGCAATATGTCTCTATCTTCTTTCAATTAGAAACTTCTTTTACAATGATTTTGTACTGGTGCAGTCCTTTACCAGTACGCAGGCTGCAACCTGCAGAGAGCTACAACTCTCTCTCGTTTTCCAGTCTCTCCTGGAAGGGAGCTACAACCCCCTTTGCTCTTTTACTTCTTTGAGAACCACGTTTCATTAATTTTCAAACTGGATCCAAGAACATCAAATAATAATCAAGTACATGTGAATCAACCAATCTCCTTATACAATCAATCCAATGAACCACCCAAACTTCTCAGAATGCTGTAAACAGAAAACCAATACCAGTAATCTAAACCCAGAACACTGCAGCAATAGATAAAAGGCAGCCAACAAATATTTCAAAACAAGTCCGCAACTTCACCAATATAAACCTGCGGATATCCGCAGTCTTTCTGTGCTTGAACTGCACAGATCTGCACCTGATCCTTTTGCTGCTCTGCATACCATTGCACTTACTCCTTCTACTGAACTGCGTACCTCAGCTCAGATCCGCACCTTCACTCTCTGTCTGACAGCGTACCTCCGCACTGGTCCTTCTGCGCCTATGCGTACCTCCACACTGTGCTTTCTTCTGCTTTGCATACCTCGCACTGGCGCTTTCTGTTTCGTGGCGGACCCCCGCACCTGCGTCTCTTACTGTGCTGCGTACCTCCGCACTTGCACTGTGGATCGCCTGCGGACCTCAGAATAGATCCAAATTAACAGTCCTCCAATGTGCCACAGACAGTCAGATCCACAGATCTGATCATGCACCTGAGAGATCACGACTTATCAATAGATTCGCCTTTAAACTTCACCTTGATTTAGATCTAGCTTTTAAAACCGATAACCCAAAATTTCAAATCTTAAGATATTCAAATTTCACAATTATATATAGCCAAGTGATCTCCTTCCCCTTTTTAGTCAAGCCCTTATTCACACCATGGGACAAAACCATCAAAAACCAATACAAGGGATCCAAACCGCGGTTCAATACTTTAGATCCTATACCACGGGCCAAAACCATAGGATCATGAATGACGGGCTAAATACCATGCGCCAAACATAAGAAACCCCACGTGAGCGCGCTTCTCTGCCTTGAAGTGAGTGAACTGGGGGACCCCACCTTCTGAACGGAGAACCTGCGGGTATGACCGCACTTCCTGGACGACTAACCTGCAGGTCTGCACCTTTTGAACGATGCACCTGTGAACCTCTTATTTTCCATCATTTTGAGAGCTTGAACAGAGTTTTGCCACTTTGAGAGAGTTGCCATCAAGTACAACACCTGTACCATAGAGCCAAACCAGAATCATAATGCTAACAATCTCCCCCTTTGGACTTGATGGCAACCTCAAGATCCTCAACATCATTCTCCCCCTTTGACGTCAAGGGCAAAAGGTTATGCTCCCCCTGACTATAAACCAGATCTGCAAAAGGAAAGAAATTTCTTCAAGAAGAACCATAATCCACCAAACACCATAAATGACCATGAAAGAGATAGAGACATATTGCAGCAATATTCAGATCAGCATCCATGATCTCCTTTTGTACTTCCTCCAAGATCTTCTACCATAATACCAACAATGCATTATATGCTCCCCCCGAACCTATGCCATTTGATCTTCGACCAATCCATAAACCAGCAAATGTACGCGTATACCCCATATGAACCTTGCGTACAACCAACAATCTCTGAAATAGACGAGATTCAACAACAAGATGATGCATCAACTACCCCCAGCTTTTGCCTGAGGTATTCAAAGGTCTCCCTGGGCAATGGTTTGGTGAGTATATCAGCAACTTGTTCCTTAGAAGGAACACACTCTAACTTGACCTTTTGTTCAAGCACTTGTTCCCTGAGAAAGTGATACTTGATTGGTATGTGCTTGGTCTTTGAATGCATAACTGGGTTCTTTGAAATGTTGATTGCACTTGTATTATCACATAAGATGGAGATAGGTGGTGTACAAGTGATTTGAAAATCCTGCAAGGTCTGCATCATCCAAAGGAGTTGAGTGCAGCAAGATGTAGCAGCCACATATTTCGCTTCAGCTGTAGATAAAGCAATCGAACTCTGTTTCTTGCTGAACCAAGATACTAATCTGGAACCCATAAAGAATGCACCACCACTTGTGCTCTTCCTGTCATCCACGCTTCCGGCCCAATCTGCATCTGTATAAGCATGAAGTGTGAGATCTGTATCTCTAGGATACCATAAGCCATAGTTTTGAGTTCCTTGAAGGTACTTGAAAATTCTCTTCACTGCCTGAAGATGAGTTTCCTTTGGATTTGCCTGAAATCTTCCAACTATTCCCACTGCATGCATGATGTCTGGTCGGGTACCTGTCAAATAAAGTAGACTTCCAATCATAGATCTGTAGGTTGGTTGATGCACTGCTGTTGATTCATCATTTGCACTGAGGCTACATCTTGTGACCATGGGGGTACATACTGGTTTTGCATCTTCCATGCCATATTTCTTCAAAATCTGCTTGAGATACTTGGTTTGAGACAAGAAGATCCCACCTTCATTTTGTTGGATTTGCAATCCAAGAAAATATGTCAATTCTTCAAGCAAAGACATTTCGAATTCTTTCTGCATCACCAAGGCAAAGCTTTGACTCATAGCTTCTTCATTGCTGCCAAAGATAATATCATCTAGATACACAACAAGTATTAGCAATTTGTCATTTTCAATTTTTATATAAAGATTGCTATCTGCTGACCCCTTGAGAAACCTTGTTGATGAAGATATTTGTCCAAACGGTAGTACCAAGCCCTTGGAGCCTGTTTAAGACCATAGAGAGCCTTTTTTAGTCTGCATACAAGATTTGGATCATTCCCAAGGATGAAACCATCTGGTTGCTCAATGTACACTTCTTTTTCTAAGTCTCCATTCAGAAAAGTTGATTTTACGTCCATTTGAAATACTTTGAACTTCTGAAAGCTTGAGAGAGCAAGGAACATTCGGATGGCCTCAAGTCTAGCAACGGGAGAAAAAGTTTCTTCAAAGTCTATTCCTTCTTGTTGAGCATACCCTTTACAAACAAGTATGGCCTTGTTTCTAATAACTTCCCCATTTTCATTCAACTTATTTTTGAAGATCCATTTTGTCCCTATGACATTCTTATCTTTTGGTCTAGGAACCAACTCCCAAGTGTTGTTCTTTTCGATCTGCTCAAGTTCTTCATCCATTGCCTTGACCCAGCATTCATCTTTGCATGCCTCTCTTACATTTTGTGGTTTAGTGGAGGAGAGCAATGCCAAATAGCTTGAGGCTTCTGCAATTGTTTTTCTTGTTTGTACACCTGCTTCTTTCTGCCCCAAAATCTGAGATTTTGGATGATTCTTCTGAACGTACCTGGATGGAGTCTTCTCTTCTATCCTTATCTGTTCCTCTGGTGCCTCTTGAGGTTCTTCTTCATCATCTGTTTGATTTGGAGAGTAGTCTTCATTCTCTTCGATATTTTCATGATTTACTTGCCTAGGGATGTATCCTTTTTCATCAACCACTACATCAATGCTGTCAACAATTCTTCCAAGTCTTTTATTGTAACACTTATATGCTTTGCTATGGGGAGAATAACCAAGGAGAATGCCTTCATTTGCTCTAGGTTCAAGTTTGCCAAGCTGTTCATCAGTATTCTTAATATAGCATTTGCTCCAAAAATTTTTGAAATGCTTTACCGAAGGAGTCTCACCATACTAGAGCTCATGCGGAGTTTGAGTGCTGTTCACTCAGACATTTGTTTTGTTGAGAATAACAACTGCCGCAAATGCAGCTTCACCCCAGAAGGTTGCGGGAGTTCCAGAATCATCAAGCATAGCACGAGCCATTTGTTGAACCGTTCTGTTCATCCTTTCCACCACTCCATTTTGTTGAGGAGTCCTAGTTGTAGAGAATTCCCTTCTTATTCCATGTTCTTCACAGAAATCGAAAAATTCATTTGAGGTGAACTCCCCACCTCTATTAGACCTGAGGAACTTAATTTTGTGATCTGATTCATTTTCAGTCAAGGCTTTGAAAGATTTGAATTTTTCGAATGCTTCATCCTTGTGCTTCATAAGTCCCAACCAAACCATCCTGGAGAAGTTGTCAATGAATAATATAAAGTATTCTTCTCCTCGAGGTGACCTTGTCCTAAATGGACCACATACATCTGTATGGACTAGTTCAAGAGGCTTGTTGGCTGATCCTTCCTTCTCAAGAAAGTTAGTTCTAGTTTGCTTACCAAACTGACATGATTTGCATATGGTGTTGTCTGGAATTTTGATATCTGGAAGACCACGAACTGTCTGGTATTTGCATGCTTTCCTTATTTGTGAAAAGCTTAGATGTCCCAACCCCCGGTGCCATAACCAGTGTTCATCATCCTTGCTCAAATAACATTGTTGTTGTCCTTCTTCAAATATGTATAGATTATTTGGAGTTCTTCTGCCTTTGATCACTGTTTTTCCTATATCAAGATCACGAACACTACATCCATTTGATTGAAATATTACCTCAGTTCCTTGATCGCACATCTGACTAACACTCAGAAGATTATGCTTCAAGCCATCAACATACAAAACATTTCCAGCTTTGACCTTTTCTTTCAACTGAGCAATGCCTTTTCCTTTTATGGCTGCAGGGGTATCGTTTCCAAAAGAAACCTTCTTTCCCTTTTCTAAAGCAGTATATGATTCAAGTTTTTCTTTATCACCTGTCATATGCTTCGAACATCTGCTGTCGATATACCATAGATTTTCCTGTCCTTCTGCATAAAAATCTATCCCACATCTTTCTGTTTGTGGTTCCTTTATTCTCCATGTTCTGGTACTTGAGGCTTGTTCCTTTGTCTTCCAAAACCTGCTCCTGCATTCAAAATCTTCATGACCAAAGTTATTACAAATAGAACATTCAACTTCATTTTCAAGGGCCGAAAAGTTGTTATAAGTCCTTTTTGTGATCCCAGTCATATTTCTTTGTTTTTGAGCTTTTCTAGTCATGATTGTCTTATAGGCAACACATTGAGCTGCTTTGTGACCAAAGTTATGGCAAGAGAAACATTGGCCTTTGAAGAAACTCCTACGATTATCAAATCTATCATCCAACCGATTGTAGTTTCTACTGATATCCATTCTTGAGGCAAATTTGGAAGATTTTACCTGTGGCTGGTTGTAGCTTCTGTTTGTCCTTAAGGTAGCTTGCCCCCGGTTTTCTTGATAGTCTTTGTTCGTTCTTGAGGTAAACTGTCCCTGATTTACCTGATGATTTCTATTAGGCCTTTGCTCACTCCTCCTTGCTGCATCAAGATAACTTTTGGAGGTGGATGCTTGAGATGCTTCTCCATTATATCCCAGACCTGTCTTGATTAGTGGAGAACGCTGCACATTGATGATCTCATCCAGAGTTTCAGACCCTTTAACAAATTTAAGATTAAGAGCTTTTGTTTTCTCAATCTCTTTTATAAGACCAATAATTTCACATTCCAATTTTTCAAGATGTTTTTCCCTTTCAGCCAATTGACATTGCAGAGAATCAATAATCACATTTTTCTCTTCTAAGCAAATTTTGAGATTAGACATCTCTTCATAAAAAACTTCTTCATCTATAGCATCCATGTAGTCATCATCTTCAAAAGCCATTAAAATTTTATAATCATTACCTCGTTCATCTTCGTCACTATTTGAAAGTCCATCACTATCTTCATGAGTGTAATAGCTTTTCTTATTTGCATTTTGTTTCTTGTTCCATTTAACAGGTTCCTTCCCCTTGTCATTCTTATCCTTATGAGGACATTTGGCAGCATAGTGACCGACTCTTCCACAAGCAAAGCATTTGAAAGGTAACTTACCTCGGAATCGTCCAGCACCCCATTGAAGATTTTTGACAAAATTTGATTCTTCTTCTTCTTCTGATATGTGTCCTGACTCATAGTAGTCTCCTTTGCCAGAAGCTTTGAAGGCAGCTTCTCTCCTATCTGATGGTCCTCCTTTCCTCATTTCATAAGCAGTTAGAATTCCATGCAGCTGTGACATTTTAAGGTTTTGAAGATTCTCCTTTTCTTCTATTGCAGAAACTTTAGATTCAAACCTAGGGGACAGAGATCTTAGAACTTTTTCAACCACAACAGCCTCTTTTACTTTTTCACCCAAATTTTTCATACAATTAACAATCTCATCTACACGAAGAAAATAGTTAGCCACACTTTCATCATTGTACATTCTGAGATTTTCATACTGAATTCTGAGGGTTTGAAGTTTTGCTCGTTTTACCTGATCATCTCCTTCATAGCTCAGAACAATCTTGTCCCATATTTCTTTTGCGGATTTATACTGCATAACTTTGACAAATTCTGATTGTGATAGACATCCCAATAGAGTATTGACCACCTTTGCATTTGTTTCATATTTCTTCTTCTCAGCCGGATCTGTAGGAGTTGCTGCTGGAAAAGTATACCCTGTATCTATGATATCCCAGACTTCTGTACCCAAAGATTGAAGATAGGCAGTAACTCTTACCTTCCAATATACGAAGTTTGTCCCATCAAAAACCGGTGGCCTGATTGATGCTTCCCTCTCGTAGTTGCTCATGATGAAATATCTTCCTTCAAGCAATCAAGCTTCTTCAGAAGGACCCGCTCCGATACTAATTGTTGGAAATAATACTGAGAGGGGGGGGGTGAATCAGTATTATCAAATTCTTTTCAATATATCTTCCTGATTTATACTTTAATTTATTCTTCAGATATTGATCATTAATTTGTATGTCAGTACCATATAATAATGAGAATGAACAAGAAAAACAGATAGTCACACCAAAGAACACCAGATATAAGGTGGAAACCCAGTGTGAGTGAAAACCACCTGCTGCAATATGTCTCTATCTTCTTTCAATTAGAAACTTCTTTTACAATGATTTTGTACTGGTGCAGTCCTTTACCAATATGCAGGCTGCAACCTGCAGAGAGCTACAACTCTCTCTCGTTTTCCAGTCTCTCCTGGAAGGGAGCTACAACCCCCTTTGCTCTTTTACTTCTTTGAGGACCACGTTTCATTAATTTTCAGACTGGATCCAAGAACATCAAATAATCATCAAGTACATGTGAATCAACCAATCTCCTTATACAATCAATCCAATGAACCACCCAAACTTCTCAGAATGCTGTAAACAGAAAACCAATACCAGTAATCTAAACCCAGAACACTGCAGCAATAGATAAAAGGCAGCCAACAAATATTTCAAAACAAGTCCGCAACTTCACCAATATAAACTTGCGGATATCCGCAGTCTTTCTATGCCTGAACTGTGCAGATCCGCACCTGATCCTTCTGCTGCTCTGCATACCACCGCACTTACTCCTTCTGCTGAACTACGTACCTCAGCTCAGATCTGCACCTTCACTCTCTATCTGACAGCGTACCTCCGCACTGGTCCTTCTGCGCCTATGCGTACCTCGCACTGGCGCTTTCTGTTTCGCGGCGGACCCCCGCACCTGCGTCTCTTACTGTGCTGCGTACCTCCGCACCTGCGTCGTGGATCGCCTGCGGACCTCAGAATAGATCCAAATTAACAGTCCTCCAATGTGCCACAGACAGTCAGATCCACAGATCTGATCATGCGCCCAAGAGATCACGACTTATCAATAGATTCGCCTTTAAACTTCACCTTGATTTAGATCTAGCTTTTAAAACCGATAACCCAAAATTTCAGATCTTAAGATATTCAAATTTCACAATTATATATAGCCAAGTGATCTCCTTCCCCTTTTTATAGTCAAGCCCTTATTCACACCATGGGACAGAACCATCAAAAACCAATACAAGGGATCCAAACCGCGGTTCAATACTTTAGATCCTATACCATGGGCCAAAACCATAGGATCATGAATGACGGGCTAAATACCACGCGCCAAACATAAGAAACCCCACGTGAGTGTGCTTCTCTGCCTTGAAGTGAGTGAACTGGGGGACTGCACCTTCTGAATGGAGAACCTGCGGGTATGACCACACTTCCTGGACGACTAACCTGCGGGTCCGCACCTTTTGAACGATGCACTTGCAAACCTCTTATTTTCCATCATTTTGAGAGCTTGAACAGAGTTTTGCCACTTTGAGAGAGTTGCCATCAAGTACAACACCTATACCATAGAGCCAAACCAGAATCGTAATGCCAACATATTTGACCTATCAATTCTTCTTGTCTTCAAAAAATGTTTCTATTGGAGATAAATAGATGAATCTACTTTTATTTCCAATTTGAATCATTTGAATCCGATATCAAACGATGAATCTATGCTTAAAATATCCACTTTGTTTTAAATGGGGTAATCGAAAATGACTCTATTATGCGGGTTGTTCTGACTAAAATTGACATATCATATCATTGAATTTTTAAAACTTGTTTCTATTAGAGATACATCTTTGAATTAACTCTCATTTGGCTTTGGAATCCCTCAATTTGGATGAAAAACAAAAAAATTGTGATTAAAACATTGCTGGTTAGTATGGTCTTTCACATTTTGTTATTCCTTTCTGAAAGGAACAACACTTCTGCACTTTCATATTTTTGTTGTTCCTTTCCGAAAGGAACAGGACTTCTGCACTTTCACATTTTTGTTGTTCCTTTCCGAAGGAACAACACTTTCATATTTTCGCTGTTCCTTTTCAAAGGAACAACATTTTCACATTTTTTGTTGTTCCTCTTAGGGAATAATACTTTTTCACATGCATTTTTTTGTTGTTCCCTACAGGGAACAACACCTTTTCGTGTGTATTTTTGCTTTTTGGCATGCATTTTCTTTGCTGTTCCCTACAAGGAACAAACAATTTTTCAAGTGTTTTTGCTGTTCCTTTAAAGGAGCAACACTTTGGGAGTATTTTCGAGAGAAACCCTTTCTTCTTCTTGTGGGATTATTCCTAGCTCATCCCAACCACATTTTACTGATTCCCTTTCATGGCATGAAGTACACTACTTTTATGAAAACAAGAATTATGGATTCTATTGAAGCGAGTTAATATCATTCACGTTATGATCTTTAATACGACAGCTCTTTGATGATAGATTATTTTCAAAAGAGACGCAATTATTTATATATTACTTTACTGTATTGTTTTCTGTTGAACATGATATTGATTGATCATCTTAATACCATGCTGGTTCCACCCTTCCTGGTTATAATCTTCTCTGTCTGTAATAAATGAGATTATGGGTATATTTTTTTCTATTGACATGTTCAACTTCTTCCACCATCCCTACTCTTAAGGAGTACTAAGCCTTCCTCTTTTTATCATAAAAATGTGTACTAACAACAAAATTTTGTTCGCAGATGGAGGATAGGGGGTCTTATTACGAGCCAGCCTACCATGTTCATAAGGCTGTAACAAAGTGGCATTCCCATTATGGCCACCACACCAGGCTTATGATCCATTGGATAGCCAAATTATCCTTGGAACAGGAGGTCTCATCACGAGCCGGCCTCATCACTTTTGCTACATCCCAGTGAATGGCAGTGCGGTTATCTGGTTACCACGCCAGCACACTGATCTCTTCTGTAGAACAACACTTGAACTTTCCATTTATAAATTGAGGATCCTCGCTCATATGGGTTAAAAAGCAACCCTGCCGAGGCTATGGACGTCTACTGGCAGCAGAGGCTCTGCTTATGGTATTGAAGTTATATCTTATCATCAATTATTACTATAATACCCTTTTCTTATTTTTTCTTTTTATCAAAGAAGTTATTTCCTTAATTTGTTTCCTATTTTGAACCTTTACGCATGAGAATTTTTTTTCAGATCAATCGCATCATTTTCAGCTAGAATACCGTCAGCAAAGCATCTTTTTGGCATATTGCTATCATTTTTCTCTTTTTCATAACTTATCATCAATCCAAAGCATCCTATCTCTTATTCATAACTATCTTTATACACTCTTCTCTCATTATAACCATAACTCTCATTGTCCTATCATTGATATGTGTACTCTGCTTCATTCACTGTCGTATAGTTCATTCCCTTGTCTTGCCATTAGCATAACACCTTTCATAGGCTTTATGGTCATGAAATCCATTTTCTAATTGGAGGGGGAATGTATGCTTTAAGGGATAGCACGTGATATGATTACTGCACTCTGCCATAACTTGTTGATTTGACAAAATATTAGTATTGCATGTATACAAAAGTTTTTCTGATTGAAATTTTTGCATGCATCTTATCTGTTGCTATTCAAAATTAACACTGTGGA
Source organism: Pinus tabuliformis (assembly GCA_031772625.1). NCBI lineage: Eukaryota > Viridiplantae > Streptophyta > Pinopsida > Pinales > Pinaceae > Pinus > Pinus tabuliformis. The sequence goes on along the minus strand of CM062809.1, from coordinate 561,149,274 downwards.
TTCAAGAACATTGTATTTGTTTAGAGGAGAACAACAAGTATGGGAAAAATTCTATTCACAGCATGACCACACTATTGCAACTAACAGAAGAGGCTCGCGAACGTGAACAATTGTTCATACATGATGTGCTTGTCTGGATTCCACCTTTTACATCACTTTCAACACCAACTCTGCCTACATCAGCTTCAACAAATGCCAGTACATATGTCATTTCACATTTTTCTTTTTGGAGGTACAACTTGAGGTAAAATAGCATAATTTTCTGATTTATTACGAATTTAGGAGAATTTAATGAAAATCCATTTTGAGCATTATTTATCATTCTTCATTCCACATCTTTACCACTTCCCCTTTTTCAGCGGCATATCATCTTCCAGTTTGGCGGAGTGTTGCTTTCCTTCATTTATTTCTTATGACCATGTTATTAATATTCTTTATCATCCATTGCTATTCTTATTCCTTCTCAACACCTCCCTTATTCCATGTTGTTTTACGCCAGGCATAGAATTCAACAGATGGTAGCAACCGCCTCAATTTTTTTTCTAGCATCACATGAGGGCATGCTAATTCTTCAGAGAGGGGGAGGAATTGCTACGCATGATGGATGTTTTCTACTTTCTTTCTCATTTAAGGCATACAATTTCAGTGCAAAAATTGATTTCCATAATATTTTTAAAACTATGAACTCAATTCTTGTGATTTTTGAAAAACACAGATGTATTATTAAAATATACAAACCTAGACAATTTCAAGTTATATTGGTTCATAAAATTTCAGAAATCATGCACTATCACCTACAGCCATTTTGTTTATATCTCATGATCTGTGCATCAAAATGATCTGATTTTTGGATCATAGAAGCATTAATATAGTAGAAATCTACTTGCAACATTTCAACAAAATTTGGTTTGTAGTTTTGAGAAAATGGTTAATGAAGTTTTTTGTTACTTATATCATATTTTGTTGCAACTTCATATATACATATAGTTGAATGTCAATGTAAAAATTGTTATGCCTTCATCAAGATTACTAAAAGTGAATATTTATTAATTAAGGAAGAATTCATTTGTTCTATCCATTTCATGAGCCAGGATGAACAAATTTTTTATTGCTTGGTTAACACATGGGTTTTGTCTTTGGATTGCATGAGGACATGCAATATATTCAGTGTGGGGGTGTGTTGGGCCGTGAATACGACCACTTTTTAACACTTATTTCATCCATTTTTATTCTTCTTTATCATGTCATTTATTATAATTTATTATATAAATCCATTTTATAATGATTTATGCTCTTATGGAAAAATATTATTTATTCTCCTTTATTTCTAATAAATTGATGATTATGCATGATTTTATCAATGATAGTTTATTAATAAATTGGTTGTAACATTATTCACCATTTTTAGCCTCCAATACAATTTCCAGATTGAAGATTTGATCATTAAATATTCCAACTCAGAAATTCGCTGGAATAAGAAGTGACAGTTTTGTGGTTGAGATTCTGAGCAAATGAAGAAGAATCTGGAAAATCCAGAACATGGGTTTTGTCCAGAATGGACCAAATTAATTTTGACAAAGAATTATTTTCCCAAATTCAGCTTTTATTGAGAGAAAAGTAGGGTTCTTTGAGCACAATTATCTCAGATTTGCTGTGTGGCCGTTTTCCAAATCTCAGCTGCAAAGCCAAATTCGCCTTGCTCTTGTTGAAAGATGGATGGAAATATATTTTCTTGTTGATCAATTGGTTAAAAACAATCCAATTTTGTAATAATGATTATATTGTAATCATCACAGTTGTAACTGCTCTCTGCTCTCTGTGTATTTAAATCAGAACAGAGATCAGAGAATGGGGAGGATGGCTGAGAGAATGCAGAATTATGATTTCAGAATTGAGGATTCAGAATTATGGATTCATGATCTATGATGGATGATTAGAGAGAGATAATAGGATAGGATAGGAGGAAAGAGCATGGGTCTTTATGACTCATGACACCTTCGCACTCCATGACCACAAAATGTGGAGTCTTTACAACTTTATTACAAAATTCGACCCAAAACATGGGCTTTTAGCCCCAAAATTGTTCTTGGGGGATCCCATTCCCAATAGGCCCCCAACACAAATATCGTGACTCGCCCTTGAGTCACTCAGCAGGCATAGAGATCTTAGCATAAAGACCTACCAGCTTGACCCTTATGACCGCAACCTTAGTAGTGCACTATGTAGCGGCCTGCTTCGCATCTTCCACCATTTGCTCAGTCACTTTTCCTAAACTGTCGGCCTGAAGCTTTTACTGAATTGCTTGCAGAGTCGCAAGCTTTTCTTCAATAGAGGTTGTCACTATGTAAGCCTCAACCAGCTAGGACTTCAGTTGCACATTCAACATTGCTTCCTTGTGCAACGCTGCATCGACTTGTCCCTTTAGCTCCTTGGCCTCCTGCAGCTTCTCCAATCTCTGTGTGAGCACAACAGTTCCTGCTGTGCCTTTGACCTCATCATAGCACTGTTGTAGCTCGCATGATTATGTCTCCAGCCATTGTACATTAAGGTCCTCCTACAAGCTTATCAAGACCTCGAATGTGTTAGGGTCCCACCCTAACCCCCTTATTTATGTAGTGGGATCGAGTCATAGTAAAGAGTCAATAAAGCCCATATTAATAATTGTAAGTGGTTAACCCGCAATTAATGACGGGACCACAGTTAGTTGCAAATGGGCCATGGTATTAGATAGATGGTATTAATAAAACCCATGGTATTGATCCATGGTATTGCATGTATGAGTCATATATAAAGGATAGAGACTCCCTGCGAGGAGCATCGTGTCTTATTTTTGTATCGAGCTCTGCTCTATTGGAGGTTGCCCCCTCGAAGAGGCCAGTGAACATTGCTTTCTAAATAATAAAATATTTGTTGTTGTCTCTCACTATTCTATGTTCTGGGTATCTTTCTTCACATATTTTGTATTTGGGTATCTTTTGTAGGTTAAGAGCATAAAAAGTGGTATCAGAGCACTTTCCAGGGCCAGTGGGATCTCCATTTCTTAGCAAAATCTTTTTTGGCTAGAGATGTGTTCTGGCGTCTTTAAACCACGGGATCTGTTGTTGAGCGCATAAACCTGTGGATTTGGGGAGGCATGCACGCAGGAAATACAAGAGGTGGTCATGCTTGTTGGACTCCCTTGTAACCCCTGTGGGTACCCCTTCAAGTAGTAGCACATTAGACAGAACCGCGTACAGACTGTCTTCCAAGTACCTTCTGGGTATATTGGAAGCCCCTTAGCTCCTCTGCAACCTCGCCATAGATAAACTGTCGGCCGTGTTAACACTTAGGTTGTCCCTTGGCTCCTTAAGGGATACGGCCGAGGTAACCACAAACTAATCTTTGGACTGCAGGTCCTAGCCTACCTGCAATCAGAGAGGGCTCTCTCTTTATAGTTTAGCTTTGTTGAGAATGATTTTAGGCTAGTTATGGACTTCTTTGGGTTTTGTTTAAGTTTCGGTGGGATGATTGATGTTTTCAAGTAGGGAGGCATGCATAGTGTGAGAGGTTCAAACCATTGGGCATGGAGTAATGGAGTAGGGCTGCTGGTGCGTTTTCTTGGTCACAAGAGGAATATAGAGCAGGATAGCTACACATGAAACAACATTCAAGCTAGATTAAAGATGGAATGAAGGCTAAGGAATGAAAGGAAACTAAGAATCTCTCATCCGGTTTAGCAGAGGGAAGATGAGTAAACTGTATCTAGGAGCAGTCAAGAATTCCTAAATAACAATCACACATGAATGAAATAGAGCAAATATGAGCCATGAGGAATTCATATTCATGCCTAAATCAGAAGAAAACATATAGAAGTCACAGAAACTGAGCATAGAGTGCAGCCAAGCAAATTCTAAGCTAATCTTTCTTTCTGTAACTTAGATGGTGATATATGTATGATATAAGCATATATGAAGTGTAAACAGAGGTCAGAAACACTTATTGAGCCATGTAGCAGCACAAGAATTCTATAGTTCACTCTTCAGCCATTAAGAACACAACGGACAGTCCATTCTCCAAGCTTTTCAACAGTCTTTGATTATAGAAATTATCAAACATACAGTGCGAGTCTCTCTTCTGGATTATCAACCAACCAACCCTTTAAACATTGAATCAGGGTGGTTTATATAGGGAAAATATCCCAAAATATCTATTACAGCAGATCTTAAACAGATCTGAGGGAAATGAGTGCTTTTTAATCTAAGTTATCCTGAAATAAATGCATAATGATCTATCTAAGTGCTTCGCTGGGCAGCTGCCTCAAAAAATGGGTAAATATCTATCCTTGTGGCTCTGTGCTGTTCATTTGGCCATAACTGCGCATTGGTCTCTGATCTACCGCTTCCCAGGTGGCTTTAATATCATTAACTGTGATCTGAGAGCTTTAAATGGCTTCACCGCTTTCTTTGACTTTGTTGGAGGCCATTCAATGTTCACCTGCTTTGGAAATAAAGATTTCCACTAAAAACACTTAACTGATACTCTCTGCCGCAACACTGATACTCTTTGACATGAATCTGGGCTTTATCTTTCCTCTGATACTCTTTGCCGCTTCAATCGGGCCACTTTCTCTCCCCTGATATACTCGAAACTGTCAAATCGCCTCTTTCTGTCCTTTCAAGGCAAAAATAACTGCTGCTGATGTCTTCCGTGGCCTTTGGAATGCTATTGGTGCATGGCCGATCAAAATAATGCTAGACCTAAAGAAAAACTGCAAAAATGGAGGAGGAATGCATCCTGATAACAATGCTGGGCTGTGTTGGCTTCCTAGAGCAAAAAATGGGCTTTGGAGCGATCAGAAATGATCAAAAAATGCATGTTTTCCTTGACTGGGCGCGCACAGGCGCAGGCATGAAATAGTGCTAAAATGGGCCTTTCTTCCTTTACAAAGGAAAAGAACAAATTACACGCAAAAATTGTGAAAAAACATAGCGGGAGCAACACTGTTCATTAGATTAAATCCTGGCCATTGGATCTGGCGTGGGCCGATTCAACGGTTAGGATTAAATCGCAAAATCGCAAATCGGCGGGGCAGAGGACTTTATATATATGGGAATGCCGATGGGCCGATCGCCGATATCTCTATCGGCGATCGGGAGAGGAGGGCCTTTTAAACATATGCATAGGCGATGCGATATGGGGGGGGGGCGATTAAATCAGGACCGTTAGATCTGAGGGCCCGATCTGACGGCTCCCAATAAGTCGGCGCATCGGTGATCGGCGGGCGACAATATACGCGATATGATATATGCACGATGCGATATGGCGATCTCCGATATCGCATCAGCGGAGGGAGTCCGGGGCACACATATATGGCTTGGAACAATGCGAAACGCCGATCGCCGAAATCGCATCGGCAGGAACCATTTGGAGCACATTATAAAGGGCCAATATATGATCGCTGCGACCTCCGACAACGATATCGCATTGGAGGGGGAGGAATGTGATCGGATGAATGTATATGCAATCGGCCAATGCATAATGCGATTGGGGGAAAGCCTCTCCGATCGGAGGAGGGTTTTTGCTTATAAAAGGGGCTATTGCATGATCGGAGGGAGGTTTCCAATGTTTTTGAGGGATTTTTAATGGTTTTGAAGGGTTTCTAATGCTTCGGAAGGGGTCCGAAAGCATGAAAAAAAGGATTTATGCCTTGGAAAAGGTAAAACAAGGCCAAAAGATGGATTTTATACATTTGGAGGGGAATTTTATGCAATGGAAGAATTCCAAATGCATTTGGAAGATGGTTAAGGAGGAAAAAGAGGGTTCTTACTAAGTTTCAGGCAAATTTAGTAATTCCCAAGCATACTTATGGTTATTTTTCAACCAGTGGAAGGGGATATGTACATAGAGGAGCTATTTATCTATATTTTAGTAGGGGGAGGGGAAATAGATAGGGATTTACATAATAAGTTAGAGGTTAATATGAAAATAGTGAAGAAAGTGCTAAGTATAGGAATCCTTAGGCTTAAGAGGGGAGATAGAACTTTGTAGAGGAAACATGAACACTCCTTGAGTAAAGTAGATCTTTACTAAGGGAAATGATATGAAACATGATGAATTAAAGAGATATCAAGCAGATCTTGACCTCTTTGGGGAAGTTAGTGAATGATTTGGGGAATAGGATGAAGGGGGAATTAGACATGCCTCGCTTGAGCTGCTCCGAATGGACTTTGCCTTGCAGTTGTGATTGAGCATATATAACACTTAAAAATATAAAATGGATCACAATTATTTATTGTGAAGTCCTTCAAAAATGGAACTTTTGCAGCATGGAAAAGATGAACATTTTGGCACTTCCACTGTCAATCATGAAATATGAAACCTATTGCAATAGGAGGCTAACAGTGGCTCCACATGGGGATGGCTTTTCCTTGTGAAAAGTCAAGAACAGCAGGTCAGATTGCCTTGATCTTCAATTGTTGCTGTACTCTAAAAACTTCCCTTTGCTGGCTGCTTTATTTATATATATGACAGCAGACTTGAAGAGCTTAGGGCCTTCACTTCGGGCTTCAACTGCAGCAAGCTACTGTCCATAACATAAAAACTTGAAATCCTACCTACTTACTCTAATCAACACCTTCTTTGCTGTTAGGTGAAATGAAACAGCCAATGTAGCCACTTAAGCAATATAAACATCAGTGAGCTTTGCTGCTTGTGCTTGTTGGTGCTTGAAATGGAGATCTTGCCATTAGATATAGCTTTGTTAATCTTTGAGAAGATCAGGAAACTGCTGACCTCCTTTGTTGAATCTGAAAACTGTACAAAAGGGTCCTGCGACATATATACATTATTGCTGAGCTGAAATAAACAACTGTACAAAAGTTTAGGATCACTATCATGCCTTGGAATCTGGAAACCATCAACATTTTGATATTGAGGCACACAGCCCGCTAATGGAGAAGAGCACTGATTGATTTGATCACTCAGCCTGCCATCTAATGGTTTGCACAAAACTTGGAGCGATACTTGCAACTCATTATAAACAGGCTCGAATGGGACTTGACTGATCTGCGCATGTTGCTCCTCCTTTGCTTTAGATAACTCAGAAGATTCAAAACAAAGCAGCAAGGAATCATCTGGGGCTTCTTGGTCATATGTTGCTGCTTTCAAGTCTTCCTCAATCTGATATTCAATGGCACTTTGGGGCTGCAAAACTAGAGGTAATGCATTATGCGCAAGGATTTGACTCTCCTCTAGATGGTCAGTATCAACACTTGCTGACACTTGATCACAAACTGCATGATAATTATTCTTAATAAACTAAAAAGACTCAAAACAAAATGGCAAAGTTCCTGCGCTTGTTTCAAAATTTTCTTCATTTTCCACCTTTTCTTCATAGCTGAAATGAACGGGTTGGTCACCAATTTCAGGCTGCTGATCCTGGACTGTGCTTTCTGCCAAAATAGGCTCTGACTCCTCTGCAAGGCTGATTTGGACATTAGGCGCATCAACATCATCATATTGGTGATATTTGGGCAGACAACTGAAAGAAGAAAAGCAATTATATTCATACAATAGATTGGGAGATTCATCCATATATTGCTCAGAAACTGAAGTTTCATCTTTGAAAGAAGTTCTTCTATCAGCTCTTGCTCTGTTTCTCTTGGCAATCAGATTTGCCTCCACACTAACAGCTACATTCTGCATGTCTGCTAAACTTTGAGGGGCTCTTTCCCTCAGTTGATATGCCATGTCGGTATGAAAACCATCTGGGAATTTATACAAAGCAAGATTAGGTGGAGGTCTGAGGTTCTGTGGGATTGCATTATAAACATTGTTAAATCTTGCACAATAGTCTAAGATAGCCTCTTAAGGGCCTCTTTTGATAGTATCATATTCTGATAATATGTGCAGGGGATCCTTCTTTTTCTCCCATCTGTTAAGGAATATTTGGTAAAGGGCCTCTGGATCAACTATGGAATTTGCAGGAAGAGCTCTAAACCACGGCCTTACATCTCCATTTAAACTTTGGACAAAAATCTTCATTCTTATATGATCATCATCTATTTCGTATCTCTCAAAATAGTCCTGCATTTTCTTGGTATGTTGCAGGGCTGTGCAAGAACCAGTATCATCAAAATATGTGATTTTGGTTTGATAATCCTGAGGCATAGCCCCTAGATTTGCAGGTAACTGTAAAGGTGCATAACGATTCGCCATATTTTCCAGGAAAAATGGAACAGCAGGAAGAAACAGAACAGCTGGAACAGCGGGGATGGAAGAGGAAATAATAGAAGGAGTTGGAATATAGCTTTGCTGAATTGTTTCAGAGGAAACTTAAAGATTTTCTCTTTCAGGTCCGTTCCTCCAGTGGAGTCTTGATTGAAAATGATGTGGAGTCACCAGGTGGATGACTTAAATTTGAAGTGCCTGATCTCTGTCCACCATCAAAGATCAGAACTAAACATGAAAAAGTTCTGAAGAAAAGGAGCACTTTCTCCAGAAAACGAGATTTCCTCTTTGGAGCTAGTTTCCAATTTGTTTCTTGGATTTTTCTGAGAATGTCCCCAGTGGAGTCGCCATTAATGTTAACACTCAGGTTGTCCCTTGGCTCCTTAAGGGATACGGCCGAGGTAACCACAAATCAATCTTTGGATTGCAGGTCCTAGCCTACCTGCAATCAGAGAGGGCTCTCTCTTTATAGTTTAGCTTTGTTGAGAATGATTTTAGGCTAGTTATGGACTTCTTTGGGTTTTGTTTAAGTTTTGGTGGGATGATTGATGTTTTCAAGTAGGGAGGCATGCATAGTGTGAGAGGTTCAAACCATTGGGCATGGAGTCATGGAGTAGGGCTTCTGGTGCGTTTTCTTGGTCACAAGAGGAATATAGAGCAGGATAGCTACACATGAAACAACATTCAAGCTAGATTAAAGATGGAATGAAGTCTAAAGAATGAAAGGCAACTAAGAATCTCTCATCCGGCTTAGCAGAGGGAAGATGAGTAAACTGTATCTAGGAGCAGTCAAGAATTCCTAAATAACAATCACACATGAATGAAATAGAGCAAATATGAGCCATGAGGAATTCATATTCATGCCTAAATCAGAAGAAAACATATAGAAGTCACAGAAACTGAGCATAGAATGCAGCCAAGCAAATTCTAAGCTAATCTTTCTTTCTGTAACTTAGATGGTGATATATGTATGATATAAGCATATATGAAGTGTAAACAGAGGTCAGAAACACTTATTGAGCCATGTAGCAGCACAAGAATTCTATAGTTCACTCTTCAGCCATTAATAACACAACGGACAGTCCATTCTCCAAGCTTTTCAACAGTCTTTGATTATAGAAATTATCAAACATACAGTGCGAGTCTCTCTTCTGGATTATCAACCAACCAACCCTTTAAACATTGAATCAGGGTGGTTTATATAGGGAAAATATCCCAAAATATCTATTACAGCAGATCTTAAACAGATCTGAGGGAAATGAGTGCTTTTTAATCTAAGTTATCCTGAAATAAATGCATAATGATCTATCTAAGTGCTTCGCTGGGCAGCTGCCTCAAAAAATGGGTAAATATCTATCCTTGTGGCTCTGTGCTGTTCATTTGGCCATAACTACGCATTGGTCTCTGATCTACCGCTTCCCAGGTGACTTTAATATCATTAACTGTGATCCGAGAGCTTTAAATGGCTTCACCGCTTTCTTTGACTTTGTTGGAGGCCATTCAATGTTCACCTGCTTTGGAAATAAAGATTTCCACTAAAAACACTTAACTGATACTCTCTGTTGTGACACTGATACTCTTTGACATGAATATGGGCTTTATCTTTCCTCTGATACTCTTTGCCGCTTCAATCGGGCCACTTTCTCTCCCCTGATATACTCGAAACTATCAAATCGCCTCTTTCTGTCCTTTCAAGGCAAAAATAACTGCTGCTGATGTCTTCCGTGGCCTTTGGAATGCTATCGGCACATGGCCGATCAAAATAATGCTAGACCTGAAGAAAAACTGCAAAAATGGAGGAGGAATGCATCCTGATAACAATGTTGGGCCGTGTTGGCTTCCTGGAGCAAAAACTGGGCTTTGGAGCGATCAGAAATGATCAAAAAATGCATGTTTTCCTTGACTGGGCGCGCACAGGCGCAGGCATGAAATAGTGCTGAAATGGGCCTTTTTTCCTTTACAAAGGAAAAGAACAAATTACACGCAAAAATTGTGAAAAAACATAGCGGGAGCAACACTGTTCATTAGATTAAATCCTGGCCATTGGATCTGGCGCGGGCCGATCCAACGGTCAGGATTAAATCGCAACATCGCAAATCGGCGGGGCGGAGGACTTTATATATATGGGAATGCCGATGGGCCGATCGCCAATATCGCTATCGGCGATCGGGAGAGGAGGGCCTTTTAAACATATGCATAGGCGATGCGATATGGGGGGGGGGGGGGGGGGGGCACCGATTAAATCAGGACCGTCAGATCTGAGGGCCCGATCCAACGGCTCTCGATAAGTCAGCGCATCGGCGATCACCGATATCGCATCGGTGGAGGGAGTCGGGGGCACACATATATGGCTTGGAACAATGCGAAACGCCGATTGCCGAAATCGCATTGGCAGGAACCATTTGGAGCACATTATAAAGGGCCAATATATGATCGCTACGACCTCCGACAGCGATATCGCGTCGGAGGGGGAGGAATGTGATCGGATGAATGTATATGCAATCGGCCAAGGCATAATGCGATTAGGGGAAAGCCTCTCCGATCGGAGGAGGGTTTTTGCTTATAAAAGGGGCTATTGCATGATCAGAGGGAGGTTTCCAATGTTTTTGAGGGATTTTTAATGATTTTGAAGGGTTTCTAATGCTTTGGAAGGGGTCCGAAAGCATGAAAAGAAGGATTTGTGCCTTGGAAAAGGTAAAACAAGGCCAAAAGATGGATTTTATACATTTGGAGGGGAATTTTATGCAATGGAAGAAGTCCAAATGCATTTGGAAGATGGTTAAGGAGGAAAAAGAGGGTTCTTACTAAGTTTCAGGCAAACTTAGTAATTCCCAAGCATACTTATGGTTATTTTTCAACCAGTGGAAGGGGATATGTACATAGAGGAGCTATTTATCTATATTTTAGTAGGGGGAGGGGAAATAGATAGGGATTTACATAATAAGTTAGAGGTTAATATGAAAATAGTGAAGAAAGCGCTAAGTATAGGAATCCTTAGGCTTAAGAGGGGAGATAGAACTTTGTAGAGGAAACATGAACACTCCTTGAGTAAAGCAGATCTTTACTAAGGGAAATGATATGAAACATGATGAATTAAAGAGATATCAAGCAGATCTTGACCTCTTTGGGGAAGTTAGTGAATGATTTGGGGAATAGGACGAAGGGGGAATTAGACATGCCTCGCTTGAGCTGCTCCGAATGGACTTTGCCTTGCAGTTGTGATTGAGTATATATAACACTAAAAAATATAAAATGGATCACAATTCTTTATTGTGAAGTCCTTCAAAAATGGAACTTTTGCAACATGGAAAAGATGAACATTTTTGGCACTTCCACTGTCAATCATGAAATATGAAACCTATTGCAATAGGAGGCTAACAGGCCATCTTGCTGCTACAGTACGTCGAGAACAACAGTCGGAGAGATTACTCGCCCGTACGATAAGGTAGTCGGGTTGTACGGCTAAGGGTACGGTTGATCCTCCTTAGTTAGAGCCCTGAAACATTGGGTCGAGTACTACTGTCAGACCCTTATGTATATTGCGATCTGTAGCACCTAACACTCCTTAAGACCATAGTTCCCTTTTCTATCTGGGGATCACACATCATCTCTACTGGATCAGCGCGCAAAGGGGTGCAGCAGCAGTAGACTTCAGTCCCGCAGTTCCGAGTTAGCAGACCAGCCATTCCGATCTATTAGATCCATCAGATCCACAGCAGCAATTTGTTCCGCCGCTCAGAGCTATCCGATCCACCATTCAGATCTCTCAGATCCACCTGATCTGAGTAGCTGTGTGGGGTTCCTGTACCGGGGCATGATTTTCGCAGGACTTTTGGTAGCATTGACATTTTGAGGATTCGGCTACTGCAGTATTCCTAAGGAAGGAGTAAAACTCCGTTAGGAGTTTTCAGGGAAAAAAAAAGTTCTGAGATCTCCCGGGGCGCTTATTGGTGATCTAGCCCATCAGAATTAGGACGACGAGCTGAGCATGGTGGTACCATTCAATTCTTAGTGAATTTTTTTTTTTTTGGGCGGTCCCAATTTTCAAAAACATCAGGTCGGTGCATGGTAGAAACTCGAGCTCAAGCTATGGCCAATGAAAGGATGGACAAACTTGAAGAATCCTTGCAATCCCTCCAAATTCAGCTTGACCGACTAAATAGCATGATCCTGAGCATAATCCCAACGGGCAAGGAGGAAGCCCATGAGGAAGCGTATATTGGAAATGGACACAGTGAGGGTGAGTCTAGCCACTCTCTTCACCTCGGGGGACCCCACCAACAATCCCGTCCGCGACCTCACAAGTTGGATATGCATAAATTTGATGGTTCTCAACCAACAGCATGGATAGCACAAATGGAGCAGTATTTCAATCTGAATAACATCTTAGATAATGAGACTGAGCTTATGGTGGGGAGCATGTACTTGGACAATGAAAGGTGGCAATGGTAGGAATGGCATCAACATTGCAATGGACCTTTTAAGACTTGGAACTCCTTCAAAAAAGCTCTTACAGAATGCTTTGACCAGGAATCTTCTTTTTTGGGTCATCTTACTAAGCTCCGACAGACTGGCACAGTAGATGAATATATTACAGCCTTTGAAGCCTTAGCCTTCCCCACTAGGGGTCTCTCAGATGTGTTCTACACGAAATGTTTTATCAGCGGTCTTAAAGAAGCCATAAAAGCCCACATCTTACTGCACCACCCTCCCACATGGACGGAGGCTTGTAAGGTAGCTCGTAACGTGGAATGTGCGTTAGCAGCCTAGTATAGTCGCCCAAATTTCACCGCTAAGGGTCACCCCCCACAGGCTCACAGCACGACTCAAACACTTAAGGTTCAAAAGGTGTCACCTGCAGAAATGGCCGAAAGAAGAAAGCAAGGATTATGTTACTACTGTGATGAAAAATACTCCCCAGGTCATAAATGCAAGGAGCCCAAATTTTTTCAAATTGATGCCATTGATTACAGCTCATCGAAGGAAGATCCACCACTGGAGGAACATGAGGCGGTAGAAGAGGACAACCAAAAGGACAATGTCCCTGACGAACCAGTTATTTCGCTGCATGCTTTAGCAAGGATTTCTTCACCTCAAACTCTCAAAATCAAAGGTTTTATTAAACATCGCCTAGTAGTAGTCTTGATTGATAGTGGAAGTACACATAATTTCATCCATCAAAAAGTCACGGAAGCAGTGCATTGTTTTGTACGAGCAGTTTCTAACTTCCAATTCCAAATTGCGGATGGGGGCACAATGAAATGTGAAGGCTGCTGTGATAATGTCAAACTTCAAATGGGGGATTATCAGTTGAAGACCCACATGTTTGCCATACACATGGGAGGGTGTGACATTGTCCTTGGTGCTGAATGGCTTCACACTCTTGGGCCAATCACAATGGATTTCCAGGAGTTATATCTGAGTTTTAAGCAGAACAACTCCACACATACCCTCCATGGATTCCAGGCGGGAGCTCCCTCTATCATCAGCTTGCATAGGATGGAAAAATTGCTAGAAAAGGGCCATCATGGAGTTATAGCTCAATTTAATGCCATCCAGGCAGTCGAAACCAAGTATCTGCCGATTCATCCTGAGATGCAACAGATTTTAAATAACCATCTGCCGGTCTTTGACAAGCCTCATGAGCTTCCACCCTCGAGAGGGGAACATGATCATATCATCACCTTGGTTCCAGGGGCCCAACCCCCAAATGTGCACCCATACAGATATTCGTTCACCCAAAAGAATGAAATAGAAAAAATAATCAAGGAACTTTTGGAAGCAGGTGTCATTCGTCCCAGCATTAGTCCTTATTCATCACCGGTGGTCATGGTGCTCAAGAAAGATGGGGAGTGGCGGATGTGTCCAGACTTTAGGGCCCTCAATAAGTTGATAGTCAAAGATAAATTTCCCATCCTGGTGGTTGACGATTTGCTGGATGAATTCAATGGGGCTCAATTCTTCACTAAGCTGGATCTTCGCTCGGGCTACCACCAAATTCGCATGAAGGAAGTCGACATTCCAAAGACTGCTTTCAGAACTCATGAAGGCCATTATGAGTTCCTGGTCATGCCATTCGGTCTTTGTAATGACCCCTATACTTTTCAGAGCCTTATGAACCACCTTCTCAAACCATATCTCAGAAAATTTGTCCTTGTCTTCTTCGATGACATCCTCATCTATAGTTGCACTTGGGCCGCACATCTTCAGCATGTAGATCTACTCTTGCAACTGCTCCGCAAGCATAAATTATTTGTCAAGATGTCCAAGTGTTCATTTGGCATGGAAGAAGTTGAGTATTTGGGCCACATTGTGGGGCGTGAAGGTGTCAAGGTGGACCCCAAAAAGATCCAGGCAATGCAGGATTGGCCTCAACCTAAGACCTTGAAGAGCTTGAGAGGATTTTTGGGTCTCATAGGCTATTATCGTAAATTTTTCCGCAATTATGGTCGCATAGCGAAGCCCCTCACTCAACTCATGAAGAAAAATTCCTTCTTCTGGAATGAGGACGCACAACAGGCATTTACAGCTCTCAAAAATGCCATGTGTTCCACTCCAGTCTTAGCACTACCTGACTTTACCAAATCTTTTGTCATTGAATGTGATGCTTCGGGTATGGGTATTGGGGCGGTCTTAATGCAGGAAAGGCAACCTTTGGCCTTCACAAGCCAACAACTAAGTGGGAAGAATCTGGGCCAATCTACCTATGAGAAGGAAATGATGGCCATTTTACATGCAGTAGAGACCTAGCGACCTTACTTATTGGGGCGACGTTTCCAAATCTGCACAGACCATCACAGTCTTAAATATTTTTTGGAGCAACACCTATCCTCCCCACAACAAAATAAATGGCTTGCAAAAATGTTGGGATATGATTATGAGATCATTTACAAGAAAGGGCAAGAAAATAGTGTAGTAGATGCATTATCTCGCCAATTTGAGGAGGGAAGTACCCTGCTAGCAATTTCCCTTCCCATTCCAGAATGGATTGAAGAAGCTCGCAGGGAATGGTTTTCACATCCAGGGCTCTCCCAACTCATTTCTCAATTGCAGGTGGATCCAAATTCCACCAAGGGATACTCGTGGTAGGATGAAATTCTTTGCTATAGGGACAGAGTTGTAATACCACCAACATCCACCCTCAAAAGTTGCATTTTGGCAGAATTGCACTCATCCCCCATTGCAGGACATTCAAGCTTTCAGAAGACGTATGCTCGCACCAGAAGATCATTTTTTTGGACAGGCATGAAAAAGGACATCCTCACTTTTGTAGCAGAATGCGATGTCTGTCAACGCCACAAAGGGGAGACTGTCAAAGCACCAGGCACATTACAACCGTTGCCCATCCCGGCAGCAATATGGATGGAGGTTTCTATGGATTTCATTACAAGTCTTCCAAAGTCAGGAAACAAGTCAGTCATCATGGTGGTTGTGGACAGACTTTCGAAGTATGCTCATTTCTATGCCCTACCCCACCCGTTTACACCGACTTTGGTCCCTCAATCTTTCATGGATCAGATCTTCAAATTACATGGCATGCCCACTTCTATTGTGTCCGATTGCGACCCGATCTTCACCAGTAATTTTTGGCAGGAACTCTTCAGGCTACAAGGTACCCAGCTAAAACTCAGTACTTCTTATCATCCACAAAAGGATGGTCAAACGGAAGCTGTCAACAAATGTCTGGAAACCTACCTTAGGTGTTTCACTTCAGAAAAGCAACATCTTTGGGTACAATGGTTACCTTTGGCTGAATGGTGGTATAACACCAACTATCATGCCACCACCAAAATGACTCCCTATGAAGCAGTATATGGTCAACTCCCTCCTTCCCCTACTTCTTATATCAAAGGGGGCTCAAAGGTACAAGCAGTGGATCAACTCCTACAAAACCACGCAACCATGCTTGCCCATCTTAGAGAGAATCTTCATCAAGCTCAAAACTGCATGAAGCAACAGGTAGACCAGCATCGCTCAGAGCGCCAATTTCAAGAAGGGGATCAGGTCTTTTTGAGGCTGCAACCATATAAGCAAACATCACTCAAAGATAAGGGTTGTCAGAAACTATCTCCAAAATTCTACGAACCATATCAAGTACTTCAACGCATTGGAGAAGTCGCCTACAAGCTAGCTTTGCCACCTACTGCAAAAATCCATCCAGTTTTCCATGTCTCATGCCTCAAGAAAGTGATTGGGAACAATTTCAGAATTCAAACCAGTCTACCTGAATTGGACGAGGAAGGGTCAATCTGGCTCCAACCTGAACAGGTCCTAGACACATGAGAAAGGCATCTGCGTGGCCGCATGATTCGGGAAGTTCTCGTCAAGTGGAAAGACACCTCGCCGGAAGATGCAACTTGGGAACCAGCCACTATTCTTCAGCAGTTTCCGCAGCTTCAGCCTTGAGGACAAGGCTATTCTTAAGGGGGAGGGCATGTTAGGGTCCCACCCTAACCCCCTTATTTATGTAGTGGGATCGAGTCATAGTAAAGAGTCAATAAAGCCCATATTAATAATTGTAAGTGGTTAACCCGCAATTAATGACGGGACCACAGTTAGTTGCAAATGGGCCATGGTATTAGATAGATGGTATTAATAAAACCCATGGTATTGATCCATGGTATTGCATGTATGAGTCATATATAAAGGATAGAGACTCCCTGCGAGGAGCATCGTGTCTTATTTCTGTATCGAGCTCTGCTCTATTGGAGGTTGTCCCCTCGAAGAGGCCAGTGAACATTGCTTTCTGAATAATAAAATATTTTCTGTTGTCTCTCACTATTCTATGTTCTGGG
This sequence comes from Pinus tabuliformis, assembly GCA_031772625.1. Taxonomy (NCBI): domain Eukaryota; kingdom Viridiplantae; phylum Streptophyta; class Pinopsida; order Pinales; family Pinaceae; genus Pinus; species Pinus tabuliformis. The sequence continues at coordinate 561,132,271 of CM062809.1, read as the reverse complement.
TATCTTTCTTTGCATATTCTGTATTTGGGTATATTTTGCAGGTTAAGAGAATAACAGAATGACTACTCAAAAAGTTGTGTGCAGTCTGCTACTGCATTGTCAACTGCCACTACTACTTCTATGATAGCGGTCACCCGCTGCTCCTTTACTTCTAGTAGAGTTGAAGGTTGGGCCTTCAACTGTAACTCTGTGATCTATAGGTTCAACTCCAAATTAACCCTCACCATTTTTGTACGAGCATTGCGCACCCCCATGGCCAACTTGTGGACGCACACCTCGACTGGTTCTTCCTCAAAACCATTCAGCATGCCTCCTCAACGACCTGCATTATATGCTTGTTTTGGTTGGTTGCCTCAGTCACAATGATGATGACAGAGTCTCGTTGTAGTGCCATCTTCTCATTGTTAATGCGCTTCTCACTAATCACCTAGAGGGCACAGTGCTCACGGGCCCTCAGCTCTACAATCACTCCATCCTGCAAGAGGTGGAGTGCTTCACCAGGGAGTGTTGCTAGATTCAACCCTACCCCCTTAAGGGTGCTAACAGTGGGTCTGTTAGCTTCATTCTCCATGGTCAGTGCTCCATCAGGCAAAACTATCGCGCTGGAGGCCTTTGCGCGCAACATCTTGACAGCCTCTGAAGTGCCAATAGCAAGGTTAGTAGACATTGTGCCAGCCTGTGACATGTGGGTCTATAGCTCCTGTAGACGTGTTTAGAGAGCCCCCAATACTAGTTGTTGTTGCTGCTCAAACTATTGGAGGGCCTCCGTGGTGACATCCCGCACCGTGTCACCAATTTCATGCAAATTTCCCTCTGTGAGGGTGATTGGGCCCAATGATATTTTAGTATCCTTAGATTTCTTCCTAGACCCTCCTTTCTCCTACTCCCTTGGACGCTTAATGCGGGCAGACGTCGCCTATGGGTCCACGCCATTCTGTTATGTTTGCTCGTTCGACTCCTCCTCTATCTCAGTTGAAGGTGACCTTGTGCCTTTGTTAGATCCTCGCTCTGTTCCTCCTGTTTTCTTCTCTACCTGCTGAGCGGGATCGCACTCCGCCTAGGCCGTGTCAGCGGCCTCCTTCTTTCTCTTTTTGGCCAGCTGCGTCATCTTTAGCTTGGCCTCCTCCTACTTTGTCTATGTGGCTGACTTGCTCCCTCCCACCGCCAAGTCTATTGTAGTGTGCCACTCTTCTAACCATCAATCAAGTACTACATCAATGGCGTCATCCGTTGCTAGGTAAAGAAAGTCATACCATTTCTGCATAGGGTCCTTCCATGCCCTGATGGCCACATGGTGAAAACACCATAGGCGAGAACTGCAGTTTGCGCTTGATGGCCATGTGGATGTTCATCTTCATCAAGATCCAGAATATCTTGCTATCCTTTATTCATTGCACATCCTTGGTCGCCCACAGTGAAGTGTACTTCGCTGCTTCTGGTAGGTCTAGTGTGACTGAAGGGGATTAGCTTTTCTCTGGAAGCTCCCATGCTACCAACACAATCGACAGTAAGAGCCATGCATAGCGGTGTTATCACTTAGGTTGTTCCCCAAAAGATCTTGAAAAAAGGGAATATGGCTGAGGTAACCACTAACCAGTCTTTTAGCTGCAGATTCTAGCCAATCTGCAACCAGAGAGGGCTCTCTCTTTATGATTTAGATTTGTTTTGTTATATTTTAGGCTAGTTATGAAGCACAAGTATTTGTTTGGTGTTTGGAAGGTGACATTCAGTAGAACAGGGCTGCAATATGAGAGAAGTTCAGACCATTGGGTTGATGGAGTCCAATGAAAATCAACCTCTGGATATGGTCTCTTTGGCAAAAGGAGGTACTACAAAGCAAGATAGTCAGACACAGAACAAATTCTTAGCTGGAATAAGATGAAGTGAAGTCAGGAAATAAAAGGCAATTAAGAATATTTCATTATGCTAAGAGAGGGAAATTGAATAAACATTACCAAGGAGCAGTTAAGAATTCCTTGATGACATTTAGAGTGAAAGAACCAGGGAGACAAGAGCAGTCAAGAATTCTTGCCTATGCTAGTCCTGTAGAAAACATAAAAATTGACAGGAATTGAACACAGAGTACAGTCAAGTAAATTCTGGGTTATTATTTTTTCCTACAATTAGAACATGATATATAGATGATAAATAAACATAGGAACATTAAAACAAGGGTAAAAAGACTTATTGATCCATGAAGTAACACGAGAATTCTGCAACATATTCTTCTGCCATTAATTCCACAACAGAAAGTTCACCAGCAAAGCATTCTAGCAATCTTTATTCAGAAAGTTTCTCAAAATTATAGCGTAGGTCCAGAATGATGTTCACCAACCAACAACAATACATCTCTTGAGGAGGTATTTATAAAAAGAGTTACAAACTATCTCATAGACAAAATATCAAGCATTAACTTCATCCATCTACTTCCTTAAAGGCAGTAAATGGCATTGGAAAGAGAGCGCAATGAATGCAGGAGTAACTTGAGTTGTGTTGGCTGCCTTAGGTGGTCTGATATCTTTGACTTTTTGACTTATCAAGTCGGTTGGCAGTTGTTTCTTTATCCTGCATTTCTGCGTTGCTGTCCTGGCCCTTCCATTTGTGCCCGATTTCTCTTTAATGCATTTTGGCGTGAACACCTTCCTTGCTGTCTTCATATTTATGATGGGTGGCACGCGCATTAAATTCGATTAAATGCAGACAAATAAAAAGAATTAGTGCCAACACTAGCTTGGTAAAATCTCCAACATGCCCTGCCACCATTGATCTGTTGGCAACTGGTGTCTTTGTAGTTTAATTAATGATTCATTAGCTTCAGTATACCTGTAGTAATTGGGCTGGACTTCAAAAAGATGTGTCATCTCATGTTCAATGTAGAACAAATTTTCTAATTTGTCATATAAACTCTATCCAGAGAGAGGCACTGTCTCTTCTGAAATGCTTGATGATGCTGTAATTTGATTGGTAACATAGGTATTTACCCTGTGAGCATACTGTTCATGTGTTAACAGTCTCCCATTGCTGGTCAATAAGCTGGGTAACCCTTTGCTCTGCAACACTGCAAACTTTTCTCTGAAGGCATTTATTTTTGTCTGCATTTCTTGGCACTTTCTTTCTAAAGTTTGTACGAAATTCCTCATGGTCAGCACCTTTTTCACTGTCAAAATTGTACCTGTTCTGTCCTGAATATCTAGAGCTACTAGCTACTCTCTGGTATGAGTATTCAAAAAATGAATTAGTTTATTGGCATGTTCAGGCTTGTTTGCTAATAATGCTCTAGCATTTTGGGTCTCAAATTGAGCTATCCCTATTAATTCAATCTGGTCATGAATAGTCTGTATTGATGTCCATTTATCAGTGATGGACTGGCCAATTTTAGTCCACAAAATTGTTTTGATTTCTGCCAGAGTTTTGTGAAGAGTAAGGTTCTTCTCCAAGGCTTTTACCTTATTTTCCAGGGCCTTTACTTCTCTTGTTTTCTCAGCCACAATTATTTTTGATTTATCATAATTCACCTCTATCTTGGCCAGTTTTTCTTTAGCTTCCTTTAGCTCTGCCATTTGGAGTTCTAAAGCCTTTATTTCCTTCATCATATCTTCCATGCTCGGGCTAGTATCTGGTACTACTGTAGTTGTGGCTGTAATTGTTGTTGGAGTTGAGGTACCTGCTATTGATTTTGGAACAATGGGAGGGACTGCTGCTGTGACTGTAGGAGGAGCAGTTGTAAGAATTGGAGATGTATGAGCTGGCTGAGAGGCCAACTCTCCCTGTTTTCCTTGCAGTGCTGCCTCCAATGCTTTCTCTATTTTTTCCAGTCTCTCATTCATCCTCATTAGCAAACTCACCACATCCTCCTCTTCTTTCTGTTGTGCAACCTCTGTGGTTTGAAGGTGCATGGTAATTGGCAGCTTGAGCTGCTTCCTGAGGGCTGTAATATCTTCTTCTTTCTTTTTTATTAAGACTTGTATGCCCTTGGGATCCTTGGGATCATGTCCCAGCTCATTAATAATTTCCTCCAAGTATTTGATCCTATTATCCTTGGCTAATGAGGAGGCCTTTTCCAATTCCAATTGGGTAGAAGTATTGTGCAGTGAATTCTGTAGTCTGTGAGCCAATAATGCTTTGTCTGCCAAGGTGGAGTATACAATTTCTCCGGTTTGTTTATGTAACTTAATCTGGTCCATTGGGTGGATGTCTTTAGAGAGAACTTCCAGATTGGTCCTGATATAATCAGCAGCTGACTGTGGCTGCTGCGTTGTAGGCCTAAAGTGACTAAGGGTCATTTTCCCTTCTTGGATATCATAGGCTGCCATTAGCCTTTGTTGATTGGTGGGAGCCATTCTCAGCAATTAATTATAAAGTTGGAACCTTACTGGCTCATTTCCGGCCTTTATTTCAGTGAATGCTTTCTTGATATCCGAGCCTTGCTTGCTCTGTTGCTTGGTGGATGTAACCTCCACACCATGCTACCTCTCTTGCTCTTGCTGATATGAGCTAGTTGATGTTTCCAAAATTGGAGGAGCCGACTGTTCAGTTGTTTCCTCACCCATTAAGTTGCCTGCTATCTCTTCCACTAGTTCTTCTTTAGAGTAAGGATTCAACCTTTACCTCTTTTCCCCTTGTTGTTCTGTTGATCCACCTGTAGGTTTCTCCTCTTGCCTGTCCCTTTTCATGGCTCTTTCCTCATTGAGAGGAGTTTGTAACACAAGGATTTCAGGTACCTTTGTTTGCGTTGAAGGGCCTTGCCCCTTTGATGCATCTGGCTGATCTGCCATTGTTTCCTACTCTGAATGTAGTACCTCCTTGCCTTTGGATGTCCCTGCAGGTGGAGTACTCTCTTGGGCAGGTTGTTGAGAAGTTGTAGCAGACGATGTGCCCGCTCCAATGTGTTGAGGCAATATGAAAGGGACTTGTCCAAAAGAGTCCAGGTCAAGTGTTTGTTCAAGCTCTTTCATTTCTTTTTCTAATTTCTCTTCTTCAGTAAGCTCTTCAACTAGTGTGCCTTCTACCCAATCCTGTTGATTAGCATATTGTTCAATTTCAGGGATTTTGTGGTGCACATATCCTGTAAGCTTGTTTTTGACTCTTCTAAAACTTATGAAATGTTCAGGGTCATATGGTGACCATTGAAAACTTTGTTTCAGCATAAGTTGATCTCTTAATATCTTGTCTGCTTCCTCCCAGGCTTCTTCCCTTTTATTGAAGATAAAAGGGCCCAATTGATGTCTTATCTTGAGCTGTGCTTTTTTCCTAGCACCATAGAAATGAGTCAAATCTGAACTATTGAATTGCCGGTAGTATTCTAGGGCAAAATGTCTCATAGGGACATACTTCAACAGCTTGTAGGGAGTTAATTCACAGCCATAAATCCTGATCACTATGTGGTTTTGGTAAAAATACCAGTCACCAATACTGTATTCCTTTGAGAGATGTAAAATTTTCTGCATTTCAGCAGAGAGCCTGGCAGGAGGAGTTGTTATCAACAAAGAAGTGGTTGGATATATGAACAGGTCAATGAACTCACAATATGTATAAGGGGAATGGTGGACCTCATGGAATACTGAGGTCCAGAAAATCACAGACCTCCTTTCACCTTTGAGGTCCAATTTTTTAAGAGGAATTTGGAAACTATCAGGTTGATAGTACAGCAGCAAATGATATATGTAGGATGTGTATTTGAACACTCTTTCTCTCTCCAAATTCATGAATTGCTCATGGATTTTATTTGCTATGAAGGTGGCATAATCATACTTGACAGCAGGGGGCTGTCCTGGAGTGAATATGGACATCAATACTAAAACAGTTTCATCAACATACTCACTGGTTTTGAATCCTAAAATGTAGGATATCATGTCTATAATGAGTCTCCCTGCCTCATTGAACCAGACTTGGAGATAAGGAGGAGGCTGGTCAGGCTGGCAATTTGGTTTCATAAACAACTGAGCAATTCTGGTTATCTCTGAGCTGGGCAGTTTGGCACCTTGGTCAAGCAAGAATTTCATGGTGAGAGGAGCCAGAGGCTGAGTTGGCTTAAAGTTCAACATCTCATTTATGGATTGAGGAGTAATATAGAAGAGTACAGTCCTAGATGGAGCCATAACTGCTCTTTGTGTGGGTTCATAATTTGCACAGCATAAATGGATGAAATCAGGGAGCACATTCACTGAAGGGAGGTAATAGATAGGCATGTTGGATTCCCAAATTCCCAAGACATCAGTGCTGCTTCTGTAGCTATTTCTAATTTCAAAAAAGGCTTGCAGGTGAGATTTGTAACCCATCATATCCTTAATTTGGAAGTCCCTGTTAGAAAGGGGTATCCATTCCAATTCCTTATGTGGTGCATTCAAGGGGGAAACATTCAAGGCCATTGGAGCTTCCATGGTTCATTGTCTGTGTTTATAATTGAAATTTGGGTCTGTGTAACAACAAAAAACAGAGTACTGGCACTAGGGTTTTTCACAGGAATTTCGCAAACTGAGTTTTATATAGAAATGGCCTCACTGGGTAAAATTCAAAGGAAAGACAAAGTCTGCAGAGTTTAATTGGGAAGCTGGATAAAACAGGGGAAATGGTGCTCTTTTGCAAGTGAGTTTGACAATTTTAACTCAATATTTGGGCATTTTTGAAGATTTTTCCGGCGGAAATGGGCTTGAATTGTAGTTTAATGGGCAATTTGCAGAGGAGAATAGAATTTGCAGGTTTTCCTTGAAAGAATGGGTCAAACAATGAATTAAAATGTAGAGGTTTGCAGGCAACAGCGCATTTTAACTCAAATTTTAGTTCTTCAGGTAATTTTAACAGAGAAACTTCAGAAAAACATGGTTTACGAGCGAATATCGGGTAAATACTTGTTTTACAAGGGTCTGGCACGAACTGTGGGTACAAGACGGAGCTGAGGGGGCTGAGTTTGCAGAGTGAATTCCCCTGGGTGGCGGACTGGAGCGTTGGTGGCAAATTCGTCGTAATTTGCATGCACAGTCTCCGCAATACAACGAATAGAAATGAACAAAAAACCATCACTTTCACGACTTTTTAACAAAATTTGGGCTTTTTCGGGCTTTTTGGTGCTTTTTGGGATGACATCATCATGACATAAATTTTGTCCTGTAGCAGAGTATGGAAGGTGACGTGGCGGATGACATGGCGAATGACATGGCAGACATGGCGGACGGAATAGTGACGCGGGCGCTGACGTGGGCAGATGACATGGTCAGCGGGAGGCGGGAGCGGTTTGTGGTTTCTATCGCACCGCCCTTTGTACGATGGTGGTTTGTGGCAAAATGGACACAATGCAATGGGCTGACGACACGCATCCCGGGGTACGGCGGGAAAACTGCTTTTTATCAGGCACTAATCTTCATACATTGGAGCGGCTCTGATATTGATGTGAGCCGTTGGATGGGGAGGGCCCAATCCAACGGTTGACAGGAGGGTAAGTTGGTGGTGGATTATAATTCAGAACCCGCGCATTATTTTAATGTTTTTAAATGTTTGCGGGGTATAAACCTTGGTTAACAGGGTTTTATATAGTTTATGCGGGCGGCTTTGGTTTTTGTGGGTCGGTTATTTAATTAACCAAGATTTAATTAAATCCCATGGTGTATGCATGCACGGGGAGGGTTGTTATAAGGTGCCAAATGAACCTATAACTCCCGAAACTTTATGGTGTATGGCTATATTAAGCCAGGGGTTGGGATATTTAGATTTTTAGGGATTTTATGTATTTTTACATAGTATGGGAAGGGAAAAGTTTAAATAGGTGCTATATAATAGAGTTAGGGTGTTAGTATGGTTTTGTAGATAAAAACGCTAAGTTTATAAAGTAATAACTTAGGTTTATAGAGAAATGAAAGGGAAATGGAGTGATTATTTTACATAAAAAATGTGGCTTGTTTTGACCAAGTAAACCCAAAGTTTCACTTAGTATTTCTCATAAAATAAAATGAGTTAGGACCACTGAGCAGATCCCAATGTCCTTGGGGGGATGTTAGTAAGTGTTCTTGAGGAAATGAGAGGGGAAATCAGTCATGCTCCACTGAACTGTAGCCACTTTGCCAGGATGTTTTTGATACTCATGAAATAGATCATATTTATCAGGACAAAACTGATCACCAACCTGCTACTGCAACACTAGAATTACTTACCCATTCTGCTACACCTAACATTTTTTCTTCATCTTGTTTGGGTGCATTTGAACTAGAAAACCCTTTCTTTCCTTTTCTTTTGACTGCCCTCCTATCTAAGTCTTCCCTTATCTCTTCTAGGGGCTCAGATTCAACTGTTGAGCACCCTTGTTTCTCTACCTAGCTAGTGATCTGCCAAGCTTGAACTGTTTGAACAGACCTTATTCTCTAATGCTAAAACAAGAAATTTAAACATGGACTAGCCAAGATTGAGCTGTTGGGCCATCCTTCAAGTGTGACAAATTCACTGATTGCATGATTTGAAATTCTTTGCAACAAGTAGTACAGTAGTGGCATTTTGACTAGCACACTTTCCTGGTCTTCTTTTGGGGTTCATTTTCTTTCTTTCTTGACCAATTCATTTTTATTGCCCTTTGATTTTTCTTTTAGGGCATACCCTCTTTACATTTTTTAAATTTTTTTTGTTTTTTGGAAAATACAGAATCTTTGCAGCATGGAAAGGATGATCATATTTGGAATTTTCATAGTCAATCATGAAATATGACACCTATTGGTATAGGAACCTAACAGTGGCTCCACTTGGGGATGGCTTTTCCAGGTGAAAAGCCAAGAACATCAGGTCAGATGGCCTTGCTTTCAACTCTTGCTGTAATCTGCAACTTCCTTTTGCTGTAGACAGACAAACTGAATCTTTGTGGCACGTATACACTTCTCATGAGATGATTTGAACAAAATTACGGTTCTGTCTTTGCTGGTTTGTCTGAGTATTTGTGATCATTTTTTTTTTTTTTAGCTCCCAAGTTTTCTTCTTGATTTCTTCTGCTAAAATCAACATATACAAAAAAAGGTGGCACAATTCCTTGGTTTTCCCTCAAAATTTGTTGCGTCCTATTCCCTATCTTATTGCTGTAATAAACTGCTAAAATAGACACTATTTATGTACAAAATACAGTCCTATTATATTAACAAATAGGATCAAAATAATGCTTGAGCATTCGCCCATTGACTGGCCCTTCCTCAGCTTGTGTACCATCCAAACTTCTCAAAAAATAGGTGTTATTTCCTTGTACAGCCTGAATGACAAAAGGGCCTTTCCATAGGAAATCAAACTTGCCATGTTTTCCTTTGTCTTCCCTCCTAGAATCCCACTTCAGGATTTTGTCTCCTATGAAGAAATCCCTTGCTTTTGTCCTTTTGTCAAAAATCTTCTTGAGTCTGTCTTGCAGAACCTGAGTTCTCTGATACACTTCCTCTCTAGTCTGCTGCAAGTGAATAGTTTGATTGATTCTTCTCTGAATATTATTGGGTTCTACCTGTATTTCTTGCAGCAATTTTATCACAGGGATTCCCAGGGATGAAGGGAATATAACCTCCATGCCATAAACCAATTCATATGGGCTTGTTCCAATAGATCTTTTTGTAGTTAACCTGTCTGCCCATAATGCATTAACAAGCTTTTTGTGCCAAATTTTTTTGTTTTCCTCCAATACTTTCTTTATGATGTTGATCAAGCTTTTATTGGATGATTCAGCTAGACCATTACCTTGAGGGTAATAGGCTGTGGAGTGGCCTAAGGTAATATGGCACCTGTGGCAGAAATTGATCATTCTTTTGGATTTAAAGGCAGCAGCATTGTCTGTTATGATCTTTTCTGGACAGCCAAATCTAGATAGGATATTGGTTTCTAAGAATTGCATGATGGTTGAGTCATTGGCTTCCCTGCAAGGGATGGCTTCTATCCACTTGGTGAAGTAGTCTGTGGCAATTAAAATCCACTTATGTTGGCTAGAAGAGGAAGGGTGAATTTCTCTAATGAAATCTAAACCCCATTGTTGAAATGGTCTTTCGGTGGAAATGGGTTTTAGAGGTAAAGGTAGCAGTTTTATCTTGCCTTCAAAGATTTGGCATTTATGGCAAGAAATTACAAATTTCTTTACATCAGCAAACAAGGAGGGCCAATAAAAACCAACTCTTAGAATTTTGTCAGCTGTTGACTTCCAATACAAATGTCCACCACAGTCCCCTGCATGAAATTCCTTGAGCACTTTGTCAGTTTCATCCTGTGTTAGGAAATTGAGCAAAATACCTTCATGATTTTTCCAAAATAAAACATTATCTATAATACAAAACTTTGAAGCTTTCATTTTTACGAATCTCTTTTTAGTTCTGGATAACCCTGGAGGAGCTTGCAGGTTTAACAATACATAAATTATATCAGCATACCAAGGTGATTGTGGAGTCGCAATCTCCTATTCGTTATCCAATTCATTGATGTCAAGGGCTTGAAAATTGGTTTCAGTCATCAATTTGGCTAATCCTTGTCCTTTTATCAGTTTTGTTGGCTTGATTTCAATGTCATATTCCAAAATGTTGGTTATCCATTTGCCCCTCTTACCTTCAATTCCTTCTTGAATCAGAATGTCCTTGACCACGGCATTTGGGACATAAGCTGTCACATGAGAGTACAAGATATAAACTCTGAAATCCTTGATGGCCTTTACAAGGGCATAGGCCTGTTTCTCCATGATTTGATATTTAAGTGGTGCATCTCTAAGTGCTTTGCTGAAAAAAGCGATGGGCTTCTCACATCCTTGGTCATATTTTTGTAATAGGACAACAGCAATAGTATGCTCAGATGCAAAGGAAAAGATTATAAAATCTCTATCGAACTTGGGGCTTGTGAGGACAGGTGTTTTAGTCAAAGCTATTTTTATTTCCTCAAAGGCTTGTTTAGCTTCTATTGTCCATTTGACTTTAGAATCTTTCTTCAGCATATTATTCAATAGTCTTATCAGTTCAGCCAAGTTGGGAATGAATCTTCTTAGGAAGTTGATATTTCCTAGGAAAGCTTGCAATTCTTTGATGTTCCTTGGGTGAGGCACTTGGAGGATAGCTTGTATTCTGTACGGGTCAATTCTGATGCCATCTTTTGAAATTATATGACCTAGGAGTTTGCCTTCTTCTAGGCCAAACAATGATTTCTTTGGGTTCAATGATATGCCATATTTTCTACAAATTAGGAACACTTGTCTTAAATGTTCTAAATGTTCTTGATCTGATTTGGAAAAAGCAGTGAGGTCATTAAGATATATGACTAAAAAATCATGGATCTCCTTTGCAAAGGCTATGTCCATTGCTGGTTGAAATGTGGCCCCTGCATTTTTAAGTCCAAAAGGCATTTTGACATATTTGAAGATTCCCCAAGGTGTTGTAAAGGCAGTTTTATCTTGATCATCTGGGTGAACTAAGATCTAATTGAATCTTGAGAATCCATCTAACAGTGAAATCCTAGAGGCCCCTACTACCCTTTGTAAAATGTGATCCATCTTGGGCAAGGGGTAATGGTCTTTAAGAGAAACTTTATTTAGATTTCTTAAGTCAACACACAATGTTATCTCACCCGTTTTCTTCCTAGTGGGCATTAGATTCGAAATCCACTCTGAAAATCTAATAGGTGTAATTATTCCAGCTTGGTACATTCTTTTGACTTCCTTTTTAATGAGAGGAAGGAGGACTAGATTAACCCTTCTCAGCTTTTGTTTAAAAGGCTTTTGATTTTCTTTTAAAGGTATTGTGTGTTGGATGACCAAAGTATCATAGGACTTAAGGTCCTCATAGCTCCATGCAAAGACATCTTGAAATTCTTTAAAGAGCTCAATGTATTTCAGTTTTTGATTTGGGGGCAAGGCTTTGGAAAATTTTATGATTTTAGGATTTTGTGCAGTTCCTATATTACAGTCCTCAATTTCTACATTTAGAGGCTGCATTTTTGGCTTTCTCGGAATATCATTTGAATCAAATATATCCTCCAAAGGAGTTAGGCCTGTGGGAAAAAAGTTATCTTTTAAATCAATTACTTCAGCTTCTCCTTCAACAATTTCATCAAGGCCCATTTGCTTCAGCTGTTGTAAATTTTTGCTGGAAAAAGTTGTTGGATGCAAAATATGATTTACTGTTTCAGCTGATATATTTTGCTCTGTTTTGTCTATTTGCTATTGATCATCAATGGTGCTTGTGTTTATGTTTGTGCTTGAGAATTCCTCTTTCAAAGTCAAGAAATTATTGATTTGGGTATCATTTTCAAACAATTTCTAATTTTTTACATTATCCGGGACAGCAGGCCTGTGTTTGATTTCAGCAGTGAAGTGGTGGTTGGGCTCAAATGGCAGCTTGCAAGTGCTGGCAAAAGTTGCCAAACTATGCGCATGTAAATTATGGTTTCTTGGGATTTTGGTGAGCTGGAATTCCAAGAAGGTGTTGAGTATTTCAATTGCTGCCCCTCTGTAAGCTCTTAGCCTAAGATCATTTGTAACAAAGTTTCCCTTTATCTGTTGGATAATCAAATCCGAGTCCCCTAGAATTGAAATCCTAGTTGCCCCTAGACTTCTAATCAGTTTGAGTCCCAGCAAAAGGGCTTCATATTCGGCCATATTGTTTGTACATATGAAATTCAGCCTATATGCATGTCCTTGAGCATGGTCATTTTTCATGTTGTGTATCCAAACCCCTGCCCCTGCTCCTAATTTGTTCACTGACCCATCAAACTCTAAGTACCATAAGATTTCTTGATTACCACTAGCCTTAGGAGTTTTGGAAACTTGCTCAGTGGGCAGATTTGGATTTTGTAGCTCATATGGTATGTGTTGTTCATTTTTTGCATCAACCACTTCAAGAATTTTTTGATCTTGAGCACTAGATTGTTCATTTATGTTCTTTGCTTGTGCTGATTTTAGGAATTTAACATCAGTTTTGGGACACCTTTTAGCATTGTATAAGATGAATGAATCCATATCTGAATGCATGGAATAGATGGGGAAGTTTTGGGGTTTCTCTTGACTGCTGACCACATATTTCATCAATGTTTCCCGATATAATCTCTTTGGCTGGCCAAAGACTAAAATGGTGGCATAGGACATGTCTAACTGCAAAGATCCTTGGAGTTTTGCACCCCAAGCTCTGGACAAAAGCATGCCATATTTAGGTGGGATGTCAGCTACCGCCACATCCATCAAGATAGTCTTGGCAGGGTATTGAACTAGAGATACACACAAATCTTTGATTAGGCCTAGACACCTGACTTGGCTGGAATCAAATGAAAACAAGTCTTTGTATGGTCTTGTGATATCTAGGTCCAATCTTTCCATCACAGACTTAGGCATTAGATTATGGGAAGCTCCTGAATCAAACATTGCATTATGTAGCACTTTGTCATGAATGTTTAAGCTCACATAGAATGGAGGAACTCCTCCATCTACTGTTTTGCCATTTTCTTCAGGACCAAAAATTAGTTCTGGTTGGTCATCTAAAACATTGACTGCATCTCTATTCTCTGATATTTGAAGTGACCTACTGATTTGTTCTCTGTAAACTTCATGTTTAGTCAATTTGGATAGTGGAATGGCTATTTTTAATTTACCTATTTCTGTTTCTAGGTTGAAAGGTTTTTCCACTTGAATCTTTGTATTCCAGGCAGCAAGGTTTTCCTTTTTTGTTGTGTTTTCAGTGGTTTTTTCTTCATTATGAGTGCTGTTATGACCTAAATCTGCTTTGAAATTGTTTTCAGGAGAGCTGTGTGCAATCTTTTTTGGAGGAAAGGATGTGGATGGTTGATCATTTGATGGTTGTAAGTCTGATATATCCTCAACCATAGGTTCCTTTGGGTTGAGGTCTGTTTTAACAGGGAGTTCTGTCGGGACAGTTTTATCCTTTGCTTTCTTAGGCTGCTTAGTATCTTTCAGCTTGTTAGGTTCAGGCACATCTATCATTCTGCTTCTTAATTTGTATTGTTTATGGACCTCATAGACCGCTGCATCATACCCTTCTCTGAAATCAAATGATTCTCCAGACTTGGTTTGAAATTGATTGAAATTATGAGCCTCTTGGTCATCTTGTGTTAGAAAGATTTGTTGCTCACTATTTAAACCCATTAGGTTGATTTGGGTGTCCTCTGTTGGCTCACTAGAGGTTGAGGCTTCGGCATAGTTCTCTTGAAATGGAGGTCTGATATTCTGATCAGGGCCAGCCTTCCCGGTGTTAGGATTTTGATTTTTTCTAAAGTTTGGATTCCTAGTGGTGTTACTTGGTTGACCCTCCCAAGAAGATTTCCTTTCAATGGTTTCTACTCTATCACCCAATCTATCCATGCCTTTGATGATTGCATCTATTTTTTGTTCAAATGTTGAAGGCTCTTCTTTAAAAGTAGCCATTCTCTCAGCGCTAACTCGGGCTCTTTTAGAGATCAGATTTGCCTCTACACTAACAGCTATGCTCTGCATGTCTTCCAAGCTGGCAAGAGCTCTTTCTCTTAGCTGATATGCCATGTTAGATTCAAATCCATCAGGGAATTTGATTAAGGCTAAGTCAGGTGGAGGTCTAAGGTTTTGAGGGATAGCATTGTACACATTGTTGAATCTAGCACAATAGTCTTGGACAGTTTCTTGTGGGCCTCTTTTTAAACTGTCATACTCTGATAGGATATGCAATGGGTCCTTCTTCTTTTCCCATCTGTTCAAAAAGGTTTGGTACAGGGCATCCAGATCAGCAATTGTGTTTGCACCAAGTGCCCTAAACCAGGTCCTTACTTCACCGGTTAAGCTTTGAACAAAAATTTTCATTCTGACATCGTTGTCATCGATTTCATAGTTCTCAAAGTAGTCCATCATTTTCTTAGTGTGTTGTTGGGATGTATAGGAGCCAATACCATCAAAATATGTAATTTTTCTCTGATAATCCTGAGGCATAGCCCTGGATTTGCAAGAAACTGCAGAGGAGCATAACAGTTTGCCAAATTTATAGGTATAAATGGGACAGCTGGTAGCACGGGGATAACAACTGAGATAAACAGAGTAAATGGAGGGGTGGAAGATGTGCTTTGAAGTGATGATGGTGAACTAGAAGAAGGTGTACCAACCATAGAAAGGACTGCTGGTTTTCTAGGAGTAAGCTCAGATTGGGTAAGGTTTTGCTAAGGTATATCATAGTTTAAATGAGCAGAATTTTCTGGATTCTCCTGTCTTCCAAGATTTCTAGATATCAACTTGGGATTTTCAAAAATGGCTGGCAGACTTGGATCAGGGTTTGATCTTGTGTACCAGACTTTTTTCCTTGGAGCCAGCTTCTAATTCTGTTTTTGGTATTTTCTGGAAATGTTTAAAGGACACTGTTTTTGACAATAATTTTCTAGGAAAGTATGAATCGTAAAAGTCTTGGATTTTCCTAAAGATCTTTTGAAAATAAGAGGAAACTGATCAAGTTTTTTGAGACAGCTGTATAAATCCTAATGCTAGACTAGAGATTGACTGAAGCAGCTTTTATTTACTCCTGTAAATGCACAACAAAAACAGTTTAAAAGGCTACTTGGCTAACTTCAAGCCCCATCTGTAGCTTTAGAAAATAGACAGCAGTAACAAATACAGTCATTCAGAAATCCCCAGTGGGGTCGCCAGTGATGTTATCACTCAGGTTGTTCCCCAAAAGATCTTTAGAAAAGGGAATACAGCCGAGGTAACCACTAACCAGTCTTTTAGCTGCAGATTCTAGCCAATCTGCAACCAGAGAGGGCTCTCTCTTTATGATTTAGATTTGTTTTGTTATATGTTAGGCTAGTTATGAAGCACAAGTATTTGTTTGGTGTTTGGAAGGTGACATTCAGTAGAATAGGGCTGCAATATGATAGAAGTTCAGACCATTGGGTTGATGGAGTCCAATGAAAATTAACCTCTGGGTATGGTCTCTTTGGCAAAAGGAGGAACTACAGAGAAACATAGTCAGACACAGAACAAATTTTTAGCTGGAATAAGATGAAGTGAAGTCAGGGAATGAAAGGAAATTAAGAATCTTTCATTATGCTAACAGAGGGAAATTGAATAAACATTACCAAGGAGCAGTTAAGAATTCCTTGATGATATTTAGAGTGAAAGAACCAGGGAGACAAGAGCAGTCAAGAATTCTTGCCTATGCTAGTCCTGTAGAAAACATAAAAATTGACAGGAATTGAACATAGAGTACAGTCAAGTAAATTCTGGGTTATTCTTTTTTCCTACAATTAGAACATGATATATAGATGATAAATAAACATAGGAACAGTAAAACAAGGGTAAAAAGACTTATTGATCCATGAAGTAACACGAGAATTCTGCAACATATTCTTCTGCCATTAATTCCACAACAGAAAGTTCACCAGCAAAGCATTCCAACAATCTTTATTCAGAAAGTTTCTCAAAATTACAGCGCAGGTCCAGAATGATATTCACCAGCCAACAACAATACATCTCTTGAGGAGGTATTTATAAAAAGAGTTACAAAATATCTCATAGACAAAATATCAAGCATTAACTTCATCCATCTACTTCCTTAAAGGCAGTAAATGGCATTGGAAAGAGAGCGCAATGAATGCAGGAGTAACTTGCGTTGTGCTGGCTGCCTTAGGTGGTCTGATATCTTTGACTTTTTGACTTATCAAGTCGGCTAGCAGCTGTTTCTTTATCCCGCGTTTCTGCGTTGTTGTCCTGGCCCTTCCATTTGTGCCCGATTTCTCTTTAATGCGTTTTGGCGTGAACGCCTTCCTTGCTGTCTTCATATTTATGATGGGTGGCACGCACATTAAATTCGATTAAATGTAGACAAATAAAAAGAATTAGTGCCAACACTAGCTTGGTAAAATCTCCAACATGCCCTGCCACCATTGATCTATTGGCAACTGGTGTCTTTGTAGTTTAATTAATGTTTCATCAGCTTCAGTATACCTGTAGTAATTGGGCTAGACTTCAAAAAGATGTGTCATCTCATATTCAATGTAGAACAAATTTTCTAATTTGTCATATAAAATCTGTCCAGAGGGAGGCACTGTCTCTTCTGAAATGCTAGATGATGCTGTAATTTGATTGGTAACATAGGTATTTACCCTGTGAACATACTGTTCATGTGTTAACAATCTCCCATTGCTGGTCAATAAGTTGGGTAACCCTTTGCTTTGCAACACTGCAAACTTTTCTCTGAAGGCATTTATTTCTGTTTGCATTTCTTGGCACTTTCTTTCTAAAGTTTGTACGAAATTCCTCATGGTTAGCACCTTTTTCACTGTCAAAATTGTACCTGTTCTGTCCTGAATATCTAGAGCTGCTAGCTACTCTCTGGTATGAGTATTCAAAAAATGAATTAGTTTATTGGCATGTTTGGGCTTGTTTGCTAATAATGCTATGGCCTTTTGGGTCTCAAATTGAGCTATC
Organism: Pinus tabuliformis; assembly: GCA_031772625.1. Classification (NCBI taxonomy): domain Eukaryota; kingdom Viridiplantae; phylum Streptophyta; class Pinopsida; order Pinales; family Pinaceae; genus Pinus; species Pinus tabuliformis. The sequence continues at coordinate 561,114,900 of CM062809.1, read as the reverse complement.
CCTATTAATTCAATCTGGTCATGAATAGTCTGTATTGATGTCCATTGATCAGTGATGGACTGGCCAATTTTAGTCCACAAAATTGTTTTGATTTCTGCCAGAGTTTTGTGAAGAGTAAGGTCCTTCTCCAAGGCTTTTACCTTATTTTCCAGGGCCTTTACTTCTCTTGTTTTCTCAGCCACAGTTATTTTTGATTTATCATAATTCACCTCTATCTTGGCCAGTTTTTCTTTGGCTTCCTTTAGCTCTGCCATTTGGAGTTCTAAAGCCTTTATTTCCTTCATCATATCTTCCATGCTCAGGTTGGTATCTGGTACTGCTATAGTTGTGGCTGTAACTGTTGTTGAAGCTGAGGTACCTGTTGTTGATTCTGGAAAAATGGGAGGGACTGCTGCTGTGACTGTAGGAGGAGCAGCTGTAAGAATTGGAGTTGTTTGAGCTGGCTGAGAGGCCAACTCTCCCTGTTTTCCTTGCAGTGCTGCCTCCAATGCTTTCTCTGTTTCTGCCAGTCTCTCATTCATCCTCATTAGCAAACTCACCACATCCTCCTCTTCTTTCTGCTGTGCAACTTCTATGGTTTGAGGGTGCATGGTAATTGACAGCTTGAGCTGCTTCCTAAGGGCTGCAATATCTTCTTCTTTCTTTTTTATTAAGGCCTGTATGCCCTTGGGATCCTTGGGATCATGTCCCAGCTCAATAATAATTTCCTCCAAGGATTTGATCCTGTTATCCTTAGCTAATGAGGAGGCCTTTTCCAATTCCAATTGGGCAGAAGTATTGTGCAATGAATTCTGTAGTCTGTGAGCCAATAATGCTTTGTCTGCCAAGGTAGAGTATACCATTTCTCCGGTTTGTTTATGTAACTCAATCTGGTCCATTGGGTGGATGTCTTTAGAGAGAACTTCTAGATTGGTCCTGATATAATCAGCAGCTGACTGTGGTTGCTACGTTGTAGGCCTGAAGTGACTAAGGGTCATTTTCCCTTCTTGGATATCATAGGCTGCCATTAGCCTTTGTTGATTGGTGGGAGCCATTCTCAGCAATTGATTATAAAGTTGGAACCTTACTGGCTCATTTCTGGCCTTTATTTCAGTGAATGCTTTCTTGATATCTGAGCCTTGCTTGCTCTGTTTCTTGGTGGATGTAACCTCCACACCATGCTGCCTCTCTTGCTCTTGCTGATATGAGCTAGTTGATGTTTCCAAAATTGGAGGAGCCTGCTGTTCAGTTGTTTCCTCACCCCTTAAGTTGCCTGCTGTCTCTTCCGCTAGTTCTTCTTCAGAGTAAGGATTCAACCTTTGCCTCTTTTCCCCTTGCTGTTCTGCCGATCCACCTGTAGGTGTCTCCTCCTGCCTGTCCCTTTTCTTGGCTCTTTCCTCATTGAGAGGAGTTTGTAACACAGGGATTTCAGGTACCTTTGTTTGTGTTGAAGGGCCTTGCCCCTTTGATGCATCTGGCTGATCTGCCATTGTTTCCTGCTCTGAATGCAGTACCTCCTTGCCTTTGGATGTCCCTGCAGGTGGAGTACTCTCTTGGGCAGGTTGTTGAGAAGTTGTAGCAGACGATGTGCCTGCTCCAATGTGTTGAGGCAATATGAAAGGGACTTGTCCAAAAGAGTCCAGGTCAAGTGTTTGTTCAAGCTGTTTCATTGCTTTTTCTAATTTCTCTTCTTCAGTAAGCTCTCCAACTAGTGTGCCTTCTACCCAATCCTGTTGCTTAGCATATTGTTCAATTTCAGGGATTTTGTGGTGCACATATCCTGTAAGCTTGTTTTTGACTCTTCTAAAACTTATGAAATTTTCAGGGTCATATGGTGACCATTGAAAACTTTGTTTCAGCATAAGTTGATCTCTTAATATCTTGTCTGCTTCCTCCCAGGCTTCTTCCCTTTTATTGAAGATAAAAGGGCCCAATTGATGTCTTATCTTGAGTTGTGCTTTTTTCCTAGCACCATAGAAATGAGTCAAATCTGAACTACTGAATTGCCGGTAGTATTCCAGGGCAAAAAGTCTCATAGGGACATACTTCGGCAGCTTATAGGGAGTTAATTCACAGCCATAAATCCTGATCATTGTGTGGTTTTGGTAAAAATACTAGTCACCAATACTGTATTCCTTTGAGAGATGTAAAATTTTCTGCATTTCAGCAGAGAGCCTGGCAAGAGGAGTTGTTATCAACAAAGAAGTGGCTGGATATATGAACAGGTCAATGAACTCACAATATGTATAAGGGGAATGGTGGACCTCATGGAATACTGAGGTCCAGAAAATCACATACCTCCTTTCACCTTTGAGGTCCAATCTTTTAAGAGGAATTTGAAAACTATCAGGTTGATAGTACAGCAGCAAATGATATATGTAGGATGTGTATTTGAACACTCTTTCTCTCTCCAAATTCATGAATTGCTCATGGATTTTATTTTCTATGAAGGTGGCATAATCATACTTGACAGCAGGGGGCTGTCCTGTAGTGAATATGGACATCAATACTAAAACAAATTCATTAACATACTCACTGGTTTTGAATCCTAAAATGTAGGATATCATGTCTATAATGAGTCTCCCTGCCTCATTGAACCAGACTTGGAGATAAGGAGGAGGCTGGTCAGGCTGGCAATTTGGTTTCATAAACAATTGAGAAATTCTGGTTATCTCTGAGCTGGGCAGTTTGGCACCTTGGTCAAGCAAGAATTTCATGGTGAGAGGAGCCAGAGGCTGAGTTGGCTTAAAGTTCAACATCTCATTTATGGATTGAGGAGTAATATAGAAGAGTATAGTCCCAGATGGAGCCATAACTGCTCTTTGTGTGGGTTCATAATTTGCATAGCATAAATGGATGAAATTAGGGAGCACATTCACTGAAGGGAGGTAATAGATAGGCATGTTAGATTCCCAAATTCCCAAGACATCAGTGCTACTTCTGTAGCTATTTCTAATTTCACAAAAGGCTTGCAGGTGAGATTTGTAACCCATCATATACTTAATTTGGAATTCCCTGTCAGCAAGGGGTATCCATTCCAATTCCTTATGTGGTGCATTCAAGGGGAAACATTCAAGGCCACTGGAGCTTCCATGGTTCATTGTCTGTGTTTATAATTGGAATTTGGGTCTGTGTAACAATAGAAAACAGAGTACTGGCACTAGGGTTTTTCATAGGAACTTTGCAAACTGAGTTTTATATAGAAATGGCCTCACTGGGTAAAATTCAAAGAAAAGACAAGGTCTGCAGAGTTTAATTGGGAAGCTGGATAAAACAGGGGAAATGGTGCTCTTTTGCAAGTGAGTTTGACAATTTTAACTCAATATTTGGGCATTTTTGAAGATTTTGCCAGTGGAAATGGGCTTGAATTGTAGTTTAATGGGCAATTTGCAGAGGAGAACAAAATATGCAGGTTTTCTTTGGAAGAATGTGTCAAACAGTGAAATAAAATGCAGAGGTTTGCAGGCAACAACGCATTTTAACTCGAATTTTAGTTCTTCAGGTAATTTTAACAGAGAAACTTCGGAAAAACAAGGTTTACGAGCGAATATCGGGTAAATACCTGTTTTACAGGTGTCTGGCATGAATTGTGGGTACAAGATGGAGTTGAGGGGGCCGAGTTTGTAGAGTGAATTCCCCTCGGTGGTGGACTGGAGCGTTGGTGGAAAATTCGTTGTAATTTGCATGCACAGTCTCTGCAATACAACGAATAGAAATGAACAAAAAACCATCACTTTCATGACTTTTTAACAAAATTTGGCTTTTTTGGGCTTTTTGGCGCTTTTTGGGATGACGTCATCATGACGTAAATTTTGTCCTGTAGCGGAGTACGGAAGGTGACGTGGAGGATGACATGGCAGATGACGTGGGCGGATGACATGGCAGACACAGCGAACGAAATAGTGACGCAAGCGCTGACGTGGGCGGATGACATGGTCAGCGGGAGGCGGGAGCGGTTTGTGGTTTCTATCGCACCGCCCTTTGTACGATGGTGGTTTGTGGCAGAATGGACGCGATGCAATGGGCTGACGACACGCGTCCTGGGGTATGGCGGGAAAACTGGTTTTTATCGAGCGCTAATCTTCGTACATCGGAGTGGCTTCGATATTGATGTGAGCCGTTGGATGGGGAGGGCCCGATCCAACGGTTGACGGGAGGGTAAGTTGGTGGTGGATTATAATTCAGAACCCGTGCCTTATTTTAATGTTTTTAAATGTTTGCGGGGTATAAACCTTGGTTAATACGGTTTTATATAGTTTATGTGGGCGGCTTTGGTTTTTGTGGGTTAGTTATTTAATTAACCAAGAGTTAATTAAATCCCATGGTGTATGCATGCGCGGGGAGGGTTGTTATAAGGTTCCAAATGAACCTATAACTCCTGAAAATTTATGGTGTATGGCTATATTAAGCCGGGGGTTGGGATATTTAGTTTTTTAGGGATTTTATGTATTTTTACATTGTATGGGAAGGGAAAAGTTTAAATAGGAGCTATATAATAGAGTTAGGGTGTTAGTATGGTTTTGTAGATAAAAACGCTAAGTTTATAAAGTAATAACTTAGGTTTATAGAGAAATGAAAGGGAAATGGAGTGATTATTTTACACAAGAAATGTGGCTTGTTTTGACCAAGTAAACCCAAAGTTTCACTTAGTATTTCTCATAAAATAAAATGAGTTAGGACCACTGAGCAGATCCCAATGTCCTTGGGGGGATGTTAGTAAGTGTTCATGGGGAAATGAGAGGGGAAATCAGTCATGCTCCACTGAACTGTAGCCACTTTGCCAGAATGTTTGTGATACTCATGAAATAGATCATATTTAATAGGACAAAATGGATCACCAACCTGCTTCTGCAACACCAGAATTACTTACCCATTCTGCTACACCTAACATTTTTTCTTCATCTTGTTTGGGTGCATTTGAACTAGAAAACCCTTTCTTTCCTTTTCTTTTGACTGCTCTCCTATCTAAGTCTACCCTTATCTCTTCCAGGGGCTTAGATTCAACTGTTGAGGACCCTTGTTTCTCTACCTAGCTAGTGATTTGCCAAGCTTGAACTGTTTGAACAGACCTTATTCTCTAATGCTAAAACAAGAAATTTAAACATGGACTGGCCAAGATTGAGCTGTTGGGCCATTCTTCAAGTGTGACAAATTCACTGATTGCATGATTTGAAATTCTTTGCAACAAGTAGTACAGTAGTGGCATTTTGACTAGCACACTTTCCTGGTCTTTCTTTGGGGTTCATTTTCTTTCTTTCTTGACCAATTCATTTTTCTTGCCCTTTGATTTTTCTTTTAGGGCATACCCTCTTTACATTTTTTAAAATTTTTTTGTTTTTCGGAAAATATGGAATCTTTGCAGCATGGAAAGGATGATCATATTTGGCATTTCCACAGTCAATCATGAAATATGACACCTATTGGTATAGGAACCTAACAAGCGGAACGTCTAGCTGAACTCCTTTGCTTTGTGATAGTTTGCTAGGAACTCTCTGTGAGATAGTATGCCTAATTGAACTAAACTCCTTGAGCACACTGAGCTGCTAGCGCGATGACAGGTCCCGACACCTCATCGGCACGACACTTTCTCATCACCTTCCCTGCTAAAATCTGCATAGCTACCTTTACAATAGGGTCACAGATGATAGATATGGAATATCCACGCGGCTTCTTCACCAACTTAAACTTCTCCTTCATGGCCTCTGCGAGGGCCTTCTCAGCACCTTTTCCACCAAATATCATGGCTGAATTTTCTCCTGTGTAGGGAAACTACGTGATCTTGTGGATCAATATATTAGTGATGGGTATTGGCTCCTCCAGCCACAGACACCCATCATGCACCCAGAATAGAAGCTGCTTGATGACCAATATTGTAACCGTGGTGCGGTTGTAGTGCAACACCCAAAGAAGGTTGAGCAACCCTACCTTATCTACTCCTCTGGGCCACCTCTGCAGCTCCAATGCGGTCATTCTGGTGGTGGTATAGATGATGCGGCACATCACCTACGCAGTTGCCAGGTGTGGGAACTTCTCATGATCAACCAAGTCCCAGTCTTTGAGTTTTAGTAGAGGAACCTACCCCAAGCATGGTCCTTCGAAGACAATTTCATCCGACAGTAGAGGGGTTTGCAAGGGGACCTTGCCCTCATCGATATCCTTTAGTACCTTAGCCTTGCCCTTGCATGGAGGGATGTACTCTAGCAATCGAGTGACAAGGTTAGCACCCTGGGCTTCAACTTTCTCCATATCTACCCACATCCTCATCATCCATCGAGATGTCTTTGATTTCTTCCTCCTCCGACTCTAAATTGATGGCTTTGCCCTTCTCCTATGTGGTGGGCTTCGGTGGGTTTCTTCTCGGTGATGTGCTCACTAGTATCATAGGGTGCTTTCCCTTTTTATCCTTCATGCTCTCCTTGGTTGGGGTCGGATTTGGTCTCGGTGTCCTTGGTGATTTGGGGACTTCGGCTAATAGTTCAGAAACCTCGGGAGCAGCTTCTTTGGCCTCCATCTCAATTTTCGGCACTGACTCCTCTGCTTCAGTATTTATAGCTTCTGTGGGTGCTGACATGATGTTCTGCAAGAACTCCTATGTCTCCTTCAGTAATGTCTCAAATACTAAACTGGCTATTAGAAGTTCAAAGTGCTTGCTATTCATGTGTTCCTAAGAACCCAACAACTCAATTCTCGAAATGCCAAGTGTTTTTTGCTGGACAACCACCTGTAATTTATAGGGCATTTTGAATTCAAATCCAACTTTTCCCCCCAAATTTAGTTCATTAATGCTGGATTGGCGACATATTTTCAAGGATTTGATCCATAAATTCCGTCTTAAATTCCCGTCTTCTGCTCCATTTGGCCACATTTCTACCGTAAAATCATGAACAGTGACTTTAACGGTCACTTTCTGGCCGACCTATGCAATTTCTCCTTGGGTAATGTAGCTCCCTTCGTGCTGCTGTGAACCCTATGAAACTTCCTTGTATTACACAATCCTCCAATCATGCAACTCCCCAACCCGGTCAGTATAGTTTATAGTCCCGTGCCTCCTTTCTGCTGCCTGCAGCACTAAGACTGTGCTACCTTCATAGAGTCACATGTCCAGACCACTGGTGTATGGCTTCAAGTGATTGCCATTCACCTTTCTTGGGAAGGGATCTCCATTCAGTTTGACCAGTTGTATCGCTCCTCCATCGGTAATATTCTTAATGACATAGGGCCCTAACTAGTGCATTTTGAATTTCCCTAGAACTTTATCAAACTTGATGTCATATAACATAACCAGGTCATTTACCTTAAAGGTGCGCAACTTAATGTGCCTATCATGCCATGCTTTTTCGCGCTGCTTTTGGACCTGTTGGTGAAATCTATCTAGAAATATTTCTTCTCAAGCTCAACCAGCTGCGTGAGCCTTTCTTCCAAGGCTCCACAATCCTTCATACCCGTCAGTGCCACTATGCACAAACTAGGCACAATGTATTCCATGGGAATTACTGTGTCAACACCATATACAAGCCTAAAGGGTGTTTGTCTAGTCAACTTCTTACATGTCGTTCGATAGGCCCATAGTACTGCAGGTATGCGCAGGTCCCAATCATTTTGCTGAGCATTGCAAACCTTGGTCAGTGCATTCTCCAACACTTTATTGAATGCTTCCACCATCCCATTAGACTGCAGGTGATAAGGCATGCTCTTTTGGTGATATACCTAAAATTCTTCTATCAGCACGCTAATCATCTCATTCAGGAAGTGCGTACCACGATCACTCATCAAAATCTTTGGACACCCGAATCACGTCAGTACATACTCAAAGAGGAACTTCGCAGCAGTTGCACTTGTGCAATCCTTCACAGGCTATGCCTCTGCCCATCGAGTCAAATACTCTATCGAGGTGATAATGTACCTCGCTCCCCTCTTCTTCCCTTGGGGCTGAATAGGTCCCACAAAATCTTTCGCCCATTTCTCAAAGGGTTGTAATGTCATCTGTGGATTCAAAGGCAGCTCATCCCTCTGAGATGGCCTGCCAATCCTTTGACACACATCACATGCTTTGAAATAAGCTTTTGAATCCTGATGGAGGGTTGGCTACCACAACCCTACGTGTAGAATCTTCTGCGTAGTCGCTCTTCCGGCATAATTTCCTCCCGCGGTGCCCCCATGAGCATTCGTGGGGATACTACTTCCTTCAAACTCTGGTACATATCATCGCAATATCTCATCAGACCCCATTTTGTACAGATGCCCAGCAATGATAGAAAAGTCTGTTGCGCACACCACTAACTCCTTCTTCTATTGGATGGTGTATCCTTCTAGGGTAGTTCTTATCGTTAGGAAGTGTATGATATCTTCAAAATGACCATCCGCAATGTGTACTGCAAATAGTTGCACGTCAGGCAATCCCTCCTCCAAATTAGTGGGCTCTTCCCCTATTTCGATGTGCGACAGATGGTCCGGTCCCGCATTTAGTTGTCCAGGCTTCATAATAACTTCAAAATCATACTCCTGGAACAATAACAACCACCTGCAGATTCTGCCCCCCAACGCAATGTTGGGCGTGGGATCCCCCCCAAGGCAAGTTTTGGGGCTTAAAGCCAAAGTTTTGACTAAGTCAGATGTAAAGACTCTGTGATTTGTGGGCGCAAAGCGCGAAGTTGTAATTGAGTCATAGGGTTGTCCACCCTTACTGTTTTAAATATAATGTCAGCTTGAGAGTTTTACCCATGGTCCACGGACCATGGGATTGTATAAATAGAGGGAGGCTCTAAGTGTAAAGAGGATCAATTAATCCATGGAAGATCTAATAAGGAAGCATTAAGTCTAAGTGTAGAGTCGTGTCTTTGGGTCGTAGAGTAGGAGAAGGCTCTGCAACTAAGTGTGCAGAGGCCTAGTAGTCCACATCTAAGTACGTGGACCCTTGCAGCTGAGTGCGCAGGTCAGGTTGAATCTGTAACTGATTGAAGCATTAATAAAGAGAAGTTTTACAATATTTATGTGTACCTTTTCCTTTTTTATGCATTGAAGTATATTGGGTATAAATTGCAAGTTTACTGTTTATTTGTTGTGCGAACTTATATGAATGTGCTAAATAAGTGAATATAATATAAAGTATCTCTTTACATGAAGATAACTAATTGTGATAAGAAAATAAGCAAGATCTGCAATGTGACTTGGGGAAATAGCGCAAATTGCTGCTTTAGTAGCGCAAAGCTCCTCAGCCCTGGCTAGGGTTGCGCGAAGTTGAGTATAATAAGGTGCAAAGGCCTCGCAGGTCAGGAAAGTGTGCGAAGTGACCTACGTGAAGGTATTTATAGTTGGACTAAATCAATCCCTCAAACACCTCAAGGGTGAGGAAACTTGCTTCCAGCATCCCCCCCATACTACTTCGGGTGAGACCACAGTCCGCGCTCCATGGGCTGTTGCTGAAAGGGCCAGTAGTATAGGGATTTTTTTGGCTAATTAACTTTGAACCTAGGTTAGGCCCCATCAAGCCAACAAATGGTTCCATTGTCGGGATCAGAATCTGCATAGAGTTGTCTAATGTCGTATCATTGGAATCCAAGTAAGAAATAAATTGAAGGTTGGTTGGGCAGGAGAATTCATGAGTTCATCGCATAGGAAAACAAGAATCCATGACTATCAAAGTAAAAGTGTTAGACTGCTACCTGTACATGGAGATCCATGAAATTTTCTTTGCATATTTCCCTACTGAGCTATACGAGTGGATCGTGAAGCTAGCAGATAGCCAAGGAAGGTGGAAACTCGACAATCCTATTGTGTGGACCCCAGAGTTGGTATGCAGATTGGAAGTATCGGAGGATAAGATCGCACGTGTTGTTGATCATTGGCTCGATCGGATTATAGGAGGACTCATTACTGTGTTCATGGTAGATACTTCAGTCAGCTATAGCAAGGCAGAGCGACGCTTTCTCAAAGGACCACAAGGTAAGTACGTAAAGTCTCTAAATACTTGGATTAAAATTTTATTGTGTGAAAAGAGGATTATGCAATTACCTTGATGTCTGGAGCTACGCAAAGTGGAAAAACCTACAAAAACGAAGGAACTAAGGGAACCGAGAATAGCCCCTTAATTTCACCTCCGTGAAGGGATGAGGAAGAGCTTGTGAAGGTCTCACCAAGGAGTGTGATCAATTTGATAAGGTAGAGGATTTCGCACATACCACCCCCACCCACACCACCACCATCTTCACTGCCTTCACCCCCATCTTTGCCCTTACCATCTCCACCACCACCGCAACGCAATATGGAAAGTGTGATAAAGTTGCTGGTGTTCAAGGGAGTAGGAAATAAAGATCCGGACCAGTTTTGGTTTGTGATAAGGATTGAAAGGGAAGCACAAGGATTTACAGATGATAACATAAAGAAAGAAATGTTGGTCAGTGCTCTACAGGATCGTGTGCTGACTTGGTATATTAAGCATTCTAATAACAATATGAATGCGGGGATAGAGGATATCCAAATTGCACTGAAAAGAGTATTTAGCAGGCTGAAGTCAGAGGCGCAGTCCATCATTGGATTCAAAGATATCACAACGCTACTAAGTGATACTCCTTGGGAGTTGGATCAGAGACTGAAGTGCACAATTCGTGAAGCTAATATGACTTTGACGGATGGACAACGCTGCAAATGGTTTGTGGCATCGCTAATGCTGCATTTAAGGAACACGTTGTCACAGTAGAGGTTAACAACCCAGGCAGAGGCCTTGGAGATCACGATGACACTACATGAGACCCCAATATAGGATCCTAACCTGGGAGTTCAACAGATCCATGCACAGTTGAAAAACTTATGCTTTGAGATGCAAAGTCTAAAACGGGACAGGACAACTCGCCCAGAAGTGCGCGAAGAAGTATGTTGCGTAAAATGCAAGGGTCAAAGACATGACAAGGACCACTGCCCGGTGTTCAAAAATTACCTCGTGGGAGGAGGGATGATGCCGTTAAGGCCAGAGGCACAAGAAGGACCTAGCGCGGTGCTTGATTTCTAGTCTGCGATTTGTCAAATAGGAGGAAAGCATGTTACGAACAACTATCATTTGTTGCAAAAGTACACGCAGAATTCACAACAGTTGTTTTGTAATTTCTATATATCTGTGGGACATGATAAGTGTACTTGTAGAAGCTATGAGCTAATGATGGATAGGACTCCCACCTATAGATTTCAGGCCGAAACGCGGCCCCTTGACTAGAATGTAGGAATGGTGCAAATTGGATTTCAGGGGCGCAGACGAGGCGGAGGTGGAGGAGGACCTGCAAGAGGTTGTGGATAGCTGATATGTTACAAATGTGGGGGGCCAGGACATTATGCCCAGGATTGTATGAATCCAACGTTTCCATCATGTCTGTATTGTACCTTGTTGGATCATGAGAGGGAGGATTGTCCCACACTGATAGCTAGGCTACACGACAAGGGAGCGCTCCAACCTCCCCCAACTCAGAACCTGCAGATGATGAGGTTTGAGCCGCGCGAGGATGACCCCAATGTGAACATTGTGCTTCGAAGTGGAATTACAACAGGGGATGATAAAGGCAAACAACCTAAAGATAGTACTTGGGTTCGCAAGGCTTTGACGAAAGAACTAGAATTTGATTTGGAGCATGCTAAGAAACCTTCATGGAAGCTAGGAAGAGCTTCTCTGATGCCTCCACTTCAGGAAGCAAAGACAGACCAGAGCTAGAAATGGACCCATCAATGCTCACGACATTCCTAGAAACATGCATGAAGCTACTACACGATAGTAAGGCTATAAAGGGATTGTAGGAACTCATTAATAGATGCGCTGGGACCGTGCCAGGAGAACTGCGCATAGTCCAAAAGATTGGAAAGCATGTGACGAGGATGAGAAGAGAAATGAGGTTGACCATGCAGATTAGAGAATATGAGATGGACCAAGTAATTTTGGACCTAGGGTTGGACACGAACGTTCTACCGAAACAGACATGGGAGTGCATGGGAAGGCCTATGCTGCAATGGTCTCCTATCCAGCTTCGAATGGCAAACCAACAAAAGATAATACCCATGGGGAGATTGCAGGGAATCACTATGGATGTTGAAGGAGCAAGTGTGCTAGCAGACTTTGAAGTGATAGAGATTGTTGATGACAACAATCCCTATCCCGCACTCTTAGGAATTGATTGGGCAGCTGACATGAACATGGTGATAAATATAAAGAAGCACAAGATGATTTTTGAGAAAAAGTCTCTGTGCATAGTCGTACCTTTGGACCCTGCAGAAGGATTGCGCTACACGGAGCGGGTGCGTGATTATGAAAGCGATGACTATTTGGACTACATCTACAAGATAAACGTGCAAGAGCAAGATTGGGTAAATCCCAACACGGATGGACGAATCTCATGGGAGCGCAAAAGCTCCTGTATGTCAGATTCTTCTCCTAGGTTTCTCGCATTCAAAAGCCGTCAATAATATAAAAAAACTAATTTCTTTCGGATTTTTGCATTTTCTTTTATTTCCATTAGAACATAATATTTGATTTTTTTTTTTAATTTTTGCGATAAAACTGAAAATAAAATTAAAATGACAATGGATTCTACAACATCTAGCTCCACCTGGGGATATTGCTTTTGCCACAGAAGCACTATGAACTGTAGATCAGTGCCTTCACCTCAAGCATGAAGTCATATATTTCTTAGCCAATTTAAATTCTATGGAATTTGTACAATGAATTCACTCCAGTATCTATAATGACAGGATGCTTGTGCTTCATAACTGGAAATAATGTTTGAGGTACTGCCCATTGACAGGAAACTGTAAAGATTCACCATCAAGATTCTCGAGGAAGAAGTATTATTTTCCCTTGCTTCTATAATACTAAATGGGCCATACCAGTGAGGATCAAAATTCCCATGTTTACCCTTATCTTCTCTTCTAGTATCTCACCTTAATACCAGGTCTCCAACTTTAAAATCAATTTCCTTGACCTTTCTATAAAAAATATCCTTCATATTTGATTGATAATTAATCAAATTATCTCTTACCTTATCCCTGCTTTCACTCAACTCCACTACCTTATGCATTCTTCTTATCAGAGCATTGGGCTCTTCTTTTGCCTCCTGAATCATTGCAATTACAGGCTTCACAAGCTGACTTGGGAATAGAGCTTGAGTTCCATACACTAACTCAAAAGGTGATTTGCCTATAGACCTTCTTGTAGTCACTCGAACAGCCCATAGAGCAAACTTTAACTTTGAATCCTAGTCTTTCTAATTCTCTGCAATAGTTTTCTTAAGGATCTTCATCAATGTTTTGTTAGTGGATTCAACCAATCCATTTCATTGTGGATGATAAGCTATTGAACGAGATAAAATAAAATTATACTTCTGACAAAATGTAACAAACTTGCTTGAACTAAACACTTGAGCATTATCTGTTATGATTTTGACAGGGCATCCAAATCTGCTGAAAATATTTTCCTCTAAGAACTTCATCACCACCTGGTCATTTTCCCTTTTAGTGGGTATAACTTCTACCCACTGGTGAAATAATCAGTAGTTGTGAGAATCCACTTGGGTTGTCCACTTGAAGGTGGGTTAATTTCTCCAACAAAATCTAGTCCCCATTGTGTGAGTGGTTCTTCTATGAAGATTGGGATCAAAGGAAAGGGAGCTGGCCTCTTCTTTTTGGCAAAAAGATGACACTTCTGATAGCTTCTGACAAACTTATATGTATCACCAAATAGGGTGAGCCAATAAAACCCTTTTTGGAGGATTTTATGTGCAGTAGCTTTCCAACTATAATGTCCACCACATAACTTCTCATGATAATATTTAATGGTCTCTGTAAATTCATCATTTGTTAAACATAACAATAAAATTCCCACATGATCCTTCCAATACAATCTGCCCTTAACAATCACATATGGTTGTGCTTTGATCTCTAATGCTCTATATTTTGTTCTATCCAAATATTGAGGACAAGAGAGAAAACATAAATAATGGATTGTGTTCTTGTACCATTCTGAACATAAAAACTTATATCTGATCTTCATACCTGGATTTGATTTCTCTTCACCTTCTTCAATTATTTCCTCATTTGTAAGTGTTAACAAGTTGATTCCCAATGACTAAAAATTTGACTCTGTCAACATCTTCACCAATCCCTGCCCTTTCACTAGCTCTCTGGGCTTTATGTCTAGGTCATACTCCTGAATTTTGGCTATCCACTTTCCTCTTTTACCTTCCACATCACTCTAAACTAAGATATCTTTTACTGTAGCTTTTGGCACATAAGCAATGATCTGTGACTGCAACACATAAGTCATGAAGGCCTTTACGGCTTTTATAAAAGAATATAAATGTTTTTCGAGAATATTGTACTTTAGTTTAGCATCTCTAAGAATCTTGCTAAAGAAAGCAATTGGCTGCTCCTTTTCTTCATCATTTTTTTGTAACAAAACAACAGCCATGGAATTAGGTGATGCAAATGAAAAAACTTGAAAAGGCTTTTGATAATCAGGGATAATTAAAACTAGAGCTACTTGTAGTGCTTCTTTAATCCTGGAGAATGACTCTCTAGCTTCCTTGGTCCAATGGACTTCATTTTCCTTATTCAACATATTGGTAATTTCTTTTACAGTTTCAGCATAATTGGACACAAACCTGCTTAAAAAGTTTTTTTTTCCCATAAATTTTTGAATGTCTTTCTTACTCCTGGGCAGGGGTATTTTCGGCACAACTTGCACCCTTGCTGGATATATCTTCACTCCATCTCTAGAAACAATGTGCCCAACAATTTTCCCTCTTATAGAGCAAAAACAGACTTCTTAGGATTCAAGGAAACCCCAAATTTCCTACATTTCTCAAAAGTCTTTTTAAGATGGTCCAGATGCTCCTCATCAGACTTAGAGAAAATAGTGATGTCATCCAAGTATATCACTACAAACTTATCTCCCACAAATGCAATGTCCATTGCCCTCTAAAATGTTGCACCTGCATTCATCAACCGAAAAGGCATTCAAGCATACATAAAGGTTCCCCAAGGAGTTGTGAATGTAGTCTTTTTCTGATCTTCTTTGTCAACAACCACCTGGTTATACCCAGAAAACCCATCCAGCATGGACATTCTGAATGATCCAGTTACCTTCTGCAGCACATGATCCATTTTAGGTAATGGATAGTTATCTTTTAAGGAAGCCCTATTCAGATTTCTAAAGTCCACACATAATCTTATTTCTCCATTTTTCTTCCTTACAGGCACTAAATTTTCCACCCAGTCAGAGTACCTGAGTGGAACTATTATCTTGGCATCAAGCAACTTTTTGACTTCTTTCTCAATCAATGGTAAAAGCAGAGGATTAAGTTTCTACTTAAATGGTTTAATCCCTTCTTTCAAGGGAATCTTGTGCTGAATAATACTTACATCATATGTTTTGAGATCCTCATAGGACCAAGCAACAACATCAATATAATCCCTAAAAAGCTTAAGATATCTCTCCTTATAATTAAGTGGAACTCCATTAAACAATTTGACTAACTTGGGCTCCTTCTGGGTTACAATATTGTGATCTTGGATCTACTCATGCTATGGAATTTTCTCTAAACTAACAACTACAACATTGGAGTTAAAAATTCTTTCAAGAGGTACAAGTCCCCTTGGAAGAATATTATTTTTCAATTGAATAATTTTTTGATTAACTATAGAATTTTTCAAACCACTTACTTCTGCACCTTCTGTTGCATCATCTTCATCTTCATCAATCTCTGTGCCCTGAAAATCTTCAATCACAGTCAATAATTCCTTAATCTACTAATCATCCTCAAAAATATTCCAGTTTTTTATATTATCTGGAACAGAAGGCCTATGCCTCATTTCAACCTCATATCTTAGCTTTGGATTCATAGGAGGCCTAAAAGTACTGGCAACCACAACCAAAGAGTCTGCTAATCTATTTCCATCTCTTGGAATGAACTGCATGTTGAAAGCCTCAAAGAAGTTCTCAACCAAATCCCACACTTCATTTATGTATGCCCTAAGCCTAGGGTGTTTTGTTTGACAATGGTTCTTTATTTTCTTTATAATCAGCTATGAATCTCCAAAAATAGAAATTGATTGGATTCCCATTTGTTTTGTTGTTTGTAGAGCAATGATCAAGGATTCATATTTTGCCACATTATTTGTTGACTTGAACTCCAATTTAAAAGAAAAAGGGATCATATTACCTCCAGGTGTAATTAAAAGGAAACCAACACTTGTTCCTTCTTTAGAATAGGCTCCATCAAAGAAGCACTTCCACACCCCTTTTATTTGCAGCTCTGTATTTACACTAGCTGAAGTAAGCTGCCTCTGGTTATCTTCAGCCAACTCTGTATTGTCATGCATCATGAAGAAATAAAAGTCATCCTTCTCTTGGCTATATACAGGTGAATTACTTGCTCCATTCTTTGTGATTGTTTTTACAGATCTTGTTTCTATGTACAGTATTCTTTCTTCTCCACCAAAAATTGGTATAACAACATAATTAAAATCTAGTTTCAAAACACCACCCAATTTAGCCCCCCATGACCTAGATAGCAACATTCCAAACCTAGTAGGGATATCTGCTACCACTACATCCATTACCAAGCTTCTAGCTGGGATCTGGGCTAGTGACACCACCATATCTTTAATGACCCCCAGACACTTGACTTTATTTGAATCAAAAGAATACATTTCTCTGTAAGGTTTAGTAACTTGTAGGTTTAGTTGTTTCATCATTGATAATGGCATAAGGTTATGTGAAGCCCCTGAATCAAACATGCAATTATGCAAGAGGAAATCATGAATCAATAAATAAATGTAGAAAGGAGTTGTTGAAGAATATACCTCCTCCACATGTGGACCAAAAACCACTACTGGTTTATCTTCTTGTAGATTCACTGTGTCATTTATATTCACATTCTGAGATAGATTGATAAACTCAACAATTTCTCTTTGATAAACTGGTGTTTTGACCAACTCTATGAGGGGCACCTGAATTCTAATTTTTTCTAATTCTTTAGTGAGACTAAACACTTGAACCTATTTTGTAGTCCTTTCCTTTTCATCTTCACTTCTCTTCATCACTGAGACCTCTTGTGGAATGGAAACACGTTTTTCTAAAGGAATTTTTTCACTTATATCTCGAGAAGGCTCACCTTGAAGTATTGGAGTCTTGCTATTTGTATTCTGTTGTTGCTTTCCTTTATTCAATTGTTTTGCAGGTTGTGGTTCTTGTGGAGTCGCCTTTTGTAGGGGAGTTGGAACTTGTTGCTCACCTTCATTTTCTTGAATTCTAGATGTTTTCCTTGATCTCAAGTCATACTTCTTATGTAATTTTACCTGCATAAAATCAAAAAAATACTTCCAATATTCATCAACTTCATTCTCATCATAAATGGCATGTGTTTCAGTATATTCATATTCTTCTCCCTCAACACCTAGTTCATCTTCATCGACTGCATACAACGTAGAAATATGATCATCATGGTCCCTAGAATTCTTTGGTACTTCGTCAAGATCTGCCTATAAGTAAAGTGGTGCTTGAACCTGATCTTGATCTTTTATCTCCTTCTGCAAAATTTGTAGAGGTTGTCTTCTATACTGAGGATTAATTTTTTTGTTTTTTTGTGCTTGCCTCTCAGAATTCTTACTCTCCAATTCTAATTTAATCAACTTATTAGACAAATTTTAAATTACATTATTCATATCCTTCAATGTTTGACTTTGAGAGGATTCCACTTTAGCCTTTCCCTTATCTTGGATAGGCTGTGTCTCTGGTGCTTTACCTGCAGCCACCATATTTGCTTCTATTTGTAAGGCATCAGTTTGGATCTGATCAAGGGTTGTGGATCTTCTCTTCCTCAATATGAATCTAAAATTTGATTCAAAAGCCCCTGCAAAAGTTATTTTTGCACCAGCAGGAGGGGGCTTAATCACCACTGGAAGACTATTGTACAATTTATTGAACATTTTGATGAAATCCACAACACTTTCATCAAATTTCTTCTTAATAGCACTAAACTCTATGAGTGAATACCCATGGTCTCTTTTCTCTCCCCATCTCTGCGTGAACATGCACTCCATCTCTTCCCATGTAGGAATAGAGTTATTAGGAAGCCCTTTAAACCATTTCCTTGCTTCCCCATCCAAGGATTGCATAAAAAGTCTTAAAACAAAATCCAAGTGTTCAACACTGAGATTTTTTGCAAAATTACAAAACATTGCTATATGCTTCTTTGTTGTTTGTTCATCCGGTTATCACTCAGGTTGTCCCCCAGGTTGTAATAAAGGGATACGGCCGAGGTAACCATAGACCAACTTTGGACTGCAGGTTCTAGCCCACCTGCAATCAGAGAGGGCTCTCTCTTTATGATTTAGCTTTGTTTGAAAGGATTTTAGGCTATCTATTGAATTCAGGGGTTTTTTGTTTTGATTTTTGGTGGGAAGTTTGATGTTTTCAAATAGAGAGGCAAGTATAGCATGAAGGTTTCAAACCATTTGGCATGGAGTCGAGGAGGATGACTGCTGATGTGTTTTCTTGGTCACAAGAGAGGTATGGAGCAAGGTAACTGCGCATGAAACAATTTTTCAGGTTTAAAGGATGGAGTGAATGCTAAGTAATGAGAGGCAGTTAAGAATCTCTCAGTCAACTTAACAGAGGGAGGCAACAGAGCTCTATCTAGGGGCAGTAAAGAATCCCTAGATAATAGGCAAACACAAGTGAATTAGGGTGAATATGAGCCAGAAGGAATTCATATTCATTACCAATTCATTCAGATGAAAACATAAAGAAACAGCAGAAATTGAGCATAGAGTGTGTTTAAACAAGTTCTAAGCTAATCTTTCTTTCTGCTACTTAGATAATGGTAAACAATAAACAGAGATAATATGCACTTATTTTTTCAGGCTGCAGCGCAGGAATTCCATCTTTCAGTCTCTAGAAATCATTAATAACACATCAGACAGTGTCTTCTCCAAGCTTTCAGCAATCTTTGATTAAAGAAAACAACTCAGATATACAGTGCGAGTCTCTAGTCAAAAATACCAATCGACCAACCCTTGAAACAATACAGTGGGTGGTATATATAGGAAAAACTCTTCAAAATTGCTTATTTACAGTTTGATCTAAACAGGTCTGAAAGAAAAATGATTACTTTAACCTAATCCTGTCCAGAAATAAATGCATAAAATATCTTGAGCTACACTGAGGGCCGCCGTATGGGGACTGAGTAAATGTATTGTCCTCGGTGGCTTGGTGCAGTTGTCTCTGCAATAACTGTGCATGGGTCTCTGCTCCATTGTAGTTCAGTGGCCTTAAATGCTTCAACTGTGATTTGAGAGCTGGGATGGGCTTTCACCGCCTGATTTGACTTTGTTGGCGGCCATTCAATGTTAACCTGCTTTGGGAACTGAAGGTTTCTATTAAACAATTCAACTGGTACACTTTGCTGCTTCTCTTTCCTCTGATACTCTCTGACAAATGAATTGGGTCGCTTCTCTCCTTTGCTGTGGGTCTAATCACAAGTTAATGGCTGCTGTTCGGCCTCTGTTTCCTCTAGAACTGTCTTCTGCCCCTTTCTGCATGCTTCGCGAAGAAAAACGGGTCATTCGGCGCCTTTCGGGCTTGCTGGGGGCTGCGCAATGAGAAGATTCCCCATTTTGGCCTAATTTATCCAGCGATGGTGCAAATCGCGCATCAAAAACTGCCTCAGAAACTGATTCCGGGGCTCCAGAGTGCGATTTTCGCCCTTCGCGCCAAAATTGCTAATGACGACAGCATGACGTTAGCATGACGGGCCTCGTACGGTGGATGACGTGGCAGGATGACGTCAGCATGACGAACCTCGTACGGCGGATGACATGGCAGGATGACGTCAGCATGATGATGTCAGCATGTACGGAGGTGACGTGGCAGTACGGTGGGTCTGATGATGTGGCAGGACACGTGGCAGGGACGTGGCAGGGTGACTCGGCGGTACAGTGGCAGGAGGCCACGCAGGCGGATGACGTCAGCGTTGACGTGGTGCTGACGTAGGATGGAGGAGGGCGGTAAATGGTTTCGGGCGCACCGCCTTTGGACAGAGGTGGTTTCAGGGGAGGGGGCTCCGCCATGCCCGGGAAGGTGACGCGTGGCAGGAGTACGGCGACAATACCGCCCATCTCCCGGACGCTAACCTTCGGGTGGCTCGGAGATGGGAAGGCCCGCCCACCGTAGATCTGTGGGGCGGGCGATCGGACGGTCGGTGGGAAGGACGAGGCGGTGGGGAGTTAACGTACAAGGCGCATGGAATATCCGGATTTTAATACGGCACGGCGGGGGGGTAAAAACTATGGTTTACGTGGGTCATGGGGATTATAAACGGGCGGGTTAATATATTTACACTCGGGACTTTGGCATAAGGGGTAAAATGTGGGTTTTTTGAGGGTTTATGAGCGGGGGTTTAATGATTTATGCACAAAACTTTAGGTTAGGGGCAAGAAAAGGGTTTTTGAGGGTTAGGACTAGGAAACAACAGTTATTAGCCTGACCAGGTGTCAAACTAATTCCTTTAAGACTGGGATGGGCTAAAAACAGCCCCAGATGGACTACCTTTCCCCGGACTTTAGGGAAAATATGGCTATAGTGCGAGGGAGGGGATATTTAATATTTTTGGGATTTATATACATAGTTTTAGTAGGGGAAGGGAATACAGATTAGGGATTTAGATAATACAGTCAGTAGTTAATATGGAGATGACCAGAAAGCGCTGAGTTAAGGGTCCTTAGGCTAATTTTGGGGAAAAGAACTTGTAAAGAAATGAAATCCTTGAGCGAAGTAGATCTTCGCCAAGGCAGCTGATATGGAGAATGATGGAACTAAGAGGAATCAAGCAGATCTTGACCTCTTTGGGGAAGCTAGTAAGTGACTTGGGAAATGAGAAGAGGGGGAAGTTAGTTATGTCTAGCTCGAGCTCCTCTCAGATGAAAAACTGCCTGCAACTGTGATTTGAAAAGATATAAGACTTTAAAACACAAGATTGATCATGAATCATCATTCTTCCACCACACATGCTACCTACCCAGCCTACCTTCCTAACATTTTTTCTTCTTTTTGGGTGGGTGCACTTAGACTTGCAAACCCTGATTTACAATTTTTCTTTTGAATGTCTTCCTATCTAAGTCTACACTTATTTCTGCCAAGGGCCCAGATTAAGAAGTTGGGTCCCTTTGATTCTCTACCTATCTACAAATCTGCCAAGATTAAACTGTTTGGTCAGATATTATTCTCTATATTCTAGAACAGGAAATTGAAACCTAGGGAGACCAAGATTAGACTATTTGGACCTCCCTTTAAAAACTCTTCAAAACTGGAACAACTCATCAAAATTGGAATACAGCAGTGCCACTTGGACTAGCAAACTTCATGGCATCTTGTGGAAATATGGAACACTGCAGCCTGCAAAGTATGACATATTTGGCATGTAAAAATGTCAATCATGAAAAATGAACACCTGTTGCAACAGGAGGCTAACAGTGGCTCCACTTGGGGATGGCTTTTCCTTGTGAAAAGCCAAGAACAGCAGGTCAGACTACCTTGATCTTCTGTTTGTTGCTGTAGACTGGAAACACTTCTTTGTTCTGGCTGCTAAAAATGTGAAACTTTGAAATCTGAACCATTCTCTCCTCAACTGAGTTACTGTGAACTGTATAGCATCGTCTGCTTTCTTCTGCGTGCTTGATAATTATGTACAATGTTGCTGGAACATGCCTTTGACTGCAAATAGTTCTTTTCTACCATGAATTGCTTGTAATGTGACAGTTTTCCTCTTGCTGTTTTGCTGAAATTGGTGTAGAGACAGAGCCTTTAAAACTGGAATACTTGCATTGGCTGTGTCTTCTAAAACTTTACTGCTGCTTCTTAAACAATCGGCCTGCTTATACAAAATAAAAACAGAGTGCTGATATATACAAATAAGACTGTATAGAAATATATACAAAGTTGCACTGTATCCCTTTAAAAGGGATCATGGTAATGTTTTAGCATACGGCCATTGACAGGGCCTTCTTCAGCAGAACTATCCTCTACAGATTTAAGAAAATAAGTGTTGTTTCCCTGAATAGCAGAAATAATGAATGGTCCTTTCCATAAAAAATCAAACTTGGCATGTTTTCCCTTGTCTTCTCTTCTTGAGTCCCATCTTAGAACTTTGTCACCAATATTGAAATCCTCAGCCTTGGCTCTCTTGTCAAACATCTTTTTGAGCTTTTCTTGCAGAATTTGAGCTCTGTCATAAACTTGTTCTCTGGTTTGCTGAAGATGAATGGTCTAATTAATCCTTCTTTGAATGTCATTTGGTTCAGCCTAAATTTCCTGTAATAGCTTGATAGTAGGAATGCCCAGGGATGAAGGAAATCTGGCCTCCATGCCATATACCAGCTCATAAGGACTCATCCCAATGGATCTCTTGCTCAAAAGTCTGTCTGCCCATAGGGTATTCACCAACTTTTTATGCCAGTTCTTCTTGTTCTCTTCTAGCACTTTCTTTATGGTGTTGATGAGGCTTTTGTTAGATGATTCGGCCAAACCATTACCTTGAGGGTAATAGGCTGTAGAGTGGCCCAAGGTAATATGAAATCTGTGGCAGAAATTGATCATTTTTTTGGACTTAAAAGCAGCGGCATTGTCAGTGATGATTTTCTCAGGGCAGCCAAATCTAGAAAGGATATTGCACTCAAGGAATTGGATAATGATGGTGTCATTGGCTTGCCTATAGGGAATGGCTTCAACCCACTTAGTGAAATAGTCAGTGGCTGTTAGGATCCATTTGTGCTGGCCTGAGGAAGAGGGATGGATTTCCCCAATAAAGTCTAGACCCCATTGTTGAAAAGGTTTTTCGGTTGAGATGGGTTTCAGGGGCAGGGGTAACAGCTTTCTCTTGCCCTCAAAAATTTGGCATTTGTGACATGACATGGCAAACTTCTTTATATCTGCAAAAAGAGATGGCCAATAGAAACCGGCCCTTAAAATTTTATCAGCAGTGGACTTCCAGTATAGATGTCCTCCACAGTCACCTGCATGGAATTCTTTCATGACATTGTTAGTTTCATTCATGGTTAAACAATTAAGCAATATACCTTCATGATTTCTCCAAAATAATGCACCATCTATTACACAAAATCTTAAAGCCTTCATTTTCAAAAATCTTTTCTTGGTCCTAGACAATCCTGGGGGAGCACACAGGTTTAACAATACAAAGCATATATCAGTGTACCATGGAGATTGTAAAAAGATTTCACTGATCTTTGGAGTCGCCAGCTCCGGTTCATTGTCCAGCTGGTTAATCTCTAGGGCTTGAAAGTTTGTTTCGGACATCAGTTTGGCTAAACCTTGTCCCTTTATCAACTTGGTTGGTTTTATTTCTATGTCATATTCAAGGATGTTTGCAATCCACTTGCCTCTTTTACCTTTTAATCCCTCTTGGGTTAATATGTCTTTTACAGCAGTGTGTGGGACATAGGCAATCACGTGTGAATATAAAATGTACACTCTGAAATCTTTGATGGCCTTAACCAGTGCGTAGGCCTGCTTTTCCATGATTGGGTATTTCAAAGCGGCGTCTCTTAGAGCTCGGCTAAAAAATGCAATCGGTTTTTCAACTCCTTGTTCATCCTTTTGTAAAAGGACAGCTGCTATCGTGTGATCAGATGCAAACGAAAATATGATAAAATTTTTGTCAAACTGTGGGCTGGTGAGGACAGGGGTCTGGGTTAAGGCTGATTTTATACTCTCAAATGCTTGTTTGGTTTCAAGAGACCATTTTACCTTGGCATCCTTCTTTAACATGTTGCTTAACAGTCGTATCAATTCAGCTAGATTTGGAATAAATCTTCCTAGGAAGTTGATTTTCCCCAGGAATGCTTGCAGCTCTTTTATGTTTCTTGGATATGGGATTTGGAGGATGGCTTGGATTCTTTCAGGGTCAATTCTGATCCCATCTTTTGATATGATGTGGCCAAGTAATTTGCCTTCTTCAAGGCCAAAGAGAGACTTTTTGGGATTCAAGGAAATGCCATATTTCCTACATGTCATGAATATTTGCCTAAGGTGCTTGAGGTGCTCTTCATCAGATTTGGAAAATGGGGTCAAGTCATCAAGGTAGACAACTAGGAAGTCATGTATTTCTTTGGCAAAAGCAATATCCATTTCTCTTTGAAAGGTTGCACCAGCGTTTTTAAGTCCGAATGGCATCTTGACATACTTAAATGTTCCCCACGGTGTGGTAAAGGCTGTCTTGTCTTGGTCGTCCGGGTGAACAAGTATTAGGTTGAAACCTGAAAAACCATCTAGCAAAGAGATTCTAGATGACCCCACTACCCTTTGTAGGATGTGGTCCATTTTGGGCAAAGGATAGTGGTCTTTTAGGGAGATTTGGTTTAAATTTCTGAGATCTACACAAAGTCCGATTTCACCTGTCTTTTCTCTTGTAGGAACAAGATTGGACACCCATTCAGAAAATCTGATGGGTGCTATTATGCCTGCTTCAAACATCCTCTTTACTTCCTTCTCAATCGGGGGAAGAAGCATAGGGTTAATTCTTCTAAGTTTCCGTTTGAAGGGTTTCTGGTTTGGTTTTAAGGGAATTGTGTGTTGGATCACCGAGGTGTCATAGGATTTCAAATCCTCATAGCTCCAAGCAAATACATCTTGGAACTCTTTGAACAAATCAACATACTTAGGCTTTTGATCAGGTGGCAAATTTTTAAACAGTTTGATCATTTTGGGACTCTCTTTTGTCCCGATGTTGTGTTCCTCTATATCAATGTTTATGGGCTGCAATTTTGGCTTTCTGGGCACGTCATTAGCGTCAAACATGTCTTCTAATGGGGTTAGACCAGCAGGCAGAAAGTTATCCTTTAAGTCAATGATCTCTGCCTCTGTTTTGACTGTCTCTTCCAAGCGCATTTGTTTTAGCTGTTCAATGTTTTCGTTGTCAAAAATAGTCGGGTTCAGGATCTGTTTGGCTGTTGCAACTGTTATATCTTGCTGATTTTCAGTTGTTTGCTGTTGGGAGTCGTTCATAGCATCCAAGTCAATGTTAATATTTGAAAACTCATGCTCAAGGGTAAGAAAATTATTGATATGGGCATCATTTTCGAATACTTTCCAATCTTTAACGTTATTTGGGACAGCGGGCCTATGTTTTATTTCAGCTGTGAAGTGATGGTTTGGGTCAAAAGGAAGCTTGCATGTACTAGCAAAGGTGGCTAGGCTGTGTGCATGAATATTATGTTCTCTTGAAATCTTGTCAAGCTTGAATTCAGTGAATGCATGGAGTATATTAGTAGCAGCGGTCCTATAGGCTCTCATTCTGTTGTCATTGGTAACAAAATTACCTTTCATCTGTTGTATGATTAAATCAGAGTCTCCTAAGATAGACACTTTCACAGCTCCTAGAGCTTTGAGGAGTTTAAGGCCTAAAAGCAGAGCCTCATATTCTGCCATGTTGTTTGTGCATTTGAAATTCAGTCTGTAGGCATGGCCTTCTGCATGGTTGTTATATGTGTTGTGAATCCAAACACCTGCCCCTGCTCCTAACTTGTTGACAGAGCCATCAAACTCTAAATACCACGTGATTTCTTGCTTGTGGTTAGTGCCTAAAGTTTCAACTAAGTTATGATTGGGCAGACTTGAAGTTTCTGTTTGGGGAGGTTCTTTTTGCATGCTGGTTGCATTAACTGTTGTGACAGTTTCATCAGAGTGTGCAACTAATTCTTCACTGATGTGGGCTTGCTGCTCTAGGGTGAAGGGCTCATTATCAATTGGAGAATTTGTATCATCATTAAACAAAATAAAGGAATCCATATCAGAGTGGATTGAGTAAATGAGAAAATTTTCAGGCTTGCTCTCATTACTTACCACATATTTCATGAGCGTTTCTCTATACAGTCTCTTTGGTTGCCCAAAGACTGAAATGGTGGCATAGGAGAGGTCTAATTGAAGGGATCCTTGGAGCTTTGCTCCCCATAATATTGACAGGAGCATACCGTATTTTGGCGGAATGTCAGCAACCACCACATCCATGAGGATGGTCTTGTTAGGATATTGGACTAAGGAGACACACAATTCTTTGATGAGGCCTAAGCATTTGACTTGACTTGAGCCAAATGAGTATAAATCTTTGTAAGGTCTTGTAACGTCAAGGTTGAGCTTTTCCATAACTGCTTTGGGCGTAAGATTGTGCAATGCCCCTAAGTCAAACATAGCATTGTGCAAAATCTGGTCATGTATATGCAAACTGACATAAAAGGGTGGGATAGGTCCATGTGTTGATTTTCCATTAACTTCTGGACCAAACAGCAGTTCAGGGGAATCATCCAAAACATTTACGTCATCTTTGTTTTCTGGGATATGAAGTGACCTTTGAATTTGTTGCCTATATACATCGTGTTTGGCAAGTTCTGAGAGGGGAATGGATATCTTCAACTTAGCTATTTCTGCCTCTAAATTAAATGGCTTTTCCAATGGAGTCTTGGTGTTGATAATGGCAGTTTTTTCTTTTTCATCTGAACTATCTGCGATTTTCTCTTGTTTATCAGCGTTATGAGGACTGCTTGCTTGCGATTTTTCAATTTCAGGAAAGTTTTTTGGAACAGTGTTCGAGCTTTCTTTCGAGGAAGAAGGTGGCAGAGGCTGATCTTTGGAAGGCTACAGGTCTGTTATGTCTTCTACAGTCACTTGATGTGGGTTTGGGACAAGTATATCAGCTGGTTCTGTCATGACAACCTTGCCTTTAATCTTGTTGGGCTGTCTGCCATCCTTTGTTTTGCTAGGTTCGGAAATGTCAATGATCCTAGTTCTCAGCTTATATTGTTTGTGTACTTCATACATAGCAGTATCGTAACCTTGTTTAAAATAAAAAAACTCGCCAGACTTAGTCTGAAACTGATTGTAATCGAGTTCATTTTGGTCTTCTTGGCTCAGAAATGTTTTATGCTCACCCTTTAGATCCATCAGGTTCATGTGAGTGTCCTCTATGGGTTCACTAGAAGTAGATCCTTCAACATAGTTATCTTGAAAAGGGGGTCTTATATCATGGTCTTGGTTAGACCTACCAGCATTTGTGTTCTGCGTTTTCCTAAAATTTGGGTTCCTTATGGTATTAGACTGTTGTCCTTCCCATGATGCTTTCCTTTCAACATTTTCTACTCTTTCTCCCAGCCTTTGCAGGCCACTGATGATAGCATCAAGCTTTTGGTCAAAGGCTGAGGGTTCTTCCTTAAAGGTGGTTCTTCTTTCCATTCCAGCGCTGTTTCTTTTGGCAATTAAGTTAGCTTCTACGCTAACAGCAACATTTTGCATGTCTGCAAGGGTCTGAGGAGCTCTTTCTTTTAACTGGTATGCCATATCCGGGTCGAATCCATCAGGGAATTTATACAAGGCCAGATCAGGGGGAGGCCTTAGGTTCTGTGGTATTGCATTATAAACATTATTGAATCTTTCACAGTACTCCAAAACAGTCTCTTGAGGGCCTCTTTTAATTGTATCATATTCGGCTAGTATGTGCAAGGGGTCTTTCTTTTTCTCCCATCTGTTGGTAAAGGATTGGTAAACCTCATCTGGGGTGGTTATGGAATTTGCAGCAAGTGATCTGAACCAAGTTCTTACATCACCTATTAAACTCTGAACAAAAAATCTCATTCTCACGCTATCATCATCTATCTCGTAGTTTTCAAAATAGTCTTGCATCTTTTTAGTGTGCTGAAGGGCAGTAAAAGGACTAGTACTATCAAAATATGTGATTTTAGATTGGTACTCTTGAGGTAAAGCCCCAGGATTAGCAGGCAGTTGCAGGGGTGCATATCTATTGGCCATATTGGCAGGGATAAATGGAACAACAGGGATAAGTGGAACAATTGGGATGACAGGGATAACAGTAGTGGTAATGGGAGTATGTGCAGTGAATAAAGGTGTGGAAGGAGTGCTATGAGATGTGGATGATGAACCAGGGGAAACAGGAGTTGAACGAAATAAAACCTTGACAGGAGTTGGAACACAGCTTGGGTAAGCTGTTTCAGGACTCAAATCAGCAAAATCTTCTTGTCTTTCTTGCTTCCTAAGGATCTTCGGGATTAGGTTCGGATTTTCAAAAACAGCTGGTGGGTCTGGATCTGGATTTGACCTTGTGTATCGTGGATTTTTCTTAGGAGCCAGCTTCTAGATCTGTTTTTTGGTACTTTTCTGGGAATATTTTTGTAATTAGCAAGGAACTGATTGGACTTTTTGGAATAACTATGTATAGCTTAAAACTAGCATGAAGATTGACTGAAGCAGCTTTTATCTACTCCTGTAAATGTAAAACAAGAACAGTTTCAAAGGCTTCCTGGCTGACATTCAGGCTTCATCTGTAGTTTTAAGGGATATACAACAATTAGAAAATCGATTTTTCCTGTGGATTTTTACAACCTTCTTCGTGAAATTAACCGAGGAGAGTCCCCAGTGGAGTCGCCATTATGTTATCACTCAGGTTGTCCCCCAGGTTGTAATAAAGGGATACGGCCGAGGTAACCATAGAACAACTTTGGACTGCAGGTTCTAGCCCACCTGCAATCAGAGAGGGCTCTCTCTTTATGATTTAGCTTTGTTTGAAAGGATTTTAGGCTAGCTATTGAATTCAGGGGTTTTTTGTTTTTATTTTTGGTGGGAAGTTTGATGTTTTTAAATAGAGAGGCAAGTATAGCATGAAGGTTTCAAACCATTGGGCATGGAGTCGAGGAGGATGAATGCTGATGCGTTTTCTTGGTCACAAGAGAGGTATGGAGCAAGGTAACTGCGCATGAAACAATTTTTCAGGTTTAAAGGATGGAGTGAATGCTAAGTAATGAGAGGCAGTTAAGAATCTCTCAGTCATCTTAACAGAGGGAGGCAATGGAGCTCTATCTAGGGGCAGTAAAGAATTCCTAGATAATAGGCAAACACAGGTGAATTAGGGTGAATATGAGCCAGAAGGAATTCATATTCATTACCAATTCATTTAGATGAAAACATAAAGAAACAGTAGAAATTGAGCATAGAGTGTATTTAAACAAGTTCTAAGCTAATCTTTCTTTCTGCTACTTAGATAATGGTAAACAATAAACAGAGATAAGATGCACTTATTGTTTCAGGCTGCAGCATAGGAATTCCATCTTTCAGTCTCTAGAAATCATTAATAACACATCAGACAGTGTCTTCTCCAACCTTTCAGCAATCTTTGATTAAAGAAAACAACTCAGATATACAGTGCGAGTCTCTCGTCAAAAATACCAATTGACCAACCCTTGAAACAATACAGTGGGTGGTATATATAGGAAAAACTCTTCAAAATTTCTTATTTACAGTTTGACCTAAATAGGTCTGAAAGAAAAATGATTACTTTAACGTAATCCTGTCCAGAAATAAATGCATAAAATATCTTGAGCTGCGCTGAGGGCCACCGTATGGGGACTGAGTAAATGTGTTGTCCTCGGTGGTTTGGTGCAGTTGTCTCTGCAATAACTGTGCATGGGTCTCTGCTCCATTGTAGTTCGGTGGCCTTAAATGCTTCAACTGTGATTTGAGAGCTGGGATGGGCTTTCACTGCCTGATTTGACTTTGTTGGCGGCCATTCAATGTTAACCTGCTTTGGGAACTGAAGGTTTCTATTAAACAATTCAACTGGTACACTTTGCTGCTTCTTTTTCCTCTGATACTCTCTGACAAATGATTTGGGTCGCTCCTCTCCTTTGCTGTGGGTCTAATCACAAGTTAATGGCCGCTGTTCAGCCTCTGTTTCCTCTAGAATTGTCTTCTGCCCCTTTCTGCATGCTTCGCGAAAAAAACCGGGTCATTCGGCGCCTTTCGGGCTTGCTGGGGGCTGCGCGATGAGAAGATTCCCCATTTTGGCCTAATTTATCCAGCGATGCGCGATTTGAAACTGCCTCAGAAACTGATTCCGGGGCTCCAGAGTGCGATTTTCGCCCTTTGCACCAAAATTGCTGATGACGTCAGCATGACGGACCTCGTACGGCGGATGACGTGGCAGGATGATGTCAGCATGACGGACCTCGTACGGCGGATGACATGGCAGGATGACGTCAGCATGTACGGAGGTGACGTGGCAGTACGGCGGGTCTGATGATGTGGCAGGACACGTGGCAGGGACATGGCAGGGTGACTCGGCGGTACAGTGGCAGGAGGCCATGCAGGCAGATGATGTCAGCGTTCACGTGGTGCTAACGTAGGATGGAGGAGGGCGGTAAATGGTTTCGGGCGCACCGCCTTTGGACAGAGGTGGTTTCGGGGGAGGGGGCTCTGCCATGCCCGGGAAGGTGACGCGTGGCGGGAGTACGACAGCAATAACGCCCATCTCCCGGATGCTAACCTTCGGGCGGCTCGGAGATGGGAAGGCCCGCCCACCGTAGATCTGTGGGGCGGGCGATCGGACGGTCGGCGGGAAGGACGAGGCAGCGGGGAGTTAACGTACAGGGCGCGCGGAATATCCGGATTTTAATACGGTGTGGTGGGGGGGTAAAAACTATGGTTTACGTGGGTCATGGGGGTTATAAACGGGTGGGTTAATATATTTACACTCGGGACTTTGGCATAAGGGGTAAAACGTGGGTTTTTTGAGGGTTTATGAGCGGGGGTTTAATGATTTATGCACAAAACTTTAGGTTAGGGGCGGGAAAAGGGTTTTTGAGGGTTAGGACTAGGAAACAACGGTTATTAGCCTGACCAGGTGTCAGACTAATTCCTTTAAGACTCAGATGGGCTAAAAACAGCCCCAGATGGACTGCCTTTCCCCGGACTTTAGGGAAAATATGGCTATAGTGCCAGGGAGGGGATATTTAATATTTTTGGGATTTATATACATAGTTTTAGTAGGGGAAGGGGATACAGATTAGGGATTTAGATAATACAGTCAGTAGTTAATATGGAGATGACCAGAAAGCACTAAGTTAAGGGTCCTTAGGCTAATTTTGGGGAAAAGAACTTGTAAAGAAATGAAATCCTTGAGCGAAGCAGATCTTCACCAAGGCAGCTGATATGGAGAATGATGGAACTAAGAGGAATCAAGCAGATCTTGACCTCTTTGGGGAAGCTAGTAAGTGACTTGGGAAATGAGAAGAGGGGGAAGTTAGTTATGTCTAGCTCGAGCTCCTCTCAGATGAAAAACTGCCTGCAACTGTGATTTGAAAAGATATAAGACTTTAAAACACAAGATTGATCATGAATCATCATTCTTCCACCACACAAGCTACCTACCCAGCCTACCTTCCTAACATTTTTTCTTCTTTTTGGGTGGGTGCACTTAGACTTGCAAACCCTGATTTACAATTTTTCTTTTGAATGTCTTCCTATCTAATTCTACACTTATTTCTGCCAAGGGCCCAGATTAAGCAGTTGAGTCCCTTTGATTCTCTACCTATCTACAAATCTACCAAGATTAAACTGTTTAGTCAGATATTATTCTCTATATTCTAGAACAGGAAATTGAAACCTAGGGAGACCAAGATTAGACTGTTTGGACTTACCTTTAAAAACTCTTCAAAACTGGAACAACTCATCAAAATTGGAATACAGCAGTGCCACTTGGACTAGCACACTTCATGGCATCTTGTGGAAATATGGAACACTACAGCCTGCAAAGTATGACATATTTGGCATGTAAAAATGTCAATCATGAAAAATGAACACCTGTTGCAACAGGAGGCTAACACATCCTCCCCTGAGAAATGAGAGATAATTTTCAAGTATTCTTGAGGCATTTGATTCAACTATTGTGGAAACTAAATAGGTGCATACCTATTCAACAAAAATGCAGGTGCTACCATGTTTTCTCCTGAACTTACTGAACCTTGAGTACTAGCAGGTGTAGAACCTGTCTGAGGAGTAAATGAAGTTTGAAAAGGTGGCAATGTAGTTATAGGTTTAGGTTGAATAACTATAGTAGATACTAAGAAAGAAACATACTCTAAAGACTGTTCTTGACAGTTGGGTTCTTGAAATGAAGTGGATGTAAAAGGTGACTCTTGGTCAATAAAAGATGAATGTTTGGATGAAAGATGTGTTGAACTGCTGCTAGGTGTAGACAGTGTAGGAATTGGTGTAATTAGAGTTTTTGGCCTTCCAACCCTCTTGGAAACTAGTCACTCAGGGTTCGAAAGGGCTTGAACCTTTTGCTGTGAGGTATTTGACCTTGTATCAGGCCTCTTTAAAGCCATAGTTATTGCTTTCCGTGTAATATAGCCAAATATTTCCTCCTCACTGAATCAACTAGAGGAAGATATTAAAAGCCAGGGGAAAAGTGTTCTTGACTTCTTTCCCTAGTAGCGACGCCAATTAATGTTGTTCCTTAAGAAACCAATTTCTTGGCTATGTAGAAATTGTGCTTAAGACATTAATGTTTATTATTCATGTCACTTATTTGTATGGTGTATCTTCAAATGAAGGACCTGAAAGATCTAGTTTTTAACCCTTAATACTTAGTTGATATGAAAATCTCAGAATGCCATATGATGTTGGAAATAAATGTTGAGTGAAGAATGATTTGAAATGTTAGAGACAATATGCTATTTTTCACGGAAACTATTATCTGTAACACTTTGAAAAATTTGAGACAATATGTTGTTTTTCACAGAAATTATTATATGTAACTTAGAAGAAATGTAGAAGTAGGGGTTTTAAGTATAGGAGCGCTCTTTTAAGGAATTTTAACTTCATTCACATAAGTAAACAAATACCTACAGCTTCATTACTATACTTAAAGAAAAGAAGACATATGATGACACATAACAAAGAAGTTACAAAATGATACTCAACAATGTGTGGAAAACTTCTGATTCTTTCATTAATCAACAGTTTATCAAAAATACAGTAGCCTAGTCTGCAGGTTCTTCAAAATTCCAACCCTTTTTCTATAATTTTACCTCTTTTTATACATCATGGGACAGTTGGTAATCACCAAAACTGTCAAACTACTTAACTATCTCCTAACTGTCTAAGGTAAAAGTCATTATAGAATATTACATTGGAGGGTAAAAGACACCTCATTCTTCTCAAGAAAACAAAATAACAAGAAATAACAAAAATTAAAAGATGATGGATGTTCGCTGTTCAAATTTGTGGCTTGACTATTGATGAAGTTTCTTTATAGATGTTTTGATGATGGCTAGACTGTTTTTAACACAGCAAACTGCATCTTTACCAAACTTCGTGAGTGGACTTGTGGGTTACGGACCCACGTGTATATCAGAAATGTTCTGATTGGTGTAAACACAAAGAAACCCTTATGGCCCACATATATATCAGAAGTGTTCTGATTTGTGGAAACACAAATAAACCTGACCAATCACCATTCCCTTGGAGTTTCGGTCATCTGCCTCTAATTTTAGTTATTCTGCTAAAACAACAGAATTGGTTGATTTACGTGGAATATAGAAAACCTTCATATACCACGGAACTGAAAGGAAACAAAACTCTGGTTCATAATCTTATCGTGTTTATCTTTTCCACAAAACTTTTCCTTCCCCACGAACCCAATAGGAAACAAAACTGCAGTTAAAAGACTTCTCGGGTCTAAAATTTATAATAAAACCTATGCACTTTTTGATGCAATATCTATTGGATCTCGTCCCTTCTTGATGAGCAGCTGTGATTGATCTAGAATTCAATGGATTAAGTCACATTTCATAAACCATTGCATCTGTTTTCCGAGTTAAACATCATCCTTGTTAACCACGCAATTACCATCAGATCTGCATTCTTCAAGCAGACGACCCTGATCAACTGAGGTTTTAACTCAATTTTATAACTTCTCACATCCGATTTTGGAGTAAACCTCACCCTTGTTAATTGCACGACTACCATTAGATCTGTTTCATGTCAATCAGATGACTCAGATCTTCTCCTGGGTTTCTTGTGTTCAAAAGTCGTCAATAATATAAAATAACTCATTTCTTTCGGATTTCCGCATTTTCTTTTATTTCCATTATAACATAATGTTTGATTTTTTTTTAATTTTTGCAATAAAACTAAAAATAAAATTAAAATGACAATGGATGCTATAACAGTAATCATGAACAATAAGAAAAACTACCGCAAATATTATTACACCTAACTTGATGAGTAGGAGTTACATAATCCAACACTCCTCCTTAAGGAATTGTTGTCTTGATATTTATTTATCGAGGTCTTCAAAATCTTCTTTGCAACAAATGCCTTGCTATGACTTGAAGAATCTATTCAATATAAAAGCCTAAAAATGGTCCATCTCGGCTTCATCTGATACCTAAAACTAATATCATTTGTATAAAGAAAGAACCATCCACTAGATTACATGGGTACCTAACTATTGCAATTGTTGATCTAGTAAGATGTGCCTCCATGTACATATTTTAATCAACTTGTTGACGAACTCCCCCTAAATCTAAAACTTTAACTCCCAATGTCTATAACCAATATGATCAACTCATAGAGCATCTACCCAACACATGGTCCAATCTTCCAAGTGTTAAACAACTCCCTAATAGAGATTAATGCAATATGTTAGGAAATTTATCCACATCGTCAAGGACACAAGACAAAGGGTTATGCATGCCTATCGAGGACTTACAAAAATATGCCTTTTATGCATGACATAGATCTAGGTATATACACACTCCATTTCATGGAGTTACAAAGTATAAACTCTTCATGGACCACTACATAAAATTAGAAAAACATGATTTCATCAACCTAGAAATATAACGTGTGTCTCACATTATTATATGGTTTTGTGTCTACTATTATTCCAAAACAACTCACATAATTTTAGCTCAATTTCCCATCATTATTCATTTTTTTCACTACTACAAAAACATTTCCACGAGCATTGTGACCTACTTGCCTTGTTTGTTGTATCTGACACATTTTCCCTTCCTTATGTAATCTCATAATTCCTCTTCAAAATATTCAATACACAATCAATTCTTAGCTTCTCAAGAAAGAATAATGCAGCTTGGTTCCACCTCAAGAAGTGTTCATGCTCCTCCATTCACATGTAGGATTGTTATTTTAAACACATACTAGCTAATATCTGACCATACCACTATTACCTCATATCGACTAGGAACCTGTTGTACTCAAAGGGCATAATCAATCTAAATATGAAGACTAAGTACATGACCATTGTATGGACATACTTCAATATAATAAGATACAAGGGTGTCATCCACTGGACTCACCGATTATCTATGGAAATAGTTTGGATAAAAGTTGAATCCATCTTAATCTTACATTATGGGAAGCTAGCAACGAGGACTTAGATTGCACCATTCGACAAGTATTTCATAGAGAAAAAAACACACAACTAGAAATCCCTTCCAACAACAACGTTTCTTGCTATGAAGACTTATGAATTATTTTTATGTCAAATATTATTACTACTTAGGAGTTACTACATGTCACTGACAACAAAAGGAGACATATATGATAGGGATATTATCTTCCTTGTTTGGAATCATGCACATACATGGATTCATTGCTTTATCTTTGGCATGTTTATTCAGTCTTTATCTTGAACCTTCTTAAAAGTAATATTAAAATGTATTTTTTTCTTGAAATTGAATGTACAAAGTTCTATTGTAATCACTTACCCATGGACAATAAGTTCCCATACCATATGAATGGGGTACAAAAAGGATTATTTATGTAGTCCATGGGAACATTCATGGGAATATGACTCCAAACCCACTGAAGGAGTTACCATTGAACTTGTACTACCACGAATCATACATGTCAACCAATGTTGCATAATTTCCACGTTAAAACTAGTTGCTAAATTTTTCTCTGATGGTGTAATTTGTATGAGTAATTTCGACGAAGTTCAAATATAACAATAAATTGTTATTTAATTAAGGCTCAACATATCTATCATGGGAATTGGAATAACAGAAGAGATAAAAATTCATTGTCTATATCACTCAATCTAAATCAACTAAGCTTAATTAATTTATTTTTAACAAAATTCTACCGTAAATTTATTTAGAGAAAAAAATTTTAAATTTTCATTATGAATTGATTATGACTTGGTTGGGTCAACTTGAGATTATTTTCTCAAAAGATAAACTGATCCATTTCATTCCTTAAGAATATCAATCATAAATTTATTGGCATTAAACAAAGTTAAAGCAAAATTTTTTATAGTGACAATTCTAGTATAACGATTTTACCCGATGATAGGAAGAGGATACATCCTTCCAAATGCCTTAAACTTTGAACTTGAAACTATTTAGTAATTTTTTTTATGGTGTAATTTGTATGAGCAATTAGGATGAAGTTCAAGTATACCAACAATTTATTACTTAGTTAAGGCTCAACATATATATCATGAAA
Organism: Pinus tabuliformis; assembly: GCA_031772625.1. Classification (NCBI taxonomy): domain Eukaryota; kingdom Viridiplantae; phylum Streptophyta; class Pinopsida; order Pinales; family Pinaceae; genus Pinus; species Pinus tabuliformis. The sequence continues at coordinate 561,078,557 of CM062809.1, read as the reverse complement.
ATTGAAATTGGGTGGAGAGTTAAAAAACCATTCTCTCAATCACATCACCTATATCAATAAAGCTTAATTAATTTATCTTTTAACAAAAGGTTCCCATCAATTTATTGTAAGTGAAAACAAAATTAAATTCTTGATTATGACTAGGTTGGACTAGCTCATGCTTTCTTTTTCCAAAAAATACAAAAGGATGATAATGTTGATCATAATTTATTGACATTAAATAAATTCAAAGTTAAATTCTTGATCATGATAGTATAGGTTTAACTATTTTTCCTAATCATATTTGTTGTTCTAGTAGGATGTGCCTCCATGTACATAGTTCAATCACCTTCTTGATGAACTCAAATTTACCTCCCAGTGTCTACAACCAATATGGTCCACTCATAAATATTCTACCCAACACATGGCCCACTCCTCCAAGTGGTAAAAAATTCCCTAATAGAGGTTATTTCACTATGCTAAACAATTTATCCAAGTCATAAAGGACACATGAAAATGGGGTGTGCATGCCTATCCATGTCTTACAACAATATGCCCTTTACATATTACATAGATCTAGGTGTGAATACACTCTCCATTTCATAGAGATACAAAGTACAAAGTATTCAAGGACCACTACATAAAATTAGAAAAACATGATCTCATAGACTTACAAATATAATGCATGTCTCGCATTATTATATGGTTTTGTGTCAATTTTTTTCCAAAACAACTCACATAATTTTACCTCAATTGTCCATCATCATTTGTTCTTCACTACTACCAAAACACTTCCACGAGAATTGTGGCCTACTTTTCTTGTCTATTGTATCCAAAAAAAAATTCATTCCTTTTCTAATCTCATAATTCCTCTTCAAAATACTCAATTTGTAATCAATTCTTAACTTTCACAAGCAAGAATAATGCAACTTTCTTCCACCTCAAGAAGTGTTCATGCTCCTCCATTCACATGTAGAATTGTTATGTTATACACATACCAACTAATATCCAACCATACAACTAGTACCTCAGATCAACTAGGAACCTATTGTACTCCAAGGTCCTAACATCAGTCTAAGTATTAAGACCGAGTAATTGACCATCCTATGGACATACTTCCATATACCAAGATACATGGGTGCCATTCACTACACTCACTAGTTATCTATGAAAATATCTTAGATACAAGATGTATCCATCTCAATTTTACATTTTCGATAGCTACTAATTACGACTTATAATGCACCATTCTTTTTTTTGCTAATGCAAGAGTCAGACCTTTAATTCATTAATAAAGTACAAAATTTACAACTGTCCACAAGGAGTTATGGACCAAGGAAGAGACCCCCAAACCCGACAGAGAACGGTCCCGAGGTAATAGCTCCTACCCTGAAAACCCTACAACTAAACTCTTAAAATCAAAATGAAGAAGAAGCCTGCAGCAAAGCCAAAACAAATAGCCTCTCGCCTGAGACCAACACCTCTCAACAAGAAGAGGAGCTTAAACACTTCCCGCTAACTCCCAAACAAGTCACATTAAACATCACTATTGTTGAAGAGCCAGCTGACCCAATCCGACGTCAGAGGACTAATTCGCCTAGTTACAAAGTGGAAAACTTACCCGCCAATCCAGCCAACTTGCTCGATCAATCACAGCTGTCGATCTGCCTCGCTTGATCTGACGGTAGAGGTTCATATTGTGTCAGCCAAAATGCTGAACTTTAGCTTGCGATGAGGGCGGTATTTTAGCCGACCCCACCGCCACGTGTAGTCTACTGTATGGGATCGCTTCCAAAATGGAAATAACACTTACCACTAGCGAGGCCTGTGATCGCCAAAAAATAGCCCCCGATCCAGTATAACGTTCTCGAGTTGATAACCCATGGTAATACGACTACCATTTACCCCTATGGACCCACCAACTTGCTCGATACATATGAGCCGTAGATCCTCCTCGCAAAATCTTATGGTTGAGGTTCGTATCGCTCTGATCAACAACGTCGAACATTAGCATGCGATCAGAGCAGTATTTCATTCAGCCCCACTGCCACATGGTGTTCACTAAATGGGATCGTTGCAAAAAAGGGAAAACTTCTTCCCGCTCGTGAGGCTTGCGATCATCCAAAAACCGCCCTAGCCGTGTTATTCTGATCAAAGGCGAAAGAATCAAGGTTTCTGGGATGCCACGGGTTCCCAACATCTGATCGCTCGCCATATCTGCTTTACCTATGCCATTGTAAGAAGAGGCTTCTGCCAGCCTGCTTGAAACCTAGAGAAATAAAACTCCTGCTCTACAACCACTGATAACCTATTTGAGCATATTACTTCGAACAACAAAGGTCCTCTGAAGCACAACACTCGCTGGATAATCAATTATGTACACTCCGCTGATCATAACGCTTCTGAGTCATCTATGCTATCCTTCATGGCCCTGCTCCAAAACACCAGCCAATCTTCCTTAGCCTGATCGTGGCACTTTGCTTTTAGCCTATGCTGAGGTAGTTCTTGCCATTTCATTGCAAACCTATTTTCTGTGCAGGTCACTCCTTGATTGGCTAGAAGATCTGCCAGTTTATTGGTCGATCTGCGCACATGTTTAAAATTAACTGTACAGAGGCACAGAAGGTGGCTGTGGATCTGTTGAAAGATCTGTATCAGCCTCCAGTTCCTTGAGGCCTTTTCCGTCGTTGTACCCCAACTAATTCTCTTGACTGAGTTAATTATTAACTCAAAATCTGCTTCCACAATCACATTGTGTTGATTATCCTGAATCAGGAATTCTAAACATTGCTTCATAGCCATAACTTCAACCATATTATTGGTGGTTCTCACTAGGTGACCATGGAAAATGAATAGAATATCTCCTCTTTCATCTCTTAAAACCCCGCCATGACCTGTAGTACTCGGGTTCCCCTTTGAGGCACCATCAATATTGAATTTTAAAAAACCCTTGGGGGGGGTGCCAAAAAGCAAGCTCAGAGTCTCTAATGAGAATCATCCTTTCCAAGCCCTTAGGAGTGAGACCCAGCAACCCTAGCTGATAGAGAATCCTCAATTCTGGAACCGAAGGTGGATTCTTAGGGATATTTTGGACTATAGTACCCACGGTCTCCTGAAGCTATTTTAAGATCTGATCCATAAGGTAAAGGGATGGTTTTTTTACATCCTTGAAGATTTTGTTATTCCTTTATTTCCAAATATTCCAAATAATGAAGCTTGGCGTTAGAGCCCAAGCTGAGCCAAGGACTTCATTATTCGAAAAATTACTTCTCCCCTTGTTTAGGGTATTGATGATGCTTCCTTTGTCCCTATCTGACTGTTGGAAAATGGTGGCAAAAGAATCCAACAACCTAGAGGTAAATGTGCAGTCGTTGAGGAGGTGCTCCATTGTTTCTTCTTGAGCTTCACAAAGCTGGCATCTGGAAGGCCCCAAAACTCCCCTCTTCCAGATGTTGTCCCAAGTCAAAATCTTCCTATGCTGGACCATCCACATGAAGAGTTTAATTTTCATCCAACCTTGATGCCTCCATAGTCTTTGCCATGCTGTGTTCGAAGCCTGGGAGGCCAAACCAAGGAGAATGAATTTAGCTTCCTTAAGATTAAAGGTGCCCTCATTGTTGTTGCCCCATCTCAGTCGGTCATTCCCTTCTGACACTAAAATTTTCCTTTGATCTAACTCTTGCATTAGCATTTCAGCTCTATCTTTTAAGGGGTTGTCATCCCTAAAATCAAATTTCCTCCATATTCTCCATTTTCCTATACCGTTGGTTTAATCCCAGAAATCCTTAACCTTGTATAATCCTTTAGCATCCGTCTTTGCCTTAAGATCCTTCCATTACTCTCTTAATAAAATGGGTTCTTGTTGCCATCTATCTTCACAGAATAGAGCTAAGTTTCCCTCTCTAATTTCCCAAAAGCCATTATCTTGGACTAGTCCTCTATTATCCCAGGCCTTGTTCCAAATGTGAGATCCCTTAATATTTCCATCCATTCGAATATGGTCATTACTTTGCCATGAGCTGGTGTACTTTTCTTTCCAAATTATAGCCCACTGAGCCTTTGGTTCTTTTATCCAGCGCCACCATAATTTAGCCCCTAAAGATTTGCTTAAAATTTCAAGATCATCCAAACCAGGACCCCCATGTTTTCTAGGTTTGCAGATTCTTTTCCCAAGCTACCAAGGCCCATTTCTTGTTTTCTTCCCCTTGCCCTAGAGAAAGTCTCTCTATATGGTTATGAATAGATGCAAGACTCCTTTAGGAGAAGGGAGGGCGGAAAGCATGAAAACTGGGATTGATTGTAGAACAGCCTTCGTGAGCACCAACTTGCCAGCCAAGTTTAAGGACCTCATAGTCCATTTCCTTATTTTGTCTTGCAATTTATTAATGACCGACTCCCAGATGCTCTTGTGTAATGGCTTAGCAGTTAGAGGAACCCCCAAATATTTTGAGGGGAGAGAATCCCTTTGAAAGCCCATAATTTTAGCAATGTTCCTCTGAATGGCAATATTACTATTAAAGAAAAAAATCTTAGATTTGGAGAGATTAAATCCCATACCTGAAACCCTGGAAAAGTCATTTAGAATTTGTTTGTATGCGAGAGCTTCTTTGATTGTGGGGATTCCCTGTAGCATGGTGTCGTCCACAAACTGTTGATGCGTCCAAGCCTATCCCCTATCAGAAAGTTTGAGATCTTTGATCTTACCAACTTCTTTAGCATGCTTGATAGACTGACCCAGTCCTTCCATCATGAGGATGAAGAGAAAGGGAGAGAGTGGGTCCCCCTGTCTGAGGCCTCTAGAAGGAAGAAAAGTTTCAGATGGAGAGCCATTGACCAAAATTGAGAACCTGGAGGAAGTGACCAGGGCCAAGACCCATCTCACCCAGTTGTGATCAAACCCAAAAGCGATAAAAATTTTCCTGATATGATTCCAATTCAATTTATCATAGGCCTTGGTTATGTCCAATTGTATGATCATACTAGCCTTTCTATTGCTAGTCAGAGAGTGTACCACCTCATGTGCTTGAATAATATTATTAAGAATTTTCTTTCCTTCTACATACCCAGATTGTTCCATAGAGACGAGGGTAGGAAGGAGAGGTTTGAGTCTATTGGCCACCACTTTTGAGATAATCTTGTAAACCACATTGCATAAAGCTATTGGTCTAAACTTGTCAGGATTTTGGGCTACCTCATGTTTAGGGATTAGGGCGATGAAGGAGGTTTTCAGAGCTTTCAAAATGGTTCTGTTCATCCTAGAATATTCTACAACATGCAGAATATCGTGTTTTACAATATTCCAGCAAGCCTTGAAGAAATCTACATTGAATCCATTTGGGCCAGGTGCTTTACCATTTTTCATTTCTTTGAGCACTTCACTAACCTCTTATTCAGTTACTGGCTTGTTAAGGTTGAAATTGTCGTCTCTGGACACCAGCTTAGGAATATGTCTGGTGAAGTCCCTGATGGAGTTTTCTCTGTCATAACAGGTTTCCTTGGCTATGCCACGAAAGTGCTTAACAAGAACTACTTCTATCTCTGCATGAGAGTTGTGAAGATTACCTCCCTCATCCTTGATCAATGAAATTCTGTTGTGCGCCCTGTTCGCCATAGTGGATCTGTGGAAAAATCTGGTATTGCATTCTCCTTCTCTGAGCCATTGAACCCTAGATTTTTACCTCCAAAATATTTCCTCCTGTTTGCATAAATTCTCCCAATCTTGATTATATTTAGTAGCCTGATCATTTCTGGCTTCATTGAAGCCATCTATGATAAGGGCTTGGTTGAGTTCCTGCATTTTACCCTCCACAGCTTTTTTAGCCTCAAAAATATTGCCATATTCGTTCTTATTCCAATCTTTGAGCCGGAGCTTGATATGTTTTAGTCTTTTCTGAAGAAGGAACATTCTTATGCCCTGAATGTTTAAATCCTCTGACAACCACTTGGCTATGTTGCTGGTGAAATCTGGATGGGAAAGCCAGATGTTTTCAAATCGAAAAGGTCTGTTCCGGGGTGTACCAATACTTTGCACCTCCAGATGAACCGGCCAGTGATCAGAGCCTCCAAAGGGGAGAATTCTTGCTGATATTTCCTTGTCATTGAGCATAAGGTCTTCTGAGATCATGAATCTGTCTAATTTTGAAGCCACTTGAGACTCTCCTCCTCTTTTGTTGTTCCAAGTAAATATGCCATTACTCGTTACAATATCCACTAACTTCATAGTATCTATAAAATTCTGAAGCTTCAGAGAGTCTTTGTTTAGAACTCTGGTTCCACCTTTTTTCTCCAAAAGTGATTTGATCATGTTGAAATCACCTCCCAATATCCATGGAATGCCTGAATGTCTATCTCTGAGGTTCTCCAGAGAATCTAGAAATTTGAGTTTACCCTCCAGTCTTTGGGGGCCGTAAACATTTGTGACCAGGTAGGTTTCCTTATCTCCTATAGGCTATATGACCATTGATAAATATTCTCTAGATGCCTCAGCATCTAAAATGTCTATTTTTTTGGATTCCAAAGGGTGAGTATACCTCCTGTTGTATTCTCTACTTTGACTTCCAGAAACTCATAACAATTGAGCCATTTGCTATGAATCTCTTTTATTTTTTGAATGGAACATTTAGTTTCCTGGATGAAGATCACATCTGGTGCTGTTTGTTTCATTCTATTACTAATCAGTCTTTGTTTTCTTTTACTACCTAGACCTCTAATATTCCAAGAAGTAAACTTCATTATTAAAGATTGGTAAAAGAGTAGCTAGTTAGGTCTTTCATCTTACCTGAGTCTATCATTAGCTTTCCACATTCCATAAATAGTTCGTTCTGCCTGCCTCTTTTCTTTCCTAGGTTTCTGGGTGCTAATCCTGGTGTGGTTTTCACCGTTTTTACCCCTTCACTATTCTGCTTTTCCTTGTTTCTTTGCCTCTCTGGCCTTTTGTTTTGGGTTTTCCATATAAATAACTGCTGGACTCTGCTGAACTCTTCTGGAGGTAAAGAGTCTATCCCTTCCTTGGTTCCTTGAATCAAGAAATCCTCCAGATCTAGATTTTCTTTCTCAAGAATCTCCTCAAGTTCTTGGTCCTCCGTTTCCATCTCACTTTGGGTCATCTCATGATCCATTTCTACTTCTACATCACTCACCATCATTTATGTCTACTAATTTTTATCTGGTGTTTGTTCCCTGTCCTCTTCTTTCCCTTCCTCCATTAAACCTTCTCCCTTCATCTAGTCTACAGTTGTAATCCCTTCTTCCACTTCCAGGACTTGGAACCTGTTTTGACTGGCTTGTTGCCCATCAGATTTTTGTATCTTTGACCCCCTCTTGCTTCCTTTTCCTTTGCTTGCCACTTTGTGAAAGTTTTCAGAGTCTTTCATTGCGGTAGTTTTACTCTTATTCTCTATTTTAGTGAGAGGGCAGTCCCTGAATAGGTGCCCATGCTCATGGCATTTGTGACATCTGAATGGAATATGTTCGTAATCCACAGTTTGCACCCATTCTTCATAAAATACTTCTAAGATTACCTCATTTGGTAGAGCTCCAGAGAGATCCATCTCCACACATATTCTAGCAAAGGAAGTGTACTTTCCCCTCCTAGTGGCTTCAGAAGCTTTGACAAACCATCCTAACTTGTTTCCTATAGCCGATAAGGACTCTATTTGCCAATAATCAAGAGGAAGAGAATAGAGTCTTACCCAAACTGGGACTGAAGTAAAGGTCTCACGTTCCGAAACAAAATTCATGATCCAAGGTCTCATATAGAGACTTGCTGCAGCATAAAAGTAGGGCCGCCTTCAAAAAATCTATCCTCATCTTCGATGTTTGCGAATACCACTGTGAAGAAACCCTTTGACCCAAGGTGTAGGTCAATGCTTCCTTTTGGTTTCCAATGATATTTTATCCACATCTATAAGGATTTTTCACTAGGCCATAAACCCATGAATTTACAAATGATAGCATAAGTTTGCATATGGTCCCTATACACCTACAGATTAGGCTCATTGAAAACAACTCTAGGAGGAACAACAACCTTGGGTTTACATCGACCCATGTGTGCTTTGTTTTTTGTTCCCTGTTCCTTGTCTTCTTCCTCATTTTCTTTAGTGTTGTTGTTCTCCTTTGACTTCTGTCCATCTTGTTCCTCTTCACTGTTCCTATTCCTTCCCTTTGAAGAGCCTCTGTCATATTCCATTGGTTTTTTACCCCTGTTGGTCACAGCCTGCTTGAAGGAGGGAGTGGAGCTCCCTCCTTTTCGCCCTTCCATGGAGAACCGCCCCTGCAACAGCCTTGAAACCCTAGTTTATTCTTCCTCCATCACTTCATCTTTTCATTCCTTTTCAATGTTGTATTCATTCTAGGTTCAACTTATAATGCACCATTCAACAACTATTTCATGGATAAAAGAACACATAGCTCTAAATCCCTTCCAACTACAACAATTCTTAGTAGCAAACTTAAGAATTATTTTCACCTCAAATAATATTGCTATAGAGGAGTACATATCATTGACAACAAGAAAAACATCACAGGGACATTGTCTTCCTCCTCTGTAATCATTGACATATTTGTTCAAATTTTTGTCTTGAACCTTCATCCTTTACCTATCATTTGTTGGAGTTGTGAATTCTAACAAAATAACCTCATTTTCATATTGAGGTTGCAAATCTCATTAACAGTGCCCATTTTCAGGCCTTCAAAATTACAAAGACACAATATACACACAAATATTTCAAAGAAACCCTCTTAAAAGTAATATTAAAATCTACTTTTTCTTGAAATTGAATGTACAAATTTCTATTGTAATCACTTTCCCATGGACAATAAATTCTGATACCATTCACATTCCCATACCATATGAATAGGATACCAAAATGAGTATTTATGTACTCCATGGGACCATTCATGGGAATATGATACCAAACCCATTAAAGGACTTACCATTGAACTTGTACTATCACCAAGCATAAGAAATTACATGCCATGAAAATACATTAATATGTATACATTATACCTTATTTATAATGTGCTACCTTGCTATCTAAAGTGGAATTCTCCATAAATCACGCTTTCCAATCACTCTTTTTCAACTTCCTGGACTCAAACAATTTCAAGGTAGAGGTGATATCTTCTATGTGAGTAAGAACGATCAACATATTTTCTCAATAGACCAAAAAAATCTCATGCTTGATCACTAGTTCATCACTCATGGTTGGAATCATCCTTAAATTGGCGAGTTGAGGAAATAGCAATGCATCATTGGTGTATCTAAGATCTATTAGCTCAAACCTTTTTACCAACACTTCATTCTTATCTGATTAGATCAAGTTAAATCCTTTTCTACCCCAACTACAAATTCATGTGTTACTAGATGTCTTAACGAGTTGAGAATTTTTCCCAAGCAAACATAGGTCAAACTAGTAATATTTCATTAGGATTCCCTCACATCTTCAAATAACAATTGGTTTCCCAACTCCTAAATTCATCCTTGTGTGTGTTGTCTCTCTTGATTTTTCTTCATGCATGCTACCATATTTGACTTGGAATGGATTAGTATATTATTTTTCATCTACTTTGATGTTTTTAAACTGGAAAAAGTTCAGGAATCATCACATAGGATCAGTGGGTTCCAATTTGATGAATTTGTGTCTAAAATATTATGAAATTTTTTTGAGGATTCAAATGTCATTTTTTCGGGTGTAACTTTTCTGTGAAAGCATGCAACAAATAATTCTATTCTACACAAATATACCTTTCCAACTACAAAATAATTTCCCTAATATGAGTCCATATGCAAAGGTTGGACCATAGAATAGTTGGCCTTCCTATTTTGATGACCATGATTTGAGAGGATGCCATGTCAAACCCAATTATTAATTTAAAAATGGGCTAGCCTTGTGATCATGATGAAGAATACTCTAGAAGATTCAATATTATAAATCTAGTTGAGAGTTTAAGGGGTCAAACTTAACCACTAGAAGCTGTTCATGCTTTGCTATAATTGGGTCACTAGGAGGAGAAGGGATTCCATTCTATTTGACGGAATTTTGTTCCTACATCAGTAGAATAATAGATATTTTATAGGGGGAGTGAAAACATAGAGAGTTTCTTCATTATATTACCCCACTTTCCACATACTTCATTTCTTTGTGCTTGCATCCGTTTCCATTTAGAGAAAGAGAGAGAAAAGTAACCTCTCCTTCAAATTGGGCTCAAAAGTGTTTCCCAGGTCAATTCTCTCATTATTTTGGTTTTTGAGTGATTGTTATATTTGTTATATATCTTATTCATAATTATAATTTTCATGCATAAACAATAAAATAATAATTAACAAACCTAGAAATCTAAGGAAAAATAAACCCTCATAGTGTAAATTTCATAATTCCTAATATATTTTAGTACATATATTGTAACAAGATGTATAATGGTATATCCATGATAGTTTACATATCATATTGTTATTAGAGTAGGTCTATTTGGGTACATTGTGGGGATTTGTACAGATCCACAATGGTTAAGATGAAGTCACAAAAAATATAGTCATGACTAATGAATCTATGAATAAATATCAAGATTCTACAGAGGATCAGAGTTTTTCTCAGCTAAAAGTACAAGTCATATATATAACCATGATGTGGGATTCGTCACGGTGGCCCTGACCAATAATCTCACACTATTTTGAGAAGGTGGAGGTTCTAACAAAGAGCTTAGGCCATAGGAGGATCGGGTGATTAGGAAGAAACAAAGAGGGAGTCTAAGAAAGAACCCCAAAAAGATCAATCTAATTGATGTATTTTGAACCATAATAGTTTTTTTTTAAAATGGAAGTCAAAGTAGATATCAATACAATCAATGTGATATTAACTCTTTGAATTTAAACTCTAGTTGCAGTAGTTATAACTTTATTTTAGTGTTCATCATATAGAGGAAGCATTGTAGCATTTTTTGATTTTGGTAAGCAAAACATGAAAATATATTTTAAAAAAATGTTAAGGTAGGATATGGAAAAAAAGAATAAAGAAACAAAATGTTAGGAATATTTTGATGAATAATTCCATATCAAATAGAATGTTAGAATAGACGCCCTAAAAAAGGAAGGCAAAAAAATAAAATGTTAGGTTAGAAACAAAAGAAAAAGTAATAAATTTTGAAAGTGATGCACATCCAAATGCCACTACTCTTAATCAATTTTATTTTTTGCAAATAAAAGTTGTGTGCAGATTGTTTAAATGCCACACTAGTTCATACAATTCAATCATACAGTTTAATCATGATTGGATTAGATTTAAATTGTTTGTTAATAGGTAGCAAATAAAATTGGCTCAACAGTTTAATATGAGCCAATGGAAGCAATAAGGGATAGAAGTAGATTAATCATTAAGATGAAAATGTTGAGTTGCTAGTCTAAATGCACTCGGGTGACTAAGATTGCAAAAAAATGTTAGGAGAGTTAAGGGTAGGTAGAGAAATAAAATGAAATTGGAGTATGATAGGATTTTTATCCTAAGCTTAAAACATTGGATAAATGTGCATGTAACCAATGGTTTTAACTAACCATAATTTTCTAAATCCAAATGTTATTCGCCAACTTATTCATTAATTCCCTTCAGAACCCACACCTGTCACATCTGTCATATTTATTTCAACCCCACCATCACCTTCCGCCTCATTTCGTTAAACCCCTTCCATTTTCGTTTCATCCCTTGCATCTCCCTCTGATTTGATGGCTAACATTGCTCCTCGTCCCTCCCTTGTCATCTGAACATTATCAGCATGGGGGGGGGGGTCCGAAGTCAGTAGTTTTAGAAACTTCCCCACTAAAATTTCAACCCCCACTGCTAGTTATTCAGGACTTAAAATCCCAAACCGCTTACCACCCGAACTCACTCCCGAATGCGGTTTTCAATGTCCTCCATCACCGCCACTCCCACATCATCATCTACAACAACACCTTGTCACTTCCTCTGTCCCATCATCCTACATGGACCAATCTTCCGTCTATCCACCCATTATCCATTTAATTCGCCACACATGCAAATGAATATTCCATCAAACCATTTCTTAATCCCATTGGAAAATTAATACAAATTTAGCCGTTGATTAATGAACCCGCTCCATATTATCCCTTATAAACCCTGATTTTTCATAAAAATTGTTAAACAATGCATTCCTGTAACTCAATTGATCACTAGATACTTGCAGCTTACAGTCAAAATGACAAGTTCACTATTTAATTGATTTTCTATCCTATTCACTAGCAAGCCAGTATCCAGGTTCACTCAATATTTTTCAATTACACTCTGTTTTTGTTATCACTGTGTTTCAGCTAAATCCTTCCCATTTCTGTCACTTTTAGTTTGTTATTCAATCAACAGAATGCCTCCTAAGGGAAAGGAAGTTGCAGAAACCCAAAATCTCCTCATTCCTCCTCAAGTTGATTTCCATCATCTTCCTTTGGTTGATAGAGACTATAAAATCCATGAGTCCTTGTCTGAATTTGATTTTTTTGAGATCTATTGCTGGATGGAGGACCAATTTGTTGATCAAACTAATGAAATTGGACTTTGGGACTCCCATATTCCTCATTACATTTTCCCTCAGACCCAAAAAGCACCATAATTTGTCAGGAAATACCATGCAGCTTATGACCCCACTCAAAGAGCTATTATCTCACCTACCGGAGAAATCTTGTGCTCCATCAATTCCGAGTCCATGGACCAGATGTTGCATGCCCCAACTAATGTACCAACTCATCCTTTTTCTCATGAAATCCTAATAGAAGCCTATCAGAAGCTAGATTTCACCAAAAGATCGCAAATCCTAGAAATTTTCCTAGCTATAGATAGCCCTCTGCCTAAAAGAAACCCTCCCTATGATTCATCCATATTCCCAGACAGAACCAAGCAAATTACCACCATTCTCTCCTATCTCCTTGGTTACAATTCTGATCAATATGTAGATGAAGCCATCATTTCTTTCTTGTCTATCTTTTCTGTTGGTTCCAAACCCACTGTTCTTTTTAACTTTAGTCAATTTCTAGCTTAGGCCATTCATGAACAATTTTTCCAGTTCAATACTGAAGAAGTATTCAAGTATGCTTTAGTACTTGTATATATATTTATCTGTTTTAAGGGAGACAAGTTTCCATTCACCTTGTAGAAGCTAGATGAAGAAGGGAACCAACAATTAGTTACCTTTTGGACTTCTATGGGAATGAAGGAGAAAGAAGAATTTTCATATAAACAGTTCATAGAATTGTTTGTTCATCCAACCATTAATCTTCTGAGAAGTACTCGAGAACCAAGGATTACAGATGAAATTGTAAAAGTCTTGCAGCTAGTTGATCAAGCCATAATAGGAGATTGGTATCTTTACCAAAATTATACAAAGATCAGTCATTGGTTGTGAGCTTCCACCTTCCAATCTCCCTAACTACCTACCTATGAGGATTTTTGCATTAGAATATATTAGGCAGAGGATCAATGAAGATGAAGTGCATTTTGTGGCTGCAAAGAGGAAATCACAGTTTAAGCTAAAAGTTCAGGTTGGTCCATTCATCTGTAACACTAGAGCAACTGGAGAAGAAGCAAACAAGTTATTGAAATAGAAGAAGTTTGGCCTCAGCTTTACTTGGTCTTATGACCCAATGGGAATGATTTCAAAGCTTAGAATAGAAAATAAATTTACTCCATATAATCACACATCCAGGCCTGAGATTGAACAATACACAAATTTGTTAGAATGGAAGGAAAGCACCCTTCAAGAAGTTGAAGAACAAAAAAACTCTAGTTCAAATATATAGACTCCACTTGCACAAGAAAAGATAGCCAAACGAGGAAGGGAAGAATAGGCATCCCCTACAGAAGAAGCATCAAGTAAAGGCTTTAGAATTATGCACAGAAAGAAGAGGCCTAAGATCTCCTTGAATGTTAGTGCAACTAATGAGTCTTAGAAAACAACATTTGATGGACTTGGAGAGACATGTCTTTTCACATAGTCTGGTGGATAGTCTACTCAGTCTCCCACTCATTCCACCACATCTCATGAACAATAGGTGATTCAAATCAGTGACAGAAGTCATAAGGATAAAGAAGATTATAATTTTTCATGTTTTTAGTGAAATTAAGAAGAAGAATGAGGAATTAAAGTTAAACACTTATACTCAATTCTCGAAACATTCCTCTAGTTCTCAAGCTAGACTTCTTTTAGCCTTTGACTTTGAAATGGGTAAGATGCAGCTGGCTTTATTACAAGCTCAAATTCCACAACCCATAACTACTGCACATTACCAGAAGAAAACCTCTTTTGAATTCAATGTTAAAGATGTACATCCAAATGACTAGATTGAGATGCACAAACAGACTCGCCAAATGATTTCTTCCACTTTAACTAACACTGCCATGACTCTGTCAAAGATGTAGGTTACCTTGGCTAATACACAGTCACAGCTCAAGCTTGAGAAGGTTTCCTCATTGGAAAAAGACACCAAGATCAAAGCTTTGGAAGATTTGGTGCTGAAGATGGGATATGATCCCTCTGATATAAAGGCTGCAGAAGAAATTGTCAAGAAGAAAAATACTGAGATTTCAGCATTAAGGAAGCAGCTCAAATTACCAGCTTCAGAGGACCAAATGACTAAAGAAATTGAAGAAACTGAGAGTCAGAAACTTGACATGATGAAGCTCATCATAGAACAAAATCTGCAAATAAAACAAATGGAGGAAAAAATGGAAAAACTTGTTAAAGAGAAAGAGGAAGCTGTGAAAAGAGCCAATATTCCAATGGATGTAGTTCCTCTTACAATTATCTCTATAACTACAACAACAACCACAAGTACAACATAAGGAGCTGAACAACTTGCTGAAGCTTTTCAAAACCTGTCTTTTCACACAGAAGAAATCAACAAATTGCAGGATCGGCTGAAGACACTACAACACATTAAAGTAGTTGCAGACAACTCACATGCAGCGGAGTTGCATAGGGCAAGAGGTTGAATTGAGGTATTGCAAAAAGAAGTAAAATTCTCTTACCTCGGAAATACATTGGGTTTAGTAAAGGATATTATATGGGAAGAGATCATGGAATTAATCAAAGATATTTGGACTTATATCAGAATAAATTTTGATCAAAAAGACTTGTTGGAAAATCTCAAGAAGCTATTAAATCTATCTCAAATCAACTTGAGGAAAAACTAGAAGTAGCTACTGATATAATCAAGTTTCTGAATTCTAAAGACAACTATGAGCTTCAAGAGTTGGGTATTGATGACAGGACAACAACCATACTAGATGTAAAGAAGGTTATTACAAAGAAAAATCTCATTCTTCAGTTGGAGGAAAAGTGTAGCAGTCTTAATGTCATAGTCCAACGTTTTTTTAGCGGGTTGGAACCCTTGACCAGTAAGGGTTTTCCCTCCTTACTTGTGATAAATGATAAGTTAATGCCTATTGAAGATTATGTCCACAAGCTTATAGAGGTCAAGACCAGTGCAACTTCAGTTTCAAATATAAAGGGTACAGTAACACCAAGGCTTGTGTTGAATGCCCTTCAAGATACCTTTTTCATCCTTAATGAAATAAAACACATATTTTTGGTAAAACCTACTTTTACTAAATATACAGAAATGGATGAGGTTTATAGAAGAGTAACTAAGTTATCTATCTCGGATAATAAACGTTGGGAAAAGTTAACTGATTTACTTGACTGAAAGAAAGATTGACAACATTCAACTTTTTGAGGAACAGTGATCAACAAGTCAGCAACATTCAGAATTTTGAGGAATATTCATCAATAGTTCAACAACAAAATAGTGACAGATCGACTATCAGTTCACTTTTCTTGATTTTTTTAAGCTATTTTTGTAAATTTGTTTAAGATGTTTTCTTAACACCCAACTTGTATAAATAACTCTCTTCTACGAGTTATCAAAGGGGGTACCTTTCATAAGTAATTTTGTAAAAGCATTGATGTAAAAGTTGTTTATAGATCACTGAAAATAAAGCAAAGGATTCTGAATTTGGTTTCATACAGTTTTGTTTTCTTCTGTAAGTTTTTCATGTGTTACATTCATTTTGTTTATTCCTCATATGTTTAAATTTTATAGAGGTATCAAGTGAGAATAAATGTGTAGCAATTATTCTTAAAATTCCTTTATGAAGATATTATCATAAAGAGAGTGAGATATTGGAATGTCTATCTGAAAGTCTCCCTCTAAATCATAAAACTTGTCAACATCTTATGTAATCTTAAACATAGTTTATTTAACTTTTCAACATTAGACAAAGGTTTTCCACTTATGATTATTTATCTTTTTGTCTGAAGTCTAAATTAATCACATCTCCTTACAATTCCTTCTACACACTTTATAAATTCAAATCACTGTGTGAAGTTAAAAAGCAGCCCTTTGATTATCTATTAGTACTATATAAAAGAGTTTATACATAATTCTTAAAATTTGTCTATGTATTGGTCCTCCATAAAAAACCAAAACCAAAACCCCCAAAACAAATATCTTAGATGCTATGGCATGATCAATTGAGCGTTATCATCTCAGAGGAAAAACATCAGTCTGGCACTATTGCCGGGGATTCAAATTTCATTAGTTTTCCTGGGACAACGATATAATTTCTATTCCTTTAAGGTGACTAAAGGTCTAGATAGGTCAAAATCCTTCACCTAGTGACTCCACTGTGCCAAACTAGCACCTTTTAAGAACACTAGATCCCATTCTAAATCTGACACAGTTAGTCCTCTACCAGATCTAGAAAAACTTGTGAGAAAGGCCAGTTCCAGAAGAATATATCAACCATATTCTTCTACATCAGCCTTGCAGTCTAAAAATATATTACAATTTGATCCCTATAGTAACATTCCATCAAATCCATATTTGACTCATTTGTCACCTAGGGTTGCTAAACTTTTAGGTAGGGGAGTTGATTTCAAATCAGCTTTCCTTATTCATTCACTTGAATCATGTCAAGAATCTCGACTACCAGTAGGATCACCTAAATCTGAGTCTGACTTGGGTGTTCATTTACCTAAATACAAACCTAAAGACTTTATATCCCCCACTAATTATTCATTCTCTTCCACTTATGAACAACCTGAATCTCCTACTTCTAAACAACCTGAAGGGACCTTTTCTATATATTCAAATCTACTCTTTGAAACAAATTAGGATATTCATTCTTAGGTCCAGAAGTTAGTTATTAAGAGTCCCTTAAAGTCATTCAGGACCTCTCCTCCTTCTTTATCTCCTCCTTCTTCACCTCCAAATAGTTACACACCCTCTCTATCACCATCTTTTTCTTCTTCTTCTTCATCCACAAAAACACCTCATACAGCACCTTCTACCATGGCATTCCAACCCATTGTATAGGCCAAATATGCAGCTTTAGTCTTCCCTCAAAACATTGATACATTCCCTCCTAGATATGTAAAGCACCTTCCTAGGTATAATGGAGAAACTGGTTCCTCAGCTGCGGACCATCTTCAAGCATTTCTAGACTTTGCAGATAACATGAACATATAACAAGAAAATGTTTACATGAGATTGTTTGTCCAATCTCTAGAGGGAAATGTGAGAACCTGGTTTAGGCAATTACCTGCAAATTCCATTAGAAATTCGGAGGAGATAACAAACATATTTAAACACCAATGGGGTGTGAAGAAATATGCTCTTTACATTTTGGAAGATCTGGTGCTGAAGATGGGATATGTTCCCTCTTATATAAAGGCTGTAGAAGAAATTGTTAAGAAGAAAAATACTGAGATTTCAGCATTAAGGAAGCATCTCAAATTTCCAGCTTCAGAGGACCAAATGACTAAATAAATTGAAGAAACCGAGAGTCAGAAATCTGACATGATGAAGCTCATCAAAGAACAAAATCTGAAAATAAAAAAAAATGGAGGAACAAATGGAAAAAAATTTCAAAGAGAAAGAGGAAACTGTGAAAAGGGCCAATATTCCAATGGATGTAGTTCCTCTTACAATAATCTCTATAACTACAACAACAACCACAAGTACAAAAGAAGGAGCTGAACAACTTGTTGAAGCTTTTCAGAACCTGTCTATTCACACAGAAGAAATCAACAAATTGCAAGATTGGCTAAAGACACTACAACACATTAAAGTAGTTGCAGACAACTCACATGCAGTGGAGTTGCATAGGGCAAGAGGTCAAATTGAGGTATTGCAGAAACAAGTCAAAGACTCTTACCTCAGAAATACACTAGGTTTAGTAAAGGAGATTATATGGGAAGAGATCATTGAATCAATCAAAGATACCTGGACTTATATCATAATAAATTTTGATCAAAAAGACTTGTTGGAAAAATCTCAAGAAGCTATTAAATCTATCTCAAATCAACTTGAGAACAAACTAGAAGTATATACTGATATAATCAAGTTTTTGAATTCTAAAGATAGCTATGAGCTTCAAGAGTTGGGTATTGATGATAGGACAACAACCATACTAGAAGTAAAGAAGGTTATTACAAAGAAAAATCTCATTCTTCAGTTGGAGGAAAAGTGCAGTAGTGTTAATGTCATAGTCCAACGTTTATTTAGTAGGTTGGAACCCTTGACCAGCAAGGGTTTTCTCTCCTTATTTGTGATAAATGATAAGTTAACACCTATTGAAGATTATGTCCACAAACGTATAGAGGAAAAGACGAGTGCAACTTCAATTTCAAATATAAAGGGCACAATAACACCAAGGCTTGTGCTGAATGCCCTTCGAGATACCTTTTTCATCCTTAATGAAATAAAACACATATTTTTGGTAAAACCTACTTTTACTAAATATATAGAAATGGATGAGGTTTATAGAAGAGTAACTAAGTTATCTATCCCGTATAATAAACGTTGGGAAAAGTTAACTGATTTATTTGACTGAAAGAAAGATCAACAACATTCAGCATTTTGAGGAACAGTCATCAACAAGTCAACAACATTCAGAATTTTGAGGAACAACCATCAACAGTTCAACAACAAAATAGTGATGGATCGACTATTAGTTCACTTTTCCAGATTTTTTTTAATCTATTTTTGTAAAGTTGTTTAAGATATTTTCTTAACACCCAGCTTGTATAAATAACTCTCTTCTACGAGTTATCAAGCGGGTACCTTTCATAAGTAATTTTGTAAAAGCATTGATGTACATGCTATTTATAGATCATTGATAATAAAGAAAAGGATTCTGAATTTGGTTTCATACAATTTTGTTTTCTTCTATAAGTTTTTCATGTGTTACATTCATTTTGTTTATTCTTCATATGTTTAAATTTTACAGAGGTATCTAGTGAGAATAAATGTGTAACAATTCTTCTTAAAATTCCTTTCTAAAGTAATTATCATAAAGAGACTGAGATATTGGAATGTCTGTCTGAAAGGCTCCCTCTAAATCATAAAAATTGTCAGCATCTTATGTAATCTTAAACATAGTTTGTTTAACTTTTGAACATTGGACAAAGGTTTCCCACTTATGATTATTTATCTTTCTGTCTGAAGTCTAAATTAATCATATCTCCTTACAATTCCTTTTACACGCTTTATAAATTCAAATCACTTTGTGAAGTTCAAAAGCAGCTCTTTGATTATCTATTAGTACCATCTAAAAGAGTTAATACATCATTCTTACAGTGTGTCTATGTATTGGTCCTCCATAAAAAACCAAAACCAAAACCCCCAAAACAAATATCTTAGATGCTATGGCATGATCAATTGAGCGTTATCATCTCAGAGGAACAACATCAATATGGCACTGTTGCCAGGGGTTCGAATTTTATTAGTTTTCCTAGGACAACGATATAAATTCTATTGCTTTAAGGTGGATAAAGGTCTAGATAGGTCAAAATCCTTCACCTGGAGACTTCACTGTGCCAAACTGGCACCTTTTAAGAACACTAGATCCCATTCTGAATCTGACACAGTTAGTCCTCTGTCAGATGTAGAAAAACTTGTGAGAAAGGCCAGTTCCAGAAGAAGACATCAACCATATTCTTCTACTTCAGCCTTGCAGTCTGAAGATATATTACAATTTGATCCCTATAGTAACATTCCATCAAATCCATATTTGACTCATTTGTCACCTAGGTTTCTAAACTTTTAGATAGCGGAGTTGATTTCAAATCAGCTTTCCTTATTCATTCACTTGAATCATTTCAAGAACCCACACCACCAGTAGGATAACCTAAATCTAAGTCTGACTTGGGTGTCCATTTACCTGAATACAAACCTAAAAAATTTATATCCCCCACTACTTATTCATTCTCTTCCACTTCTGAACAACCTGAATCTCCTACTTCTAAACAACCTGAAGGGACCTTTTCTATATATTCAAATCCACTCTTTGAAACAAAATAGGATACTCATTCTCAGGTCCAGAAGTTAGTTATTAAGACTCCCTTAAAGTCATTCAGCACCTATCCTCCTCCTTCTTTATCTCCTCCTTCCTCACCTCCACATAGTTACACACCCTCTCTATCACCATCTTCTTCTTCTTCTTCATCCACAAAAACACCCCACCATCTACTATGGCATTCCAACCCATTGTATAGGCCAGATATGTAGCTTTAGTCTTACCTCAAAACCTTGATGCATTCCCTCCTGGATATTTAAATCACCTTCTTAGGTATAATGGAGAAACTGGTTCCTCACCTAACGACCATCTTCAAGCATTTCTAGACTTTGCAGATAACATGAACATATAACAAGAAAATGTTTACATGAGGTTGTTTGTCCAATCTCTTGAGGGAAATGTGAGAACCTGGTTTAGGCAGTTACCTGCAAATTCCATTAGAAATTGGGAGGAGCTAACAAAGATATTTAAACACCAATGGGGTGTGAAGAAATATGCTCTTTACTTTTTGGAAGATCTGGTGCTGAAGATGGGATATGATCCCTCTGATATAAAGGTTGCAGAAGAAATTGTCAAGAAGAAAAATACTGAGATTTTAGCATTAAGGAAGCATCTCAAATTTCCATCTTCAAAGGACCAAATGACTAAAGAAATTGAAGAAATCGGGAATCAGAAATCTGACATGATGAAGTTCATCATGCAATAAAATCTGCAAATAAAAAAAATGGAGGAACAAATGGAAAAAAATTTCAAAGAGAAAGAGGAAGCTGTGAAAAGGGCCAATATTCCAATGGATGTAGTTCCTCTTACAATAATCTCTATAACTACAACAACAACCACAAGTACAACAGAAGGAGCTGAACAGCTTGCTGAAGTTGTTCATAACCTGTCTATTCACACAAAAGAAATCAACAAATTGCAGGATCGGCTGAAGACACTATAACACATTAAAGTAGTTGTAGACAACTCACATGCAGCGGAGTTTCATAGGGCAAGAGGTCAAATTGAGGTATTGCAAAAAGAAGTCAAAGACTCTTACCTCGGAAATACACTAGGTTTAGTAAAGGAGATTATATGGGAAGAGATCCTTGAATCAATCAAAGATATCTAGACTTATATCAGAATAAATTTTGATAAAAAAGACTTGTTGGAAAAATCTCAAGAAGCTATTAAGTCTATGTCAAATCAACTTGAGGACAAACTAGAAGTAGCCACTGATATAATCAAGTTTCTGAATTCTAAAGACAGCTATGAGCTTCAAGAGTTGGGTATTGATGATAGGACAACAACCATACTGGAAGTAAAGAAGGTTATTACAAAGAAAAATATCATTTTTCAGTTGGAGGAAAAGTGCAGCAGTGTTAATGTCATAGTCCAACATTTATTTAGCAAGCTGGAACCCTTGACCAGCAAGGGTTTTCCCTCCTTATTTGTGATAAATGATAAGTTAACACCTACTAAAGATTATGTCTGCAAGCTTATAGAGGAAAAGACTAGTGCAACTTTAGTTTCAAATATAAAGGGTACAATAACACCAAGGCTTGTGCTTAATGCCCTTCAAGATACCGTTTTCATCCTTAATGAAATAAAAAACATATTTTTGGTAAAACCTACTTTTATGAAATATATAGAAATGGACGAGGTTTATAGAAGAGTAACTAAGTTATCTATCCTGGATAATAAACGTTGGGAAAAGTTAACTGATTTGCTTGACTGAAAGAAAGATCAACAGCATTCAGCCTTTTGAGGAACAGTCATCAACAAGTCAACAACATTCAGAATTTTGAGGAACAACCATCAACAGTTCAACAAAAGAAGAGTGACAGATCTGTTAGGGCCTAAATCTACCTCAGGCTAGGAAAGGTAGGATCTAGGGTAACATCAAACCAAGCTTAACCTGGTAGCTAGCCCTACCAGGTTATGAGAGGGCTCCCTCCTGTCAATATCAGCAAAATTGATCAATGAGGCTTGATATGACTTGAATGAAGACTAATTTTAGGTTAGGTATTTATGCAAAATGGTTTTATTGAATTTGATGATGTTTTGTTGGCTCAAATGGAAAGGCAGCTTTTGGGTCTTGGGAATGAGGCTCAGTTTTGCAGAAGTCTCAATGGGGCAAGGTAGGCAAGTGATTTGATACTTCAAATTGAATGAAATGGAGAGATTTAGATAGGCTAGGAGTTGAAAAGGGCAATAAAACCTCAAGGATCCTCTTCAAACAGCTGAAAACATCAATAACTAAGCAAACCCTAGGTGGAGCACTGTAATTTCAGTGGATTCTACCTTTATCCTTGTTTGTTTTAGTTAAGAAGAAGCAAGAGAGATAATGACATACATAAAACACATATAAACTTACATTTACAGAAGGAAACACAATATCAAAGCAACATGCCACATGAATCCCATAGAGTGATGCAATCCCTCATCTATTCCTTAGTCAAAACTATTGAGAAAATGTGTACAATGAAGCTCCAAGCTTTCCCAAAAGTCCAACCATGCTAATGACTGAAAAAACATAAGATATAGGTAAAAAAAAACTCATCCTAGCCTCTACGGGTCGAGCTCATGAGTTTAGGAGCTGTTCCAACTAATTTTAAACTGAGAACTACAAATTAGGCAGTGGAATAGCTTGCCTCTAGAAACTAGGGAACTGATTCATTCAATTGCAAACTACTTTTTGATAGATGAATCTACCTCCATGAGTGAAAATTTGACATAATTACATCAAGATCCATCAATTTACATTAAATTACATCATAAGTTTGACATTAATAAAGAGAAAAGTCAAAATGTCAAGGAACTAGGTGAAAAATAGAGTATACTTGGTCAAACTGAGCAAAATTTCCCCTATGCGCCACGCTGATTTCTCTATGCATAGCGCCTGTTTGCAGCCACTTTTGGAGGCCTTCCCGGTGTCCAAATTTTCTCCAAGTGTGCTTGTTGGAAAGGTCTACCTGTCTACTTTCCATATCAAGTGGAATTTTTGAATTTGGCCTCTATTTTCCCCTCCAAAACTGATTTCTCCCAACACTGCTTCCTGTGTGTCAAAATAGGGGCAGTAAGGTCATTTTTTGGGTGTTTTTGACCTTTTTGGGGGCTCAAAACCTATCAAAATTTCTTGGCCATTGGTAGGCATGCATATTTTTCCAAGAAAAATCCAAAGATGCTGATTTTTTGTCATTTTGAGGCCTCCATCAAAGGCGAGCGCCAGGTGGCGCGGTGCATTGGGCAAAAAGTTCTGTGTTTTAGCCCAAAAATTCTAAAAATGCAAAAAGTGTCCCAAATTTTTTGAAATTTGGGCTGAGTGTTCTCCATCAAGTGCTGGGTTGGGCCAAGGAAGCCTCAGCCAAGATCTAAAGTTTATCTTGTGCTTTTTTCCTCCTCGATCTCTTCTTCAACTTTGCCTTCAAGCTCTTGATTCTAGCTTGGCACACCATATTCCTTGACAAATAATGATATGCCATGTTTCTCAACATATTCTTCTCATTGATGGCTTTCTCCAACATCCTCTCCAAGTGGATATTAGTCCTCTCCAACCAAGACTCACGATCAACATTGATTTCTTGCTCAAGTGTTGTGAACTTGACTCTCCTCCGTTTGGCAGCTTGTCGGTTTTCTCGTATGTTTCTAAGCTCCATTATGGTTTTTTGATCCTCTAGTTTCTTGTTTCTTTGTTCCAAGTACTTTATTATCCACTTGGCTCTTTCCAAGTTGAGGGACTAAGTATTGATGTTCGCATGTTTCTCTTGGATGATTTCCTTGAGCTTTGTGGGCCCAAATCCATGTCATCATCCTGAATGAGAATGAAATCAGTCTCTCGCTCACCTGAAAGCCCCTCATCATATAATGACCTCTTTCCCTTGTCCTGAACCTATTGTGCTAATGAAGGAAGCGAGACCCCTTCCACCTCGGGTGGAGATAATACTCGCTTTGCTGCTACAAACAACTGTCTAGTTCCCTTTTGATATGTGACAAATACCGGCACACTAGCGGTCTGTGTCTCATGACCCTCCTGCTGATGAGAAGGTCCACCTATCTCATGAAAAGTCTTTGGAGGTACCTGAGGAACTGTGAAGAACTCATGAGAAATGAAATCCTCCCATGAGATGCCCTGCAAACCAAGCTGGTGCATGACCACAATTTTGATGAGTGCAAAATGGTATATACTATTAAACTATTACTGAGGAGTCTTCTGTTGTACCAAGGTGGTCATCTTCTCAATATTTCAGCACATGAAGTAGGGGAGATTCATCATTCTCACCCTGGTAAATTGCATCAACAATCTGATATGTTAAGCATATAGGCAAGAAAACCATCCCTCATAGCTGAAATATTTCATTATGAGTTTCATCAAGGGAGCATATGAGTCTTTCAGGTATCGAAAAGGAAAAACTCTGCTGAGTTGTCTCAAATAACCGGGCTTGTTGTATGGTTCATAGTGTTCCCTGTCAATCTGTTGCCTTTTATTCCACTGCTCTCCGACATTAGGAATATGGTTGCTAGAGAAATATACTCCGGTGTCAAGGTAAATGTCACACCAGCAAGAGTGGTTTGGCCATCATGTAGATGAAGCACAAACAACCGGGCTAACTCATGATGATACTAGACTCTAGCAACCATCTCATAGAACTGATAATAGGATTGGTGTTGGAAGCATGTGATAGCAAGAGGGCAGGCCTGTAGCTCAGCAAGTGAAGTAGGCTCATCTCTTATATGTTTGCCACCCTTGTGAGGTCTCCTTGGTGCATGCATTTCTATAGGAGAGTCACTGTGTGTCTCTTCATCTCAGTCGTATGAAGGATCAGATTCCATGCTTGCTAATGTGTGAGTTTTCTTAATGAGTACGAAGAGATTTATGGTGATTTTGATGTTTTTTGCCACCAAGGGTAAGAATATGTGAGGGACTGTGGAGGGAGAGGATATGAGGGGTTTTTGGGACTATTATGATAGGTTTTGTGGGAAATAGGGGATTAGGAAACAATATGGAAGATTTAGGGACAACAATTAGGGTTTGGGGATTGGTAATTAAGATTTGGGAAAATGGGATTTGGGGATAGGGGTAAATGATTTTTAGGAATATGGGAATTAGGGAATGGGTGGATAAGCTAGGAAAATAAATGGAGGAATGAAAAAGTGAAGGAGTGGTAGAATGAACTTGGAAACAAAATGACAAATACAAACCCTAGGCAATGGATTTTGAGAAATTGCAAGGAAATAGGGTTTGATTTTCTTCACACAACCACCATAAATTTTTAAGACAAACTCCTTCACTAGCAAGGAAAATATCTTGACTTACTTGCACACTAGAAGACTTGAGTGATTTTGGCAATGCGAGGGAGTTTTTGAAGAAATCGGGCTTGGCAGCTCTATGCGCTGCACCTCCTGTGTGCGCCGCGCCAGTTCAAATTTAACAATGAGGAAGACAGCCCTATGCACTGCGCCTCTCACCCAGTGCGTCACGCCTCCAAAACTGAGTGCTTTTGCTAAGAGTTTTCCAACATGGCTTTCACCCTGATCAATCTTTCTTCTTGGAATGCCAATGAGCTTTTGAATTGTAAAAAATGGTTTATATACAAGAGCTTTTTAATTTTTGATTCATAAAACCCACTTTTATAATGTTTGCCATGTGACTTTACTTTTCACCTCTGTTTTTTTAGCAGTTTACTTTATTTGAGCCTTTTGATGAATTGAATGACTTGATTTTTGTTTTCCTTGCAGGGGATGGAGCTACTGAGGCTTGGAAAGGTGACCAGGGTTGCCACTGAAGTGATTTACATACAAGAGAACTGAAAATCAATGAATTTATACAATAAAAACCTAAAATACTCTATTTTTCCTCAAAAAAGAGTTTTGAGGAAAAATACATTTATGAGCAATTGATTATGAAATTTCTTGGTACTGGAACTTTATTCAACCTCCTCAAGTGCCTGCTGGCTGTTATTGGACATTTTGAAGACCTCTTTGATGAAACCCTAGACCTAATGAAACTGAAACCCTAGAAATGACTTTTGCAAATTTAAAGACAAAAAGTGACTGCAGATGATCTTGATGAATGGAAATGAGCCAGCAAGTAAAGGACATGAGGGAAAATGTACAACAAGTCAATACTGTTAGATGATCCATGCTCCTAATGGAATGCAGCTGATTGAGCGAGACACCTAATATGCAATGCAAGAAGAGAATTTGATCTCTAACAGAGGGATGAAGTTACTGACACTAACATTGGCTCCAATGGGGATGGTGGCTCCTTGTAGGTGCCAAGAACTACAAATCTCTGGGAAAGCAGGCAGTGCCTTCGTCCATTAGGCTATGGAGTCAATAACTTCGACAAATCAAAACGAGACTCTTGACTCAGTTTCAGGACTAAAATGTGACTCAAAACTGACTCAATTTCAAGACTGAAATCGGCTAAAAGACTTGACTCAAACAAACCAAACCAAAACTGAAATCAAACCTCAGTTTTATAGCCTTCACCTTAGGCCCCAAACTGAAAGCATGAAAACAGTACACACTTGCAATGGAATTTAAATAAACCGGTATGTACAATGATACATATGACAGCAGAAAATACTTCAAAAATAGTACCATTTGAGTAGCCGACCGTTGATCGGCCCACCGGGATAGTCTTCTCCATTCATTTCTTGCAAGAGGAAGGCATTTTGGCCCTGATATGCCACAATCCTGTAAGGTCCCTTCCAAAGATTTTCAAACTTTCCATGCTTACCTTTCTCTTCATTCCTTGCATCCCATTTCAGCACTATGTCTTCTATTTAAAACTTGTCTGCTTTTGCTTTTCGGTCATATATCTTTTTGATTCTCTCTTGTAGCTTGAAAGTGTTCTGAAATACCTCCTCTCTAGTTTGCTACAAATGAATCATTTGATTGATTCTCGGCTGCAAATGATCGTCTTCGCTGCCCGCTTCTTGTAGGAGTTTGACCACTGAGACTGCAAGAGAGATCGGGAAAACTGTGTCCACACCATACATGAGCTCAAAAGGAGACATGCCTATAGATTTCTTTTGACTTACTCTGTCTGCCCAAAGTGCATTGACCAGCTTTTTGTGCCAACTTTTCTTGTTCGTTTCCAGCAACTTTTTGATAATGTTGACCAAATATTTATTTAACGATTCCGCCAATCCATTGCCTTGTGGGTAATAGGTGGTTGAGTGCCCCAAAGTGATTTGATATTTATGACAAAAGTCAATCATCCTTTTAGTTTTAAAATATGTTGCATTGTCTGTGATCAGCTTATTTGGACAGCCAAAACGAGACAAAATGTTGTTTTCAAGAAATGAAATGATTACCGAATCAGTTGCCTGTCTCATGGGAATTGCCTCAATCCATTTGGTGAAATAATCCATCGCTGTGAGGATCCATTTTGCTGCGCTGAAGAAGAAGAAGGATGGATCTCGCCAATGAAATCCAAACCCCACTACTGAAATGGAGCACTTACTTCAATGGGCTTGAGTGGTAAAGGCTGCAACTTCCTTCTACCTTGAAAAATTTGACATTCATGGCAGCTTGCTACTGTTTTGTACACATCAGCAAAAAGAGTTGGCCAATAATAAACTGCTCTCAAAATTTTATTGGCTGTTGTCTTCGAGAAAAGATAGCCTCCGCAATCTCCCTTGTGAAAGTCTTCCATCACCTATTTTGCCTCTTCTTCAACCAAACAATTGAGCAAGACACCACCAGGATCTTTCCAATAGAGTGCATTATTCATGATACAGAACTTGGCAATTTCAGGGTCCTACCTTTGTTCTTAGCCATTCCAGGTGGTGATGACAGATTTTGGAGTACATAAACAATGTCTGAATACCAAGGAGAAAGAAGAAAAATTTCTGATACCTGAGCGGGCAGACTTTCTTCATCTTCCTCGGACATAGCAACAATGAGATTGATGTCCAAGGCATGCAAATTTGACTCAACCATTAGCTTAGCCAGCCCTTGTCCTTTGATGAGCTTTGTCGGTTTGATCTCCATGTCATATTCCAACAAGGCAGCAATCCATTTGCCTCTTTTTCCTTCTGGATCTGTTTGCACTAAGACATCTTTAACAGCAATGTTAGGGACATAAGCAAGAATGTGAGAATGTAGAATATAAACCTGAAAATATTTCAATGCCTTTACCAAAGCAAAAGCCTGTTTTTCAATAATATTGTACTTTAATGCCGCATCCCTTATGGTCCTGTTGAAAAACGCAATTGGTTTCTCAAGCTGGTCTCTTTTCTGCATCAAGACTGCTGCCATAGTGTGATCCGAGGCAAATGAAAACAAAATGAAATCCTGAGTATAGTCCGGGCTAATCAAAACCGGTGCGAAAGAAAGGGCCAATTTCACCAAATTGAAAGACTTAATTGCTTCCTCGGTCCATTTCACTACACTATCTTTTTTGAGCATGTTTGTGATTTCCCTTAAATGTTCTGCAAGATTGGGCACAAAGCGACGTAGGAAATTCATCTTACCATTGAATGATTGGATTTCTTTCTTACTTCGTGGAAAATCAATCTTTTGAATGGCTTCCACCCAAGCTGGATCAATGCGGATGCCCTCCTTTGATATGATATGACCGAGAAGCTTGCCTTCATCCATGGCAAACAGACTCTTCTTTGGATTGAGAGAAATACCATACTTTCTACAACACTGAAATACAATTTTCAGATGATAGAGGTGCTCTTCATCTAAGTTAGAGAAAACTGTCAAATCATCAAGATAAACAACTAGAAAAACATCTTTTTCATTAGCGAATGCAATATCCATCGCCCGCTGAAAGGTTGCACCAGCATTTTTCAATCTGAAAGGCATCTTTGCATAGTGAAAAGTTCCCCACAGAGTGGTGAACACTGTTTTGTCTCTGTCATCCTCATGGACCAGAATTTGGTTATACCCGGAATACCCATCAAGTAGCGACATGCGGGAAGCCCCAACTACCCTTTGAAGTATGTGATCCATCATGGGCAATGGATAATTATCTTTCAAAGACACTTTATTCATATTTCTAAAATCAATACATAACTGAATCTCACATGTTTTTGCGCATGGGCACCAAATTAGAAATCCAATCGGAAAACCGTATGGGAACAATGATACCTGCTTTGTACAACCGATTGACTTCCTTCTCAATTGAGGGGGGTAGCTTTGTATTTATTCTTCTTAGCTTTTGACGAAAAGGATTTTGATTTGGCTTGATCGGGATGATATTCTAAATGATGCTTGTGTCATATGCCTTCAAATCTGAATAATCCCAAGAAAATACGTCAGTAAAAGAAGATAGTAAACTGATATACTTTTCTTTTACCTGTGGAGGCAATGCCTTTGATAACTTCACCATTTTAGGATTTTCAGCTGATCCAATGTTCACATCCTCAACTCCTTTCTCAGTTGGCAGCAAGCTCGGTTTCCGGGCCACATCATCTTGATCGAACAGCTCCTCTAAAGGTATTAGACCTTTAGGAATGACGTTGTCCTTCAGCTGCAAAACTTCCATCTGATTGACTTCTATATCCGCCTCACCATCATCATACTCCACATCAATAGAAGTGTCTTTGAATTTACCTTCATTTTGCAGAAATTCATCAATCTCTTCATCATCTTGAAACACTTGCCAATACCTTTGATTGTCGGGAACAGCTGGGCGATGTTTCACATGAATCTTGAACTTGTTGTTTGAATTCATCGGAATTTTCAAATTACTTGCTGTTGTTGCAAGTGAGTCTGCAATGACAATCTAAACATGAGGGACACATGTTAAAGTATAATCTGAAAATATTCTCAAGATGTCTAATACCGCATTGCGGTAGGCCCACATTCGAGGATGCTTAGCTAGGTATTCCCCTTTCACTTGCTTGATAACTAACTCGGAGTCGCCATACACTGAAATCCTTTTAGCATTCAACTTTCTAAGAATTTTCAAACCAGCAATTAAAGCCTCATATTTAGCCTCATTATTTGAATAGTCAAAAGCTAGTTTATAAGAACAAACCCTTACATTGCTTGGCACTTTGTTTGGGGCGAAAACAAGGCTGTGTATCCAAATGCCAATTCTAGCACCTTCCCTTCCTACCGCGCCATCAAAATCCATGCTCCATAGGCCTGCTTTGTCCTCTTCCAAATGCTGAAATTCTATTTGTTGTGTTACCCTTCCTTGCTGTCCATCAATATGTTGTTGTTGTCGGAAGGCTGATTGCTCAGCGATACTATCAAGTCTTTGTCTTTCTTGTTTTAAGACCTCTCTGAAATTTTCAATGATCTCGGGAATGTCTTCTACTTCTACTACTTGGCTATTTACATCATTAAAGCTATCTGAATACAAAACAAATGATTCTAAATCAGTATGTACATAGTTGATTGGATGATTTACTAGTTTCTCCTTGCTGGTAATCATGTACTTCATCTTTTACTCCTGGTATAATTTTCTCATCTGGCCAAACACAGGAATGGTAGCATAGTGGAAATCAAGTTGCATTGTCCCTTTGATCTTTACTCCCCAAGATCTGGAAAGAAGCATGCCAAATCGAGGAGGTATATCCGCCACTACCACATCCATCAAAACATTTTTAGCCGGAATCTGATCCAAACTGACCACCAAATCTTTGATAAGACCAGTGCACCTTACTCTACCAGAATCAAAGGAGTAGAGGTCATGATACTTTCTAGTGATATCCAACCCCAATTTCTCCATGATGGCCTTAGGCATGAGATTATGAGAGGCTCCGGAATCAAACATAGCATTATGTAATACATAATCATGCACCCTAAGGCTGATGTAAAAAGGAGCTACATCACTATCTTGAGACTGACCTTCCAATGCTGGACCAAAAATCAACTCAGGTCTATCATCCTCCACATTCACCATATCAGATGATGGATCCAAATTCAAAATCTTAGACACCTGACCTTTGTAGCTGCTGTTTTTCATCAACTCAGTCAAAGGGATATATACTTTTAACTTAGCAATTTCATTTTCTAAGTTAAAAACTGAAATCTTTTCTACCTCTTTCATTGAAACATCCTTCTTTTCAGTTTTCTCCTTTGACACACTTCGTTGATTGGATCTTTCATTTGCTGATGGTGTTTTGTTGGTGGTAGGATCAGCTATCTCTTTTCCCTTTTTCTGCACAATGGGAGGATCATTCTTTGGTGCTGTTATCTCCTTCCTTTTCTGAATTGGATTTATGGGCACATCTCTACTTCTGAGTGAATATTGTCACTGCTGGGCTAACAAAGAATTCATGTATCCTCTTTGATATTCATCGGACTCCTCCTAAAGAACTGTTTCATTTGCCAGGATGAAATTTTCGTCCCTTTGTACAGCTGAATTCTCGGAATACTCCTCATCTTCAGTAATAAAAAATGGCATATCATCGGGTGTAAAGAAATGATTCTCTTCTCCAATTACATTCTCCTCATCATCTGATTCTGGACCATGTACAAAATTCTGTTGTAAGGGTGTCTTTACCTGTTGCTGTGCTGTTTGGTCTTGTGCTCGCTGCTCTCTTTGCTTGATTCTAAATTGTGGCTGCTGCTGACCATGGAAGTTGGGATTTCTGACTTGTGGTTCAAACTTGTCAATTGTCAATCTGTCAAACATCTTCTCCATCTTCCGGAGCACTTGATCTGAAGTGGAAACCTCTTCTTTTATTATTACCTTCTTTTCAGCCTTTGTTCTAGCTCTCTTGGCAAGCAGATTAGCTTCAACACTGACTGCAATTTTCTGCATGTCTTCCAAAGTGGCTGGATCTCTTTCTCTTAATTGATAGGCCATATCAGGATCGAAACCATCCGGAAACTTAATCAAAGCCAGCCCCATAGGTGGCTTTATATGATCAGGAATTGCATTGTAAACTAAATTGAATCTAATACAATAATCTTGAACAAACTCACCAACATTCTGCTTGATGTTCTCATATTCAGAAAGGATCTGAAGAGGATTTTTCTTCACTTCCCAGTGATCCAAGAATTTTCTCTGAAGATTAGTCAATGTAGTGATACTTGCAGCCGGCAAAGCTCTGAACCACTTCCTCACTTCACCACCAAAGGTTTGTACAAACAGTCTCATTGTCACATTTTTGGCATCAATCTCATGAAGGTTGAAGAAATCTATCATCCTGTCCACATGTTGCTAAGTTGTAACACTGTGAGGAGTGCCATCAAACAATGGAATTTTGCTTTGATAATCGACGGGCATATCATCCAAATTTTGAGGCAACATAAGGGGTGCAAAATGAGCAGCCATTGCTCTCGGTGGATTTGTAATCAGTCTTAGGGATGTTGGGGGAGTGGGTGCAACTGGTGTATGGGGTGTACGAGGTGGGGATGGTGGTGAAGAAATTTTGGATGTTTGAGGGGTAGAAGGAGCAGATGGAGGTGACACCACTTCAGATTTTTGATCAGAGATAGAAGGTTGCACGGGAATGATGGGAATGGAGGGAGTTTTGGTAGGAATTCCAAAGCTAGAAGCAATTGCAGAAGACCCAAGAGTTGCAGATGCAGACTCTAAAAATTCAGGAATGTTTGTGGCCGTAATGGCAGTCTGAAGTCTCAAAATATAATCGTCAGTTGATCTATTGGCCCTTTCAATTTTAAGATCTTTGACAAACTCTAGATTTAAGGAAATAGAACCAACAACACTTTCAGATTTGGTCTCAAACAATGACAACTCAAACTGTTCATCAAACTCAATATCTTCAAGATACTCAAAAACAATAGGACATGAATGATATTTGAACACGGGAATCATAGAACTCTCTTGGCGAAGGATTCTCGGAATAAGATTTGGATTTTCGTATACAGGAGGTGGATCAGGATCCGAATTTGCTTTGATATATCTTCTGGAAGCCAGTGTGTTATTATTTCCAAGAAATCAAATGGACATTACCAACTTGTTCAGCCTATCAAACTCTAAACTTATCATCCAAAAGTTTATAATTCTTAGATGTACTGGGGCAATTTGCAAGTTAGATATTCCATTTATAGGACTAGACTAGAGATTGACTGAATTAGCGTTTATCTACTTGTGCTAATGCAACGCAAAAGCGTTTCGAAGGCTACCTAGCTAATCTTCAGAATCTGTCTATAGTTTATAAAATGAAGAACACTAAAAAACAAAAAATCTCTCCCCAATATGGTCGCCACTATGTTAGAGCCTAAATCTACCTCAGGCTGAGAAAGGTAGGATCTAGGGTAACATCAAACCAAGCTTAACCTGGTAGCTAGCCCTACCAGGTTAGGAGAGGGCTCTCTCCTATCAATCTTAGCAAAAATGATCAATGAGCCTTGAGATGACTTGAATGAAGACTGATTTTAGGCTAGATATTTGTGCAAAAGGGTTTGATTGAATTTGATGATGTTTTGTTGGCTCAAATGGCAAGGCAGTTTTTGGGTCTTGGGAATGAGGCTCAGTTTTGCAGAGGTCTCAATGGGGCAAGGTAGGCAAGTGTTTTGATACTTCAAATTGAATGAAATGGAGAGATTTAGACAGGTGAGGAGTTGAATAGGGCAAGAAAACCTCAAGGATCCTCTTCAAACAGCTGAAAACATCAATAGCTAAGAAAACCCTAGGTAGAGCACTATAATTTCAATGGATTCTACCATTATCCTTGTTTGTTTTAGTTAAGAAGAAGCAAGAGAGATAATGACATACATAAAACACATATAAACTTACATTTATAGAAGGAAACACAATATCAAAGCAACATGCCACATGAATCCCATAGAGTGTTGCAATCCCTGGTCTATTCCTTAGCCAAAAATGTTGAGAAAATGTATACAATGAAGCTCCAAGCTTTCCCAAAAGTCCAACCATTCTAATGACTGAAAAAGCATAAGATATAGGCAAAAAAAAACTCATCCTAGCCTCTAGGGGTCGAGCTCATGAGTTTAGGAGCTGTTCCAACTAATTCTAAACTGAGAACTACAAATTAGGCAATGGAACAGCTTGCCTCTAGAAACTAGGGAACTGATTCATTCAGTTGCAAACTACTTTTTGATAGATGAATCTACCTCCATGAGTGAAATTTGACATAATTACATCACGGTCCATCAATTTACATTAAATTACATCATAAGTTTGACATTAAGAAAGAGAAAAGTCAAACTGTCAAGGAACTAGG
This sequence comes from Pinus tabuliformis, assembly GCA_031772625.1. Lineage (NCBI taxonomy): Eukaryota > Viridiplantae > Streptophyta > Pinopsida > Pinales > Pinaceae > Pinus > Pinus tabuliformis. Next base: position 561,044,113 of record CM062809.1, on the reverse strand, counting down.
CAAAAAACATAGTATACTTGGTCAAACTGAGCAAAATTTCCCCTATGCGTTGTGCTGATTTCTCTATGCATAGCGCCTATTTGCAGCCACTTTTGGAGGCCTTCCTGATGTCCAAATTTTCTGCAAGTGTTCTTGTTGGAAATTTCTACCTATCTGTTTTCCATATCAAGTGGAATTTTTGAATTTGGCCTCCATTTTCCCCTCCAAAACTGAGTTCTCCCAACACTGCTTCCTGTGTGTCAAAATAGGGGCAATAAGGTCATTTTTTGGGTGTTTTTGACCTTTTTGGGGGCTCAAAACCTGTCAAAATTTCTTGACCATTGGTAGGCATGCATATTTTTCCAAGACAAATCCAAAGATGCTGATTTTTTGTCATTTGGAGGCCTCCATCAAAAGCGAGCGCCAGGTGGCGTGGCGCATTGGGCAGAAAATTCTGTGTTTTAGCCCAAAAATTCCAAAAATGCAAAAAGTGTCCCAAATTTTTTGAAATTTGGGCTAAGTGTTCTCCATCAAGTTCTGTGTTGGGCCAAGGAAGCCTCAGCCAAGATCTGAAGTTTATCTTGCACTTTTGCCTCCTCGATCTCTTCTTCAACTTTGCCTTCAGGCTCCTGATTCTAGCTTGGCACACCATATTCCTTGACAAATAATGATATACCATGTTTCTCAACATATTATTCTCATTGATGGCTTTCTCCAACATCCTCTCCAAGTGGATATTAGTCCTCTCCAACCAAGACTCACGATCATCATTGATTTCTTGCTCAAGTGTTGTGAACTTGACTCTCGTCCATTTGGTAGCTTGTCGGTTTTCTCGTATGTTTCTAAGCTGCATTATGGTTTTTTGATCCTCTAGTTGCTTGTTTCTTTGTTCCAGGTACTTTATTATCCACTCGGCTCTTTCGAACTTAAGGGAGAAAGCATTGATGTCCGCCTGTTGCTCTTGGATGACTTCCTTGAGCTTTGAGCTTTGTGGACCCAAATCCGTGTCATCATCCTGAATGAGAATGAAATCAGTCTCCTACTCACCTGAAGGCCCCTCATCATGTAATGACCTCTTGCCCTTGTCATGAACTTGTTGTGCTGATGAAGGAAGTGAGACCCCTTCCACCCCGAGTGGAGATAATACTCGCTTTGCTGCTGCAAAAAACCATCTAGTGCCCTTTTGATATGTGACAAATACTGGCACACTAGCGATTTGTGTCTCATGACCCTCCTACTGATGAGAAGGTCCACCTGTCTCATGAAAATTCTCTAGAGGTACCTGAGGAGCTATGAAGAACTCATGAGAAATGAAATCCTCCCATGAGATGCCCTGCAAACCAAGCTGATGCATGACCACAATTTTGATGAGTGAAAAATGGTATATACTGTTAAATTGCTGCTGAGGAGTCTTTTGTTGTACTAGGGTGGTCATCTTCTCAATATTTCGGCACATGAAGTAGGGGAGATTCATCATTCTCACCCTGGTAAAGTGCATCAACAATCTGATATGATAAGCATATAGGCGAGAAAACTGGCCCTCACAGCTGAAATATTTCATTATGAGTTTCATCAAGGGAGCATATGAGTCTTTCAGGTACCGAAAAGGAAAAACTCTGCTGAGTTGTCTCAAATAACCGAGCTTGATGTATGGTTCATAGTGTTCCCTGTCAATCTGCTGCCTTTTATTCCACTGCTCTCTGACATTAGGAATGCTGGTTGCTAGAGAAATAGACTCTGGTGTCAAGGTAAATGTCACACCAACTAGAGTGGTTTGGCCATTATGTAGATGAAGCACAAACAACCGGGCTAACTCATGATGATACTGGACTCTAGCAACCATCTCACAGAACTGATAACAGGATTGGTGTTGGAAGCATGTGATAGCAAGAGGGAAGGCCTGTAGCTCAGCAAGTGAAGTAGGCTCATCTCTTATATGTTTGCCACCCTTGTGAGGTCTCCTTGGTGCATGCATTTCTATAGGAGATTCACTGTGTGTCTCTTCATCTCAGTCATATGAAGGATTAGATTCCATGCTTGCTAATGTGTGAGTTTTCTTGATGAGTATGAAGAGATTTATGGTGATTTTGATGTTTTCTGCCACCAAGGGTAAGAATATGTGAGGGACTATGGAGGGAGAGGATATGAGGGGTTTTGGGACTATTATGACAGGTTTTGTGGGAAATAGGGGATTAGGGAACAATATGGAAGCTTTAGGGATAGCAATTAGGGTTTTGGGATTGGTAATTAAGATTTGGGAAAATGGGATTTGGGGATAGGGGTAAATGATTTTTAGGAATATGGGAGTTAGGGAATGGGTGGATAAGCTGGGAAAATAAATGGAGGAATGAAAAAAGTGAAGGAGTGGTAGAATGAACTTGGCAACAAAATGACAAATACAAACCCTAGGCAATGGCTTTTGAGAAATTGCAAGGAAATAGGGTTTGATTTTCTTCACACAACCACCATAAATTTTTAAGACAAACTCCTTCACTAGCAAGGAAAAGATCTTGACTTACTTGCACACTAGAAGACTTGAGTGATTTTGGCAATGCGAGGGAGTTTTTGAAGAAATCAGGCTTGGCAGCTCTATGTGCCATGCCTCAAACCCAACGCACCACGCCTCTTGTGCGCACCGCGCCAGTTCAAATTTAACACTGAGGAGGATTACCCTATGCGCCGCACCTCTCACCCAGTGTGCGACGCCTCCAAAACTGAGTGCTTTTGCTGCGATTTTTCCAACACGACTTTCACCTTGATCAATCTTTCTTCTTGGAATGCCAATGAGCTTTTGAATTGTAAAAAATGGTTTATATACAAGAGATTTTTAATTTTTGATTCATAAAACCCACTTTTATAATGTTTGCCATGTGACTTTACTTTTCACCTCTATTTTTTGAGCAGTTTACTTTATTTGAGCCTTTTGATGAACTGAATGACTTGATTTTTGTTTGCCTTGCAAGGGATGGAGCTACTGAGGCTTGGCAAGGTGACCAGGGTTGCCACTGAAGTGATTTACATACAAGAGAACTGAAAATCAATGAATTTATACAATAAAAACCTAAAATACTCTGTTTTTTCTCAAAACAGAGTTTTGAGGAAAAATACATTTCTGAGCAATTGAATATGAAATTTATTAGTGCTGGAACTTTATTCAACCTCCTCAAGTGCCTGCTGGTTGTTATTGGACATTTTGAAGACCTTTTTGATGAAACCCTAGACCTAATGAAACTAAAACCCTAGAAATGACTTTTGCAAATTTAAGGACAAAAAGTGACTGCAGATGATTTTGATGAATGAAAATGAGCCAACAGGTAAAGGAAATGAGGGAAAATGTACAACAAGCCACTACCGTCAAATGATCCATGCTCCTAATGGAATGCAAATGACTGAGCGAGACACCTAATATGCAATGCAACAAGAGAATTTGATCTCTGATGGAGGGATGAAGATACTGACACTAACAAGATCGACTATCAGTTCACTTTTCCAGATTTTTTTTAATCTATTTTTGCAAATTTGTTTAAGATATTTTCTTAACACCCAACTTGTATAAATAACTCTCTTATTCGAGTTATCAAAGGGGAAACCTTTCATAAGTACTTTTGTAAAAGCATTGATGTACAAGTTGTTTATAGATCACTGATAATAAAGCAAAGAATTCTGAATTTGGTTTCATACAGTTTTGTTTTCTTCTATAAGTTTTTCATGTGTTACATTCATTTTGTTTATTCTTCATATGCTTAAATTTTACAAAGCTATCAGATGAGAATAAATGTGTAACAATTATTCTTAAAATTCCTTTCTTAAGTAATTATCATAAAGAGACCGATATATTGGAATGTCTATCTGAAAGGCTGCCTCTAAATCATAAAAATTGTCAGCATCTTATGTAATCTTAAACATAGTTTGTTTAACTTTTGAACATTGGACAAAGGTTTTCCACTTATGATTATTTATCTTTCTGTCTGAAGTCTAAATTAATCATCTCTCCTTACAATTCTTTCTACACACTTTATAAATTCAAATCGATGTGTGAAGTTAAAAAGCAGCCCTTTGATTATCTATTAGTACTATCTAAAAGAGTTAATACATCATTCTTACAGTTTGTCTATGTATTGGTCCTCCATTAAAAACCAAAACAAAAACCCCCAAAACAAATATCTTAGATGCTATGGCATGATCAATTGAGTGTTATCATCTCAGAGGAACAACATCAATCTAGCACTGTTGTCGAGGATTCGAATTTGATTAGTTTTCCTGGGACAACGATATAACTTCTATTCCTTTAAGGTGACTAAATGTCTAGATAGGTCAAAATCCTTCACCTGGTGACTCCACTGTGCCAAACTGGCACCTTTTAAGAACACTAGATCCCATTCTGAATCTGACATGCTTAGTCCTCTGTCAGATCAAGAAAAACTTGTGAGAAAGGCCAGTTCTAGAAGAAGACATCAACCATATTCTTCTACTTCAGCCTTGCAGTCTGAAGATATATTACTATTCGATCCCTATAGTAACATTCCATCAAATCCATATTTGACTCATTTGTCACCTAGGGTTTCTAAACTTTTAGAAAAGGGAGTTGATTTCAAATCAGCTTTCGTTATTCATTCACTTGAATCATGTCAAGAACCCATACCACCAATAGGATAACCTAAATCTATGTCTAACTTGGGTGTTCATTTACCTGAATACAAACCTAAAGACTTTATATCCCCCACTACTTATTCATTCTCTTCCACTTCTGAACAACCTGAATCTCCTACTTCTAAACAACCTGAAGGGACCTTTTCTATATATTCAAATCCAATCTTTGAAACAAAATAGGATACTCATTCTTAGGTCTAGAAGTTAGTTATTAAGACTTCCTTAAAGTCATTCAGCACTTATCCTCCTTTATCTCCTCCTTCTTCACCTCCACATAGTTACACACCCTCTCTATCACCATTTTCTTCTTCTTCTTCATCCACAAAAACACCTCATACACCACCTTCTACTAGGGCATTCCAACCCATTGTATAGCCCAGATATGCATCTTTAGTCTTACCTCAAAACCTTGATGCATTCCCTCCTGGATATTTAAAGCACCTTCCTAGGTATAATGGAGAAACTGGTTCCTCAGCTAAGGACCATTTTCAAGCATTTCTAGACTTTGCAGATAACATGAACATATAACAAGAAAATGTTTAGATGAGGTTGTTTGTCCAATCTCTTGAGGGAAATGTGAGAACTTGGTTTAGGTAGTTACCTGCAAATTCCATTAGAAATTGTGAGGAGCTAACAAACATATTTAGACACCAATGGGGTGTGAAGAAATATGCTCTTTACTTCTTGGAAGATCTGGTGTTGAAGATGGGATATGATCCCTCTGATATAAAGGTTGCAGAAGAAATTGTCAAGAAGAAAAATACTGAGATTTCGGCATTAAGGAAGCAGCTCAAATTTCCAGCTTCAGAGGACCAAATGACTAAAGAAATTGAAAAAACTGAGAGTCATAAATCTAACATGATGAAGCTCATCATGGAACAAAATATGCAAATAAAGCAAATGGAGGAACAAATGGAAAAACTTGTCAAAGAGAAAGAGGAAGTTGTGAATAGGACCAATATTCCAATGGATGTAGTTCCTTCTACAATAATATCTATAACTACAACAACAAGCACAAGTACAACAGAAGGAGCTGAATAGCTTGCTGAAGTTGTTCAGGACCTCTCTATTCACACAGAAGAAATCAACAAATTGCAACATTGGATGAAGACACTACAACACATTAAAGTAGTTGTAGACAACTCACATGCAGCAGAGTTGCATAGGGCAAGAGGTCAAATTGAGGTATTGCAGAAAGAAGTCAAAGACTCTTACCTCAGAAATACATTGGGTTTAGTAAAGGAGATTATATGGGAAGAGATCATTGAATCAATCAAAGATATCTGGACTTATATCATAATATATTTTCATAAAAAAGACTTGTTGCAAAAATCTCAAGAAGCTATTAAATCTATCTCAAATCAACTTGAGGACAAACTAGAAGTAGCTACTGATATAATCAGGTTTATGAATTCTAAAGATAGCCATGAGCTTCAAGATTTGGGTATTGACGATAGGGCAACAACCGTACTGGAAGTAAAGAAGGTTATTACAAAGAAAAATCTCATTCCTTAGTTGGAGGAAAAGTGCGGCAGTGTTAATGTCATAGTCCAACGTTTTTTTAGCAGGCTGGAACCCTTGACCAACAAGGATTTTCCCTCCTCATTTGTGATCAATGATAATTTAACACCTATTGAAGATTATGTCCGCAAGCTTATAGAGGTTAAGACCAGTACAGTTTCAGTTTCAAATATAAAGGGCACAGTAACACCAAGGCTTGTGCTGAATTCCCTTTGAGATACTTTTTTCATCCTTAACGAAATAAAACACATATTTTTGGTAAAACCTACTTTTACTAAATATTCAAAAATGGATGAGGTTTATGGAAGAGTAACTAAGTTATCTATCCCCGATAATAAACGCTGGGAAAAGTTAACTAATTTACTTGACTGGAAGAAAGATCAACATCATTCAGCATTTTGAGGAACAATCATCAACAAGTCAACAATGTTATGAATTTTCAAGAACAGTCATCAATAGTTCAACAACAAAATAGTGCCAGATCGACTATTAGTTCATTTTCCTAACTTTTTAAAGCTATTTTTGTAAATTCGTTTAAGATATTTTCTTAACACCCAACTTGTATAAATAACTCTCTTCTACGAGTTATCAAAGGGGGTACCTTTCATAAGTAATTTTGTAAAATAATTGATGTACAGGTTGTTTATAGATCACTGGTAATAAAGCAAAGGATTCTGAATTTGGTTTCATACAGTATTTTTTTCTTCTGTAAGTTTTTCATGTGTTACATTAATTTTGTTTATTCTTCATATGTTTAAATTTTAGAGAGGTATCAGGTGAGAATAAATGTGTAACAATTATTCTTAAAATTCCTTTATGACGTTATTATCATAAAGAGATTGAGATATTGGAATGTCTGTCTGAAAGACTCCCTCTAAATCATAAAAATTGTCAGCATCTTATTTAATCTTAAACATAGTTTTTTTAACTTTTGTACATTGGACAAAGGTTTTCCACTTATGATTATTTATCTTTCTTTCTGAAGTCTAAATTAATCATATCTCCTTACAATTCCTTTTACACACTTTATAAATTAAAATCGCTGTGGGAAGTCAAAAAGCAGCCCTTTGACTATTTATTAGTACTATCGAAAAGAGTTAATACATCAGTCTTATAGTTTGTCTATGTATTGGTCCTCCATAAAAACCCAAAACCAAAATGCCCAAAACAAATATCTTAGATGCTATGGCATGATCAATTGAGTGTTATCATCTCAGAGGAATAACATCAATCTGGCACTGTTGTCGGGGATTCGAATTTGATTAGTTTTCCTGGGACAATGATATAACTTCTATTCCTTTAAGGTGACTAAAGGTCTATATAGGTCAAAATCCTTCACCTGGCGACTCCACTGTGCCAAACTTGCACCCTTTAAGAACACTAGATCCCATTCTAAATCTAACACAGTTAGTCCTCTGTCAGATCCAGAAAAACTTGTGAGAAAGGTCAGTTCCAAAAGAAGAAATCAACCATATTCTTCTACTTCGACCTTGCAGTATGAAGATATATTACAATTTGATCCCTATAGTAACATTCCATCAAATCCATATTTGACTCATTTGTCACCTAGGGTTCCTAAACTTTTAGATAGGGGAGTTGATTTCAAATCAGCTTTCCTTATTCATTCACTTGAATCATGTCAAGAACCCCCACTACCAGTAGGATCACCTAAATATGAGTTTGACTTGGGTGTTCATTTACCTGAATACAAACCTAAAGGCTTTATATCCCCCACTACTTATTCATTCTCTTCCACTTCTGAAAAACCTAAATCTCCTACTTCTAAACAACCTGGAGGGCCCTTTTCTATATATTCAAATCCACTCTTTGAAACAATAGGATACTCATTCTCAGTTCCAGAAGTTATTTATTAAGACTGCCTTAAAGTCACTCAGGATCTCTCCTCCTTCTTCACCTCCACATAGTTACACACCCTCTCTATCACCATCTTCTTCTTCTTCTTCTTCATCCACAAAAACACCTCATACACCACCTTATACTATGGCATTCCAACCCATTGTATAGGCCAGATATGCAGCTTTAGTCTTACCTCAAAAACTTGATGCATTCCCTCCTGGATATTTAAAGCACCTTCCTAGGTATAATGGAGAAATTGGTTCCTTAGCTAAGGACCATCTTCAAGCATTTCTAGACTTTGCAGATAACATGAACATATAACAAGAAAATGTCTACATGAGGTTGTTTGTCCAATCTCTTGATGGAAATGTGAGAACCTGGTTTAGGTAGTTACTTGAAAATTCCATTAGAAATTGGGAGGAGCTAACAAAAATATTTAAACACCAATGGGTGTGAATAAATATTCTCTTTACCTTTTGGAAGATCTAGTGCTGAAGATGGGTTATGATCCCTCTGATATAAAGGCTACGGAAGAAATTGTTAAGAAGAAAAATACTCAGATTTTAGCATTAAGGAAGCAGCTCAAATTTCCAGATTTAGAGGACCAAATGACTAAAGAAATTGAAGAAACTGAGAGTTAGAAATCTAACATGATGAAGCTCATCATGGAACAAAATCTACAAATAAAACAAATGGAGGAACAAATGGAAAAACTTGTCAAAGAGAAAGAGGAAGCTGTGCAAAGGGCCAATATTCCAATGGATGTAGTTCCTCTTACAATAATCTCTATAACTACAACAACAACCACAAGTACAACAGAAGGAGATAAATATCTTGCTGAAGCTATTCAGAACCTGTCTATTCACATAGAAGAAATCAACAAATTGTAGGATCGGCTAAGGACACTACAACACATTAAAGTAGTTGCAGAGAACTCACATGCAGCGGAGTTGCATAGGGCAAGAGGTAAAATTGAGGTATTGCAAAAAGAAGTCAAAGACTCTTACCTCAGAAATACATTGGGTTTAGTAAAGGAGATTATATGGGAAGAGATCATTGAATCAATCAGAGATATCTGGACTTATATCAGAATAAATTTTGATAAAAAAGACTTGTTGGAAAAATCTCAAGAAGCTATTAAATCTATGTCAAATCAACTTGAGGACAAACTAGAAGTAGCTACTGATATAATCAAGTTTCTGAATTCTAAAGACAACCATGAGCTTCAAGATTTGGGTATTGATGATAGGACAACAATCATATTGGAAGCAAAGAAGGTTATTACAAAGAAAAATCTCATTCTTCAGTTAGAGGAAAAGTGCAGTATTGTTAATGTCATAGTCCAACCTTTTTTTAGTAGGTTGGAACCCTTGACCAGCAAGGGTTTCCCTCCTTATTTGTGATAAATGATAAGTTAACTCCTATTGAAGATTATGTCCACAAGCTTATAGAGGTCAAGTCAAGTGCAGCTTCAGTTTCAAATATAAAGGGTACAATAACACCAAGGCCTGTGCTGAATGCCCTTCGAGATTCCTTTTTCATCCTTAACGAAATAAAACACATATTTTTGGTAAATCCTACTTTTACTAAATATACAGAAATGGATGAGGTTTATAGAGGAGTAACTAAGTTATCTCTCCCGGATAATAAACGCTGGGAAAAGTTAACTGATTTACTTGACTGAAACAAAAATCAACATCATTCAGCATTTTGAGGAAAAATCATCAACAAGTCAACAACATTCAGAATTTTGAGGAACAGTCATCAACAATTCAACCACAAAATAGTGACAGATCGACTATCAGTTCACCTTTCCTTATTTTTTTAAGCTATTTTTGTAAATTTGTTTAAGATATTTTCTTAACACCCAACTTGTATAAATAACTCTCTTCTATGAGTTATCAAAGGGGGTACCTTTCATAAGTAATTTTGTAAAAGCATTGATGTACAAGATGTTTATAGATCACTGATAATAAAGCAAAGGATTCTGAATTTGGTTTCATACAGTTTTGTTTTCTTTTGTAAGTTTTTCATGTGTTACATTCATGTTGTTTATTCTTCATATGTTTAAATTTTACAGAGGTATCAGGTGATAATAAATGTGTAACAATTATTCTTAAAATTCCTTTCTAAAGTTATTATCATAAAGAGACTAAGGTATTGGAATGTCTGTCTAGAAGGCTCCCTCTAAATCATAAAAATTGTCAGCATGTTATATAATCTTAAACATAGTTTGTTTAACTTTTGAACATTGGACAAAGGTTTTCCACTTATGATTATTTATCTTTCTTTCTGAAGTCTAAATTAATCATATCTCCTTACAATTACTTCTACATACTTGATAATTCAAATCACTGTGTGAAGTTAAAAAGCAACCCTTTGATTATCTATTAGTACTATCTGAAAGAGTTAATACATCATTCTTACAATTTTTCTATGTATTGGTCCTCCATAAAAAACCAAAACCAAAACCCCCAAAACAAATATCTTCTTAGATGCTATGTCATGATCAATTGAGCGTTATCATCTCAAAGGAACAACATCAATCTGGCACTATTGCTGAGGATTCGAATTTGATTAGTTTTCCTAGGACAACGATATAACTTCTATTCCTTCAAGGTGACTAAAGGTCTAGATAGGTCAAAATCCTTCACCTAGCGACTCCACTGTGCCAAAATGGCACCTTTTAAGAACACTAGATCCCATTCTGAATCTGACACAGTTAGTCCTCTGTCAGATCCATAAAAACTTGTGATAAGGGCCAGTTCCAGAGAAGACATCAACCATATTCTTCTACTTCAGCCTTGCAGTCTGAAGATATATTACAATTTGATCCCTATAGTAACATTCCATCAAATCCATAATTCACTCATTTTTCACCTAGGGTTGCTAAACTTTTAGATAGGCGAGTTGATTTCAAATCAGCTTTCCTTATTCATTCACTTGAATCATGTCAAGAACCCCCACTACCAGTAGGATCACCTAAATCTGAGTCTAACTTGGGTGTTCATTTACCTGAATACAAACCTAAAGACTTTATATGGCCCACTACTTATTCATTCTCTTCCACTTCTAAACAACCTGAATCTCCTACTTCTAAACAACCTAAAGGGACCTTTTCTATATATTCAAATCCACTCTTTGAAACAAGATAGGATATTCATTCTCATGTCTAGAAGTTAGTTATTAAGTCTCCCTTAAAGTCATTCAGGACCTCTCATCCTTCTTTATCTCCTCCGTCTTCACCTCCACATAATTATACACCCTCTCTATCACCATCTTATTCTTCTTCTTCTTCATCCACACAAACACCTCATACACCACCTTCTACTATGACATTCCAACCCATTGTATAGGCCAAATATGCAGCTTTAGTCTTACCTCAAAACCTTGATGCATTCCCTCCTGGATATTTAAAGCACCTTCCTAGGTATAATGGAGAAACTGGTTCCTGAGCTGAGGACCATCTTCAAGCATTTCTAGACTTTGCAGATAACATGAACATATAACAAGAAAATGTTTAGATGAGGTTGTTTCTCCAATATCTTGAGGGAAATGTGAGAACCTGGTTTAGGTAGTTACCTGCAAATTCCATTAGAAATTGGGAGGAGCTAACAAATATATTTAAACACCAATTGGGTGTGAAGAAATATGCTCTTTACTTTTTGATTGAGTTTGAAGAACTTAAAATAAACTTTGGTGAAACTGCCTTTGATTTTATCAAAAGGTTCAACAAACTTTATCATAAGATGACCCCTGATTGCAAACCCACTTGTAGCAGTAGCAAAATCTAGGTTTTCAAAAGCCTTTGAAGATGATTTTGCTATAATGTTAAGAGAAAGAACTTCAAGAACTCTTGAAGACATGAAAAATAATTATATAGAGGTGGAAGAAAATAGGGCTGCCTTAGCCACTTTAAAAGCTAAAGAGGTAAAGGCTCAAAGAAAACTTAAATCTAGTCAAGAGGCCTCAACTTCTTCAAAGACTGAAACTGAATATTCTAAAATAGATGAGATCACTTCACTTATTAGGAATATATCCAATAGAATTTCCAAGATTGGGACTCAACCTAGAAAAATTCAACAGATAATCACTCGACCTCAAAATCAAAATGAAGGTCAATACAAAAGAAATCCACAATTACAAATTCTTCAAAGACCTAGTAATGATCAACAGGTTCCAAATCCTTTACTAATAAATGATCAACAACCTGATTATAATACAATGACTATCACTGAAGACATTAATAATATGGATACTTCTTCTGGTCTCACCACTATTATTCCTCTTTCATAACATGAGAAAGTTCAAGAAAATCAAGAATCCTCATAGGTTTCCAAGTACCATGCCTTCTCTGAATTCCTAATTGCAGAGCTGAACAAAAGATATGATCTTAGACCTAGACCTTGCCCTGGAAGACCTCCTAAAGAACCTCCAACAATTTAACCTCACACAAAAGCTGTAGAAACTTAGACAACTACTATTCGACCATTAAATCAGTCATCTGATACAGCTCAATTTGAAAAAATTGCCTTAACTACATTTAATGCTGAAAATGACTTAGAAAGATTTAAAATCCCCATAACACTTTCAGAACATTCCAAAAACCCTGGATATAAAAATAAAGCCTCCAAATGGATACAAAACACCTCGGTTGATGTTGAAAGTGATGTTATTAGCCTTCACAATGAAAAACTAGTAGTTTTCTTTGGCCCTAGCTCAGATATGATAGATGAAATAGTACCCCCTTTCTATGTGACACTAAAGACAAATGATTCTGTGTTATACAATTGTATGCTTGATTATGGAGAATCACATAGTCTCATGCCAAAAACTATCATGGATCATTTAAATCTTGACATAAATAGATCATATCATGATTTGTACACCTTTGATTCCAAAAGGGTACCTTTTCTAGGACTGATTAAGGATTTAGTAGTCACTCTTGCCCAAATCCCAGTGAAGAGCATAGTATTAGATATCGTTGTCACTGATATCCCTCCCAAATTTGGAATGCTCCTTTCAAGGTTTTGTTGTGCCAAATTAGGGGGAACTCTTCAGATGGACATGTCCTCTGCCACTATTCCAGTTTATGGGGGAGAAAACTTAGGTTATATAGAGAAGTTAGATTTGTGCACAATATATGCAAAATAAATCAACCTAAGAACCACCCCATCTATGCTATTGATCAATATTTTGGCTGTTTTCAACTCTCTTCAAACCAATTACATGAATCTCAAGTAAAAATTGAAGTTGTAATTGAAAACCCTATATCAAATCAAACTGATGTATGGAAGGTATTCTTTGATGGTTCTTGTACAGAGGATGGAGCAGGGGCTGGGGTAGTACTAATCTCACTAGAAAAAGAAAACATTACATAATCATGTAAACTTGATTTCGAAGTTACCAATAATGTAGCAGAATATGAGACTTTCCTTCTAGGACTATAGTTAGCCAAAATTTTAAAGGTACACAACTTGAGTGTTTTCACTGACTCAAAGCTCATTGTAAAACAAGTTATAAAGTTTTGCCAAACAAATCATCCTAGGCTTAGATCTTATCGGAATGAGGTTTGGGACTCCATTGAAAATTTCTTTGATGCCTTCAACATTACTTATTTCCCTAGAAATGAAAACATACATGTAGACTCTTTAGCTGTCTCTGCAATCTCATTTAAGATTCCTGATCAAACCCAAGTGTTATACCAAATACAAGTTAAATACAAACCATTTATACTAGATAACCAAAAGCATTGGCAAGTGTTTGAGGATGATGAACAACTAAAGTCTTTCCTTCAACTTGTAGGTGAATTTTCTCTTCTACAAATTGATGAAGACAATATTGAAAATGGCAACAAGAAATGCTAAAAATAGAAGTGCTAAAAATAGCACTGCTATAAATAGTAGTTTGGGTACCAGTGCTAGATTGAGCAACAAGGAATGAAAAATGGAAGTGCTAAAAATAACATTGCTATTTTTAGCAGTTCGGGATAGATTCCAATTTTAGTCAGTCCCTGGACTAAAATTGAGAATTAAAATTCGAATTTGAACTTAACAACCGTTTGAAAATAAATAAATTAATTCACCATGAGCTAATTAGTTGTGGAAAATCAAACATGAAGTCTATGTGAGGACATGCAACAGTTTCTCCATTGATTGAGGAATTTATCCATTAGTTAAAGAGATGAGGATGAGTTGTAATTAGTTGGCTCAGTTAACTGAGTCAAGTCCAGTTAGATTAATTCAAACAGTTTGTTGAATTAACTGTGAGTTCAGTTAGTTAATGCTTACATGCATGTAATTGTTGCTCTCTAGATAACTAAATATTCTCTCATAAATAACTCACGCATGTTAGTTCAGACAGAGACTCAGTTGAGATCATAGGAGGGACAATGTACTATCAGTTGGATGGATTTTTCCTATAAAGGAAACTCATCCATGGAGAGGGATTTATCTCCTTCAGGATTGTGTAGTTAGATAAGAGGTTAGTGAGTGTGTGAAGAGGCCAATTAACACAAGTGGCTACACTGGACCCCAAGGAAAACTGCGCAAGGAAATAGGAGGCTTGGAGGGCAAAGGAGAAGATTTGAGAGAGGATTTTGACTGTCTATGAGTAGCAGAGGGATTGCAGAGAGAGCAAGATAGCTTGTGAGATGATTCTTTTTGTAAACCAGACTATATTTCTACTTGTATGATAATACATAGTTGGGGTTTTAGGATGAGCCTTTCCCTAGGTTATTTCTTCTGTGTTATGTGTGATTTATTTCTCCTTATCAGTCATATGTGTTCTATTAATCTTGCTCATATTCAATTAAGCTTTCACATAATTGTTTTGTAGAAGTATATCAAGTATTCTGCTCTAGTATATTGCATTATTAGGTGATCTACAGTGGGAATTTCTACATGGTATTAGAGCAAAGGTGATCAAGGAAGAATAGTATACAAGAAGGGAGAAGTTCGAAGTTTTTGATTCCTGAATACAGAAATCGAGTTCTTATCACATCTCTATTTCACCTATGGCGTTTAGTGGTTTAAGATTCGAGTATGACCTTGATGGTAGCTTGAATTATATATCCTAGAAGGATCTCATGGAAGCAGTATTAGAGGATAACGGTCTGAAGGACTTCATTGATCAAGAAGTCCCCAAGCCGACTGATGCTACTCAATTGGTGGAATGGAAGAAATGTGTGGCTAGAGCAAGGAGAATCCTTCTGGAGGGAGTTCAAGACCACATAGTCTCGAGTCTCCATGGGTGATCCGAAATTGGATCCTCAAACTCTCTTAAAGCTACTCAAACTCTGTAAAAACTCATACCTGAGTTTAAAGTCTTATGGATGTCGAAGCCTATCATAAATAACCTTTGAACAATGACAATTTGCAACCAGCATGGAGCAATGAGGACCTTTGGTCAAAGCACGCTAACCGAGGCCCATGGAGATCGCGCAGTGGCACAAACTGGCAAATTGGAAGTCTGGATTGGAAAACAAAGGCTATTTCTGATGCACGATTATTCGTTGGGGAAAACCCCTCGAAATGGAAAGGCCAAGCACACGATCACAAGGGAAGCCAGAGAACCATGGGAAAAGTGCTAAAACTGAAGGTAGGTCCCGCGCTCCGAAACCGGCAGTATATCAGAGGCGTTTCGGGCAGTAAGCAAGTTTGTCAGAGGACCCACTGATGCCATACAGTGATTGACGCGTGTCCGGCGGATGAGAGAGAAAATTGCTCTCGTCGCAGGCTAACGCCCGAGCAGGTCATCCATGCGACAAGAGCGATAACCGTAGTTTCTGGAGGCCCCAGATCTAACGACAGAGATTGCACCCGATGGGAGACCGGACCCGAGGGAGAAAATAAACCATGGTGCATAAAGATTTGAAGTCTGACGCGGATGATGAGTTGGCAGAGATTCGTGTTTCGCAGGCATTCTTGGAGTAAATGGAAATAATGACCATTTCAAATGATCGAGGTTTCTGGTGAACTTGACACTTATCCATTACGGAATAGGTGGTTGTTTCCCTGTGAGGTGATACAATGACCGTAACAGTCGAAAGAAGGGAAGCGAACAGTCATGAGATAGATTTTCCTTAAGCCAAGAACAGAGAGAACATAGAAGGGCGAGAGTGAAGAGCAAGGGGCAACAACGAAAAAACATTGAATTTGCAGAGAGTCTCTGGAGTCACTCAGAGGTCGAGTGGAAAATCCAGAGAGCTCAATTGACAGCAGCATACTGTTGTTGGAATTACTTGGAGGTCGAGCGATTCACAGAGGCATGCATAAGCCAAGAGAAAGAGCTTGGAAAAGCTAGAGTAGAGAGCTGTGAGCCACAGCCAGAGCCAAGAGCCAGAGCGAGTGCCAAAAGTGAGAGCTGAGAGTTAGAACCAGAGCCCGAGCCATAGAGCTAGAGCTAGAGTCAGAGCCAGAGCCAGAGGCAAGAGCCAGAGCTAGGAAGCTGAAGAGCTCGAAGAGACGAGGGATAAGATGGTGTTCTGAGCCCAATGTTCCTATATAAAACATTGGATTTAAGTGTATCACTTGTAAAAGAATTGAAAGCCATAATCCCAGAGAGCCTAATCGAGTTGATTAGAGCTCAAGGAGATGTAGCCCAAGATATCAGGGTGAACTCCATATTATCTTGTTGTCTTATGTGTTTGTTTTTACTGCTGCTTTAACTATTGTTATATGCATTTATATATATCAGTTTAAGTACCTTCCCATATCAACACAAACAACAGATTCTAAAGTAAATAATCAGCTGAAAACAAATACAAGCATACACCCATATTTTCAAGCATTTCTGATTTCCACATTGGTTGATCAAATAAACTTTGGAAAATTTGAAGCTTTGGAAGTGCGAGAGGTTCTTGTAAGTTAGACAAGAAATCTAAGAGCCCCATTTTCAGATCAGGTGGTATCAGAGCTTAAGATTGATTAACCCCACCTTCAAAGAAGGTTGTATTAGAATGCTTGATTGGCAGGGCAAAGATTGCTTGTCTGAAAGGTGTTTGGACAGTCAAGGATTGATTGCCTCATTGATTGTATGATTGGTTGCAGACTGAATCTTGTTTGAGTTTGCAGAGGCGAAGGGAAAGCTATTGATAGCTCATTCCAAGAAGGACAAGAAGGGAGAAGGGCTGAAGGCATTCTTCTATCCCCAAGGACCTCAATGCAATCCTTGAATCACAAGAGGTTTGTTGCAAAAGGTTGCTGAATAAGCTCTTTAATAATCTTGTTTGAAGTTCTTTTATGCATTTTGAAAATGACAACTTCTACAAGTGAGTTCTCAAATTCTTCTTGCTCTCGAAGTTCCTTTAATAGAGACATGAAGCAAGACTTGTCTACCATGATGGATATGGTGAGAGAAATGTATGAGGATGGAAGGAAGAGCAGCATACTTAGAGAGCAGTTGAATTATGTAGAGGAAGAGAAGCATATGCTTTTTGACAAATTGTGGGAAATGGAGAGGCAAATTCATACTGCAAATATGAACCTGAAAAGGATGCATGAGTTGGAGTCACAACTCATTGTTGCAAAAGAATCCTTGGCCAAGTATCAGTTTGAAGAATAGGTAAATCATTCATGTTTGTCTTCAAATTCTTCTAAGAATGCTTATATTGGTTCTTTTGAAAAACATACTAGAGGCATAGGTTCCAAGCTAATGTCCAAGATGGGCTATGAAGGAAAAGGATTGGGCTAACATGCAGAAGGTATTATTGAGCCAATAATGGTTGAGGAAAGGCCTAAGTATTTGGGTCTTGGCTATGGACAGTCTTATGGAGAGAGTTCCAAAGTTGCCATGAAGTCCATTGAAACAGTTCCAAAAAGGAGTTTCATTGCAGGTCCTCTACCTCAGAAGTGTAAGGATTGTATTCAGGAGGACTGTAATAGCTCGAGAAATCATTCACAGGATGCAGGTGTTCGGAAGCACCCACTTGAACCAGAGAGTTGTGGAAACTCTGATAGCCTTGAAGAAAGTGATGGTGTTCCAAAGGGAGCCACTTCTTCATTTGCTTCACCTCCTCACAAAGGCAATAAAGGTGAAAGAGGCAGGTATAAATCTGGTTCTAAACACATTCCTTTTGATTTTGTAAAGCATGGAAAAAGAACTGCATGTTCCTTTTGTGGTTTGGATAACCATTATATTTCTAGATGTTGGAAGAGGATGGCCACATACATGAAACTTTTGAAGGAAAAGAAGCAAGCAGCCAAAGGTCCACAGGACAAGGCAAATCATGTTGTCAAAAGGATGCACATGTGTTGCACTTACTGCCATAAGCAAGGGCATCTTACTGAAAGGTGTTGGACTTTGAATCTAACACTGCTTCCACCAAAGCTGAAGGAGAAGGTGGAAAAAGAAAATGATAGGGATGGAAATAAATATTTTGTGATTGATATGGTTCAGGATGATTCACATAATTATGCTGATGTGCAAACAAAGGAGGGACCTTTGAAATGGATTGGTAAGAAATGGTTAGAATTCTTATCCAATTAAGGCTGCATGTCTAGTGATGCATCGGTTTTCATTTCTTTGTGGAACAAATACGAGTTGCAGGATCTTACCAAAATGGTAAATGGAAAGAGGTTGAGTAGGAAACTCACTTTATTACTACAACAGTATGTCCATTTCAGCTTTGAAAGTACAGTGTACTTAAGCGAAAGTTGATAGATGGAATGCATGCATGAGCATGAGATGCATGTGATGTTGGCTTGGGAGAAGTTAACTTGATTTCCAAAATAGAGATAAGGATGAAGTGTTTCATCTTTTGGAAAAGAGTCTTAAAGGTCTTTTCCTACATGCTTGACTTGAAGGGTCATTTGTTGTAAAGGCATGTTTTATTGGCTTGTTATCTAGCTAATCATTTGTATGCAGATATAAGACATGGAAGGGTTCACAAGATGTGAAATTTGTTTCTTTGTTGAAGCAGAAATTAGCCCATGCAATTGTTGTCTGTATGCCTATTGTTGTTAACAGTTGTTGTTGACAGCTTTTCAAATAGGTACAAGTGGAAGTTTTGTGGAGCAAATGTACTTCACATTAGTTTGAGCCACCTTGGATCAAGGATCAAGGTAAATAAGTTCAAACTACCTTCTATAAACTTCACAACAAAAGTTCTACATGAAGTCAAGGAGGAAAACAGTTCTTCTCGAGATGACCAACCCATCCAAGAAGGGAAGTGGTCAAATATTTTGGTTCAAAGGGACTATGCAAAGGCAAGTGTAGGGAGGCTGAAAGAAGAGGGTGTTGTTACTCTCATTTACTGCCCAATCAGTATATCAGTCTTTTGGTGGACCAAAATTTCTTTTTGTGGGAAAGCATGATCCGAAATTGGATCCTCAAACTCTCTTAAAGCTACCCGAACTCTGTAAAAACTCATACCGGAGTTTAAAGTCTTGTGGATGTTGAAGCCTATCAAAAATAACCTCTGAACAATGACAATTTGCAGCCATCATGGAGCAACGAGGACCTTCAGTCAAAGCAAGCTAACCGAGGCCCATGGAGACTGCGGAGTGGTGTAAACTGGCAAATGGGAAGTCTGGATCGGAAAACAGAGGCTTTTTCTGATGCGCAATTCACGCTAATCGCTCATCGCTGGGAAAAACCCCTTGAAATGGAAAGTTCGAGTGCACGGTCACAAGGGAAGCCAGAGAACCATGGGAAAAGTGCTAAAGCTGAAGGCAGGTCCCGCGCTCCAAAACCGGCGGTATATCGGAGGCATTTCGGGCAGTAAGCGGGTTTGTCAGAGGACCCAGTGATGCCATACAGTGATTGACATGTGTCTAGAAGATGAGAGAGAAAACCACTCTCATCGCAGGCTAACATTCGAGCAAGTCATCCGCATGATAAGAGTGATAACCGTAGGATTTGGATGCCCCAGATCTAACAGCGGAGATTGCACCCGATGGGAGACCAAACCCGAGGGAGAAAATAAGCCACGGTGCATAAAGATTTGAAGTCTGATGTGGATGATGAGTCAGCAGAGATTCGTGTTTCACGGGCATTCTTGGAGTAAACGAAAATAATGATCATTTCAAACGATCGAGTGTTTCTGGTGAACCTGACACTTATTGGTTATGGAATAGGTCGCCATTTCCTTGTGAGGTGATGTAGTGACTGTAACAGCCAAAAGAAGGGAAGCGAAAAGTCATGAGACAGATTGGCCTTAAGCCAAGAACAAGAGAACAGAGAAGGGGGAGAGTGAAGATTAAGGGGTGAACTACGGAAAAACATTGAATGTGTAGAAAGTCTTTGGAGTCACTTGGAGGTTGAGTGGAAAAGCCAGAGAGCTCAATTGACAGCAGCATATTGTTGTTGGAATTGCTTGGAGGTCGAGCGATTCACAAAGGCATGCACAGGCCGAGTGAAAGAGCTTGGAAAAGCCAGAGCAGAGAGTCGCGAGCCACAGCTAGAGCCAAAAGCCAGAGAGAGTGCCAAAAGAGAGAGCTGAGAACTAGAACCAGAGCCCAAGCCACAGAGCTAGAGCTAGAGTCAGAGCCGTAGCCAGAGCAAGAGCCAGAGCCAGAGCCAAGAGCCAGAGCTAGGAAGTCGAAGAGCTCCAAGAGCCGAGGGATAAGATGGTGTTCTAAGCCCAATTTTCCTGTATAAAACATTGGAGTTAAGTGTATCACTTGTAAAATAATTGAAAGCCATAATCATAGAGAGCCTAATCGAGTTGATTAGAGCTCAAGGAGACGTAGCCCAAGATATCAGGGTGAACTCCATATTATCTTGTTGTCTTATGTGTTTTTTTTTACTGTTGCTTTAACTACTGTTATATGCATTTATATATATCAGTTTAAGTACCTTCCCATATCAGCACAAACAACAGATTCTAAAGTAAATAATCAGCTGAAAACAAATACAAGCATACACCCATATTTTCAAGCATTTCTGATTTCCGCATTGGTTGATCAAATAGACTTGGGAAAATTTGAAGCTTTGGAAGTGGGATGGGTTCTTGTAAGTTAGACAAGAAATCTAAGAGCCCCATTTTCAGATCAATGGGAAGGAGACACCATTTTCGATGTGGAAAACATTGAAAGATCTATATCAGAATAGCAGCGATCAGAGGAAGCTGGCACTGAAAGACAAGCTTTGGAAGATCAAGTGTGAAAAGGGCAACACGATATCTATGTATCTGAACATGCTCACCACCTACAGGGATGAACTTGGAAGTGTAGGGATCGCAAACTTGATGATGACATGGTGAGTCTTGCACTCCTTGGCCTTCCTAAGAGCTGGCATAGCTACCAAGACTCAGTTAATGGAAGAGAGAAACTACCAGATTGGGAACGACTTTGGTCAGATCTGATGCAAGAGGAGATAAGGAGAAGCACCAGAGATGGTTCTTCATCCAAGGAGGATGAAGAAAACTGCACCTTAGCGAGTAAGGCGAACAAGGGGAAGGAGAAGGATTCTCATTCCAAATCCAATTCTTCCCATGGTGAGAAGAAGTTTGACAAATCGAAAGTGTGATGCTTTCGTTGTCATGAGGTGGGCCATTTTGCTACAAATTGCCCACTAAGGAAATCCAAGAAGGGATTTGTGGAAGGATCAGAAGGTGAGGCACCAGCCTCATATTTCAAGTTGGATTTCACTCTCTTTGCATGCATGGTTTCATCCATGGTGGGAAGCGGTTAGTTTCTTGACAGTGGAGCTTGTTGCCACATGACCAATGACAAGAGTTTGTTCAGTACCTTCGAGGAGAAAGATCTCCAGATACTCATAGGGATGGGTAATGATGAAAAGTATAGTGTCCCAGGTGTAGTCACGATTGTTTTTCAGAGGGAGCATGGAGCTTGCATTACCTTGACCGATGTCAAGTATGTACCAGGAGTGAAGAGAAATTTGGTGTCGATTGCAATGCTGGAAGACAGAGGCTATGATGTAGTCTTTAGTAAGGGAAAGGTTTTCCTTCAACACATCACCATGATATAGGTGAATCAGATCGGTTCATGAGTCAAGAACTTGTATGCTCTTGAGGTTCAAGATGCATGCAAAGCCTTGAGGAGCAAGGAAAATGATGGAGACTTGGTGGTTGAGAGGGAGAGTATATTACCTCTCAACATGTAGTGCCACAAGAAGTCTCAGACGATTGTGGAGGAGCCACAATTGGTGAAGCAACTTCAGGATGTTGTGGAATAGCCACAACTAGAGAAGCTGAGAGGAGATCGAGTAGAGACATCTACTCATGCAGAGACCTCCAGTACGGGGGAATTTCGAGCCAGGTGGGCAGAGCAATCACATGCATCCATACCTCCAGGTAGGAGGTGGGGCGATGTGGAGTGATAGCCCTAAGAAGGCTGGAATGGGGGAAATATCCTTGAGGTATCCAACCTCTTTGATTCAACTTTGCTACAGGAGCCCTAACGAGGAGTGGCAGGACTGGTTGAGTGGGTAGAGATAGATTCGAATGGAGCAACAGAGAGAGCTACATTGTAGGAGTCCCAAGACTATGCAGAGCTAGCAAGTTGCAGCAATGCGAGAGGCACAGGAGTGTTGCACCAGTGCAGGATGGCATGGAGAGGTGTGCAATGGGGCGAGATGCATGGAGTGTTGCAGCAGCTTAGAGGTCAGAGAGGGAGCACTTGTCAGTGGCGGATGGAGCTTCAACATTAGAGTATGTTTCTAGCCCAACAGAGATGTTAGTGGGGAGTTTTTTTGTTTCTAGAATTGCTGGAGCAACCACACTTTGGAGAAGTGTTGCATGCAGAACATTCCAAAGGTATAGGATCGGGTTCGAGTTGTATGCCTTTCTTATTGAGAAGGAATGTTGAAAATAGTAATAAGAAATGCTAAAAATAGAAGTGATAAAAATAGCACTGCTATAAATAGCAGTTTGGGTACCAGTGCTGGATTGAGCAATAAGGAATGAAAAATGGAACTGCTAAAAATAGCATTTTTATTTTCAACAGTTCAGGATAGATTCCAATTTTAGTCAGTACCTTGACTAAAATTGAGAAGTAAAATTAGAATTTGAACTTAACAGCTATTTGAAAATAAATTAATTAATTCACCATGAGTTAATTAGTTTTCGAAAATCAAACATGAAGTCTATGTGAGGACATGCAACAGTTTCTCCATTGATTGAGGAATTTATCCATTAGTTAAAGAGATAAGGATGAGTTGTAATATTGAGTTGTAATTAGTTGGCCCAGTTAACTGAGTCAAGTCCAGTTAGATTAATTCAAACAATTTGTTGAATTAATTGTGATTTCAGTTAGGTAATGCTTGCATGCAAGTAACTACTACTCTCCAGATAACCGAATATTATCTCATAAATAACTCATGCATGTCAGTTCAGATAGCGACCCAGTTGAGATCAGAGGAGGGACAATGTACTATTGGTTAGATGGATTTTTCCTATAAAGCAAACTCATCCATGGAGAAGGATTTATCTCTGTCAGGATTGCATAGTTAGATTAGATGTTAGTGAGTGTGTGAAGAGGCCAATTCACACAAGTCGTTGCACTGGACCCCAAGGAAAACTGCGCAAGGAAATAGGAGGCTTGGAGGGTAGAGGAGAAGGTTTGAGAGAGGCCTTCGATTGTCTATGAGCAGTAGAGGGATTGTAGAGTGAGCAGGAAAGCTTGTGAGCTGATTCCTTTTGTAGTCCAGACTATATTTCCACTTGTATGATAATACAGAGTTGGGGTTTTAGGCTGAGGCTTTCCCCGAGTAATTTCTTTTGTGTTATGTGTGATTGATTTCTCCTTATCAGTTATATGTGTTCTATTGATCTTGCTCATATTCGATTAAGCTTCTACATAATTGTTTTGTAGAAGTAGATCAAGTATTCTGCTCTAGTATATTGCATTATCAGGTGATCTACAGTGGGAATTTCTATAGACAATATTGATATGCTCAATCCTCATTCCACTGATGATTCAAAGTTAAAGCCTAAAATTGCATATCATGACATCATACAATTATCAAACAACTTCATTCCTAAAGGGTTGATTCCTTTAGAGAAATTATTCGATTATAATGATGTCCCTCAAAATCCTCCATCCATTTCTCCTAAAGATGACATTGAAGAAATCAATATTGGAACCCAAGAACAAGTGCAGAAGATAAAAATCTCTATGCCTTTAGCCCCAGAAGTTAAATATGAATATCTTAAATTACATAGAAAGTACAAAGATGTTTTTACTTGGTCTTATGCTGATCTTAAAACTTACGACACATCCTTCATTGAACATAAGATCCCATTAGAGTCTGAAGCTAAGCCCTACCAACAAAAGCTCAGAAGAATTAATCCAGTCCTTCTACCAACTATTGAGAAAGAGATTAAGAAAATGTTAGATGCACAGATTATTCTTCCACTAAGATATTCTAATTGGATTGCCAACTTAGTACCTGTCAAGAAAAAGAATGGTGAAATCAGGCTCTGTGTTGATTTTAGAAACTTTAATAAAGAGTCATTAAAGGATAATTATCCATTACCTAAGATCGATTAGTTACTTTAGCAAGTTTCTGGAGCTAACATACTTCCTATGTTAGATGGTTTTTCTGGTTATAATCAGATTATGGTTGAAAAAGAGGATAGGGAGAAGACTGCATTTACAACACCTTGGGGTACTTTCATGTATGCAAGGATGCCTTTTGGATTGACAAACAAAGGAGCTACATTCCAGAGAGCTATGGATATAGCTTTTGTAGGCTAGTTAAAATAATTTCTTGTTGTTTATCTTGATGACCTTATAGTTTATTCTAATTCTCATAAAAAACATTTAAAACACTTAATGAAGGTTTTTGAAAGATGCATAAAATTTGGAATATCATTGAATCCAAAGAAGTCTCTATTTGCTATCACTGAAGGTAAATTTCTTGGCCATATAATTTCTAAAGATGGAGTAGTTATTGATCCAAATAGAGTATCAACCATCCAGACATTATCATTACCAAGAAATAAAAAGGAAGTTCAAGATTTTCTTGGTAAAATCAACTTTTTAAGAAGGTTCATACCCAATTATGTTGAAATTGTCAAAGATATAACTGAAATGCTTAAAAAGGGTCATGAAGTTAAATGGACTCTCTCTTTCAGACATGCTTTTGATCAAATCAAGAAAGACATCACTGAAAGCTCCAACTTTGGCCAGTCCTGATTATACCAAACCATTCAGTGTCTTTTCCTTTGCCTCTGAAAAAACCCTTGATGTTGTTTTATTACAAAAGAATGAAGATTCCCATGACAAACCTATAGCCTTTTTTAGCAAAGTCATGAGGTATGCTAAGCTCAAATATGATATAATTGAAAAGTAGGCTTATGCCCTAGTCCAATCCTTGAAATATTTTAGGATATATGCTTTACATTCAACCATTATATCTTATGTCCCCAATAGTACTATTAAAATTGTTCTCCCTCAAATTTTTGAGTTTGATCTAACTAACAAAACCACAAAGCTAGTAAAGGGTCAAGGACTAGCTAAGCTTCTTGATGAATCCAACTATAAAGTGTTAGGCATCAACTCTGTTTCGGAAATACTAGGGGAGAATCCACAAGAACCTTCCCAAAATCAAAATGAGAAGAATCCACAAGAACCTTTACCTTCAGATCAGACCATTTCTGTACATATTGATGAGAAATACCTTTTATCAAATTGGTATGAAGATATTGTAAATTTCTTGATTCATTTTGAGTGTCCTACATCATTCTCCAAAAGTCAATGTAAAGCTATCAAATTGAAAGAAGTCAAGTACTGTATCATAAATGAAAATCTATATTGGAAGGACCCAAGCTATCAAATTGAAAGAAGTCAAGTATTTTATCATAAATGCAAATCTATATTGGAAGGACCCACTCAGTATCTTGTTATTATGTTTCACAGAATCAGATACTGAAGGGATCATTGATTAGTTTCATACAAGATTTTGTGGAGGACATTATGCTTGGAGAGCAACAACACATAAAATATTAAGGGCGAGATTTTATTGGCCAACATTGTTCTTGCAAGTAGGAGAAAAGTTCAAAAGTTGTGTCCCTTGTCAGATGTTTGCTGGGAAGCAAAACCTAGCAACTCTCCCACTGATCCCAACAATAGTTTCAACACCTTTTCTCCAATGGGGATTACATTTTATTGGATAGATTCATCCTACTTAAAGTAATCAGCATAGATGGATCCTCACTGAAACTTATTACTTTACTAAATGGGTGGAAGCAATTCCAGTAAGAAATGCCACTAATTCAATAGTAATCAAATTCATTGAAGAAAACATCTTATCTAGCTTTGGTTGCCCAACCCAGATTGTTACTGACAATGCCACAACATTTTCCAATGTTAAAATGATTTAATTTTGCCAAAAATATCATATTCTGCTACATCATTCAACTCCACGCTATCCTCAAGGTAATGGCCTTGTAGAATCATCCAATAAAAGTCCGGTAAAGGTAATCAGAAAAACTTTAGCAAGTCATAAAAAGAGCTAGGACACTAATCTAATGTATGCAGTCTGGGAAAACAAGATTACTCCAAAGAGATCTACTGGAAAATCTCCCTTTCAGTTAGTTTATGGGAAAGATGCAATTTTCCCTACTAACTTGGCCTTCCCTGTTTTAAAGTTTCTGCAGGATTCAACTGATCAACCTAATGATTCCTCAAGAAGGATAAATCAAATCATTGAACTAAATGAGAATAGAGATGAAGTTCAATACAAATTGAAAACGTATCAGAATAAGATGAAGATCATGTTTGATAGAATAGCAAGAGAAAGGGACTTCAAGGAGGGTGATCTAGTTCTAAGATAGGATTCCAGAAGAGAAGACAAAGGAAAAAATGGAAAGTTTGAAAACCTATGGTTTGGACCTCTAGCTATTGTTGAAGTAAAAGGAAACAACACTTTTTTATTACAAAGTTTAGAGGGTCAATATTCCACATATCCTGTTAATGGGAGATTTCTCAAACATTACATTCAATACTAAGAAGTTGAAGTATATTTCAATACTACCATTGTGAAAAGTCTGGTTTATTTTACTTTTCAACTGTCAGTGTGATTTTTTTCACAGCTAAGACTCCATAGCCCAAGGAAAAGGCACATGGATCTACAGGTTCTCTGCATTCTATAGGAGAAAGTAGTTCCCAGTTGGAGCAGATGTTGTAGCATTGTTTTATTTTGGTAATTTAGAAAAAAATGAAAATATATTTTAAAAAAATGTTAAGTTAGGATATGTACAAAAATAATAAAGAAACAAAATGTTAAGAATATTTTGATGAATAAGTCCATATCAAATAAAATGTTAGAATATATGCCCTAAAAAAGGAAGGCAAAAAAATAAAATGTTAGGTTAGAAACAAAAGAAAAAATAATAAATTCTGAAAGTGATGCACATCCAAATGCCACTACTCTTAATCAATTTTATTTTTTGCAAATAAAAGTTGTGTGCAGATTGTTTAAATGCCACACTAGTTCATACAATTCAATCATATAGTTTAATCATGATTGGATTAGATTTAAATTGTTTGTTAATAGGTAGCAAATAAAATTGGCTCAACAGTTTAATCTGAGCCAATGGAAGCAATAAGGGATAGAAGTAGATTAATCATTAAGAGGAAAATGTTGAGTTGCTAGTCTGAATGCACTCAGGTGACTAAGGTTGCAAAAAAATGTTAGGAGAGTTGAGGGTAGGTAGAGAAATAAAATGAAATCGGAGTATGATAGGATTTTTATCCTAAGCTTAAAACGTTGGATAAATGTGCATGTAACCAATGGTTTTAACTAACCATAATTTTCTAAATCCCAATGTTATTCGCTAGCTTATCCATTAATTCCCTTCGGACCCCACACCTATCACATCCATCATATTTATTTCAACCCCACCGTCACCTTTCGCCTCACTTCATTAAACCCCTTTCATTTTTGTTTCATCCCTCGCATCTCCCTCCGATTTGATGGGTAACATTGCTCCTCGACCCTCCCTTGCCATCTGAATGTTATCAGTGGTGGGGGGGGGGGGAGTCTGAAGTTGATAGTTTTAGAAATTTCCCTCTGAAACTACCAACCCCCACTCCTAGTTATTCAGGACTTAAAATCCCAAATCGCTTACCGCCTGAACTCACTCTCGAACATGGTTTTCAACCTCCTCCATCACTAGCGCTCCCACGTTGTCATCTACGACAACAACCCGTCACTTCCTCTGTCCCATCATCCTAAATGGACCAATATTCTGTCTATCCACCCGTTATCAATTTAATTCACCACACCTGCAAATGGATATTCCATCAAACCGTTTCTCAGTCCCATTGGAAAATTAATACAACTTTAGCCGTTGATTAATGAACCCACTCCATATTATCCCTTATAAACCTCGTTTTTTCATCAAAATCGTTACACAGTGCATTCCCGTAACTCAATTGATCACTGGATACTTGCAGCTTATAGTCAAAACGACAGGTTCACCATTCAAATCAATTTTATGTCCTGTTCAACAGCAAGCCAGCATCCAGGTTCACTCAATCTTTTTCACTTACACTGTGTTTATGCCAAATCCTTCCCATTTATATCACTTTCAGTTTTTTATTCAATCAACATAATGTCTCCTAAGGGAAATGAAGTTTCAGAAACCCAAAATACTCTCATTCCTCCTCAAGTTGATTTGCATCATCTTCCTTTGGTTGACAAAGGCTGTAAAATCCATGAGTCCTTGTCCGAATTTGATATGTTTAAGATCTATTGCTGGATGGAGGACCAATTCGTTGATCAAACTAACAAAATTGGACTTTGGGACTCCCATCTTCCTCATTACATTTTCCCTCAGACCCATAGAGCACCTGAATTTGTCAGGAAATACCATGCAGCTTATGACCCCACTCAAAGGGCTATTATCTCACCTATAGGAGAAATCTTGTGCTTCGTCAATGCCCAGTCCATTGACCAGATGTTGCAGGCCCCAACTATTGTACCAACTCATCCTTTTTCTCATGAAAGCCTAATAGAAGCCTATCAGAAGCTGGATTTCACCAAAAGATCTCAAACCCTAGAACTTTTCCTAGCTACAGATAGCGCTCTACCTAAAATAAACCCTCCCTATGTTTCATCCATATTCCCAGATAGAACTAAGCAAATTACCACCATTCTCTCCTATCTTCTTGGTTACTATTTTGATCAATATGTAGATGAAGCCATCATTGGCTTCTTTCCTTTCCTTTCTACTGGTTCCAAACCCACTGTGCTTTTTAACTTTAGTCAATTTCTAGTTGAGGCCATTCATGAACATTTTGTCCAGTTCAATACTGAGGAAGTATTCAAGTATGCTTCAGTACTTGTATATATTTTTATTTATTTTCAGGGAGACAAGTTTCCATTCACCTTGTAGAAGCTAGATGAAGAAGGGAACCAACAATCAGTTATCTTTTGGACTTCTATGGGAATGAAGGAGAAAGAAGAATTTTCATGTAAACAATTCATAGAATTGTTTGCTTATCTAGCCATTAATATTTTGAGCAGTACTCTAGAACCAAGGATTAGTGATGAAATTGTAAAAGTCTTGTAGCTAGTTGATCAAGCCACAACAGGAGATTGGTATCTTTACCAAAATTATATAGAGATCAGAGTCTTTGGCTGTCATCTTCCACCTTACAAGCTCCCTAAGTACCTACATATGAGGATATTTGCATTATAATATATTAGGTGGAGGCTTAATGCAGATGAAGTGCATTTTGTGGTTGTAAATAAGAAATCACAGTTTAAGCTAATAGCTCATGTTGGTCCATTCATCTGTAACACTAGAGCAGTTGGAGAAGAAGAAGATAGGTTATTGAAAGAGATGAAGTTTTGCCTCATCTTTACTTGGTCTTATGACCCAATGGGAGTGATTTCAAAGCTCATAATAAAAAATAAATTTACTCCATATCATCACACAGCCAGGCCTGAGATTGAACGATACAAAAATCTGTTAGAATGGAAGGAAAACACCCTTCAAGAAGTTGAAGAACAGGCAGTCTCTACTTCAAATATACATACCCCACTTACACAAGAAAGGATAGCCAAACGATGACGGGAAGAACAATCATCCCCTATAGAAGAAGCATCAAGTAAAGGCTTTAGAATTATGCCAGAAAGAAGAGGCCTAAGATCTCCTTGAAGGTCAGCGCAACTAATGAGTCATAGAAAACAACATTTGATGGACTTGGAGAGACATCTCTTTTCACACAGTCTAGTGGATAGTCTACTCAGTCTCCTACTCATTCCACCACATCTCGGGAGCAGCAAGTGATTCAGATCAGTGAAGGCAGTCAGAAGGATAAAGAAGATGATATTTTTCATGTTTCCAGTGAAATTAAGAATAAGAATGAGGAATTAAAGTTAAACACTTATACTCAATTCTAGAAACATTCTTCTAGTTCTCAAGCCAGAATTCTTTCAGTCTTTGACTCTAAAAAGGGTAAGATGCAGATGGCTTTCTTACAAGCTCAGATTCCACAACCTAGAACTGTTGCACATTACCAGAAGCAAACCTCTTTTGAATTCAATGTTAAATATGTACATCTAATTGACCAAATTGAGATGCACAAACAGACTGGCCAAATGATTGCTTCCACTTTAACTAACACTGCCATGAGTCTGTCAATGATGAAGGTTACCTTAGCTAATACACAGTCACAACTCAAGCTTGAGAAGGTTTCCTCATTGGCAAAAGACACCAAGGTCAAATCTTTGGAAGATCTGGTGCTGAAGTTGGGATATGATCCCTCGATATAAAGGTTGTAGAAGAAATTGTCAAGAAGAAAAATACTGAGATTTAAGAATTAAGGAAGCAGCTCAAATTTCTAGCTTCAGAGGACCCAATGACTAAAGAAATTGAAGAAACTGAGACTTAGAAATCTAATATGATGAAGCTCATCATGGAACAAAGTCTACAAATAAAACAAATGGAGGAACAAATGGAAAAAATTGTCAAAGAGAAAGAGGAAGCTATGAAAAGGGCCAATATTCCAATGGATGCAGTTCCTCTTACAAGAGTCTCTATAACTATAGCAACAACCACAAGTACAAGAGAAGGAGTTGAACAACTTGTTGAAGCTGTTCAAAACCTGTCTATTTAGATAGAAGAAATCAAGAAATTGCAGGGTCAGTAGAAGACACTACAACACATGAAAGGAGTTGTGGACAACTCACATGTGGTTGAGTTGCAGAGGGCAGGAGGTCAAATTGAGGTATTGCAGAAAGAAGTCAAAGACACTTACCTCAAAAATACATTGGGTTTAGTAAAGGAGATTATATGGGAAGATATCATTGAATCAATCAAAGATATCTGGCCTTATATCAGAATAGTTTTTTTATCAAAAAGACTTGTTAGAAAAAGCTCAAGAAGTTATTGAAACTATCTCAAATCAACTTGAGGACAAACCAGAAATAGTTACTGATATAATCAAGTTTCTGAATTCTAAAGACAATTATGTGCTTCAAGAGTTTGGTATTGATGATAGGACAACAACCATACTAGAAGTAAAGAAGGTTATTACGAAGAAAAGTTTCATTCTTCAATTGAAGGAAAAGTGCATCAATGTTAATGTCATAGTCCAACGTTTTTTTACTAGCATGGAACCCTTGAACAACAAGGGTTTGCCCTCCTTATTTGTGATGAATGATAAGTTAATGCTTATTGAGGATTATTTCCACACGCTTATAGAGGTCAAGTTCAGTGCAACTTTAGTTTCAAATATAAAGGGTACAGTAACACCAAGTCTTGTGTTGAATGCACTCCGAGATACCTTTTTCATCCTTAATGAAACAAAACACATATTTTTGGTAAAACCTACTTTTACTAAATATACAGAAATGGATGAGGTTTATAGAAGAGTAAATAAGTTATCTATCCCAGATAATAAACACTAGGAAAAGTTAACTGATTTACTTCACTGAAAGAAAGATCAACAACATTTAGCATTTTGAGGAACAATCATCAACAGGACAATAGCATTAAGAATTTGACGAACAATCATCAACAGTTCAACAACAAAATAGTGACAGATCGACTATCCGTTCACTTTTCCTAATTTTGTTTTAAGCTATTTTTGTAAATTTGTTTAAGATGTTTTCTTAACACTCAACTTGTATAAATAACTCTCTTCTACGAGTTATCAAAGGGGGTACCTTTCATAAGAAATTTTGTAAAATAATTGACATACAAGTTGTTTATAGATAAGTGATAATAAAGCAAAGGATTCTGAATTTGGTTTCATACAGTTTCATTTTCTTCCATAAGTTTTTCATGAGAATAAATGTGTAACAATTATTCTTAAAATTCCTTTCTGAAGTTATTATCATAAAGAGACTGAGATATTGGACTGTCTTTCTGAAAGGCTCCCTCTAAATCATAAAAATTGTTAGCATCTTATGTAATCTTAAACATAGTTTGTTTAACTTTTGAACATTGGATAAAGGTTTTCCTCTTATTATTATTTATATTTCTCTCTAAAATCTAAATTAATAATATCTCCTTACAATTCCTTCTACACACTTTATAAATTCAAATCACTGTGTGAAGTTAAAAAGCAGCCCTTTGATTATCTATTAGTACTGTCTAAAAGAGTTAATACATCATTCTTACAGTTTGTCTATTTATTGGTCCTCCATGAAAATCCAAAACCAAAACCCCCAAAACAAATATCTTAGATGCTCTTGCATGATCAATTGACCATTATCATCTCAGAGGAACAACAGGAAGAACAAAAGATTGTATTTGTTTGGCTACAATTAGAGGGTCATGCCATGAACTAGTGGGAAATCCATCCAAAGACCATGAGGTTGGATGGATATCCTCTACTAACTAAGAGGGTGGAATTTAAAACCCTCATAAAGTAACAAATTTTCCCTATCGAGTATGTAGAGGTCCAGTGAATCTAGTGGCATTACTTTAGGTAGAAGTAGGGGTGTAGTGTACAAGACTACACCACAAAATGTAGAAAGATGTCCATAATGTTTGGTATCTCCTCAAAGAACCCAGATATACTCATTAAGTATATGGGGGATCTATGTAGCCATATTTGGAAGGAAGTCATGTTGTTCAAATCAAGATAGGAGGATAAAGCTTGAGTATAATAACAATACCTAGAGAACATAGGCTACAAGAAAGTGTAATCAAATGGATCAAAGAAAAAGGAGCACTAGGAAGCTTCTAAGGAGGGGAAGAAGAAGTGGAAATGGGAAAATACAAAAGGAAAATAACAAAAACAAACAAGGGAAAATATCCCAACAAGCACTATAACATTGATGGTTATACAGAGGAGAGGTGTTGGAAGTTACATCTAGAACTCAATCCAAAGAACCAAAAGAAAGATGTTAACAAGGAAAATATCAAGGCCATTTATTCAAGAAACCATGTGGAAAGTAGCTTAGATGTGGATTAGAATATTGTCTATACATCATTTCGAAAGGGGGTGAATTTGATTAGCCTTTAGCAATACGAAGAGAATGTAATTACCAAGCTCTTCCATATAAATATATAGGTCAACGAGATAGAAATTGATGCTCTCTTCGACTTAATATCACAAGCGAATCTCATTATAGAGCTAGTCAACAAATTGGGATTACAAGTTTGTGATCATCCAAGTTCATACCATTATGATGATTAAATAAGGATGTAGAAATAAAGATAAGGATAGCCATCTGAGCTAATTTTATGTTAGGAATCTAGCTCACAAAAAGATAGAAAAGATAGATCAACGCCTTAGAATTTTGCCTCTTTGAGGGGGAAACCTCCTTTATATTACACAAATGAACAATTCTTTGATGATACAAATGACTAAATCTCCCTTATGTATATAGGCATCTAAGGGGTCACAATATAATCAAGCCGACATAATAGTAATAACATAAGGGCACAAAAATAACAATAGTGGGTTTCTATGGGGCATACTAATAACAATATGGGGACAATAGGGGCACAATAATAATAATAAGGGATACAATGACAATAGTAATGGGGGAATCACTAGTATTATAGGGGCCTAACATGCCCCTCTCCTTCTGAAAAGAATTGTCCTCAATGCTTGAGTAGTTATGGATGCTTCTATATAAAATACTCACCCTCGCATGTAGAATCTTCAGCGGATAAGTTCTTCCACTTGATGAGATACTCTGAAATTGATCAATTTTGTAGTTGTCGAGTTCTTGTTTCTATCACTGCTTCCAGTTCCAATATGATTTTTCCTTCCTCGTCAAGTTCTGGCAATATTGTTTGAACTGGGAGCTTGTCACCTATAACCTTTTTTAAACATGAAACATGGAAAACTGGGTGCACTTGAGAAGCTGCAGGAAGCTCCAAATTGTATGACATAGTACTAATCTTTTGCAACACCTTGTACGTACCATAATACTTTGGTAATAATTTATTATCCTTCTTAGCTTGCTTGAGGGACATCTTTTTATATGGTTGTAGGTATAGGAATACCCAGTCACCTACATCAAAACTTCTTTCGTTGCAATGTTGATCTGCCTGTTGTTTCATTCTATTATGTGCAACGTGAGGTTATCCTTTAAGAGTTGGAGAACTTGTTGTTGATGCTTGATGTGATGTTCCACTGCTTGAACCTTAGAATTTTCTCTTAAATATGATGTGATTGATGGTGGATGATATCCATAAAGTGCCATAAATGGGTCATTTTTGCTGTAGTATGGAAGGAAGTGTTATACCACCACTCAGCCAGAGGCAACCATTTGACCCATTGTGTTTGTTTATCATATACAAAGCAACGAAGATATCCTTCCAAACATTTGTTTACTATCTTAGTTTTCCCATTAGATTGAGGATGATAAGATGAGCTATGAGCTAACTGAGTACCAAGACAAGAAAATAATTTTGTCCAAAAATTTCCAGTGAAAATGGGATCTTTGTCACTTACAATAATCTTTGGGTTTCCATGTATCTTTTAAATTGTTTCCATAAATGCAGTAGAAACTGTACTAGCTTTAAATGGATGTGATAATGCACAAAAGTGTGCATACTTGGTAAGTCTGTCAACTACCACCATGATGACACTCTTTCCTTTGGACTTGGGTAAACTTGTGATAAAATCCATTTAAACCTCCTCCCAATGTTGGCTTGGAATGGATAAAGGTTGTAATAGACCTGGGGTCTTAATTGTTTCAACTTTATTTTGTTGGCAAACCAAACATTCTGCCACAAACTTTTGAATATCTGATTTAAGGCCATCTCTTAAAAATTCCTTCTTAACCCTATGGTAAGTTTTTAAAAATCCTGAGTGCCCTCCTAAGGGAGAAGTGTGCAATTCCATAAGAATCTTTTGTTTGATTTGGGAATTCTTACATAGGTATAAATGATCTTTTTACCATAACGAATCATTTTTCCAGCTAAATGTATCAAATGTACTGGGATCTTGTTGTAGCTTTCAAATGAGTGCCCACACTTCTTCATCATTCTTCCATTCCTCCCTTGCTTCATTTATCCAATCTGGTTGGATAATAGAAATGGTGAACAACAATGCTTCAACATCCTCATTCTTTCTTGAGAGTGCATCTGCCACAATATTTTTCTTCCCTTTTATGTAGATGATTTCAAAGTCATAACCCAACATCTTTGTGACCCATTCTTGTTGCTCTTCAGAGGATAATCTTGGTTCTAAAGTGTATTTAAGACTATCATGATCTGTTTTTACCTTGAAGTGTATTCCCATTAGGTAGGGTCGCCATTTCTTAAGTGCATGTAGTATTGCCAACATTTCCTTCTCATAAATAGCTTTGTGTATATACTTTCCCTTGCTTGGACAACTTTCGAAAGCAATGGGTCTTTCATCTTGCATTAAAACTGCACCAATTCCATTTCCTGAAGCATCACATTCCACAAAAAAGGTTTTAGTAAAGTCCAGCATAGCTAAGATCGGTGCTTGGAACATTGCCTCTTTAAGATTCTCGAAGGCCTTTG
This sequence comes from Pinus tabuliformis, assembly GCA_031772625.1. NCBI lineage: Eukaryota > Viridiplantae > Streptophyta > Pinopsida > Pinales > Pinaceae > Pinus > Pinus tabuliformis. Next base: position 561,008,229 of record CM062809.1, on the reverse strand, counting down.
TTGCTTCTAGAGTCCATGAATATGCATCTTTCTTCAATAATGTTGTTAGAGGTGCTGCTATTCTCCCATAATTCTTAACAAACTTGCGATAATACCCTGTCAACCCGAGAAATCCTTGCAGATGCTTTATGGATGTGGGGATTTTCCATTCCCTAATGGCTTTAATTTTGCTAGGGTCTACCTTAACACCTTCATGAGATACAATATGACCCAGATACTCCACCTCTTGTACTCCAAAGAAACATTTAGAGCTTTTTGCATATAATTGTTTCTCCTCCAATAGTTTTGAGCACCCTGTCAACATGTTCAACATGACTCCACCTCTTGTACTCCAAAGAAACATTTAGAGCTTTTTGCATATAATTGTTTCTCCTCCAATAGTTTGAGCACCCTGTCAACATGTTCAACATGATCCTTCCAAGACTTGCTGTAGATTAGTATATCATCAAAAAATACTAACACACATTTTCTAAGGAAGGGTTTGAAAATGGAATTCATAAAACCTTGAAATGTAGAAGGTGCATTGGTAAGGCCAAAAGGCATGACCAAAAATTCATAATGACCCTCATGAGTTCTAAATGTTGTTTTCGGAATGTCTTCAATCTTCATTCTGATTTGATGATATCCTAAACGAAGATCCAACTTGCTGAAGTAAATTGATCCATGAAATTTATCCAATAATTCATCAATGACAGGAACAGGAAATTTATCTTTAATAGTGAGCTTGTTGAGCTCCCTATAATCCAGACACATGTGCCATGATCCATCCTTCTTGTGCACCAATACTACTGGAGCAGAGAAAGAACTTTGACTAGGTTGAATTATACTAGCCTCTAGCATTTCTGCAACCATACGTTCAATTTCACTCTTTTGGGCATAGGGATATCTGTATGGCCTGATTTTTGGAGGAACACTTCTTGGAATCAAATGAATAGCATGATCATGATCATGAATAGGTGGGATGCCTTTGGGAGTCTCAAATACCTTGAAATGATTGTCCAAGACTTTTTGGAGATCTGGAGAAATAGATGATTTCGATGTGGGAACCTCTAGCAAACATAATTGTGCAATTACATCTCATTGTTCCTTCTTTAGAATATTTGTCATACTATTACAGCTAATTATCTTTCCTGGTTCCCTGCAAATCCCCTTAATACAACTTCCTTTCCTTCCGCACAAAATTTCATGAAAAGTTCTTGAAAATTAAAAGCTATTGTACCCAAGGATTGTAGCCATTGGACTCCTAGTACAACATGAACACCACCCATTGGAATGGAAAGCATTGAGCTATTCAATACATATTCTCCCATGGATAGCTTGATATTATGGCACTTTCCCAAGAAATTTATGGTTCCTCCACTTGCAACCATCACTTAACACTTTGGTGCTAGATATAGGAAGTAATTCAATTCCTTTGCTATCTTACAATGAATAAAATTATGGGTACTTCTCGAATCAATTAACACTATTACCTTTTTCTTCTTGATATGTCCTTCTATCTTGATAGTTTGAGGAGTGGTAGTTCCAGCTAATGCATTACAAGATATGGTCGGATTCATTTCTTCTTTATCTAGGGTTTGTTCCTAGAGTATATCCTCTTCTTTTGACATTTCTTGTTCCTTTTCTTCCTCCTCTTCACAATCTATGTAGAATAATTTCTTCTCAAAACACTTATGACCTTTAGTGTATTTGCTATCACAACTGTAACAAAGCCCTTTTTCTCTTTTTTCTTCCAATTGTTGTGGTTTCAACCTTGTAGGTTGTGGAAGGATAGGAACAACACTTCCATCTTTATAATTGTGAGTGGTAGGCTTCTTGGTTGCCATAATTTTTCTTTCTATTTTTCTTGCTAACCTAAATGCCTTCTCCAATGAATCAGGTTCCCAAAGGCAAACCTCATGTTGGATATTATCCTTTAAAGTCCCTATGAACACATCAATCCTATGCTCCTTTAGAATATATTTTACCCTTATGTTCAATTTTTGGAAGCCCTCAATGTGATCCATCATTGAACCCTTTTGTTTGAGATTTATCAATTGGCTAAAAAAGGTGTTGCTTTATGTATCCTCATAATGTTCTATCATTTCTTCCATAAAAATTGCCTAAGTGACAATTTTTTTACAAGAGCAAAGCCATCGATACCATACAAACTGATTTGGTTCCAAATAAAGTTGCAATATGTACCTTTTGTGTGTTTTGCACATTATGGATATCAAAACATTGCTCCATCTATAATATCCATGTTCTGAGATCCTTGCCATCAAACTTCCTCATATCGATTTTTGGAACATGGTGGGTCTTCAATCCAACATTAGAGTCTATGAAATCATGATTAAAATTTCTTTTATTCTCATCATGAGTTTCCTTTACTACCCTTTCACCATTAGTGACCATTTCTTGTAGCAACTTATTCAAATTCATCTTCAATTCTTCCATCTTATCGTCCATGCCATTCATATTAGCGTCAATGCCATTCATCTTAGCTTCCAAGCCATCGATCTTAAATTGCATGCCATTCATATTAGCTTCCACGCCATTCATCTTGGCTTCATTTACCTTTAGTGAGAGTGAAATTTGTTGTACTTGGTCTTGTAATTTTGATATATCATGTTGCATTTCTTCCTCTTCTTCACGAGTCATGCTAGAGATTTCAGGTTGCTTACTAAGTGTTTCCATTTTCTTTCTTCGGGGCATTAATTAATGCTAATAATTCTTCACTATTCCCTTTGAATTCCTTCAAACTAATTTTTCAAACCAATCTTATGCAAAATTTAAGAAAAACTACACACCTATTTTTCACTTTGTAAGAGCTTGATGTTGAATCTATTGTATCTCTGTAACTATGGGTTCGAATATTTGAAATCGCGTCTTGACGTAGCCCTTTGAGTCTTATTTCTAACCCCCAAATTCTGATCAAGATTGGATTCTCCAAGGAAGAGTTATGCCAAATCTCCCATGGTGACCTGATTATTGACTAGTTCAGTAGAGAGAACTTGTACGACATTCCATGTGTCACTGTTTCGACCTTAGTACCTGAAACTGATCCCAACAAACTACAGGCCGTCATCTTTTTGAAAATTCTTACTAAATTTCAATCTAATTCTCAAAACAAAAGTAATGATGATTTTCCCCAGGTCACCTGTTTGGAATGTAATTCGGGAGTTTGCAAAAACCCTAACTTTCTCAAATCATATCTCTACAAATATAGCTAGACAAGCTTTCAGATTCAGAACTGAAGTTCAAAATGATGTATACTCAACTAGGTTGTTTTTGTAGCTTCTGAAACAACAAGGAAACGTGTTATAGCGAAAATGCCACGATGACTTGTTTGGAGCAGTGAAACCCTTGAATCCAAAGCTCTAATACCAAATGTTAGGAAACCAGCGCACAAAAAGATAGAAAAGATAGATCAACACCTTAGAATTCGGCCTCTTCAAGGGGGAAGCCTCATTTACATTACACAAATGAACAATCCTTGGATGATACAAATGACTAAACCTCCCTTCTATATATAGGAGTCTAATGGGTCACAATATAATCAAGCCGACATAACAGTAATAACATAAGGGCACAAAAATAAAAATAGTGGGTTTCTATGGGGCATACTAATAACAATATGGGGACAATAAGGGCACAATAATAACAATAAGGGATACAATGACAATAGTAATGGGGGAATCACTAGTATTATAGGGGCCTAACATTTTATTGATGAATTAGAAATAAATGTAGTTCCCCTTTTTGAATGCGGAGTGGAATTCCATACATGTACATGTGAAATGAAATCTCCATGTAGAAATCTAGCTAGTAATGCCTCATCAAGGATGAAAAATCCTTCATCATCAACATGCATAAGGGAAAGTTCAAAATTACGTTAGTAAGTTCCAACTAGGCCAAGAAACTGATTTGTTCTAGTAAGAAGTATTCTTTACTATTTTTAAAAGAAACTTAATCTATACAAGAGTAGGCAAAGTCATCCCTAGAGGGGTGTACTAAGGAATATAAACAAATCTAAAATAGTTCCATATTAAGCATACCAGGGTATTTTCTAGGAGCCTAAATGGATACCACCCACGATGGAAGTGGAATGTCATATATAGTTTTTTTCGGACTCCCCATTAGTAAACATTGAATTGTGTAGGAAGTGAATTAGAGAAGAAAGTGAGGTGAAGAAGCAATTGTAAAAAAAACTATAACAGGGTGTCATTTGATCAACAACCTCATAATATGGGTCACCCTTAATCATTGTGCCAAAGGAGGATGGGACCTGGTGGATCTATATTGATTACAAGGTGATAAACAAAATTACTCACAAGAATAGGTATCCCCTGCCCAAGATAGATGATCTGCTAGATCAATTGTACCAAACCAAGTACTTGACTAAGTAGCTAGGCTTAGATTCAAGACATCACTAGGTTTGGGTAAGAGAAGAAGACTCTTAGATGGTTTCCTTCAAAACGAGGTAAGGTTTGTATGAATTTTAGTCATGGTGTTTGGCCTATGAAATGCACCAACAATGTTTTTGAAGTTAATAAATGATATTTTGTGCCCTTTATATATTAATTTGGTATTTTATATTTGGATGATACACTAATATACAATGCTACTGATGAGGAGCACATCTCATATTTGATGTAGGTTCTAGAGACATTAAAGAAGCACCAACTACTACAAAATCACAAGAAGTGTGAGGTTGGATGACAATATTTGGTGTATCTAGGGTATGTGATAGGTAGACGAGAGTTGAAGATATATCCTACCATGATGGAGGCCATCATGAATTAGTTTATTCATATTAATTTTTATGAGGATCGGAATTTCATTGGGCTAGAACAATACCTAAGGAAATTCATAGCCTTGTTTTCGAAAATAACACGACTAGTTCATGCCATAATAGTGAGTGGGAAGAGCTTTTAGTGGGGAAATGGATAATATAAGAACATCAAGGAGTGAAATAAGAATATAAGTCAAGAAATAAATTTTTAATTGAAAAACTTGTAGTAGCCATTCAAAGTAGAGATAGATGTTAGTGGGCATAATATGGGAGTTATCTTGATGCAGCATGGGAGACCCATATGCTACTTGTTTGAGGTATTTAATGGGGTAGTTCTCAACTTTCCTAGTTACAATAAAGATATATATGCCTTGGTGCAAGTTTTGAAGAAGTGGAAACACTATTTGATGGGAACAGAGACAATAATCCACACAAATCACTAGACATTATAGTACCCATAGGTTTAGAGAAAGATACAACAAACCAAGAATTACAATTGGTTAGGGTTTTTTCAAATCCTTCATTTATTTATCAAGTACTATTAGAGGAGTGTCTTCGAACTTAGGGATATCAGAAGGAAGCTTGGTAGGCATAACAGGCCAACTAGGGTCATGGAAAAGAGGGTCATTGATGATCTGGCTGAAATCGAGGAGGCTCAAACTAGCCATAAAAGGAAGCAATGGAGTAGGATTGACCATATCAGTAGAGGTTCCACTTGTGGGGTTACCTGGGTTTCCGCACCCACATTGGTGCATGACATGGTGGTGATACGAGGTTGGGAAGATGTGAAATCAAAGGAAGAACTAGAAGAATCACTAGAACTAGAGTCAAAGTGAGGACTCAATGTAGGACTATGAGGATGAACTCTAACTCAATCATGAGGAGTAAGATTTCCTAAATGATAATCGAGACAAAGGTTGCAAAGTCTCCGTGACATATATATGATTGAGATATATTGTACTTATCTAACTAAAAGATTAGAAAGATGATTTGTTGGAGTAAGACCTTGAATGATGGAAATTAAAAGGATTCTTGATGGCAGTGGGACCTCGAAGGATGGAGTTTAAAATGATTCTTTGAGGGTAGTGGGACCTTAAACCTGGTGTGAAATAAGTGAGACCTTAGACGTGATAGGAAAGAATTTATTAGAAAAACTTTTGGGTTCCGAAGACTTTTTCGGAAACAATATAATTTAGCATGAATACAGATAAAGCCCCAACAATCAAATTACACCTCACTGTACAGTGATACATAGACTATGATGGAAAACATTTCCAAAACAATATAATTAAAAAATTAATATTAATAGTTACATTAATATTTTTTAACAATATTATTATATTAAAATAAGATAAATTATTACATATAATAATATTATATTTAAATATTAATAATAACATTTGATTAATGTTATTATTAATAAATTTATTAATATTATTAATATTATAATTTAATATTAAAATATTGAGAAGCTTTACATTATGATATGAAAAGTTTAGTTTAGTGGATTTTATTTTTTTTGTAATCATTCTTTTTCGTAGGGTGTGCCTTTAATGTGGATTTTATAAAAATAAAATAAAAATATATACACAATGCATTGGATTTTTCATATTGAGTGGTTTTCTTTGCCAAATCAGATATGAAAATTGGTTAGGGTTATGATATTTATGGTGAAATTATGATTTAGTTTTTATCTATTTAAAATCTTTTACTACAATCACCTTTAAATAGGATACATTAGAGAGAATAACGCAGAAAAACCATGGTTTGTGAAAATCTCAAGCCCAAAAACCTCCATCCATAAATTTATTATTTTATCATAATCTTATTTTAACTAAATAATTATTAATTTTTTATTTTATTTTATTTTTTAAATTTTATTTTGTTTTTATGTAATTTGACCATTAGAGAAGGACACACCATGGGATGGTTCTGAAAAATTGGAACCCAAAAATATCTATCCATAAAAATATGGTAAATTTATTAATTAATCTCAATTTTATATTAATTATTAAGAATTTTGTATAGCCATTATCACTCCAATAGTATGCCTACAGGTACTGAAATTTACAAAGCATATACCTAGCTTGTTATCATTCACTGATTTATTAATGAAGAGTTTACATACAAGGAAACATCTGCTGTTATATAAAAAATAAAATATATTATTATATATAAAAGGACTCTCCTTGTCATTATAATGGATCAAACTAGGGCTTCTCCATTGTTGGGAACGGGATCCCCCAAGGACACTTATGGGGCTAAAAGACCATGTTTTGGGTCGAATTTTATAATAAAGTTTTAAAGACTCTGCATTTTGTGGTCGTGGAGCGCAAAGGTGTCATGAGTCATCAAGGGTTGTCCACCCTTATTTTGTAAAGTAAAGTCAGCTGTAAAAGATCTACCCATGGTCATTAGACCATGGGATTGTATAAAAAGAGCAAAGTAAGTAAGCTCTAAGGAGTTGAGATGAGTCAGAAGTAGTAGAAGAAGTCTTGAGCGATAAGGAGAGAAGTCTAAGTTTTGAGTCATAGCGTAGGTAGAGGCTCTGCAATTGAGTGCACAGAGGCCTAGGGTAGAAGTCTGCAGCTAAGTGCACAGACCCCTGCAGCTGTGTGTGCAGGGTGGATAGAGTCTGTAATCATCTAAAAATATCAATAAAGAGAAGTATTCTACAAATTCTGCGTCTTTGTTTCCTATTAATGCATCTTGTAATATTGTATGAATTTCATTTATAATGCTTATGTGATGTGCAAATGTATGTAATTACGTTGGATAATTGAACGCAAGTAATAACATCTATTTATGCGGAGCTAACTATGATTTTTTAATAAGATAACTAAGACTCTTAATATAACTTGGGAAACTTTGAAATACGCTGCCTTAGCAGTGTGAAAGTATCTGAACCAAAGGTTAGGGCTATGCAAAGGTCAGTCATACCCTTCCGCGGAGGTATTGAAGGACAGAATAAGGGGCTAGGCAAACAGAGCCCTAGAAGTTATCGACATGCACCAAAGGAGGAATAGAAGGAATAAACCGACATCACGACCATCTCAGGGTGTGGAAAATTGGTTCCAACTTCCCCCCATACTGCTCCAGGTGAGACTTCAGTCTATGCTCTACGGGCTGATGCCGAAAGGGCTAGTAGTGTAGGGACTTGTTTGGCTAACTAATGCTAAACCTAGGTCAAGCCCCACCAAGCCAACAAATGCTTCCGTTGCCGGGACCGAAATCTGCATAAGAGATGTGTGATGTTGTATCACTAGAATCCAACTAAGAAAGAGATCAGAGACTGGTTGGATAGGATGATCCATGAATTCGCGGCGTAGGAGAACAAAAATCCATGACTGACAAAGGAACAGTGGCTAGACAGGTACCTATATATAGAAATACACGAGATATTTTTTTGTTCCTTTCCAGTTGAGCTATACGAGTGGATCACAAAGCTAGCAGATAGCCAAGGAAGGTGGACAATTCTATTGTCTGGATCTTAGAGTTAGTACAGAGATTGGAAGCCTCTAAGGATAAGTTTTCCCGCGTTGTTGATCATTGGCTTAATCACATCATAGGAGGATTTTTGACTGAATTTGCAGTCGATACCTCAGTGAGCTACAGTGAGGTGGAGCGACGCTTTTTCAAAGGACCGCGAGGTAAGTACTTGAAGTCTTTGAATACCTGGATTAAGATGTTATTGTGTGAAAAAAGGGTTATGTAGCTACCTTGATGTTCGAGGCTACACGAAGCAGAAAGACTTACAGGAACGAAGGAAGAAAGGGTCCTTAATATAGTCCATTAATTTCACCTCCACGAGGTGACAAAGAGGGAGTAGCGCAGGCTTCTTCGTGAAGTGCTATTCAATTAATAAAACAAGGATTCCTGTGACTACCACCTCCACCTGCACCACCTCCAACTTCACCACCATCACCTGTGACTTCACCTGTACCACCTCCACTTCCACCGCAGTTCAGCATGGCAAATTCAGTGAAGCTACCTTTGTTTAAAGTCTTGCGAAATGATGACCCGGACTAGTTCTAGTTCATTGTGAAAGTTGTGCGGGAAGCTCAGGGCATTATAGATGATCACATGAAGAAGGAAACACTGGTTAGTGCTCTGCAGGATTGCGCGCTAACATAGTACATTAAATACTCTAATGATAACACAAATGCTGGGGTGGCTGACATCTAGACCACATTGAATAAAGAATTCAATAGGCCTAAATCTGAGGCAAAGTTGATTGTGGGGTTAAAGGAAATCGTAATGAAACCAGGCGAGACACCATGGGAATTAGATCATAGGTTGAAGTGTAAAATCCGCGAAGCTAATATGAACTTAACATATGGATAGCACTGCGAGTGGTTCGCGGCTTCGTTCCTACCACACCTAAGGGTTGCACTGTCACAACAGAAGATAACAACTCAAGCAGAGGCCTTGGAGATTACAATGAGACTGCATGAAACTCCAATGCAGGATCCAAATCTGGGGGTTCAACAGATCCATGCGCAGTTGCAAAATCTTTGCATTGAAATGAAAAGCTTGAAGCTGGACAGAACAGTTCAACCAGAGGTACACAAAGAGGTATGGTGACTAAAATGTAAGGGTTAGGGGCATGACAAGGACCATTTCCTGGTATTTGCGAATTACATTGTAGGAGGGGGGCTAATGCCTTTGAGGCTGGAAGTTCTAGCAGGACCAAGTCTGGGGCCTACATTGTGGTGTGATATATGTCAGGTAGTATGAAAACATGCCACGCATAACTGTCATTTGCTGCAGAAGTTTGTAAAAACATCACAACAATTGTTCTGTAACTTTTGTAGGTCAGTAGGGCATGATGAGTGCAACTGCAGAAGTTATGAATTGATGATGGATAGAACACCTGCCTATAGGGTTCAGGCTGAAATGCAGCCCCTTGACCAGAGCACAGGGATGGCGTGAATAGGCTTTCAGGGGTGCAGACAAGGCTGAGGTGGAGGAGGACCTGGCTGAGGTCGGGGATAGGTAATCTGCTACAATATCAGAGGACCAGGACACTATGCCTGCCATTGCACTAACCCAACGCGTCTGTCATGAAAATATTGCACCTTGTCTGACCATGAAACAAAGGACTAACCTGCACTGATAGCGAGGATACGTGACAAAGGGGCGCTACCACCTCAACTGACTCAGAACCTACAGATGATGAGGTCTGGGCCTCGCAAAGAGGATCCAAATGTGAATATAGTGCTCCGAAGTGGAATTACAATAGGGGATGATAAGGGGAAACAACCCGAAGATAACACATGGGTTCACAAAGCTCCAGCGAAGGAGGTTGAATTCGATTTGGAGCATGCATGTGAAACGTTCATGGAAGCAAAGAAGAGCTTTGTTGAGGCCTCCATCTCAGGGAGCAAGGATAAGCCTGATCAGGAGATGGACCCTTCTATGCTTACAACCTTTCTAGAAACTTGCATGATGTTGTTGCGTGATAGCAAGGTTGTGAAGGGACTGCAGGAGCTTATAAATAGATGTGCCAGAAACACTTCAGGTGAACTGTGCATGGTATGAAAGATTGGTAAGCATAGAACAAGGACAAGACGAGAGATGAGGCTGACGACATAGATAGGAGAGTATGAAATGGATCAGATTATTTTGGATCTAGGGTTAGATGCAAACGTCCTACCAAAGCAGACTTGGGAATGGATAGGAAGATCATCCCCATGGGGTGGCTGTAAGGGGTGACTGTAGATATTGAAGGCGCAAGTGCGCTAGCTGACTTTGAAGTAATAGAAATTGTGGATGATAGCAACCCCTACTCTACGCTCCTTGGCATTGAATGGGCTACCGATATGATGGGGTAATCAATCTAAAGAAGCGAAAGATGATATTTGAAAAGAAATCGCTCCACGTAATAGTACCCCTAGATCCTGCTGAAGGATCGCGCTATACTGAACTAGTCTGCGATTATGAGAGCGATGATAATCTGGACTATATCTATAAGATAACATTGCAAGACCAAGATTGGGTGAATTCAATAGTGGATGGACAAATTACATGGGATCGCGAGAGTTCCTGCACCTCGAACTCTGATGAAGAATTAGAGCACCAGCAGAATCAATTACATGAAGTAACCACACTAAGTTGTAACATGATGACCCGATCATTGCATTGTGTGTCATAAGAAGTAAGAAATCTTCCCACTTATGATGGCCTGAATGATGTAGATATATTCTTGGATGCATTTGAGAGGGAGGTACCAGAAAAGCAATGCTTCCAGGCTTTGGACTGGGCATTGCACGTACGCCCGCAAGGTGGTGGGGTATGCACAAGGGTAACTTTGATGATTGGTGTGAATGTAGGAGGATGATGAGAACACTCTTTGGGAAGCCGAAGGTACAAATGATAGACAAATATGATGGGCAGGATGATCCACGTGCTCTCTTGGCCAAACGGACTTAGGCTTATGGAGTGAAGCCCCAACCAGAATTGGTGCACTTGTTTTGTCACACCCTGGATGTCATCCTGATGAACTGGTACTTAGAAACGGAGCTCCACCATGGTACAGGTGAATGGGATATTCTTCATGAAGGATCCATAATGACTTTTAGCTTTGAAGACGGGTTTGACTGTATTGACGAAGCACTACAAGAAGTGAAAGCAGTGATCTTTAGGATATCATAGGATCCTTTGGAACTGATTCAACCTAATTTGACCACTCAGCTGAGTCACACGCTGGAATGCTATAATGTAACCACTGAAGAAGAAGATGAGGATCCGTGAAAGGTTAACATCCGTGAAACAAAAGGTCACCGCGAGGTTGAAGGACCACAGATTGAGATTCCTGATATAACCACACTGCCGAAAACGAAACAAGTAAATATTGGTACGGAGGCAGAGCCCAAATTCATGAAGATTAGAGATTACTAGGATGAGGTGACGGTGGATAAGGTCGCTAAATTGCTCTGTGAATACCCAGAATTATTCCCTACCATGTTTACGGATCTAAAAGGGATAATCAGGGACCTAGGTGTTATGAAGATCATGTTGAATCCCGATGCGAAGCTGGTTAAGCAAAGACCTTACCATATCAATTCAAAGTATAAGGAGAAGGTCCGCATAGAGCTGGATAAGATGCTCGTAGCAGGCATCATTGAGCCCGTAGAAGAATCTGATTGTGTAAGCCCAATGGTGGTACAAGAAAAGAAGCAGAAGGATGAAATAAGGATATGCGTAGATCTCAGGAAGTTGAATGACACTTGTGTACATGATCCTTTCTTGACTCCGTTCACTGATGAAGTGTTGGACAATGTTGGTGGCCAGGAAGCATATTCCTTCACTAATGGGTTCTCTGGGTACCATCAGATCAAAATCACGTCAGAGGATAGGAGAAAGACGACCTTCGCAATTGAATGGGGGTGTTTTCAGTACACTGTAATGTCTTTTGGATTGAAGAATGTGCCTGCGATTTTTTCGCGCGTAGTCGTTGTGGCATTCAAGGAATTTATTCATAAGTTCCTGGACTATGTTTGGGCTGGTGAAATGCCATGTTGCCAGTTTACTCCTAATGCTAGATACTTGTCGAAGATACCATATCACACTCAATTTGAATAAGTGCTTGTTTTGTGTTCCTTTTTGGACCCTGCTGGGTCATGTGGTTTGTAAACAGGGACTAATGGTAGATCCCACGAAGATCACGGTGATACTTAACTTGGAAGCACCGAGGAGTGTGAAACAGTTGCGCGCTACCCTAGGACATATAGGATATTACAAAAAGTTTATCAAAGGGTATGCCCAGATCATTGTGCCTATGGAAAAGTTGTTGGAAAAGGATGTTACATTTTGTTGGAACAAGGACTATAAGAAAAGCTTGGATGTATTAAAAGAAAAGATGGTCACTGCACCAATTTTAGTCTTCCCAGATTGGAAGAAGGAGTTTCATGTACATGTTGATGCATCATGTATAGCGTTGGGAGTAGTACTGACACAGGCTAGTGGAGAAGACTTGGACCATCCTATAGCATTCGCAAGTAGAAGGTTATCCAAGGTGGAAAAGAACTATTCCACCACTGAGCGTGAAGGGTTAGCCATGGTATACGTGCTCTAGAAGTTTAGACACTATTTGCTGGGTGGCCATTTTAAGATGTATACAGAGCATTCAGCGTTGAAATACCTTGTCAATAAGACTGTGTGTTGGCTTGATGGGCCTGACCCAAGTTCGGAGTTAATTAGCCAAACAAATCCCTATACTATTGGCCCTTTCGACAATGGCCTACGGAGCACGAACTGAGGTCTCACCCGAAGTAGTATGGGGGGATGCTGGAACCAAGTTTCCGCACCATTGAGGTGTCTGAGGGGTTGATTTAGTCCAATCGTGAATACCTTTGCGCAGGTCACTTCGCACAGTTTCCTGACCTGTGAGGCCTTCGCACCCTGTTATACTCGACTTCGCACAACCATAACTAGGGTTGAGGAGCTTCACATTGGTAAAGTAGTGATCTATGCTATTTCCCCAAGTCACACCACAGATCTTGCTTATTTTCTTATAACAGTTAGTTATCTTTCCGTAAACAGATACCTTATATTATATTCACTTATTCAGCACATTCATATAAGTTCACGCAGCAAATAAACAATAAACTTGCAATTCATACCCAATATACTTCAATGCATAAAACAGGAAAAGATACACAAAAATATTGTAAAACTTCTCTTTATTAATGCTTCAATCAGTTACAGACTCAACTTTCCCTACGCACTCCACTGCAGGGGCCCACGCACTTAGCTACGGACTACTAGGCCTCTGCGCATTCAGCTACAAAGCCTTCTCCTACTCTACGACCCAAAGATATGACTCTACACTTAGACTTAATGCTTCCATGGATTAATTGATCCTCTTTACACTTAGAGCCTCGCTCTATTTATACAATCCCATGGTCCGCAGACCATGGGTAAAACTCTCAAGCCGACATTATATTTACAATAGTAGGGGCAGACAACTCTATGACTCAATTACAACTTCACGCTCCACGCCCTCAAATCGCAGAGTATTTACATTGGACTTAGTCAAAACTTTGGCTTTAAGCCCCAAAACATGCCTTGGGGGGGATCCCACACCCAACAGGCCCCCAACACAAACATTGTGACTCGCCCTTGAGTCACTCTGTTGGTGTGGAGATCTTCACGTGGAGTACTCCCAACTCTGCTTGGACTGCTGCAAGGTCAGAAACGCACTGAGAAACTAACTGTTGTATCTCCTCTATGCATTGTTCTGAGACCGTGGTGTTGGAACTGATCCCCTATATCTGTTCCTGTGTCCCCTCCATCTGTTTATAGTCTTGTGCCTTCTTTTAGCTCCATGGAGCATGATAACTGTGCTTCTGTCAGCTAGTCAGATAGTCGGGCCACCCGTGTATGGCTTCAATCGACTTCCATTCACTTTGCCTAGGAAAGGTTCTCTGTTTAGCTTTACCAATTGCACCATGCCTCCATTTGTGACCTCCTTAACAACATACGGTCCTACCCAATGCATTTTGAACTTTCCTGGGAATTTATCAAACTTACTATCATATAGTAACACCAAATCGTTTACCTTGAAGGTGTGCAACTTAATATGTTGATCGTTCTAGGCCTTTTCGCACTACTTTTGTACCTTCTGATGGAATCCATCCAAAAATTGTTCCTCTTCGAGTTCCTCCAACTACACAAGCCTCTCCTCTAGGGCTCTGCTGTCCATCATACAAGTGAGCATTGCTATGCGTAGACTAGGTATGATATACTCCATTGGCATTATGGCTTCCACTTCATAGACCAGCCGGAAAGGTGTTTGTCCCATCAGTTTCTTGCACATTTTCTTATAAGTCCATAATACTGCAGGTACGCGTAGGTCCCAATCACTTCACTGTGCATTGCATACTTTGGTCAGCGTAGTCTCCAATATTTTGTTAAATGCTTCTACTATCCCATTGGCTTGTGGGTGATACAGGATTATTTTTTGATGATACACTTGAAACTCTTTGGTCAGCACACTGATTGTTTCATTCAGGAAATGTGTCCCGCAATTGCTCATCAAGATCTTCGGACACCCAAATCATGTCAATATGTGTTCAAACAGAAAATTCATCACTGTGGAAGTTGTGCAATCTTTTACCAGCTGCGCTTCTACCCAACGAGTCAAGTACTCCGTCGCAATGATAATGTATCTTGCGCCTATTTTTTCTTGAGGTTTGATAGGTCCTATGAAGTCGATTACCCGTTTTTCAAAGGGTTGTAGTGTCATTTGTAGATTCAAAGGAATCTCATCCCTCCATGATGGTTTACCTGTTCTTTGAAAAACATCATAGGCCTTTGCAATATGCTTTTGAATCCTGATGAAGGGTCAGCCACCACAATCCTACGCAGAGAATCTTTTGTGCGGTCGCTCTCCCTACATAGTGTCCTCCCATAGCACCCCCATGTGCCTCTGCAAGGATCTAGCTTTGTTCAAATTTAGCTACATACCTTCGCAGTATCTCATCATTGCCCATCTTATATAGGTGCCTCACAATGACAAAAAAATCGGCTGCGTGCACCACCAGTTCCTTCTTCTGCTAGACGAAGTACTCTTTCGGCGCAGTTCCCATCATGAGAAAGTGGATTATATCTTCAAAGTGTCCATCCGCTACGCGCACAACAAAGAGATGTGCATTAGGTAATCCTTCCTCCAAACTAGTAGGTTCCTCTCTTGTCTCAATGCGTGACAAGTGATCCGGTCCCGAGTTCAGGCGTCCAGGCTTCACAATGACCTCAAAACCATATTCTTGGAACAATAAAAGACACCTGCATATGCGCCCCCCCAACACAGGCTTATTGACCAAGTATTTTAGCATGGAATGATCTGTATACATCTTGAAGTGTCCCCCTAGAAAATAGTGTTGATATGTCTGGGGCATGTACACCATAGCCAATCCCTCACGTTCAATGGTGGAATAGTTCTTTTCTGCTTTAGAAATTCTATGACTCGCAAATGCGATAGGGTGATCTAAACCCTCTGCACCATCCTGTGTTAGTACCACTCCCAGCGCTATACATAATGCATCAACATGGACATGAAACTCCTCATCCCATTTCAGGAAGACCAAGATCGGCACAAAGGCCATATTTTGTTTTAGTACATCTAGGCTTTTCCTGTAGTCATCGTTCCAACAAAACGTGACATCTTTTTTCAACAGCTTCTCCATCGGTGCGGTGGTCTGGGCATAACTTTTTATGAACTTCCTATAGTACCCCGTATGTCACAGGGTAGCACGCAACTGTTTCACACTTCACGGCACTTCCAAATTCAAAATCACCACAATCTTCGAGGGGTCCACCATCAGTCCCTGTCTGCAAACCACATGTCCCAATAGGTGTTGGGTGTGGAGCCTGATTATCTTCTGTATTCAAAGGTTTCAGCTGGATGTATATCCCAAGAAGACTGTACACCCTTGGTGCGGGGGGGACTTGTCCCCCTCGCGGGGGTCCGAGGGGGTAAATCCCCACCGGCTGGGGGGTCCGGGGCCCAGCAGTCCCCCGGAGGGGGTTCGGGGAAAGCACCCCTGAAGCTAAAAATAGATGTAAAATTGCCTTGTAAAAGTCTAGTAATTTCTAGTCAATCTGGGCCATTCATTAGGCGGATGATCTGATGGTAGAAGTTATGTTTAACTTATGGTTTTTTTCCCTAGAAAGCAACCCCTCACTATATATGAGGGAATTGTATTGTGTCTATGGATATCTGGATTCTGAGTGAGGAAGAGAGAGGAGATTGAGAGCAAAGAGGGTGTTACAGCGGATCTGTTGTAGGTTGTATCTCTTCAGTTTGCTGGATAATATAAACGGAAGGACTGGTTGTTTCTCCGTGGACGTTGCTCAAACTGGGTGAACCATGTATATCTGTGTTTCTCTTGTTTTATGTGTTTATATTTCTACAATATTTTATGTGTTCCATTGCTCTGTAATATATAATTTTCTAACAACTAGTATCAGAGCCGAAGGTCTATTTGGCTGATAAACTCGCAGGAGAGAAGGGTTCCTAGTTCGAGTGGGAGCAATGGCGGAGGATGGTAGGTTTAGGGTCGAAAAATTCAATGGCCAAAACTACCAGCTGTGGAAGATGCAAATGGAAGATTATCTGTATCAGAGAGATTTGTGGCTACCATTGAGCGAAAAGACAAAGAAGTTGACAAGTATGATAGATACAAAATGGGATATTCTTGACAGAAAGGCACTTGGAACAATATGGCTGTGCCTAGCAGCGTTAGTAGCGTTTAATATTTCAAAGGAAACGACAACACAGGGTTTAATGTCAACATTGGCCAAACTATATGAAAAACCCTCAGCCTCAAATAAGGTATTTCTTATGAGGCGTTTATTTAATATGAATATGTCAGGAGGTGGATCTGTTGCAGACCATTTAAATGATTTTAATACAGTTACAAGTTAGTTAAGTTCTGTAGGGGTAAATTTTGATGATGAAGTTAGGGTTCTGTTATTTCTGTGCTCATTGCCAGAAAGTTGGAATGGCTTAGTTATGGCCATTAGTAAATCTATCTCTGGATCTAGTACGTTAAAGTTTGATGATGTTGTCGGTGCAATCCTTAGCAAGGAAATGCGACGGAAACGCTCTAGTGAGACATCAGGTAAAGCTTTGACTGCAAAGAATAGGGGAAGAAAAATGGAAAGAGGAAAGAGCCCAGGATATCGCAGTAAGTCAAGAAAAGGTAGATCCAAGTTCAAATTGGGGATAGTGTGCTGGAAATGCAGGAAGAAAGGACACCTGAAGAAAGACTGCAAGTCTCGGAAGGGAAAAAAGGGAGACGCGTAGCAAGAAGCTAATCATGAAGCGAATGTAACAGGTGATGTGTTGCAAGATGCTTTGATTCTTTCATTAGAAAATATTATTGATGCCTAGGTGGTATATTCAGGGGCCTAATTCCATGCCACACCTGATAAGAAACATTTTCATGATTATGTTCAAGGAGATTTTGGACAAGTTTGATTGGGTGATGATAAACCCTGTAAAATCGTGGGAATGGGTAAAATTTTCATAAAATAGAAAAAAGGAAATCAGTGGCTATTGAGGAATGTAAGGCATGTTCCAGATCTAAAGAAAAATCTGATTTCAACAGGGCAGTTGGGAGGTGAAGGTTGCATAAGTACTTTCACAAATAAAACCTGAAAGGTCACTAAAGGATCCCTGGTAATAGCAAAAGGAGAAAAGGTTGGTACATTGTATTTATGCAATGGTATTTCTAATTCTGTTAATGCTTTAACCTCTATAGGAGAAGATATGGCATTGTAGCATCATAGGCTCGGGCACATGAGTGAGAAAGGGATGCAGATTCTTCACTCAAGAAATTTGTTGCCAAGTTTGAAGCATGTTGATTTAAAATTCTATGAGAATTGTGTTTATGGAAAACAAAAGAGAGTCAGATTCCTTAGAGTTGGGAAAGAAAAGAAGAGCGAAAAATTAGAGCTTGTGCATACAGATGTATGGGGACCTGCTCAGGTATCATCTCTTGGTGGATCTCATTATTATGTTACTTTTATTGATGATGCAACCAGAAAAACCTGGATTTATTATATTCGAAATAAATCTGATGTATTTGATACTTTCAAGAAATGGAAAGTTTTGGTTGAAAATGAGACAGGGAAAAGGTTGAAGTGTTTCAAATCAGATAATGGAGGTGAATATTGCAGCAAAGAGTTTGATAGGTACTGTTCAGAGAATGGAATTTGCAGAGAGATGACAGTTCCAGGAACACCACAAGAAAATGGTGTGTCAGAAAGGATGAACAGGAAAATCATGGAACGTGCAAGGTGCATGAGATTGCATGCAGGATTGCCTTTACAATTTTGGGTAGATGCTGTAGATACTACTATTTATCTAATAAACAAAGGGCCTTCAAGTTCCTTGGATGGTGGTATTCCAGAGGAGGCATGGACAGGTAAAAAGGTAAACTACTCATTTTTAAAGACTTTTGGTTGTGAAGCCTTTGTCCACATTAATAAGGAAAATAGAACAAAGCTTGAGGCAAAATCAAAGAAATGTACCTTTATTGGATATGGTGTTAATGATTTTGGTTATCGCTTATATGATTACGAAAATCACAAAATCATTAGGAGCATAGATGTAATATTCAATGAAAAGGTCTTGTATAAGAATCAATTGCAGGAAAAGAAACAAGAAAAAGAAAACAGAGAATACACAGTGCTTGACGATATCACAAGAAAAGTGATGGTGCTTGAAAATCATAATGATCAATAGCCAGAATAACAACTACAACAGAAACAAGCAATTCAAACACCTGAAAGTGGCGTTAGAAGATCTACCAGGATAAGTAGACCCCCTGAATGATACTCTCCTTCATTATATTATGTACTGTTGACTGATTCTGGTGAACCAGAATTTTATGAAGAAGCAGTGCAGGTAGAAACCAGGAAGAAGTGGGAGCAAGCCATTAAAGAAGAGATGGACTCCTTAGCACATAACCAGACTTGGGACTTACTCAGGTTGCCTACAGGTAAAACAACATTGCAGAATAAATGGGTTTACAGGCTGAAGGAAGAAAATGGAGGAAAACAGAGGTACAAAGCTAGACTTGTAGTGAAGGGGTTTGCACAGAAGAAAGGTATTTATTTTGATGAAATATTTTCTCCTATTGTTAAAATGACTTCAATCAGAACTATTTTAAGTCTAGTAGCAGTTGAAGATTTGCATCTTGAGCAGCTAGACGTAAAGACAGCCTTTCTCCATGGGGATTTGGAGGAAGAGATATATATGCAACAGCCATAAGGATATGAGGTAAAAGGGAAGGAGAAACTAGTGTGCAGGTTGAAGAAGAGCTTGTATGGCTTAAAACAGTCTCCAAGGCAATGGCATCTAAAATTTGACAGGTTTATGTCTAAACAAGGTTATACTAGATGTCACTTTGATCATTGTGTTTATCTCAAAAGGAAAAATGATGGCAACTATATTATATTGTTATTGTATGTAGATGATATGCTTGTTACAAGTTCTATCAAGCAGGAAATAAATGTGCTCAAAAGGAAATTGGCAAACTCATTTGCAATGAAGGATTTGGGTGCTGCAAAACAAATCCTTGGTATGAGAATACCTAGAGATAGGAAGAATCAAAAATTAATATTGTCTCAAAGTGAGTACATAGAAAAGGTGTTGAAAAAGTTTAATATGTAGAATGCAAAACCAATTAGTATACCTTTGGCTAGCCATTTCAAATTAAGTAAGGAGGCGTGTCCCAAGACTTAGGAAGAAATGGCTCATATGTCTAAAGTTCCATATGCATTAGTAGTTGGAAGCTTAATGTGTGCAATGGTCCGCACAAGGCCTAATATTGCACATGCAGTGGGAGTTGTAAGCAGGTACATGAACAATTTAGGAAAGGAACATTGGATGGCAGTGAAGTGGATTCTCAGGTATTTGAGAGGTACCACAAATCAAGAATTATGCTTTGGTGGTTCAAACATTTCTCTACAAGGATATGTTGATGCAGATATGGTAGGTGATAGAGATAACAGGAGGAGCACAATAGGGTATGTGTTTACTGTAGGTGGAATAACTGTCAGTTGGGTTTCAAAAATACAAAGCGTTGTTGCACTTTCAACAACAGAAGTAGAGTATGCTACTGCTACAGAGGCTAGTAAAGAAATGATTTGGTTACAAAGGTTTCTGGATGAATTGGGCAAGAAGTAGGAGTTGGGCAGGTTATACAGTGACAGCCAGAGTGCCATACATCTTGCAAAGAACTCTACATTTCATTCCAAGACTAAACATATACAGCTCAACTACCATTTCATATGGTTAGCATTGGAAGATGGATAGTTGAAGCTAGAAAAGATACACACTAGCCAAAATCCTGCAGATATGTTAACAAAAGTTGTAACCAGGGAGAAACTGAGAATCTGCTCAGTTTCAATTGGTCTTCAAGTATGATGAAGAAGATGAGAAACAAACAGGTCCAAAGTGGAGTCATTGTCTAGCAAATGAAGCAGCGGTGGAGTTGCTATAATCAGTATCCAAGTGGGAGATTGTTGGGTGTGGAGCTTGATTATCTTCTGTATTTAAAGGTTTCGGTCGGATGTATACCCCAGGAATATTTTACACCCCTCCATGAGAGGGGGTGCGGGGGGGGTAAATCCCCCCCTGGCTAGGGGGTCCGGGGGACAACAGTCCCCCAGCGGGGGTTCGGGGGGTAGCGCCCCCGAAGCTAAAAATAGATGTAAAATTGCCTCATAAAAGTCTAGTAATTTATAGTCAATCTGGGCCGTTCATTAGGTGAATGATCTGACAATAGAAGTTATGTTTAATTTAGGGTTTTTTACCATAGAAGGCAACCCCTCACTATATATGAGGGAATTGTATTGTGTCTATGGATATCTAGATTCTGAGTGAGGAAGAGAGAGAAGATTGAGAGCAAAGAGGGTGTTACATCGGATCTGCTGTAGGTTGTATCTCTTCAGTTTGCTGGATAATATAAATGGAAGGACTGGTTGTTTCTCCATGGACGTAGCCCAAATTGGGTGAACTGCGTATATCTGTGTCTCTCTTGTTTTATGCGTTTTCTGTGTTTATATTTCTGCAATATTTTATGTGTTCCATTGCTCTGTAATATATAATTTTCTAACAGCAGGTTCCCAAAAGGCATGAGGAACATACACTTCTTAACGTTCAGCGCGATTTGGTGTCTTCAGCAGGTATCCAACATCAAGTGTAAGCTCTCTACATGGTGCTTAACCAGAGCAAATACAGTCCAATTATCAAGATAAACCTCCAGGAACTTGTGGATATATTCCTTGAATGCTGCAACAACTATGCGTGAAAAGATGGCTAGCGCATTATTCAACCCAAACGGAATAACAGTGTATTGAAAGCAGCCCCACTTAGTCATGAAGGTGGTCTTACTCCTATCTTCTAGCACGATTTTGATCTGGTGGTACCTTGAGAACCTGTTAGTAAAAGAATATGCTTCTTGCCCACTGACATTTTCCAATACTTCATCGATGAATGGAGTTGGGAATGGGTCATGCACACATGCATCATTCAATTTTTTGAGATCCATGCATATTCTTATCTCACCCTTCTACTTCTTTTCCTGCACCACCATAGGGCTTACCCAATCGGATTCTTCCACCAGTTCAATGATTCTTGCATCGAGCATTTTGTCTAGTTCTACGCAGACCTTCTCCTTGTATTTCAAATTCAAGTCGTAAGGCCTCTACTTAACTCGCTTCACTTCAGGCTTTAATGTGATCCTCATCATTCCTAAATCTCCGATGATTCCTTTTAAGTTCGTGATCTTGGTCAGAAATAAGTCCTGGTAATTGGGGAGTAACTCAACAACCTTATACACTGTCACGTCATCCCAATAGTCACCAAGTGTTGCATACTTAGGTTTGGCTTTCGTACCAATGTTCACCTGCTTATGTCAAGGTCTTCAATTAGTGGTCCTTGAACCTTGTGATTTCCTTCTATTTCTAGAATGTTAATTTTTCACGGATCCTTGTTGTTTTCCTTAGTATTTACATTATAACACTCTAGCGCACAACTCAACTAAGTAGCCCATTCAGGCTAAATCGATTCTATTGGCTCCTGTGTATCTTAAAGATAGCTGCTTTTACTGCTTGTAGCGCACCATCAATAGTGTCCCACCAATGATCCTTAAAGGTGAAGGTTAACAAGAACCCTTCGCGAAGGATATCCCATTCATGCGTCCCATGGCGGAGCTCTGTCTCTATATACCAGTTCATGGGTATAACATCTAGGGTATGAAAGAACAGGTGCACCCACTCAGATTGTGGCTCTTCTCCATAGACCTTTCTCCACTTGGCTAGGTGCACGCGTGGATCATCCCGTCCATCATATTTGTCTATTAGTCGCATCTAAGGCTTCCCAAAATGCATGCACATCATTATCCTGCATTCATGCTAGTACTCAAAGCTTCCTTGGTGTGTACCCCACCACCTTGCAGGCGTAGCATGTAGTACCAATTTCAAAGCCTCGAAACTTTGATGTTCTGGCACCTCCCTTTCAAATCTGTTCAAGAAAGCATCTACCTCACTTAACCCATCATAAGTAGGCAGATCCCTCACTTCTGTCGATACGCAGCACAATGATCTTGTCATCATATTACAGTTCATTGTGGTCACCTTGTGCAACCGGTTCTGCCATTGCTCTATCTCCTCATCAGTATTTGAGATGTCTGATCGACATGCAGCAGATCTAACGGTAGTCACGCATTTAGAAAGGGCGAGGTTTAGTCCAAAAAAAGACATGAGAAGTTATAAAATCAAGTTGAAACCTCAGTTGATTAGGGCCATCTGCTTGAAGAATGCATATTCGATGGTAATCACGTGGTTAACAAGGACGATGTTTAATTCAGAAAACGAATGCAATGGTTTATGAAATGTGATTTAATCCGTTGAAGTCTAGATCAATCACAGTCGCTCATCAAGAAGGGCCGAGATCCGATGGATATCGCGTCAAAAAGTGCATGGGTTTTATTATAAATTTCGAACCCAGGAAATCTTTTAACTACAGTTTTGTTTCCTATCAGGTCCGTGGGGAAAGCAAAGTTTTGTGGAAAAGGCAGATACAATAAGATTATGAACCAGAGTTTTGTTTCCTTTCGATTTCGTGGTAGACGAATGTTTTCCATATTCGACGTAAATCAACCAATTCCACTGTTTTAGTATAATAACTAAAATTAGAGGCAGATGACCGAAACTCCAAAGGAATAGTGATTGGTCGGGTTTCTTTGTGTTTCCGCCAATTAGAACACTTTCGATATATATGTTGGCCATAAAGGTTTCTTTGTGTTTCCGCCAATCAGAACATTTTTGATATACACGTGGGTCCATAACCCATAAGTCCACGCACGAAGTTTGGTAAATATATAGTTTTCCATGTTAAAACAGTCTGGCTATCATAAGAACATCTACATAGCAACTTCATCAACAATCAAGCCACATATTCAAACAACGAGCAGCCATCAACTTCTAATTTTTGTTATTTCTTGTTATTATGTTTTCTTGAGAAAAATGAGGTGTCTTTTACCCTCCAATGTAATATTCTATAATGACTTTTACCTTAGAAAGTTAGGATATAGTTAAGAAGTTTGACGGTTTTGGTGATTACCAACTATCCCATGATGTATAAAAAGAGGGAAAATTATAGAGAAAAGGTTGGAATTTTGAAGAACCTGGAGACTAGGCTACTGTATTTTTTATAAACTGTTGATTAATGAAATAATTGGAAGTTTTCCACACATTGTTGGGTATGATTTTGTAACTTCTCTGTTATTTGTCATCATATGTCTTCTTTTCTTTAAGTATAATAATGAAGTTGCAGGTCTTTGTTTAGTTATGTGAATGAAGTTAAAATTCCTTAAAAGAGTGCTCCTATACTTAAAACCCCTACTTCTATATTTCCTCTAAGTTACAGATAATAGTTTCTATGGAAAACAACATATTCGCTCAAATTTTCAAAGTGTTACAGATAATAGTTTTTGTGAAAGACAACATATTGTCTCTAACCTTTCAAAGCATTCTTCACTCAGCATTTATATCCAACATCATATGGCATTCTGAGATTCTCATATCAGCTAAGTATTAAGGGTTAAAAACTAGGTCTTTCAGGTCCTTCATTTGAGGATACCCCATACAAATAAGTGACATGAATATTAAACATTAATGTCTTAAGCACAATTTCTACACAACCAAGAAATTGGTTTCTTAAGGAACAACAATTACATTGAGTTTATTTTCCATACAAAGTCTATTCCTAGTTTGTAGGAGGTTGTTAGATCTAGCTGGTTTGGAATATATTCTCTAACTAGTTAGCTTCCTAGGTTAGTGTGTGATTGATATATAGTCTCAACAAGTGATTATGTGTCTAAGATAATTTGTGTATCTTCAGACATCATTATTGTAGTTATTTTTGTACTATTAATTTGTTTCATATTGGATAATGGATAATTTATTATAAAATATTTTACGAGAAACCTTGAGAATTAACCAAATTGACTAAGTAAACATACAATTCAAATATTAAGTATCCTCTTCATATGGTTGGGAAAGATAGCTAAACCTAAACTATCAAGATGAAGAATTAAATTTGAATTTGTTTAATGTCAGCAAATTATAATCAACATTATCATTTTTTTCTATTTTTTGGAAAAGGAAAGCATGTGCTAGTCCAACCTAGTCATAATCAAGAATTTAATTTTATTTTCTTTTAAAGTAAATTGATAGAAAGTTTATGTTAAAAAATCAGATAATTAAGCTTTGTTGATTTAGATAATGTGATTAACATAATGGTTTGTTATCTCTCCCCTCAATATTAATTTCCATGATAGACATGTTGAACCTTAACTAAGTTATTATTATATTTAAACTCCATTCAAATTACTCATACAAATTATACCATAAAAAAAAATCTACCGACTAGTTTCAAAACTTAGTATATTTGAACTCCATCCAAATTACTCATACAAATTACACCATAAAAAAATCTACCAACTAGTTTCAATTTGGAAATTTACCATGTAGTTTCAAATTCAAAAATTAAAGTATGTGAAAGAATATATCATCTTCCTATCATAAAACAAAATAATTAAATCATAATTATCACTATTAAAAATTTAAATTTAACTTTATTTGATTTCAATAAATTTATTATCGACATTTTTAAAATAACGAAATAACTATCATAAGACAAAATAGTTAAATAATAATTATCACTATCAAAAATTTAACTTTAAATTTATTTATTTTCAATAAATTTATTATCAACATTTTTAAAAGAACGAAATAGCTCACATTATCTTTTGAGAAAAGGAAGCTCTAGTTGACCCAACCAAGTCATAATCAGTTCATAATCAAAACTTTTGTTTTTATTCAAAGATTAAGGTATTTGGGTATTTGAAAGAATATAGCATCTTCTTATCATAAAACAAAACAATTAAATCATAATTATCAATATCAAAAATTTAACTTTAACTTTGTTTAATTAAGTTAAATTTCAATAAATTTATTATCAACATTTTTAAAGAACGAAATAGCTCACATTATCTTTTGAGAAAAGGAAGCTCGAGTCATAATCAAATCAATCGATAATGAAAACTATATTTTTTTTTCTCCCCTTTAAATAAATTATGGTATTTTTTTTATTATTTTTTTTGGGTTAAAAAGGCATCTAATTATTGAGGTCATAATTAAATTATAATGAAAATTTTACCTTTTCTTTTTTAAACAAATTTATGATAAAAAAATTTTGTTAAAAAGCTAATTAATTATTAAGTTTACACGAGTATTGTACAATTTAGTATGAAGGACATGTATAAGTATGTCATATTCTCAAAACATAATAAAAATAATTTTTGCTAATATCATCCAAAACAAAAAAAACAAAAATTAAATAATATTTAAATAAATAATTAAAAAATTTTGAGGCTCATTCTACAATTCAAATCCAGTATGAGGTACACGCCCATTCTACTCTACAATAGTATGAGGGACACGTGTATGTCACCTCCTCAAAACATAATAACCATATAAATAATTAATTAAAAATGATTGAGGCTCATTCTACAATCCAGCATGAGGGAAAATTAAATAACCCTATAAATAAACTGTTAAAAATTGAAGAGATACTCATCCTATAATTGAGTATTTACTTTTACTCTATTTGGTTCTTTGATATTTCACTTTCACTCTTCAAGTAATAATATAATATTTCCATGTCTATCATAAATAATATATTTTTATATAACTTTATATATATATATATATATATATATATATATATATATATAGATATTTCTCTTATAAATATCTCAATATAGAACTTAAATAATTTTATCAATTCTTTAATATGGAAAAGAAAAAGTTAAGTAAAGATAAAATAATGCAGTTACTTATTAATAAGAGGAAATTGTGTAACTCATTCAATTTTTAATATAAAATATTGATAATAATAAAATATTTACATTAAAGACACTGGTCCACTTAAGTCAATTCTCAAGATAAATATATTGAGCCTTAATTAAATAATAAATGGTTAGTATATTTGAATTTTCTTCAAATTACTCACAAAATACACCATAAAAAAATATTTACCAACTAGTTTCAATTTGGAAATTAAAAAAGAAAATTATATTTCTCTTATAGATATTTCAATATAGAAGTTAAATAAATTGTTTGAATATCCATAATAACTAACATGCTTCACTATGAACTCTCTCTTTCTTCTTGTGAGTCTATTATGTATATTAATATTTACCTTAGTAAAATAGTAACTCAATCAATTTTTAATATAAAATATTGATAATGATAAAATATTCAAAAATACAATATAAGAAATGAAAAATTACTACTATGGATCTATCTTAATGACATATTTAGTAAGCATTAGAATTAATTAAATATGTTGACGTGTAAATCTTTTTAAAATTTTGAAATTTGATACTTCTATTCTAAATAAATCCATAATTAAAATAAATCTATACTAAAATTTTATTAATTTAAATTAAAGAATAAAAATAACGAATTTTTTATCCTTCCACTTAAATCAATTTACTAATACAAAATACACCCTAAAAAAAATTACCAACTGGTTTCAATTTGGAAATTCTGCAGCGTTGATTGACTCATATCCCATGAGAGTTTGGATTTTCATTCCATTTAGATATCTCATTATTTTTTAATTGTATAAGGCCGGAAGGGCTACTAAACCTTCTGCGAAGGAGGGAGCAATCAATTCAAATCTTTATCATCATTTGTCTTTTTGTCTTCGTTGACTCGCACTTCTTTTGCCGAAGATGTGGTCGAGCTGTGTCCTAAGAAAATTTAACGGAAAGTGATCGAAGAGAAAACATAAACAACATTGACACATTAATAATAATTTTAGAGTAAAATTTTAGCATTTCCTTAGGGAATGTGATCGAAGAAAAAATATAAACAACATTGATACACTAATAATAATTTTCGAGCTAAAATTTTAGCATTGTGTTTTGGAGTTGTTTTTAGTGTGATTTTTTGGAGTTTTGGGTGTCGGAATTCAGTGTTTAAATTTGTGGTGAAATCTTGATTTGTGTTATTTAAATTAGTTTTTTGAGTGTATATATGAATTCACCGTTAAAACCTCTAGGGCATTTCTATTGTGTAGGGGTTACCCAACAAACTTGTGCTTTCAATGAATTCCTGCCGGATTTTAAAGAAATAGACAGGAAAAATCCACCGGAAAAACTTCCAAAAAGTAGCACCAAAGACAACTCCTTGTCTTTTATGTGTTATAATTGGAGTTGTTTTTTGGTAAAAATTTTCTAGTTTAATTTCTGAATTTATTGAAATCACAAGATAAGTGTGATGGGTAATCCCTGCATAATAAAAGTGTTTAGGGGTTTTCCAAAATGCTAAATAGTAAAAAAACCCAGTTTAAATAACAGAAATCAAGATTTCACCATAATTTTTTTTTATCTGATTCCAACACCAAAAACTCCAAAAAAATCACATTAAAAACAACTCTTTTATAATTTACTAGAAAACCAATAATTTTACACGGAATGGCATTTATGTCAAAAAGTTTAATTTCACGGGGCATAAAAGTAAAAAACCTTGGTAAATTGTATTGTATAAATCAATGGTGTCCATGATAGTCAGTTTGGCCAGCTGGGTTGGAAACTCTTTCCAGAGAAAAAATGGAGGCAAGAAGCTTTAGCGGCCCCGTGCTGCCCCTCACCTTTGGTTTCTCCACTTCCCACTCTTCCAAATCGTCTTCATCTTTCTTCGCTCTCAACTTCGGCCTTTACAGAACACCCTCGCCCACTCGTTCTAACTCCTTTTACTCTTCTTCTCCTTCTGCCGCCGATTCGTCTTCTAACATTTTCGCCCTCGACAGATTTGCGTCGCAGTGTCGATCCGCACGCCGTCCGGTTTCACCAGAAGGCTGTGCCACTATGAAACCAATTCCCTGTACTCCGCCAAGGAAGACGTGCATGTGTTCACCGTCGAGTCATCCAGGTTCGTTCCGTTGTAGTCTTCATAAAAATAGTAATAATTCCCCTTCTTCTACGCAGTCTCGTCTCAATGCGCAGAGGTCTGCCATGAGGAACTCGCTAGTAAGAATCGGCGGTGTGGAAGGAGAATCGATAAGACGAACCCTGACGGCCCCCATACGCCCATCCAGACACCGCATGCGAAGGAGATCGTCTTTTCAGCCGCGGCCAAGCAGGCTCTGCCATATGACCATGGGTTCGGATCCTCTAAGCGATGCTGTAAATACTTGCTCCAGCAACAAAAACGCTAGTTCACGGGACTCTAAAACAATGTAAATATATGTATGAATATATCCATGTATTCACTGAATTTTTTTAGGATGGTGAAAAAAAGGGAAATATGTGTATTAAATATATCGATGTATTCATTGATTTTTTAAACAACGTAAAAAAAATATGTAAATTTATGTATAAAGTAAAAATAAAAAATGTAAATTTGTGTATAAATATATCAATGTATTCATTGAATCGTTCTTTTCCTAATTTCTTTGTATGTTGAATGACCTATTTTCCTCTTAAAAACCTGCATTAATCTGTCTCCATTTTTCTGCCCGAGAAACATCTAATTGTACTTATACCAAAAAACGAAAAACATCTTACTGTACTTAATTTACTCTCACACATAATATAATATAATGATAATCAAATTTACTTCTACACAATATCAATATCGATAACTTACATGCAATTTCAAATCTATTAATGTTATTGGAAGTTAAAAAATGTATAATGATCACAAATATTATAGGGTAATAAACTAATAACTATGTTTATAGATTTGTTTGTTTTTTTCCGTTGTGATTCACAGATTCTGGATATATGTTTATAGATTTGTTTGTTTTTTTCCGTTGTGATTCACAGATTCTGGATATATGTGACAACTAGGTCTACACAATTCCAACATTCATAAAATATTTCAAGATAATTTTAGTAGTTATTATATATGAAAAGTTGACATCTATGTAAAAAAATATTTATGGTTTTTCTATATTTTTAGTTAACTAAATAATTAAAAAAAGTTATATAAATACTTATAATATGACTATGAGTTATGACTATGAGTTATGGCAATTTTTTTCAAATAATTATATTCACTCACTTTTTTAGTAAAAAAGTCAATTAGAAAATAATTTTTATGATTAAAAATCTTATTACATATTTTTTACCAATATATATAATTATATATAATTAGTTAATATGTTAATTTATTTTATAAATAATAGTAATAAATATTTAAAATAAAAATATAATTTGATTATTTTATAACATTTTTTAATTTTAATAATGTAAAATGTATAGGAAAATAGTTTTTTTTAAATAATGTTTATCTATATTTATTGATTATTTAATAATGATTAAAAAATGTATATATCTGTTAGTGATCACAAACATTAGGGCTTGTGATATTATGTTTTATAGGGTTTATAATATTAAATTTTCTATGTTAATTGAAATTTATTCACTTAGTTCAATACTTATAATTATATTAAAAGTCAATATTAAATCTTTGTACTAAAACTCTAATATTAAAATCCATTATTAAAAAGCTAATATTAAAACTCGAGATTTTAAATCTACTCATTGTAAAACCTAATTATTAGGTATAAAATTATTATAATTATATAATCATTAATATTAATATTAATTTAAGAAGTGTCTTTTCGGTAGAAATCACATAAGAGAAAATTTTGTTGGCACTTTTCGAATCAGTTAGTAAGGTTTATCTGGTCGTCATGATGAACAACAAAGATAGGCAAAATTTTCTCCTATATAATTCCTACCAAAAAAACTTTTAAAAAACTTAAATTCAAAAATTAATATTACTATTACTATTAAATTATTTATTAATATAATTGATATAACTCAAACACATTTACTAATATCACTGTATTTTTATTTAAAGTATATCTAATATTAATTAGATTTATTAATATAATTATATAAAGTAATAATAATAATCACAAACCTCACATGTAAGACGAACAGTGAGATTATTTTATTATTCAAAGTGAGATTGAAGACAAAGGTTCCCTAGATACGGATAAACTCATCCTACCGTGAGAGGATGTAAGAGGTGGATCACAAATTTTTATGGCATAAACAAGTTTAACAATTCAACGACCCTCCCTCATTGAAAAAAAAACGTATTGTAAAATTTACTATCTATAGATTAAAAGATGAGAAACAAAGTATCATTAAAGATATAATATTTTTAATAATATTTAATTTTAATTTTATTGAAAATTATAAATATTATTTTAATAATAATTTAACATTTAATTAATAAGTAATTTATTTAAATTAGGTAAAAAAATTTAATTTTTAATTACAAAGTTTTTCTATTAAAAATAGGTAAATTTATTTATTTTTTAATTACAAATTATAATTATAATTATAATTATGATTTTAAAAATAAAATATGTTGGCATATTTTAAATTGAGAATGATGTTAGCATATTTTTACCAGATTATCATTTGTGATTAATGTTTATCTCCGCTTAATACACTTATAAGTATTAGGGAAAATGTGAAATGTGAGTGTGAAAGTAATGTCTATAATTAGATTCTAAATTTAACATGGATAATATACACAGAATAAATCAAATAATTTATTTTATATGCTAATCACCAAAAATATCACATAGGTGTTCATGATAATAATATCATTGTATGTTATTTTGTTTCGATCCACAGTAGCATTTATATAGAGTACATAATAACAATGTTGATAATATATAATGAATCAAAGTTAGGTTGAATATGAAAAATATAGATCGAAAAAGAAATTTTTTATTTTTTAAATAAAAATTGAAAATCAGATGCTACGTTGATGGAAATTTAGATAATTTGAATAATTAATTTCATTTTGCTCTCCGAAACCTATTTAGTGATATTCTGTGCATATGATTGGAGAGATCATATGCATGGGATTGGAGAGCTTTCTGATACCAAACATTTAGGGCTAATGTTAGAGGTGAGTCATGAAGATACAAGGTATTGCAGAATGTAGTGACTAGCTGTCTCAAACATCAATGGGACCTTTAATCTAACATTGAAATTTAAATTGTGTCCCCAGCCTAGGTGGTTTGGATTATAACAATGAAGAACAGTGCTGAGATATATATATATATATATATATATATATATATATATATATATATAGTTGTAGAAGTATGTTTGTCTAACAAAAAGTTGGTTGTTAATATGGTCCTATTAAATTTAGAATTTGATTCACATTTATCAGCGAGAGCTAATGCTTATATTAAAGGAGAAGCCCCAGGTTGATCCATTATAATGATAAAAAGAGTCCTTTTATATATAACCATATAAAAAATTAATATAGAGATGCACCAGATTGATCCATTATAATGATAAGAAGAGTCATTTTATATATAATAATATAAAAAGAGTCATTTTATATATAATAATATAAAAAATTGTTATGGAGAAGCCCCAACTTGATCTATTATAATGACCAGGAGAGTCCTTTTATATATAATAATATTTTTTATTTTTTATAAAACAACAGATGTCTCCTATGTAAACTCTTCATTAATAAATCAGTTAATGATAACAAGTTAGGTATATGCTTTGTAAATTTCAGTATGTGTATGTATACTATGGGAGTGATAATGACTATATAAAATTTTTAATAATTAAAATAAAATTGAGATAAATTAATAAATTTACCATAGTTTTATGGATAGAAGTTTTTGGTTTCCAGTTTTTCAAAACCATCTATTGTGTCTTCTTCTCCAATGGTCAAAATACATAAAAAAAAAAAAAAAAAAAAAAAAAGTTCGAAAAAAATTGAAATAAAATGGTAAATTTATGGATGGAGGTTTTTGGGCTTCATCTCATAGTGTTCTTCTCTAATGGTCAAATTACATAAAAAAATAAAATAAAAAAATTAAGAATTGTTTATTTAAAATAAAATTGAGATAAAATAGTAAATTTATAGATGGAGGTTTTTGGGCGGTTTTCACAAACCGTGGTTTTTCCCACATTATTATATCTAATGTATCATATTTAAAGGTGATTGTAGTAAATGATTTTAAATAGATAAAAAGTAAATCATAATTTTACCATAAATATCATAACCCTAGCCAATTTTCATATCGATTTGGCAAAGAAAACCACTCAATATGAAATATCCAATGCATTTTGTATATTTTTTTATTTTGTTTATAAAATCCACATTATAGGCACACCCTACGAAGAAGAATTATTACAAAAATATGAAATCCACTGCATTTTGTATATTTTTTATTTTCTTTACGTTTTGTTTATAAAATCCACATTAAAGTTTAAAGTTTATTGGCGTTTCTCATTTGATTCTAACCTCTGAAGATGTCTCTCGGTTGTTCATAACAAGTTAGTTTAGATAGAATTGTTATTGAGTTTTATTTAGGAGATCAAATGATAACTAAAATTCAACCAGGAATAGTTCTTGATTTCTTATTAAATTTTACAGTGTGGTATAAGAGCTTATTATGTTTTACAGTCCTGAACTTATATATCAAACCAGCCTAGATTCATCTTATATTGGATCTATTAACCGTCCAAAGAGATCAAATATCTCGAAGTGAAAACCATTGCTCAAGTTTAACAATCAAAAAAGATATTTACACCACGATAAATTTTATCCTTCTGGAGCCTAATGGATCCAGAATTAAAATATATCTAGACTAATTAATACAATATACAATATCATACACAATGCTTTATAGTAATTATCAATTTAAAATTACATAAGAATCATTATGTTAATGTATCTCATTCATTTTTAAATTATAATGTTTAAAATTTAATATTTAAAATGTTACCTTACAAAATTTTACTTTAATTCAAAGTTATGTGAAATATTCACTAAACAAAGAGTTTATTTACACACGAACAATACTCTACATACACTAAACTAAACTTTTGATATCTTTTGATATCATAATGTAAAGCTTCTCCATATTAAATATTAAACTATAGTATTAATAATATTATTAAATTTATTAATGATAATATTAATCAAATGTTATCATTAATATTTAAATATAATATTATTATTTGTAATAATTTATTTTATTTTAATATAATAATATTATCAATAATATTAATGTAAATTTTGATATTATTTTTTTAATTATATTGTTTTGGAAATGTTTTCCATCATAGTCTATGTATCACTGTAGTGAGGTGTCAAGTGAGGTGTAATTTAATTGTTGGGACTTTGTTCTTATTCATGCTAAATTATATTGTTTCCAAAAAAGTCTTTGGAAGCTGAAATTTTTTCTAATAACTTCTTTCCTATTGCATCTAAGGTCCCACTTATTTCACCTCGGGTTTAAGGTCTCACTGCCCTCAAAGAATCATTTTAAACTTGATCCTTTGAGGTCCCACTCCCATTAAGAATCTTTTTAATTTCCATCATTCAAGGTCTTACTTCAAAAAATCATCTTTCTAATCTTTTAATTAGATAAGTACAATATATCTCAATCATATATATATGTCGTGGAGACTTCGTGGCCTTCGCCCCAAGTTCCCTTTAAGAAATCTTACATGATTGAGTTAGAGTTCATCCTCCTAGTCATCCATTGCGTCCTCACTTTGACTCTAGTTCTAGTTATTCTTCTAGTTCTTCCTTTGATTTCACATCTTCCCAACCTCGTATCGCCACTATGTCATGCACCAATGTGGGTGCGAGAAACCCAGGTGGTACCCCAGGTAACCCCACAAGTGGAACCTCTACCGGTATGGTAAATCCTACTCCATTGCCTCCTTTTATGGCTAGTTTGAGCCTCCCTGATTTCAGCCAGCTCATCAACAACCCTCTTTTCCATGACCCCAGTTGGCCTACTATGCTTACCAAGCTTCCTTCTGATATCCCTAAGTTCAAATACGCTCCTCTAATGGTACTTTATCACTAAATGAAAGATTTGTAAAAAACCCAACCAATTGTAATTCTTGGTTTGTTGTAGCTTTCTATAAACATATGGGTACTATAGTGGCTAGTGATTTGTGTGGATTATTGTCTCTATTCCCGTCAAATAGTGTTTCCACTTCTTCAAAACTTGCACCAAGGCATAGATATCTTTATTGTAACTAGGAAAGTTGAGAACTACCCCATTAAATACCTCAAAATAGTAGCATATGGAGCTCCCATGCTGCATCAAGATCACTCACGTATTATGCCCACTAACATCTATCTCTACTTTGAAGGACTACTACAAGATTTTCAATTAAAATGTTAGTTCTTGACTTATATTATTATTTAACTCCTTGATGTTCTTATATTATCCATTCCCCACTAAAATCTCTCCCCACTCACTATTATGGAATGGACTAGTGATGTTGTTTTCGAAAACAAGACTAGGAATTTCCTTAGGTATTGTTCTAACCCAATGAAACTCCTATCCTCATAAAAATTAATATGCATCAATCACTTCATGATGGCCTCCATCATGGTGGGATATATCTTCAACTCTCGTCTACCTATCACATACCCTAGATACACCAAATATTGTCATCCAACCTCACACTTCTTGAGATTTTGCAGTAGTTGGTGCTTCTTTAATGTCTCTAGAACCTACATCAAATATGAGATGTGCTCCTCATCAGTAGCATTGTATATTAGTGTATCATCCAAATATAAAATACCAAATTAATATATAAAAGGGCACAAAATATGATTTATTAACTTCATAAACATTGTTGGTGCATTTCATAGGCCAAATGACATGACTAAAATTCATACAAACCTTACCTCATTTTGAAAGGAACCATCTAAGAGTCTTCTTCTCTTACCGAAACCTAGTGATATCTTGAATCTAAGCCTAGCTACTTGGTCAAGTACTTGGCTTGGTACAACTGATCTAGAAGATCATCTGTCTCAGGCAGGGGATACCTATTCTTGTGAGTAATTTTGTTTATCACCTTGTAATCAATATAGATCCAGTAGCTACCATCCTCCTTTGGCACAATGATTACTGGTGACCCATATTATGAGTTTGTTGATCGAATGACACCCTGTTATAGTTTTTGTTACAATTGCTTCTTCACCTCACTTTCGTCTCTAATTCACTTCTTACACAATTCAATGTTTACTAAAGGGGAGTCTGAAAAAAACTATATATGATGTTCCACTTCCATCATGGGTGGTATCCATTTAGGCTCCTAGAAAACACTCTCGTATGCCTAATATGGAACTATTTTAGATGTTGTTTCTATTCCTTAGTACAACCCTCCAGGGATGACTTTGCCTACTGTTGTATAGATTAAGCTTCTTTTAAAAATAGTAAAGAGTACTTCTTACTAGAACAAATCATTTTTTGGCCAAGTTGGAAGTTACCAACGTTATTTTGGACTTTCCCTTATGTGCGCTGATGATGAAGGATTTTTCATCCTTGATGAGGTATTACTAGCTAGCTTACTACATGAAGATTTCATTTCACATGTACATATATGGAATTCCAAACACAATTCCTGATCTGGATTTAAGAAGGAACGCAACAAACTACATAGATAACCATAAATACAAATATGCAATGGAAATAATACTTCATTTCATTACTATAAAATACTGAAATATGCTTACAAATAGAAATGGAAATAAACCCGCTAGGGCGATGGTAGCTTATCTCTAAGAAGAGATGTGGCAACACATGTACATATATGGAATTCCAAACACAATTCCTGATCTGGATTTAAGAAGGAACGCAACAAACTACATAGATAACCATAAATACAAATATGCAATGGAAATAATACTTCATTTCATTACTATAAAATA
This sequence comes from Pinus tabuliformis, assembly GCA_031772625.1. Taxonomy (NCBI): domain Eukaryota; kingdom Viridiplantae; phylum Streptophyta; class Pinopsida; order Pinales; family Pinaceae; genus Pinus; species Pinus tabuliformis. Next base: position 560,971,613 of record CM062809.1, on the reverse strand, counting down.
CTGAAATATGCTTACAAATAGAAATGGAAATAAACCCGCTAGGGCGATGGTAGCTTATCTCTAAGAAGAGATGTGGCAACTACATGCCTCTGAACTGTGTTACAATGAGGCTCAAAGGCCTATTTATTGTTGAGAAACAATGGAAAATGCTTAACATCCCAAAATCTAACCCTAGAAGATGAAATGCCAAATTGTGGGCCCCGTTTTGGGTAAGTTGGTACATCAACCTCCCGGGGTCGTAACTTTGGCACCTGATCTTCGTTTGACATGTACCATAGCGCGTTAGAAAGATCTATCCGAGCACTACAACTTTAGGAAGAGAAACATCGATCCATGGACCCACCTTGCTCCCAGATTTCCCAAAAAACATCATTTAAGACCTCAAAACGGCTTCGAAAGTTCAGGACCCAAAAAACTGCTAAAAATAGTAAATTGTGATACAAATAAGGAAAATGAAAAACTGAAAGAGACAGTTGCGGGGGTCCAAGTGGGATAGGTGGGTGGCCACCAACATCCACCTGAATCATTCCTCCCCCCTTAGGAAGTAATGGTCCCCATTGCGTTGAGTTCCCCCCGCTGCTGAACTTAGTCCTTGGTGAGTTGTTTTGCAATCTCAGATGTGTCCAGCAATGGTGGGAAGCATGGTCGAGGGTGGTACACATTGAACACTTGGTGCAGGAAAAGTAGTGGGGGAATGTTGTGCTCCAAAGAATTGTTTCCCACAACCTTCGTAATGCTATAAGGACCATGTTAGAGTGGTTTGAGCTTCTGATGGTCTTTTGTAAGGCGTTATTTCTACATATGTAACCAAACTTTGATGCCCACCTGAAGCTTGTGTGGTGTCCTGATGGGTGAGGAGAAGCTGTTCTTGTGTTCTTTCATGACCATATCCCTCTGTTGCTGCTGCTCTGTGGAGTAACCCTTTGCGGGGGTCATGGATGTGACGACGATCTTCCCCTTACTTTGGAAGCGAATGAGATAGAAAATGAATTTCCTAGTCTGGGAGACAATCTTGCTGCATTTCTTAGAAAAGATCAAAGAGGTGGAGGTAGGTGGGGCTACATCTAGTATCCTGTATAATGAATTACCCAAAGTAATAATAACAGTGTGAGGCCTTGACTCATACACAGCATGTCACCTCCACAAGTATGGTTGGCCAAATAGTACATCACAAACATCCAGAGGTGCAACATCACACAATACCTCATCTGTGAAGGGTTTGATTCTATAGGAAAGGTGGCACTACTAGCGAACTCAGAGATCTCATCCTTGGTGAAGCCACCCAATATTGTACAGCTATGGTTGTGCTGTAGTTGGTAGGCCCAACTGCTTCACAACCTCTGCTGAAATGAGGTTCTTCTGGTTCCCACTATCAACAATGAATTGCAATGGTGAACCCTTCACCCACATTTGTGAGTGGAAAAGGCGCTCCGCCTCCTTTAGGTCTTCGAGCTCATTGTTCTGGATCTTGGTAGTGACAACAGTGATGTTGGGCTCTGCATCAATGATCTTCTTTTCTTTGCCATTCCCCTTGTCGGGTTCTAACTCAGGGTCAGAACATGCATCTGATTCTGAAGCCTCCAACTTGCCCAACAGAGACTGCTTGGTACAACACTCACTTGTGTTGTGAGTGGGGATCTTGTGGAACTCACACCACTTTCCTATGTCCTTCTTCGACTTCATGGTGTTGTTCTTTTCTTGCGGCTTCGATGGGTTGTCATAGGGCACCCCGCCTTGGCTTTGTCCTTTGGTCTTCGTATTCACAGATCCAAAGTCTCGCTTCTTATTTTGAACTTTTTCTCAATTTTGACAGTGTATCAGTACGTCGTGCCAAGTGAGGAGATGTTCAGGAACTCCATCTCGTCCTGGATGTATCTGTGTAGGTAGCCACGGTACTTGAGTACCAAATGTAGCTCAAAATCTTTGATACCCAACTATGTGTAAAGGGTATCAAAAATGTTCGTGGACTCCAGCACATCTTAGTCCCTTCACTGCTGCAGCGTGGTCCACTTTATGTATTTGTCCTCGTAGCTTTTGAGAAGGTAGTACTACTCGTTGATGGCATCCTAGAATGAATTCCAAGTGGGTGTGGCTGAACATAGTGAGCCTGTACTTTCATCCTTCTACTCGAAATAGGTTTCCCACTAGTCCTTGATGTGGGGGGCTACTTTGAGAGGAGTGAAAATAATCTTTTCCTGACTCGAAAATTCATGAACAAAAAAATACCCTTCCAGCAGATTTAACCATTTATCTACGACATCTGTGTCTATTTGACCCTCAAAGATGGGGATTTCAAAATTAACTTGTACCTTAAAGGGTGTTGCGTTTCTAGAGTAGTTGTTGGAAGCTGATGCATCGCCTCTGGGTAGCCGTTGAAGGATCTGCGCAAAGTTGTCCATCATTGCATTCCTTTGTCAGTAGAGGGCTTCTTCAAGTAAGATTTTGATAGGATCACCTGCCCCCTCATCTTTCTTTTCATCTACCGTGGGAGGTCGTCAGGATTTGCGAGGCTGGTCTTGTAAAGGTTCGACCAGTTCAAGCCCTAACTCCTTATATCCCGACCTCATTGGGGACATGCAAAGAAAAACAGAGAAAAAGCAAACCACTCTGATACCGCTAATCCGAATTTAAGCAAGAATGAAACAAATTAGAGATATAGCCATAAATACAGATATGCAATGGAAATAATACTTCATTTCATTACTGTAAAATACTAAAATATGTTTACAAACAGAAATGGAAATAAACCAGCTAGGGCGATGGTAGCTTATCTCTGAGAAGAGATGTGGTGGCTACATGCCTCTGAACTATGTTACAATGAGGCTCGAAGGCCTATTTATTGTTGAGAAACAATGAAAAATGCTTAACATCCCAAAATATAACACTAGAAGATGAAATGCCAAATTGTGGGCCCCGTTTTGGGTAAGTTGGTACATCAACCTCCCCGGGCCGTAACTTTGGCACCCGATCTTCGTTTGACATGTACCATAGCGTGTTAGAAAGATATATCCGAGCACTACAACTTTAGGAAGAGCAACATCGATCCATGTACCCATCTTGCTCCCAGATTTCCCAAAAAACATCGTTTAGGGCCTCAAAACGGCTCTGAAAGTTCAGGACCCAAAAAACTGCTAAAAATAGTAATTTGTGCTACAAATAAGGAAACTAAAAAACTGAAAGAGACAGTTGTGGGGGTCCAAGTGGGATAGGTGGGTGGCCACCAACATCCACCTGAATCATTCCTCCCCCCTTAGGAAGCAATGGTCCCCATTGCGTTGAGTTCCTCCCGCTGCTGAACTTGGTCCCTGGTGAGTTGTTTTGCAATCTCGGATGTGTCCAGTAATGGTGGGAAGCATGGTCGAGGGCGGTACACATTGAACACTTGGTGCAGGCGAAGTACTGGGGGAATGTTGTGCTCCAAAGAATTGTTTCCCATAGCCTTCGTAATGCTGTAAGGACCATGTTAGAGTGGTTTGAGCTTCTGATGGGCTTTTGTAAGGCGTTCTTTCTACATATGTAACCAAATTTTATTGTCCACGTGAAACTTGTGTGGTGCCCCGATGGGTGAGGAGAAGTTGTTCTTGTGTTCTTTCATGACCATATCCCTCTATTGCTACTGCTACGTGGAGTAACCCTTTGTGCGGGTCATGGATGTGACGATGATCTTCCACTTACTTTGGGAGAGAACGAGATAGAAAATGAATTTCCTAGTCTGGGAGACAATCTTTCTGCATTTCTTAGCAAAGATAAAAGAGGCGGAGGTAGGTGGGGCTACCTCCAGTATCCTGTATAATGAATTACCCAAAGTAATAATAACAGCGCGAGGCCTTGACTCATACACAGCATGTCGCCTCCACAAGTATGGTTGGCCAAATAGTACATCACAAACATCCAGAGGTGCAACATCACATAAAACCTCATCTTTGAAGGGTTTGATGCTATAGGAAAGGCAACACTGCTGGCGAACTCGGAGATCTCGTCGTTGGTGAAGCCACCCAATACTGTACGGCTATGGGTGTGGTGTAGTTGGTAGGCCCTTATGCTTCATGACCTCTGCTGAAATGAGGTTCTTCTGGCTCCCACTATCAACAATGAAATACAACGGTGAACCCTTCACCCACATTTGTGAGTGGAAAAGGCGCTCCCCCTCCTCTAGGTCTTCAAGCTCATTCTTCTAGATCTTAGAAGCGATAACAATGATGTTGGGCTCTGCATCAATGATCTGCTTCCCTTTTCCATTCCCCTTGTCGGGTTCTGACTCAGGGTCAAAACATGAATCTGATTCTGAAGCCTCCAACTCGCCCAACAACAACTGCTTGGTACAACACTCACTTGTGTTGTGAGTGGGGCTCTTGTGGAACTCACACCACTTTCCTGTGTCCTTCTTCAAATTTGTGGTGTTGTTCTTTTCTTGTGGCTTTGACGGGTTGTCTTGGGTCACCCCGCCTTGGCTTTGTCCTTTGGTCTTCGTATTCATAGATCCAAAGTCCCGCTTCTTATGTTTGAACTTTTTCTCGATTTTGACAGTGTATTAGTACGTCGTGCCAAGCGAGGAGATGTTCAGGAACTCCATCTCATCCTCGATGTATCTGTGTAGGCAGCCACAGTACTTGAGTACCAAATGTAGCTCAAAATCCTTGATACCCAACTATGTGTAAAGGGTATCAAAAATGTTTGTGAACTCCCACACATCTTGGTCCCTTCGCTGCCGCAGCATGGTCCACTTTATGTATTTGTCCTCGTAGCTTTTGACAGGGTAGAACTGCTCCTTGATGGCATCCTGGAATGAATTCCAAGTGGGTGTGGCTGAACATAGTGACCCCGTGCTTTCATCCTTCTGCTCGAAATAGGTTTCCCACTGGTCCTTGATGTGGGGGGCTGCTTTGAGAAGAGCAAAAATATCTTTTCCTGACTCGAAAATTCATGAACAAAAAAATGCCCTTCTAGTAGATTTAACCATTTATCTATAGCATCTATGTCTATCTAACCCTCGAAGATGGGGATTTCAAAATTAACTTGTACCTTAAAGGGTGTTGCATTTCTAGAGTAGCTATTGGAAGCTGATGCATCGCCTCTGGGTAGCCACTGAAGGATCTGCGCAAAGCTGTCCATCATCGCGTTCCTTTGTCGCTAGAGGGCTTCTTCAAGCAAGATTTTGATAGGATCACCTACCCTCTCATCTTTCTTTTCATCCGCCATGGGAGGCCGTCAGGATTTGCGAGGCTGGCCTTGCAAAAGTTCGACCAGTTCAAGCCCTAACTCCCTATATCCCGACCTCATTGGGGACATGCACAAAAAAACAGAGAAAAAGCAGACCACTCTAATACCGCTGATCCAAATTTCAGCAAGAATGCAACAAATTAGAGAGACAGCCATAAATACAGATATGCAGTGGAAATAATACTTCATTTCATTAATGTAAAATACTAAAATATGCTTACAAACAAAAATGGAAATAAACCAGCTAGGGAAATGGTAGCTTATCTTTGAGAAGAGATGTGGCAGCTACACGCCTCTGAACTGTGTTACAATGAGGCTTGAAGGCCTATTTATTATTGAGAAACATTGGAAAACCCTTAACATCCCAAAACCTAACCCTAGAAGATGAAAGGCCAAATTGTGGGCCCTGTTTTGGGTAAGTTGGTACATCAACTTCCTAGGGTCGTAACTTTGGCACCCGATCTTCGTTTGATGCGTACCATAGCTCGTTAGAAAGATCTATCTGAAAACTACAACTTTGGGAAGAGAAAAATCAAATCATGGACCCATGTTGCTCCTAGACTTCCCAAAAAATGTCATTTAGGGCCTCAAAACAGCTCCGGAAGTCTAGGACCCCAAAAACTGCTAAAAATAGTAAATTGTGCTACAAATAAGGAAACTGATAAACTGAAACAGACAATTGCGAGGGTCCAAGTGGGTTATGAGGGTGGCCAACAACATCCACCTGGATCATTCCTCCCCCCTTAGGAAGCAATGGTCCCCATTGTGTTGAGTTCCTCCCTCTACTGAACTTGGTCCATGGTGAGCTGTTCTGCAATCTTGGAGGTGTCCAGTAATGGTGGGAAGCATGGTCGAGGACGATACAAATTGAACACTTGGTGAAGGCAAAGGAGTGGGGGAATGTTGTGCTGTAAAGCATTGTTTCCCACAGCCTTGGTAATGCTATAAGGACCATGTCGGAGTGGTATGAGCTTTTGATGGGCTCTTGTAAGGTGTTCCTTCTACATATCTAACCAAACTTTGTTGCCCACCTAAAACTTGTGTGGTGCTCTGGTGGGTAAGGAGAAGTTGTTCCTCTGTTCTTTCATGACTGTATCCCTCTATTGCTGCTACTGCGTGGAGGAACCCTTTGCGGGGGTCATGGATGTGACGACGATCTTCCGCTTACTTTGGGAACGAACTAGACAGAAAATGAATTTCCTAGTCTCGGAGACGATCTTGCTGCATTTCTTAGCAGAGATCAAAGAGGTGGTGGTAGGTGGGGCTACCTCCGGTATCCTGTATAATGAATTGCCCAAAGTAATAATAACAGCGCGAGGTCTTGACTCATACATAGCATGTCACCTCCACAAATATGGCTAGCCAAATAGTACATCACAAACATCCAAAGGTGCAACATCACAGAATACCTTGTTTGTGAAGGGTTTGATGTTGTAGGGAAGGTGGCACTGCTGGCGAAATCGGAGATCTCATCCTTGGTGAAGCCACCTGATACTGTATGGCTACAGGTGTGGTGTAGTCGATAGGCCCAACCGCTTCACGACCTCTGCTAAATGAGGTTCTTCTGGCTCTCACTGTCAACAATGAATTGCAGCAGTGAACCCTTCACCCACATTTGTGAGTGGAAAAGACGCTTCCCATCCTCTGGGTCTTTGGGCTCATTCTTCTGGATCTTGGCAGTGGCAACAGCGACACTCGGCTCTGCATTACTGATCTGCTTCCCTTTGTCATTCCCCTTGTCGGGTTCTAACTCAGGGTCGAAACATGTAATTGATTTTGAAGCCTTCAACTCGACCACCAGTGATTGCTTGGTACAAAACTCACTTGTGTTGTGAGTGGCACTCTTGTGGAACTCACACCACTTTCTTGTGTCCTTCTTCGACTTCGTGGTGCTGTTCTTTTCTTGCAACTTCGACGGGTTGTCTTAGGCCACCCCGCCTTGGCTTTGTCCTTTGGTCTTTGAATTTGCAGATCCAAAGTCTCGTTTCTTCTGTTTGAACTTTTGCTCAATTTTGATAGTGTATAGGTACGTCGTGCCGAGGAAGGAGATGTTCAGGAACTCCATCTCTTCCTGGATGTATCTGTGTAAGCAGTCGCGGTACTTGAGTACAAAATGTAGCTCAGAATCCTTGATACCCAACCATGTGTGAAGGGTATTTAAAATGTTTGTGAACTTCAACACATCTTGGTCCCTTCCCTGCTGCAGCATGGTCCACTTTATGTATTCATCCTTGTAACTTTTGATAGGGTAGTACTACTCCTTGATGGCTTCCCAGAATGAATTCTAAGTGGGTGTGGCTAAAAATAGTGACCTTGTAATTTCATCCTTCTGCTTGCAATAGGTTTCCCACTAGTCCATGATGTGGGGAGCTACTTTGAGAAGAGAAAAAATAATCTTTTCCTGACTCAAAAATTCATGAACAGAAAAATACCCTTCTAGCAGATTTAACCATTTATCTACGACATCTGCATCTATCTTACCCTCGAAGATGGGGATTTCAAAATTGACTTGTACCTTAAAGGGTGTGGCATTTCCAGAGTAGTTGTTGGAAGCCGATGCGTCACCTCTGTGTAGCCACTGAAGGATCTGCGCAAAGTTGTCCATCATCGCGTTTCTTTGTCACTCGAGGGCTTCTTCGAGCAATATTTTGATACAATCTCCTACCCCCTCATCTTTATTTTCATCCACCATGGGAGGCCTTTGTGATTTGTGAGGCTGGTCTTGCGAAGGTTTGACCAGTTCAAGCCATAACTCCTTATATCCCGACCTCGTTGGGGAGATGCAAAGAAAAACAGAGAAAATGCAGACCGCTCTGTTACCACTGATCCGGATTTAAGCAGGAACGCAACAAATTAAAGAGATAACCATAAATACAGATATGCAGTGGAAATAATACTTCATTTCATTACTTTAAAATAATGAAATATGCTTTCAAACAGAAATGGAAATAAACCAAATAGGGTGATGGTAGCTTATCTCTGAGAAGAGATGTGGCAGATACATGCCTCTGAACTATGTTACAATGAGGCTCCAAGGCCTATTTATTGTTGAGAAACAATTTAAAACCCTTAACATCCCAAAACCTAACCCTAGAAGATGAAATGCCAAATTGTGGGCCTCGTTTTGGGTTAGTTGGTACATCAACTTGCCAGGGTCGTAACTTTGGCACCCAATCTTCGTTTGACGTGTACCATAGCTCGTTAGAAAGATCTATTCGAGCACTACAACTTTGGGAAGAAAAACATTAATTCATGTTCCCATGTTGCTCCCAGATTTCCAAAAAAACATTGTTTAGGGCCTCAAAATGGCTCCGAAAGTTTAGGACTCGAAAAACTCCTAAAAATAATAAATTGTGCTACAAATAAGGAAACTGAAAAACTGAAAGAGATAGTTGCGGGGTCCAAGTGGGATAGGTGGGTGGCCACCAACATCCACCTGGATCATTCCTCCCCCCTTAGGAAGCAATGGTCCCCATTGCGTTGAGTTCCTCCCTCTGCTTAACTTGGTCCTTGGTGAGCTGTTCTGCAATCTCAGATGTGTCCAGTAATGGTGGGAAGCATGGTCGAGGGTGGTACACATTGAACACTTGGTGCAAGTGAAGGAGTGGGGGAATTTTGTGCTCCAAGGCATTGTTTCCCACAGCCTTGCTAATGCTGTCAGGACCATGTCAGAGTGGTCTGAGCTTCTGATGGGCTCTTGTAAGGCATTCTTTCTGCATACGTAACCAAACTTTGTCTCCCACCTGAAACTTGTGTGGTGTGCTGGTGGGTGAGGAGAAGTTGTTCTTGTGTTCTTTCATCACCATATCCCTCTGTTGCTACTGCTGCGTGGAGGAACCCTTTGCGGGGGTCATGGATGTGACAACAATCTTCCCCTTACTTTGGGAGCAAACCAGACAGGAAATGAATTTCCTAGTCTGGGAGACAATCTTGCTGCATTTCCTAGCAAAGATCAAAGAGGTGGCGGTAGGTGAGGCTACCTCTGATATCCTGTATAATGAATTACCCAATGTAATAATAACAGCACGAAGCCTTGACTCATACACAACATGTCACCTCCATAAGTATGGCTAGCCAAATAGTACATCACAAACATCCAAAGGTGCAACATCACACAATACCTCATCTGTGAAGGGTTTGATGCAGTAGGGAAGGCGGCACTGCAGGTGAACTCAGAGATCTCATCCTTGGTGAAGCTACTGGATACTGTACGGATGAGGGTGTGGTGTAGTCGATAGGCCCAATTGCTTCATGACCTCTGTTGAAATGAGGTTCTTCTGGCTCCCGCCATCAACAATGAATTGCAGTGGTGAACCCTTCGCCCACATTTGTGAGTGGAAAAGGAGCTCCCCCTCCTCTGGCTCTTTGGGCTCGTTGTTTTGGATCTTAGAGGTGGCAACAATGACGCTAGGTTCCACATCAATGATCTGCTTCCCTTTTCCATTCCCCTTGTCATGTTCTGACACAGGGTCGGAACATGCATCTGATTCTGAAGCCTTCAACTCGGCCTCTAGTGATTGCTTGGTACAACACTCATTTTTGTTGTGAGTGGGGATCTTATGGAACTCACACCACTTTCCTGTGTCCTTCTATGATTTCATGGTGTTTTTCTTTTCTTGTGGCTTTGACAGGTTGTCTTGGGTCACCCCACCTTAGCTTTTTCCTTTGGTTTTTGGATTCGCAGATCCAAAGTCTCGCTTCTTTTGTTTGAACTTTTGCTCGATTTTGACAGCATATCGGTATGTCATGCTGAGCGAGGAGATGTTTAGGAACTCCATCTCTTCCTAGATGTATCTATGTAGGTAGCCATGGTACTTGAGTACGAAATGTAGCTCAAAATCCTTGATACCCAACTGTGTGTGAAGGGTATGAAAAATGTTTGTGAACTCTGGCACATCTTGGTCCCTTCCCTGCCGCAGCGTGGTCCACTTTATGTATTTGCCCTCATAGCTTTTGACAAGGTAGCACTGCTCCTTAATGGCATCCTGGAATGAATTCCAAGTGCGGCTAAAAATAGTGAGCCCGTACTTTCATCCTTCTACTCGCAATAGGTTTCCCACCAGTCCTTGATGTGGGTGCTACTTTGAGAAGAGTGAAAATAATCTTTTCCCAACTCGAAAATTCATGAACAGAAAAATACCCTTCTAGCAGATTTAACCATTTATCTATGGCATCTATGTCTATCTAACCCTTGAAGATGTGGATTTCAAAATTAACTTGTACCTGAAAGGGTGTGGCATTTCCAGAGTAGCTGTTGGAAGCCGATGTGTCACCTCTAGGTAGCTACTGAAGGATCTGCGGAAAGTTGTCCATCATCGCATTCCTTTATCGCTCAAGGGCTTATTCAAGAAAGATTTTGATACAATCTCCTGCCCCCTCTTCCATATTTTCATCCGCCATGGGAGGCCGTCAAGATTTGCGAGGCTAGTCTTGCAAAGGTTCGACCAGTTCAAGTCCTAACTCCTTATATCCCGACCTCATTGGGGACATGCAAAGAAAAATAGAGAAAAAGCAAACTGCTCTGATACCATTGATCTGAATTTAAGCAAGAACAAAACAAACTACAAAGATAACCATAAATACAGATATGCAGTGGAAATAATACTTCATTTCATTACTGTAAAATAATGAAATATGCTTACAAACAGAAATGGAAATAAACTATCTAGGGCGATGGTAGCTTATCTCTTAGAAGAGATGTGGTGGCTACATGCCTTTGAATTGTGTTACAATGAGGTTTGAAGGCCTATTTATTATTTATAAATAATTGAAAACCCTTAACATCCCAAAACCTAACCCTAGAAGATGAAACGCCAAATTGTGGGCCCCGTTTTGGGTAATTTGGTACATCAACTTCACAGGGTCGTAACTTTGGCACCCGATCTTCATTTGATGCATACCATAGCTCGCTAGAAATATCTATCTGAGCACTACAACTTTGGGAAGAGAAACATGGTCCTTGGACCCATGTTGCTCCCAGATTTTAAAAAAAACTTCATTTAGGGCCTCAAAACAGCGCCGGAAGTTCAAGACCAGAAAAACTGTTAAAAATATTAAATCGTGCTACAAATAAGGAAACTGAAAAATTGAAAGAGACAGTTGCAGGGGTCAAAATGGGATAGGTGGGTGGCCACCAACATCCACCTGGATCAATTCCACATACAAAAAGGGGAGCTACATTTATTTCTAATTCATCAATAAAATTAGCTCAGATGGCTACTATGATTTTTCATTGTTTTGTTATCTTTATTTCTACATCCTTATTTAATCACCGTAATGGGTATGAACTTGGATGATCACAAAATTGTAATCCCAATTTGTTGAATAGCTCCATTATAACGAGATTCGCTTGTGATATTAAGTCGAAGAGAGCATCAATTTCTATCTTCTTGACCTATATCTTTATATGGAAGAGCTTGGTAATTACATTCTCTTCGTATTGCTAAAGGCTACTCAAATTCACCGACTTTTGAAATGATGTATAGACAATATTTTCATCCACATGTAAGCTACTTTCCACTTGGCTTCTTGAATCAACGGCCATGAGATTTTCCTTCTTAACATCTTTCTTTTGGTTCTTTGGATTGAGTTCTAGATGTAACTTCCAACACTTCTCCTCTGTATGACCATCAATGTTAGAGTGGTTGTTGGCATATTTTCCCTTGTGTGTTTTTGCTATTGTCCTTTTGTATTTTCCCATTTCCACTTCTTCTTCCCCTCCTTAAAAGCTTCCTAGTGCTCCTTTTTCTTTGATCCATTTGATTGCCCTTTCTTCTAGCCTATGTTCTCTACGTATTGTTCTTATACTCAAGCTTTATCCTCTTATCTTGATTTCAACAACATGACTTCCTTCCAAATATGGCTATGTATATCCCCCATATTCTTAATGATTATATCTAGCTTCTTTGAGGGGATACCAAACATTATGGACATCCTTCTACATTTTTTGTTGTAGTCTTGTACACTCCACCCCTACTTCTAGCTAAAGTAATGCCACTAGATTCACTGTTCTTCTACATAGCCGATAGGGTAAATTTGTGACTTTATGAGGGTTTTGAGTTCCATCCTATTAGTTAGTGGAGGATATCCCTCCAACCTCATTGTCTTTGGCTGAATTTCTCACCAGTTCATGGCATGACCCTCTAATTGGAGCCAAACAAATACAATATTTTATTATTCCTCGATATGATGAACACTAAAATAAACTTATAACTACTACAACTAGAGTTTAAATTCAAAGAGTCAATCTCACATTGATTGTATTGATATCTACCTTGACTTCCATTAAAAAAAAATATATTATGGTTCAAAAGACATTAATTAGATTTATCTTTTTTGGGTTCTTTCTTAGACTCCCTCTTTGATTCTTCCTAATCACCCAATCTCTCCTATGACCTAAGCTCGTTGTTAGAACCTCCACCTTCTCAAAATAGTGTGAGATTATTGGTTAGAGCCACCATGAGGAATCCCACATTATGGTTATATATATTACTTGTACTTTTAACTGAGCAAAACTCTGATCCTCCGTAGAATCTTGAGATTTATTCATAGATTCATTAGTCATGACTAGATTTCTGTGACTTCATCTTAACCATTGTGGATCCGTACAAATCCCCACAATACAATGAAATAAACCTACTGTAATAGCAATATGATATATAAACTATCATGGATATTCCATTATACATCTCGTTACAATATATGTACTAAAATATATTAGGAATTCTGAAATTTACACTATGAGGGTTTATTTTTCCTTAGATTTCTAGATTTGTTAATTATTACATTATTTTTTATGCATGCAAATTATAATTATGCATAAAATATATAAAAAATAGAACAATCACTCATAAACCAAAATAATGAGAGAATTGACCTAGGAAAGACTTTTGAACCCAGTTTGAAGGTGAGGTTACTTTGCTTTCTCTTTCTCTAAATGGAAATGGATGCAAGCACAAAGAAATGAAGTGTGTGGCATGTGGGGTGATATAATGAAAAACCCTCTATTTTTTCACTGTCCCTATAAAATAAATATTCTTATACTCATGTAGGAACAAAATGCAGTCAAATAGAATGGAATCCCTTCTCCTCCTAGTGACCCAATTATAGCAAAGCATGAAAACCTTCTAGTGGTTAAGTTTGACTCCTTAAAATCTCAACTAGATTTATAATATTTATTCTTCTATAGTATTCTTAATCATGATCACAAGGCTAGGCCCTTTTAAATTAATAATTGGGGTTGACATGGCATCCTCTCAGATCATGGTGGTCAAAATAGGAAGGTCAACTTTTCTATGGTCCAACCTTTGCATATGGACTCAAATTAAGGAAATTATTTTGTAGTTGGAAAGGTATATTTGTGTAGAATAACATTATTTGTTGCATGCTTTCACAGAAAAGCTACACCCCAAGAAAAGACATTTGAATCCTCAAACTTTTTTCACAATATTTTAGACCCTAATTCACCAAATTGGAACCCACTGACAAAAATGGTACTATGTGATGATTCCTAAACTTTTTCCACTTTAAAAACATCAAAGTGGATGAAAAATAATATACTAATCCATTCCAGTTAAATATAGTAGCATGCATGAAGAAAAGTCAAGAGAGACAACACACACAAGGATGAATTTAGGAGTTTGGAAACCAATTGCTATTTGAAGCTATGAGGGAATCCTAATGAAATATTATTAGTTTGACCTATGTTTTCTTGGGAAAAGTTCTCAACTCGTTGAGACATCTAGGAATGCATAAATTTGTAGATGGAATAGAAAAATATTTAACTTGATCTAATCAGATCAAAATGAAGTGTTAGTAAAAAGTTTTGAGCTAATAGATCTTAGATACACCAATGATGCATTGGTATTCCATCAACTCGCCAATTTAAGGATGGTATAGACCATGAGTGATGAACTAGTGATCAAGCATAATATTTTTTTGGTCTATTAAGAAAATATGTTGATCGTTCTTACTCACACAGAAGATATCACCTCATACCTTCAAATTGTTTGAGTCCAAGAAGTTGAAGAAGAGTGATTGGAAAGCATGATTTATGAAGAATTCTACTTTAGATAGTAAGGAGCACATTATAAATAAGGTATAATGTATACATATTAATGTCTTTTCATGGCGTGTAATTCATTATATTTGGTGATAGTACAAGTTCAATGGTAACTCATTTAATGGGTTTGGTATCATATTCCCATGAATGGTCCCATGGAGTACATAAACACTCATATGTCTATCCCATTCATATGGTATGGGAATTTATTGTCCATGGGAAAGTGATTACAATAGAACTTAGTACATTCAATTTCAATAAAAAATAGATTTTAATATTACTTTTAAGAGGGTTTCTTTGAAATTTTTGTGTGTATATTGTATCTTTGTAATTTTGAAGTCTTGAAAATAGGCAATGTTAATGAGCTTTGCGACCACAATATGAAGATGAAGTTATGTTGTTAGAATTCACAACTCCAACAAATGATAGGTAAACAATGAAGTTTCAAGACACAAATTTGAAAAAATATGCCAATAATAAAGCAAAGATGTCAAGTATGTGCATGATTACAGAGGAGGAAGACAATATCCTTGTCATGTTTTTTTTTTTTTTTTTTTGTCAATGACATGTACTCCTCTATAGCAATATTATTTGAGGTGAAAATAATTCTTAAGTCTGCATAGTAAGAAATGTTATAGTTGGAATGGATTTATAGCTATGTGTTTTTTTCTCCATCAAATAATTGTTGAACGGTGCATTATAAGTCCTAATTGGTACAACACTCACTTGTGTTGTGAGTGGGGCTCTTGTGGAACTCACACCACTTTCCTGTGTCCTTCTTCGACTTCGTGGTGTTGTTCTTTTCTTGCAGCTTCGACAGGTTGTCTTGGGTCACTCCACCTTGGCTTTGTCCTTTGGTCTTCGTATTCATAGATCCAAAGTCTTGCTTCTTATGTTTGAACTTTTTCTCGATTTTGACAACGTATCGGTACGTCATGCCGAGCAAGGAGATGTTCAGGAACTCCATCTCGTTCTGGATGTATCTTTGTAGGCAACCACGGTACTTGAGTACCAAATGTAGCTCAAAATCCTTGATACCCAACTATGTGTAAAGGGTATCAAAAATGTTTGTGAACTCTGGCACATCTTGGTCCCTTCGCTGCCACAGCATGGTCCACTTTACGTATTTGTCCTCGTATCTTTTGACAGGGTAGTACTGCTTCTTGATGGCATCCCGGAATGAATTCCAAGTGGGTGCGGCGAAAAATAGTGAGCCCGTACTTTCATCCTTCTTCTCAAAATAGGTTTCCCACCAGTCCTTGAAGTGGGGGGCTGCTTTGAAAAGAGCGAAAATAATCTTTTCCCTACTCGAAAATTCATGAACAGAAAAATACCCTTCTAGTAGATTTAACCATTTATCTACATCATCTGTGTTTATCTGACCCTCGAAGATGGCGATTTCAAAATTAACTTGTACCTTAAAGGGTGTTGTGTTTCCAGAGTTGTTGTTGGAAGCCAATGCATCGCCTCTGGGTAGCCACTGAAGGATCTGTGCAAAGCTATCCATTATCACATTCCTTTGTCGCTAGAGGGCTTCTTCAAGTAAGATTTTGATAGGATCACCTACCCCTCATCTTTCTTTCCATCTTCCATGGGAGGCCGTCAGGATTTGCAAGGCTAGTCTTGTAAAGGTTCGACCAGTTCATGCCCTAACTCCTTATATCCCGGCCGCATTGGGGACATGCAAAGAAAAATAAAGAAAAAGTAGACCACTCTGATACCACTGATCTGAATTTGAGCAAGAATGCAACAAATTAGAGAGATAGCAATAAATACAGATATGCATTGGAAATAATACTTCATTTCATTACTGTAAAATACTGAAATATGCTTACAAACAGAAATGGAAATAAACCAGCTAGGGCAATGGTAGCTTATCTCTGAGAAGAGATGTGGTGGCTACATGCCTCTGAACTATGTTACAATGAGGCTTGAAGGCCTATTTATTGTTGAGAAACAATGGAAAACCCTTAACATCCCAAAACCTAACCCTCGAAGATGAAACGCCAAATTGTGGGCCCCGTTTTGGGTAAGTTGGTACATCAACTTCCCGGGGTCGTAACTTTGGCACCCAATCTTCGTTTGATGCATACCATAGCTCGTTAGAAAGATCTATCTGAAAAATATAACTTTGGGAAGAGAAAAATCGATCCATGGACCCATGTTGCTCCTAGACTTCCCGAAAAGCGTCGTTTAGGGCCTCAAAACGACTCCGGAAGTCTAGGACCCTAAAAACTACTAAAAATAGTAAATTGTGCTACAAATAAGGAAACTGATAAAATGAAACAGACAGTTGCGGGGGTCCAAGTGGGTTAGGTGGGTGGCCAACAACATCCACCTGGATCATTCCTCCCCCCTTAGGAAGCAATGGTCCCCATTGCGTTGAGTTCCTCCCTCTATTGAACTTGGTCCATGGTGAGCTATTATGCAATCTCAGAGGTACCTAGTAATGGTGGGAAGCATGGTTGAGGATGGTACAAATTGAACACTTGGTGCAGGCGAAGGAGTGGGGGAATGTTGTGCTGCAAAGCATTGTTTCCCGCAGCCTTGGTAATGCTGTAAGGACCATGTCAGAGTGGTATGAGCTTTTGATGGGCTCTTGTAAGGCATTCTTTCTGCATATATAACCAAACTTTGTTTCCCACCTAGAACTTGTGTGGTTCCCCGGTGGGTAAGGAGAAGTTGTTCCTTTGTTCTTTCATGACCGTATCCCTCTGTTGCTGCTACTGCGTGGAGGAACCCTTTGCGGGGTTCATGTATGTGACAACGATCTTCCATTTACTTTGGGAGTGAACCAGACATAAAATGAACTCCTAGTCTAGGAGATGATCTTGCTGCATTTCTTAGCAGAGATCAAAGAAGTGGCGGTAGATGGGGCTACCTCCGGTATCCTATATAATGAATTACCCAAAGTAATAATAACAACACGAGGCCTTGACTCATACACAGCATGTCTCCTCCACAAGTATGGCTAGCCAAATAGTACATCACAAACATCCAGAGGTGCAACATCACATAATACCTTGTCTGTGAAGGGTTTGATGTTGTGGGGAAGGTGACACTACTGGTGAAATCAGAGATCTCATCCTTGGTGAAGCCACCTGATACTGTACGGCTACAGGTGTGGTGTAGTTGGTAGGCCCAATCACTTCATGACCTCTGCTGAAATGAGGTTCTTATAACTCTCATTGTCAACAATGAATTGCAGTAGTGAACCCTTCACCCACATTTGTGAGTGGAAAAGACGCTCCCCATCCTCTGGGTTTTTGGGCTTATTCTTCTGGATCTTGGTGGTAGCAACAACAACGCTGGGCTCTACATTAATGATATGCTTCCCTTTGTCATTCCCATTGTCGGGTTCTGACTCAGGGTCGAAACATGCATCTGATTCTGAAGCCTTCAACTCGACCACCAGTGACTGCTTGGTACAGAACTCACTTGTGTTGTGAGTGGCACTATTGTGGAACTCACACCACTTTCCCGTGTCCTTCTTCGACTTCGTGGTGTTGTTCTTTTCTTGCAGCTTCAACGGGTTGTCTTGGGCCACCCTGCCTTGGCTTTGTCCTTTGGTCTTTGAATTTGCAGATCCAAAGTCTCGCTTCTTCTGTTTGAAATTTTTCTCAACTTTGATAGCATATAGGTAAGCCATGCCAAGCGAGGAGATGTTTAGGAACTCCATCTCTTCCTGGACGTATCTATGTAGGCAGCCATGGTACTTGAGTACAAAATGTAGCTTAGGATCCTTGATACCCAACTCTGTACGAAGGGTATTTAAAATGTTTGTGAACTCTGGCACATCTTGGTCCCTTCCCTGCCACAGCGTGGTCCACTTTATGTGTTCGTCCTTGTAACTTTTGACAGGGTAGTATTGCTCCTTGATGGCATCCTGGAATGAATTCCAAGTGGGTGTGGCTGAAAATAGTGACCCTGTAATTTCATCCTTCTGCTCGCAATAGGTTTCCCACCAGTCCATGACGTGGGGAGCTGCTTTGAGAAGAGCGAAAATAATCTTTTCCTAACTCGAAAATTATTGAACAGAAAAATCTCCTTCTAGCATATTTAACCATTTATCTATGACATCTACATCTTTCTTACCCTCGAAGATGGGGATTTCAAAATTGACTTGTACCTTAAAGGGTGTGGCGTTTCCAGAGTAGTTGTTGGTAGCCAATGCATCGCCTCTGGGTAGCTGCTAAAGGATCTGCGCTAAGTTGTCCATCATCGTGTTTCTTTGTCACTCGAGGGCTTATTTGAGCAAGATTTTGATACGATCTCCTGTCCCCTTGTCTTTCTTTTCATCCGCCATGGGAGGCCTTCGGGATTTGCGAGGCTGGTCTTGCAAAGGTTTCACTAGTTCAAGCCATAACTCCTTATATCCCGACCTCGTTGGAAAAACAGAGAAAATGAAGATCGCTCTGTTACCACTGATCCGGATTTAAGCAGGAACATAACAAATTACAAAGATAACCATAAATACAGATATGCAATGGAAATAATACTTCATTTCATTACTGTAAAATAATGAAATATGCTTACAAACAGAAATGGAAATAAACCAAATAGGGCGATGGTAGCTTATCTCTGAGAAGAGATGTGGCAGATACATGCTTCTAAACTATGTTACAATGAGGCTCAAAGGCCTATTTATTGTTGAGAAACAATGGAAAACCCTTATCATCCCAAAACCCAACCCTATAAGATTAAACGCCAAATTGTGGGCCCCATTTTGGGTAAGATGCTACATCAAATTGCCAAGGTCGTAACTTTGGCACTTGATCTTCGTTTGACACGTACCATAGCTCGTTAGAAAGATATATCCGAGCACTACAACTCTGGGAAGAAAAAAATCAATTCATGTTCCCATGTTTCTCCCAGATTTCCCAAAAAACGTTTTTTAGGGCCTCAAAGCGGCTTTGGAAGTTCAGGACCCGAAAAACTGCTAAAAATAATAAATTGTGCTACAGATAAGGAAACTGAAAAACTGAAAGAGATAGTTGTGGGGGTCCAAGTGGGATAGGTGGGTGGCCACCAAAATCCACCTAGATCATTCCTTCCCCCTTAGGAAGCAATGGTCCCCATTGCATTGAGTTCCTCCCTTTGCTGAACTTGGTCCCTGGTGAGCTGTTCTGCAATCTCAGATGTGTCTAGTAATGATGGGAAGCATGGTCGAGGGTAGTACACATTGAACACTTGGTGCAGGAAAAGGAGTGGGGGAATGTTTTTCTCCAAAGCATTGTTTCCCACAGCCTTGGTAATGCTGTCAAGACCATGTCAGAGTGGTCTGAGCTTCTAATGGGCTCTTGTAAGGCGTTCTTTCTGCATATGTAACCAAGCTTTGTCACCCACCTGAAACTTGTGTGGTGCATTGGTGGGTGAGGAGAAGTTGTTATTGTGTTCTTTCATGACTATATCCCTCTATTGCTACTGCTGCGTGGAGGAACCCTTCGCGGGGGTCATGGATGTGATGACGATCTTCCCCTTACTTTGGGAGAAAACCAGACAGAAAATGAATTTCCTAGTCTGGAAGACAATCTTGCTGCATTTCTTAGCAGAGATCAAACAGGCGGTAGTAGGTGGGGCTACCTCCGGTATCCTGTATAATGAATTACCCAATGTAATAATAACAGCGCGAGGCCTTGACTCATACACAGCATGTCGCCTCCATAAGTATGGCTGGATAAATAGTACATCACAAACATCCAGAGGTGCAACATCACACAATACCTCATCTGTGAAGGGTTTGATGCTGTAGGGAAGGCGACACTACAGGTGAACTCGGAGATCTCATCCTTGGTGAAGCCATCGGATACTGTATGGATGCGGGTGTGGTGTAGTCAGTAGGCCCAACCGCTTCACGACCTCTGCTGAAATGAGGTTCTTCTGGCTCCTGCTATCAACAATGAATTGCAGCGGTGAACCCTTCGCCCACATTTGTGAGTGGAAAAGGAGCTCCCCCTCCTCTGGCTCTTCAGGCTCATTGTTCTGGATCTTGGTGGTGGCAACAGTGATGCTGGGCTCCACATCAATGATCTGCTTCCCTTTGCCATTCCCCTTGTCAGGTTTTGACTCAGGGTCGGAACATGCATCTGATTCTGAAGCCTTCAACTCGGCCATCAGTGACTACTTGGTACAACACTCACTTTTTTTGTGAGTAGGGCTCTTGTGGAACTCACACCACTTTCCTGTGTCCTTCTTCAACTTCATGGTGTTATTCTTTTCTTGTGGCTTCGACGGGTTGTCTTGGGTCACCCCACCTTAGCTTTGTCCTTTGGTCTTCAGATTCGCAGATCCAAAGTCTTGCTTGTCCATGGACCCATGTTGCTCCCATATTTTAAAAAAAACTTCGTTTAGGGCCTCAAAACAGCTCCGGAAGTTTAGGACCGAAAAAACTGTTAAAAATAGTAAATTGTGCTACAAATAAGGAAACTGAAAAACTAAAAGAGATAGTTGTAGGGGTCGAAGTGGGATAGGTGGGTGGCCACCAACATCCACCTGGATCAATTCCACATACAAAAAGGGGAGCTACATTTATTTCTAATTCATCAATAAAATTAGCTCAGATGGCTACTATGATTTTTCATTGTTTTGTTATCTTTATTTCTACATCCTTATTTAATCATTGTCATGGGTATGAACTTGGACGATCACAAACTTGTAATCCCAATTTTTTGGCTAACTCCATTATAATGAGATTTGCTTGTGATATTAAGTCGAAGAGAGCATCAATTTCTATCTTCTTGACCTATATATTTATATGGAAGAGATTGGTAATTACATTCTCTTCGTATTGCTAAAGGCTACTTAAATTCACCCCCTTTCGAAATGATGTATAGACAATATTTTAATCCACATGTAAGCTACTTTCCACTTGGCTTCTTAAATCAATGGCCATGAGATTTTCCTTCTTAGCGTCCTTCTTTTGGTTCTTTGGATTGAGTTCTAGATGTAACTTCCAACACTTCTCCTATGTATGACCATCAATATTACAGTGGTTGTTGGGATATTTTCCCTTGTGTGTTTCTGCTATTGTCCTTTTGTATTTTCCCATTTCCAATTCTTCTTCCCCTCCTTAAAAGCTTCCTAGTGCTCCTTTTTCTTTGATCCATTTGATTGCCCTTTCTTCTAGCCTATGTTCTCTACGTATTATTCTTATACTCAAGCTTTATCCTCTTATCTTGATTTCAACAACATGACTTCCTTCCAAATATGGCTATGTATATCCCCCATATTCTTAATGATTATATCCAGGTTCTTTGAGGAGATACCAAACATTATGGACATCTTTCTACATTTTGTGTTGTATTCTTGTACACTCCACCACTACTTCTAGCTAAAGTAATGCCACTAGATTCACTGGTCCTCTACATAGCCGATAGGGTAAATTTGTGACTTTATGAGGGTTTTTAGTTCCATCCTCTTAGTTAGTAGAGGATATCCTTCCATCCTCATGGTCTTTGGCTAGATTTCTCACTAGTTCATGGCATGACCCTCTAAATGGAGCCAAACAAATACAATATTTTATTATTCCTCTATATGATGAACACTAAAATAAACTTATAACTACTACAACTAGAGTTTAAATTCAAAGAGTCAATCTCACATTGATTGTATTGATATCTACCTTGACTTCCATTTAAAAAAAATATTATTGTTCAAAACAAATCAAATAGATTTATCTTTTTGGGGTTCTTTCTTAGACTCCCTCTTTGATTCTTACAAATCACCCAATCTCTCTTATGACCTAAGCTCGTTGTTAGAACCTCCACCTTCTCAAAATAGTGTGAGATTATTGGTTAGAACCATCATGAGGAATCCCACATTATGGTTATATATATGACTTGTACTTTTAGAGCAAAACTCTGATCCTCCATAGAATCTTGAGATTTATTCATAGATTCATTAGTCATGACTAGATTTTTGTGACTTCATCTTAACCATTGTGGATCCGTACAAATCCCCACAATATACTAAAATAAACCTACTCTAATAGCAATATGATATATAAACTATCATGGATATTCCATTATACATCTCATTACAATATATGTACTAAAATATATTAGGAATTCTGAAATTTACACTATGAGGGTTTATTTTTCCTTAGATTTCTAGATTTGTTAATTATTACATTATTTTTTATGCATGAAAATTATAATTATGCATAAAATATATAACAAATAGAATAATCACTCATAAACCCAAATAATGAGAGAATTGACCTCGGAAAGACTTTTGAACCCAGTTTGAAGGTGAGGTTACTTTGCTTTCTCTTTCTCTAAATGGAAATAGATGCAAGCACAAAGAAATGAAGTGTGTGGCATGTGGGGTGATATAATGAAAAACCCTCTATTTTTTCACTGCCCCTATAAAATATATATTATTCTACTCATGTAGGAACAAAATGCAGTCAAATAGAATGGAATCCCGTCTCCTCCTAGTGACCCAATTATAGCAAAGCATGAAAACCTTCTAGTGGTTAAGTTTGACTCCTTAAACTCTCAACTAGATTTATAATATTGATTCTTCTATAGTATTCTTAATCATGACCACAAGGCTAGCCCCTTTTAAATTAATAATTGGGGTTGACATGGCATCCTCTCAGATCATGGTGGTCAAAATAGGAAGGTCAACTTTTCTATGGTCCAACCTTTGCATATGGACTCAAATTAAGGAAATTCTTTTGTAGTTGGAAAGGTATATTTGTATAGAATAACATTATTTGTTGCATGCTTTCACAGAAAAGCTACACCCCAAGAAATGACATTTGAATCCTCAAAAAATTTTCACAATATTTTAGACCCTAATTCACCAAATTGGAACCCACTGATAAAAATGGTCCTATGTGATGATTCCTAAACTTTTTCCACTTTAAAAACATCAAAGTGGATGAAAAATAATATACTAATCCATTCCAAGTTAAATATAGTAGCATGCGTGAAGAAAAGTCAAGAGAGACAACACACACAAGGATGAATTTAGGAGTTTGGAAACCAATTGTTATTTGAAGCTACGAGGGAATCCTAATGAAATATTATTAGTTTGACCTATGTTTTCTTGGGAAAAAGTCTCAACTCATTGAGACATCTAGGAACGCATAAATTTGTAGATGGAGTAGAAAAATATTTAACTTGATCTAATCAGTTTAGAATGAAGTGTTAGTAAAATGGTTTGAGCTAATAGATCTTAGATACACCAATGCTGCATTGGTATTCCATCAACTCGCCAATTTAAGGATGGTACAGACCATGAGTGATGAACTAGTGATCAAGCATGATATTTTTTTGGTCTATTATGAAAATATGTTGATTGTTCTTACTCACACTGAAGATATCACCTCATACCTTCAAATTGTTTGAGTCCAGGAAGTTGAAGAAGAGTGATTGGAAAGCATGATTTATGGAGAATTCTACTTTAGATAGTAAGGGAGCACATTATAAATAAGGTATAATGTATACATATTAATGTCTTTTCTTGGCATGTAATTCATTATACTTGGTGATAGTACAAGTTCAATGGTAGCTCATTTAATGGGTTTGGTATCATATTCCCATGAATGGCTCCATGGAGTACATAAATACTCATATGTTTATCCCATTCATATGGTATGGGAATTTATTGTCCATGGGAAAGTGATTACAATAGAACTTAGTACATTCAATTTCAAGAAAAAATAGATTTTAATATTACTTTTAAGAGGGTTTCTTTGAAATTTTTGGGTGTATATTGTATCTTTGTAATTTTGAAGTCTTGAAAATGAGCAATGTTAATGAGCTTTGCGACCTCAATATGAAGATGAAGTTATGTTGTTAGAATTCACAACTCCAACAAATGATAGGTAAACAATGAAGGTTCAAGACACAAATTTGAAAAAATATGCCAATAATAAAGCAAAGATGTCAAGTATGTGCATGATTACAGAGGAGGATGACAATATCCCTATCATGTTTTTTTTTTTTTTCAATGACATGTACTCCTCTATAGCAATATTATTTGAGGAGAAAATAATTCTTAAGTCTGCATAGTAAGAACTGTTGTAGTTGGAATGGATTTATAGCTATGTGTTTTTTTCTCCATCAAATAATTGTTGAACGGTGCATTATAAGTCCTAATTGGTAGCTACTGAAAATGTAAAATTGAGATGTATGCATCTTGTATCCAAGCTATTTTCATAGATAACTAGTGAGTGTAGTGGATGACACCCATGTATCTTGGTATATGGAAGTATGTCCATAGGATGGTCAGTTACTCAGTCTTCATACTTAGATTGATGTTAGGATCTTCCAGTACAATAGGTTCCTAGTCGATCTAAGGTACTAGTTGTATGGTTGGATATTAGTTGGTATGTGTATAACATAACAACTCTACATGTGAATTGAGGAGCATGAACACTTCTTGAGATGGAAGAAAGTTGCAGTATTCTTGATTGAGAAAGTTAAGAATTGATTACAAATTGAGTATTTTGAAGAGGAATAATGAGATCACAAAAGGAAGGGAATTTTTTTTGGATACAACAGACAAGGAAAGTAGGCCACAATGCTCGTGGAAGAGTTTTGATAGTAGTGAAGAACAAATGATGATGGAAAATTGAGGTAAAATTTTGTGAGTTGTTTTGGAAAAAAATTGACACAAAACCATAAAATAATGTGAGACATGCATTATATTTGTAAGTCTATGAGATCATGTTTTTCTAATTTTATGTAGTGTTCCTTGAAGACTTTGTATTTTGTATCTCTATTAAATGGAGAGTGTATGCACACCTAGATCTATGTAACATGTAAAGGGAATATTGTTGTAAGACATGGATAGGCATGCATACCTCATTGTCATGTGTCCTTGATGACTTGGATAAATTGTTTAGGATGCTGCAACAACCTCTATTAGGGTTTTTTTTAAGAGTTGGAGGAGTGGTTCATGTGTTGGGTAGAATCTTTATGAGTGGACCATATTGGTTGTAGACTCTGGGAGGTAATTTTTTATAGTCAGGGGAAGTTCATCAAGAAGATGATTGAACTATGTACATGGAGGCATATCCAACTAGAACAACAAATATCATCAGGAAAAATAGTTAAACCTATATTATCATGATCAAGAGTTTAGCTTTGAATTTATTTAATGTCAATAAACTATGATCAATATTATCATCCTTTTGTAATTTTTTGAAAAATAAAGCATGAGCTAGTCCAACCCAATCATAATCAAGAATTTAATTTTGTTTTCACCTATAATAAATTGATGGGAACATTTTGTTAAAAATTCAATTAATTAATCTTTTTTGATATAGGTGATGTGATTGAGATAATGGTTTTTTAACTCTCCACCCAATTTCAATTTTCATGATAGATATGTTGAGCCTTAACTAAATAATAAATTATTGGTATATTTGAAATTCATCCTAATTACTCATACAAATTACACCATAAAAAAATTACCAACTAGTTCCAAGTTCAAAGATTAAGACATTTGAAAGGATGTATCCTCTTCCTATCATCAGGTAAAATAGTTATACCAGAATTGTGACTATCAAGAATTTATCTTTAACTTTGTTTAATGTCAACAAATTTATGATTGACATTTTTAAGGAGCAAAATGGCTCAAATTATCTTTTGAGAAAACAATCTCGAGTTGACCCAACCAAGTCATAATCAATTAATAATGAAAAGCTTAAATTTTTTTCTCTAAATAAATTTATGGTAGATTTTTGTTAAAAAATCAATTAATTAAGCTTTGTCGATTTAGATTGAGTGATACAAATAGTGACTTTTTATCTCTCCTCTTATTTCAATTCCCGTGATAGTTATGTTGAGCCTTAAGGTAAATAATAAGTTATTGGTATATTTGAACTTCATCCAAATTACGCATACAAATTACACCATCAAAGGAAAATTTACCAACTAGTTTTAATGTGGAAATTATGCAACATTTGTTGACACATACGCTTTGTGGTAGTACAAGTTCAATGGTAACTCCTTCGATGGGTTTGGTGTCATATTCCCATGAATGTTCCCATGTAATACATAAATAATCATTTTGGTATTGCATTCATATGGTATGGGAACTTATTGTCCATGGGTAAGTGATTACAATAGAACTTGGTACATTCAATTTCAAGAAAAAAATAGATCTTAATATTAATTTTAAGGTTCAAAACAAAGACTGAATAAAGATGCCAAAGATAAAGCAATGAATCCATGTATGTTCATGATTCCAAACAAGAAAGATAATATCCTTATCATATATGTCAACTTTTGTTGTCAATGACATGTAATATCTCCTCAGTAGCACTATTTGAGATAAAAATAATTCCTAAGTCTGCATAGTAAGAAATGTTCTTGTTGGAAGGGACTTCTAGTTGTGTGTTTCTTTCTCTATGAAATACTTGTTGAATGGTGCACTCTAATTCCTTGTTGCTAGCTTCACATAATGTAAGATTAAGATGGATACACCTTGTATCCAAACTATTTCCATACATAACTAGTGAGTGTAGTGGATGGCACCCTTGTATCTTCATATGTTGAAATATGTCCATAGGATGGTCAGGTATTATTCTTCATATTAAATTTATTTTATGCCCTTTGAGTACAATAGGTTCCTAGTCGATATGAGGTAATAGTGGTATGGTCAGATATTAGATAGTATATTGATCCGGATTTAAACAGGAATGCAACAAATTACAGAGATAGCCATAAACATAGAGATGCAGTGGAAATAATACTTCATTTCATTACTGTAAAATACTGAAATATGCTTACAAATAGAATTGGAAATAAATGAGCTAGGGTGATGGTAGCTTATCTCTGAGAAGAGATGTGGCCGCTACATGCCTCTGAACTGTGATACAATGAGGCTTGAAGGCCTATTTATTGTTGAGAAACAATGGAAAACCCTTGACATCCCAAAACCTAACCCTAGAAGATGAAACATCAAATTGTTGGCCCCGTTTTGGGTAAGTTTGTACATCAACTTCATGGGGTTGTAACTTTGGCACCTGATCTTCATTTGATGCGTACAATAGCTCGTTAGAAAGATCTATTCGAGTGCTACAACTTTGGGAAGAGAATCATCGGTCTATGGCCTCATGATGCTCCCAAATTTGCAAAAAAATGTCGTTTAGGGCCTTAAAAGGCCTCCAGAAGTTCAAAACCCGAAAAACTGTTAAAAATAGTAAATTGTGCTACAAATAAGGAAACTGAAAAACTGAAAGAACCAGTTGTGGGGTCCAAATGGGATACGTGGGTGACCACCAACTTCCACCTAGATCATTCCTCCCCCCTTAGGAAGCAATGGTCCCCATTGCGTTGAGTTCCTCCATCTGCTGAACTTGGTCCCTCGTGAGTTGTTCTGCAATCTCTGATTTGTCCATTAATGGTGGGAAACATAGTCAAGGGTGTTCCCTATAGAACAATTGATGCAGGTGAAGGAATGGAGGAATAATGTGCTTCAAAGAATTGTTTCCCATGGCCTTGTTAATGTTGTAAGGACCATGTCGGAGTGGTCTAAACATCTGATGGGTTCTGGTAAGGCGTTCTTTATGTCGATGAAAGGAGAATTTATTGCCCACCTGAAACTTGTGTGGTACCCCTGTGGATGAGGAGAAGTTGTTCCTGTGTTCTTTCATGACCGTATCCCTCTGTTGTTGCTGCTGCTGCATGGAGGAACCCTTTGCGGGGGTCATGGATGTGGCAACGATCTTCCCCTTACTTTGTGAGTGAACTAGACAGAAAATGAATTTCCTAGTATGGGAGATGATCTTGCTGCATTTCTTAGCAGAGATCAAAGAGGTGGTCGTAGGTGGGGCTACCTCCGGTAAAAATAGTTGAGGCTATTCTACAATCCTCAAAAAATAATTTTACTAATGTCAACCAAAACAAAAATACAAAAATTAAATAACCATATAAATAAACTATTAAAATTTGACGAGACTCACGCTACAATCCAAAATTTACTTTCATTCTACTTGGTTCTTTGATATTTCATTTTCACTCTTCATAAATATAATATTTCCATGTCTATGTTAAGTAATATATAATTTTATATAACTTGATGATGATGATGATGAGGAGGAGGAGGAGGAGGAGGAGGAGGAGGAGGAGGAGGGTGGTGGTGGTGGTTAATGTCCACTGAGACCAAATTGGTCTATCGAACCTATAATTTTCTTAGTTTTTAATTATCTGATTCCTCATCTTTCTTGGCGAGATTGGCGCTGTAGCTTTCTTGTTTGAAATGAAAATGTAAATAAAGATAAAATAATGTAGTTACTTGTTAAGAGTAAAATGTGTGACTCAATGAATGCTTAATACAAAATATTGATAATGATAGAATATTCAAAAATATAGTATATAAAAAAAAAAAAATTAACACTATAGATCTATCTTAATCACATATTTAGTAAGCACCAAAACGAATTAAATCTCTTTATATATAAATATTTTTCAAGTTGGAAATTTGATCCTTTAGACGCTCTTGATAAATTTGTAATTAAAAAAATCTATAATAATATTTTATTGATTTACATTAAATAATAATTTAAATTAAATAATAAAGATAATATTTTTCATCTTTCCACTTAAGTCAATTTACTCAGAAAATACATGGTAGTTTGGATCTTTCATTCCATTTAGGTAATCTCATTATTTTGTGAGGGAAGGGCTAGTAAACCTCCTACGGAGGCAGCAATCAATTCAAATCTTTATCATATTTGTCTTTTTGTCTTCGTTGACTCGCACTTCTTTTGTCGAAGATGAGGTCGAACACGCCGTGTCGTAGGAAAATTCTAACAGAAGTGATCGGAGAGAAAACACAAACAACATTGGCACATTAATAATAATTTGAGAGTAAAATTTTAGCATCGTTTATTATTTGTTATAATTTATCTTTCTAGGAAACCAATAATTTTACACGGAATGGCATTTATGTCAAAAGTTTAATTTCACGGGGGTAAAAGTAACAAACCTTGGTAAATTGTATTGTATAAATCAATGGTGTCCATGGCAGTCAGTTTGGCCAGCTGGGTTGGAAACTCTTTCCAGAGAAAAAATGGAAGCAAGAAGCTTTAGCGGCCCCGTGCTGCCCCTCACCTTTGGTTTCCCCACTTCCCACTCTTCCCAATCGTCTTCATCTTTCTTCGCTCTCAACTTCGGCCTTGACAGAACACCCTCGCCCACTCGTTCTAACTCCTTTTACTCTTCTTCTCCTTCTGCCGCCGATTCGTCTTCTAACAGATTTGCGTCGCAGTGTCGATCCGCACGCCGTCCGGTTTCACCAGAAGGCTGTGCCACCATGAAACCAATTCCCTGTACTCCGCCAAGGAAGACGTGCATGTGTTCACCGTCGAGTCATCCAGGTTCGTTCCGTTGTAGTCTTCATAAAAATAGTAATAATTCCCCTTCTTCTACGCAGTCTCGTCTCAATGCGCAGAGGTCTGCCATGAGGAACTCGCTAGTAAGAATCGGCGGTGTGGAAAGAGAATCGATAAGACGAACCCTGACGGAACCCATACGCCCATCCAGACACCGCATGCGAAGGAGATCGTCTTTTCAGCCGCGGCCAAGCAGGCTCTGCCATATGACCACGGGTTCGGATCCTCTAAGCGATGCTGTAAATACTTGCTCCAGCAACAAAAACGCTAGTTCACGGGACTCTAAAATAATGTAAATATATGTATAAATATATCCATGTATTCATTGATTTTTTAAACAACGTAAAACCAAAAAAAATGTAAATTTGTGTAAAAAAAATATAAATAAAAAAATAATGTAAATTTGTATATAAATATAAAAATAATGTAAATTTGTATATAAATGTATCAATGTATTCGCTGAATCGTTTATTTTTCCTTTTCTTTCCGTGTTCAATTTTTTTAATAGATGTTTTCCAGTTAATTGATTTGTCATCGATAACCCGGTGACCTATTTTCCTCCTAAAAACCTGCATTAATCTGTCTCCATTTTTCTGCCCAAGAAACATCTAACTGTACTTATACAAAAAACGAAAAACATCTCACTGTACTTAATTTACTCACACACATAATATATATTAATGATAATCAAATTTACTTCTACACAATATCAATATCGGTAACTTACATGCAATTTCAAATCTATTAATGTTATTGGAAGTTAAAAAATGTATAATGATCACAAATATTATATGGTAATAAACTGATAACTATGTTTATAGATGTGTTTGTTTTTTTTCGTTGTCATTCACAGATTCTGGATATCTTTGACAACTATGTCTACACAATTCCAACATTCATAAAGTATTTCAAAATAATTTTAGTAGTTAATATATATGAAAAGTTGAATGTAAAAAATATTTATGGTTTTTCTATATTTTTAGTTAACTAAATAATTAAAATAAGTTATATAAATATTTATCATATGACTATGAGTTATGACATTTTTTTTCAAATAATTATATTCACTGATTTTTTAGTAAAAAAATCTATAAGAGAATAATTTTTATGATTAAAAATCTTATTACATATTTTTTACCAATATATATAATTAGTTAATATGTTAATTTATTTTATAAATAATAATAATAAATATTTAAAATAAAAATATAATTTGATTATTTTATAACATTTTTTAATTTTAATAATGTAAAATGTATAGGTTTTTTTAAAATAATATTTATCTATATTTATTGATTATTTAATAATGATTAAAAAATGTATATATGTGTTAGTGATCACAAACATTAGGGCTTGTGATATTATCTTTTATAGGGTTTATAATATTAAATTTTCTATGTTAATTGAAATTTATTCACTTAGTTGAATACTTATAATTATATTAAAAGTCAATAGTCAATCTTTGTGCTAAAACTCTAATATTAAAATCCATTATTAAAAAGCTAATATTAAAATTCAAGATTTTAAATCTACTCATTGTAAAACCTAATTATTAGTTATAAATTTATTATAATTATATAATAATTAATATTAATATTAATTTAAGAAGTGTCTTTTTAGTAGAAATCACATAAGAGAAAACTTTGTTGGCCCTTTTCGAATCAGTTAGTAGGGTTCATCTGTTCCTCATGATGAACAGAAAAGATAGGCAAAATTTTCTCCTATATAATTTCTACCAAAAAAACTCTTAAAAAACTTAAATTCAGAAATTAATATTACTATTACTATTAAATTATTTATTAATATGATTGATATAACTCAAACACATTTACTAATATCACTGTAATATCACTGTACTTTTGTTTAAACTATATTTAATATTAACTACATTTATTAATAATAATAATCACAAACCTCACATGTAAGACGAAAAGTGAGATTATTTTATTATTCAAAGTGAGATTGAAGAGAAAGGTTCCCTAGATACGGATAAACTCATCCTACCGTGAGAGGATGTGAGAGTTGGATCACAAATTTTTATGGCATAAACAAGTTTAACAATGCAACGGCCCTTCCTCATTGAAAAACATATGGTAAAATTTACTATCTATAGATTAAAATGGTGAGAAACAAAGTATCATTACAGATTTAATATTTTTAATAATATTTAATTTTAATTTTATTGAAAATTATGAATATTATTTTAATAATAATTAAATATCTAATTAATAAGTAATTTCTTTAAATTAGGTAAAAAAAATTATTTTTTAATTACAAAGTTTTTCTATTGAAAATAGATAAATTTATTTATTTTTTAATTACAAATTATAATTATAATTATAATTATGATTTTAAAAATAAAATATGTTGGCATATTTTAAATTGAGAACGATGTTGGCATATTTTTACCAAATTTATAAGTATTAGGGAAAATGTGAAATGTGAGTGCGAAACTAATGTCTATATTTAGATTCTAAATTTAACATGGATAGTATACATAGAATAAATCAAATAATTTGTTATATATGCTAATCACCAAAAATATCACAGAGGTGTTCATGATAGTAATATCATTGTATGTTATTTTGTTTCCATCCATAGTAGCATTTATATAGAGTACATAATAACAATGTTGAAAATATATAATGAATCAAAGTTAGGTTGAATATGAAAAATATAGATCGAAAAAGAAATTTTTTATTTTCTAAATAGAAAAGGAAAATCAGATGCTACGTTGATGGAAATTTAAATAATTTGAATAATTAATTTCATTTTGCTCTCTAAAACGTATTTAGTGATATTCTATGCATATGATTGGAGAGATCGTATGCATGGGATTGGAGAGCTTTGTGATACCAAACATTAAGGGCTAATGTCAAAGGTGAGTCATGAAGATTTTGATCTTTTAATTTGTTTTGACAACACAAGGTATTGCAGAACGTAGTGACTAGCTATCTCGAACATCAATAGGACCTTTAATCTAACACTGAAAGTTTGGATTATAACAACGAAGAACAATGCTGAGATTTATATATATATATATATATATATATATGTTTGTCTAACAAAAGTTGGTTGTTAATATGGTCCTATTAAATTTCGAATTTGATTCACATTTATCAGCGAGAGCTAATGCTTATCTTAAAGGAGAAGCCCCAGGTTGATCCATTATAATGATAAAAAATAGTCCTTTTATATATAATAATATAAAAAAATGTTATGGAGAAGCCCTAGCTTCATCCATTATAATGACCAGGAGAGTCCTCTTATATATAATAATATTTTTTATTTTTTATAAAACAACAGATGTCTCCTATGTAAACTCTTCATTAATAAATCAGTGAATGATATCAAGTTAGGTATATGCTTTGTAAATTTCAGTATGTGTATGTATACTATGGGAGTGATAATGACTATATAAAATTTTTAATAATTAAAATAAAATTGAGATAAATTAATAAATTTACCATAGTTTTATGGATAGAAGTTTTTGGGTTCCAGTTTTTCAAAACCATCTATTGTGTCTTCTTCTCCAATGGTCAAAATACATTAAAAAAAAGGAAAAAGAAAAAAGTTAGAAAAAAATTGAAATAAAATAGTAAATTTATGGATGGAGGCTTTTGGGTTTCATCTCATAGTGTTCTTCTCTAATGGTCAAATTACATAAAAAATTAATAATTGTTTAGTTAAAATAAAATTGAGATAAAATAGTAAATTTATAGATGGAGGTTTTTGGGCGGTTTTCACAAACTGTGGTTTTTCCCACATTATTATATCTAATGTATCCTATTTAAAGGTGATTGTAGTAAATGATTTTAAATAGATAAAAAGTAAATCATAATTTTACCATAAATGTCATAACCCTAGCCAATTTTCATATCCGATTTGGGAAAGAAAACCACTCAATATGAAATATCCAATGCATTTTGTATATTTTTTTTATTTTGTTTATAAAATCCACATTAAAGCCACACCCTACGAAGAAGAATGATTACAAAAAAATGAAATCCACTGCATTTTGTATATTTTTTATTTTCTTTATGTTTTGTTTATAAAATCCACATTAAAGTTTAAAGTTTAACCTCCCGAAGATGTCTCTCGGTTGTCTAACAAGTTAGTTTAGATAGAATTGTTATTGAGTTTTATTTAGGAGATCAAATGATAACTAAAATTCAACCAAGAATAGTTCTTGATTTCTTATTAAATTTTACTGTATAGTATAAGAGCTTATTATGTTTTACAGTCCTGAACTTATATATCAAACCAGCCTAGATTCATCTTATATTGGATCTATTAACCGTTCAGAGAGATCAAATATCTTGAAGTGAAAACCTTTGCTCAAGTTTTACAATCAAAAAAGAGATTTGCACCACGATAAATTTTATCCTTCTGGTGCCTAATAGATCCAGAATTAAAATGTATCTAAACTAATTAACACACAATGCTTTATAGTAACTATCAATTTAAAATTACATAAGAATCATTATGTTAATGTATCTCATTTAAAATTTAATATTTAAAATGTTACGTTACAAAATTTTACTTTAATTCAAAGTTATGTGAAATATTCACTAAACAAGGAGTTTATTTACACACGAAGATTACTCTACATACACTAAACTAAACTTTTGATATCATAATGTAAAGCATCTCCATATTAAATATTAAACTATAGTATTAATAATATTAATAAATTTATTAATGATAACATCAATCAAATGTTATAATTAATATTTAAATATAATATTCTTATCTGTAATAATTTATTTTATTTTAATATAATAATATTATCAATAATATTAATGTAACTTTTGATATTAATTTTTTAATTATATTGTTTCGGAAATGTTTTCGATCATAGTCTATGTATCACTGTAGTGAGGTGTCGAGTGAGGTGTAATTTAATTGTTGGCACTTTGTTCTCATTCATGCTAAATTATATTGTTTCCAAAAAAGTCTTCGGAACCCGAAATTTTTTCTAATAACTTCTTTCCTATTGCATCTAAGGTCCCACTTATTTCACCTCGGGTTTAAGGTCCCACTGCCCTCAAAGAATCATTTTAAACTTGATCTTTTTAGGTCCCACTCCCATTATGAATCTTTTTAATTTCCATCATTCAAGGTCTTACTCCAAAAAATAATCTTTATAATCTTTTAATTAGATAAGTACAATATATCTCAATCATATATATATGTCGCGGAGACTTCGTGGCCTTCGTCCCAAGTTCCCTTTAGGAAATTTTACATGATTGAGTTAGAGTTCATCCTCCTCGTCATCCATTGCATCCTCACTTTGCCTCTAGTTCTAGTTATTCTTCTAGTTCTTCCTTTGATTTCACATCTTCCCAACCTCGTATTGCCACTATGTCAGGCACCAATGTGGGTGCGGGAAGCCCAGGTGCTACCCCAAGTAACCCCACAAGCGGAACCTCTACTGGTATGGTAAATCCTACTCCATTGCCTCCTTTTATGGCTAGTTTGAGCCTCCCTGATTTCAGCCAGCTCATCAACAACCCCCTTTTCCATGACCCCAGTTGCCCTGCTATGCCTACCAAGCTTCCTTATGATATCCCTAAGTTCAAATACGCTCCTCTAATGGTACTTTATCACTAAATGAAAGATTTGTAAAAAACCCAACCAATTGTAATTCTTGGTTTGTTGTAGCTTTCTATAAACCTATGGGTACTATAGTGGCTAGTGATTTGTGTGGATTATTGTCTCTATTCCCATCAAATAGTGTTTCCACTTCTTCAAAGCTTGCACCAAGGCATAGATATATTTATTGTAACTAGGAAAGTTGAGAACTACCCCATTAAATACCTCAAAACAATAGCATATGGGGCTCCCATGCTGCATCAAGATCACTCCCATATTATGCCACTAACATCTATCTCTACTTTGAAGCACTACTACAACATTTTCAATTAAAAAACTAGTTCTTGACTTATATTATTATTTAACTCCTTGATGTTCTTATATTATCCATTCCCCACTAAAATCTCTCCCCACTCACCATTATGGAATGGACTAGTGATGTTGTTTTCAAAAACAGGACTAGGAATTTCCTTAGGTATTGTTCTAGCCCAATGAAACTCTTATCCTCATAAAAATTAATATGCATCAATCACTTCATGATGGCCTCCATCATGGTGGGATATATCTTCAACTCTCGTCTACCTATCACATACCCTAGATACACCAAATATTGTCATCCAACCTCACACTTCTTGAGATTTTGCAGTAGTTGGTGCTTCTTTAATGTCTCTAGAACCTACATCAAATATGAGATGTGCTCCTCATCAGTAGCATTGTATATTAGTGTATCATCCAAATATAAAATACCAAATTAATATATAAAAGGGCACAAAATATGATTTATTAACTTCATAAACATTGTTGGTGCATTTCATAGGCCAAACGACATGACTAAAATTCATACAAACCTTACCTTGTTTTGAAAGGAACCATATATGAGTCTTCTTCTCTTACCCAAACCTAGTGATATCTTGAATCTAAGCCTAGCTACTTGGTCATGTACTTGGCTTGGTACAACTGATCTAACAGATCATTTGTCTTAGACAGGGGATACCTATTCTTGTGAGTAATTTTGTTTATCACCTTGTAATTAATATAGATCTAGTAGGTCCCATCCTCCTTTGGAACAATGATTACTGGTGACCCATATTATGATTTTGTTGATCGAATGACACCGTGTTATAGTTTTTGTTACAATTGCTTCTTCACCTCACTTTCGTCTCTAATTCACATCCTACATAATTCAATGTTGACTAAAGGGGAGTCTGAAAAAAACTATATATGATGTTCCACTTCCATCATGGGTGGTATCCATTTAGGCTCCTAGAAAACACCCTTGTATGCCTAATATGGAACTATTTTAGATGTTGTTTCTATTCCTTAGTATAACCCTCCAGGGATGACTTTGCCTAATCTTGTATAGATTAAGCTTCTTTTAAAAATAGTAAAGAATACTTCTTACTAGAACAAATCATTTTCTTGGCCAAGTTGGAACTTACCAACGTTATTTTGGACTTTCCCTTATGCACGTTGATGATGAAGGATTTTTCATCCTTGATGAGGTATTACTAGCTAGCTTGCTACATGAAGATTTCATTTCACATGTACATATATGGAATTCCAAACACAATTCCTGATCCAGATTTAAGCAAGAACGCAACAAATTACATAGATAACCATAAATACAGATATGCAATGGAAATAATACTTCATTTCATTACTGTAAAATACTAAAATATGCTTACAAACATAAATGGAAATAAACCCGCTAGGGCGATGGTAGCTTATCTCTGAGAAGAGATGTGGCGGCTACATGCCTCTGAACTACGTTACAATGAGGCTCGAAGGCCTATTTATTGTTGAGAAACAATGGAAAATGTTTAACATCCAAAAATCTAACCCTAGAAGATGAAATGCCAAATTATGGGCCCCTTTTTGGGTAGGTTGGTACATCAACCTCCCGGGGTCGTAACTTTGGCACCCGATCTTCATTTCACACGTACCATAAAGCGTTAGAAAGACCTATCCGAGCACTACAACTTTAGGAAGAGCAACATCGATCCATGGACCCATATTGCTCCCAAATGTCCCAAAAAACATCGTTTAGAGCCTCAAAACGGCTCTGAAAGTTCAGGACCCAAAAAACTGCTAAAAATAGTAAATTGTGCTACAAATAAGGAAATTGAAAAACTGAAAGAGATAGTTGCAGGGGTCCAAGTGGGATAGGTGGGTGGCCACCAACATCCAGCTGAATCATTCCTCCCCCCTTAGGAAGAAATGGTCCCCATTGTGTTGAGTTCCTCCCACTGCTAAACTTGGTCCCTGGTGAGTTGTTTTGCAATCTCGGATGTGTCCAGTAATGGTGGGAAGCATGGTCGATGGCGGTACACATTGAACACTTGGTGCAGGTGAAGGAGTGGGGGAATGCTGTGCTCCAAAGAATTGTTTCCCACAACCTTCGTCATGCTATAAGGACCATGTTGGAGTAGTTTGTGCTTCTGATGGGCTTTTGTAAGGCATTCTTTCTACATATGTAACCAAACTTTGTTGCCCACCTAAAACTTGTGTGGTGCCCCAGTGGGTGAGGAGAAGTTGTTATTATGTTCTTTCATGACCGTATCCCTCTGTTTTTGCTACTGCATGGAGGAACCCTCCGCAGGGGTCATGGATGTGACGACGATCTTCCCCTTACTTTGGGAGAGAATGAGATAGAAAATTAATTTCCTTGTCTAGGAGACAATCTTACTGCATTTCTTAGCAAAGATCAAAGAGGTGGAGGTAGGTGAGGCTACCTCCAGTATCGTGTATAATGAATTACCCAAAGTAATAATAACAACACGAGGCCTTGACTCATACACAGCATGTCACCTCCACAAGTATGGTTGGCCAAATAGTACATCACAAACATCCAGAGGTGCAACATCACACAATACCTCATCTGCAAAGGGTTTGATGCTATAGGAAAGGTGCGCCTGCTGGCAAACTTGAGGATCTCATCCTTGGTGAAGCCACTCGATACTATACGGCTATGGGTGTGGTGTAGTCGGTAGGCCCAACTGCTTCATGACCTCTGCTGAAATGAGGTTCTTCTCGCTCCCACTATCAACAATGAATTGCAACCGTGAACCCTTCACCCACATTTGTGAGTGGAAAAGGCGCTCCCCCTCCTCTAGGTCTTCGAGCTCATTCTTCTGGATCTTGGCGGCAACAACAGTGACGTTGGGCTCCGCATCAATGATATGCTTCCCTTTGCCATTCCCCTTGTTGGGTTTCGACTCAGGGTCAAAACATGCATCTGCTTCTGAAGCCTCCAACTCACCCACCAACGACTGCTTGGTACAACACTCACTTGTGTTGTGAATGGGGCTCTTGTGGAACTCACACCAATTTCCTGTGTCCTTCTTCGACTTCGTGGTGTTGTTCTTTTCTTGTGGCTTCGACAGGTTGTCTTGGGTCACCCCGCCTTGGCTTTGTCCTTTGGTCTTCATATTCACAGATCCAAAGTCTTACTTCTTATGTTTGAACTTTTTCTCGATTTTGACAGCGTATCGGTACGTCATGCCGAGTGAGGAGATGTTCAGGAACTCCATCTCATCCTGGATGTATCTGTGTAGGCAGCCACAACACTTGAGTACCAAATGTATCTCAAAATCCTTGATACCCAACTATGTGTAAAGGATATCAAAAATGTTTGTGAACTCTGGCACATCTTGGTCCCTTCACTACCGCAGCATGGTCCACTTTATGTATTTTTCCTTGTAGATTTTGACAGGGTAGTACTGCTCCTTGATGGCATCCCAGAATGAATTCCAAGTGGGTGCGGCTAAAAATAGTGAGCCCATATTTTCATCCTTCTTCTCGAAATAGGTTTCCCACCAGTCCTTGAAGTGGGGGGCTGCTTTGAAAAGAACGAAAATAATCTTTTCCTGACTCGAAAATTCATGAACAAAAAAATACCCTTCTAGCAGATGTAACTATTTATCTACGTCATCTGTGTTTATTTGACCCTCGAAGATGGGGATTTCAAAATTAACTTGTACCTTAAAGGGTGTTGCATTTCCAAAGTAGCTGTTGGAAGCCGATGTGTCGCCTCCGGGTAGCCGCTGAAGGATCTGCGCAAAGCTGTCCATCATCGCGTTCCTTTGTCACTAGAGGGCTTCTTCAAGTAAGATTTTGATAGGATCACCTGCCCCCTCATCTTTCTTTTCATCCGCCATGGGAGGCCGTCAGGATTTGTGAGGCTGGTCTTATAAAGGTTCGACCAGTTCAAGCCCTAACTCCTTATATCCCGGCCTCATTGGGGACATGCAAAGAAAAATAAAGAAAAAGCATACCACTCTGATACCACTGATCCGAATTTGAGCAAGAATGCAACAAATTAGAGAGATAGCCATAAATACAGATATGCAGTGGAAATAATACTTCATTTCATTACTATAGAATACTGAAATATGCTTACAAACAGAAATGGAAATAAACCAACTAGGGTGATGGTAGCTTATCTCCGAGAAGAGATGTGGCGGCTACACGCCTCTGAACTATGTTACAATGAGGCTTGAAGGCCTATTTATTGTTGAGAAACAATGGAAAACCCTTAACATCCCAAAACCTAACCCTCGAAGATGAAATGCCAAATTGTGGGCCCCGTTTTGGGTAAGTTGGTACATCAACTTCCCGGGGTCGTAACTTTGGCACCCGATCTTCGTTTGACGCGTACCATAGCTCGTTAGAAAGATCTATCTGAAAACTACAACTTTGGGAAGAGAAAAATAGATCCATGGACCCATGTTGCTCCTAGACTTCCCAAAAAGTGTCGTTTATGTCCTCAAAACGACTCTAGAAGTCAAGGACCCCAAAAAATGCTAAAAATAGTAAATTGTGCTACAAATAAGGAAATTGGTAAAATGAAATAGACAGTTGCAGGGGTCCAAGTGGGTTAGGTAGGTGGCCAACAACATCCACCTGGATCATTCCTCCCCCCTTAGGAAGCAATGGTCCCCATTGCGTTGAGTTCCTCCCTCTACTGAACTTGGTCCATGGTGAGCTGTTATGCAATCTCAGAGGTGTCCCGTAATGGTGGGAAGCATGGTCGAGGACGGTACAAATTGAACACTTGGTGCAGGCGAAGGAGTGGGGGAATGTTGTGCTACAAATAATTGTTTCCCATAGCCTTGGTAATGCTGTAAGGACCATGTCGGAGTGGTATGAGCTTCTGATGGGCTCTTGTAAGGCGTTCTTTCTGCATATATAAGCAAACTTTGTTGCCCACCTAAAGCTTGTGTGGTGCCCCGGTGGGTAAGGAGAAGTTGTTCCTTTGTTCTTTCATGACCGTATCCCTCTGTTGTTGCTGCTGCATGGAGGAACCCTTTGCAGGGGTCATGGATGTGACAACGATCTTCTGTTTACTTTGGGAGCGAACCAGACATAAAATGAATTCCTAGTCTAGGAGACGATCTTGCTGCATTTCATAGCAAAGATCAAAGAGGTGGTTGTAGGTGGGGCTACCTCTAGTATCCTATATAATGAATTACCCAAAGTAATAATAACAACACGAGGCCTTAACTCATACACAGCATGTCTCCTCCACAAGTATGGCTAGCCAAATAGTACATCACAAACATCCAGAGGTGCAACATCACACAATACCTTGTCTGTGAAGGGTTTGATGTTGTAGGGAAGGTGACACTACTTGCGAAATCGGAGATCTCGTCCTTGGTGAAGCCACCTGATACTGTATGGCTAGAGGTGTGGTGTAGTCGGTAGGCCCAACCACTTCATGACCTCTATTGAAATGAGGTTCTTCTAGCTCTCACTGTCAACAATGAATTGTAGTAGTGAACCCTTCACCCACATTTGTGAGTGGAAAAGACGCTCCCCATCCTCTGGGTCTTTGGGCTCATTCTTCTGGATCTTGGTGGTGGCAACAACAACGCTGGGCTCTACATTAATGATCTGCTTCCCTTTGTCATTCCCCTTGTCGGGTTCTGACTCAGTGTCGAAACATGCATCTGATTCTGAAGCCTTCAACTCGACCACTAGTCACTGCTTGGTACAAACTCACTTGTGTTGTGAGTGGCACTCTGGTGGAACTCACACCACTTTCCTGTGTCCTTCTTCGACTTCGTGGTGTTGTTCTTTTCTTGCAGCTTTGACGGGTTGTCTTGGGCCACCCTGCCTTGGCTTTGTCCTTTTGTCTTCGAATTTGCAGATCCAAAGTCTCGCTTCTTCTGTTTGAAATTTTGGTCAATTTTGATAGCGTATAGGTACACCATGCCGAGCGAGGAGATGTTCAGGAACTCCATCTCTTCCTAGATGTATCTGTGTAGGCAGCCGCGGTACTTGAGTACAAAATGTAGCTTAGAATCCTTGATACCCAACTATGTGCGAAGGGTATTTAAAATGTTTGTGAACTCTGGCACATCTTGGTCCCTTCCCTACCGCAGCGTGGTCCACTTTATGTATTTGTCCGCGTAACTTTTGACAGAGTAGTACTGCTCCTTGATGGCATCCCGAAATGAATTCTAAGTGGGTGTGGCTGAAAATAGTGACCCTGTAATTTCATCCTTCTGCTCGTAATAGGTTTCCCACCAGTCCATGACGCGGGGAGCTGCTTTGAGAAGAGTGAAAATAATCTTTTCCAGACTTGAAAATTATTGAACAGAAAAATACCCTTCTAGCAGATTTAACCATTTATCTATGACATCTACATCTATCTTACCCTCGAAGATGGGGATTTCAAAATTGACTTGTACCTTAAAGGGTGTGGTGTTTCCAAAGTAGTTGTTGGTAGCCAATGCATCGCCTCTGGGTAGCCGCTGAAGGATCTGCGCAAAGCTCTCCATCATCGCGTTTCTTTGTAACTCGAGAGCTTATTTGAGCAAGATTTTGATACGATCTCCTGCCCCTTTGTCTTTCTTTTCATCCACCATGGGAGGCCTTCGGGATTTGCGAGGCTAGTCTTGCAAAGGTTCGACCAGTTCAAGCCATAACTCCTTATATCCCGACCTCGTTGGAAAAACAGAGAAAATGTAGATCGCTCTGTTACCACTGATCCAGATTTAAGCAGGAACGTAAAAAATTACAGAGATAACCATAAATATAGATATGTAGTGAAAATAATACTTCATTTCATTACTGTAAAATAATGAAATATGCTTACAAACAGAAATGGAAATAAACCAAATAGGGCGATGATAGCTTATCTCTAAGAAGAGATGTGGCGGATACATGCTTCTAAACTATGTTACAATGAGGCTCGAAGGTCTATTTATTGTTGAGAAACAATGGAAAACCCTTAACATCCCAAAACCTAACCCTATAAGATTAAACGCCAAATTGTGGGCTCCATTTTGGGTAAGTTGCTACATCAAATTGCCAGGGTCATAACTTTGGCACCTGATCTTCGTTTGACACATACCATAGCTCGTTAGAAATATATATCTGAGCACTACAACTTTGGGAAGAAAAAAATCAATTCA
The DNA here is from genome assembly GCA_031772625.1 of Pinus tabuliformis. Taxonomy (NCBI): domain Eukaryota; kingdom Viridiplantae; phylum Streptophyta; class Pinopsida; order Pinales; family Pinaceae; genus Pinus; species Pinus tabuliformis. The sequence continues at coordinate 560,928,964 of CM062809.1, read as the reverse complement.
TGTTCCCATGTTTCTCCCAGATTTCCCAAAAAATGTTGTTTAGGGCCTCAAAACGGCTCCAGAAGTTCAGGGCCCAAAAAACTGCTAAAAATAAGGAAACTGAAAAACTGAAATAGATAGTTGTGGGGGTCCAAGTGGGATAGGTGGGTGGCCACCAACATCCACCTGGATCATTCCTCCCCCCTTAGGAAGCAATGGTCCCCATTGCGTTGAGTTCCTCCCTCTACTGAACTTGGTCCCTGGTGAGTTGTTCTACAATCTCAGATGTGTCCAGTAATGATGGGAAGCATGGTCGAGGGCAGTACACATTGAACACTTGGTGCAGGCGAAGGAGTGGGGGAATGTTGTGCTCCAAAGCATTGTTTTCCACAGCTTTCGTAATGCTGTCAGGACCATGTCGGAGTGGTTTGAGCTTCTGATGGGCTCTTGTAAGGTGTTCTTTCTGCATATGTAACCAAGCTTTGTCACCCACCTGAAACTTTTGTGGTGCTTCGGTGGGTGAGGAGAAGTTGTTCTTGTGTTCTTTCATGACTGTATCCCTCTGTTGCTGCTGCTGTGTGGAGGAACCCTTCGCGGGGGTCATGGATGTGACGATGATCATCCCCTTACTTTGGGAGCAAACCAGACAGAAAATGAATTTCCTAGTCTGGGAGACAATCTTGCTGCATTTCTTAGCAGAGATCAAAGAGGTGGCAGTAGGTGGGGCTACCTACGGTATACTGTATAATGAATTACCCAATGTAATAATAACAAAGAGAGGCCTTGACTCATACACAGCATGTCGCCTCCTTAAGTATGGCTGGCCAACTAGTACATCACAAACATCCAGAGGTGCAACATCACACAATACCTCGTCTGTGAAGGGTTTGATGCTGTAGGGAAGGCGACACTGCAGGTGAACTCGGAGATCTCGTCCTTGGTGAAGCCACCGGATACTGTACAGATGCGGGTGTGGTGTAGTCGGTAGGCCCAACCACTTCACGACCTCTACTAAAATGAGGTTCTTCTGGCTCCCGCTATCAAAAATGAATTGTAGCGATGAACCCTTCGCCCACATTTGTGAGTGGAAAAGGAGCTCCCCCTGCTCTGGCTCTTCAGGCTCATTGTTCTGGATCTTGGCGGTGGCAATAGTGATGCTAGGCTCCACATCAATGATTTACTTCCCTTTGCCATTCCCCTTGTCGGGTTTTGACTCAGGGTTGGAACATGCATCTGATTCTGAAGCCTTCAACTCGGCCACCAGTGACTGCTTGGTACAACACTCACTTTTGTTGTGAGTGGGGCTCTTGTGGAACTCACATCACTTTCCTGTGTCCTTCTTCGACTTCATGGTGTTGTTATTTTCTTGTGTCTTCGACGGGTTGTCTTGGGTCACCCCACCTTAGCTTTGTCCTTTGGTCTTCGGATTCGCAGATCCAAAGTCTCGCTTCTTGTTTTTGAACTTTTTCTCGATTTCGACAGCATATCGGTATGTCGTGCTGAGTGAGGAGATGTTCAGGAACTCCATCTCTTCCTAGATGTATCTAGGTAGGAAGCCACGGTACTTGAGTACCAAATGTAGCTCAAAATCCTTGATACCCAACTGTGTGCGAAGGGTATGAAAAATGTTTGTGAACTCCGGCACATCTTGGTCCCTTCCCTGCCGCAACGTGGTCCACTTTATGTATTTGTCCTCGTAACTTTTGACAAGGTAGTACTACTCCTTAATGGCATCCTGGAATGAATTCCAAGTGCGGCTAAAAATAGTGAGCCCGTACTTTCATCCTTCTTCTCGCAATAGGTTTCACACTAGTCGTTGACATGGGGGGCTACATTGAGAAGAGCGAAAATATTCTTTTCTCAACTCGAAAATTCATGAACAAAAAAATACCCTTCTAGCAGATTTAACCATTTGTCTACAACATTTGTATCTATCTGACCCTCAAAGATGGGGATTTCAAAATTAACTTATACCTGAAAGGGTGTGGCAGTTCTAGAGTAGTTGTTGGAAGCCGATGTGCCACCTCTGGGTAGCCGCTGAAGGATCTACAGAAAGTTGTCCATCATCGCGTTCCTTTGTCGCTCGAGGGCTTCTTTGAGCAAGATTTTGATATGATCTCCTGCTCCTGTTCCTTCTTTTCATCCACCATGGGAGGTCGTCAGGATTTGCGAGGCTAGTCTTGCAAAGGTTCGACCAGTTCAAGTCCTAACTCCTTATATCCCGACCTCGTTGGGGACATGCAAAGAAAAATAGAGAAAAATCATACTGCTCTGATACCATTGATCCAGATTTAAGCAAGAACTCAAAAAATTATAGAGATAACCATAAATACAGATATGCAGTGGAAATAATACTTCATTTCATTACTGTAAAATACTAAAATATGCTTACAAACAGAAATGGAAATAAACTAGCTAGGGTGATGGTAGCTTATCTCTGAGAAGAGATGTGGCGGCTACATGCCTCTAAACTATGTTACAATGAGGCTTGAAGGCCTATTTATTGTTGAGAAACAATGGAAAACCCTTAACATCCCAAAACCTAACCCTAGAAGATGAAACGCCAAATTGTGGGCCCCGCTTTGGGTAATTTGGTACATCAACTTCCCAAGGTCATAACTTTGGCACCTAATCTTTCGGAAGAGAAACATGGTCCATGGACCCATGTTGCTCCCATATTTTCAAAAAAAACTTCGTTTAGGGCCTCCAAACAACTCTGGAAGTTTAGGACCGGAAAAACTGTTAAAAATAGTAAATTGTGCTACAAATAAGGAAACTGAAAAACTGAAAGAGATAGTTGTAGGGGTCAAAGTGGGATAGGTGGGTGGCCACCAACATCCACCTGGATCAATTCCACATACAAAAAGGGGAGCTACATTTATTTCTAATTCATCAATAAAATAAGCTCAAATGGCTACTATGATTTTTCATTGTTTTGTTATCTTTATTTCTGCATCCTTATTTAATCACCGTAATGGGTATAAACTTGGATGATCACAAAATTGTAATCCCAATTTGTTTACTAGCTCCATTATAACGAGATTCGCTTGTGATATTAAGTCGAAGAGAGCATCAATTTCTATCTTCTTGACCTATATCTTTATATGGAAGAGCTTGGTAATTACATTCTCTTCGTATTGCTAAAGGCTACTTAAATTCACCCCCTTTCGAAATGATGTATAGACAATATTTTCATCCACATGTAAGCTACTTTCCGCTTGGCTTCTTGAATCAATGGCCATGAGATTTTCCTTCTTAGCATCCTTCTTTTGGTTCTTTGGATTGAGTTCTAGATGTAACTTCCAACACTTCTCCTCTGTATGACCATCAATATTATAGTGGTTGTTGGGATATTTTCCCTTGTGTGTTTTTGCTATTGTCCTTTTGTATTTTCCCATTTCCACTTCTTCTTCCCCTCCTTAAAAGCTTCCTAGTGCTCCTTTTTCTTTGATCCATTTGATTGCCCTTTCTTCTAGCCTATGTTCTCTACGTATTGTTCTTATACTCAAGCTTTATCCTCTTATCTTGATTTCAACAACATGACTTCCTTCCAAATATGGCTATGTATATCCCCCATATTCTTAATGATTATATCCAGGTTCTTTGAGGAGATACCAAACATTATGGACATCTTTCTACATTTTGTGTTGTAGTCTTGTACACTCCACCCCTACTTCTAGCTAAAGTAATGCCACTAGATTCACTGGTCCTCTACATAGCCGATAGGGTAAATTTGTGACTTTATGAGGGTTTTGAGTTCCATCCTCTTAGTTAGTAGAGGATATCCTTCCAACCTCATGGTCTTTGGCTGGATTTCTCACTAGTCCATGGCATGACCCTCTAATTGGAGCCAAACAAATACAATATTTTATTATTCCTCTATATGATGAACACTAAAATAAACCTATAACTAATACAACTAGAGTTTAAATTCAAAGAGTCAATCTCACATTGATTGTATTGATATCTACCTTGACTTTCATTTAAAAAAAATATTATTGTTCAAAACACATCAATTAGATTTATCTTTTTGGGGTTCTTTCTTAGACTCCCTCTTTGATTCCTACTAATCACCCAATCTCTCCTATGACCTAAGCTCGTTGTTAGAACCTCCACCTTCTCAAAATAGTTTGAGATTATTGGTTAGAGCCATCATGAGGAATCCCACATTATGGTTATATATATGACTTGTACTTTTAGCTGAGCAAAACTCTGATCCTCCATAGAATCTTGAGATTTATTCATAGATTCATTAGTCATGACTAGATTTTTGTGACTTCATCTTAACCATTGTGGATCCATACAAATCCCCACAATATACTAAAATAAAACTACTCTAATAGCAATATGATATATAAGCTGTCATGGATATTCCATTATACATCTCGTTACAATATATGTACTAAAATATATTAGGAATTCTGAAATTTACACTATGAGGGTTTATTTTTCCTTAGATTTCTAGATTTGTTAATTATTACATTATTTTTTATGCATGCAAATTATAATTATGCATAAATTATATAACAAATAGAACAATCACTCACAAACCCAAATAATGAGAGAATTTACCTGGGAAAGACTTTTGAACCCAGTTTGAAGGTGAGGTTACTTTGCTTTCTCTTTCTCTAAATGGAAATGGATGCAAGCGCAAAGAAATGAAGTGTGTGGCATGTGGTGTGATATAATGAAAACCCCTCTATTTTTTCACTGTCCCTATAAAATATATATTATTCTGCTCATGTAGGAACAAAATGCAGTCAAATAGAATGGAATCCCTTCTCCTCCTAGTGACCCAATTATAGTAAAGCATGAAAACCTTCTAGTGGTTAAGTTTGACTCCTTAAACTCTCAACTAGATTTATAATATTGATTCTTCTATAGCATTCTTAATCATGATCACAAGGCTAGCCCCTTTTAAATTAATAATTGGGGTTGACATGGCATCCTCTCAGATCATGGTGGTCAAAATAGGAAGGTCAACTTTTCTATGGTCCAACCTTTGCATATGGACTCAGACTAAGGAAATTCTTTTGCGGTTGGAAAGGTATATTTGTGTAGAATAACATTATTTGTTGCATGCTTTCACAGAAGAGCTACACCCCAAGAAATGACATTTGAATCCTCAAACTTTTTTCACAATATTTTAGACCCTAATTCACCAAATTGGAACCCACTGATAAAAAATGGTCCTATGTGATGATTCCTAAACCTTTTCCACTTTAAAAACATCAAAGTGGATGAAAAATAATATACTAATCCATTCCAAGTTAAATATAGTAGCATGCGTGAAGAAAAGTCAACAGAGACAACATACACAAGGATGAATTTAGGAGTTTGGAAACCAATTATTATTTGAAGCTATGAGGGAATTCTAATGAAATATTCTTAGTTTGACCTATGTTTTCTTGGGAAAAATTCTCAACTCGTTGAGACATCTAGGAACACATAAATTTGTAGATGGAGTAGAAAAATATTTAACTTGATCTAATCAGATCAGAATGAAGTGTTAGTAAAAATGTTTGAGCTAATAGATCTTAGATACACCAATGATGCATTGGTATTCCATCAACTCGCCAATTTAAGGATGGTACAGACTATGAGTGATGAACTAGTGATCAAGCATGATATTTTTTTGGTGTATTAAGAAAATATGTTGATCGTTCTTACTCACACAGAAGATATCACCTCATAGCTTCAAATTGTTTGATTCCAGGAAGTTGAAGAAGAGTGATTGGAAAGCATGATTTATGGTGAATTTCACTTTATATAGTAAGGGAGCACATTATAAATAAGGTATAATGTATCCATATTAATGTCTTTTCTTGGCATGTAATTCATTATACTTGGTGATAGGACAAGTTCAATGGTAACTCAGTTAATGGGTTTGGTATCATATTCCCATGAATGGTCCCATGGAGTACATAAATACTCATATGTGTATCCCATTCATATGGTATGGGAATTTATTGTCCATGGGAAAGTGATTACAATAGAACTTAGTACATTCAATTTCAAGAAAAAATAGATTTTAATATTACTTTTAAGAGGGTTTCTTTGAAATTTTTGTGTGTATATTGTATCTTTGTAATTTTGAAGTCTTGAAAATGAGCAATGTTAATGAGCTTTGTGACCTCAATATGAAGATGAAGTTATGTTGTTAGAATTCACAACTCCAACAAATGATAGGTAAGCAATGAAGGTTCAAGACACAAATTTGAAAAAATATGCAAATAATAAAGCAAAGATGTCAAGTATGTGCATGATTATAAAGGAGGAAGACAATAACCCTGTCATGTTTTTTTTTTTTTGTCAATGACATGTACTCCTTTATAGCAATATTATTTGAGGCGAAAATAATTCTTAAGTCTGCATAGTAAGAAATGTTGTAGTTGGAATGGATTTATAGCTATGTGTTTTTTTCTCCATGAAATAATTGTTGAACGGTGCATTATAAATCCTAATTGGTAGCTACTGAAAATGTAAAATTGAGATGGATGCATCTTTATCCAAGCTATTTTCATAGATAACTAGTGAGTGTAGTGGATGGCACCCATGTATCTTGGTATATGGAAGTATGTCTATAGGATGGTCAGTTACTCGGTCTTCATACTTAGATTGATGTTAGGATCTTCCAGTACAATAGGTTCCTAGTCGATCTAAGGTACTAGTTTTATGGTTGGATATTAGTTGGTATGTGTATAACATAACAATTCTACATGTGAATTGACGAGCATGAACACTTCTTGAGATGGAAGAAAGTTGCAGTATTCTTGATTGAGAAAGTTAAGAATTGATTACAAATTGAGTATTTTGAGGAGGAATAATGAGATCAAAAAAGGAAGGGAATTTTTTTTGGATACAACAGACAAGGAAAGTAGGCCACAATGCTCGTGGAAGTGTTTTGATAGTAGTGAAGAACAAATGATGATGGAAAATTGAGGTAAAATTTTGTGAGTTGTTTTGGAAAAAAATTGACACAAAACCATAAAATAATGTGAGACATGCATTATATTTGTAAGTCTATGAGATCATGTTTTTCTAATTTTATGTAGTGTTCCTTGAAGACTTTGTATTTTGTATCTCTATTAAATGGAGAGTGTATGCACACCTAGATCTATGTAACATGTAAAGGGAATATTGTTGTAAGACATGGATAGGCATGCATACCTCGTTGTCATGTGTCCTTGATGACTTGGATAAATTGTTTAGCATGCTGCAATAACCTCTATTAGGGATTTTTTTAACACTTGGAGGAGTGGTCCATGTGTTGGGTAGAATCTTTATGAGTGGACCATATTGGTTGTAGACTATGGGAGGTAATTTTTTATAGTCAGGGGAAGTTCATCAAGAAAGTGATTGAACTATGTACATGGAGGCATATCCTACTAGAACAACAAATATCATCGGGAAAATTAGTTAAACCTATATTATCATGATCAAGAGTTTAGCTTTGAATTTATTTAATGTCAATAAACTATGATCAATATTATCATCCTTTTGTATTTTTTTGAAAAATAAAGCATGAGCTAGTCCAACCCAATCATAATCAAGAATTTAATTTTGTTTTCACTTACAATAAATTGATGGGAACATTTTGTTAAAAAATCAATTAATTAATCTTTGTTGATATAGGTGATGTGATTGAGATAATGGTTTTTTAACTCTCCACCCGATTTCAATTTTCATGATAGATATGTTGAGCCTTAACTAAGTAATAAATTATTGGTATATTTGAAATTCATCCTAATTACTCATACAAATTAAACCATAAAAAAATTACCAACTAGTTTCAAGTTCAAAGATTAATGCATTTGAAAGGATGTATCCTCTTCCTATCATCGGGTAAAATAGTTATACCAGAATTGTGACTATCAAGAATTTATCTTTAACTTTGTTTAATGTCAACAAATTTATGATTGACATTTTTAAAGAGCGAAATGGCTCAAATTATCTTTTGAGAAAACAATCTCGAGTTGACCCAACCAAGTCATAATCAATTAATAATGAAAAGCTTAATTTTTTTTCTCTAAATAAATTTATGGTAGATTTTTGTTAAAAAATCAATTAATTAAGCTTTGTCAATTTAGATTGAGTGATACAAATAGTGACTTTTTATCTCTCCTCTTCTTTCAATTCCCGTGATAGTTATGTTGAGCCTTAATTAAATAATAAGTTATTGGTATATTTGAACTTCATCCAAATTACACATACAAATTACACCATCAAAGGAAAATTTACCAACTAGTTTTAATGTGGAAATTATGCAACATTTGTTGACACGTACACTTTGTGGTAGTACAAGTTCAATGGTAACTCCTTCGATGGGTTTGGTGTCATATTCCCATGAATGTTCCCATGGACTACATAAATAATCATTTTGGTATTGCATTTATATGGTATGGGAACTTATTGTCCATGGGTAAGTGATTACAATAGAACTTGGTACATTCAATTTCAAGAAAAAAATAGATCTTAATATTACTTTTAAGAAGGTTCAAAACAAAGACTGAATAAAGATGTCAAAGATAAAGCAATGAATCCATGTATGTTCATTATTCCAAACAAGAAAGACAATATCCCTATCATATATGTCACCTTTTGTTGTCGATGACATGTAATAACTCCTCAGTAGCACTATCTGACATAAAAATAATTCCTAAGTCTTCATAGTAAGAAATGTTCTTGTTGGAAGGGATTTCTAGTTGTGTGTTTCTTTCTCTATGAAATACTTGTCGAATGGTGCACTCTAATTCCTTGTTGCTAGCTTCCCATAATGTAAGATTAAGATGGATACAACTTGTGTCCAAACTATTTCCATACATAACTAGTGAGTGTAGTGGATGACACCCTTGTATCTTCGTATGTTGAAATATGTCCATAGGATGGTCAGGTATTATTCTTCATATTAAAGTTATTTTATGCCCTTTGAGTACAATAGGTTCCTAGTCGATATGAGGTAATAGTGGTATGGTCAGATATTAGCTAGTATATTGATCCAGATTTAAACAGGAACGCAACAAATCACAGAGATAACCATAAAAACAGAGATGCAACAGAAATAATACTTCATTTCATTACTGTAAAATACTGAAATATGCTTACAAATAGAATTGGAAATAAATCAGCTAGGGCGATGGTAGCTTATCTCTGAGAAGAGATGTGGCAGCTACATGCCTCTGAACTGTGATACACTGAGGCTTGAAGGCCTATTTATTGTTGAGAAATAATGGAAAACCCTTAACATCTCAAAACCTAACCCTAGAAGATGAAACACCAAATTGTTGGCCCCGTTTTGGGTAAGTTTGTACATCAACTTCGTGGGGTCGTAACTTTGGCACCCGATCTTCGTTTGATGCGTACAATAGCTCGTTAGAAAGATCTATTCGAGTGCTACAACTTTGGGAAGAGAAACATCAGTCCATGGCCTCATGATGCTCCCAAATTTCCTAAAAATGTTGTTTAAGGCCTCAAAAGGGCTCCAGAAGTTCAAAACCCGAAAAACTGTTAAAAATAGTAAATTGTGCTACAAATAAGGAAACTGAAAAAATGAAAGAACTAGTTGTGGGGGTCCAAATGGGATAGGTGGGTGACCACCAACATCTACCTGGATCATTCCTCCCCCCTTAGGAAGCAATGGTCCCCATTGCGTTGAGTTCCTCCATCTGCTGAACTTGGTCCCTCGTGAGTTGTTCTGCAATCTCTGATGTGTCCATTAGTGGTGGGAAGCATGGTCGAGGGTGTTCCCTATAGAACAATTGGTTTAGGTGAAGGAATGGAGGAATGATGTGCTTCAAGAGAATTGTTTCCCATGGCCTTGGTAATGTTGTAAGGACCATGTTGAAGTGGTCTAAGCGTCTAATGGGTTCTGTTAAGGCATTCTTTATGTTGATGAAAGGAGACTTTATTGCCCACCTGAAACATGTGTGGTACCCCTGTGGATGAGGAGAGTTCTTTCATGACCGTATCCCTCTGTTGTTGCTGCTTCTGTGTGGAGGAACCCTTTGCGGGGGTCATGGATGTGGCAACGATCTTCCCCTTACTTTGTGAGTGAACCAGACAGAAAATGAATTTCCTAGTCTGGGAGATGATCTTACTGCATTTCTTAGCAGATATCAAAGAGGTGGTCGTAGGTGGTTCTACCTTCGGTATCCTGTATAATTAATTACCTAAAGTAATAATAACAACGCAAGGCCTTGACTCATATATAACATGTCGCCTCCATAAGTATGGCTAGCCTAATAATACATCACAAACATCTAGAGGTGCAACATCACACAATACCTCATCTGTGAAGGGTTTGATGCTGTAAGGAAGGCGACATTTCTGGCAAACTCGTAGATCTCGTCCTTGGTGAAGCCACCCGATACTATACGGCTGCGGGTGTGGTGTAGTCGGTAGGCCCAACCGCTTCATGACCTCTGCTGAAATGAGGTTATTTTAGTTGCCACTGTCGACAATGAATTGCAACGGTGAACCCTTCACCCACATCTATGAGTGGAAAAGATGTTGCCCCTCCTCTGGATCTTCAGGATCATTCTTCTGGACCTTGGCGGTGGCAACAGTGGCATTGGGCTCCACGTCAATGATCTGCTTCCCTTTGCCATTCCCCTTGTCGGTTTCTGAATCATGGTCGGAACATGCATCTTATTCTGAAGCCTTCAACACGGCCACCAGCGACTGCTTGGTCCAGCACTCATTTGCGTTGTGAGTGGGGCTCTTGTGGAACTCACACCACTTTCCTGTGTCCTTCTTCGACTTAATGGTGTTGTTCTTTTCTTGCGGCTTCGACGAATTGTCTTGGGTCACCCCGCCTCGGCTTTGTCCTTTGGTCTTTGAATTTGCAAACCCAAAGTCTTGCTTATTTAGTTTAAACTTCTGCTCGATTTTGACAGTGTACCAGTACACCGTGCCGAACGAGGAGATGTTCAGGAACTCCATCTCTTCCTGGATGTATTTGTGTAGGAAGCCATGGTATTTGAGTACTAAATGTAGCTCAGAATGCTTGATACCCAACTGTGTGCGAAGGGCATGAAAAATGTTTGTGAACTTTGGCACATCTTGATCCCTTCCCTGTCGCATCGTGGTCCACTTTATGTATTTGTCCTCATAGCTTTTGACAGGGTAGTACTACTCCTTGATGGCATCCTGGAATGATTTCCAAGTGGGTGCGACTGAAAATAGTGAGTCCGTACTTTCATCCTTCAGCTCGCAGTATGTTTCCCACTAGTCTTTCACGTGGGGGGCTACTTTGAGAAGAGCGAAAATAATCTTTTCCCGACTGGAAAAATCATGAATAGAAAAATAGCCCTCTAGCATATTTAACCATTTATCGACGACATTTGCATCTATCTGACCCTCGAATATGGGGATTTCAAAATTAACTTGTACCTTAAACGGTGTAGCATTTCCAAAGTAGCTGTTGGAAACTGATGCATTGCCCCTAAGTAGCCGCTGAAGGATCTGGGCAAAGTTGTCCATCATTGCATTCCTTTGTCGCTCGAGGGTTTCTTCGAGCAAGATTTTGATAGGATCTCCTGCCCCCTCGTCTTTATTCTCATCCGCCATGGGAGGCCATCAGGATTTGCAAGTTTGTTCTTGCAAAGGTTCTACCAATTCAAGCCCTAACTCCTTATATCCCAACCTCATTGGGGACATGCAAGGAAAAAATGAAAAAAAGCATATCGCTCTGATATCATTGATCTAGATTTAAACAGGAACACAACAAATTAGAGAGATAACCATAAACACAAAGATGCAGCAGAAATAATACTTCATTTCATTACTATAGAAGACTGAAATATACTTAGAAACAGAAATGGAAATAAATCAACTAGGGTGATGGTAGCTTATCTCTGAGAAGGGATGTGGCAGCCACATGCCTCTGAATTGTGTTAAAATGAGGTTTGAAGGTCTATTTATAGTTGAGAAACAATGGAAAACCCTTAACATCCCAAAACCTAACCCTAGAAGATGAAATGCCAAATTGTTGGCCCCGTTTTGGGTAAGCTGGTACATCAACTTCCCAGGGTCGTAACTTTGGCACCCAACCTTCATTTGATGCGTACAATAGCTTGTTAGAAAGACCTATCTAAGCACTACAACTTTAGGAAGAGAATCATCAGTCCGTGGTCCCATATTGCTTGCATATTTCCCAAAAAATGTCATTTAGGACCTCAAAACAACTCTAGAAGTTCAGGACCCGAAAAACTGCTAAAAATAGTAAATTGTGCTACAAATAAGGAAACTGAAAAACTGAAAGAAAAAACTGTGGGAGTCTAAATGGGATAGGTGGGTGGACACCAACATCCACCTAGATCATATGTGTTTAAAATAACAGTCCTACATGTGAATGGAGGAGCATGAACACTTCTTGAGGTAGAAGTAGGTTGCATTATTCTTGCTTGAGAAGCTAACAATTGATTGCATATTGAATATTTTGAAGAGGAATTATGAGATTACGAAAGGAAGGGAAAATTTTTAGGATACAAAAAACAAGGAAAGTAGGTCACAATGCTCATGAAAGTGTTTTCATAGTAGTGAAAAACGAATAATGATGGGAATTTGAGGTAAAATTATGTGAGTTGTTTTGGAAAAGTAACAAACACAAAACCATGTAATAATGTGAGACACACATTATATATTTAGTTCTATGAAATCATGTTTTCCTAATTTGATGTTGTGGTCCTTGAAGAGTTTATACTTTGTAAATCCATGAAATGGAGTGTGTATGTACCTAATTCTATGTAACGCGTAAAAGTCATATTTTTGTAAGTCCTCAATAGGCATGCATACCCCTTTGTCTTGTGTCCTTGACGATGTGGATAAATTGCCTAACATAGTGCATTAATGTCTATTAGGGAGTTGTTTAACACTTGGAAGAGTGGACCATGTGTTGGGTAGATGCTCTATGAGTTGATCATATTGGTTATAGACTTTGGGAGGATTTAGGGGGAGTTTGTTAAGAAGTTGATTAAAATATGTACATGGAGGCACATCTTACTAAATCAACAAATGCAATAGTTAAGTAGCCTTGTAATCTAGTGGATGGTTCTTTCTTTATATGAATGTGAGTAGTTGGAGGTACGAGATGAAGCCAAGATGGACCATTTTTAGGCTTTGTTATTGAAGATCTTCTTCAAGTTATAGTGAGGCATTTGTTGCAGAGAATATTTTGAAGACCTCGATGAATGGATATCAAGAGAAGAAATCATTAAGGAGGAGTGTTGGATTATGTAACCCCTACTCATCAACTTAGGTGTGATCATATTTGTGGTATTTTTTTTTATTGGTCATGATTACATCAAGTTTGTTTTTGCATACAGAGTCTATTCGTAGTTTGTAGGAGGTTGTTAGATCTAATTGGCTTGAAATATATTCTCTAACTAGTTAGCTTCCTAGGTTAGTGTGTGATTGATATATACCCTCAACAAGTGATTATGTGTTCAAGAAAATTTGTGTATCTTGAGACATCACTATTGTAGTTATTTTTGTACTATTAATTTATTTAATACAATGCTCAAATACAATTTTAATGTGTAGCATAATCTTACTCTCCAATTTTCTAACACAAACTAGATGGATAATTTATTATAAAATATTTTATGAGGAACCTTGGAGAATGAACCAAGTGACTAAGTAAACATAAAGTTCAAATATTAAGTATCCACTTTGGGAAAAATAGTTAAACCTAAATTATCAAGATGATGAATTAAATTTGAACTTGTTTAATGTGAGCAAATTATGATCAACATTATCATTTTTTTCTACTTTTTGGAAAAGGAAATCATGAGCTAGTCCAACCTAATCATAATCTAGAATTTAATTTAATTTTCTTTTAAAATAATTTGATGGAAAGTTTATGTTAAAAAATCAATTAATTAGGCTCTTTTGATTTAAATAATATATTGACATAATGGTTTCTTATCTCTCTACTCAATATTAATTTAATTTTAATGATAGATATGTTGAACGTTAATTAAGTTATTGATAAATTTGAACTCCATCCAAATTACTCATACAAATTGCACCATAAAAAAATCTACCAACTAGTTTCAATTTGGAAATTTACCATCTAGTTTCAAAACTTAATATATTTGAACTTCATCCAAATTACACCATAAAAGAATCTACCAACCAACTAGTTTCAATTTGGAAATTTACCATCTAGTTTCAAATTCAAATATTAAGGTATTTGAAGTATGTATCATCTCCCTATTCCGAGACAAAACATTAAATCATAATTATCACTATCAAAAATTTAACTTTAACTTTGTTTGATTTCAATAAATTTATTATCTAACATTTTTAAAGAACGAGATAGCTCACATTATCTTTTGAGAAAGGGAAGCTCGAGTTGTCCCAACCAAGTCATAATCAATTCGTAATGAAAACTTTACCATTTCTTTTCTCTTTAAATACTTTTCTCTTTAAATAAGTTTGTGGTAGATTTTTATTAAAAAGCCAACTAATTATTGAGCGGGCAGGTTTGAGTTGACCCAACCGAGTCATAATCGAGTCATAATCCATTCATAATTTATTTTTATTTTTTTTAATAAATTTATGGTAGATTAGTGTTAAAAAGTCAATTAATTAAATTAATTATTAAACCGATACGTTTATTTTATAATTTAATACAAAGGAGATGTGTATGTCATGTTCTCAAAACATAATAAAAATAATGTTGGCTAACGTCCACCAAAACAAAAAAATAAATAAATTAAATAATCATATAAATAAATAATTAAAAAATTTTGAGGCTTATTCTACAAAGTCTCATTCCACACTCCATTATGAGAGACACTTGTAAGTATGTCACGTCCTCAAAACATAATAAAAATATTTTTGGCTAGTGTCAACCAAAACAAAAAAACAAAAATTAAATAACCATATAAATAAATAATTAAAAATGGGTCAGGCTTGAGAGGCTTATTCTACAATTCAGTATGAGGGACTTTTGTAAGTATCTCACATCCTCAAAACATAATAAAAATAATTTTCTCTAATGTCAACCAAAACAAATAAAACAAAAATTAAATAACCATATAAATAAATAATTAAAAATCGTTGAGGCTATTCTACAATCCTCAAAAAATAATTTTACTAATGTCAACCATATAAATAAACTATTAAGATTTGACGAGACTCACGCTACAATCCAATATTTACTTTCATTCTACTTGGTTCTTTGATATTTCATTTTCACTCTTCATAAATATAATATTTCCATGTCTATGTTAAATAATATAATTTTATATAACTTGATGATGATGATGATGATGGTGGTGGTGGTGGTGGTGGTGGTGGTGGTGGTTAATGTCCACTGAGACCAAATTGGTCTATCGAACCTATAATTTTCTTAGTTTTTAATTATCTGACTCCTCATCTTTCTTGGCGAGATTGGTGGTGTAGCTTTCTTGTTTGAAATGAAAATGTAAGTAAAGATAAAATAATGTAGTTACTTGTTAAGAGGAAAATGTGTGACTCAATGAATGCTTAATACAAAATATTGATAATGATAGAATATTAAAAAATATAATATCTAAAAAAAGAAAAATTACCACTATAGATCTATCTTAATCACATATTTAGTAATCACTAAAACGAATTAAATCTCTTTATGTATAAATCTTTTTCAAGTTTGAAATTTGATCCTTTAGACGCTCTTGATAAATTTGTAGTTTAAAAAATCTATAATAATATTTTATTGATTTACATTAAATAATAATTTAAATTAAATAATAAAGATAATATTTTTCATCTCTCCACTTAAGTCAATTTACTCAGAAAATACATGGTAGTTTGGATCTTTCATTCCATTTAGGTAATCTCATTATTTTGTAAGGGAAGGGCTACTAAACCTCCTACGGAGGCAGCAATCAATTCAAATCTTTATCATATTTGTCTTTTTGTCTTCGTTGACTCGCACTTCTTTTGCGGAAGATGAGGTCGAACACGCCGTGTCGTAGGAAAATTCTAACAGAAAGTGATCGGAGAGAAAACACAAACAACATTGGCACATTAATAATAATTTGAGAGTAAAATTTTAGCATCGTTTTTTATTTGTTATAATTTATCTTTCTAGGAAACCAATAATTTTACACGGAATGGCATTTATGTCAAAAGTTTAATTTCACGGGGGGTAAAAGTAACAAACCTTGGTAAATTGTATTGTATAAATCAATGGTGTCCATGACAGTCAGTTTGGCCAGCTGGGTTGGAAACTCTTTCCAAAGAAAAAATGGAAGCAAGAAGCTTTAGCGGCCCCGTGCTGCCCCTCACCTTTGGTTTCCCCACTTCCCACTCTTCCAAATCGTCTTCATCTTTCTTCGCTCTCAACTTCGGGCTTGACAGAACACCCTCGCCCACTCGTTCTAACTCCTTTTACTCTTCTTCTCCTTCTGCCGCCGATTCGTCTTCTAACAGATTTGCGTCGCAGTGTCGATCCGCACGCCGTCCGGTTTCACCAGAAGGCTGTGCCACCATGAAACCAATTCCCTGTACTCCGCCAAGGAAGACGTGCATGTGTTCACCGTCGAGTCATCCAGGTTCGTTCCGTTGTAGTCTTCATAAAAATAGTAATAATTCCACTTCTTCTACGCAGTCTCGTCTCAATGCGCAGAGGTCTGCCATGAGGAACTCGCTAGTAAGAATCGGCGGTGTGGAAGGAGAATCGATAAGACGAACCCTGACGGCCCCCATACGCCCATCCAGACACTGCATGCGAAGGAGATCGTCTTTTCAGCCGCGGCCAAGCAGGCTCTGCCATATGACCACGGGTTCGGATCCTCTAAGCGATGCTGTAAATACTTGCTCCAGCAACAAAAACGCTAGTTCACGGGACTCTAAAATAATGTAAATATATGTATAAATATATCCATGTATTCATTGATTTTTTAAACAACGGAAAACCAAAAAAAATAATGTAAATTTGTATATAAATGTATCAATGTATTTGCTGAATCGTTTATTTTTCCTTTTCTTTCCGTGTTCAATTTTTTTAATAGATGTTTTCCAGTTAATTGATTAGTCATCGATAACCCGGTGACCTATTTTCCTCCTAAAAACCTGCATTAATCTGTCTCCATTTTTCTGCCATAAAAAACATCTCACTGTACCTAATTTACCGTCACACATAATATAAAGATAATCAAATTTACTCCCACACAATATCAATATCATTATTAGTCCCTGCCGTCACAGTGGGGACTATTAGTAATGGTTTTTAGCTTTCACGCTTCTCTTATTTCTTAAGTAACCTATCAGATTTTATATCAAGATTTCCATGGCCAATAAGATGTTTGATTATTTTATTTGGCCTCTTCAGGCAGCCAAGGCAAAGAGGTTATATTATGCATTCAGAGAAGTTATATTATTTATTTATTGGACTTATTTAATTTATTTTTGTTTAGGTAACGGAAGTAATACTAACACTAATTTGTAGATATTAAATGTTTGTTTATTTCAAAAGTTTCAGAAGTTTGTAACAATATACAAAGGGCACACCACATGGCTCGACACACCAGGGGGCTTTGTGCATGCCATGGTGTGGTGTCTAATGTAACTGGATCGACTATCATTGGCTGGCGGTAGTATAGGAAGGAGGAGAGAGCAGGAAGTGTGTAGTGTCGATTGTGACTCACACATATTGGGGAAATGCAACCTGATAATCCTAATGACCCTCGGCTCCAAGGACTGCCTTAATGATAGTTTGATCCTTAGAGTAAGATTTGATGTCTTTGTTGTGAGCTATGTTGTTTACACTCCAGCGAAACTAACAAGAACAGTCAATCAGGTGAGGTGAACAGAACCAATCCGCTTTAGCTAATTCAAATCTAATAAATCTGGTGGTTCCTAGTAACTAGCATTTGCACCAAATGTTGCCAAGGAAACGCTGTAAGGCATAAATTGACGAAAGCAAATAGAGAAAAAAATACTTTGATAAAGAATAAAAATATATTGAACACTGAAATCAATGTCCCATTAACTGGAACCACTTAGTAGACATTCCATATGAAATGGGCATATGATCCAAGAACATTGCTGCATAAGAGAGCCAATTAGTCAGGTAACATAAGCATAAATGGTTTCATATATTAAAATCCACAGGTCTAACAAATTTTGTTTAGCCATTTAAGATATAGAAGCTATCTTGTTTAGCCATTTAAGATATAGAAGCTTCAAAACCTTTGTATATGAGCTATTGTCAAAGGACTGCCCTTGTCCTCAGAAGCATTACCACTAGTACCAAGGAGATCAGGACCTTCAAGTTGTCGAACCCCATGTATTTCATTCCCTGATCTTAATGATTTCATTTGGTTATGTAAAAGCCCCATGTATTTCATTGCTTGATAGTTATGTAAAAGATTACACCTTGTTTGGAAATTTAGAGTTGAAAATTTAAAGGCTATCATCATATTTTGGTCTTGAAGATCTCAATTTTGTGAAACTTATTATTGTCCCTTGCTTTGCAGTTGACAAAGAAATCATGTAATCTATGTTGTCTCTTATTTTAAGAGAGCCCTATTCTTTATGTCTAATCGATGTCATTCTTGTTGCTTGGTGGTGGCACTTACAAACACACAGTGTAGAGTCTGTGTGACCTATGTATTCCGCCGGCAATTCCTCTGCCCTCCACAACTCTCTGCTAGCTCCACCCAGCTCCGCCACCCTCCACATTAAAGTTGACGTCTGACAAGAATTCTGATTTCCATCTCCGTCTTGCTGCCCGAGAGTTAATGCACCTTTCAATTCGAATTCAGAAATAACCGCGGGCTTCTCCCTCACCAATTCGACCCGACACTCCCCTGCAGCTCACCAGGTCACCAAAACAAGGTGGAAAACTCACTCCCGGGCTCTGCATTGGAAATAAATAGCAGTGGTGAGGTTGGATAACCCTGCATGATCGAATTTGTCAATAGAAGTTGCATGCCATCTATTTGACAAATTCCTCTTGCAAAAATTGCTGGAACATCTCAAATTCTTCCCTCTAACCAGTCTAGACGTTTGCCCTCTCCATCTCAAAAATTCAATTACACGCGAATATTTTGGGCCCTGGTTTTGTCTAAACAATGACAATTGTGGCCTCGCCGGAGAGGAGATCTCGGAAGCAGAAGCCTTTGGTGAGTGAAACTAGTCCCCTGCTGCCCGAGAAGCACCAGGATGGCGAAGATGGTGTGCATGAAGGATTCAATGGCGCCTCCTTCTCTGGCGCGGTGTTCAATCTGTCCACTACGGTGGTGGGAGCGGAGATAATGGCTCTGCCTGCTACTATGAAGGTCTTGGGATTGATCCTCGGCAGTCTCCTCATTATCTTCGTTTGCTTCTTGACGGATGCTTCAATTGATATTCTCTTAAGGTTTTGCAGAGCCAGGGCAGCGGCTTCCTATGGCGGCATCATGGGAGACGCCTTTGGGAAAATTAGGAAGATGCTGTTGCAGATCTGTGTGATTATTAACAATTTGGGCATTCTTATTGTTTATATGATAATCATAGGTATTTACCTCCCCTAATTCAAGGAATTATGTTGGTGTTTTTCGATATGACTTCTTTTTATCAGGATATGGTTAACGCGTCGGCATTTAACATTATCTATAGCCATTATTACCATTTAATTTGAATGTCTTTGGCTAATTAGCAGCTACCAGGAATCCTGGTATCTATTATGTTAAGGTTGTCTATTATGCACGTGACCCCAATCGGTATTACTTGGGCTGGCACACATTCATAAGCAATGGAATTGCATTTGGTTATCTAAAACCTGGTGGGACTTTATTAGCTTCTGGCCTTCACCAATGTTATATTAGCTGCCTGTTTTCACTGACCTTGCAAGCCATTGTTGGCCATTTATGTCTGTTCTCATTTGGGAAAACTGGATTTTGTGCTCTTGTTTTCATTCAAGTAAATTAGAGTTTTTTGGGGAATGTTCTGTACTGCCAAAATGTTCCAGTTGATATCCTAAACTGCATTCTGATATTGGATTTTGTGTATGTGAGAGAATTATGTCATTACAGGGTGCTGGGAAACCTTCATTTACGACTTTAGGAGGCAAAGAGAAATGTATTCTAGTCGAGCTGCTAGGATTTAGGCCTTCTTGTTCATGTTTTGAAGAATCCCATCCCCAAACTGCTTCCTCTCTATGTAGAATTGTTTGGGTTGTATTGTGATTCTATGGGATTGATGCCGACCTCGCAGGCAATGCCCATCCCTAGTGAGTATAGAGGTATTTTTGGGTGGCATGATTGGAGGAACAGTACTGCAGACTCTAATTCTTATGTTTATCACGTATAGGACTAACTGGGACAGAGAGGGATTTACCTGTAATTCCAAATCTACTCTTTACTAGCATTCTTCCCGAGCTTCGTAGAGGTATTTACCTGTAATTCCAAATCTACTCTTTACTAGCATTCTTCCCAGGCTTCGTAATTTAGTATATTGCTGGTTTTACCCATAAATTGCAGGCTTCACAAGCTGAAGATCGGATTAAACTTTGGGGAGGTTCAGTAGATTCAATCAAAGACAGTTTAAGGAAGGTAGATAAAGCAAACCCTTTATAATTTACTATGTGATATCTTGTATTATACATAAATGTTTATTGTTCAGAAGATTAATCCTCTCATGTTATATAGAGATGTTTATTCACAAGATTAATCTTGTGGCAGGACACTGAAAGAGATGACAGAGACCAGTTATCTTCTTAAGTATGAAATGAGGATTGCTACACTGTTAGTCTGAAGTGATGCATGTACTCTAATCCATCCACATCACCAGTTTCGGCAGATAATAGGCATTTTTAAGTGTGTTTGAAGAGGACAGTGACTTCATGGTGAATTTGATTATGGTGTCTTCTTCCACAATCAAGGACAAGGAAAGTCATTTTTTCAAGTTGCATTCAATTGTCTAGACAAATTTTTAATTCCTTCATTCGTTGTTTTCGTGGAATCACCCTGTTCTTTATTGCAGGCTTTGACTTTTACAAACGCTGATTAATGGTATTCTATTTTCCATAACATCATCTGATTATCAGGTGATGTTGAAAAATATACAATCTTTTGCCACATTCAAGGGCAAGGAGAGTCATTTTGTCAAGCTGCACTGACTTGTCTAGACAATTGTTTAGTTCCCTCATTCATTATCTTCATGGAACCACCCTGTTCTTTTATTGCAGACTGACTTTTACAAATGTTGATTAATGGTTTTCTATTTTCCCTAGCATTACGTGACTATCAAGTGATGTTCAAAAATATACAAATAGAAGGAAAACTTCACCATGTTTATGTGAATTTAAAGCACGGGACATATTTAAATGTGAAAATTATTTTTGTTTGTTTGTAGGGTTTAATCTTTATCAGACTCTAGGTTTAAATTTGTTGGTGAAGGGTTGAGGATTGAAACTCTCCTATGGAACATCCAAACTCGATCAAACATTAGATACTTTTAATGACAACATCACACAATTGAATAGATTATTCTTCCATCCAACATAAAGCTGAACCTAACATGAAACTAGCCCAACCTAAACTCAACCTTCAACTTATAAAAATATAAATGACAAAATTCAGATAGCTAAGAAGAAAAGGACTACTATAGAGCGTATAAATAAAAAGGTATTAAAACTCTGTAAATTCTATTCAAATAGCGTCTACATTCTAACTTCAAATAGCAAAGTGGCATAATTAATCTGTTCACTTACCTTGGTATCGTTTCTTGCCTCTTTGTTCATTCTTCGGCTTTTACATTGTGTGGGGGCACATTCGTTGATGTTGTTCACCACATCTACTCTCCTTTCTACTTGACTCGAACCTATGTCTGATGAAATCTTTCTCTATTGGCATTTTATATTCTTGAAACATCTTAGTTATCTTGTTTCTCCCCTAGGGCTTGAATTGTTGGACAAATCTTTTCCAAAGGAATCCAATCTCATGTTTCTTCCCAAATTGTTGGACAGATCTTCTCTGGATATAATCAATGTCATGTTTTTTTTGCTAAATTGTATTCTAATATCGTCTTCGAGCCTTCCAATATCATGTTCTTGATTAATGGAAACATCTTTGGCAAATGATTTCATGGGTTTGCTTTTCATAAATCTCGGAATTTTATCTCTCTAAATCTTGTGAATAGTCATATGCTTGTCTGAAAGATTAAGCCATGCATATCTACATATTAACCAATTCAGACTTTCAAACTTTAAAACTGTGGATGGCTAATAAAATCCAGTCTAATCACAATGCTTTGAATCTAATTAGATTTCCCTACAGACAAGCCACCTCTTCAGTCTTAAATAAGTGCCGAAAATATCTTCTTTAGAAAAATCTGATGTCATGTTTCTTCCTAGATTGCCTTACAGATCTTTTCTAGACAATCCAATGTCATGTTTCTTCATATTTCTTACCACACACAAGGCACCTCTATATATTTAAATAGATTCAGTGGGTAGTTATAAGTCAAGGAAAAGTGTGTTGAGCTCAGGATAAATAGTATTCAAACTGCCCTATTTTCCTGAGTAAATTTGGCCTTAAATCTAGTTTGAATTATGACGGAAGTCAGAGTTCTGTTTATTGGAGGTGAACTTTGCCTGTGGAATTTATTTTTGGAGTTTTGGCTGATTATCTCTTTTCAAATAAACAATAAAAAAGAGTGGAACTTTTGACTCGTGGAAAAACAAAACTCACCAAAAATGAGGCGATATGAGTGCTGGATATCAAACATGGATCTCAATATAATTTCATTGCATCGACCTGGTTGTTAAGTTACCAATGATGTGATTCTGTACATGTTTCTCGTTTATTGGTAAATAATACATTTCTCCACCAACCTCTTTTTGTTGTCAATGAAACCATAATGTTTCTTGGAGAAATAATCTCTGTTACTTACCTGTGATAAAAAAAAAAAAAAAAAAAACCCAGATTTGGCCACTGCAACAAAGTAAGTCATTTTCCCTTAATGTTATTGTATTCTCTAATTATCATTTGTTTTTGGTTTAATTTCTTTTCAGGTTGTTTCATTTGTCAACTAGGTTCGTTTGTTGAGAGGATTAGAAATAAATCATTTTTTTATCAGAGTATTGATTTAGACTTGTTTCTTCATTAAATTTTATTTATTTCTAAGCCAATTGGATCACTCACTCGTTTTTTTTTAAATGAAGTTTAGATTTGTTTCCTTTGGAGTATACCTTCCCACCTAGATCTAGATTGGCACTCTCTCCTCAGTCTCCCTATTTCAATTTTGAATTGATTTGGAACTCTTGTTTCAATAAAAAGACTTCATCGGATCTAATCCATGGATCTTAGAATTCCCACTAAGATTTCATTGAATTTCTTTCAGGTCAGTTAGTTTTGTATTAGTTCTTTTTTTTTTAACATTCATTTGTCTCTTACCTCACAACTTTTTAGCTTTGTTATTCTCTTCCATTACTAGCTTGCTTGAACCCAACATACACTTTTCTCTATGATTTAGCCTATCACTGGCCACATTACACCTCTATCACTGCTCCTGCAAATCAAGATCTTATGCTGTTCATGGTATCTAAAAGTACAAGTCATGCAGGAAGTCGGATTGGGTAAGTAATGTTGATTCTTTTACAATTATATGCAATTTGTTGTACTATCTCTTCTTTCTCACTTGTAACTTGAATGTTGGCAGACCTTGTACTCTATTTCTCTGGGTCTGTATGTGTATGCTTGTTTTTGTGTGCATGTGTGTAGTCAATGGCTTGGAGTTTGACTATTACTTATGCATGTCATGTAAGGTATGTATATTTCAAATGGGTCTATCTGTCTGTTGAAGTAGAGACATCAATGAATGGTGGAACTAAGTTGATGTGTCTACTTTAAATGGTTGAAATGAAAATACTTGGAAAAATGGACTAATTACTCTTACTCTGGCCATCTATATCAATGCAGCTTTTGCAGGGCTAAAATGTGAAGGAAAGGAGGATGAAGATTGTGAGAAGTTATTGAAGAGCAATGGAATCATCACACGCAGTGGGATGCATTTTGGTGCACCTCAAACTTATGTGAGGTTGAGTATTATTGATAGAAACCAGACCTTCAATCTTCTGCTTGACAGGCTCTCAACTATTCATGGATGATTAGTTGAATTGCTCAATCATTGATGCGAGATCAACTATATTCCTTTTCAATGTTTACAACTACAAATATAGTAGTATCTTTAACTAGAAGGCCGAGCGACCATGGCAGGATGATACAAGGCTTTACAAAATTTTATCCACTCTTCACAATTCTACAAGCAAATTCCCAAATCAACGTTCTTTTCTTGGTTCTGTTCCAAATAATCTTTATATGTATGTGCACCACCTGCTCCTTATAAAAAATCGTTCTCAAGATCATGGAGGGCCTTCCTCCTTTTTGTTGAACAAAGAATTAATGTCACTCACTATAGCAATTGAACTTGAAACTACTGCCAGAAAAATCATGAACAATGCAATAAATATGTCCTTCCTGGTTGAGATTCCATGGGTGTCTCTGCAATTAAAAAATAATTGAGGTTAGAAGTTACATACAAGCAAGGTGAAAGGCGAAACCAGATGTGAAAAACAACTTTTTTTCTACCTGAGAGCAATGGAAGCTGGGAAGATGAACCCAATACAAACTGTTGTTGTGGCCCCTCTGAATTGAAATGCATCCTAGATACTTGGTATGAATGATGCCCCAAGGAAAATGATTCCAATTAACCCATCAGTGATCAAAATGAACCTCTTATTATCCAAAACAAGATTCTTTTTCACTGGAAAGACAAGCCCATCAAGATTAAGTCTCAGGGAAAAAAAAATTAGAGGAAAGACCAGCATCAGATGTAAGACATAGGTCACACGAACAATGTCATTCAGCACAACACTGTAGGGAACTCCCAAGTTGGTGTCAAAATTGGCCAAGACATCATCCATGGTCTGGTCTCCAAATAGAAGAAAGCCAAAAAAGCTTGTACTTATGTATACAATTGAGCACAATGCCAATGATGTGCGAGCAATGGGCTGCATTTTTGAAGGGTCCTCAAGTTCATTGTATATGGAATGAACTGCATGGCGCAAAGACATCACAATTCATTATAACATAATTTTAAATGCAAATTCAACTAATGAACTCTAAGATACTACACTGCAGGACCAGAGATGGAGGAAAATAATCCATACCATTGTAATGACAGATGTAAGCAGTCACAATAACTGGTACCATAGTGAAAAGCTTCAAGAATGAAGTAAAATCCACAATATCTGGTAACAATCTTGGTACTTTGACGGTGCCACTGAACAACTTTACAATCGCAATACCAGCTGTAATCACAACAAATACAATAGCAAGTGCAACTGATAATGCATAAGTGAATTTCAAAGAATCTGCAAATTCATGGAAATGAACACATCAATATAGGCATCAAGATTTGAACATCACAACTCCTAAGGAATAACCCATGATCCACATCCTTGAATGTATATGCCATATGCCATTTCTAACAGGGAAACATGAAAATTCAGACAAATCATTAAGCAGATGCCATCAGTATGTGACATTCCCAAGATATGTTGAATCCCCTCATATAATTACAACAGTTTTTAGACATTTAAATCCCTGAAAAGGCCCAAATGAAATATGATATATCTGAAAATCAGTGCTAAAAAATGCTTATCAGGATGAGCAAAGCATACTTACCCACTCTCTTGAAAGACACCAACGGAGCTAAAATAAGGACTATGGTGAGAACTAGGATCAGAACACGTCCATTCCACCAATGAAATCCAAACCATTCTTCAAGTATACCAGCATGATGCACGCCATTTGATGATGTTCCAGATAGCACATCACCTGCCCAAATCAAGAAAACACCTCCATCAGACATAGAGATTTCTAATTCAAAGCCATATATAAGATAGGAATCATGCCCAAAGTAATATAAAAGTGGCACCAGATAATTGACCATTCAAACAAAAATGAAAGGAATCTAAGAAAAAAGAGACACTAATAAAGCATGTCAAGTCATGTATGCTTCATAGAACACTTCAACTTTGTTAAACAGAAACAAGTTGTTAGTGTTTCAGCTTGCTAAACTGCTCACAATGCAAAAATTGGGTTGAAGTTTCAATTCAAGCAGTACTTTTAAGATACTCTAGTTGTAACATACATGCTTAAATATTCCCACACGATATACTATTTATCCTTGGATATTACCCTCAAAACTGGGCTAATTCACCCTGCAACCTAAAATGCATAACCTACAATGTTTAGATTGAATTACTTTTCAATTCATCTTATCTTGATTCCTTTTTAACAGAAGCCTGTAAAAAAAACATCAACGGACTGCTTCTAAATCAATGATTGCAAATAGTTAAACTCTTCACAAGGTACGAGGGTCTCCCTCGATCTCCAACATATTAAACACGATGCAATTATGATCTAAAGTCAGATGAATAGAAACACACTCAAGTTCAAACACTGGATTCAGTGATTAAAAGCAAGGGACTATCACATATTTACCAAGATTCAACTTGGGAAATATCACTGAATAAAGGCAGTGATAAACTGGTAATTCACCTTATGTTGCATCCCTTTCCATAATCTTCCAACAAATTGGTCTCCTCAAATAGAAAATACTGATTATGATCGGTTGTTCTAACAACAAAGGGAGTGAGATTTTTTCAAAAGCCATCAGAAGCAGGAAACAAATAACAGAGGAGAAATAAATAATTTGTTCTGAGTACATGATTTTGTAATCAAATAAAAAGACTTTTTCAACTCACAAGGACTGAAAGATGACTCAATTTCAGAACTTTATCCAGATCATTGGCATTCAAAATGCAACCAAACAAAAAGTACCTTAGTTTTTGTACTTGATACCTTAAACATCACTAAAAAACTATCTCCTACTCTGCCAAGTTTTAGCCTTTAGGCGGGTATCCAAATTCTGTGGTAAGACTTTTGCTTGGAAAGGAAGTTGATCATTTCTCATCTTAGTCAATCCTTGGAACCATTTTGCTGCTTTGCTTGTGCCAAACAGGACATTACAGTTTGCACATTTATCACAAAACTAACATAATCAATAACATGAACACATCCGAAATAAAAAGGGGTTATATACTCTCAGCAATGTTGTTAAAACTAAAAAAATAAATAAACAAAAGTTGTCCAGAGACAGAGCAAGTTACCTGATGAGCCTGATTGATCTTCTAAAATTGAAATCCATAGTTATCTCCTTTGCAAACATCCGAATGATACTATAAACAGATCGTATCAACACAGGAGTACACTATGAATTTATCCAAAAATTTATTGTTGAATATGGATCATGATTTTTCCTAACAATTACTATGAACATATACATAGCCAGAACAAAATATTTATTGGAAATTCTTATAATTAGTGAGATTGTTTCTTTCAAGCATTCTAATTTTTAGAGCCTTGCATGTCTACTTTTTATCTATGAACTGTAGCAGGCTTTGTTGCTTTAAGATATGGAAACTTTATAACATTCAAGAGGGAAATTCCATATAGTTGAAAAGCAAGGTGACCAAAAGCACTCTTGACATATTTCTGAGTAGCCCCAGGGCTCAATCTCAGAGTCTCATACTCCTCTCTCATCCCAGGGAAAGCAACAAAGGCCATCACTGCTACATTCCTCCTACCTGCCGAATTTTTCTTCTCTCTGTTTCTCAAGAACGAAGTCCCCTGAGCACCCATAAACCTTCCAAAAGCGGCAGCCATGATCTGTAACAAAAATAGGATGATCCACAAACCTAGCTTGAATCCCCAGTGCAAAACAATCCTATCTAAATGTACAGAATGGGTGTACCAAAATCTAGTAAAATACTCAGAGCAAAGATTATTGAAAATGTGGGAAAAGTAAGAAAATCCAATATCTCAAGTTTACTATCATTTGCTAAAAGGAATTCCAAGCGTCCACGCGTAGGGCTCATAGAAGGCATTATAGTGGCAGCTTTGGTTGTCTTCTCGCTGGCATTTTCCGCTGTGTTTTCCAAAAGAACAAAATACAGAGAAAAGATTGAAGAATGGGAGCAGGATTTTTTTGGCCCCATACATTCATTTACAAGGGACTCCACATCACCACCAGCGGATTCAGGGATGAAAATGTTTTGGGCCAGGGGGATTTGGGAAGGTTTATATGGGGGTTCTCCCCAGCAGTGGCCAAGAAATCGCAGTGAAATGCATAACGAAAGAGTTCAGGGAGGGAATGAAGGGGTTCATGGGACGCATGTAGCACTGGAGCCTGGTTCAGCTGCGGGGATGGAGCTATTCATTGTTTATGACCAGATGCCAAATGGCAGCCTCGATAAACTCGCAAACCGTTTGGGAATGAATTTGTAACCACTTTGAACCAACGGCTGAAACTTTTGCAATCGTCTAACATATAATCATGTGGCTTACAAGGATGATAGGTGGGCAGAGAGAGGAGTTGATTTCAGAGGGAAACGCCTTACAACATAATAATTCCTAATACGAGTCATTGTCCTTTTAGTCCAGAAAGCATAGCTTCTCAAAAAGAATGAGGTAATTATGAGGGGAATTATAAACAATTTTCTCTCAGCTGTTAAATGTAGAACATAGGGATTTTTCGAAGCCTTTGAGCAGATAAATTCTTTTATCTTACAAATTGATTTCTGGAAATGTATTTATGTGTAGCCGGAGCATTTGAGCATTCCAATAGTGTGTGTCATCGAGGCACATACTAATTTTCTTTAAATACTATGAAACCAGATCCTTCGAAAGAAGGAGAAGTACTACTTGCAATTAATTACACTCTGGCTAAAATGGAGGTCTTTGCATATTGGATACAATATCTTCAATAGTGTGTGTCATCGAGGCACATACTAATTTTCTTCAAATACTATGAAACCAAAGCCTTTGAAAGAAGGGGAAGTACTACTTGCAATTAATGGAGGTCTTTGCATATTGGATACAATATCTTTTGAGATGTCTTGAAGAATCAAAATAGTTGTTGCATCTTCTAGTAGATTGATAAATTTGTTGATGTTTTTAGTTACGTGTTTCAGAGGAAAGAAGAAATAAAAAAAACGTTCTTTACAATCATTCAGAACTCCATCAAACTTTGTTTCCCGTCATAACCTAGTCGGCCTAGTCAAGTTCTTCATATTTTTCAAAGATTTGGAAACCTCATACATTTGAAGCCATAACTCTTGATCAAACTTCGCAACCTCTGGCATACCACTTTGTCGAGTCAAGGGTTCAATATTTTTTAGAGTTTCTAAAACCTAAAACCTTTTAAGTAAAATATATCCTTGTTCAAGAAGACTAGAGTTTTCTCTGGTGCAAAAATCATAGAGCCGCTTCAATTTTTGAATGACATATTGTCCTACATAATAGAGCTCCATTGCAAAAAAGTATTTTGCTAGCACAAGGAATTTCTGAAAGCTAATCTGTGAAGTGTTTCCGCATCTTTGCAGCAGTTTGACCATACCACCCTTAAGAGAGAAAGCCTCACTATTAAACACGGTACAAAATGTATCATTTTTACTTTTTCTAACACCAAAGTATTCAAGAGCATACTCTAGGTAGAGAATATCTTGCTCTTCTTGTCATTTTTCAAGTCTCGAAATAGAATTCAATGAGGAAAACAACTTATCTTCCCATTCATCCCAAAGATAAGCTAGTGTTTTAGGAGAAATTCTATTTTGTAGCAGCGTTTTGGAATAATAATCCTCACTGAATAAACGCATCCCTTCATGGAGATTAAATGTTTTCAAATCTCAATGAAGATGTGCATCCAAGGCTTTACGAAGAGTAAAAATTTCAAGTCTGATGTTTCTCATCCTCTGTGCAACGATCTTGTGTTCTGTTAATTTAGGAAGAATGTATAACTCATCTGAAAGTATTTCCACTTCTAAACTTATGGACTCGTATACATGGTTTGGTTCTTTTCCTGCTATGTCTTTTACTTTCTCTAACAGTTCAATATTTCCATGGAATTTCTCCAGTGGCCACCCTTTATTACTCTTACTCCACAATGAATTCAATTGGACATGAAATAAAATGGATTTAATTGCTAGCTCATATTTCCCTTCTTTTAATGGCATCTTAGAATAAAGTAATAAGCCGTCTTTCATCTCTGCAATCTATGCAGCCTTACTAATGTTCCATGTTATCGCTTCCACCGCCACAAGTTCATCAAGTTAATCCTTCTTCAAGAGAAAGGATCTAATTAAGTCTATCGATGGAAGGGCCTTGACAAATATCATCATAGATTGAGTGTTTTTTATTCGATGATAATGTATTGCACATTTCTTGAGATACTCAGTTTCAAGATTTAGTAATTCACATCCATGGAATTTTCCACAGTCTGTATTGCACTTGCTTTTCTTCTAGTGTTCAATAAATTCCAATCCTCTCTTGAATAACTGCCCTTTTAAGCATGAATCTAAGCATTTGGAAATACAATTAACTTCTGGCATATGCACTTTCAACATCATCACGATGTTTTGTCAGGGCAAAGCAATATCCAACGTATTCAAGCCGTGTTTCACCAAATTTCTCCAAATATATTGCACATCGAACAAGGATAAGGCCATCAAAACATGCTCATCTGAAGAAAAAAAGGCCATCAGAACATGCGACTATAATATGCGAATGGCAGAGATCAATCAAAAAACAAGATAGATATATAATAGCTATGGGAGTTGGCAGCTTGAACAACGTGTAATAAATTTGCCTTTGTCTTCATTGATATATCACTACTTCCACACATGATTGTATAAGGATATATTTTCTATGAAATAATTACTAAATGAT
Organism: Pinus tabuliformis; assembly: GCA_031772625.1. NCBI lineage: Eukaryota > Viridiplantae > Streptophyta > Pinopsida > Pinales > Pinaceae > Pinus > Pinus tabuliformis. The sequence continues at coordinate 560,898,212 of CM062809.1, read as the reverse complement.
TTATTGGAAAAAGTTCAAAAAAGATTTCATCTGGACCTCTCAGACAACCATTCTTGCATAATTTGTATATCCATGGTTTTTCAAGCGATTCTCCAATATATCAATTTCATAAAGTAGTAGCCACTTTGTTTTCCAGAAGGAAAAAAATTATATATCAGTAATGGTTGTTTTTCTTATATTTTATTTGAATGTTTCCACATACAGTGAATCTCATGCTTGACATAGTTATAACTATGCTTTTCATTAGTCGACTTCATGTGGTGTGAAAATTATGATTATATTTTCAATAATAGATAGTAAATTGAACTACAATTTTTTTTGGGGTTAACGATGGTTGAATTAGTTATAACTAAGATTTTCATTAGTCATATGAATTTTAGGTTTTCATCTTATGTTTGAATAAATATTCTTATTAATGTATCAAGAATAGCACTGGCAACATTGGGTCGAATAGTTGAAAACCTACATACATAAATCTTGGTTTTTTTGTCTGGCAGAAGAACATGTTAAGTGCTGCTTCATCTTCAAGCAAGTACGCAAATTAATTTTTATTTCAATTGCTTCCTAAAATATTCAGTAGCTTAAAGCAGTGTCTCAATAGAGAGTATTTGGTAGTCTTTAAATCTTAGCAGAATAGCCTTGAGCTCAATAAGATCTTAGTTGTTCACCTTAGAGGAAAATAAATAAGCATTTAACAGTGTATAACTCAGAGCCTTGGATTGAATTAGGCGCCCTGGACATCGAAATTTGGTTCAGTCTATGCAGCGATTATTGGATAATTACTCATTCCACAAGGTTTTTTTTTTTTTTTTTTAGGTTTTCAGGTTTTAGGACTGATCCATTCAAATTCATCCAAGGTTTAGCCCATGAATTTGTTTTAATATATCTATTGCAATCCAAAAAACTAAGGCTCTAAGAAAATTTGGCATGTTTGATTTTACTTTTACTTATGAATTTGAAACAAATAAAGTTTTAACCAAATTTCGTGTGTTTGGCTCTACGCACATTCAAACGTTTTTGGTAGATAGAGAAGATAGAAGGGAAAACACAAAAGTATTCTTCTTGTTTCATATGCAGTTCAAATAAACTCAAAATATATGACTTAATGATAAAAAATATCATTTTGGGCAAATTTTCAAATGTTTTTGGTAAATAGAGAAGATAGAAGGGGAAACACAAAAATATTCTTCTTATTTCATATGCAGTTCAAATAAACTCAAAATATGTGACTTAATGATAAAGAATATCATTTTGGGCAAATTTTCGTATTTAAAATGTCTTAGGGTTCAGAGTTCCCTAGCCTAGAATGATCGAAATCCACCCTCATTAATTCAAGCTAGGCATATTGAAAGCTAGAATAAGTAAGTGGACCAGGTGGGGAAACGATAATGGAATGGTTGTGAGAGTCCCCAAATTGTCAAATCGGGCTGCAACAAGGCCCCAACGCAAAGTATTTTATCGTCTCCAAGACAATTGACATCATTCCTACAAAATAGGGCTTATAGATGAAAGCTCCTGCTTCATCTGCTCATCAAAGTTGGTGAAAGTATGGGTCACTTTAGCGTAGAAAGAATCAATGTTCTAAACATGTTGCTGAGACTTTGAAATAGTGTGATGTGTGGACAGGAAGAGGCTTCATTTTATAAGTTGTGTGAACAGATTCAATAGCCAGTTATTTGGACTCTAACAATTCTATATACTTGTAGTGCAGATATTTGATTCCTTTGCTCTCCCCTATGGTTGTTCATTCTTTAGACTCTAACAAGTCTATGTAGCGTATATATTTGATTCCCTTGCTCTTCCCTACAGTTTTTTTTTCTTTGGACTCTAACAAATCTATGTTGTTTTTTCTTTGGACTCTAACAAATCTATATACTTGTAGAGTAGATATTTGATTCCCTTGCTCTTTCCTATGGTTGTTTGGTATGGGTTCAATTCATAGGTCATGTACAGGTCTAGAATACTATCTTGATAAGCTAGGTTCACATCTTCATACGTAGAAACAAGCCCCCTTGAATCTAAGTAAATCACCCTTGAATCTAAGTAAATCATCTACTCGAGGCAGGGACTTGCTGCCCTGCAGCTCCCCTTGTTTTATATACAATTTGAAAACATTCATCTATTAAAATTGTTGGAAGTTATGAAAATGTACAATGATCACACATATCATATAGTTACAAATTGATAATTATGTTTATAAATGTGTTTTTTTTGTGTTTCACAGATTTTGGATATCAATAACAATTATGTCTATATGATTCCAACATTCATAAAATATTTCAAAATAATTTTAGTAGTTATTATATATGAAAAGTTGAGATCTATGTCAAAAATATTTATGGTTTTTTGTGATTTTTAATTATTTTGAATAATTAAAAAAAAATTGTATAAATGAATTAATTTAAATAATTAAATTTTTTATATATATATATATATATATAAATGAATGTTATATGAACATGAGTTAATTTTAGACAAAATGGTATTATTAAATGATTATATTGATCCACTTTTTAGTAAAAAAATGTATTACAAAATAATTTTTATGGTTAAAAATCTTATTCAATATTTTTTACAAGTATATATATTTAATTAATATGTTAATTTATTTTATAAATAACAATAATAAATATTTAAATAAAAATATTATTTGATTATTTTTATAACATTTTCAATTTTAATGCCATAAAATGTATAGGAAAAATATTCTTTTAAATAATGTTTATCCATATTTATTGAATATATATATATATATAAATAAATATAAAGGGTTAGTTTATAATATTAATTTTTTTATGTTAATTGAAATTTATTTACTTAATTAATAATTGTAATTAAATTAAAAACTGATATTAAAATTTTATACCAAAACTCTAATATTTAAATCTACTCATTATAAAATCTAATTATTACTTATAAAAATTGAACTCAAGATCTCTGGTTCAATGAGTCTTCCTTCTAGGACCATCCACTTAAGCTACCCCAAACAGACTAATATATACTTAATATTAATTATATTTATTAATATAATTATATAAACCAATAATAATAATCACAAACATCTCATGCACAAATCCACTTAAGCCACCCCAAACAGTCTAATATATATTTAATATTAATTTAATTAACTCGGTGAAAGAGTTAAACATGTACTTTATATATTCTTCGCATATATTCTTCGGTGAAAGAGTTCTGAGGCTCGGTGAAAGAGTTAAAAACATACTCTATATATTCTTCGCATATATTCTTCAGTGAAAGAGTTCTAAGGCTCAGTGAAAGAGTTAAACACGTACTCTATATATACTTCGGTGAAAGAGTTCTGAGGCTCGATGAAAGAGTTAAACACGTACTTTATATATTCTTTGCATATATTCTTCGGTGAAAGAGTTCTGAGGCTCGGTGAAAGAGTTAAAAACGTACTCTATATATTCTTTGCATATATTCTTCGGTCTGTGGGCTGCGGTGGGCATGAGCGATCTGCAGTCAAGTTTGCTGATATCAAGTGCACACATTCCTTATCTTTTTCTTTTTCTAATACATATTTGCTCATATAATTTCAGGTATGAATATTTCACCACAGTTACCAAAGATTACCAAGGGCAGACCTAGCACAGTTACTCTACAAGGCCTTTATGAATATGTAGAGTCTTTAGAGAAACATAGAGAAGAAAGAGAAGCCAAGCTACAAAAAGAGTTAGAAGCCATGCTAGAAAATAAATTTGCATCTCTTGAAGACATGATCCAAAAACAAATAGAAAATAAAATAGAACTACTGGAGAATAAAATGGAGGCAATGGAGACTAGATTGCAGGTTATAGAAAAACAAATCCAAGATACTAACCAACCATCCTAGCAAGGAGATGCTGATACTTTAGAGAGTCTTAAAATGAAAGACATGATTAAAGAACTAGAAGAAAAAGTTAATAGCCACCTCACCCCAAATAATGTAGTAGATAAGTTAGATATCAAACCAATTAAAGATGAAATGAACAAATTAATAGAATTAGACCACGAACGTAACAAAAGGGCCTTGAACCTTATAATCTTCGGTTTAAAAGAGGAAGTAGATGAGGATACTTTAGCCTTAGCCCAGACAGAATTACATAATAGATTACAATTTGAAACAATGTGTCTCACAGAAGCAACAAGGTTGGGGAAATTAACAGAGAATAAAGGAAGACTAATCCGCATAAAGGTGAGCTCCACTAATCATAAGTACGACATACTTAGTAAAACCTCAAGTCTAAAAGGAATGGGAATATTCATAAATGAAGATCTCATTCCAGAAGATCAAACAGAATTAAGAAAGGAGGTTCAAAAGGTAAAAGAAGCTAGAAAGGAAGGAAAATGAGCAATAATCAGAAATAGAAAAGCCTTTATTCGAGATAGAAACCAAAAATATAGTAATCAATAGCAATTAAACATGCTCCAGATCCTTTCTTAGAACTGTCGGGGCTTCCCATGGAACAAAGGCCCCAAGCTAAGTTGGATTTCAAATGATGCTGATATTATTTTGCTTGTTGAAACTTGGGAGCACAAAGAATCTAAGGTCCCTAACATAGATGGCCTTACGCTATGGTCTACCTAGAACAAGCGATCCTCCCATAGAGGCATTGGGGAAATAGCTTGTTACATTAAGAAAAACATCTCCCCCCATGCTAGGATTTATAAAAATGAGCCTCACAACCAATATAGTTGGATAGAGATCAAAGACACTAATAATAAGAAGTCCTACATAGCAATATGTTATTTCCCCCCATCAATTCTAACTTCTATAAGAAGAAGAATCTAGATAAAACTAACCCTTACAATGGTTTAGAGAATGATATTTCTAGCCTAAGGAATGATGGTGATATCCTTTTAATAGGTGACTTTAATGCTCAAACTTCAAACAACTGAGCTATTATTCTAATCAATCATTCCAACCCTAGTCCTCTTTGGTTAGACGGAGACCCTACTCTGGCTAGTAGGTACAAAAGGAGCTCTGAAGACCTCGGGGAAAATTTGTTTGGGTTGGAGCTAGTCAAGCTCTGTAGTGCTCAGGATCTCATAATTTGCAACGGTCTAAAGAAGTGGCCCAATTCCAGCAAGATGACCTACATCCATGCACTTGGTAGCATCGTGGTAGACTACGTTATTTCCGATCTCCCATTATACAACGAAATAATAAATTTTGACATCTTAAACGACCACGAACCTAACTCTGATCATAGGCCTTTACTTATAACTCTCATTTTTGTCATGCATAGAGTTCCCACAGAAAATAATACTTACAGCCAAAAGAACTTAATATTTGATAGAAATAAAAATGATCTCTTTCTAAATGAATTAAAAACTAATTTGCTTCCTTGATCTAGAATAGACAACATAGAAGATCTCTATCAGAATTTTACCACAACCCTCTCATATTCTATTAACAAGTTCTCAATTGAAGTTTCAAATAATAAAAGAAATAGCAAAACCAATCCATGGTATGACAAAGATTGTAAAAGTGCGAGGAAAGCAATTAAGGAAGCTGTTGATGAATCTTTTAAAATGGACAGGATAAAAATATACAAAGCCCTAACTAAAAGGAAAAAGAGGCAGTACATTCGTCAAAGATAGGAGAATCTCTTACACCTCTCTAAGGTAGCTCCTAAGAAATTTGGAGGCAGATTCTAACTAGGAAGACTAAATATAATAATAAAATTGCTCTTCACGATTGGAATTCCTATCTTAAAAAGCTTTATGAATCTCCAAATGTCATGGATAATTTGGAAACCTTGCTCACAACGAAAGAAGTTTTCTCTTTAGAAGACATTAAGTTTGGGGTTAATTGCCTCACTGATGGGAAAGCTAAGGACATTGAAGGTTACCAGGCGGAAATCTTAAAAATCGGAGGTCCTGTCCTCATCCCCCACATCCACAAGCTTTTCAATCAAGCAGTCAAGCAAGGGGTCCCTAAACCTTGGACTAGGAGCCTCATTATCCCTATTTTTAAAAGTGGGGATACAAATAACCCCTCTAATTATTAGACAATTATGATCATCCCTCTCTTAGCCAAGTTATATGGTAGTATTTTGGAAAAGAAGTTAAGCATATGGCTTGAAAGTGAAGGTAAGTGGGCTAAAGGCCAAGCAGGTTTCAGAAGGCATCACTCAACAATAGACCACCTCGTTACGCTTAGGATCATTGCGGAGGAATGTCGTAATGATAAATCCAATTTATTTTGTTGCTTTGTGGACTTTAAAAAGGCTTTCGATACGGTTCCTAGATACAACCTTTGGAATAGATTAGAAGAGCTAAAGGTTCCTCTCGAGTTGAGAGCTGCCGCTATAAGGTTATACGAGAATGTAATTGCCAAGCTAAAGAGCAATGAGGGGTGGTTGAAAGATATTAAGTGTAACATCAGAGATAAACAAGGTTGCCCCCTCTCCCCTACCCTATTTGGCATTTACATCGATAAGCTCGAAGGATATTTAGAGGAAGCAGGATGTGATGGCACGATCTTAGTTGGGATAGTAGTTATCCTTCTTCTCTATGCTAACGATATTGTTTTTTTGGCAAGGTGCCCATCTGATCTTGATAGGCAACTCAGGCTTCTTAAGGATTTCGGCTCTACCATGCATATGACTATTAACACTGACAAAACAAAAGTTATGATTATCAAATCCAAGAAGGAAACTTACGCTAATTTTATGTATGACAATAATAACTTGGAGGAAGTGTATTCTTACAAGTACCTAGGAATTGATATTCATCATAAGCTCAACTGGAACCATAGCATTGAGAAAAGGATTAATGGGGGGTGGAAAGCTTATTTTGGTCTTGAAAATAATTGTAAAATAGCAAACCTCGTAATGTGGGACAAAAATAAGTTCCTCTTTGAACCTTTAGTCACTCCTGTTATCTTATATGGCTGTGAGGTTTGGGGTTGCAGCATCTCCAGAGAATCATAGAGAAAGATTGAGCAAATCTAGAAGCGTTTTATAACTTATAACCTAAAAATTAAAAGTAATACACCCTATCCTATTCTCCTTATAGAAGCAAGTCTTTACCCTATTGAGAGCCTAGCTATGATTAGGTTTCTGTTGTCAAGCACAAACTTAATAACGTAGACGATCATAGACTTCCTAAGCTAGCTTTAAATTCCAACGAAAACCACCTAAGGCTCAATCGGGGGTGGCATAAAGACACAAGGGCCTGGTTAAACTATTAGGAGATCAACGAGAATGATGCATTGGAAAACATAAATAACATTAAAGATATTGTTACTTCTAAGTTCAAAGAAAAAATGTGGTGTGAGAAAGATTTAGCGTCTAAAAGAAAATTAAGTTATTATAAGAAGGTCATCAACCCCACCCTAGAAGATCAAAAGTATCTCTCTATTTTAACTAGCTCAAAGAATAAAATTAATATAGCAAAGATTAGAACGAATTCTCATGAGCTCCATAGTGAAACAAGTCGTTGGGCAGTTCCTAAAACGCCATGGATGGAAAGGATCTACCATATATGTGAGAATAGGAACATCGAGGATGAAAACCACTTCCTCTTAGAGTGCCGCGCTTACAACCACATTAGATCTCAGTTTCACAATCTTTGTTACAATACTGACCTTCCTAGCCTTTTACAATGTCAAAATTATAGTGAGCTCGGGAGGCTTCTCTCCAAGATTTTTGAGCATAAGAATAAAATCTTAAATCAAAATAAATAATTTGTTTCTTTAGGTCCGATAGACCAATTTTTGGTCTCAGCGGAGTTAACCATCATCATCATCATCATCATCAACCAATAATAATAATCACAAACATCTCATGCACAAATTTTACCTGAAATGTTCATTTCAGCTATCTTTTAAGACAACTCCATTATTTAAGGTAATTTCAATATTTAAAGTGAGATTGAAGACAAAGGTCGCCATAGATATGGATAAACTCATCATACCGTGAGCGGATGTGAGAAGTAGATCATAATTTTCTATTGCGTGAAACAAGTTTAACAATGCAACGACCCTCCCAAATTGTTTTTTTAAGCATAGCAAAATTTACTATCTAATAATTAAAATTGTGAGAAACAAAGTAAGATATAATATTTTTAATAATATTTAACTTTAATTTTATGAAAATTATAATATTCTTTTTAGTAATAATTTAATATTTAATTAATAAATAATTACTATGATAAGTTTTTTTATTAAAATCGAGTAAATTCATTTATTTTTTTATTATAATTATGACTTTAATATTATTAATAATATTTAATTTTAATTTTATGAAAATTATAAATATTATTTTTAGTGATAATTTATTATTTAATTAATAAGTAATTACCGTGATAAGTGTTTCTATTAAAATTGGGTAAATTCATTTATTTTTAAATTACAAATTATACTTATGACTTTAAGAATAAAATATGTGCGCATATTTTAAATGGAAATTCTCAACAATGTTGGCATATTTTTACCAAATTATCATTTGTGCTTATGGTTTATCTCCACTTAATACATATATAATTATTAAGGAAAAGTCATAAAATATGTGCGCATATTTTAAATGGAAATTCTCAACAATGTTGGCATATTTTTACCAAATTATCATTTGTGCTTATGGTTTATCTCCACTTAATACATATATAATTATTAAGGAAAATGTGAAATGTGACTGGGAAATTAATGTCATTAATTTCTATGGATAGTACAGACATAATAAATCAAATAATTTGTTATATAACCTAATCACCAAAAGTATGACAGAGGTGTTCATGCTAACAATATCGTTGTATGTTATTTTGTTTCGATCCATACTAGCATTTATTTAGAGCACGTAATAACAATGTTGGTAATATAGAATGGATGAAAGTTGGGTTGAATATGAAAAAATATAGATCGAAAAAGATTTTTTTTAAATAAAAATTGAAAATCAAATGCTACCTCGATGGAAATTTAGATAATTTGAATAATTAAATTCATTTTTTTTTTCTAAAACCTATTTAATGATATTATTAAGATGTATTTAGTGATATTATTAAAATGTTTGAGGTGATAGGTCTGTGCATATCACTGGAGAGATCGTATGCATAGGATTGGAGAGGGATCACTATGATCCATCGCATAGAGGCTCATGATATTTCTCACTTAGTTTTGTGATACCAAACATTAAGGGTGAATGTCAAAGGTGAGTGGTAAAGTTTATGATCTTTTAATTTGCATGGACAACACAAGGTATTACAGGACGGAGTGACGAGCTGTTGCGAACATCAATAGGACCTTTAATCTAAAATTGAAATTTAAATGGTGTCCCCAGCCTGGTGGTTTGGATTATAACAACGAAGAACAGTGCTGAGATTTAAATATATATATATAGTTGTAGAAGTAGGGCTTGTCTAACAATGAAAGTTGGTTGTTAAATTGGTCCTATTACATTTCGAATTTGATTCACATTTATCAGCGAGAGCTAATGCTTATCCTAATACGGATAATCCCGACTAATATGGAGAATCTCGAGGTTGATCCATTATAATGATATACAAGATGAATATGGAGAAGCCCCAAGTTGATCTATTATAATGATAAAAGGAGTTTTTTTATTATAATGGTCAAATTAAGTTTAAAAAAATTTAAATTTAAAAAAATAGAATAAAATTAATAATTAATAATTATTTAGTTAAAATAAAGTTGAGATAAAATAGTAAATCTATGGATGGATATTTTTGGGCTCTAGGTTTTCACAAACCATGGTTTTTTGCAAGTTATTTTTCATTAATGTATCTATCTAAAGGTGATTGTAGTAAAATCTTTTAAATAAATAAAAAGTAAATCATAATTTCACCATAAATATCATAATCCTAAGCAATTTTCATATTCGATTTGGCAAACAAAACCACTCAATAAAGGCAAACCCTGGAAGAAGAATTCAAAGATTAAAAAAAAAAGATACAGTGCATTTTCTTTATATTTTTTATATTTATTTTTATAAAATCCATATTAAAGGCACACCCTACGAAGAAGAATTCAAAGATTACAAAAAAATAAAATTGAGTGCATTTTATATATTTTTTTATTTTGTTTATTTTTTGTTTATAAAATCCGTTTAAAATTTATTTGGGTTCCTCAGTTGTTCATAACAAGTTAGTTTAGATACAATTGTTATTGAGTTTAATTTACGAGATCAAATGATAACAAAAAATCAACTAGCATAGCTCTCGATTTCTTATTAAATTTTACAATATAGCATATGAGCTTATTATGTTTTACAGTCCTGAGCTTATATATATCCAACCAGCCTAGATCCATCTTAACTTGGATATATATCCAACCAGCCTAGATCCATCTTAACTTGGATCTATTAAGCATCTAGAGAGATCAAATATCTAGGAGTGCAAACCTTTGCTCAAGTTGAGATGTACTTCTAATGCCTAATAAATCCAGAGTTAAGATGTATCTAAACTAGTTAATACAATATACATTGCGATGCATGATGCTTTATAGTAATTATCAATTTAAGATCGTTATCTTGATTTCTCATTCATTTTTAAGTTAACATGTTTAGAGCTTAATATTTGAAATGATAACTTATAAAATTTTACTTTGATTCAAAATTAAGTGAAATATTCACTAAATAGAAAGTTTATTTACACACAAACATTACTCTACATACACTGAACTAAACTTTTGATACCATTCTGTAAAGCTTCTCAAAATTTTAATATTAAATTATAGTATTAATAATATTAATAACTTTATCAATAATGACATTATCAAATGTTGTTATTAATATTTAAAGATAATATTATTATATGTAATAATTTATCTTATTTTAATATAATAATATGGTGAACAATATTAATGTAACTATTAATATTATTTTTTTTAATTATGTTGTTTTCAAAATGTTTTCCATCGTAGTGAGGTGTCATTTGATTGTTGGGACTTTGTCCTTATTTATCCTAAATTATATTGTTTTTGAAAAAGTCTTTGGAACTCGAAAGTTTCTCTAGTAATTGTTTTCCTATCGTGTCTAAGGTCCCACTTATTTTCCATTGTGTTTAAGGTCCCACTGCCCTCAGAGAATCTTTCTAAGTTTCATCCTTCAAGGTCCCACTGCCATCAAGAATCCTTTTAATTTCCATCATTCAAGGTCTTACTCTAACAAAGCATCTATCTAATCTTTTAATTAGATAAGTATAATATATCTCAATCATATATCTGCTAGTTGGTAATTTAAAACCCATGTCCAAATTAATTGACCCAAGTCTTGCATATCATAGTTATTATGAACTCTAAATATTTTGAATATCCCAGTTATTAGTCCCTGCCTTCGGCACAACAGGGACTCTAGCTCTAGCGATCAGTAGAGCATTTACTTGCCATTAATTTTTTATTTGACCAAACATTTTCCATGCATACCAAAATTTAAGCAAAATTTCTTGTGGCAATTTTGTTTCACCGAAATTTTAACCAAAGTTTTCAATTCGACCTCTTATTGGAAACTTCACGTAGTTCAAGGCAACTTTAGATAGATAATTTTTTATTTATCCAAAGTCTTAAATGAAGGTACTTTGGATATCCGATGATTCACTAGTTTAAATCATACATGCATAATCATACTCTTATAAAACGTTTAATAGATTTCATGTTCATACTCTTATACAAAGTTTGATGTAATTCATGTAATGTTGACACTTGTTGCATTCCATTATTTGTTGATGCCGGTTATCATCCACATGTACCTTTTCCCTATATCATTCCACCATCCTTGTCTTCCTACAGAAACAATTCTTTCTTTGTCTTCTCACAGAAACAATTCATTCACCTCGTGTATTTTTCTCTTCTTGCAGAAATAATTCATTCAGAAGGAGGAACTAAAATTTTCGAAGATTGGTATTCAACCTCAAGAATGAGAGGTGCAAACCCTTACCAGAAGCGGCCACAGAAAATTTGGCAAGAGGTTGCAATGACCTGGAACGAATGGATTCAGGAATACCCTAATTCAATATGGAATGGAATAGGTTCATGATTGACTCCACGAAACAATACATTTTTTCTTCCTCACGGATTCATAAAACATCTCTTGGTAAACAAGCCTTAGCATGATGGTATGTTTCGCTTAGACATGAATGGTCCGCTACAAGTTAATCAACCTGCTATTAGGAGATTCAAACTTAGAATATGTACATGTCTAGGGTTCTTCCCCATTTAGGGTTATCCCTCGCAAGTTCATCCCAATAGTTGGGTATTACCAGTACCCTTTCCCTTCAACTCAGGAAAGCATTACCATTATATCATCTTTCAATGAGGCTAGAGACCACTATCTATATCCTTTCAATTTGGATAGCACTAGTATTATCTTCTCTCTTTAGTTTCTAGCAAAGCACTGGCAACAACAAGTAGAGAAGGTCTAGGCACATGCAGAGAAGGTACGGTGGCAGGTACTTCAACAGAGATTTTATACAATAATCTATACAATAGTCGTCATTATAGAAACAACAATATGAAAATTTTCACAAAGGTTGTAATATTATAGAAAACCTAACCAAATGCGCAAGACTGCAATATTGCAGAAAGTAATAGAAGACTAAAAGTTGCGGCAGAAAAGATGGAAAAAGGCTTCAACTGAAATAGTTCCATGCACTTGTGCATCATGAAATTGAGTCTTTTTTTTTTTCATCAATTGAAATAGTGACATGGACTTGTGTATCATATCTTTCAGCCATCATCTTATTATTTTTCCCATAAGTTTGTTTTTGTTAAGTTAACAATCTTACAAATCTACAAGAAATTAAAATTTGAAGGGTTATAGTCTCCAAAAAATTTATGATCAATTTGTTAATCGTTGGAGGGATAGTTTTCATTCTTTTATCATAAATTTGTATAAGGATAATTGGTACATGTTTAGGGACAATTTTCATTCTTTTATCATAAAGAGATGTAAAAATAAAAAGATGCAACAATAATTAGTAAAAAAAATTGTATCACTAGAAGTATAACTAGCTCACCTTTGTTCATTCTGAAATCACCCCAGCGTTCTAGTTCTTCTGACATTCTAACCTACATACTCATTAGTCTCCTCGGCAGAGCCATCATGTTGTCCCAATTACTTTTCTCTAATTGAAGTGTATTTCTATGCATTGAATGAAGGGTTGAATACACTATTGTTATTTACACTCTAGCTAATTGCAAATAAATATACTAGCAACAGGGGAGGGATAGGCTGTGAGCTAAAAATGGAAAAGCAAGTTATTGAGTAAAATTGGTTGCCATCAAATTTTCTCCATCTCCCTTGCTTCCGTGCTAAGGAAAGTGCACTCCATGTAAATTTTATATATTATAATTGACCATCATTTTATTTCAATGTAAACATAATTTTCCTTATGTCCTTTTCTTTGCTTCCGTGGTGAGTCAAGTGTAGTCCATGAAAATTTTCTATATTACAACTCACCATCATTTTATTTGTATGTAAACATAACAAAGTAATAATACAACGCATAATTCCATCTGGGACCCACCATAAAGGGCATGTGTCTCACCATTTAATTCTCTGGAACATACCATGCATTTCATTCTCTGGAACATACCATGGGACATCTCAAAATGTTTCCCTCCTTACCCTGAAGCTTGTGCATTCCTCCATTGAGCCATGCTCTACAACTAATTATCATGTGTTTCTTAGTTTTTTTTGAACTATCTCATTGCTTCTACATATAGGATTGTGTTGGTGGGGTAGTCCGAGTCTTGAATATTTCATCCATGGCTTTGCTTGCTACGTTAAAATCTTCCTAGGTGCTACCGCTTGTGTAGATCTGATTGGTGGATGAAGATGGTAACAGAGGGAGGAAGGAAGAGACATGAACCAAAAAAATCAACGATAATGAACAACCATCATCCTTATTTAAGTCATTACTCTAGTTACCCAATTATTCTTGAAGTTCTCCTTTGTTATTGCTCTTTTACTGAATATAGGTTTTCAACTAGCACTTCTCAAACACTCAATGAACTAATCAAATCAAACCTCTTCAACCTGCTACATATTTATCCTTTGTAGAACCATTTTATTTATTTATTTATACAGTGAAATTTACAAGATTTTGTGTTCTTTTCTTTCAGCAATTCGACTTAGTGTGCACATTACCATAGGGGTTATGCTTTGAAGTGACATTTTATTTTATTTATATGATAATTTTTTCTGAGTTATGACAATTTGCGGAGTGTGCCAAAACTATGTTCAAACCAGAATATTTGACCATGATTAATATTTCTAGGTATTTGTGTCTCTATTTGGTTATATATGATGTGCCTTCCCTTGAGGCTTCGGTTGGCAGTAGATGGAAACACACAACTAAAGCCAACTTTGTCATGTGGCCACTCCCACTATATTTAATCTGTTTTTGAAACTTTAGCCTCCCTTTCTGAGCACCAAGTTGTGCAAGGAGACCAACTGAGTCCTCTTGAACTAAGGGGGTCCCTATTACATTATATTCTCTTGACTACAACATTGGTGAAATCATTACAAGGTTTCTATTCTGTTGTGGTATTTATCATTGTGATTTGGGTGGGTATCCCTTGAAAAGCAGACAAGACTCATGTGTTATGTGTGATAGGACTTCCAATGCCTACACAATTCCTCACCTCATCCCCATGCAATCCATTAATTTTGTGTTCGGGTTTATTCATTAACTTCTCAACAATTGGTTTTAGGAATATTTTTGTATTTGTAATTGGGTCCATAACAAACAACACACATTGTCAAAATTGCTCCTTATACTGTTCAAATACAACTCTAGAAGCTTCAGTGGAATAAAAAATATGCTAATGCTATAAGGAATAATAATTGTTCATGGAATACCAATTTATTTAATTTTTAGAGGGCATCTAAAATTGTTTAAAAAAAAAACAAATTTAATTCATTAAGAAATTGTTGTTTCCTTGTTGTAGTCCTTAATATGAATAGTCATACAATGCTTGTAGGTGTTGGATGGTCGAAAGGGACCCCTATTGACTAATTATGCCATATCACAATTAGGTAAGACATCATTAATGGTTACTACGGGATCAAAACTCTGTAGTAGGTATGTTGTTTTACTAAATTATTTTCACTTTGCACCTTCAGAAAAATATCTGTATGAATTCTATGATTTTCTTTTATTTATCTAATTTGTAATTTATAAACATTTAAAACATTGTTACAGAATCCTCTTAATGTGTATGTACATGGCTTCTTTTGCAGTAGTTTACTTAACAATAAATTGTTTTGGAAGCCATGAAAACATTATTGCTATAGAGGACTGACCCTATTTGTCTTTCTGTTTAAAACCTATTAGTCTCGAAAAGGGGGAGAAGATATGAAAACAATAAAATACTGATAAAAATGAAACTCCCTCTATCTTCCTCCCATTGAACGTCCAACACGCCAACGAATGTAGAGTTGTCTACCAAGAGAGAGAGAGTTATTTATGGTTAAATATATTGTTTTTTGTTGATGAAGTCAAAGGATGAGCCCACTTAGGCAATCAAAGATCGTTTTTCACTGTTGGAAGACAACCCATTAACCAAAGGCAAAGAAGATGAAAGGTGAGAATCATGGTGATTTTTTAACACTTAGATGGCGATAGTAAACAACATGGATAATGTGTGCACCAATTCCTTGATCTTGTAGCTGGTGCCTTCAGCTCAGAGTTATATCTCATATTCTTGAAAAATATCTCAATGGACATCAACATTGTTGCTGATCACATACTCAAGCATCTTAGCATGGGCAAGATAGGCAACATTAATCTATCAAAACTGTCTACACAACCTTGGAGCATATATGCCTACTATCATGAAAACCCACTAAACAATGATCCAATTTGAGAAGAGACTGAAGGAAAAATATGTTGATATGGACACTTCAAGTCCCATGAGACTCCAAGCAAGGTTGAACTTTAGAATCTATGCCCCTTTTCATGAATAATTTGCAAACTTGTCTAGTTAATTTGACTTGTTTCACAGTATTATAATTTACTCAATCCACAGTAAATCAGATATTAGTGTTAATGTAGGTCACTCCTTTTTGGAAACTCAGTGCATGGAATGGAAATATGAAATCGTACTATCCATAAAACTCTATAGAACTAATTTTGCTGTTATCTTTTGTTCACTGGGATATCATTGCAAAACTTATCAGAGGTCTGCAAAGTTACCTAGAACTGAATCTGATATGAACGTATATTGTCATACTTATATCAAAGGGCTAAGTATACCTTTGATTATGATATTCTATACTAGTTTTCCTCAGCATGTAATATAATCACAAATCATTTATTTACCCCTAAAGAATGTTAGACTAAATTAAATATCTTATATTAAAGAATAGTTATATTTGGAAGTCTATTAAATACCATATTTTATTTTGCTTTAAACGTGAATATCATAAGTGAACCTAACTGCAATGGTTAAACAAATTTAGTTTTGGATATAGATATAATCGCAAAAGAAAAATCAAGATGTATTAATGAATGAATAAGTGAGATTCGAGGCTTGTTTGCAGTTACATCTAATCAAATCCTTATTTTTCTTTGGTCATTGCATTTTCATAGGTGTCATCTTTGTTTCTTAATTTGCAAATGAGTATTCATTGAAATATTATGTTTTGGATCTTTCTCCTCTCTCTTTTGAATGAACTGTCTCAATGTTAAATGGTTTAAATTTTTCTATATTTCATCTAAAATATTCTTCCACAAAGCACGTACTTGCTCTATTAAACTCTAAATTAAATGGACTTCATGGATGAGATAGGTAAGACTCAACAAGTGCTTCTTAAAGCCTTACTAATGGTTGTCGTTACTAATTATATGTTTATAGGGCTTTCTAATTTCTCAAGACCTCCTTTTGGGAGGCAATTAAAATGAGAATAGTTTCGTGATGAACTTAAAGGTTTGGAGTTCAATACATGTAGTTTGACTTGTCCAATCTTATTGTAGGATCAAATACTATGTCCAATTTTTTTATATCTTATATGATTTTTTATATAGGTGAAATTGTAAGGCTTAATTAGCCAATACATGAAACTCACTTTTAATCCAAGAAACAAGAGATACATTTAAAACGGTAGGCTTGATCCCTCTAAATTACATCATTTAAAACTAAAGACGATCTTCCTAAATTACATCATTTTATTCCAATTTGAAGTATAATCACCCAAAACTTAGAGATGTATCAATTCCAATGCATGGCTACTTATGTTAAACATTCATCTATTTTCTTTCCGTCTTTCGAACCTTCCGTTAAATCATTTATTTTCTTGGAAAATTTAGACAGAATTATCTAACGATAGGGACGACCGCTGCATAAGTCCTTGTTATTGTTACATTTCTTCGAGAATCCGTGATAACCAGGATATTAACAAATTGAGCGAAAATTTATGGAACACGCGTCAATAATCAATATATCACGGTTATGTATTTTAGTCAATAATGTGATTGAGCTATATTTTATTAATTATATTATTATTATAGTGGGCGAAAGATAGATATTAGTTTAGATTTATTGGGATATATTTTATTAGTTATATTATTATTATAGTAGGTGAAAGATAATTATTAGTATAGATTTATTTTTAATACGGATCTAATATGAGCTGAGAGTGATCAAATTTCTTCACGTGCAAATTTCTTTTAAAAGTGTATCTCTCCTCTCATAATTCTCTTTTTATATATAATTTTTCATTGTTTAAATTGTATTCTATTTTTTCTTATTATTAATATTTTTAAATATTGCATATTAATTTTATATTAAGAATTACTTGATATTTTTTATTTTTTATTTTTATTTTTAACTTTCAATTATTTCTTTCCTTTCATCATTGAATATTTTATTATATAGAACATTAAAATGATTACTTTCAATGTTTTTTTTTCTATATATAGATATCTATGAAGTTGATATAGACATAAATTACTTAACAGAGAATAGTTTATTTAAATCTTGTGTTGAACTATTTTTTAAAAATTTAAAGTTTAAACATCACCTTAACACATTTTTTTACTTCTAATTACTTTACATGAAATTATATTACCTCATATGGACAAGAGGACAATTGTCAACTCCATGTTGAGCAGGGACGAAATTACACATTGCTCTCATAATAGGCTGTAGAATAAGCTTGCCGGCTCAATATTTTATATGATTTATATTATTAATAAAGTATACAAAAAATTGCCTCAAAAAGTAAGAAAGATAGGTTTATAAGGTTGTTAAATCTCAATATCAATATGAGTATTTTACATACAATTTGAAAGCATACCTTCATGAATGTTGTTAGGAGGCTATGAAAATGTATGATTATTACAAATATCATGTGTAATTAATTGATAATTATGTTGATAGATGTGTTTATTTTTTCTATGCAGTTCATAGATCTTGAAGATCCATGATTGGTATGTGTACATAATTTCAAGTTTCATGGAATCTTTTAGAATAGTCTTAGTAGTAGTCATATATCAAATGTTGAGATTTATGTAAAAAATAATTTTGTTTTTTTTGTTTCAAATTAAATTGAATGATTAAAGAAACAAACGTATCTCATATGAACATTTTAGAAAAATGGTATTACTAAGCAATTATATTGTCCCATGTTTTTGTAAAAAAACCCATTACATTTTAAGAATAATTTTCATGGTTAAAAACCTTATTACATGATTTTTTACATATATATATACTTAATTAATATATTATTTTTTTATAATTAATAATAATAAATATTTGAAACACAATTATAATTTAATAAAATTTATAATATTTTTTAATTTTAATAATGTAAAATATATAGGAAATAAGTGTTTTTAAGTAATGTTTATCCATATTTACAAACCATTTAAATATTATTAAAGATATTATACATATGTAATTAATAGATAATAATAGTGATCAGGTTTATAATATTGGATTTAGTATTAGGGTTTATAATATGAGATTTAATATTAGGTTTAATATGATCATATATTATATTAATATTAATATTAAATCTCTACTATACACTTAATAATTATTAGTGTGTTTAATACATAGTTATGTGATTGTGTATATGCTTGATATACATTTCTCAACATGTACCAACCACATGTACTAATGTAATTGAGTTAATAATAGTAATTTCATTTCTATTATCTCTTAAGACAACTTCACTATACAATATTAATTCATTAAGGCGGTTGAAGACGAAGGAAGTCATAGATATGAATAAAATCATTATAACATGAGAGGATGTCACCAGAAGTGGATCACAAGTTTTTATTATGTGATGCATGTTTAACAATGTGATGACCCTCTATTAAATGTTTTTTTCAGGTATGGTGAAATATATTATAATCTATGTGTTAATTTAATAGTCAATAGTAATAAGGATTAGTAGATCAACTGCTTCTACTGAGTAATCAAAATTTTTACAGAGGATTTTTTTATGCAAGCACTATTCTCTCAACGTCACTCTAACCAGATTTGTTGGCTAGGAGAGATAAACAAAAACTACCAATTCTATACCAAAACTGTAAACACGTCCATCCACAGTATACATCTAGATTCCAAGAAACATAGAGAATACATATAAAACCAACCATTATTACTATTCATGAGGAGGGCCAAATCTTACGAACATTAGATCTAGCCTTTTATGGAAACATCTATGGCTTGAATGGATGGAGGTCATTTTATCCACAATATCCCGTATGAGGGACATGTGTAAGTATATCACATCCTCAAAACATAATAAAAATAATTTTAACTAATGTCAACAAAAAAACAAAAATTAAATAACCATATTTAAATAGCTACACTCATTCTACAATCCAGTTTCTACAATCCAGTATTTACTTTCATTCGACTTGGTTCTTTGATATTTCACTTTCATTCTTGAAGTAATAAATAAAATATTTCCATGTCTATCTTAAATAATATGTTATTATATAACTTTGTAGAGATAAAGTATATATATATATATATATATATATATATATATATATATATATATATATATATATATATAACTTAAAAAATTCTATCAATTGTTTGAATATCGAAAAGAAAAAGTAAGTAAAGGTACAATAATGCAGTTACTTTTTAATAAGAGGAAATTGTGTAACTCAATTAATTTTTAATATAAAATATTGAAAATGATAAAATATTCAAAAATACAATATATAAATTGAAAAATTACCACTGTAGATCTATCTTAATCACGTATTTGGCAAGCACTAGAACAGATTAAATCTCTTGATGTGTAAATCTTTTCTCAATTTTGAAATTTGATCCCACCCCACTTCCTCCTTTCATTAATGAAAATCAAATTTACCTACACAATATCAATATCATTAATTTACATGCAATTTGAAAATATACAACTATTAATGTTGTTGGAAATGTATAATGATTAGTATTAAACTACTAATTATATTTATAGATGTGTTTGTTTTTCTTCCTTTTGATTCAGAGATTCTGGATGTCTATGACAACTATGTCCACACAATTCCAACATTCATAAATAATTTCAAAATAATTTTAGTACTCATCATTTATGAAAGGTTGAGATCCATGTCAAAAATATTTATGGTTTTTCTACATTTTTAGTTAACTTGAATAATTAAAAAAAAGTGACATAAATGCTTGTCATATGACAATGAGTTATGACATTTTTTTCTCTCAAATAATTATTTTTGCCCACTTTTTAGTAAAAGAGTAAGAATAATTTTTGTGGTTACAAATCTTATTACATATTTTTTACACATATATATAATTAATTAATATGTTAATTTATTTTATAAATAATAATAATAATAATAATAAATATTTAAAATACAAATATAATTTGATTATTTTTATAACATTTTTCAAATTTAATAATGTATTGGAATTTTTTTTTTAAATAATGTTTATCTATATTTATTGATTATTTCATAATGATTACAAATTTTATATATGTGTTAGTGATCACAAACATTATGGCCTATCATATTATGTTTAACATTAAAGTTTATAATATTAATTTTTCTATGTTAATTGAAATTTATTCACTTAGTTAAATACTTATAATTATATTAAAAACCAATATTAAATCTTTGTACTAAAACTTTAATATTAAAACTCAAGGTTTTAAATCTACTCATTGTAAAACCTAGTTATTAGGTATACAATTATTATAATTATATAATAATTAATATTAATATTAATTTAAGAAGAGTCTTTTCCCTAGTTATTAGGTATAAAATTATTATAATTATATAATAATTCATATTAATATTAATTTAGGAAGAGTGTTTTTTGGTAGAAATCACCTAGGAGAAAATTTTGCTAACACTTTTAGAATCAGTGAGTGTTGTTCATTTGGTCCTCATAATAAACTACACTAACTCAAGTCAAATTGATTGGAAAAATTTTCTCCTCTATAATTTCTACCAAAACCAATATTCTTAATGTAGTATGGATCACAAAAACTTGAATTCAGAAATTAATATTAATATTAATATTAATATTATTTATTATATAATTGATATAACTCAAACACATTTACTAATATTACTGCATTTTTATTTAATATATATTTAATATTAAAACATTTGTTAATATCATTATATAAACTAATAATAATAATAATAATCATTATTAATACAAATTTTAGTTGAGATGCTCTTTTCTCTTATTTTTATTTCTTTTATTTTTAACTTCATTATTCAAGATAATTTCATTCTTCACAGTGAGATTATTTTATTATTCAAAGTGAGATTGAAGACGATGGTCCCCTAGATACGGATAAACTCATCCTACCGTGAGAGGATGTGAGAAGTGGATCACAAATTTTTATGGCATGAAACAAGTTTAACAATGCAACGGCCCTCCCTCATTGTCAAGTATGGTAAAATTTACTATTTATTAATTAAAATTGTGAGAAACAAAGTATCATTAAAGATATAATATTTTTAATGATATTTAATTTTAATTTTATGAATATTATAAATATTATTTTTACTAATATTTTAATATTTAACTAATAAGTAATTACTATGATAAGTTTTTTTATTATTATAGAAATTGAGTAAATTTATTTATTTATTAATTACAAATTATAATTATAATTATGACTTTAAGAATGAAATATTTTGACATATTTTAAATTGAAATTCTCAACAATGTTGGCATATTTTTACCCACTTATAAGTATTAGAGAAAATGTGAAATGTGAGTGTGAAACTAATGCCTAGGTTTAGATTCTAGATTTAACATGGATAGTATACACAAAATAAATTAAATAATTTGTTACCAAAAGTATCACAGAGGTGTTCATGCTAATAATATTATTGTATATTATTTTGTTTCGATTCATACTAGCATTTATATAGAGTACGTAATAAAATATTGGTAATACATAACAGATCAAAGTTGGGTTGAATATGAAAAAATATAGATTGAAAAAGAAATGCTTTCTTTTTTAAATAAAAATTGAAAATCACATGCTAGGTCGATGGAAATTTAGATAATTTGAATAATTAATTTTATTTCTCTCTGAAACTTATTTAGTGATATTATTAAGATGTTTGAGGTGTAGAAATTTTTTTTTCTCCATAGTTCAGTGGATATGATTGGAGGGATCGTATCCATAGGATTGGAGAGGGATCACTATGTTCCATCACATAGAGGCTCATGATATTTCTCACTTAGCTTTGTGATACCAAACATTAGGAGCGAATGTCAAAGGTGAGTCGTGAAGTTTTTGATCTTTTAATTTGTTTGGACAACACAAGGTATTGCAGGACGGAGTGACTAGATGTCTCGAACATCAATAGGACCTTTAATCTAACGCTCAAATTTAAATTATGCCTCAGCCTTGGTGATTTGGATTGTAACAACTAAGAACAGTGTGTGTATCTATATATATATATATATATATATATATATAGAAGTATGGCTTGTCTAACCATGAAAGTTGGTTGTTAATATGGTCCTATTAAATTTTGAATTTGATTCACATTTATCAGCGAGAACTAATGCTTATCCTTATATGGAGAAGCCCTGGGTTGATTCATTATAATGATAAGAAGAATCCTTTTATATCTAATAATATACAAAATTAATATGGAGAAGCCCGAGGTTGATCCATTATAATGATAAGAAGAGTCTTTTTATATATAATAATATAAAAAATTGTTATGGAGAAGCCTAGTTTGATCAATTACAATGACAAGAAGAGTCCTTTTATATATAATAATATAATTTATTTCATACAAGATAACAAATGTCTTCCTGCATGTAAACTCTTCATTAATAAATGACTGAATGATAACAACAGATTAGGTATATGTTTTTTTAAATTTCAGCACTTGTATGGATACTATTGGAGTGATAATGGTGATAATGGTTATAAAGAACTCTTAATAATTAAAATAAAATTGAGATAAATTAATAAATTTACCATAGCTTTATGGATAGAAGTTTTTGGGCTCAAATTTTTCACAACCATCTGATGGTGTTCTTCTCTAATGGTCAAATTACATAAAAAAATAAAATTAAAAAAACATAATAAAATAAAAATCTAATAATTATTTATTTAAAACACAATTGAGATAAAATAGTAAATTTATGGATGAAGGTCTTTGAGCTCCACGCTTTCACAAACCATGGTTTATCCCATGTTATTCTTCTCTAATGTATTCTATTTAAAAGTTATTATAGTAAAATCTTTTAAATAGATAACAATTAAATCATAATTTCACCATAAATATCATAACCCTAAGCAATTTTCATATCCGATTTGGCAAAAAAAACCACTCAATAAAGGCACTCCCTATGAAGAAAAATTCGAAGATTAAAAAAAAAAATCCAGTATATTTTCTTTATTTTGTTTATGTTTTGTTTATAAAATTCACATTAAAGGTGCACACTACAAAGAAGAATTCAAAGATTACAAACAAAAAAAAATCCAGTGCATTTTGTATATTTTTTTATTTTGTTTATGTTTTGTTTATAAAATCTGTTTAAATTTTATTGGAGTTACTCAGTGGATTTTAACCTCCCGGATACAATTTTTATTGAGTTTTATTTAGGAGAACAAATGATAACTAAAATTCAACTAGGATAGTTCTCGATTTCTTATTAAATTTTACAATATAGTATAGGAGCTTATTATGTTTTATAGTCATAAGCTTATATATATCAAACCAACATAGAACCATCTTAATTGGATCTATTTAGCGTCCAAAGAGATCAAATCTCTCGAAGTGCAAACCTTTGCTCAAGTTAAAATATGCTTTTAATGCCTAGTAAATCTAGAGTTAAAATGTATCTAAACTAATTAATACAATATACAATATCATGCATAATTCTTTATAGTAATTATCAATTTAAGATTATATACAGAAAATCGTTATATTGATGTCTCATTCATTTTTAAATTAACATGTTTAAAATTTAATATTTTAGATGGTAACTTATAAAATTTTACTTTAATTCAAAGTTATGTGACATATACACTAATCAAATAGTTTATTTACACACGAAAATTATTGTACAAACAATAAACTAAACTTTTGATACCATTATGTAAAGCTTCTCAAAATTTTAATATTAAATTATAGTAGTAATATTATTAATAACTTTATTAATAATAATATTATCAAATGTTATTATTAATATTTAAATATAATATTATGATATGTAATAATTCATCTTATTTTAATATAATAATATTATCAATAATATTAATGTAATTATTAATATTAATTTTTTAAATATGTTGTTTGGAAATGTTTTACATTATAGTGAGGTGTAATTTGATTGTTGGGATTTTGTCTCTATTTGTGCTAAATTATACTGTTTCCAAAAAAGTCTTTGGAACTCGAAAGTTTCTCTAATAACATATTTCCTATTGCTTTTAAGGTCTCACTTATTTCCCATCATGTTTAAGGTCCCGCTGCCCTCAGAGAATCGTTTTGAATTCTATCCTTCAAGGTCCCACTGCCATTAAGAATCCTTTTAATTTCAATCATTCAAGGTCTTACTCCAACAAATCATCTACCTAATATTTTAATTAGATAAGTACAATATATCTTAGTCATATATCCACTGGTTGGTAATTTAAAACCCATGTCCAAATTAATTGACCCAAGTCTTGCATATCACAGTTATTATGGATTCTGAATATCTTGAATATCGTGGTTATTAGTCCTTGCCTTCTACACGACACAGACTCTAGCTCTAGCGATTGTTAGAGCATTTACTGGCCATTAATTTGTTATTTGACCAAACATTTTCCCTACTTACCAAATTTAAGCAAATTTTCCAGTGGCAATTTTGGTTCACCGAAATTTTGACCAAAGTTTACAATTCGACCTCTTATTGGAAACTTTGCGTAGTGTAGAAAATATGGATGTAGGTTAACTTGGTAATGCAATATAAATCAAAGCAGAATAGTATAACCTACTTCTACTATTAACTTGTGGAAGCTTAAAGATCGAGCTAAACAATATAGCAAGAAGAAGAAGAATCAATCGCACAATACACATGAAAATAATTTGGAGAAATCCTCAGCTAAAAACCCAACTATTTTTATTGTCATACAAGGTGGAAATACATAGGAATTATATAAAGCCTTACCTCTCACAGCTAGCCAGCTCTTAGTACAATCTTCACAGATGCTCATAGGCAATCTTGGCTGCTCTCCAGCCTTCCTCTCTACCCTCCAAGCTCCTATTTCCTTGCACAATTCCTCTGGGATGATCTCCTTCAACCAAGTGGAAAACCAATTTACCAAGTGGATGATCTCTTGATATCACACACTGTCAAAACTGCGCAATCCTCAAGGAATGATTCTTGACTACATGCATGAGTTTTCTTTATAAGAAAACACATGCAACTGATAGTACACTATCCTTGTCTTTAATCTCAACTGTGTCTTTCACAGAATATACATGCATGAGTTTTTTATGAGGGAATCTTTAGTTAACTGGAGTACACTAGTTGAGTGCATGCATGCATCAACTGACTGTTAACTCTCTATTAGTTCCTCAAATAGTTTGGAACTAATTTAACTAGATTTAACTCAGTAAACTGAGTTAACTAATTACAACTCAAATATAGCTCAATCTTATCTCCTTAATTTAAGGGATAACTCTTACATGACTTCAGAAAGACTTCTAACTTGAATTTCTCCAACTAATTAAGTCAAAATAACTTAATTAATTATTTCCAAGTAGCCATTAGGACTAAATTCGATTTTAATTCACAATTTAATTCAAGGACAAATTAAATTGGAATATTCTTGTTGCCACCTTTCAACACTTCCTCTCAACAAGAAATGGATTATCTGCCACCCCGATCCTGTCTCTATGGAACTCGAATTTGCACTTTGACAATGCCTTTGTCAAAATATCAGCATCTTGCTCCTCTATCAAAATATACTGCAGCAACATGATCCTCCCATCATCAGCAGCTTGCTTTACCTTGTAAAGCCAATGGGAACTCACAACTGACTTGTTCTTCGGTCTCGGAACCACGTCCCAAACACTATTAAAAACTATAGAATCATACTCCTCCACCATAGCATCAACCCAGATCGGCTGCTGCACTGCTTCCTCAAAGGAATATGACTCAGTCTCAACACATTCCCCAGCAAGGGCCATGTATCCAGTGTACCTCTCAAGTGACCTCCTCTCTCTGCGCTGTGAAGATGGTGCTCCCACATTCTCTCTCGCATCCTCCAACAATCTGTCAACTTCCCTTGTGCACTTCCGTCCATCTCTGGAAGACTCTACTTGAGTGGATGTCTCTACTTTTGGAACCTCTGCATGTGACTACTCCACATCAGTCTGAGGCTCCTCCTACTTAAGAACCAACAGTTCCTCCATAGCTTGTATTTGGAGCTCCCTCTCAAGAGAAACTCGCATGGACTTTTTCTCATCAAACTTGAGATCTTTGCGAACCACTGTCCTCCGACTAGTGGGAAAGTACACCAGATAGTTGTGAGCTGTATCAGTGTAGACCACAAATATCCCCAACTCTGTTGTCAGATCAAGCTTCTTCCGTGCATCCTTTGTCACATGGAAATATATCGATGAGCCAAAGATCCTGAAGTGACCCACATCTGGTCTCTTACTGGAGAAAGCTTCCTCTGGTGTCTTCATCCCAAGTATGCGATGCGGGCTTCTATTCTGCAAATAGACCGCTATGTTGCATGCCTCAGCCCATAAGTGAAGTGGTAGGCCTTGGTCATGCAGCATTTCCTGTGCTGCTCCTACAATAGTTTTGTTCTTCCTCTCGGCCACCCCATTCTGTTGTGGGTTATGAGGTGTCGACAACTCTTGTTTAATTCCATCCACTGCATAGAAGTCCTTAAACTCTTGAGAGACATATTCTCCACCTTTGTCGCTTCTCAAGGCCTTAATCTTCTTCCCTGACTCTTTCTCAACCAAAGCTTTGAACTCACAAAACTTTGTGAAGGTTTTGTCCTTCTTCTGCATGAAATAAATCCAGCATTTACGAGAATAGTCATCAATGAAAATCAAATAATACCTTTTCTTCGTTGTGGATGCTGTCGAGAATGGTCCACACAAATCAGTATGAACTCGCTCTAAGATAGCCTCTGCTCGATTGTCTTGATCATGAAAGGAAGACTTTGTGTACTTTCCCAAGGTATAACCTTTACATGTGTCAACTTGCTCAAGTTTACCTTTGGGAAGTCCTGTAGATATCTGCTGCATTATCTTCAAAGCCCCATGATGTAAATGGCCCAACCACCTATGCCACAACTCACCAATGTCTTGGCTTTGCACCAATTATGCTTTCGTACACAATGCTGCATAATCATCTACCTCTAGTTTATAGAGATTCTTCACTCGAATCCCTATCCTCTTGGTCTGACCCGTGGCTATGTGTCTTAGGAATTCCTTTCCTTTATTGAAGACAACATCGTAGCCTTTGTCCTCCAACATCATGACCGATACCAAGTTCTTCTTCAGTCCAGGCACATACTTCAAATCTATCAAGGTGATAGGAGCTCCATGCTCCCTCTGAAAAACAACGGTGCCCACTCCTGAAACAATATACTTTCTGTCATCACCCATCTCTATGCGCATCTTGGGGTCTTTCTCCTCCAAGGCACTAAATAAACTTTTATCACCGGTCATGTGGAATGAGGATCCACTGTCAAGGTACCAAACACAACCCATCATCGATGACACCATGCATGCGATGAGGATAAAGTCCATCTTGAACTAAGAGGCTAATGCCTCACCTTCCGATCCATCCGATGATCTCTTCTTGGACTTCTTCGATGGGAAATTAGTCACATAATGTCCCATCTCTGTACAATTAAAGAATCTCACTTTAGACTTGTCACCCTTCTTCCCTCCATGAGAAGAATTCGATTTAGAATGGGAAGCCTTCCCCTTCCCTTTCCTTGCCTTACTTGCTAAGGCCAGATTTTCTTCATCATCATCCTTGGATGAAGAACCATCTCGTGTGCTCCTCCTGATCTCCTCTTACATGAGATCCGACCACAGCCTTTCCCAATCCAGTAGTTTCTCCCTTCCATTCACAGAGTCTTGGTAGCTATTCCAACTCTTTGGAAGGCCAAGGAGAGCGAGGCTCACCATATCTTCAGGGGTAGTAGTTATTCCCACACTGCCGATGAGCTTGTTCAGATATGTGGAAATAATATTACCCTTCTCCATCTTGATTCTTTGAAGCTTATCCTTGAGCGCCAATTTCCTCTAGTCACTACTGTTCTGGTAGAGGTCCTTCAATGTCTTCCACATTGAAAATGGAGTATCCCTCCCATGGAGACTCGAGACAATATGGTCTCGAACTCCCTCAAGGATGATCTCTCTCACCTTCGCCACACACTTCTTCCACTCAGCCAACTCTTGTGCATTATTTGAAGCTGGCTTTTGGATTCTTGATCAATGAATTCCTTCAAGCCATTGTCTTCTAATACAACCTCCATTCTATCTTTCCATGCTATGTAATTCGAGCTACCTTCCAAGGCATACTCGAGTCTCAAGCCATAGAACCATTGGCCAACCTTGAAGTATGACATGAATTCGATCTCCACCTGCAACCCCAAACTTCAAACATCAAATTCTCTTCTTAGTATACTGTTCACAGCTCCGTTACTATGTAGAAAATTTCTACAAATCTAGATCTGACACCATGTGGAAAATCTGTATGTAGGTTAACCCGATAATACAATATAAATCAAAGCAGAATACTTTAAAATACTTCTACTATTAATTTGTGGAAGCTTAAATATCAAGCTGAATAATATAACTAGAAGAAGAAGAATCAATTGCACAATACACATGAAAATACTTTCGGGAAAGCCTCAGCTAAAAGCCCCACTATCTGTATTATCATACAAGGTGGAAATACATAGGAGTTGTACAAAGCCTTAGCCCTCACAGCTAGACAACTCCCAATACAATCCTCATAGATGCTCACAGGAAATCTTGGTTGCTCTCTAGCCTTCCTCTCTAACCTCCAAGCTCCTATTTCCTTGCACAGTTCCTCTGGGATGATCTCCTTCAACCAAGTGGAAAACCAATTTACTAAGTGGATGATCTCCTAATCTCACACACTGTCAAAACTGTGCAATCCTCAAGGAATGATTCTTGACTGCATGCATGAGTTCTCTCTAGTATTGCAGCAATAATGCTACAACTCCTGGGACTCCCTTCTTTACTTTTATTAACCTGATAGTTCATAACAAACTTGGAAGCGACGGTGCTATATGCACAAGTACTAGCTCTTGCCGCAGGCTGTCACTGGATCAGCTGGCACAAGTCCACTAGGAGCTTAAGCCAACTTCTATGAGCTCTTAGAAGAATATTTTAACTGTGATGGATGAAAGTAACTCAAAGGAAGCTAATCTACTTGCAGAAAGAGGTTGAAAGCTGAAAGGAAATGCAAACCCTAGCAAACCCTAGTTTTACTGACTACCCCTACTGGTGCAAAAAAAGAGGATGAAACTACAGAAAGGGATGCCATTGACTCTTGGGGAGGTAAAGTGCATGTATCTAAGCTACTTCTGCAGTGAAATCTGAAAAGGAACATCTTTTTGTATTTTTGAGTAATTTTGTAAAAATCATATGTGCATGTGCTTTAACTATTTTTAACTGTGTAGAGGTTAATTGGCGAAAGGAAATGGGGTAGGCAGTTGCAGGAGGTTGGGAAGATAAGAAGAGGACCTAATAGGTCCCTAACACCCTTCTAGAGAGTTTCACAATGTCCAGACCTCGAAAAATCGCTCACATGATCTTCTACAGGAAGTCTGCAGGGGTTCTACAGGATGTTTCGAAAGGGGATTTTGAAGGGTTGATGGTGGAAGAAAGGTGGAAAAGTGGAGATGGAGGTTGGATGAGGATGTGGAGGGTTCTAGGACCTGGAAAATGAAGCTGAGAAGTGATGAGGATGGCTAGATTTGTTCAAGGATGGATAGAGCAATGTTGCACAAAAATATGGAAATTAGGTCAAAGTGAGAAAATGTGGCAAATGAAGGGCAAGAATCTAAGTTAGGGGATGGAGCAGGTTGCACTGATGGAGGAAGGGTAGGCAGGGAGGTATCACAGGTGTTCTGCACACTATTTCTTGAAATTCACGAAACAAAGACCATGCAAACCAAATATCTAGCTATTCTAACCTACTTTGACTTAGGAACCAGCAACCATGATGAACAAAAATTCGTTGGTAGAAAATCATGTAAAATAACTATGAAAACCAAGCAAGAATGGATCTAAGCATGTAATCACATCTGGTATCAACTTTTGCAACTAAGAAACTAACACTAGCAATTGCATGAAGAAGCAAGAACAATGTTTTTGGGGCAGCAAGGACACCTTGGTCTCAGCTCATGGTCCCGAGGAGGGAGAGGTGAGATCCAGGGTTTCTTGATGGCCTTTTTCGAAGATATTTTCTGTTGCCAACCTATCAAATCACTCTGAAACATGAAAAGCTTTTTTAATCATCAAAAATGACCTAGGTAACCAAGCAAGAGTTTAATCTACTAGCAGAAATTATTTGATGAAGACAGCAAAAACATATAACAGTACACAAAGGAAGACCTGGCACTTGAGTTGGGCCAAACCCCAAGAGTTATAGGCTCCTAAGAAGAAGCTCATAGCTGATGCGAACTGAAACTGATTTCCATTACTCAGAAAATAACCATGTCACAAAAAATGTTTTACAGCAGAAGCTCCAAAATGAGCTGAAAGGTAGAGCAACACTAAAGTGCACAATACAAAATGTTCAAAAAGGTAAACTATGAATGCTGGACTCCTTCCTACTTATGCACTACGAGGACCTCCAACAGTCCTCCTTAATTCAAGGGGCTTGGCTGCTCAAAACTGCAAGTACTCAGCCACTTCACAAAAGCTGCTCGGCTGCCCTTGGAAATCAACTTTGGTGGGCTGCTGAACTCTGAGCTGATGGTGGAGAACTCAAGGAAGGGCCATTTAGTGTAGGAGACACCCTTCCTACGAATCCTCAACCTTGTTCCCTCATATTTGGTTGTCAAATGGCTCATAAATGCTTGACCTTGGTCCAAAAGTTGTCCAAAAATCTGCAATAAACACGTATTAGCCTTCATGGTCAAGTGACTATTCTCATTCATCCAATTAACATAAATATACTCAAAAGCATGCATAAACTATGAAGAATGGTGGATTTATAGAGAATAACAGGCAAAATGAGCCCAATAAGTTACCCATTTTTGGGGCTCATCATCACCCCAATGCTAAATGGGTTGCTCATTCTCTGAGCAACTAATCCAGCTCATCATCTTTGATTGCTTTGACTACCTCTCTCACATCCCAAGCCTCCGAGTTGATGTCTTCTTCTCGGTCATGAAATCCTGCTTTTCTTTCTACTTCCTCCCACTGCCTGTGTTTCTCTTCTTCTTTGACTCCTTCCAGCAGTCCTAAAAGCAAGGGAGGACTGAACTTTAGGCCGATCTAGTTGGCCTGCAGATTTTGCATTGACTGTTTATAGAGGGGTACCCTTACCAAGGCCTCCCTCATACTATTTGGGGAGTGGTATTCTCTTATTTTCAAACTGTGGGGCAGTGTGTTCCACCTCCTTATGCAAGAATGAATATAGTTATCCCCCAACAGTCTTTCCATGTCCTCAAAGTGAGCAATGGCTTGAGCTTGTCATTCAATGTAATCTGGTAAAACCTGAGGGTTTTTGGCCATGTGTTGATGGGCATATATTAAAGCTGATGTATCCTTTGGTTCTGCCCTAATCATGAGTGGTTCACTTAGCTCTTTGTTCATAATATTTCGAATCTCTACTACCCTCTTTTCCTCATGATTTAACCAAGAGGCCATGGCCATAAGTTGCACATCTCCCAATGTAGCATTGGGGTCCCATAGAGTCATGTTTGGAAGGGCCAAGTTGTGTAAATAGAATTCGGATAACTTGGCCTTATCTTCTGCTGAGCTGCTGTCACACAAAGTCATGAATTGATGGTAATTTTGAAATGGAATGGTGCCCCTTTGGGCCAAGGTGTTAATCTAGAACTGCAACCATTGATCTTTAAGATATAAGGCATATGACTTGGCAGGTTGCCTACATTGCAAGGCCTCTACTGCCCAGCTGGCCATGCAGGCCAGTTGGGCTTCCTTCTCTTGTACCTGTTGCTTTAGAGACTGTATTTCCTCTGCTGCCTATGACTCCTTCTCCTGTAGCTGTTTTGTTAGTGCCTCAACCTCAGCCTACAGCCCGTCCACTCTCTGCTATTCATCAGAGGTTTCTTTGTCTGCTGGAGGCTTTTCCTATTGCTATTGTTCTCCTAGAATGGAGGGCCTGTCTTCCTTATAACGTCCCTGTAGCCGTAGCTGCTATTTCAGCAGCTCATTCTCTTCCTGTAGTTTGGCCCTTTGACTGCTTTCCACATGCTTCACCATGGCCAATTCTTTCCTTGACTCCTTGAGTTGTTCTTCCAGGTGGCCTATTTCTGCCACACCCTTGGACTTGGCAATCCTCATCCAAATGTGAGTCCTAATTCTTTCTTCTTCCAGTGCAAAGAAGAGTGGCACCACAAATTTCTGGGGAATTATTTTCCCGGCTTCTAACAGGTTATAGTATGAGCCCAAGCTAGGCTGAGGGCTTGGTTCCAATATTTCCTCTGTCTTTTCTTCTTCCTGTGATTGTTTGGCCGCCTTTTCCTCCAATTTCTTGGTCTCTTTTAGCTTAGCCCGAGTTTCCTATAGAGATTTCTCAGCTTCCTGTAGAGCTGTCTTTGAGTCCATCGCCTTAATTCTCTCTCTCCATGTGGAGGTTTTTGGGCTTCCTCGTTCATAGGTGACAGATATCTTTGAAGGAGACCCTTCTTTTGGTTTAGGTGTTGTGTCCTCAATGACAATTGGCTCCTTTGACTGTGGCTGGGGTCTGCCCACTTTGATCCGTGTGCTCCTCCTTGCTTTAAAGTACATGGAGGTTTGCCTCTTTCGCTTCCCTTTTTGTTTTGGAGGTGTGCTTAAGGCGGCAAGCACAACTGCTACCTCCCTTGCCAATATTTTAGGTGATTTCTCCTTTTGCTATCCTTTTTCCATGCTTCCTGTAGAAGTCCCTGTGTCAACTGTTTCTGTCTGTATTGCGGCCATTTCAGGATGTGTCTTTCCCTTTTGTTTCTGTGTGTCTGCTTTGGCTGTGACAGCCTTCATTTGGGGTTTTTCTGCCTTCTCTTCTCTCCTCTGCATTCTCTTTTCCCTTGGTGTTTGTGCTGTTGTTTCTTCCTCTGTTTTAGGCTCAGCAATTTGGCCCTTTCCCCCTTTTTCTTTCTATCCTTGTTGTGCTTGAATGTCCTGTGTTCCTTCACCATTGGTTTTCTTACCTTCTTCAGTGTGTTCTCCCTCCTCACTGCTGGATGAGGTGATGTCTTTGGCCAGAATTCTAATATCGTCATCCTGGGACATGTTTCGGAAGATTTCCCAAGATATGGGGATAGTGTAGGTGTGCAGGGCATCTTCCACTAATAGCTTGATGAGCCCATGATGGGCCAACTGATTTGGGATCCCTTCATTTTATTTTGTACCACATTCAATTAGTGACTGAAGAAGAAAATAGGGGATGCTCAGTTTCTTGTCTGGAGGTAAATCAATTCCATGTCGTAGTTCACACAACAACCTGAAATGATAACCGTAGACAATGCTAAACCTCCCTTCACATGTAATGTACTTCATAATTTGGAAACTAACCTCACTCCAGAGAGGAGGCAAGCTAGTTCTTCGAACCCCGTTTTTGTCTTCTACAGGATGTTCCTCAGGTAGGAAGAATGTTTTCTTGGCAACTTGGCCCAATGACCTCTCTTCTTTGCTCCAAGGGAGCCCTAATGGTAGACCAGCAACACGACTAATGAGCTCAGGGGTAAGTTCTAGGGTCAAACCCCTAAAACTAATTGTGGCCTGTGTCTTTGATTGAGGTCTCAGGGACATTAAAAATTCCTCCATTATCTCCTCGTCATGACCCTGAATTTTGTCAAAGAATGACATCCAATTGGCTTGGGTGAAAAGGTCCACCACCTCAGGATGCTCGTGCAGTTTGCTGGGGTCCGAGGGTTCTTTCCTTATGAATCCCCCTGGCATGGTGAGAGTGCTCTTTTTTATGCTCTGATCAGAAAAAGGAATGTTGTTTATGGTTTTCCCCCTAAACTCAAGAAGGGATTTCTCGGGTATCCACTATTAATTAGCAACTATTCCCTGGTTTTCAAGACTGTTGTTGCCCAGAACTCGGCTGTCTATTTATGAAAGGAAGAATTTTGTTTTTACAGACAAAGTACAGAGCTCAATTTTCTTCTCAGCACACATACAGATATGCAAATTCAAAATTTTTCATACACAAGCTGGCCCCCACAGTTGCATATCTTCCCTACAGGAGAATTTTAAAAATAGGGATGTGGAGGAGAATCTTGATGCAGAAACAACTGAGAAACCCAGTGTAACACACAGGAAAACATTTTACTTCCAATTCCCAGGTAGATTTTTCTCTGATTCCCCAATCTAATACCGTTCAATTCACCACCTTTTCAAATCATACCATGCATAGAAGAGTTTTTCGAGCCTACCTCGTTTGGAGCTCCAAATTCAACGAAGAAAAATCCCAGGCTTCTCTGCTCCGAAAAGCTGTGCAAGGTTTCCAATAGAACCCTTCCTGTAGAAGACCCCCCGGTTCCTGTAGAATGTTTCTGTGCCTCTGAGCGAGCCCGATACGCGGAAAATTCTCGAAAACAGGTAGAAAAACCGGTGGAGGATGATTGGTTAATAGTTTTTGGAAGCGGAGGACGCGTACTTCAGTCAAGGATGTTGCAAGTGCAAAATGAACAGAAGGTGGTATGAGTTTCAGTTGAGCATCTATTAACTGCAGCATGATTTGTGGTGAGGGGATGAGGTGGCCGGACCGAACTGTTGATCCGATGTCACGGCCATAATTTCTCTCCATGTTTCTGACCACCATCACCTCCCCTCCGCCATTAACCACCGCCACCACTACCAGTCCTGACGATTTCTTCTTGAATGGACAGTCCACACGTGTTGGCTGCACACCTCGTCGGCAATTTTGAATGTAGCTGGCTCGTTCGGATCCCACGAGGCTATGTAACTGGCCGAGGGTGGCTAGTTGACTAGCCACCGATTCCATTCAATCCGAACCATTTCCATAGGCATGCAATTCTTAAAATATAGTTTATGCAATTAATGAATGAGTTTAGACACTTACCTGCATGGCCACGGCCACGTTATGAAGATTTTGGGTCTTGGAACCACTCCTTCGTTCGCTGCTGCTTCGTGCACGGGTGTTAGAACCCATTCCTTCCTTCGTTGATGCTGCATGCACAGGTTTTGGAACCCATTCCTTCGTTTTCTACCACTGCATGCATAGGTTTTGCTTGGCCTCGACTGCTGACGATATTTTCTTGTTCGAGATGAGCCCTTTGCATATTTCCTTTGTTGTTTTTGGTTGTCCCTGTCTCCAAAGTATGTCTCCCAGAGGGATTGGCTGCTATAGGATTCCTGGAGGATGTCCTGTAGTTGCTTCTCCTCCTGGGATGCAAGCTAACATGAGCAGGGCTATACTACTGTCGAGGGGTTTGGCTGACGAAGAGTCCAGATGGATATTGACAGGTATGGGAAGTGAAAAAAAACTGCTCTTGATTTGTCAATAAAAGGTTTTGCTGGCAGTATGAGGAAAACAGGGTTTTTTTGTGTCACTGTGCAAGGACAAATAACAAGATGGGTGCAACGGAGGTGTAAAGAGATGAAACAGGGTGACATGTGGTGATGGATGGCAACAGGGGTGTTTGCAGGCCTAGCAATCAAATTCCAACCTTTGGATTCCCTTCCAAGATTAATTTTGGCCTTTCTAAAGGTTCTATAGGATCTTCCTGTAGAAGACATGGAACTTCCTGTAGAAGGCCTAGAACTTCCCGTAGAAGGTGAAATCTTAACCTGAATGTGATCAAATCGTAGGAAAGGGGAGTGGTGATGGAGGAAGTGCCTGTGAGGGATGCTTGTAGCCTATTGCTGACATCTGTCCTTGTTTTGCGCGACCCTCCTAAACTGCAATGTCTTCCCTGCAACCTACAATTATTCAACAGAAACTAGGCCGATTTTTTTTTCTGGTGAGACAACGGGGGTGCCTCCAGGAGGTTTTCACCCTCACTGTCTGCCCCAGGTGCCTCTAAAAGGTTTTCACCCAAGGATCTTTTTATTCTTTTCTATTTTTTTTTTTCCGTTTTTTTTTTTTTTTTTTGATGATCAAGGTGTGGGTGGAGTAGAGACAGGGCCTTGCTCCACTACCAGCATTGATTTATCCATAGTTTCAATGAACTCCTGCTTGGAAAGGGGCTTCCTGTAGATTTTCAATCAATACCTGTTGACGAGCATGGGGATGGCTTCTTCATCAACTGTCCTGATAAGAATTGAACCATTCTTGTTGCATTTCTCCACTACATATGGTCCCAGCCACCTTGTCCTTAGCTTCCCTTTGAAATCCTTGTATCTTGAGTCATATAACAGTGCCCAATCTCCTAGCTGAAATTGCTTTTCGTTAAGGTGTCGGTCATGCCATACCTTTCTCTAAAGTTGAACTACTTCTGAGTGGAGGAGGGCCTGCATTCTCTATTCATCTAATCCATTCAGCTGTAGTAACCTTTCCTGTTGCGCATGGCTAAGATCCAGGTCTAGCTGAGCTACCAACCTTAATGTGTTGTACTCGAACTCTATGGACAACAGAGCCTTCTTCCCGTAGACCAGTTCATAAGGTGTGAAAGTTGTTGTGGTTTTCCAAGTGTGTTATCAGCCCAGGTGGCCTCAACCAAATGATCTGCCCAATCCTTTCTGCTGCTGCTCACCACTTTAGTCAAAATCTCTTCTAAAGCCCTATTAGTGACTTCCACCTGCCCATTTTCTTGCAGATGATAAGGGGTGGAAGTTTTGTGCTTGATCTTGTGATGAGCGAGCAGGTCTTCAATCAGGTTGGAGGTGAACTGACTTCCTTGATCTGTGACTAATTCTCTTGGGTAGCCAAACTTGTAGAAGATATTTTCCCTTAAAAACTCAGCCACTTTTCCCTCTGTCACTGCCTTGATTGCCTTTGTTTCTGCCCACTTTGTCAGGTAGTCTATGCACATAATGATGTAAGAATTTTTCTTTGAAGGAGGGTTGATAGGACCCACAAAATCCATGCCCCACTTCTCAAATGGCTTGAAACGCACTTGAGGTTGGAGGGTCATTTCATCCCTCGAAGTCAATTTCCACATCCTTTGACATCGGTCACATTGGCTGATGTATCTTCTGACATCTTAATGAAGAGTAGGCCAATAGTAGCCTGCCTGTAGAATTTTGAAGGCAGTCATTTTTGCTACAAAGTGGCCTCCATAGGGTCCATCGTGACAGGTTAGGAGAATGCCAAAAACTTCCTCCTCCATAACACAACGCCTCAAGATCTGATTTGGGCCGAGTTTAAACAAGTTTCCCCCAATCCAAGTAAAGGGGGCACTTTTCCTCACAATTCTGCTCTTCTGTTTTGAGAATAGGTGTGGAGGGAACTATGCTAAGACCAAGTAGTTTGCTATATCAACAAACCATGGAGAGAGTACTAAAATAGAAAATAGGTGTTCATCTAGGATCTGGTCATCCACTATCCCTTCTTCACCTGCAAGCAAATCTAATCTAAACAAAAAATCAGCAACAACATTTTCCTTTCCTGGCTTGTCAACAAAGGTTAAGTCAAATTGCTGCAATAAAAGTAACCATCTAATGATACGAGAATTCACCTCAGGTTTATTCATCAAATACCTTATTGCAGCATGATCAGTGTGTACAAATGTTTGATAACCAATAATGTAGTGTCTGAACTTGTTTAGGGAATGGACTACAACTAGGAGCTCTTTCTCAGTCATAGTATAGTTTAATTCTGCCTTGGACAGGTTTTTGCTGACAAAGTATATGGCATATGGTAGCTTCTCTTCAACTTGTCCTAAGGCTGCCCCTATGGCTTTTTTCGAGGCATTAGTGTGGATGTGGAAAGGTAGGGCCCAGTTGGGACCTATCAGGATTGGGACAGTTACCAGCTTATCTTTCAACTCATCCAGAGCCTCTTGGCAGTTGTCAGTCCATTTAAACTCAACATCTTTCCCCAAAATACCAAACAATGGCGAGGCTAGCTTACTAAAATATTTAATGAATCTTATATAGTATCCTGCTAAGCCTAGAAAACTCTGAACATATTTTACCTTTTGAGGAGGTGGAACCTTTTGGATGATAGCAATTTTGTTAGGATCCACTTGTAATCCTTGCTGAGAGATTGTATGACCTAGCACGGTCCCTTCAGTCATCAGGAATTCACATTTTTCAGGACTGAGGGACAGGTTCATTTCAATACACTTGGTTAAAACTTTTCCCAGGTTAGTCAATGCTTCTTGGAAGTTGGACCCATAAGGAGTAAAGTCATCCATATAGATTTCTACCGAATCATGAACCAACTCAGCAAATATGCTCAGTACTGCTCTCTGGAAAGTGGCAGGAGCGTTGCATAGCCCAAAGGGAAGGACTCCGTAGGCAAAGGTACCCCATGGACAAGTGAAAGTGGTCTTATCTTGGTCTTCCGGGCTGATTTGGATCTAATCATACTCACTGAACCCATCTAGGAAAGAAAAGAACTTCCTCCCTGCCAGCCCATCTGGCACTTGATATATGAAAGGCAAAGGGAAATGGTCCTTCTTGGTGGCTTTGTTAAGTTCTCGATAATCTACACAGATTCTCCACTTCCCATTTTTCTTGGGCACAAGCACCAGAGGAGAAACCCATTCACTATCTGAGATGGGGTAGATGAATCCTCCATCCAACAACTTTTGTAATTCTTCTTTAACAATGTCCTTAAGGGCTAGATTCATTCTCCTCTGACGCTGCCTTACAATCCTCTTTAATGTAAATGTGATGGGTACAGACCGATGGATGGACTCCTTTCATCTCCTTATAGCTCCAAGCGAAAGCATCCAAATGGCGGTTCAATAAGCTACACAGCTCCTTCTCCTGAGAGGGAGATAAGGATGAGCTGATCTTCAAGGTTCTTTCAGGGAAAAATTCCACATTCTTAACTCTGGGAGAGGTCGGATCAGCCACACAGAGGTCCACTAAAGCACTGGCTTGGGTACCTTCCACCAACTCCTCTAATGGCAACACACGGGAGGTGGATTTTGAATCAAATTCTCAATTAGGTCATCCTCGGTTTGAGGACCTCCCCGGGTGGCTTCCACTGTGCACACTGGTGCAGAGTAGACTTCATCCTCATCTTCCTCCTCCAACCAGAGAGGTAAGTCATGTTCTAGCAGAGGTTGGGCAGGAGGATATAGGACTAGCTGTTTGGACATAGGCCCATTCTTGATGGTCATGCTCCTAGCTCGACAACTGATGTAAGCATCTGCAGTAGCTAACCAAGGCCTTCCCAAAATGAGGGGGTATCCAGTGAGTTTTGCCTTTGGCTGAAGGACCAAAAAGTCCGCAGGGTACTCCCAAGAATCAACAAAGACCAGGACATCCTCCACAATCCCTTCGAGAGTCACGGTGGAGCGATCTGCTAACTACAGTACTGTCGAGGTCTTTCTTAAGGAAATCTGAAGGTTGAATTTGAGCATAGTGTCCCTGGTCATCACATTAATGGCAGCCCCTAGATCAATCAGGGTGTGGGGGATTATGGTGCCATTGATGTGGACATCAACTACAGGACTCCCAGGATCCAAATATTTTGGACAGATTATTTTCCCCAACATCAGATCAGACAGTTGTCCTATGACATTGATAGTTGGGGCATCTCTCTTGCGCCTACCTAGGTACCTGAAACACTTCTCCTTGATCAATTTGTTGTAGATTGGTACATCTTTTATGGCCTAGAGAAGTGGGATTTTCACACACAACTGTTTAAGTTCTCCCAGAAGTTCAGTCTCCTCTAGGTTTGGTTGCGTGGCTACTGTTAGTCTCTCAGGAAAGGGTGGAATGGCTTTGGGCTCAAAATCCTGTTTCCCTTCCTCATCCTCTAGGGGAGGAGGTTGGCAATCTAGAAGGACCTTTCCAGATCGAAGGTTGAGCTCTTGAATCTCCACAGCATAGGTAGGGCATGTCGTCTCTCCAGTGTATACCTGCTCGACCTGTCTGTTGTTGGGGTTCGGGTTCGGTTGAGCAAGCATCTGGGGTTGTGGTTGAGCAAGTGGTGGAGGAAAAATAGTGGGAGGAGAGTTCTATTGGGGCCTCCACCCCGGTTGAGGTGCATTCCACTGAGGTTGTGGCTGAACATGAGAGTGAAACGAATGAGCAACAGGTTGAGTATGGTATTGAGATGGATAAGACCAAGGAGGAGGTGTGGACTAGGAAGGATGAGCAGGGGGGCCCCAAGAAGGCATGTGAGCGGATTGGTTGGGGTTGTAATAAGTTTGGGATGTCCCTTGCATCCCCTACTGGTAAGGTTTGGATCCATGCGACCTCCTTTGGTTGAGGAAGTAGAGTGGTTCAGTGGCTCCTTCAGCCCCTTGGTACATGGCTTTAAGTCCGAGTAAGGTTGGGCACTGGTTTGTGGGGTGGTCTTCCTCACAAACGAAACATACCTCCATTAAGTGCAATGGACATTCGTTCTTAGGATGCTTCCTTGTACATTTGGGACAAAATATGGCCAAAGCCCTCTCAACTTCCTCTTTCTTCTGTTGGATTCAGAAAGTATATAGTTGCATGGAAATGGTCTGTCTCATCTCACTTTTGAGGTCTTCCATATGATTTGCAAACTCATGCTTGGAGAAGTTGGCACTAGCTGAAAGTGGATTCCCCCTACCACTTTTCCAGGCTGCCCTAGAGTGGTCTCTAAACACAGTATTTATGTCCTCATAAGGTAGTTGGTAGATGTCTCCTCCAGCTAGCAAATGGAGGGTATCTAGAAGGTCTTCAGGGACTCCTCGGAGTAGAACCAACTTCAGAGATTCGGATTCAAGTGT
The DNA here is from genome assembly GCA_031772625.1 of Pinus tabuliformis. Lineage (NCBI taxonomy): Eukaryota > Viridiplantae > Streptophyta > Pinopsida > Pinales > Pinaceae > Pinus > Pinus tabuliformis. The sequence goes on along the minus strand of CM062809.1, from coordinate 560,856,750 downwards.
GCACCTGGCCCTTTTATAACTAAGTTGGAACCTTTCTTCATAGTCTTCTAAAGACTCATCACTTCCCATGGTCATCTGAAATATCTCTCCCTTCATTTCCTTTGACTTATAGTAGTCCCAGTATTTGTTGTTAAAGGCTTGCTGCATCTAAGCCCAAGTTGTGATACTGTTTCCAGGTAACCCCATGAACTAGCATAGTGCTGCATCCTTGAGGGTAGAGGGAAAGAGTTTCAACTTTTGCTCGTCTTCTGCATAGTCATAAGTTCGACAAAGGACAGCAAACTCAAACAGGAAGGTATCAAGGTCTTCAGTGGTCAATCCATGGAAGTGAGGTAAGGCTAAGGGACTTATGTTTTTCATTTTCATGTCCCCATTGGTCTCTCGGATGGGAAAGGCACCTTCTATTCTCTCCTCATCTTCGATACCGTTTCTATATTCAGCCATGGTCTCAAGAGGAATGTTTTCTTGCTCTTCTTCTGTTATAGGATCTTCGTATATCTCTGGAGCTTCACCTATAGGTTCTTCTAGATCAGTGCCACCGAAGAAGAGAGAAGGGTGACTCAGTGATGTGGTGGGGGTGTTGGGTAAGAATTTCCCTGTATTGTCTCTGTTCCTACGAGGCATGAAATGGAATTTTTTGGTGGAGTTTTGGTGTTTTTTCTGCTTGTACCTACAAAACTGAAGGAGATTGAACTACAACTACATAAAATCTATCTTGCTGAAATGAAAATGCAGAATTGAAATGAAAGCAGGAAATGACTAATCTATGTTGCTGAAATGAAATTGCAGAAATGAAATGCTAAGCTACGCTTGCAGAATTGAAATTGCGGAATTGAAATGCTAATCTATGAAAGCGGGAAATACCTAATCTATGCTTGCTAAAATGAAATGAAAGCAGGAAATGTCTAATCTACTTTTGCAGAAATGAAATTGCAGGATGGAAATGAAACAACTACTCTACGCTTGCTGAAATAAACTACTTAACAGAAGATTGAAGTAGAAAATAGAAGAAAAGAAGCAATCACAAATACTCTGACGCTTCCCCGGCAATGGCGCCAAAAAGATGGTGGGCTCCAGTATTGCAGCAATAATGCTGCAACTCCTAGGACTCCCTTCTTTACTTTTATCAACCCGGTAGTTCGTAACAAACTTGGAAGCGACGGTGCTATATGCACAAGTACTAGCTCTTGCCGCAGGCTGTCACTGGATCAGCTGGCACAAGTCTGCTAGGAGATTAAGCCAACTTCTATGAGCTCTTAGAAGAAGCTTTTAACTATGATGGATGAAAGTAACTCAAAGGAAGCTAATCTACTTGCAGAAAGAGGCTGAAAGCTAAAAGGAAATGTAAACCCTAGCAAACCCTAGTTTTACTGACTACCCCTATTGGTGCAAAAAAGAGGATGAAACTACAGAGAGGGATGCCATTGACTCTTGGGGAGGTAAAGTGCATGTGTCTAAGCTACTTCTGTAGTGAAATCTAAAAAGGAACATCTTTTTGTATTTTTGAGTAATTTTGTAAAAATCATATGTGCATGTGCTTTAACTATTTTTAATTGTGCAGAGGTTGATTGGCGAAAGGAAATGGGGTAGGTGCTTGCAGGAGGTTGGGAAGGTAAGAAGAGGGCCTAAGAGGTCCCTAACACCCTTCTAGAGAGTTTCACAGTGTTCAAACCTCGAAAAATCACTCACGTGATCTTCTACAGGAAGTCTGCAGGGGTTCTACAGGATGTTCCGAAAGGGGATTTTGAAGGGTTGATGGTGGAAGAAAGGTGGAAAAGTGGAGATGGAGGTTGGATGAGGATGTGGAGGGGTCTAGGACCTGGCAAATGAAGTTGAGAAGTGATGAGGATGGCTAGATTTGTTCAAGGATGGATAGAGCAATGTTGCACAAAAATATGGAAATTAGGTCAAAGTGAGAAAATGTGGCAAACAAAGGGCAAGAATCTGAGTTAGGGGATGGAGCAGGTTGCACTGATGAAGGAAGGGTAGGCAAGGAGGTATCATAGGTTTTCTACACACTATTTCTTGAAACTCACCAAACAAAGACCATGCAAACCAAATATCTAGCTATTCTAACCTACTTTGACTTAGGAACCAGCAACCATGATGAACAGAAATTTGTTGGTAGAAAATCATGTAAAATAACTATGAAAACCAAGCAAGAATGGATCTAAGCATGTAATCGCATCTAGTATCAACTTTTCTAACTGAGAAACTAACACTAGCAATTGCATGAAGAAGCAAGAATAATGTTTTTGGGGTCGCAAGGACACCTTGGTCTCAGCTCATGGTCCCGAGGAGGGAGAGGTGAGATCCAGGGTTGCTTGATGGCCTTTTTCGAAGATATTTTCTATTACCAACCTATCAAATCACTCTGAAACATGAAAATCTTTTTTAATCATCAAAAATGACCTAGGTAACCAAGCAAGAGTTTAATCTACTAGCAGAAATTATTTTATGAAGACAGCAAAAACATATAACAGTACACAGAGGAAGATCTGGCACTTGGGTTGGGCCCAACCCCAAGAGCTACAGGCTCCTAAGAAGAAGCTCAGAGCTGATGTGAACTAAAACTGATTTCCATTACTTAGAAAATAACCATATCACAAAAAATGTTTTACAGCAGAAGCTCCAAATGAGTTGAAAGGCAAAGCAGCACTAAAGTGCACAATACAAAATGTTCGAAAAGGTAAACTATGAAGGCTGGAAGCCTTCCTACTTATGCACTACGAGGACCTCCAACAATCTTCCTTAATTCAAGGGGCTTGGCTGCTCAAAACTGCAAGTACTCAGCCACTTCACAAAAGCTGCTCGACTGCCCTTGGAAATCAACTTTGGTGGGCTGCTGAACTTTGAGGTGATGGTGGAGAACTCGAGGAAGGGCCATTTAGTGCAGGAGACACCCTTCCTATGAATCCTCAGCCTTGTTCCCTCGTATTTGGCTGTCAAATGGCTCATAAATGCTTGACCTTGGTCCAAAAGTTGTCCAAAAATCTGCAATAAACACATATTAGCCTTCATGGTCAAGTGACTATTCTCATTCATCCAATTAACATAAATATACTCAAAAGCATGCATAAACTATGAAGAATGGTGGATTTATGGAGAATAACAGGAAAAATGAGCCCAATAAGTTAACCATTTTTGGGGCTCATCACAGTTCCTCTGGGATGATCTCCTTCAACCAAGTGGAAAACCAATTTACCAAGTGGATGATCTCCTACTCTCACACACTGTCAAAACTGCGCAATCCTCAAGGAATGATTCTTGACTACATGCATGAGTTCTCTTTATAAGAAAACACATGCAACTGATAGTACACTGTCCTTGTCTTTAATCTCAACTGGGTCTTTCTCAGAATAGACATGCATGAGTTTCTGATGAGGGAATCTTCAGTTAACTAGATTACACTAGTTGAGTGCATGCATGCATCAACTGAGTGTTAACTCTCTATTAGTTCCTGAAACAATTTAGAACTAATTTAACTACACTTAACTCAGTAAACTGAGTTAACTAATTACAACTCAAATATAACTCAATCTTATCTCCTTAATTTAAGGCTTATCTCCTTAATTTAAGGGATAAATCTTGCATGACTTCAGAAATATTTCTAACTTGAACTTCTCCAACTAATTAAGTCAAAATAACTTAATTAATTATTTCCAAGTAGTTGTTAAGACTAAATTCAATTTTAATTCACAATTTAATTCAAGGACAAATTAAATTGGAATATTCTTGTTGCCACATTTCAACACGTAGTTCAAGGCAACTTTAGATAGACAATTTTTTTTATTATCCAAAGGCTTAAAGGAAGGTACTTTAGATATCTGATGATTCACTACTTTAAATCATACATGCATAATCATACTCTTATAAAATGTTCAATAGATTTCATGTTCACACTCTTATAGAAAGTTTGATGTAATTCATGTAATATTGACACTTGTTGCACTCCATCATCTGTTGATGCCACTTAGCATCCACGAGTCACTTTTCCCTATATCATTCTACCCTCCTTGTCTTCCTACAGAAACAATTCACTCACCTCGTGCATTTTTCTCTTCTTGCAGAAATAATTCATTCACAAGGAGAAACTAAAAATTTCGAAGATTGGTATTCAACCTCAAGGATGAGAGGTGCAAACCCTCACCAGAAGCGGCCATAGAAAATTTGACAAGAGGCTACAATGACCTGGAACAAATGGATTCAGGAAGACCCTAATTCAATATCGAAGGAATAGGTTCATGCTTGACCCCATGGAAAAATTCTTTTTTTCTTCCCCATGGATTCATAAAACATCTCTTGGCAAACAATCCTTAGCATCATGGTATGTTCCACTTAGACATGACTAGTCTACTACAAGTTAATCAACCTGCTATTAGGATACCCAACCTTAGAGTATCTACCTATCTAGGGTTCTTTCCTATTTAGGGTTATCCCTCGCAAGTTCGGCCCGATAGTTGGGTACTACCAATACCCTTTCCCTTCAACTGAGGCAAGCATTACCATTATATCATCTTTCAATGAGGCTAGAGACCACTAGTTATATCCTTTCAATTAGGATAGCATGAGTATTATCTTCTCTCTTTAGTTTCTAATAGAGCACTGACAACAACAAGTAGAGAAGGTACGGTGGCAAGTAATTCAACATAGATTTTGTACAATAATATGTACAATAACCTTCATGATAGCAACAATAAAATTTTCACAAAGGTTGTAATCATATAGAAAAACCAACCAAAGGCGTGAGACTGTAATATTGCAAAAAGTAATAGCTAATTAAAAGTTGTTGCTGAAACGCTGGAGAGAGGCTGCAACTGAAATAGTTCCATGCACTTATGAATCATGAAAGTGAGTATTTTTTTTTTCATCAATTGAAATAGTGACATGGACTTGTGTATCATCTCTTTCAACCATCGTCTTATTGTTTTTCCCATAAGTTTTTTTTTGTTAAGTTGACAGTCTTACAAATCTACAAAAAAATAAAATTTGAAGGGTTATAGTCTCCAAAAAAATTACTATCAATTTGTTAATCATTGGAGGGATAGTTTTAATTATTTTATCATAAATTACAATAACGATAATTAGTACATGTTTAGGGACAATTTTAATTCTATATCATAAACAGATGTAAAAATAAAAATATGCAACAATAATTAGTAAAAGGCTCTGTGTCACTAGAAGTATAACTAGCTTACCTTTGCTCATTCTGAAATCTCCCCAGCATTCCAGTTCTTCTGACCTTCTAACCTACATAGTCGTTAGTCTCCTTGGTAGATCCATCATGTCATTCAAGTTACTTTTCTCTAATTGAAGTGTATTTATATGCATTGAATGAAGGGTTGAATCCACTATTGTTGTTTACACTCTCGCTAATTGCAAATAAATATACTAGCAACAATGGAGGGATAGGTTGTGAGCTAAAAATGGAAAAGAAAGTTACTAAGTAAAATCACTTGCCATAAAATTTTCTCCACCTCCCTTGCTTCCATGGTGAGGAAAGTGTAGTCCATGTAAATTTTATATATTATAATTGACCATCATTTTATTTGTATGTAAACATAATTTTCTCCATGTCATTTTCTTTGCTTCCGTGGTGAGGCAAGTGTAGTCCATGCAAATTTTCTATATTACAAGTGACCATTATTTTATTTGCATGTAAACATAACAAAGTAATAATTCAACACATAATTCCATGTGGGACCCACCATAAAGGGCATGTGTCTCATCATTTCATTCTCTGGAACATACCATGCATTCTGGAACATACCATGCATTTCATTCTCTGGAACATACCATGGGACATCTCAAAACTTTGCCCTCCTTACCCTCAACCTTGTTCATTCCGCCGTGGAGTCCATGCTCTACAACTAATTATCATGTGTTTCTTAGTTTTTTTTAACTATTTGATTGCTTCTAAATATAGGATTGTGTTGGTGGGGTAGTCTGAGTCTTGAATATCTGATCCCAGACTTTGCTTGCTATGTTAAAATTTTCCTAGGTTCTATCGGGTGTGTAGACCTAATTTTTGGATGAAGACGGTAACAAAGGGAGGGAGGAAGAGACATGAACCAACAAAACCAGTGATAACGAATAGCCAACCTCCTTATTGAAGTTGTTACTCTAGTTACTAGGTTCTTCTTGAAGTTCTCCTTTGTTACTGCTCTTTTACCAAATATAGGTTTTCAACCAGCACTTCTCAGGCACTCAATGAAATAATCAAATCAAACCTCTTCAATTTGCTACATATTTATCCTTTCTAGAACCATTTTATTCATTTATTGGTAAATAAATGTTGGGTTCTGTTATATTCTTTCCATGACTAGCCTACGTAGTGTACTGGGGCGTTAGAGAGGGGGCGGAGACTACCCTTTGTTGCACCATTTGCACAGTGGGTGGGTCACAGGGGATTTGAGGGGGCCGGGTAGCCCCCCTCTATGGGGTCCGGGGCAGTGCCCTGGGGAAATTTTTTTTGGACCCTATATTAGGTTGGGCAGACCTACCTATGGTTTTGTGCATGGTTTTCGCACATGGTTTTGGACTCGATGGTTTTTGGTCCATGGTTTTGGATGCAATGGTTTTCGGTCCATGGTATTGGATGCTTCGGGATGTATAAATATGTATTGTAACATTGAAAGGAACATGATGAAAAATCAAGCTGGTAGTCCCGGTTTTGGGATCCAAGGAAAAATCTTTGTCTATATGTGTTTATGTGTTATGCTCTCGCATTGTTTATTTTCTGTGTTTTAGAATTCGTATGTAGGTAATTTCTGTATGGGTTTAAAACATACATTTGGTATCAAAGTTGTTTTGGCTTCAAGGGGACGCCTTTGTTGCTGAGGAGTTTCGTTTGGGCCTATGGTAGACCCTGCTCAGTGGGAGATCTGCGGGATCAATTCTGGTGGTGAAAGAGATGGCAAGTTGTGGAAAGATAGAGATCGAGAAATTTAATGGTCAAATTTTTGAGTTATGGAAGCTCAATATGGAGGATCTGTTGGTGGATAAAGATCAGTGGATCGTAGTAGATCTGGGTACTAAACCAATGGAATTATCCGATGAAGAAAGGAAGAAGTTGGATCAGAAGGCAAAGAGCACAGTACGATTGTGTGTCTCGGATTCAGTATTGCTGAATGTATCAGGGGAAGCTATGACTAAGGCTTTGTGGGACAAGTTAGGGACTTTGTACCAATCTAAGTCTCTGCTGAATGAACTGTTCCTACGGAAAAAGATATATAACCTGAGGATGAAAGATGGAGACTCAGTGACAAAGCATTTGAACACATTTAATACTATGGTAAGTCAATTATTATTTGTTGATATTAAAATTTCAGATGAAGTTAAGTGCATAAATTTGTCATGTTCTCTACCGGATTCATTGGATAGTCTGGTTATTGCAATATGTAGCAATGCAACTACCTTGCAGTTTGATGAAATAGTCTCATCCTTGATGACAGAGGAGATGAGATGGAAAAATATGGAGCACCAGAATGGTGATGCCTTGTCTGTACGAGGACGGTCCCAACATAGAAAAAAAATAAGTCATTGAGTGGGAGATCTAAATCTAGAGGGAGATCTAAATCTCCAGGAAAACCTGTAAAGGTGATTTGCTGGAAATGCAAAAAGGAAGGGAACTACAAAAGGGACTGTAAATCTAAAGCTCCTGACAAAGGAAAGGGATCTAATGATGCTCTTTCTGTAGAGGCGAAAACCACCTGAGACGAATGTGGGAGTGTGTACTTGGCTTCTTCAAGTACACATGTAGATAATGAGGCATGGTTGATTGACTCAGGTGCATCCTATCACTTCACTCCCCATAGAGAGTGGTTCTGCAAGTATGAGAAATATGATGGTGGTGATGTCTTCTTGGGGGATGACAAGAAGGCTAGAATTGTTGGTCACAGAAAGGTAAAGTTGAAGTTGCAAGGTGGAAGGGTTAGAACACTTCCATGTGTTCCGCATATTCCCACATTGGCGAGAAATCCTATTTCTGTAAGCAAGCTAGATGATGCAGGTGTAAAAACAATGTTCAAGAAAGATACCTGCAAGATGGTTCGGGGGAGCAATGGTATTGATACGGGGAGTTCAGATTGGAACTCTATACAAGCTGCAAGGTAGCACTGTTGTTGATGGGTGCAACATTTCTGTGGTTCCTGAAAGTGGAGCATAAAATCTAGTGGTCTCTGGAGAAAAAACCATGCTATGGCATCAAAGGCTTGGACATATTGGAGAGAAAGGCCTTCGAATACTTCATGGTAAAGGTATGGTAGAAGGTATGAATAATAGCTCTCTGGATTTTTATTTCTGTGAAAATTGTGTATATGGTAAGTAGAATCATGTGAGTTTCCTCTCTGGTGGTAAGAGGGTGAAACAGATATTAGAACTTGTGCACAGTGATGTGTTTGGACCTCTGAAGGTTCCATCATTGGGTAAGTCTATGTATTATGTATCATTTATAGATGACTTCTCAAGGAATACATGGATATATTTCCCTAAGAAGAAATCTGAAGTCTTTGATAGGTTTAAAGAATTTAATGCTCTAGTGGAAAACCAGACAGAGAAGAAGATAAAGGTGTTGAGGACAGATAACGGTGGAGATTTTTGTAGTAAGGAATTTGAAGAATTCTATAAGAAGTGTGGTATAGCGCGACAGAAGAATACTCCACACACCTGAGCATAATGGAGTTGCAGAAAGAATGAAAAGGGTGTTGATGGAAAGGGCAAGAAGCATGCTCAGTGGTGCCAGGTTAGGACAAGAATTCTGGGTAGAGGTAGTGGAGACAGCATGTCACTTGGTCAACAGATCACCTTCATTAGCATTGGAGGATAAGACTCCACAAGAGGTATGGAATGGTAAGAAACCCTCTCTTTCACATCTGAGGGTATTTGGATGTGATGCATATGTACATGTTCCAAAGGAGAAAAGAACCAAGTTGGATAGTAAATATGAAAAGTGCATCTTTATTAGGTATAAGGATGGTTTAAAGGGTTATAAGCTTTTGAACAAAATAACAAGGAAGGTTGTGTACAACCGAGATGTGGTGTTCAGAGAGGTGAAAGATTTTATTAAACATGAAGTCCCATCAAAGGAACCTGAGAAGATAGAGTTTGAGCTTAAGGAGGAAGAATCAGACTCTACAACAGAGGAGGAATCAGAAGATGAAGAGCCACAAAGTCTGGGTGTGAGAAGATCACTTCGAGAAAGAAGGCAGCTAGAAAGGTATAGTCCATTTGTTTTCTATTCAAATTTTGCTTTATCTATCACTGATGATGATCCTAGAACTATGAAGGAAGCAGTAGATTTGGAGGATAGAAAGCTCTAGAAAGAGGCCATGGTTGATGAAATGGCATCTTCGCACAAAAATGAGGCTTGGGATCTGGTGGAGTTGTTGGCTGGAAGGAAACCCATTGGTAGAAAATGGGTGTTCAAGAAGAAGACAAATGCAGAAGGAAAGGTTGAGAAATACAAAGCTCAGTTGGTGGAAAAAGGTTATTCCTAGGTGTCAGTAATTGATTTTGGTGATATTTTTTCTCCTATTTCCAAGGTAGCTTCTATTATATTATTGTTATCTATTGCTACTACTTTTCATTTTGAGGTAGAACAGATGGATGTGAAGATAGAATTCCTTCATGGGGATCTAGAAGAGGAGATCTACATGAAGAAACCTGAAGGCTTTGTGGTGAAGGGTAAGAAAGAACTGGTATGCAAGCTAAAGAAGTCTCTATATGGGTTAAAACAGTCACCAAGGATGTGGTATCAGAAATTTGATACATTTATATGGGGACTTGGCTTCATCAGAAGCAAAGCAGATCACTGTGTGTATTTTAAATTAATTGGTGACCATTTTATCTATCTAGTTGGAAACGACAAAGAAATTATCCAGGATTTGAAGAACCAATTATCCTCCAAACTCAACATGAAAGATCTTGGTGCTGCAAACTATATTTTGGGCATGGAAATTAAAAGAGATCGAGAAAAGAGGAAGCTATGGTTAAACCAAAGGAAGTATGTCGAGACAATACTGCAGAGGTTTAATATATGGGATAGTAAACTGGTGAAGGTTCCTATTCCTATAGGTGTAAATTTATCTGATGAACAATGTCCCAAGACACAAGAAGAGGAAGAGGACATGTCCCGTGCTCCATATGCAAGTGCAGTCGGTAGCCTGATGTATGTGATGGTCTGTACTAGACCAAACATTGCACATGCAGTGGGAGTATTGAGCAGGTTTATGTCAAAACCAGGGAAGGAGCATTGGACAACAGTGAAGCAGGTCTTCAGGTATTTGCATGGCACTAGTGATTATAGTTTGTGCTACCAAGGAAGACCAGGATTGGATAGAGTTTTGGATATTCATGGCTTTGTTGATGCAGACTATGCTGGAGATCTGGATCAGAGAGGATCTACAAGTGGGTATGTGTTTAACCTATTTGGAGGTGTAGTCAGTTGGATGAGTAAGAAATAATATGTAGTGGCACTATTAACTACAGAGGTAGAATACATGGCAGCCACTCATGCAATAAAAGAAGAAGTTTGTTTGCAGAGATTGTGTTCAAGTATGGGGTTATTGCAGGGAGCTATAATGATAGACTATGATAGCCAAAGTGCAATCTTCTTGGCAAAGAACCCTACTTACCATTCAAAGACAAAACACATTGATGTTCAGTATCACTTTGTGAGGGATATGATAGATGAAAAAAAGGTGTTGCTGGTAAAGGTGGAAACTTTGAAGAATACTGCAGATACATTGACAAAATCAGTGAGCTCTGAGAAGTTCTCTTGGTGTAGAGAAACAATGGGCATTACAGGGCTGGATAAATGAGTAAGCTCTCATGTGCCCCCCTGTGGAAAGAAAACAACAAGTGGGAGAATGTTGGGTTGTGTTATATTCTTTCCACGAGTAGCCTATGTAGTGTACTGGGGGGTTATAGGGGGAGCGGAGCCCACCCTTCGTTGTGCCAATTGCCAATGGGGGGATCACAGGGGGGTTTGAGGGGGGTGGGGAGCCCCTCTCTATAGGGTTCAAGGCATCACCCCGGGGAAATTTTTTTGGACCCAATATTAGGTTGGGCGGACCTACCTGTGGTTTTTTGCATGGTTTTTGCACATGGTTTTGCACGCGATGGTTTTCGGTCCATGGTTTTGGATTTGGCCCATGGTATTGGATGCTTCGGCATGTATAAATATGTATTGTAACATTGAAAGGAACATAATGAAAAATGAAGCTAGGATTCCTGGTTTTGGGATCCAAGGGAAAATATCTGTGTATATGTGTTTATGTGCTATGCTCTCGCGTTGTTTATTTACTGTGTTTTAGAATTCGTATGCAGGTAATTTCTGTATGGGGTTAAAACCTACAATAAAGTGAAATTTACAGGATTTTTTGTTCTTTTCTTTCAGCGATTCAACTTAGTGTGCACATTACCATAGGGGCTATGCTTTGAAGTGACATTTTATTTTCTTTATATGGTCAGTTTTTTCTGAGTTATCACAATTTATAAAGTGTGCCAAAACTATGTTTAAACCAGAATATTTGATCATGATTAATATTTCTAGGTATTGTGTCTCTATTTGGATATATATGATATGCCTTCCTTTCAGGCTTCCATTTGGAGTAGGTGGAAACAAACAACTAATTCCAAATTTTTCATGTGGCCACTCCCACTATATTTAATCTATTTTTGAAACTTTAGCCTCCTTTCTGAGCACCAAGTTGTGCAATGAGACCAATTGGCTCCTCTTGAACTAAGGGGGCCCATTTTACATTATATTTATCTTGACTACAACATTGGTGAAATCATTAGAAGGTTTCTACTCTGTTGTAGTTTTTATCATTATGATTTGGGTGGGGATCCCTTGAAAAGTAGACAAGAATTATGTGTTACATGTGGCAGGACTTCCAGTGCCTACAAAGTACCTCACCACATCCCCACGCAATCCATTAATTCTGTGCTCAGGTTTATCCATTAACTTCTCAACAATTGGTTTTAGGAATATTTTTGTATCTGCAATTGTGTTTATAACAAACAAAACATGCTGTCGAAATTTGCCCTTATACTGTTCAAATACAATGCTAGAAGATTAATTGGAATAACAAATGTGCTAATGTTGTAAGGAATAACAACTATTCGTAGAATACCAATTTATTTAATTTTTAGAGTGCATCTAAAATTGTTCAAGAAAAAAACAATTTTAATTCATTAAGAAATTATTGTTTCCTTGTTGCAATCCTTAATTTCAATAGTCATACAATGCTTGCAGGTGTTGGACAGTCGACAGGTACCCCTATTGACTAATTATGCCATATCACAAGTAGGTAAGAAGTCATTAATGGTTACTACAGGATCAAAACTCTATCAGCATGTATGTCATTTTACTAAATTCTTTTCACATTGCAACTTTAGAACAATATCTGTATGAATTCTTTGATTTTCTTTTATTTATCTAATTTGTAATTTATAAAAATTTGAAACATTGTTACAGAATCCTCTTAATATGTATGTACATGGCTTCTTTTGTAGTAGTTTACTTAACTACAAATTGTTTTGGAAGCCATGAAAGCATTGTTGGTGCAAAGGACTGGCCCTATTTTTCTTTTTGTTTAAACCATGTTAGTCTTGAAAAGGTGGGGTATATATGAAAATAGTAAAATATTGATAAAAATGAAACTACTTCTATGTTCCTCCCACCAAATGTCCAACATGCCAACAAATGTAGACTTGTCTACCAACAAAGAGAGAGTTCTTTATGGTTAAATATATGATTTTGTGTTAATGAAGTCAAAGGAGGAGCCCACTTAGGAAATCAAAGATCATTTTTCATTGTTAGAAGACAACCCATTAACCAAAGCCAAAGAAGATGAAAGGTGAGATATGATCATGGTGATTTTGTAACACTTAGATGGTGATACTAAACAACATGGATAGTGTGTGCACCAATTCCCTGAGCTTATAGCTGGTTCCTTCAACTTAAAGTTATATCTCATAGTCTTGGAAAATATCTCAATTGAAATCAACATTGTCACTGATCACACACTCAAGCATCTTGGCATGGACAATATGGGCTACATTAAGCTATCAAAAGCATCTGCACAACCTTGGAGCATAGATACCTACAACATGAAATCCCACTAAACATTGATCTAATTCGAGAAGAGACTGAAGGAAATATATGTTGATATGGACACTTCAAGTCCCAGGAGACTCCAAGCCAGGTTGAACTCTAGAATCTATGCCCGTTTTGGTGAATAATTTGCAAACATGTCTTATAAATTTGACTTGTTTCACAGTATTATAATTTACTGAATCCACAATAAATCAGATATTAGTGTTAATGTAGGTCACTCCTTTTCGGAAACACAGTGCATGGAATGAAAATAGGATATCCTACTATCTATAAAGCTTTGTAGAACTAATTTTAATATTATCTTTGGTTCACTGGGATGTCATTGCAAAAATGATCAGAGGTCTGTAAAGTTACCTAGAACTAAGTCTGATATGAACATATACCATCATACTAAGATCAAAGGGTTAAGTATACCTTTGATTCTGATATTGTATACTAGTTTTCCTCGGCATGTAATATAATCACAAATCATTTATTTGCGCATTAAAAATGTTAGACTAAATTAAATAACTGATATTAAAGAATAATTGTGTTTGGAAGTATATTAAGTACCATATTTTATTTTGGTTTAAATTGGAATATCAGAAGTGACCCTAACTGCAATGTTTCAACGAATTTAGTTTTGGATATAGATACAATCGCAAAAGAAAAAGAAAGATGTGTTAATGAATGAAGAAGCGAGATTTGAGGCTTGTTTCCAATTACATCTCAAAGCTTTATTTTTCTTTGTTCATTGCATTTTCATAGGTGTCATTTTTGTTTCTTAATTTACAAATGAGTATTCATTGAAATATTATGTTTTTTTTATCTTTCTCCTCTCTCTTTTGAATGAATTTTCTCATTGTTAAATTTTTAAATTTTTCTATATTTCATCTAAAATATTCTTCCACAAAGCATGTACTCTCTCTATTAAACTCTAAATTAAATGGACTCCATGGATGAGATAGGTAAGACTCAACAAGTTCTCCTTAAGGCCTTATTAATGGTTTTCGTTACTAATTATATGTTTATAGGGATTTTTAATTTCTCAAGACCTCCTTTCGGGAGAAATTAAATTTAGAATAGTTTCTTGATGAACTTAAAGGTCGAGAGTTCAATACGTGTATCTTGACTTGTCCAATCTTATTGTAGGATCAAATACTATGGCCATAATTTTTTTATCATATATGATTTCTTATATAGCTGAAATTGTAGGGCTTGGTTAGCCAATGCATGAAACTCGACTTTTAATCCAAGAAACAAGAGATACATTTAAACGTAAAGGCTTGATCTCTCTAAATCACATCATTTAAAACTAAAGAAAATCTCTCTAAATTACATCATTTTATTCCAATTTGAAATATAATCACCAAAAAATTTGGAGATGTCTCAATTCCAATGCATAGCTACTTGAGTTAAATATTCATCTATTTGCTTTCACTCTTTCGAGCCTTCAGTTAAACATTTGTTTTCTTGGTAAACTTTAGACATAATTATCTAGCGGCAGGGACTACCACTACATAAGCCCTTGTTATTGTTATATTTCTTCGATAATATGTGATAACCAGGATATTAAAAAATTGAGCAAAAATTTATGGAGCATGCGTCAATAATCAATATATCACGGTTAAGTATTTTAGTCAGTAATGTGATTGACATATATTTTATTAATTATATTAGTATTATAGTGGGTGAAATATAGATATTAGTATAGATTCATTTTTAGTATGGATCTAATACGAGCTGAGAGTGATCAAATTTTTTTAGATGCAAACCTCTTTTACAGTGCATCTCTCATCCCATGATTCTCTCTCTCTATATATAAATTTTGATTGCTTAAATTGTATTCTATTTTTTGTTATTATTAATATTTGTAAATATTGCATATTAATTTTATGTCAATAATTACTTGATATTTTTGTTTTTTGTTTTTTATTTTTTATTTTTAACTTTCATTTATTTGTTTTCTTTGAACATTGAATATTTTATTATATACAACATTAAAATGTTTACTTTTAACATTTTTTTCTATATATAGATATCTATGAAGTTGACATTGACATAAATTACTTAACATACAATAGTTTATTTAAAACTTGTGTTAATCTATTTTTGAAAAGTATAAGGTTTAAACATCATACTGACACATTTTTTACTTCTAATTACTTTACACAAAATTATATTATCTCATATGGACAAGAGGACACTTGTCAACTTGATGTTGAGCACAAACGAGATATGTTTCTATGCCTGGAGATAAATTTCATAGTGTAATCTCTATGAAAAGAACTATGGGAGATAAATATTGTTCTTGGATAAACACCAGTGGGAGAGAAAGGCTAGTAGAACCTAGATAATTTAGCAGGACACTACTGAGGGTTCAGGACATGCTATGCCAAAGAAAAAATATTATAGAGTTATTATCTTTTCCTGACAATTAGAGGATAGCTCAAGGCGAACTAGTGATAGCTCAATTCAAGGTTGGGTGGATTTTTAAGGCCTTTAATATGTTCCTGAAAGAACTCAAATAAGTGTAGGTTCATTTTCTGAATGTAAATGGAAAGTTAATGTGGGGCTAACTGGGTATTTTGCATGAACAACTATATACAAAACAAATATTTATATCTAACACAATTTTTTGCACAAGCAAGAGATATTATATACAAAGGAATGTGTTAAGACTAATTGTGTGTCTCTTGTAGGAAAGACACAAACTATGTGAAGAAATAAAAATGAGTATCTATAAGATAGATAATTGTTATACTATCTAAAAGAATTGTTAATGATGATAGATAATGTACAAGTTACATGATTGTTTGATTGGTAATTGTTTTGACACAAATTTATTATATATATATATGAAATCAAAGAACATATCCATACAGGTTAGAAGCAAACCAAATACAAATCCTACAGTTAAACCTTTTGTTCTGGATGAAAAGGGTTAGGACCTTGAGGAAATAATAAGGGTTCCCATTTCAGAGATCTACAATATATTTCTGGTATATTTTATAAAGAATAATATAAAAACATATATTACTAAATGTGTGTGTGACATATTAGTAGAAAATACATAAAAGTTCTATAGAACACTAATAGTATTGCAATTACAGATCCAAAGTATGATATAAGAAGGATTATTTGTAGAATAAAATAGTTTATGAAATAGTAACTGTTATAAACACGCAAAAAAAAAAAATGAAACCGTATTTCTCTTTTCATAAAATAATCCACACTCTAATTATGAGCTAGAAATCTTGCACGCATTAATCGTATGCATTCGAACAAATATATAATTTTATGCTCAAAGAGAACATGAAAGAATTGAACCCAAATTCTAGGGAGTTTTAATTATCTGAGAAATACATTGTATCGTAAAAGAAAAGAACAATCTTTCTTGGGTTTAAAAATAGAAAATAATTATATTAAACTAAAACATTTTCCTTCCGGTGAGTATAGTAAATACATGCAATATATTGTTGGTAAAAATACTTAAGAGCGGTGGGGTGAATCAATATTTCAAATTCACTTTAATTTTCAAATTCCATATATTGGAATCTGTATGCTATGGTTCTTAAAGTGACTTGCGTGTTTATGTGTATTCAGAGAAACAAAACAACATATATCTATTTTACTAACTTTTCATGTATTCCATTGCATGATTATCTTTAATCATTGCATCAGTGAATAAATAGCTTTCCAATATGCAATAAAGAAAAAAAAAGAGATCACAATATATAAGCAACACACATAGAACACTAAGATTTTATGTGGAAACCCAATGTGGGAGAAAACCACCGTTGTCGTTGTCTCTATCTTCTTTCTTATTATATAAAGAAAATATCCATTACTGTTATGTGATTTCTACTTGATTTATACCGAAATACTTTGCTTAATTCATTATGGATCACAGAAGCCTAAATACAGAAATTATATTTTTTTTACTGATGCAAAATCTTACCAATACGTAGGAACTCACATGTAGGAGGATACAACCTCCACTCGTTCTCTAGTACCCACTAGAAGGGGGCCATAACCCCCTAAACCTGTTTACCAACTTCTACTGGAAGGGATCTCCTACCCCCTTTTTTAAGGTTGCAACCCTCAAATCCTTGTGGATCACTTTTTAGAATGTTTCAAACTGGATCCACCTATTAAACAATCATCAAACAACTTGTAGGCCACCTTTCATCATATTTTAAAACTAGACCCATATCAACAATAAACCCAAATTGACATGACAAACTGAAATGTTGAATCTAAGTCACTGAAGTACTGTAAATCAACTGAATTTCTGAAGGATCAAACCACTAAATGTAGAACCCAAGCAGAATAAACAAAAATCAGAATATGTATGCGACTTTTTCTTAATAATGTATGCACTTCCTCTATATAACAGCTACATACAGATTTCAAACTATTGAAAACTGAATCATGAATAACTGTAATATTGAATCAATCATTGGACCATACATAGATCAATCACAGATCCCCATACTATAGCATCATTTCCAATCAATCAACCCAATCATCATTGTTAGACACAAATCATTAAGATAGAGACATCATTGACAAACAACAAAAAATAGTGCAGAACTCATCAAGTGTCATCATCAAGGTGCACTGCAAACACTAACATATATACATGATTTCCATATAACAAATCAACGTATGTATGTGACTACCATGACTGACACCCATGTATATATTTCAGTATACTGAGTAAATTATTACAAAATTTATACACTAATTTACTAAACCACATCTGCATATGTACATGACAAACTAAAAGTAAAAAAGCATACATATCTTGAAATTACTGAATCAAACCTTTGCTTCAATTCACAACATTTGTCAAACCTAGATCTTAACATGTATCACTATATTTAGATCAACCCATTATCATAGCTATAGATTTAACATTGCAATAATAAATAGATCAAGAAAGTATATTCATTAGTCTTCACAATGCTTTTAGATATGTTAGATCAGAACCATCTCCTTTCTTTTTGGTGCACACTTGTTCCACATTGAATCACACAAAGATAGATCATTTAGTTGCACACATAACACATTGATCTCCATATCCTTATATAGTTTTAGCCTTAACCAATGCCCTAGGTAAATCCCTTGGTAATGTCATTAGTATTTTCTAACAACATCGAAATTGTTGTCTAATTACTATGGGCCAATACCATGGTAAAAAACCCCTGGTATCCAGATTACCATGGTTCAGATTCTATACATCAATTTCACTTATAGGACCTGCACATGTAAACGACCCTTATTCATAGGATCTGTGCATACTTTCTCAAACTTCACCTTTAACATCCATCTATCTATGAACTCTCATTTCTCTACTCATAGCATCTGTATCTTTTGTACCAATATGTATTAATTCCATAGTCATCAATGTTGACATCAAGTATATCTTTATTAAATGGGTTCCCTTCATAGAAAACACATGAGCCATAATGCCAACAATCTTCCCCTTTATACTTGATAGCAACCACTTTGGTGTTTGGTCACCACCTGTAAATATTTGTAAACATCAAGACTTCTCTCCAAACGCCTCCTTTCAAACACCAAGCTTCTCTCCCAGTTTGAGATCAAGGGAAAAGTGTTGAATCGGGCTTAATGAAGTACTTCCCTTATAGTGTTGTAGGTTTGATCTGTTGAACTTGCATCATGAAATATGCATACTGATAATGCTCCCCTTGAGCATATGCTGAACCTTTTGAATATATTCAATAAAGTACAATACTTGATTACTAAAGCAAATATGGCCTTTCTTATGATCAATGACTCTTGCATCAACTACCCAACTTTTTGGGTTTACTTATTAGACCAAAATTTTACATCAATTTTCACACATAATGAGATTACATACATGACATGACTTGATACTAATAGCCCATACATGACTGAATTTTATAATGATTCACAACATGGGTCTTTTCATGACCTTTACATCAAGAGACATATATGACACTTATAACCAAAAACAGGAACCTCAACAATGAGGTAGCAAGACCATGATAGTCATCAAAAACCACCATGCACCATATAGGAATCTGCAACATAAACATCTGATAGCAACAAAGGAGAAGCATGAACATCCTCATCATCAAGAAGTTGTGTAAGATAAGGTAGTGTAGCATCAATTTCTCCATCAAGTGTATTAAGAAGAATCAACAATCAATAATGTAACTACAACATAAGTAACCCAAGCATTCTAACAATAGCATAAGTATCTTATCAGTAGTAGCAACAGTAACTACCATAGAGAAACATTTATATGAACTCATCATAAACCCATCACACAATAAGAATTACTAATGCCAAAAATGCACTATTATAATCAGAGTAGTTTCTCACCCTGAACCTATGCCAACCATAAACTCTCATAATATCCATCTTATCAACCAGCAAATACATCAAGAACCATCTCAACGATATCAACATAATATCACCTTATATTAGTCAATCATCATTTTTAAACATCATAAGGGCATCACTAAAAAACTACAACAAACAAATGTTAGAGCTAGAATACCAATAATGAAATGATGAAAGCATATATGGATCTCCCCTTTAATCTATGCTGCTCCTTTTCCATTACTGAGAAGTATATGTGGATGTCTAACTTAAAAAATGCATATATATGCGATTGTATTTCATACCATCCAGGTACAGAAAGTAAATTGTAGGAGTTTACAGCCAAAACTCCCCCTAAAGATGACATGTCTATTAGAATGATTAGCAGAGTGAAGAGGAAGGAATCATTCCTATTTTTTTCTGAGATATTCAAAGGAATCACATGGAAGTGTCTTTGTAGATATGCCTACAACTTGTTCCTTTGAAGGAACATATTCTAGTTTTACCTTTTATTCAAGCACCTGCTCTCTCAGAAAATGGTATTTGATTGGAATGTTCTTGGTTTTTGAGTGCATGACAGGATTTTTAGAGATACGTGTGGCACTAGTATTATCACAGAGAATCGGTGCATGTTGAGGAAAAGTACCTTGAATATCTCGCAATGTTTGGATTATCCATAGAAGTTGAGTACAACAAGATGCAACAACAACATATTATGCCTCAGAAATATATAAAGCAATAGAAATTCATTTCTTACTGAACCAAGAAACTAAGTGAAGTACCAAATATAATGCTCATCCACTAGTACTTTTGCGATCATCAACATTACGTGCCCAATATACAACTGTGTAAGCATCAAGTGAAAATTCTGCATTTTTGGGATACCATAGACCAAAATCTTGAGTGACTTGAAGATAATTGAATATTCTCTTCGCTGCTTGGAGATGAGTTTCCTTAGGATTTTCTTGAAATCATCCAACTATGCTAGCTGCATGAATAATGTGTGGTCTTGAACTTGTAAGATAGATCAAAGTTTTTAATCATAGATTTGTATTCTGGTTGATTTATTGAAGGAGAGTCATCATTTTGACTAAGATTTCATCATGTTACCATTGGTGTGCATACAAGTTTACGAACTTCCATTCCATATTTCTTCATAATTTGTTTGAGATACTTGGTTTGAGAAAGAAAGATGACATCCTTAGTTTGTAGAACTTGGAGACCAAGAAAGTATGTTAGTTCACTAAGTAGACACATTTCAAATTCCTATTGCATAATTGAAGCAAATAATTGACTCATAGATTTAACATTGCTTCGAAATATGATGTCATGTACAAAAACTACTATTATCAAAATTTTGTCTTGATCAAATTTGATATATAAATTATTATCCATGACCCCTTTTTGAATCCTTGTTGCTAAAAATACCCGTCAAGACAATAATACCATGCATGAGGAGCTTGTTTTAACCCATAGAATGCATTCTTAAGCTTTCAAACAAGATTTTTATCATTGCAAAGAATGAATCCTTCAGGTTGTTAAATATAAACTTCTTCTTCTAGATCCCCATTTAAAAATGCAGATTTAACATCCATTTGATGTATCTTAAAGTTATGAAAGCTAGAAAATGCAAGAAGCATTCTTATGGCTTCAAGTCTAGCTGTAGGTGCAAATGACTCTTCAAATTATATCACTTCATGTTGTCATAGCCTTTGAATACAATCCTTGCTTTGTTTCGAATTACTTCTCCATTTTAATTTAGTTTGTTCTTAAACACCTGCTTTGTCCCGATTACATTTTTATCATAAGGCCTTGTTACTAATTCCCATGTATGGTTATTTTCTATTTGATCAAGTTCTTCATGCATTTCCTTAACCCAACATTGGCCTTTGATTTCTTGCTTCACATTTTGAGGTTCAATTGTCGCTAATAAGGCTAAGTGAATAGAATTTCCAATAACAGTTCTTCGGGTTTGTATTCTTGCTTCATTTTCACCTAGAATTTAAGCTTCAGGATTATTTTTTTGAACATACCTTGATGGTGTCTTTTCTCATATATTTGTATTTTCATTTACTTTTGCTGATGATTCTCTATCTCCTTCTCCTACAACCTTTTGGTTTATAGTAGGGAGAGTTTCGTCATCTTCTTGTGCTTCCCTTTTGGTACCAATGGATGCTTCATCAATCACAACATATATGCATTCAACAATCTTTTGAAGCCTTTTGTAACATTTATATCCTTTGATTCTAGAAGAGTATCTAAGGATGATTCCTTCATCAACTATAGAGTCAAAATTTCCAAGCTTATCATCATTTTGTTTATTAAACATTTTCTTCCAAAAATTCTAAAGTGTTTGATAGTTGTAGGCTTACCAAACCAAAGTTCATATGGAATTTTATCATTGTTTACCTGAACATGAGCTTTGTTAAGTATATCAAGCATGGCATGTGCCATTTGTTGATCTGCCTTGTTCATTCTTTTTGCCACTCCATTTTGTTGAGGAGTTTTAGCAATGGAAAATTATCTTTCAATGCCATGCTGCTCAAAAAAATTGAAAATCTCATTTAATATAAACTGTCCTCCTCTATCAGATCTAAGATATTTTATTTTTAGATCTAATTCATTTTCTACCAAGGCCTTGAATACTTTAAACTTATCAAATGACTCATCTTTATACTTTAGTAAACCAATTCAACACATTCTTGTAAAGTCATCAATAAATAATATGAAGTATTATTTACCATGAAGATACTTCTTTCTCATAGGACCACATAAATCAATGTGAATAAGTTCAAGGGGTTTACTTGAAGTACCTTCTTTAGCTATAAAATGAACTTTGGATTTCTTACCAAATTGACATGATTTGCAGATGCTATTTTCAGTTGGAGAGATGTCAAGAAAGTCACAAACTACTCCCATCCTACTTGTTTTGTATAAATAAAAAAAGTTAATGTGCCCCAACATTTTGTGCCAAATCCAAATTTCTTCAGGTTTTCTCAAATAATAGTGCTCTTGGTTGCCTTCTAAGACATAGATATTTCTTGGAGTTCTTGTACCCTTTATTATGATCTTACCTATATCCATATTTCTTACCACACAATTCTTTGATTTTAAAATAACTTTATTCCCTTGATCACATATTTGACTAACACTTAACAGTTTATGTAGTAACCCATCAACAAATAATACATTTCCAGCCTTGACCTTTTTCTTTAAAATGACACTTCCTTTCCCTTTGATAGCAGCATGTGAGTTATTACCAAAAGTCACATTATTTTCTTTCGTTATTTCATTAAAGGAAGAAAATTTATCTCTATCACCTGTCATGTGCTTTGAACATCCACTCTCAATGTACCATAGATTCTCTTGATCTCCTACATACAATGCTAGACCACAATTTTCAGAGGCAGTAATTTTATTTTTCCATACCTTAGGTGTTATTGCATTCTGTTCATGATGGTAAGATGATTTCATCCTACTTCTACATTCAATTTCTTCATCACCAAATTTAGTGAAAATAGAACATTCATTTTCATTCTAAAGAGGTGCGAAAACATTATAAGAATATTTCTTTGCTCTGATGTCATTTTGTTGTTTTCTTGTTTCTCCCTATAAGCAACAAAATGAACTACTTTATGACCAAACTTCTAACAAGTGAAGCATTGACCATTGAAGAATACCTGGGATTACAATGCCTTCTTGAGTAGATTTCCTTTTGTTCATGGTAAGGTTATTTTTCATGGGATACATTTTATCCTTCATTCTTTTGCCGAGGTTTATAATTCTGATGATTTCTTCCTTTTAACGCATTGGTGTAGCTTCCTATACCTGTTTCAAAAGATTTCATAGTTTTTGATGTTTCACCATTTGGATTGTATTC
The DNA here is from genome assembly GCA_031772625.1 of Pinus tabuliformis. Lineage (NCBI taxonomy): Eukaryota > Viridiplantae > Streptophyta > Pinopsida > Pinales > Pinaceae > Pinus > Pinus tabuliformis. The sequence goes on along the minus strand of CM062809.1, from coordinate 560,833,390 downwards.
AAGGCCTACCTTGACTAGAGGAGATCATTTCACTTTAATTATTTCTTCTAAAGTCTCACATCCTTCATCAAATCTAAAATTTAGAGCCTTTGTCTTCTTAAGTTCCTTTATTAAACCCACAATTTCAAGTTCTAAGTTTTCACAGTTCCTTTCCTTTTCTATAACTTGTTTCTTCAAAGCTTCTTCAACTAATTTAACTTCTTCTAGACAAATTTTTAGCTAGGTTATTTATTCAACAAAAGTGTTTTCCTTATACATACAAACTTCATTTTCGTGATTTTTGTTTATAACCTTGAGTCTATAAATTTCTTCTAGAGCATCCATAAAGACATCATCAGATTCATCTATATATTTTTCTTGAAATTCCATAAGTAATGAATAATCCTGATCAAATTCATCATCCTCATTATTGGAAGAATATTCACAATTTTCATGAGTATAAAAACTTTTCTTGCTATCAAAATTTATTTTAACATTCCTCTTTGGAACATTCTTCCCTTTCTCATGGTTTTCTTTATAAGTACATTTAGTGGCATAGTGACCTACCCTTCCACATACAAAACATTTAAAAGGAACCTTACCTTTGAACCTTCTAGTTCCTACTAGGAGTTTCTTCACAAAATTCACTTCTTCTTCATCTGAAACATAACATGTTTCCTTAGTCTCTTGTTTCTATTTACCTTTATTTGTGACTTTGAATTTTTCTTCTCTAATATATGATGCACCCCATTTTCTCATCTCCTAATCTATTAATATCCCATGGAGCTATTCAATAGTGAGATTCCTCAAATCTTGCATTTATTCTATGGCAAAGACTTTGGAATAAAACTTTGGAGTTAGTGATCTCAAAATATTTCAAAAAATAGTAGCATCCTTTATGTCATCACCATGATTTTTCATAGAATTAACAACCTCCTCTACTCTAAGGAAAAAGCTAGCAATACTTTCATCATCATGCATTCTAAGAGTCTCATACTAAATTCTAAATGTTAGAAGTTTAGCACTCTTTACTTTAGTGTCACCTTCATATATTTGGACAAGCTTGTCCCATATAGCCTATGTGGTATTTATCTAGATGACTTTCAAAAACTCAGATTCATCCAAGCTTCCCAAGATAACATTGATTGCCTTCGCATTGATCTCATGTTGTTTCTTCACTGCATCGTCTATGGGAATGGAGGTTGGGTATTGATATCCACCTTCTACTCTTTCCCATACATCAACTCCAAGTGCTTGGAAATATGCTCTCATTTTGAATTTCCAAAATACAAAGTTTGTTCGAGTAAACAAAGCTGGACTAATATAAAATTATCCTTCTGGATTGCCCATGTTGATGGATATCCCTTTAAGTGATCAAACTTCCTCAAAGAGACCTGCTCTGATACAAATTGTTTGGAAAAATACTAGTGGGGGGTGAATCGGTATTTTAAATTTATTTTGATTTTAAATTTTCGTATATTGAATTATCTACGATGTTGTTCTTAAAGGAACATGTGTATGTACGTGACTTCAGAGAAAGAAAACAATGTATATCCAGTTTACTAATTGTGCATGTGTTCCATCAAATGATTGTCTTTAATCATTACATCAGTAAATAAATAAATTTCCAGTATGTAGTAAATAAAAAATATATATCACAACATATGAGTAAAATACATAGAACACCAGTATTTTAGGTGGAAACCCAATGTGGGAAAAAACCACCATTGTCGTTGTCTCTGTCTTCTTTCTTATTATATAAAGAAAATTTTCATTACATTCTTTTACTGATGCAGAATCTTACCAGTACGCAGGCACTCACCTACAAGAAGCTACAACCTCCACTCGTTCTCTAGTACCCACTATAAGGGAGCCACAACCCCCTAAGCTTGTTTACCAACTTCTACTAGAAGGGAGATCCTACCCACTTTCTGAAGGTTGTAACCCTCAACTCCTTATGGATCACTTTTTAGAATGTCTCAAATTGGATCCACCTATTAAACAATCATGAAACAACCTATAGGCCACCTTTCATCATATTTTCAAATTGGACCCATATCAATAATAAATCCAAACTGACATGAAAATCTAAAATACTAAATTTGATTCAATGAAGTACTATAAATGAACTGAAATTTTGAAGGATCAAACCACTAAATGTAAAACCCAACTAAAACAAACAAATATCAAAATATGTATACATTGTACTGAATAAAACTCATGTATGTACATGCTTCCTCTATATAACACCGACGTACAAATCATAAATTACTGAAAATTGAATCATGAATAATTGTAATATTGAATCAATCATTGGACCATACATAGACCAATCAAAAATTATTGAACCAATCATAGATCCCCATATTGTAGCATCATGGCCAATCAATCATCCCAATAATCATTGTTAGACACAAATCATCAAGATAGATACATCATTGACAGACAACATAAAACATAGTGTAGATTTTAACCCCGTACAGAAATTACCTACATACAAATTCTAAAACACAGAAAATAAACAATGCGAGAGAATAACACATAAAACACATATACATAGAGATTTCCCCTCAATCCCAAAACCGGGACTACCAGCTTGATTTTTTCATTATGTTCCTTTCAATGTGATAATACTTATTTATACATGCCGAAGCATCCAATACCATGGACCGAAAAACCATCGCGTCCAAAACCATGGACCGAAAACCATAGGTAGGTTCGCCCAACCTAATATAGGGTCCAAAAAAAAATTTCCTAGGGCACTGCCCCAGACCCCATAGAGGGGGGGCTACCCGCCCCCCTCAAACCCCCCAAACAGGGGGGTTGTCGCCCCCCCTCAACACAATCGGCGCAACAAAGGGGGGGCTCTTCCCCCCCTCTAACCCCCTAGTTCACTACGTAGGTTAGTCGTGGAAAGAATATAACACAACCCGACATTATCCCACTTGTTATTTTCTTTCCATAGGTGGCCACAGGAGAGCTTAGTCATTTTTCCAGCCTTGAAATGCCCATTGTTTCTCTACACCAAGAGAACTTCTCAGAGCTCACAGATTTTGTCAATGCATCTGCAGTATTCTTCAAAGTGTCCACCTTTACCAGCAACACCTTTTTGTCTTCTATCATATCCCTCACAAAGTGATACTGGACATCAATATGCTTTGTCTTTGAATGGTAAGCAAGGTTCTTTGCCAATAAAATTGCAGTTTGGCTGTCACAGTCTATCCTTATAGCTCCTTGTACTAACCCCATACTTGAACACAATCTCTGCAACCAAACTACTTCCTTGCTTGCATGAGTGGCTGCCATGTATTCTTCCTCTGTAGTTGATAGTGCCACTACAGATTGTTTTTTACTCATCCAACTGACTGCACCTCCAAATAGGTTAAACACATACCCACTTGTAGATCTTCTCTGATCTAGATCTCCAACCCATTATGCATCAACAAGGCCATGAATATCCAATAGTCTGTCAAATCCCGGTCTTCCTTGGTAGCACAAACCATAATCAATAGTGCCACGCAAATACCTGAAAACCCACTTCACTATTGTTGAGTGCTCCTTCCGTGGTTTTGACATAAAGCTGCTCAATACTCCCACTGCATGTGCAATGTCTGGTCTAGTGCAAACCATTGCATACATCAGGCTACCAACTGCACTTGCATATGGAACACGGGACATATCCTCTTCCTCTTCTTGTCTCTTGGGACACTGTTCAGTGGATAACTTTACACCTACAGGAATAGGAACCTTCACCGGTTTACTATCCTGCATATTATACCTCTGCAGTATTTTTTCGACATACTTCCTCTGGTTTAACCAAAGCTTCCTCTTTTCCTGATCTCTTTTAATTTCCATGCCCAAAATATAGTTTGCAGCACCAAGATATTTCATGTCGAATTTGGAGGAAAATTGGGTCTTCAAATCCTGGATAATTTCTTTGTCATTTCCAACCAGCAACATATCATCCACATACAAGACCAGATAAATAACACGGTCACCAATTAATTTAAAATACACACAGTGATCTGCTTTGCTTTTGGTGAAGCCAAGTCCCCATATAAATGTATCAAATTTCTGATACCACATCCTTGGTGAATATTTTAACCCATACAGAGACTTCTTTAACTTGCATACCAGTTCTTTCTTACCCTTCACTGCAAAGCCTTCAGGTTGCTTCATGTAGATCTCCTCTTCCAAATCCCCATGAAGAAATGTTGTCTTCACATCCATTTGTTCTACCTCAAAATCAAAAGCAGCAACAACAGATAAAAGTAATCTAATAGAAGTTACCTTGGCAACAGGAGAAAAAAATACCACCAAAATCAATTCGCGACACCTCGAAATAACCTTTTTCTACCAACCGAGATTTGTATTTCTCCACCTATCCTTCTGCATTTGTCTTCTTCTTGAACAGCCATTTGCTGCCAATGGGCTTCCTTCCAACTAGGAACTCCACCAAATCCCAAGCCTCATTTTTGTGCAAAGATGCCATTTCATCAACCATGGCCTCTTTCTAGAGTTTTCCATCCTCTGAATCTACTGCTTCCTTCACAGTTCTGGGATCATCATAGATAAGGAAACATTTGAATAGAAAGCAGATGGACTATACCTTTCTGGTTGCCTTCTTTCTCGAACTGATCTTCTCACACCCAGAGTTTGTGGCTCTTCATCTTCTGATTCCTCCTCTACTGTAGAGTCTGATTCTTCCTCCTTTATCTCAAACTCTATCTTCTCAGGTTCCTTTGGTTGGACTTCATGTTTAATAACATCTTTCACCTCTCTGAACACCACATCTCAGTTGTAGACAACCTTCCTTGTTGCTAGGTTCCAAAGCTTATAACCCTTTAAACCATCCTTACACCCAATAAAGATGCACCTTTCAGATTTACTATCCAACTTGGTCATTTCTCCTTTGGAACATGTACATATGCATCACATCCAAATACCCTCAGATGTGAAAGAGGGTTTCTTACTAGTCCATACCTCTTGTGGAGTTTTATCCTCCAATGCTGATGAAAGTGATCTATTGACCAGGTAACATGTTGTCTCCATTGCCTCTACCCAGAATTCATGTCCTAACCTGGCACCACTAAGCATGCTTCTTGCCCTTTCCATCAACATCTTGTTCATTCTTTCTGCAATTCCATTTTGCTGAGGTGTATATGGAGTAGTCTTCTGCCATGATATACCACGCTTCTTACAGAATTCTTCAAATTCCTTATTGCAAAACTCTCCATCGTTATCTGTCCTCAACACCTTTATCTTCTTCTCTATCTGGTTTTCCACCAAAGCCTTAAATTCTTTAAACCTGTCAAAGACTTCAGATTTCTTCTTAAGGAAACATATCCATGTATTCCTTGAGAAGTCATCTATAAATGATACATAGTACATAGACTTACCCAGTGATGGAACCTTCACAGGTCCAAACACATCACTGTGCACAAGCTATTACTCATACCTTCCAGAGAGCTATTACTCATACCTTCTACCATACCTTTACCATGAAGTATTTGAAGGCCCTTCTCTCCAATATGTCCAAGCCTTTGATACCACAACATGGTCTTCTCTCCAGAGACCACTAGATTTTCAGCTCCACTTTCAGGAACCACAAAACTGTTGCACCCATCAACAACAGTGCTACCTTGCAGCTTGTACATAGTTCCAATCTGAACTTCCTGCATGAATACCAGTGCTCCTCAAACCATCTTACAGGTATCTTTCTTGAACACTGTCTTTACACCTGCATCATCCAACTTGCTTACAGAAATCAGATTTCTGGCCAATGCAGGAATATGCAGAACACCCGGAAGTGTTCTAACCCTTCCACCTTGCAACTTCAACTTTACTTTTCCACGACCAAAGATTCTAGCCTTCCTGTCATCCCCCAAGAAGATATCACCACCATCGTATTTCTCATGCTCGCAGAACCACTCTCTATAGGGAGTGAAGTGAAAGGATGCACCTGAGTCAATCAACCATGCTTCATGATCTACATGTGTACTTGAAGAAGCCAAGTACACATCCCCACCTTCATCTGAGGTGGTTTTCGCCTTTACAGAAGAAGCATCATCAGATCCCTTTCCTTTATCAGGAGCTTTAGATTTATAGTCCCTTTTGTAGTGCCCTTCCTTTCCACATTTCCAGCACACCACCTTTACAGGTTTTCCTGGAGATTTAGATCTCCCTCTAGATTTAGATCTCCCACTCAATGACTTATTTTTGTTTCTATTCTGGGACCATCCTCGTACAGACAAGGCATCACCATTCTGGCTCTCCATATTTTTCCGTCTCATCTCCTCCGTCAGCAAGGATGAGACTATTTCATCAAATTGCAAGGCAGTTGCATTGCTACCTATTGCAATAACCAGACTATCCCACGAATCTGGTAGAGAACACAACAAATTGATGCACTTATCTTCATCTGAAAGTTTAATATCAACAAACTCTAACTGACTTACCACAATATTAAATGCATTCATATGCTCTGTCACCAAGTCTCCATCTTTCATCCTCAAGTTATACAGCTTTTTCCGCAGGAACATTTTATTCACCAGAGACTTAGATTGCTACAAAGTCCCTAACTTGTCCCACAAAGCCTTCGTCGTGACTTCCCCTGATACATTCAACAATACTGAATCTGAGAGACACAATCATATTGTGCTCTTTGCCTTCCAATCCAACTTCTTCCATTCTTCATCAGACACTCCCATTGGTTTAGTACCCAGATCTACTGCGATCCACTAATCTTTATCCACCAATAGATCCTCCATCTTGAGTTTCCACAACTCAAAACTCTGACCATTAAATTTCTCAATCTCTATCTTTCCACTACTCGCCATCTTCTTTCACCACCAGAATCAATCTCACATATCTCCCACTGAACAGGGTCTGCCACAGGCTTGAGAAAAACCCCTCAGCAACAAAGGCGTCCCCTTGAAGCCAAAACAACTCTGACACCAAATGTAGGTTTTAACCCCGTACAAAAATTACATGCATACGAATTCTAAAACACAGAAAATAAATAATGCGAGAGCATAACACATAAAACACATATACATAGAGATTTCCCCTCGATCCCAAAACCGGGACTACCAGCTTGATTTTTTTCATTATGTTCCTTTCATTGTTATAATACATATTTATACATGCTAAAGCATCCAATACCATGGATCGAAAAACCATCGCATCCAAAACCATGGACTGAAATCCATAGGTAGGTTCGACCAACCTAATATAGAGTCCAAAAAAAAATTTCCCGAGGCGCTGCCTCGGACACCGTAGAGGGGGGCTACCTACCCCTCAAACCCCCCGGACAAGGGGGGCTGCTGCCCCCACTACGTAATCGATGCAACGAAGGGGGGGCTCTACCCCCCCTCTAACCCCTAGTTCGCTAGGTAGGTTAGTCGTGGAAAGAATATAACACAACCCAACACATAGCATAACTCATCAAATTTCATCATCAAGGCGCACTACAAACCCTAACATATAACATGATTTCCATAGAATAAATTAGTGTATGTATGCAAATACCATCCCTGACACTCATGTATATATTTTAGTATACTTAGTAAATTACTGTAAAATTTATACCCTACTTTATTGAACCACGTCCACATATGTATGCAACAAACTAGAAGTAAAGAGGCATACAAATCTTGAAATCACTGAATCAAACCTTCATTTCAATTCACAACATTTGTTAAACCCAAATAGATCAAGGAAGTATTTTCATTAGTCTTCACAACACTTTCAGATATATTAGATCTAAACCATCTCCGTGCTTTCTGGTGCACAACTGGTCTAGATTAAAGCATGTAAAGATAGATGATTTAATTGCACACATAACATCTTGATCTCCATCTCCTTATATAGTTTTAGCCTTAGCGAATACCGTAGGTAAATCCCTTGGTAATGTCGTCAGTATTCTTTAACGGGATCAAATAATCATTTTCGCTCTAATTACTATGGGCCAATACCATGGTAAAAAACCCTAGTATCCATATTTCCATGGTTTGGATTCTGTAAGCGACTTTCACTTATAGGACCTGCGCATGTACACAACCCTTAGTCATAGGATCCACATATACTTTCTCAAAATTCACCTTTAAAATTCATAGGAGTCAATGTTGGCATCAAGTACATCTTTATTAAGTGGGTTGCCATCAAGGAGAACACATGAGCCATAATGCCAACATATATAAAACTAAGTCTTTATACATGCCTTAAAGATAGCTATAGTGAAGGCCAAAAACCATTGTTTTAGGAAGAAAACTAAGCTATACACCGGTGAGAACAAAGTAAATCCAAGTCAAAAATGGACTAAGTCCAAACCCTAATAAGTTGGGGTTTTTATAAAACATTACAGCCTTGGTATGTTATCATAAGGGTGTAAGCCTCAACCTAGAACAAAAAGAAAGATACTTGTGAAAGAATTGGTGTCAGAGATAGATTTCTTTTGATAAATGATTAGAAGGTCGAAATTACCCCTCCTTTGTACCTCATCAAAACAGAGCCAACACACTTGCAACAATGAAGAAAACTTGATTAGTCGCAGGTTATAGTCTTGAACATGTCTCAAAAAATTGTTATAAATGAAGAACATATAATTCTTATGTTACCTATGAGAAAATAATTTATAACCACAACCATTAGGACATGAGTTCCTGAACATTTAGGCGAGAGTAAAAATCTTGTTAGAAACCATCAATTAAAGCCCTAAAGGGAAGCCATAAACAACCATGTGTCATTTTTTCAGAAAAAACTTAAGTGTTTGGATTTACTCACCATGTCAAATGACCAAATTGAGTATGAGATATTTTAAAATAAAAACTTTGATGTCGTGGACCTAAGGAGGTGTTCAGTGTGAAACTCTATATATAGACAAAGTAACTATTCTAATAACACAATGGAAGTACAAAAATAAGTAATAATTTTTTCGAGACAATAAAATAAATTAACTTTAACAAGTAAAGAAGTGCCCTTCAACATAAACAAAGGGATGTATGAAATTTATTGGAATGGAATGGGCTATGGAGAAAACTAGTACTAACTTAAAATCCTTGTAAAAGAAATTTAAATCCCCACCACCCTGAAAAGAGAATAGTTCCATAGAATTCCCAAGGGAAAACCCTTAGGGTTACTAAACCACTAAAACCTGCAGAGGGCTCCTCCGAGAAGCTTAGGAGAGAATGAGAGTCATCGACATGATAGGTGTAGGGTAGTTACACTAATCACCACTAACTTAATCCTCACTGTCAATGTATACAACTAGATCCTTAACATTGGTGATGATAACTCATATTTGAATTCCATGTAGATAGGCAATTGTATTCCACCATTCAAAATGCATCCGATCGCATAGACAAAACTATGTATGTGGCGGGTAGAATTACCAGTTGACACATTGCATAAAAACAACAATTATGTGACACACCATTAATCCCAGCATTTAAATTTATGCATAATGCCTCAATCATAAGTTGAAAATACATAAAATCATGTATTATTTATACATATAGAAGCAAGATTAATCATAGCCGTAAGGCCTAATGTGACCATAATCTTATAAATGTCCCAAGTTATTCATAACACTCGAACTAAATATAGGTTAAACATATGGTCCCAAAGCATATGGACAAACCCACCATAAATATATAGAACTCGACAATTATTGATTAAATAATTTGAAGGATACCAAAAAGGAGAAAGGTTATTACTTTCCACGGATCATGATCACTTACATTAAGTTTATAGTAAGTTTACAATCATGTGCAATAGTGACATAAAGGAAGGTTAAGTGATAGAGACAAGTCTTGTAAGTAAGTACGTGCAATTTGAGAACTTGAACTAGGTTTTCACTTGCCATCGTTATGCAGTAATTCTATAAGGCTATGTAAGCCTAGGTACCTAAGTGAAGACAATGGGACAACAACTTATGGAATAAACTATAAATAGTATGTAGTTTAGCTAATAGGAATTCAGGCTTTTTACTTTAAAAAAAATGCCTTGTTATAGAACTTACAATTTTGTTGTATTAAATTTTTACCTGAAGAGAGGTGATGTTACAAGTGGTATTGGAGCCCAGGTTGCAAAAAATTGTGGCCTAATGAGCTGAATACACTTTTTTGACTAATGAATGATTTTGTGTATATATAGATAATAATAAGGAAATATGGAGCGAGTAGTAAATAAGTTGCATAGAATATGTGGAATGGACAAGCCGTAGGACACAAATATTGGAGAACAATAATTTTATGTCCACATAGGACAAAAAGCATAAATTCATACTAGATAATTGGTGGATATTATGGAAAAGATACAAACTAAATTAATAACTTAACATGAAGGGCATGAGAAACTATTGAAAGATAGTGTGAAATACGAATAATTGATCAAAAATTTAATAGATAAGTCAAACCAAAAAATAGTAGAAACGCTAAAGGATGAAGGAAATCGAGGGGAAAGGTCCAAATGCAAAAATATAGAGGAATTAGTAGAAAGTAAAGAGGAAAAACTACTGAAGTAGAGGAGCATAAATTCTCCAAAATGCAGGCATAGGTAAAAAATAAACCAAGGGTGGAACTTCATGGAGAATTTTGGAAATTCGACCCCCAAATTTTGATGGGGATTCAAAGGAGGAAATTGAAGCTTGCTTGGTTAACATTAATAGATATTTCCAGGTATATAATTATTCTTTAGAATTAAAGGCCGTGCTGACCACTTACCAAATTTAAGGGAAAGCGTCCTTATGGTGGGAGGAAATGAGGATTGTCCATAATTTAGAAAGCATGGTAGTTGATTGGGAAGAATTTCAGAGATCTTTTAAAGGAAAGTACCTAAATAAACATTACTTTAATGATAGAGCAATAGAATTTCATGACTTAAAATTGGGATAGATGTTGATATGGGTTGGTAACCACATTTACCCATTTATTGTGCTATGTACCATGTATTACATATGAAAAGGAAAAACTACAATGTTTTCATAATTTTCTTCCACTTTCATTTAAGGAATAATTGAATATGATAAGCTAAAGACTATGGACGAATTGATCAAAAAATCCCTAATTTGTTATCAGCAACCCAAAAAAAGGAGTGAAGGTCAAATTTCTTGGTCATGTAAGAAGAAAGACAAGATTCATAAAGGAATAAAGAGTGGGTAACCTAGACTTCCTAAACAGTTTTGGAGAAGCAACCAGAGAGGAAATTGGAACATAAATGGTAATCAAATATCCAAGAAACAAAATTGGTCCCACACTAGGAGTAATAAAATAAGATTTAATAAAGGAGGAAATGGTAAGGACAAGGAAACTTTGAGGTCTTGGGGTTGCAAACAACCTCACTTATTGAGAAATTATCCTTACTCTAACAAATTCATGCAAAATTTACAACATTTAAATGAAGCTTCTACAGTCAATGATATAGCAAGGAGTATACCATGCATTAACGTAACATTTGAAGGGTGTGAAGTAGAGCATATATCCACAATGGTGGAACTTAAAGATATGATTCTTAACTAGAACATTTCTATATTGATAAATATTGATGCTAGTTTAAGTTATGCTAGCCCTCAAGAAGTAGAAAAATGTAAGATTAAAACTAAAAAGTACAAAAATCCATGGTTAGTTAAGCTAACCACAAGAATGAAAAGGAAAGTGACAAACTAGGTAAGGACTTTCCGAGTGACCTTGAATGGAATTTAGACCATCTAAATCCGAACATATTACCGTTCATCTCTTATGACATGTTGATAGGGATGTATTGGTTCGAGGGGCACCAGGATGTTGTCGAATGTTGAAATAAAATTGTTACATGTACAACTGAAAATTGAGAAGTACAAGTCATCAAAGGTATACCTAGGCATATCTCTTTATGGAAAATAATAACATTGTAATTGAAATGAACTACAAGAAAAAGGTGCTAACTCTTTTCTATACAAATTGAAGATCAATCAACAAATAAATTGGGTAATTTTGTGGATGAGCTAAATGTTGTTCGAGAGTCATCAAATGTGTTTCCAAGTGATATTTTGGGTCTGCCACCTAAAAGGGAGATAGATTTCTCCATAGAGTTGATACTAGAGTAGCTCTAGTGTCGAAGGCCCCTTAACAAATGAGCATGCTAGAACTGATATAGGTGAAAATGCAATTGCGGGAAATGCTTAACAAAGGATATATATGACCTGGTGTGTCACTATGGGGTGCACCAGTCCTCTTTGTTAAAAATAAGGTGGAACCTTGAGGCTATCCATTGATTACTATCAATTAAACAAGTTTACCATTAAAAACAAGTATCCTCTTCAGAGGATTAACGACTTGCTTAATCAAGTCAAAGGAGCAATGAAATTTTAAAAAATAGACCTCAAATCTAGATATCACTAGATGGGGATTAAGGAAGAGTACATTCCATAGAAAACCTTCCAAACTTGGTGTGGGTATTATGAATTTATAGTTTTACTGTTCAGACTCACATACGCCCCTACTAAGTTTATGTGTCTAATGAATAGCGTGTTCAACAAGTTTTTAGACAATTTTGTGTTTGTTTTTATAGATGAATTACTGGTATACTCTAAGACATAGGAAGAGCACAAAAAACAATTTGAAATAGTGTTGCAAACTTTGTGTGACTACTAGTTATATGGAAATCTTAGCAAGTGAAAATTCTACGAAGGTAAGATACAATATCTAGGTCATTTTATATATAGAGAGGGCATAGTTGTGGACCCAAATAAAATAAAATCTATACCTGACTAACCAATCCCGAAAGATGTGGCAGAAACAATATCATTCATGGGGATAATAGAATATTGTTGTAGATTTAAAGAGTGGTTTTCAAGAATAGCATACCCCATAACGTTTCTACAAAAGAAGCGGCTAAATTTTGAATGGAATCAAATATTCCAGGAAATATTTTAAAAACTAAAAAAAATGTTGACAATAACACCCATCCTACAAATCCCTGACCTAGATAAAGATTTTTTTGTGTGTAACGATGCTTGTTTGGAAGGGCTAAGAGAGCATTGATGCAACAAGGTCACGTGATAACATATGAATCTGAATAATTAAAGGACCATGAGAAACACTATGTTGTTTATGGCTTGGAGTTAGTATTTTTTATTCATGCCCTTAAAATGTGGAGGAACTACTTAATGGGTAAGATATTTATGTTAATAATAGATCACATCAACCTGAAGTATTTTTTTAAGCCAGCACGACAGAAATTCCAGACATGATAGGTGGATGGAATTTTTAAGTGAATGTGATTTTGACATAAAGAATATAAAAGGAAAAGAGAATAAGGTGGTTGATGATTTAATTCAAAATTCAAGACCATTGTATGAGATAAGAGTGAGTAAAATAAAACATTTTTTTGTAAACAAGTAAATATGACAACAATAAGGGATGAGAATTATAAAATGATTTATGATAAAGTGCGAAGTGAAACTACATAAGGAAGGTATCTAGAATATGAAATTAAAAAGGATGGACTGCTATTATATATAAAAATCAATACTTTACATCAAAAATGAACTTGAAATTAAAAAGTTAATTTTGACATACCTAGGGTACGAGAAGATGAATTATTCACTTAGAAAGGAGATTTATTGGACCAAAATGAAGAGGAAGGTTATAAAGTACTTAAAAAAGTGTCAAGAATGTTAACTAGTGATGGTAGAACATAAAAATCCAGCAAGATTGTTGAATCCTGGACCAATACCAAAATGGAAATAGGGGGTGATATCTCTAGACTTCATAACTAGTTTACCGAAAAAAATAAAACAACATGACTCTGTTATGATAGTGATGGAAAAAATGACTAAGTCTACTCACTTTATTCCTGCACAGTCTACTTATAAGGTTGCACAAGTGGCAAAGGTTTTTAGGAGAGAAATCTTTCAGTTACATGGGATACCTAAAACAATAATATGAGATAGCGATGAAAATTTCACATTGAACTTTTGGAAATATTTGTTTGTTGGATTAGGAACACAATTAAAATTTAGTATTGTATATCATATGCAAACAAATGGAAAAATAGAGAGATTTAATCAGATGTTGGAGGATATGTTCGGTATGTATGTGATGAACCAACCCACTAAATGGGAAGATTATATGCACCTACTAGAGTTTTCCTACATAATGGGTATTAGGCCTCACTTATTGTGATTCTTTTTTAGGACTTGATGACGTAAGATGTCATGTTCCTTTGAATTGGTGCAAACCAGAAGGAAAACTCATTTTAGGGTAGAACAAATGCAAGAAATGAAGGAAATGATAAAAATAATAAGGCATAATTTAAAGGTTGCCCAAGATAGGTAGAAGAGTTATGTTGATCTCAAAAGAAAAAATAAATAATTCAATGTGCAAGAAATTTTCTATGTCAAAGTAAAACTAAAGAAGATCTCCCAAAAGCTGGGAATTTTTTCTAAATTAGCTGCGTGGTTTTGTGGAACCTTTGAGAATGTGTCTTTTGAAGCAACTCTCTTAGGTCTCATGGTAACAGTGATTGTTGGAGAGGTGATCAAAAGCTATTGTACTTGTGGGATAGAAAGGACACTATGGAAAGAAAATGTTAGTCTTAAGAAAATCCACTTACAAGGAAAGTTCAAGTAGAAAATTGAGCATCTGATCGGGAGGATTATGTAATTTTCTCTAGTAAGAGGGACTGGCTTCCTATGGGAAATACACACTACATAGTCCCAGTAGCTAAGGTCACATCTTGTGTTTTGAAACTACAAAATGCACAGTTCATCCTGGGTAGAGGCCTGGGAGAGACTGCACATTGCGTAGTCTCAGTGGCCAAGATGATAGGTTGGCTTCTGGAACTGGGTAGTGTGTAGTTGGAGATAGCTTGGACTATGCACTGTGAAACTCCAGAGGCCAATATTGTGGCTTGAGCCTTCGAATTGTGTAGTGATAGTTAAGAAAAGTGAAAATCGGCCAAGGTAAAAGCAAATCTGCCTAAGGGAAGTGTGGAAAACTAGAAGATCTGAGAGATAGCATGAAGTTGAGTGCATATATGACTAGGTGTGAATAAATGAATGTGAATCAAGTGCAACTGTTGAGCGTGAAATCCCCCCAAGGCAAGATTTGGGGCTTAAAGCCCAAGTTTTGACTAAGTCCATTGTAAAGACTCCGTGATTTGTGGGCGCGGAGCACGAAGATGGTAAATGAGTCAGAGGGTTGTCGACCCTCATTTTTGTAATGTAATGTCTGTTTGAGAGATCTACCCATGGTTCGCGGACCATGGGATTGTATAAATAGAGCGAGGCTCTAAATGTAAAGAGACAATCTAAGGATAGAAGAAAGAATGAAGAAATGAATCTATGAAGCATTGGGTCGAAGTGTAAGTTATTTCTTTGGGTCGTAGAGTAGGAGAAGGCTCTGCAGTTGAGTGTGCAGAGGCCCTGTAGTCCGCAGCTGAGTGCGCAGACCCCTGTAGCTAAGTGCACAGGGTAGGTTGAGTCTGTAACGAATTGAAGCATTAATAAAGAGAAGTTTTACCATATTTCTATGTATCGTTTTCTATTTTATGCGTTGAAGTATATTGGGTATGAATTACAAGTTTACTATTATTTTTCTGCGCGAACTTATATGAATGTGCTAAACAAGTAAATATAACATAAGGCATCTGTGTATGCGAAGATAATTAATTTTTATAAGAAGAAAAGTAAGATCCACGATATAGTGCAGATCGCTACCCTAGCAGCGCGAAAGCCCCACAGCCCCGGGTTATGGTTGCACGAAGTCAGGTATAACAAGGGCGTGAAGGCCTCACAAGATAGGAGAGTGTGCGAAGTACCCTGCACAAAGGTATTCACAGTTGGACTAAATCGACCCCTCATACATCTCAAGGGTGCAGAAACCTAGTTCCAGCATCCTCCCATACTGCTTCGGGTGAGACCACAGTCTGCGCTCTGCGGACTGTTGCCAAAAGGGCCAATATTACAAGGATTTGTTTGGCTAATTCCCTGATGCCTCCACTTCAGGAAGTAAAGACAGACTAGAGCCAGAAATGGATCCATCGATGCTCACAACGTTCCTAGAAATATGCATGAAGCTACTGCGTGACAGTAAGGCTGTAAAAGGATTGTAGGAACTCATTAATAGATGCGCTGGGACAGCACCAGGAGAACCACATGTAGTCTGGAATATTAGAAAGTACGCGACGAGGAAGGAAGAGAAATGAGCTTGACCGTTCAAATTGGAGAATATGAGAGGGACCAAGTGATTATGGACCAAGGATCGGACCCAAACGTTCAGCCTAAGCAGACATGGGAGTGCATGGGGAGGCCTACGCTACAATGGTCTCTTATCCAGCTGCGAATGGAGAACCAACAAAAGATAATACCTATGGGGAGATTGCAGGGAATCACAGTGGATATTGAAGGGGCAAGCGCACTAGAAGACATTGAAGTGATAGAGATTGTTGATGACAGCAATCCCTACCCTGTGCTCTTAGGAATTGATTGGGCCACTAACATGAATGGGGTGATAAACCTAAAGAAGTGCAAGATGATTTTGGAGAAAAACTCCTTGCGTGTAGTCGTACCTTTGGACCCTGCAGTAGGATCGCGCTACACAAAGCTGGTGCACGACTATGAAAGTGACGACGACTTGGACTACATCTACAAGATAACCGCATGAGAGCAAGTATGAGTAAATCCCACTACAGATGGACAAATCTCATGGAAGCGCGGAAGCTCCTGTACATCAAATTCAGATGAGGAAATAGAGTGATCGCAGAACCGGTTACACGAGGTAACCATGCTAAACTGTAACATGATGATGATATCATTGCGCTGCGTATCGAAAGAGGTAAGGGATTTGCCTACTTATGATGGGTTAAGTGAGGTAGATACTTTCTTGAACAGATTTGAAAGGGAGGTGATGGAACAACAACGTTTCGAGGCTTTGAAATGGGTACTGCGCGCTACACCTGCAAGGTGGTGGGGTGTGAACCAAGGAAGCATTGAGGACTGGCGCGAATGTAGGAGAATGATGTGCATGCATTTTGGGAAGCCTAAGATGTGATTAATAGACAAGTATGATGGAGAGGATGATCCACACACACACCTCGCCAAGTGGAAAAAGGTCTATGGGGAAGAGCCACAACCTAAGTGGTGGACTTGTTCTATCATACCTTAGATGTTATACCCATGAACTGGTATATAGAGACAGAGCTCTGCCATGGGACGAATGAATGGGATATCTTACGTGAAGGGTTCCTGTTAAACTTCACGTTTGAGGATCTTTGGTGGGACACCATTGATGATGCGCTACAAGTAGTAAAAGCGGCTATCTTTTAGAGACCCTAGGAGCCAATAGAATCAGTTCAGCCTAAATGGGCTACTCAATTGAGCTGTGCGCTGGAGTGTTATAATGTAAATACTGAGGAAGATGACAAGGATCCATGAAAAATTAACATTCCAGAAATAGAAGGCCATCGCGAGGTTCAAGGACCACTGATTGAAGACCCTGACATAACCGCGTCAGTAAAGAACCTAGGTATGCAACACTCGGTGACTTCTGGGATGATGCGACAGTGGATAAGGTCATTGAGTTACTCCACGAGTACCAGGACTTATTCCCTACCAAGATCACAGACATAAAGGGAATCACTGGTGATTTGGGAATGATGAAGATCACATTAAAACCCAACGTGAAGCCAATTAAGCAGAGGCCTTACCACTTGAATTCGAAATACAAGGAGAAGGTCCGTGTAGAACTAGACAAAATTCTCACAACAAGAATCATTGAGCTGGTGGAAGAATCCGATTGGGTAAGCCCTATGGTGGTGCAGGGAAAGAAGCAGAAGGGCGAGATAAGAATATGTGTGGATATCAGAAAATTGAATGACGTGTGTGTTCATGACCCGTTCCCAACTCCGTTCATAGATGAAGTATTGGAAAATGGCGGCGAGCAAGAGGCATACTCTTTTACTGACAGGTTCCCAGGGTACCACCGGATCAAAATCACGCCGAAAGATAGGTGCAAGACCACCTTCACGACTGAGTGGGGTTGCTTTCAATACACCATTATGTCATTTGGGTTGAAGAACGTGCCAGCCATATTTTCGCGCATAGTTGTTGCAACATTCAAGGAATATATCCACAAGTTTTTGGAGGTTTGTCTGGATGATTGGACTATATTTGGATTGGTTAAGCACTATGTAGCAAGCTTACGCTTGATGCTAGATACCTGTCAAAGACACCAAATCATGTTGAACCTCAAAAGTGCACATTCCTCGTTCCCTTTAGGAACCTGTTGGGACATGTGGTTTGCAAACATGGACTGATGGTATACCCCATGAAGATTGTGGTGATTCTAAATTTGGAAGCTTCGCGAAGTGTGAAAAGCTACGCGTTACCCTGGGACACATGGGATACTACAAAAAGTTCATCAAAAATTATTCCCAGATCACTGCGTCGATGGAGAAGTTATTGAAAAAATATGTCACATTCTGTTAGAACAATGACTGCATGAAAAGCCTGGATGTACTATAAAAAAATTGGCCTCTGTGCCAATCCTGGTCTTCTTGAAATGGAACGAGGAGTTTCATGTCCATGTTGACGCATCGTGTATAGCGCTGGGAGCGGTACTAACACAGGAGGGTGGAGAGAGTTTGGATCACCCTATCACATTCGCGAGTCACAGATTGTCTAAAGCAGAAAAGAACTATTCCACCACTCAACATGAGGGATTGGCTATGGTATACGCACTCCAGAAATATCGGCACTACTTGCTAGGCGGACACTTCAAGATGTATACAGATCATTCCACGCTGAAATACTTGGTCAATAAGCATGTGTTGAGGGGGTGCATATGCAGGTGGCTCTTATTATTCCAAGAATATGATTTTGAGGTCGTTGTGAAGCCTGGATGCCTAAACGCGGGACCGAATCACTTGTCACGCATTGAGATAGGAGAGGAACCTACTAGTTTAGAGGAAGGATTACCTGACGCACATCTCTTTGTTGTGCGTGTAGAGGATGGACACTTTGAAGATATAATCCACTTTCTCACGACGGGAACTGTGCCGAAATAATACTCCGTCCAGCAAAAGAAGGAACTGGTCGTACGCACGGCATATTTTTCTATCATTCTGGGACACCTATATAAGATGGGCAATGATGAAATACTACAAAGGTATGTACCTGAATTTGAATGAAGCTAGATCCTTGAAGATGTGCATGGGGGTGGTACGGGAGGACACTATGTAGGGTGAGTGACCACGCAAAATATCCTCTGTGTAGGGTTGTGGTGGCCAACCCTTCATCGAGATGCAAAAACACATTGCAAGGCCTGTGATGTATGTCGAAGAACAGGTAAGTTGTCACGGAGGGATGAGATGCCTTTGAATCTGTAAATGACGCTGCAGCCCTTTGAAAAGTGGGCAATTGACTTCGTAGGACCTATCAAACCTTAGGGAAAGATGGGCGCGAGATATATTATCACTGCGACAGAGTACCTGACTCGTTGCGCAGAAGCGCAGCCGATAAAAGATTGCACGACCGTCATGGCCGTGAAGTTTCTGTTTGAACATGTATTGACCTTATTTGTATGTCCAAAGATCTTGATGAGTGATCGTGGTACACATTTCCTGAATGAAACAATCAGCGTGCTAACAGAAGAGTTTCAGGTGTATCATCAGAAAAGCACAACGTATCACCCACAATCCAATGGGACAGTAGAAGCATTTAACAAAATATTGGAGACTGTGTTGACCAAAGTATTCAACGCACAGCGGAGTGATTGGGACCTACACGTAACTATAGTATTATGGGCCTATACGAAAACCTACAAGAAACTAACTAGATAGACACCTTTTCAGTTGGTCTATGGAGTGGAAGTTGTCATGCCAATGGAGTATATTATGCCTAGTCTGCGTATAGTAGTGCTCATAGGTATGATGGACTGTGGATCCCTGGAGGAGAGGCTTGCACAATTGGAGGAACTCAACAAGGAATGGTTTCTGGCTAGATTCCATCAGCAGATAAAAAAGCAGCGCGAAAAGGCCTGGCACGATCGACATATTAAGTTGCACACCTTCAAGGTAAATGATTTAGTGTTACTATATGATAGTAAGTTTGATAAATTCCTAGGAAAGATCAAGATGCATTGGTAGGACCGTACATTGTTAAGGAACTCACAAACGAAGGCGCAGTGTAGCTGGTCAAGCTAAATGGAGAACATCTCCCAGGAAAAGTGAATGGTAGTCAACTAAAGCCCCACACGGGTGGCCCAAATATCTGACTAGCCGACAAAAGCATGGTCGTCGCACTCTAGGAAACTGAAAGAAGGCGTGGGACTATCACTAGATGCAAGGGACGCAGGAACAGATACATGGGAGTAGTTCTGACATCGCGGTCTCGGAACAACAAGTATAGGAGATTCAACAGGCAGCCTCTCAATGTGCTGCCAACCTTGCAGCCATTCGAGCAAAGTTGGAAGGTCTTTGCGTGAAAATCTTCGCACCAATAGAGTGACTCAAGGGCGAGTCACGATGTTTGTGTTGGGGGCCTGTTGGGCATGAGATCCCCCTAAGGCAAGCTTTGGGGCTTAACTCCCAAGTTTTGACTAAGTCCATTGTAAAGAGTCCACGATTTGTGGGCACGAAGCACGAAGATGGTAAATGAGTCAGAGGGCTGTCCACCCTCATTTTTGTAATGTAATGTCTGTTTGAGAGATCTACCCATGGTTCACAGACCATGGGATTGTATAAATAGAGCGAGGCTCTAAATGTAAAGAGACAATCTAAGGATAGAATAAAGAATAAAGAAATGAATCTATGAACCATTGAGTGAAAGTGTAAGTTGTTTCTTTGGGTCGTAGAGTAGGAGAAGGCTCTGCAGCTGAGTGCGGAGAGGCTTAGTAGTCTGCAACTAAGTGCACAGGCCCCTGCAGCTGAGTGCGCAGGGCAAGTTGAGTCTATAACCGATTGAAGCATTAATAAAGAGAAGTTTTACCATATTTATGTGTATCATTTTCTATTTTATGCATTGAAGTATATTGGGTATGAATTGCAAGTTTACTGTTATTTTGCTGCACGAACTTATATGAATGTGCTAAACAAGTAAATATAACATAAGGCATCTGTGTACGCGAAGATAACTAATTGTTATAAGAAGATAAGTAAGATCCACGAGATAGTGCAGATCGCTGCCCTAGTAGCACGAAAGCCCCACAACCCCAGGTTAGGGCTGCGCAAAGTCAAGTATAACAAGGGCGTGAAGGCCTCATAGGACAGGAGAGTGCATGAAGCAACCTGCATGAAGGTATTCACAGTTGGACTAAATCAACCCCTCAGACATCTCAAGGGTGCAGAAACCTGTTTCCAGCATCCTCCCATACTGCTTTGGGTGAGACCTCAGTCTGTGCTCTATGGACCATTGCCGAAGGGGACAGTAGTACAGCGATTTGTTTGGCTGATTAACTTCAAACTTGGGCCAGGCCCCAACAAGCCAACAACAACAATTAATCAAATGAAAGAGAAATCAAGTACGTAAGGAGAGTCGTCGCAATGACGACTGTTGGTGCAAAAAAAGGAAACTAGTGTGACACTTAGGAAAGGAAGTCTAAAACCTAAAAACCTAGTTATACAAGTTAAAAAAATTCAAAATGTCAGAAATCATGAACAAAAACAACTGAAATGACACTCACACAAGCCAAATGACAAAAAACAATAGAAAAAGCGACAAAAGACGACAAAAGGAAGACTCACCCGGGAAAGCGGCAACGTTCGCACTGAAGGTTCCTTGATATCCTTGGGAATGCTAGAGATCCAATATTGAGGGTGAAAATGCTATATAAGTGTCGATTAAATAGATTTTGACAAATTAGGTTTTATGAAGCGCATGCCTAAAATCAAGGAAAAAGCGACACTTGGTGGAAGTTTCTGAAAATAGTGCAAGTGCCTCCTTCGAGATCCTAAAAATAGATCCCTATTTTTAGGGATTCTTTTTTATTTCTATTTTTTTTCCTTTCCAAGGGAAACTTGCCATGCATACTGTCAGGAAATACTACACATTTCTGGGTCACTAAGCAACTTTCTAGCTCAGTGCACTGCACAGTTTCTGAGCTTAATGAGAGTTGCGCAATTTTTGGGCTCTGTGTTGGGTTGCCTCTCATGATTGCATAGTTTCTAATCTCATGGATGGCTAACAGTCAAGACTATGCAATTCCCATCATCAAGGATTATTGCCCTCGAGGATTGCACAATTTCTGTAGGCAAGACCATAACTGCTATGAGACCAAGTTGGGATGTCTTCTTGTGACTTAGAAAGATAAACTAAGTGAGAAAACATAAGTAAAAACGAAAAAATAAGTCTTAGTTGAAGCATGAATACCTCGATCAATGCAAGATGATATTGTTACAAAAATATTATATAAGACAAAGAAATGCAAGACATATAATATGCGGAAAACACAAACACATAAAACCAGAGAGACATAGATATACATGGTTCACCCAGTTTGGCCTACGTCCACCCCAAATAGCAAGTCCTTCCTTTCTATTATCTAGCAAAATGAAGAGACACAACCTACAGCAAATCCACTGTAATATCCTCTGTTTTCTCTTATAGTCTCACCTCTCTGTTTCTCGCTCTGAGAATACACATCTATTTCATAGCCTCAATACAATACCCTCATACAAAGAGAGGGGTTTCCTTCTAGGGCAAAAAAACCCTAAACTAAACATAAATTCTACCGTCAGATCATCCACCTAATGAACAGCCCAAATTGACTAGAAATTACTATACTTTTACAAGGAAATTTCACATTTGTTTTTAGCTTTCGGGGCACTACCCCCCAAACTCCCGCCAGGGGACCGCTGGCCCCCGAACCCCCCAACCGGGGGGGATGGGCCCTCGCGAACCCCCACAGGGGGGACAAGTCCCCCCCCCCCCCCCTCGCGTAACCCCTTGCATGGAGGGGTGTACAATCTTCCTAGGGTATACATCTGGCTGAAACAAAGACCTCTAAATTAGGATGATAATCATGCTCCACACCCAACAATCTCCCACTTGGAGAATGATTGTAGCAACTCCACCGTTGCTTCATTTGCTGGAAAATGACTCCGCTTTGGACCTAGTTGTTTCTCATCTTCATCGTCATCCTTAAAGACCAATTGAAACAGAGCATATTCTCAGTTTCTCCCTGGTTACAACTTTTGTTAGTATATCTGCAGGATTCTGGCTAGTGTGTATCTTTTCCAGCTTAAACTCTCCATCTTCCAACACTGATCATATGAAATGGTACTTGAGATGTATGTGTTTATTCCTGGAATGAAATGTTGAGTTCTTTTCAAGATGAATGGCACTTTGGCTATCATTGTATAGCATGCCCATATCATGCTTCTTACCCAATTCATCCATAAACCTTTGTAGCCAAATCATTTCTTTACTAGCCTCTATAGCAGCATCATACTCTGCTTCTATTTTTGAAAGTGCAACAACACTTTGGACTTTTGAAACCCAACTGACAGCTATTCCACCTACAGTAAATACATATCCTGTAGTGCTCCTCCTGTTATTTTTGTCATCTGCCATATCTGCATCAACATATCCCTGTAGAGAAATGTTTGAACCACCAAAGCATAACGCTTGATTTGTTGTACCTCTCAAATATCTAAGAATCCATTTCACTGCCATCCAATGTCCTTTTCCTGGATTGTTCATGTCCCTACTTACAAATCCCACTGCATGTGCAATATCAGGCCTTGTGCAGACCATTGCATACATTAAGCTTCCAACTGTTGATGCATATGGAACTTTAGACATATAATCCATGTCTTCTTGGGTCTTTGGGCACATCTCCTTACTAAGTTTGAAATGGCTAGCAAAAGGTATACTAACTGGTTTTGCATTGTGCATATTAAATCCTTTCAACACCTTTTGTATGTACTCATTCTGAGACAATGTTAGTTTGCGATTTTTCTTGTATCTAGTTATTCTCATACCAAGGATTTGTTTTGCAGCTCCCAAACCCTTCATTGCAAATGAATTTGCGAATTTTCTTTTGAGCACATTTATTTCTTGCATGTTAGACCCTACAACAAGCATGTCATCTACATACAATAACAATATAATATAGCTACCATCCTTTTGCCTTTTAAGATAAACACAATGATTAGAGTGACATCTAGTATAACCTTGTTCAGACATAAACTTGTCAAATTTTAGATACCACTGCCTTGGAGCCTGTTTTAAGCCATACAAGCTCTTCTTCAACCTGCACACTAGTTTTTGCTTCTCTTTTACCTCATATCCTTGTGGCTGCTGCATATATATCTCTTCCTCCAAATCCCCATGGAGAAAGGTTGTCTTTACATCTAACTACTCAAGATGCAAATATTCAACTACTACTAGACTTAAAATAGTTCTGATTGAAGTCATTTTAACAATAGGAGAAAATATTTCATCAAAAATAAATACCTTTCTTCTATGCAAACCCCTTCACCACAAGTCTAGCTTTGTACCTCTCTTTTCCTCCATCTTTTTCCTTCACCCTGTAAACCCATTTATTCTGCAATGTAGTTTTACCTGCAGGAAACCTGACTAAGTCCCATGTCTGGTTATGCATTAAGGAGTCCATCTCTTCTTCCATGGCTAGCTCCCACTTCTTCCTGCTTTCAACCTACATTACTTCTTCATAACATTCAGGTTCACTAGAATCAGTCAACAATAAATAATATAATGAAGGAGAGTATCTTTTATGGGATATACTTATCCTGGTAGATCTTCTAACACCACTTTAAGGTGTTTGGGGTGCCTGTTGCTATTGTGGTGGTTGTTGTTGTTGTGGTTGTTGATTATTATTATTTTCAGGCACCTTTACCTTTTTAGTGATCTCATTAAGAACTGTGTATTCCTTGTTTTCTTTTCCTGTTTCTTTTCCTGCAACTGATTCTTATACAAGACATTTTCATTGAATATTACATCTCTGATCCTAATGATTTTGTGATTTTCATAATCATATAAGTGATAACCAAAATCATTAACACCATATCCAATAAAGGTACATTTCTTTGATTTTGCCTCAAGCTTTGTTCTATTTTCTTTATTAATATGGACAAAGGCCTCACAACCAAAAGGCTTTAAAAAGGAGTAGTTTACCTTTTTACCTGTCCATGCTTCCTCTAGAATACCACCATCCAAGGAACTTGAAGGCCCTTTGTTTATTAGATAAACAACAGTATCTACAACATCTGCCCAAAATTATAAAGGAAATCCTACGTGCAATCTCATGCACTTTGCACACTCCATGATTGTTATGTTCATCCTTTCTGACACACCATTTTCTTGTGGTGTTCTTGGAACTACCTTCTCTCTGCGAATTCCATGCTCTGAAAAATACCTATCAAACTCTTTGCTGCAATATTCACCTCCATTGTCTGATCTGAGACACTTCAATTTCTTTCCTATCTCAATCTCAACCAAATCTTTCCATTTCTTGAAAGTATCAAATACATCAAATTTATTCTAAATACAATAAATCCAAGTTTTTCTAGTTGCATCATCAATAAAAGTAACATAATAACGAGAGCCACCGAGAGATGATACCTGAGCAAGTCCCCATACATCTATATGCACAAGCTCTAATTTTTTGCTCTTCGTTTCTTTCCCAACTCTGAGAAATCTGACTCTCTTCTATTTTCCATAAATACAGTTCTCACAGAAGTCCAAATCAACGTTCTTCAAACCCAGCAACAAATTTCTTGAGTAAAGAATCTTCAACCCCTTCTCACTCATGTGTTCGAGCCTATGATGCCATAATGCTGCATCTGCTCCTTTGGAAGTTAAAGCATTAACAGAGTTAGAAATACCATTGCATAAATACAATGTACCAACCTTTTCACCTTTTGCTATTACCAGGTCTCCTTTGGTGACCTTCCAAGCTTTATCTGTGAAAGTTGTCACACAACCTTCACCGCCTAACTGCCCTGTTGAAATCAGATTTTTCTTCAGATATGGAACATGCCTTACCTCCTTTAGTAGCCATTGGTTTTCATTCTGTTGTTTTACAAGAACCTTAACCATTCTAACAATTTTATATGGTTTATCATCACTCAAATGGACTTGTCCAAAATCTCCTTGAACATAGTCACGAAAATATTTCTTATCAGGTGAGGCATGGAATGAGGCCCCTGAATCTACCACCCAGGAATTAGTAATATTTTTGAAATAAAGAATCAAAGCATCTTGTAAAACCTCACCTGTCACATTTGCTTCATGATTTTTTACTTGTTGTGCATCTCCTTCTTTTCCCTTCTGAGATCTACAGTCTTTCTTTAGGTGTCCTTTCTTTCCACATTTCCATCACACTATCCCCGATCTAGACTTGGATCTTCCTTTCCTTGATTTACAAAGATATCCTGAGCTCTTTCCTCTTTCCATTTTTCTTCCCCTAAACTCTGCACTCAAAACATTACCCGATGTCTCACCAGAGCTTTTCCATTACATTTCCTCGCTAAGGATAGCACCAACAACATCATCAAACTTTAAAGTACTAGATCCAGAAATAGAGTTACTAATGGCCATTACCAAACCATTCCAACCTTTTGGCAAAGAGCACAAGAATAACAGAGCTCTAACTTCATCATCAAAGTTTACCCCTATAGAACTTAACTGACTTGTAACTGTATTAAAATGATTTAAATGATCTGCAATAGATCCACCTTCCGACATCTTCATATTAAATAACTGTTTCATATGAAATACCTTATTTGAGGCGGAGGGTTTTTCATATAGTTTCGCCAACGCCTGAATCAAACCCTCTGTTGTTGTTTCCTTCGAAATGTTGAAGGCAGCCAACACTACGAGGCACAACCATACTGTTCCAAGTGCCTTTCTATCGAGAATGTTCCATTCTTCATCTGCCATAGTCGTCGGCTTCTTTGTTTTTCTGCTCAATGGTAGGTACAAATCTTTCTGATACAGATAATCTTCCATCTGCATCTTCCATGGCAGGAAGTTTTGGCTGTTAAATTTATCAACCCTAAACTCACCATCTTCCGCCATTGCTCCCACTCGAACGAGAAACCCTTCTTTCTGCGAGTTTATTACCAAATAGACCTTCGACTCTAATACCAGTTGTCAAAAAAATATTATATATGACAGAGAAATGCAAGACATATAATATGCAGAAAAACACAAACACATAAAACCAGAGAGACACAGATATACGTGGTTCACCCAGTTTGGCCTACGTCCACCCCAAATAGCCAGTCCTTCCTTTCTATTATCCAGCAAAATGAAGAGACACAACCTATAGTAGATCCGCTATAATATCCTCTGTTTTCTCTCATAGTCTCACCTCCCTATTTCTTGCTTTGAGAATACACATATCTTTCACAGCCTCAATACAATACCCTCATACAAAGAGAGGGGTCGCCTTCTAGGGCAAAAAAACCCTAAACTAAACATAAATTCTACCTTCAAATCATCTGCCTAATGAACAGCCCAAATTTACTAGAAATTACTATACTTTTACAAGGCAATTTTACATTTGTTTTTAGCTTCAGGGGCACTGCCCCCAAAACCCCCCCCCAGGGGACCACTGGCCCCCGAACCCCCACGGGGGGGACAAGTCCCCCCCCCCCCCCCCAGCACCCCCCTACATGGAGGGGTGTACAATCTTCCTAGGGTATACATCCGGCTAAAACAAAGACCTCTAAATTAGGATGATAATCATGCTCCACACCCAACAATCTCCCACTTGGAAAATGATTTAGCAACTCCACCGCTGCTTCATTTGCTAGACAATGACTCTGCTTTGGACCTAGCTATTTTTCATCTTCATCGTCATCCTTGAAGACCAATTGAAACAGAGCATATTCTCAGTTTCTCCCTGGTTACAACTTTTGTTAGCATATCTACAGGATTCTGGCTAGTGTGTATCTTTTCCAGCTTAAACTCTCCATCTTCCAACATTGATCGTATGAAATGGTACTTGAGATGCATGTGTTTAGTCCTGGAATGAAATGCTGAGTTCTTTGCAAGATGAATGGCACTTTAGATATCACTGTATAGCATGCCCATATCATGCTTCTTACCCAATTCATCCATAAAACTTTGCAACCAAATCATTTCTTTACTAGCCTCTGTAGTAGCATCATACTCTACTTCCATTGTTAAAGTGCAACAACACTTTAGATTTTTGAAACCCAACTGACAACTATTCTACCTACAGTAAATACATATCATGTAGTGCTCCTCTTGTTATCTTTGTCACCTACCATATCTGCATCAACATATCCCTGTAGAGAAATGTTTGAACCACCAAAGCATAATGCTTGATTTGTGGTACCTCTCAAATATCTGAGAATCCATTTCACTGCCATCCAATGTTCTTTTCCTAGATTGTTCATGTACCTGCTTACAAATCCCACTGCATGTGCAATATCAGGCCTTGTGTAGACCATTGCATACATTAAGCTTCCAACTGTTGATGCATATGGAACTTTAGACATATAATCCATGTCTTCTTGGGTCTTTGGGCACATCTCCTTACTAAGTTTGAAATGGCTAGCAAAAGGTATACTAACTGGTTTTTCATTGTGCATATTAAATCTTTTCAACACCTTTTGTATGTACTCATTCTAAGACAATGTTAGTTTGCGATTTTTCTTGTCTCTAGTTATTCTCATACCAAGGATTTGTTTTGCAGCTCCCAAATCCTTCATTGCAAATGAATTTGCCAATTTTATTTTGAGCACATTTATTTCCTACATGTTAGACCCTACAACAAGCATGTCATCCACATACAATAACAATATAATATAGCTACCATCATTTTGCCTTTTCAGATAAACAAAATGATCAGAGTGACATCAAGTATAACCTTGTTTGGTCATAAAATTGTCAAATTTTAGATACCACTGCCTTGGAGCCTGTTTTAAGCCATACAAGCTCTTCTTCAACTTGCATACTAGTTTTTCCTTCCCTTTTACCTCATATCCTTGTGGCTGCTGCATATATATCTCTTCCTCCAAATCCCCATGGAGAAAGGTTGTCTTTACATCTAACTGCTCAAGATGCAAATCTTCAACTGCTACTAGACTTAAAATAGTTTTGATTGAAGTCATTTTAACAATAGGAGAAAATATTTCATCAAAATCAATACCTTTCTTCTGTGCAAACCCCTTCACCACAAGTCTAGCTTTGTACCTCTGTTTTGCTCCATCTTCTTCCTTCAACCTGTAAACCCATTTATTCTGCAATGTAGTTTTACCTACAGGCAACCTAAGTAAGTCCCGTGTGTGGTTATGCATTAAGGAGTCCATCTCTTCTTCCATGGCCAGCTCCCACTTCTTCCTACTTTCAACCTGCATTACTTCTTCATAACATTCGGGTTCACCAGAATCAGTCAACAATAAATAATATAATGAAGGAGAGTATCGCTTAGGGGTATACTTATCCTGGTAGATCTTCTAACACCACTTTCAGGTGTTTGGGGTGCCTGTTGCTATTGTGGTGGTTGTTGTTGTGGTTGTTGATTATTATTATTTTCAGGCACCTTTACCTTTTTAGTGATCTCATCAAGAACTGTGTATTCCTTGTTTTCTTTTCCTGTTTCTTTTCCTGCAACTGATTCTTATACAATACCTTTTCATTGAATATTACATCTCTCTTCCTAATGATTTTGTGATTTTCATAATCATATAAGCGATAACCAAAATCATTAACACCATGTCCAATAAAGGTACATTTCTTTGAGTTTGCCTCAAGCTTTGTTCTATTTTCTTTATTAATATGGGCAAAGGCCTCACAACCAAAAGGCTTTAAAAAGAAGTAGTTTACCTTTTTACCTGTCCATGCTTCCTCTGGAATACCACCATCCAAGGAACTTGAAGGCCCTTTGTTTATTAGATAAACAACAATATCTACAGCATCTGCCCAAAATTGTAAAGGCAATCCTGTGTGCAATCTCATGCACTTTTCACACTCCATGATTGTTCTGTTCATCCTTTCTGACACACCATTTTCTTGTGGCATTCTTGGAACTGTCTTCTCTCTGCGAATTCCATTCTCTAAACAGTACCTATCAAACTCTTTGCTGCAATATTCACCTCCATTGTCTGATCTGAGACACTTCAATTTCTTTCCTATCTCAATCTCAACCAAAGATTTCCATTTCTTGAAAGTATCAAATACATCAAATTTATTCTAAATACAATAAATCCATGTTTTTCTAGTTTCATCATCAATAAAAGTAACATAATAACGAGAGACACCGAGAGACGATACCTGAGCAGGTCCCCCATACATCTTTATGCAAAAGCTCTAATTTTTCGCTCTTCTTTTCTTTCCCAACTCTGAGAAATCTGACTCTCTTCTGTTTTCCATAAATACAGTTCTCACAGAAGTCCAAATCAACATTCTTCAAACCCAACAACAAATTTCTTGAGTGAAGAATCTTCAACCCCTTCTCACTCATGTGTCCGAGCCTATGATGCCATAATGCTGCATCTGCTCCTTTGGAAGTTAAAGCATTAACAGAGTTAGAAATACCATTGCATAAATACAATGTACCAACCTTTTCACCTTTTTCTATTACCTAGTCTCCTTTGGTGACCTTCCAAGCTTTATCTGTGAAAGTTGTCACACAACCTTCACCACCTAACTGCCCTGTTGAAATCATATTTTTCTTCAGATCTAGAACATGCCTTACCTCCTTTAGTAGCCATTGGTTTTCATTCTGTTGTTTTACAAGAACCTTACCGATCCAACAATTTTATAGGGTTTATCATCACTCAAATGGACTTGTCCAAAATCTCCTTGAAGATAGTCACGAAAATATTTCTTATCAAGTGAGGCATGGAATGAGGCCCCTGAATCTACCACCCAGGAATTAGTAATATTTTTGAAAAAAAGAATCAAAGCATCTTGTAAAACCTCACCTGTCACATTTGCTTCATGATTGTTTACTTGTTGTGCATCTCCTTCCTTTCCCTTCCAAGATCTACAATCTTTCTTTAGGTGTCCTTTCTTTCCACATTTCCATCACACTATCCCCGATCTGGACTTGGATCTGTCTTTCCTTGATTTACTACGATATCCTGAGCTCTTTCCTCTTTCCATTTTTCTTCCCCTAAACTCTGCACTCAAAACATTACCTGAAGTCTCACCGGAGCTTTTCCATTGCATTTCCTTGCTAAGGATAGCACTGACAACATCATCAAACTTTAAAGTACTAGATCCAGAAATAGAGTTATTAATGGCCATTACTAAATCATTCCAACTTTTTGGCAAAGAGCACAAGAATCGCAGAGCTCTAACTTCATCATCAAAGTTTACCCCTATAGAACTTAACTGACTTGTAACTGTATTAAAATCATTTGAATGATCTGCAATAGATCCACTTTCCGACATCTTCATATTAAATAACCTTTTCGTAAGAAATACCTTATTTGAGGCCGAGGGTTTTTCATATAGTTTTGCCAATGCCTGAATCAAACCCTTTGTCATTGTTTCCTTCGAAATGTTGAAGGCAACCAACACTGCGAGGCATAACCATACTGTTCCAAGTGCCTTTCTATCGAGAATGTTCCATTCTTCATCTGCCATAGCCGTTGGCTTCTTTGTTTTTCTGCTCAATGGTAGGTACAAATCTTTCTGATACAGATAATCTTCCATCTACATCTTCCACAGTGGGAAGATTTGGCTGTTAAATTTCTCAACCCTAAACTTACCATCTTCTGCCATTTCTCCCACTCGAATGAGAAACCCTTCTTTCCCGCGAGTTTATCAGCCAAATAGACCTTCAGCTCTGATACCAGTTGTTAGAAAAATATTATATATGACAGAGAAATGAAAGACATATGATATGCGGAAAAACACAAACACATAAAACCAGAGAGACACAGATATACGTGGTTCACCCAGTTTGGGCTACGTCCACCCCAAATAGCCAGTCCTTCCTTTCTATTATCCAGCAAAATGAAGAGACACAACCTATAGTAGATCCACTATAATATCCTCTGTTTTCTCTCACAGTCTCACCTCTCTGTTTCTCGCTCTAAGAATACACATCTATTTCACAACCTCAATACAATAGCCTCATACAAAGAGAGGGGTTTCCTTCTAGGGCAAGAAAACCCTAAACTAAACATAAATTCTATCGTCAGATCATTCGCCTAATGAACAACCCAAATTGACTAGAAATTACTATACTTTTACAAGGCAATTTTACATCTATTTTTAGCTTTGGGGGCGCTACCCCCGAAACCCCCACCGAGGGACCGTTGGCCCCCGACCCCCCAGCGGGGGGGATGGGCCCCCACGAACCCCCGCGAAAGGGACAAGTCCCCCCTCACACTCCCCCACTTGAAGGGGTGTAAAATCTTCCTGGGGTATACATCTGGCTGAAACAAAGACCTCTAAATTAGGATGATAATCATGCTCCATACCCAACATATATGTTATGGATAACAAGGGATGCTCCAAATCGAAGTATAGGAATCATTTTGGAGGGCGGTTGTAGCCAGTACAACATAATCATAGGTTCCCCATGGGTAGGTAAATGTTTTCTTATCTTGGTCTTGCAAAGTTATTCGTATATGGTTATAACCACTAAAACCATCAAGGAAAGAAAAATATTTCTTTCTAGCTAGTTTATCCAGGACTTGATCTATGAAAGTTAGAGGAAAATGACCTTTTAGAGTGGCCTTATTAAGTTCCTTGTAGCATATACACACCCTCCATTTACCGTTATTTTTAGGAACAACAACCAATGGCAAGACCCATTGGCTATCAGATATTGGGTAGATAAAATCTACATCTAATAGTTTTTGGAGTTCCTTTTCTATAACTTCCTTCAATGCAAGGTTCATTCTTCTTTGTGGTTTTCTAACAGGTCTAACATTTTATTGAATGTAAATATGATGTGTGCATGTGTCAGGATGTATTCCTAGCGTGTCTGTGTATTCCCAAGAACAAGCTTTGGAATATTTTTGCAATAACATAATGAATTGATCCTACTGGAACTTTTCCAATTTAGAATTGATATTAAAAGCCTTTCTAGGAGATATTTCAATAACTTTATTGCAAGGATTTGATATTGAATGTACAAGAAAAATTGATAAATAAGCTGATTTTAAGCCATCCTTAATACATGTTTCTTGAAAATGTTGTCCTAAAAGAGAATGCAAAGAAAAATTCGAGGTCCTTAACAAAGCTAACTCAAAATTTTCAAGAAAATTTTTAGGATTTATAGAAATTTCAAAATTTACATGAAAAGCTACAAGGTTTACGTGAATTTCTAAGTGTAAAAAGAATTCAGAATTTACGGGAAAGTTTTCAAGGTTTACAAGAATTTCCGAGTGTAACAAAATTTCAAAATTTTGAGAAATTACAATAATTTCATACTATTGAAATATTGTAGATTGTTCAGAAATTATGGGAAGAACAGTGTATTCAGAAATTATAGAATTTTCAAATGGTTCACAATCTTCTATTGTAGTTGATGTTCTAGATGACTACCCCCTAAAATACTATAGAAAATCAAGATGAGAAATAAAATGATCAATTTGATTTTCATCAGTATTTTCTTTAAGATTAAATGCTTGTTCAATGGTTAGCAAAAGCTGAATTATTTCATCATCTACTTCATTCTCATCAAACCAATGAACTTTCTTTAATTGTCGTTTTGTTATGGTAGGGGGGTAAAAAGTAATGTTTTTTATTCCTTCACCATTTGTGATTTCCATATTTCTAGAACAACAACTAATATATGCATCAACAGTTGCCAACCATGATCTTGCCAAACTTAGTGGATGTCCTCCTAATGTAGATTTGGGTTGAAGGATCATAAAATCAACTAGATATTCCCAAGAGTCAATAGAAACAATTATGTCTTCTACACTTCCCTCAAGCTTAATTTTTTATCTAGTAACCAATTCTAAAATTGTTGGAGTTGGTCTTATGTTATCTATTTCTAGGATATCCATGGTTTATTTTTTCATCACATTTATAACAAGGCCCAAATCAATAAGTGTATTAGGAATATAAAATGTGTTAACTGTTATTGTTACAACAAGAATTCCTAGGTCAACATATGTTTCCACAATGATTTTTGTTGTCATTAGACTTTCCAATTTACCTATGACTTGTATTGTTGATGGATCTTGTTTTCTTTTTGCACTCCTTTTAGTACACAATTCCATTATTGTTTTGGTATAAATTGGTATATGTTGTATTTATATAGGTAAGAGAATCTTTATACTAATGTTTTTTAATTATCAATAATATCAAATTCAGGTATGATTTTTGGGATATCTTGTTTTTCAAAAATCAATTTCTCATGAAATGGATTTGTCCTAGAATTTTGAGGCTGCTCTTGGAAAGGGACAGTTTATTTCATTGTTGTTTTCAAATTCTCTTAAAAATGAACTTATTTTTTTGTTTTATCTACAATTATTTCAGCTTGTTCTTCAATTAGCATTGTATATTTTGGGTTTACAACTCTACCAGATCACAAATTAATCTCTTGTAATTCTACAAGACTATCTCTTATTGTTACAACAAATTCCTGTAATTTCTTTGGATTTTCCTATAATTGTACCAAAAACGCATGTAATTTTATTGGTTCTTACTACAGTTGTACAGAAAATTCTTGTAATTTTACTAGAGATATAAGATATGTAGGGAATGATTTAGATTCAGCATTATAAACAAGTTTTTCTATCTTATTATTTGGATTTGCAACTAGTTGAGAAGGAAGTTGTGTAGGTCATGGAGGTGGTTGATTGGATGGAAGTTGTAATTGTTGAGGTTGAGTTAATTGAGGTTGTTGTGAAGGATGTGGTTTTTGTGGAATTTGTTGATATGGTTGTTGGTGATATGGAGGCTGAGGTTATTGATATGATTGTTTTTAGTATGGAGCTTGAAATTGTGGAGGATAAGGATGAGGAGGTATATTTCCGTAAGGAAATACCCTCCAGGTTTGTTGATAGGGTTGATTTTGTGCTTGTTGTGGAGGCCATGCTTGCCATGGCATTGGTGCATTCCATGTATTCTGAGGAGCATTATAATAAGGAATACTTTGTTGATTAGGATCTTGATACATACTTGTTCCACGTGGTTTCCATGGTCTCCGGGGTGCAATATTGTAAATTGATTCTACATTTCCAGAGTCTCCTTGGTAAGTTTTCTTTAGCTCAGGTAATGTGGGACATTCTTCAGTCTTGTGTAAATATGCACAAATCAAACAAACTTGAATATTATCAAGAGGACACTCTCTTAATGGATGTTTTTTTTGACATTTAGTGCAAAATATAGATAAGATTGACTCTTTCTCTTCTTTCTTTTTCCTAATCTTCAAATCATCTATTTGAGAAGTAAGAGTATTTAAATATCAATCTTAAAACCCTCTATTAAATTTCCTAATTCTTCCCTACTAACACCTATAGTAGCTGATTTAGTAACTTTAGAGAGTGGATTTCTTATGCTTGCACCAATTTTAGCTTTTCCTCTTGAATATTTCTTGCACAAATCACTAATTCTATCAAATGAAAGATGTGAAATATCACCAACACCCATTAGATTAAGTATATCTATATATTCATCACAAATTCCTTTTAGAAATATAGTACGAATTGTGTCAGGACTCAAATCATGTTGCTTAGATTTCTGCAAATTATATAAAAATATTTCTAAATAATCTTCTAAGCTTTCATCTTCTTGTTGCATCATTCTAAAAATATCCTCCTGAGAATCTCTTGGTCTGCAATAGGGTTGATATTTCTTAAGAAAATAATTTTTCATATCATCCCAATATGCAATAGTACCTTCACCTAAACCCATGAACCAAAATAGAGTAGCTCCTTTCAATGTTGTAGGAAATAATCACAATTTCTGTGCATCAATATTGTAAGAATAATTGCAACATAAAATATCAAGTTCAAATAGAAATGATTCAAGGTCTACAATGATCCTACCATAAAATTTCAGAAGCACAGATGGTGGAATGTTCTTCATTCAAATTTCAGCTCCTGGAATGTCCACAATAGGAAAGACAAATGTTGCTTCCCTATCATTATCTTCTGGTGGTGGTCCATTTCCATTTCCATTTCCTCGGCCTCCTCCACAAAGTATTTGTCCGTTGATTTCACCTCCTATATTATATCCTCTTTCCTCTTTCGTTAAGTTTTTGTTCCAAAATATAATTTCCACTTTGTAGGGGGGGAACCAGACAATCGTTCTTGTTAAATTTCGAATATATCACTTATGGAACTTGATCCTTTTTGTGCTTCTCTTGAAATTTCAGATCATATTTCTTCTTCTGCAATCACATGAGTATATGGGGAGGGGGGGGGGTGGGTATCTAAATTATCTAGAATTTTATGTCTACCAATTCCAGGTGGTCTAATAAACCTTCCTCTACTATCTCTTAATCTATACATATAGTATTTAGCTCAATTGGCTTTATAGGACACACTATGGTGGTGGCATAGGTTCTTACCTCCCGTCTTATATTCCTACCCCCCATAATAAAAAAAAAATCATACTACAAAATTTAAATAAAGAGATGTTTATAATTTATTTTTCATTTTTATGAAAAAAATTAAACTCTTAAGCACCAATTTGTTATACCTCCCCCTCAACAGCGCCAAATTTTCAATTCATAAAGTGGGGTAAATAAATTAACAATTATTTTTTCAATCTAGGTAGGTAAAATTCGATATGAAACACAATGTGTGTAAACTGGTTCTTAATATTTTCCTATCAAAATCAATCATAAAGCATATATAGGTAGATCCCAAAGTTGATTCACCTTATACTAATTTTTAGATTCTTAAATTGAATGTTGACTTGTTGACACAATGTTAAAGATTCAGCAAGATATATCAGACTTCCTCACTAAATACTCCATCTGAATTAATTGCTCATCAAAATCAATTAAGACTTGTTCTAAAAATAAATTTAAATAGAATCAGTGTTCTGAGTTACATAAGCAAATTCTAACTAAAATCATTCTTTTTATTCTAAAACACAAACCAAATTATAAAAATCTAATTAATTTAATGATTCAAAGCATCAATATTTAAAGTGAATTTAATCTAGTAAAATCACATCAAAGATTAAAAAAATATGTAATTACAACAAATATGTAGGATCTTGCGTGATTACAGGATCACTACAGGAAATCCTGTAATTACTATAGGAATTCCTATGTGATTACAGGATCACTACAAGAAATCCAATAGTTATTACAAGAATTCCTGTTGTGATTACATGATCACTACAAGAAGTCTTAGCACACAATTACATGAAATTCTAACACACGATTACATGAACATTAAGTAATTACAAGAAAAACAGAGCATGTTTGTTTATCACATACATCTCACAAATTTTAAACAGAAGTCACACCAAACCATGTCAAATATTAAAAACATATAACAGAAATATAAGCAACACGTACCAATGGGCATTCCTGGTAAGTGTTACAAAGAGAATTATGAACGGTTACTACAAAATTATGTTATAGATCCACCTTGTATTACTGGAAAAAAAAATTCAATACAATAGCGTATGTAGTTTTTTTTAAGTCTCTTTTCGCTAACTGCTCTATGTATCATATATCTACTTTTATAAAAAAAACTAAACTACTTAACCAATTTGCCCAAAATTAGGGTCAATTCAATATTTCTATGCTAAAAATAACTTAATACAACAACTCCAAATCTACAATGTGCATTCTTCTTTAGACTTTGTTGGGGAAAATGATGGTAGTTCCATGATATTTTTCTCAGCCTTGTTGATTTAATATATCTTTCCTTCACTTATGGATCAATCTTCTATTATAAAAAAGTCCTTCTTGCTAATGTGGAACATATTTGGTGGCTTAAATCTTGTATTGACAAGTTTTGTATCTTTCAACATCATTAGCAACAAAAAATAACATTTTTATAAACATTTGAGGATTACAAACAAAAAAATAATATTACAAATGATTTGAGAGGGAGGTTAATATGAAGGTATTATATTAAAAATGGGATGGTCATGGGTATGAAAAATTAAGCCCAATAACTGCTACAACCCCCTCCAAAATTTTTGCCTACCTTCAAATTTTGTAGCCTCCTTATGATCATGCAATGTTTTGTTTCAATCCATGAAGGTCATTCTTGGTCATATTGTCTAAATGTTCAAGTATTCCTTTAGGAATTCTAAGTGTCACAACTACTTTATTTCACATGCCCATCTCTTGATGTATTCACAAGCACATTTTCCAAGATAGGCTAAGCACATTTCATAGTGATAGTGTTGAGCACTCTTGGTCAGTAGTGATTGAGCAGTCCCTATTGACAACCATTTCCCATTCCTTGATGACAGTCGATGTGTAGTCCTTGATGATAGTCATTTCCTAGTTATTGGCAATAGTGATTGCATAGTCCTGGTCAAGATTGATTGCACAGTTCCTAACCCTAACTACATGTCTATGCTCCCTTTATAAAGAGTCCACCCTTTATAAAGAGTGATTGCGTAGTTCCTAACCCTAACTACATCTCTACGATTCGATGTATGCATGTTTTTTTTGGTACTGTGCATATCCTTGACATGTGTTTAATTGTAAATGTGTGTGTGATCATGTTCTCAACCTATTTGTATGCTTTACTCTCTCCTTCTTATTTCATTGATATAACACTTAGTCAATTTTGGAGTTCTTTCTTCTTCTTATATCATGCACAAGTTATGAACACCTTTAACCTTTAGTCAAGTGATGACCACATTATGCACTTCCAATCCTCATTCATGATCCTCTTGTTGCTTACACTTTCCCTTTGTGACCATCTTTAATAAAACTTCCTTCACATTCCACATTGTGCCTCTCTAGAGCACAGTCACTCAACCCTTCCCACTTACACTTGCCCACTACACAAATCCTTCATTAACCCTACCTTGTGTTGCACATTGAGAACTCCTCATTAACAATAAAGTCCCCTTTAGCCCCTTGCAATGGAAACCTATGCAATACCAAGGCCTCCCACCCTTCATTATGCATTGAGAATTCCTAGGGAACAATGATCCAACTTCTTGCTTCTTACACTTTCCCTCTATGAAATTCCTTAATCAGTCTTGCCTTCATTGCACATTGTGCAATCCTAGTGGACAATAGGGTCATTCCTTGGCCTTTGCATTGGTGACCTACACAATCCCTAGAGCCTCCACCCCAATCATTGGGTATTGTGCAATCACATTGTCCAAACATGTCACCCTTGTCTCCTCGGCTTTCCCACTTCACAAAGCCTTGCCTCACTCTCTTTCCATTACGCAATGCAAAATTCCAATTCCCATACCTCCATCCCTTTCCTCCTGAATCTATGCTCTACACCCAACAAGGCCCCTCTCTAAGACTCTGCACACTATCCCATCATAGTTAGCACCTCATATAAGCAAGAAAAGATAGAATATGTGATTTTTGGACTGATGTTGACTTGTCATGAGTGAACTTCATTTGTAGATGTTATCATCTCAACATGGAAAGGTGATTCTCAAGGAGGTCAGCAAGAATAGGTTCCAAAGAGTAAACTTGTGGAGATAAGATAAAAACATGCTATCATGAAGGAGTAAAGGAATCTTGGACCATAATAGAGATATGGAAACTCATGTTGACTTAAAAGATTCTAATACTTATCCAAACCATTTGGAGGTTGCAAATGAAGCACATCACATATCTATCATGGTGAATGAATACATAGGAACAAAGAGGGGAACTTGGAATTGATACAATACAATGAAGTCTCATGTCATAGTCGCCAAATTATGGCTTCTCAAAGTGTCATCACAAAATTCTTATGTTGTCCATGTATTTTGCCACAATTTGTGGAATGTAATTTTGTATTTCCAGAAAATGAGAAAATTTAATATGTGTGGAATCCCAAGGGTCACACATGGAATGTGGGAAGTCACTAGGAAGTGCTAGAGTCATGTAGGAGCTCAAAGGTCAGATAGAAGCTAAAAAGTGAGATGAGAACTCAAGAGTAATGGGGGAGATCAAAATTCATGTGGGAGTTGGAGTGTCACCTCATTTGTTATAAATAAACCCTTATAGATGAAGAAAAGGACTTTTCACCTTACCTTCTAAAGCTAGGCATAGGAGAGAAGATCATTCTTTAGAGAACCAAGTGGTGGCTTAATGTTCCACTATTGGAGCTAATGTTTCATCATCGTAATTGCATATCATGGAACTTTAACTTAATATTTGAAGTTCTCAAAGCTGACACACTTTCATGAATGTATGTGGATGTTGTAAGACTATTCTTTTAATGCATATGGTATATGTTTATGTTCATACATAATAAAGAAAATTACCTATTTCATTGTCTTTGGTATACATCTTATTGAATTTTCATTGTTACTTGCTTTCATGGTCGTTGTTACCTTGTGAGATATTTTGCAGCTTAATTAATGATCCTTTCTATGCTCCCATGTGTCTTTTTTAGCATAGTACTATTAATTTTCTTCTAAAGAATCACTTTCTCTCTTCTTGCCCATGAAAGCATATTATATACATTTCAATTGTATGCTTCATAGTGCCAGCTTACTCACTTACTTCAAAGGTTGTGTGCATACTCTCTTATGTTGTTTATTGTAGCGAATTAAAATCTTTATGTTATGGCAGCCACACCTATTATTCAAACGGGGTTCCTACTCTGAACATTGTGAGGTCTAGTTGGACTTTGTATTAGGGATATCCCATGTATGTTGGTGGTTTCCAACACTGTCAACATCCTCCTAGAATATTAGAGCAATGGCCATTAGTTCTAGATGTTAATGAGAGAGAATGGTAAAATCCTAAAGAGGCCATCACATATCCATATCGCATGGTTTTTTTTGTAGACAAATACCTTCTGAAGATCAATATTGTGAGTAAATATAAATGTACATATCCTATCCTTTCTTAATCCAAAGGTAGTATTAAGAAAAAAATCCATTTTGTAACTAATTCTTGATGCCACCAACCATTTGGGACTATAACAACATTTTGATAAATAATAATTATTTTAATTACTAATTATATAAAGTCATAGTTCTAAGGATATGGATATTACAAATATCACAAAATGCACCCAAACTTGTCCAAAGAATAAATTATTTGCTTCTTACCCTCTAATAGTATGTTTATAGGGCATCAAAACACACATCTTTCTCAACCTGTCAACTACCATGAACAATTAGTCATGTCCCTTCCTAGTTCTTATGAAACTTCCCACAAAGTCAATCAAAATTCTTTCCTAATGATGAATGGGTACAAGAAAGGGATGAAATATACCATGTTTCTTACTAATAAGCTTGCCAGTAAAACAAAGCATGAATCCTCTTATCAACCTAGCTACATCATCTTGCATCCTAGGCTGATACACATACCTCCACAAGTTGGCCACTATATTTCCTACACCTAAGTTCCCTATAAATTTGGAGTTGTGAACCTCTCCAATTAGATATAGTCATTCACCTATAAGAACACATACTACTTATCCAACCTATAGAGTAACCCATACTGGAGATTATGGTTAATTGTGTTGCTACAATTATGCACATGACTCTGATTTACAACTGTTAAAACACTTACTTCAGGTTCTTATCTTCTAAATATGTCCTTTTATATGTGTCATGGGTGAATGGATACATGTTTGTAAGAGTTCCCAAACCTGTGATATTTGATTTGGGTGGCCTTGAAAGCATGTTGGAAAACCTATTTCAGAGGAAATTTCAGCGTAAAAGTGGCCTCCTATGGAAAAATAATCAAATAATAGTTAAAATAATAAAATAAAAGTTATCAATTTTGAAGGAAAAATAAAACTATTTTTTTAATTGTATTTTTAGCTTATCTCCTTATAGGTTTACTCAAATTTAAAGTGAATAAACTCATTGGATGCAGAATTAAATTCCTCATCCAATAAGTACCCATTATGCATACTTTTGAGAAAACCCACATTGATTAAAAAAAAAAAATGTACATTAAAAAAGCTTGTTCAACACACTTTTCAATGTATCTTCAATTTCTATCAATGTGGGTCTTCTAAAAAGTATGCATAATGCGTACTCATTGGATGTGAAATTTAATTATGCATTCAATGAGTGTGTACACTTTAAATTTGAGTAAACCTATAAGGATATAAACTAAAAATACAATTAAAAAATGGAGTTTTTCTTATTTTCCCTCCAAAATATTTATATGTACCTCTTTTTAAATTTAAAGGATTTTGATTGGTTTACATATTATGACATGGAAATTACATGAAAATTTGATCGACACTTTTAGGCTGAAATTTCATCTAATGGTACTTTATCACTAAATGAAAGTTTTGTAGAAACCCAATCCACTTGGAATTCTTGGTTTGTTGTATCTGTTAGATACCTATACCAATAGGTTTCATATTTCATGATTGACAAGGGAAAGTCCAAATATGCTCTGCTTTGATGTCACAAAGATCCCATATTTCCTAGAGAACAAAAGGTGTGTAAAGTGTTTCAATATTGATCACCTTGGTTCAATTTTGATGGATGACTCAACAGTTTAATCTGGATCATGCCATGTTTTCAATTTTCAGTTATAGAATAGAGAAAGGAGTCTGTCCAAACTGTTTAATCTTGGCAGACAAGCAGTTCAGGTAGAGAAGAAAAGGCTCCCAACAGCTTAATCTGGGACCTTGGAGGAAATAAGGGTAGAAGTAGATAGAAATAACAAAGAAAAAGCCAAAGAAAAGAAAAGGCAAGTAAGGGTCTGCAAGTTCAAGTGCACCCTCCAAGAAGAAATAAAAAATGCTAGGCAAAATAGTTGGGTAGGTAGTGGTGGTTGCAGAAAAGGCTACTTTCACCATTGCAGGCGTGGTGACTATGATTACCAAGGCAAAGTCTATCAAGTGACAAGGTGGGCATATTCATCAAGTTGCAGCAAGGACCATGACTAATTTCCCTCATTCCCCTCCAATTTCATTTCTAACATTCCCCATCAGCTAAGATTCATGGAAAAGACTAAGGTTTCATGGTGGTTCTTAATCTTTAGAAGCCACATTTCTTGTCTAAAAATCTTTTCATTTTGATCTACTCTCAAAACCAAGTTTGTTTCACATAAACTTAAATGGTTTCCCCTCCACTTACCCCCTCATCCATATTAACTCTAATTCTACTATGTAAATCCCCTATATTACCTTTTCCCCTATTACTACTAACACCATGGTGTATAAACCCCAAGCGTTATATAAATACCCACCCCTTGGTATTATAGCCAATAAGTCTTGAGTCAGGGATCGAATGACACCTGGTCATGTTGATGAACCTAGGCCAAGTACCTCTAGCCCTTCATGAGCTAATTCCTTCATTTTGACCCCTTTTTGCACATAAAAACCCCTAAAAAGCCTAATTTCTACCCTCACCCGCTTCAAATGGCCAAAAATCATGAAAAACCGACATGTTATCTTTATGCTAAGTCTAAAGGGCGGAGCTATTTTCAAACAAAACGTGAAAACCCACTTTTACACAGTCTCCGCCATCGCACAAATTCCCAGAAAAAACATTATTTTAATCCTCCCCCTCCCCGTACTTGGTTGTCACTTTACTTGTCCCGACAACCGTCCGATCAAATACCTCCCGTTCCAACGGCCCTGATCACGTCGGAGTCCTTCCGACGTCTGAAAATTAAGTACGCTATCTCCCTGTCACATCAGTATTCCGATCACCATCCGATTTGGCTCCTCCAGATCTGACGGCCACCATAGCATCGGAGCTCATCCGATGCCCGAAGGTTACCTCCCGACGGCCGTATAAAGGTTACGTCACGCTGTATCCACGCGTCGGCTCCACAATCCTTCGGAGGTACTACTGCTGCAAACCGCCATCGTACCGTAGGCGGTGCGATATCAAACCGCCGCGGTTTCTGGTTTTGCCGTTCCCGCCTATGTGACCTCAGCAACCCATCATCGCTCCGTCACCCAGGTACGCCGTCTTGTCATTCCCTTGCCCAGCCATTGGTCCACCTGCCCTGCCATCTCACTGCCCCAGTGGACCAACCAGACCCCGCCACCTGGCCCGATGACGTCCTGCTGACGTCATCCGGCCCCGACCCCACTCATGACGTCATAATGACGTCAGCACGAATTCGCGCCAAAATCACCAAAAAGTCTATTTTGGCCGAAAATTCGTGTTTTTTGCCATTTTGAGCGCATTCATCGTCATTTATCCTGCATGCATAATTACGACCAAACCTGCACCAGCCGCGGAAAAGTGTTTCCTGACCGCCAGAACGTTCATCTCTTCAGCGCCAGCAAGCTCTAACCAGTCCAACTCTACAGGTATTCCTCATTTGAGCTCTGAAACTCCATTTTCACTGCATTTCGCGTATCAATAAGTAACAGACCTTAAGACCCGAAATTCACCGTTAAATGCCACTGAATTGACATTTAGACTGAACCAGAGCCGTCACTACACTTCTGTCAAACCACTGTGGGTAATTTGAAAGAAAACTGTCGCTGGTTCGCGCAATCGTGAACCCTTCACCTGCAGGAAACAAATCCACCACAAAAAGCATACTCTGAGCATTTCTGCCACCTACCTAATCACTCAAAGGCAGTATTTCAACTGCT
Source organism: Pinus tabuliformis (assembly GCA_031772625.1). Classification (NCBI taxonomy): domain Eukaryota; kingdom Viridiplantae; phylum Streptophyta; class Pinopsida; order Pinales; family Pinaceae; genus Pinus; species Pinus tabuliformis. The sequence goes on along the minus strand of CM062809.1, from coordinate 560,788,819 downwards.
GCAGCCTTTCACCTTCACCCTTCACTCATAAAACCATCATTCTCTGCAAAGAAACTTTGTCGGTGTTACTCTGCATAGCAACAGCAGTCTTCAAAGAGAACCACATCCCAAGAAGAGTCATGGATTCCCCTGTAGCTCCTATAGCCCTAAATGTAGCTCCCCTGAATGCCCCTAATAGAACATTGGACACAAGAGCATTAGCAGACCTGGACTACAAGATATCAGAGGAAATGTTGAGCAAAAGCAGGTTCCATTTACAAATCCTAAATGAAATAAAGATCAAACATGAGAGGGGAACAGACATCCTGGGAATTTGGGATTCATTTCTCCCAATATTCAAGCTTCCTCAGGTTAACCAATTCCCAGAACTCATCCACTTATGTGCTGAGTATTATGATGCATCCCAGAGGGCAGTGCTTGATTCTTCAGGCGCAATTTTGTTTTTCATTACCCCTGAAGCCATCAGGGAGATGCTGCAGTTCAAAACAGATAAGAAGTTGGTCCCTCTATCACTAGCTGATTTGATTATGGAGGGAGCCAGAATGACAGAGGCCCAGATTACAAAACTTAACCAGTTATTCATCAAAGCTGACACTGTGCAAGTCCCTCCCATCAACTATGTCTACCTCAACCAATTGGGCCTGGACCTTGTTGACATGATCAGTCCCATCCTGGGATATGATTCAGTGGAGTATGTGGATGAAACAGTTATGCACATAATGCTCATGTTTTCTCCAGGAAGAAAACCAGTCTGCTATGACTATGCCACATACATCTCAGACAAGATGCATGAGCAGTTGATGAACCTATCAAGAGATAGGGTATTTAAATATACTTCTTACATATATCATTTGCTTTTATACTTCCAGCATGAGAAGTTCTCCTTCCCAATGAAAAGAGAAGATGCACAGGGAAATTTGAGATCGGTGGTGTACTGGACATCTGCTTTCCACCTCAATTTCTATTCTCCATACACCTACTGTGAGTTCATTGATCACTTCATTCATCCAGCCATGACTCTACTTTTGGGCTCACCTCCTCCCAGATTGACAGATGAGATGCAAAGACTCCTGCATTTATCAAAAGCATACAGCATTGGGGATTGGTACTTCTACCAACACCACACCGTTATTAGAATATATGGGTGTGAGTTGCCCCCATTTAGACTACCCAGGTTTGTGCCCATGAGACTATTTGCCTTAGAATACTTCAGGCAGTTTGGCTTTGTGGATATGTTCCACTTTTCAGGCAAAGGTAAGAAGGCACAGCTAAAGGTCAAAAGTCAACTTGGCCATTTCCTCTATAACGAAAGGGAGGAAGGGTGGAAGGAAGCAGATAGAATACTTGGGGGCCTTGGTCTCAAATACAGCTTCCTATGGAAACCTTATGACCCTAACAACTTCATTACCATGAGGAGGCTTAAATACAAGTTGTCTGCTTATGATCATTGCAGCCTTCCTCACATAGAAAAACATGCCAATCAAAGTAAATGGAGGAGAGGGACTTTAGAGGAAGCTGTTACTCAAGAAGAGCTTAATCAAAGAGCTCAAAGAAACATAAAGAAAATGGCTGACCTTGAGTTTTATTCACAGGTCAGCTCACTACCAAGCATACAAATTGGAGCAGCAGCATCCTCTTCAACCGCCCAACAGCAAGCCACGAGAGTTGCTGGAAATATATCAGAGAAGGGAAAAGAAAAGGTGATGGAGATAGAGCCAGAGCAGCAAGAGAAAGAACAGGCAGAGCAGCAGCAGCAGCAACAACAAAAACAGCAACAGCAGCAAGGAGAAGGGCAACCTGAAACACAGCAGCCCTTACACCAAGAAAGAGTGGTAGATACCCCAACTACCACTGAGCAGCAGGCCCAAAATGTAGAACACTCAAGGCCTGAAAACATTACTGATGCCTCGGTCCTTCAAACTCCACAGAAGGAGGACCTAAGTAGAAAAAGGGACAGAGAAACACCCATGACTTCATCCATCAACCAAGAGGAGAAGAGACAGAGGTTAAATGACTTCTCAGAGGATGATGCAGCAATTAGACAAGCAATGGGTATGGGCCCACCCAGCAGGGAAGCCTCGGTGAGTTCCTTCCACCAAGAACAAGACAGAACCATGGGAGGGGAGGTCACTTCCTCCAGCCAGCAGAGGGAAGGAGAGGTAGGCATCAAACAGCAGTTTATAGACATCAAAAGAAGGAGTGAACCCATGAAAGTCAAATTATATAACCATTTGTTGAAAATGGCTCCCTCCAACCAACAAAGATTAATGGCTGCCTTTGATGTGGACGAAGGCAAGTTGACTATGAGTCACTTCATACCCACCGCGCTCCAGCCACAATCTACTGCAGATTATCTCAGGACTAATCTAGAGGTCCTGGCCAAGGACATCCACCCAATGGATAAAATTGAGCTGCACAAGCAAACTGGTGAAATGGTGTACGCCTCCTTGGCAGACAAAACGTTGGAGAATTACAAATTAACAAGCAGCCTCAATGCTACAGCCTCCCAACTAGAATTGGAGAGGGCTTCATCTCAGGCCAAAGACAACAGGATAAGATCCCTAGAGGACATCATTGTGGAAATTGGGCATAACCCCAAGGACATCAAAGGGATACAGGAGATCTTGAAACTAAGGGATGCTGACATGGCTGCATTAAGGAAGAAAGTCAAACTCCCAGCTACCATTCACCCCCAAACAGATGAGGTAGCCCAACAAAGGATGGAAAAGGATGCCACAGATCTACTAATATCTATATATAAGCAGCTCCTGCAGACACAAGAGAAATTAGGAGAGTCTGAGGCCGCACAAGCGGCACTGCAAGCAGCACTAAAGCAAAGGGAAGAGGGCCAGACCTCTCAGCCTCCCCGGTCATCAATCTTGAGAACACTGCTCCTACCACTGTGCCTCCACCTCAACAAACTGAGCAAACAGCTACATCCACTTCAGCAGCACCTACAAGTACAGAACAGGCACATAGCCTAGACATGCAGAAACTGAGGAATGAGATACAAATCCTGGAAGCTCAAATGACAGAGCTGCATGAGACCAAGGAAAAGCTGGCCAAGATCGATGATAAATATGATAAATCAAAAAGAGAAGTGGCAGAAAAGGGCAGGGAGATCAAGGCCCTTAATGACAGGATCAAGGAGCTGGAAAAAGAGCTCAGATTGGATAAAATTGTATCTGAAGTCAGAGCAATGATATGGGCCAATATTGGCCAATCTATTACAAATCAATGGCAATACATTGAGACAATCCATGAGCAATTAGATCTCATCCCAAAAGCACAAAAGGAGGTCCATAGAGCAAGAGCTGCATTGAGCAATATGCCTGAAGTGGCCACCAAATGATCAATGTACTCAATAATAGGACAAGCTCTCAGTTAGCTACCATTGGAATCACAAACAGAACTGAGACTATTCAAATGATCAAGAGGGTGCTTACTTTGAGAAATTTGGTGCAAACACTGACAGAAGAACTCAGGATATGCACACTGAGGTAAACAGGTTCATGGAGAGATTTCAGGTATTGCAGAACAGAGGACTCCCTAGCTTACTGAACAGCGGAGGGAAATTATTCACCCATGAACAGTATGCTAAAAGAGTAAACGTTTTTGCCTCAGCACAGATCAATGAGAAGGCCAGCACTTCAGAAGACATAGGACCTATTACAGGGCAGGATTTCTATAGTAAGATAGAAAATCTATTTTTTATAATGAATGAAATTAATCACTTGTTTGATGTGGCCCCAAATTTTTTCAAATATACAGAGGCAGAGGAAACAATGGAGGCCATTCTCAGGCATCAAATGCCTCCACAGGACTGGTGGGTCAAGGCAATTCAAATGATTTTATGAACAGCAGGCCATCCACTAAATTTCGGTTACAGAAAAAACTGAATTGTCATGCACAGGACAGTTTATTTCGGTCAGCAGGCATTTAAGACGAAAGCTGAGCCAACTCAGCAGAGCCCATAGCCAGCACAGCAAAGGGAAAGCTACAGGTGTCCCAACCAAGAAAGACAGCGGAACAGCTCCACAACGCCTTCTTCAGCATTGATGCGGATCACTCCAACCGACTCGTTGGATTCCCAAAGCTAAAATATCTTCTGACAAATGCAAAAGCATTTATGTTGTATTAAAGGAAGCATTAACTTTTACTCCGCTGTAATGACAAAGTTGGTGAAAGAGTTATTTCTCAGATGACTCAACGCCTTGATATTTTGTAAAGATGTTTTGTATTTATAGAGCCCTCGCACTAGAGATGAGGGTTGTTGTTGATTTCTCCTGAAGAAGTTCTTATGCTGTAATCCTTTTCAGAAGTTAATAGAGCAAAGCAATGGAATTTCTCGGATTTCTGAGGTGTTGGATGCGTTCTGGTGTCTGTTGATAACTGCTGGATTCCTGTGTATTTCACCATACAATAAGTATCTGTATCTCTCTCTGTTAATCAGTTGTTTTGTTAAAATCCATATACGTTATCTAATTTCAATACTAAGCAACAAGGAAAAAGAATAGCTTTCAGGATTTATTCGCTGAGTACCCTGAGTTCAATCTGTGTTGTTTATGAATGTTTTCTTCAGCTGTAATCTAGATAAGTGTAATTCTTAAATGCTGCACTTTCAGAATACATCTTTCACAGTGGCCTTTGTCTCAGGAATTCGACTTTTGCTCCTGTGCAGTGCGCTCACTTTCATCCCACCAACTTAATAGAAAATCCTTAATTGCTTTCTGTTGGTTGACATACATCACCATTGGATTCAAATTTTGTCTGTCTAAATACACAATAGGCCCTACTGTTTGAACACCACCTATCCAGCGTATCATATCATTTCACAACTCCAGACTCCATTGCCCAATGGTATTATACTATCTAAACACTATATCATAAGACCTAAAGGAAATCCTTCAACCAAAAAACATAAACCAAAACCTGAGCACAATAGCTAGCCTAAAACACCATCATAACAGAGACAAATCATAAAGAGAGAGCCCTCTCTGATCACAGTGCCAGCTTTAGGGAAGAGCTAGATAGGGAATCTTCATCTCAGCTTTGAAGCATATAGAGCCATTTCAAAATCTTTATCCAGTCCTTGCATATATAAAAATTTTCTATAAAAATCCTGAAAAACAGTTAGAAACTGGCTCCTAAGAAAAATCCTCGGCACACTAGGGCAAATCCTGACCCTAATCCACCCATCATTGTTGATAATCCAAATACCATCCGAAAAAACATTAGGAAGCAGCAAAGGCAGGACCAACCTGCTGATTTAACCCCTCGTACAGTTCATCCCAACCCCATTTCTACTCCAATAAAGGTTCTTGTCCGGTCCACTCCTAGTTCTCCTAGTTCACCATCAACATCTCAAAGTCCTCCTCTTTCACCTTCATCCACTGCACATACTCCTTTAACCAGCTTCCCGCTAGCCATTCATCCCACTAACCCGGTTATACCAGTGATCCCTGTTGTCCCGCTTGTTCCTATCAACCCTCTAAATCCCATAAATATGGCTAACAGGTATGCACCTCTGCAGATACCAGCTAATGCTGCAGCTTTACCTCAAGATTATCAAAGCAAAATCTCATATTTTGACTCCAATGGCTCTCTAACAGCTGTCCAACATGCCAAGAAGATGCAAGACCATTTTGAGACCTATGAAATAGATGATGACAGTGTCCGAATGAGGATGTTTGTTCAAAGCCTTACCGGGGATGTAAGAACTTGGTTTAGATCCCTGAATGCAAACTCCATTGCAACTCCCAATGATCTGTACCAAGCATTTACTACCAGATGGGAGAAGAAGAAGGATCCTCTGCACATACTTGCTGAATATGAAACAATCAAGAGAGGTCCGCAAGAAACCGTTCTGGAGTATTGTGCTAGATTCAACAATGTGTACAATGCAATACCACAAAACCTAAGACCTCCTCCTGATTTGGCCTTGTACAAATTCCCTGATGGATTTGATCCTGACATGGCATATCAGTTGAAGGAAAGAGAACCTGAAACCCTTGAAGACGCTCAAAAGGCTGCTGTCACAGTGGAGGCAAACCTGATTGCCAAAAGGAACAGGGCAAGGTTAGAAAAGAGAAGCATATACAAAGAAGAACCTACAGCCCTTGATCAAAAACTTGATGCAATACTTAATGGTATGAAAAGATTGGGTGATAGGGTAGAATCGGTTGAGAGAAAAGCATCATGGGAGGCACCACAAAACAATCCTCCTAGGAATCCAAATTTTAGGAGAAACCCAAACCCAAACATTGGCAAGGCCAATGCTGACCAAGACATAAGACCCCCTTTCCAAGAAAATTATGCAGAAACTTCAACATCAACTGAGCCCAATGAAGATCCTGAGATTAATTTAATAGGTCTGGATGGTAAAAGCCAAGTTTTTCTAACACAAAAAGATCAAGAGGATGAGGAAATCGAACTATTCCAAACTAAATCAGGAGAATCCTTTGACTTCAAACAAGGCTATGACACTGCAGTTTATGAAGTCCATAAACAATACAAGCTGAGGAGCAGAACTGTAAATATTAACCAGCCTGAAAAGGAAAAGGATAATCAGCAGCCTGAAAGAGTCACAAGCACAGAACCTGGTGACAAAATAAATTCACATACACAAGAAGTGATTGTTGAAGAGATCATTGAACCATTTCCACCACAACAGCAGCCTTTGGCAGCTTCATCCTCTTGCTCTAATCTAAACTCTGTTCCTCATGAGATGAGTGAAAAGGGCAAGCCTAAAAGTCAAGATGAAAACCAACAAGAAGACTTGATCAACAAAGAAAGGACTGTTATCCATAACCTCAAAACCCAATCTGATAAACCTTTTGACTTAGGTACAGAAATTGGCAAACTAAAGATAGCGATTCCCCTCTCAGAATTAGCTAAGCATGACATCTATAAACAACAGATCAAGAAATCTCTACAACTCGCTAGCAGTAAAGATGATGTCAATGTGCTGGATGACACTCCTGAATTACTGTTCGGCCCAGAAGTGGATGGAAAAACAGCAGTTGCAGGAGTATTACCTTTTTATGTCAGCTTACACATCCATGATAAAGTACTACACAACGCAATGTTTGACTCAGGTGCATCTCACAATCTTATGCCAAAAGCTGTCATGGAAAGACTGAACCTAGACATAACAAGACCATATAAGGACCTATTTTCCTTTGACTCCAGCCAAGTCAAATGTCTAGGTCTCATAAAAGATTTATGTGTGTCTTTAGTTCAATACCCAAACAAGACAATCCTAATGGATGTGGTAGTCGCTGACATCCCACCCAAGTATGGGATGCTGTTATCAAGATCATGGGGAGCTAAACTCCAAGGTTCCTTACAATTAGACATGTCATATGCCACCATCTCTGTTTTTGGGCAACCAAAAAGACTATATAGAGAAACACTGATGAAATACATGGTCAGCAGTGAGGAAAAGCCTCAAAATTTCCCCATATATGCTATCCATTCAGACATAGACTCATATATCCTTTTCAATGACACCACAACTCCCTTACAAGGGGAAGTTGAAACCAAGACAGTCATACAAAAAAAGGACTCAACTGAAAGTATCACCACCCACGAAACAGCAGCTAAACAAACACTAAATACTGCTGCTATTTTAAATCCCAAGCATAGCCAATCAAGTGAGGAAATTGCCCTAGAAGACAAGCTTGAGACAAAACCCCAACTCCTGCTTACATTGCCATCCCATGAACCGATTTTTAAATCTCCTGTCAAGCAAGATATCCAGTGGTTCCTAGAATTTGATGGCTCTGTCAACACGTTAGGGGCAGGAGCCGGAGTCTGGATACATAACAAAGAGAAAACCCATGCAAAAGGCAGAGCTTATAGATTAAACTTTAGATGCACTAATAACATGGCAGAGTATGAAGCTCTGTTACTAGGTCTCAAGCTAGTAAAGGCATTACAAGCTCCTACAGTTTCAATCATGGGAGATTCTGATCTAGTGATTCAACAAGTGAAAGGAAGCTTTGTCACCAATGACAAAAGGTTGAGGTCTTACAGGTCCGCTGTAATTGAAATATTGAACACTTTCTCTGAGTTCCTTATCACAAAAATTTCAAGGAGCCACAATCTCCATGCACACAGTTTGGCAACATTTGCCAGCACTTTCAAATTTCCACTGGAACCCAACAACTGCTTCACTGCCGAGGTCAAGTACAGACCCTCCATTCCAAACAATGTCAAAGATTGGCAAGTATTTGATGATGACAAGCAAATAAACAATTTCTTGACTTTGCAGCAGGAATTTTCAGGAATAAATATTGACAATGACAGAGCAAGTCAATCACAAATACTGTTTCAACAAATGGTTCATCCAATATCACCTAAAACAGCAAAACAATTACTGAATCCAACCAGTTTCAACAACGAAGACATTCAGCAAATTCACCAAATTGACTGTGAAGAGGTGACCGGCGCTGAGGCTGAAATCATAGAGCTGAAAGACAACTTTTTACCCGCTGGTTTGGCTCCTTTGGAAGACATTTTTAATTCAAATGATGTTCCCAGCAAGCCAAAAATGCAGCCCATCAACAATGCCATAGAAGAGTACAACATAGGTACAATTGACAAACTCAAAATAATTAACTTGTCTGCATCCTTACCTCCTGATCAAAAGCCAAAATACATTGACCTTTTTAAAGAGTTCCAGGATGTCTTTGCGTGGAGTTATGAGGACCTGAAGTCCTATGACACCTCTGTTATTCAGCATACTATCCCTCTCAAGCCTGATCAAAAACCCTTTAAACAAAAATTGAGAAGAATCAATCCTATGCTTCTCCCAGCAATGGAACAAGAAGTACAAAAAATGTTTAAGGCAGGCATCATAGCACCAATCAGATTCTCTGAATGGATATCCAACTTAGTCCCTACAAGAAAGAAGACCGGTGAAATTAGGCTGTGTATGGACTTAAGGAATCTGAACCAAGTATCCCTCAAAGACAATTATCCCTTACCTAAGATGGATCATATTCTCCAAAGAGTGGTAGGGGCCTCAAGGATCTCATTACTTGATGGATTCTCGGGTTTCAATCAAATCCTAGTACACCCTGATGATCAAGACAAAACTGCATTTACAACCCCATGGGGAACTTTCAAGTATGTTAAAATGCCTTTTGGGTTGAAGAATGATGGGGCAACATTTCAAAGAGCAATGGACATTGCTTTCGCAAAGGAAATTCATGATTTCCTTGTCATTTATTTGGATGACCTTACACCTTTTTCTAAGTCTGACCAAGAACATTTGAAACATTTGAGACAGATCTTCCTAACGTGTAGGAAATATGGAATTTCGCTCAATCCCAAAAAATCCCTGTTTGGTTTAGAGGAAGGTAAACTATTGGGCCACATCATCTCTAAAGATGGCATAAGAATTGATCCAGATAGGATACAAGCTATCCTACAAATGCCCCACCCAAGGAATATAAAAGAATTACAAGGATTTTTGGGAAAAATCAACTTTTTAAGGAGATTTATCCCAAATCTGGCCGAGTTGATCAGATTACTTAACAATATGCTAAAGAGAGATTCGAAGGTGAAATGGACAGTTGAAGCAAAGCAAGCCTTTGAAGGCATAAAGCTGGCCCTCACTCGAACCCCGGTGTTAACCAATCCTCAGTTTGACAGAGAATTCATTATCTTCTCTTTTGCCTCCCAGCATACTATTGCTGCTGTTTTATTACAGAAAGATGACCAAGGAAATGAGAAGCCTATTGCCTTCTTCAGCAGGGCTCTTAGAGATGCACCTCTAAAATATCAAATTATGGAGAAACAAGCATATGCTTTGGTTAAGGCCATTAAAGACTTTAGGATTTACATCCTTTATTCCCATGTTGTGGCTTATGTACCAAGCCCTATTGTCAAAGACATTCTCACCCAAGAAAACTTAGAGGGCAGAAGAGGAAAATGGATTGCCAGCATACTAGAATTTGACATTGAAATAAAACCTACAAAGCTAATAAAAGGGAAAGGCTTGGCCAAATTAATGACAGAAACAAATTTCCAAGCCCTAGATATCAATCAGCTGGACAGTGAAACAGAGCTGGCGACTCCAAAGATCAATGTAGCCTTTGAACAATCTCCTTGGTACTCTGACATCTGTTATGTATTACAAAACCTGTGTGCTCCCCCAGGACTGTCCAGGACTAAGTGTAGGTTCTTAAAAATGAAAACATCAAGATTTTGTGTGATGGATGGAAATCTGCTTTGGAAAAACCATGAAGGTATATTGCTGCACTGTTTAATTGAAAATGAAACTAACAAAATCATGGAAGAATTTCATGCAGGTCATTGCGGTGGACATTTGTACTGGAAGTCCACTGTGGACAAAATACTGAGGGCTGGTTATTACTGGCCCACCATGTTCTCTGATGTCAAGAGATTCACTACCTCATGCCACAAATGCCAACTGTTTGAGGGCAAAAGACAGTTGCTCCCACTCCCCCTAAGACCTATTGCAACAGAGAGACCTTTTCAACAATGGGGCTTGGATTTCATTGGGGAAATTCATCCCTCATCTTCAGGCCAACATAGATGGATTTTAACAGCCACAGACTACTTCACCAAATGGATCGAAGCTGCCCCATGCAGACAAGCAAATGACTCAGTAATCATTCAGTTTTTGGAAAATAACATACTGGCTAGGTTTGGCTGTCCTGACAAAATAATAACAGACAATGCTGCTGCTTTCAGATCCAAGAAAATGGTAAACTTCTGCCACAAATATCATATTACTTTGGGTCACTCTACGGCATACTATCCCCAAGGAAATGGCCTAGCTGAATCATCTAACAAAAGCTTAATAAATATCATAAAGAAGGTGCTGGAAGAGAACAAAAAGAACTGGCACAAGAAACTAGTCAATGCTTTATGGGCAGATAGACTAACAACAAAAAGATCAATTGGGACTAGCCCATATGAGTTAGTTTATGGATTAGAAGCCAAATTTCCTTCATCACTAGGAGTGCCTGTTATGAAGCTTCTTCAAGAGAGTCAAGCAGAGCCAAATGATATGCAAAGGAGGATCAATCAGATAATCTGTTTACAGCAGACTAGGGAACAAGTTTTCAGCAGAGTTCAGATATTACAAGAAAAATTAAAAAAGGCCTTTGATAGAAGAACTAAGGCAGAAGATTTCAGTATTGATGATAAAGTCCTCAAATGGGATGCAAGGAAAGAAGAAAAAGGAAAACATGGGAAATTTGATTCCCTTTGGAGAGGACCATTTGCTGTCCAAGCAGTACAAGGTAACAACACTTACTTCCTCAAAAGTCTAACTGAAGCTGACTTGGATGAAGGTCCTGTCAATGGCAGGATGCTTAAGCATTATTTTGACTATTTCCCATGAGTGCAGCCTGAGGTTCCTTTGTATATATGCAGATGTACATATTATTTTCTGTTTAGATTGTAAAAATGCAGTTTTCCAAGTTATTCACCAACCAGCAAAAGGTAAATAGAATCAGAGGTCTACCAAGAAGGGAAGCACAAAGTTTGGCACTTCAAAGCAGCAAAATTCAAGGATGATATAGGCAGCAATGGAGCAAGGCAATCTGACCTGCTGTTCTTGGTCTTTCAAAAGAAACACCATCCCCATGTGGAGCCACTGTTAGATACCTATACCAATAGGTTTCATATTTCATGATTGACAAGGGAAAGTCCAAATATGCTCTGCTTTGATGTCACAAAGATCCCATATTTCCTAGAGAACAAAAGGTGTGTAAAGTGTTTCAATATTGATCACCTTGGTTCAATTTTGATGGATGACTCAACAGTTTAATCTGGATCATGCCATGTTTTCAATTTTCAGTTATAGAGTAGAGAAAGGAGTCTGTCCAAACTGTTTAATCTTGGCAGACAAGCAGTTCAGGTAGAGAAGAAAAGGCTCCCAACAGCTTAATCTGGGACCTTGGAGGAAATAAGGGTAGAAGTAGATAGAAATAACGAAGAAAAAGCCAAAGAAAAGAAAAGGCAAGTAAGGGTCTGCAAGTTCAAGTGCACCCTCCAAGAAGAAATAAAAAATGCTAGGCAAAATAGTTGGGTAGGTAGTGGTGGTTGCAGAAAAGGCTACTTTCACCATTGCAGGCGTGGTGACTATGATTACCAAGGCAAAGTCTATCAAGTGACAACGTGGGCATATTCATCAAGTTGCAGCAAGGACCATGACTAATTTCCCTCATTCCCCTCCAATTTCATTTCTAACATTCCCCCATCAGCTAAGATTCATGGAAAAGACTAAGGTTTCATGGTGGTTCTTAATCTTTAGAAGCCACATTTCTTGTCTAAAAATCTTTTCATTTTGACCTACTCTCAAAACCAAGTTTGTTTCACATAAACTTAAATGGTTTCCCCTCCACTTACCCCCTCATCCATATTAACTCTAATTCTACTATGTAAATCCCCTATATTACCTTTTCCCCTATTACTACTAACACCATGGTGTATAAACCCCAAGCATTATATAAATACCCACCCCTTGGTATTATAGCCAATAAGTCTTGAGTCAGGGATCGAATGACACCTGGTCATGTTGATGAACCTAGGACAAGTACCTCTACCCCTTCATGAGCTAATTCCTTCATTTTGACCCCTTTTGCACATAAAAACCCCTAAAAAGCCTAATTTCTACCCTCACCCGCTTCAAATGGCAAAAAATCATGAAAAACCGACATGTTATCTTTATGCTAAGTCTAAAGGGTGGAGCTATTTTCAAACAAAACGTGAAAACCCACTTTTACACAGTCTCCGCCATCGCGCAAATTCCCAGAAAAAACATTATTTTAATCCTCCCCCTCCCCGTACTTGGTTGTCACTTTACTTGTCCCGACAACCGTCCGATCAAATACCTCCCGTTCCAACGGCCCTGATCGCGTCGGAGTCCTTCCGACGTCTGAAAATTAAGTACGCTATCTCCCTGTCACATCAGTATTCCGATCACCGTCCGATTTGGCTCCTCCAGATCTGACGGCCACCATAGCGTCGGAGCTCATCCGATGCCCGAAGGTTACCTCCCGACGGCCGTATAAAGGTTACGTCACGCTGTATCCACGCGTCGGCTCCACAATCCGTCGGAGGTACTACTGCTGCAAACCGCCATCGTACCGTAGGCGGTGCGATATCAAACCGCCGCGGTTTCTGGTTTTGCCGTTCCCGCCTATGTGACCTCAGCAACCCGTCATCGCTCCGTCACCCAGGTACGCCGTCTTGTCATTCCCTTGCCCAGCCATTGGTCCACCTGCCCTGCCATCTCACTGCCCCAGTGGACCAACCAGACCCCGCCACCTGGCTCGATGACGTCCTGCTGACGTCATCCGGCCCCGACCCCACTCATGACGTCATAATGACGTCAGCACGAATTCGCGCCAAAATCACCAAAAAGTCTATTTTGGCCGAAAATTCGTGTTTTCTGCCATTTTGAGCGCATTCATCGTCGTTTATCCTGCATGCATAATTACGACCAAACCTGCACCAGCTGCGGAAAAGTGTTTCCTGACCGCCAGAACGTTCATCTCTTCAGCGCCAGCAAGCTCTAACCAGTCCAACTCTACAGGTATTCCTCATTTGAGCTCTGAAACTCCATTTTCACTGCATTTCGCGTATCAATAAGTAACAGACCTTAAGACCCGAAATTCACCGTTAAATGCCACTGAATTGACATTTAGACTGAACCAGAGCCGTCACTACACTTCTGTCAAACCACTGTGGGTAATTTGAAAGAAAACTGTCGATGGTTCGCGCAATCGTGAACCCTTCACCTGCAGGAAACAAATCCACCACAAAAAGCATACTCTGAGCATTTCTGCCACCTACCTAATCACTCAAAGGCAGTATTTCAACTGCTGCAGCCTTTCACCTTCACCCTTCACTCATAAAACCATCATTCTCTGCAAAGAAACTTTGTCGGTGTTACTCTGCATAGCAACAGCAGTCTTCAAAGAGAACCACATCCCAAGAAGAGTCATGGGTTCCCCTGTAGCTCCTATAGCCCTAAATGTAGCTCCCTGAATGCCCCTAATAGAACATTGGACACAAGAGCATTAGCAGACCTGGACTACAAGATATCAGAGGAAATGTTGAGCAAAAGCAGGTTCCATTTACAAATCCTAAATGAAATAAAGATCAAACATGAGAGGGGGACAGACATCCTGGGAATTTGGGATTCATTTCTCCCAATATTCAAGCTTCCTCAGGTTAACCAATTCCCAGAACTCATCCACTTATGTGCTGAGTATTATGATGCATCCCAGAGGGCAGTGCTTGATTCTTCGGGCGCAATTTTGTTTTTCATTACCCCTGAAGCCATCAGGGAGATGCTGCAGTTCAAAACAGATAAGAAGTTGGTCCCTCTATCACTAGCTGATTTGATTATGGAGGGAGCCAGAATGACAGAGGCCCAGATTACAAAACTTAACCAGTTATTCATCAAAGCTGACACTGTGCAAGTCCCTCCCATCAACTATGTCTACCTCAACCAATTGGGCCTGGACCTTGTTGACATGATCAGTCCCATCCTGGGATATGATTCAGTGGAGTATGTGGATGAAACAGTTATGCACATAATGCTCATGTTTTCTCCAGGAAGAAAACCAGTCTGCTATGACTATGCCACATACATCTCAGACAAGATGCATGAGCAGTTGATGAACCTATCAAGAGATAGGGTATTTAAATATACTTCTTACATATATCATTTGCTTTTATACTTCCAGCATGAGAAGTTCTCCTTCCCAATGAAAAGAGAAGATGCACAGGGAAATTTGAGATCGGTGGTGTACTGGACATCTGCTTTCCACCTCAATTTCTATTCTCCATACACCTACTGTGAGTTCATTGATCACTTCATTCATCCAGCCATGACTCTACTTTTGGGCTCACCTCCTCCCAGATTGACAGATGAGATGCAAAGACTCCTGCATTTATCAAAAGCATACAGCATTGGGGATTGGTACTTCTACCAACACCACACCGTTATTAGAATATATGGGTGTGAGTTGCCCCCATTTAGACTACCCAGGTTTGTGCCCATGAGACTATTTGCCTTAGAATACTTCAGGCAGTTTGGCTTTGTGGATATGTTCCACTTTTCAGGCAAAGGTAAGAAGGCACAGCTAAAGGTCAAAAGTCAACTTGCCCATTTCCTCTATAACGAAAGGGAGGAAGGGTGGAAGGAAGCAGATAGAATACTTGGGGGCCTTGGTCTCAAATACAGCTTCCTATGGAAACCTTATGACCCTAACAACTTCATTACCATGAGGAGGCTTAAATACAAGTTGTCTGCTTATGATCATTGCAGCCTTCCTCACATAGAAAAACATGCCAATCAAAGTAAATGGAGGAGAGGGACTTTAGAGGAAGCTGTTACTCAAGAAGAGATTAATCAAAGAGCTCAAAGAAACATAAAGAAAATGGCTGACCTTGAGTTTTATTCACAGGTCAGCTCACTACCAATCATACAAATTGGAGCAGCAGCATCCTCTTCAACCGCCCAACAGCAAGCCACGAGAGTTGCTGGAAATATATCAGAGAAGGGAAAAGAAAAGGTGATGGAGATAGAGCCAGAGCAGCAAGAGAAAGAACAGGCAAAGCAGCAGCAGCATCAACAACAAAAACAGCAACAGCAGCAAGGAGAAGGGCAACCTGAAACACAGCAGCCCTTACACCAAGAAAGAGTGGTAGATACCCCAACTACCACTGAGCAGCAGGCCCAAAATGTAGAACACTCAAGGCCTGAAAACATTACTGATGCCTCGGTCCTTCAAACTCCACAGAAGGAGGACCTAAGTAGAAAAAGGGACAGAGAAACACCCATGACTTCATCCATCAACCAAGAGGAGAAGAGACAGAGGTTAAATGACTTCTCAGAGGATGATGCAACAATTAGACAAGCAATGGGTATGGGCCCACCTAGCAGGGAAGCCTCGGTGAGTTCCTTCCACCAAGAACAAGACAGAACCATGGGAGGGGAGGTCACTTCCTCCAGCCAGCAGAGGGAAGGAGAGGTAGGCATCAAACAGCAGTTTATAGACATCAAAAGAAGGAGTGAACCCATGAAAGTCAAATTATATAACCATTTGTTGAAAATGGCTCCCTCCAACCAACAAAGATTAATGGCTGCCTTTGATGTGGACGAAGGCAAGTTGACTATGATTCACTTCATACCCACCGCGCTCCAGCCACAATCTACTGCAGATTATCTCAGGACTAATCTAGAGGTCCTGGCCAAGGACATCCACCCAATGGATAAAATTGAGCTGCACAAGCAAACTGGTGAAATGGTGTACGCCTCCTTGGCAGACAAAACGTTGGAGAATTACAAATTAACAAGCAGCCTAAATGCTACAGCCTCCCAACTAGAATTGGAGAGGGCTTCATCTCAGGCCAAAGACAACAGGATAAGATCCCTAGAGGACATCATTGTGGAAATTGGGCATAACCCCAAGGACATCAAAGGGATACAGGAGATCTTGAAACTAAGGGATGCTGACATGGCTGCATTAAGGAAGAAAGTCAAACTCCCAGCTACCATTCACCCCCAAACAGATGAGGTAGCCCAACAAAGGATGGAAAAGGATGCCACAGATCTACTAATATCTATATATAAGTAGCTCCTGCAGACACAAGAGAAATTAGGAGAGTCTGAGGCCGCACAAGCGGCATTGCAAGCCGCACTAAAGCAAAGGGAAGAGGGCCAGACCTCTCAGCCTCCCCGGGTCATCAATCTTGAGAACACTGCTCCTACCACTGTGCTTCCACCTCAACAAACTGAGCAAACAGCTACATCCACTTCAGCAGCACCTACAAGTACAGAACAGGCACATAGCCTAGACATGCAGAAACTGAGGAATGAGATACAAATCCTGGAAGCTCAAATGACAGAGCTGCATGAGACCAAGGAAAAGCTGGCCAAGATCGATGATAAATATGATAAATCAAAAAGAGAAGTGGCAGAAAAGGGCAGGGAGATCAAGGCCCTTAATGACAGGATCAAGGAGCTGGAAAAAGAGCTCAGATTGGATAAAATTGTATCTGAAGTCAGAGCAATGATATGGGCCAATATTGGCCAATCTATTACAAATCAATGGCAATACATTGAGACAATCCATGAGCAATTAGATCTCATCCCAAAAGCACAAAAGGAGGTCCATAGAGCAAGAGCTGCATTGAGCAATATGCCTGAAGTGGCCACCAGAATGATCAATGTACTCAATAATAGGACAAGCTCTCAGTTAGCTACCATTGGAATCACAAACAGAACTGAGACTATTCAAATGATCAAGAGGGTGCTTACTTTGAGAAATTTGGTGCAAACACTGGACAGAAGAACTCAGGATATGCACACTGAGGTAAACAGGTTCATGGAGAGATTTCAGGTATTGCAGAACAGAGGACTCCCTAGCTTACTGAACAGCGGAGGGAAATTATTCACCCATGAACAGTATGCTAAAAGAGTAAACGTTTTTGCCTCAGCACAGATCAATGAGAAGGCCAGCACTTCAGAAGACATAGGACCTATTACAGGGCAGGATTTCTATAGTAAGATAGAAAATCTATTTTTTATAATGAATGAAATTAATCACTTGTTTGATGTGGCCCCAAATTTTTTCAAATATACAGAGGCGGAGGAAACAATGGAGGCCATTCTCAGGCATCAAATGCCTCCACAGGACTGGTGGGTCAAGGCAATTCAAATGATTTTATGAACAGCAGGCCATCCACTAAATTTCGGTTACAGAAAAAACTGAATTGTCATGCACAGGACAGTTTATTTTGGTCAGCAGGCATTTAAGACGAAAGCTGAGCCAACTCAGCAGAGCCCATAGCCAGCACAGCAAAGGGAAAGCTACAGGTGTCCCAGCCAAGAAAGACAGCGGAACAGCTCCACAACGCCTTCTTCAGCATTGATGCGGATCACTCCAACCGACTCGTTGGATTCCCAAAGCTAAAATATCTTCTGACAAATGCAAAAGCATTTATGTTGTATTAAAGGAAGCATTAACTTTTACTCCGCTGTAATGACAAAGTTGGTGAAAGAGTTATTTCTCAGATGACTCAACGCCTTGATATTTTGTAAAGATGTTTTGTATTTATAGAGCCCTCGCACTAGAGATGAAGGTTGTTGTTGATTTCTCCTGAAGAAGTTCTTATGCTGTAATTCTTTTCAGAAGTTAATAGAGCAAAGCAATGGAATTTCTCGGATTTCTGAGGTGTTGGATGCGTTCTGGTGTCTGTTGATAACTACTGGATCCCTGTGTATTTCATCATACAATAAGTATCTGTATCTCTCTCTGTTAATCAGTTGTTTTGTTAAAATCCATATACGTTATCTAGTTTCAATACTAAGCAACAAGGAAAAAGAATAGCTTTCAGGATTTATTCGCTGAGTACCCTGAGTTCAATCTGTGTTGTTTATGAATGTTTTCTTCAGTTGTAATCTAGATAAGTGTAATTCTTAATCGCTGCACTTACAGAATACATCTTTCACAGTGGCCTTTGTCTCATGAATTCGACTTTTGCTCCTGTGCAGTGCGCTCACTTTCATCCCACCAACTTAATAGAAAATCCTTAATTGCTTTCTGTTGGTTGACATACATCACCATTGGATTCAAATTTTGTCTGTCTAAATACACAATAGGCCCTGCTGTTTGAACACCACCTATCCAGCGTATCAGATTATTTCACAACTCCAGACTCCATTGCCCAATGGTATTATACTATCTAAACACTATATCATAAGACCTAAAGGAAATCCTTCAACCAAAAAACATAAACCAAAACCTGAGCACAATAGCTAGCCTAAAACACCATCATAACAGAGACAAATCATAAAGAGAGAGCCCTCTCTGATCACAGTTTGGCTAGAAGCTGTGATCCAAAGATTGGTTAGTGGTTACCCCGGCCGTATTCCCTTGGGAGTCATAGGGAACAACCTAGGTGTTAACAGTATCTTTCTCTAAACATGCGGGTACTATAGCGGCTACTGATTTGTATGGATTATCATCTTGGTTCCCATCAAATAGTGTTTCCACTTCTTCAAATCTTACAACAAAGCACATATATCTTTATTATAAGTAGGAAAGTTGAGAAATACCCCATGAAATACCTCAAAATGGTAGCATATGGGTCTCCCATGTTGCATCAAGGTCACTCCCATAGCATGCCCACTAGCATCTATCTCCGCTTTGAATGGCTGTTGAAATTTTTTTAATTCAAAAGCTAGGGATTGACTTATATTCTTCTTTAACTCCTTGAAGTTCCTCTATTATCCATATCCCCACTAAAAACTTTTTCCACTCACTGTTACAACATGGACTAGTGTTGTTGTCGAAAACAAGGCTAAAAATTTCCTTAGGTATCGTTCTAGCCCAATGAAACCCTATCCTCATAAACATTAATATGCACCAACCAATTCATGATGGCCTCCATCATAGTATGATCTATCTTCAGCTCTCATCCATCTATCATATGCCCTAGATACACCAAATACTATCATCCAAACTTACGCTTATCGAGATTTTGTTGTAGATGGTTCTTATTTAATGTCTTTAAACCTACATCAAATATGATATGTGCTCCTCATCGGTAGAATTATATATTAGTGTATCATCCAAATATAAAATACCAAATTAATATATACAAGGGAACAACATATCATTCATTAACCTCATAAACATTGTTGGTACATTTCATAGGCCAAACGAAATGACTATCATTCATACTAACCTTACCTAGTTTTGAAGTTGACCATCCAAGAATATTCTTCTCTGACCCAAACCTAGTGATATCTTAAATCTAAGCCTAACTATGTGGTTAAGTATTTGGCTTGTTTCAACTGATATAGCAGATCATCTAACTTTGGCAGGGGATACCTATTCTTGCGATTAATTTTTGTTATCACCATGTAATTGATATAAATCCACCAAGTCCCTTCCTCCTTTAGCACAATGACTCTGGGTGACCCATATGATTAGGTGGTTGATTGAATGACATCATGTTATAGTATTTGTTACAACTACTTCTTCACCTCACTTTCTTCTATAATGCACTTTCTATACAACACAATATTTGGTAATAGGGAGTCCGAAAAAAACTATATCTCATGCTCCACTTCCCTCGTGGGTGCTAGCCATTTAGGCTCGTAGAACACACCCCAATATGCCTATAGAACTCTTCCAGATGTTGTTTCTAGATGACTTTTCTCTCACCTACTCTTGTATAGATTGATTTTCTTTAAAAATGGTAACACATACTCCTTACTAGAATAGATAAATTTCTTGGCCTAGTTGCAACTTACCAATAAAAATTTCAACTTTCCCTTATGCACGTTGATGATGAAGGGTTTTTCATCCTTGATGAAAAATTACTAGCTAGCTTTCTATATGAAGATTGCATTTCACATGTACATGTAAGGACTCCCAAACGCCACTCCACATACAAAAAGGGGAACTACATTTAGTTCTAATCCATCAATAAAATCAGCTAAGATGGCTAATATGAATTTTCACTATTTGGTTACCTTTATTTCTCCATCCTTATTTAGTCATCCTAATGGATGTGAACTTGGATGATCATAAACTTCTAATCCCAATTTGTTGATTGTCTCTGCGATAATGAGATTTGATTGTGATATTAAGTCGAAGAGAGCATCAATTTCTATCTTCTTTACCTCTACCTTTATGTTTAAGAGTTTGGTAATTTCATTGTCTTTGTATTGCTAAATGCTACTCAAATTCACTCCCTTCTACACTAATGTATATAAAATACTCTAATCCACATCTCAGCTATTTCCACTTGGTTTCTTTAATTACTAGCCATGACATTTTCCTCCTTAGCATCTTTATTTTGGTTCTTTGGATTGAGTTCCATATGAAACTTCCAACACTCCTCCTCTGTATGACCATCAATGTTACAATGGTTGTTGGGGTCTTTTCCCTTTTGTGTTTTTTCTATTGTCTTTTTGTATTTTCCCATTTCCACTTCTTCTTCCCCACTTTAGAAGCTTCCTAATTCTCCTTTTTCTTTGACCCATTTTATTACCCTTTCTTCCAACCTATGTTCTCTAGTTATTGTTGCAAGCCTCATCTTCTGATCTCGATTTGAAAAACATAACTTCCTTCAAAATGTGGATATGTAGACCCCGCATATACTTAAGTAGTATATATAGGTTCTCTGAGGAGATACCAAACATTATGGCCATCTTTCTACATTTTTTGGTGTACCCTTGTACACTCCACCCATACTTTTACCTAAATTATTGCCACTAGATCCACTTGTCCTCTACATACCCGATAGGGTAAATTTCTTACTTTATGAGGGTTGTGAAATCCCTTCTCTTAGTTAGTAGAGGATATCCCTCCAACCTTAGGGTCTTTGTCTATATTTCCCACTATGTCATGGCATGGCCCTCTAATTGTAGCCAAAAATATAAAATATTATGTTCTTCCTCTATATGATGAACACTAAAAAAACTTCCAATTACTACATATAGAGTTTAACTTCAAAGTGTCAATGTCACATTGATATGGATTGATATCTACCTTCACTTCCATTTTGAAAAATAACTATGATGGTTCAGAACACATGGATTAGGTGGACCTTTTTGAGGTTTTTTCTTAGACTCCCTCCCTGATTCTTCCTAATCACCCAATATCCCCTATGATCTAAGTTGTATGTTAGAACCTCCATCTTCTCAAAATAGTGTGATCTTATTGTTCAAGACCACCATGAGGAATCTCACATTATGTTTATATCTATGACTTTTACTTTTAGTTAAGAAAAACTCTCCTCTGCAGAATATTGAGTTTTATTCATAGATTCATTAACGATGACTCTATTTTTGTGATTTTATCTTAACCAATATACATATGTTCAACTCCCCACAATATACCCAAATAAACCTACTCTAATACCAATATGAAATGTAAACTATCGTGGATATTCCATTATACAACTCATCACAATAGATGTACTAAAATATATTAGGAATTATGAAATTTACACCATGAGAGCTTATTTCTCCTTAGATTTCTAGATTTGTTAATTATTATTTTATTGCTTATGCATGCAAATTATAATTATGCATAAAATAGAGAAAAAATAGAACAATCAGTCATAAATGAAAATAACGAAAGATATGGCTTGAGAAACCCTTTCGAACCCAGTTGGAAGGTGAGGTTACTCTTCTCTCTCTTTCTCTAAATGGAAATGAATGCAAGCACAAAAAAGTGAGGTCTATGGCATGTTAAGTTATACATTGAATAAACCCTCTATATTTTATCTTCCCCTATATAATATATATTATTCTACTCATCTAGGAACAAAATGCAGTCAAATATAATTGGAATATGTTTTCCTCCTAGTGACCTAATTACAACAACACATGAAAACTTAATAGTGGTTAAATTTGACTCCTTCAACTCTCAACTAGATTTATAATATTGATTTTTATGGAGTATTCTTCATCATGATCACAAGTTTAGCCCTTTTTCCATTAATAATTGGGTTTGACATGACATCCTCTTAAATCATGGTGGTCAAAATAGGAAGGTCAAATTTTATGTGGTCTAACCTTTGCATATGCGCTTAGATTAAGGAAACTCTAGGTAGAATAGAATTATTTCTTGCATGATTTCGCAAACAATTTTTACCCCAAAAAATTCCATTTGACTCCTCAAACTTCTTTCGGAATATTTTAGACCCCAATTCACTAAACTGGGACCCATTGACAAAAATGGTCATATGAGCTAATTCCTCAACTTTTGCCACTATAAAAGTATCAAGATGGATGAAAAATAATATACTTATCCATTCCATATCAAATATAGTATCTTGCGTGAAGAAAAATCAAGAGAAACAACACGCAAAAGGATGCATTTAGGAGTTGGGAAACCAATCATTATTTGAATCTGTGAGGTAATCCTAATGAAATGTTACTAGTTTGACCTACGTTCACTTGGGAAAATTTCTCGACTGTTTGAGACATATAGGACCACATAAATTTTTATATGGAGTAGAAAATTATTTAACTTGACCTAACCAAATAATAATGAAGCGTTGGTAAAAAAGGATAGAGCTAATAAATCATAGATACACCAATGATGCATTGGTGTTTCCTCAAATCACTAATTTAAAGACGATACAAACCATGAGTGTTGAACTAGTGATCAAACATGAAATTTGTTTGGTCTATTGAGAAAATTTGTTGACCATTCTTACTCACAGAGAAAATATCACCTCATACCTTGAAATTGTTTGAATCTGAGAAGTAGGAGAAGAGTGATTGGAAAGTGTGACTTATGAACAAATCCACTCTAGATAGTAAGGGAGGACATTATAAATGAGGTATAATGTATACATATTAATGTATTTTCATGGGATGTAATGCCTTATGCTTGGTGATAATACAAGTTCAAAGGTAACTCCGTTAATGGGTTTGGTCTCATATTCCGATGAGTGGTCCCATGGAGTACATAAATAATCATTTTGGGCTCCCATTCATATAGTATGGGAATTTATTTTCCATGGGAAAGTGATTACAATATAACTTGGTACATTCAATTTCAAGAAAAACTAGATATTAATATTACTTTTAAGAGGGTTTATTTGAAATATTTGTGTGGATATTGTGTCTTTTTAATTTTTAAGTCTAGAAATGAGCACTCATAATGTGCTTCATGACCTTAATATGAAAATGAAGTTATTTTTTTATAATTAAAAACTCTAACAAATGATAGGTAAAGTATGAAGGTTCAAGACAAAAATTTGAATAAATATGCCAATGATAAAGCAAATATGTCAAGTATGTGCATGATTACAGAGGAGGAAGACAATATCCCTATCATGTCTGTGACTTTTTGTTGTCAATGACATGTACTCCTGAATAGAAATAGAGGTGAAAATAATTCCTAAGTCTCCATGGTAAGAAATTTTGTAGTTGGAAAGGATTTCTAGCTATATGTTTTTTGCTCCATGAAATACTTGTTGAATTGTGCCCTATAATTCCTAATTGGTAGCTACTGAGAATGTAAGATTGATACTGATACATATTTTATCCAAGATATTTACATAGATAACTGGTGAGTGTAGTGGATGGCACCCATGTATCTTGGTATATGGAAGTATGTCCATACGATGGTCAGTTACATGGTATTCATACTTAGATTGATTTTAGTTCCTTGTGGTACAATAGGTTCATAGTCGTTTTGAGGTACTAGTTGTATGGTTAGATATTATTTGGTATGTGTATAACATAAAAATTCTACATGTGAATGGAGGAGCATGAATGCTTCTTGAGGTGGAACCGAGTTGCAATATTCTTTCTTGAGAAATTTAAGAATTGATTACAAATTGAGTATTTTTAAGAGGAATGATGACATTACAAAAGGAATGGATTTTTTTTGGATAAAACAGACAAGGAAAGTAGGCCACAATGCTTGTGGAAGTGTTTTGGTAGTAGTTAATAACAAATGATGATGGACAATTGAGGTAAAATTGTGTGAGTTGCTTTGGAAAAAAACTAACACAAAACCATATAATAATGTGAGACACATATTATATTTGTAAATCTATGAGATCATGTTCTTCTAATTTGATGTAGTGGTCTGTGAATACGTTGTACTTTGTATCTCTATGGAATGGAGTGTTTATGTACCTAGATCTATGAAACATGTAAAGGGAATATTGTTGTAAGACTTGGAAAGGCATCCATGCGCCTTTGTCACGTGTCCTTGATGACTTGGATAACTTGTCTAGCAAAGTGCAATAACCTCTATTAGGGAGTTTTTTGACACTTGGAGTGGGCCATGTGTTAGGTAGAGTCTTTATTATTTGACCATATTTCTTGTAGACTCTGGGAGGTAAATTTTTACAGTTAGGGGGAGTTCATCAAGAAGTTGATTGAACTATGTACATTGAAGCAGATCCTACTAAATAAAAAAATGTCATTGTGAGAAATATTTAAACCTATATTATCAGGATCAAGAGTTTATCTTTGACTTTATTTAATAACAATAAATTGTGATCAACATTAACATCCTTTTGTATTTTTGAAAAAAGAAAGCATGAGCTAGTCCAACCAGTCATAATCAAGAATTTAATTTTGTTTTCACTCATAATACATTGATGGGAACCTTTTATTAAAAAGAAATTAATTAAGCTTTGTTGATGTAGACAATGTGATTGAGATAATGGTTTTTTAACTCTCCACCCAATTTCAATTTTCATGATAGATATGTTGAGCCTTAACTAAGTAGTAAGTTATTGGTATATTTTAACTTCATCATAATTATTAATACAAATTACACCATAAAAAAATTTACCAACTAGTTTCAAGTTCAAAGATTAAGGCATTTGAAAGGATGTATCCTCTTTCTATAATCGAGTAAAATAGTTATACCAGAATTTTCACTATCAATAATTTCGCTTTAACTTTGTTTAATGTCAATAGGTTTTTTATCAACATTTTTAAAGAATGAAATGGCTCAGATTATCTTTTGAGAAGAGAAATATTGAGTTGACCCATCCAAGTCATAATCAATCCATAATGAAAATTTTAATTTTTTTCTCTAAATAAATTTATGGTATATTTTTGTTAAAAAATCAATTAATTTAGATTTTTTTATTTATATTTAGTGACAAGAATAGTGATTTTTTATCTCTCCTCTAATGATAGATATGTTGAGCCTTAATTAAATAATAATTTATTTGTAGGTTTTAACTTCATCCAAATTACTCATACAAATTACACCATCAAAGAAAAAATTACCAACTAGTTTTAATGTGGAAATTATGAAACATTGATTGACTCGTATGCTTTATGGTAGTATAAGTTCTATGGTAACTCCTATAATGGGTTTGGTGTCATATTCCCATCAATGGTCCCATGGAGTATATAAATAATAATTTTGGTATCCCATTCATATGGTATGGGAACTTATTGTCCATGGGTAAGTGATTACAATAGAACTTGGTACATTCAATTTCAAGAAAAAAATTAGGTTTTGATATTACTATTAAGAAGGTTCAAGACAAATACTGAATAAAGATTCCAAAGATAAATTAATGAATCCATGTACGTGAATGATTCCAAAGGAGGAAGATAATATCCCTAGCATGTATGTAACCTTTTGTTGTCAATGACATGTAGTAACTCCTCAGTCTCAATAATATTTGACAAAAAATAATTCCTAAGTCTTCATAGTAAGAAATGTTCTTATTGGAATGGATTTCTAGCCATGTATTTTTTATCCCACGAAATACTTGTTGAATGGTGCAGTCTAAGTCCTCTTTGCTAGCTACCGATAATGTAAGATTAAGATGGATACATCTCATATCCAAACTATTTGTATAGATAATTAGTGACTGTAGTGGATGACACCCATGTGTCTTGGTATATGGAAGTATGTCCATAGGGTGGTCAGGTACTTAGTATTCATATTTATATTAACATTAGGCCCTTTGAGTACAATCGGTTCCTAGCCAATATGAGGTACTAGTGGTATGGCCAGATATTAGCTAATATTTGTGTAACACCCTCCTCCCACATCCACCCAAATAACCATGCCAACTAGGGTAAACATGAGACAAGAGATTAATATGATCAGATTCGACCTCCTATGTGACCTTAAGGAAGTGGAATCGATGAAACATCACACACAATTATCCAAAATCATCAACAGAACCTCACGAGACAAGTTAGCCACTCAGATAACCTGTCCCTGGGTCCCACTGTTGTCCTAGATCTCTTAGGCCATAGTCGCTCTCATGCTATGGGAAAGGGAGTGACCAACAACCCAAAGTCACTCTCACAGGCTTTGCTACTAATGACCAGAGACTAAAATTGCCAATTTTGTGCCAGAAACCCCGAAATTTAAGCCAATTTTTCAGGCCTAGGGCTTAGGCTATTTCCTAGAATGGCATGATAACTTAGAATCAGTAAAAAATACAAGGAAACAATGATGCAAAAGAAATAAACTGACAAAAACCATAACCAGACCCCTATTAGCCATGCCAGGCATTTCGTCAAACATATCATCAACATGTAACCTATAGGTGTAAACAACATAATTAAGTGTAGGGATCTCATACTTATCTGAGAATCACTATGAACCATTGTTCCCTCTTGTCATTTGTTGCATTATCATCCATTAGGTCATAAACATATTATCCATTCATATGCAAGTAAAAACATGCTGAGATCCATACATAGTTGTTGTCATAAAATGTACATATAACCAACATAATAGGAAAATAAATACCATAAACATATCAGTCATCAAAATCCATATATACATCAATGCATTTATACATGAAAATCAAGGGAACGAATTTCTCATTAATGAATGCAATGAACCAATTGGAGATGGGAGTACCACGTTCCACCCAACCATAGATTGGATGAGACAAGTCTCTCTTTAGCCAATCACCATCGTGCCATATTCCAAACATGAATGTGGGACTCATAGAAAACATTAAAAACAATAATCAACATGGATGCCACCAGAGTTATTTGCCTACACCGTGACGAATTTGAGTGCATCCTAGTCTCTCACTATTTACTGTGCATCCACAGTCTGGTCTAGGGATCACTAGGACCTACACCAAGACATACTCTCCATGCTTTATTGTGTATCCCATCTTAGGACCACTAGGACCAACGGAGAGAAAATCCACCTCTTGGCTTTACCGTATATCCCGGCATTCACCGACAAGGATTCCTAGGCCCACCGAGGCACACAATTTGGCTTTACCGCAACCCATAGTATGATTCAAAGGTTACTATGCTAGTGGATTCGTGATCCTCAGTCCAGTTCAGGAACTACTCATACCATGTCTTTATCAATTTAGATATCCACCTCGCTCAACTTTGAATCCAATATGGCCATCCCACATAAAATGAATGAGAGAACCCATCCCATCAAAGACATTAGGAAATGGAAATGCTAGAATGAAAATACTATCACACCTGGAAAAACCCATGCCATGGTAGAAAATAAACACATGCAATCCCATGCATGCCAAATCTAGCAAGGAAACTACACATGTAAGTCGATACCTACAATGAATCCTGTTGTAGCTGCTTGATCCTGCCTTTCCATGCTTGATATTTGCTTCCTCTTACATTCTTTTCCTTTCTTACTCCAATGAAAGTGCTCCAAGAAACTCTGTGTCCAAGAGTGTGAGAGAGAGAGAGAGAGAGAATAATGAGAGAGCTCCAAAACTCAACTAACAAAATCTTAGCCACTGATCCTCATAAGCCTTTTTATGAATGAAGTCTCTATGTTTTTCATTTTCCATCATTTTATTCATTTTCCTCCTCACATTCAACTTGTGACCTTTCACCTCCCTTTTCTCCTAATTTCCATTATTTTCATAAATAATTGTGCCAAAAATTCGATTTTGCCTTTCCAAAACCTTATCCATTCCCTTTGCCAATTTTCTTAGCCATAAGAAACCAAATGAACACTCCCTAGGATGTCTTTCCCATAATTAATCTTGGAATAATTATGCCACTGACCGTGGCTATTTTTTTAACTTTTATTACATAGAATTTTCACCAGGGCTATTACAGAACCCTCCCTCTTGGGGAACACGTCCTCGGTATTCAGTCACACATATACCTTAGCAACCTGATAGAAGAAGACATATTGATCATGGATATTTATAACACAACTCGTTGCAGTATTTATGATGAAATACTTTCTCAAGACAAAACATCATGACAACTTGACAACATACTACATAGTGGAGCTATATAACACAACTCATTACAGTATTTACAATGATCATCATGTTGAGTACCAATTCACATAACATCATAACCACATTATAACATAGTGACATTACAACATAATCATAATAACATGACATCCATACTGCATAGTTGAGCTTTATAACATAGCTCATAGCGGTATTTACATCCATATACATGTGTACATATAGCAACATCATCAAAATATATATTAAAACCATATACCAATTCATATACCAAAACATATATTAAACACCATATCTACGCATATATCAAAACATCATATAGCATATACCAAACCATCATAAAGAATATATCAACCACCATAAAGCATATACCAAACCGACATAAAGCACATATCAAACCACCATAAAGCATATATCAACCACCATAAAACATATATCAAACCACCATGTTGAAGTTGCTTTGCCTCGACTGGAAAATGAGGAAGGATACATAGCCTGCATGTAATCCTCCATCTCCCATGTAGCTTCATCAAGCCCAAAGTGCTTCCATTTCACTTTAACTTGCTCGATTGCCCAATTCTGGATCATGAGCACCTTTTTCTGAAATATATACTAAGGCTCCAGCTGGAATTCTCCATCTGGTTCCACCTATAATACAAACTAGTCAATCACATGATCAACATCCTTAACATACTTCTTAATCAAAGATACATGGAAAAAACATGGAATTTCACTATTGGAGGCATTTCAAGTCGATAGGCTACTACACCAATCCTCTTAATGATATTAAAGGGTCCACAAAATCATGGTGCTAGCTTAGCACATGATCCAATCTGCAAGGAGTTCTTCTTCGGCTTGATGCACAAGTACACCTATTCCCAAACTTGGAACTCCTTAAAAAACCTGTTCCTATATTCATAACTCTTCTGCCTATCCTCTGTTGCCTTTAGATTCTTCTTGATCACCCACATCTCCCGTTCCAAGTCTGCCGACATATCTGGTCCAATTAACACCCTGCTAACTAGATCACTCTAACTGATGAGAGTGTTAGAATTTCTCCCATACAATGCCTCAAAAGGACTTATCCTCAATGATTCCTGATAATTGTTGTTGTATGCGGAATCTACCAAAGGGAGATACTCTTCCCACTTCTGTTGTTGATGCATCATATACATTGTCAACATGTCCTCCAATATCCTGTTGACCCTCTCTATCTATCTATCGATCTATGGATGATAATATGTGCTGAAGGCCAACTCTATGCTCAAACCTGCAAATAACACCTTCCAAAAATTGGAAGTGAACTTCTCATCCATATCCAACACAATCTTCTTTGGAACACCATGCAATCTAACCACATCTCTGATTAATACCTACGCCACATCACTAGCTAAGAATGTAGACTTCACCGGAATGAAGTGTGAAACCTTTTTTAATATTTCCATAATGACCATGATGGAATCATGCTTCTTGATTGTCTTAGGAAACCCTATGATGAATTCCATGGAAATGATCTCCCATTTGCAGTCTATAATCGCGATTGGTTGTAGCAGTCCACTTGGATGTATATACTTTTCTTTCACTCACTGACAGTTGAAACACCTCACCACAAACTTTTCTACACCCCTCTTCAAATTCGGCCAATAGTAGAATCTCTTCACCATCGCCAGTGTCTTCGGATAACCTAGGTGACCTGAGTAAGGTTTCACATGAAACTCCCTCAAGCTCACCTTCTTGAGCTCACTATTATCCAGTACATATATCTTGTCTCAGAACCTGACCAATCCATCCACTATAAGACAATAATCCATACCCTGTGCACCTGCACCTCTACCTATACCTGTACCCATTCCTATACCTATACTGCTACCTATACATGTACCTATCCCTACACCCTGTGCACAATCTTCATATACCTCACATCCTTGTGACCTACCTGCAAGGTCCTACCCTATAATTCTATCCCATAGGAGCTCATAGCTTCCAAGTGATGTACCTGTACCCGTCTGCTAAGAGCATATGCCACCCTGTTCTCTTTACCTTTGATGTACCTAATCTCAAAATCAATCTCGTTGATCGTGGCCAGCCATCTAACCTACCTGGCGTTTAGATTCGGCTGGTCAAACAAATACCTCAACCTAATTTGATCACTCATCAGTACAAACCTCCTACCAAGAAGATAGTGCCTCCACATCTTCAATGCATTTATGATCGCTACTAACTCAAGAACATGTGTCCAATATTTCTTCTCTTACTCGTTTAGCTTTCGGGACTCATAGCATACTACCTATCCATCTTTCATAAGGACTCCACCAAGCCCTCTCTTGCAAGCATCTTTTCATATCAAAAACTCTTTGTATGAATTTGCAATTTGTAGCACTAGTGCATGTGTCAACAACTACTTAAGTTTCTCAAATCTAGCCTTTCACTCCTCTCTCCATTCGAACTTCTTACCTTTCCTTTGAAATGATGTGATGGGATAATCAATCTACAAGAAGTTCCCAATAAAAGAACTTCTTGTAATATCGTGCCAAACCCATGAAAGATATCACCTCATCTATGCTCTTAGGAGCTACCCACTCCATGAAGACCCTTATCTTCTATGGATCTAATGCAATTCCCTCCTTGGAGACAAAATTCCCCAAGTAATGCACCTCCCTCTAAAATAAACTACACTTGCTGATCTTAGCATACAACTGATGTGTAGGAATTTACAGGGTAAGTTCCTCAGAAAGAATACCAAAAGGACACCGCTCACAACCAGATCTCAAATCAATACACCAGTATTTTTGACGTGGTTAAAACCCTCAGAGTGCAAGGAGGGAAACAGTCCACGGCCTGTCCCAACGTGGGTACAGACAATTTATGAATCAAAGAATGAAAATTTACATAAGCTTCTCTCATGCACGGATTACCCGAACAATGACCCTCCATGCGCTTTAAATAGAACTCATGGACCAATCGGGTGTCAAGCCACGGATCAAGTGTCGGTAATACCGAGGTGAGAGTGAACCGTCGGATCACTACATATCGTGACCGTCGGATTGTAAGTTACAAAATGTACAACGGTAAAGAAACACACTTTACCTAACTCTAACCTAACTCTATACTAGACCAAGTTGAACTTAACTATATCCTATGTGTCGGAATATCCTAACATCCCCCCTTAAGAACAACTTGGGATAGGATTGAAGGATTTACAAATATGACACAATAGGAGAAGGAAGGAGGCACTAGAGCCTATCCCCCCTTAGTGACAACTTCCTGAACTCCAAGCATATATCGAAGTTTAGTGAACTTCGCCTCTGTGAGAGCCTTTGTGAAGATGTCTGCAACCTGATCATCGTTGGACAATATTGCACTTCAAGAACATGGTCATGAATGAGCTTTCTGATGAAGTGCATGTGTAGTTCAATGTGTTTGCTGCGCTGATGCTGGACTGGATCTTTGCATAGCTGAATGGCACTTTGATTATCACACCAAAGTGTGGTTGGATGCTGCTGCTCAAAGCCAAATTCTGATAGGATCTGACGAAGCCACAAGGCTTCCTTACTAGCTTCCACGGCACCACGATACTCTGCTTCTGCTGACGAAAGAGAAATGGCAGCCTGTTTC
Source organism: Pinus tabuliformis (assembly GCA_031772625.1). Classification (NCBI taxonomy): domain Eukaryota; kingdom Viridiplantae; phylum Streptophyta; class Pinopsida; order Pinales; family Pinaceae; genus Pinus; species Pinus tabuliformis. The sequence goes on along the minus strand of CM062809.1, from coordinate 560,756,464 downwards.
TTACAAGCCCATGTAATAGGTCCTGAACCAAGAGTGAAGACATAACCGGCAGTAGACTTCCGATCATCAAGGTCACCAGCCCAATCAGAATCAGTGAAACCAACTAACAGAGGAGCTGCTTTGGCACTGTAATGAATCCCAAACTGTACTGTACCTCGAACATAACGAAGTATTCTTTTAGCTGCTTTCCAATGACTTTCACGGGGGTTTTGCATAAAACGAGCAACAAGGCCAACAGCAAAGGAAAGATCAGGACGAGTATGGGTTAAATACAAGAGTTTTCCGACAAGTTGACGGTATAAGGTAGCATCAACTTCAGGAGAAGTACAAGAGACTGAAAGTTTGACTCCAGACTGAAAGGGAGAAGGGGCTGGCTTACAGTCTTCCATGTGAAAATGACGAAGAATATCACAAGCATACTTGGACTGGGAAAGGAAAATACCTTCTTGGGATTGCAAGACTTGAAGACCGAGAAAATAGTGTAAGTGTCCTAAGTCTGTCATTTCAAATTTCTTTTTAAGGCTGGACTTCACATGGTTTATAAGGTTGGGATCACTACCAGTAAGAATAAGATCATCAACATAAAGAACAAGGATGATAAGAGAGTTGCCCACTTTCTTGGTGTAGACAGTATTGTCAGAATGACACCTAGAAAAGCCAGATTCTAAAAGAAAGCTATCCATTTTGGCATACCAAGCCCGAGGAGCTTGCTTGAGGCCATAAAGGGATTTCTTAAGTCGACAAACGAGGCTGGAGTCTGTTTGTATGAAGCCAATGGGTTGTTCCATATAGATTTCTTCCTGCAAGTCCCCATGCAAGAAGGCAGATTTAACATCCATTTGATGGACTTCCCATTTTAAAGAGGCAGCAAGGGAAAGAACAAGGCGGATAGAGTTCATTTTGGCAACTGGAGAGAAGGTTTCAGTGTAGTCAATGCCTTCAACCTGTGAAAAGCCCTTAGCAACTAGACGAGCCTTATGTTTATCAACTTTCCCATCTGGTCCATACTTGGTTCTGTAAACCCATTTGCATCTAACAAGTTTGCGTCCCTTTGGTAGAGGAACAAGATCCCATGTATCATTTGTCATCAATGAATGATATTCTTCATTCATAGCTGCTTCCCAATGTGGATGGCCTGAAGCTTCTGCAAAAGTGTCAGGATCATGATTTACTGGAGCTTGAGCCAGTAAAGAAGAGGCTCTTTCAAACTGAGAACGTGTACGTCGCTGATCTGTAGGATCACCGGCAAGATCACCTGCTGCATCCCGAGTAGCACGGACCCATCTTGGAAGTTGAGGATCCTGAGAAGGTGGGGGAGGATTATCATCCTCGCTTTCATCATCAGAAGAAGAAATGGTTTTCAAAGATAGAAGAGATAGGAAGAGGTGGCACATCCGCCGGACTAGGCTCGCAGGCCGATTTATTTTCATCAAATTTTACATCTCTTCTAATGATAACATTTTTGGACTTAAATGGAATAAGTCTATAACCTTTTACATCTTCAGAATATCCAACAAAAGTACATTTCTCACTCTTAGGTTCTAAAGCTTTATGCTTTTCATCTGGAATATGGGCCCATGCTTCACTTCCAAACACACGAAAGTGACTTACATCTGGTTTAATGGAACTCCAAGCTTCTTCTGGAGTGATATTCTCTAGAACCTTAGTAGGAGTGCGATTGATTATATAATTTGCACAATTAATTGCTTCGGCCCAAAAACTAAGACTGAGTCCTTTAGATTGCAGCATACAATTAGCCATTTCCTTTAAGGTGCGATTTTTCCTTTCAGCTACACCATTTTGTTGTGGAGTGTATGGAACAGTATGTTGCATTTGAATTCCATTTTCGGTGCAAAAGTTGATGAATGCGTTTTTAACATATTCTCCACCATTATCAGTTCTTAGCTTAAGAATTTGATGTCCAGATTGTTTTTCAACAAATGCTTTGAAGGCCAAAAAAGTGCTAAATACTTCGCTCTTGAGTTTTAAGAAGTATACCCAAGTGCGTCTAGAGAAATCATCAATGAAAGTTAAGAAGTACTTGCAGCCAGAGAATGAAGCAACAGGAAGAGGACCACATAAATCACTGTGCACAAGCTGTAAAGGGGCTGAGGCGTGCCAAGAGGCACGTTTGTCAAAACTGTCCCGATGATGTTTTCCGAGTACACATCCGGAACAAACACCATCTTTGCAAGATACCATAGGAAGACCTGTCACCATATTTTCTTTACATAGATGCTGAAGGGAGCGATAGTTTAAGTGACCAAACCGCTCATGCCAAAGTTTGCTCACTTCATCATTATGAGCAAAAAATACTGAGGGAAGATGGGATGACCCAAAGTTGTGAAACTTATACAACCTTTTGGAATCATCAGCAAGACCAGTAGCTAGAATCTGTTTAGGATCTTTTAGATCCTTGATTACAACATCATGAGGTGAAAATTCAACAATTTTACCTTCACCTGAATGAGTTATCTGATAGACAGATAGAAGGTTGCAGGATAAGTTTGGAACACATAATACATCATTGAACTGACCATTGTCTAGATGAACAGTTCCAGTCCCTACAACATTAAGAGATCTATCATCACCAACATATATATTTTTGGTGTTACAATCATTTAAAGAAGAAAACATGGCTTGGGTTTTGGCCATGTGACAAGAGGCTCCAGAATCAATGAGCCACTCATGAGAATGAGAAGAAGAAGAAGATACATTTAATGCATAACCAGACTGAGATGATTGACGATGACATGCAGAAAGTGCCGTTCCGGAAGTTGAAGTTGAAGTAGGCTCCAGATGGATGTTATGTTTCTTCATTGCGGCTTCCAAGGCTTCCATCTTCTTAAAGCATTTAGATTCTAAGTGGCCATCTCGATTACAAAAGTTACAATGTCTGTCAGTCTTCTTCCATTTGTTTTTATTGGTCTTGTCATTTTGCTGAAATGATCTTTCATCTTGAGGCTGAGTTGGTTTAGGACCATTCCTTTGAGGATAAGACTTCTTAGGATTCTTTGAATTTGGTTGCTGCTGGGCGGCTAACGCTTTCGAGGAAGAGTTTCCAAGATTAAGAAGACCAAGGTGTAAGAGTTTTTCTTGTTCTCTTATTAAGGAATCACAAAAGGAGTCAAAGGAAGGGGTTTGTAGTCTTTGCCTTGACAAATGAAAGCTTCCCTTGTAGAATGGAAAGTGGAAACAAATACAGAGTAGGCTGGTCCCAACTTAGTAAGGATGGAATAAATAAGGTTACCATCTTCTTTCTTAACTTTAACACCTTCCAAGAGATATCTAAGGGTCTTGAATTTGGACAAGAAATCTTCAATGCAAGAAAAATTATTAGGATCCAAAGTAAGAAACTCATTCTCAAGTTGATGGGCTCTAATTTCATTTTTAATCCCAAAAACTTTAGCAAGTTTTTCTAATGCTTCATGAGGAGTTTCAATTTCTGCAATGTGGAATCTAAGATCAGGAGAAACAGACATTCCTATCAAACCACGTGCTTGATCTTGTCTATTTTCCCATTTTTCGGCCTTGTCTTCATCTTTGGGTTTCTTCTCTTGGTCTGTGGCTATTCTGAAGAGACCTTTACTTCTAAGTAAATCTCCCATGTAGGCTACCCATTGGAAGTAGTTAGTGCTGTCAAGAATGACTTGGCATGGACTTTCCATTTTTTTGAAAAAAAACTGAAGCTGAAGATGCTGAAAGTAAGTGGTTCAATGGATAGATCTCGAAAAAATAGGCGGTTTTAAAAAAAACGGCTCTGAAAAAGGCTTCCGGATGAAGAAGTTATGGCTTTTTGAAAAAAAATTGTTGACGTTGCCGGCAAAGTGCGCGAATGTGCGGGAATGAAAAAATCCGCCCCCACAAAATGGAGACTTGAACCCAAGACCTCTACTCTCTTAAAAAGTCTTTGAACCAATTGATCTATACAAAATATTTGAGAGAGAGGGGGGGGCCTCGATTTGCGTGCTTGCCTTGGGAAGGCTCTTTTCCCCTACAAAACACAAAACACAAAACCCAACACGAATATGCAAAGAAAAACGAACCTTACGGCTCGAAGTTAGCTTTAGCCAAAAAACTAGAATTTTAAAAAAAAATCTCAAAGTTAGCTTTTAACCGAAAAACTAAATATTTTTCTCAATGTTTCTGATTTTCCAAGATCACACTAAGGTGCAGGGAAAAGAGCATACGCATGAGAAAAATCCTTTCTTTCTGTTTCTGATTTGCCCATATCGCACAGAGTCGCAGGGCAAAGAGCATACGCAGAAATGAAAGGTATAGATCCGGGAAAAAAAAGGCTAAATAAACCGAAACCGAAATAAGCAGAGAGAAAATGACAGTAAACTGCAAAAAAAACACTGTATACCTCCCGATCTGAAAAATGACGCAGCTAGGGCTACCGGAAACCTTTTCGCGTGAAACGAAAGGGGTTCCTCACTGAAACAGATGCTCCGAACGCAACAGAGCAGTCCTCTCGGCCCGAAAGCAGTCAGAAACAGCAGATCTAGGAAACGACAGCCGCATGCAGTTCTACCGGCTTCAGATTTGGATCACCAACGGACGCGGCCCTCAAATAGCTCTGATACCATGTAGGAATTTACAGGGTAAGTTCCTCAGAAAGAATACCAAAAGGACACCGCTCACAACCAGATCTCAAATCAATACACCAGTATTTTTGACGTGGTTAAAACCCTCAGAGTGCAAGGAGGGAAACAGTCCACGGCCTGTCCCAACGTGGGTACAGACAATTTATTAATCAAAGAATGAAAATTTACATAAGCTTCTCTCATGCACGGATTACCCGAACAATGACCCTCCATGCGCTTTAAATAGAACTCATGGACCAATCGGGTGTCAAGCCACGGATCAAGTGTCGGTAATACCGAGGTGAGAGTGAACCGTCGGATCACTACATATCGTGACCGTCGGATTGTAAGTTACAAAATGTACAACGGTAAAGAAACACACTTTACCTAACTCTAACCTAACTCTATACTAGACCAAGTTGAACTTAACTATATCCTATGTGTCGGAATATCCTAACATGATGCTCCCTCAACAACCTCAACACTACTGCTAAATTCTTAACATGCTCTTGCTCATTTTTAGAATATACCAGTATATCATCAATGAACACAATAACAAACTTATCCAAATATGGACACAACACGCTATTAATCAAACACATGAATGTAGCTAGAGCATTATTTAAGCCAAATGGAAGAAAAACAAACTCATAATTCCCATACCTGGTCCTAAACGTAGTCTTGTAAATGTCCTCCTCTTTTATGTGTACCTGATGGTATCTAGATCTCAAATCAATCTTTGAGAACACTACTACTCCCTTCAGCTGATCGAACAAGTCATCGATCCTCAGCAAAGGGTGCATGTTCTTGATGATCACTTTTTTCAACTCCCTATAGTCAATGCATAATTTGAGAGTACCATCTTTCTTCTTCACGAATAATACTGGTGCACCCCAAGGTGATGCACTTGGCCTAATGTATCCCTTTTCAAACATTTCCTTCAACTACAACTTTAACTCAACCAATGCGGGTGTGGTCATCTTGTAAGGTTCTTTGATGTTGGAGCTTCCCCTTGCATTAACTCAATAGATAATTATACCTCCCTGTGATGTGGCAACTCTGTAATTTCTTCAGGAAATACATCCTGAAACTGCTACAAAATTGGGTACCTATTCAACACATTTGCATCCTCAACCTCCTTACCCTTATCACTAGAAATGTGTACTACAAATAGCTTGCATCCTTTCTTGTGACTACACTTTTCTTGCATAGTTGTCACCATCCTAACTGATGTGGCTTTCTTCTTACCCTGTAATACTCTTTGTTCCCCATTGTCATCAACACACTCAATAGATTTTCCATAATAGTCTACCTTGGTTTTATGAAGATACAACCAATCCATGCCCAATAACATACTATATGAACCCAACGGTAATACATTCAAATGTGATGCGGTAGGCATACCATTCAAGTCAAATGTGCAAGCTCTTACCCAATGATGAACTCGCTTCTTTGTACCTATGGCCAACTGCACTAACCAAGATTCTACATGCAATTCCTTACTCAAACCACCCTTATCCACCAATTTAGGACTAACATAGCTATAATTAGATCCAAGTTCAATAAAAATAGAAATAACTTGATCAAAAATCTTACTATCCATCTCAATGATAGATGCCTAGTGTTTTTCCTGCATGTTGTCCGTTGTTGCATATATATGAGGAATACTCTGCCCAACATCCCCAACAGTCTCCACCTCATATGAACTGTATATCTTAGGCTTTCCACCCCAATGTTGTGGACAATCTTTGCTAAGGTGTTCCTCACCACATTTCCAACAATCCAACCGACTAGTGCCCTCACCCCTTACGCTCTTGTTGCTATTGTTGTGATCCATACCCCTATCTAGATGCATTAAATTTCTTTTCTGGTGAAATATTTTATTTCCCATTTGCATTCTGAGGTCGTGTCCTCTTAGGCTGTCATTTATCTCTACCTTTGTTTTTTCCCTTCAATCCATTATTCGATTCATTCTTACATTTTGACTGTTCATAGCAATGCTTTAATTTCCCAATAATTTCCTCAAGTGATCGAGGCTCATCATACTCAATCCAATCTCTAAATTCTAATGGAAAACCACTGACAAATATCTGAACTTTATCCTTCTCATCAGTAAGATATGGTACATACCTCAATAGATCCAGAAACTTGGTGGTGTACTCTTCATATATCATTTATCCCATATTTAGCTCATAGAATTCTTTAGCCTTATTGTTGTAGTACCTCTTTGATAATTATTTCTTCCTGAAAATCCTCTTGAACTCCTGCCAACTCAAGTCATATATCCTGATGTCTCTAACCTGCTTAACATATTCTCACTAGATGTTTTATTTACCTTTCAAGATGAAGATGGTTATTCTAGCTTTCATGTTATTTGTGTACTCATGCAACTCAAAGAATGTGTTCATCCTAGGTATCCAAGCCTCTGCATCTTCCGACTTCTTCACATATCCATCAAAATTAGGTGGTTTTTCTTTCTTGAATTCATCTAGCAAGTATCCCCTCTCATTCCTCCTATAAGGATGATAGCGACGACGATCATGACATTTTTTAAAACCAGAACTATAATAGTACCTATACTCAAATCCCCTCCTATCCGAAGTGTCCAACAACCTTCCATATCTCACTATTTCGGATCTATCTGACCTGTGCCTACTAGGAGACCTACTACCATATGGCCCATTATTTCCATCCTCATGTCCATGGCTGATCCAAAGTGGCCCTTGTCACTGCAATTCTGACAAAATCAGAAGAAGTATACCATTAACCTCTGCTTTCTTCTCTTGTGCCTGTATGATCCGTCATTATCTGCCTTACAACTCCTTATCTCTTCCTTCAAGATTCTAAGTGTAACTGTCAAATCAGAAGGATTCCCAACACCGTATTTCTCTTTGAATTCATATGAAGAGTCTTTATTAGTCAACCATCTTGCTAGACACTTGATATTTCTTCCTGCAATGCATAATATGTCAAATAAACAAAATCACAATAAACTGATGTACCTCAGTATAGCTTGGGGAGGATACCTTCTCTGCAAGATCACCAAATCAACGTGATACATGTATAACATAATCATAACAGCATATAGACATATGAAAATAAAATTATTGACACATAAACATCACTCTAGTTAGGGTCCAGTAATCAATGCATGCTATTACCTCATGCATGGAAACAACCTATTAGAAAATTATAGATTAAAGAGAAATGGAACACATAAAACATATTGCAGAAATGTAAACATAGAAAACAAATAAAACAAGAGAGACACAGATATATGTGGTTCACCCAATTTGGGTTACATCCACGAAGAAACAGCCAGTCCTTCCTTTTATATTATCCAACAAAATGAAGAGATACAACCTACAGTGGATCTGCTCTAATTCTCTCTTCGCTCTCACACAATCTCCTCTCTATTTCTCGCTCAGAATACAGATCTACATAGACTAAATACAATTCCCTAATATATAGCGAGGGGTTGTCTTATAGGGCAAAAAACCCTCAATTAAACATAACTTCTACCGCCAGATCTCCGCCTAATGAATGACCCAGATTGACTACGAAATTACAGCATTTTACAAGACAATTTTACATCTATTTTTAGCTTTGAGGGTGCTACCCCTGATCCATGGCCAAGGGGGGGCTCCAAATAATCATTTTCGCCCCACCCCCTAGACCCCCCTAGTAGCGTACATTTTACGAGCGGCGTTTTCGCCACATTATGAAATGGTGTCCAATGTCTGATACCTATGAATAAGGAAGATAAGCAGGCTCCACACTCAACAATCTCCCACTTGGAGACTGATTATAACCACTCCACACTGCTTCATTTGTTGGACAATGACTCCACTTTGGACCTAGTTGTTTCTCATCTTCTTCATCATACTTGAAGACCAATTGAAACTGAGCAAAATCTCAGTTTCTCCCTGGTTACAATTTTTGTTAACATATCTATAGGATTCTGGCTAGTGTGTATCTTTTCCAGCTTCAACTGTCCATCTTCCAACACTGATCATATGAAATGGTACTTGAGCTATATATGTTTAGTCTTGGAATGAAATGCATAGTTCTTTGCAAGATGTATGGCACTTTGGCTATCACTGTATAACCTGCCCAACTCCTGCTTCTTACCCAATTCATCCAGAAACCTTTGTAACCAAATCATTTCTTTACTAGCCTCTGTAGCAGCAACATACTCTGCTTCCATTGTTGAGAGTGAAACAACACTTTGCAGTTTTGAAACCCAACTGATAGTTGTTCCACCTATAGTAAACACATACCCTGTGGTGCTCCTCCTATTATCTCTATCACCCACCATATCTGCATCAACATATCCCTATAGATAAATGTTTGAACAACCAAATCATAATGCTTGATTTGTGGTACCTCTAAAATACCTGAGAATTCACTTCACTGCCATCCAATGTTTTTTTTGGATTGTTCATGTACCTGCTTACAACTCCCACTACATGTGCAATATCAGGCCTTGTGTAGACCATTGCATACATTAAGCTTCCAACTGTTGATGCATATGGAACTTTAGACATATAAGCCATTTCTTCCTTAGTCTTGGGACACACCTCCTTACTTAGTTTGAAATGGCTAGCCAAAGGTATACTAACTGGTTTTGCATTCTACATATTAAATCTTTTCAACACCTTTTCTATGTACTCACTTTGAGACAATGTTAATTTGTGATTCTTCCTATCTCTAATTATTCTCATACCAAGGATTTGTTTTGCAGCACCCAAATCCTTCATTGCAAATGAGTTTGCCAATTTTCTTTTGAACACATTTATTTCTTGCATGTTAGAACCCGCAACAAGCATGTCATCTACATGCAATAACAATATAATATAGCTGCCATCATTTTTCCTTTTGAGATAAACAGAATGATCAGAGTGACATCTAGTATAACTTTGTTGAGACATAAACCTGTTAAATTTTAGATACCACTACCTTGGAGCCTGTTTTAAGCCATACAAGCTCTTCTTCAACCTGCAAACTAGTTTCTCCTTCCCTTTTACCTCATATCCTTGTGGTTGCTACATACATATCTCTTCCTCCAAATCCCCATGGAGAAAGGTTGTCTTTGCATCTAACTCCTAAAGATGCAAATCTTTAGCTGATACTAGACTTAAAATAGTTCTGATTGAACTCATTTTAACAATAGGAGAAAATATCTCATCAAATTCTATACCCTTTTTCTGTGGAAACCCCTTCACCACAAGTCTAGCTTTATACATTTTTCTACCTCCATCTTCTTCCTTCAACCTGTAAACCCATTTATTCTGCAATGTTGTTTTACCTATAGGCAACTTGACTAAGTCCCAAGTCTGGTTATGTGCTAAGGAGTCCATCTCTTCTTTCATGGCTTGCTCCCACTTCTAACTGGCTTCTACCTTCACTACTTCTTCATAACATTCTAGGTCACCAGAATCAGTCAACAATACATAATATAATGAAGGAGAGTATCGTTCAGGGGTCTACTTATCCTGGTAGATCTTCTAACACCACTTTCAAGTGTTTGAGGTGCTTGTTGTTATTATTATTCTGGCCGTTAATCATTATGATTTTCAGGCACCTTCACTTTTTCTATGATCTCATCAAACATTGTGTATTCTTTGTTTTCTTTTTCCTGTTTCTTTTCCTGCATCTGATCCCTGTACAAAACCTTTTCATTGAATATGACATCTTTGCTCCTAATGATTTTGTGTTTTTCATAATCATCAAAGTGATAACCAAAACCATTAACACCATATCCAATAAAGATACATTTCTTTGATTTTGCCTCAAGCTTTGTTCTATTTTCTTTATTAATGTGGACAAAGGCTTCACAACCAAAAATCTTTAAAAATGAGTGGTTTACCTTTTTACCTGTCCATGCCTCCTCTAGAATACCACCATCCAAGGAACTTGAAGGCCCTTTGTTTATTAGATAAACAACAGTATCTACAACATCTTCCCAAAATTGTATAGGAAATCCTACATGCAATCTCATGCACCTTGCATGCTCCATGATTGTCTTATTCATCCTTTATGACACATCATTTTCTTGTGGTGTTCCTGGAACTATCTTCTCTCTGTGCATTCCATTCTTTGAACATTACCTATCAAACTCTTTGCTACAATATTCACCTCCATTGTCTGATCTAAGACACTTCACCCTTTTTCCTGTTTCATTTTCAACCAAAGCTTTCCATTTCTTGAAAGTATCAAATACATCAGATTTATTTAGAATACAATAAATCCATGTTTTTCTGGTTGCATCATCAATAAAAGTAACATAATAATGAGAGCCACTGAGAGATGATAATTGAGCAGGCCCCCATACATATGTATGCACAAGCTCTAATTTTTTGCTCTTATTTTCTTTCCCAACTCTGAGGAATCTGACTCTCTTATGTTTTCCATAAACACAATTCTTACAGAATTTGAAATCAACATGCTTCAAACCTGGCAACAAATTTCTTGAGTGAAGAATCTACATCCCCTTCTCACTCATGTGCCCGAGCCTATGATTCCACAACAAAATTATAAATACCATTTCATAAATACAAAGTACCAACCCTTTTGCCTTTTTTTATTACCAGGGCTCCTTTAGTGACCTTCCAGGTTTTATCTATAAAAGTAGTTACACAGCCTTCACCCCCCAACTGCCGTGTTGAAATCAAAGTTTTCTTCAGATCTGGAACATGCCTTACCTCCTTTAATAGCAATTGATTTCCATTCTGTTGTTTTATGGAAATTGTACCCATTCCAATGATTTTACATGTTTTATCATCACCCAATTGAACCTGTCCAAAATCTCCTTGAACATAATTATGAAATTTTTCCTATCAGGTGTGGCATGGAATGAGGCCCCTAAATCTACCAGCCAAGCATCAATAATATTTTCTAATGAAAGAATCAAATCATATTGGAACACATCACCTGTCACATTTGCTTCATGATTGTTTTCTTGCTGCATGTCTCCTTCTTTTCCCTTCCGCGTCTAGTAGTCTTTATTTAGGTGTCCTTTCTTCCCTCAATTCCAGCGCACTATCCCTGATCTAGACTTGGATTTGCCTTTCCTTGACTTACTGCGATATCCTAGGCTCTTTCCTCTTTCCATTTTTCTTCCCCTATTCTCTACAGTCAAAGCATTACCTCATGTCTCACCGGAGATTTTCTATCGCATTTCCTCGCTAAGGATTGCACCGACAAGATCATCAAACTTTAAAGTACTAGATCCAGAGACAAAGTTATTAATGTCCATAACTAAACCATCCAACTTTCTGGCAATGAGCACATATATAACAGAGCCCTAACTTCACCATCAAAAGTAACCCCTACATAACTTAACTGACTGGTAACAGTATTAAATTCATTTAAATGATCAACAACAGATCCACCTTCTGACATCTTCATATTAAATAAACGCTTCATAAGAAATACCTTATTTAAGGCTAAGGGTTTTTCATATAATTTGGCCAATGCCGACATTAAACCTTCTGTTGTTGTTTCCTTTGAAATATTAAAGTCTAACGACACTGCTAGGCATAGCTGTATTGTTCCAAGTGCCTTTCTGTCGAGAATATCCCATTCTGTGTCTGTCATACTCATTGGCTTCTTTGGCTTTCCACTTAATGGTAGGTACAGATATTTTTGATACAGATAACCTTCCATTTGCATCTTCCATAGCTGATGGTTTTGGCCGTTAAATTTTTCAACCCTAAACCTACCATCTTCCACCATTGCTCCCACTCGAACCAAGAACCCTTCTCTCCTATTAGTTTATCAGCCAAATAGACTGTCAGCTCTAATACCATTGGTTGGAAAATTATATGTTAAAGAGAAATGGAACACATAAAATATATTGCAGAAATATAAACACAGAAAACACATAAAACAAGAGAGACACAGATATACGTGGTTCACTCAATTTGGGCTATGCCCACGGAGAAACAACCAGTCCTTCCTTTTATATGATCTAGCAAAATGAAGAGATACAACCTACAGTAGATCCACTATAATTCCCTCTCTGCTATCACACAATCTCCTCTCTCTTTCCCGCTCAGAATACAAATCTACATAGATGCAATACAATTCCCTCATTATTCCATTTTACACATTGCCACATGCAACAAACAACATGCATAAGCAATGCCTAATCAACTACACATACACATAAACGCATGTAGTCGAACATAAGTGATCAATTCTTGTAATCAACCTACAAGACTGATACATGTAATCAACATATTCAAGAATGTAACCTAACATACAAGGATGTAAGTAGGTGACATAAAATCAACATGTAAGCGACATATAATCCATATGCAACCAATCACATACTCATGACAAATACATTCTAAAAGATCAATATAAAATTCTCCATATCAACCATACTACAACCATAATAACCCATCAAAAAAATGCAACAAGCACATGAAATGCAAGTGTAAGAGACACACATGCATGACCAACACACACCACCCATCCAGCTTGATGGTTAAACCATGCTCTGATACCACTCTGTAACACTCTCCTCCCACATCCACCTAAGTAACCATGCCAACCAGCGTAAACATGAGACAAGAGGCTACTATGATCATATTTGACCTCCTATGTCACCTTAAGGAAGTAGAATCGATAGAACATCACGCGCAGTCATCCAACATCATCAACATAACCCTTAGGAGAAAGTGAGCCACTCAGACAGCCTGTCCCTGGGTCCCACTACTATTTTGGATTTCTTAGGCCATATTCTCTCTCATTCTATGGCCAAGGGAGTGACCAGCAACCCAAAGTCACTCTCACAGGCTTGTCTACTAGCGACCAGAGACAAATATTTCCAGTTCTTTTCCAAGGAACCCAAGACTTAAGCCACTTTTTCAGGCCCAAAGCCCAGGCCATTGCCGAGAATGGAGTGATAGCTTAGATTCATTAAAAATATAAGGAAACAATGATGCAAAAGAAATAAAATGAACAAGACCATAACCAGACCCCTACTAGCCATGCCAGGCATTTCGGCAAACATATCTTCAACATGTAACCTACAGGTGTAAACAACATAATTAAGTGTAGGGATCTCATACTTATCTAGGAATCGCTATGAACCATTTTTCCTTCATGTCATTTGCTGCATTATCATCTATTAGATCATAGACGTATTATCCATTCATATACAAGTAAAAGCATGCTGAGAGCCATACATAGTTGTTGTCATAAAATGTAGATATAACCAGCATAATAGGAACAGAAATACCATAAACATATCATTCATCAAAATCCATATATACATCAGTACATTTACACATGAAAATCAAGGGAATGAATTTCTCATTAATGAATGCAATGAACCAACTAGAGATGGGACTACCACGTTCTACTTGACCATAGATTGGTTGAGCCAAGTCTCTCTTAATTCAGTCACCCCCGTGCGATATTCCAAGAATGAATGTGGGACTAATAGAACACACCAAAAACACCAATCAACATGGATTCCACTGGAGCTCTCTACCTACACCGTGAGGAATTTGATTTCCTCCTAGTCTCTCAGGCTTTACCGTGCATCCATAGTCCAATGTAGGGATCACTAGGCCCTACACTAGACATATTCGACAAGATTTACCATGCATCCCATCCTAGGACCACTAGACCCAACAAAGAGAAAATCCACCTCTTGGCTTTACCGTATATCTCGTCATTCAGCGACAATGAGTCCTAGGCCCACCGAGGCACATAATCTAGCTTTATCACAACCCACAGTCTAGTTCAAGGGTTACTAGGCTAGTGGCTTCGTGATCATTAGTCTGGCTTAGGGACCACTCAAACCATGTGTTTGTCAATTCAGATATCCACCCCACTCAGCTTTGAATCCAATCTGTCCATTCCATATAAACTAAATGAGAGAACCCATCTCATCAAAGCTATCAAGAAATGGCAAGGCTAGGCTGAAAATACTGTCACACTTAGAAAAACCCATGCCATGATAGAAAAGAAACACATGCAATTCCATGCATGCCAAATCTAGCAAGGAAAATACACATGCAAGTCAATGAAGCCTATTGTAGTTGTTTGATTTTCCTTTCCCTACTTCATCTTTTCTTCCTCTTGCCTTCTTTTCCTTTTTGATTCCAATGCTAAAGTTCTCCAAGAAACTCTAAGTGTCCAAGAGTGTGAGAGAGAGAGAGAAAAATGAGAGACTTTCAAAACTCAACTAACAAAATTTTACCCATTGATCCTCAAAAGCCTTTTTATGAATGAGGCCTCTATTTTCTTCATTTTCCATCATTTTCCTTCATTTTCCTCCTCACATGCAACTTGTGACCTTTCACCTCACTTTTCTCATAATTTCCATTATTTTCATAAGTAATTGTGCCAAAAATGCCATTTTTCCTTTCCAAAGTCTTAGCCATTTCCTTTGCCAATTTCCTTAGCCATAAACAACCAAATTAACACATGTATGATGTCTTTCCCAAAATTCATCTTGGAATAAGTGTCCCATCAACCATGGTTATTGTTTTTAACTTTTATTACATGGAATTTTCACCAAGGTTGTTGCAATGTGTTTAAAATAACAATCCTACATGTGAATGGAGGAGCATGAACATTTCTTGAGGTGGAAGCAAGTCGCATGATTCTTGCTTGAGAAGTTATGAATTGATTTCATATTGAATATTTTGAAGAGGAATTATGAGATTACAAAAGGAAGGGAAAATGTTTTGGATACAACAAGCAAGGCAAGTAGGTCACAATGCTCATGGAAGTGTTTTTGTAGTAGTGGAAAACGGATGATGATGGGAAATTGAGGTAAAATTGTGTGAGTTGTTTTAGAATAATAAAAAACACAAAACCATATAATAATGTGAGACACACATTATATTTTTAGGTCTATGACATCATGCTTTTCTAATTTGATGTAGTGGTTATTGAATATTTTGAACTTTGTAACTCCATGAAATGGAGTGTGTATGTACCTAGATCTATGTAATGTGTAAAAAGCATATTTTTGTTAGTCCTCGATAGGCATGCATGCCCCTTTGTCTTGTTTCCTTGATGTTGTGTATAACTTTCCTAGCATAGTGAAATAATATTAGGGAGTTGTTTAACACTTGTAGAAGTGGACCATGTGTTGGGTAGATGATCTATGAGTCGGTCGTATTTGTTATAGACTGTGGGAGGTAAAGTTTTACATTTAGGGGGAGTTCATCAATAATTTGATTAAATTATCTACATGGAAGAACATCTTACTAGATGAACAAGTGCAGTAGTTAGGTACCCATGTAATCTAGTGGATGGTTCTTCCTTTATATGGATGTCAATAATTTGAGGTACAAGATGAAGCCGAGATGGACCATTTGTAGGCTTTGCTATTAAATAGCTTCTTCAAGTCATAGCAAGACATTTTTTGTAGAGAAGATGTTGAAGACCTCAATGAATGAAGATTAATACAAGTAGTTGTTAAGGTGGAGTGTTGGATTATGTAATGCCTAATCGTCGAGTTAGGTGTGATCATATTTGTGGTTTTTTTCTCATTGGTCATGATTACATCGAGTTTTTTTCTACATACAAAGTCCATTCCTAGTTTGTAGGAGGTTGTTATATCTAATTAGCTTGAAATATATTCTATACCTAGTTAGCTTCCTAGGTTAGTGCATGTCTGATATATACTCTCAGAAAGTGATTATGTGTCCAAGATAATTTGTGTATGTTGAGATATCATTATTGTAGTTATTTTTGTACTATTAATTTGTTTAATATAATTCTCAAATACAATTTTATTGTGTAGTATAATGTTACTCTCCAATTTTCTAACAATTAAAATAGAATGAATAATTTATTTTAAAATATTTTATGATGAACCTTGGTGAATTAACCAAGTGACTAAGTAAACATAAAGCTCAAATAATAAGGCATTTGAAAGGATGTATCCTCTTCCTATAGTTGGGAAAAATAGTTAAACCTAAATTATCAAGATGAAAAGTTTAACTTTGAATTTGTTTAATGTCAATAAATTATGATTGAAATTATCATTTTTTTCTACTTTCTGGAAAAGGAAAGCATTAGCTAGTTCAACCTAGTCATAATCAAGAATTTAATTTTTTTTCTTTTAAAATAAATTGTTGTGAATTCTTTGTTTAAAAATCTATTAATTAAGCTTTGTTGATTTAGATGATGTGATTGACATAATGGTTTGTTATATGTCTACCAAGTTTTAGTTTTAATGATAGATATGTTAAGCTTTAACTAAGTAATAAGTTATTAGTATATTTGAATTCCATCCAAATTACTCATACAAAATACACTATAAAAAAAAAATAACAACTAGTTTTAATTTGTAAATTCACCATCTAATTAAACCATAATTCTCACTATCAAGAATTTAACTTTAACTTTGTTTAATGTCAATAAATTTATAATCAACATTTTTAAAGAACTAAATGTCTCATATTATCTTTTCAAAAAAGAGACCTCGAGTTGACCCGATTAAGTCATAATGGATTCATAATCAAAAGTTTATTCTTTTTTTCTCTTAAATAAGTGTATGATATATTTTTGTTAAAATATTAATTAAATTTATATTAAATGATAAGGATAATGAATTTTTTTTGTCTATCCACTTATTTCCATTCTCATGATAAATATATTAAACCTTAATTACTATATTTGAGCTTCATTCAAATTACTCATACAAATTACACCATGAAAAAAATTCACCAACGAGGGGAGAGCCACCAGTACATGATCGCCTTCACGTCAGACCACACCAATGCCATGCTAGTACCCTTGTTCGTTGTACGACACGCGGTCATCGCATGCATCCACCTGTTGCTCATACATGCCCACCGGTTCAACAGGTTAACAATGTGTTTAGGGTTTGTTATGACATAGTCTTTGCGGGTTGTTTTGTGCACTGTGCATTTTTACTTGAGTCTTGTTGTTGTCTGTTTGCGTTGTTGGGTAGTTGCGTGTTGATGCTCCAATGGAAGTCACTGCCATAACAGTCCTCAGCGATGCGGGTAGTGGTTTATGGAGCAGAAGAGATGGTCATGTTGGAGGTTGTTCGGTTGTGTTCATCCATTTTGTCTTGTTTTTTCGACTGGTTTTTCTTCCCCGTCTGGTGGTATGGGCTCGGTATTCATCTGCGTTCCTCCCTGTGGTGGATTTAGCTCGGCTCGGTGTTGGACATGGCCATTTCGCACTCCGAAGGGATTTTTTAGGTTTGTAAGTAAATTTATGGGCTTTTGGGTTGAATTTCACATGTTTTCTGCAAGTTTGGGGATATTTAATAATGTTTGATATTGTCTTACAAGTTGTTGCAGGTTGTTGCATTCTGAGCTACAATTTTTGGAGCATGTGGGGTTCTTATGGCTTGTTGGCATGGAGAAAGCCAATGAAATGATGACTGGACGACTAGAAGGTAGGATACTATCCTACCAGCCTAAATACCTTTGTTTTTTAACACATTTAGCTGAATTGGATTATTATGCTTTTGTTTTGGGTGTGTATGTGTTTTTAAACACCTTCACCTGTGTGGGTTTTGGGTGTGTATGTGTTTTTAAACACCTTCACCTGTGTGGGTTTTTGCTAATTTTATCAAATTTATCTTCCGCCATCTCAAGTTCATAGTCCTGATCTCTTGACCCCAATCTAATATCATAAGTTCTGGCTGAGTCATATTTCCACAATGCCTTTCGTACATTTTTCATTGCACAAGTAGCTTCCCGAGATCATGTTGGGTGATTGAATCAATTCAAATTGTAATCTGTATCTAAATTGAGAAAAAAATATTGTTTCTAGAGAGCTAAATGTCAATATGATGTTTTCCCACATGTTTGTGTTCACCTTCCTTCTCTACCACAAGTTCGCAATCAATCTAACAAGCTGTGTGGGTTTTGAGTTCTGTGGGTTTTGGGTTGTGGGCCTTCATCTGTGTGGGTTTTGGGTTTTGTGGGTTTTGGCTAATTTTCTGAAATTTAGCTTTAACTGTGTGGGTTTTCAATGAGTTGAGTCATTTTGTGAGTTTTGGGTTATGGGTTTTCAATGAGTTTTGTGGTTTTTTGGTTGTGGGTTTTCAATGATTTTTGTGGGTTTTGGGTTTTCAGTGAGTTTTACAGGTTTTCAATGATCAGTGGAATCACTAATATACAAAAAAAACACTATTCATAATATCTAAGCCATTGGCTTGCTCAAGATTTCTTTGAATGCTCTGTATAGAGTGTAGGCAGTCATAAACAACCATCCTTTGGACCCGTTTTTCCATATGCCTCAACTCCCAACACCACTACAACCATCCACTGTGTTATGTACAAGTCAAAAATAACATCAATATGCCATGTACCTACAGCAATTTCTTATGAGGTTGTGAATTATATGTTAATTGTTTCTTGGTTTCAGTGATCATAATAAGAATGAGAAGTGCTTCATATCCTTTAAATTTTGAATAGTAGAGTGTGTTCTACAATTTTACGTTTTGTTAATTCATTATAGCCACCTAATAAAACACACACGCACACACACACACACACCTATATATATTATATGGGTCATTTAACTGGGAAAACAATGATAGAGAAGAAAACATGATACTCATGTTAATTTCTCAAATGAGTCATGTACCACTGGTGTACTATTCACAAGAGTGCTAGAACATATGCATGTATTCAAATCTTCAAAAGGTAGAGGAATGGTTAATTTGAGTGTTGGGTTTGGCATTAGATGAACAATTTGTCTAATTGGGATATAGTGTTATAGTGCATTGGTATCCATAGTTGGCATTGGTCTTGACTTTCCACAACAATCAATATACAACATCTCTTATAAGTTTGTTAGATTTATAGTTAGATACATGAGTCCATTTATAGATATTACATCTACCCAGTCCAAACTTCATTTAGTTCTATTTCATTTGCAAACTTGTTTCAAACTGGATTCGATTTATCTTTACTTTCTATTATTTTCTCTTGAATTTCCTTTAGTGAGAGAAAAGGGATTCTTTTGTTTACTCCCTCTATGAGCAGACAGAGGGTTGGTTTCCATTTCACTTCTCAGCCACATGCTCTTGGGTAGATCATTCCTCTTAAAATGAAAATGGTCCATAATGCTGAGGGTCCCCTTGTTGGAAAGAGCTACAATGAAGCTTCTACCAATTATTCAACAGTGAATACGTTTGTAATGATCCTAATTACAGTGTGATAATTTTTTATCTTTATATGTGAAATATATAACCTCTCTTAAAATAGGAACTGTCAATATATAACCTCTTTTTAAATAGGAACAAATCTCCTCCACTAGGTAGATATTATAGATAGATATTACAAATATGTTTGTCTCTTGTTGAATCCCCTCATGCTCAGTTTCTCACTCATTATCAGTATCTCCTATTGGTAACTACTTGTGATTTATGTTCACTTTTTTTCCTTTTTATTATTTTTTCTTTCATCAAGTAATTACCAAATTAAATGATTATCCTAGTCATACTTGTTGTAGTTGGATCTTCACATCGAAATAAAAATAATTTTCAAATCATAATTCCAATTCAAATTCAATATAGTTTATAATATTGAATTCAGTTGATCTAACTTTCATTAAATTATTCAAACAGAGTTCAATTGTCTACACATCATAACAAAATCTCTCAAATCAAGTAGATTTGTGCTCTAGGTGGATATCGGTGTCCACCCCTGTATTCCACCAAGATCCCCCAACCATTTTCATCTATTTCCTTGTTCATTTCAACATTTACTATTTTTAGCATTTTTTCGAGTCCTGAACTTCTAGAGTAGTTTTGACCCCATAGTCATAGGCATGGGCCTGCAATGAAACTTGTAGTACATAGAGAGACCTTTCCAACAAGGTATCATACGTGCTAAATGGAGATAATATGACCAAGTTATGACCCCAGGAAGTTGGCTGCCCAACTAACCCCATTGGGGCCCACAAACGCTCGGTGTTACATCTCCTCAGGTTAGGGTTTTGGTTGTTCAGGATTTTCTCATGTTTTCCAACAATAAATACGCCCTTGAGCCTCATTGTAACACATTTCAGAGGCATGTAGCCACCACATTGCTTCTCAGAGATAAGCTACCATCACCCGAGCTATCTTATTTCTATTATGTTTGTAAGCATAGTTCAATATTTTTCTATTAATGAAATGAAGTGTTTCTCTGCTGCATATCTATGTTTATGATTTTATCTATAATTTGTTTCGTTCATGCTTAAGTTCATATCAAATTGGATGTAACTATGTAGAATATAATGGTATTTTTATCATTTACAATCCTCAATTTGATGAACTGGATAACCCTTAATTGTGTAGAAGTTTAGATTCTACTATGAAACCAATCGACATATTGCATCATTACAAAATTCACATTGCAATGTGGTTACAAAAAATCATTCATGTGACCCCTATGCTTGATGGCCTCCATTTCTTGCATTGCCCAAAATTGTTTAGTTTCCTACCTAACCCAAGTATGGTGGACTACCCAAGATTGGATGATTAGGATGTTCTTGAATGTTACCATATGCTTGACTCCAATTTTCTCCTTGTATCCATGGATGGACTGAGTAGCCCAAGTGTCCACTTGTGTTACTAACCCCATCACTAAGTGTAGGTGTCATATAAACATAGTTAGGATTTAAGCCTGCACTGGTAGGAGTATATGAGGTGGGCACAACCCCTGACTAATAGTACGGGACTTGGATGCTTATCATCTCTTGGTATGATGGTGTGTTCTCTGCAATGTGGTCCAGCGTGTTGTACGTCATCTTATTTTCCTCAAACTGCCTTGAACCATAGACTTCCCTACTTTTCACCCCTCCTCTTTCCAACACTTCTTGAACCTTTCCTACCTCTCTCTCTTGCCTTGCCAATTGTTTTCGATTTTCCTTATCTTCCCTTGCTTTTTGTCTTTCCAACCTTTCCTCTGATCAAGCTTCTGCTACTGCAATGCTTGCAGCTCTCTTGTCCTTGGCCAACTCCTTCTTTCTCCTTTTAGTTTACTGAATTTCATTTTTTTACAGACTCAAACAATAATTTCATATAATCTTCAGATGTGAGCAACTATGAACTCCTCCCCAAACAAAGACAATCTGCAGTTGAGTGCCTTGATGATGCCTTCACTCTCTCCACTAGTAGCTTTACAAATGCACCAAGTATTCTCTTATTTGTTGTCCCATGCTCCCCAGGATCTAACAATTAGCTTTTAACCTCTGGTACAACTTATTGGACCCCATTGTTGGCTTCTTCAGGTACTTCATCCTAAATAGGCTCCTCTTCCAGTGAACCATTGTCCACAAAATAATGAACAATTTTGATGTTCAACCTGATGGTTGTGAAGGCATGTCCATGCTTTCCTCATTGGTGGTAGACAAATTATGTGTGTTTATATTCATCATGGCCTCTGCCAATCATGATGGTGGGTTTATTTGGGTTGGCATGCTCAAATTCTCATTGTTTAATCCTTTTGCATTATCATTTCAAATCAGGTTTGCATTTTCATTCGCTTCATCAACTGGATCATATGGAATATCACATGCAGAATTGGCAGGTGGCTCAGTGGGTGTGACAGCATCCATGATATTGGCAATTGGTTCATGATTGAACTGTGTCTCACTCACATGTTCATCATCATCACCATAGAAGTGCCCTTCATAAAGGGACGTTATACCTTCAGCAATAGTAACATCTTCTTCGGCATCAACATGGCCTTGTAAGTTCTCTACTTCTTGACCTTTCACATAAAATGCTTGGCTACAACTAGTATCATGCATAAGAGTATTAACATTAAGTGGCCATATGTCAGTCCTCCTAAATTCAACCTTGGTATTAGAAGGTGTGAGAGCCCTTTTAAATTCTTTACTTGCAAGCTCAGCTAGCTCAAACCTCTTTACTTCCACCCCTAGATTCTTTTCCATCCACGAAGCTCAGTCGACCCTAAAATAATTCTTGAAAGGCCCAAACACACTGACATCAAGGGGTTGCAATCTGTGAATGGTATGAGCCGGAAATGTTGACAAGTCAATGCCAAAATTGTTGGCCTCCTAAATTATCTTCACAACCATGTGGCTTCCATGGCCATCTAAAATTAGTAGGTGTTTGCTTTTAGGCGAAACACCACATGGTATAGATGCAGCAAAGTGACAAAGCCAATTCAGGAATAGTTCCTTTATCATCCATGCATGGGGATGTATAACCATGCATGCACCTGGATCACAATTATGTATATAGTCTTTTAGCTGTGATTTACCTTTGAATCGATAAAATATTGGGATTGAAGAACAAATTTTCATTGACACAAGAAATAATAGTGATCCACTCCCCACTCTTAGGAAAAATATTAGGCACATTTCTACTCCCTCTCTTGGAAATTACCCACATACCAAAATTCCTTCTTACCTGTAAGCCTGTTTCATCACAGTTCCATATATGGTTTGGGGCATATGAGTGTTTCTCATATGCAACAGAAAGAGTGTTATAGAACTTGGACATAATTGCAGGGCATAGATTTAAATCCCTGTCTCTAACAAAGCCCTCAGTTGTACGTAGCACAAGGTCTCGAAGACTTTTTTAAATCCACTCCACCATGATTTACCAAGAAACCCATCTTTGAAGGGTTTTGGCCTCCCGTGATAGATTTGAGCTACTGTGGATTTAAGTTGGATAAGCTCTAACGCATGTCCGAATTGGGCCATCCCCTTACACCACTCAACCACCTCGTCCTCCTCCTCTTCATTCATAACTGTAACAGTCCCTCTACGCTTTGTATTAGTCAACCGATTTATCCAATAATGTATGTTAGAGGAAACAATACCATTTTTTGTAGAGGAAAAAATTGAATGTCCATTAAAATCGATGTCATCAATTACATCTAGCATGGCTTGCTTTATCCAGCCTCTGATGGCACTGGTTTTCTTTATTGAACTTGCACCTTGCAATGTGTTTGAAGGCGGCTCTGTGGTTGATGGTGGGATAGCATGATCTGCCACCACAGTGTCCTTTTCAACGACACTATAGGGTGCATTGGGAGCATTCACATCACCCCCCATCCTCATTTGATGAACTGGATCACAGTTGAGCCCCCTTCGCCCCTTACCTCATCCTATTCCTTGTATGATCTACAATAGAAACTCTTGGCATCGCTGCAACAACCTATAAAGTTACCACAAAATTCTGATTTTAAAAATATGCATTTTAAAACGAGGAAATTCATTGGCGTTTGCAATCAATGAGCAACACCAATTAGTGTTGTATATATATATTGAAACTGAATACATCTTGGATCTGAAACTCATCATTAGAAGGGTTTTAACTTATGTATTGATTCTTAGATTATTTTTATGAGTTGTAAGGAAGAGCTATTCCTTTTAAATTTTTTAATAGGTTTGACATAACACAATTTCTTCAACCCAACTATTTTTATGTGTCCTCAAATGATTGTTCTTGGCATTCATTTTATTTCTAGTTGGTAAAAGTATGGGTTATCAGGAAGTGTTATTCCTTTTTCTTTTTGTAACAGATTTGACATAACACAGTTTCTTCAACCCAAGTATCTTTCTATATCCTCAAATCATTGTTCTTGGCATTCATTTTATTCCTAGTTGGTAAAAATATGAGTTATCAAGAAGAGCTATTCCTTTAACAACTTTGTCATAACAGAGTTTCTTAAACCCAACTAACTTTTTGTGTCCTCAAATCATTGTTTCGGCACTCATTTTTTTCTTAACATTCATTTTATTCCTAGTAAGGTTTATCATGTTTTTATGTAAGTGTTCTTAGTTGTAGTCTCTTTATCTATTTATTCCCTTTCAAATTCTAAAATTCTAAGGTGGAGGCATTCATGTACTAGTGTCTCTCCCCTATGTAGTTATTCCCTTTCAAATTCTTAGTTCCAGTTCTTTTTTTTTCTTGCAAGTAAAATCCTACATCAAATACAAGTAAAAGGTTTCTTTCCTTCTTGTTCTTGTTCGTACTCTATCCTAATTATTATAACTAAACTATCACAACTATTACAGTTTGGGTTTTCCACACCTAATGGTGCACTATATGCCTTCAATGTTGCCCCCACTGTCGTGTAATTCAACCTCAAATAATATTTGGTTTGGTTCTATTATGCCTTATATATGGTTATTAGAATCTATTGGCTCAGTATTTGTTAGATGTGTTACGATGTTTGGTTTATTTGATACTTATTTTGATTTCAGATTCACATATCTTTTCAATTTTGTCCTTCTTCACTCATTGTTATATTGTTGGAGGCATTTGATCTCAACGATCATTAATATAGGTAATAATTTATCCTTGTTGTTGACTACTTAGGGGAAACAACTCACACTGAGTTTTCTGTGTGCCAATCAACTTCGATTTTTTACAGAATTATTGGTTTGTTGAAAGCATACAACACCTAGGGGACCCCCTTGAGACTGGAAAATTACCAGTCCAAACAGAGAGGCGTAGTCATGGTAAGGCTAGATGGCCTATCATTATTAGGCAAGTCCACTGATGCATATTTTCATGATAGCACTTTGAAACCTTCACTTTAAGTTTATGCAGGACCTTGACAGACCTTAAAGGAGATAATATAGCATGTTCTTACAGCTATTAAAGTTTGGGTTTACCACACGTAATGGTGCACTATATGCCTTTAATGTTGCCCCCAATGTGGTGTAATTCAACCTCAAATAATATTTGGTTTGGTTATATTATGTCTTATCTATGGTTCTTAGAATCTATTGGCTCAATAATTGTTAGATGTGTTGCAATTTTTGGTTTCCTTGATAACTATTTCGATTTCAGATTCATGTTAGGCACATATCTTTTTAGTTTTTTCATTCTTCACTCATTGTTAGATTGTTGGAGGCATCTGATCTCAATGATCATTAATATAGGTAAGAATTTATCCTTGATGTTGACTGCTTAGGGGCAACAACTCACACTGAGTTTTCTGTGTGCCAATCAACTTTGATTTTTTACATATTTATTGGTTTGTTGGAAGCATACAACACCTAGGGGACCCCCTTTAGACTAGAAAATTACTAGTCCAAACAGAGAGGCGTAGTCGTGGTAAGGCTAGATGGCCTATAATTATTAGGCAGGTCCACTGATGCAAATTTGCATGATAGCACTCTGAAACCGTCACTTTAAGTTTATGTAGAACCTTGAAAAACCTTAACGGAGATAATATATCATGTTCTCACAACTATTACAGTTTGGGTTTTCCACACCTAATGGTGCACTATATGCCTTTAATGTTGCCCCCACTTTGGTGCAATTCAACCTCAAATAATATTTGGTTCGGTTCTATTATGCCTTATCTCTGGTTCTTAGAACCTATTGGCTCAATAGTTGTTAGATGTGTTGCAATTTTTGGTTTTCTTGATACTTATTTTTATTTCAGATTCACGTTAGGCACATATCTTTTTAGTTTTTTCATTCTTCACTCATTGTTATATTGTTGGAGACATATGACCTCAACAATCATTAATATAGGTAAGAATTTATCCTTTTTGTTGACTTCTTATGGGAAACACCTCACGCTGATTTTTCTGTGTGCCAGTCAATTTTGACTCTCTACAGACTTATTGGTTTGTTGGGAACATACGACACCTAGGGGACCCCCTTGAGACTGGAAAATTACCATTCTAAATAGAGCAGCGTAGTCGTGGTAGGGATAGATGGCCTATAATTATTGGGTAGGTCCACTAATGCAGATTTGCATGATAGCACTTTGAAACCTTCACTTTAAGTCTATCCAATACCTTGACAGACCTTAACGGAGATAATATAGAATGTTCTCACAACTATTATAGTTTGGCTTTTCCACACCTAATGGTGCACTATATGCCTTTAATGTCGCCCCCACTGTGGTGTAATTCAACCTCAAATAATATTTGGTTTGGTTCTATTATGCCTTATCTATGGTTCTTAGAATCTATTGGCTCAATAGTTCTTAGATGTGTTGCAATTTTTGGTTTGCTTGATACTTATTTTGATTTTAGATTCACCTCAGGCACATATATTTTCAGTTTTTTCATTCTTCACTCATTGTTATACTTTTGGAGGCATCTAATCTGAACGATCATTAATATAGGTAATAATTTATCGTTGTTGTTGACTGCTTAGCAGCAACAACTCACACTGAGTTTTTTGTGTGCCAATCAACTTTGATTCTTTACAAACTTATTGGTTTGTTGGGAGCATACAACACCTAGGGGACCCCCTTTACACTGGAAAATTACCAGTCCAAACAGAGAGGCGTAGTCGTGGTAAGGCTAGATGGCCTATAATTATTAGTCAAGTCCACCGATGCAAACTTGCATGATAGCACTCTAAAACCTTCACTTTAAGTTTATGTAGGACATTGACAGACCTTAATGAATATAATATAGCATGTTCTCACAACTATTATAGTTTTGGTTTTCCACACTTATTGGTGCACTATATGCCTTCAATGTTGCCCCCTTATATGAAGAAGCTCAGCGTGTTTCATAAATAAATTGAATGAAAGTGTGATCTGTCTATTTCTGGTCCGAAATATCCAACTTATCCAATTTCAGTTCTTCTCTAATTGGAATAGCTAGTCCTCTAATTCCTTGTAGTTATGCTTTGACAATATTGTAGTTATCTCATCTTAATTTGATATTCTAATAATTAAAAGAGAATTTCTAAACCAGTGGGTCTGTTATTCATTTAGAAATGCTTGTCTAACCAGACAGTGAGTCCACCTGACATTAGAATTTTCTCTTTGAAAGGATATTCTTTGCTATTATAGTAGTCTGAAATTGAATTATGGGGGTCATATTTGAGGTTACAGTGGCATTGAAATTGGTTTCTAAATGAGTGGGTCTGTTATTCATATAGAAATGCTTCTCGATCTTGTGATCTATTTAACAAGTGATATTGGCTATAATGGCTTTAATTTAACCTTGTTTCTCAACAAAAATAACATTATTCAACAAAAATGGTAACATTATTCAACAAAAACATACATGTATGTCTCCACCAACTCATGAATAGAATGAATGTAACACTGTGCACACACTTTGTTTGTATGTCTCAAACAACTGATGAATAGAATGAATGTAATAGTGTGCACACACTCCATTTGTATATCTCCAACATCTTATTAATAGAATGAATTTAAAAATGTCTGAACACTCTGATTGTATGTCTCCAATCGCTGATGAGTAGAATAAATGTTTGAAATGAAAATTAGTAATAGTTTATGTTTTATAGTTTTTTGATATAGAATTTAATTGGTAGGTAAGATTGACATTGATTTCCATCTCGCAAATTCAAATGTGTGGTCAAGATCGATTTTTACATGATCAAAAGACTAATAATATTTCATGGTTGATCCTTATTCCTTCCTGTTTTTAATTCCTGAATTGAAAAGGCAGTTGTGTTTAATACTTGAATTTAAAGGGTCAGTGTCATTTATTGCATCCTATAAACTAATTCATGAATTAAATATTGTCATTTATTGTCTTCAATAGGTTGAATGGTTAAACACACATGTACATATGGCTGACACACATTTCACCTATTATTTTACAGGTATTACTGAGTAATGGGATATGTTGCTCCAGTGGAAATCAGCGGGTGACTGTTTGATGGGATAGGTGTACTCCTGAATAGAATTCAATGGAGAATTTTGTAGTGCATTTTGACTTATTTGGTAATTCAAAGCTGGAGCTACTTGGGACATTATGTCTTGTCAACCTGTGATCTTAAGGTTTGGTGTTTGACACTTGTTGTCCCAATCAATATGTGGGCCCATTTTGGACTAAATTATATAACTTAATATAAACTATTTATGTGAATATTTTTTATGGTTTATGAATATTTTTTATGGATGTGTGAGACCAGTACTATAACTAGTATTGATCCTTGCAAAACAATAAAAATCTCTCCCCTAATTTGAATTTGGAAATTCTACAACATTAATTGACTCATATCCATGAGATCATTCATTCCCCTTAGATATCTTATTATTTTGTTTGATTATAATGTGTAAGGTAACAAGAAAGGTTGTTAAACCTCCTCTAAAAGTGAAGGAGCAATCCATTCAAATACTTGTCTTGTTGTCTTTGTTGACTCGCACTTCTTTTTCCGAAGATGAGGTCGAACACACCGTGTCCTAAGAAAATTCTAATGGAAGGGTCATGTCCTAAGAAAATTCGGACGACAAACACTAAGAACATTGACACATTAATAATGTTTTTAGTGTAAAATTTAGCATTGTTTTTCATTGATTATAATTTGTCTTTCTTTTAATGAAAGGAAAAAAAATAATAATTTTAGACAGAAAGGCATTTATGTCAAAAAGTTAAATTTCCCTAAGCCAACGAGCTCGTGTAAACACACGGGGCATAAAAGTAACAAACCGTGGTAAATTGTATTGTATAAATTAAGGGCATCCGTGATAGTTAGTTTGCAAACTTTTTCCCAGAGAAAAAACTGGAGGCAAGAAGCTATAGCGGCCCCGCGTTACCCCTCACCTTTGGCTTTCTCACTTCCCACTCTTCCACACACCATTCCAAATCATATTCATCTTTCTCCGCTCTCAACTTCATTGTTTACAGAACACCTCGCCCAATCGCGCTAACTTTACTGGCAACTCCGTTTACTCTTTTTCTCCTTCTGTCATCGCTTTGTCAGAAATTGTCTTCTAACCTATCTAATAGGAATTGTAATTACTCGGGCATGTCAGAGTTCGCTAAATTTAGGAAAGTTAGTTAATTGAGTAAGTTTAGTGAGTTAGAGTTAAATTTTATTTTGGGAAAAGTCATTGTGTACATGTTGAGTTATTTTGGGTGAGTTAAATTATATTTTAGGAAAAGTTGTAGAGTGTGTATATATTGAGTTATTTTGAACGAGTTAGTCCAAAAAAATATAAATACTCTTCACTGAGTTCACTGTAAGAGTCAAGTTTTTTTTAATTAAGACAAGAGCAATAACTCATATTATTTGTGTCTGTCCATTTTTGTGTTTCTCCTTTCTGCCTTTCCAACAAATTTGTGAGAATTTGTATCACAGTGACCTACCTTTCCAACCAATTGACATAAGAAAAAGATTAAAAAAGAGAAAGTCTGCGGCCACAACTTTCAGCACTGCACTGTGTGAGTTATAAGAGAATCGAAAGTTTCTTACTAGCCGAGCTCATTTGGTCTGCAGAGAGCGTAGAAAACCCATATGTTTTGAAGAAGCAGTCGCAGCTTCCGTGAACACCCATGGCCTGGTACTCTCGAAGAAGTGAACAGCAGCTTGTTGAGCTACAGTAGCCACTGGTTGCCTACGATATTGAGAAGGTGTCATAGCCTTGATCCAGCAGTCTCTTGTGCACACAGGTTTTTGGCTCCGCGGAGAGCTTTAGAACACTAATACATGTCTTGATAATAGTGGAAAGCCTTATCACACGTTGTAACTACCTTTCAATGGGTGTTAGCAAAGTCAAAGTTACAAAAGGTTTTGATTTTATTTTTAAAGATTTCATCTAAACGTGAGGGTGGAACATATGGCCATTCGAGACCTTTGAAAATATGAGTGGTGTTTTAAAAAAGATTTTTTATAAAGTTTTGTTGTGGAAAGGGTTTATCAAAGGTTTTTTTGAAAGGGTATTTCGAAGAAAAAAAAAAGGCTTTAAAAGGTTTATAAATAGAGTTCTTGGATCTTAGAGGTTTTTGGAAAAAAATAAAAATATTGGAAAATTTGCATGGTATGAAGAGTTTATAGAGAATTTTATGAAGTGATTTTTAATTTTTTTTTAAATAAAATTAGAAAAAAAAAAAAAGTTAAGTCTAGAAAGTGTGTTTTTCGACTTTGCAACAGTGATTTTGCTTACAAGATTATATTTTGTGTTTTGTTAAGCATGACAATATTTTGGGTGAAAATTGTGCCTTATGGGGGGCGCATATTGAAAATCATATTTTTTTTGAGGGCGATATGGAAGATAACCTCATGTAATCAAGAAAGCATCTATAAGATAGAGAAAAGACAACAGTCATGGGTCGCGAAGCACGACTAAAGAAGAGTAAGAAAAAGGATAAAAAATAAGGCGTAGAGATTATTGTTGTGTCTAGAGAGGTTCAGGCCACAGCCAAGGAAAAATAAGTCTAGCAGAAGACAAAGAAGAAATCAAAGTTGATTGGTGTAGCATGGATCTACTACCACTTCCTATGTTTACTAATTTCCTGGCTTTGAGTTTCATTCAAAAAGCAGTGGATGGAATGGTTATGTGAAAGGTAGCAAAATCTACAACTCCGAAAGAAGCATGGGAGATATTGAAAGAAGAATTTGGTGTAAGAGGGGGTGACATGTAGCAATAGGTTATGTCACAAGCAAATAATTCAATCACAAATATGAGATTAGATGAGCAATACTCTGAGAGGAAAATAGATCTTGGAGAATCCCACTCAAAATGGACGATGGCCATGAAGACTATAAAATTGAAACCTATTATGCAAGCATGCATATGGATGAAGAAGATGCAACAAAGATTGGAGAAAGAGAAGTTGAAGCCTCTGTGCATGGAATAGAGCAAGAACATATAAATGCTCTATGACTCCATTGTAATGTGGATGGAGAAGATGATGGTGAATCCCACTGTGATAAAACACGTGTAGGATGACTGCAAAGTGAGATGTGAATTGGTGAATTCAGCCACACCTGATGGATTTGGGGAAGTTAAAATTGTCAATGAAAATGACAATGAGCACATGCATGCCCGGATATCCCAGCATACTGTGGATGACCATTATTTTGATGTTATGTGTGGTTTTATTTTTGAAATAGGGATTGATTATGGAAATATGGTAAGCACCATGTTTGATGAAGAATTGAAGGTTGAATTTGCCACTGTAGCAACAAGATATGAAGCAGTGGGAACTATTCATGAAGTCGTGTGTGAACAAGAAACAACTGAGTCTGGCATAGGTAAAGATACCAATACAACAACAAGTAGTTTGGTCAATCCAACAATTGGAATTTTTTATGTTAAATTTAATGAAGAACCATTCACTGATAATGAGTGGTTGCACATGATGCAACAAAAAGCTCTTATTGATATGTTGTTATTTGGTGAGAGATTCCCACTTGTGTCTAGAAGCCAAATGGAAGACAACATGTTTGCAGCAGCAAAGGTTTTTAAAGGAGTGGAAGATAAGGAAGAGGTAGTGAAATATGGAAGACAACATGTTTGCAATAGCAAAGGTTTTTAAAGGAGTGGAAGATAAGGCAGAGAAAGAAGAGATATATAAATAATTTGTCACTGAAGAGCATAATAAAGAATATATTTCTAACAATGGTCCTGAGTGTGCAAATTACAGGAAGAAAGAAACAACACTTGATGATGAAAGTGAAGAGAATGATATGGAGTCAAGAAGAGGTAAGACTCTGCTATCAAGAAATATGGAAGAAAGAAAGTTAGGAATATGAAGCACAAGTAGCAAAGGGAAGAAGACAATTTGAAGACGAAGATTTATGGCGGCGATCCATGGTTTAATGAATTGTTGAAGAGGAAGTTGTAGCAGACAGATTCAGCACAACTTCAAGACAAGTAAAAGAAACAATGCACAAGTAAATAAATATGGATCCTACAACAAGAATGCACAACAAGGAATGAAGCAATTTTGAGGATATAAAATTTGGAAGAAAAGAAAAAAACGCAAAATTGTAAAAGTTTTGAGTCATTGCAAGCCTAGCTGAGACATAGACTAGTAGGCATGTTTGAGTGATAATTGAGTCAATTTCTGTTGTAAGCCTAGCAGGAATAGTTAAGTCATGTTAAGTCATGTTGATTCAAGCTAAGTCATGTTTGAGTTATGTTGAGTCATATGATCGTAATTAAGGGGAAGCACTAGAAATTCTAATTACTCTTACATGATAGAGTTGGCTAAATTTAAGGGAGTTAGTTAACTGAGTAAGTCGTGTGATTTTGAGTTAAAGTTATATTTTGGGAAAAGTTGAATTTAGAGTGTGTGCGCATGTTGAGTTATTTTGGATGAATAGGTAGTCCAAAAGGTATAAATACCCCTCACAGGGTTCATTATAAGTTTTAGTTGATCAATACAAAAGTAACCACTCATATTATTTGTGTGTTTCAATTTATTTTTTTGTTTCTCCTCTCTTCCTTTCTAACGAGATCTGCGTCACAAGTTCCAGTTTCACCGAAAGGCGGTGCTGCCATGAAACCAATTCTCTATGTTTTGACTAAGAAAACGTGCATGTGTTCACCGAAGAGTCATCCCGGTTCATTCTGTTGTAGTCTTCATAAAAATAGTAATAATTCCCCTTGTTCTACGCAGTCTCATCTGAATGCGCAGAGGTCTGCCATGATGAATTCGCTACTAAAAATCAACAATGCGGAAGGAGAATGAGTAAGACGAACCCTGACAGCCCCCCATGCCCATCTAGACACCACATGCGAAGGATATTGTCTTGTCAGCCACGACCAAGAAGGATCTTCCGCAGGTTCAGATCCTGTAAGTGATGTTGTAAATAATCCCTCCTGCAACAAAAACATTCACAGGACTAAAACAAAGGCAAATATATGTACAAATATATACATGTATTCACTAAATTTTTAAGAATTGTAAAACAAGTAAATATGTGTATAAATATGGGGCTTTTTCAGATGTAATATTTGAACTTTTATATCTCTCATATAATATAATATTCAGCTTTTTCGTCCTCCAAAAAAATATCCATATATTCATCTCATGCTTACGCATCCTCTCCCGTTGGTCGAGTCATGCTTACGCATCCTCTCCCGTTGGTCGAGTCATGCTTACGCATCCTCTCCCTCACCCAAGGGATTGGGGTGAGCGTTAACACCCTTTGGTTAAGAAAAGATTTGGTAAGTGAGAACCTGATCTTCGACAATGCTGCTATTATATATGTCATTATGGTCATTACCGCTAAGTTTTTGAAAATGTAAAAAAAGTAAATTGGTGTATAAATATATCCATCTATTCATTGAATTTTATGTTTTCTAGTTGATTGATTGGATCATCGATAACCCAGTTCCTCTTAAAAAACATGCATCAATCTATTGTCATTTTTCTCTTTTAAAAAAGACATCTTATTATACTTAATTTACTCTCACAAAACATAAACACATCAAATTTACTTTGCACAATATCAATATCATTATTTTACATATATTCATCAATGTTGTCGCAAGTTACTAAAATGTATGATCATCACAAATATAGTGTGTAATTAATTAATAATTATGTTTATAGTTTTATTTATTAGTTTTGTATGTAGTTCATGGAGTCTAGAGATAGGTAACTGTTATTTCTACAGAATTTTAATTTTTACAAAGTATTTTAAAACATTTTTAGCAATAGTGATATGTCAAAGGTTGAAATTTATTTCAAAAATAGTTAAAAATTTTCTGCATCTTTAATTAAATTGCATAACTTTTAAAAAAGAGTTATATATGTGTGTCATATAACCATAAGTTATAATATTGTAAAAAAACCATATTATTAAATAATTATATTCACATATATTTTTGTAAGAAAATATATTATATCTCAAAAATAATTTCCCTAAGTTAAAATTCTTGTTCCCTATTTCACCCTTAGGTGGATGTACACACATTGACTTTTTAACGAATGGTTATGATCTGTGATAAAAAAAATTAATTTAAAAATCCATCGAAAATTCAAGTGGAAGAGCCACCGTGTGTGAAACTAAACCGACGTGATTGTGCCTGGGAACATCGCTGATGGAATTGAATGTTGCGCATCACGCTTGGGAACATGGCCATGATTGTTTGGAAGTCCAGAAGGAGAAGCGGATTTACGAGCTCGACTCTTTGTCCCTTTTCTTCTATTTTTCTCCGGAAAGATGAAACGTGTTGATCGCATGAGGAATCAACATGGACTCGGAGGAGATAATGTGGTCGGAAGTTTCTGTTCTCTGCACCCAGGCCCTGTTAGTTTGCTACACTAGAGCAGTAAAGGGAAGCCATTTTTACACCTTGATTCGAACAAGCCTTGGCCCCTTGGATTCTCTATGGGCTCCTTACCATCATGGGAGTGAGCTCCTTCGGCTAACTAGCACAACTTTTCATGGCAGTGGGCTCCCAGCGCACAAAAGACACTGTGAATACTCTGTCACAGTGAGCATATTCATTTATGCGATCAATATTTGCATACGTTAATAAATTGGATTTTAAAAACGAAGAAAGAGTTGCAGATAGTTTACTCTACTGTGTTGGCTTCCGTTAATGATGGTGTCGATTGGCTCCCGTTAATGGTGGTGTAGAAGGTCAACGCTCCTGTGTGCTTCATGGCATGTGCTTAAATCTAGCGATGTGTCTGTACTGGTATCAGAGCCAGAGGTCTCTAGTTCAAAATGTTAGAGTCACAATTGTTGTTACACCAAAACCCGCAGGGGTTAGTAAACAGACACATCATGGCATGTGCTTAAATCTAGCGATGTGTCTGCACTGGTATCAGAGCCAGAGGTCTCTAGTTCGAAATGTTAGAGTCACAATTGCCGTTACACCAAAACCCGCAGGGGTTAGTAAACAGGCACATCGCTAGTGGCGTTGGATCAACACCGCCATATGAAACACACAAGAGCGTTGGATCAACACCGCCATTAACGGGGAGCACAACAATCTCCCCCCTCAACGCGACCCAGGTGTGTTTCGAACTCGAGACCTTTGGCTTTGATACCACTGGTTGGAGTAATGATTGCCGTTACACCAAAACCTGCAGGTGTTAGTGAACAGACACATCGCTAGATTTAAGCACATGCCACGAAACACACGGAGAGCGTTGACCTTCTACACCGCCATTAACTGGGAGCCAACAATCTCCCCTCCAACGCGAGCCCAGTGTGTTTCGAACTCGAGACCTCTGGCTCTAATACCACTTGTTAGAGTCACGATTGCCGTTACACCAAAACCCGCAGGTGTTAGTAAACAGACACATCGCTAGTGTTAAGCACATGCCATGAAACACACAGGAGCGTTGGATCAACACCACCATTAACTGGGAGCCAACAATCTCCCCCATCAACGTGAGCCACGTGTGTTTCAAACTCAAGACCTTTGGCTATGATACCACTTGTTGGAGTAATGATTGTCGTTACACCAAAACATGCAGAGGTTAGTAAATAGACACATCGCTAGATTTAAGCACATGCCACAAAACACACGGGGACGTTGACCTTCTACACCACCATTAACTGGGAGCCAACATGAAACACACTAGGCTAACTCGAAACACACTGGGCTCGCGTAGGGGGGAGATTGTTGGCTCCCCATGTGTTTCGTGGGATGTGCTTAAATCTAGTGATGTGTCTGTTTATTAACACCTGCGCGTTTTGGTGTAATGGCAATCATGACTCCAACACAATGCACATAATATTTACTCCAATATATTCCAATGGCGCATTAAAAATACCATGCCTTTCTTCTACCTACTTGTACATCCATAACTATAAAAACGTTGCCTCATCATCAATGCCTGAGGAATTCGATTGAGAAATAGAGTTTAGCTGTAATCATGGGAAAAAATGACTGTGTGAATTAGGGTTCATCAAATATCATGGAAAACAACAGTGAAAGTGATGTCGTAGGCTTAGTACGGAAATTGCTAGTTCTTGAGTTTTTTAATTTTGAAATATTTCCTGCGTATTTGTTTATGAGCCATTTCAATCCTGAGATAAGTTTAAAACCACAATGATGATAAGTGTTTTTAGTTTCATCTAATTTGGTGGATATCATGACAGATGATGATGTATGTACATGTATGTGTGCACGCATGGAACGAGAGGGATGCAGCGAAGCAACATCCAAGGCAGGGACGCAACTAAAGATGAAAAATTCCACCTAACAATGCCAAGGAAAATCAGAAAATATATACGAAAAGAAAATGCCGAAGAAAACCAGCATAGTCATAGAAAACCACGAAATCTTGAAAGAAAATCGTTAACCAGGAAAATTGAATTCAAGACCGACAAAATTATGTATGTAAAACTGTATGCGGAGGCATGGTAGATTTTATATCACAGGTGTAATGTCGTATGCTGATTTGTCATGGTTCTTGGAAACTTCCATTTGTTTTACCTTTTCTTTTCCTTAAACTCTTTTCTTTGTAATATCTTGGCTCATTTCGAGCTTCCATTCGTATTCTTCAGTTCCGCTGATGTAATTTCTTGAAATAAATCGAGGCTTGTGGGGGCTTGAGGCCGAGAGAACGATAAATTGGTTACCATTTTGAATTTCCACCATTTGTTTGTCCGTGCAGACTTCAAAATGTTTGGTTAGATGAATTGAGATGGTGATTCTGAAGATTCAGTTTGAACTCCAAAATTTCTCGTTGTTCGGCGCTTAGACGAGTAGAGCATTAAAGAATAGAGTCGTTGAAAGGTCATCATAGTGAAGTCTCTAAATTATTTAGAAATTTGGGAAGAGTAAGTCTGCTTGATTTCTTGCTTTTGAATGTGAGCTTTCATTCTGATTTTTGATAGATTTTCTGGATATATATAGGCCTGCGAATTAAATGATATTTGTAAAAAGTTGTCTCCGAATTATATAGACATTTTCACTTTTTTCTTCCTACAACAAAATATGTTTGATTTTGGAAACTTTTAGCCATTTGAATGTGGATTTTTCTGTCTTTAAACATTCTTACTGATTTCTCGTTATTCTCAATGAAATTTGTTGATGTTTTTAACTGGTTGTTGTTTACCATATATTTGCCAAATTTCTGGTCAATTTCCTAAATATTTTGTAATTTTGTCTTCTCAAGAATCAATAAGTTACTTTTCATTTCTTCGAGCTTTTCTTTCGTTCAGAACTTTATATTTTTTTAAAATTCAAAATTGATTTTCCAAAATTCAACTTTGTCCAGGTCAGTTGTGATTCTCGTTCAGTATTTTTTCAAACCAGAATGAAACGCTTGGTCTGAAATAAAATTAAAATTAAGTGATTTAGTTTTTTTATTTAAATCATATTCCCTGTTAAGTTACCATGGATTCAAAATGACGAGGTCTAAGAGAAATTTTGACTCTTTGTTCAAGATATCTTTTTATGCTTCTTTGTTATTTTCAAACCAAAATGAAACGCTTGATCTGAAATAAAATTTATATTATATCAAATTAAAATTAAGTGATTTAGTTTATTTATTTTAATCATATGCCTTGTTAAGTTACCATGGATTTAAAATGATGAGGTATGAGAGCAATTTTGACTCTTTTTTCAAGATATTTTGTTGTGCTTATTTATATTTGGCACGACCTCCTCAGCAATCTAGGTTTAAAAAACTCTTATGTTGCAGGATCATCATTCACTATAATGTTCTTTAATTTTGAGGGTTCGCGTTTGTATAAACTTTCCAAGCCAAATTCATCACAGAGCTCACCAATGAGTAGTGGGGAATCCAACATTTAAGGAATGTCCATTGTGGGATAAGGTGCAAATTACATAGTCCGGGTGTTAATTCTTTATAGGTATACATTGTGTTTTGCTTAGATACTTACATTGCTTCATTAATATATTAAGTTCACCCCATAACGTTATAACATCGTTTACATCTACATCATTATTAATTAGCATATGTAACTATGTAGAAATAGCATTATCATCATCATTAATGCAATGGAACATAAAGGAACAATAGAAGAAAAGCATGCACACATAGAGACACCAGGATTGGTTGGATACCAGGGGAAAACCCACTACGGGAAAAACCCTTGGAAATTATTCTTCTTCTTAGATCATCATCAAATGATTTAGGAAAAGAGAGTATGATGATCCATATATCTATCTATGCAACAAAAGAACTAGAATATCCATAACATGACCTTAAACATACTTATACTTAAAGATCCTGATTCTGAGGACTATAATGTACTGTCATTGACTGTAGTTAACTGTTGGTTACTGTTGCCACTGTGTTGAACACTACTACATACTGATAACTCATCCTTAGGTCCTAGATGCATGCAGACATACTATGTGTGAGTGTCTAATACATATCTGGATGCTCTCTACATAACTAGATGAGTGTGTCTTGGAGATATCTGGAAGCTCTCTAGAGAACTGGATGAGGGCGTCCGGGGTCCAAACATACTCATGTTTGGCTCAAACCCAAAATGCTCCCATTAGGCTTATGTGTGAGTATCTATGGCAGCCTGGACACTCCCTAGACCATTTTTTGTGTGTTCAGGGACCAAACTACACTGCATAAACCCTAGCCTCCCAGACGCTCCCATAAACACTTTATGCATGCATCCGAGACTTACAGGACGCTCCAATTACCATATTGTGCCTGCATTTAGGGACGAAAAACCTTAGTTACGTGCGAGCATCCGAGACTCAGAAACCATAGACACGTGTGAGCTTCAACCCTGTAGTTTAGGACCCTTTGTGTGAGCTTTCCTCCATTAGACATGTGCGAAGCAAACAATAGAAGAGAGAATAGAATGCTTGATGACTGTGTCCAAATGAGCTTGAGGTCTCTTATATTTATAGGCTTTAATGAGGGAAAACTTGATGTTGAGGCCAACCTGTCAAATTGTACATGTGCTTAGGGCCGACCTAATCCAATATACATTAGTAAATAAATAAATTCAAAAATACTTCTGCTTGTCCAAATAAGGTGATCTTTAGGTCGATTTTCATTCTCTCGAAAAGAGGAATCTATTGAAATTATTATATTCATCATATGAGCTTTACAAAGTGGAATTTTACCATAGTTGCATAATTTTAAAACTCCTTCTCAACTAGGGAAAATTCCACCTACCAATATCTGTCCATTCCATTCTGGTATCTTCAAGTGTCATCACATATCATCACTGATCATCTCTCTCATGTAGTCGTCATGCCATGACCATCTCAAGTATGTCATCATCACAAATAATCAATGTACATCTCGATCTATCCCTTTCTTATTCTTGCTCATCTCTTGATTGTTCCTTCTCATATGTTGAACATTCTCGAATCTAAAAGAAGAATAATTTTGAGATCAGAGGGGAGCTCAATCTACCACCCTTTGTCCATCGGACTACTACCCAAAATCTCATCATCAATCATCATTAGAGAGCATATCATTAAGGAGCACATCTCAACCTGTAACCATAATGGGGAGCACATCTCGACCGAATATCATGGTGGAGATATACATCTACAACCCCATATCGAGCAATAGGATATCCAAATAAACAGGGGATCACATATCGACCTTGGGATCACATCAAGGAGCTCAATCTCAAAACGGAATTGTATATGGTTATATCAACCCATCCTATTGCCTACTGATCTTCCCATCGATGACCCTAAATATTCATGTGGTAGAACACCTGCATCATAATCGACTTGGCTTGTAAGCCCCAAGTACACTCTTAACTTGTTGGCCAAATTAGGAGCGGTATTCTCGAGAATCCCTACTCGTGGGTATGTGATCCAGGTGGATAGTGGTGGCCACCCACCTATTCCACTTAGACCCCCACCATTGTTTCTTTCAGTTTTTTAGTTTCCTTATTTGTAGAACAATTTACTATTTTTGGTAGTTTTTCAGGTCCTAAACTTCCGGATCCATTTTGAGACCCTAAATGACGATTTTTTTGGAAAACTGGGACCAACATGGGTTGTTGGCTAATTGATCCAGGTGGCTCCAGACACATGCAGAAGTCCAAGAGGGCTAAGGAAGGGTCAGAAATAAAAGTGCTTGTATTGTGCTTAAACTAGGTTCATGTTGAATATCTCGTCGGCGTGATCGCGGTGGTGCAAATGGTTCATCAAACCGAGTCCGTATACAAAAGTTGGGAGCAGTCAAAGTTTAGGGCTGACTTGGGTGATTGGGCAGGCTTAAGGAGGCAGCAATCTGGACAAAATCCGGCCATCAGATTCTAGCCAACCTAGGCCAGATTTCGGGCGAATTTGTGGCCTGTTTAGTTTGTCTCCTTCGACCAAGATTTTTCAAAAATAGCCCCGGCTTTATTATAAAACAAGAAAATATAATTTTTTGGGTGGCGAGGCACCAACCCTGCCACCCCCTCAATATCCAAAGTATAACAAAAAAATTAATTTATGGGCCGACGGTCCATGACCCCCGCCGACCCTCCCTCAACTGTCGTAACCAAAGTTTTTAATTAGGGGTGAGCAGCCATGAACCTGCCACCCCCAGAGCCCACACACACAATGACCCTTCAAAAATACTAGGGGGCACAGGTTGTCAACCTCGCCACCCCTCCACATCACTCACATCAACACAGTGCCAGCGGAGTATGGGGGAGCGGGCCACCGAGACCAGCGGACTGATGAGCCCCAAAAATGTACAATTATTTGGGCTCATTCAACCTCCTAATTTGGCTTAGTCCACCATTCTCATTTGTTTATTGCATGTTTTGATTATTTTTATGTTAATAGAGTGAATTTGGTTAGTCATTATGCCAACAAGTCTAATGGGTGCTTTGTGTAGCCTTTTTGGTCAACTTGGAGACAAAATTGAAGGTCTTAATGAGCACTTGGCAGCCAAATTCGTGGGAGAACAAGCTAGAGGATTTGTAGAAAGGTGTCCCCCTCATTTATGGACCCTTACCTCGAATTCTCCACCATCAGCTCGGAGTTCAAGGGCCACCGAATCAATCAGCTCAAGGGCAGCCAAGCAAGTCAAGTTGGACTACTGTTAACTACAAGTCTTGGGCAGCCAAGTCCCTAACTTTTAGGAGGACTGTTGGGTCCTCAAAATTGTATAAATAAGAAGGCTTGGGGCCTCATTTGGGTTAGCTAGTTAGTCATTTTGTTTTAGCCATTAGTTAGCTAGTTTGTAGTTCGATTTTTATTCAATAGATTAGCTTTGCTTTCAGCTCATGTTCAAGTTCTCCTTGTGGACAGTTTTGATGTAACTTTTCATTTCTTGATTAATAAAGATGGATCCAGCTTTGCACCAGCTCTAAATATTTCATGGGAGGCTGTAGCTCTTGGGGTTGGGCCCATCTCAAGCGCCTAGTACCTCCCTTGTTTCTCTTTATGTGTGTTTGCTGCGTTCTTGAGAAAAAATCTGCTCTTTAGATTTAATTCATGCTGTGTTACTTAGGTTGCTTTTGATGGTTAAAGTAGTTTCTTATGTTTAAGATAGATTGGTAGGAGTTATTCATGCGTTTATATCTCTTTGATAATGTTTTGTTCACAGGTTGTACGTGATTCTTTTCATGAATAAGGTTGCTGTCCACCGATTTCATTAACTTGTTAGATAGATCACATGATATTTCGATTGCATGCAAGATGTAGCTGGTTTGATCAAGTAACCACTATGCAGGGCATCTTCATCACCTCCTCGTGCATTTGAGCCTCGTTCAGATCAGCTCCTCCATCACCAAGTCTGTCCCCTCATCTCCCATCTTCTCTTTTGCCAAGTAACCTTACCTTCTTCCCCATTGTTGTCTCAACTACCTTCAAGCCAAGTCAGCTTTCCACATCATCTCACCACTCCATCCATCAGTTCCTGGGTCCCTTCAGACCCCCATCCTACCTCCATAACCATCCATGCATCTTCCATCAACCATCCATCCTCAAAAATCCAATTCGTAAACATCTTGTAGAAGAATTACAGAACATCCTGTAGAAATTCCTGAGTTTCCTGTAGGATCCCCTGCAGACATCCTGTAGAAGCCTGCACACGTGGTTGTCGAGCATCCGAACGTAGTAGACTTCTGGGGATTGATGCTAGAGACCCTCTGGGACCTCCCCTAGCCATCCTGACCTTGCCCATGCTCTCCTTCCATTTGAACCGCTCCTGCACAACCAAACCCTAATCAAAAGCATCATCACAATAAATCCAACCACTTAATGACAAAATACAAAAACATGTCTTTTCAAGTGCAAGTAGCTTAGATTCATGTATTTCAACTCACTGCATGTAATAGCATCATTGGTAGAAGTTTCATTCACGTTTTTGCATTGTAAGGGTCAAGCTAGTTAAATTAGGGTTTATTAGGGTTTCTATGCTTTGTTAGCTTTCCATTTCCTTTTTGCAAAGTAGGTTAGCTTCCTTCAAGATAGCTTTCGTCCATCACTCATAAAGCTTCTTCTATGAGCCTATAGAAGTTGGCTTGAGCCCTAGCGGACTTGTGCCAGCTGACCAAGTGACAGCTGCGACAAGAGCTAGTACTTGTGCATACAGCACCGTCGCTTCCAAGTTTGTACGAACTACCGGGTTGATAAAATTAGAGATAGGAAGCTCCAGGAGTTGTAGCATTATTGCTACAATACTGGAGCCCACCATCTTTTTGGCGCCGTTGCCGGGGAAGCGGCAGAGTATTGGTGATTGTTGCTATTCTTCTATTTTCTACTACAACCTTCTGCTAAGTAGTTTACTTCATTTCCATTCTGCAAAAGTAGCATAGACATTTCCTGCTTTCATAGATTAGCATTTCCTGCTTTCATAGATTAGCATTTCTTGCTTTCATAGATTAGCATTTCAATTCCGCAATTTCATTTCTGCAAGCGTAGATTAGCATTTCAATTCCGCAATTTCATTTCTGCAAGCGTAGATTAGCATTTCAATTCCGCAAGCGTAGCCTAGCATTTCATTCCTGCAATTTCATTTGAGCAAAATAGATTAGTCCTTTCCTGCTTTCATTTCAATTCCGCATTTTCATTTCAGCAAGATAGTTGGTTGCAGTTCAATCTATTTCAGTTTTGCAAGTAGAAGTAGGAAAAAGAAAAAAACAACCAAAAAGATTTCATTTCATGCTTTGTAGGAGTAGAGATAAGTTAGAAAAATGATTGCACAACCCCCCCACTGCTTCACACAGCCAACGTTCTTCTTCGATGGCTGTGATGAAAGAACCCCTGGGTGGACATCAAGACATATCTGAAGAACCTCTAGGGGAGAAGAAGAAAGAAACACTCCTCTGAAGCAAATGGCTACAAGCAGAAATGATTGGAGCAGTCCCTTGTCCAAAGATGAATTTGAAAATCAGATCGAAGGTTTCAAGAGTGATATGAGGCAGTTTCTTGCCATGCAACTGGATACCTTGCGGATCCAAAAGAAGCAAGAAGAAGCCAAGAGGGTTTTGGCCATTTTTTGTCCTAGGTGCACTAGAAGGCATCCTTGGAACGAATGTCCAATGCACTCTCTAGAAGTGTGTTTCATCTGTGAAGAATACCATCCTACAGATCAGTGCCCTTCCTTGCCCAGAATCAAAGCTACATATCAAAGAGCCAAGAGAGCCACTGAATCACTCTGTTATATGAACCAAAGGAGGCCACATGGACCCATACCCTACCAGCAGGAACTACAAGGGACACCCGAGACCTATTATGACCCTTATCAAGCCACCTTCATGCCTTCTTGGGGTCCCCCTGCTCATCCTTCCTGGTTCACACCTCCTCCTTATTCCTTCACAGATCCATATTATGCCCAACCAGTTGCTCATTCGTTTCACTCTTATGCTCAGCCACAACCTCAGTGGAATGCACCTTATCAGGAGTGGAGGCCCCAGTACAACTCTCATCCCGCTCATTTTCCTCCACCACCTGCTCATCCGCAACCATCGCCTCATCCTCCACCAAGGCAACCCCAAATGCCTACCCAACCACAATGCCATCCATCTCCATCTCAATTTCACATCCCCACTCAACTACCCGTACCACCATCTCCAAACCCACACATTGGAGCAGCTCAACCCAATTGC
This sequence comes from Pinus tabuliformis, assembly GCA_031772625.1. Classification (NCBI taxonomy): domain Eukaryota; kingdom Viridiplantae; phylum Streptophyta; class Pinopsida; order Pinales; family Pinaceae; genus Pinus; species Pinus tabuliformis. Next base: position 560,712,223 of record CM062809.1, on the reverse strand, counting down.
AAAGCTGAGGCACAACATGTGCAAATGACTCCTCTTGAGCTCAGTGATCTTCACCATAGCTCCGGAAAAGCATTGCAAAAAAGAGATCATCTTGAAAGCATTGAAGGATCACATCCAGCAAAAGAAGATTCAAAAGAGGAGATCAAAGAACCATTGATTGCACTTGATGAAGAGAAGAGATCAGAATCATAGACCGAGAGAGTTCCTTCATGGTTACCATCAAATCCTCCATGTACTCAAGAGAAAGATCAACAAAAAGAGGAAGATCAGAAGGTCATGATAGAAGGTGACATGAAGAATGATCCATATCAGCAAAAGAACCAAGGATACCAAAGCTATATTGAGATATGGTTTCAGAAGGTCACTAAGTTGCAGCAGTACTTTCTTCCTCAACTTTGTTTGATCCCTTCAAAGCCAGATCATTTGGTCTCTGAGATCTGGATACTTGTCCAAGCATGCATTTCGAGCCTTCACATCATTTTGTCTCTAATCACGATGTGCACATGGCTCCATTGGAAGTATTTTTATACTTGAGAACGATTTTGTTTTTCAAGTAGGGTAGGGTAGAAAAAAGAAAAAAAAAAGAAAAAAGAAAAAGAAAAAAAAATGAAAATAAGAAGGAAAAAAATAAAAATCTAAGGTGAAAACCTCCTCGGAGGCGCCTTAGATTGGCTCATTGATTGAAAACCTCCATGAGGCGGTCAATGGGTTGAAAAAAAAAGAGAAAAGAGAATAAGATCTTTGGGTGAAAACCTCCCTTGGAGGCGCCCAAGGCAGGCAATTAGGGTGAAAACCTCCATGAGGCGCCCTAGTTGTTTTTCAAAAAAAAAAAGAGAAAAAGAGAAAGAAAAATAAAGCTAATCTCCATTGAATAATTTCATGTTGCAGCAATGACATTGCAGGTTGCAAGAGGGACGTTTCATGACAGGAGGAGCACTCAAATCAAAGACAAAGGAGTTTTTGTGCCTTCTACATGAAGTTTCGTATCTTCTACAGGAAGCTTACAGAAAAGCCAAATTGATCTCCGAGGAGGACCTGAAGGCTTGGAATATGTCCATGAGGCCTACCCACATCCATGTTTCCATTCCTCACCCATTTTCCATCATTTTTTTCATGTCATTATGCTTCTTTCCTCAAAACTGTGTCTTCTGCAGGAAGCTCTGTATTTCTACAGGAAACATCCTGTAGAACCTTTGGACGAGCCAAATCCAATTTCAAAAGTGAATCTAATGGTGGGAATCTGTTGATTAGGCCTACAAGCACTTGTGTGTCCATCCCTTGCCTTCATCCATCACTTTTTCCACCTCCTTGTGCTTCTCATTGTGCTTCTACAGGAACTTCCTGTAGAAATTGTGGGAAACTAGGCATGCATTTCAAAAAATGGTTTCGCAAGCATGGTAGCTTCCTCAAGGGTTCAGAAGCCCTCATGTAATCTTCCAACTCCTCCTCCATCATCTCCATACCTGCATTACAGCCAAAATTCATTTTGTCATACCATGCAACCAAAATGCAAAGGCCTTGAAGCAAAAATCCATAGAGCAGAATTTGTTTTTGCCATAACTTGAAAACCATGCATCCATTTGACAAACCGTTTTATGGGGAATTGTACAAGGTTGATGACAACATGCCTGAGCAGTTTCATGCAATTCCGGTGCACGGCTTGCAATAAATCAGCCTCCATCACCATCAGCCATTTTTGCATTTTCTCCATAACCGTGCATCCGTTTCAAAACCTGTTTCATGGGGAGATGCACGTGGGTGATAGTAGCCTACCCAAGCAGTTTCAGCCGATTCCAATGCACGGTTTCCGAGAAATCGACCTCTGAAATCTTCAGCCATTTTCCATTTTTCTCGAAATCCGTGCATCCATTGATCACGAATTTGATATGGGAGATGCATAATGATGGTAGTAACATGCTCACCAAGTTTCAGATCAAACCGATCTACCGTTTGGGAGAAATGGCAAAAAGAAGTTCTGGTTTTGTGACCAGGCAGCAGCAGCAGCTTGAACGGGCAGAGTTGAACGTGGAAATCATTGCACACAGCTCAGATCCGGCCAGAGGACACCTGCACAAGGAAAAGCAATCAAAAATCATTAGCCAAGCCTCATGCAATCAAAGGATCCAAGCATGCAGCAACAAAATCAGAGCATGCAGCAGCAACACGCTTCACAATCAGCCGTTTAAACTTGCAGGTACGTGACTCAACTTGTTCCTCTGTTTGCATGAATCTAATCTGAGCAATGCATGAATGAATGAGATGAGTGGATTCAGCCAAGAAGGGAGCCACGTTCAATTGCACTTAGCAAGGCAAAAATCATGCATGCATGGATCAGCCATTCACGTGAAGTTCAAAAACAAAACACAGTCAGTTGGGGATATTCTAAACTCTAGTGCAACTAATGGAATTGAATACACGCAGAGAACAAATAGATAACAACAGCAGTTCATGACATTACTGCAGTTCTAAAAAGCCACGCACGCATGTTTTTTGCCACCTCACCACAAGTCACGCAGTAATTCAAGGGACGCTCGGCTGAAACTCTCACCACTCTTTGTTCAACTGTGGTCAAATGAAGCGCATGTCCACCATCCAGATCAGTTAAACAATGGTGCTCTACCGATTTCTGCCTTTTATTCTCGAGATCTCTCCAGTTCCTTAAACAATTCCCGCCTGTCGCACTCTACAGGCGTTTCTACAGGAACACAGTTTCTACAGGAACGCAGTCTACAGGAACACAGTCATCTACAGGAAAGCGGGTGCCTCACGAAAAAGGTGGCCAATTAAAGAGGTAACCCTGAACTCTTAATGCAACTGGTTATTAGAAGTGGCAAGACCATCGTCCACAGTCGGGTTATAAAGATATTGGTGGAATTGTTGTTTGCTGTGCCTTTGCTACCGTTCTACAGGATGTTGGTATAAGTAGTCTGTGTTGAAATTTTTTATGTGCATGCTCTGTCTTCATAGACCAAATCTCTGTTGCATTTGCCACCTTTAATTAAAAAGACCGTGTTCATCATGCCGGGTGGTTTTATAAGACAAGAACCCACTGAGTCCACTAAATTAAGGGAAAACCAGGAGGTGGTAGAACTCTTCACACGGGTTCAATGGATATCTTTTCGTGATAAATTGCAGGGTTACGATGATGAAGTGGCCAAAGAATTCTTGCAGGCTCTGAGACCGAAATCCCAGACACTGGCCACAGTAAACTTCAGAGGCCTTAGCCTCAAGCTCACTCCGCAACATATCAGTCGGATCACAGAACTCCCTATGGGTTTGCCATGGGATAAGGACGAAGAAAAAGAGGGCACACCTACCCTGTCAGCAAGAGAAAAGAGGCTGAAGAGCAAAATGGACAAAACCGAGGTGGTCCACGTCAGCCCAAGCACCTCAACAATACCTGCAACCACAGCAAAAAGCAAAACTCAGGCAGGTAAGCAAGAAAAGGTGGAGACACCTGTGCCTACAGGAAAGCAGAAGCAGGCTTCTACAGGAAGCCCGAAAATCATTAAGAAACAGGCTTCTACAGGAAGCCCGAAATGGCTAAAACAGGGTCTTCTACAGGAAGCCTTAAAAAGGCGAAGCCCAAGGAGAAGAAGGCGGACATCCTAGCTAAGGAGGCAGCAGCCATACTTGCCACCATTAGCACACCTCCAAGACCAAAAAGGAAGGGAAAGAGGCAAACCTTCATGTACTTTAAAGTAAAAAAGGAGCACACAAATAAAAGTGGGCAAACCCAAACTCAAAGGAGAAAATTGCCATTAAGGACACGAAGGCTAAACAAAAGGAGGAGCCTCCTTCAAAGATATCCATCAGCTATGAACAGGGAAGCCCGAAGACATCCACTTAGAGAGAAAGAATGAAAATGTTGGACACAAAGGCCTCTCTACAGGATGCTGAGACAGTTCTACAGGAAGCTGAGAATTCAACAGGAAAAGCAGTAGGCCGTGAGGGAGAAGAGCAGAAAGGAGGAGAAGATGAAGGCTGCCACAGCACAGTTCAAGGAGAAGGCACCCCCAGCCAAGCAAATCAGAGAAAATTGGTTCTACAGGAAGCTGGCGGACTGTTTCTACAGGAAGCCAGCGAACTGTTTCTACAGGAAGTTTGAAAAGAGGGAAGCCAAAGGAGAAATCAGCTGAGATGTTAGCCAAAGAAGCCACCAGGGCCATCAAAGACAAGGAGAGATATTGGTTTCTCAAAGGATGAGCAACACTTTCAGTAGGGGGGTGATGATGAGCCCCAAAAATGTACAATTATTTGGGCTCATTCAACCTCCTAATTTGGCTTAGTCCACCATTCTCATTTGTTTATTGCATGTTTTGATTATTTTTATGTTAATAGAGTGAATTTGGTTAGTCATTATGCCAACAAGTCTAATGGGTGCTTTGTGTAGCCTTTTTGGTCAACTTGGAGACAAAATTGAAGGTCTTAATGAGCACTTGGCAGCCAAATTCGTGGGAGAACAAGCTAGAGGATTTGTAGGAAGGTGTCCCCCTCATTTATGGACCCTTACCTCGAATTCTCCACCATCAGCTCGGAGTTCAAGGGCCACCGAATCAATCAGCTCAAGGGCAGCCAAGCAAGTCAAGTTGGACTGCTGTTAACTACAAGTCTTGGGCAGCCAAGTCCCTAACTTTTAGGAGGACTGTTGGGTCCTCAAAATTGTATAAATAAGAAGGCTTGGGGCCTCATTTGGGTTAGCTAGTTAGTCATTTTGTTTTAGCCATTAGTTAGCTAGTTTGTAGTTCGATTTTTATGCAATAGATTAGCTTTGCTTTCAGCTCATGTTCAAGTTCTCCTTGTGGACAGTTTTGATGTAACTTTTCATTTCTTGATTAATAAAGATGGATCCAGCTTTGCACCAGCTCTAAATATTTCATGGGAGGCTGTAGCTCTTGGGGTTGGGCCCATCTCAAGCGCCCAGTACCTCCCTTGTTTCTCTTTATGTGTGTTTGCTGCGTTCTTGAGAAAAAATCTGCTCTTTAGATTTAATTCATGCTGTGTTACTTAGGTTGCTTTTGATGGTTAAAGTAGTTTCTTATGTTTAAGATAGATTGGTAGGAGTTATTCATGTGTTTATATCTCTTTGATAATGTTTTGTTCACAGGTTGTACGTGATTCTTTTCATGAATAAGGTTGTTGTCCACCGATTTCATTAACTTGTTAGATAGATCACATGATATTTCGATTGCATGCAAGATGTTGTTGGTTTGATCAAGTAACCACTATGCAGGGCATCTTCATCACCTCCTCGTGCATTTGAGCCTCGTTCAGATCAGCTCCTCCATCACCAAGTCTGTCCCCTCATCTCCCATCTTCTCTTTTGCCAAGTAACCTTACCTTCTTCCCCATTGTTGTCTCAACTACCTTCAAGCCAAGTCAGCTTTCCACATCATCTCACCACTCCATCCATCAGTTCCTGGGTCCCTTCAGACCCCCATCCTACCTCCATAACCATCCATGCATCTTCCATCAACCATCCATCCTCAAAAATCCAATTCGTAAACATCCTGTAGAAGAATTACAGAACATCCTGTAGAAATTCCTGAGTTTCCTGTAGGATCCCCTGCAGACATCCTGTAGAAGCCTGCACACGTGGTTGCCGAGCATCCGAACGTAGTAGAATTCTGGGGATTGATGCTAGAGACCCTCTGGGACCTCCCCTAGCCATCCTGACCTTGCCCATGTTCTCCTTCCATTTGAACCGCTCCTGCACAACCAAACCCTAATCAAAAGCATCATCACAATAAATCCAACCACTTAATGACAAAATACAAAAACATGTCTTTTCAAGTGCAAGTAGCTTAGATTCATGTATTTCAACTCACTGCATGTAATAGCATCATTGGTAGAAGTTTCATTCACGTTTTTGCATTGTAAGGGTCAAGCTAGTTAAATTAGGGTTTATTAGGGTTTCTATGCTTTGTTAGCTTTCCATTTCCTTTTTGCAAAGTAGGTTAGCTTCCTTCAAGATAGCTTTCGTCCATCACTCATAAAGCTTCTTCTGTAAGCCTATAGAAGTTAGCTTGAGCCCTAGCGGACTTGTGCCAGCTGACCAAGTGACAGCTGTGACAAGAGCTAGTACTTGTGCATACAGCACCGTCGCTTCCAAGTTTGTACGAACTACCGGGTTGATAAAATTAGAGATAGGAAGCTCCAGGAGTTGTAGCATTATTGCTACAATACTGGAGCCCACCACGGACCCGCCTCCCAAACCTAAATATTAAACTGTTATACAGTATTAAAATGGGAGGGGCGGGTTTTGATCCCCCGACCCCTCGTCAACTAATTCCAATAATAACCAATCCACCAAAACTGATTTCTTGTTAAATCCGACCATCGAACCTTATTTCTACCATTTGTCACAGTGCGCCGAGGGAGGCCACGAGAGGGCATGGATTTCTATGCAAGTGGAACCCTGAGCAATGTAGAGAGGGGGTCGGAACCATGATCTGAGCAATTTCTCTAGGGGGCTAGATTTTCATTTTGTCAGTTTTCGACAAATTTTATATGGTTTCAACATTTCTCGACGCCACGAACTCAACAGTGCTATCCGTTTCTCCATCATAGGTCTGCAGTTTTTGAGCTTCTTCAATTTTGGAGGTATAAGGTCGTCATTTTGCTTTTTGATGTACTTTCATTATTTTGCCATCTAATGAAAACAGGGCCTCCCCACCAATTCGAGCAGCGCCCAGAGACATAGTCCCTTCTTGACGAACTCCGATATCAATCTTGTGTCTTCTATATGTGACTTGCTATTCTTCTCTTCCTCTTCTGTTATGCACTTGTAATTTCATGGTTAAATGCAATCTTAAAATGTAATTCTTTAATGCGTCACAAGGAAAAGATTTTTGGGATCAAGTGGTATCGGAGCTGGTCCTTGTAGAAGTGAATTACATGTTTGTATGCTAACAAGAAACAAGCTCTGAAGAGGCGAAGGGAAACTAATGTTTTTCAATCCTGAAGCAGGGCGTGCACATCGAAGGAGGACCATGGAAGATGAAGAGGCTCGTTATGAAGAGGATCTCGATTTCCCCAAAACCTTCTATACAATGGTAGAAAATGTCGGTCAGTTGCTTTCAAGGCCGGAGAAAGAAGAAGGGAAAAAGGAAGAGGAACAAGGTTCAGTGCATGGAAATGGTGGAGAAGAACCCCCTCCTTCTCCTTCCACGAGTGAAGGCTCTTCTTCCTCTCATCACCATCATCATAGAAATTCAAGGGGTGCATCTAAGAAACCTTTCTTTGAATTAGATGTCAAATTTGATCTGCCCATGTATAACGGTGAAAGTAATGTAGAAAAGATTAATAACTGGATGAGGCAGATTGAGATCTACTGCAGGATTCAATAGATCAAAGAGGACAAGGAAAAGATTCAGTTAGCCTCTCTTCGGCTGAGTGGCACCGCTCTCGTCTGGTGGGAGAGAAAATTGCAAAGCAGTAAGAGTGTGGGTAATCTCCTTTCCTCATGGCCCAACTTCATTTCTGCATTAAAAGAACAATTTCATCCCTTGGGTTATAAGCAACAAGCCTTAATGGATTGGAAATACTTAAGACAAGGCAGAGGTCAGAATGTTGAAAGCTTTACCGAGGAGTTTAGAAAACAAGCACTTAATTTGGGCATTGCATTTGACTCACCTGAAGTAGTAACTAAGTATATTGGATCATTACATAGTTACATTAGACACTCATTATTATTGTTTGAACCTACTACCATTGACTCGGCTAGTGTAAAGGCCATCCATCTAGAAAATAGGGGAACACATGGACGAGATGACCACCCAAAGAGAACCACAATAACCAAGAGAAGGGGAGCAAAGCCCTCTTGTACCCGTTGTGAGAAAGAGGGGCATGGCGAATAAAATTGCTAGAAGCTGCACCCTGAGCTGAGACCTGAAAGGAATAACAGAAAGGGGAAGCAGAATGCTGCCACCACCATGCAGCAAAACCAAGATTCCGAGTCAGAGGAAGATGAGAAGGTCACAACTGCGGGGTTTTCACGAGGTAGGCCCATTGACTTGGGGTCCGATTTCAGCAATGAAATGATGTTTGCAGCCCTTGGGATCATGAAAGAAGGACCCATAGATTTGGGGTCTGATTCCGGCAATGAGTCAAGGATTTCAACAAACATAATGAAAAGGGAACTTCCCGCAGCAGGACTTTAAGAACTTGAGAAGATCAACCATCGCATCCAAGCAGAGAATGCTAATCTAAGGAGGCTTCTACCGGAGGCAAGGGAAGAAAAACAAAGATTACTACACCAGTTGCAAGCCAAGGATGAGGCCTTGGAAAAGCTGCAGCATTGTTATCCGAAGGTAAAAAATGACTCTCTGTTTTCATATGATTTTCATGATGGTGAATTCACTGCTTTTGAAAAACATACTACAAGGATTGGATCCAAACTATTGAAGGTATCAGGGAAAAGGCCTCGGCATCAAAGGCCAAGGCATTGTAAACCCCATCGAAGTCAAGGAAATTCTGCATCGTGCAGGACTCGGATACACCAAAAAGGAAATGGGAGAAAGCTCCAATACAACTAGTAACTAGCCAACGACAGATGATGAAAATACTTCCTCACATTCCAGTGATAGTGAGGGATCCATGAACACTTATCGGAGGAAAACCAGGGGAAAGCACCCCAAGGCAGCCCCGAAAGTTTGGAGGAAAAAGAATCGTTGTAGTCCTTGCAACAAAGAGGGACACCAACAAACCACGTGTCCAATGCTCCATGCTCCGGAAACATCGTCAGAGGAGCCGAAAGGTGAACATGTTCAACAAATGAATCCACCCCATTCATGGTGGTCTACTTTATTAAGTTGGTTTTTTTAAGGTAGTAGCTTGTTATGGCCACCATTGTAAATCATACGTTGCAAGTAAATGTAAAAGTGATGGTGTGTTCCCTATCACTTCAAAATGCAATGATGATGTTTTGGCCTTTCTTTATTAGTAGTTGAGGTATTGATTACTTTTTATGTAATCCTTGGCCAAGGAGTGTGTGCTATAAACTCTTGGCAAGGAAGGGTTGTTAAGTCATGTGTGGTGTGCATGATTACAAAGAATGTACTAGTTTCGTGTGCAAGTGATTGAAAGTGTGGATTGAAAAGGACACAAACAGTGTGCTAAGTGTAAATGCTTTTGGGGTCCAAAAGCTCCTCAGTGGGGAGGATTGATCTAGGTGGCTCCAGACACATGTAGAAGTCCAAGAGGGCTTAGGAAGGGTCAAAAATAAAAGTTCTTGGATTGTGCTCGAACTAGGTTCATGTTGAAGATCTTGTCGTCGTGATCACGGTGGTGTGAACGGTTTGTCAAACCGAGTCCGTATAAAAAAGTTAGGAGAAGTCAAAGTTCAGGGTTGACTTGGGTGACTGGGCAGGCTTAAGGAGGCAATAATCTGGACAAAATATGGCCACCGGATTCGAGCCAATTTGGGCCAAATTTCGGGCAAATTTGTGGTCTATTTAATTTGTCTCCTTCGGCCAATTTTCCGATTTTTCAAAAATAGCTCGGGTTTTATTATAAAACAAAAAAATATAATTTTGGGGGTGGCAAGCCACCAACCCCGCCACCCCCCCAATATCCAAAGTATATAAAAAAATATAATTTATGGGCCAACAGGCCATGACCCCCGCCAACCCTCCCTCAACTACCGTAACCAAAGTTTTTAATTAGGGGTGGGCGGCCATAACACTGCCACCCGTGGAGCCCACACACACAACGAGCCTTCAAAAATAGTGAGGGTGCAGGCTATCAACCCCGTCGCCCCTCCACCTTACTCACATCAACACGATGCCAGTGGAGTATGGGGGAGCGGGCCACCAGGACTAGCAGACCCGCCTCCCAAACATAAGTATTAAACTGATATACGGTATTAAAATGGGAGGGGCAGGTTTTTATCCCCCGACCCCTCCTCAACTAATTCCAATAATAACCAATGCACCGAAACCCATTTCTTGTTAAATCCGCCCATCGAACCTTATTTCTACCATTTTTCACAGTGCGCCAGGGGAGGCTAGGAGTAGGCACAGATTTCTATGCAGGCGGAACCCTAAGCAATGCAGAGAGGGGGGCGGAACCATGACTGAGCAATTTCTCCAGGGGGCTAGATTTTCATTTTGTCAGTTTTTGACAATTTTTATATGGTTTCAGCCTTTCTCGATGCCATGAACTCAATGGTGCTATCTGTTTCTCCATTAGAGGTTTGCAATTTTTGGGCTTCTTCAATTTTGGAGGTATAAGGTTGTCATTTTGATTTTTGATGTACTTTCATTATTTTTCCATCTAATGAAAACAAGGCCTCCCCACTAATTCGAGCAGGGCTCGGAGACGTAGTCCCTCCTAGATGAACTCTGATATCAATCCTGTGTCTTCTATGCATGACTTTCTATTCTTCTCTTCCTCTTCTTTTATGCACTTGTAATTTCATGGTTAAATGAAATCTTAATATGTAATTCTTTAATGCATCACAAGGAAAAGATTTTTTGGATCACTAATGTTGGTCATTAAAAAGTTGTAGTCCTTGGATAGGTATTTCTAATGAGGTATTATGCACGTCAAATGGAGATCGTATGCCAAAGTTGTGACCCCAAGAAGTTCATGTACCAATTTACCCAAACGGGGGCCATAGTTTGGCGCTTCATCTCCAATGGTTAGGTTTTTGGATGTTTAGGGTTTTCCATTGTTTCTCAATAATAAATAGCCCTTTGAACCTCATTTTAACACAATTCAGAGGCATGTAGCCACCACATCTCTTCTCAGAGATAAGCTACCATCGCCCGAGCTAATCTTATTTCCATTCTGTTTGTAAGCATATTTTAGTATTTGATATTAATGAAATGAAGTATTATTTCTACTGCATGTTTGTATTTATGGTTATATCTGTAATTTTTTGTTTCCCTGTTTAAATCCAGATCAATTGTATCAGAGTGGTTTGCTCTTTCTATGTTTTTCTTTGCATGTCCCTAATGAGGTTGGGATATAAAGAGTTAGGGCTTGATCTAGTTGAACCTTTGCAATATCAACCTCGCAAACCCCGATGACCGCCCATGGGGGAAGAAAATAAAGACGAGGGGGCAAGAGATCCTATCAAAATATTTCTTGAGGAGGCCCTCGAGAAACAAAGGAATGCGATGATGGATAACTTTGCCCAGATCCTTCAACGGTTACCCACCGACGATGCATCCACATCCAGCAACCACTCTAGAGGCTCCACTCCTTTTAAGGTACAAGTAAACTTTGACATTCCCATATTTGAGGGCCAAATAGATGTAGACACTATAGATAAATGGTTAAATCTTCTAGAAGGATATTTTTCTGTTCATGATTTTTCCAGCTGAGAAAAGATTGTTTTTTCTCTTCTCAAAACTGCCCCCCACGTCAAGGACTGGTGGGAAACCTACTGTGAGTAGAAGGATGAAAGTACGACCTCACTATTTTCAGCCGCACCCACTTGGAATTCATTCCGGGATGCCATCAAGGAGTAGTACTACCCTATCGGGAGCTATGAGGATAAATACATAAAGTGGACAATGCTGCGGCAAGGAAGGGACCAAGATGTGCCAGAATTTACCAATGTTTTTCATACCCTTTGCATGAAGTTGGGTATCAAGGATTCTGAGAAACATTTGGTACTCAAGTACCGCAGCTACCTACACAGGTACATCTAGGATGAGATGGAGTTCCTGGACATCTCCTCGCTCGACATGACATACTGATATGTTGTCAAGATCGAGCATAAGTTTAAACAAAAGTAGCGAGACTTTGTATCTGCGAATCTGAAACAAGGGAAAGGTGCCCCCAAACCACTGAACAAAGGAAAAAGCCAACGCAGGGTGGCCCAAGACAACCTGCCAAAGATGCAATCAAAGAACAACATCGTGAAGTCGCAGAAGGACATGGGAAAGTGGTGTGAGTTCCATAAGAGCTCCACTCACAACAGAAGTGAGTGTCAGGCCAAGCAGTCACTGGTAGCCGAGCTGAAGGCTTCGGAATTAGATGCATGTTCCGACTCTGAGTCAAAACATGACAAGGGGAATGAGAAAGGGAAAAATATTATCGATGTTGAGCCCAATGCCATCGTTGCCACCATGAAGATCCAGAAGGAGGAACCCGAAGATCCATAGGAGGAGGAGCACCTCTTCCACTCCCAGATGTGGGTAAAGGGTTCCCCACTACAATTCATTATCGACAGCATGAGACAAAAGAACCTCATTTCGGCAAAGGTCATGAAGCGGCTGGGCTTACTGACCACAACATAGCCACAACTGTACACCATTGGGTGGCTTCACCAAGGATGGGATCTTCACGTGAGCCAGCAAGTTTGCCTTCCATACACCATCAAGCCCTTCAAGGATGAGGTATTATGTGACGTTTCTCCCCTTGATGTTTGTGATGTATTGTTAGGACAACCATACTTGTGGAAGTGACATGTTGTGTATGAGTCAAGGCCTCGCGTTGTTATTGTTACTTTGGTAAATAATTTGTACAGAATACCGAAGGTAGCACCACCTACCACCATCTCTTTGGTTATTGCAAAACAATGCAGTAAACTCATTTCCAAAACTGGGAATTTTTTTTTCTTGATGATATGCCCTCAGGGATTGAAGAAGATGGTGGCCACAACCTCCAGACAGGGCCCCTCCACATGACAACAACAGATGGACAAGGTCATGGAGGAGTACAAGGACATCTTCACCTCCCCTACACAGGTGCCTCTATACTATCAGGTCATGCACTCCATCGATTTGACCCGAGGTGTGTCGTTTCCCAATGGACCAATCTATCGGTGCTTGGTTCTGGAGAATAATAAAATCAAGAGGCATATTCAGGAGCTACTGCAGAAAGGTCATGTCTGACCAAGTTCATCGCCTTGTGGGAGCCCGTTCGTGTTGGTATAGAAGAAGGATGGGACTTGGAGACTCTGTATTGACTATCAGGTGCTGAACAAGATCACTATCCAGAATAGGTACCCGATCACATGGATTGGTGACCTTTTGAACCAACTCAAGGGGGAAACATATTTTAGCAAGATCAACTTGAAGTCCAGATATCACCAGGTACCAATCGAACCCTCCAATGTGTGGAAGACTACCTTCAAAGCCAAGAAGGACCTTTTTGAATGGTTGGTTATCACTTTCGGGTTGACGAATGCTCCTACAACCTTCATGAGGGTGATGGATGACATCTTGCGACCATTCACCAACTCATTTGTAGTGGTATACTTGGATGGCATCTTGATCTTCAGCCAGAGTTGGGAAGAGCACCTCCACCACATCGGACACGTTCTCCAAACACTACAGCAACATAAGATGTGTTCTAATTTGGAGAAATTCACTTTTCGCATGACCCAGGTTCAGTATCTGGGATACATTATTGATGAATGGGGGGTGCATGTGGATCCATCCAAGATTTAAGTCATTCGGGATTGGCTAGCACCAACCACTCTGATAGAGCTCCACACCTTTTTGGGTCTTGCTAATTTCTACTGTAGGTTCGTGTTGGGATTCTCTCATATTACTTGGCTCTTGAGTCAAGTCACCAAGGGAGGAGTGAAAGAAAAATTATTTTGGTTTGAATCTCAACAGAAGGCATTCATGGAGTTGAAACATCGCCTCTACTCTGCACCAATGCTCACATTACCAAACTTGCAATAACCATTTGAGATCAAGACAGATGCTTATGACTATGCTATTGGGGCAATACTTACTCAACAGGGGCATCCAGTGGCATATCACAGTGAGACACTTTCAGACACAGTCCACAAGTATCCCACTTATGACAAAGAGATGTATTACATTTTGCAGGCCTGCCAACAATGGAATTATTACATTTTGGGGAAGGAAACAGTCATCCACACATACCATCGACGAAGTATTACATTTTGGGGAAGGAAATGGTCATCCACACATACCACTGACCCCTATAGTTCATACAGACACAAGGGAAGTTGCAGAATGATCACCATCAGAAGTGGTCAACATACATGCAACAGTTCCATTTGAATATCAAGTATAAGAAGGGCAACACCAATAATGTTGCAGATTGTCTCAGCTGACCACCGATCATGGCGTTAACCACCATGCTCAACTCTTGTGGGCACGAGACTTTTGATTGGCCACTTCTCTACAAAACTGACCTAGAATTTGCCCACACATACCATACGCTCTTGGAGGGTCAGCAAGTTCTAGATTTTCACCTCCAAGACACCCTGTTACACCACCTAGGACACCTTTGTGTTCCTTCAAGTGAGCGTGCCAAGATGATTTGGGAAGCGCATTGCAGTTGGGCCGCTAGGAATTTCGGGGTCGAGAAAATGGTGATAGTAATGTAGAAGTATTTCTATTGGTCAAATCTTCGATAGGATGTCAGGAAGTACATTAGATCCTACACTACCTGTGCCATTGCTAAACCGACCATCAAGAAGAAAGGCCTCTATATTCCGCTACCTACCCCGAGTCAACCTTGGGAATCCATCTCCATGTATTACATGTTGGGCCGTCCTTCTAATAATCATGGAAATGACTGTGTTTTTGTGGTTGTCGATAGATTCTCGAAGATGGCCATTATGGCGCCCTGTAAGAAGCATATCACAGCAGAAGCCACTGCTAAACTCTTCTTTGAATGAGTGTGGGTACACTTTGGGATCCCACAGTCTATAATCTCAGATCAGGACAGCAGGTTCCTCAGTACATTTTGGTCTAGACTCTGATGGATTCTGGACATCAAGCTCACTAAGTCCACAAACTTCCATCCCCGAACTGATGGCCAGACAGAGGTCGTCAATAGGATGATCGTACACATTTTGCGCATGTACAACTCAAAGCATCCATGCACATGGGATGAGAGCCTCCCCTATGTCTAGCATAGCTATAACCGGGCTCTCCACAACTTGACTGGCCCCCAACCATTTTAGGTGGGCTTGAGATTCGAGCCACTATGTCCCATTGATATGGCCATACCATTTGCAGCTACTCAGGTAGATTTGGCTCATGTCCAATACGAAGTCGATAAGGAAAACAACTTCATTTAACACATCCAACATATCCGCCAGCAAGTCCATGACATTCTAGAGAAATCAAATGCCAAGTATAAGCAGCGACATGATCAACATCAGGTGCCACACAATTTTCAGGTGGGCAACAAAATCTGGTTGCATTTGCAGAAGGAATGCCTTATCGGAGCCTATTGGAAACTTCGACTACTCCGATATCATCCTTATACCATTACCAAGGTTGTGGGAGACAATGCATTTGAGCTCGACATTTCCCCATTCCTTGGTCTGCATCCAGTGTTCAATGTGGACCACCTTTGACCATACTTCCCACCATTGTTGGACACATCATACATTGCAGAACAAATCACACCTATAGAGTTAAATCCAGATTGTATGGAATAAGCCACAACTAATCGAATCATGGACACACAGATCAAGAACACCTGAAAACAAAGGATCCAACTATATCCAGTCATCAAAACATGCCAACTCCTTCATTGGCCAAGTGGTTCACGAGGGACCAAGTTCAGCAGAAGTTTCCTCATCTCATGGAGGAAATCAACACAATGCAGACCATTGCTTCCTAAGGGGGGAGGAATGATCTAGGTCAATATTGGTAGCCACCCGCCTATTCCACTTGGACCCCCAGCATTGTTTCTTTCATTTTCCTTATTTGTAGCACAATTTACTATTTTTGGCAATTTTTCGGGTCTTGAACTTCCGGATCCATTTTAAGGCCCTAAACGACGTTTTTTGGGAAAATCAGGACCAACATGGGCTTTCTAACGAGGTATTGTGCGCGTCAAACGAGATTGTATGGCAAAGTTGCGACCCTGGGAAGTTGATGTACCAATTTAACCAAACGGGGCCCATAGTTTGGCGCTTCATCTCCTAGGGTTAGGTTTTTGGATGTTTAGGATTTTCCATTGTTTCTCAATAATAAATAGTCCTTTGAGCGTCATTGTAACACAGTTCAGAGGCATGTAGCCACCACATCTCTTCTCAAAGATAAGCTACCATCGCCCAAGCTAGTCTTAGTTCCATTTTGATTGTAAGCATATTTCAATATTTGATATTAATGAAATGAAGTATTATTTCTACTGCATCTTTGTATTTATGGTTATATTTGTAATTTGTTGTGTTCTTGTTTAAATCTGGATTAGTATGATTCACACTGTGGTATACACTGCAAAGACTAGACATGGGAGAAACATTCTCTGACCCTATGAATATAGGGGAGAAACATCTCTAACCCTATGCGTAACAGATAGGGGTCATACCCTATTGTCTAGAGTTCCCTCAGCTCCAGGAGCCCTCTATCTCAATTCCTCACCCTGGGAACTCAAACAAGGATGAAGAGTTGGCTCAGTGTCCTCAATCAGCGCTGCTCTCATCATACTCATATAGTATCTACTTGTCTCAATAGCAATAGTTTCTTGTTCTTACAGGACAATAAATCAAATATCATGATAGATCATAAATAATCATATAAA
Organism: Pinus tabuliformis; assembly: GCA_031772625.1. Classification (NCBI taxonomy): domain Eukaryota; kingdom Viridiplantae; phylum Streptophyta; class Pinopsida; order Pinales; family Pinaceae; genus Pinus; species Pinus tabuliformis. The sequence continues at coordinate 560,695,744 of CM062809.1, read as the reverse complement.
TCACAAAACGATACCATAATCATCCTCCCTTTCAAGGAGGTTTCAATCACAAGCCTAAGCTTGTCTCGAATAGCTGCACTGACTCAATATATGGAAGTATCTCAATCCCAACTATATATATGGGATTCTCTGTCATCACAATGTATCAATGTCATATTTAGACCCTATTTAGACAGTTCTTCAAGGAGATTCTACATCCTGCCTCGCAACTAGACATGCTAGCAACATCGTACTTAATCTCGATTGAGTATAAATCTATGGACCTGTTATCAATAATATCATGGAAAATCTCATAATAAGGAAGCACTCATATGTGCTCATCAACAATAATCTCTATTAACAACAATACATCCATGTAATCACATATCATAGGAGAAATATTTCAGCCTAAAAAGTAGAACTTCTCATGCAAACATTTCAAAGGATGTTCGATGGCAACTCTAAGTGAATGAAGTAGCTTAATCATGAATTTATTCAAGTTCTATACACACACACACACACACACACACACACACACACACACACACATATATATGGATGGATGTTCAAAGACGAAACATCAATGCTTCAATCAGCTGTTGGATGCTATGTCAAGTTCAACAACATCTTGAACTTCAAATCGAAGTGTCCAAGGATTTTCATTTCCATTATTCAAAACCATTTTTTCAACAAATTTTCAATATATAATTTCTTTCCTAAATTCTAGAAATCGATTCATCGTGCCATGATACACCATTTCGATCTTTAGAAGCCATCTCCCTCTTACTTAGATCATAAGAATCTCATATCCTATCAAGAGTAGACCATCGATATATAAAACCAAAACCATAATCAAAATCAAAGCCATACCTTGGAACTCATCATCTTGACTTCGTCAACTAACTATCAAATATGGACATCTCTTGATCCTGGAGCTTGCTTCATGCAATTCTCTATGCAAGCATAATGCCTTACTAAGCCAACATAATCAGCCTCACATAAATCAATGCTGTATCAAAACAGTTAGCTCATCAGAGTTCAAAAGATAGATCAAAACTATTATCAAAGTCACTAATATCAATTCTTTCAACCAGGTGATAGGTAGAACACATATCAAGTCTTAAGTTCATCTATGACAACAAGTTCTCATGAACCATGCAATATCAATCCAAAACTTCATCATGCCATTCTCATAATCATAATACAAGTTATTTATGTGACTAGATGCAAATGTATACACCAAGGATAAGTCATGTAGTTTCCATATTCATACTAAATCAAAACTATCAATACTTCAATAATTGGGCTAGGAACAAGGAGTCCAATACAAAACCATTTTAATTCATGCAAGTTCCATATTCATACTAAATCACAACTATCAATACTTCAACAATTGTGCTAGGAACAAGGATTCCAATACAAAACCACTTTTCCGAATACCCACATAAGTCATTGAAGGTCATTATTCCCACATAGCATTGACATTTGGGAAAATCAATAATCGTGATCAAAATCAAATCATTAGTCATCAGGTCAAATCCAAATTTGTTATTGTAGAGATATCTATAGTCCAAAGCATAGCCCAATCATCAATTCAAAGTTCTAAGTCATTTTCAAGCATCATGTCAAAGATCCAAACATAGCTCATCTATATCAATTAGACAAATCATTCCAAACTCTTGTAGCACAAGCCTCAAACACAATGGCATATCTATATGTATGTCTCGGTCACCTGCAAACACAAGTTCAGGCTTCATGTTCATATTATGGAAAATATTCAAGATTTTATTACTTGAATATATTATAGTTATCTACAACACATCTGTAGTATTGACATCTTCCATGTGAATATTTTATTTCATGCACAGTACTTCATTTTCAGTGATAAGCAATTTAGCCCAACAACTTCAAAATTTAATTTACAATGGTAGAATATGTCAGAGACACCTTGATTCAGAGTTCAAATAGCTTCAAAAAACTTCAGATGATGATCAACTAAATTCAAACCCCTAGACGCTACCTGAAGGTTAGAATGGGAGCGGCTTTATCTTCCTAGACGCTACCAGAAGGTTAGCATGGGAGCGTCTTTATCTTCCTAGATGCTACCTAGGCCTTAGAATTCATGCATCCAGGGACAAAATCTCTCGGTTTTATGTCTGCGTCTAGAACAAAAACCCTAATTTTTGTACAAGTTTCATATTTGAGACTTTATTGCAGTTCAATAATGTTAGATGCACATAAATCATCCTTCAACAATACAAAATGAAAATAGTGATGTGAGTAAGAATCTTGAGAAGAGATTATCCCTCTGACAGGGAATCTACTTCATTCATCTTCATTCATGTCATCAACCTATCTCTAGTAGAGTCATGTAACAGTTGATCTGTTAGATCATGGTTATCAACATCATGTCATCAATCTTTTTTCAAGAGTTATACTTGAAAGATTAGGGCAACGGACAGATGTGACATCATATCATGAACATAGTAACATTTTTTTATCAAGTCACTCCATCAAGTTAGGGCATTCAGTTTAACGATATGCCATCAAGACATGACCACAGGTAATAAGAGATCTAGAATATCAATCTCATAGTTATACCTTTAACATAAACGTTACCATTCTTTTCATGATCAATAGGATCAAGTTAGGTCATTCAATAAAGCTTTACCAAAACAACAAGAGTGACAACATCTCTTTCCATTAGCTTTCAACATGCTTATCACAAGAATTATCAATAGTATAATGTATAAGAATTAATGAGTTAACCTTCTATGTGAAATCCATCATCAAGTATCAAGAGTATGATCTACTAGAGTCAAGGTGCTAGCCTTCTTTATAGGATCGAGATATCCTACAGATAGATGTTAACCAAACATCAAGTATATCAATGTATTAACATTAAATAGCCTCATATAATTAAAGGAGATAAAAAGATTTCAACACCAGGTGCATCATTTCATAATGGGAAACATAGATCCAAGTCACTTTCATATGCATGTATAAGCCATTAAAGAGACATTTTCATGATACCCTAAGGCTTTCCTATCCATCAATGTTACTGCTGAAATACAACATACCATGCATACGTTGTGGTATTCAAATAATTGTGCACATTTTCATTAGACATAGGAAACTTGAAGTACTATGTCATCTTTTCATATAGTGCCTCTTTACCTTTTCCAATTGTAGCCATCCTTCCTTCATTTCGAATTATCCTTAAGAAGGATTCACTGATAACATCTCATCAAGAAGGTTAGAAGCATCCATATACTCAAATACATATGAAAAAAGTACAAATAATAAACATAATAATGACATCCATAAGTCTAAACAAAAGTAAGAAGCATCATAAGTCAAGAAATACTTATCTTCAATGAGAAGTGATCCTCTCGCTCTAGAAATAGCCTTCACCATCCATTGTGTTATGAAACCAGCTCAAGAAAAGATAGAAAAGAAAGATCAACGCCTTAGAATTCAGCCTCTTCGAGGGGGCAACCTCCTTTACATTACATAAATGAACAATTCTTGGATGATACAAATGAAAATACCTCCTTTCTATATATAGGAGTCTAAGTGGTCCCAATACAATCAAAGCCTACATAACAATAATATTGTAGGGCACAAAAATAACAATAGTGGGCTTCTATGTGGCACAATAGTAACAATATGGGCACTACATGGGTACATCAATATAAATAAGGGGTATAACTACAATAGTAATGGGGTAATCACTAGTATTATAGGGACCCAACATGCCCCTCTCCTTCAAAAAAGTGTTGTTCTCAACGCTTGAGTAGTTCAGGATACTTCTGCATAAAATTCTCGTCCTCCCATGTGGAATCTTCAGCGGATAAGTTCTTCCACTTGATAAGGTACTCTGAAATTGATCGATTTCGTAGCTGTCGAGTTCTTGTTTCTATAACTGCTTCCGGTTCCAATATAATTTTTCCTTCTTCGTCAAGTTCTGGCAATATTGTTTGAACTGGGAGCTTGTCTCCTGTAACCTTCTTTAAGCATGAAACATGGAAAACTGGGTGCAATCGAGAAGCTGCAGGAAGCTCCAATTTGTATGCCATAGTACCAATCTTTTGCAACACCTTGTACGGACCATAATACTTTGGTGATAATTTATTATCCTTCTTAGCTTGCTTGAGGGACATTTGCTTATATGGTTGTAGCCGTAGGAATACCCAATCACCTACATCAAAACTTCTTTCACTGCGATGTTGATCTGCCTGTTGTTTCATTCTATTATGTGCCAACACAAGGTTATCCTTTAAGAGTTGGAGGACTTGTTGTTGATGTTCGATGTGATGTTCCACTGCCTGAACCTTAGAATTTTCTCTTAAATATGATGTGATGGATGGTGGTTGATACCCATAAAGTGCCATAAATGGGGTCATTTTTGTTGTTGTATGAAGGAAGTGTTATACCACCATTCAGCCAGAGGCAACCATTTGACCCATTGTGTCTGTTTATCAGATACAAAGCAACGAAGATATCCTTCCAAACATTTGTTTACTATCTCAGTTTGCCCATTAGATTGAGGATGATAAGATGAGCTATGAGCTAACTGAGTACCAAGACAAGAAAATAATTTTGTCCAAAAATTTCCAGTGAAAATGGGATCTCTGTCACTTACAATAATCTTTGGGTTTCCATGTAGCTTTTGAATTGTTTCCATAAATGCAGTAGAAACTGTACTGGCTTTAAATGGATGTGATAATGCACAAAAGTGTGCATACTTGGTAAGTCTGTCAACTACCACCATGATGACACTCTTTCCCTCAGACTTGGGTAAACCTGTGATAAAATCCATTGATACCTCCTCCCAACGTTGGCTTGGAATGGGTAAAGGTTGTAATAGACCCGGTGTCTTAATTGTTTCAACTTTATTTTGCTGGCAAACCAAACATTCTGCCACAAACTTATGAATATCTGATTTAAGGCCATCCCAAAAAAATTCCTTCTTAACCCTGTGGTAAGTTTTTAAAAATCCTGAGTGCCCTCCTAAGGGAGAAGTGTGCAATTCCATAAGAATCTTTTGTTTTAGTTGGGAATTCTTACAGAGGTATAAGCGATCTTTGTACCATAACGAATCATTTTTCCAGCTAAATGTATCAGACGTACTGGAATCTTGTTGTAGCTTTCGAATAAGTGCCCACACTTCTTCGTCATTCTTCCATTCCTCCCTTGCTTCATTTATCCAATTTGGTTGGATGATAGAAATAGCGCACAACAATGCTTCCACATCCTCATCCTTCCTTGAGAGTGCATCTGCCACCACATTTTGCTTCCCTTTTTGTAGATGATTTCAAAGTCATAACCCAACATCTTTGTGACCCACTTTTGTTGCTCTTCAGAGGATAATCTTTGTTCTAAAAAGTATTTAAGGCTATCATGATCTGTTTTTACCTTGAAGTGTCTTCCCATTAGGTAGGGTCGCCATTTCTTAAGTGCATGGAGTATTGCCAACATTTCCTTCTCATAAATAGCTTTGCTTAGAAACTTTCCCTTGATTGGACGACTTTCAAAAGCAATGGGTCTTTCATCTTGCATTAGAACAACACCAATTCCATTTCCTGAAGCATCACATTCCACAATAAAGGTTTTTGTGAAGTCCGGTGTAGCTAAGACCGGTGCTTGGCACATTGCCTCTTTAAGATGTTCAAAGGCCTTTGTTGCTTCCGAAGTCCATGAAAATGCATCTTTCTTCAATAATGTTGTTAGAGGTGCTGCTATTCTCCCATAATTCTTAACAAACTTGCGATAATACCCTGTCAACCCAAGAAATCCGCGCAAATGCTTTATGGATGTGGGGATTTTCCATTCCTTAATGGCTTTAATTTTGGTAGGGTCTACCTTAACTCCTTCATGAGATACAATATGACCCAAATATTCCACCTCCTGGACTCCAAAGAAACATTTGGATCTTTTGGCATATAATTGTTTCTCTTCCAATAGTTGTAGCACCCTGTCAACATGTTCAACATGATCCTTCCAAGACTTGCTGTAGATAAGTATATCATCAAAAAATACTAACACAAATTTTCTAAGGAATGGTTTGAAAATTGAATTCATCAAACCTTGAAATGTTGAAGGTGCATTGGTAAGGCCAAAAGGCATGACCAAAAATTCATAATGACCCTCATGAGTTCTAAATGCCGTTTTCGGAATGTCTTCAATCTTCATTCTGATTTGATGATATCCTGAATGAAGATCCAACTTGGTGAAGTAAATTGATCCATGCAATTCATCCAGTAATTCATCAATGACAGGAATGGGGAACTTATCTTTAATAGTGAGCTTGTTGAGCTCCCTATAATCCGGACACATGCGCCATGATCCATCCTTCTTGTGCACCAATACTACTGGAGCAGAGAAAGAACTTTGACTCGGTTGAATTATACCAGCCTCTAGCATTTCTGCAACCATACGTTCAATTTCACTTTTTTGGACATAGGGATATCTGTACGGCCTGATGTTTGGAGGAACACTTCCTGGAATCAGATGAATAGCATGATCATGATCACGCATAGGTGGGAGACCTTTGGGAGTCTCAAATACCTTGGAATGATTGTCCAGGACTTTTTGGAGATCTGGAGAAATAGATGATTCTAATGTGGAAACATCTAGCGAACATAATTGTGCAATTACACCCCTTTGCTCCTTTTTTAGAAGCTTTGTCATACCATTAGAGCTGATTATCTTTCCTGGTTTCCCTGCAATACCCCTTAATTCAACTTCCTTTCCTTCCACAGAAAATTTCATGAAAAGTTCTTGAAAATTAAAAGCTATTGTACCCAAGGATTGTAGCCATTGGACTCCTAGTACAACATCAGCACCTCCCATTGGAATGGAAAGCATTGGGCTAGTCAATACATATTCTCCCATGGATAGCTTGATATTATGGCACTTTCCAGAGCAATTTATTGTTCCTCCATTTGCAATCATCACTTGACACTCTGGTGCTGGATATAGGAAGCAATTCAATTCTTTTGCTACCCTACAATGAATAAAATTGTGGGTGCTTCCTGAATCAATCAACACTATTACCTTTTTCTTCTTGATTTGTCCTTCTATCTTGATGGTTTGAGGAGTGGTAATTCCCGCCAATGCATTACAAGATATGGTCGGATTTATTTGTTCTTCATATAGGCTTTGTTCCTGGAATATATCCTCTTCTTTTGACCTTTCTTGCTCCTTTTCTTCTTCCTCTTCACAATCTATGTAGAATAATTTCTTCTCAGCACACTTATGACCTTTTGTGTATTTGCTATCACAATTGTAACAAAGCCCTTTTGCTCTTTTTTCTTCCAATTGTTGTGGTGTCAACCTTGTAGGTTGTGGAAGACTATGGGCAACAACACTTCCATCTTTATAGTTGTGAATGGTATGCTTCCTAGTTGCCATAATTTTGCTTTCCATTTTTCTTGCTAACCTGAATGCCTTCTCTAATGAATCAGGTTCCCAAAGGCGCACATCATGTTGGATATTATCCTTTAAAGACCCTATGAACACATCAATCCTATGCTCCTCTGGAATATCTTTTACCCTTATGTTCAATTTTTGGAACTCCTCAATGTGCTCCATTATTGAACCCTTTTGTTTGAGACTTATCAATTGGCTAAAAAAAGTGTTGCTTTTTGTATCCTCATAATGTGCTATCAATTCTTTCGTAAAAATTGCCCAAGTGATAAATTGTTTACGAGAACAAAGCCATTGATACCATACAAACTGATTTGGTTCCAAATATAAAGTTGCCATACGTACCTTTTGTGTGTTTTGCACATTATTGAGATCGAAGAATTGCTCTATCTGTAATATCCATGTGGCGGGATCCTTGCCATCAAACTTCCTCATATCGATTTTTGGAACATGGTGAGTCTTCGATCCAACATTAGCGTCTATGGAATCATGATTAACATTTCTTTTGTTCTCATCATGAGTTTCCTTTACTACCTTTTCACCATTAGTGACACTTTCTTGTAGCAACTTCTTCAATTCTTCCATATCTGTCTTCAAATCTATCTTCAAATCTGCCATGTCTCTCTTCAAATCTGTCTTCAAATCTATCTTCAAATCTGCCATGTCTCTCTTCAAATCTGTCTTTGAATCATCCATCTTAGCTTCCATGCCCTTTATCTTAGATTCCACGCCACTTATCTTAGCTTCTGTTAGCTTTTGTGAGCGTGACATTTGTTGCACTTGTTCTTGTAATTTTGATATATCACGTAGCATTTCTTCTTCTTCTTCATGAGTCATGCTAGAGCTTTCAGGTTCCTTACTAGGTGTTTGCATTTTCTTTCCTCGGGGCATCAGTTACCGATAATAATTCTTTACTATGCCCTTTGAATTCCGTTAAACCAAGCTTACACAAAAATTAAAAAAAAAAACTACACACCTTTTTTTCACTTTATAGAAGCCTGATATTGAATCTGATGTGTCTCTGTAATTTCGAATCATCCAGTTCTGAAATTGCTACCTGCAGTAGCCTTCTGCGTCCTCTTTCCAATGCCACAAGTCTGAGCCAAATTGGATTCTCCAAGGAAGAGTTATGTGAAATCTCCCATCGTGACTTGCTTTTAGACTGGTTCAGTAGAGCGAACTTGTACGACGTGCCACAAGCCACTGTTTCAACCTTTGAATCTAAAACACACATACAAGAAACTACAGTCAGTCCTCTTTTTGTACCTTTTTACGAAATTTCAATCCGATCCTCAGAGAGAGAGTTATGACGATTTTCCCTAGGTCACCTGTTTTGAATGTAATTCAGGAGTCTACAAAAAGGCCAATTTCCTTAGATCATATCTCCGAAAATATCACGCAAAAATCTCTGAAATTCGGACCCAAGGTTCAGCGTCAATTCTTCTCAAATGGGTTTTTTTTGCGACTTCTGAAACGTCACAGAAAAAAAGTTATAGCAAAAATGCCACGATGACCTGTTTGGAGCAGCGAAACCCTAGAATCCAAAGCTCTGATACCAAATGTTATGAAACCAGCTCAAGAAAAGATAGAAAAGAAAGATCAACGCCTTAGAATTCAGCCTCTTTGAGGGGGCAACCTCCTTTACATTACATAAATGAACAATTCTTGGATGATACAAATGAAAATACCTCCTTTCTATATATAGGAGTCTAAGTGGTCCCAATACAATCAAAGCCTACATAACAATAATATTGTAGGGCACAACAATAACAATAGTGGGCTTCTATGTGGCACAATAGTAACAATATGGGCACTACATGGGTACATCAATATAAATAAGGGGTATAACTACAATAGTAATGGGGTAATCACTAGTATTATAGGGACCCAACACATTGTCTGCATAACACTATTAACTTTAATCAATCAACTAGGCCTACTAGGGATTATCCCATCTAGGGCTTCATCAAATCTCTCTCAAGTGCTTGACCCTCCTTTGACCATGCTATATCTCATATATTTTCCATAAACCAAGGTTTGTTTCAAACCCTAATCCTAATAATCAAGTTTCTTAGGGTTTCCTTCAAGCCCTAGAATTCTTTTAGGTCTCCACCATACTCTTCTTGCTTCCATCAATGGTATTATCATCGGGGTGATCTCCATGGCTTTTCTTTAGCCCAACTCTGATACCATGCTAATTTTTCATAGGGCTACATTGTTCTTTTCTTAGATAATTGCATTTGTTCACTAACATATTAAGTTCACCCCATAACGTTATAACATTATTCAGATCTACACCATTATTCATTATCATATGCAATTATGTAGGAAGAACATCATCATCATCATCAATGGAACATAACATAAAGGGACAATAGAAGAAAATCATACACACATAGAGACACCAGGATTGGTCGGAGACCAAGGCAAAACCCACTATGGGGAAAACCCTTGGAAATTCTTTTTTTTCTTAGATCGTTGTCAAATGATTTAGCAAAAGAGAGTACACTGTTCCATACCTTATCTATGCAACAAACCAACTAGAATATCCATAACATTACCTTAAACATACTTATACTCAAAGATCTAGATTTTGAGGATTGTAATGTATTGTCACTGACTATAGTTCACTGTTGGTTACTATTGTCACTGTGTTGAACACTGTTAAACATTGTTGCATACTAATAACTCATCTTTAGGTCCTGGACGCATGTAGACATATTGTGTGTGAGCATCTAAGACAGATCTAGAGGCTTTCCGCAGAACTGGATGTGTGCATTTGGGACAGATATGAACTCTCTCTGGAGAACTCGATGAGGGCATCTGAGGTCCAAACATACTCAGATCTTCCACAAACCCTAAACACTCCCACTAGGCTTCTATGCTAGTATTTATGGCCGCCTGGATGCTCCCTAGACCATTCTATGCATGTGTCAGGGGACCAAACTGGACTATGGAAACCCTAGCCTCCCTTATGCTCCCATTAACACTTTGTGTGTGTCCCAGACATTACATGACCACACTGTGCCAATATCTAGGGATGAAAAACCTTAGTTACATCCAAGTGTCTGAGACTCAGAAACCCTAGACACATGCAAGCTTCGACACTATAGTTTCAGACCCTTTGCGCGAGATTTCCTCCATCAGACCTGTGTGAACCAAACAATAGAAGAGAGAAGAGATTGCTTGATGATTGTGTCCAAATAAGCTTGAGGTCTCTCCTATTTATAGGATTTAATGAGGGCCCACTTGGTGTTGAGGCCGACCTGTCCAATTGTACATGTGCTGAGGGCCGACCTAATCAAATATACATGAGTAAATAAATAAGTACAAAAACCAACTTCTGCTTGTCTAAATAAGGTGATCTTTAGGTTGATTTTGGTCCTCTCGAAAAGAGGAATCTAATGCAATTATTATCTTCATCTTATTATCTGTCCAAAGTGGAATTTGACCGCAGCTACATAATTTTAACACTGGGAAATGACAGAAGAGCCTTACATGGCAAGGGAGACACTACAAAAAAACACAGGGTTATCGAAACTGATATTTGCATAGCGGGAATGAGAATTGATGGTAAAACCATTGGGTAGTATAACGATAATAAAAAAATGATTACACGACAATTGTTTTGCATATTCTCTAATGGAAATAATTTGGTGACAAATTGCACATATCAATTTGTCACCATCACCACCTCTAGCAGGTACAAAATCTTGAGAAACTATAAAAGTTACAACGGCTGAATAGGCACTAGCGTCTTGGTTGGTGTCTTGGTGGGTGATATATTTTTCTCTCGGGTGTTGATGAACATAAATTTTTTCAAAAAAAAATTGTACAGAAGTACTCCTATTTACATCTTATAGGAGTTGAAGCAGTCATTCATGATATGATAATTTCACACTCCATAACGTTTGCATGCTCAAAAAAATTCTCCAATCCTTCACTCGTTGCCACCAAATAGTAATGAATTCCCGGCAATGTTTTGTGTACAATTCATGGTACAAAGGGCATTGAAGAATTTGGTCTCATATCCTATCCAAAGCGAAGATTTAAACGAAATGATTAAGAATTCCAGTGGCTTAGCTCACAATGAGGAAATTGAAGATTGAAAGGAAACCATTCCAATTTCCAATCGGATTAACAAGATTATTAATAGTAATAAAGTTTAATTTTTAATAATAATAAAGTTTAATTAAATTTTTAATAATATTTATTAATTTCATTTCATTTTTAATAATAAAGTTTTAAAGTTCCGAAAATAGTAGTAATTAAAAGAAATTAAGAATTAATATTAATAATAATATTATCAATAATAATAATATTTAATATTAATAATTACTATTAATTATTAATATTAATAATTACTATTAATTATTAATATTAATTACTAAGTTTAATATTAGAAATTAACGTTACACTTATTATTATTAGTCCCTGCCGGGGACTATATGCGATCGATCGATCGCTGACCGTTGGTTGACCGACGTGATTTTTCATTATAATAACATTATAACCTAAGTCGAACCAAAGTTTTGGGGTGGAAAGGTTTTGGGGTCTTATTACGGGCTTCGCATCGTTCGAGGTGAATGCGTCTGTGAGGAATTAAGTGGCTGGTACCAGATGGCATGCTTCGGCTCAGTGTTTGACGTTAGTGTGGTACACCTGGGGACTAGCATGGCACTGTTGTGTCGGCATGTTAGGGTTTATCATTTTAGTGGAAGCTGGGAGAGCGTTCTGTTTAACCCCTGCGGAACGAGCTGCCAAAGCTGCGGTTTGCCAAAGCTGCGAGTTTGGCAAACTTCTCTCTGCGGAACGACCTGCGAGTTTCCTGTGCATTTGCTGCAAAAGCGGATGTTAGGGTTTATCATTTTAGTGGAAGCTGGGAGAGCGTTCTGTTTAACCCCTGCAGAACGAGCTGCCAAAGCTGCGAGTTTGGCAAACTTCTCTCTGCGGAACGACCTGCGAGTTTCCTGTGCATTTGCTGCAAAAGCGCGTTATCTGCTTTCAAGTCGAGGTTAGAATCGCCGACTGTGAATATCGAATAGTTTTGGTGGTTAAATGTACAAATGTAAATTAGGGGAACCATTGCGAATGGCTGTTGTGTTTATTATCGAGGTAACGGAAATTAGTTGTGTTATTGCAGGTTGGACCTGTTTAAGAGTTGTCGAATCGGCTAGGGTTTATCATTTTAGTGGAAGCTGAGACAGCGTTCTGTTTAACCCTTACGCGGAACGAGCTGCGAGTTTCCTCTGCATTTGCTGCAAAAGCGCGTTATCTGCTTTCAAGTCGAGGTAAGAATCGCCATGGGTCCTGTCTTCAAAAGCCTATAATGAGAAATAACTCTTCCTTTGATATGCATGTCGCCGACTGTGAATATCGAATAGTTTTGGTGGTTAAATCCACAAATGTAAATTAGGGGAACCATTGCGAATGGGTGTTGTGTTTATTTGGGTATTTGTTCGCTAAAAATGTTTATTTAGGGTTTTTGGCCAAAGCCATCCTAACTGAAAATGGCAGGCTCAGGGCGTTGAATTTAGTAGCTGGGACCAGATGGCATGCTTCGGCTCAAGTGTTTTACGTTACTATGGTCCACCTGGGGACTAGCATGCCACTGTTCTCTCGCCATGCCATGAATCATCACCGGAATATCAGATGCAGAGTGATGTTTTTCACACTTTGGGTTTTGGGGATGGTTCAGATCGATCGAGGTGACGGAAATTGGTTATGTTATTGCACGTTGGGCCTATTTAAGAGTTGTCGAATCGGCTAGGGTTTATCATTTTAGTGGAAGCTGAGAGAGCGTTCTGTTTATCCCCTGCGCGGAACAAGCTGCGAGTTTCCTCTTCAAAAGAGTTTTATTTAGGGTTTTTGGCCAAAGCCAAATGAAAAATCGCCGAGCATAAGAGTTTCATTTTCCTAAGTGAAAATGGCAGGCTCAGGCCGTTGAATTTTCAAGTGTTTTGTCCGACCATATGTGCCTTTACTAATAATAAAACGCAGTTGGTTTTATTGGTAAATATCCAGACTTCTGTAGCTAAATATTGCTTTTGTTAATTTTGCATGCTTCCAAAAGCAATAAGAATATTTTGATTCAAACGATCTAGTGGGACTAACATGCCACTGTTCTCTCGCCATGGCATGAATCATCACCGGAATATCAGATGCAGGGGGATGTTTTTCACACTTTGGGTTTTGGGGATGGTTCCTAGGGTTTATCATTTTAGTGGAAGCTGAGAGAGCGTTCTGTTTAACCCCTACACAGAACGAGCTATGAGTTTCCTCTGCATTTGCTACAAAACCGTGTTATCTTCTTTCACTGAGCATAAGAGTTTCATCTTCCTAACTGAAAATGGCAGGCTCAGGCCATTGAATTTTCAAGTATTTTGTCCGAACATGTGTGCCTTTACTAATAATAAAAGGCAGTTGGTTTTATTGGTAAATATCCAGACTTCTGTAGCTAAATATTGCTTTTCTTAATTTTCCATGCTTCCAAAAGCAATAAGAATATTTTGATTCAAAGCATCTAGCAATTAGGTATAATCATACGCAATTGAGTTTATTCATAAAATATGTAGACTTATGTAGCTAAATATCGATTGGCTTAAATATGTTATGATTCCATAAATAATACCAGTATTTGGATTTAAAGGAACCCGGGTTTAGGGGAAACAACTGAAAAATAATAATAGATATGCCTGTATTCTGTCCTGATTTTATGCTTTTGGTTCGAATTGACTTCTGCTGCCAGTGCTCTTTACAATGATATATTACTTATCTTTTAGAATGGAAGTAACAGTTGACAGATGAGTCGTATAACGAAATAAGTTTCATCACCTGTTCTGGTTTGCACTTTGACCTTTAATAACTGTAGGAGATTTGCATAGTGTATATTATTGCTCACTCAAAGAGTACCATCATTGTTTCCTTCCAAATGGAAGAGTATTTTTTATTTGGCCTCGTACCATATATGCAAGAATGAAATTGCTTTCCATAAGTGATTTTTACTGCGCTTTCGTTTACAGGCATTTCTTTCTTCTATCTGTGCATCCAAATGACTTCTCAACATTATTCTGCTATTTCAAAATACATATTTGTGCCATAGTCCGGGTAAACCCTGTAGTTGAGAAGGGGTCATTCCGCATAACCATTTTGTACTTTTATCATCCATGACAAAGTGGATGTATTGCGATCATGTTAATTGGGGTCAATGCCGCAGACAACTTGAATTAGCATATGTTTCAACTTTCCAGTTTCAGAGCACTTCATATAATTAATTAAGAAATTATTCTCGATTCTAATGATTTGTACTATCTTATGTTGGTAAAGTATATCTTAACTTTAAGGTACAATGTTAGACAAACAGTTGACCACGTTAAAGTTAGATGTCAATTTACACTGGAAGTCTTGTTTGAGATGATCCCAACAAGTAGAAGTTGGGTAATGCATCCAACTAGCTGCGTATAATGATGTATGAAGACATTTTGTCTATTTAACCCTTAGATTAAAATCTCATGTTAGGTAGTTATAACCAGATTGGTTCTGATATGATGTTAGGCTACCTTATTCTCCTCAGGGAGAAAAAATATTTTTATTATGAAAACAAAATTGCATTTACTATATGTGTTTCTGGATTTCAGAGATATCCTTAAGCATAGGAAGTGATAAAAGTATGGCTGAGAAGATATCTTGCTTCATAAACAGTTTTCAAAAATGTCAATATGATAGCCCTATCATAGTCATTCTAACATATATCACAGGTTTGAAACCAATTTTGTCTCATAAAAAATTAGCTCCTAGATATGTTCATAAACAGTCCCATAAAAAAATATACATATAGAGATATCCTTAAGCATAGGAAGTGATAAAAGTATGGCTGAGAAGATATCTTTCTTCATAAAGTGTTTTCAAAAATGTTAATATGGCAGCCCTATCATAGTAATTCTAACATATATCACAGGTTTGAAACCAGTTTTGTCTCATAAAAAATTAGCTCCTAGATATGTTCATAAACAGTCCCATAAAAAAATATACATATAGATATTCACATTTAAACAGTCCCATGATTATATGAAAGGTGTGTCAAGACATTCCATGAGCTGCCCTTCCACTTTCTTTTGAATGATCCAAGCTCGTGCTTCCAAGTGTAATCCAGCTTTTGACAGTCCATCAGTTTCCATGTTCCTCTCTTTGTAGACATGTTGAAAGATAATGTGTTAAATACTCTGTTCAAGCAAGTTGAATCTCCTCAAATATAGGCTGAAATTTATAATTATCCAATGAATTTGTTCCATTCATCCAATTCACCACAATTTGTGAATCATCAAAGATCTGTAATTTTTGGGCATCTTTTTTCAGGTGCCAGAATCGGCAGCAGTCTTGGGGCAATTTGCTCAGGCAGATTGTTGGTGTGTTTGCCAAAGCTGTCCTTTGAACATATTACATGTTGATCATTTATATGAATCATACCTCCAGCATCACATAATGATGGATCTTCTTGACAAGCCTTATGGAAGTACGCTTATGCACTACTCGTATCTGCTTCTCAATGCCCTGTTTGGGTTCCTTGATCCTTGAATTCTGTTTAGATCCATATAGTATAGCCATACTCTCATACCGAATAGGAGGAAACTTTTTTCCTTGAAATATTTTGGAGTTGCAACCTAGCACCAATTGGAGACAATACTTTGTATATTTTGACAGTTGAATTGCTGCACCACTTATGTAAAACTCATAAATAGCCTCAGAGTTATTTTATTTCACAAATGCAATTGACAATGATGTTAACTTTCAGAAATATTCTTAAAGTTATGGTGCATTTTTTCATTTTGTCTTTCCATTGCTTCCTTTTGTTAACTTGCACAAATATTCTTAAAGTTATGCTCCATTTTTTCATTATGTCTTTGCATTGTTTCCATTTCCAATTTCTTTGTTATTTATAAATATGGCTTCTTGCTAGAAATTTGATATTTGTTTAGCAACATAATGCAATAGCCTATTTTTTTAATATATATATATTTTGTTCAAAACAATCATCTTCACTTTTTGCTAACTTGATCAATATTTTTTGCAAAGCTGTACAAGACAATTGCAAAAGGCAACTCTGGTAAGCAATTGCAAATGATGGAAGAAATAATAGATGTTGACAATTACAAATTCAGATTGCAATGCATTTTGCCTGACAACATTGATATTGTATTAAAAAGAAATGGTCTTTTTAGACTAAATGCATTTTCATATACTGTAGGAGATTGTCTATTTGACTCATTCGAAATGCTTCTACATTTTCGTTATACTTCAAATGAACTGCGAAATGGGTTAATAGACCACTTTCTTTTTTGCTTAAAGAACAATGACGTTGAAGCAATACAGTCATATGAGTATGAACTAGCACCTGAGTTCCTATACGAGTTACATGGTGTTAATGATATTGGTACATATCTTCATAAAATGCGTTGTTCTGCATCTACAAATATAAAGGAGTCCGACCGAGGTTTATGGGGTGATACCTTTTGCATACGTTGGTTAGCTAAATGGCTAGATATATCAATTGCAGTTTGGTCATTGACAAGAAAAACAAGATATTTTCTTTTTAATCAACATGAAAATGCAATTCCATATTGCATTCTCTTTCATGATGCAAATCCTGTTAGTGGTCATTATGAACCATTGGTTTACCAAAAGTTTCCAATATGCATTTGCAACCAGTCTAATATCTACCTGTCACCTATTTGCAAAGATATTGAAAGCCACTGGATGCATATTGCAAATAATATGCTTTTAAATGAACTAACAATTGCAAAGCAAGTGACATCTAATTGTGGTGACAGTCTCTTTAATGCAATTTGCTATTTAGTAGCAACAGAATTCGATGCAGAGTGTTTGCGACTTTACATTGTGCAATATTTTTGCAATGCACTTATGCATAAGAATCGAGAGGCATTGCATTGTTTAGAGCAATACCTAGTAGTTGATGTGATACACTATACAATGAATAGCAACTGGCAACAATATCTCATAAATATGGCAATGCCATATGAGAAAGGACAGGTGGAAGGTGGACCATTCTGTTTGCAATGGATATCTGTGATATTCAAAGTCAATATCCAAGTATGGTCCTCTGTTGCTAATAACTTTGTCAATTACAGTTCCGCTTATTCGAGATGCAATCATATTGTTAACATCATGTCATTAAGGACAAATACATCACATATTCACTACCACGCAATGATACAAAAATATGTTCACAATTCTCAACAAGTGCACATGGAAGCAAATGATGTTTGTAATCAATTGCATCATAAGCATATACTAGAAAAAGAGCAATGTATATCTCAAGTACATTTTAGCAATAATATTGCATTTGAGATAGCATCTCATTTAGAACAAATGCAACCAACTAAGGATCGTAGGCTGAATTATCACAAGCTAAAGCAATTCATACGTACAAAACGCAAATGCAATGACATATGCAAAAAACCATTTTCTAATAAGAAGTCAAGAATTACAAGCAAGAAAAATGCAATACAAATTTATATGGAAAAAGTCGAAGACACGCCTAGGAATACATGTGCAGTTTGTACCAAATTGCATTTTGCAAAAAATATTAGATTCTTCACTATAGATTTGCAAGAAAAGCATATGAATTTGACATTGAACAATAGGACCTTTAGCAATGAAAACATATGTGTTCCTTGCAAAAAAGCACTCAAGAATGGAAAGCTACCACAATTTGCAACACCTGAACAAATAAGACGTAACATTCCATTGCCAACTGTAAATATACTTTCAGACCTAGAAGAAAGACTTGTGTCATTGAGAATTGCATTTGCACAAATCAGACAATGGGGACATAGACGATCACAAATTGGCTTAACAGGATCAATTATCAATGTACCAGTTCATATGGACATTGTGCAAAAAGCATTGCCACAATATCTAAGTGATACAATGACAATTGCAGTTGCATTAAAAAGACGATTGCAATACAAAAATGCATACCAAACAGGTAAAGTACGTCCAATTATTGTCATGAAAGCATTGAACGAACTATGTTCTAGAAGTCTTTATAAAGCTAACAACATTTGTATAAATGAGAATTGGGCCCATGTTTTACAAGAGAATAATGAATACATTGTACAAAATTCAAACAGTGACAATGAAAGTGATACAGACAGTGATGCAAATAACGAAACACCTACTGAAACATTGGTGCATGGATTAATAGAATCACAACGCATCTACGATTTGCAAGACAAGATTATTGAATTGGCACCTGCTGAAGGACAATGACCATTAGGCATTTTCAAGGACAAATATGCAGAAGAAATGAACTTTCCAACATTATTTTATGGCAATGCACGTGATCATGACATCACAAATAGGTTTAGTTACCAAAAAATTGTACAATGGGAATTGTTACAAGCAAGTGGTGACTTCCAAT
The DNA here is from genome assembly GCA_031772625.1 of Pinus tabuliformis. NCBI lineage: Eukaryota > Viridiplantae > Streptophyta > Pinopsida > Pinales > Pinaceae > Pinus > Pinus tabuliformis. Next base: position 560,676,894 of record CM062809.1, on the reverse strand, counting down.
ATCATACAACAATTTTTTTTTCAAGACAATGCGAATAATAATTGATAAAGTGCTTTCTTGCATATGGGTACGAATAAGAAAAGGACAACTAAAAGGCAGGAAAATATTAGCAAAAGATGTCAAGTATCGAGCAAATTTGGAAAAGTTATTGAAATCTGACATTGGATACATAGATTTCAAAAACATTCGCATATCTTCTGATCATTTGGAACAAATTAAGAAAAACATATTTGCAATGATACGACAATTGGGGCCTCCAACTTTCTTTGTGACATTCACAAGTGCAGAACATCGATGGAAACCATTAGTAGATACACTCGTCACATTGTTTAGAAATAAAGCAAATAAAAATGCTATTGATATATTAGAAGATGATGACATTGACTACCTTATAAGAAAATATCCAGTCACATGTAGCCAATACTATAGACATAGAATTAATGCTATAAAGCGATTGATATGTCAAGATACTACATTCTTTGGAAAAATATCTAATTACTATTTTGTAACAGAATTCCAAAATAGAGGAACTGAACATGAACATGGACTGTTATGGATAGAGAATGCTCCAATATATGGAAAACAAAGCAATTCAGAAATTGAGAGGTTTCTTGACAATTACATAACTTGTAATATAGATCATTTGGACCCAGATGTTGCTAAATTGCATAAACATCACCATACAAAAAGTTGTAAGAAGCGAAAAAATTCAAATTGCAGATACAACTTCCCCATGCCACCAATGAAATCAGCAATGATCATTGAACCAACCAATGCACAAAATAAAAAAATCGTAGAGAAATCAATATTCTTGGAGAAAACAAACTACAATGATTCAATAACACATGACAATTTCCTCCTAGAAATAGGGCTACTAGAAAATGAGTACATAGAACTATTACAACATACAATAAAGCAACCAACAATTTTCCTGAAACGAAAACCTTCTCACATTTGGAATAATAGTTTTGCAAAGGCTATGCCTACTTTATGGAATGCAAATACAGATGCACAATTTGTGCTAAATGCATATGCCGCAGCATCATATTGTAGTTCATATATGACCAAAATTGACAAGTCTATGGCAAATGCATTTAGAAGAATACGCAAAGAGAATCAGAAAGATGAAATTGATGCTATGCAAATGATTCGTAAACTTGGAAATACATTACTCAATCTACAGCAAATGTCAGCTCAACAAGCAGTGCATTTAGCACTTTCATTGCCATTGAGTTGTAGTTCAAGGGAATGTATATTTGTAAACACATCTCCAGTTGATGAATGCACATTTATGCTTAAACCGCCTATTCTTTTGAAACAAGAACCTGACAATTCAGAAGATGTTATGTGCCATTCCATTGTTGACTACGACATTGGACGGCCAAGTTCCATTAGCAAAATCCGCCTTGCAGAATTTGTATCAAATTACAAGAAAGATGGCACACCCATATATCTAAAAGGAAAAAACCAAATGTTATACGATTTGTCAAATATAACAAACACAGTGATATTGAAAACTTTTGTAGAGAGAAATTATTATTATATATGCCATTTGAAAATTGTGAAAATACATTGAAACAAGAATTGCCTACATGTCTCTCTGCATATACATTACATGAAAAAACAATTCAAGCCAATGAAGCCAAATTTACATATAACATCAATCCAACATGGGATGATTTAGAGACTGCAACAAATGAGCAAATTAGTTCTTTGAATACTAACCAAATGAATATGCGAAACCAAGAGAACAGTTCCCATTATGAGGAATATGATCTGCAATCGGACTTGCAATTTCCAAAACAATTTGAAATGAAGAAAAAAATCAATCTTGGATTTCAAATTACTGCCCATCCATTTTTAATGGAGAACAATGAATATTACAAACTTAGAAGAATCTTGAACAGAGAGCAACAAGCAATTGTAAAAGACATTGCAATTAAAAAAAAAAAAAACCCCAAGGAACCAATTTACCTTTTTATTACAGGTGGAGCAGGTGTAGGTAAAACACTCACAGCAAAACGATTTTCCAAATGCTTATACGAATTTATGATTCACAAAACACAACTGATCCTATGAAACCAAAAGGTCTAATATTAGCATACACAGGAAAAGCTACATATAATGCAGGTGGAACAACAATCCATTCTCCATTGCTAATGCCTTTTAACAAGTCTCAACTGTTCTCACTGAGCAAAGAAGTATTGGACAACTTATCAAAGCTATATCAAGAATTGCAGCTAGCTTTCATAGATGAGATCTCGATGATTGGAAGTCGGTTCTTATATTCTATTGACAATAGATTCAGAAACATAAAACATGTCCAAACGAAATACTTTGGGAACATTGACATCATATTTTGTGGTGATTTCTATCAAGCACAACCTATTCAAGACTCTCTTATTTTTGAACAACCAAGAATCAACAATCAAACAATAACACATGATTTCTGGAAGGATAATGTCAAGTGCTTCCAATTGCATATGACTATGCGACAAACAAATAAGAGATTCATATCAGTGTTAAATAGAATGCGAACAAATTGTCAAACATCTGATGATATAACATATATGAATACAAGTTGCATGCGCCCTGTACCAAATGATCTGACATTTCCCTATTTATTTTACAAAAACAAAGATATTACAATGCATAACAAGAAAATGTTAATGCTGATGCCTGGAAAAGAAATTTTAATTAATGCAATTGATGAAAATGAGGAGAATAACGGAAATTTCCCAACCCATCAACATACAGCTATTTTGCCTCCGCACCTTCTGATAAAGTTGAACATGTTAGTTGAAATGTATGCTTGCAATTATGATGCACCAGATGGGCTAGTGAATGGTGCAGATGGAATAGTTAAAGCATATACCCATACAGATAAGGTCGATGTTCTATGGATTAAGTTCCATGACCCTAATATTGGTCACCGACAATCTAGAAAACTAGCTCATTTGTATACTTTAGACATAGCACATGATTGGACACCAATATTGCGAATATCAAAAGCAATGCCTATGACATCAAAGATGGCCCCATTGAAAATACGGAAACAATTTCCAATTCAACTTGCATGTGCACGCACAATACATAGATCACAAGGCTTAACCTTGGATAGGCTTGCATTCGACCCTACTGGAGTACAAGTGCATGGCCTAGTATACACAGCACTATCACGTGTCAGAAACATAGAATCATTGTATTTGCTTAATCCTCTTAAACACAATAATTTTAAGGTCAAGCAAAAAGTAAATTGTGAAATGCAACGTTTGCAAACCACTGCAAAATGGCAATTAGAATATGACTCTTCATCAATACAATCATTGCGATCCATCTTTATTCTTTCATTGAACACTCGTAATCTTCATGCACATCTTACTGACGTATGCAATGATTATGACACAATGCAATCTGATATCTTATGCTTACAAGAAACACATATGTCGCTGTGTATGGAAAATGAATATTTCAAAAATTTCAATTGCATCTCAAGTTGCATTAAGCATGGAGTAATGATATTGATAAAGAAAAATATCATTATCCTTGAACATACCCATTTTGAAGACTGCTTTGTAGAAGCATTGCTCGCAAAAATAAAAGTTCACACATTACAAATTGCAATACTCAATATATATGCATCGCCACATGCAAATCTAAACAATATCCTCAATGTCATTGCAAAAGCTTTATGCCACTTAGATCTAAACAATATCATAGTTATATTAGGGGACTTCAATATTGATATCGTACATTGCAATAAAAAAACAAAGCAGCTAGAAACCTACATGCAAAACTACAATCTTCATTTCCTAGTTGACAAAACTAATAGCATGCATAAATCATTGATTGACCATGTTTGGGCAAATCTAGCTAATATGAAATATAGAATTTTCGTATTGGATACATATTGGTCTGACCATGATACGATATCTCTTGTCCTTCAACTATGATATACACATGAAACAGTTTACAAAATTGCAAATTTTGACATTTTTGCAATACCTCATTGGTTTTACCATTTCTATTTTACTAAAGCATATTACAATATTCTTTTTGTACTAAACAAAATGATAACAGCATACATACTATGCATTCTATTGTACATTTACATATATGGCGTCGTGTATTCATCAATGCAAGTTATGCCAAAGACACCCTTTTCAATTAACCAACACAAGTATCCTATCATAAATTTGCAGATATGACCTCATCTATTTATGAATGCAGATTCTACTAGTAAAACCTTTTTCAATTGAACAGAACAACCAAGAAAAAAGAACAACAACATGGAACATAAACAAACAGAGTATATTCTTCTTGCCTTTCCTTTCCTATGAATCTTCTGTTCTTCTTCAACTTTTACTTTTATATGTCCTTTTGGCTTGCACTAAATATGTCTTACTATTCTATAACATAGCATAAATCTTGAAAAAGGAAATGAAACAATTGAAGAAATAGAATGCATAAGCCAATTAGAAAGCGCAAGCCAACCACTTGTTTTGCAAAGGTATGTCTATGAGAACTACACAAATATGCTAATTTGTATTTAGAATATTAATGTTCACTATATATGCATTCTAGTTTTACATATGTATGGTTCTATGGTTTTAACGTTCTTGTTCACTTTTTACTTCTAATTTGCACTAAATATATGTTACTATTCTATAACATAGCCTAAATCTTCAAAGAGGAAAAGAAACAATTGAAGAAATAGAATGCATAACCCAATTAGAAAGGGCAAGCCAACCACTTGTTTTGCAAAGGTATGTCTATGACAACTATACAAATATGCTAATTTGTATTTAGAATAATAATGTTCACTAAGGTATGTCTATGACAACTATACAAATATGCCAATTTGTATTTAGAATATTAATGTTTACTATATATGCATTCTATCTTTACATATGTATGGTTCTATGGTTTTAATGTTCTTGTTAACTCTTTACTTCTATATGCTCTTTCAAATTGAACTAAATATATGTTTCCATTCTATAACATAGCATAAATCCTCAAAAAGGAAAACAAACAATTGAAGAAATAGAGCGCATAACTCAATTAGAAAAGGCAAACCAACCACTTGTTTTGAAAAGGTATGTATGACAACTATACAAATATGCTATTTTCTATTTAAAATATTAATGTTTACTATATATATCTTCTCTTTTTACATATCTATATTTAAATGTATATAAATTAGAAAATCTTGGACGAGTGAAGAAAGCACTAGTAGTAAGTCCCCCCAAACAATGCAGCAAGAAGACATGTACAGGTTACATATCACAATTTCTTTATTGATTGCTTATCACAAAATACATGTGATAATATCCACATCATATTGAAATGTGCGTTTGCTTGTGTTAGTCCAACTGAAACAATCACAACAAAACTTGATTCAACAAGTGTACAAAATGATACATCAAAAAGGTATGCATATGAAACACAACAGTGTAATCTATTTCTACTTATTCAGTTTTTAGGAGAAACATATTATTGTACAAATGTTTATAGCAATTTCTAACTAAGCAATTTTAATAGGAAAAAACAGATACTGCCAATTAAAGTATCAATTGAAGATCTCAATAGTCGTAAAATTGGGCAGCTATTTGTTGGAGACATAATGGTTGTCTATACTGCATTCCTTGATAAAGCAAACAAATCACGTCAAGTATTACGAGCTGATTTGACAGATGCTCAAGGAATGATGACTATAACGTTGAGTGTACTTGCACATTTAGTGGAGCGACATGAACAGAAAATTTTGCAAGGCAACAGCATCTCAGTTACAAATTTCAGGATATTGCCTAAAACTGTTTATGATCGCGGTGACTGTGACAAAATAATTTTGCTTAATGAATAAAGTATCATAGAAACTGTACCTGAAGTTTGCAAAGAATATTGCTTCATTCCCAATACAACCATAAGGCAATTTGCAAACAAAAAAGAAATGTACCCAATTGGCACAATCGCTGCAGCCGTTACACTTGCCAAACGGGTTGGATTGCATTACATACTCCATGTCAAAGATGGAGATTCTGAAAACGACAATGCAACTGTATGTATTCACATGTTACTTATTGCTAATTTTTAGTAGATAACATGCATCACTTCAATATATAGTTGTTGTAATTTGTCTATAGTTTTTGTAATTTGTCTGTTGCAATTGCAATTTTTCAATGCATACGAACAATGTATTTGCATATTACTTTTCATATTTTTCAATAGATAACAATTTCTCTTTTGCAGTTGCAACTGTTTGACACATATGAACAATTTTTCCTTTCAATGGAAAAACAATTGCAAAAAGGACACTTTCCGCTCATCCTTTTCAAAAATTTAACAAAAAAGGTAAACACAAAAGAAACAATATTCAGAGCATCAAAGTCAACGTTCATGACTGAACTTAACACAGATGCACTGAACAATCTCAGAAAACTAACTACATCTACCTATGCTGTAAGTATAGCAATAATAATGTTTTTACTGCCTTTGCATTTGCCATGTAATAATGTAAATTAACGTTTGAATGTTTTATAAATAGGTCGAAGGTATTCTGATCGCAACAAATCCATATTCAACTCCTTTCGAACCTGTTTGTGCAATTTGTAACTCCCCAGTGAATTCATCCATAGCGATAGCCAATGCAACAATTTTCTGTTCACAATGCAATGATAATTGCCCTTTCCTCTACAAGCATTGTATAAATGCTGTAATAGAATCCATTACAAATAACTTTGTCCAGTGCATTATCAGGCAGCCCTTATTACATGACTTACTTCCTGATTTAAAAGCAATGTCATATGAAACATATTTGCAACAGAAAGCTACCACTGTTTACATGTTACGTGACTTCAAAATTCAGAGCAAGTTGACACTCAATGAAGATAATGAGCTATTACATGTCAACTAACAAATGGAAGGTACATCAACATATGCCTTAACATGTTTTGTCTCAAATATGTCCTCTCTTCAATTTACAATGTTATCATTTTATTCTAACTAACTATTTGTTATACAGATTACAAAATCCAGGAACATGGCGGCCTTCACGTACACAACAAATGCAAAAGTGATATGAATATGTTTCTTCATATTATGCTCTTACTGTAATACAACTATTTGACTTGCAATTTCGACTCATTTACAAAGAAAATGTAACGCAACGGTTCAGGAAAAAAGGCTAGAAAGTCTTTATGCATCTGTGTTTGTACTGTTTCTGTTTCTGTTCTGTATCTCGAATGGAACGCATTCTGCAACATGCTTCAAGCTTGACAACCAGACATTGTCTTGCCACCTTTTGTATTTATATTTTTGCTCCATCTTAAAAAGTACCATGTTTGGTTTAAATTATATCATTGAATACAGCAAATGCAACATCAGATGAGCAATAATTTTGTATCTACAGCTGCTGAATGCAAACACCAAAGGTTCCATAGATTGATTAAACATGGCACTTATTATCCACTCAAGTTAAATGACAAATTGTATATTGAATCGGTTACTCATTTCTGTTTCTTCCTATGTTATGGCTGAATGCTATGTTAGTTTTTGTTTCTTGCGTAATGTAGGTAACGATTCAGGAAAGAAGGCTGGAAAGTCTTTATGCATGTGTGTTTGTATTGTTTCTGTTTCTGTCCTGTATTTCAGATGGAACGCATTCTGCAACATGCTTGAAGCTAGACTTTATAAATAGCACCAAACTATATGGACTTTAAAATGAATATATGTTGTTTGAAAATGGAATTATGGCATAATGCATTTGGTATTATTAGTCCCTGCCTGGGACTATATGCGATCGATCGATCGCTGACCGTTGGTTGACCGACGTGATTTTTCATTATAATAGCATTATAACCTAAGTCGAACCAAAGTTTTGGGGTGGAAAGGTTTTGTTTTATTTTACCTATGTTTCTGTTTACTGTTAGCTGTACAATTTGCTTAAATTTTTTGCATGTTCCTAAACACATCTGATTCAAAGTCAAACGTAGAGTTATATTTTCGAAACGAATGCTACAGGGTAACTGCTTTGCATAAAATCTGGTAACACTACCAGGAAAGAATTTATCCCAGAGACCATCTGAATATGCCATATATCTGAAGAGTGCTGACATGGTTTGCAATTTACAATCTGAAGAATGGTCACATGGTTTCCAATCTACAAAGCACGAAGGACAGAATGGCCGATATACATTTCTGGTAGCTTCCACTCATTCCATTGGTATTCTTGCTCGGACTCAATGCTGGATTTCAGAGTAGTAAGTTTATCTCAACCCATTTCATTTTTTATATGATTTGAAGCCCACTTCACACAGAATGTCGTGTATGGAGAAGCTACCTTTGGAGTACTTGGGCAAGGGGACTTAAAGGTTTTTATGAAACCCGTGCCTAGAATTTCTAGTCGGTTGTTTGCATTTTCTTGCACCATTTTGCCCCTTTGTTGTATACTAAGACAATGGGCATCTCATAATTGCCTACATCCTCAGCACTGTGGAATATTTTGGGCCAATGTTTGTATTAGATCTCATTGAAAAGCAGGCACTGCAAGCCTTATTTCAGAAGTTTATGAGTTTGTAGCCTCACGGTTTTGATCTCTCCTTCTGCATTGTCATGTTTAGCTAGTTAGGGTGAATGTGAAGTTTGATGGCAGATACAGTTTAACGTTGTCGCATTTGCGCACATTAGATGCCAAAGATTAGAGAACACAGGATTAGTTTTACAGTTATTATTCTGAACTCTTAAAAGCTGCCCTTCTTTAAACCTTCTAAACTTACTAAGTAGAACTGAGCCAGAGACAAAGTAGCAGTCCCCAATCTCATGCCCATTGTGTCATTGCCATCTTGGTGCAACCTTCTGTCATTTGATAATGACAGATCTGTAACCAGTAATAGGATTGCTTAATTTACAACCTTCAGTAGCCACTAGAAACACTTTGCCATGAGGAACTTGCATGTGATAAAGTACCTTTGAGCAGCTTGATCTTATTTTGAAATTTTGTTGTCTAATTGGCAGGGGTGGTGCAGTGAGTTCTGAAATGAGGCACACAACAGCTGCCAATATTAGAATATTACAAAGAGAAGACCTTCCTCGGTGTGCTTTGGAAACTGATCAGTTGGTTCAGGTATATACAATACTCACTTTCTAATAAATTGTTTTTGCAAATTAAAAGAGATCTCGTCAAGATTGGAAAGCTGGAACAAGTCATGTTAGGGATGTGTTTTACTCTTATACAGCTTTAGTCAATCAAATACTCTTTTTAATGTTAAACAAGCTTTTGGCACATTGTACGTGATATAAGGGTTGCACGAGAAGCTTTAGTTCAGATAACTTCAAGACTGCGGGAAAATTTAAACCATGAAAAGTCCAGTACTCGTGCTATGGTTTCTTCGTCTGTGGCACCATTAAGTAGTAGAACAAGGTTTGAACACCGCTCTCCTGGTAGATCTTTCTCTTCTAGCATCCCGTTTCAAGGTTGTGGTCATTCATCATCAAGCTATCCGACTATGCAGTCTTCACCAGCCCCATGGTCATCAAAGGTCAGCTTTGTTTAAACATTTTTATTTATTTTCATCCACTGTTGATTAAAACAAGGTTTTTTCTGTCTTTGACGACTGTTATCAACTATTCGACATTATTTCTGCTCTACTATGCTTCAATGCATCATGTTTCAATTTCAGAATTTTAGCAAATGGGAGTTTCTGTCATTTTCAGAATTTTGTAGTGGATCAATTTTTGACGGGACTTGTTCTGTATATTTAAAACTGTTGTCACATACTGGTTCCTGTATACCTTATGAGTTTTCTATTTTGAATATTGTTTTGCCGCAATGAGATAACATGGCAGCAGTATGAGATTAACGATAAATTTGGCTTCAATGGTGACAAACACCATGGGCAAGTAGCTCACACTATATGCTATGAGTCATGATTCCATAGGAATAGACTTCAGTAGAGTAAGCTAATTTTGTAGCAAACACTTGTTCCAGCCACAAATCTGATAAGAATCTAGTAAAAATTTCAGGCACACGCATAGTTCAAGGAGGATCCATTGTCCGTTAATATTGAAACAGTGCCCTTAGCGGTCTTACCCAATTTTGAATTGACCGAGATCGTCCAAAATTAAATCAGCGTTCCAGATCAAGAGAAACAGACCTTGTGTATTTCTTGATTTGGGCAAGTGGAGGGAAGTTTGATACAAAATTAGACATCTCCAACTTAAATTATATACTGTTTTCCATTATTTTGCTTTGCACCACACCTCAACTAAGTAAAGCATAAGTATTTCAATTCTGAAATTAACTCATTATCAGACTTCTGTTATTTGCTGTTATAGTAAGCCTATATTCTGGTCCAGGTGCATATTTAAACCAATTTAAGTAGAAGTATTTATCTTATGGAATATGAACTCATTACCAAACTCGTTTCATGACAAAGTTGAAGGAAAAATTTACTCAAATCAAAGTGAACAAGCTAATAATGGTCAGAATTGTATATGTAACTAGTCAATGCCCTATTAATAGGATCAGGTTGTATGTCCAACTAATCAGAGTTCTTTAATGTTCAAACTTTAAGCAGAGCGAGCTATCCAGGCATAGATCAATTTCCCTTCTTTTGGCATTTTCCCTTGTCATGGAGTTTTTGATTTGGCTTTGACATTCTCCAATATTTGCTGAGATTTTGAAAATGTGCTGAGCATTTGCCAAGTCTTATGGGCTACTTTCAGCTGGTAAACTGACTCAACTTTTCGATTATTCAGTACTTAGACCAACAGCAATTGATTTATCTCTATAGTGGTCATGAATTTTGTGTATAGATTGGACGATCTATATTGTACTCTTGAACAATTAGTAATTTAGCGCACTCGATGAATTCCTCTCCTGTCCCTTTGTTAGTACTTTTTGGTTTTGATTTCTTAGAATAGAAGCAGATTCTTTGCTTCTAATGCAGTATCATGGCTATCCTATGCAATTAAATTTCTATTTAAGATAATTGAGCATAAATCTGTCTGCAAACAGCAACCCCTGTGGTACTGGCTATATGCTTTGTTTCAAAATTCAGTCAAATCGGGATATAGGCAGTATTGGCAATTTCTCTGAGTTTGAGGAGCCAATTCTTCGTCAAGGCGGTTCTGCTGCATTTGGAAGGTACGCAAGATTTGGGAAATTTTGTGGGTTGATGGTCTCATGGGGGTTTTGCTGATTACCATTTTTGTAGTAATGTCGCTGACATTGTATATCGTCTTTGGCGGTGTCAGAGCTGCTCATGGGCTTATCACAAAAACTACATTTGAAGTTCTAATACCTGAACGCGCAGTTGCAGCCATTCTAGGAAAGTCTGGGAATGGTATTATTAAAATTCAGCACCTAAGTTGTTCTAAAGAAGAATAAATTTAATTTGTAAAGCTACTGGTCAAGTTGTCACATATTTAGAGGAAATAAGAATGTGTTAAATGGCTAGTAATTCAAGCTCGATTGTTGATACCTTGCTATGAAGACCCTTTATTGATCATGTTTTCTTTGTATGTTCAGATTTCTCGTGCCAAAGTTAATCTTCTTGAAGTTAGACCAGGAACATCTGAAGGAGTGGTTGAAATTTCAGGCACTCCAGAGCAAACAAATGCAGCCCAATGCTTGATTCAAGCATCCATTGTCAACAACAAACCTTTATTTCGTTAATATGCCAATGAACAGATTTTATGGTAAGATAATCGTCATCCAAATTCAAAATCCCTATGCAAATATACCTGATTTCTTTATTTTAGCTTAACATAATCTGCTCATGGTATATCCCTTTTTGGCGATTAAAGCCCGCGTTAATATCTATTGGCCTAGTTCTGACTTACTTACCGGATGAAGCGCAAGAATGTTTGGAGTCTGGAACACTATTTTGTATGCAGTTTTTGATTTGGCTTTGACATTTTCCAATATTTGCCGAGATTTTGAAAATGTGCTCAGCATTTGCCAAGTTGTGTATAGATTGGACGATCTATATTCTACTCTTGAACAATTAGTAATTTAGGGCACTCGATGAATTCCTCTACTGTCCCTCTGTTGGTACTTTTTGGTTTTGATTTCTGTCTGCAAACAACAACCCCTGTGGTACTGACTATATGCTTTGTTTCAAAATTCAGTCAAATCGGGATATAAGCATTATTGGCAATTTCTCTGAGTTTGAGGAGCCAATTCTTCGTCAAGGGAGTTCTACCGGATTTGGAAGGTACACAAGATTTGGGAAATTTTGTGGGTTGGTGCTATCATGGGGGTTTTGCTGATTACCATTTTTGTACTAATGTCCCTGACATTGTATATCATCTTTGGCAGTGTCAAAGTCGCTGGTGGGCTTATCACAAAAACTACAGTTGAAGTTGTAATACCTGAACGCGCAGTTGCAGCCATTCTAGGAAAGTCTGGGAATGGTATTGTTAAAATTCAGCAGCTAAGCTGTTATAAAGAAGCATAAATTTCTGCAAATTCCATGGGATCCCCTTCAACTGAAATTTTTGAAACGTGGAGACTTGGAATGAAGTGCTGTAATTGCCAAAAATGTTGCCGCAGAAAATTTGACATTGTAGTGACAGAATACTTCTTTATCCAGCTTATAAAGTGGGATTTCTTTGACTTGACATAAATGTATTTTGGAACAAAAATCACAGAACGATTTTGATAAACAGCAACTGGATTATATTTTGAATTTGGATTCTACTGCCAGTGCTTATGCTTCAAAACCAATGTTGTCTGTTTTTAATGTTTAGGCTGTACATGTTTTGAGGGTCCAGTTAGACATTTATCCTGCACTTATATTTGGTCATTATCATTTTATGAATTTGTCATTTGTCGTTATCATAGGAGGTTAGACCAGCTCTCATGATTGACATTAAGATATCTCACTGTCACCAAGGCAATTTAAATCTCATGATAATAACTGACCAAAATGTTCTGTTAACCGGCAGGGACTACCGCCACAGCAGTGGCTCCTTGTTAATAATAATAAGTGTAATTTTAAGTTATGGTAATAATAATAATAATAATAATAATCACTATTACTTATTAATATTAATTACCAAGTTTAATATTAAAATTAAAATTAAACTTAATATTAATTACCAAATTTAATATTAAAATTAAAATTAAACTTAAAATTGCAGTTGGTAATTTTAATATTAAACTTCGTAATTAATATTAATAATTAATAGTAATTATAATATTTTATATTATTATTATTATTATTATTATTATTATTATTATTATTATTAATTACCATAACTTAAAATTGCACTTCTTATTATTATTAATAATAAGTGTAATTTTAAGTTTATTAATGATAAAGTCTAATTTTTAATGATAAAGTCTAATTTAGTTTTTAATTTTTATTTTTTTTATAAGTTTAGTGGGACTATATCTTCATCATGTCCAATATATCGCCTTGATCGGGGTGGGGAATTGAACTAGTGACTTCACATCAAGGATTACCTTAATAGATCACGAAGTCATTGTCTATCAAAGAATCCATGGAACTTACCATGGCCAACTATGGTAAATTCAATCATGATTTACCGTGGTCAGCCATGGTCAATCATGCTCAACTATGGTGCAACGTCGCATTGTGACAAAAATTGTATGAATATGAAAATAAACCTTGGTGAACCATGATCCAATGTTGCATTGTGGCAAATATTTGTCTTGATATGAAAATCAATCATGGTCAACCATGGTCTACGTCAACCATGGTCTAATTTCATTGTGACAAATATTGTCTTAAGATGAAATTCAACCATGGTCAACCATGATCCAACGTCTCATTTCAACTTCAAGGTGGATGGGGAAAGGTTGACTTTTAAATGAACGAGCAGTTAATCATAGTCAATAATGGTCGATTACGACAATTGGTTTGCATTTTCTCTAATGGAAATAATTTGGTGACAAATTGCACATATGAATTTGTCACCATCACCAGCTCTAGCAGGTAGGAAGTCATGAGAAACTATAAAAGTTACAACCACTGAATATGAACCAGCGACTTGGTTGTTGTCATGGTGGGTGATATATTTTTCTCTCAGGTGTTAATGAACATTAATTTTTTCACACAAAATTTGTACAAAAGTACTCCTATTCACATCTTATAGGAGTTGAAGCAGTCATTCATGATATGAGAATTTCCCACTCCATAATGTTTGCATGCTTAAAAAAAATCTCCAATCCTTCACTGTTCGCCACCAAATACTAATGAATACCTGGTAGTGTTCTGTGTACAATTCATGGTACAAAGGGCATTTGAAGCATTTGGTCTCATATCCTATCCAAAGAGAAGATTTAAATGAAATGATTAAGAATTCCAGTGGCTTAGCTCACAATGAGGACATTGAAGATTGAAAGGAAACCATTCCAATTTCCAATCGGATTAATAGGTGGCTCAAGAAAAATGATTTTTAATTTTTAGGATTATTAACTATAATAAAGTTTAATTTTTAATAATAATAAAGTTCAATTTAATTTTTAATAATAAAGTTTTAAAGTTTTAAAAATAGTAGTAATTAAATGAAATTAAAAAAAAAAAAAAATTAATAACATAAATAATAATAATAATAACAACTATTAATTATTAATATTAATTACCAAGTTTAACATTAAAAATTAAAGTTAAACTTAAAATTACACTTATATTAATAAGTGTAATTTTAAGTTTTTAATTTTCACTAATAATAAAATTTATTCTTTAATGATAAAGTTTAATTTATTTTTTTATTTTTTTTATAATTTTAGTGGGACTACGTCTTCATCATGTCCAATATATCGCTTTGATCGAGGCGGGGAATTGAATCAACGACTTCACATCAAGGAGTACCTTAACAAAGCACGCATTCATCGTCTATTCAAGAATCCATGGACTTTACCATGGCCAACTATGGTAAATTCAATCATGATTGACCATGGTCAGCCATGGTCAATCATGCTCACCCATGGTGCAATGTCGCATTGTGACAAAAATTGTCTCAATATGAAAATAAACCTTAGTGAACCATGGTCCAATGTTGCATTGTGACAAATATTGTCTTGATATGAAAATAAATCATGGTCAACCATGGTCTAACGTCAACCACGGTCTAATTTCATTGTGACAAATATTGTCTTGATATAAAAGTCAACCATGGTCAACCATGGTCCAGTGTCTGATTTCAGCTTCAAGGTGGATGGGGCAAGGTTGACTTTTAAATGAATGCACAGTTAATCATAGTCAATGATAGTCGATTACACAACAATTATTTTTCATATTCTCTCATAAAAATAATTTGTATTGTTTTGCATATTCTCTAATAAAAATAATTTGGTGACAAATTGCATATATCAATTTGTCACCATCTGCAATTTGTCACCATCCCCACCTCTAGCAGATACGAAATCATGAGAAAGTATAAAAGTTACAACGGCTAAATAGGCACCAGCGACTTGGTTGGTGTCATGGTGGGTGATATATTTTTCTTTCCGGTGTAGATGAAGATTAATTTTTTCACACAAAATTTGTACAAAAGTACTCCTATTCACATCTTATAGGAGTTGAAGCAGTCATTCATGACATGAGAATTTCCCGCTCCATAATGTTTGCATGGTCGAAAAAAATTCTCCAATGCTTCATTGTTCGCCACCAAATAGTAATGAATTCTTGGCAGTGTTTTGTGTACAATTCATGGTACAAAGGGCATTGAAGCATTTGGTCTCATATCCTATCCAAAGCGAAGATTTAAACGGAATGATTAAGAATTCCACTGGCTTAGCTCACAATGAGTAAATTGAAAGATGGAAAGGAAACCATTCCAATTTCCAATCGGATTAACAGGTTGCCCAAAAAAAAATGATTTTTAATTTTTAAGATTATTAACAGTAATAAAGTTTAATTTTTAATGATAATAAAGTTTAATTTAATTTTTAATTTTCTAACTTTTAATAATATTTATTAATTTCATTTCATTTTTAATAATAAAGTTTTAAAGTTCTGAAAATATTAATAATTATATGAAATTAAAAGAGGAGAAATTTAATAATAATAATAATATTTAATATTAATAATTATTATTAATTACTAAATTTAATATTAAAAATTACAGTGAAATTTAAAATTATACTTCTTCTCATTAATAATAATAAATGTAATTTTAAGTCTTTAATTTTTACTAATAATAAAGTTTATTTTTTAATGATAAAGTTTAATTTACTTTTTACTTTTTATTTATTTTATAAGTTTAGTAGGATTATATCTTCCTCATGTCTACTATATTGTTCTGATTGGGGTGAGGAATTGAACCAGTGACTTCACATCAAGGAGTACCTTAACAGAGCATGTGGTCATCATTTATCCAAGAATCCATGGACTTTACCATGACCAACCATGGTAAATTCAATCGTGATTGACCATGGTCAGCGATGGTCAATCATGCTCAACCATGGTGCAACGTTGCATTGTGACAAAAATTGTATCAATATGAAAATAAGCCTTTGTGAACCATGGTCCAATGTTGCATTGTGACAAATATTGTCTTGATATCAAAATCAATCATGGTCAACCATGGTCTAACATCAACCATGGTCTAATTTCATTGTGACAAATATTTTCTTAATATGAAAGTCAACCATGGTCAACCATGGTCCAATGTCTCATTTCAACTTCAAGGTGGATAGGGCAAGGTTGAATTTTAAATGAACAAGCAATGAATCATGGTTAATCATGGTCAATGATAATTGATTACACAACAATTATTTTACATATTCTCTAATGGAAATAATTTATTGACAAATTGCACATACCAATTTGTTACCGTCACCACCATGACCACCTCTAGCAGGTATGAAATCATATAAAATCATGAGAAACTATAAGAGTTACCATCGCTGAATAGGCACCAACAACTTGGTTGGTGTCATCGTGGGTGATATATTTTTCTCTCGACTATTGATAAAGATTAAATTTTTCACGCAAAATTTGTACAGAAGTGCTCTTATTCAGTGTTCGCCACCAAATAGTAATGAATTCTTTGCAGTGTTTTGTGTACAATTCATGGTACAAAGGGCATTGAAGCATTTGGTCTCATATCCTATCCAAAGTGAAGAATTAAACGAAATGATTAAGAATTCCAGGGCTTAGCTCACAATGAGGAAATTGAAGATTGAAAGGAAACCATTCCAATTTCCAATTAGATTAACAGGTGGTCCACAAAGATGATTTTTAGGATTATTAACAGTAATAAAGTTTATTTTGTAATAATAATAAAGTTTAATATTTTTAACTTTCAACGTTTAATAATAGTTATTAATTTCATTTCATTTTTAATAATAAAGTTTTAAAGTTCTGAAAATAGTAGTAATTAAATGAAATTAAGAAGGCGATTTTTTTTATAACATAAATAGTAGTTAATATTAATAATAATAATGATATTTAATATTAATAATTATTAATATTAATTACTAAGTTTAATATTAAAAATTAGAGTTAAACTTAAAATTACACTTATTATTGTTATTAATAATAAGTGTAATTTTAAGTTTTTAATTTTTACTAATAATAAAGTCCAATTTTTAATGAGAAAGTCTTATTTAGTTTTTATTTTATTTATTTATTTTTTATAAGTTCAATGGGACTACGTCTTCATCATGTCTAATATATCGCCTTGATCAGGTCGGAGAATTGAACTAGTGACTTCACGTCAAGGAGTACCTTAATAGAGCATGCGATCATTGTCTATCCAAGAATCGATGGACTTTACCATGGCTAACCATGGTAAATTCAATCATGATTGACCATGGTCAGCCATGGTCAAACATTCACAACCATGTTGCAATGTTGCGTTGTGACAAAAATTCTCAATATGAAAATAAAACTTGGTGAACCATGGTCCAATGTTGCGTTGTGACAAACATTGTCTTGATATGAAAATCAATCATGGTCAACCATGGTCTAACGTAAATCATGGTCTAATTTCATTGTGACAAATATTGTCTTAATATGCAAGTCAACCATGGTCAACCATGGTCCAGCATCTCATTTCAACTTCAAGGTGAATGGGGCGAGGTTGACTTTTAAATGAACAAGCAATTAATCATGGTTAATCATGGTAAACGATGATCAATTATATAACAATTGTTTTTCATATTCTCTAATAAAAATAATTAGATGACAAATTGCACATATCAATTTGTCACCACCACCTCCTCTAGTAGGTACGAAATCATGAGAAACTATAAATTTACAACGGCTCAATAAGCACCAGCGGCTTGGTTGGTGTCATGGTGGGTGATATATTTTTCTCTCAGGTGTTGATCAAGATTAAATTTTTCACACAAACTTTGTACAAAAGTATTCCTATTCACATCATATAGGAATTGAAGCAATCAAATTGATATGAGAATTTCCCACTCCATAATGTTTGCATGCTCAAAAAAATTCTCCAATCCTTCACTATTCACCCCGAAATAGTAAGGGAATTGAAGCATTTGGTCTCATATCCTATCCAAAGCGAATATTTAAACGAAATGATTAAGAATTCTAGTGGCTTAGCTCACAATGAGGAAATTGAAGATGGAAAGGAAACCATTCCAATTGGATTAACAAGTGGCCCAAAAAAATGATTTTTAATTTTTAGGATTATTAGCAGTAATAAAGTTTAAATTTTAATAATAATAAAGTTTAATTCAATTTTTAACTTGCAACTTTTAATAATATTTATTCATTTCATTTTTAATAATAAAGTTTTAAAGTTCCGAAAAATAGTAGTAATTAAATGAAATTAAAAAAATAAAAATTTAATAACATTAATAATAATAATAATAATTAATATTAATAATTACTATTAATTATTAATATTAACTACCAAGTTTAATATTAAAAATTAAAAGTAAACTTAAAATTATACTTATTATTATTAATAATAATAAGTGGGATTTTAAGTTTTTAATTTTTACTAATAATAAAGTTTACTTTTTAATGGTAAAGTCTAATTTAGTTTTTAATTTTTTATTTATTTTTATAAGTTTAGTGAGACTACATCTTCATCATGTCCAATATATTGTTCTTATTGGGGCAAGGAATTAAATCAGTGACTTTACATCAAGTAGTACGTTAACAAAGCACGTGGTCATCGTCTATCCAAGAATCCATAGACTTTACCATGGCCAACCATGGTAAATTCAATCATGATTGACCATGGTTAGCCATGGTCAATCATGCTCAACCATGGTTCAACATCGCATTTTGATCAAAATTGTCTCAATATGAAAATAAACCTTGGTGAACCATGGTCCAATGTTGCATTGTGACAAATATTGTCTTGATATGAAAATCAATCACGGTCAACCATGGTCTAACGTCAACCATGGTCTAGTTTCATTGTGACAAATATTGTCTTAATATGAAAGTCAACAATGATCAACCATGGTCCAACATCTCATTTCAACTTCAAGGTGGGTGGGGCGAGGTTGACTTTTAAATAAACAAGCAGTTAGTCATGGTTAATCATGGTCAATGATGGTCGACCATGGTTAACCATGGTCCAACATCTAATTGTGATAAATATTGTCTCAATATGAAAATCAACCATGGTCCAATGTCGAATTGTGAGAAATATTGTCTTTATATGAAAATGAAACATTCTCGACCATGGTCAATAACCATGGTCACATTGTGACAAAGATTGTCTCATGGTCCAAAGTCACTTTGTTGCAAGCAAGGCCAGCCATGGTCAACCATGGTCCAACATCAATGGTTGACCATGGTTTACCATGGTTTATAATACCTTGGGTTTATAATATTAATCCCTTGTGTTTATAATCTCTTAGGTTTTTAGTATTAATCCATTGGGTTTATAGTATCAACCATGGTCAATAACCATGGTCACATTGTGACAAAGATTGTCTCATGGTCCAAAGTCACTTTGTGACAAGCAAGGCCAACCATGGTCAACAATGGTCCAGCATCCATGGTTGACCATGGTTTATAATAACTTGGGTTTATAATATGAAATCCTTGCGTTTATAATCTCTTAGGTTTTTAGTATTAATCCATTGGGTTTATTACTCCATTGGATTTTTAGTATCAACCATGGTCAATAACCATGATCAACCATGGTTAACAATGGTCAACCATGGTCAATAACCATGGTTACATTGTGACAAATATTGTCTCATGGTCCAACGTCACATTGTGACAAGCATTGTCAGCCATGGTCAATCATGCTCAACCATCGTGCAACACGTCTCAATATGAAAATCAATCTTGGTCAACCATGGTCCAACATTGCATTGTAACAAATATTGTCTTGATATGAAAATAAATCATGGTCAACCATGGTCTAACGTCACATTGTGACAAGGATTGTCTCTATGAAAATCAACCATGGTCAATTATGGTCAACATTGTTTATTTTAGGGTTTATAATATTTATCTTAGGGTTTATATTTTTTGGGTTTATAATATTAATCCATTGGGTTTAATATTATTCCCTTGGGTTCATAATCCCTTGGGGTTTTAGTATTAATCCCTTGGGTTTATTATTTCCTTGGGTTTATAATATTAATCCCTTGGGTTTATTAATGTAAGGGTCCATATTCCTAGGGTTTAATATTATTCCCTTGGGTTTAATATTATTTCCTTGGGTTTATAATCCCTTGGGTTTTTAATATTAATCCCTTGGGTTTATAATATCAATCATGGTCAACCGTGGTCTAATGTTGCATTGTGAAAAGAATTGTCTCAATATGAAAACCAAGCATGGCCAGCCATGGTTCAACGTCACATTGTGACAAAGATTGTCTCGATATGAAAATCAGTCATGCTTAAGCATGGTCAAGCATGGCCCAACGTCGCATTATGACATTGATTGTCTTAATATGAAATGAACTATGGTCAACCATGGTCAACCATGCTTCTTTTTGGGTTTATAATATTAATCCCTTGGGTTTATTATTATTCCCTTCGGTTCATAATCCTTTGGGGTTTTAGTATTATTCCTTTTGGTTTATAATATCAAACACTTGGATTTATTAATATAAGGGTTCAACCATGGTTGAGCATGGTCCGACATTGCATTGTGACAAAGATTGTCTCAATATAAAAATGAATCATGGTCAACCACGATGAATCATGGTCATTCATGGTCAACCAT
Source organism: Pinus tabuliformis (assembly GCA_031772625.1). NCBI lineage: Eukaryota > Viridiplantae > Streptophyta > Pinopsida > Pinales > Pinaceae > Pinus > Pinus tabuliformis. Next base: position 560,655,750 of record CM062809.1, on the reverse strand, counting down.
GGTTAATTACGATCAATATGAAAATCAACCATGGTCAATCATGGTCACATTGTGACAAACATTGTCAAAATCAACCATGGTCCAACGTTGCATTGTGACAAAGATTTTCTTTATATGAAAATCAATGATGCTCAAGCATGGTCAAACATGGTCCATCATTGCATTATGGCATTGATTGTCTAAATATGAGAAAAAACCATGGTAAAGCATGTTTATTTCAGGGTTTATAATATTTATCTTAGGGTTTATATACCTTGGGTTTATAATATTAATACCTTGGTCAAACATGGTTAATCATGATCAACCATCATGCAATGTTGCATCGTGACAAAGATTGTCTCAATAGGAAAATCAACCTTGGTAAACCATGGTCCAACGTCATATTGTGACAAAGATTGTCTCGATATGAAAATCAATCATAGATAACCATGATCCAACATCGCATTGTGACAAGGATTATGTCTATGAAAATCAATTATGGTAAACTATGGTCAACTATGGTCAACATTATTTATTTTATGGTTTATAATATATATTTTATGGTTTATGTACCTTGGGTTTATAATATTAATCTCTTGGGTTTAATATTATTCCCATGGGTTCATAATCTGTTGGGGTTTTATTATTAATCCCTTAGGTTTATTATTTGCTTGGGTTTATAATCCCAAATAGGTTTTCAGTATTAATCCCTTGGGCTTATTAATCACTTAGGCTTATAATATCAATCATGGTCAACCATGGTCAACAATGTTTTATAAAATCAATCATGGTTGACCATGGTCCAACGATGCATTGTGACAAATATTGTCTCAATATGAAAACTAACCATGGTCAACCATGGTTCAACATCGTCTTGTGACAAAGATTGTCTCGATATGAAAATCAATCATGATTAAGCATGGTCTAATGTCACATTGTGACATTTATTGTCTCAATATGAAAATCATCCATGGTCAACCATGTTTATTTTAGGGTTTATAATATTTATCTTGGGGTTTATAATATTAACCCCTTGGGTTTAATAATATTCCCTCGGGTTCATAATCCCTTAGGGTTTTAGTATTAATCCCCTATGTTTATTATTCTCTTAGGTTTATAATATCAAACACTTGGATTTATTAATCTAACAATTCAACCATGGTCGAGCATGGTCCAACGTCTCAATATGATAATTAACCATGGTTAAATATGTTTATTTTAGGGTTTCTGATATTTTTCCGAGGATTTATATACCTTGGGTTTATAATATTAATTCTTGGGTTTAATATTAATCCCTTGGGTTCATAACCCCTTGGGTTTATAAGATTAAACCCTTAGATTTATTAATCTAATGGCTCAACCATGGTCGACATTGTCCAACAGCGCACTGTGACAAATATTGTCTCACTATGAAAATAAATCTTGGGCAACCATGGTCAACGATGGTCTTTCATGGTCAATATGAAAATCAACTATGGTCAACCATAGTCACCCATGGTCCTGCGTTGCATTATGACAAATATGGTCTCAATATGAACATCAACCATGCTCAACCATGGTCAATAACCATGGTCACATTTTGATAATGATTGTCTCATGTTCCAACGTCACATTGTGATAACCATGGTTAACCATGGTCTAGTGTTTCATTGTGGTAGCCATGGTTAACCATGGTCTAACATTTCATTCTGACAAATAATGTCTCAATATGGAAATCAACCTTGGTCAGCCATAGTAAACCATGGTCCAACATCGCTTTATGACAAAGTTTATCGCAATATGAGAATAAATCATGGTCAATCATGGTCCAACATCACATTGTGACATAGATTGTCTCAATATGAGAATCAACCATGGTCATTCATGTTTGTCTTAGGGTTTATATAAACCATAGGGAATATAAACTGTAGGGTTTTTAGTATTTATCTCTTGGTTTTATTACTCTCTTGGGTTTATAATATGATTTCCTTGGGTTTATTAATCTAAGTGTTCATATTCCCAGGGAATATTATTCACAGGGTTATTAATTAATATTAATCCCTAAGGTTTAGTATTATTCCGTAGGGTTTATAATTCCTTGGTTTTTTAGTATTAAACCTAGGGGATTATAAATTAAAAGGAATAATATTAAACACGCAGAATTAACATTATAAACCCAAGGCATAAAAACCCTAAGATAAATATTATAAACCCTAGAATAAAGGTGGTTGACCATGGTCTACCATGGTCCAACGTTGCATTGTGACAAGACTTTCCTCAATACGAAAATCAACTATTCTCAAACATGTTCAACCATGTTTATTTGAGGGTTTATAATATTTATCTTAGGGTTTATCTATCTTGGGTTTATAATATTAATCCCTAGGGTTTAATATTATTCCCTTGTGTTAATAATTCCACAAGTTTTTAGTATTAATCCCTTGGGTTAATATTATTGCCTTGGGTTTATAATCTCTTGGGGTTTTAGTATTAAGCCCTAGGAATATGAACCTTTACATTAAGCCCAAGGGATTGATATTATAAACCCAAGGGTTAATACTAAAACCCCAAGGTATTCTAAGCCCAGGGGACTAATATTATTAAACCTAAGGAACTAATAGTATAAATCCAGGGTATATAAAACCTTGGATGACCATGATTTATATTGAATCTAAAGGATTAATATTACAAACCTATGCAAAATATTATACCCTAGGAATATGAATCCTTAAATTATTATACCCAAGGGATTGATATTATAAACCCAAGGGATTAATACTAAAAACCCAAGGAAATATAAACCCTAGGGTTTTTAGTATTAATCCTGTTAGCACTCCAGGAAACTCTCCTAGGTTGTAAATTGGAGATGCCTGGTAACATGTAATCTTCAATATTGTTCTTTGAACTATTGAAATAAATGATGGTTTGGATCAAGTTAGATAACCATTTCAGCTCTATTCTTACTCAAGACATGCATGAACACCCCCAATTACACAAGGCTTTAGACCACAAATGCTCAATAGTTTGTAGATTTAATGGATAGATGGGGAATACTTAGAGTACCAGTAGATTGCATACATGAACATATATGAATGGCTAGCTATAGGCAGCAAATGAACTTACTGACTATACTAGCAGATGCATATATAATAACACGTATAAATGGCTAGCTACAAGTAGTAAAGAAGCTTGCAAATCTAATATATCAAAGCAGAGATAAGATGAAAATTATCTGGCCTTAAACACAAAGAAAACCTGAACAAATTGTTCGAGTGAAAGCATAGAACAGAAGAGAAATGGACATTGGACATATAACAACAAAAGAAGCTTGTATTACTAAAGAATGCAGATGAGAAGCTTGAAGGAATAGAGGAGGAATAATCTCCAAAAGTTGAACCCTTGTTACATCTAGTTTTCTGCCTTTTATAGGCCCTTTACAATGCTCCTGAGCTCTCTAGAAGGCTCGGAGTCTTAACCTTGTTTGATCTGTCCCTTAACTGTTTGATTCCCTCAATAGGCAGGCATGGCTTGAAGGTCTTTCTCTTTCTGACAAAGGAATAAACGCATTCAGATATTTTGGGTGCGCTGGCAGGGAGCTCTCTCTCTTGACAGAGATGCCCATAATCTCTTCTATTGATTTCGGCTATGTCGCGCTATGCTGCTCCATGATGTATCTGATTCGAGCTGTATTGTGCTGTCGATACCCATGATATTTCTGTTTCGGGCTAGTTGGGCATGCTTTGTTGCACTATAGATGCCTCTCAGCCTCAGTTTCTCTTCAAACTGTTTAATAATGAGTGTTTTCTGTTATCAGCTGAAAGCACAACCATACTACGAAATCTCACCATTCCCTGTCCTTTTCGGACTTCAAAAAGTCCTCAAAAATAGTTTATATCCTCTCGAGTCTACCCTTGTTGCTGTCACAAGTCACAAAGAAGCTTGCCCTGTGTATTTTCCTCACATTGTGAAATATGCATAAAACACTTAAAAACCATGAACAATTGGCCTTTTTGGACTTCAAAAATTATTAATTTCCCTTCCCGGACCCTTTCAGGTCTGGGCTTCATCGCAATCGCTGTCGGCCAATGCTCCCTTCGTATTTTTGTTATACAACGAAAATTCATGAAATACATTAAAAATGGGACTTCCGCGGATTTGAAAATATATCCATTCTGCTTCTTGAAACCCTTTTGGGTCCAGGTTATATCGCATCGGCGATGTTCCCCATTCCCTTTGTATTTCATTATACAACGAAAATACATAAAAACACTTTAAAATGGCCTTGGCACAGACTTCAGAAGTTATCAACTATCGCATATAATTATGTCGGGTTCGGCCCATCGGGTCGCACCATATGCATATGTTAAAACCCCACCCCTTTGGTTTCTGCCGATGCGATATTGCGATGCGATCTGATCAAAATCGCATATCGCTACGTGTAAAGGCCCTGCCCCTTGGTCTCCCCGATTTGCGACGTGCTGATGTGATTTGGGCCATCGATCGCGTGCATGATCAACGATCCTCATTTAATCGTCGATCACCATTGCCATTGCCCCATGGTTTGCGCCGATTTGCCTTCACCATTGCGACCCGCCGATCCAATCATCGGTGATCGCTGATCAGCGGTGTCCAGTGCTGATTGCCATTGCCCACCTGCGCTGATTAGATCCACCGATGCGATCCACCGATTAGATGTGGGCCGCTGATCGGCTAGATCTAATGGCTGCTATGCAACCACTGTTTAAGCATGCGTCTGTGGGTTTTTTCATGGTTTTAGAGTGATTCAAGCCTCCCGATAGTGTATTTCCACCCTTCTAAGGGCTTTCCTCTTGCGTGGATTTTGATCGATGGATGACTTTAAACACTTATGAAGACTCGAAGAGCATCAATGGATCCATTGGCATGATTTTTAAGAACACTTGGAGACTTTGGGGCATTTTTGTATCCATTTTTGGGCTGTTTGCCTCCAAGGCTAACATTGGGTCCTTCTAGGGATGAAATCCTCCCTGTGAGGTTTGAAGGATCTCAGATCAATGCCTTCCCTGTAAAAAACAAAAATTAAATCTTCCTTCTAGTGTTCCATTAGGCATGAAGTACATTTTGTAATGAAATAAAAACTTGAAAAAACATATTTACAACAACAAAGCCTTAAAGCCTTAAACAAAATAAAGTTTCAAGAATCGCCCATTTAATAGGCTGCCAAAAGTATCTTTTCCTTCCAGACTGTGCAGAATGAATGTATTTTTCTGTTGATCTTGAGCGATGACAAAAGGTCCTGTCAATAAGGAGTCAAACTTGCCATGATTTCCTCTCTTTTCCTTAAATGCATCCCTTTTAAGAACCCAATCACCAACTTGGAAATTGTCCACATTTGCTTTCCTGTCAAAGGTTTCTTGGATTTTCTTCTGATGAGCCTTTGACTTCTCAATTGGCTGCTCTTTGATATGCTATAGTTCAACCAAGTTATTCATTCTTCTTACCATGTCATTTTCTTCATCTTGTTCTTCTTGCAAGAACTTAGCCACAGGGAGAATCAACTGGATGGGGAAAACAGCATCAACACCATAAACCAGTTTAAATGGAGAATTCCCTATGGATTTTTTAATGGTAACTTGGTCAGCCCATAGAGCAAACTTCAGCTTGGAATCCCAGCTCTTTTTGTTGTCCTCTAATAGCTTTTTGATTACCCTTACCAGGCTCTTGTTAGATGATTCTGCCAGGCCATTGCCTTGAGGATAATATGAGGTAGAATGCACCACTTGAATGCCCATGGATTCAGTCATGTCCATCAATTCTTTTGCCTTGAATGCTGCTGCATTATCAGTGACTAGTTTGGTTGGGCAACCAAATCTAGTGAAAATATTCTCATTCAAGAACCTTATGACAACTTGATGATTGGCATTCTTAGTGGGTATAGCCTCAATCCACTTGGTAAAATAATCAATGGCTACTAAGATCCATTTGTGTTGGCCACTGGAATGTGGGTTGATCTCACCTATAAAGTCCAAGCCCCACTGTTGGAAGGGACCATTGACATGTATTGGATTTAAGGGCAGAGATTTTAGCTGCTGTCTTCCTGCAAATCTCTAACATTTGTCACAAGCCTTTACAAAAGAAAACACATCAGAGAACAAAGTAGGACAATAATATCCATCCCTCAAGATTTTGTGTGCTGTGATTTTCCAATAATGATGCCCTCCACATATGCTAGAATTAAATTGGTGTATGACCTCTAGAGATTGTTCTTTATCTAGACATCTTAAGAGGATTCCTGATGGGTCTTTCCAATAAAGCAGATTTTTATTAATGTAGAACTTGGCTGATCTAAGTTTAATGGCACGAGCTTGACTTGAGCTAAGTCCTGGATGGACTTCTAGTTTTTGCAAAAAATGAACTATGTTGTAATACCATTCACATGTGACTAAATTTTCATCCAAAGATTGATCCTGCTTTTGCTCTTCTGTTGCTCCCTCTGCTTGCTCATAATTTGAATTTAGACCCATGGAATTTATATCTAACAAGCTGCAATTTTCTTCAGCCATAAGTTTAGCCAAGCCCTGGCTTTTGACAAGCTTAGTAGGCTTCACCTCTATGTTAAACTCTATGAATTTTGCAATCCATTTAGCTCTCTTCCCATCAATATCTGGCTGAATTAAGACATCCTTTATTGAGGATGAAGGTACATATGCGACTATTTTGGAATGCAGAATATAAATTCTGAATGCCTTTAAAGACTTTATGAGAGCATAAGCTTGTTTTTCGATAAGGTCATACCTTAGTTCAGCATACCTTAAATTTTTGCTGAAAAAGGCCACAGGGTGCTCTATGCATTCATCATTTTTCTACAACAGAAATGCCGCAAGTGTATCATAAGAGGCAAAAGAGAAGATACAAAACTCTTTAGTGTAATCTGGGTTGATTAGAGTGGGAGCTTCCATGATAGCTTGCTTGATGGCTTCAAAAGAGCTTCTTGAAGCATCTGTCCGTTTTATTTCTACTCCTTTCTTCAGCATGGAAGTGATGTGCTTTACAAGCTCTGCAAAGTTTGGAATGAACCTCCTTACGAAGTTAATCTTACCTAGGAAGGATTGAATGTCCTTTTTTGACCTTGGGATGGACAATGTCTGAATGGATTGAACCCTAGCTGGATCAATCTTCACACCTTCAGCAAAAACAATATGTCCCAGAAGTTTTCCTTCTTCTAGAGCAAACTGTGACTTCTTTGGGTTGACTGAAATTCCAAACTGTTTGCAATTCATAAATATTTTCTTCAAATGCTGTAAATTATCTTTGTGGCTGCTACAGAAGACTGTTATGTCATCAAGATAAATAAGGACAAACTTGTCTGTCTCTCCCACAAAGGCTATGTCCATGGCCCTCTGAAAGGTAGCCCCAGCATTCATCAGTCCGAAAGGCATATTGGAGTACATGAAAGTTCCCCAAGGAGTAGTGAAGGTGGTATTTTCCTGATCTTTAGGGTGTACAGTGATTTGATTGTAACCTGAAAATCCATATAAGAAAGACATGACTCTAGCCCCTGAAACTCTTTGCAGCAAGTGTTCCATCTTAGGCAGGGGATAGTTATATTTTTTAGAGCACTTGTTCAGATTTCTGAAGTCAACACAAAGCCTGATTTCTCCATTTTTCTTTCTTACTACCACAAGGTTAGCTATCCATTTTGAATACCTTAGGGGCACTATAATTTTGGCATCCAATAGCTTCTTGATCTCTTTCTCAATCAAAGGCAATAAGAGAGGGCTAATAGGTCTTAGCTTCTGCTTAAAATGGGTGGTATTCTTTTCCAATGGGATATTATGTTGAATGATGTCTACGTCATAGGTTTTAAGATCGCTATATTCCCAGTCAAAAATGTCAATGAATTGCCTCATAAGGGTGAAATACTCAGAATTTTGGGCAGAGGACAAATGCATGGACAGATTTATGTTTTTTGGATGGGCTGGGCTCCCTATATTATGTTTACGAACAACAGATTCATTTTTTGTTTCGGCAGGCTTATATGGCACATCGTTTTGGTCGAAAAGCTTCTCTAGAGGCACCAATCCTTTTGGTATGTGATTACTAGGCAGCTGGACGATGCTTTCTCGACCGATCTCGTTTTTTAGCTTGGACTGGCTACCTTCTTCTTGGGTTTCATTTTCTTGGTCGATGTGTGTTTCAGCGAATTCCTCCACGACTTGCAAAAACCTGTTAATTTCCTCATCGTCTTCAAAAACTTTCCAATATTTGACATTGTCAAGAAAAGACGGTTTGTATTTTACCTGAACTTCATACGTTAATTTAGGAGGAAAGGGAGGAATAAATGTGCTAGCAGACACAACAAGGGAGTAAGCAAGATGAGTCTTCATTCTTGGAATGTAAGAAATGCCGAAATTATCAAAAGATTCCCTAAGCCTCCATACCTCATCTATGTAAGCCTTGAGCCTGGGATGCTTCGCTTGGAATGTCTTGTTCACCTGCTGAATAATGAGGTCTATGTCTCCAAACACTTTCAGGCCTTTGATAACCATTTCCTTAGCAGCAATTAAGCGCAGAATTAAAGCTTCATATTCTGTGATGTTGTTTGTGACCTGAAAGGTTAATTTGAAAGATAAATGAATGTATTCATGTGTTGGGGACACAAGGACCACACCTGCCTCTGCAGCTTCTTTAGAGCAAGCCCCATCAAAAAACATATCCCAAATCTGTGGGTCTTCTTCCTCAGCAGTTTGGCAAACTGGTTTCCTGAGCTGTGTGGAGGCCAACTGAGATTCTTCAATGTGAAGGATACAAGCTCCAAAATCATTGTCGATGGCATATATGGGATGATTGGTGGGATTCTTTTCATCGCTGATTATATAAGCCAACTGCGCCTTTCTGTATAATCTCTTGCACTCACCTCCGAAAACTGGGACAGTAGCATAGGACAGATCATTTTGTAATGATCCACCTTATCTCTTGATCCAACCTCTAGAAAGTAACATGCCAAACTTGGGAGGTACATCTGCTACCACAATGTCCATCATCATGCTTTTCATAGGTAGCTGAGACAAAGTGATGGCTAGGTCCTTGATTAACCCTAGACATTTCACTTTTCTAGAGTCAAAAGAAAACAAGTCATGATAAGGCTTAGTGATGTCAAGACCCAACTCATCCATGACAGCCTTGGGCATTAGATTATGGCTGGCTCCAGTGTCCAAAAGGCAGTTGTGAAGGATTTTATCATGAATAGTTAGAGAGACATAGAATGAAGGGGAGCTGTATTCACAGTTTTCAATGATTGGGCTAAGGATAACAGTTGGCTTGTCATCTTCAGATTTACATAGTCAGTGGAGGCTTGAATGGCTTTAAGTTCAAGGACCTCGAGGATGGATCTTTTGAAGGACTCATTCTTCACTAGTTCAATCAGAGGCATGGGTATTCTTAGATTTTGAATTTCTGAATGAAAACTGAAAGGAGAAGGGGACTTGTCAAGGCCTCTTACCTCATAAGCTGGAGCTTTGAGGATGATGGGATCAACTGCCAGTTGTTTTTGCTTATTAGCTTGCGGTACTATAGGGACAACAGCTCTTTGATGATTTTTTCAGGATCAGGTACAGGGTTAGCGTGTAGATTTTGAGGATTTCTCCGAGTATGCCTCACGAACTGAGCTAGAACTATGAAGTGGAGTCGCCAAGAGGTTCGGCCTCCAGTAGAGTCGCCAGATAGATTATTACAACCAAAAATGTGCCTAGACTTTGTCTATCATCAAAGCTGGATCTGTGTCGTTTCCCAGGGAAGTTGAGCTTCAGTTTCCTCTCCCCAGCAACGTCGCCAATTAAGTTAGCACTCCAGGAAACTCTCCTAGGTTGTAGATCAGAGATGCCTGGTAACATGTAACCTTCAATATTGTTCTCTGAACTATTGGAATAAATGATGGTTTGGATCAAGTTAGATAACCATTTCAGCTCTATTCTTACTTAAGACATGCATGAACACCCCCAATAACACAAGGCTTTAGACCACAAATGCTCAATAGTTTGTAGATTTAATGGATAGATGGGGAATGCTGATAGTACCAGCAAATTGCATACATGAACATATATGAATGGCTAGCTACAGGCAGCAAATGAACTTACTAACTATACTTATAGATGCATATATAATAACACATATAAATGGATAGCTACAGGCAGCAAAGAAGCTTGCAAATCTAATATATCAAAGTAGAGATAAGATGACAGTTATCTGGCCTTAAACACAAAGAAAACCTGAACAGATTGTTCGAGTGCAAGCTTAGAACAGAAGAGAAATGGACATTGAACATATAACAACAAAATAATCATGTATTACTAAAGAATGCAGATGAGAAGCTTGAAGGAACAGAGGAGGAATAATCTCCAAAAGTTGAACCCTTTTTACGTCTAGTTTTCTGCCTTTTATAGGCCCTTTACAATGCTCCTAAGCTCTCTAGAAGGCTCGAAGTGTTAACCTTGTCTGATCTGTCCCTTAACTATTTGATTCCCTCAATAGGCAGGCATGGCTCGATGATCTTTCTCTTTCTGACAGAGGAATAACCGAATTCAGGTATTTTGGGTGCGCTCGCAGGGATCTCTCTCTCTTGACAGAGATGTCCACAATCTCTTTTGTTGATTTCGGCTGTGTCACGCTGTGCTGCTCCATGATGTATCTGATTTGGGCTGTGTTGCGTTGTAGATACCCATGATATTTCTGTTTCTGGCTAGTTGGGAATGCTTTGTTGTGTTGTAGATGCCCCTCGAACTCGGTTTCTCTTCAAATTGTTTAATAATGAGTGTTTGTTGTTATCAACCGAAACCACAACCATACTGCAAAATCCCACCATTCCGTGTCTTTTTCGGACTTCAAAATGTCCTCAAAGATGGTTTATATCCTCTCAGGTCTGCCCTTGTTGCTGTCGCAAGTCACAAAGAAGCTTGCCCTATGTATTTTCCTTGCATTGTGAAATATGCATAAAGCACTTAAAAATCATGAACAATCGGCCTTTTCGGACTTCAAAAATTATTAATTTCCCTTCCCGGACCCGCTTTATCACAATTGCTGCCGGCCAATGCTCCGTTCGTATTTTTGTTATAAAACGAAAATTCATGAAATACATTAAAAATGGGACCTCCACGGATTTGAAAATATATCCATTCTACTTCTCGAAACCCTTTTGGGTCCGGGTTATATCGCATCGGTGTTGTTCCCCGTTCCCTTTGTATTTCGTTATACAGTGAAAATACATAAAAACGTTTTAAAATGGCCTTAGCGCGGACTTCAAAAGTGATCAACTATCGCATATAATTACGTCGGGTCCAGCCCATCGGGTTGCACCATATGCATATGTTAAAATCCCGCCCCTTTTGTTTCTGCCAATGCGATATTGCGATGCGATCTGATCGCAATCACATATCGCTATATGTAAAGGCCCTGCCCCTTGGTCTCCCTGATCTGCGATCCGCCGATGTGATTTGGGCCATCGATCCGCGTGTGCGATCGACGATCCTCGTTTAATTGCCGATCACCATTGCCATCGCCCCATGGTTTGCGCCGATTTGCCTTCGCCATTGCGACCCACCGATCTAATCATTGGTGATCGCTGATCGGCGATGTCCAGTGCTGATTGCCATTGCCTACCTGCGCTGATTAGATCCACCAATGCGATTCGCCGATTAGATGTGGGCCGCTGATCGGCTAGATCTAACAGCTACTGTGCAACCACTGTTTAAGCTTGCGCCTGTGGGTTTTTTTCATGGTTTTAGAGTGATTCAGGCCTCCTGATAGTGTATTTCTGCCCTTCTAAGGGCTTTCCTCTTGTGCAGATTTTGATCGATGGATGACTTTAAGCACTTACAAAGACTCGAAGAGCATTAATGGATCCATTGGCATGATTTTTAAGCACACTTGGAGACTTTGGGGCATTTTTGGATCCATTTTTGGGCTGTTTGCCTCCAAGGCTAACAAATCCCTTGGGTTTATTATCCCTCGGGTTAATATTATTCTCTTGGGCTTATAATTCCTTGGAGTTTTACTATTAACCCCTTCGGTTTATTATTCCCTTGGGTTTATAATATCAATCCCTAGGTTTTATTAATATAAGGGTTCATATTTCTAGGATCCATATTTATATTACATAATTTAAAATTAAATAATAATTAATAACATTGAATATTAAATAATAATAATTATTAATTATAATGATAATAATAATATTTTTATTGCAATAGTTTTTTTTGTATTATTATTTCTATTGTTACATATTTATCAATGGTAGATACAAATGAAGCCTTCGACTATATCAACCACATTAATATTTTTAATGTGGTTGTGCTAGTTAGCTTAAGACTCCCCAACTCCCCCTATTTGCTTAAGACTCCCCAACTCCCCCTATTTTTTTATTTTATCCTTAGCCACCAAGATTATATATGAAGCGAATATACCTCAAAGATCCTTCATATGAGTCCCAATCCATAGCTGTGGCACGAGAGACGACGAAGCGATTGAAAAAGAATATATCTAAAAGTTTTGACCGCTGTGAAATTTAGTAAAATATAATATACTAGCACCACCATGATGAAGATATTTTTTTTGCTTCTTTGTTAATTTCTTTCACTCAAATATATTCTAATACTTAAGTCATAATCCAATTTTAGTTTTCCAATGCTTTTAACATATTTCAGTGCTCTATGTCATTAGCCAATTTCGGTTTTGTTACATTATTGCAACATATGTAATACAATCCATATTATAAACTATATAATGCTACTTAATGTAGTAATAGACTCAATATAAAAAAATCATATCAAATTTGGTTTAAGCATAAAATATTTACCAATTTAAATCATACATTTTATATTAATATTATCCCATTTCAATTTTCCAATGTTTTCGACGTATTCCCATATCTTAAATCATATTAAATTTTAAGGTTTGGCCTATCTTTCCATAAATGTTCTCTAATAAAATATATAAATATTAGTTGATTTCTTTAAGCTTATTTTAATTATTTATTAAATATGAATATAATTAATTAATCTCATTAATAATATTTTAATTTATTTATCAAAAAATTAAAAAATAGATTAAAATATTGATAAATATTTCATATTTAATAAATGTTTTTATTTGATATTTTTCCAAATCTAACATTATTGATTTCAATTATCAAATTAATACAATTACATTAGTAAATGTGGTTGATATATGCCTAAGCCATATATCAATCACATGCACAACCACATTAATAAATGTGGTTAAAAAAACACAGATAAACATTAATAATATAGGTATAATATTTGTCATAACATTAATATTCATATTTATAAATATATATTAATAAAAATAATAACAATATTGCAAAAATAACTATTATAATAAAAATATTATTATTATTATTATTATTAAAATTAATAATAATTATTTAGTTGTATTAATTATTGTTAATCACGATTAATAATAATTTATATAAAAAATTAAAAATTAAAAAAAAATTCTAAGTAAAACTATTCTATTGATATGAAACAAAATATAAGTACATCGAGGCTCTGGCCTCAGCAGTGATGAACATCATTTGTCAAAAAATATAACAGTCTAAGTGCGACTGCCCCATCGATGGGGAAACCAGTCCGTGAAAGTAGAGAAAAAATCCACACAGGGGATACCAGTTTTAACCAAAAATACCAAACATAGCAAAAACCTGCCCGGAGGAGAGTTTTAACAAAACATGTCATAACAGAAAGCATCCAATCAGCATAAGAAAAACGCTAGCTGGCAGAAGGGTGACACCTGGCTGCCATGTGTCAATCCCGAAGGTCGTCTGGGGCGGGCTCTTCTTCGATAAGGCACGCATACTTGTACCACTCCTCCTCCTCTGCTGACGTGCCACGTTGAATTTCACGAGCTGGTTGAGTGCCAGCAGTGCTTCCTTCTGCTGCATGCGGGTCGGACGTGTCTCCTGCTCTGCCACCAGGAGCCTGCGTGTCTTCAGCTCTGCCTTCAACAGCCTGTTGACTGCCAACCATCTCCTTACCATGCAGGGTGGCAAAGTCCTCGACCAGCTGCTACTTGCCTGGGTCGCGGGTGCTCCTGTTCCTTTGAGCGGCCCTCTGTTGCTCACCATTTTTCTCTGGCGAAGCTTCCTGCAGGTCGTTTTTCTCAGAGAAGGTGATGGTGACTGTGGCGGTGATAACAGGCCTATGAAGAGTACTGTGGAATCGAAATTGAGTCGTGTGAGGAGCAGGGTGAGGGGGAAGGGGAAAATTGGCTGTATGAACAGCTGTGTCCCTCCTGTAGGCACCATGGAGCTGAGCCCATCCTCTGCCACTGCGGGTATCAGGATACTGGCCAGAGAAGGTGCTATGAGGATTTGAAATGTCAGGAGAGGAGGAGGGGGAGGTAGATTCAGGGCTGGGTGTAGCAGGAGGAGGGATTCCTCTGCCACGACTGCCCCCTCTTCTGCTACGCATGCGGTGATAGATGCGAGCCATGGCGGAATTCGTCGCAGAGCTATCAGAGGGGAAATTGGAGGAATGGCTATGCAGAAAGCGAGCGGAGGAATTCGAAGCTAGAATCAGATTGCAATGCCTGGTGTGGGAGAAATGATACCCATTTCCAACGTCCATGCAGCAGAGCAGCCAACAGCAGCTTCCAGTGACGGTGCGAGAGCAAGGCTCCGCTGCCTGAGGAGGGAAAATGTTGTGGAGCAGAGGAGGAAGAACTGCGTTATGGTCTGAGGAGGCCATTGCTATGTGCTTGATGGGGAAATCTCGACTAGAGTACCCAATTAATGGCGCCTGCAAGGCGCCATGAATTCCTTTCATTTTAGCTTGGGAGGGGACGCGGGCGGCCATGTGGCCAGTCCTCCCACCGCCCGTCCGTCTAATCGCCATTAATGTCATGATTATCACCCACATCTGGGTGTAATAATTTATAAATTACTAACAAACACTAGATTAATATTATAAACCCAAAGGAGTAATAAGCCCTAGGATTAATATTATAAACCCTATGAATATAACTATACCTTAGGAATATGAACTCTTAGATAAATATTATAAACCCTTAGATTAATACTATAAACCGTAGGATTAATATTATAAACCCTTATATTAATAAAGCCAAGGGATTCATATTTTAAAAGAAAGGGAGCAATAAATCCTAGGATAAATATTATAAACCCAAAAGACTAATAATCACCATGATTAATATTATAAATCTTATTATGAACCGTTACATAAATAGAGCCAAGGGATTGATATTATAAACCCCAAGGACTAATAAACCCAAGGGATTAATACTAATTTCTTAAGTTTTAGATTAGTATTAATCGCTTGAGTTTATTAGTACTTTGGGTTTATAATATCAGTGTCTTGCCTCTGTTTATCTAAGGGTTCATATTCTTCGGGTATAATATTATTTATAGGGTTTATAATATTAATCCAATGATTTAATAATAATAATATTATTAATTAAATAATTTTTATTTAATAAAAAAATGTTAATTATTTAATTAAAAATAATTATTAATTATTAAATTAATAATAATAATTAGTGAATTCATTTTTATGTAATATTATTTATTAATCTATTAATTAAATAAACTCTAACATTATTATTATAAGTCTAAAGGATGAATAAACCCTAGGTCTATTATTATAAAGCCAAAGGACAAATAAACCCTAGGATCGATATTATAAACTGTGTGAATAATATTACCCTAGGAATATGAACACTTAGATAAATATTTTAAACCCTTAGATTAATATTATAAACCCTAAGATTAATATTATGAACCCTTAGATTAATAAACACAAGGCATTGATATTATAAAAATAAGGGACTAATAAACCCTAGGATAAATATTATAAACCCAAAGGACTAATAAACCATAGAATTAATATCATAAACCCTATGAATAATATTATACCCTCAGAATATGAACCCTTAGATAAATAGAGCTAAGGGATTGATATTATAAACCCAAAGGACTAATAAACCCGAGGGATTAATACTAACTCCTTGGGTTTGGGATTAATATTAATCTTGTGGGTTTATTTGTCTTTTGGATTTATAATATCAATCTCTTGGCTTTATTTATCTAAGGGTTAATATTGTTGGGGTATAATATTATTTATAGGGTTTATAATATTAATCCTATGATTTAATCCCTTGGGTTTAAAAAATTAATCCTTGGGTTTTCAATATTAATCCCTTTGATTTGAAATTAATCACATGGTTTAATGTTATTCCCTTATGTAGGATTAATATCATAAACCCTATGAGTAATATTATACCCTCAGAATATGAACCATTAGATAAATAGAGCTAAGGGATTGATATTATAAACCCAAAGGACTAATAAACCCAAGGGATTAATATTAATCCCTTGGGTTTGGGATTAGTATTAATCCCTTGGGTTTATTAGTCTTTTGGGTTTATAATATCAATCTCTTGGCTCTATTTATCTAAGGGTTCATATTGTTGGGGTATAATATTATTTATAGGGTTTATAATATTAATCCTATGGTTTAATCCCTTGGGTTTTTAATATTAATCCCTTGGGTTTTCAATATTAATCCCTTGGATTTAAAATTAATCCCATGGTTTAATGTTATTCCCTTGTGTTTATAATCCCTTGGATTTTTAATATTAATCCCTTGGATTTATAATATTAATCGCAAAGTTTATACAACTTTAGTGTTTATAATATTTATAAAACTTTAGTGCTTATAAAACTTTAGTGTTTATAACACTTTACTGTTTAGTGTTATTAACCATGTTTATTTTAGTGTTTATAATATTTATCTTAGGGTTTATATACCTTGGGTTTATAATATTAGTCCCTTGGGTTTAGTATTATTCAACCATGGTCAACCATGGTCGGCCAGCTTTATAAAATCAATCGTGGTCAACCATGGTTAATCATGATCAACCTTGATCAACAATAGTCAACCATGTTTTATAAAATCAAACATGGTCATCCATAGTCAATCATGGTCAACCATGTTTGAATGTCGCATTATCACAAAGATTATGTTGATATGAAAATCAACAACGGGTAAGCATGGTCAACCATGGTCCAATGTCGCGTTGTGACAAGGATTGTTTCAATATGAAAATCAACAATGTTTATTTTAGTGTTTATAATTTTTTTCTTTGGTTTTACATACCTTAGGTTGATAATATTAGTCCCTTTGGTTTAATATTATTCCTTTGGGTTCATAACCACTTGGGGTTTTAGTATTAATCCCTTGGGCTTATAATATCAATCCATTAGGTTTATTATTCCTCTAGGTTTATAATATTAAGGATGGTCAATCAGAGCCAACCATGGTCGAATGTTTCATTTTGAAAATGACTGTCTCAATATAAAAATCAACCATGGTAAACCTTGGTCCAATGTCGCATTGTGACAAAGATTGTCTCTATATAAAAATCAATCATGGTCAAGCATGTTTAACCATGGTCGAATGTCTCATTATGACAAGAATTGTCTCAATATGGAAATCAACCATGGTCAACCATGTTTATTTTAGGGTTTATAATATTTATCTTTGGGTTTATATACTTTAGGTTTATAATTTTTATCCCTTGGGTTTATTATTCGCTTAGGTTTATAATTTCAATCCCTTAGGTTTATTAATCTAAAGGTTCATATTCCTAGGGTTTAATATTATTCCCTTATGTTTATAATCCCTTGGGTTTTTAGTATTAATACCTAGGGTTTATTATTCCCTTGGATTTATAATATCAATGATGGTAAACCATGTTTCATAAATTCAATAATGGTCAACCATGGTCCAACATTGCATTGTGACAAAGATTCTCTCACTTTGAAAATAAATCATGGTCAAGCATGCTCAACCATGGTCAAATGCCACATTGTGGTCGACCATGGTTAATCATGTTCAATCATGGTCAACCATTGTCAATCATGGTCAACCATGTTTATTTCAACATTTATAATATTTATCTTAGGGTTTATATACCTTATGTTTATAATTTTTATCCCTTGGGTTTATAATGTCAATCGCTTGGGTTTATTAATATAAGGGTTCATATTCCTAAGGTTTAATATTATTCCCTTATGTTTATAATCCCTTTGGTTTCTAGTATTAATCCCTAGGGTTTATTATTCCCTTGGGTTTATAATATCAATTATTGCCAACCATGTTTTATAAATTCAATCGTGGTCAACCATGGTCCAACGTCGAATTGTGATGAATATTATCTCAATATGAGAATCAACCATGGTCAACTATTGTAGCTCATTCTGGCACAGCTAAAATATCAAAGATCTTCAAGAAAAATTTCCAGTACAGGATTAAAGTTGCAAATTTGATGGCACAGGATAACATTTGCTGACATCTCTACAAAGGGAAGGCATTCTCACTTTTAACCATCGTAACAATCTCACATTGCTCAAGTAGAATGTAAGTCCGTAATTTGATTATTTCATTCAAAGGAGGAAAAGAAGAAATATTCTCTATTCCTAGGACTAAATGCTTCAAGCCTACTAGATTGTGGTCATATAATAGCAAGAAAACCTTATTATTATGGAGAATAATTGAAAAATCCAACGGAAGACAAGTATGTACTTGGCCTACATGAAGATATTCTCATGTCTAGTTCTCATAGTATGCTGATCAGCCCCCAGAGGAGGGGAATTTTAGGCGGAGAGAAAGGGGATTCGGTCACTCGTCCCGATTATTTGGGTTCTCATTCTTACTCAAGAAGAGATAGGCTTCGCTATGCTTCTGAATCCCGTCAATTGGGTTGTGACTATGATGAAGGGCATTCTGTTCGTGCACATGGAAGGCCAGAAAACCCAACCTTAGTTGATCATAGCAGAGAAATTCCAGAATGTACCATAGATTTGCAGAGAGAATTGAGAGAAAGTGCAGAGTATGGCATTCGACCTGTTGGTTCTTTAAGTCCTATGTTTTCAACTTGAGCGTGGTTAACCAGATTGATAGTCGAGCGACCACTCACATGTTTACAATCAAGCATAGACAGACTTATTCAGGAACCAAGCTTGCATGAATTTATGGACGAATTTCCGAAAAGGAAGCATAGTGATAATTACAGTCTCAGGGATTATAGCTGTGAAACAACATTGAATGGAAGAAGTTATTATGCAAGGCCTGTAGAAATGGAGACTAATGCAGGTAAGTTGGGGGGGATAATTTCAGACGTAGAACCTTTGGCTTATCTCAGGGGGAGACCTCTCAGCAGTGATGGCTTAGAGAGAGTTGCTGCTCCTGGGCGACTGAAAGAGAGCACACATGATCATACACATCAACGACCATTGGAACCATGGGTGTCTCAGATATGGGAACGATCATTGGGTGGCACTTCCAGTGATTTTCACACCGGTTTCCGAGAGAATTACACAAGTGGTGATCAATGGAGAGACCGAAGAAGAGTAAAAAATTCTTACAATACACATTAAGAACCAAATTTTCCAAGAAGTTGGAAGATGAGATATCACAATAGTGATAGCTCATAAAAGGTTGATATCTCAAGTTATGGCAGGTTTGAACACATGCAGAAGAGACCTTATGGAAACTATTTGTCTCCATTTAGGGCTAAGGAATCTACAAGATCATTGGATGTCACTCGTAGTGATTATAATACAAGGTTTCAAGAAAACGATACCATTGATGATCATTGGAGAGAAGAAAGAAGGGATGGCAATACTTATAATAAATATTCAGAAATACAAATCTCTAGGAACATATTTAGTGACCAAACAAGAACTATTACCTCAAAATAGGTACTCGACCCCAAAAATATAAAAAAAACATGAAAAAACACCTTGAAATCGAAAAGTGTTGATGTTGGAATAAAGTTTGTTTTTTGTTTTGTTTTGTTTTGTTTGTTTTTTTTTTAATTTTGTTTTGTTTTTTTTGTCTTGTTTTTGTTTTTTTTTTGTTTTACACTAAATTTTCAATATTTTTAAAAAATAACAGTAAAAAATAATAAAAGCCATTTTGTTTAGTGCAAAAAACACATTGAAATCGAAAAGTGTTGATGTTAGAATATATATATATATAATTTTTTTTTTTTTTTTTTTTTTTTCAGGGTACATTTTCAACACTTTTTAGTAATGACATTAAAAACAAAATATCGTGACTCTGAAAAACTTTAAATTTCCAATGATTTTCAAGCATGACATTAACGATAAAATATCATGTCTTTGAAAACCCTTAAAATTCCAACGATTTTTAAGCATGACATTAAATTTAAAATATCACTTCTTTGAAAAACCTTAAAATTCCAACAATTTTCAAGCATGGTGCTAAGAAAAAATATATATAATTGTTTTCAGCCATAACATTAAAGATAAAATATCACGACTTAGAAAAACATTAAAAATCTTGACAATTTTTCAACCATGGAATTAAAACCAAAGATTATGACTACAAAGCAATCTTAAATTTTCAAAATATTTTAAGCATGACATTATGGAAAAAAAATTATGACTAAAAAAAACTTTAAAAATGAACATGTGAATGAAAGAGTTATTATACCAAGAGTAATTTTTTTTAAATGCTATATGTATAGCGATTTTGAAATCTTAACCTAACACAACTTGATACATTGCAAAAAAAATCTAAAAATCAACTATCAAATTGACACGTAGTGTAGGTGAGTTCAAACCATTGTAATGAAAACTTAAAGACCAACCATGAAATTAACACATTGTGGGGTAGACTCGATTCATTATAACGAAAAATTTAAAATCAACTATCAAATTACACTTAATGGGATTGGGTTGCTAGACAAACATCGACACAGGCCCTATATATATATATATATATATATATATATATATGAAAGATACAAAAGAAAAAAAAATCAAATATAAAAAATATATAGTAATGGCATAAAAAAACTATAAAATATAAAAAAAAAAAATAATCATATCATGTAAAAAAAAAAGTAAAATAAAATAAAAACCAAATAAAAATTAAAAAAAAATATAAAAATAAAATACAACATTAAAAAAAATAAAAAAAATAAACAAAAATCCTCGACCACCCCTAGGCACAACTGGCCAGGGGTGGCAATAGACGATTTATGACAAAAAAATAAATTAAATATCATAAAACATATAAAAAAAAAGTTTAAAAACAAAAAAAATCCCATAAAAATGTAAAAGAAAAAAAATCAAAATTAATTTGTAAAAATGAAAAATTTAAATAACTAAATAGAAAAATAAAACAAAAAAATTAAAAAAAATTAAAATTAGAAACTAAAATATATACATAATTTAGAAAATAAAAAAAAGTAAAAAAAAAATAAAAACCATTTTTTAAAGTTAAAAATAAAAAATAAAAAATAAAAAAAATCATTTAAAAAATGATTAAATAATTAAACAAAAAAAATCGAATTCAAAAAAAAATTCAAAAAAAAATTCAAAAAAAAAAATTAAAACTAAAAAAAATTAAAATTAAAAGTATTTAATTAAAAAAAATTAAAAAAAAAAAATTATAAAAAAAAAAAAAAATTATTTAAATTTAAAAATTATAAAAAAAAAACGTAAATTAAATTAAAAAAAAACAATTAAAGAAAAAAATTTAAAATTAAAATAAAATAAAATAAACAAATTAAAAAATATTCAAATTAAAAAATTAAAAAAACAAAATAAAAATAAAAAAACTATATTAAAAAAAACAATTAAGTTATTTTTTAATTAACATACCCCCTTCCCCCCTCACTCATCTCCACCACACCACCGCCCTCTCCCTCCCCACAGCGAGGGGGTATGGGGTATTAAATAAAAATAAAAAATTAATTGTTTTTTAGAGAATAGTCTTTCGGATTAATCACATCGCAAGGATTGGGTCGATGTTTCGAACCAACTAATGTGGTTCATCCTCAGGACAAGGTGAGAAATCAATCGATCTAAGAGAATAAATAGCAGGGATGCATCACTGTATAGTGTTAGCTGTTCATAGTTAGCCGTTAGTGAAATAAAATTATTTAGTTAGAAACTAGCCGTTATGTAATAATAAATTATTTATTATCAAAAAAGTCACAAATTTATTAATTAAATAATCTAATAAAATAATAATATAAGCAAGGGTTGACCTAGTCAATGGGACAAAGAAAACTAGTTGTTATCATAATAAAATTAATTAGTTGGTAGAAAACTAGCCATTGTAATAGGTGATTGTAATAATATTAGGTAAAAGTTTTTTATTATGTAATAAAATATTAACATATTTAACTAAAATCTTATAAACTCATATAATAATGTCTTACAACTATTATAAATTTATATAATAATAATAGTTTGAAAATAATTAATTATAAAATCTTATATAATAATATATTACTAATGTTATATAAAAAGTTTAAATGAAATTAATAATCAATTTTATTATTATAATACTATGACTAGAACAAATAACATAATTATTTATTTATATGAATAATAGTTTAAAAAAATTTAATCGTTTTAGATAACTTTATATTAAACATTCAATAAGGACTATAAAGGGGGATAGCCACCTTGTTGATAAAGAAATGAATAACTAACAACAAGAGGAGGGTAACCAAATAAAAGGAGGAAGATAACAAAAGCCAAGAAAGATAAGGGGGAGGAGAGGGTGGCAAAGTTAAGAGGCGAGAGATGGAATCTAGCTTTTACTTAACTTCCAGCCATCATCCCTATTCAAGTTGTTGGTATGCCTCTCGATCTCAATTGCTTCCTTGAGTTTCCTATGGTGGAAATGACCAATCTTAGCAATGACCTTAGATTCTTCAATGCAGACATGGTGCTTTGATTTCTCAGCATGTTCTGCAAGGGCTGACGTGCGGGAGCGATTGTGTCTGATGTCAGCCGCATGCTCACTGATCCTCTGCTTAATAGATCTCCCAGTTTCTCCAATGTAGGGGATACCACAGGAGCAGGGAACAAGGTAGACCCCTTTTGAGCTCATTGGGTCAATAGGGTCCTTAACCGACCTAAGAGAATTTTTAATGGTATTGAGAGGCTTGAAGGATGAAGAAACATTAGTTTTCCTAAGAATATGGGCAATCCTATTAGTGGTTCCTTGGATATATGGGAGATGAACCTTAGAGATAGGATTAGAGAGGGCGGGTTTAACCCTTGGCTCCTTGCTAGCTTTGTGAAAAGCCTTGAGACTATGGGATCTGTTGTACCCATTATTTTCAAAAACCTCAAGAAGATGAGATTTCTCCTGATCAAGATGGTCATCATCGAAGATTCTTAGGGCACGGGTAGCAAGAGTGCTAAGAACCCCAAATTTCTGAGCAGGGAAATGGTGAGAATCGGCATGGAGGTACTGTTCCATGTGAGTCTTCTTCCGAAAAACTTGGTGACAGACAGAACCATCGTCCCTCCTAGAAAGGAGGATGTCAAGAAAGGGAAGGCGATCGTTCTCCTCAACTTCCATGGTGAATTTGATGGAATCTGATTGGGAATTAAGGTGCTCAAGAAACAAATCTAGTTTCTCTCGACCATGAGTCTAGATGACACAAGTGTCATCGACAAACCTCTTCCATTTTTAGGATGGTATTTGGCAAAAGAAAGGGCCATTGATATCATTAATCGTATCACTGATAAAGACACGGCCAAATTAGTTGGCCTTTGCCTTACCTCTACTTTCTTTAGCTTTCAAGGTGAATTCTATGAACAAACTTGTGGTGTTGCGATGGGCTCCCCCCTCTCCCCCATTGTCGCAAACTTGTTCATGGAATATTTTGAGACCAGGGCCCTTGCTTCTACCAAATACCGTCCTAAAAAATGGAAGAGGTTCGTCGATGACACTTGTGTCATCTGGCCTCATGGTCGAGAGAAACTAGATTTGTTTCTTGAGCACCTTAATTCCCAATCAGATTCCATCAAATTCACCATGGAAGTTGAGGAGAATGGTCACCTTCCCTTTCTTGACATCCTCCTTTCTAGGAGGGATGATGGTTTCGTCTGTCACCAATTTTTTCGGAAGAAGACTCACATAGAACAATACCTCCATGTTGATTCTCACCATTTCCTTGCTCGGAAATTTGGGGTTCTTAGCACTCTTGCTACCTGTGCCCTAACAATCTTCAATAATGACCATCTTGATCAGGAGAAATCTCATCTTCTTTAGGTCTTTGAAAATAATGGGTACAACAGATCCCATAGTCTCAAGGCTTTTCACAAAGTTAGCAAAGAGCCGAGGGCTAAACCCAACCTCTCTAACCCTATCTCTAAGGTTAATCTCCCGTATATCCAAGGAACCACTGATAGGATTGCCCATATTCTTAGGAAATCTAATGTTTCTTCATCCTTCAAGCCTCTCAATACCATTAAAAATTCTCTTAGGTCGATTAAGGACCCTATTGACCCAATGAGCTCAAAACGGGTCTACCTTGTTCCCTGCTCCTGTGGTATCCCCTACATTGGAGAAACTAGGAGATCTATTAAGTAGAGGATCAGTGAGCATGCGGCTAACATCAGACACAGTTGCTCCCCACACGCCAGCCCTTGCAGAACATGCTGAGAAATCAAAGCAACATGTCTGCATTAAAGAATCTAAGGTCATTGCTAAGAGTGGTCATTTCCACCACAGGAAACTCAAGGAAGCAATTGAGATCGAGAGGCATACCAACAACCTAAATAGGGATGATGGCTAGAAGTTAAGTAAAAGCTAGATTCCAGCTCTTGCCTCTTAACTCTACCACCCTCTCTTCTTGTTGTTAGTTATTCCTTTCTTTGTCAATAAGGTGGCTATCCCCCCTTATAGTCCTTATTGAATGTTTGTTAATGTTTAGTATAAAGTTATCTAAAGCAATTAAATTTTTTTAACCTATTATTCATATAAATAAATAATTATGTTATTAGTTCTAGTCATAGTATCATAATAATAAAATTGATTATTAATTTCATTTAAACTTTTTATATAATATTAGTAATATATTATTATATAATATTTTATAACTAATTATTTTCAAACTATTATTATTATATAAATTTATAATAGTTGTAAGACATTATTATATGAATTTATAAGATTTTAGTTAAATATGTTAATATTTTATTACATAATAATTTTTTTTTACCTAATATTATTATAATCACGTATTATAATGGCTATTTTTCTACCAACTAATTAATATCATTATGATAACAGCTAGTTTTCTTCATCCTATTGACTAGGTCAACCCTTGCTTATATTATTATTTTATTAGATTATTTAATTAATAAATTTGTGACTTTTTCGATAATAAATAATTTATTATTACATAACTAAATAATTTTATTTCACTAACAGCTAACTATGAACGGCTAACACTGTACAGTGATGCATCCCTGCGATTTATTCTCTCAAATCGATTGATTTTTCACCTTGTCCTGAGGGTGAACCACATTAGTTGGTTCGAAACGTCGACCCAATCCTTGCGATGTGATTAATCCAAAAGACTATTCTCTACGTTATGGATCACAAAAGTCTTATATCTGACATTAATTGTTTGTTTGTTTGCTTTTGTTTATATATATATATATATATATATATATAGATATATATATATATATATATATATATATATATATATATATATATATATATATATATATATATATATATATATATATATATATATATATATATATAGATACATATAATTGTTTTGAAAAAAAATTATTTTAATTTTTTTTTAGATTTTGTTTTTTACTTTTATAATTTAATTTTGTTTTTAAATTGCTTTGAATTTATTTATTTATTTATTTATTTTTTAATTTTAAATTTTAATTTTCAATTTTTTAAATTTTTAAATTTTTTTTAATTTTTATATTATAATTTTTGTTTTTGTTTTTGTTTTTGTTTTTGTTTTTGTTTTTTGGTTTTTTTGGTTTTTTTTGTTTTTTGTTTTTTTGTTTTGAATTTATTTTTAATGTTTTTCTTTTAAATTTTGTTTTTAAAATTTTTTATTTTTGTTATTTTCTTTTAGTTTTCCTTTATGATTTTTTTTAATATAGTTTTTTTTTTTTTTGAATATTTTTTAATTTGTTATTTTCAGTTTTAATTTTAATTTTTTTAATTTTTAATTTTTTAATTGTTGGGCATTTTTTTTGGTAATTTAATATCTTTTAATTGTTTTAAATTTTTTTTTATTTTAATTTTTTTTTCTAATTTTTATAATTTAATTTTGTTTTTTTTTAATTGTTTTGAAATTTCTTTTGTTTTTTTCTTTTAATTTTATTTAATTTTATGTTATTTTTTTATTTTTATAATTTTAATTTAAAAAAATATTTCTTATTTTTTTTTTAATTTCATTTTCTATTTTTAATTTTGTTTATTTAGATTATTCAATTTAAATTATATATATATATATATATATATATATATATATATATATATATATATATATATATATATATATTCAATTTTTTTTTGGTAATTATTTTATGTTTTCTTTCTAATAAGGTTTTTATTATTTATTTGTTTTTTTAACTTTAAAAAAAAAAGTTTTTAGAATTTTTTTTGGTGTAATTTTTTTTCCTTTAAGTTTTATATATATATATATTAAATTTCATTTATTTTTTTATATTTATTTATTTATTTATTTTTTCTGTTAATTTTTTATTCAATTTTTTTATTTTTACAAGTTAATTTTGATATTTTTTACATTTTTATAGGTTTTTTCTTTTTTCTTTTTTTTAATATTTTTTTGTATTTGATTTTTCTTGTCATGTTTTTTTAATTTTAATTTTATGTTTTATTACTAACATGAAAATTACCAACATTTAAAAAAAAATATTCACACTTAATTCATTAGAAAATTTAAAGTGTAAAAACTAAGCGCTCTAAACAAAAAGGGTTGATGCTCATCAACTCTTTTCAAAATCAAGATGAAAATCAGTAACAAAAAAAAATGTTCACACTTGATACATAAAAAGATTTAAAGTGTCAAAAATAAGCCCTCTAAAAAAATGTGTTGATGCTGCATAAACACTTTTCAAAATCAGCATGAATATCATTAATATTTAAGAAAATTTGTTGATGTTGCATCAACACTTTTCAAAATCAGCATGAAAATCACTAACATTGAAAAAAAATGTTCATACTTGATATATAAGAAAATGTAAAGTGCCAAAAATATGCTTAAAAAAAAAGTGTATTGTGGCATCACCACTTTTGAAAATCGGGTGATTTTTTGGTACCTCAAAAAAACGGGTACCAGTTCATTTTCTCGTTTTATCTGTAACTATGTTTAGGTGATACAAGATGAGAACTTTTACCGATAATAAGTTACACAATGATGCTCCCTCGAAATCAAAAACACATGGTGGATCTCATTATATGCATGACTACCCCCTTGAAACATTTTTGCCTAGGACCGATGTTGATAGATGTACAAGAATAGGCACGAAAAATTATTATTATACAAGGATCCCAGAAATGAAGATGAATATTGATCAAGGGAAAGAATGAAGAATTTTTGTGTCTATCTATGAAAAATATCTAGAGGCATACTTTCCAAGTTACTGAAATAAGATATCTTTCCATGATTATAATTAAGGCAGAGATTGGACTTCAGGCCTATCAATTGATAATGGATCAGATCATGTGCTTGGACAACAGTCTGAGAAATGGGTGTCTTTCATTAGAATTTGCAGTCCTTCAAAGAGAAAGAGGCGTAGTCATCTGCTATATGATGATGATTTTCTGGTAGAGACTGAGAGATAACAAAGTTGTTACTATGAGAATGAAAGTAATGATTAACACATGCCATGGAATGAACATTCTGTAAATATACTTCTCTGCCTAGACACAATAAACTTATCTCACATCCTGATTTGAATGACAATAGGCAGCTTGATCTGGACAAGAATTTTGAGGAATTCAAGCAACGTGTTAATATATCATATCTTCGATTTTCTAGATTTCTCAATGAAAATTCAGAATGGGAAAAAAAACCATCTGTTATAGGTTATAAAAATGAATCAATGACCTTAACGTGCAATGTTTCTCATTAAGTATATTCTTCTATAAAAATGACAAGCCTCTGAATGATGAGAGGTCAAGTCTAGAAACTCTGGAGGGTATTAATGATCCACATGATCATGCGTTGATCCAATGGGGTCTCAATGGCATGAAATGTGCAGAGTTTAAAGTGAGGAGTGCCCCTATAAAGTGGTTTGGCTTAACCTTTCATCTACGGATCGACGACTATCAATCATTACGGCATCACTAGTTCTCTGTTATGGAAACTACTCAAGTGCCCCCGTAAGATTTTTACGGTTTGGCTCAGTGATGTGTGCTGAGAACAAACATTGGGGCCCATTTAAATTTCCTCTCTAGCAAAGTCAATCACATGATAGTGTTTTTAAAATTTATTAAGTTAAAGAGGGACTCCCTAATTATACAAGTATATACATCAAAATATCTTCCCCTTTATTTTCTGTTAGTTTCAAATATCATGAAATTTATTATATTTTTGTAAAAATATTTTGGATAGTTGTATAACTGTTTCAAAAACAGTTTATTAACTATTTTAAGAAGTCAGTTTCAAAATTGATTTGACAGTTAGGTTAGGAGGCAGAAATAAAAGCTCAGGAGTTAGATGAGAAAGGGGTTCCGAAAGCCACAATCATCCATGACTGGCAATGTAAACTAAACATTCTCTTTGAAATGTGAAGATGAAATTGTAGTTTGATTCGAGCATTGGGAAGTTGCATTGACTGCCTGTTTCTTGAGTTTTAGCATTCATATTTACATATTTTACTCTCTTCGATAGTGTAAGATGCAGTTGGTGCTTTGGTTTAATTTTAGATGAATTTACGTAATTTTACCCATTAAAATTAATCCTAAAGCCCTTAATCAGCACTCTGTATCCAAGAACCTCATTCATATTTTATTATTCTTACATCATTGTTTCTACAAAGTTAAAGCACAAATTCTTAATTGCCTATGCCAAAATTTTGTCTCCTCCATTTTCTACTTTACACCTCCACCTTACAACTCTCATAGCCTCTTTATCCATTCTACTTTGGAAGGCTAGGGTTTCAGAATTAGAATATTTTCTTGCAAGCCCTCATGGCATGTACTTCTAGCCATTGAATTTAATTGTTTTTAATCAATCTCAAAATGCCTCGGGCACTAGTTCCCCCACAACCAGGAACTGTCTCTTGAGGTACAATAGTCAACCATGGTGTAGTGTTCCATTGTGCAAAATATTCTCTCGATTTAAAAATCAATTGCGGGTAAGCATGCTCAACCATATAATCCCTTGTGTTTAATACTAAAATGTCAAGAAATTATAAACCTTGCATAATAATATTAAACCCTAGGGATTAGAATTAATTACAAAATCTATGAATAATATTATACCCTGGGAATATGAACCCTCTTATTAATAAACCCAATAGATTAATATTATAAACCCAAGGGGTTAATAATAGAACCCAAAGGGATTATAAACCCAAGGGAATAATATTAGCCTAAGGGATTATGTTCCGTTGGGTTTTAGTATTAATCACTCGGGCTTATTATTCTCTTAGGTTTATAATATCAATCCCTTGCGTATATTAATATAATGGTTCATATTCTTAGGGTATAATATTTTTCACAGGTTTATAATATTAATATATTAGGTTCAATATAAATCATGGTCAACCAAGGGTTTATATATATTGGATTTATAATATTAGCCCCTTGGGTTTAATAATATTAGACCCTTCGATTTATAATACCTTGGGGTTTTAGTATTAACCCGTTGGGTTTATTATTCCCTTGGGTTTATAATATTAATCCTTTGGGTCTATTAATCTAAGGGTTCATATTCCTAGGGTATAATAATAAACCCCCAAGGGAATAATATTAACGGAAGGGATAATAAACCCATGATATAATACTAAAAACCCAAGGAATTATAAACATAAGAGAACAATATTAAACCCTAGGGATTAATATTATAAACCCAAGGTATATAAACCATAAGATAATTATTATAAACCCTAAAGTGAACATGGTTGGCCATGGTTGACAATGATTGATTTTCATTTTGAGACAATCATTGTCACAATGCAACGTTGGACAATAGTTGACCACTGTCAACCATATTTATTCGAGGTTATTTAATATTTATCTTAGGGTTTATATACCTTGGGTTTATAATATTAATTCCATGGGTTTAATTTCATTCCTTTGGGTTTATAATCCCTTGGGTATACTCCATGGGAGGTTTGTGCAGAGTCAATATTGTATATAGATGAAAAATGGAAAAAAAGTATGAACCAACACGAAACGATGACCATTTAAATGTTCATAATGTCAATGTTTTAATAATCTCGTGAGAAAATGTTGATTGTCATCCAATTCTTTTTCGACATCAAGTTTTGTATTATATTGCAAAATATGCTTCGAAGGCAGAGAGATGATCAGAAAGTTATCATGAAATGTTGACCAGAGTTGCTGGTGGGAGTGGGTGTGATGCTCCTGCATTATCTGGATATAGAAGGTTTTCTTGCTGAAACTCTTATTGAGCATGACATTGGAGCTCAAGAAACCTGCTATTTGTTGCTAAATCTGCCTCTTATTATCTGTAGTTGCATATATTTTCCATTGAATGTTGGGAAGAAAGTTTACGAAAGGGTTTTGCTACATTCTAGTCAATTTTTGTGTGGAAAACATTTCATTGAGGTTTATCAAACCTCACTAGTTATTTTGGAGCATTTGTGCTTGATAGAAACAATAAGATCGTGGAATTTTGATGTGAAGCATAGGAAGGAACCATGGATACCACGAGATAACCATGCTATTGTTCATGTTTGGCCACAGTTTTATGTTATTCCTGATGAAGGGTTGGAAGACTTCGAAACATTTTTTTGGAGTGAGTTGCTTTTATACAAGCCCTTTCATGACATTGCTTTAGATATTGTGTTGTCAACTGAAAAATTGTTTAGAATTGGAGGAATTTCAGATATCACGCATGGCATGTTCATCAAGGTCCTTTTCCAAATAAAGTTGATGAAGAGAATGTTGAGCTTCTTATACATGAAGAAAATTTTGA
This sequence comes from Pinus tabuliformis, assembly GCA_031772625.1. NCBI lineage: Eukaryota > Viridiplantae > Streptophyta > Pinopsida > Pinales > Pinaceae > Pinus > Pinus tabuliformis. The sequence goes on along the minus strand of CM062809.1, from coordinate 560,624,766 downwards.
TCGAGATTTAGAAGAGTGGCATGTTTTTTTGCGATTAGTTCCTCCAAGTTGTGTAAACATTTCAAACCTTGATAATCTTGGTAGAAGGGAATTTGATATTGATTATAATTGGTGGGAAATGATGGTCTCAAATGATTTTTTAGAACAAGGGATACATTTTTTAAAAGATGTGCATTCTGCAGGTGTTATGAATCATGAATTTCTTAGGGACACATATTTGTCGTGTTCCTCTCTATCAGAAAACAACTAGCTTCTTTTGAAATTGTTTTTCGACACTTTGTGAATGGAAGAAATGATGGTGGTTTGAAAATGATTATTCAAGGTACTGCTAGAACTGGGAAGTCTTCTCTCATTGACTATATTTCTCATGCTCTTTCTAGTTCAACAATGGATGGTAAAAGTCCTTTGTTATTGCTTACTCCAACTAGTATTGTTGCTTTTAATATACGTGCAAAAATAATACATTTGCTTTAAAAATTCCTATAAAAGAAATGAAGCCACTATCTTGGTAGGCTTTAGAAGTGTTTCAAGAAGAAATGAGGCATTCTCAATATATATTGATTGATGAAATGAGTTTTATAGGTCCACGACTTTTCATACAAATAGATTCTCATTTGCGGGAAGCATTTCCTGAAAACAAGGATTGTCCTTTTGGTGGTAGGTCCATAATTCTTGTGGGTGACCTTGGGAAATTACCTCCTATTAGTGATAAACCATTGTATGTAGGTAGAATAGCTCGGAAATTTTTGTGGGAAATCTTCAACATTGTTGTCACTTTAGACAAAATTTATAGGCAGGAAGGAGATGATCTAAGACAAAAATATTTTGGTAATATTTTAAAGAATATTAGAAATGCAGAGCCTCTTCTTGATGATTGATATCTTCTTATGACACATGTTGATAGTTTCTTGAATCAACAGGAAACTACATTATTTTATTATTCTATTCACTTATTTGCAACGAATAATCTCTTGAATTTACACAATCATAAAATGCTTAAATCGTTAAATTCCCCTATTGAGAGATGTGTTTCAAAATGCAGTAGAAGAATAGAAATAGGTGATAATTATGATGATGTGCTTGAGTGTGATGTATTGTGATGTTGTGTACAATGCGTGACGTTGATGTGTAATTTGTGGGTTGAAGCTGGCCTGGTCAATGGTGCACTTATATATATTGAAAATATTTTCTTTGTGTCTGGTTGTAAGCCACCACAACTTCCAGAATTTTCTACAGTTATTTTTGAAAAGTATTGTGGTGTTCCATTTGATAGGGACTGTCTTATTCTTGTACCCATTACGCCTGTGGTTATGGGGAATATGAGACATATGTCTTTGAAGATGTCATGGGTGTTGACAATACAAAAATCACAGGGAATGACTTTGCAATGAGCTACTGTAGATATTGGAGACAGAGATAGGCAAGGTCTCATATTTACAGTTATATCAAGAGTGAAATCAGTAGATGTTTACAAATTTCACCACTTTTTTCTTTTCAACATTTTGCAAAAATGCAAGACAGTGCATATGCTACACTTAGAAAGAAAGAGGAGGAATGATTGAAGTCAATATCATTTAAGGGGTAATTATCTTGAATACAAATTACTGTTGATGAATACATTAGATAAATTTGTTGTTTTTCATTGCAATTATTTGTCTGCACATCAATAAGTTCTTTTGAATCATTTCATGTTTTTATGTCAAATTAATTTTTCTAATGCATTTCTAATTTCATATGTATATATTAATTTTTTTTATTGATTTTTTTGTATATTCAGAATAGGTTTAATCTCTCTCTCTCTCTCTCTCTCTCTCTCTCTCTTTCTTTATATATATATATATATATATATATATATATATATATATTAATTGTATGTTTTTGTCATTCAATTGCAGATATGGAGAACAATGATGGCATCTATTACATTAAAACAATAAAATCTATTAGAGAAGTAATAAGTTTTGTTTCATATATTCATAATAGGTTTGATAGAAAGCATGGGTTCCATCCTATCTTCGTCGATGAACATATTCGTGTCCTTCATGAAATGAAATCAGATGTTGAATACTTGTATCATGTGCACCAGAGAGAATTTGGAAGGAAAACAAGAAGGGACTGATTGGAAAGCATGAAGCATCGTGATCATTATCATGTTGATTTGAATTGGTGTTGCTTTTGTCATTGGTATGGGTGTGTTTTGGAAGAGCCTAGCGTTTAATAACTATATTCTATTGGAGTGTTTGCAGTTGAATTTTGTATCAAAATATGTTTAAAATTCTCCACTTCTTTTTTTTTATTAATTCCTTTGGTTTATTAATGTAAAGGATCATAATTGCAATGTATAAACATAGCTTTCGTTTTAAATTGTTCTTTTAATTTTTTGAAATGTTTATTTCATAATTAGTTCATCATTATTTATTAAATGATTATTAATGTAATTTGTTAGATCATTATGAATATAATTGTTGTTATTATTATCTTTATTTATAACTATTGTTATTATTATTATGAAGTTTTTAAACTATTATTATAATTATTTTTAATATAATACTAATAATCTAATATTTTTTTTATTATTTTTCTTCTTATATATTTTATATTAATATTATTCATAATAAAATTAATATGTTTAACATTTTCCCCTTCTTTTTCTTATGAATGCCTTCCGTTTATTAATGTAAGGGATCATAATTGTAGTGTATAAATGTAGCTTTCATTTTGAAGAGTTGTTTCATTTTTTTAAAATGTTTATTTCATAATTACTTTATGATTATTTATTAAATAATTATTGATATGTTTTGTTAGAGGATGATGAATATAATTGTTGTTATTAGTATCTTTATTTATTATTATTATTATTATTATTATAAATCTTTTGAATTATTATTATTATTTATTATTTTTTAGTATAATAGTAATAATCTAATAGTATTTCATATATGTGCTTCATATGTGTCTATAGGAGTTTATTAAGCATATTTATTATTGTGGTTGTGCTAGTTGATATATTTGCCAAATGTATAAGCCTACGAATTAAATGATTTTTGTAAAACATTGTCTCTGATTATATGGAAATTTTCAAGTTTTTATTCTTACAACAAAATATGTCTGATCTTAGAAACTTTTAGCCATTTGAACCTGGATTTGTATGTATTTAAACATTCTTACTGATTTCTCGTTATTATCAAAGAAATTTGTTGATGTCTTTAAGTGGCTCTTGTTTACCATAAATTTGCCAAATTTCCGGTCAATTTCCTAAATATTTTGTAATTTTGTCTTCTCAAGAATTGGGAAGTTACTTTTATGTTAGGTCCCTATAATACTAGTGTATTCCCTTATTATTATTGTTATTGTATCCCCTTATTGTTATTGTTGTGCCCTTACACTATTATTGTTATGTCGGCTTTGACTATATTGTAACCCCTTAGACGCCTATATATAGAAAGGAGGTATTTTCATTTGTATCATCCAATAATTGTTCATTTGTGTACTGTAAAGGAGGTTTCCCCCTCGAAGAGACTGATTGTGAATTTTTTGATCTATCTTTTCTTCTATTTTGTGAGTTGGTTGCATAACAATTGGTATCAGAGCTTTGGATTCTAAAGTTTCACTGCTTCAAATAGGTCATCGTGAGATTTTCACTATAACATTTTTTCTACAATGTTTCAGAAGCTAAAATTAAACCCCATTTGATCCAAAATATTGATGAACCTCGGGTATGAATTTCAGATCTTGTCTCGCTATATTTGTGGAGATATCATCCAAGGAAGTTAGGGTTTTTGCAAGCTCTCGAATTATATGTCAAATAGGTGACCTTGGGAAAAGCATCATAACTTTCTCTCTGAGCATCAAATTGAAATTTCGTAAGAAGTTACAAAACAAGGACAGACTGTAGTTTTATGTGTATCTGTTTCAGGTATGAAGGTCAAAACAGGGACACGTGAAACTTCGTACAAGTTATCTCTACTGAACCTGTCTATAATAACACCATCGTGGGAGATTTGGAATAACTCTTTCTTGGAGAATCCAATCATGATTAGACTTATCGGGTTAGAACGAGGCCTTAGAAGGTTACCACAGGACGAAATTTCAAACCTTGGAGATCTGAAATTATAGAGATACAACAGATTCAATTTCGAGATCCTACAAAGCCAAAAAAGGTGTGCAGTCTTTTTAAAAAATTTCATAAGTTTGGTTTCAAAAATTAGTTTGAAGGAATTCAAAGGACATAGCAAAGCATAATTACCATTAATTGATTCCCCAAAGAAAGAAAATGGAAACACCTAGTAAGTAACCTGAAATCTCTAACATGACTCATGAAGAAGAGGAAGAAATGTAACATGACATATCAAAATTACGAGACCAAGTGCAACAAATTTCACTCACAAAAAGTAGTAGAAGCTAAGATGGATGGTTTAAATAAAGGTGTGGAGGTTAAGATGGATGGTTTAAATAATTACATGGAAGCTAAGATGGATGCTTTAGAAGTAAACATTGAATATTTGAAGAAAGACATGGAAGGTTTGAAAGGAGGTTTGGCAAAGTTGCTACAAGAAATGCCTCCTAATGGCGAAAAGGTAATAGATGAAACTCATGATGAGAACAAAAAAAATGTTAGTCATGATTTCATAGACTCTAATGTTGGATTGAAGACCCACCATGTTCCAAAGATCGATATGAGGAATTTTGATGGCAAGGATCCTTTAACATGGACACTATATATGGAGAAATATTTCGATCTCCATAATGTGCAAAACACACAAAAGGTACGCATTGCGACTTTATATTTGGAACCAAATCAGTTTGTATGGTATTGATGGCTTTGCTCTCGTAAAAAAATTGTCACTTGGGCCATTTTTACGGAAAAAATGATAGCACAATATGAGGATGCAAAAAGAAACACCCTTTTTAGCCAATTGATAAATCTCAAACAAAGAGGTTCAATGGTAGAGCACATTGAGGACTTCCAAAAATTGAATATAAGGGTAAAAGATATTTGAGAGGAGCATAGGATTGATGTGTTCATAGGGACATTAAAAGATAACATCCAACATGAGGTTCGCCTTTGGGAAACTGATTCATTGGAGAAGGCATTCAGGTTGGCAAGAAACATTGAAAGCAAAATTATGGCAACAAGGAAGCCTACCAATCACAACTATAAATATGGAAGTGTTGTTGCTCCTAGCCTTCCACAACCTACAAGTTTGACACCACAATAATTGGAAGAAAAAATAGCAAAAGGGCTTTGTTACAGTTGTGATAGCAAATACACTAAAGGTCATAAGTGTTATAGACATTTTTGTGCCTCGCAGCATGGAGCATGAAATGTCGATAATTACAGGGATCCAAAGTCCCTAAACATGTTGTTCTTACCCCTAGAGGAACAAGGTCAGCAAACCACAGCACTTCCTATCAGTTCTCCACCTGAAAACACTCAAAAACAGGCTATTTTTGGATCATGTCAGCTGCTCCACTGAGCATTTGCGTTGAATGTCAACTGCTCCTCCTTGTACCTGCACTGAAAGTCAAAACCAATGAAGGCTACCTACGCTGGGCGAGATTGGCCAAGTGGCACAGTCATTCTGCAAGGTGTCAACTGCCCAGGAAGCTTCCAAACTGACACTTGGTTCAAGGAATTCGCCCTATGATGAGTAAGAGGTACTTGATCTCCATGTGGAAGCAAGGATCTCCAAGTGGACTCAAGAACTGAAGTTTAACTGAAGAGGGAGAGGACACAAGGCAGCTTTAGGTCAGTCTCAAGCTGACTCATCCTTTCTCCAAATATCCTATATATAGAGCTATTCTATGAGGTCTAAGGGGGCTGGAATTTTGTGCAAGCAAGGAAGTGCTGTTGGTTTACAGTTAGAGCTATTGGGTGATTGCTTTTATAGAGGAGAAGAGGATATTTCTTGCTGCTGGGGAGGTGCTGCTGGATTGGAGCCATTTATGGTTGTAACCTTCTCAGAACCTTTTTCTTCTATCAATAAAGCTTTTGATGTTCTCCTATATACTTGTATTGCAATGATGTATTGTTTTTATCTGTATATTTGATCCATTCTAATCCATGCATCAGTTATGAGTATATGTTTCTTGTAGTTTCCCTCTCTTGTTTTTGCAGGATCTTTGTGTAGCTGGGCCAGCAAAGGGAGTAAGGAGCTGGGAACAAGAGGCAAAGAGAGAAGACAGGATCGACAAAAGCGAAATACATCGGTTGGTCAATCTTTTCTTCCTTCTCTGTACTTTCATAAAGGAAAAATATCAAAGCTTTACTTTCAGTTGTTGCTAAGGAACTATCACCCTTAGAGTAGGGATAGGGTCATTCCGAGTCGGATACTTTTCCCCACAACAAACTGGCGACTCCACTGTGGATACTAGTATCTTGTTGGTTTATTGTGTTTCTTGCTATTCATCTCATAAACAAGGAGAGCACCAAATCGAACTGCAATTGAGTCCTTCAATTGCAAAGTAGAGGGCAACTGCTCTGGCTCAGTTTCTGAGCAAGTTTATGATTTGAAGAGCTGATCCACAAGGACTCTTGTGCTCTTTGTGATAGCTTTTCATCCTCTTGATCATCCCTTAGCTTGTACTTGACCTATAGCTTTTTATTTCAGCAAAAACAGTGAATTTTTGAGCTTTTTATGACCCGGAAACCCTTGTAAACGCAACTCTCGTGTCTCAGTGCAGGCTGTCCAAAGGCAGTCTGCATTTCAGCGCAGGTACTCCCTTCAGGAACTGCGCTGAGAGTCAATTTGACAGACCAGAGCCTGTGCTGAACCAGTTAGGCTATGTCTTCCTGAGGTTTCCTACTGAGTCTTGGCCCTGTTTTCACTGTTGTTTTGCTGCTGATTGCTTGTCATTTGTACTTGCTGTAAACCAACTTTCCTTGACATTATTCCGCCTCAGTTGTGTGATGAAACTGTGATTGTTCTTTCAGTATTTCTTGTTTCAGTTACAGTTTCCCATTGTGAAAAGCAAACCAGTATAGCTGTGGCCTCTTAGATCTTGAACTGTAAAAGTGTCGTCGTGATCTTAAGAGCTAGTTTTATTACTGTTCGTGGCTGTTTGAGTTTGTTTGTTTTTCATTTTATGGTTTGAATTCATACATTTTTAGTGTCAAAACAAGTACCTGTAAGGCGTCTTTTGATTTTAGACAAAACTTGTTTGTTTACGCTTCAAATTGAATTCGAAAATTATACGACGGTTTCCTTTTGTCTTACATCAACATTAAGGGAAAAGAAAAGAAATACATGCATCTTGCATTTGCATTTTTTGATAAGTTTGCGTGATTGATCTAGGAGAAAGTGCATTAGTTTGTGCTTTGTGCTCTGTGTGGAAAGATTATGTTTTTCTCTCCCCTCAGTAGTTAGGATTTTCAAAGCTAAAAAGATTGTAAAGCTTGCTTATCATTTTAGCTGCATTTAGGAATTTGTACCAATACATCTCGTGGTGATCCTGAAAGACAAACTGCTAAACAAGATCAACTTAAAATATATTGAATGAATCTAAAAACGCTTTGTAACATAACGCTCACAATAGAGGTCTAGGTAGAGACGTGTTCCAGCGTCGTTAAACGTAGTGACTGTCGATCTCTACGAAGGTGGGTGATTCCTCCTGAGGGACGATAGCACTAATACGGACTTGTGCTCCCGCGTACCGTCGCGTATATTGGGAGACCCCTATAGGCATTTATCCTTTATCCTTAGGAAGGCGTGTCAGCCGCCCTACTGATCGCGATGCAGTGAACACAGCATTCACAAAGATCGACCACCCGTACCGTAAAACGTATTCTGTGGTTTCGCGAAAGGTTTGGCACACCCTCTGCCTAGATCTCCAGAGCAGTTTCTTTTGGCCTTTTTCAAACTCTATAACTGAAAAAGTCCAACCGAGCATTTGTCACTTCGGGCTCGTTAATACATCGAAGGCGACTAGAGTCATCTTTAGCTTTTTCTCGACTCTTAAAACATGAAAAAGCAAAGTTGTGTCTAAAAGCGTCTAATAAAATTCATTCAATACGGAAACATAATTCCCCTTTTGGTATTTTAGTTGATCAAGTAATCCGCAACCGTGGAGGAAAGTCAATTAAAACTCCGTCGTTCGAGGAGACTCGCGAGTCAACCGTCTTTGTCTCCGGAACCGAGAGTAGTACGGACGAAGCAAACTCGCTTGACCGGGTCAAAATCTCCCATTAAAGTTAGAACAACAGTTCCAACTACATCTGAGATTCTGGTCACTCCTAATATTTCTGGAATCCCTACCTCTATTGAAGAAGTTCAACAGCGACAGAGGGACAGTTGTACTGATCCTAGTCTGAGGACAAGTACTTGCATAACTGAACCAGTTCCATTTGAAACCGGTCCACAGAGTCTTGTTGCTCAAACAACTGTCGCTGTTGAAGCAAGCCCTTCTTCGGCACCAGAAATCTTTTACGGACCTGACGGTCTTCCTCTTCCTCCTGGTCTGATTGCAATAGAGGAAATCGTTGAAGACCAGCAAGCAAATACTCCAACTCATTTTGGAGTAGGCATCACTCTTTTTCCTTCTGCATCAGAAGTTTGTCCATCGCCAGTGGAAGTTCCTGTAGAATCGTTAGGCAGTTTATTGGATAGACTTAAAATGTCTGAGCAACCGTCGACATCTAGGACTGTGCCAAATGACACAGTGACAGCAGAAGCTCCTGCTGTCACTCCGACGATGTTTGCCGGCATACCGGCTGTCTCGACTAGCTCTCAACAGCTAGAAGGAGTCCACCCAGGGACTATTATGACAACTTGGTCTGTTCCAGTTTGTTCTTCTGGTATAATACCCGGTAATTCTTATGTTGAAACTAGACAAATTGATCCCTTTGGAAATCAGTTTGGACCATCCAGTCCTCAAAGGCAATCTATACCCTTGAGCTCCGGATTGTTACCGTATGGGGGGCAATATGCCCTTTCACTTCCCCCTCCGGGAGGATACCCATACGGCAGTTTTCAACCGCATTCAGGTTTGACTGAAGTTACGACGAGTGGTTGGGTGCCTATGTTGCCCCAACAACCGAGAGTTGTATATTCCATGCAACAATGTGTACCTATGTCTAGCATCCCGACGACGCCAGCAATTGTAACCGTGTCGCAAGTTCAATCGATGCCTGTTGTATGTCAACCCCAAGTTGTAATGCAACAGCCCCTTGACCCTGCAACACAACCACAATCGCCAATTGCCGGGACGACACAGATACAAACGGGAACCATAACCCCGCATCTTGGTCCGTCGGTTAGTATCGCACAGCAAAACATGGCTGTGCAACCATGGATGGTGCAATACCAACAACCTCAGTTTCAACAGGTGTACCAGGGATCTGAGCAACAGATCTTTGCAAATAGTGGGCAACCCTATATTTAGAACGGGTTAAATCAACCACTTTACAGTGGCCAAGCCCACCAGCCATATCAGTCCTATCAACATCAGTTGCATTATGCTGGTATGCAAAGGCCTACTGCTCAGGCAATTCCATCGTATCCTGGGTACGCCTCGCCAAACCTGAATCAGCAGTTGCCATTCGTGGCGACTCTAGAATTACCAGATTTACATCGATTGACGAATGATCCAATCGCCTATGCCCATTGGTGGCCAGCAATTCCTCACAAACTTCCTTCGGACATTCCTAAATTCAATGGAAATCCTGGCGAAGACCCGTCGAATCATGTGATGACTTTCCATCTGTGGTGTTCGTCGAATACCTTGAATGATGATTCGATTAGGCTTCGCCTTTTCCAGAGGACATTGACTGGTCCGGCGGCTAAATGGTATATTGAATTACCTAGAGCCTCTTTCGACAATTTTAGTTCCCTAGCCACGACTTTCTTAACACACTTTCAGTTACCTATAAGGTACGAAACTGGAACCGAGATCTTAACCAATTTCAAGCAGACAACGGCCACACATATATCAGATCATATACATGAGTGGCGTCATCGTCGCAGAATGGTAAAGACTTATGTTCCAGATCAGCTTTTAGCTGAGTGGTTTATAAAGTCGCTTCTTCCTGCTATAACAGAAGATGTGGCCAAGGGAGGCGTCGTAACAGAGGAGCAAGTTATTGCTCGTGCCCAGTATTTAGACTTAGTATATACTCAGTCTGGCACGCTCTATGACAAGATACCTGACGCCCCTAGACCGGAATTTTCAATTCCTCCCCCTCCTGGATCAAATAGTGACTCTCATGCCGGCGATGGTGTGATTGGCACTGCAAACGCAAAGTCAACACGGGATTCGTCTAAGAAAACCCGTAAGACTTCGAATCAAAATGCAAATGAAGAACTTCTTGCCTCGGAAATAAGTGCCGTGTCGGATGACAAGGGCAAACAACTGAAGCAACCAGGAGACAAGAAGAAAAAGAAAGGGAGAAAAGGGAAACCCCCTTCGGGGTGTCATATATGCGATGAGGATCATTGGACAGCAGATTGTCCATGCAAAGCTGAGCTTAAAAGATTCTTTAAGAGTCCGAAAACCTCAGCTGTGTTGACTGATCCGTTTCCTAATCCTGGTCAAAATCTGGTTGCTAATCAAAATGCTTCCCGATCCCAAGTGCTTATGTTGTTTACCTCAAAGCAGCAGAATAATGCTTTGACAAGGAATAAAGATTACGGGAATCCATGGCTGTCAAATAACAAGGCTAATGAACAACCTAGTAGTTCAACGACAGCTTTGACCAAAGTTGTGCCACCCATCATTCCTGAACCAATGATAAAGTTGCCAAAGGGAGTAGTACACAAATCGACATTTAATCCTAGTGCCAAAATAGCACAGAATTATAATATAATAGAGGACCTGGCCCAATCGCCGTCCGCTATGTCGACACTTGAGGTACCGCAAAATTGCCCCTCCCAAGAGCAAACTTTATTATCAGCAATAGGTGGGATTGGCCCAATGGATTCCAATCTTGTGGCCTTTGATCATAAAGGATATGACCCTAAGTTATCAGCTCAACTAGCTTTCCTTATTCAAGTGAGAGCCCTCAACAAAACTGTTCATCGAACAATTATTGATGAGGGGGCATCTACATGTCTTATGTCGATGAGTTGCCGGAAAAATTTAGGCTCACCACCCTTGTCGAAATCGTCAACGACCTTAAAAGCATTTGATGGACGATCATACACTCCCTACGGGATTTTAGGTAACTTGCAAGTTGAACTGGGGGGAAAAACAGTAGAAGTCGATGTTGAAGTAATTGATGGAAACCTCGATTACAACATCCTACTAGGAAGGCCCTGGATATATGCCATGGCCGCAGTCGTGTCGACCTACTTCAGGAAGATTGCATTTCCCTTTCAAGGAGGGATTACAGTCGTCGACCAACAAACTTTCCTCCCCGACAGTTCACAAGTTACGGGAAGCATTCCAATGATCCATGGAAGCAATCATTCGCTTCAAAATATTGGAGTAGGTCTCCTAAAAGACTCTGCCTTAATGGGTACTTTTGCCCTACCGCCCGCAAGAAATCTGGCGGAAGTGGCCACAGTGGAAACCTACAATATGAAATCTTCTATATCTAATGGATTCGGAAGATTCCTAAACATTTTGTCAGCATGGATCATCGCCCTAATGGAAATACTGTAAATACAGTGGGCTCCGAGGACGGTTCTAATCTCGTGCCAACCTCGTTAAAAAATGAAACAAAGAGTCATGAGGATAGTTCTTTTACTGCGTCAACCTCATTAAAAAATGAAACAAATCCCCTTTCTCAAAGGTAAACCTTCATTCCAACCACCGAGTTGAATGCAATGAAGCTTGGGGGGCATGCGCCTCGATTTGCGTTATTATTCTGGGGGCATGCAAACTTATCACCGAGCAGTTTAACGCGGAATTCATGCTCATTAAAAAATAAACATAAGCTGTCAGCAAGCTTCCCCCAGAGTTCAAGCTCATCCAGAAAAAATGAACCGGTAAATAACCATTTGAGATCGTAAATCCATCAGCCATAAAAGCCTTGGTCGTGTTTGTGTACCGTCACCTCCACTTTTCATTTGGCCGATCATTCACCTCCATTTGTGTGTTTACCCATTTTGAGGAACATCTGCGAAGAGTGATTTCACCTAGCCATCCTTGTGACACTGTCGTGATTGGAAAATTCCAATTTGTACCTGGAATCAGCTGCTATCCCTGTTTATCACTCGTTCCTCAAAAGACGAGTCATCTTTGAGCTCTTTTCTGACTCGTAAAATATGAAAAGTTTGCCGAGTTCTGGCCTTCCAGCTCGTTAAAGGGACCAGAAGAGCTATCCCTCTTTTAGACTTTAATCTTTTTGGACCTGAGGGATTATTACACAAAAAGATCGAGCGCTTGTCTTGTTCGGCTCATTAAAAGTACTGAACACCCATCCCTTCTGTATTGTTTTATACTTTTTCGAACTTAAGGGATTATATGACGAAAAAGGAATTTTGGAGTTAACTTTCTGTACCTTTTCAGACTCTCTTAAAATGAAAAGGACCGAGTTTTCCTTGTCGTTAGACTCGTTAAAATGATTAAATAGCGACAAACTTGTCTTTAGACGAGAACGAGTTTCCCTATCGCTAAGCTCGTTAAATCATAGCGATGGGCTTGCCCGAAGGGCAGGTTATAGAACAAGCATATGTTATCCTCCTCAAGCTTGACAAAAATAAAGAGGTATTGGTCAGAAATGACTGGGGAAAAATTGGGAGAACATCAAAGCTTAATGGTAGCAAGTCGCTCTTGAACATGACACTTTTTCTTCCGTACCACATCGGGTTGGGTTGTTTCATTCACCGGTCTCATCACCATGGTCTTCGCCAAACCATCCACATTTTGGGGTAATGCTACCGATCCATCGCATCAGTGTCGTTATATGTTCAAGAGAGGTCATTCTGAAAGTGTCAACCGTGTCCCATCCACTGCCATACATTATCCTTCATCCATTCATGATCGCCACCCTGAATCATATGTCACAGTTTGTTTTCACCTCCACTAAAATCATTAGCTCCGTTCCGTGTCATTGATGTGGGATTCATTAAGGCCCTCCTTTGACGGATCGCTTCTTGTCGACTTCAGCTCATTATCCAAGAAGTTGATCTAGGAACAACCCCATCAGTACTTTGAAGCTTGCATGCCTCAATGGCAAGTTTCTCACTTCCGGCGACAGGTATACATCAATGACCTTCGACCAGAAGATTTTGCGTGGCGTTCGACGCCAAGTCCTTTATTCACGCCACGTGAATTGTACTGCAGTACCTTGAGGGTCATTATCATTATCGGTGATTCCTCTCGCGCTTGTTAACGGTTTTCATCATTGACCGGTAATCAAGCGATGTCTTTCCATGTTCGACTTCAGCGCAATTCTCACATGGATCGACCTGTACTTAGAGTGAAGATCGAACGAGTTTGAAGACCCCGGATCTAGTTTCATCCATCCGGGCTGCGATACATATTCAGGAAATATAAAAGCATTTGACATGTACATCATTGCAGCAGATGATCATCCTACTCAAAGGATGATAATTTCAGCAGAGAATTATCAGTCTACCATCAGACGATCGTCTGCTCTATGTACCAAAATGTATTTATAAAGCTGAGCATGGGAATGCCCGCCTCAGCTAGATCATGAAAACAGAATGAAAAATAATGTATTGTATTGTATTGTATTACAGGGCACCTCTCAGCACTTGAATGAACTTCGGACCCTCTGGATAAAGCATTTCACCCGATAAACGGCCTCATACTTTAGGGGGCAACTGTTATAGACATTTTTGTGCCTCGCAGCATGGAGCATGAAATGTCGATAATTACAGGGATCCAAAGTCCCTAAACATGTTGTTCTTACCCCTAGAGGAACAAGGTCAGCAAACCACAGCACTTCCTATCAGTTCTCCACCTGAAAACACTCAAAAACAGGCTATTTTTGGATCATGTCAGCTGCTCCACTGAGCATCTGCGCTGAATGTCAACTGCTCCTCCTTGTACCTGCGCTGAAAGTCAAAACCAATGAAGGCTACCTGCGCTGGGCGAGATTGGCCAAGTGGCACAGTCATTCTGCAAGGTGTCAACTGCCCAGGAAGCTTCCAAACTGACACTTGGTTCAAGGAATTCGCCCTATGATGAGTAAGAGGTACTTGATCTCCATGTGGAAGCAAGGATCTCCAAGTGGACTCAAGAACTGAAGTTTAACTGAAGAGGGAGAGGACACAAGGCAGCTTTAGGTCAGTCTCAAGCTGACTCATCCTTTCTCCAAATATCCTATATATAGAGCTCTTCTATGAGGTCTAAGGGGGATGGAATTTTGTGCAAGCAAGGAAGTGTTGTTGGTTTACAGTTAGAGCTATTGGGTGATTGCTTTTATAGAGGAGAAGAGGAGATTTCTTGCTGCTGGGGAGGTGCTGCTGGATTGGAGCCATTTATGGTTGTAACCTTCTCAGAACCTTTTTCTTCTATCAATAAAGCTTTTGATGTTCTCCTATATACTTGTATTGCAATGATGTATTGTTTTTATCTGTATATTTGATCCATTCTAATCCATGCATCAGTTATGAGTACATGTTTCTTGTAGTTTCCCTCTCTTGTTTTTGCAGGATCTTTGTGTAGCTGGGCCGGCAAAGGGAGTAAGGAGCTGGGAACAAGAGGCAAAGAGAGAAGACAGTATCGACAAAAGCGAAAGACATCGGTTGGTCAATCTTTTCTTCCTTCTCTGTACTTTCATAAAGGAAAAATATCAAAGCTTTACTTTCAGTTGTTGCTAAGGAACTATCACCCTTAGAGTAGGGATAGGGTCATTCCGAGTCGGATACTTTTCCCCACAACAATAAGTGTGCTGAGAAGAAATTATTTTACATAGATTGTGAAGAGGAAGAAGAAAAAGAACAAGAAACATCAAAAGAAGAAGATACACACTAGGAACAAAGCCTAGAGAAAGAAGAAATGAATCTGAACATATCTTGAAATGCATTGGTTGGAATAACCACTCCTCAAACTATCAAGATAGAAGGAAATATAAAGAAGAAAAAGGTAATAGTGTTGATTGATTCGGGCAGTACACATAATTTTATTCATTGTAAGATAGCGAAGGAATTGAATTGCTTCCTATATCCAACATCATAGTATCAAGTGATGGTTGAAAATGGAAGAACCATAAATTTCTCTGGAAAGTGCCATAATATCGAGCTATCCATGGGAGAATATGTTTTGAATAATCCAATGTTTTCCATTCCAATGGGTGGTGTTGATGTTGTAATACGAGTCCAATGGCTACAATATTTGGGTACAATAACTTTTAATTTTCAAGAATGTTTCTTGAAAAAAAATACAGAAGGAAAGGAAGTTGAATTAAGGGGTATCGCAGGGAAGCCAAGAAAGATAATCAACTCTAACAGCATGACAAAGCTTCTAAAGAAAGAACAACATGGTGTAATTGCATAATTATTTTTGCTAGAGGTTCCGATATCGAAATAATATATTTCTTTAGATCTCTTCAGATCTCCAAAAAGTTTTGGACAATCATTCCAAGGTATTTGAGACTCCCAAAGGCCTCCCACCTATTTGTGATCATGATCATGCTATTCATTTGATTCCAGGAAGTGTTCCTCCAAACATCAGGCCTTACATATATCCCTATTCCCAAAAGAGTGAAATTGAATGTATGATTATAGAAATACTAGAGGCTAGTATAATTCAACCTAGTCAAATTTCTTTCTCTACTCCAGTTGTATTGGTACACAAGATGGGTGGATCATGGCGAATGTGTCCAGATTATAGGGAGCTCAACAAGCTAACTATTAAAGATAATTTTTTCATTCGTGTCCTTGATGAATTATTGGATGAATTGCGTTAAGTAATTTACTTCACCAAGTTGGACCTTTGTTTAGGATATCATCAAATCAGAATGAAGACCGAAGACATTC
Source organism: Pinus tabuliformis (assembly GCA_031772625.1). NCBI lineage: Eukaryota > Viridiplantae > Streptophyta > Pinopsida > Pinales > Pinaceae > Pinus > Pinus tabuliformis. The sequence continues at coordinate 560,608,879 of CM062809.1, read as the reverse complement.
TAAAAACAACATTTAGAACTCATGAGGGTCTTATGAATTTTTGGTCATTCCTTTTGGCCTTACCAATGCACCTTCTACATTTCAAGTTTTGATGAATTCCATTTTCAAACCCTTCATTAGAAAATTTGTGTTAGTATTTTTTGATGATATACTAATCTACAACAAGTCTTGGAAGGATCATGTTCAACATGTTGATAGAGTGCTCAAACGATTGGAGGAGAAACAATTATATGCAAAAATCTCCAAATGTTTCTTTGGAGTACAAGAGGTGGAATATTTAGGTCATATTGTATTTCATGAAGGTGTTAAGGTAGACTCTAGAAAAATTAAATCCATTAAGGAATGGAAAATCCCCAGATCCATAAAGCATCAGCATAGATTTCTCAGGTTGACGGGGTATTATTGCAAGTTTGTTAAGAATTATGAGAGAATAGTAGCACCTCTAACAACATCACTGAATAAAGATGCATTTTCTTGGACTCCAGAAGAAACGAAAGCCTTTGAACAACTTAAAGAGGTAATGTGCCAAGCACTGGTCTTAGCTACGCCAAACTTCAAAAAAACCTTTATTGTGGAATGTGATGCCTTGGGAAATGGAATTGGTATTGTTTTAATGCAAGAAGAAAGACCCATTGCTTTCAAAAGTCATCCAATCAAAGGAAATTATTTACACAAAGCTATTTATGAGAAGGAAATGTTGGCAATACTATATGCACTTAAGAATGGCGACCCTACCTTATGGGAAGACACTTCAATGTAAAAACAGATCATGATAGTCTTAAATAATTTTTAGAACAAATATTATCTTCATAAGAGCAGCAAAAATGGGTCACAAAGATGTTGGGTTATGACTTTGAAATCATCTACAAAAAAGGGAAGCAAAATGCTGTTGCATATGCACTCTCAAGAAAGGATGAGGATGTGGAAACATTGCTTTGTGCCATTTCTATTATCCAATTAGATTGGATAAGTGAAGCAAGAGACGAATGGAAGAATGATGAAGAAGTGTGGGAACTCATTCAAAAGTTACAACAAGACCCTAGTACATCTGATACATTTAGTTGGAAAAATGATTCGTTATAGTACAAAGATTGATTATACCTTTGTAAGAATTCCCAACTCAAACAAAATATTCTTATGGAATTGCACACCTCTCCCTTAGGAGGGTACTCAGGATTTTTAAAAACTTACCATAGGGTTAAGAAGGAATTTTTTTGGGATGGCCTTAAATATGATATTCAAAAGTTTGTGGCAGAATGTTTGGTTTGCCAACAAAATAAAGTTGAAATAATTAAGACCCCAGGTCTATTACAACCTTTATCCATCCCAAGTCAACATTGGGAGGAGGTTTCAATGGATTTTATCATAGGCTTACCCATGTATGAAGGAAAGAGTGTCATCATGGTGGTACTTGATAGACTTACCAAGTATGCAAACTTTTTTGCATTATCTCATCCCTTTAAAGCCAATACAGTTGCTACTGCATTTATGGAAACAATTCAAAAGCCACATGGAAACCAAAAGATTATTGTAAGCGATAGAGATCCCATTTTCATTGGAAATTTTTTGACAAAATTAATTTCTTGTCTGGGTACTCAGTTATCTCGTAACTCATCTTATCATCCTCAATCTGATGGGAAAACTGAGATAGTGAACAAATGTTTGGAAGGATATCTTCGTTGCTTTGTATATGATAAACAGACACAATGGGTCAAATGGTTGCCTCTAGCTGAATGGTGGTATAACACTTCCTTCCATACTGTAGCAAAAATGACCCCATTTGTGGCACATTATGGATATCATCCCCCATCCATCGCATCATATTTAAGAAAAAATTCTAATGTTCAAGCAGTGGAAGATCACATCGAGCATAAAAAACAAGTTCTCTAACTCTTAAAGGATAACCTCACTTTATCGCAAAATAGAATGAAACAACAGGCATATCAACATCGTAGCGTAAGAAGTTTTGATGTAGGTAACTAGGTATTTCTACGGCTACAACCATACAAACAAATGTCCCTCAAGAAAGCTAACAAGGATAATAAATTATCACCAAAGTATTATGGTCCGTACAAGGTGTTGCAAAAGATTGGTACTATGGCATACAAATTGGAGCTTTCTATAACTTCCCGAGTGCACCCAGTTTTCCATGTTTTATGCTTAAAGAAGGTTATAGGTGACAAGCTCCCAGTTCAAACAATATTGTGAGAACTTGACGAGGAAGGAAAATCATATTGGAGCCTAAAGCAGCCACAGAAACAAGAACTCGACAACTACAAAATCGATCAATTTTAGATTATTTCATCAAGTGGAAGAACTTATCTTCTGAAGATTCTACATGGGAGGATTAGAATTTTATACAGAAGCATCCATAACTACTAAAGTGTTGAGGACAACACTTTTCTGAAAGAGAGGGGCATGTTAGGTCCCTATAATATTAGTGTATTCCCTTAATATTATTGTCACTGTATCCTTTTATTGTTATTTTTGTGCCCATGTTGTCTCCATATTGTTATTATTATGCCCTGTAGGAGCCCTCTATTGTTATTGTTGTGCCCCTACATTATTATTGTTATGTCAATTTTGACTATATTGTGACCCCTTAGACTTCTATATATAGAAAGGAGGTGTTGTCATCTATATCATCCAAGAATTGTTCATTTGTGTAATGTAAAGGAAGCTTCCCCCTCGAAGAAGCTGATTTTAAAATCGTTGATCTATCTTTTCTTCTATTTTGTGAGCTGATTACATAACATTTTGTTTCTTGCAACTTTCCTTTAGTTCAAAATTTTATATTTTGTCAAAATTCAAAATTGAATTGCCAAAATTCAAATTTGTCCAGGGCGGTTATGATTCTCTTTCATACTGTTTTTTCCAAACGAAAATGAACCGCTTGGTCTGAAATAAAATTTAAATTATATAAAAAATAAAATTGAGTGATTTAGTTTCTTATTTTAATCATATGCTTTTTAAGTTACCATGGATTCAAAATAACGAGGTCTGAGAGAATTTTTAAATCTTTGTTCATACATATTTTTTTGTGCTTCTTTGTTAATTACTTTCACTCAGATATATTCCAATACTTATGTCATACTCCAGTTTTAATTTTCCAACACTTTTGACATATTCCAATGCTCTATGTCATTAGCCAATTTCCGTTTTGTTATGTTATTGCAACATATGTAATACAATCCATATTATAAATTATATAATGACACTTAACGTAACAATAGAGTCAAGATAAAAATTCATATCAAATTTTGTTTGAATAAAATAAATAGTGATGTATACCAATTTAAATCGTACATTTCATATTAATATTTATCCCATTTCAATTTTCCAATGTTTTTGACATATTCCAATATTTTAAATCATATTCAATTTTCAGTTTTGACCATTTTTCCATAAATGTTCTCTAATAAAATATATAAAGATTAATGGATTTCTTTAAAACTATTTTAACTATTCAGATCATTTTTAATTATTTATTAAATATTAATATAATTAATTAATCACATTAATAATTTATTTTTTAATAATATTAAGTGAAGGGATAATAAACTCATAAGATTAATTTTAAAAACCCAAAAATTATATACACTAGAGAATAATATTAAATCCTAGAAATTAATATTATAAATCCAAGGTATATAAACCCTATGATAAATATTATAAACCGTAAATTAAATATTGTTGACCATGGTTGATTTTCATTTTGAGACAATTGGTGTCACAATGCGACATTAGACCATGGTTGACCATGGTCAACCATCTTTATTGGAGGGTATTTAATATTTATCTTAGGGTTTATATGCCTTGGATTTATAATATTAATTCTGTGGGTTTAATTTTATCCCTTTGGGTTTATAATCTCTTGGCTTTAATACTAAAAACCTAAGGAATTATAAACCCTATGGAATGCAATTAAACCCTAGGAATTAATATTAATCACAAATCTTATGAATAATATTATACCCTGAAAATATAAACCCTTAGATTAATAAACCTAAGGGATTGATACAATAAAGCCAAGGGAATAATATACCCAAAGAGTTAATACTAAAACCCCAAGGGATTATAAACCCAAGGGAACAATATTAACCTAAGGGATAATAAAACCAAAGGATTAATACAACTTGAGTGAGCCTAATAGTTAAGACCATGTGTTTCCTCCTAAGAGGTCACAGGTTCAAAACCTTAGGGGGGTAGAGTATGTATGCCTTCATAGACTTAACAGTCAAATCGGTGAGCTGAGGTGGGGCCTTTGTCCCACAAACAAGGGAGTCTTGTCGTAACATTCTTGTTTATGATAATTTAGCTATTAGATGAAAAAATCAAAATGCCATAGAAAAAATGATAAATTAGGATATGGACCAAAAAAATAAAAATGTTAGGAGTGATTATTGGTTCACGTCCATATCACATAAAAATGATAGGGTATTTGCTCTAAAAAAGGAAGGAAAATGAAAATGTTAGATAAGAAATAAAAGAATATTTTCTTTAGAAAATAAAATTAAGGTTGCTCAGTTTAAATGCACCTTTGAAATTAATTTTTCAAAATTAATCAGTGATTAAGTTCTTTAATTATGATTTAATTTTTGTAATAAGGCTTGATAACCTTGCAAAAGAGTCATATTATATGCTTTTGTCGCATCGGAAGAAACGACAAAACGTCATGTCAAGCGCCGATAACCACCGAGTAGATTCCAATGGATAAGATTCACTCCGCCCGGATCAACGACGGAGGAAGCTTTTTGGCCCCCCTTTAGTCGTTTCCTGTTAACACAAGGGGGGGGGGGGGTCCAAAAAGAAGTTTTAATGGCTGCCATTTTTTGCAATGTGGCACTCCTGCAGCATTTTGGTCCCCCAAGGCTCAAAACTATAAACCATCACACCCCTTCCCTCGAAATCCTCCGACAGTTTTCCTCCATCCAACCGTTGACCTTGCGCTCACGCCATGTCATAGATCCGTTATCCCCTCCTCCATACGCAATCCACCATGTCACTGGTCCGTAATCTCTTACACATTCACCACCTACCACAACACAAGGTCATTGCGCCATATGCTCCAAAGTCGTTGCTAGCCTCTGTTAACCGTTTAATCTCCCGTTAGACATTAATTCTCATCCCTCTGCAAATTAATTGCCTACGGATATATTTAAATAGTCAATTAAGCCTAATTACACCTATAAATACCGCATGGTTCTAATCATTTCCACTTTTTCACTTCCATCTATATACCAAAAGCTATATCCACCACTATGTGTATATTTTCGCCACTGTCATCCATCTTTTAATTGAAACATTTTCTGAATTTCCCCTACAGCTAGATGGCTCCTAAAGCTAAAATACAGAAGACTGCTGAAGAAGGGAATCCCTCTACAGTCTCCCTTGATTTGGATCATATGCCCCTTGTAGACTCCCTTTTCAAGATTAATGACTGTGAATGCGAATTCAATTTTCATGAATTTCATTCATGGTTAAAACAGAAATATGTTGATAAAGAGGATCCCATTCGCTTCTGGGAGACACTTTTTCCATTATATTCTTTTCCCAAGACTCATCTCTTCCATGATTTATTTACTTGGTGTCAAGCTATGTATGATCCTATGCAAAGAACAATAATGACCTAGGATGGAAAAATCCTGATCACCATTACTGCTCAGAGCATAAACCAAATGTTAATGATACCTCCATCTAACTCTCTTAGCCATTTCTCACCAGCAACTCTCATGGACCTTTACAATAAACTCACTTTCCCACAAAGAGCCCTTATCTTTGAACTTTTCCTACCAGAAGATGCTGAATTACCCAAGAGAAATCCACCTTATTCATCTTCCATGTTCCCTGAAGCCACTAGACATATTATCTCCCTACTATCATACCTCCTAGGCTATGAAAATGACCAATCTGTTGATGAATCCATCCTTGGATTCTTTTCCATTTTCAGCAAAGAATACCAACCTGCTTTCATGTATAGTTATAGCCAATTTCTGGCTGATAATATACATGAACAATTTATGAATCTTACCACTCAAGGAGTTTTCAGATATAGCTCAGTCATAATCCATTTAATTTTGTTTCAGTAGGGAGATTCATTGCCCATTCAGTTTAATAGACAAGATGAGCAGGGAGTGAATCAATCAGTGATTCACTGGACAGAGTTAGTGAAAGTAGGATCATTAAATTTTACATTCTCTCAGTTCATTGATTCTTTTGTACATCCAGTTCTTCAATTACTGAATAGCTAGGCAGAGCCCAAAATTGGAGAAGAGATTAAAAAGACATTGCACCTATCAGAGCAGACCAAGACTGGTGACTAGTACCTATACCAGAATTACACTGAGATTAGGATATATGGCAGTGAGTTGGCTCCATACAAACTACCTAAGTATGTGCCAATGAGGATATTCTCACTGGAATACATCAGGCAGATGATAAATATGGATGAAGTCCATTTTGTCTCAAGCAAGAAGAAATCATAGTTCAAACTCAAAGCCAAGGTAGGGACATTCATTTGTAACACTAGGTCTGTAGGTACAGAGGCAGACAAATTGTTGAAAAGCATGAACCTCCAACCAAGCTTCACTTGGTCTTATGATCCATTTGGGATCATTTCAGCCCTAAGAGTTCAGTTGAAGGCAACACCTTACAACCATACTCCCAGGCCAGAATTGGAGAATTTTATGAACCAGGAGCAGTGGTCTGAAGGAACTCTCACAGAAGTAGATGAACAGGTTATATCCACTCCATAGGTAAAGACTCCAGCCACACAGAGTACTCAACACAAAAGAGCCAGAGAGGAAACTCAGTCAGCTTCAGAAACAATTAAAGAGTACTCTGTTCTACAAAAGAAGTTGAACATTGGACTATCAATGTCATTAGGAAGAAAGCCACCATAAATAATTGATCTTGGAGAATTGGAAGATGTTTCATCAGTAGGGACAACTGATCCCAAACCTCCTTCTACTTCTTCAACTCCTTCTTCAACTGAACCTATGGAGATTAGCTAGTAAAAAGAGACCAGCTCAGCAAAAGATACTAATATCTTCTCAACATTTATGTAAATCAAGAAAAAGAATGAAATTCTTAAATCACAAGGATATAGTCAGTTTTGGAAAGAGACATATACTTCTCATCACAAACTTCTCTCTGCCTTTGATAATGAAATAGGAAGGATGCAAATGGAATTTTTGTAGGCTCAAATTCCATTTCCCAGATCTAGAGAAGACTATAAGGAGACCATGTTTTCATTTGATGTAAACCAGATACATCCTATTGATCAAATGGATTTTCATAAGCAATCAAGTGAGATGTTATTTCCAACAATGACTACAACTGCCATGTCCCTTTCCAAGCTCAGAACTACTTTGTCAAATGTGCAGTCACAACTTAAGATTGAAAAAATGTCATCCTTGTCTAAAGATAACAAATTAAAATCTTTAGAAGATATTATTATCAAAATTGGATATGATCCCCAAGACTGTAAAACAATTGAAGAAATACTCCAAAAGAAGAATGTAGAGATTACAACCTTGAAGAAACAGTTGAAACTGCCTTCAACTGAGGATCCACAGACCAAAGAGATGGCAGAAAATGAACAACACAGGGAGAAGATGTTGAAGCTCATCATTGAGAAAAACATATAGATCAAGAAAATGGAGGAGAAGATAGAACAACTGCTCAAGGAAAAAGAGGCAGCACAACTTTCTGTGACCTCAGTGACAACAATTCCCATAGCAAGTGCAGATCTAAGCTCAGTTCCAACTGGCATTGCTTCATCTTCAGCAACAGTTGAGACAACAAGGTTATCACAGGAGCTACAAGCACATAAACAACAAAATGAGAAGTTACTCCAGAAGTTCCAAACCCTGGAGTCACAGAAGGTAAAGAATGATACCTTATATGTAGAAAAAATGCAAAAGTCACACAAGTTAGAGCTCAAGGTTAAACAGTTAGAGAGTAAGACTCTAATGGTAGACACTTTGGCCCAAGCCAAAGAAGACATTTGGTTAGATATTAGCCACTCCATAACAGAAGTATGGCCATCCATACAAATCATTTTTGAGCAGCAAGAATTGATTGCCAGATGCAGGGCAGAGATGGAGAACCAGAAGGCAGCATTGGGCACGAAACCCAAAGAAGCATTAGGGATGATCAAAGTACTAAACTCTAAAACTAGGCAGCAGTTACAAGAGATGAATATTCCAGATAGGACATCTACTATTTTGGAAATTAAGAAAGTCCTAATGAAGAAAAATCTGTTAACTCAGCTGAAAACAAAGTGTGAAGCTTTGAACACTGTAGTCAGAAGGTTTCATTCTAAATTTAGTATGTTGCATAAGAAAGAGTTACCAGAGATAGTGTCATCAAATGATCAGCTAGTAAAATTGGAGGATTACTGTGAAAAACTATATACTATTGCAGCAGACAATAGTCAATTTGCAGGGATAAAAAGGCATATTACAGGCAAAGAGTTTTTGGAAGCTTTGAGCTTTGACCTCACAATCAAATATGAAGTTGGACACCTTTTTCTCACTATACCCAATTTTGAAAGATATACCAAAGTTGATGAGATATTTAGAAGAATGGTAAATCTCGAGATACCAAGTGAGAAGAGGTGGGATCAATTGTGTGAAACAAATGATTAACTTTCAATTCCAACAAGAAGACAACAACAACAGATTTTGAAGGAATAGTCATCAAAGACTTCCTATCTAATAGGGACACATCATTCAACAATTTTCTTTTCCTATCTTCTTTCAAGCTATTTTGTAAATCAGTTTAGGCTATTTTGTTTACTATCTAAACTTGTATAAATAACTGTCTTCTATGAGTTATTAAAGGTGGTACCTTTCCATAAGAAATTTTGTAAAGCATTGATGTTCAAGTTGTTTCTAGATCACTCATAATAAAGCAAAGGATTCTGAATTTGGTATCATACAGTCTCGTTTTCTTCCTAATTTTTTCATGTGTTTTGTCCATTTTTTTAATTCTACATATGTTTAAATGTTACAGAGATATCAGGTGAGAATGAATGTGTTACAATTATTCTTAAAAAAATTTCTAAAGTTATTATCATAAAGAGATTGAGATATTGGACTGTTTGTTTGAAAGACTCCCTCTAAATCATAAAATTATCAGTATCTTATGTAATTTTAAGCATATTTTGTTTATATTTTGAACATTGGTCAGAGGTTTTCTCACTTATGATGATTTACCTTTATATATGAATTTAAAGTAGTTATATCTCCTTACTATTCTTTCTGCACACCTTATAAATTCAAATCATTGTGTGACGTTAAATAAATTAGTACTATCTAAAAGAGTTAAATACATCATTTTTATAGCTTGTTCTATGTATTGGTCCTCCATAAAAACCAAAACCAAAACCCCCAAAACAAATATCTTAGATGCTCTGGCATGATCAATTGACCATTATCATCTTAGAGGAACAACAAGTCTCATACACCAATATGGCTTCTCGCTTGGCCGTGACCTTAAAATTGAATAATAATAATAATAATAATACTAAAATCCCTAGGATTTATATTCCCTTGGGTTTATTATTCCCTTGGGTTTATAAATCCTATGAATAATATTATACCCAAGGGATTAATACTAAAAACCCAAGGGAATACAAACTCTAGGGTTTTTAGTATTAATCCCTTGGGTTAACATTATTCCCTTAGGTTTATAGTCCCTTGGGGTTTTAGCATTAACCCCTTGCGTTTATTATTCTCTTGGGTTTATAATATCAATTCCTTGAGTTTATTAATATAAGGCTTGATATTCTCATGGCATAATATAATTCATAAGGTTTGTAATTAATCTTAATCCCTGGGGTTTATAATTCCTTGTATTTTTAGTATTAAACCTTAGGGATTATAAACTCAAAAGAATTAATATTATAAACCCAAGGTATATAAACCCTAAGATAAATGTTATAAACTGTACAGTAAAGATGGTTGACCGTGGTCAACCATGGTCCAACATCACATTGTGATAAGGATTGTCTCAAAATGAAAATCAACTATTGTCAACCATGGCCAACCATGTTTATTTTAGGGTTTATAATATTTTTCTTAGGGTTTATATACCTTGGGTTTATAATATTAATCCCTAGGGTTTAATATCATTCTCTTGGGTTAATAATCCCTTGGGTTAATATTATTGTCTTTGGTTTATAATACCTTGAGGTTTTAGTATTTGTAGAAAATTTGAATAATTTAACACATATTCAACAGAGATTATCCTGATCATGTACTATTGCAGAATACATACACAATACATAAGCTCCTCTACGTTGATCATCAATATAGCAGCATCAATAACAATAAAACATCAAGAGCATTCACACATTAACACAGTATGTAACCTGGGGAAAGCATCTCGCTAAAAACCCCAACTATCTGTATATTAATGATTGAGACCATGTAACATTACAAAGTACAATGCTTATCACAAGCAATCCAGTACCATCTCCACCTGTTACACACAATACAGCTAAGATCTGATCTCCAAATCTTCCCCGCTGCTTGCCTGCCTCCACAGCTCAATACCTGCTCAAGAATTGATGAGAATGGTTTACCAAACTCGTATTTCACCTGCAAAGAATCACTCACACTCTGTTGGACGTGAGCACGGGCTATAATTATTGATATTGGCCAATTCATTGGCATACTCAATCCCTCTGATTGTGCAAATCATCATGCACAACTATAGTCACAACTGATAGCAATCTAATCCTCTAACACCTGTCCCTGCTGAACTGAACATGCACTGACATGCAACTGAGTTAACTGATGTATTCTATAGTTGCATTATGAGTTAATAACTTGTGAATTAATTAATAACTAATTCACCCAACTCATCTCTAGTCTATTTTCCAGTTAGACTAAATACAACCAGTTTAACAAAGCTAAACTGAACACAACTCCATCAACTGCACCTCCAGTCCACTAAACTCAACTCACTTGAGTTCTAACTGAAGTCCTACATGCAAATATTAGTCGTCCCATAGGTAACCACGTATTTCCTTCTGGGATCTACATGTACCACATCCGTAGCTCATCCTGAAGTGCTCCAAGAGAATAAGATCAAGTTTATAGTCCACATATTATTATGAGACAATAATATTTGACTTTTCTATTTTTGACAGCCAGTCTAAAAATAGACTTTGATCACTCACACTGTGATCAGTCACACTGTGATCAGTCACACTGTGATCACTCATACTGTGGTCACCCACACTGTGATCATCCACACTGTGATCACTCATACTGTGGTCACCCACACTGTGATAATCCCTGCTGGGATCAAAAATAGAACTTGCGCCATAATTTTCTTACAGGCCCACTTAGTGAAGGTGACTCTTTTCACTAAGCTCCATCATCTTGTTGCAATCTCAACACTCCCTCTCGACAAGATATGGATTATCAGCAACCCCTATCCTGCCTCGGTGGTACTCAAATTTGCTCCTGGTGAGAACCTTCGTCAGAATATCAGCATCCTGATCCTCCGTTGGAATGTATGAAAGCAACATGATCCTCTGCTACACACAATCTCTGATATGATGGTACCTGATGTCAATATACTTAGATCTATCATGAAATACAGGATTAGCTGAGATTTTAATGCAACTCTAGTTATCACAGTAAATCACAGTAGGATCCAAATGAGAACCGAACAAACCAACCAGGATCTTCCTCATCCATATAGCCTCGCATGCAGCCAAATTTGCTGCCATATACTCGGCCTCCGCTGAACTGAGTGCCACGGATCTCTGCTTCCTGCTGTACCAAGAAACTGTTGTCGATCCAATACTGAACACCCCTCCTGATGTGCTCTTTTTGTCCGTTGGGCTCCCTACCCAATCTGCATCCGTGAAGCCACATAGCTTCACCTCATCCTCCTGTCTGTACCATAAACCATATCCCGATGTGCCTCTCAAGTAGCGCAATACATGCTTTCCCGCCTTCCAGAAGAGCTCGGTAGGCTTAACCATAGCTTGTGAAAGATGGTTAACTGAATAGCATATATCGGGTCGTGTATTGACCAAATACATCAGCGACCCCACCAACTGTCGATAAACAGTGGCATCCACTTCTTCTCCCGAAGTGGCATCCTCCTTCCTCCAACCTCCAGCAAGAGGAGTATCAACAGGCTTGCAGCCATGCATGTTGAACTTCTCCAGTATCTCCCGAGCATACTTGCCCTGAGAAACAAACAGTCCACCACTGTGCTGCCATATTTCCAATCCTAGGAAATAGTGAAGGAGGCCCAAATCCTTCATCTCAAACTCTGTAGCAAGATCCTTCTTGCATGACAGTATCAACAGCTCATCGCCCGTTAGAATCAAATCATCAACATACAGTACAATGATAAGCAACTTACCCTCCACCACAATCTGGTATAGGTTAGGATCCGCCTCGTTCTTGGAGAATCCAAGTCTTGTGAAATAGCTGTATATTCGTGTGTACCAAGCACGTGGTGCTTGCTTCAACCCATACAACGCTCTCTTGATCCTGCACACATGCGACTCGCTGCTGAAGACCTCAAAGCCTTCGGGTTGCTCAATGTACACCTCCTCCTCAATGACTTCATTGAGGAATGTAGTGTTCACATCCATCTGATGAATGTGCCATCCCATCTGCGCTGAGAGAGCAAGAATCGTCTGTATGGAAGAATACCTTGCGACAGGTGCAAAGGTCTCCTCATAATCGATCCCCTCTATCTGTGAAAAGCCTCGGGCAACAAATCTTGCCTTGTACTTCTCCACACTCCCGTCAGCTGCCTGCTTAACTTTGTAGATCCATCTTGAACCCACCACTGATTTCCCTTTCGGTCCAGGAACAATCTCCCATGTACTGTTTCTGACAATAGAATCATACTCTTCCACCATGGCGTCTACTCATGCGGGATCCTCCACAGCTTCCTCGAAAGAGGATGGCTCAGTCTGATCCAGGTGGATATTGGTTGCCACCTGCCAAGTCCACCTGGACCCCCACCATTGTCTTTCTCAGCATTTTTAGTTTCCTTAATTGTAGCACAACTTACTATTTTTAGCAGTTTTTCGGGTCCTGAACTTCCGGAGCCGTTTTGAGGCCCTAAACGACGTTTTTTGGGGAATCCGGGGGCAACACCAGTCCATTCCATGGACTGGTGTTGCCCATTCCAACAATGATAGTGCTCGGATAGATCTTTCTAATGAGCTATTGTACGCGTCAAACGGAGATCATATGCCAAAGTTACGACCCCGAGAAGTTGATGTACCAACTTACCCCCAAACGGGGCCCACAGTTTGGCGTTTCATCTCCTAGGGTTAGGTTTTGGAATGTTAAGGGTTTTTCCATTATTTCTCAACAATAAATAGGCCTTCGAGCCTCATTGTAACACAGTTCAGAGGCATGTAGCCATCACATCTCTTCTCAGAGATAAGCTACCATCGCCCTAGCTAGTTCATTTCCATTTCTGTTTGTAAGCATATTTCTGTATTTTCCATTAATGAAACGAAGTATTATTTCCGCTGCATCTTTGTGTATATGGTTATCTCTGTAATTTGTTGCGTTCCTGTTTAAATCCGGATCAGTGGTATCAGAGCGGTCTGCTTTTTCTCTGTTTTTCTTTGCATGTCCCCAACAAGGTCGGGATATAAGGAGTTAGGGCTTGAACTGGTTGAACCTTTGCAAGACCAGCCTCGCAAATCCCGACGGCCTCCCATGGCGGACGAGAAGAAAGACGAGGGGGCAGGAGATCCCATCAAAATCTTGCTCGAAGAAGCACTCGAGCGACAACGGAACGCGATGATGGACAGCTTTGCGCAGATCCTTCAGCGGCTACCCAAAAGCGGCGCATCGGCTTCCAGCAGCTCCTCTGGAAACGCCACACCCTTTAAGGTACAAGTTAATTTTGAAATCCCCATATTTGAGGGTCAGATAGACGCCGATGCCGTAGATAAATGGTTAAATCTGCTAGAGGGTTATTTTTCTGTTCATGAATTTTCGAGTCGGGAAAAGATTGTTTTTGCTCTTCTCAAAGCAGCCCCCCACGTCAAGGACTGGTGGGAAACCTACTGCGAGCAGAAGGATGAAAGTACTGGCTCACTATTTTCAGCCGCACCCACCTGGGATTCGTTCCGGGATTCCATCAAGGAGCAGTACTACCCTGTCGGAAGCTATGAGGATGAATACATAAAGTGGACCACGCTGCGGCAGGGAAGGGACCAAGACATGCCGGAGTTCACCAATCTTTTCCATACCCTTCGCACAAAGTTGGGTATCAAGGATTCGGAGCAACATTTGATACTCAAATACCGTGGCTGCCTGCACAAGTACATCCAGGAAGAAATACAGTTCCTAAACATCCGCTCGCTCGGTGCAGCATACCAGTATGCCGTCAAGGTCGAGCAGAAGTTTAAACAAAAGAAGCGAGACTTTGGATCTGCGAATCCAAAGCAGGGGAAAGGTGCCCCTAAACCACAGAACAAAGGACAAAGCCAAGGCAGGACAGCCCAAGACAACCAGCCGAAGCTGCAAGCAAAGAGCAACGCCGCGAAGCCGAGAAAGGACACTGGAAAATGGTGCGAGTTCCATAAGAGCTCCACTCACAACACAAGTGAGTGTCGGGCCAAGCAGTCACTGGTGGCTGAGCTAAAGGTTTCAGAATCAGATGCATGTTCCGACTCTGAGTCAGAACCCGATAAGGGGTATGAAAAAGGGAAGCAGATCATTGATGCGGATCCCAGCACCACTGTTGCTACCGCAAAGATGCAGAAAAATGAACCCGAAGATCCAGAGGAGGAGGAGCGTCTCTTCCACTCCCAGATGTGGGTAAAGGGCTCCCCGATACAGTTCATTGTTGATAGCGGGAGTCAAAAGAACCTCATTTCGGCAGAGGTCGTGAAGCGGTTGGGCTTACCGACCATAGCACATCCACAACCATACACCATTGGGTGGCTTCACCAAGGGCGAGATCTCCGCGTGAGCCAGCAGTGTCGCCTTCCATACAACATCAAGCCCTTCACGGATGAGGTATTGTGTGACATTGCTCCCCTTGAAGTTTGTGATGTATTACTAGGACAACCATACTTGTGGAAGCGACATGCTGTGTATGAATCAAGGCCCCGTGCTGTTATTATTACATTGGGAAATAAGTTGTTCAGGATACCAGAGGTAGCACCACCTTCCACCATCTCTTTGATTACTGCAAAACAATGCAGTAAGATCATTTCCAAAACCAGGAAATTTGTTTTCCTGATGATACGCCCTCAAGGGAAGAAGAAGACAGTGGCCGCGGCCTCCAAATGGGGTCCCTCTGCACGGCAGCTACAGATGGACAAGATTGTGGAGGAGTACAAAGACATCTTCACCTCCCCGGCAGGGGTTCCTCTGCACTGTCAAGTCAAGCACTCCATCGATCTGACCCCAGGTGCGCCGCTACCCAATGGACCAATTTATCGGACCATGAGAATCTGAATAACATATGAATCTGAATAATTAAAGGACCATGAGAAACACTATGTTGTTTATGGCTTGGAGTTAGTATTTTTTATTCATGCCCTTAAAATGTGGAGGAACTACTTAATGGGTAAGATATTTATGTTAATAATAGATCACATCAACCTGAAGTATTTTTTTAAGCCAGCATGACAGAAATTCCAGACATGATAGGTGGATGGAATTTTTAAGTGAATAGTGAATGTGATTTTGACATAAAGAATATAAAAGGAAAAGAGAATAAGGTGGTTGATGATTTAATTCAAAATTCAAGACCATTGTATGAGATAGGAGTGAGTAAAATAAAACATTTTTTTGTAAACAAGTAAATATGACAACAATAAGGGATGAGAATTATAAAATGATTTATGATAAAGTGCGAAGTGAAACTACATAAGGAAGGTATCTAGAATATGAAATTAAAAAGGATGGACTGCTATTATATATAAAAATCAATACTTTACATCAAAAATGAACTTGAAATTAAAAAGTTAATTTTGACATACCTAGGGTACGAGAAGATGAATTATTCACTTAGAAAGGAGATTTATTGGACCAAAATGAAGAGGAAGGTTATAGAGTACTTAAAAAAGTGTCAAGAATGTTAACTAGTGATGGTAGAACATAAAAATCCAGCAAGATTGTTGAATCCTGGACCAATACCAAAATGGAAATGGGGGGTGATATCTCTAGACTTCATAACTAGTTTACCGAAAAAAATAAAACAACATGACTCTGTTATGATAGTGATGGAAAAAATGACTAAGTCTACTCACTTTATTCCTGCACAGTCTACTTATAAGGTTGCACAAGTGGCAAAGGTTTTTAGGAGAGAAATCTTTCAGTTACATGGGATACCTAAAACAATAATATGAGATAGCGATGAAAATTTCACATTGAACTTTTGGAAATATTTGTTTGTTGGATTAGGAACACAATTAAAATTTAGTATTGTATATCATATGCAAACAAATGGAAAAATAGAGAGATTTAATCAGATGTTGGAGGATATGTTCGGTATGTATGTGATGAACCAACCCACTAAATGGGAAGATTATATGCACCTACTAGAGTTTTCCTACATAATGGGTATTAGGCCTCACTTATTGTGATTCTTTTTTAGGACTTGATGACGTAAGATGTCATGTTCCTTTGAATTGGTGCAAACCAGAAGGAAAACTCATTTTAGGGTAGAACAAATGCAAGAAATGAAGGAAATGATAAAAATAATAAGGCATAATTTAAAGGTTGCCCAAGATAGGTAGAAGAGTTATGTTGACCTCAAAAGAAAAAATAAATAATTCAATGTGCAAGAAATTTTCTATGTCAAAGTAAAACTAAAGAAGATCTCCCAAAAGCTGGGAATGTTTTCTAAATTAGCTTCGTGGTTTTGTGGAACCTTTGAGAATGTGTCTTTTGAAGCAACTCTCTTAGGTGTCATGGTAACAGTGATTGTTGGAGAGGTGATCAAAAGCTATTGTACTTATGGGATAGAAAGGACACTATGGAAAGAAAATGTTAGTCTTAAGAAAATCCACTTACAAGGAAAGTTCAAGTAGAAAATTGAGCATCTGATCGGGAGGATTATGTAATTTTCTCTAGTAAGAGGGACTGGCTTCCTATGGGAAATAAACACTACATAGTCCCAGTAGCTAAGGTCACATCTTGTATTTTGAAACTACAAAATGCACAGTTCATCCTGGGTAGAGGCCTGGGAGAGACTGCACATTGCGTAGTCTCAGTGGCCAAGATGACAGGTTGGCTTCTGGAACTGGGTAGTGTGCAGTTGGAGCTAGCTTGGACTATGCACTGTGAAACTCCAGAGGCCAATATTGTGGCTTGAGCCTTCGAATTGTGTAGTGATAGTTAGGAAAAGTGAAAATCGGCCAAGGTAAAAGCAAATCTGCCTAAGGGAAGTGTGGAAAACTAGAAGATCTGAGAGATAGCATGAAGTTGAGTGCATATATGACTAGGTGTGAATAAATGAATGTGAATCAAGTGCAACTGTTGAGCGTGAAATCCCCCCAAGGCAAGATTTGGGGCTTAAAGCCCAAGTTTTGACTAAGTCCATTGTAAACACTCCGCGATTTGTGGGCGCGGAGCACGAAGATGGTAAATGAGTCAGAGGGTTGTCCACCCTCATTTTTGTAATGTAATGTCTGTTTGAGAGATCTACCCATGGTTCACGGACCATGGGATTGTATAAATAGAGCGAGGCTCTAAATGTAAAGAGACAATCTAAGGATAGAAGAAAGAATGAAGAAATGAATCAATGAAGCATTGGGTCGAAGTGTAAGTTATTTCTTTGGGTCGTAGAGTAGGAGAAGGCTCTGCAGTTGAGTGTGCAGACGCCCTGTAGTCCGCAGCTGAGTGCGCAGACCCCTGTAGCTAAGTGCATAGGGTAGGTTGAGTCTGTAACGAATTGAAGCATTAATAAAGAGAAGTTTTACCATATTTCTATGTATCGTTTTCTATTTTATGCGTTGAAGTATATTGGGTATGAATTACAAGTTTACTATTATTTTTCTTCGCGAAATTATATGAATGTGCTAAACAAGTAAATATAACATAAGGCATCTGTGTATGCGAAGATAATTAATTTTTATAAGAAGAAAAGTAAGATCCACGATATAGTGCAGATCGCTGCCCTAGCAGCGCGAAAGCCCCACAGCCCCGGGTTATGGTTGCACGAAGTCAGGTATAACAAGGGCGTGAAGGCCTCACAAGATAGGAGAGTGTGTGAAGTACCCTGCACAAAGGTATTCACAGTTGGACTAAATCGACCCCTCAAACATCTCAAGGGTGCAGAAACCTAGTTCCAGCATCCTCCCATACTGCTTCGGGTGAGACCACAGTCTGCGCTCTGCAGACTGTTGCCAAAAGGGCCAATATTACAAGGATTTGTTTGGCTAATTCCCTGATGCCTCCACTTCAGGAAGTAAAGACAGACTAGAGCCAGAAATGGATCCATCGATGCTCACAACGTTCCTAGAAATATGCATGAAGCTACTGCGTGACAGTAAGGCTGTAAAAGGATTGTAGGAACTCATTAATAGATGCGCTGGGACAGCACCAGGAGAACCACATGTAGTCTGGAATATTAGAAAGTACGCGATGAGGAAGGAAGAGATATGAGCTTGACCGTTCAAATTGGAGAATATGAGAGGGACCAAGTGATTATGGACCAAGGATCAGACCCAAACGTTCAGCCTAAGCAGACATGGGAGTGCATGGGGAGGCCTACGCTACAATGGTCTCTTATCCAGCTGTGAATGGAGAACCAACAAAAGATAATACCTATGGGGAGATTGCAGGGAATCACAGTGGATATTGAAGGGGCAAGCGCACTAGAAGACATTGAAGTGATAGAGATTGTTGATGACAGCAATCCCTACCCTGTGCTCTTAGGAATTGATTGGGCCACTAACATGAATGGGGTGATAAACCTAAAGAAGTGCAAGATGATTTTGGAGAAAAACTCCTTGCGTGTAGTCGTACCTTTGGACCCTGCAGTAGGATCGCGCTACACAAAGCTGGTGCACGACTATGAAAGTGACGACGACTTGGACTACATCTACAAGATAACCGCATGAGAGCAAGTATGAGTAAATCCCACTACAGATGGACAAATCTCATGGAAGCGCGGAAGCTCCTGTACATCAAATTCAGATGAGGAAATAGAGTGATCGCAGAACTGGTTACACGAGGTAACCACGCTGAACTGTAACATGATGATGATATCATTGCGCTGCGTATCGAAAGAGGTAAGGGATTTGCCTTATGATGGGTTAAGTGAGGTAGATACTTTCTTGAACAGATTTGAAAGGGAGGTGCTGTAACAACAACATTTCGAGGCTTTGAAATGGGTACTGCGCGCTACACCTGCAAGGTGGTGGGGTGTGAACCAAGGAAGCTTTGAGGACTGGCGCGAATGTAGGAGAATGATGTGCATGCATTTTGGGAAGCCTAAGATGTGATTAATAGACAAGTATGATGGAGAGGATGATCCACACACACACCTCGCCAAGTGGAAAAAGGTCTATGGGGAAGAGCCACAACCTAAGTGGTGGACTTGTTCTATCATACCTTAGATTTTATACCCATGAACTGGTATATAGAGACAGAGCTCTGCCATGGGACGAATGAATGGGATATCTTACGTGAAGGGTTCCTGTTAAACTTCACGTTTGAGGATCTTTGGTGGGACACCATTGATGATGCGCTACAAGTAGTAAAAGCGGCTATCTTTTAGAGACCCTAGGAGCCAATAGAATCAGTTCAGCCTGAATGGGCTACTCAATTGAGCTGTGCGCTGGAGTGTTATAATGTAAATACCGAGGAAGATGACAAGGATCCAGGAAAAATTAACATTCCAGAAATAGAAGGCCATCGCGAGGTTCAAGGACCATTGATTGAAGACCCTGACATAACCGCGTCAGTAAAGAACCTAGGTATGCAACACTCGGTGACTTCTGGGATGACGCGACAGTGGATAAGGTCGTTGAGTTACTCCACGAGTACCAGGACTTATTCCCTACCAAGATCACAGACATAAAGGGAATCACTGGTGATTTGGGAATGATGAGGATCACATTAAAACCCAACGTGAAGCCAGTTAAGCAGAGGCCTTACTGCTTGAATTTGAAATACAAGGAGAAGGTCCGTGTAGAACTAGACAAAATTCTCACAACAAGAATCATTGAGCTGGTGGAAGAATCTGATTGGGTAAGCCCTATGGTGGTGCAGGGAAAGAAGCAGAAGGGCGAGATAAGAATATGTGTGGATATCAGAAAATTGAATGACGTGTGTGTTCATGACCCGTTCCCAACTCCGTTCATAGATGAAGTATTGGAAAATGGCGGCGAGCAAGAGGCATACTCTTTTACTGACAGGTTCTCAGGGTACCACCGGATCAAAATCACGCCGAAAGATAGTTGCAAGACCACCTTCACGACTGAGTGGGGTTGCTTTCAATACACCATTATGTCATTTGGGTTGAAGAACGTGCCAGCCATATTTTCGCGCATAGTTGTTGCAACATTCAAGGAATATATCCACAAGTTTTTGGAGGTTTGTCTGGATGATTGGACTATATTTGGATTGGTTAAGCACTATGTAGCAAGCTTACGCTTGATGTTGGATACCTGTCGAAGACACCAAATCATGTTGAACCTCAGAAGTGCACATTCCTCGTTCCCTTTAGGAACCTGTTGGGACATGTGGTTTGCAAACATGGACTGATGGTATACCCCACGAAGATTGTGGTGATTCTAAATTTGGAAGCTTCGCAAAGTGTGAAAAGCTACGCGTTACCCTGGGACACATGGGATACTACAAAAAGTTCATCAAAAGTTATTCCCAGATCACTGCGTCGATGGAGAAGTTATTGAAAAAATATGTCACATTCTATTAGAACAATGACTGCATGAAAAGCCTGGATGTACTATAAAAAAATTGGCCTCTGTGCCAATCCTGGTCTTCTTGAAATGGAATGAGGAGTTTCATGTCCATGTTGACGCATCGTGTATAGCACTGGGAGCGGTACTAACACAGGAGGGTGGAGAGAGTTTGGATCACCCTATCGCATTCGCGAGTCACAGATTGTCTAAAGCAGAAAAGAACTATTCCACCACTCAACATGAGGGATTGGCTATGGTATACGCACTCCAGAAATATCGACACTACTTGCTAGGCGGACACTTCAAGATGTATACAGATCATTCCACGCTGAAATACTTGGTCAATAAGCATGTGTTGAGGGGGTTCATATGCATGTGGCTCTTATTATTCCAAGAATATGATTTTGAGGTCGTTGTGAAGCCTGGATGCCTAAACGCGGGACCGAATCAATTGTCACGCATTGTGATAGGAGAGGAACCTACTAGTTTCGAGGAAGGATTACCTGACGCACATCTCTTTGTTGTGCGTGTAGAGGATGGACACTTTGAATATATAATCCACTTTCTCATGACGGGAACTGTGCCGAAATAATACTCCGTCTAGCAAAAGAAGGAACTGGTCGTACGCACGGCATATTTTTCTATCATTCTGGGACACCTATATAAGATGGGCAATGATGAAATACTACGAAGGTATGTACCTGAATTTGAATGAAGCTAGATCCTTGAAGATGTGCATGGGGGTGGTACGGGAGGACACTATGTAGGGTGAGTGACCACGCAAAATATCCTCTGTGTAGGGTTGTGGTGGCCAACCCTTCATCGAGATGCAAAAACACATTGCAAGGCCTATGATGTATGTCGAAGAACAGGTAAGTTGTCACGGAGGGATGAGATGCCTTTGAATCTGTAAATGACGCTGCAGCCCTTTGAAAAGTGGGTAATTGACTTCGTAGGACCTATCAAACCTTAGGGAAAGATGGGCGCGAGATACATTATCACTGCGACAGAGTACCTGACTCGTTGGGCAGAAGCGCAACCGATAAAAGATTGCACGGCCGTCATGGCCGTGAAGTTTCTGTTTGAACATGTATTGACCTGATTTGGATGTCCAAAGATCTTGATGAGTGATCGTGGTACACATTTCCTGAATGAAACAATCAGCGTGCTAACAGAAGAGTTTCAGGTGTATCATCAGAAAAGCACACCGTATCACCCACAAGCCAATGGGACAGTAGAAGCATTTAACAAAATACTGGAGACTGTGCTGACCAAAGTATTCAACGCACAGCGGAGTGATTGGGACCTACACGTAACTATAGTATTATGGGCCTATACGAAAACCTACAAGAAACTAACTAGATAGACACCTTTTCGTTGTTCTATGGAGTGGAAGTTGTCGTGCCAATGGAGTATATTATGCCTAGTCTGCGTATAGTAGCGCTCATAGGTATGATGGACTGTGGATCCCTGGAGGAGAGGCTTGCACAATTGGAGGAACTCAACAAGGAATGGTTTCTGGCTAGATTCCATCAGCAGATAAAAAAGCAGCGCGAAAAGGCCTGGCACGATCGACATATTAAGTTGCACACCTTCAAGGTAAATGATTTAGTGTTACTATATGATAGTAAGTTTGATAAATTCCTAGGAAAGATCAAGATGCATTGGTAGGACCGTACATTGTTAAGGAACTCACAAACGAAGGCGCAGTGTAGCTAGTCAAGCTAAATGGAGAACATCTCCCAGGAAAAGTGAATGGTAGTCGACTAAAGCCCCACACGGGTGGCCCAAATATCTGACTAGCCGACAAAAGCATGGTCGTCGCACTCTAGGAAACTGAAAGAAGGCGTGGGACTATCACTAGATGCAAGGGACGCAGGAACAGATACATGGGAGTAGTTCTGACATCGCGGTCTCGGAACAACAAGTATAGGAGATTCAACAGGCAGCCTCTCAATGTGCTGCCAACCTTGCAGCCATTCGAGCAGAGTTGGAAGGTCTTTGCGTGAAGATCTTCGCACCAATAGAGTGAGTCAAGGGCGAGTCACAATGTTTGTGTTGGGGGCCTGTTGGGTATGAGATCCCCCTAAGGCAAGCTTTGGGGCTTAACTCCCAAGTTTTGACTAAGTCCATTGTAAAGAGTCCACGATTTGTGGGCACGGAGCACGAAGATGGTAAATGAGTCAGAGGGTTGTCCACCCTCATTTTTGTAATGTAATGTCTGTTTGAGAGATCTACCCATGGTTCACAGACCATGGGATTGTATAAATAGAGCGAGAAACTAAATGTAAAGAGAAAATCTAAGGATAGAATAAAGAATAAAGAAATGAATCTATGAACCATTGAGTGAAAGTGTAAGTTGTTTCTTTGGGTCGTAGAGTAGGAGAAGGCTCTACAGCTGAGTGCGGAGAGGCTTAGTAGTCTGCAACTAAGTGCACAGGCCCCTGCAGATGAGTGCGCAGGGCAAGTTGAGTCTATAACCGATTGAAGCATTAATAAAGAGAAGTTTTACCATATTTATGTGTATCATTTTCTATTTTATGGATTGAAGTACATTGGGTATGAATTGCAAGTTTATTGTTATTTTGCTGCACGAACTTATATGAATATGCTAAACAAGTAAATATAACATAAGGCATCTGTGTACCCGAAGATAACTAATTGTTATAAGAAGATAAGTAAGATCCATGAGATAGTGCAAATCCCTGCCCTAGTAGCACGAAAGCCCCACAACCCCAGGTTAGGGCTGCGTAAAGTCAAGTATAACAAAGGAGTGAAGGCCTCATAGGACAGGAGAGTGCACGAAGCAACCTGCATGAAGGTATTCACAGTTGGACTAAATCAACCCCTCAGACATCTCAAGGGTGCAGAAACCTGTTTCCAGCATCCTCCCATACTGCTTTGGGTGAGACCTCAGTCTGTGCTCTATGGACCGTTGTCGAAGGGGACAGTAGTACAACGATTTGTTTGGCTGATTAACTTCAAACTTGGGCCAGGCCCCAACAAGCCAACAACAACAATTAATCAAACGAAAGAGAAATCAAGTACGTAAGGAGAGTCGTCGCAATGACGACTGTTGGTGCAAAAAAAGGAAACTAGTGTGACACTTAGGAAAGGAAGTCTAAAACCTAAAAAACTAGTTATACAAGTTAAAAAAATTCAAAATGTCAGAAATCATGAACAAAAACAACTGAAATGACACTCACACAAGCCAAATGACAAAAAACAACAGAAAAAGCGACAAAAGACGACAAAAGGAAGACTCACTCGGGAAAGCGGCGACGTTCGCACTGAAGGTTCCTTGATATCCTTGGGAATGCTAGAGATCCAATATTGAGGGTGAAAATGCTATATAAGTGTCGATTAAATAGATTTTGACAAATTAGGTTTTATGAAGCGCATGCCTAAAATCAAGGAAAAAGCGACACTTGGTGGAAGTTTCTGAAAATAGTGCAAGTGCCTCCTTCGAGATCCTAAAAATAGATCCCTATTTTTAGGGATTCTTTTTTATTTCTATTTTTTTTCCTTTCCAAGGGAAACTTGTCATGCATACTGTCAGGAAATACTACACATTTTTGGGTCACTAAGCAACTTTCTGGCTCAGTGCACTGCACAGTTTCTGAGCTTAATGAGAGTTGCGCAATTTCTGGGCTCTGTGTTGGGTTGCCTCTCATGATTGCATAGTTTCTAATCTCATGGATGGCTAACAGTCAAGACTATGCAATTCCCATCATCAAGGATTATTGCCCTCGAGGATTGCACAATTTTTGTAGGCAAGACCATAACTGCTATGAGACCAAGTTGGGATGTCTTCTTGTGACTTAGAAAGATAAACTAAGTGAGAAAACACAAGTAAAAACGAAAAAATAAGTCTTAGTTGAAGCATGAATACCTCGATCAATGCAAGATGATATTGTTACAAAAATATTATATAAGACAAAGAAATGCAAGACATATAATATGCGGAAAACACAAACACATAAAACCAGAGAGACATAGATATACGTGGTTCACCCAGTTTGGCCTACGTCCACCCCAAACAGCAAGTCCTTCCTTTCTATTATCCAGCAAAATGAAGAGACACAACCTACAGCAAATCCACTGTAATATCCTCTGTTTTCTCTTATAGTCTCACCTCTCTGTTTCTCGCTCTGAGAATACACATCTATTTCATAGCCTCAATACAATACCCTCATACAAAGAGAGGGGTTTCCTTCTAGGGCAAAAAAACCCTAAACTAAACATAAATTCTACCGTCTACCGTCAGATCATCCACCTAATGAATAGCCCAAATTGACTAGAAATTACTATACTTTTACAAGGAAATTTCACATTTGTTTTTAGCTTCCGGGGCACTACCCCCCAAACCCCCACCAGGGGACCGCTGGCCCCCGAAACCCCCAACCGGGGGGGATGGGCCCTCGCGAACCCCCACAGGGGGGACAAGTCCCCCCCCCCCCCCCGTAACCCCTTGCATGGAGGGGTGTACAATCTTCCTAGGGTATACATCTGGCTGAAACAAAGACCTCTAAATTAGGATGATAATCATGCTCCACACCCAACAATCTCCCACTTGGAGAATGATTTAGCAACTCCACCATTGCTTCATTTGCTGGAAAATGACTCCGCTTTGGACCTAGTTGTTTCTCATCTTCATCGTCATCCTTAAAGACCAATTGAAACAGAGCATATTCTCAATTTCTCCCTGGTTACAACTTTTGTTAGCATATCTGCAGGATTCTGGCTAGTGTGTATCTTTTCCAGCTTAAACTCTCCATCTTCCAACACTGATCATATGAAATGGTACTTGAGATGTATGTGTTTATTCCTGGAATGAAATGTTGAGTTCTTTTCAAGATGAATGGCACTTTGGCTATCATTGTATAGCGTGCCCATATCATGCTTCTTACCCAATTCATCCATAAACCTTTGTAGCCAAATCATTTCTTTACTAGCCTCTATAGCAGCATCATACTCTGCTTCTATTTTTGAAAGTGCAACAACACTTTGGATTTTTGAAACCCAACTGACAGCTATTCCACCTACAGTAAATACATATCCTGTAGTGCTCCTCGTATTATCTTTGTCACCTGCCATATCTGCATCAACATATCCCTGTAGAGAAATGTTTGAACCACCAAATCATAATGCTTGATTTGTTGTACCTCTCAAATATCTGAGAATCCATTTCACTGCCATCCAATGTCCTTTTCCTGGATTGTTCATGTCCCTGCTTACAAATCCCACTGCATGTGCAATATCAGGCCTTGTGCAGACCATTGCATACATTAAGCTTCCAACTGTTGATGCATATGGAACTTTAGACATATAATCCATGTCTTCTTGGGTCTTTGGGCACATCTCCTTACTAAGTTTGAAATGGCTAGCAAAAGGTATACTAACTGGTTTTGCATTGTGCATATTAAATCCTTTCAACACCTTTTGTATGTACTCATTCTGAGACAATGTTAGTTTGCGATTTTTCTTGTATCTAGTTATTCTCATACCAAGGATTTGTTTTGCAGCTCCCAAACCCTTCATTGCAAATGAATTTGCCAATTTTCTTTTGAGCACATTTATTTCTTGCATGTTAGACCCTACAACAAGCATGTCATCTACATACAATAACAATATAATATAGCTACCATCCTTTTGCCTTTTCAGATAAACACAATGATTAGAGTGACATCTAGTATAACCTTGTTCAGACATAAACTTGTCAAATTTTAGATACCACTGCCTTGGAGCCTGTTTTAAGCCATACAAGCTCTTCTTCAACCTGCACACTAGTTTTTGCTTCTCTTTTACCTCATATCCTTGTGGCTGCTGCATATATATCTCTTCCTCCAAATCCCCATGGAGAAAGGTTGTCTTTACATCTAACTACTCAAGATGCAAATATTCAACTACTACTAGACTTAAAATAGTTCTGATTGAAGTCATTTTAACAATAGGAGAAAATATTTCATCAAAAATAAATACCTTTCTTCTATGCAAACCCCTTCACCACAAGTCTAGCTTTGTACCTCTGTTTTCCTCCATCTTTTTCCTTCAGCCTGTAAACCCATTTATTCTGCAATGTAGTTTTACCTGCAGGAAACCTGACTAACTCCCATGTCTGGTTATGCATTAAGGGGTCCATCTCTTCTTCCATGGCCAGCTCCCACTTCTTCCGGCTTTCAACCTACATTAATTCTTCATAACATTCAGGTTCACCAGAATCAGTCAACAATAAATAATATAATGAAGGAGAGTATCTTTTATGGGATATACTTATCCTGGTAGATCTTCTAACACCACTTTAAGGTGTTTGGGGTGCCTGTTGCTATTGTGGTGGTTGTTGTTGTTGTGGTTGTTGATTATTATTATTTTCAGGCACCTTTACCTTTTTAGTGATCTCATCAAGAACTGTGTATTCCTTGTTTTATTTTCCTGCAACTGATTCTTATACAAGACATTTTCATTGAATATTACATCTCTGATCCTAATGATTTTGTGATTTTCATAATCATATAAGTGATAACCAAAATCATTAACACCATATCCAATAAAGGTACATTTCTTTGATTTTGCCTCAAGCTTTGTTCTATTTTCTTTATTAATATGGACAAAGGCCTCACAACCAAAAGGCTTTAAAAAGGAGTAGTTTACCTTTTTACCTGTCCATGCTTCCTCTAGAATACCACCATCCAAGGAACTTGAAGGCCCTTTGTTTATTAGATAAACAACAGTATCTACAACATCTGCCCAAAATTATAAAGGAAATCCTACGTGCAATCTCATGCACTTTGCACACTCCATGATTGTTATGTTCATCCTTTCTGACACACCATTTTCTTGGGGTGTTCTTGGAACTACCTTCTCTCTGCGAATTCCATGCTCTGAAAAATACCTATCAAACTCTTTGCTGCAATATTCACCTCCATTGTCTGATCTGAGACACTTCAATTTCTTTCCTATCTCAATCTCAACCAAATCTTTCCATTTCTTGAAAGTATCAAATACATCAAATTTATTCTAAATACAATAAATCCAAGTTTTTCTAGTTGCATCATCAATAAAAGTAACATAATAACGAGAGACACCGAGAGATGATACCTGAGCAAGTCCCCATACATCTGTATGCACAAGCTCTAATTTTTTGCTCTTCGTTTCTTTCCCAACTCTAAGAAATTTGACTCTCTTCTATTTTCCATAAATACAGTTCTCACAGAAGTCCAAATCAACATTCTTCAAACCCAGCAACAAATTTCTTGAGTAAAGAATCTTCAACCCCTTCTCACTCATGTGTTCGAGCCTATGATGCCATAATGCTGCATCTGCTCCTTTGGAAGTTAAAGCATTAATAGAGTTAGAAATACCATTGCATAAATACAATGTACCAACCTTTTCACCTTTTGCTATTACCAGGTCTCCTTTGGTGACCTTCCAAGCTTTATCTTTGAAAGTTGTCACACAACCTTCACCGCATAACTGCCCTGTTGAAATCAGATTTTTCTTCAGATATGGAACATGCCTTACCTCCTTTAGTAGCCATTGGTTTTCATTCTGTTGTTTTACAAGAACCTTAACCATTCTAACAATTTTATATGGTTTATCATCACTCAAATGGACTTGTCCAAAATCTCCTTGAACATAGTCACGAAAATATTTCTTATCAGGTGAGGCATGGAATGAGGCCCCTGAATCTACCACCCAGGAATTAGTAATATTTTTGAAATAAAGAATCAAAGCATCTTGTAAAACCTCACCTGTCACATTTGCTTCATGATTTTTTACTTGCTGTGCATCTCCTTCTTTTCCCTTCTGAGATCTACAGTCTTTCTTTAGGTGTCCTTTCTTTCCACATTTCCATCACACTATCCCCGATCTAGACTTGGATCTTCCTTTCCTTGATTTACAAAGATATCCTGAGCTCTTTCCTCTTTCCATTTTTCTTCCCCTAAACTCTGCACTCAAAACATTACCCGATGTCTCACCAGAGCTTTTCCATTACATTTCCTCGCTAAGGATAGCACCAACAACATCATCAAACTTTAAAGTACTAGATCCAGAAATAGAGTTACTAATGGCCATTACCAAACCATTCCAACCTTTTGGCAAAGAGCACAAGAATAACAAAGCTCTAACTTCATCATCAAAGTTTACCCCTATAGAACTTAACTGACTTGTAACTGTATTAAAATCATTTAAATGATCTGCAATAGATCCACCTTCCGACATCTTCATATTAAATAACCGTTTCATATGAAATACCTTATTTGAGGCGGAGGGTTTTTCATATAGTTTCGCCAACGCCTGAATCAAACCCTCTGTTGTTGTTTCCTTCGAAATGTTGAAGGCAGCCAACACTACGAGGCACAACCATACTGTTCCAAGTGCCTTTCTATCGAGAATGTTCCATTCTTCATCTGCCATAGTCGTTGGCTTCTTTGTTTTTCCGCTCAATGGTAGGTACAAATATTTCTGATACAGATAATCTTCCATCTGCATCTTCCATGGAAGGAAGTTTTGGCTGTTAAATTTATCAACCCTAAACTCACCATCTTCCGCCATTGCTCCCACTCGAACGAGAAACCCTTCTTTCTTGCGAGTTTATTAGCCAAATAGACCTTCGACTCTAATACTAGTTGTCAAAAAAATATTATATATGACAGAGAAATGCAAGACATATAATATGCAGAAAAACACAAACACATAAAACCAGAGAGACACAGATATACGTGGTTCACCCAGTTTGGCCTACGTCCACCCCAAATAGCCAGTCCTTCCTTTCTATTATCCAGCAAAATGAAGAGACACAACCTATAGTAGATCCGCTATAATATCCTCTGTTTTCTCTCATAGTCTCACCTCCCTGTTTCTTGCTTTGAGAATACACATCTCTTTCACAGCCTCAATACAATACCCTCATACAAAGAGAGGGGTCGCCTTCTAGGGCAAAAAAACCCTAAACTAAACATAAATTCTACCTTCAAATCATCTGCCTAATGAACAGCCCAAATTTACTAGAAATTACTATACTTTTACAAGGCAATTTTACATTTGTTTTTAGCTTCAGGGGCACTGCCCCCAAAACCCCCCAAGGGGACCACTGGCCCCCGAACCCCCCAGCTGGGGGGATGGGCCCACCCGAACCCCCGCGGGGGGGACAAGTCCCCCCCCCCCCCCCCCCCCCCCAGCACCCCCCTACATGGAGGGGTGTACAATCTTCCTAGGGTATACATCCGGCTAAAACAAAGACCTCTAAATTAGGATGATAATCATGCTCCACACCCAACAATCTCCCACTTGGAAAATGATTTAGCAACTCCACCGCTGCTTCATTTGCTAGACAATGACTCCGCTTTGGACCTAGCTATTTTTCATCTTCATCGTCATCCTTGAAGACCAATTGAAACAGAGCATATTCTCAGTTTCTCCCTGGTTACAACTTTTGTTAGCATATCTACAGGATTCTGGCTAGTGTGTATCTTTTCCAGCTTAAACTCTCCATCTTCCAACATTGATCGTATGAAATGGTACTTGAGATGCATGTGTTTAGTCCTGGAATGAAATGCTGAGTTCTTTGCAAGATGAATGGCACTTTAGATATCACTGTATAGCATGCCCATATCATGCTTCTTACCCAATTCATCCATAAAACTTTGCAACCAAATCATTTCTTTACTAGCCTCTGTAGTAGCATCATACTCTACTTCCATTGTTGAAAGTGCAACAACACTTTAGATTTTTGAAACCCAACTGACAACTATTCTACCTACAGTAAATACATATCATGTAGTGCTCCTCTTGTTATCTTTGTCACCTACCATATCTGCATCAACATATCCCTGTAGAGAAATGTTTGAACCACCAAAGCATAATGCTTGATTTGTTGTACCTCTCAAATATCTGAGAATCCATTTCACTGCCATCCAATGTTCTTTTCCTAGATTGTTCATTTACCTGCTTACAAATCCCACTGCATGTGCAATATCAGGCCTTGTGTAGACCATTGCATACATTAAGCTTCCAACTGTTGATGCATATGGAACTTTAGACATATAATCCATGTCTTCTTGGGTCTTTGGGCACATCTCCTTACTAAGTTTGAAATGGCTAGCAAAAGGTATACTAACTGGTTTTTCATTGTGCATATTAAATCTTTTCAACACCTTTTGTATGTACTCATTCTAAGACAATGTTAGTTTGCGATTTTTCTTGTCTCTAGTTATTCTCATACCAAGGATTTGTTTTGCAGCTCCCAAATCCTTCATTGCAAATGAATTTG
Source organism: Pinus tabuliformis (assembly GCA_031772625.1). Lineage (NCBI taxonomy): Eukaryota > Viridiplantae > Streptophyta > Pinopsida > Pinales > Pinaceae > Pinus > Pinus tabuliformis. The sequence goes on along the minus strand of CM062809.1, from coordinate 560,577,710 downwards.
CCAATTTTATTTTGAGCACATTTATTTCCTACATGTTAGACCCTACAACAAGCATGTCATCCACATACAATAACAATATAATATAGCTACCATCATTTTGCCTTTTCAGATAAACAAAATGATCAAAGTGACATCAAGTATAACCTTGTTCGGACATAAAATTGTCAAATTTTAGATACCACTGCCTTGGAGCCTGTTTTAAGCCATACAAGCTCTTCTTCAACTTGCATACTAGTTTTTCCTTCCCTTTTACCTCATATCCTTGTGGCTGCTGCATATATATCTCTTCCTCCAAATCCCCATGGAGAAAGGTTGTCTTTACATCTAACTACTCAAGATGCAAATCTTCAACTGCTACTAGACTTAAAATAGTTTTGATTGAAGTCATTTTAACAATAGGAGAAAATATTTCATCAAAATCAATACCTTTCTTCTGTGCAAACCCCTTCACCACAAGTCTAGCTTTGTACCTCTGTTTTGCTCCATCTTCTTCCTTCAACCTGTAAACCCATTTATTCTGCAATGTAGTTTTACCTACAGGAAACCTAAGTAAGTCCCGTGTCTGGTTATGCATTAAGGAGTCCATCTCTTCTTCCATGGCCAGCTCCCACTTCTTCCTACTTTCAACCTGCATTACTTCTTCATAACATTCGGGTTCACCAGAATCAGTCAACAATAAATAATATAATGAAGGAGAGTATCGCTTAGGGGGTATACTTATCCTGGTAGATCTTCTAACACCACTTTCAGGTGTTTGGGGTGCCTGTTGCTATTGTGGTGGTTGTTGTTGTTGTGGTTGTTGATTATTATTATTTTCAGGCACCTTTACCTTTTTAGTGATCTCATCAAGAACTGTGTATTCCTTGTTTTCTTTTCCTGTTTCTTTTCCTGCAACCGATTCTTATACAATACCTTTTCATTGAATATTACATCTCTCTTCCTAATGATTTTGTGATTTTCATAATCATATAAGCGATAACCAAAATCATTAACACCATGTCCAATAAAGGTACATTTCTTTGAGTTTGCCTCAAGCTTTGTTCTATTTTCTTTATTAATATGGGCAAAGGCCTCACAACCAAAAGGCTTTAAAAAGAAGTAGTTTACCTTTTTACCTGTCCATGCTTCCTCTGGAATACCACCATCCAAGGAACTTGAAGGCCCTTTGTTTATTAGATAAACAACAATATCTACAGCATCTGACCAAAATTGTAAAGGCAATCCTGTGTGCAATCTCATGCACTTTTCACACTCCATGATTGTTCTGTTCATCCTTTCTGACACACCATTTTCTTGTGGCATTCTTGGAACTGTCTTCTCTCTACGAATTCCATGCTCTAAATAGTACCTATCAAACTCTTTGTTGCAATATTCACCTCCATTGTCTGATCTGAGACACTTCAATTTCTTTCCTATCTCAATCTCAACCAAAGATTTCCATTTCTTGAAAGTATCAAATACATCAAATTTATTATAAATACAATAAATCCATGTTTTTCTGGTTTCATCATCAATAAAAGTAACATAATAACGAGAGACACCGAGAGATGATACCTGAGCAGGTCCCCATACATCTTTATGCAAAAGCTCTAATTTTTCGCTCTTCTTTTCTTTCCCAACTCTGAGAAATCTGACTCTCTTCTGTTTTCCATAAATACAGTTCTCACAGAAGTCCAAATCAACATTCTTCAAACCCAACAACAAATTTCTTGAGTGAAGAATCTTCAACCCCTTCTCACTCATGTGTCCGAGCCTATGATGCCATAATGTTGCATCTGCTCCTTTGGAAGTTAAAGCATTAACAGAGTTAGAAATACCATTGCATAAATACAATGTACCAACCTTTTCACTTTTTTCTATTACCTGGTCTCCTTTGGTGACCTTCCAAGCTTTATCTGTGAAAGTTGTCACACAACCTTCACCACCTAACTGCCCTGTTGAAATCATATTTTTCTTCAGATCTAGAACATGCCTTACCTCCTTTAGTAGCCATTGGTTTTCATTCTGTTGTTTTACAAGAACCTTACCCATCCAACAATTTTATAGGGTTTATTATCACTCAAATGGACTTGTCCAAAATCTCCTTGAAGATAGTCACGAAAATATTTATTATAAAGTGAGGCATGGAATGAGGCCCCTGAATCTACCACCCAGGAATTAGTAATATTTTTGAAAGAAAGAATCAAAGCATCTTGTAAAACCTCACCTGTCACATTTGCTTCATGATTGTTTACTTGTTGTGCATCTCCTTCCTTTCCCTTCCAAGATCTACAATCTTTCTTTAGGTGTCCTTTCTTTCCACATTTCCAGCACACTATCCCCGATCTGGACTTGGATCTGCCTTTCCTTGATTTACTACGATATCCTGAGCTCTTTCCTCTTTCCATTTTTGTTCCCCTAAACTCTGCACTCAAAACATTACCTGATGTCTCACCGGAGCTTTTCCATTGCATTTCCTTGCTAAGGATAGCACTGACAACATCATCAAACTTTAAAGTACTAGATCCAGAAATAGAGTTACTAATGGCCATTACTAAATCATTCCAACTTTTTGGCAAAGAGCACAAGAATAGCAGAGCTCTAACTTCATCATCAAAGTTTACCCCTATAGAACTTAACTGACTTGTAACTGTATTAAAATCATTTGAATGATTTGCAATAGATCCACTTTCCGACATCTTCATATTAAATAACCTTTTTGTAAGAAATACCTTATTTGAGGCCGAGGGTTTTTCATATAGTTTTGCCAATGCCTGAATCAAACCCTTTGTCATTGTTTCCTTCGAAATGTTGAAGGCAACCAACACTGCGAGGCATAACCATACTGTTCCAAGTGCCTTTCTATCGAGAATGTTCCATTCTTCATCTACCATAGCCAATGTTGGCTTCTTTGTTTTTCTGCTCAATGGTAGGTACAAATCTTTCTGATACAGATAATCTTCCATCTGCATCTTCCACAGTGGGAAGATTTGGCTGTTAAATTTCTCAACCCTAAACTTACCATCTTCTGCCATTGCTCCCACTCGAATGAGAAACCCTTCTTTCCTGCGAGTTTATCAGCCAAATAGACCTTCAGCTCTGATACCAGTTGTTAGAAAAATATTATATATGACAGAGAAATGAAAGACATATAATATGTGGAAAAACACAAACACATAAAACCAGAGAGACACAGATATACGTGGTTCACCCAGTTTGGGCTACGTCCACCCCAAATAGCCAGTCCTTCCTTTCTATTATCCAGCAAAATGAAGAGACACAACCTATAGTAGATCCGCTATAATATCCTCTGTTTTCTCTCACAGTCTCACCTCTCTGTTTCTCGCTCTAAGAATACACATCTATTTCACAACCTCAATACAATAGCCTCATACAAAGAGAGGGGTTTCCTTCTAGGGCAAGAAAACCCTAAACTAAACATAAATTCTATCGTCAGATCATTCGCCTAATGAACAACCCAAATTGACTAGAAATTACTATACTTTTACAAGGCAATTTTACATCTATTTTTAGCTTTGGGGGCGCTACCCCCGAAACCCCCACCGAGGGACCGTTGGCCCCCGAACCCCCCAGCTGGGGGGGATGGGCCCCCACGAACCCCCGCGAAGGGGACAAGTCCCCCCTCACACTCCCCCACTTGAAGGGGTGTAAAATCTTCCTGGGGTATACATCTGGCTGAAACAAAGACCTATAAATTAGGATGATAATCATGCTCCATACCCAACATATATGTTATGGATAACAAGGGATGCTCCAAATCGAAGTATAGGAATCATTTTGGAGGGTGGTTGTAGCCACTACAACATAATCATAGGTTCCCCATGGGTAGGTAAAGGTTTTCTTATCTTGGTCTTGCAAAGTTATTCGTATCTGGTTATAACCACTAAAACCATCAAGGAAAGAAAAATATTTCTTTCTAGCTAGTTTATCCATGACTTGATCTATGAAAGTTAGAGGAAAATGACCTTTTAGAGTGGCCTTATTAATTTCCTTGTAGCATATACACACCCTCCATTTACCGTTATTTTTAGGAACAACAACCAATGGCAAGACCCATTGGCTATCAGATATTGGGTAGATAAAATCTACATCTAATAGTTTTTGGAGTTCCTTTTCTATAACTTCCTTCAATGCAAGGTTCATTCTTCTTTGTGGTTTTCTAACAGGTCTAACATTTTATTGAATGTAAATATGATGTGTGCATGTGTCAGGATGTATTCCTAGCGTGTTTGTGTATTCCCAAGAACAAGCTTTGGAATCTTTTTGCAATAACATAATGAATTGATCCTACTGGAACTTTTCCAATTTAGAATTGATATTAAAAGCCTTTCTAGGAGATATTTCGATAGCTTTATTGCAAGGATTTGATATTGAATTTACAAGAAAAATTGATAAATAAGCTGATTTTAAGCCATCCTTAATACATATTTCTTAAAAATGTTGTCCTAAAAGAGAATTCAAAGAAACATTCGAGGTCCTTAACAAAGCTAACTCAAAATTTTCAAGAAAATTTTTAGGATTTACAGAAATTTCAAAATTTACATGAAAAGCTACAAGGTTTACGTGAATTTCTAAGTGTAAAAAGAATTCAAAATTTACGGGAAAGTTTTCAAGGTTTACAAGAATTTCCGAGTGTAACAAAATTTCAAAATTTTGAGAAATTACAATAATTTCATACTATTGAAATATTGTAGATTGTTCAGAAATTATGGGGAGAACAGTGTATTCAGAAATTATAGAATTTTCAAATGGTTCATAATCTTCTATTGTAGTTGATGTTCTAGATGACTACCCCCTAAAATACTATAGAAAATAGAGATGAGAAATAAAATGATCAATTTTATTTTCATCAATATTTTCTTTAAGATTAAATGCTTGTTCAATGGTTAGCAAAGGATGAATTATTTCACCATCTTCTTCATGATCATCAAACCAATGAACTTTTTTTAATTGTCGTTTTGTTATGGTAGGGGGGTAAAAAGTAATGTTTTTTATTCCTTCACCATTTGTGATTTCCATATTTCTAGAACAACAACTAATATATGCATCAACAGTTGCCAACCATGATCTTGCCAAACTTAGTGGATGTCCTCCTAATGTAGATTTGGGTTGAAGGATCATAAAATCAACTAGATATTCCCAAGAGTCAATAGAAACAATGATGTCTTCTACAATTCCCTCAAGTTTAATTTTTTATCTATTAACCAATTCTAACATTGTTGGAGTTGGTCTGATGTTATCTATTTCTAGGATATCCATGGTTTCTTTTTTCATCACATTTATAGCAACACCCAAATCAATAAGTGTATTAGGAATAGAAAAATTGTTAACTGTTATTGTTACAACAAGAATACCTAGGTCAACATATTTTTCCACAATGATTTTTGTAGTCATTAGACTTGCCAATTTACCTATGACTTGTATTGTTGATGGATCTTGTTTTCTTTTTGCACTTCTTTTAGTACACAATTCCCTTATTGTTTTGGTGTAAATTGGTATATCTTTTATTTCTCTAAGTAAGGGAATCTTTATAGTAATGTTTTTCAATTCATCAATAATATCAAATTCAGGTATGATTTTTGGCACATCTTGTTTTTCAAAAATCAATCTCTCAGGAAATGGAGTTGTCCTAGAAGTTTGAGGCTGCTCTTGTAAAGGGACAGTTTGTTTCATTGTTGTTTTCAATTTCTCTTAAAAATGAACTTATTTTTTTGTTTTATCTACAATTATTTCAGCTTGTTCTTCAATTACCATTGTATATTTTGGGTTTACAACTCTACCAGATCACAAATTAATCTCTTGTAATTCTACAAGACTATCTGTTATTGTTACAACAAATTCCTGTAATTTCATTGGATTTTCCTATAATTGTACAAAAAATTCATGTAATTTTATTGGTTCTTACTATAATTGTACAGAAAATTCTTGTAATTTTACTCGAGATATAAGATATGTAGGGAATGATTTAGATTCAGCATTGTAAACAAGTTTTTCTATCTTATTATTTGGATTTGAAACTAGTTGAGAAGTTACATAGGTCATGGAGGTGGTTGATTAGAAGGGAGTTGTAATTGTTGAGATTGAGTTAATTAAGGTTATTGTGAAGGATGTGTATTTTGTGGAATTTGTTGATATGGTTCTTGGTGATATGGAGGATGAGTTTATTGATATGATAGTTTTTAGTATGGAGCTTGAAATTGTGGAGGATAAGGATGAGGAGGTATATTTCTGTAAGGAAATACCATCCAGGTTTGTTGATAGGGTTTATTTTATGCTTGTTGCGGATTCCAGGCTTGCCATGGCATTGGTGAATTCCATGTATTATAGGGAGCATTATAATAAGGAATACTTTGTTGATTAGGATCTTGATACATACTTGTTCCACGTGCTTTCCACGGTCTCCGTGGTGCAATATTGTAAATTGATTCTATATTTCCAAAGTCTCCTTGGTAAGTTTTCTTTAGCTAAGGTAATGTGGGACATTCTTCAGTCTTGTGTAAATATGCAAAAATCAAACAAAATTGAATATTATCAAGAGGACATTCTCTTAATGGAGTTTTTTTTAGACATTTAGTGCAAAATATAGATAATATTGACTCTTTCTCTTCTTTCCTTTTCCTAATATTCAAATCATCTATTTGAGAAGTAAGAGTATTTAAATATCAATCTTAAAACCTTGTATTAAATTTCCTATTTCTACCCTACTAACACCTATGGTAGCTGATTTAGTAACTTTAGAAAGTGGATTTCTTATACTTGCACCAATTTTAGCTTTTCCTCTTGAATATTTCTTCCACAAATCACTAATTCTGTCAAATGAAAGATGTGAAATATCACCAACACCCATTAGATTAATTATATCTATATATTCATCACAAATTCCTTTTAGAAATATAGTACAATTTGTGTCACGACTCAAATTATGTTGCTTATATTTCTGCAAATTATATAAAAATATTTCTAATAATCTTCTAAGCTTTCATCTTCTTATTGCATCATTCTAAAATTATCCTCCTGATAATCTCTTGGTTTGCAATAAGGTTGATATTTCTTAAGGAAAGATTTTTTCATATCATTCCAATATGAAATAGTACCTTCACCTAAATCCATGAACCACAATAGAGTAGCTCCTTTCAATGTTGTCGGAAATAATCACAATTTCTGTGCATCAATTTAGTAAGAATAATTTCAACATAAAATATCAGGTTCAAATAGAAATGATTCAAGGTCTACAGTGATCATACCATAAAATTTCAGAAGCACAGATGGAGGATTGTTCTTCACTCAAATTTCAGGTCCTGCAATGTCCACAATAGGAAAAACAAATGTTGCTTCCCTATCATTATCTTCTGGTGATGGCCCATTTCCATTTCCATTTCCGCGGCCTCCTCCACAAAGTATTTGTCTGTTGATTTCACCTCATATATTATATCCTCGTTCCTCTTTCGTTAAGTTTTTGTTCCAAAATATAATTTCCACTTTGTAGGGGGGGAACCAGATAATCGTTCTTGTTAAATTTCGAATATATCACTTATGGAACTTGATCCTTTTTGTGCTTCTCTTGAGAATTCATATCCTATTTCTTCCTCTGGAATCACATGAGTATATGGGGGGGGTGGGTATCTAAATTATCTAGAATTTTATGTCCACCAATTTCAGGTGGTCTAATAAACCTTCTTCTACTATCTCTTAATCTATACATATAGTATTTAGCTCAATGAGCTTCATAGGAGACACTATGGTGGTGGCATAGCTTCTTACCTCCCGTCCTATATTCCTACCCCCCATAATAAAAAAAAAATCATACTACAAAATTTAAATAAAGAGATGTTTATAATTTATTTTTCATTTTTATGAAAAAAATTAAACTCTTAAGCACCAATTTGTTATACCTCCCCCTCAACAGCGCCAAATTTTCAATTCATAAAGTGGGATAAATAAATTAACATTTATTTTTTCAATCTAGGTAGGTAAACTTCGAGGTGAAACACAATGTGTGTAAACTGGTTCTTAATATTTTCCTATCAAAATCAATCACAAAGCATATATAGGTAGATCCCAAAGTTGATTCACCTTATACTGATTTCTAGATTCTTAAATTGAATTTTGACTTGTTGACACAAAGTTACAGATTCAGCAAGATATATCACACTTCCTCACTAGATACTCCATCTGAATTAATTGCTCATCAAAATCAATTAAGACTTGTTCTAAAAATAAATTTAAATAGAATCAGTGTTCTGAGTTACATAAGCAAATTCTAACTAAAATCATTCTTTTTATTCTAAAATACAAACCAAATTATAAAAATCTAATTAATTTAATGATTCAAAGCATCAATATTTAAAGTGAATTTAATCTAATAAAATCACATCAAAGATTAAAAAAATATGTAATTACCTCAAATATGTAGGATCTTGCGTGATTACATGATCACTACAGGAAATCCTGTAATTACTATAGGAATTCCTATGTGATTACAGGATCGCTACAAGAAATGCAATAGTTAAGACAAGAATTCCTGTTGTGATTACATGATCACTACAAGAAGTCTTAGCACATAATTACAAGAAATTCTAACACACAATTATAGGAACATTAAGTAATTACAAGAAAAACATAGCATGTTTGTTTATCACACACATCTCACAAATTTTAAACAGAAGTCACACCAAACCATGTCAAATATTAAAAACATATAACAGAAATATAAGCAACACGTACCAATGGGCATTCCTGGTAAGTGTTACAAAGAGAATTATGAACGGTTACTGCAAAATTATGTTATAGATCCACCTTGTATTACTGGAAAAAAAAATTCAGTACAACAGCGTATGTAGTTTTTTTTAAGTCTCTTTTTCGTTCTAACTGCTCTATGTATCATATATCTACTTTTATAAAAAAAACTAAACTACTTAACCAATTTGCCCAAAATCAGGGTCAATTCAATATTTCTATGCTAAAAATAACTTAATACAACAACTCCAAATCTACAATGTGTATTCTTCTTTAGAATTTGTTGGAGAAAATGATGGTAGTTCCATGATATTTTTCTCATCCTTATTGATTTGATACACCTTTCCTTCACTTATGGATCAATCTTCTAGTATAAAAATCCTTCTTGCTAACGTGGAACAAATTTGGTGGCTTAACTCTTGTATTGACAAGTTTTGTACCTTTCAACCTCATTAGTAACAAAATAACATTTTTATAAACATTTAAGGATTAAAAAGAAAAGAATAATATTACAAATGATTTGAGAGGGAGGTTCAAATGAAGGTATTATATAAAAAATGGGATGGTCATGGATATGGAAATTTAAGCCCAATAACTGCTACAACCCCCTCCAAAATTTTTGCCTACCTTCAAATTTTGTAGCCTCCTTATGATCATGCAATGTTTTGTTTCAATCCATGAAGGTCATTCTTGGTCATATTGTCTAAATGTTCAAGTATTCCTTTAGGAATTCTAAGTGTCACAACTACTTTATTTCACATGCCCATCTCTTGATGTATTCACAAGCACATTTTCCAAGATAGGCTAAGCACATTTCATAGTGATAGTGTTGAGCACTCTTGGTCAGTAGTGATTGAGCAGTCCCTATTGACAACCATTTCCCATTCCTTGATGACAGTCGATGTGTAGTCCTTGATGATAGTCATTTCCTAGTTATTGGCAATAGTGATTGCATAGTCCTGGTCAAGAGTGATTGCACAGTTCCTAACCCTAACTACATGTCTATGCTCCCTTTATAAAGAGTCCACCCTTTATAAAGAGTGATTGCGTAGTTCCTAACCCTAACTACATCTCTACGCTTCGATGTATGCATGTTTTTTTTGGTACTGTGCATATCCTTGACATGTGTTTAATTGTAAATGTGTGTGTGATCATGTTCTCAACCTATTTGTATGCTTTACTCTCTCCTTCTTATTTCATTGATATAACACTTAGTCAATTTTGGAGTTCTTTCTTCTTCTTATATCATGCACAAGTTATGAACACCTTTAACCTTTAGTCAAGTGATGACCACATTATGCACTTCCAATCCTCATTCATGATCCTCTTGTTGCTTACACTTTCCCTTTGTGACCATCTTTAATAAAACTTCCTTCACATTCCACATTGTGCCTCTCTAGAGCACAGTCACTCAACCCTTCCTACTTACACTTGCCCACTACACAAATCCTTCATTAACCCTACCTTGTGTTGCACATTGAGAACTCCTCATTAACAATAAAGTCCCCTTTATCCCCTTGCAATGGAAACCTATGCAATACCAAGGCCTCCCACCCTTCATTATGCATTGAGAATTCCTAGGGAACAATGATCCAACTTCTTGCTTCTTACACTTTCCCTCTATGAAATTCCTTAATCAGTCTTGCCTTCATTGCACATTGTGCAATCCTAGTGGACAATAGGGTCATTCCTTGGCCTTTGCATTGGTGACCTACACAATCCCTAGAGCCTCCACCCCAATCATTGGGTATTGTGCAATCACATTGTCCAAACATGTCACCCTTGTCTCCTCGGCTTTCCCACTTCACAAAGCCTTGCCTCACTCTCTTTCCATTACGCAATGCAAAATTCCAATTCCCATACCTCCATCCCTTTCCTCCTGAATCTATGCTCTACACCCAACAAGGCCCCTCTCTAAGACTCTGCACACTATCCCATCATAGTTAGCACCTCATATAAGCAAGAAAAGATAGAATATGTGATTTTTGGACTGATGTTGACTTGTCATGAGTGAACTTCATTTGTAGATGTTATCATCTCAACATGGAAAGGTGATTCTCAAGGAGGTCAGCAAGAAGAGGTTCCAAAGAGTAAACTTGTGGAGATAAGATAAAAACATGCTATCATGAAGGAGTAAAGGAATCTTGGACCATAATAGAGATATGGAAACTCATGTTGACTTAAAAGATTCTAATACTTATCCAAACCATTTGGAGGTTGCAAATGAAGCACATCACATATCCATCATGGTGAATGAATACATAGGAACAAAGAGGGGAACTTGGAATTGATACAATACAATGAAGTCTCATGTCATAGTGGCCAAATTATGGCTTCTCAAAGTGTCATCACAAAATTCTTATGTTGTCCATGTATTTGGCCACAATTTGTGGAATGTAATTTTGTATTTCCAGAAAATGAGAAAATTTAATATGTGTGGAATCCCAAGGGTCACACATGGAATGTGGGAAGTCACTAGGAAGTGCTAGAGTCATGTAGGAGCTCAAAGGTCAGATAGAAGCTAAAAAGTGAGATGAGAACTCAAGAGTAATGGGGGAGATCAAAATTCATGTGGGAGTTGGAGTGTCACCTCATTTGTTATAAATAAACCCTTATAGATGAAGAAAAGGACTTTTCACCTTACCTTCTAAAGCTAGGCATAGGAGAGAAGATCATTCTTTAGAGAACCAAGTGGTGGCTTAATGTTCCACTATTGGAGCTAATGTTTCATCATCGTAATTGCATATCATGGAACTTTAACTTAATATTTGAAGTTCTCAAAGCTGACACACTTTCATGAATGTATGTGGATGTTGTAATACTATTCTTTTAATGCATATGGTATATGTTTATGTTCATACATAATAAAGAAAATTACCTATTTCATTGTCTTTGGTATACATCTTATTGAATTTTCATTGTTACTTGCTTTCATGGTCGTTGTTACCTTGTGAGATATTTTGCAGCTTAATTAATGATCCTTTCTATGCTCCCATGTGTCTTTTTTAGCATAGTACTATTAATTTTCTTCTAAAGAATCACTTTCTCTCTTCTTGCCCATGAAAGCATATTATATACATTTCAATTGTATGCTTCATAGTGCCAGCTTACTCACTTACTTCAAAGGTTGTGTGCATACTCTCTTATGTTGTTTATTGTAGCCAATTAAAATCTTTATGTTATGGCGGCCACACCTATTATTCAAACGGGGTTCCTACTCTGAACATTGTGAGGTCTAGTTGGACTTTGTATTAGGGATATCCCATGTATGTTGGTGGTTTCCAACACTGTCAACATCCTCCTAGAATATTATAGCAATGGCCATTAGTTCTAGATGTTAATGAGAGAGAATGGTAAAATCCTAAAGAGGCCATCACATATCCATATCGCATGGTTTTTTTTGTAGACAAATACCTTCTGAAGATCAATATTGTGAGTAAATATAAATGTACATATCCTATCCTTTCTTAATCCAAAGGTAGTATTAAGAAAAAAATCCATTTTGTAACTAATTCTTGATGCCACCAACCATTTGGGACTATAACAACATTTTGATAAATAATAATTATTTTAATTACTAATTATATAAAGTCATAGTTCTAAGGATATGGATATTACAAATATTACAAAATGCACCCAAACTTGTCCAAAGAATAAATTATTTGCTTCTTACCCTCTAATAGTATGTTTATAGGGCATCAAAACACACATCTTTCTCAACCTGTCAACTACCATGAACAATTAGTCATGTCCCTTCCTAGTTCTTATGAAACTTCCCACAAAGTCAATCAAAATTCTTTCCTAATGATGAATGGGTACAAGAAAGGGATGAAATATACCATGTTTCTTACTAATAAGCTTGCCAGTAAAACAAAGCATGAATCCTCTTATCAACCTAGCTACATCATCTTGCATCCTAGGCTGATACACATACCTCCACAAGTTGGCCAATATATTTCCTACACCTAAGTTCCCTATAAATTTGGAGTTGTGAACCTCTCCAATTAGATATAGTCATACACCTATAAGAACACATACTACTTATCCAACCTATAGAGTAACCCATACTGGAGATTATGGTTAATTGTGTTGCTACAATTATGCACATGACTCTGATTTACAACTGTTAAAACACTTACTTCAGGTTCTTATCTTCTAAATATGTCCTTTTATATGTGTCATGGGTGAATGGATACATGTTTGTAAGAGTTCCCAAACCTGTGATATTTGATTTGGGTGGCCTTGAAAGCATGTTGGAAAACCTATTTCAGAGGAAATTTCAGCGTAAAAGTGGCCTCCTATGGAAAAATAATCAAATAATAGTTAAAATAATAAAATAAAAGTTATCAATTTTGAAGGAAAAATAAAACTATTTTTTTAATTGTATTTTTAGCTTATCTCCTTATAGGTTTACTAAAATTTAAAGTGAAGAAACTCATTGGATGCGGAATTAAATTCCTCATCCAATAAGTACCCATTATGCATACTTTTGAGAAAACCCACATTGATTAAAAAAAAAAAAAAACAATGTACATTAAAAAAGCTTGTTCAACACACTTTTCAATGTATCATCAATTTCTATCAATGTGGGTCTTCTAAAAAGTATGCATAATGCGTACTCATTGGATGTGAAATTTAATTATGCATTCAATGAGTGTGTACACTTTAAATTTGAGTAAACCTATAAGGATATAAACTAAAAATACAATTAAAAAATGGAGTTTTTCTTATTTTCCCTCCAAAATATTTATATGTACCTCTTTTTAAATTTAAAGGATTTTGATTGGTTTACATATTATGACATGGAAATTACATGAAAATTTGATCGACACTTTTAGGCTGAAATTTCATCTAATGGTACTTTATCACTAAATGAAAGTTTTGTAGAAACCCAATCCACTTGGAATTCTTGGTTTGTTGTATCTTTCTCTAAACATGCGGGTACTATAGCGGCTACTGATTTGTATGGATTATCATCTTGGTTCCCATCAAATAGTGTTTCCACTTCTTCAAATCTTACAACAAAGCACATATATCTTTATTATAAGTAGGAAAGTTGAGAAATACCCCATGAAATACCTCAAAATGGTAGCATATGGGTCTCCCATGTTGCATCAAGGTCACTCCCATAGCATGCCCACTAGCATCTATCTCCGCTTTGAATGGCTGTTGAAAGTTTTTTAATTCAAAAGCTAGGGATTGACTTATATTCTTCTTTAACTCCTTGAAGTTCCTCTATTATCCATATCCCCACTAAAAACTTTTTCCACTCACTGTTACAACATGGACTAGTGTTGTTGTCGAAAACAAGGCTAAAAATTTCCTTAGGTACCGTTCTAGCCCAATGAAACCCTATCCTCATAAACATTAATATGCACCAACCAATTCATGATGGCCTCCATCATAGTATGATCTATCTTCAGCTCTCATCCATCTATCATATGCCCTAGATACACCAAATACTATCATCCAAACTTACGCTTATCGAGATTTTGTTGTAGATGGTTCTTATTTAATGTCTTTAAACCTACATCAAATATGATATGTGCTCCTCATCAGTAGAATTATATATTAGTGTATCATCCAAATATAAAATACCAAATTAATATATACAAGGGAACAATATATCATTCATTAACCTCATAAACATTGTTGGTACATTTCATAGGCCAAACGAAATGACTATCATTCATACTAACCTTACCTAGTTTTGAAGTTGACCATCCAAGAATATTCTTCTCTGACCCAAACCTAGTGATATCTTAAATCTAAGCCTAACTGTGTGGTTAAGTATTTGGCTGGTTTCAACTGATATAGCAGATCATCTAACTTTGGCAGGGGATACCTATTCTTGCGATAAATTTTTGTTATCACCATGTAATTGATATAAATCCACCAAGTCCCTTCCTCCTTTAGCACAATGACTCTGGGTGACCCATATGATGAGGTGGTTGATTGAATGACATCATGTTATAGTATTTGTTACAACTACTTCTTCACCTCACTTTCTTCTATAATGCACTTTCTATACAACTCAATATTTGGTAATAGGGAGTCCGAAAAAAACTATATCTCATGCTCCACTTCCCTCGTGGGTGCTAGCCATTTAGGCTCGTAGAACACACCCCAATATGCCTATAGAACTCTTCCAGATGTTGTTTCTAGATGACTTTTCTCTCACCTACTCTTGTATAGATTGATTTTCTTTAAAAATGGTAACACATACTCCTTACTAGAATAGATAAATTTCTTGGCCTAGTTGCAACTTACCAATAAAAATTTCGACTTTCCCTTATGCACGTTGATGATGAAGGGTTTTTCATCCTTGATGAAAAATTACTAGCTAGCTTTCTATATGAAGATTGCATTTCACATGTACATGTAAGGACTCCCAAACGCCACTCCATATACAAAAAGGGGAACTACATTTAGTTCTAATCCATCAATAAAATCAGCTAAGATGGCTAATATGAATTTTCACTATTTGGTTACCTTTATTTCTCCATCCTTATTTAGTCATCCTAATGGATGTGAACTTGGATGATCATAAACTTCTAATCCCAATTTGTTGATTGTCTCTGCCATAATGAGATTTGATTGTGATATTAAGTCGAAGAGAGCATCAATTTCTATCTTCTTTACCTCTACCTTTATGTTTAAGAGTTTGGTAATTTCATTCTCTTTGTATTGCTAAATGCTACTCAAATTCACCCCCTTCTACACTAATGTATATAAAATACTCTAATCCACATCTCAGCTATTTCCACTTGGTTTCTTTAATTACTGGCCATGACATTTTCCTCCTTAGCATCTTTATTTTGGTTCTTTGGATTGAGTTCCATATGAAACTTCCAACACTCCTCCTCTGTATGACCATCAATGTTACAATGGTTGTTGGGGTCTTTTCCCTTTTGTGTTTTTTCTATTGTCTTTTTGTATTTTCCCATTTCCACTTCTTCTTCCCCACTTTAGAAGCTTCCTAATGCTCCTTTTTCTTTGACCCATTTTATTACCCTTTCTTCCAACCTATGTTCTCTAGTTATTGTTGCAAACCTCATCTTCTGATCTCGATTTGAAAAACATAACTTCCTTCAAAATGTGGATATGTAGACCCCGCATATACTTAAGTAGTATATATAGGTTCTCTGAGGAGATACCAAACATTATGGCCATCTTTCTACATTTTTTGGTGTACCCTTGTACACTCCACCCATACTTTTACCTAAATTATTGCCACTAGATCCACTTGTCCTCTACATACCCGATAGGGTAAATTTGTTACTTTATGAGGGTTGTGAAATCCCTTCTCTTAGTTAGTAGAGGATATCCCTCCAACCTTAGGGTCTTTGTCTATATTTCCCACTATGTCATGGCATGGCCCTCTAATTGTAGCCAAAAATATAAAATCTTATGTTCTTCCTCTATATGATGAACACTAAAAAAACTTCCAATTACTACATATAGAGTTTAACTTCAAAGTGTCAATGTCACATTGATATGGATTGATATCTACCTTCACTTCCATTTTGAAAAATAACTATGATGGTTCAGAACACATGGATTAGGTGGACCTTTTTGAGGTTTTTTCTTAGACTCCCTCCCTGATTCTTCCTAATCACCCAATATCCCCTATGATCTAAGTTGTATGTTAGAACCTCCATCTTCTCAAAATAGTGTGATCTTATTGTTCAAGACCACCATGAGGAATCTCACATTATGTTTATATCTATGACTTTTACTTTTAGCTAAGAAAAACTCTCCTCTGCAGAATATTGAGTTTTATTCATAGATTCATTAACGATGACTCTATTTTTGTGATTTTATCTTAACCAATATACATATGTTCAACTCCCCACAATATACCCAAATAAACCTACTCTAATACCAATATGAAATGTAAACTATCGTGGATATTCCATTATACAACTCATCACAATAGATGTACTAAAATATATTAGGAATTATGAAATTTACACCATGAGAGCTTATTTCTCCTTAGATTTCTAGATTTGTTAATTATTATTTTATTGCTTATGCATGCAAATTATAATTATGCATAAAATAGAGAAAAAATAGAACAATCAGTCATAAATGAAAATAACGAAAGATATGGCTTGAGAAACCCTTTCGAACCCAGTTGGAAGGTGAGGTTACTCTTCTCTCTCTTTCTCTAAATGGAAATGAATGCAAGCACAAAAAAGTGAGGTCTATGGCATGTTAAGTTATACATTGAATAAACCCTCTATATTTTATCTTCCCTATATAATATATATTATTCTACTCATCTAGGAACAAAATGCAGTCAAATATAATTGGAATATGTTTTCCTCCTAGTGAACTAATTACAACAACACATGAAAACTTAATAGTGGTTAAATTTGACTCCTTCAACTCTCAACTAGATTTATAATATTGATTTTTATGGAGTATTCTTCATCATGATCACAAGTTTAGCCCTTTTTCCATTAATAATTGGGTTTGACATGACATCCTCTTAAATCATGGTGGTCAAAATAGGAAGGTCAAATTTTATGTGGTCTAACCTTTGCATATGCGCTTAGATTAAGGAAACTCTAGGTAGAATAGAATTATTTCTTGCATGATTTCGCAAACAATTTTTACCCCAAAAAATTCCATTTGAATCCTCAAACTTCTTTCGGAATATTTTAGACCCCAATTCACTAAACTGGGACCCATTGAGAAAAATGGTCATATGAGCTAATTCCTCAACTTTTGCCACTATAAAAGTATCAAGATGGATGAAAAATAATATACTTATCCATTCCATATCAAATATAGTATCTTGCGTGAAGAAAAATCAAGAGAAACAACACGCAAAAGGATGCATTTAGGAGTTGGGATACCAATCATTATTTGAATCTGTGAGGTAATCCTAATGAAATGTTACTAGTTTGACCTACGTTCACTTGGGAAAATTTCTCGACTGTTTGAGACATATAGGACCACATAAATTTTTATATGGAGTAGAAAATTATTTAACTTGACCTAACCAAATAATAATGAAGCGTTGGTAAAAAAGGATAGAGCTAATAAATCATAGATACACCAATGATGCATTGGTGTTTCCTCAAATCACTAATTTAAAGACGATACAAACCATGAGTGTTGAACTAGTGATCAAACATGAAACTTGTTTGGTCTATTGAGAAAATTTGTTGACCATTCTTACTCACAGAGAAGATATCACCTCATACCTTGAAATTGTTTGAATCTGAGAAGTAGGAGAAGAGTGATTGGAAAGTGTGACTTATGAACAAATCCACTCTAGATAGTAAGGGAGGACATTATAAATGAGGTATAATGTATACATATTAATGTATTTTCATGGGATGTAATGCCTTATGCTTGGTGATAATACAAGTTCAAAGGTAACTCCGTTAATGGGTTTGGTCTCATATTCCGATGAGTGGTCCCATGGAGTACATAAATAATCATTTTGGGCTCCCATTCATATAGTATGGGAATTTATTTTCCATGGGAAAGTGATTACAATATAACTTGGTACATTCAATTTCAAGAAAAACTAGATATTAATATTACTTTTAAGAGGGTTTATTTGAAATATTTGTGTGGATATTGTGTCTTTTTAATTTTTAAGTCTAGAAATGAGCACTCATAATGTGCTTCATGACCTTAATATGAAAATGAAGTTATTTTTTTATAATTAAAAACTCTAACAAATGATAGGTAAAGTATGAAGGTTCAAGACAAAAATTTGAATAAATATGCCAATGATAAAGCAAATATGTCAAGTATGTGCATGATTACAGAGGAGGAAGACAATATCCCTATCATGTCTATGACTTTTTGTTGTCAATGACATGTACTCCTGAATAGAAATAGAGGTGAAAATAATTCCTAAGTCTCCATGGTAAGAAATTTTGTAGTTGGAAAGGATTTCTAGCTATATGTTTTTTGCTCCATGAAATACTTGTTGAATTGTGCCCTATAATTCCTAATTGGTAGCTACTGAGAATGTAAGATTGATACTGATACATATTTTATCCAATATATTTACATAGATAACTAGTGAGTGTAGTGGATGGCACCCATGTATCTTGGTATATGGAAGTATGTCCATACGATGGTCAGTTACATGGTATTCATACTTAGATTGATTTTAGTTCCTTGTGGTACAATAGGTTCATAGTCGTTTTGAGGTACTAGTTGTATGGTTAGATATTATTTGGTATGTGTATAACATAAAAATTCTACATGTGAATGGAGGAGCATGAATGCTTCTTGAGGTGGAACCAAGTTGCAATATTCTTTCTTGAGAAATTTAAGAATTGATTACAAATTGAGTATTTTAAAGAGGAATGATGACATTACAAAAGGAATGGATTTTTTTTGGATAAAACAGACAAGGAAAGTAGGCCACAATGCTTGTGGAAGTGTTTTGGTAGTAGTTAATAACAAATGATGATGGACAATTGAGGTAAAATTGTGTGAGTTGCTTTGGAAAAAAACTAACACAAAACCATATAATAATGTGAGACACATATTATATTTGTAAATCTATGAGATCATGTTCTTCTAATTTGATGTAGTGGTCTGTGAATACGTTGTACTTTGTATCTCTATGGAATGGAGTGTTTATGTACCTAGATCTATGAAACATGTAAAGGGAATATTGTTGTAAGACCTGGAAAGGCATCCATGCCCCTTTGTCACGTGTCCTTGATGACTTGGATAACTTGTCTAGCAAAGTGCAATAACCTCTATTAGGGAGTTTTTTGACACTTGGAGTGGGCCATGTGTTAGGTAGAGTCTTTATTATTTGACCATATTTCTTGTAGACTCTGGGAGGTAAATTTTTACAGTTAGGGGGAGTTCATCAAGAAGTTGATTGAACTATGTACATTGAAGCAGATCCTACTAAATAAAAAAATGTCATTGTGAGAAATATTTAAACCTATATTATCAGGATCAAGAGTTTATCTTTGACTTTATTTAATAACAATAAATTGTGATCAACATTAACATCCTTTTGTATTTTTGAAAAAAGAAAGCATGAGCTATTCCAACCAGTCATAATCAAGAATTTAATTTTGTTTTCACTCATAATACATTGATGGGAACCTTTTATTAAAAAGAAATTAATTAAGCTTTGTTGATGTAGACAATGTGATTGAGATAATGGTTTTTTAACTCTCCACCCAATTTCAATTTTCATGATAGATATGTTGAGCCTTAACTAAGTAGTAAGTTATTGGTATATTTTAACTTCATCATAATTATTAATACAAATTACACCATAAAAAAATTTACCAACTAGTTTCAAGTTCAAAGATTAAGGCATTTGAAAGGATGTATCCTCTTTCTATAATCGAGTAAAATAGTTATACCAGAATTTTCACTATCAATAATTTCGCTTTAACTTTGTTTAATGTCAATAGATTTTTGATCAACATTTTTAAAGAATGAAATGGCTCAGATTATCTTTTGAGAAGAGAAATATTGAGTTGACCCATCCAAGTCATAATCAATCCATAATGAAAATTTTAATTTTTTTCTCTAAATAAATTTATGGTATATTTTTGTTAAAAAATCAATTAATTTAGATTTTTTTATTTATATTTAGTGACAAGAATAGTGATTTTTTATCTCTCCTCTAATGATAGATATGTTGAGCCTTAATTAAATAATAATTTATTTGTAGGTTTTAACTTCATCCAAATTACTCATACAAATTACACCATCAAAGAAAAAATTACCAACTAGTTTTAATGTGGAAATTATGAAACATTGATTGACTCGTATGCTTTATGGTAGTATAAGTTCTATGGTAACTCCTATAATGGGTTTGGTGTCATATTCCCATCAATGGTCCCATGGAGTATATAAATAATAATTTTGGTATCCCATTCATATGGTATGGGAACTTATTGTCCATGGGTAAGTGATTACAATAGAACTTGGTACATTCAATTTCAAGAAAAAAATTAGGTTTTGATATTACTATTAAGAAGGTTCAAGACAAATACTGAATAAAGATTCCAAAGATAAATTAATGAATCCATGTACGTGAATGATTCCAAAGGAGGAAGATAATATCCCTAGCATGTATGTAACCTTTTGTTGTCAATGACATGTAGTAACTCCTCAGTCTCAATAATATTTGACAAAAAATAATTCCTAAGTCTTCATAGTAAGAAATGTTCTTATTGGAATGGATTTCTAGCCATGTATTTTTTATCCCACGAAATACTTGTTGAATGGTGCACTCTAAGTCCTCTTTGCTAGCTACCGATAATGTAAGATTAAGATGGATACATCTCATATCCAAACTATTTGTATAGATAATTAGTGACTGTAGTGGATGACACCCATGTGTCTTGGTATATGGAAGTATGTCCATAGGGTGGTCAGGTACTTAGTATTCATATTTATATTAACATTAGGCCCTTTGAGTACAATCGGTTCCTAGCCAATATGAGGTACTAGTGGTATGGCCAGATATTAGCTAATATTTGTGTAACACCCTCCTCCCACATCCACCCAAATAACCATGCCAACTAGGGTAAACATGAGACAAGAGATTAATATGATCAGATTCGACCTCCTATGTGACCTTAAGGAAGTGGAATCGATGAAACATCACACACAATTATCCAAAATCATCAACAGAACCTCACGAGACAAGTTAGCCACTCAGATAACCTGTCCCTGGGTCCCACTGTTGTCCTAGATCTCTTAGGCCATAGTCGCTCTCATGCTATGGGAAAGGGAGTGACCAACAACCCAAAGTCACTCTCACAGGCTTTGCTACTAATGACCAGAGACTAAAATTGCCAATTTTGTGCCAGAAACCCCGAAATTTAAGCCACTTTTTCAGGCCTAGGGCTTAGGCTATTTCCTAGAATGGCATGATAACTTAGAATCAGTAAAAAATACAAGGAAACAATGATGCAAAAGAAATAAACTGACAAAAACCATAACCAGACCCCTATTAGCCATGCCAGGCATTTCGTCAAACATATCATCAAACATATTACATAGTTGTTGTCATAAAATGTACATATAACCAACATAATAGGAACATAAATACCATAAACATATCAGTCATCAAAATCCATATATACATCAATGCATTTATACATGAAAATCAAGGGAACGAATTTCTCATTAATGAATGCAATGAACCAATTGGAGATGGGAGTACCACGTTCCACCCAACCATAGATTGGATGAGACAAGTCTCTCTTTAGCCAATCACCATCGTGCCATATTCCAAACATGAATGTGGGACTCATAGAAAACATTAAAAACAATAATCAACATGGATGCCACCAGAGTTATTTGCCTACACCGTGACGAATTTGAGTGCATCCTAGTCTCTCACTATTTACCGTGCATCCACAGTCTGGTCCAGGGATCACTAGGACCTACACCAAGACATACTCTCCATGCTTTATTGTGTATCCCATATTAGGACCACTAGGACCAACGGAGAGAAAATCCACCTCTTGGCTTTACCGTATATCCCGCCATTCACCGACAAGGATTCCTAGGCCCACCAAGGCACACAATTTGGCTTTACCGCAACCCATAGTATGATTCAAAGGTTACTATGCTAGTGGATTCGTGATCCTCAGTCCAGTTCAGGAACTACTCATACCATGTCTTTATCAATTTATATATCCACCTCGCTCAACTTCGAATCCAATATGGCCATCCCACATAAAATGAATGAGAGAACCCATCCCATCAAAGACATTAGGAAATGGAAATGCTAGAATGAAAATACTATCACACCTGGAAAAACCCATGCCATGGTAGAAAATAAACACATGAAATCCCATGCATGCCAAATCTAGCAAGGAAACTACACATGTAAGTCAATACCTACAATGAATCCTGTTGTAGCTGCTTGATCCTGCCTTTCCATGCTTGATATTTGCTTCCTCTTACATTCTTTTCCTTTCTTACTCCAATGAAAGTGCTCCAAGAAACTCTGTGTCCAAGAGTGAGAGAGAGAGAGAGAGAGAGAATAATGAGAGAGCTCCAAAACTCAACTAACAAAGGCTTAGCCACTGATCCTCATAAGCCTTTTTATGAATGAAGTCTCTATTTTTTTCATTTTCCATCATTTTATTCATTTTCCTCCTCACATTCAACTTGTGACCTTTCACCTCCCTTTTCTCCTAATTTCCATTATTTTCATAAATAATTGTGCCAAAAATTCGATTTTGCCTTTCCAAAACCTTATCCATTCCCTTTGCCAATTTCCTTAGCCATAAGAAACCAAATGAACACTCCCTAGGATGTCTTGCCCATAATTAATCTTGGAATAATTATGCCACTGACCGTGGCTATTTTTTTAACTTTTATTACATAGAATTTTCACCAGGGCTATTACAGAACCCTCCCTCTTGGGGAACACGTCCTCGGTATTCAGTCACACATATACCTTAGCAACCTGATAGAAGAAGACATATTGATCATGGAGATTTATAACACAACTTGTTGCAGTATTTATGATGAAATACTTTCTCAAGACAAAACATCATGACAACTTGACAACATACTACATAGTGGAGCTATATAACACAACTCATTACAATATTTACAATGATCATCATGTTGAGTACCAATGCACATAACATCATAACCACATTATAACATAGTGACATTACAACATAATCATAATAACATGACATCCATACTGCATAGTTGAGCTTTATAACATAGCTCATAGCGGTATTTACATCCATATACATGTGTACATATAGCAACATCATCAAAATATATATTAAAACCATATACCAATTCATATACCAAAACATATATTAAACACCATATCTAAGCATATATCAAAACATCATATAGCATATACCAAACCATCATAAAGAATATATCAACCACCATAAAGCATATACCAAACCGACATAAAGCACATATCAAACCACCATAAAGCATATACCAACCACCATAAAACATATATCAAACCACCATGTTGAAGTTGCGTTGCCTCGACTGGAAAATGAGGAAGGATACATAGCCTGCATGTAATCCTCCATCTCCTATGTAGCTTCATCAAGCCCAAAGTGCTTCCATTTCACTTTAACTTGCTCGATTGCCCAATTCTGGATCATGAGCACCTTTTTCTGAAATATATACTAAGGCTCCAGCTGGAATTCTCCATCTGGTTCCACCTACAATACAAACTAGTCAATCACATGATCAACATCCTTAACATAATTCTTAATCAAAGATACATGGAAAAAACATGGAATTTCACTATTGGAGGCATTTCAAGTCGATAGGCTACTACACCAATCCTCTTAATGATATTAAAGGGTCCACAAAATCATGGTGCTAGCTTAGCACATGATCCAATCTGCAAGGAGTTCTTCTTCGGCTTGATGCACAAGTACACCTATTCCCAAACTTGGAACTCCTTAAAAAACCTGTTCCTATATTCATAACTCTTCTGCCTATCCTCTGTTGCCTTTAGATTCTTCTTGATCACCCACATCTCCCATTCCAAGTCTGCCAACATATCTGGTCCAATTAACACCCTGCTAACTAGATCACTCTAACTGATGAGAGTGTTAGAACTGCTCCCATACAATGCCTCAAAAGGACTTATCCTCAATGATTCCTGATAATTGTTGTTGTATGCGAAATCTACCAAAGGGAGATACTCTTCCCACTTCTGTTGTTGATGCATCATATACATTGTCAACATGTCCTCCAATATCCTGTTGACCCTCTCTATCTATCTATCGATCTGTGGATGATAATATGTGCTGAAGGCCAACTCTATGCTCAAACCTGCAAATAACACCTTCCAAAAATTGGAAGTGAACTTCTCATCCATATCCAACACAATCTTCTTTGGAACACCATGCAATCTAACCACATCTCTGATTAATACCTACGCCACATCACTAGCTAAGAATGTAGACTTCACCGGAATGAAGTGTGAAACCTTTTTTAATATTTCCATAATGACCATGATGGAATCATGCTTCTTGATTGTCTTAGGAAACCCTATGATGAATTCCATGGAAATGACCTCCCATTTGCAGTCTATAATCGCGATTGGTTGTAGCAGTCCACTTGGATGTATATACTTTTCTTTCACTCGCTGACAGTTGAAACACCTCACTACAAACTTTTCTACACCCCTCTTCAAATTCGGCCAATAGTAGAATCTCTTCACCATCGCCAGTGTCTTCGGATAACCTAGGTGACCTGAGTAAGGTTTCACATGAAACTCCCTCAAGCTCACCTTCTTGAGCTCACTATTATCCAGTACATATATCTTGTCTCAGAACCTGACCAATCCATCCACTATAAGATAATAATCCATACCCTGTGCACCTGCACCTCTACCTATACCTGTACCCATTCCTATACCTATACTGCTACCTATACATGTACCTATCCCTACACCCTGCGCACAATCTTCATATACCTCACATCCTTGTGACCTACCTGCAAGGTCCTACCCTATAATTCTATCCCATAGGAGCTCATAGCTTCCAAGTGATGTACCTGTACCCGTCTGCTAAGAGCATATGCCACCCTGTTCTCTTTACCTTTGATGTACCTAATCTCAAAATCAATCTCGTTGATCGTGGCCAGCCATCTAACCTACCTGGCGTTTAGATTCGGCTGGTCAAACAAATACCTCAACCTAATGTGATCACTCATCAGTACAAACCTCCTACCAAGAAGATAGTGCCTCCACATCTTCAATGCATTTATGATCGCTACTAACTCAAGAACATGTGTCCAATATTTCTTCTCTTACTTGTTTAGCTTTCGGGACTCATAGCATACTACCTATCCATCTTTCATAAGGACTCCACCAAGCCCTCTCTTGCAAGCATCTTTTCATATCAAAAACTCTTTGTATGAATTTGCAATCTGTAGCACTAGTGCATCTGTCAACAACTACTTAAGTTTCTCAAATCTAGCCTTTCACTCCTCTCTCCATTCGAACTTCTTACCTTTCCTTTGAAATGATGTGATGGGATAATCAATCTACAAGAAGTTCCCAATAAAAGAACTTCTTGTAATATCGTTCCAAACCCATGAAAGATATCACCTCATATATTCTCTTAGGAGCTACCCACTCCATGAAGACCCTTATCTTCTATGGATCTAATGCAATTCCCTCCTTGGAGACAAAATTCCCCAAGTAATGCACCTCCCTCTAAAATAAACTACACTTGCTGATCTTAGCATACAACTGATGCTCCCTCAACAACCTCAACACTACTGCTAAATTCTTAACATGCTCTTGCTCATTTTTAGAATATACCAGTATATCATCAATGAACACAATAACAAACTTATCCAAATATGGACACAACACGCTATTAATCAAACACATGAATGTAGCTAGAGCATTATTTAAGCCAAATGGAAGAAAAACAAACTCATAATTCCCATACCTGGTCCTAAACGTAGTCTTGTAAATGTCCTCCTCTTTTATGTGTACCTGATGGTGTCCAGATCTCAAATCAATCTTTGAGAACACTACTACTCCCTTCAGCTGATCGAACAAGTCATCGATCCTCAGCAAAGGGTGCATGTTCTTGATGATCACTTTTTTCAACTCCCTATAGTCAATGCATAATTTGAGAGTACCATCTTTCTTCTTCACGAATAACACTGGTGCACCCCAAGGTGATGCACTTGGCCTAATGTATCCCTTTTCAAACATTTCCTTCAACTACAACTTTAACTCAACCAATGCAGGTGTGGTCATATTTTAAGGTTCTTTGATGTTGGAGCTTCCCCTTGCATTAACTCAATAGAGAATTATACCTCCCTGTGATGTGGCAACTCTGTAATTTCTTCAGGAAATACATCCTGAAACTGCTACAAAATTGGGTACCTATTCAACACATTTGCATCCTCAACCTCCTTACCCTTATCACTAGAAATGTGTACTACAAATAGCTTGCATCCTTTCTTGCGACTACACTTTTCTTGCATAGTTGTCACCATCCTAACTGATGTGGCTTTCTTCTTACCCTGTAATACTCTTTGTTCCCCATTGTCATCAACACACTCAATAGATTTTCCATAACAGTCTACCTTGGTTTTATGAAGATACAACCAATCCATGCCCAATAACATACTATATGAACCCAACGGTAATACATTCAAATGTGATGCGGTAGGCATACCATTCAAGTCAAATGTGCAAGCTCTTACCCAATGATGAACTCGCTTCTTTGTACCTATGGCCAACTGCACTAACCAAGATTCTACATGCAATTCCTTACTCAAACCACCCTTATCCACCAATTTAGGACTAACATAGCTATAATTAGATCCAAGTTCAATAAAAATAGAAATAACTTGATCAAAAATCTTACTATCCATCTCAATGATAGATGCCTAGTGTTTTTCCTGCATGTTGTCCGTTGTTGCATATATATGAGGAATACTCTGCCCAACATCCCCAACAGTCTCCACCTCATATGAACTGTATATCTTAGGCTTTCCACCCCAATGTTGTGGACAATCTTTGCTAAGGTGTTCCTCACCACATTTCCAACAATCCAACCGACTAGTGCCCTCACCCCTTACACTCTTGTTGCTATTGTTGTGATCCATACCCCTATCTAGATGCATTAAATTTCTTTTCTGGTGAAATATTTTATTTCCCATTTGCATTCTGAGGTCGTGTCCTCTTAGGCTGTCATTTATCTCTACCTTTGTTTTTTCCCTTCAATCCATTATTCGATTCATTCTTACATTTTGACTGTTCATAGCAATGCTTTAATTTCCCAAAAATTTCCTCAAGTGATCGAGGCTCATCATACTCAATCCAATCTCTAAATTCTAATGGAAAACCACTGACAAATATCTGAACTTTATCCTTCTCATCAGTAAGATATGGTACATACCTCAATAGATCCAGAAACTTGGTGGTGTACTCTTCATATATCATTTATCCCATATTTAGCTCATAGAATTCTTTAGCCTTATTGTCGTAGTACCTCTTTGATAATTATTTCTTCCTGAAAATCCTCTTGAACTCCTGCCAACTCAAGTCATATATCCTGATGTCTCTAACCTGCTTAACATATTATCACTAGATGTTTTCTTTACCTTTCAAGATGAAGATGGTTATTCTAGCTTTCATGTTATTTGTGTACTCATGCAACTCAAAGAATGTGTTCATCCTAGGTATCCAAGCCTCTGCATCTTCCGACTTCTTCACATATCCATCAAAATTAGGTGGTTTTTCTTTCTTGAATTCATCTAGCAAGTATCCCCTATCATTCCTCCTATAAGGATGATAGCGACGATGATCATGACATTTGTTAAAACCAGAACTATAATAGTACCTATACTCAAATCCCCTCCTATCCGAAGTGTCCAACAACCTTCCATCTCTCACTATTTCGGATCTATCTGACCTGTGCCTACTAGGAGACCTACTACCATATGGCCCATTATTTCCATCCTCATGTCCATGGCCGATCCAAAGTGGCCCTTGTCACTGCAATTCTGACAAAATCAGAAGAAGTATAGCATTAACCTCTGCTTTCTTCTCTTGTGCCTGTATGATCCGTCATTATCGGCCTTACAACTCCTTATCTCTTCCTTCAAGATTCTAAGTGTAACTGTCAAATCAGAAGGATTCCCAACACCGTATTTCTCTTTGAATTCATATGAAGAGTCTTTATTAGTCAACCATCTTGCTAGACACTTGATATTTCTTCTTGCAATGCATAATATGTCAAATAAACAAAATCACAATAAACTGATGTACCTCAGTATAGCTCGGGGAGGATACCTTCTCTGCAAGATCACCAAATCAACGTGATACATGTATAACATAATCATAACAGCATATAGACATATGAAAATAAAATTATTGACACATAAACATCACTCTAGTTAATCAATGCAAGGCCATATCAACAATGCATGCTATTACCTCATGCATGGCAACAACCTGTTAGAAAATTATATATTAAAGAGAAATGGAACACATAAAACATATTGCAGAAATGTAAACATAGAAAACAAATAAAACAAGAGAGACACAGATATATGTGGTTCACCCAATTTGGGTTACATCCACGAAGAAACAGCCAGTCCTTCCTTTTATATTATCCAACAAAATGTAGAGATACAACCTACAGTGGATCCGCTCTAATTCTCTCTTCACTCTCACACAATCTCCTCTCTATTTCTCGCTCAGAATACAGATCTACATAGACTAAATACAATTCCCTAATATATAGCGAGGGGTTGTCTTATAGGGCAAAAAACCCTCAATTAAACATAACTTCTACCGCCAGATCTCCGCCTAATGAATGACCCAGATTGACTACGAAATTACAGCATTTTACAAGACAATTTTACATCTATTTTTAGCTTTGAGGGTGCTACCCCTGATCCATGGCCAAGGGGGGGCTCCAAATAATCATTGTCGCCCCACCCCCTAGACCCCCCTAGTAGCGTACATTTTACGAGCGGCGTTTTCGCCACATTATGAAATGGTGTCCAATGTCTGATACCTATGAATAAGGAAGATAATCAGGCTCCACACCCAACAATCTCCCACTTGGAGAATGATTATAACCACTCCACACTGCTTCATTTGTTGGACAATGACTCCACTTTGGACCTAGTTGTTTCTCATCTTCTTCATCATACTTGAAGACTAATTGAAACCGAGAAAAATCTCAGTTTCTCCATGGTTACAATTTTTGTTAACATATCTATAGGATTCTGGCTAGTGTGTATCTTTTCCAGCTTCAACTGTCCATCTTCCAACACTGATCATATGAAATGGTACTTGAGCTATATATGTTTAGTATTGGAATGAAATGCATAGTTCTTTGCAAGATGTATGGCACTTTGGCTATCACTGTATAACCTGCCCAACTACTGCTTCTTACACAATTCATCCAGAAACCTTTGTAACCAAATCATTTCGTTACTAGCCTCTGTAGCAGCAACATACTCCGCTTCCATTGTTGAGAGTGAAACAACACTTTGCAGTTTTGAAACTCAACTGATAGTTGTTCCACCTATAGTAAACACATACCCTGTGGTGCTCCTCCTATTATCTCTATCACCCACCATATCTGCATCAACATATCCCTATAGATAAATGTTTGAACAACCAAATCATAATGCTTGATTTGTGGTACCTCTAAAATACCTGAGAATTCACTTCACTGCCATCCAATGTTTTTTTTGGATTGTTCATGTACCTGCTTACAACTCCCACTACATGTGCAATATCAGGCCTTGTGTAGACCATTGCATACATCAAGCTTCCAACTGCTGATGCATATGGAACTTTAGACATATAAGCCATTTCTTCCTTAGTCTTGGGACACACCTCCTTACTTAGTTTGAAATGGCTAGCCAAAGGTATACTAACTGGTTTTGCATTCTACATATTAAATCTTTTCAACACCTTTTCTGTGTACTCACTTTGAGACAATGTTAATTTGTGATTCTTCCTATCTCTAGTTATTCTCATACCAAGGATTTGTTTTGCAGCACCCAAATCCTTCATTGCAAATGAGTTTGCCAATTTTCTTTTGAACACATTTATTTCTTGCATGTTAGAACCCGCAACAAGCATGTCATCTACATGCAATAACAATATAATATAGCAGCCATCATTTTTCCTTTTGAGATAAACAGAATGATCAGAGTGACATCTAGTATAACTTTGTTGAGACATAAACCTGTTAAATTTTAGATACCACTACCTTGGAGCCTGTTTTAAGCCATACAAGCTCTTCTTCAACCTGCAAACTAGTTTCTCCTTCCCTTTTACCTCATATCCTTGTGGTTGCTACATACATATCTCTTCCTCCAAATCCCCATGGAGAAAGGTTGTCTTTGCATCTAACTCCTAAAGATGCAAATCTTTAGCTGATACTAGACTTAAAATAGTTCTGATTGAACTCATTTTAACAATAGGAGAAAATATCTCATCAAATTCTATACCCTTTTTCTGTGGAAACCCCTTCACCACAAGTCTAGCTTTATACCTTTTTCTACCTCCATCTTCTTCCTTCAACCTGTAAACCCATTTATTCTGGAATGTTGTTTTACCTATAGGCAACTTGACTAAGTCCCAAGTCTGGTTATGTGCTAAGGAGTCCATCTCTTCTTTCATGGCTTGCTCCCACTTCTAACTGGCTTCTACCTTCACTACTTCTTCATAACATTCTAGGTCACCAGAATCAGTCAACAATACATAATATAATGAAGGAGAGTATCGTTCAGGGGTCTACTTATCCTGGTAGATCTTCTAACACCACTTTCAAGTGTTTGAGGTGCTTGTTGTTATTATTATTCTGGCTGTTAATCATTATGATTTTCAGGCACCTTCACTTTTTCTATGATCTCATCAAACATTGTGTATTCTTTGTTTTCTTTTTCCTATTTCTTTTCCTGCATCTGATCCCTGTACAAAACCTTTTCATTGAATATGACATCTTTGCTCCTAATGATTTTGTGTTTTTCATAATCATCAAAGTGATAACCAAAACCATTAACACCATATCCAATAAAGATACATTTCTTTGATTTTGCCTCAAGCTTTGTTCTATTTTCTTTATTAATGTGGACAAAGGCTTCACAACCAAAAATCTTTAAAAATGAGTGGTTTACCTTTTTACCTGTCCATGCCTCCTCTAGAATACCACCATCCAAGGAACTTGAAGGCCCTTTGTTTATTAGATAAACAACAGTATCTACAACATCTTCCCAAAATTGTATAGGAAATCCTACATGCAATCTCATGTACCTTGCATGCTCCATGATTGTCCTGTTCATCCTTTATGACACATCATTTTCTTGTGGTGTTCCTGGAACTATCTTCTCTCTGTGCATTCCATTCTTTGAACATTACCTATCAAACTCTTTGCTACAATATTCACCTCCATTGTCTGATCTAAGGCACTTCACCCTTTTTCCTGTTTCATTTTCAACCAAAGCTTTCCATTTCTTGAAAGTATCAAATACATCAGATTTATTTAGAATACAATAAATCCATGTTTTTCTGGTTGCATCATCAATAAAAGTAACATAATAATGAGAGCCACTGAGAGATGATAATTGAGTAGGCCCCCATACATATGTATGCACAAGCTCTAATTTTTTGCTCTTATTTTATTTCCCAACTCTGAGGAATCTGACTCTCTTATGTTTTCCATAAACACAATTCTTACAGAATTTGAAATCAACATGCTTCAAACCTGGCAACAAATTTCTTGAGTGAAGAATCTGCATCCCCTTCTCACTCATGTGCCCGAGCCTATGATTCCACAACAAAATTATAAATACCATTTCATAAATACAAAGTACCAACCCTTTTGCCTTTTTTTATTACCAGGGCTCCTTTAGTGACCTTCCAGGTTTTATCTATAAAAGTAGTTACACAGCCTTCACCCCCCAACTGTCATGTTGAAATCAAAGTTTTCTTTAGATCTGGAACATGCCTTACCTCCTTTAATAGCAATTGATTTCCATTCTGTTGTTTTATGGAAATTGTACCCATTCCAATGATTTTACATGTTTTATCATCACCCAATTGAACCTGTCCAAAATCTCCTTGAACATAATTATGAAATTTTTCCTATCAGGTGTGGCATGGAATGAGGCCCCTAAATCTACCAGCCAAGCATCAATAATATTTTCTAATGAAAGAATCAAATCATATTGGAACACATCACCTGTCACATTTGCTTCATGATTGTTTTCTTGCTGCATGTCTCCTTCTTTTCCCTTCCGCGTCTAGTAGTCTTTCTTTAGGTGTCCTTTCTTCCCTCAATTCCAGCGCACTATCCCTGATCTAGACTTGGATTTGCCTTTCCTTGACTTACTGCGATATCCTAGGCTCTTTCCTCTTTCCATTTTTCTTCCCCTATTCTCTATAGTCAAAGCATTACCTCATGTCTCATCGGAGATTTTCTATCGCATTTCCTCGCTAAGGATTGCACCGATAAGATCATCAAACTTTAAAGTACTAGATCCAGAGACAAAGTTATTAATGTCCATAACTAAACCATCCAACTTTCTGGCAATGAGCACATATATAACAGAGCCCTAACTTCACCATCAAAAGTAACCCCTACATAACTTAACTGACTGGTAACAGTATTAAATTCATTTAAATGATCAACAACAGATCCACCTTCTGACATCTTCATATTAAATAAACGCTTCATAAGAAATACCTTATTTAAGGCTAAGGGTTTTTCATATAATTTGGCCAATGCCGACATTAAACCTTCTATTGTTGTTTCCTTTGAGATATTAAAGTCTAACGACACTGCTAGGCATAGCTGTATTGTTCCAAGTGCCTTTCTGTCGAGAATATCCCATTCTGTGTTTGTCATACTCATCGGCTTCTTTGGCTTTCCACTTAATGGTAGGTACAGATCTTTTTGATACAGATAACCTTCCATTTGCATCTTCCATAGCTGATGGTTTTGGCCGTTAAATTTTTCAACCCTAAACCTACCATCTTCCACCATTGCTCCCACTCGAACCAAGAACCCTTCTCTCCTATGAGTTTATCAGCCAAATAGACTGTCAGCTCTGATACCATTGGTTGGAAAATTATATGTTAAAGAGAAA
Source organism: Pinus tabuliformis (assembly GCA_031772625.1). Taxonomy (NCBI): domain Eukaryota; kingdom Viridiplantae; phylum Streptophyta; class Pinopsida; order Pinales; family Pinaceae; genus Pinus; species Pinus tabuliformis. The sequence goes on along the minus strand of CM062809.1, from coordinate 560,544,356 downwards.
TGGAACACATAAAATATATTGCAGAAATATAAACACAGAAAACACATAAACAAGAGAGACACAGATATACGTGGTTCACTCAATTTGGGCTATGCCCACGGAGAAACAACCAGTCCTTCCTTTTATATGATCTATCAAAATGAAGAGATACAACCTACAGTAGATCCACTATAATTCCCTCTCTACTATCACACAATCTCCTCTCTCTTTCCCGCTCAGAATACAAATCTACATAGATGCAATACAATTCCCTCATTATTCCATTTTACACATTGCCACATGCAACAAAAAACATGCATAAGCAATGCCTAATCAACTACACATACAGATAAACGCATGTAGTCGGACATAAGTGATCGATTCTTGTAATCAACCTATAAGACTGATACATGTAATCAACATATTCAAGAATGTAACCTAACATACAAGGATGTAAGTAGATGACATAAAATCAACATGTAAGCGACATATAATCCATATGCAACCAATCACATACTCATGACAAATACATTCTAAAAGATCAATATAAAATTCTCCATATCAACCATACTACAACCATAATAACCCATCAAAGAAATGCAACAAGCACATGAAATGCAAGTGTAAGAGACACACATGCATGACCAACACACACCACCCATCCAGCTTGATGGTTAAACCATGCTCTGATACCACTCTGTAACACTCTCCTCCCACATCCACCTAAGTAACCATGCCAACCAGCGTAAACATGAGACAAGAGGCTACTATGATCATATTTGACCTCCTATGTCACCTTAAGGAAGTAGAATCGATAGAACATCACGCGCAGTCATCCAACATCATCAACATAACCCTTAGGAGAAAGTGAGCCACTCAGACAGCCTGTCCCTAGGTCCCACTACTATTTTGGATTTCTTAGGCCATATTCTCTCTCATTCTATGGCCAAGGGAGTGACCAGCAACCCAAAGTCACTCTCACAGGCTTGTCTGCTAGCGACCAGAGACAAATATATCCAGTTCTTTTCCAAGGACCCCAAGACTTAAGCCACTTTTTCAGGCCCAAAGCCCAGGCCATTGCCGAGAATGGAGTGATAGCTTAGATTCATTAAAAATATAAGGAAACAATGATGCAAAAGAAATAAAATGAACAAGACCATAACCAGACCCCTACTAGCCATGCCAGGCATTTCGGCAAACATATCTTCAACATGTAACCTACAGGTGTAAACAACATAATTAAGTGTAGGGATCTCATACTTATCTAGGAATCGCTATGAACCATTTTTCCTTCATGTCATTTGCTGCATTATCATCTATTAGATCATAGACGTATTATCCATTCATATACAAGTAAAAGCATGCTGAGAGCCATACATAGTTGTTGTCATAAAATGTAGATATAACCAGCATAATAGGAATAGAAATACCATAAACATATCATTCATCAAAATCCATATATACATCAGTACATTTACACATGAAAATCAAGGGAATGAATTTCTCATTAATGAATGCAATGAACCAACTAGAGATGGGACTACCACGTTCTACTTGACCATAGATTGGTTGAGCCAAGTCTCTCTTAATTCAGTCACCCCCGTGCGATATTCCAAGAATGAATGTGGGACTAATAGAACACACCAAAAACACCAATCAACATGGATGCCACTGGAGCTCTCTACCTACACCGTGAGGAATTTGATTTCCTCCTAGTCTCTCAGGCTTTACCGTGCATCCATAGTCCAATGTAGGGATCACTAGGCCCTACACTAGACATATTCGACAAGAATTACCATGCATCCCATCCTAGGACCACTAGACCCAACAAAGAGAAAATCCACCTCTTGGCTTTACCGTATATCTTGTCATTCAGCGACAATGAGTCCTAGGCCCACCGAGGCACATAATCTAGCTTTATCACAACCCACAGTCTAGTTCAAGGGTTACTAGGCTAGTGGCTTCGTGATCATTAGTCTGGCTTAGGGACCACTCAAACCATGTGTTTGTCAATTCAGATATCCACCCCACTCAGCTTTGAATCCAATCTGTCCATTCCATATAAACTAAATGAGAGAACCCATCTCATCAAAGCTATCAAGAAATGGCAAGGCTAGGCTGAAAATACTGTCACACTTAGAAAAACCCATGCCATGATAGAAAAGAAACACATGCAATTCCATGCATGCCAAATCTAGCAAGGAAAATACACATGCAAGTCAATGAAGCCTATTGTAGTTGTTTGATTTGCCTTTCCCTACTTCATCTTTTCTTCCTCTTGCCTTCTTTTCCTTTTTGATTCCAATGCTAAAGTTCTCCAAGAAACTCTAAGTGTCCAAGAGTGTGAGAGAGAGAGAGAATAATGAGAGACTTTCAAAACTCAACTAACAAAATGTTACCCATTGATCCTCAAAAGCCTTTTTATGAATGAGGCCTCTATTTTTTTCATTTTCCATCATTTTCCTTCATTTTCCTCCTCACATGCAACTTGTGACCTTTCACCTCACTTTTCTCATAATTTCCATTATTTTCATTAAGTAATTGTGCCAAAAATGCCATTTTTCCTTTCCAAAGTCTTAGCCATTTCCTTTGCCAATTTCCTTAGCCATAAACAACCAAATTAACACATGTATGATGTCTTTCCCAAAATTCATCTTGGAATAAGTGTCCCATCAACCATGGTTATTGTTTTTAACTTTTATTACATGGAATTTTCACCAAGGTTGTTGCAATGTGTTTAAAATAACAATCCTACATGTGAATGGAGGAGCATGAACATTTCTTGAGGTGGAAGCAAGTCGCATTATTCTTGCTTGAGAAGTTATGAATTGATTTCATATTGAATATTTTGAAGAGGAATTATGAGATTACAAAAGGAAGGGAAAATGTTTTGGATACAACAAGCAAGGCAAGTAGGTCACAATGCTCATGGAAGTGTTTTTGTAGTAGTGGAAAATGGATGATGATGGGAAATTGAGGTAAAATTGTGTGAGTTGTTTTAGAATAATAAAAAACACAAAACCATATAATAATGTGAGACACACATTATATTTTTAGGTCTATGACATCATGCTTTTCTAATTTGATGTAGTGGTTATTGAATATTTTGAACTTTGTAACTCCATGAAATGGAGTGTGTATGTACCTAGATCTATGTAATGTGTAAAAAGCATATTTTTGTTAGTCCTCGATAGGCATGCATGCCCCTTTGTCTTGTTTCCTTGATGTTGTGTATAACTTTCCTAGCATAGTGAAATAATATTAGGGAGTTGTTTAACACTTGTAGAAGTGGACCATGTGTTGGGTAGATGATCTATGAGTCAGTCGTATTTGTTATAGACTGTGGGAGGTAAAGTTTTACATTTAGGGGGAGTTCATCAATAATTTGATTAAATTATCTACATGGAAGAACATCTTACTAGATGAACAAGTGCAGTAGTTAGGTACCCATGTAATCTAGTGGATGGTTCTTCCTTTATATGGATGTCAATAATTTGAGGTACAAGATGAAGCCGAGATGGACCATTTGTAGGCTTTGCTATTAAATAGCTTCTTCAAGTCATAGCAAGACATTTTTTGTAGAGAAGATGTTGAAGACCTCAATGAATGAAGATTAATACAAGTAGTTGTTAAGGTGGAGTGTTGGATTATGTAATGCCTAATCGTCGAGTTAGGTGTGATCATATTTGTGGTTTTTTTCTCATTGGTCATGATTACATCGAGTTTTTTTCTACATACAAAGTCCATTCCTAGTTTGTAGGAGGTTGTTATATCTAATTAGCTTGAAATATATTCTATACCTAGTTAGCTTCCTAGGTTAGTGCATGTCTGATATATACTCTCAGAAAGTGATTATGTGTCCAAGATAATTTGTGTATGTTGAGATATCATTATTGTAGTTATTTTTGTACTGTTAATTTGTTTAATATAATTCTCAAATACAATTTTATTGTGTAGTATAATGTTACTCTCCAATTTTCTAACAATTAAAATAGAATGAATAATTTATTTTAAAATATTTTATGATGAACCTTGGTGAATTAACCAAGTGACTAAGTAAACATAAAGTTCAAATAATAAGGCATTTGAAAGGATGTATCCTCTTCCTATAGTTGGGAAAAATAGTTAAACCTAAATTATCAAGATGAAAAGTTTAACTTTGAATTTGTTTAATGTCAATAAATTATGATCGAAATTATCATTTTTTTCTACTTTCTGGAAAAGGAAAGCATTAGCTAGTTCAACCTAGTCATAATCAAGAATTTAATTTTTTTTCTTTTAAAATAAATTGTTGTGAATTCTTTGTTTAAAAATCTATTAATTAAGCTTTGTTGATTTAGATGATGTGATTGACATAATGGTTTGTTATATGTCTACCAAGTTTTAGTTTTAATGATAGACATGTTAAGCTTTAACTAAGTAATAAGTTATTAGTATATTTGAATTCCATCCAAATTACTCATACAAAGTACACTATAAAAAAAATAACAACTAGTTTTAATTTGTAAATTCACCATCTAATTAAACCATAATTCTCACTATCAAGAATTTAACTTTAACTTTGTTTAATGTCAATAAATTTATAATCAACATTTTTAAAGAACTAAATGTCTCATATTATCTTTTCAAAAAAGAGACCTCGAGTTGACCCGATTAAGTCATAATGGATTCATAATCAAAAGTTTATTCTTTTTTTCTCTTAAATAAGTGTATGATATATTTTTGTTAAAATATTAATTAAATTTATATTAAATGATAAGGATAATGAATTTTTTTTGTCTATCCACTTATTTCCATTCTCATGATAAATATATTAAACCTTAATTACTATATTTGAGCTTCATTCAAATTACTCATACAAATTACACCATGAAAAAAATTCACCAACGAGGGGAGAGCCACCAGTACATGATCGCCTTCACGTCAGACCACACCAATGCCATGCTAGTACCCTTGTTCGTTGTACAACACGTGGTCATCGCAGGCATCCACCTGTTGCTCATTCATGCCCACCGATTCAACAGGTTAACAATGTATTTAGGGTTTGTTATGACATAGTCTTTGCGGGTTGTTTTGTGCACTGTGCATTTTTACTTGAGTCTTGTTGTTGTCTGTTTGCGTTGTTGGGTAGTTGCGTGTTGATGCTCCAATGGAAGTCACTGCCATAATAGTCCTCAGCGATGCAGGTAGTGGTTTATGGAGCAGAAGAGATGGTCGTGCTAGAGGTTGTTCAGTTGTGTTCATCCGTTTTGTCTTGTTTTTTCGACTGGTTTTTCTTCCCCGTTTGGTGGTATGGGCTCGTTATTCATCTGTGTTCCTCCCTGTGGTGGATTTAGCTCGGCTCGGTGTTGGACATGGCCATTTCGCACTCCGAAGGGATTTTTTAGGTTTGTAAGTAAATTTATGGGCTTTTGGGTTGAATTTCACATGTTTTCTGCAGGTTTGGGGATATTTAATAATGTTTGATATTGTCTTACAAGTTGTTGCAGGTTGTTGCATTCTGAGCTACGATTTTTGGAGCATGTGGGGTTCTTATGGCTTGTTGGCATGGAGAAAGCCAATGAAATGATGACTGGACGACTAGAAGGTAGGATACTATCCTACCAGCCTAAATACCTTTGTTTTTTAACACATTTAGCTGAATTGGATTATTATGCTTTTGTTTTGGGTGTGTATGTGTTTTTAAACACCTTCACCTGTGTGGGTTTTGGGTGTGTATGTGTTTTTAAACACCTTCACCTGTGTGGGTTTTTGCTAATTTTATCAAATTTATCTTCCGCCATCTCAAGTTCATAGTCCTGATCTCCTGACCCCAATCTAATATCATAAGTTCTGGCCGAGTCATATTTCCACAATGCCTTTCGTACATTTTTCATTGCACAAGTAGCTTCCCGAGATCATGTTGGGTGATTGAATCAATTCAAATTGTAATCTGTATCTAAATTGAGAAAAAAATATTGTTTCTAGAGAGCTAAATGTCAATATGATGTTTTCCCACATGTTTGTGTTCACCTTCCTTCTCTACCACAAGTTCGCAATCAATCTAACAAGCTGTGTGGGTTTTGAGTTCTGTGGGTTTTGGGTTGTGGGCCTTCATCTGTGTGGGTTTTGGGTTTTGTGGGTTTTGACTAATTTTCTGAAATTTAGCTTTAACTGTGTGGGTTTTCAATGAGTTGAGTCATTTTGTGAGTTTTGGGTTATGGGTTTTCAATGAGTTTTGTGGTTTTTTGGTTGTGGGTTTTCAATGATTTTTGTGGGTTTTGGGTTTTCAGTGAGTTTTACAGGTTTTCAATGATCAGTGGAATCACTAATATACAAAAAAAACATTATTCATAATATCTAAGCCATTGGCTTGCTCAAGATTTCTTTGAATGCTCTGTATAGAGTGTAGGCAGTCATAAACAACCATCCTTTGGACCCGTTTTTCCATATGCCTCAACTCCCGACACCACTACAGCCATCCACTGTGTTATGTACAAGTCAAAAATAACATCAATATGCCATGTACCTACAGCAATTTCTTATGAGCTTGTGAATTATATGTTAATTGTTTCTTGGTTTCAGTGATCATAATAAGAATGAGAAGTGCTTCATATCCTTTAAATTTTGAATAGTAGAGTGTGTTCTACAATTTTACGTTTTGTTAATTCGTTATAGCCACCTAATAAAACACACACGCACACACGCACACACACCTATATATATTATATGGGTCATTTAACTGGGAAAACAATGATAGAGAAGAAAACATGATACTCATGTTAATTTCTCAAACGAGTCATGTACCACTGGTGTGCTATTCACAAGAGTGCTAGAACTTATGCATGTATTCAAATCTTCAAAAGGTAGAGGAATGGTTAATTTGAGTGTTGGGTTTGGCATTAGATGAACAATTTGTCTAATTGAGATATAGTGTTATAGTGCATTGGTATCCATAGTTGGCATTGGTCTTGACTTTCCACAACAATCAATATACAACATCTCTTATAAGTTTGTTAGATTTATAGTTAGATACATGAGTCCATTTATAGATATTACATCTACCCAGTCCAAACTTCATTTAGTTCTATTTCATTTGCAAACTTGTTTCAAACTGGATTCGATTTATCTTTACTTTCTATTATTTTCTCTTGAATTTCCTTTAGTGAGAGAAAAGGGATTCTTTTGTTTACTCCCTCTATGAGCAGACAGAGGGTTGGTTTCCATTTCACTTCTCAGCCACATGCTCCTGGGTAGATCATTCCTCTTAAAATGAAAATGGTCCATAATGTTGAGGGTCCCCTTGTTGGAAAGAGCTACAATGAAGCTTCTACCAATTATTCAACAGTGAATACGTTTGTAATGATCCTAATTACAGTGTGATAATTTTTTATCTTTATATGTGAAATATATAACCTCTCTTGAAATAGGAACTGTCAATATATAACCTCTTTTTAAATAGGAATAAATCTCTTCCACTAGGTAGATATTATAGATAGATATTACAAATATGTTTGTCTCTTGTTGAATCCCCTCATGCTCAGTTTCTCACTCATTATCAGTATCTCCTATTGGTAACTACTTGTGATTTATGTTCACTTTTTTTCCTTCTTTATTATTTTTTCTTTCATCAAGTAATTACCAAATTAAATGATTATCCTAGTCATACTTGTTGTAGTTGGATCTTCACATCGAAATAAAAATAATTTTCAAATCATAATTCCAATTCAAATTCAATATAGTTTATAATATTGAATTCAGTTGATCTAACTTTCATTAAATTATTCAAACAGAGTTCAATTGTCTACACATCATAACAAAATCTCTCAAATCAAGTAGATTTGTGCTGTAGGTGGATATCGGTGTCCACCCTTGTATTCCACCAAGATCCCCCAACCAGTTTCATCTATTTCCTTGTTCATTTCAACATTTACTATTTTTAGCATTTTTTCGAGTCCTGAACTTCTAGAGTAGTTTTGACCCCATAGTCATAGGCATGGGCCTGCAATGAAACTTGTAGTACATAGAGAGACCTTTCCAACAAGGTATCATACGTGCTAAATGGAGATAATATGACCAAGTTATGACCCCAGGAAGTTGGCTGCCCAACTAACCCCATTGGGGCCCACAAACGCTCGGTGTTACATCTCCTCGGGTTAGGGTTTTGGTTGTTTAGGATTTTCTCATGTTTTCCAACAATAAATACGCCCTTGAGCCTCATTGTAACACATTTCAGAGGCATGTAGCCACCACATTGCTTCTCAGAGATAAGCTACCATCACCCGAGCTATCTTATTTCCATTATGTTTGTAAGCATAGTTCAATATTTTTCTATTAATGAAATGAAGTGTTTCTCTGCTGCATATCTATGTTTATGATTTTATCTATAATTTGTTTCGTTCATGTTTAAGTTCGTATCAAATTGGATGTAACTATGTAGAATATAATGGTATTTTTATCATTTACAATCCTCAATTTGATGAACTGGATAACCCTTAATTGTGTAGAAGTTTAGATTCTACTATGAAACCAATTGACATATTGCATCATTACAAAATTCACATTGCAATGTGGTTACAAAAAATCATTCATGTGACCCCTATGCTTGATGGCCTCCATTTCTTGCATTGCCCAAAATTGTTTAGTTTCCTACCTAACCCAAGTATGGTGGACTACCCAAGATTGGATGATTAGGATGTTCTTGAATGTTACCATATGCTTGACTCCAATTTTCTCCTTGTATCCATGGATGGACTGAGTAGCCCAAGTGTCCACTTGTGTTACTAACCCCATCACTAAGTGTAGGTGTCATATAAACATAGTTAGGATTTAAGCCTACACTGGTAGGAGTATATGAGGTGGGCACAACCCCTGACTAATAGTACGGGACTTGGATGCTTATCATCTCTTGGTATGATGGTGTGTTCTCTGCAATGTGGTCCAGCGTGTTGTACGTCATCTTATTTTCCTCAAACTGCCTTGAACCATAGACTTCCCTACTTTTCACCCCTCCTCTTTCCAACACTTCTTGAACCTTTCCTACCTCTCTCTCTTGCCTTGCCAATTGTTTTCGATTTTCCTTATCTTCCCTTGCTTTTTGTCTTTCCAACCTTTCCTCTGATCAAGCTTCTGCTACTGCAATTCTTGCAGCTCTCTTATCCTTGGCCAACTCCTTCTTTCTCCTTTTAGTTTACTGAATTTCATTTTTTTACAGACTCAAACAATAATTTCATATAATCTTCAGATGTGAGCAACTATGAACTCCTCCCCAAACGAAGACAATCTGCAGTTGAGTGCCTTGATGATGCCTTCACTCTCTCCACTAGTAGCTTTACAAATGCACCAAGTATTCTCTTATTTGTTGTCCCATGCTCCCTAGGATCTAACAATTAGCTTTTAACCTCCGGTACAACTTATTGGACCCCATTGTTGGCTTCTTCAGGTACTTCATCCTAAATAGGCTCCTCTTCCAGTGAACCATTGTCCACAAAATAATGAACAATTTTGATGTTCAACCTGATGGTTGTGAAGGCATGTCCATCCTTTCCTCATTGGTGGTAGACAAATTATGTGTGTTTATATTCATCATGGCCTCTGCCAATCATGATGGTGGGTTTATTTGGGTTGGCATGCTCAAATTCTCATTGTTTAATCCTTTTGCATTATCATTTCAAATCAGGTTTGCATTTTCATTCGCTTCATCAACTGGATCATATGGAATATCACATGCAGAATTGGCAGGTGGCTCAGTGGGTGTGACAGCATCCATGATATTGGCAATTGGTTCATGATTGAACTGTGTCTCACTCACATGTTCATCATCATCACCATAGAAGTGCCCTTCATAAAGGGACGTTATACCTTCAGTAATAGTAACATCTTCTTCGGCATCAACATGGCCTTGTAAGTTCTCTGCTTCTTGACCTTTCACATAAAATGCTTGGCTACAACTAGTATCATGCATAAGAGTATTAACATTAAGTGGCCATATGTCAGTCCTCCTAAATTCAACCTTGGTATTAGAAGGTGTGAGAGCCCTTTTAAATTCTTTACTTGCAAGCTCAGCTAGGTCAAACCTCTTTACTTCCACCCCTAGATTCTTTTCCATCCACGAAGCTCAGTCGACCCTAAAATAATTCTTGAAAGGCCCAAACACACTGACATCAAGGGGTTGCAATCTGTGAATGGTATGAGCCGGAAATGTTGACAAGTCAATGCCAAAATTGTTGGCCTCCTAAATTATCTTCACAACCATGTGGCTTCCATGGCCATCTAAAATTAGTAGGTGTTTTCTTTTAGGCGAAACACCACATCGTATAGATGCAACAAAGTGACAAAGCCAATTCAGGAATAGTTCCTTTATCATCCATGCATGGGGATGTGTAACCATGCATGCACCTAGATCACAATTATGTATATAGTCTTTTAGCTGTGATTTACCTTTGAATCGATAAAATATTGGGATTGAAGAACAAATTTTCATTGACACAACAAATAATAGTGATCCACTCCCCACTCTTAGGAAAAATATTAGGCACATTTCTACTCCCTCTCTTGGCAATTACCCACATACCAAAATTCCTTCTTGCCTGTAAGCCTGTTTCATCACAGTTCCATATATGGTTTGGGGCATATGAGTGTTTCTCATATGCAACAGAAAGAGTGTTATAGAACTTGGACATAATTGTAGGGCATAGATTTAAATCCCTGTCTCTAACAAAGCCCTCAGTTGTACGTAGCACAAGGTCTCGAAGACTTTTTTAAATCCACTCCACCATGATTTACCAAGAAACCCATCTTTGAAGGGTTTTGGCCTCCCGTGATAGATTTGAGCTACTGTGGATTTAAGTTGGATAAGCTCTAACACATGTCCGAATTGGGCCATCCCCTTACACCACTCAACCACCTCGTCCTCCTCCTCTTCATTCATAACTGTAACAGTCCCTCTACGCTTTGTATTAGTCAACCGATTTATCCAATAATGTATGTTAGAGGAAACAATACCATTTTTTGTAGAGGAAAAAATTGAATGTCCATTAAAATCGATGTCATCAATTACATCTAGCATGTCTTGCTTTATCCAGCCTCTGATGGCACTGGTTTTCTTTATTGAACTTGCACCTTGCAATGTGTTTGACGGCGGCTCTGTGGTTGATGGTGGGATAGCATGATCTGCCACCACAGTGTCCTTTTCAACGACACTATAGGGTGCATTGGGAGCATTCACATCACCCCCCATCCTCATTTGATGAACTGGATCAGAGTTGAGCCCCCTTCGCCCCTCACCTCATCCTATTCCTTGTATGATCTACAATAGAAACTCTTGGCATCGCTGCAACAACCTACAAAGTTACCACAAAATTCTGATTTTAAAAAAATGCATTTTAAAACGAGGAAATTCATTGGCGTTTGCAATCAATGAGCAACACCAATTAGTGTTGTATATATATATTGAAACTGAATACATCTTGGATCTGAAACTCATCATTAGAAGGGTTTTAACTTATGTATTGATTCTTAGATTATTTTTATGAGTTATAAGGAAGAGCTATTCCTTTTTAATTTTTTAATAGGTTTGACATAACATAATTTCTTCAACCCAACTATTTTTATGTGTCCTCAAATGATTGTTCTTGGCATTCATTTTATTTATAGTTGGTAAAAGTATGGGTTATCAGGAAGTGTAAGTCCTTTTTCTTTTTGTAACAGATTTGACATAACACGGTTTCTTCAACCCAAGTATCTTTCTATATCCTCAAATCATTGTTCTTGGCATTCATTTTATTCCTAGTTGGTAAAAATATGAGTTATCAAGAAGAGCTATTCCTTTAACAACTTTGTCATAACAGAGTTTCTTAAACCCAACTAACTTTTTGTGTCCTCAAATCATTGTTTCGGCACTCATTTTTTTCTTAACATTCATTTTATTCCTAGTAAGGTTTAACATTTTTTTATGTAAGTGTTCTTAGTTGTAGTCTCTTTATCTATTTATTCCCTTTCAAATTCTAAAATTCTAAGGTGGAGGCATTCATGTACTAGTGTCTCTCCCCTATGTAGTTATTCCCTTTCAAATTCTTAGTTCCAGTTCTTTTTTTTTCTTGCAAGTAAAATCCTACATCAAATACAAGTAAAAGGTTTCTTTCCTTCTTGTTCTTGTTCCTACTCTATCCTAATTATTATAACTAAACTATCACAACTATTACAGTTTGGGTTTTCCACACCTAATGGTGCACTATATGCCTTCAATGTTGCCCCCACTGTCGTGTAATTCAACCTCAAATAATATTTGGTTTGGTTCTATTATGCCTTATATATGGTTATTAGAATCTATTGGCTCAGTATTTGTTAGATGTGTTACGATGTTTGGTTTATTTGATACTTATTTTGATTTTAGATTCACATATCTTTTCAATTTTGTCCTTCTTCACTCATTGTTATATTGTTGGAGGCATTTGATCTCAACGATCATTAATATAGGTAATAATTTATCCTTGTTGTTGACTACTTAGGGGAAACAACTCACACTGAGTTTTTTGTGTGCCAATCAACTTCGATTTTTTACAGAATTATTGGTTTGTTGAAAGCATACAACACCTAGGGGACCCCCTTGAGACTGGAAAATTACCAGTCCAAACAGAGAGGCGTAGTCATGGTAAGGCTAGATGGCCTATCATTATTAGGCAAGTCCACTGATGCAGATTTTCATGATAGCACTTTGAAACCTTCACTTTAAGTTTATGCAGGACCTTGACAGACCTTAAAGGAGATAATATAGCATGTTCTTACAGCTATTAAAGTTTGGGTTTACCACACGTAATGGTGCACTATATGCCTTTAATGTTGCCCCCAATGTGGTGTAATTAAACCTCAAATAATATTTGGTTTGGTTATATTATGTCTTATCTATGGTTCTTAGAATCTATTGGCTCAATAATTGTTAGATGTGTTGCAATTTTTGGTTTCCTTGATAACTATTTCGATTTCAGATTCATGTTAGGCACATATCTTTTTAGTTTTTTCATTCTTCACTCATTGTTATATTGTTGGAGGCATCTGATCTCAATGATCATTAATATAGGTAAGAATTTATCCTTGTTGTTGACTGCTTAGGGGCAACAACTCACACTGAGTTTTCTGTGTGCCAATCAACTTTGATTTTTTACAGATTTATTGGTTTGTTGGAAGCATACAACACCTAGGGGACCCCCTTTAGACTAGAAAATTACTAGTCCAAACAGAGAGGCGTAGTCGTGGTAAGGCTAGATGGCCTATAATTATTAGGCAGGTCCACTGATGCAAATTTGCATGATAGCACTCTGAAACCGTCACTTTAAGTTTATGTAGAACCTTGAAAAACCTTAACGGAGATAATATATCATGTTCTCACAACTATTACAGTTTGGGTTTTCCACACCTATTGGTGCACTATATGCCTTTAATGTTGCCCCCACTTTGGTGTAATTCAACCTCAAATAATATTTGGTTTGGTTCTATTATGCCTTGTCTCTGGTTCTTAGAACCTATTGGCTCAATAGTTGTTAGATGTGTTGCAATTTTTGGTTTTCTTGATACTTATTTTTATTTCAGATTCACGTTAGGCACATATCTTTTTAGTTTTTTCATTCTTCACTCATTGTTATATTGTTGGAGACATATGACCTCAACAATCATTAATATAGGTAAGAATTTATCCTTTTTGTTGACTTCTTATGGGAAACACCTCATGCTGATTTTTCTGTGTGCCAGTCAATTTTGACTCTCTACAGACTTATTGGTTTGTTGGGAACATACGACACCTAGGGGACCCCCTTGAGACTGGAAAATTACCATTCTAAATAGAGCAACGTAGTCGTGGTAGGGATAGATGGCCTATAATTATTGGGTAGGTCCACTAATGCAGATTTGCATGATAGCACTTTGAAACCTTCACTTTAAGTCTATCCAGTACCTTGACAGACCTTAACGGAGATAATATAGAATGTTCTCACAACTATTATAGTTTGGCTTTTCCACACCTAATGGTGCACTATATGCCTTCAATGTCGCCCCCACTGTGGTGTAATTCAACCTCAAATAATATTTGGTTTGGTTCTATTATGCCTTATCTATGGTTCTTAGAATCTATTGGCTCAATAGTTCTTATATGTGTTGCAATTTTTGGTTTGCTTGATACTTATTTTGATTTTAGATTCACCTCAGGCACATATATTTTCAGTTTTTTCATTCTTCACTCATTGTTATACTTTTGGAGGCATCTAATCTGAACGATCATTAATATAGGTAATAATTTATCGTTGTTGTTGACTGCTTAGCAGCAACAACTCACACTGAGTTTTTTGTGTGCCAATCAACTTTGATTCTTTACAAACTTATTGGTTTGTTGGGAGCATACAACACCTAGGGGACCCCCTTTACACTGGAAAATTACCAGTCCAAATAGAGAGGCGTAGTCGTGGTAAGGCTAGATGGCCTATAATTATTAGTCAAGTCCACCGATGCAAACTTGCATGATAGCACTCTAAAACCTTCACTTTAAGTTTATGTAGGACATTGACAGACCTTAATGAATATAATATAGCATGTTCTCACAACTATTATAGTTTTGGTTTTCCACACTTATTGGTGCACTATATGCCTTCAATGTTGCCCCCTTATATGAAGAAGCTCAGCATGTTTCATAAATAAATTGAATGAAAGTGTGATCTGTCTATTTCTGGTCCGAAATATCCAACTTATCCAATTTTAGTTCTTCTCTAATTGGAATAGCTAGTCCTCTAATTCCTTGTAGTTATGTTCCGACAATATTGTAGTTATCTCATCTTAATTTGATATTCTAATAATTAAAAGAGAATTTCTAAACCAGTGGGTCTGTTATTCATTTAGAAATGCTTCTCTAACTAGACAGTGAATCTACCTGACATTAGAATTTTCTCTTTGAAAGGATATTCTTTGCTATTATAGTAGTCTGATATTGAATTGCAGGGGTCAGATTTGAGGTTACAGTGGCATTGAAATTGGTTTCTAAATCAGTGGGTCTGTTATTCATATAGAAATGCTTCTCGATCTTGTGATCTATTTAACAAGTGATATTGGCTATAATGGCTTTAATTTACCCTTGTTTCTCAACAAAAATAACATTATTCAACAAAAATGGTAACATTATTCAACAAAAACATACATGTATGTCTCCAACAACTAATGAATAGAATGAATGTAACACTGTGCACACACTTTGTTTGTATGTCTCCAACAACTGATGAATAGAATGAATGTAATAGTGTGCACACACTCCGTTTGTATATCTCCAACATCTTATTAATAGAATGAATTTAAAAATGTCTGAACACTCTGATTGTATGTCTCCAACCGCTAATGAGTAGAATAAATGTTTGAAATGAAAATTAGTAATAGTTTATGTTTTATAGATTTTTGATATAGAATTTAATTGGTAGGTAAGATTGACATTGATTTCCATCTCGCAAATTCAAATGTGTGGTCAAGATCGATTTTTACATGATCAAAAGACTAATAATATTTCATGGTTGATCCTTATTCTTTCTTGTTTTTAATTCCTGAATTGAAAAGGTAGTTGTGTTTAATACTTGAATTTAAAGGGTCAGTGTCATTTATTGCATCCTATAAGCTAATTCATGAATTAAATATTGTCATTTATTGTCTTCAATAGGTTGAATGATTAAACACACATGTACATATGGCTGACACACATTTCACCTATTATTTTGTAGGTATTACTGAGTAATGGGATATGTTGCTCCAGTGGAAATCAGCGGGTGACTGTTTGATGGGATAGGTGTACTCCTGAATAGAATTCAATGGAAAATTTTGTAGTGCATTTTGACTTATTTGGTAATTCAGAGCAGGAGGTACTTGGGACATTATGTCTTGTCACCCTGTGATCTGAAGGTTTGGTGTTCGACACTTGTTGTCCCAATCAATATGTGGGCCCATTTTGGACTAAATTATATAACTTAATATAAACTATTTATGTAAATACTTTTGATGGTTTATGAATATTTTTTATGGATGTGTGAGGCCAATACTATAACTAGTATTGATCCTTGCAAAACAATAAAAATCTCTCCCCTAATTTGAATTTGGAAATTCTACAACATTAATTGACTCATATCCATGAGATCATTCATTCCCCTTAGATATCTTATTATTTTGTTTGATTATAGTGTGTAAGGTAACCAAAAAGGTTGTTAAACCTCCTCTAAAAGTGAAGAAGCAATCCATTCAAATACTTGTCTTTTTGTCTTTGTTGACTCGCACTTCTTTTTCCGAAGATGAGGTCGAACACACCGTGTCCTAAGAAAATTCTAATGGAAGGGTCATGTCCTAAGAAAATTCGGACGACAAACACTAAGAACATTGACACATTAATAATGTTTTTAGTGTAAAATTTAGCATTGTTTTTCATTGATTATAATTTGTCTTTCTTTTAATGAAAGGAAAAAAACTAATAATTTTAGACAGAAAGGCATTTATGTCAAAAAGTTAAATTTCCCCAAGCCAACGAGCTCGTGTAAACACACGGGGCATAAAAGTAACAAACCGTGGTAAATTGTATTGTATAAATTAAGGGCATCCGTGATAGTTAGTTTGCAAACTTTTTCCCAGAGAAAAAACTGGAGGCAAGAAGCTATAGCGGCCCCGCGTTACCCCTCACCTTTGGCTTTCTCACTTCCCACTCTTCCACACACCATTCCAAATCATATTCATCTTTCTCCGCTCTCAACTTCATTGTTTACAGAACACCTCGCCCAATCGCGCTAACTTTACTGGCAACTCCTTTTACTCTTTTTCTCCTTCTGTCATCGCTTTGTCAGAAATTGTCTTCTAACCTATCTAATAGGAATTGTAATTACTCGGGCATGTCAGAGTTCGCTAAATTTAGGAAAGTTAGTTAATTGAGTAAGTTTAGTGAGTTAGAGTTAAATTTTATTTTGGGAAAAGTCAGTGTGTACATGTTGAGTTATTTTGGGTGAGTTAAATTATATTTTAGGAAAAGTTGTAGAGTGTGTATATATTGAGTTATTTTGAACGAGTTAGTCCAAAAAAATATAAATACTCCTCACTGAGTTCACTGTAAGAGTCAAGTTTTTTTTAATTAAGACAAGAGCAATAACTCATATTATTTGTGTCTGTCAATTTTTGTGTTTCTCCTTTCTGCCTTCCCAACAAATTTGTGAGAATTTGTATCACAGTGAGCTACCTTTCCAACCAATTGACATAAGAAAAAGATTAAAAAAGAGAAAGTCTGCGGCCACAACTTTCAGCACTGCACTGTGTGAGTTATAAGAGAATCGAAAGTTTCTTACTAGCCGAGCTCATTTGGTCTGCAGAGAGCGTAGAAAACCCATATGTTTTGAAGAAGCAGTCGCAGCTTCCGTGAACACCCATCCCCTGGTACTCTCGAAGAAGTGAACAGCAGCTTGTTGAGCTACAGTAGCTACTGGTTGCCTACGATATTGAGAAGGTGTCATAGCCTTGATCCAGCAGTCTCTTGTGCACACAGGTTTTTGGCTCCGCGGAGAGCTTTAGAACACTAATACATGTCTTGATAATAGTGGAAAGCCTTATCACACGTTGTAACTACCTTTCAATGGGTGTTAGCAAAGTCAAAGTTACAAAAGGTTTTGATTTTATTTTTAAACATTTCATCTAAACGTGAGGGTGGAATATATGAAAGGCCATTCTAGACCTTTGAAAATATGAGGGCTGTTTTAAGAAAGATTTTTTATAAAATCTATTGTGAAGTGAGGTTTTCTTGTGGAAAGGGTTTATCAAAGTTTTTTTTGAAAGGGTATTTTGTAAAAAGACGCTTTAACAGTTTATAAACAGAGTTCTTGGATCTTATAGGTTTTCCGAAAAAAAAAATTGGAAAATTTGCATGGTATAAAGAATTTATAGAGAATTTTATGAAGCGATTTCTAATTTTTATTTTTAAATAAAATTAAAAAAAGAAAGAGATAAGTCTAGAAAGTGTGTTTTTGGGTTTTGCAAGAGTGATTTTGCCTATAAAATTATTTTTTGTGTTTTGTTAAGCATGACAATATTTTGAGTGAGAATTGTGTCTTATGGGGGGTGCATATTGAAAATCATATTTTTTTGGGGGCGATATGGAAGATAACCTAATGCAACCAGGAAAGCATATGTAAGATAGAGGAAAGACAATAGTAATGAGTCATGAAGCACGACCGAAGAAGAGTAAGAAAAATGATAAAAAAAATAAGACGTAGAGATTAGTGTTGTGTCTAGAGAGGTTCAAGCCGCAGCCAAGGAAAAAATAAGTCTAGCAGAAAACAAAGAAGAAATCAAGGTTGATTGGTGTAGCATGGATCTACTACCACCTCCTATCTTTACTAATGCCCTGGCTTTGAGTTTCATTCAAAAAGCAATGGATGGAATGGTTATGTGAAAGGTAGCAAAATCTACAACTCCCCACGAAGCATGGAAGATATTGAAAGAGGAATTTGGTGTAAGGGGGAGGTGACATGCAGCAATAGGTTATGTCACAAACAAATAATTCAGTCGCAAATATGAGATTAGATGAGCAATACTTTGAGAGAAAAATAGAACTTGGAGAATCCCACTGAAAATGGACGATAGCCATGAAGACTATAAAATTGAAACCTATTATGCAAGCATGCATATGGATGAAGAAGATGCAACAAAGATTGGAGAAAGAGAAGTTGAAGTCTCTATGCGTGGAATAGAGCAAGAACATATAAATGCTCTATAACTCCATTGTAATGTGGATGGAGAAGATGATGGTGAATCCCACTGTGATAAAACACGTGTAGGATGACTGCAAAGTGAGATGTGAATTCGTGAATCCAGCCACACCTGATGGATTTGGCAAAGTTAAAATTGTCAATGAAAATGAGAATGAGCACATGCATGCTCAGATATCCCTGCATAGTGTGGGTGATCATTATCTTGATGTTATGTGTGGTTTCATTTTTGAAATACGGATTGATTATGGAAATATGGTAAGTGCCATGTTTGATGAAGAATTGAAGGTTGAATTTGCCACTGTAGCAACAAGATATGACGCAGTTGGAACTATTCATGAAGTCATGTGTGAAAAAGCAACCACTGAGTCTGGCATAGGCAAAGATACCAATACAACAACAAGTAGTTTGGTCGATCCAACAATTGGAATTTTTTATGTTAAATTTAATGAAGAACCGTTAACTGATAATGAGTGGTTGCACATGATGCAACAAAAAGCTCTTATTGATATGTTGTTATTTGGTGAGAGATTCCCACTTGTGTCTAGAAGCCAAGTGGAAGACAACATGTTTGCAGCAGCAAAGATTTTTAAAGGAGTGGAAGATAAGGCAGAGAACGAAGAGGTAGAGAAATAATTTGTCACTGAAGAGCATAATAAAGAATATATTTCTAACAATGGTCTTGAGTGTGCAAATTACAAGAAAAAAGAAACAACACTTGATGATGAAAGTGAAGAGAATGATATGGAAGTTTCTGAAAACAAAGAAGAATATGTTAAAACCATTTTTAGCCATAGAGTCAAGAAGAGATAAGACTCTACTATCAAGAAATATGGAAGAAAGAAAGTCAGGAATATGAAGCACAAGTAGCAAAGGGAAGAAGACAATTTGAAGATGGAGAGTTATGGCAGCAATCCATCGTTTAATGAATTGTTAAAGAGGAAGTTTTAGTAGACAGATTCAGCGCAAATTCAAGACAAGTAAAAGAAACATTGCAGTAGAAACAAATAAATAAATATGGATCCTACAACAAGAATGCACAACAAGGAATGAAGCAATTTCAAGGATATAAAATTTGGAAGAAAATAAAAAAAACGCAAAATTGTAAAAGTTTTGAGTCATTGCAAGCCTAGCCGAGACATAGACTAGCAAGGGGTAAGCGTGGCAGGCATAGTTAAGTCATGTTAAGTCATGTTGATTCAAGCTAAGTCATGTTTGAGTTATGTTGAGTCATATGATCGTAATCAAGGGGGAGCATTAGAAGTTCTAATTACTCCTACATGATAGAGTTGGCTAAATTTAGGGGAGAAAGTGAACTGAATAAGTCGTGTGATTTTGAATTAAGTTATATTTTGGGAAAAGTCAAATTTAGAGTGTGTGCGCATGTTGAGTTATTTTGGGTGAATAGATAGTCCAAAAAATATAAATACCCCTCACAAGGTTCATTATAAATTTTAGTTGATCAATACAAGAGCAACAACTCATATTGTTTGTGTTTTTCATTTTTTTTTCCTCCTCTCTTCCTTTCTAACAAGATCTGCTTCATAAGTTCGATCCGCAAGCCGTCCAGTTTTGCCGAAAGGTGGTGCTGCCATGAAACCAATTCTCTATGTTTCGACTAAGAAAACTTGCATGTGTTCACCGAAGAGTCATCCCGGTTCATTCTGTTGTAGTCTTCATAAAAATAGTAATAATTCCCCTTGTTCTACGCAGCCTCATCTGAATGCGCAGAGGTCTGCCATGATGAATTCGCTACTAAAAATCAACAGTGTGGAAGGAGAATGAGTAAGACGAACCCTGACAGCCCCCGTATGCCCATCTAGACACCACATGCGAAGGATATTGTCTTGTCAGCCACGACCAAGAAGGATCTTCCATATGACCGCAGGTTCAGATCCTGTAAGTGATGTTGTAAATAATCCCTCCAGCAACAAAAACATTCACAGAACTAAAACAAATGCAAATATATGTATAAATATATACACGTATTCACTAAATTTTTAAGAATTGTAAAACAAGTAAATATGTGTATAAATTTATCCATATATTCATCTAAGTTTTTGAAAATGTAAAAAAAATGTAAATTTGTGTATAAATATATCCATCTATTCAGTGAATTTTATGTTTTCTAGTTAATTGATTGGATCATCGATAACCCAGTTCCTCTTAAAAGCATACATCAATCTATTGTCATTTTTCTCTTTTAAAAAAGACATCTTATTATACTTAATATACTCTCACAAAACATAAACACATCAAATTTACTTTGCACAATATCAATATCATTATTTTACATATATTCATCAATGTTTTCGCAAGTTACTAAAATGCATAATCATCACATATAGTGTGTAATTAATTAATAATTATGTTTATAGTTTCATTTATTAGTTTTGTATGTAGTTCATGGATTCTAGAGATAGATAATTGTTATTTCTACAAAATTTTAATTTTCACAAAATATTTTAAAACATTTTTAGCAATAGTCATATGTCAAAAGTTGAGATTTATTTCAAAAATAATTAAAATTTTTCTGCACTTTTAATTAAATTACATAACTTAAAAAAAATAAAAATTATATGTGTCATATAACCATGAGTTATAATATTGTTAACTCAATATTGTAAAAAACTCATATTATTAAATAATTATATTCAGGTGAAAAAAAAATATATTATATCTCAAAAATAATTTCCGTAAGTTAAAATTCTTGTTCCCTATTTCACCCTTAGGTGGATGTACACACATTGACATTTTAACGAATGGTTATTATCTGTGATAAAAAAATTAATTTAAAAATCCATCGAAAATTCAAGTGGAAGAGCCACCGTGTGTGAAACTAAACCGACGTGATTGTGCCTGGGAACATGGCTGATGGAATTGAATGTTGCGCATCACGCTTGGGAACATGGCCATGATTGTTTGGAAGTCCAGAAGGAGAAGCGGATTTACGAGCTCGACTCTTTGTCACTTTTTCTTCTATTTTTCTTCGGAAAGATGAAACGTGTTGATCGCATGAGGAATCAACATGGACTCGGAGGAGATAATGTGGTCGGAAGTTTCTGTTCTCTGCACCCAGGCCCTGTTAGTTTGCTACACCAGAGCAGGAAAGGGACGCCATTTTTACACCTTGATTCGAACAAGCCTTGGCCCTTGGCCCCTTGGATTCTCTATGGGCTCCTTACCATCATGGGAATGAGCTCCTTCGGCTAACTAGCACAACTTTTCATGGCAGTGGGCTCCCAGCGCACAAAAGACACTGTGAATACTCTGTCATAGTGAGCATATTCATTTATGCGATCAATATTTGCATACGTTAATAAATTGCAGATAGTTTACTCCACTGTGTTGGCTTTTGGTGGTGTAGAAGGTCAACGCTCCCGTGTCTTTCATGGCATGTGCTTAAATCCAGGGTTTAGTAAACAGACACATCGCTAGTGCCACAAAACTGTGTTGGCTTTTGGTGGTGTAGAAGGTCAACGCTCCTATGTGTTTCATAGCATGTGCTTAAATCCAGGGGTTAGTAAACAGACACATCGCTAGTGTTAAGCACATGCCACAAAACACAGGAGCGTTGGATCAACATGGCATGTGCTTAAATCCAGTTACCATTACACCAAAACCTGCAGGTGTTAGTAAACAGACGCATTGCTAGATTTAAGCACATGCCATGAAACACACGGGGGTAGCGTTGACCTTCTACACCGCCATTAACTGGGAGCCAACAATCTCCCCCAATGCGAGCCCAGCGTGTTTTGAACTCGAGACCTCTGGCTCTAATACCACTTGTTAGAGTTGTTAGAGTCACGATTGTCGTTACACCAAAACCCGCAGGTGTTAGTAAACAGACACATCGCTAGTGTTAAACACATGCCACAAACACACAGGAGTGTTGGATCAACACCGCCATTAACTGGGAGCCAACAATCTCCCCCCTCAACGCAAGCCAAGTGTGTTTCGAACTCGAGACTTTTGGCTCTGATACCACTTGTTGGAGTAACGATTGCCGTTACACCAAAACCTGAGGTGTTAGTAAACAAACACATCACTAGATTTAAGCACATGCCACGAAACACACTAGGAGCGTTGACCTTCTACACCACCATTAACTGAGAGCCAACATGAAACACACTAGGCTAACTCTAAACACACTGGGCTGGCCTTGGGGGGAGATTGTTGGCTCCCCATGTGTTTTGTGGCATGTGCTTAAATCTAGTGACGTGTCTGTTTATTAACACCTACGAATTTTGGTGTAATGGCAATTGTGACTCCAATACGCTGCACATAATATTTATACCAATATATTCCAATGGCTCATTAAAAATACCATGCCTTTCTTCTACCTACTTGTAAATCCATAACTATAAAAACGTTGCCTCATCATCAATCCCTGAGGAATTCGATTAAGAAATAGAGTTTAGCTGTAATCATGGGAAAAAATGACTCTGTGAATTAGGGTTCATCAAATATCATGGAAAACAACAGTGAAAGTGATGTCGTAGGCTTAGTATGGAAATTGCTAGTTCTCGAGTTTTTTAATTTTTTGAGATTTTGAAATATTTCCTGCGTATTTGTTTATGAGCCATTTCAATCCTGAGATAAGTTTAAAACCACAATGATGATAAGTTTTTTTAGTTTTATCTAATTTGGTGGATATCATGACAGATGATGATGTATGTACATGTATGTGTGCACGCATGGAACGAGAGGGATGCAGCGAAGCAACATCCAAGGCAAGGACGCAACTAAAGATGAAGAATTCCACCTGACAATGCCAAGGAAAATCAGAAAATATATACGAAAAGAAAATGCCGAAGAAAACCAGCATATTCATAGAAAACCACGAAATCTTGAAAGAAAATCGTTAAGCAGGAAAATTGAATTCAAGACCAACAAAATTATGTATGTAAAACTGTATGCGGAGGCATTGTAGATTTTATATCACAGGTGTAATGTCGTATGCTGATTTGTCCAGTGAAAACACGTATCTGAGGGCATTTAAACACGTATCTGAGGGCATTTCATGGTTCTTGGAAACTTCTATTTGTTTTACCTTTTCTTTTCCTTTAAACTATTTTCTTTGTAATATCTTGGCTCATTTCGAGCTTCCATTCATGTTCTTCAATTCCGCTGATGTAATTTCTTGAAATAAATCGAGGCTTGTGGGGGCTTGAGGCCGAGAGAACGATAAATTGGTTACCATGTTGAATTTCCACCATTTGTTTGTCTGTGCAGACTTCAAAATGTTTGGTTAGATGAATTGAGATGGTGATTCTGAAGATTTAGTTTGAACTCCAAAATTTCTCGTTGTTCAGCGCTTAGACGAGTAGAGCATTAAGGAATAGAGTCGTTGAAAGGTCATCACAGTGAAGTCTTCAAAATATTTAGAAATTTGGGAAGAGTAAGTCTGCTTGATTTCTTGCTTTTGAATGTGAGCTTTCATTCTGATTTTTGATAGATTTTCTGGATATATAGGCCTGCGTATTAAATGATATTTGTAAAAAGTTGTCTCCGATTATATGTACATTTTCACGTTTTTCTTCCTACAACAAAATATGTTTGATTTTGGAAACTTTTAGCCATTTGAATGTGGATTTTTCTGTCTTTAAACATTCTTACTGATTTCTCGTTATTCTCAATGAAATTTGTTGATGTTTTTAACTGGTTGTTGTTTACCATATATTTGCCAAATTTCTGGTCAATTTCCTAAATATTTTGTAATTTTGTCTTCTCAAGAATCAATAAGTTACTTTTCATTTCTTCGAGCTTTTCTTTGGTTCAGAACTTTATATTTTTTCAAAATTCAAAATTGATTTTCCAAAATTCAATCTCTCTCTGGTGCCATGGTAACAATGACTATAAGAGAGAAGCGGTACTTTTGGGACAAAAAGGACACTCATGGGAAGAAAAAATTAACCTTTTGCAAATCTAACTTCAAATCATGATCAAGCAACAAACCAAGCAACTGATGATACGAATAGTGCATTTTTAATCAACAATCAGGGGAGACTGACTGTGGGAACTATGCATTGCACAATCCTAGCAGCCAAGGGTGTAGCCTGAGGCTTGAGACTGCGCAATGTGCAATTCAATGAGGGTAGAGATTGGGAGAGATTGTGCATTGCATAATCTCAGTGGCCAGGGTCGCAGGTTGAGCCCTAGAACTATGCAATGTGCATTGTCCAGTTCTAGAGGCCAATCTCTCGGCATGAGTGTTAGGATTGTGCAGTTCCCAGCTAGGCAAGGAAAAATTTGCCTAAGGAAAGTGCAGATCTACCCAATGGAAATGTGGAAAACAAGAATAACTAAGTGCTAATGTGAGCTTGGGTGCAAATCTAAATTAGTATGAATGAATCAATGTAGATCAAGTGCAGAAACTGAACAAACTAAAGGAAAATCAAGTATGTGGGGAGAGTTACCACAACGGCGATGATCGGTGGAAAAAAAAAAAATAATAAATAAACACTGATACGACACTTGTGCAAGGAAGACAACAACTTAGAGCAACACTTCTACAAGCTAAAATAATTTTAAATGCTAGCAACCATGAAGAGAAATAATCAAAACATCACTCACACAAGCGAAATGACCAAAAGTGACAGAAAGAGTTGCAAAAGACGATAAAAGAAAAACTCACCTAGAAAAGTGACGACGACCTCACCAAAGGTTCATTGATCTCCTCGAAAATGTTATAGCTCCAAGGTTAAATGTTCTAATGAGCTCTAGAGATGTCTATTAAATAGATTTGAGTGAATTAGGGTTTATGGCGCACATGCCTAAAATCAATGAAAAAGCAACACTTGACGAAAGTTTCTAAAAAAAGTGAGTTTTCCTCCTTCGAGATACTAATAATGGATCCCTATTTTTTAGGGATGCTTTTTTTCCTTTTACCTTTTTTTCTTTTCGGGGAAACTTGCCATGCATGCTATCGGGAAAGATTGCGCAATTCTAGGGAACTAGGAACCTTTCTGACTCAGTGAACTATGCAATTTCCAAGATCAATAGGGATTACGTAGTTTATGGGCTCAATAATGGGATGCCTTCCATAAATGCACAATTTCTGAGCTCAAGGTTAATTAACGATTTGAACTATGAAATTCCAATCATCAAGGTTGCTTGCTCTCAAGGATTGCGCAATTTCTGGAGGCAAGACCAAAATTTTTGTAAGACCAAATCAGGAGATTAGCTTGTTACTTAGAAATATCAGTTAGGTGTAAAAATGAGCAAACACAAGAAAAAAATGAAAAATGTAAGTCTCAATCGAAGCATGAATACCTGAAAACAATATAAGATAAGATTCTGTGGATAGGAAGGATGGCTCCAAAATCAAAGCTTAGGAAAAATTTTGGAGGGTGGTTGTAGCCACTACAATAGGTAGTAATTAGAGAAGTGATTTAAAACAATACCATTCTCTAATGCAACATCATAAAGTTTTAGAGATTAAAAGTAAGTTGCATTATCGAAAACAAGTGACATAGGAATGTCAAACCTAGTGATAATATTTTAATGGAACTATTTCATCCCAGTAAGTAAAGTAATATGTAGCAGTTAATATATAGCGGTGTTACTTTCATGAATGGGGTAAAATTTCACTAATATAATCCAATCGATATTCTCGAAATGGATCTTCAACAACAATGCGCAGCAATGGGGTGTCTGACTTCCTATCTCAACCATCCCATCTTTGACATATAGAACACTTACATGTGTAGGTGTGTGCATCCTTAAATAGTGTGGGCCAATAGTAACTAGTCTGCATGAATTTATGAGCAGTAGTGTCACTGCGTAGTGACCAACAATTGGCCCATCATGAAGGTCTTTCAATATGCTTTCTGAGTCTTTTGCTTCTAAACATTTGAGCAAGACACCATTGTGGTTCTTTCAAAAAAATGTGTCATGTACAAGTTGACAAGATAAAGATCTAAGTTGAATTTCCTTCTTTTTTTCACTGATAAGTGTGAGGGAAAGGTGTTGTTATCTATATATTGTTGCACATAAGTGTACCAAGACATCTTTGGGTTAGTAGGGGTAGCTTGCTCAATAGTGTACATTTCAATTCCCATCTACAAGAACCCTCTTCTGACAAATTGACTGCTTCGTTGTGAGCCGCGAGACCGTGTTCTTTTATTATATGAACTAGCTTAAATTCTAGATCATATTCTTAAAGGCTTGTCATTCATTTTTCCCTCCTCTCACCCAACTCTTGTTGAACAAAGAGTGATCTAACAAATAGTGCTACAAAGATGATAACGTGACTTTTCAATAGATATGGCCTAGAGCGCTTAACTACCTTGTATACTACATAGGGTTACTTATCAATGGTGGGTTGATTCAATTCAAATGCTTGTAATCCAACGCTAATAAATGATATGGGTTGCTCATTTCCTTGATTTCCCTTCTGAGTGATAAGGACTGCAAGAGACATGTGAGAAGAAAAAGTATATAATAAGAAATCCTTGTTAAAATCCAGACTATATAATGTTGGGGCATCAACGATCGTGCGCTTAATCTGGGCAAAGACATCTTTCTCCATTTGGTCCCACTTGTAAATTTCATCCTTCTTAATCATCTCTTGTAATGGCTTAACAATAAGTGCATAATCTGAGATGAACTTTCGAAGGAAGTTGTTTTTCCCCAAAAAGGATTGCATAGCTTTCTTGTTAACAAGAAAGGGAATCTGAGCAATAATCTTGACCTGCTATGTGTCCACTTTAATTCCACTCTTAACTATAATGTGTCCCAAGAGGTTGCCCTCAAACACTCCGAAAATGTTGTTCTTAGGATTTAAAGATATGCCATATCTTCGACACCGCTCAAATATTTTTCTTATATGATGAAAGTGATTAGGTCTTTTGTTAGAAAACATTGTAACATCATCCAAGTACACAACCAAACTTTGTCCAATCAAACCATGCAACACGATGAGCATAGCCCGCTGAAAAGTAGCACCAGCATTAATGAGTCCAAAAGGCATCCGTCGAAATGTGAATGTGCCCCATTTAGTCCTAATAGTAGTTTTAAACTTGTTGGGCACTTCACTCACCCCCTCTACAATATAAATAAATAATTGTAATACAAATCAAACATATTACCCTCTAAAATAATGTCAGTTAGAGATCCATGACACAATGGAAGGAGAAAATGCATTTTATAATAGCTTAACAAGCTAATTGGTAAAATGGATTGCAAAATTAGGAAGTATGTTTTATCAAGTTTTATGGTCACTTTATTCCTCTAATTACATTTCTATTTTATACCTAGTTTATTTTGTGATTTAATTTTTCTATTTAATACCTAGTTTATTTTGTTATTTAATTTATTTGGAAAAATTATTTGTTCAATATATTTAATGCAATGAATTAAAAGTACAAAAGTAATATCCTTCCAAAATGACATGTTTCATTTGTAAAGTATTATTTCAAAATAGGGAATTAACCAATGCAATTGTGACTATATTCTATAAGTACCTAGTATGATCTCTCGTGACCTGGGTAGACAAATTATTCCTTCTCCATGTACATATATAAACATAATTTTGGAAGACAAGTTATTATATGTATGATGGATTATTATAAATAGTCATTTTCAAAATTTATTTCAGTAATAAGTGGAGGAAAACACTACAATTTGGACTACTCGTTTGTACATCCAAACTTTGAAAACATGGATAAAACGAGCCACACATTGATTGTAGGTTCGATTTCCTATTCATTTTAACTAAAATTCATTATAACTGAGAAGACACTTCATTCAAATTCGGTTTCAATGTGTTCCTGCTTGGCTCTATTATGACAGTGGAATACTACAGTATACAATTTAGATTTGCAAGCAAACACTCAAACAAGATGCTTCTAGCCATTGAAAATGAATATATAAGTGTTCAAAAAGCCGGATCGAAGTGAAAACATCATAACAAGCCTGGGTGAACTCTCCATAATTGATTCTCTCTTTTCACAATATGTCATCCATACGATCAAGCATTGTCTCTTAGTTCTTGGCACCTTGAATTTCATTCCATATCTCTCTCAACTTTGACTTCTCGTCTTGATTTGTATCCATTTTCTCTTTGTTGTCTAACATGTCAAGCACGGTCTACAGAGACTCAATCATTGCGCTTTTTATAGGTGGTGCTATCACTCAGGTTGTTCCCCAAAAGCAGTGGAAAAGGGAATACAACCGAGGTAACCACTAACTAGTCTTTTAGCTGCAGATTCTAGCCAATCTGCAACCAGAGAGGGCTCTCTCTTTATGATTTAGCTTTGTTTTGCTATATGTTAGGCTAGTTATGAGGCACAAGTATTTGTTTGGTGTTTGGAAGGTGACATTCAATAAAACAGAGCTGCAAAGTATGAGAAGTTCAGACCATTGGGTTAATGGAGTCAGTGAGAATGAATTTCTGGGTATGGTTTCATAGGCAAAAGGAGGGACTACAGAGCAAGATAATTAAACATAGAACAATTTTCAAGCTGTAATAAGATGAAATGAAGTCAGGGAATGAAAGGCAATTAAGAATCTTTCATTATGCTAACAGAGGGAAATTAATAAATATTACCAAGGAGCAGTTAAGAATTCCTTAATTATATTTAGAGTGTAAGAACCAGGGAGATAGGAGCAGTCAAGAATTCCTGCCTATGCTAGTCCTGTAGAAAACATGAAAAATGACAGGAATTGAACACAGAGTACAGCAAAGTAAATTCTGGGCTATTCTTTTTTCTTGTAATTTAGAACATGATATATAGATGATATAAAACACAGGTACAATAAAACATGAGTTAAGAAGACTTATTGATTCATGAGGTAATACGAGAATTCTGTAACATATTCTTCTGCCATTAATTCCACAACTAGCAAGTTCATCAACAAAGGATTCCAGTAATATTTATTCATAAGAGTTCTCAAAATGTACAGCACAGGTCCAGAATGATATTCACCAACCAACAACAATACATATCTTGAGGAGGTATTTATAAAAAGAGTTACAAAATATCTCATAGAGAAAATATCAAGCATTAACTTCATCCATCTACTTCTTCAAAGACAGTAAATGACATTGAAAACAGAGTGCAATGAATGCAGGAGTAACTTGCGTTGTACTGGCTGCCTTAGGTGGTCTAATATATTTGACTTTTTGACTCAACCAGTTGGCTGGTAGTTGTCTCTTTATTCTGCGTTCCTGCATTACTGTCCCAGCCCTTCCATTTGTGCCTGATTGCCCTTTAATGTGTTTTGGCATGAACTCCTTCCTCGTTGTTTTCATTTTTATGACATGTGGCACGCGCATAAAATTTGGTTAAATGCAGATAGTCAAAAAAGAATTAGTGCCAACACTACCTTGGTAAAACCTCCAACATGCCCTGCCACCACTGGTCTGTTGGCAACTGGTGCCTTTATAGTTTTATTAATGTTTCGTCAGCTTCAGTATCCCTGTAATAAATGGGCTGGACTTCAAAAATATGTGTCATCTCATGTTCAATGTAGAACAAATTTTCCAATTTTTCATATAAGCTTTGTCCAGAGGGAGGTATTGTGTCTTCTGAAATGCTTGATGATGTTGTTATTTGATTGGTAACATAGGTATTTACCATGTGAGCATATTGTTCATGTGTCAACAGTCTTTGATTGCTGGTAAATAAGTTGGGTAGCCCTTTACTCCGCGAGACTGTGAACTTCTTTGTAAAGGCGTTTATTTCTGTCTGCATTTCTTGGCACTTTCTTTCCAGATTTTGTACAAAATTCCTCATGGTCAGCACCTTTTTCACTGTCAAAATGGTGCATGTTCTGTCCTTGATATTCAGAGTTGCTAGTTGTTCCCTGGTATGAGTGTTCAAAAAATGAATTAGCCTATTGGCCTGTTTGGGCTTGTTTGCTAATAATTCTCTGGCCTTTTGAATCTTAGTTTGAGCTATTTCTATCAATTCAATTTGCTCATAGATAACCTGTATTGATCTTCATTGATCAGTGATGGATTCGCTAATTTTGGTCCACAAAATTGTTTTGATTTCTGTCAGAGTTTTATGAAGAGTAAGGTCTTTCTCCAAGGAATTTACCTTACTTTCCAAGGCCTTTACCTCTCTTGTTTTCTCAACCACAGTCATTTTTTATTTATCATAATTCACCTCTAACTTGGCTAGTTTTTCTTTAGCTTCCTTTAGCTCTGCCATTTGGAGTTCTAAGGCCTTTATTTCCTTCATCATCTCTTCCATGCTCAGGCTGGTATCTGGTACTGTTGTTGTTGCTGCTGTAGTTGTTGCTGAAGCTGAGGTACCTACTGTTGATGCTGGGACAACGGGAGGGACTACTACTGTAGTTGTAGGAGGAGCTGTTGTGCTTATTGGAGCTGTTTCTGGTGGCTGGGAGGTCGACACTCCTTGCTTTCCTTGTAGTGCTTCCTCCAATGCCTTCTCTGTTTCTGCTAATCTCTCATTCATCCTCATCAGTAAACCCATCACGTCCTCCTCTTCTTTCTACTGTGCAACCTCTCTGGTTTGTGGGTGCATTGTAATGGGCAGCTTGAGCTGCTTCCTAAGAGCTGCAATGTCTTCTTCTTTCTTTTTTATTAATGCCTGGATGCCCTTGGGATCCTTGGGATCATGTCCCAGCTCAATAATAATTTCCTCCAAGGATTTGATCCTGTTATCCTTGGTTAATGAGGAGGCCTTCTCTAGTTATGATTGGGCACAGGTATTATGCAATGAATTCTGCAATTTGTGAGCTAACAATGCTTTGTCTGCCAAGGTGGAGTACACCATTTCTCCGGTTTGTTTATGTAATTCAATCCGGTCCATTGGGTGGATGTCTTTAGAGAGAACTTCCAGATTGGTCCTGATATAATCAGCAGCTGACTGAGGCTGCTGCATTGTGGGCCTGAAGTGACTAAGGGTCATTTTCCCTTCTTGAATATCATAGGCTTCCATTAGCCTTTGTTGATTTGTGGGGGTTGTTCTCAACAATTGATTATAAAGCTGGATCCTTATTGGGTCATTTCTAGCCTTTATTTCAGTAAAGGCTTTCTTGATATCCGAGCCTTGCTTTCTCTATTGTTTTCTTTGTGGCCTGGTGGATGTGACCTCTTCACCATGCTGCCCCACTAGCTCTTGCTGATATGAGCTAGCTTATGTTTCCAAAATTGGAGGGATCTGTTGTTCAGTTCTTTCCTCACTTCTTAGGTTGCCTGTTGTCTCTCCCAAGAATTCCTCTTTAGAGTAAGGATTTAACCTTTGCCTCTTTTCCCCTTGTTTTTCTACTGATCCACTTAAAGGTGTATCTTCATGTCTCTCTCTTTTCTTGGCTCTTTCTTCATTGAGAGGGGTTTGTAACACTAGGATTTCAGGTACCTTTGTCTGTGTTGAAGGACCTTTCCTTTAGCTTTGTTCCTTTGATGTATCTAGCTGATCTGCCATTGTTTCCTATTACCTCCTTGCCTTTAGCTAATGCTGTGCTGGCCTTTTGTAATGGTTGTTGAGAAGTCCCGGCAAAAGATGTGTCACCTCCTATGTGTTGGGGCAGCTTGAAGGATACCTGCCCAAAAGAGTCCAGGTCAAGCGTTTTTTCAAGCCCTTTCATTGCTTTTTCTAATTTCTCTTCTTCAGTAATCTCTTCAACTAATGTGCCTTCTACCCATTCTTGTTGATTAGCATATTGTTCAATTTTAGGGATTTTGTGGTGAACATATCCTGTAAGCTTGTTTTTTACTCTTCTAAAACTTATGAAATGTTCAGGGTCATATGGTGACCAATGAAAACTTTGTTTCAACATAAGTTGATCCCTCAAAATCTTATCTGCTTCTTCCCAGGCTTCTTCCCTTTTATTGAAGATAAAAGGGCCCAATTGATTTCTTATCTTGAGTTGTGCCTTTTTCCTAGCACCATAGAAATGAGTCAAATCTGAACTACTAAATTGTCGGAAGTATTCCAGAGAAAAGAGTCTCATAGGGACATACTTTGGCAGCTTGTAGGGGGATAATTCACAGCCATAAATCCTTATCACTGTGTGATTTTGGTAAAAATACCAGTCACCAATATTGTAGTCCTTTGAGAGATGTAGAATTTTCTGCATTTCAGCAGAGAGTCTGGCGGGAGGAGTTATCAATAATAGAGAAGTAGTTGGATATATGAACAGGTCAAAAAAATCACAATATGTATAAGGGGAGTTATGGACTTCATGAAATACTGAGGTCCAAAAAATTTCAGATCTCCTTTCTCCTTTGAGGTCCAATCTTCTAAGAGAAATTTGGAAACTCTCAGGTTGATAGTACAGCAACAAATGATATATGTAGGATGTGTATTTGAACACTCTTTCTCTATCCATGTTCATCAATTGCTCATGAATTTTATTAGCTATGAAGGAATCATAATCATACTTGACAGCAGGTGGCTGTCCGGGAGTAAATATGGACATCAAAACTAAGACAGTTTCATCAATATGATCACTAGTTTTGAAACCCAAGATATCTGAAATCATATCAGTAATGAATACACCAGCTTCATTGAACCAAACTTGGTTAAAAGGAGGTGGTTGCCTGGGCTGGCGGTCTAGTTTCATGAATAATTGAGCTATTCTGGCTATCTCTGAACTGGGCAATTTGGCATCTTGTTCAAGCAAGAACCCCATGGTGAGAGGAGCCAGAGGCTGAGTTGGCTTAAAGTTCACCATCTCATTTATGGATTGAGGAGTAATATGGAAGAGGACAGTCCCAGATGGAGCCATAACTGCTCTTTGTGTGGGGTCATAATTTTCACAGCATAAATGGATAAAATCAGGCAGCACATTTACTAAAGGAAGGTAGTATATAGGCATGTTGGACTCCAAAATTCCAAAGACATCAGTATTGCTTCTGTAGCTATTCCTAATTTCACAAAAGGCTTGAAGGTGAGGCTTCTCTCCAATCATATCAGTATTTTGGAAATCTCTGTCAGCAAGGGGAATCCACTCCTACTCTTTATGTGGTGCATTCAAGGGGGCAACATTCACGGCCACTGGAGCCTCCATGCTTCAACTGTCTGTTTTTTTGATTGGAATGTGGGTTTGTGCAACAGCAGAAAACAATATACTAGCTCTGAGGTTTTTCTCAGGAAATTTCAGACTGAGTTTTAATTAGAAATCGCCTCAGAGGGTAACATTCATGGTGAAAAACAAAGTTTGCAGAGTTTATTTGGACAGCTGGATAAAACAGTGGTAATGGTGCTCCTTTTGCAGGTGTTTTGACAATTTTAACTCAATATTTGGGCGCTTTTTGGAGATTTTGCAGAGGAAAGTTAAAAACAGGGGGCTTGGAAAGAAGACTTTGGTAAATTCCTGTTTTTATTAGCTCACTATGTTTCTAGCTGGGGTTATAGACTGAATTTGTTGGATTTATTGGTTCTTCGAGTGGAATGCAGAGAAAATAAGCTCGACGGGTGAATTTGCAGAGGGAAAGACAA
Organism: Pinus tabuliformis; assembly: GCA_031772625.1. Taxonomy (NCBI): domain Eukaryota; kingdom Viridiplantae; phylum Streptophyta; class Pinopsida; order Pinales; family Pinaceae; genus Pinus; species Pinus tabuliformis. The sequence continues at coordinate 560,510,221 of CM062809.1, read as the reverse complement.
TTCACGGGATTTCTTTGGAAAAAATTGTTGGCATTATGTTACGGGTATGGCTATATGTTACAGATGTTGTACTTGATGGCAACTCCCGTGGCAAGGCTCTCAATTTATTGAAAATTAAGAAGTACGCAGGAAATCTATTCAGAAGGTGTGTACCCGCAGGTACACCATGCAGGGACCGGGTCCAGATACGCAGGCCAGCCGTTCAGGAGGTGCGTACCCCCAGTGCACACATTTCAAGGCAAAGAAATTCACATGTGGGGTTTTCTTATGTTTTACTCTTGGTATTTAGCCGACGGTATTGTGTTATTATGGTGTCGGCTCGTGGTATTGATCCATGATTTAAGGAAGAGCTTTCCTATATAAAGCAAAGGAGATCATTTGGCTTGTGCATGTTTTGGGTTGAATATCTTATGAGGGCTAGATCTGGTCTAGATCTAAACAAGGCGAATCTACTGATGGACCGAGATCTCTTCGGCGCATGTTCAGATCTGTAGATCTGACTGTCTGGGTTACTTCTGAAGTCTTGAAATCATCTATGCCCGGAGGTACGCAGGTGCAGTAAGAGAAAAGTGCGTACATACGCAAAAACGAAGAGTTTCAGGTGCGCCGGTACGCAGGCGCAGAAGGGTTCAGGTGCGCCGGTACGCAAGCACAGAAGAGCTACAGGTGCGCCGGTATGCAAGCACAGAAGGGTTGCAGGTGCGTACATACGCAGGCAGTTCAATAGACTCAGAGCGAGGTACGCAGGCTAGCAGTTGAGCAGGGTGCGTCCGGGACGCAGGCTAGCAGTTGAGCAGGGTGCGTACTGTAAGCAGGCAAGCAATTGAGCAGGGTGAGTACAGTAAGTAGGCCAACAGTTGAGCAGGGTGCTTACGTAAGTAGGCAAGCAGTTGAGCAGGGTGCTTACTTCTCTTAAAATCTTTGTTTATCATTGTTGTGTTCTGGGTTTGGTCCTATTATTGTTGATCTGGTTACTACAGTTGATTGGGTGATTCTCTTATACTTGATGATAAATTGATGCTTATCGATCCAGTTTGAAAATTTATGAAAAGTGGTCCTTGTAAGAAAAGAAGTAGGGGGTTGTAGCTCCCTTCCAGGAGAGACTGGAAAACGAGAGAAAGTTGTAGCTCTCTGCAGGTTGCAGCCTGCGTACTGGTAAAGGACTGCACCAGTACAAAACCATTGTAAAAGGAGTTTCTAATTTGAAAGAAGATAGAGACATATTGCAGCAGGTGGTTTTCACCCACATTGGGTTTCCACCTTACATCTTGTGTTCTTTGGTGTGATTATCTGTTTTCTTTTGTTCATGCTCATTATTTTATGGTACTGACATGCAAAAATAATTCAAAGAACAAATAAAGAAGATTTATTAAAAGAATTATATAATACTGATTCACCCCCCCTCTCAGTATTATTTCCAACAATTGGTATTAGAGCAGGTCCTTCAGAGAAGCTTGATCACTTGAAGGTAGATCGTTCATCATGAGCAACTACGAGAGAGAAGCATCAATCAGGCCATCGGTTTTTGATGGGACAAACTTCAATTATTGGAAGGTAAGAGTTGCTGCCTATCTTCAATCTCTTGGTACAGAAGTTTAGGACATCGTAGAGACAGGCTACGCTTTTCCTTCAGCTACTCCTACAGATGCAGCCGAGAAAAAGAAGTATGAAACAAATGTGAAAGCAGTCAGTACTCTATTAGGATGTATATCTCAATCAGAATTCATGAAGGTAATGCACTATAAATCCGCAAAAGAGATATGGGACAAAATTGTCACGAGCTATGAAGGAGATGAACAGGTAAAACGTGCTAAACTTCAAACTCTCAGAATTCAGTATGAGACTCTCAAAATGTATAATGATGAAAGTGTGGCTAACTATTTTCTTCGGGTAGATGAGGTTGTTAACTGTATGAAAATTTTGGGTGAAGAAATAAAAGAGGCTATTGTGGTTGAAAAGGTTCTAAGATCATTGTCCCCCAAGTTTGAATCTAAAGTATCTGCAATAGAAGAAAAGGAAAATCTACGAATTCTTACTATGTCTCAGCTACATGGAATTCTAACTGCTTATGAAATGAGAAAGGGAGGTCCATCAGACAGAAGAGAAGCTGCTTTCAAGGCATCAGGCAAAGGAGATTATTATGAAGCAAGCCACGTCCCAGAAGAAGAGGAAGAAGAATCAAATTTTGTCAGAAATCTTCAAAGGGGTTCTGGAAGGTTCAGAGGTAAGTTACCTTTTAAATGCTTTGCTTGTGGAAGAGTAGGTCTTTATGCTGCAAAATGTCCTTATAAGGATAAAGGAAAGGAACCTGCTAGATGGAACAAGAAACAGAATGCAAATAAGAAAAGCTACTACACTCATGAAGATAGTGATGGTCTATCAAACAGTGATGAAGATGAACAAGGTAATGAATATAAGTTGTTAATGGCATTTGAAGATGATGATTATATGGATGCTATAGATGTGGATAACCTTTATGATGAAATTACTAGACTCAAGAGATGTATAGAAGAAAAGAACATGATAATTGGTACTCTACAATTTCAAATTGATGAAAAAGAAAAACATCTTGAAAAATTAGAAGGTGAAATTGTTGGTCTTAGAAAAGAGATTGAGAAAACAAAAGCTATTAATCTCAAGTTTGTCAAAGGATCTGAAACTTTGGATGAGATTATCAATGTGCAACAGTCTCCATTAAACAAGACAGGTCTGGGCTATAATGGAGAAAGTTCTCAAGCATCCACCTTAAAAAGTTATCTTGATGCAGCAAGAAGAAATGAGCAAAAGCACAATGAAGATCATCAGGTAAAGCAGGGACGAATTACAAACAAAAACTATCAGGGGCAATCCATCTTAAGGGTGAACAAAAGCTACAACCAGCCACAGGTAAAATCTTCTCAATTTGGTTCAAGAATAGATGACAATAGAAATTACAATCAATTGGCTGGTAAATTCGATAACCGCAGAAGTTTCTTCAATGGACAATGCTTTTCTTGCCATAACTTTGGTCACAAAGCAGCTCAATGTGTTGCATATAAAACGATCATGACTAGGGAAGCCCAAAAACAAAGAAGTATGACGGGGATTACAAAAAGGACCTATAACAACTTTTCGGTTCTTGAAAATGAAGTTGAATGTTCTATTTGCAATAACTTTGGTCATGAAGACTCTGAATGCAGGAGCAGGTTTCAGCAGAAAAAGGAACAAGCCTCAAGCACCAAAACATGGAGAATAAAGGAACCTCAAACAGAAAGATGTGGGATAGCATTTTATGCAGAGGGACAGGAAAATCTATGGTACATTGACAGTGGATGTTCGAAGCATATGACAGGTGATAAAGAAAAACTTGAGTCTTATTCTACTCTAGAAAATGGAAAGAAAGTCTCTTTTGGAAATGATACTCCTGCAACTATAAAAGGAAAAGGCATTGCTCAGTTAAAAGAAAAGGTCAAGGCTGGAAATGTTTTGTATGTTGATGGATTGAAGCATAATCTTCTAAGTGTCAGCCAGATGTGTGATCAAAGAACCGAGGTTATATTCAGATCAAATGGATGTCTTGTTCGTGATCTTGATACAGGTAAAACAGTGATCAAAGGCAAAAGAACTCCAAATAATCTGTACATATTTGAAGAAGGACAACAACAATGCTATCTGAGCAAGGATGATGAGCACTGGTTATGGCATCGGAGGTTGGGACATCTAAGCTTTTCACAAATAAGGAAAGCATGCAAATATCAGGAAGTTCGTGATCTTCCAGATATCAAAATTCCTGACAACACCATATGCAAATCATGTCAGTTTGGAAAACAAACCAGAACTAACTTTCCAGAGAAAGAAGGATCAGCTGGCATGCCTCTTGAGCTAGTACATACAGATACATGCGGTCCTTTCAGGAAAAGAACACCTCGAGGAGAAGAATACTTGATATTATTCATTGACGATTTCTCCAGGTTTGTCTGGTTAGGACTTATGAAGCACAAAGATGAAGCATTCGAAAAATTCAAATCCTTCAAAGCCTTGGTTGAAAATGAATCAGGTCACAAAATTAAGTGCCTCAGATCCGACAGAGGTGGGGAATTTACTTCAAATGAATTTTTCGATTTCTGTGAAGAACATGGGATAAGAAGAGAATTCTCTACAGCAAGAACTCCTCAGCAAAATGGAGTTGTGGAAAGAATGAACAGAACAGTCCAACAAATGGCTCGTGCTATGCTTGATGAGTCAGGAACTCCCGCAACTTTCTGGGGTGAAGCTACACATGCTGCAATTGTTATTCTCAACAAAACAAATGTCTGGGTGAACAGCACTCAAACTCCTCATGAGCTCTGGAGTGGTAGAACTCCTTCAGTAAAGCACTTCAAAATCTTTGGGAGCAAATGCTATATCAAGAATACTGATGAGCAGCTTGGCAAACTTGAACCTAGAGCAGATGAAGGCATTCTTCTTGGTTACTCTCCACATAGCAAAGCATACAAATGCTACAATAAAAGACTTGGCAGAATTGTTGACAGCATTGATGTAGTGGTTGATGAGAAGGGATACATTCCTAGGCAAGTACATCATGAAGACATCGAAGAAGATGAAGGCTACCCCCAACGCCAGAATGATGAAGAAGAATAACCTCAATAAGAACCTCAAGAAGAACCAGAGGAGCAAATAAGAATAGAAGAAAAGACTCCATCCAGATATGTTCAGAAGAACCATCCAGAATCTCAGATTATGGGGCAGAAAGAAGCAGGTGTACAAACAAGAAGAACAGTTGCAGAAGCTTCAAGCTATTTGGCATTACTCTCCTCTACTGAACCACAAAATGTGAAAGAGGCATGCAAAGATGAATGTTGGGTGAAAGCAATGGATGAAGAACTTGAGCAGATCGAAAAGAACAACACTTGGGAGCTGGTTCCTAGACCAAAAGATAAGAATGTTATCGGGACAAAATGGGTCTTCAAAAACAAATTGAATGAAAATGGAGAAGTAATTAGAAACAAAGCCAGACTTGTTTGTAAAGGGTATGTGCAGCAAGAAGGAATAGACTTTGAAGAAACCTTTGCTCCTGTTGCAAGACTTGAGGCCATCCGAATGTTCCTTGCTCTCTCAAGTTTTCAAAACTTCAAAGTATTTCAAATGGACGTGAAATCAGCCTTTCTGAATGGAGACTTGGAAGAAGAAGTGTACATTGAACAGCCAGATGGGTTCATTCTTGGAAATGATCCAAATCTTGTATGCAGATTGAAAAAGGCTCTCTATGGTCTCAAACAAGCTCCAAGGGCTTGGTACTACCATTTGGACAAATATCTTCATCAACAAGGTTTTTCAAAAGGATCGGCAGATAGCAATCTTTATATAAAAGTTGAAAATGACAAATTGCTAATACTTGTTGTGTATGTAGATGACATTATTTTTGGGAGCAATGAAGAAGCTATGAGTCAAAACTTTGCCTTGGTCATGCAGAAAGAATTTGAAATGTCCTTGCTAGGAGAACTGACACATTTCCTTGGTTTGAAAATCCAACAAAAAGAAGGAGGAATCTTTTTATCTCAAACCAAGTATCTCAAACAGATTTTGAAGAAATATGGTATGGAAGATGCAAAACCAGTATGTACACCCATGGTCACAGGATGTAGCCTCAGTGCAAATGATGAATCTGCAGCAGTACATCAACCAACCTACAGATCTATGATTGGAAGTTTACTTTATTTGACAGGTACCCGACCAGATATCATGCATGCAGTTGGAATAGTTGGAAGATTTTAGGCAAATCCGAAGGAGACTCATCTTCAGGCAGTGAAGAGAATTTTCAAATATCTTCAAGGGACTCAAAATTATGGCTTATGGTATCCTAGAGATACAGATCTTACACTTCATGCTTATATAGATGCAGATTGGGCCGGAAGCGTGGATGACAGGAAAAGCACAAGTGGTGGTGCGTTCTTTATGGGTTCCAGACTGGTATCTTGGTTCAACAAGAAACAGAGTTCGATTGCCTTGTCTACAGCTGAAGCGGAATATGTTGCTGCTGCATCTTGTTGCACCCAACTCCTTTGGATGATGCAGACTTTGCAGGATTTTCAAATCACTTGTACACCACCAATCCCCATCTTATGTGATAACACAAGTGCAATCAGCATCTCAAAGAATCCTGTTATGCATTCAAAAACCAAGCACATACCAATCAAGTATCATTTTCTCCGGGAACAAGTGCTTGAACAGAAGGTCAAGTTGGAGTATGTTCCTTCTAAGGAACAAGTTGCTGATATTCTCACCAAACCATTGCCCAGGGACACTTTTGAATACCTCAGGCAAAAGCTGGGGGTTGTTGATGCATCATCTTATTGCTGAACTTCTTTTGATTGATGGTACAGGTTCAGGGGGAGCATATAATGCATTGTTGGCATTATGGAGGATGGTCAGAAGGAGATCTTGGAAATAGCTGCAATATGTCTCTATCTCTTTCATGGTGGATTATGGTTCTTTGTTGCAGATCTGGTTCATTTTCAGGGAGAGCATGATCTTAGGGGGAGCATACCCCTTTGCCCTTGATGTCAAAGGGGGAGAATGAAGCTGAAGTTTGTGAGGTTGCCATCAAGTCCAAAGGGGGAGATTGTTGGCATTATGTTACTGGTATGGCTATATGTTACAGATGTTGTACTTGATGGCAACTCTCGTGGCAAGGCTCTCAATTTATTGAAAATTAAGAAGTACGCAGGAAATCTGTTCAGAAGGTGCGTACCCGTAGGTACACCATGCAGGGACCGCGTCCAGATACGCAGGCCAGCCGTTCAGGAGGTGCGTACCCCCAGTGCACACATTTCAAGGCAAAGAAATTCACATGTGGGGTTTTCTTATGTTTTACTCTTGGTATTTAGCCGACGGTATTGTGTTATTATGGTGTCGGCTCGTGGTATTGATCCATGATTTAAGGAAGAGCTTTCCTATATAAAGAAAAGGAGATCATTTGGCTTGTGCATGTTTTGGGTTGTATATCTTATGAGGGCTAGATCTGGTCTAGATCTAAACAAGGCGAATCTACTGATAGACCGAGATCTCTTTGGCGCATGTTCAGATCTGTAGATCTGACTGTCTGGGTTACTTCTGAAGTCTTGAAATCATCTATGCCCGGAGGTACGCAAGTGCAGTAAGAGAAAAGTGCGTACATACGCAGAAACAAAGCATTTCAGGTGCGCCGGTACGCAGGCGCAGAAGGGTTCAGGTGCGCCGGTACGCAAGCACAGAAGAGCTGCAGGTGCGCCGGTACGCAGGCACAAAAGGGTTGCAGGTGCGTACATATGCAGGCAGTTCAATAGACTCAGAGCGAGGTACACAGGCTAGCAGTTGAGCAGGGTGCGTCCAGGACGCATGCTAGCAGTTGAGCAGGGTGCGTACTGTAAGCAGGCAAGCAGTTGAGCAGGGTGAGTACAGTAAGCAGGCCAGCAGTTGAGCAGGGTGCTTATGTAAGCAGGCAAGCAGTTGAGCAGGGTGCTTACTTCTCTTAAAATATTTGTTTATCATTGTTGTGTTCTGGGTTTGGTCCTATTATTGTTGATCTGGTTACTACAATTGATTGGGTGATTCTCTTATACTTGATGATCAATTGATGCTTATGGATCCAGTTTGAAAATTTATGAAAAGTGGTCCTTGTAAGAAAAGAAGTAGGGGGTTGTAGCTCCCTTCCAGGAGAGACTGGAAAACGAGAGAGAGTTGTAGCTCTCTGCAGGTTGCATCCTGCATACTGGTAAAGGACTGCACCAGTACAAAACCATTGTAAAAGGAGTTTCTAATTTGAAAGAAGATAGAGACATATTGCAGCAGGTGGTTTTCACCCACATTGGGTTTCCACCTTACATCTTGTGTTCTTTGGTGTGATTATCTGTTTTCTTTTGTTCATGCTCATTATTTTATGGTACTGACATGCAAAAATAATTCAAAGAACAAATAAAGAAGATTTATTAAATGAATTATATAATACTGATTCACCCCCCCTCTCAGTATTACTTCCAACAAAAATGGGTAAAGTGGTGACTATAGTGCAGAGGTGCAGTGGCAGCACTGTGATTTTAACTCGAATTCTGGTTATCCGGAGGATTTTTATAGAAAAACTTGGAAAAACAGGGTTTATGAGCGAATTACGGGTAAATACCTATTCTATGGATGCCTGGTGCGAAATGTAGGTACAAGACTGAGCTGAGGGGCCGAGCTGCGGAGTGAATTCCCCTGGGTGGCAGACTGGAGCTTTGGTGGCAAATTCTTCGTAATTTGCATGCATAGGTTCCACAAATCAACGAATAGAAATGAAATAAAATAATCACTTTCACAGGCTTTTAACAAAATTTGGACTTTACGGGCTTTTTGGAGCTTTTTTGTGATGACGTCATCATGACGTAAATTTTGTCATGTAGCGAGGTATGGAAGGTGACGTGTCAGATGACATGGCGGATGACGTGGTGGACACGGCAGATGAAACAGTGACAGGGTGGCAGTTGATGTGGGTGTCGACATGGGCGCTAACGTGGGCGACGATGTCAGTAGCGGAAAGCGGGAGCGGTTTGTGGTTTTATCGCACCGCTTTATGTACCATGGTGGTTTTGGGCCAAACGGACGCGATAAGCTGTGGGGGTGACACGCGTCCCGTAGTACGGTGGGAATACCGCTTTTTATCGGAGCCTATCGTTCGGTCACCGGGGCGCCTCCAATATTGACGGGAGTTGTCCGAACTACGGGATTGGATCCGATGGTTGACGGAACGATAAGTTGACAGGGAGGTACAACGCGGGTCCCGCCCATATATTTTCAACGTTTTGCAATGTTTTTGCGGGGTTTGCAATGTATTTAGACTTTGGGTTTGGGCACTGGTTATTTATTTAACCAAATGTCAAATAAAACCCATAGTTTATATGCGCTCGGGGAGGGTTGTCCATTGCTTCGGATAAGCCTTGGACCCCCAAAGTATTTAACAAATAATATTAATCATATGGCTTTAATAAGCCTGGAGTGGGATATTAATAATATTTTTGGGATTTTTATGTATTTTACATAAGATAGGGGTGAGGAAACATTATAAAGGAGCTATAGAAATAGAATTACTGTTAATATGATTTTATGAATATAGGACGCTAAGTTTGTAAGGTACAACTTAGGTTTTTAGGAAAATGAAAGGGTTTTTAAGCAACAAAGTTGGATAACTTAGGCTTAAGAGAAGATAGATGTTTTACACAAGAAATGTGGCTTTATTCTTTAAGCAAAATATCATTTTACTTAAACCTTTACATGAAGATGGAGGGTACTTGAGAGTATTGAGAAAATCTCAATCTCTTTAGGGAAGGTTAGTGAGTAATTGCTGTGAGAGGAATGAGGGGAAGTTAGACATGCAACCTCTGATTTGTCACCATATTTTGCCAAGGTAGATATGATACCTTTGAGATGAATCATTTTTAAAAGGCAATTTTATTCATGAACCTGCTTCTGCAACACCAAAACTACCTACCCACTCTGCTACACCTAACATTTTTTCTTCATTTTGTTTGGGTGCATTTGAACTAGAAAACCCTGATTCTCTTTTTTTCTTTTAGCTGCCCTCCTATCTGATTCTGCCCTTATTTCTTCCAAGGGCTCAGATTTAGCTGTTGAGACCCTTTGCTTCTCTACCTAGCTGTTTGTCTGCCAAGCTTGAACTGTTTGAACAGACCTTATTCTCTAATGCTAAAACAAGAAATTTAAACATGGACTAGCCAAGATTGAGCTGTTGGGCCATCCATCAGCTGTGGTAAAAGTCAACTGATTACACACAATGGAATTCTTCCAAAAAATGACATAGTAGTGGCATTTTGGACTAGCACACTTTCCTGGTCTTTTCTTTTGGGGTTCATTTTCATTGTTCTTGACCATTTCATTCTTTTTGCCCTTTGATTTTTCTTTTAGGGCATACCCTCTTTACATTTTTTAAATTCTTAATTTTTTGAAAATATGGAATCTTTGTAGCATGGAAAGGATGATCATATTTGGCATTTCCACAGTCAATCATGAAATATGACACCTATTGGTATAGGAACCTAATAGTGGCTCCACTTGGGGATGGCTTTTCGAGGTGAAAAGCCAAGAACAACAGGTCAGATGGCCTTATTTTCAACTCTTGCTGCAATCTGAAATTTCCTTCTGCTGTAAACCAACAAACTGTATCTCTGTAACCCATATGCCTTTCTCATAAGCTGTTTTGAACAATTACAGCTCTGTCTTTGATAGTTTTCCTAAGTATTTGCCATAATATTTTTAGCCCCCAAGTCTTCTTCTTTATTTCTTCTGATAAACTCACAATATGACACAAAAAGGTGGCACAATTCCTTCCTTTTTCCTCCAAATTTGCTGCATCTTATTTACTATCTTATTGTTGTAATAAATTGCTGAAAATAGACATTATTATGTACAAAATACAATGTTGTCACGTTAACAGAGAGGATCAAAATAATGCTTGAACATTCGCCCATTGACTGGACCATCCTCTGCTTCTGTACCATCCTGGCTTCTCAAAAAGTAGGTGTTGTTTCCTTGCACAGCCTGAATAGAAAAAGGTCCCTTTCATAGGAAATCAAATTTACCATGTTTTCCTTTGTCCTCCTTCCTGGAATCCCATTTCAGCACTTTGTCTCCTATGAAAAAATCCTCTGCCTTTGTTCTTTTGTCAAAAATCTTCTTCAGTTTCTCTTGTAGAATCTGAGTTCTCTGATACACTTCCTCTCTAGTCTGCTGTAAATGAATTGTTTGATTGATTCTTCTCTGAATGTCATTGGGTTCTACTTGTATTTCTTGTAGCATTTTTATCACAGCGATTCCCAAAGATGAAGGGAATACAGCCTCCATACCATAAACCAACTCATAAGGGCTTGTTCCAATAGATCTCTTGGTAGTTAGCCTGTCTACCCACAGTGCATTAATAAGTTTTTTGTGCCAATTCTTTTTGTTTTCTTCCAATACTTTCTTTATGATGTTGATCAAGCTTTTATTGGATGACTCAGCTAGACCATTACCTTGAGGGTAATAGGCTGTGGAATGGCCTAAGGTAATGTGGTACTTGTGACAAAAATTGATCATTCTTTTGGATTTAAAGGCAACAACATTGTCAGTTATTATTTTTTCCGGACAGCCAAATCTAGATAGGATATTGGTTTCTAAGAATTGCATGATGATTGAGTCATTGGCTTGCCTACAAGGGATGGCCTCTATCCACTTGGTGAAGTAGTCTGTGGTAGTTAAAATCCACTTATGCTGGCCAAAAGAGGAAGGGTGAATTTCTCCAATGAAATCTAAACCCCATTGTTGGAATGGTCTCTCAGTGGAAATGGGTTTCAGGGGCAAAGGTAACAGTTTTCTCTTGCCTTCAAAGACTTGACATTTATGGCAAGAAATTACAAATTTCTTTACATCAGAAAATAGGGAGGGCCAATAAAAACCAGCTCTTAGGATTTTATCAGCTGTTGATTTCCAATACAAATGTCCACCATAGTCCCCTGCATGAAATTCTTTGAGTACTTTGTCAGTTTCATCCTGTGTTAGGAAATTCAGCAAGATACCTTCATGATTTTTCCAAAATAAAACATTGTCTACTATACAAAACTTTGAAGCTTTCATTTTCAAGAATCTCTTTTTAGTTCTGGATAACCCTGGAGGAGCTTGCAGGTTTAACAATACATAAATTATATCAGCATACCAAGGTGATTGTAAGAAGGCTTGATTGATCTGTGGAGTCGCCATCTCCTGTTCGTTATCCAGTTCATTGATGTCAAGGGCTTGAAAATTGGTTTCAGTCATCAATTTGGCTAATCCTTGTCCTTTTATCAGTTTTGTTGGCTTAATTTCAAGGTCATATTCCAAAATGTTAGCTATCCATTTGCCTCTTTTTCCTTCAATTCCTTCTTGAGTCAGAATGTCTTTGACCACGGCATTTGGGACATAAGCTATCACATGAGAGTACAAGATATAAACTCTGAAATCCTTGATGGCCTTTACAAGGGCATAAGCTTGTTTTTCCATGATCTGATATTTGAGTGGTGCATCTCTAAGTGCTTTGCTGAAGAAAGCAATGGGCTTCTCGCATCCTTGGTCATCTTTTTGTAATAGGACAACAACAATAGTATGCTCAGATGCAAAGGAAAAGATTATGAAGTCTCTATCAAACTTTGGGCTTGTGAGGACCGATGTTTTGGTTGAAGCTATTTTGATTTCCTCAAAGGTTTGCTTAGCATCTATTGTCCATTTGACTTTGGAATCTTTCTTCAGCATGTTATTCAATAGTCTTATTAGTTCAGCCAAGTTGGGTATGAATCTTCTTAGGAAATTGATCTTTCCTAGAAAATCTTGCATTTCTTTGATGTTTCTTGGGTGAGGCACTTGGAGGATAGCTTGTATTCTGTTCGGGTCAATTCTTATGCCATCTTTTGAGATTATGTGACCTAGGAGTTTGCCTTCTTCTAGGCCAAACAATGATTTCTTTGGGTTCAATGATATGCCATATTTTCTGCAAATTAGGAACACTTGTCTTAAATGTTCTAAATGTTCTTGATCTGATTTGGAAAAAGCAGTGAGATCATCAAGATATATGACTAGGAAATCATGGATCTCTTTTGCAAAGGCTATGTCCATTGCTCACTGAAATGTGGCCCCTGCATTTTTACGTCACAAAGGAATTTTTACATATTTGAAGGTCCCCCATGGTGTTGTAAAGGCAATTTTATCTTGATCATCTGGGTGAACTAAGATCTGATTAAATCTTGAAAATCCATCTAACAGTGAGATCCTAGAAGCTCCCACTACCCTTTGTAAAATGTGATCCATCTTAGGTAAGGGGTAGTGGTCTTTAAGAGACACTTTATTCAGATTTCTTAAGTCAACACACAATCTTATCTCTCCCATTTTCTTCCTAGTAGGCACTAGATTCGAAATCCATTCTGAGAACATGATAGGTGCAATTATTCCAGCTTGATACATTCTTTTGACCTCTTTTTCAATGAGAGGAAGGAGGACTAGATTAACCCTTCTAAGTTTTTGTTTAAAAGGTTTTTGATTCTCTTTTAAAGGTATTGTGTGTTGGATGACCAAAGTATCATAGGATTTGAGGTCCTCATAGCTCCATGCAAAGACATCTTGAAACTCTTTAAATAGCTCAATATATTTCAGTTTTTGGTTGGGAGGCAGGGCTTTGGACAATTTTACCATCTTAGGATTTTGTGCAGTCCCTATATTACAGTCCTCAATTTCTGCATTTAAAGGTTGCATCTTTGGCTTTCTTGGTATATCATTTGAATCAAAAATATCCTCCAAAGGAGTCAAGCCTGTGGGCAAAAAATTATCCTTTAACTCGATTACTTCAGACTCTTCCTCAGCAATTTCATCAAGATCCATTTGCTTCAGCTCTTGTAAATTTTTGCTGGAAAAAATTGTTGGATGCAAAATCTGATTTGTTGTTTCAGCTGATATATTTTTCTCAATTTTGTCTATTTGTTGTTGATCACAAATGGTGCTTGTGTCTATGTTTGTGCTTGAGAATTCCTCTTTCAAAGTCAAAAAATTATTGATTTGTGTATCATTTTCAAACACTTGCCAATTCATAACATTATCTGGGACAGCAGGCCTATGCTTAATCTCAGCAGTAAAGTGATGGTTGGGCTCGAATGGCAGCTTGCAAGTGCTGGCAAAAGTTGCCAAACTATGCGCGTGTAAATTATGGTTTCTTGGAATTTTGGTGAGCTGAGATTCTAGAAAGCTATTGAGTATTTCCATTGCTACCCCTCTGTAAGCTCTTAGCCTAAGATCATTTGTAACAAAGTTTCCCTTTATCTGTTGGATAATCAAATCTGAGTCCCCTAGAATTGAAACTTTAGTTGCCCCTAGGCTTCTAATCAGTTTGAGTCCCAGCAAGAGGGCCTCATATTCGGCCATATTGTTTGTACATCTGAAATTCAACCTATATGCATGTCCTTAAGCATGGTCATTTTGCATGTTGTGTATCCAAATCCCTGCCCCTGCTCCCAATTTATTCACTGAGCCATCAAACTCTAAGTACCATAAGATTTCTTGATTGTAACAAGCCTTAGGAGTTTTGGAAACTATCTTAATAGGAAGATTTGGATTTTGTGAGTCATATGGTTTGGCGGGTTTGTTTGTTGCATCAATTATTTCAACAATTTTTTCATCTTGAGCAGTAGATTCTTCATCTATACTTCTTGCTTGTGCTAATTCTAGCAACTTGCCATCAGTTTTGGGGCACATCTCAACATTGTATAAGATAAACGAATCCATATCCGAATGCATGGAGTAAATGGGGAAGTTTTGGGGTTTCTCTTGACTGTTGACCACATATTTCATCAGTGTTTCCCGGTACAATCTCTTTGGCTGTCCAAAGACTAAAATGGTGGCATAGGACATATCTAACTGCAAAGATCCTTGGAGTTTTGCACCCCAAGATCTGGACAAAAGCATTCCATACTTTGGTGGGATATCAGCTACCACTACATCCATTAGAATAGTCTTGGCAGGGTATTGCACTAGAGATACACACAAATCTTTGATTAGGCCTAGACACCTGACCTGGCTAGAATTGAATGAGAACAAATCCTTGTATGGCCTTGTGATATCTAGGTCCAATCTTTCCATCACAGATTTAGGCATCAGATTATGGGAAGCTCTCGAATCAAACATTGCATTATGTAGCACTTTGTCATGAATGTTTAAGCTTACATAGAATGGAGGGACTCCTCCATCTACTATTTTACCATTTACCTCAGGACCAAAGATTAGTTCTGGTTGGTCATCTAATACATTGACTGCATCTCTATTCTCTGATATCTGAAGTGACCTGCTGATTTGTTCTTTGTAAACCTCATGTTTAGCCAATTCGGACAATGGAATGGCTATTTTTAACTTGCCTATTTCTGTTTCTAGGTTGAAAGGTTTCTCCACTTGAATTTTTGTATTGCGGGCAACAAGGTTTTCCTTTTCTGCTGTGTTTTCAGTGATTTCTTGTCTACCAAAATTACTGTTTGAAACTGGATCTGTTTTAAAATTATTTTCAGGAGGGCTGTTTACATTTTCTTTTGGAGGAAAGGAGGTGGATGGCTGATTTTTTTAGGGCTACTAGTCTGTTATGACCCCAACCGTGGGTTCTTTTGGATTGAGGTCTGTTTTAGCAGGGAGTTCTGTCAGGGTAGTTTTATCATTTGCTTTCTTAGGCTGCTTGGTATCTTTCAGCTTACTGGGTTCAAGCACATCTACTGTTCTGCTTCTCAATTTGTATTGTTTATGGACCTCATAGATAGTTGCATCATATCCCTCTCTGGAATCAAATGATTCATCGGATTTGGTTTGGAATTGGTTGAAATTATGAGATTCTTGGTCATCTTGGGTTAAAAAGATTTGTTGTTCACTATTCAGACCCATTAGGTTGATTTGAGTATCCTCTGTTGGCTCAATAGAGGTTGAGGCTTCGGCATAGTTCTCTTGAAATGGAGGTCTGATGTTCTGATCAGGGCCAGCTTTCCCGGTGTTAGGATTTTGATTTTTTCTAAAGTTTGGATTTCTAGTGGTGTTGCTTGGTTGACCTTCCCAAGAAGATTTCCTTTCAATGGTCTCCACTCTATCACCTAATCTATCCATTCCTTTGATGATTGCATCAAGTTTTTGCTCAAATGCAGAAGGCTCTTCTTTGAAGGGAGTCCTTCTCTCAGCTCTGGCTCTAGCTCTTTTAGATATCAGATTGGCCTCTACACTAACAGCTATGATCTGCATGTATTCTAAGCTTGGAGGAGCTCTTTCCATTAGTTGATATTCCATATCAGAATCAAATCCATTAAGGAATTTGATCAAGGCCAAGTCAAGTGGAGGTCTAAGATTCTGAGGGATAGAATTGTATACGTTGTTGAATCTAGTGCAGTAACCTTGAACACTCTCTTGTGGACCCCTTTTCAAATTTTCATATTCTGTTACGATGTGTAAAGGGTCCTTCTTCTTTTCCCATCTGTTCAAAAAGGTTTGGTAAAGGGCATCTGGATCAGCAATTGTATTTGCAGCAAGTTCCCTAAACCAGGTCCTTACATCACCGGTTAAGCTTTGGACAAAAATTTTCATCCTGACATCGTTGTCATCAATTTCATAGCTCTCAAAGTAGTCCATCATTCTCTTAGTGTGTTGTTGGGATGTGTAGGAGCCAGTACCATCAAAATATGTAATTTTTCTCTGATAATATTGAGGCATAGCCCCTGGATTTGCAGGCAACTGCAGAGGAGCATATTGGTTTGCCATATTTACAAGTATAAATGGGATAGCTGGAAGCACATGAATAATAGATGAGATAAACGGAGTGGTTGGAGGAGTGGAAGAGGTGCTTTGAAGTGATGATGGTGAACTAGAAGAAGCTGCAGCAACAGTAGGAAGGACGGTTGCCTTTCCAAGAGGAGATTGGGTAAGGTTTTGCTGAAGTGTATCAAGATTTAAATCGGCAGAATTTTCTAGACTTTCTTGTCTTTTAAGGCTTTTAGAGATCAAATTAGGGTTTTCAAAAATAGCTGGAGGATTAGGATCTGGATTTGATCTAGTGTACCGAGTTTTCTTCTTTGGAGCTAGCTTCTAAATGTGTTTTTGGTATTTTTTGGAAGTATCTGAAGGGTGATGCTTTTGATAATATCTTTCTAGGAAAATATAAATTGTAAGAGGATTGAATTTTCTTGAAGATTTTCTGAAAACAAGAGGAAACTGATCAAATTTTTGAGACAGCTGTTTAAAGCCTAAAACTAGACTGGAGATTGACTGAAGCAGCTTTTATTTACTCCTGTAAATGCACAGCAAAAATAGTTTCAAAGGCTACCTGGCTAACTTCAGGCTCCATCTGTAGCTTTAGAAAATAGACAACAGTAACAAAACACCGTCATTCAGTTCCCCAGTGGAGTCACCAATGATGTTATCACTCAGGTTGTTCCCCAAAAGCAGTGGAAAAGGGAATACGACCGAGGTAACCACTAACCAGTCTTTTAGCTGCAGATTCTAGCCAATCTGCAACCAGAGAGGGCTCTCTCTTTATGATTTAGCTTTGTTTTGCTATATGTTAGGCTAGTTATGAGGCACAAGTATTTGTTTGGTGTTTGGAAGGTGACATTCAATAAAACAGAGCTGCAAAGTATGAGAAGTTCAGACCATTGGGTTAATGGAGTCAGTGAGAATGAATTTCTTGGTATGGTTTCATAGGCAAAAGGAGGGACTGCAGAGCAAGATAATTAAACATAGAACAATTTTCAAGCTGTAATAAGATGAAATAAAGTCAGGGAATGAAAGGCAATTAAACATCTTACATTATGCTAACAGAGGGAAATGAATAAATATTACCAAGGAGCAGTTAAGAATTCCTTAATTATATTTAGAGTGTAAGAACCAAGGAGACAGGAGCAGTCAAGAATTCCTGCCTATGCTAGTCCTGTAGAAAACATGAAAAATGACAGGAATTGAACACAGAGTACCGCAAAGTAAATTCTGGGCTATTCTTTTTTCCTGTAATTCAGAACATGATATATAGATGATATAAAACACATGTATAGTAAAACATGAGTTAATAAGACTTATTGATCCATGAGGTAATACGAGAATTCTATAACATATTCTTCTGCCATTAATTCCACAACCAGCAAGTTCATCAGCAAATGATTACAGTAATCTTTATTCAGAAGAGTTCTCAAAATGTACAGCGCAGGTCCAGAATGATATTCACCAACCAACAACAATACATATCTTGAGGAGGTATTTATAAAAAAGAGTTACAAAATATCTCATAGATAAAATATCAAGCATTAACTTCATCCATCTACTTCTTCAAAGACAGTAAATGACATTGAAAACAGAGCGCAATGAATGCAGGAGTAACTTGCGTTGTACTGGCTGCCTTAGGTGGTCTGATATATTTGACTTTTTTACTCAACCAGTTGGCTGGTAGTTGTCTCTTTATTCCGCGTTCCTGCGTTGTTGTCCCGGCCCTTCCATCTGTGCCCGATTCCCCTTTAATGCGTTTTGGCGTGAACTCCTTCCTCGTTGTTTTCATTTTTATGACATGTGGCATGCGCATTAAATTTCGTTAAATGCAGACAGTCAAAAAAGAATTAGCGCCAACACTACCTTGGTAAAACCTCCAACATGCCCTGCCACCATTGGTCTGTTGGCCACTGGTGTCTTTGTAGTTTTATTAATGTTTCATCAGCTTCAGTGTACCTATAATAATTGGGCTGGAGTTCAAAAAGATGTGTCATCTCATGTTCAATGTAGAACAAATTTTCCAATTTGTCATATAAGCTCTATCCAGAGGGAGGTACCGTGTCTTCTGAAATGCTTGATGATGCTGTAATTTGATTGATAACATAGGTATTTACCCTGTGAGCATATTGTTCATGTGTCAACAGTCTTTGATTGTTGGTCAATAAGCTGGGTAGCCCTTTGCTCTGCAAGACTGTGAACTTCTCTGTAAAGGCATTTATTTCTGTCTGCATTTCTTGGCACTTTATTTCCAGATTTTTTACAAAATTCCTCATGGTCAGCACATATTTCACTGTCAAATTGGTGCCTGTTCTATCCTTGATATTCAGAGCTGCTAGTTTTTCCCTGGTATGAGTGTTCAAAAAATGAATTAGTATATTGCATGTTCGGGCTTGTTTGCTAATAATGCTCTGGCCTTTTGAATCTCAGCTAGAGCTATTTCTATCAATTCAATTTGCTCATAGATAGTCTGTATTGATCTCCATTGATCAGTGATGGACTCGCCAATTTTGGTCCACAAAATTGTTTTGATTTTTGTCAGAGTTTTATGAAGAGTAAGGTTTTTCTCTAAGGATTTTACCTTACTTTCCAAGGCCTTTACCTCTCTTGTTTTCTCAACCACAATCATTTTTGATTTATCATAATTCACCTCTAACTTGGCTAGTTTTTCTTTAGCTTCTTTTAGCTCTGCCATTTGGAGTTCTAAGGCCTTTATTTCCTTCATCATCTCTTCCATGCTCAGGCTGGTATCTGGTACTGCTGTTGTTGCTACTGTAGTTGTTGCTGAAGCTGAGGTACCTGCTGTTGATGTTGGGACAGCGGGAGGGACTGCTACTGTAGTTGTAGGAGGAGCTGTTGTGCTTATTGGAGCTGTTTCTGGTGGCTGGGAGGTCGACACTCCCTGCTTTCCTTGTAGTGCTTCCTCCAATGCCTTCTCTGTTTCTGCTAATCTCTCATTCATCCTCATCAGTAAACCCATCACGTCCTCCTCTTCTTTCTGCTGTGCAACTTCTGTGGTTTGTGGGTGCATTGTAATGGGCAGCTTGAGTTGCTTCCTAAGAGCTGCAATGTCTTCTTCTTTCTTTTTTATTAATGCCTGGATGCCCTTGGGATCCTTGGGATCATGTCCCAGCTCAATAATAATTTCCTCCAAGGATTTGATCCTGTTATCCTTGGCTAATGAGGAGGCCTTCTCCAGTTCTAATTGGGCAGAGGTATTGTGCAATGAATTCTGCAATTTGTGAGCTAATAATGCTTTGTCTGCCAAGGTGGAGTACACCATTTCTCCGGTTTGTTTATGTAATTTAATCTGGTCCATTGGGTGGATGTCTTTAGAGAGAACTTCCATATTGGTCCTGATATAATCAACAGCTGACTGAGGCTACTGCATTTTGGGCCTAAAGTGACTAAGGGTCATTTTCCCTTCTTCAATATCATAGGCTGCCATTAGCCTTTATGATTTGTGGGGGTTGCTCTCAGCAATTGATTATAAAGTTGAATCCTTATTAGGTCATTTCTAGCCTTTATTTCAGTAAAGGCTTTCTTGATATCTGAGCCTTGCTTGCTCTGTTGTTTGCTTTGTGGACTGGTGGATGTGACCTCTTCACCATGCTACCCCACTAGCTCTTGATGATATGAGCTAGCTGATGTTTCCAAAATTGGAGGGATCTGCTGTTCAGTTCTTTCCTCACCTCTCAGGTTTCCTGTTGTCTCTCCCAAGAATTCCTCTTCAGAGTAAGGATTTAACCTTTGCCTCTTTTCCCCTTGTTGTTCTGCTGATCCACTTAAAGGTGTGTCTTCCTGTCTCTCTCTTTTCTTGGCTCTTTCTTCATTGAGAGGGGTTTGTAACACCAGGATTTCAGGTACCTTTGTCTGTGTTGAAGGACCTTGCCCTTGGCTTTGTTCCTTTGATGTATCTAGCTGATCTGCCATTGTTTCATGTTCCCCACCTATTACCTCCTTGCCTTTAGCTGATGCTGTGCTGGCCTTTTGTAATGGTTGTTGAGAAGTCCCGGCAAAAGATGTGTCACCTCCTATGTGTTGGGGCAGCTTGAAGGATACCTGCCCAAAAGAGTCCAGGTCAAGCGTTTTTTCAAGCCCTTTCATTGCTTTTTCTAATTTCTCTTCTTCAGTAATCTCTTCAACTAATGTGCCTTCTACCCATTCTTGTTGATTAGCATATTGTTCAATTTCAAGGATTTTATGGTGAACATATCCTGTAAGCTTCTTTTTGACTCTTCTAAAACTTATGAAATGTTCAGGGTCATATGGTGACCAATGAAAAATTTGTTTCAACATAAGTTGATCCCTCAAAATCTTATTTTCTTCTTCCCAGGCTTCTTCCTTTTTATTGAACATAAAAGGGCCCAATTGATTTCTTATCTTGAGTTGTGCCCTTTTCCTAGCACCATAGAAATGAGTCAAATCTGAACTACTAAATTGCCAGAAGTATTCCACTGAAAACAGTCTCATAGGGACATACTTTGGCAGCTTTTAGGGGGATAATTCACAGCCATAAATCCTGATCATTGTGTGATTTTGGTAAAAATACCAATCACCAATACTGTAGTCCTTTGAGAGATGTAGAATTTTCTACATTTCAGCAGAGAGTCTGGCAGGAGGAGTTATCAATAATAGAGAAGTAGCTGGATATATGAACAGGTCAACAAACTCACAATATGTATAAGGGGAGTTATGGACTTCATGAAATACTGAGGTCCAGAAAATTACAAATCTCCTTTATCCTTTGAGGTCCAATCTTCTAAGAGAAATTTGGAAACTATCAGGTTGATAGTACAGCAGCAAATGATATATGTAGGATGTGTATTTGAACACTCTTTCCCTATCCAAGTTCATGAATTGCTCATGAATTATATTAGCTATGAAGGAAGCATAATCATACTTGACAGTAGGGGGCTGTCCGGGAGTAAATATGGACATCAACACTAAGACAGTTTCATCAATATGCTCACTGGTTTTGAAACCAAAGATATATGAAATCATATCAGTAATGAATACACTAGCTTCATTGAACCAAACTTGGTTAAAAGGAGGTGGTCGCCTGGGCTGGTGGTCTGGTTTCATGAATAATTGAGCTATTCTGGCTATCTCTGAACTGGGCAGTTTGGCACTTTGTTCAAGCAAGAATCCCACGGTGAGAGGAGCCAGAGGCTGAGTTGGCTTAAATTTCAACATCTCATTTATGGATTTAGGAGTAATATGGAAGAGGACAGTCCAAGATGGAGCCATAACTGCTCTTTGTGTGGGGTCATAATTTGCACAGCATAAATGGATAAAATCAGGCAGCACATTTATTGAAGGAAGGTAGTAGATAGGCATGTTGGACTCCCAAATACCAAAGACATCAGTATTGCTTCTGTAGCTATTCCTAATTTCACAAAAGGCTTGAAGGTGAGGCTTCTCTCCAATCATGTCAGTAATTTGGAAATCTCTGTCAACAAGGAGCATCCACTCCAACTCTTTATGTGGTGCATTCAAGGGGGCAACATTCAGGGCCACTGGAACCTCCATGCTTCAACTGTCTGTGTTTTTTATTGGAATGTGGGTTTGTGCAGCAACAGAAAACAATATACTGGCTCTGAGGTTTTTCTCAGGAAATTTCAGACTGAGTTTTAATTAAAAATCACCTCAGAGGGTAACATTCATGGTGAAAAACAATGTTTGCAGAGTTTATTTGGAAAGCTGGATAAAACAGTGGTAATTGTTCTCCTTTTGCAGGTGCTTTGACAAATTTAACTCAATATTTGGGCACTTTTTGGAGATTTTGCAGAGGAAAGTTAAAAACAGGGGGCTTGGAAAGAAGACTTTGGTAAATTCCTGTTTTTATCAGCTCAATGTGTTTCTAGCGGGGGTTATAAACTGAATTTGTTGGATTTATTGGTTCTTCGAGTGGAATGCAGAGAAAATAAGCTCGACGGGCGAATTTGCAGAGGGAAAGACAGTTCACAGGATTTCTTTGGAAAAAATGGGTAAAGTGGTGACTATAGTGCAGAGGTGCAGTGGCAGCACTGTGATTTTAACTCGAATTCTGGTTATCCGGAGGATTTTTACAGAAAAACTTGGAAAAACAGGGTTTATGAGCGAATTACGGGTAAATACCTGTTCTATGGACGCCTGGTGTGAAATGTAGGTACAAGACTGAGCTGAGGGGCCAAGCTGCGGAGTGAATTCCCTTGGGTGGCGGACTGGAGCTTTGGTGGCAAATTCGTCGTAATTTGCATGCACAGGTTCCGCAAATCAACGAATAGAAATGAAAGAAAATAATCACTTTCACGGGTTTTTAACAAAATTTGGACTTTACGGGCTTTTTGGCGCTTTTTTGTGATGATGTCATCATGACATAAATTTTGTCATGTAGCAAGGTACGGAAGGTGACCTGTCGGATGACATGGCAGACATGGCATATGAAACAGTGATGGGGTGGCAGTTGACGTGGGTGCCAACGTGGGCGCTGACGTGGGCGACAATGTCAGCAGCAGAAAGCAGGAGCGGTTTGTGGTTTTATCGCACCGCTTTATGTACCATGGTGGTTTTGGGCCAAACGGACGCAATAAGCTGTGGGGGCGACACGCATCCCGTAGTACGGCGGGAATACCGCTTTTTATCGGAGCCTATCGTTCGGTCATCGGGGCACCTTCGATATTGACGAGAGCCGTCCGATCTGCGGGATCAGATCTGACGGTTGACGGGATGATAAGTTGGCAGGGAGGTACGGCGCGGGTCCCACCCATATATTTTCAACGTTTTGCAATGTTTTTGCGGGGTTTGCAATGTATTTAGACTTTGGGTTTGGGCGCTGGTTATTTATTTAACCGGATGTCAAATAAAACCCATAGTTTATATGCGCTCGGGGAGGGTTGTCCATTGCTTCGGATAAGCCTTGGACCCCCAAAGTATTTAACAAATAATATTAACATATGGCTTTAATAAGCCTGGGTGGGATATTTATAATATTTTTGGGATTTTTATGTATTTTACATAAGATAGGGGCGGGGAAACATTATAAAGGAGCTATAGAAATAGAATTAATGTTAATATGATTTTATGAATGTAGGACGCTAAGTTTGTAAGGTACAACTTAGGTTTTTAGGAAAATGAAAGGGTTTTTAAGCAACAAAGTTGGATAACTTAGGCTTAAGAGAAGATAGATGTTTTACACAAGAAATGTGGCTTTATTCTTTAAGCAAAATATCATTTTACTTAAACCTTTACATGAAGATGGAAGGTACTTGAGAGAATTGAGCAGATCTCAATTTCTTTAGAGGAGGTTAGGGAGTAATTGCTGTGAAAGGAATGAGGGGAAGTTAGACATGCAACCTCTGATTTGTCACCATATTTTTCCACGGTAGATATGATACCTTTGAGATGAATCATTTTTAAAAGGTAATTTTATTCATGAACCTACTTCTGCAGCACCAAAACTACCTACCCACTCTGCTACACCTAACATTTTGTCTTCATTTTGTTTGGGTGCATTTGAACTAGCAAACCCTGATTCTCTTCTTTTCTTTTAGCTGCCCTCCTATCTGATTCTACCCTTATTTCTTCGAAGGGCTCAAATTTAGCTGTTGAGACCCTTTGTTTCTCTACGTAGCTGTTTGTCTGCCAAGCTTGAACTATTTGAACATACCTTATTCTCTAATGCTAAAACAAGAAATTTAAACATGGACTAGCCAAGATTGAGTTGTTGGGCTATCCATCAGCTGTGGTAAAAGTCAACTAATTACACACAATGGAATTCTTCCAAAAATGACATAGTAGTGGCATTTTGGACTAGCACACTTTCCTGGTCTTTTCTTTTGGAGTTCATTTTCTTTATTCTTGACCATTTCATTCTTTTTGCCCTTTGATTTTTCTTTTAGAGCATACCCTCTTTACATTTTTTAAATTCTTAATTTTTTGAAAATATGGAATCTTTGCAGCATGGAAAGGAAAATCATATTTGACATTTCCATAGTCAATCATGAAATATGACACCTATTGGTATAGGAACCTAACAGGTGGCATCATTCTTTTCATGGAGATCAAACTATAGCAAAAAACAAAGAAGGATTGAGCTTTGTTAGAAAATTCATGGCTACAAGGGCAAGATTCATGGTTGACAATGACGATTAGTAGCAGAAGACTAACCAATCTAGATTCATGGTTGACAATTGTTTAAATTAATTAATTGAATTTAAAAAATAAAAAATACTTAAATATTTTTGAAATAAATCTTAATCTTTGTCAGTATCTTTATTACTAAAAACAAATTAATAGATTTCATAAAAATTAAATCTTTATCCTCTATTCATTTATTTAATTAGTGATGATTAAATTAAAATTTTAAAAATTATTCCAAAATAAACAAACCTATCGGCATCAAATTAATTAATTATTTCTAATTAATCAAACTGTTTTTTTTTTTTTTTTATACTCGGTCCAAAATGTATTAAAACATTCCCCGTTTTATTTATTT
The DNA here is from genome assembly GCA_031772625.1 of Pinus tabuliformis. Lineage (NCBI taxonomy): Eukaryota > Viridiplantae > Streptophyta > Pinopsida > Pinales > Pinaceae > Pinus > Pinus tabuliformis. Next base: position 560,485,467 of record CM062809.1, on the reverse strand, counting down.
CACACACATCGCATGCTGGATTTCGTTACTTTTCCTTTTCCCCGTGCCTACCACATATGATGCAAATTCATCGATGATCCTACCCTAATGTCCAGAACTTCGTGGTGAGTTTTCATTACCGAACCATCTCGCTCCACCCTAGTAAATGGTCCTTAGAAGCGTGTTATATGTTCGGGTGCTCAGTTACTATTGGTCGACATCTCCCCCTTGGCCATATGGAAAATACAATAGTCGATATGATTTGGATTTTGTTTCATTGACAAAATGATATTCAAAATAGACGGTATAAATCAGTTTATATTGATTATTTACAATGGAGATGAATTCAATACTATTAAGAATTTTAAGAATTTTCGGACAATTCAAAATTTTGAAATTTGATAGGGTAATATGGTTTTTTAAAAAAATTTATTTGATTTCCCCATTATCATGTTGGAATTTCTATTGTTTTTCGAGTAAAAAATAGGTAAAGTTGAAAGTGAAAGATTGGCATATTTTAGTATGTGTATAGGCATGTCAATTTTAAAACTAGGCTTCCAAATTTTTAATATCATTATCAATAATTATTAGGTAAAGGGATTCTGATGTTGGCTCCTCTCCTCCGTGGATCAACTACTTCATTTAATTCAAAGTTGATTCAGAACTAGAAATTTAACCTTCATAAAATATTCTAGAATATTTTTAATTGTATATACAAATCAATGATTGAGATTTATTTCCAAAGTAGTTAGGTTTTCTTTTTCCTTTCTAATTATATTCATTAATAAAAAAAAAAAATTATATGAACAAGTGTAATTATTTTAGAAATGGGCCTCCAAAATTTTAATATCATTATCAATAATTATTAGGTAGAGGGATTCTGATGTTGGCTCCTCCGCGGATCAATTACTTCATTTAATTCAAAATTGATTCAAAAATAGAAATTTAGCTTTCATAAAATATTCTAGAATATTTTTAGTTGTATATACAAATCAACGATTGAGATTTATTTCCAAAGTAGTTAGGTTTATTTTGCCTTTTTAATTATATTCACTAATTAAAAAAATTGCTATATAAACAAGTGTCATATGAAATAAGTTATGGTTTTTTGAGCATGTGATATTAATAAGCCATGATATTATAACGAAGTTCTCAAATGTATTTCCATATAGATAAAGGTGTAGAGCATTGGTTTCATAATATGGTTGTCTCCTAAGCACAAATTTTATTTACCTATAGAATTTTGTTAATTTGTTTTATAAAATTGAACCATTATCGATTATGTAAAGAGGAGATTTACAATCTGGGGAGATATTATCTTATAACAATACATTTAAAAATAATAATAAAATATCTTATATTAACAAATTAAAAAATAACTTTAAAAAAATCATGTATCATACACAAGATATTTCAATTTCCACCTTGATTTTATATCAAATTTATAATGAGAGATAAAGTAATTAAAAGTTATAAATTTATTATTTCATTTATAATTTATTTTACTTTTTTTTACTGAGAGAAATGTTTAATTGCTTCATTATTCAATATGGGTTTGACAGATAGTATCTAAAAATAATATAGGAAACACAACACATTATGAATTGGAGGTACAATTCATTATGTCTTTGATTCACATATAGTATTTAAGAAAAATGTATTAATAACAAAAAAACATTTTTGTATTACCCATAAATAAAATATTTCACTATGCATATTAGGTAACATAATTTTATATCAAGATAAAGTAATTGAAACTAAAAAAGTAATTTTATATTTACTTTCCATTATAAGGGAAATATGTAATCTATTTAATTTTTAATATAAAGTTAAAATGTGGCATTTAAAAAATATTTATTAACAAAAATCAATGTAGATTATAAATAAAATATTTCAATATGAATATTAACCTAAGGATTTCAATACATATATATCTTAGTAGAAAGAAAATGTGTATTTAAAAAAATATACACTATTTATAATGAAAACATTTTAATATGGATGATATAGATTCTATAAATAAAATATTTAAATAATTGGGTTTAACAAAATATCTCAATACCAATTGTGTATATATAAAATATAAACTAAATAAAAATAAAAAAAAATTATAATGATTAGAGGAAACGGCCTTTTTCACCACCATTTTCATGATTAATTAATTAATTAATTTATTATTTATTTATTTATTTATTTATAACTAAATAAATATATTATAACTTTATATAATTTTAATTATATTTAATAATTGAATAGAATTTTAATTCTCAATTAATTTTAGTTACTGATAGGATCTATTTGCTTTTTAATTATTTATTAAAAAAAAATTATTTATTAATATTGGTACTTAACTATTATCATAATATTATTTTTAAGGGACGGGTCCCTCTCTAGATTAATTTTTATTTATTTATTTATTTATTTATTATTTATTATTTATTTTATTTTTTTATTTTTATTTTTTTTTCCTAGATATAATTTTTATTATTTATCTTTAACTAACTATTATTAGGAATTATTTTTAGGTACTAATCGTACATAACTGTTTAATTATTTTTATTATTTTAATTATTTATTAATATTTTTTATCATATTATTATTTTATTTATTGGTCTAGCCCCCCAGGTTAATAATAGGGTTTTTGATCCCTGGACCTAGTCAAAAGTAGTTGTTGTCTTTTTAGCCGTTGGAGGCTTTGCTCTGTCTGTTTCTTCAACTTGTCCTAACGATGAACCACACTGGTTGGTTCGAAACGCGTGACAAATGATGTCTCATGTAATCTTCGCCGAAAAATCCTTTGTAAAGATTTTTAAAAACTTGAGTTTTAAATAGTTTAATGTGCATAATTCGAGTGCCCCAATAATTTTCAAAGGTATTGAATCCATTATGCATTCAAAAATATATTTTAAATAATAAAGAATCTTGAAATTATATTGTCCGATTTTGATAAATTCCCATGAAAAATACTATTTCATCTATAAATTAGACTATATCATATATAATTTCTTTTATACTTAACATACATAGAGTATATATAAAACTATTAAGATAAATCTATGTTAATCTAAATCTATTAAATGTCGAGAGATATCAAAATATTTTTTCAAATCTTACAATTTCTTAAAAGATGTAATCCCCTTCACCGTATAATAAAACAAAATTTAACATAAATTTATACTAGTATTCAATTAGGTTTCACTGTAATATATGTTATTATTTTATTTTATTAATTTCAAATTAAATATTTTTTTTAGCATTCCATACGTTGAGAATTTAGTAAGTGGGCAGTATAAACTCACTCTTAGCATTCACCTGGGATAAGTTTAAAATGTTTTTTTCTTTAATTATTATTGGAATCAAGTTTATTGTTATTGGAACCAAGTTTAATGTTAGGGTTGAAGTTAGTCGCTAAATTTAACGGGTATTTATTTGTTTTTTATTTATTTAAATGTTATTAATTAATATTTTCAAAATCTTGCTGGTACTTCTTAATCAAATTTTATAAATGTCAATTTGACGGGTAAAATTTCCTCATATTTATATTATATTTTATACACGCTTACTCTCATTAGTCTATTCCATTTTCAAGTAAAAAGAAATAATATATTTATGAGTATATTCCAGGTTATGTTTCAGATGAATGATAGGTCTAACTCGCAAATGGAAAATTGATTAATAATAAAATTTTAACAATAAAAATATCAATAAACAAATTTGATTTTTCCCCAACTTATAAGAGATGGTTTTGATTTTCCATAATTAATTATGTTTCTATATTTTTTCATGGAAAGTTATAAATCCTAATACCTATAATATAGTTACATGCTTCGTTTTTTCCCTAACTTATAAGAGAGAGTTTTGATTTTCCATAATTAAATTCATGGAAAGTTATAAATCCTAATGCCCATAATAAAATATAAATTAAATTCTAATGTCCATAATATAGTTAGGCATGCTTTGCTAGGCAATTATATTTTGTTAAATTATTTTGATGCTTTTTTCAAAGATTGGTCTATACAAATTAGAATAAATATTAATGAATTAAACTGGTGAAATGTAGGTAATGGATGACATAGCCAAAGGAGAAAAGAAAAGCAAAGTAAAAAAATTATAGCAAAAAAACATTGTAAACATAAATTTTATTTTCAATTTAATTATTTCTATTAATCATCTTTATGAACCCTTTAAAAGAAATTTACTCACCTTCACTTCCAAAAAAGTTTGGAATGGAATTTCAATGACAAGAATTTGTAATAAAAACTGTACTAGTGGCATACACATATCATTTAAAGCCAATAAAGAAGTGATAATGAAATGATGGGCAAAACAAATATACAACATCATGCGAAGAGAAATTTTAAACAGAAACTTATTATAAAAATTACTTGATGAGAGAGACTGCCATCAAGTTTATACCCTTACTGAAATTTATAGAAATTTACTTGATGAGAGAGACTGCGCATCTAGTTTATACGCTCACTGAAATTTATTAATATCATAATTATTTTAGATTATTTAAATCGTTATTAAATATATAAATTGATTTAGTATTTTCAAAAACATTTCGATTATATACTCTTTACAATTAAATATACAATTTGAAAATCCCATTAAAGACAAACCTAAAGTTGAAAATTTTAAAAATTAAAAACGTTTAAACTAAGTTATTGTGTATATGAGTGGCACGTATCGTTTGAGTCGGCCACTTAGTCAGAAGATTCCATTCTGCGACTTGATGTTTAACCAACAACCGACCCCTTAGTGGAGTCATTCGTTTGTCTTGATCCCGAAGTTTAGCGTCCAGCCAAAGAACGAACGGATAGGTTCTCTGAACATATACCCACATAAGTATATTAATATTTTCATTTGTATTAGTATTTTTTTCCTACCTTTATTTATTCTAAGATGGACAATTCATTGTATTTACTTTCAACGTTTAAACTTCAGAAAATCATATAAAATAATGTGAGAAATTTATTGGAATCATCAGTTTGATTCGTGTATTAGTGTTTCATAGGTTTTTGAAGACGTTAGAATCCATTTTTTATTAAAAATTAGATTTTAAACCAGATTTAATTAAAAAAATATTTGTTTGATTTTGGCTAAAAATACCAAAAATTTATAATAATTCGATACCATATATAATTATTCCCTAAAATGTTAAAAAAATATCACATATCAAACAAAATTAAAAAGTAGTGTTGATTCTGTGAAAACCATATTAATAAGAGTTTATATTAAAAAAAAAGAAAACGAAAAGTCAAGCAAATAAATAATCACTCGAAAAAAAAGAGAGATTAATAATTGAGAAAAAAATAATTTAAGAAATAAAATTAAAGAGTTTGAATAAAAAATAAATAATAATTTGGCTTTTAAGGTAAATTGGATGTCAAACTTATCAAAATAAGTTTATAGAGTTAAACCATGTTTGAATTTCATAATTTCATGAAAACTATAAGAACTCAATACTACTAATTAAAGAAGAATTACAAAGTAAATATAATTGAGTATAAAGATAGGTTAATTCATTTTAAGGTAAGTTTTAATGGACACCAGTATGGCATACTTGTAAAAAAATCTTAGTTCAAAAGGCTTAAGAATATTTTTAAATGAAGACTTTATTGTAGAATATCAATGAAGTTAGTTTAAATGATAAAATAAGTTAGAAAGAGAAGAAATGAGAAATAATTGAGAAAAGAAGATCTATTATTTGGGATAGAGATGAAAAAGATAATAAGAAATAAGAGATTCAGATATTTTGATTTCCTCTTGGATTTGTTGTGACTTTCAATAGAACAAGGGCATAACCAAAGGTCCTTAACATAGACTGGCTTTCCTTGTGGTTGGTATGGAACAAGAGATCCTATTTCACATTGGAGACATCTTCTTACATAAAAAATAATATTTTCCTTCACATTATGGTTCATGACAAAGATCCTTTCAATTAGTGCATGTGGATGGTGATTTCAAATATTAATGCTAAGAATATTTATATAGCAATATATTATCATATGCCTATTAGTGTTACATTTTATAAAAAAAACAATCTAGATAAAAGTTATCTTTAGTATGACTTAGAAAATGATATTTACTATTTGGGAATAAAATGATATTCACTATTTGGAAAAACAAGGCAATATCCTCTTTTTACGATAAGTTAATTCTAGAAAATAACTAATCAAACTATTTTTTTAAGCAATGATTCCAATCCTAATCCTCTATGATTAATGAGAACCTTGTTTTAGCTAGAAAATACAAAAGAAACTTTGAATACTTTATTATGAATTTTTTTGGTACTAAGCTAATTAAGATTTGTAGTTCTCAAGATTAATAATTTGCAATTTTCTCATGAAGTGGACAATATCCAATGAGATGACCTATATTCAAATACTCTGTAGGAGTGTGTGTTATAGAATATGCAGTATGTCATATCCTTGTCTGCAACCAAAGAGTAAATTTTTTGACGTTTTAAATGACCATAAGCCCAACTTTGATCATGAACCTTTAACACTAACTATAAATTTTGCATAAAAACCTATTAAAGATAATTTAAAAAACTAAAATTAGTTCATTATCAATAAAGACAAAGATGATTTTTTAAAACTATTGAAATAATGAATAAATCTCCTACGAGAAAAGGAAAATATTGAATACCTCTATCATAATTTTAAGACAACCCCCGCTATGTTGTGTAATAATCTGCAAATTATCATGGATATTCCACTAAATAGTTTGTCACAACATATCTAATAAAAATAAGTTGAAATATAAAATCTATACTATGAGGGTTAATTTTCCCTATATTTTTGGATTTATTAATTGCAGTTTTTCTTCTTATACATGCAATAAATAAAATGAAAAAAATAGATAAGAGTGAAATACAAAAACAAACCAAATACCATGAACACCAACATATGACCTAGGAAAATCTTTCGGGAGTGTTGGACTCACGAAAATATATAAGAGAATTAGATAAATGTGAGATGCATATTATTCATATGATATGCATATATGTACAACTTTTTCTAATCCTTTGTTTTATATTCTAAGAGGTCTCTTGGGTTTCTCATGACTATTCATATTCACTTGAGACTTTTCACCTTCCTCTCAAGTGAATAATACAATTCTACATACTCCCTCCCTAATGATTATGTTTCCAACATTCTCCCCTTAATCTAAAGGTACATATGTGATTCCAAGAAGAGAGATGAAATATAGAGGTGGATAGTCAATGGCTAGGTGTGCTCTTTGAATATGGAGGTTTAATGAATATGAGTAGCAAAAGTTGAAGTCTTTTACCAATGGTGGTTTAAATATGACCACAAACTCTGGAACTTCACTCGAAATAGTTCTTGGAATAATTATGAATATGGTTAGAGGCTAATGTCTTCTAGGAAATGGAAGTCCTCTATGATGATGGTTTAAAGGTGAACACAAACTTATGAAATGGTGGTTTGAATATTGGCACAAACTATTGTCTACTAGAAGTAGTAAGTCTTCTACCAAGTGGTTGTTTAAGGAGGACCACAAACCAAATGTTGCTCATGAATCATGACTCTATCAGTGGATATAACTCTAACTCTGGATCCGGATAACTCTATCTCTAGGCTCCAACTCTAGGCTTTAATTTTGGCTATGGCTCAAGTTTTCTTGATATGATTTGAAACTAGTAAATGTTGAAAATGCAACAAGATGATGGAGTTTAGTGGAAAGGAGTCGCCTTCACTAAGTGGGCCCGCAGGCTATTTTTGGCGCAAAGTCTATTTTTCGACTATGTCTATTTTTAGACATATGGATCATGGTCTATGAGTTGCAGGATGCTATTTGTGGATGATTGGTCATGTTGGTAAAAATAGATGGACTTCTATTTTTATACATATGGGCGGAGTCTATTTTTAGATTGCCATGCTAAAAATAGAATAGTCGAATATTATTAGCTCTTAGTAATATTTGGACTATAAACATTATCTTATCCTCTTGCAGCACTTCAGTTCGAGCTACGGATGTGGCACATGCAACTGTCAGAAGGAAATACGCTTTTCTTATGGTTTAGTTGAGCTATTGCATGAAGGATTTCAGTTAGAACTCAAGTGGTTGAGTTTGGTGGAGTTGATTGAGGAGTTGATGGAGTTGTGTTCAGTTTGACTTGGTTGAACTAGTTGTATTTAGTCTAACTGTAGAATACACTAGTGATGAGTGATGTGAATTAATTATTAATTAATTCACTAATTATTAACTCATAAAGCAACTAAAGAATACATCAGTTAACTCAGTGCATGGATAGTTCAGTGGAGACAGGTGTTAGAGGTTGATATTGCTATCAGTTGTGACTATAATTGTGCATGAGATTTTGCACATGCATGGATTGAGTATTGCCAATGTGGATTGCGTGGTTCAGCCAAGGAAATACGAGTTTGGTTCAACCATTCATCATTATTCTCATGCAGGATTGTGCAGTGGAGGCAGGCAAGCAGCAGAGGAGATTTGAACCTATGATTGATTCAGATCTGAGCTAGTTTGTGTGTAACAGGTGGAGATAGTACTGAGTACTTGCGAGGAGTATTGTACTATTTATTGTTACATGTTCTCAGTCATTATAATATACAGATAGTGTGGGGTTTTCAGATGTATGCTTTCCCCGGGTTACATACCGTGTTAATGTGTGCATGCGATTGATGTTTCATTGTTTTTAATGCTGCTAAATTGATGATCAACGTAGAGGAGGTTATGTATTATGCACGTATTCCAAAATAGTGTATAATCAGGATAATATCTGTGAATAAGTGTCATATTATTCAAAATTTCTACATGGTATCAGAGCTAGATGATTTGTAGAAAAAATTTCTACATTGTATCAGAGTAGAGTTGATCATTAGATCTATTATTTAGAAAGTGTTTACATTTTATTTCTTCAAGCAGAGTCTGTAATCGGGCCAGGTAACCTCTGGATTCATCCTTCCTTTGGAAGGTGAGATGTCCGGTAAAAGCCCATACAGTCAATCTCCATACGAGAAATACTTTGTTCTCACGAATTTTAGATCAGAAGCGGTTGAGTTTTGAGCTGGTGGAATTCGAATTTGCAGCAGTGTTTTCTTGGTGTCAAAGTTGAAATGTCTTTTAACGGATTGCGATTGGAGTATGCTCTTGAAGGAAGCTCGAACTATATTGCATGGAAAGACAAGATGGAGGCGGTGTTAGATGACAATGGGTTGAAGGATTTCATAGATGCTGAAGTCCTAAAACCTATTGATGTTGTTGAAGCTGTGGCTTGGCAAAAGAAGACAGCAAAGTGTCGAAGGATTCTGTTGGAGGGCGTGAAGGATCACATTGTGTCCAACCTACATGGAAAGGCTTCTCCATACTTGATGTGGAAAGTGTTAACAAATTTATTCCAAAGCAAGAGTGACCAGAGGAAGTTGGCGCTCAAGGATAAACTCAGAAACATTAAGTGTGAGAATGGAGACAGTACGCCCAAGTATCTCATGAATTTCACTCAATGCCGGGATGAGCTGGGAAGTGTGGGGGTGACTGTCGATGATGAGGACTTGGTGAGCTTGGCTCTCCTTGGTCTTCCGAAGAGTTGGCATTCCTATCAGGACTTTGTCAATGGTCGGGAGAAATTGCCAGGATGGGAGAGACTTTGGTCGGATCTTGTGCAAGAGGAGATCAGGCAGAATACCAGGGACGGGTCTTCATCAAAGGCATCTAATGAAGAAAATTGTCCTTGGGCTGCTAAAGCAAAGAAGGGGAAGGAGAAGGGTTCTCTTTCCGAATCCAGTTCTTCCAATGATGGGAAGAAGGTTGACAAGTCGAAGGTGATATGCTTTCGTTGTCATGAGTTGGGCCATTATGCTACTAATTGCCCAAAGAAGAAATCCAAGAAGGGATCCGGGGAAGGATCATGAAGGTGAGGCACTTGCTTCACAGTTTGAGTTGGATTTCACACTCTTCGCATGCATGGTTTCATCCATGATTGGAAGTCGTTGGTTTCTTGACAGTGGAGCTTCTTTCCACATGACCGGTGACAAGAGTTTGTTCAGTACTTTGGAGGAGAAAGATCTCCAAATACTCATAGCGATGGGTAATGATGAGAAGTATAGTGTCTCAGATGTAGGCACGGTTATTTTTCAGAGGGAGCATGGAGCTCGCCTTACCTTGACCGATGTCAAGTATGTACCAGGACTGAAGAGAAACTTGGTGTCGATCGCGATGCTGGAAGACGGAGGCTATGATGTAGTCTTCAGTAAGGGAAAGGTTTTTCTTAGACACATCATCACTAGATAGGTGAAGCAAATTGGTTCACGGGTCAAGAACCTGTATGCTCTTGAGGTTCAAGATGCATGCAAAGCCTTGAGTAGCGAGGCAACTGATGGAGACTTGGTGGTTGAGAGGGAGCGTATAGTACCTCTCAACATGCAGAGACAGAAGAAGTCTCAGATGATTGTGGAGGAGCCACGATTGGTGCAGCAGCTTCAGGAGGTTGTGGAGCAGCCACAACAAAGGAAGCTGAGAGGAGATCGAGTAGAGACATCTACTCATGCAGAGACCTCTAGTAGGGGGAAACTTCAAGCTAGGTGGGCTGAGGGATCACATGCAGCCATACCTCTAGGTAGGAGGTGGGGTGATGTGGATTGATTGTCCCAAGGAGGAGGGGCAGGATCCTTGAGGTACCCAACCTCTTGGATGAGACCTTGCTACGGGAGCCCCGATGTGGAGTAGTAAGCACTGAATGATTGGGTAGAGACAAATGCGGATGGAGCGGCAGAGAGACCGACAGTGTAGGGAATCCCAGGACAGCGCATAGCTAGCAGGCTGCAACAATGCGAGAGGCACAAGTGTTTTGCACAGTGCTAGGTGGCATAGAGAAGTGTGCAATGGTTCGAGATGCATGGAGATGTTGCAGTAGCGCAGATGTCAGAGAGGGAGCACTTGTCAGCAGCAGGTAGAGCTTCAGCATCAGAGTATGTTCCTAGCCCAACAGAGTGGTCAGTTGGGAGTGTTTTTGTTCCAAGTGTTGTTGGAGCAAGTGGACCGGGCAAATGTGTTGCATGCAGAACATTCCAGAGTTGCAGGATAGGGGTTGCAAATAATCCATATCTTGTTGAGAGGGAGTGTTGAAAATGCAACAAGATGATGGAGCTTAGTGGAAAGGAGTTGCCTTCACTAAGTGGGCCCGTAGGCTATTTTTGGCGTAAAGTCTATTTTTAGACTATGTCTATTTTTAGACATATGGATCATGGTCAATGAGTTGCAGGATGCTATTTGTAGATGATTGATCATGTTTGTAAAAATAGATGGACTTCTATTTTTATACATATGGGCGGAGTCTATTTTTAGACTGCCGGGCTAAAAATAGAACAGTCGAATATTATTAGCTCTTAATAATATTTGGACTATAAACATTATCTTATCCTCTTGCAGAACTTCAGTTTGAGCTACGGATGTGGCACATGCAACTGTCAAAAGGAAATACGCTTTTCTTATGGGTTAGTTGAGCTATTGCATGAAGGACTTCAGTTAGAACTCAAGTGGTTGAGTTTGGCGGAGTTGATTGAGGAGTTGATGGAGTTGTGTTCAGTTTGACTTGGTTGAACTAGTTGTATTTAGTCTAACTGCAAAATACACTAGTGATGAGTGATGTGAATTAATTATTAATTAATTCATTAATTATTAACTCATAAAGCAACTAAAGAATACATCAGTTAACTCAGTGCATGGACAGTTCAGTGGAGACAGATGTTAGAGGTTGAGATTGCTATCAGTTGTGACTATAGTTGTGCATGAGATTTTGCACATGCATGGATTGAGTATTGCAAATGAGGATTGCGTGGTTCAGCCAAGGAAATACGAGTTTGGTTCAGCCATTCATCGTTATTCTCATGCAGGATTTCGCAGTGGAGGCAGGCAAGCAGCAGAGGAGATTTGAACCTGTGATTGATTCAGATCTGAGCTAGTTTGTGTGTAACAGGTGGAGATAGTACTGAGTACTTACGAGGAGTATTGTACTATGTATTGTTACAGGTTCTCAATCATTATAATATACAGATAGTGTGGGGTTTTCAGTTGTATGCTTTCCCTGGGTTACATACTGTGTTAATGTGTGCATGCGATTGATGTTTCATTGTTTTTAATGCTGCTAAATTGATGATCAACGTAGAGGAGGTTATGTGTTATGCATGTATTCCGCAATAGTGTATAATCGAGATAATCTCTGTGAATAAGTGTCATATTATTCAAAATTTCTACTGTAAATGAATATCAATTCCCCCTATTAGATACAAGGTGAGAAGATGAAATATCTCTACTTCTAGATGTGTTAATAATCGAAAATGAATTCTACAGTATGACTAATATATCTTCCTATCTATTGAATACCATTTCCAAGAAGTGATCCACCCAAGGTTAATATTTTCTCTTGCAGGTCTCTTGTGTCTGGAAAAACTATGTGAATGACGAGAATCTTTTTCAAAATGCTCGTAAATGTGAAGATAAAAACATTAATCTTTCATGTGCCCAACTTGATGACAATGTTGGCATCTAGAAATATGACATGGAAGTGGAGTAGGTGAAGTTGAGCTTTCCTAAAGAATCCAAACACTCTAAAATTATATGGGTTTAGAGTAGTCTCGAATGTGGAAGGTCACTTCATTTCATATACAAGACCAGTTATATAATTGTTGTTGATGACTTATTCCCAAGGTCTAATGATGGGCTTGGAAAGTGCAAGATGAACTTCTGCTTCTTAATTTGAATCTTATCTTGCAATGACATCATTGATCTGATCATGTGTTGACTATTGAAGAGAACCAATTTGAAATGGAGAATTGCTCTAAACAAGAACCAATTTAGAATATTGATTCCTTTGTTATATTTCATCTTGTTGGAGGTGTGATTCTAGTTTAATAAACCCAAATATTGTCCTATAAATCTTGTAAACAAGTTTGGGTATCTATGAGAATGGCTTTGTCAATTTTGACTATATTTTTAATGGTAGAGTGTATTAAAGTATAAAATAACTCTAATACCTTATTATTTCAATCTTTTTTCCAAACAATTCAAGCTAAACAAATTCCTAGAGTTTCCTAGTATCCAAATGAAGTAAATGTTGTCCAAATCACTATTGAAGAGGGTTTGGGAGTAAGTATTTCATGAAATGTGTGAAAAACCTTTTCTAGCGTACTTTGGCTACTTGAATTGTGTAGCATTGAGGGAATCATATAAATATAAGGTAGAATTACCCTAATACAAAATATGTTGGTGCACTCTATGGTATATAATGTTATAGATGCTAACATGTGTATGAGGCGATACTCAATGTGTTACATGTTGAAGACAACCCTGTAAACAACCATTTATCTAATAGTAGTAATGAATTCATAATGTTGGTTGATAAGATTGTCTTTACAAGTTTGTAACTGAAATTAGTGTTGCACATTGAGTTCAACTAGATTAGGGTAGGTGAACAAATATAATAGCCTCAAAACTGCAAATTGGGCCATTAGGAACATGCACCTATAGAAATGTGTGTCTGTTCCCAAGAACACTTGCACATTCCAAGGTGTTGTTGTGAGCTCTACAACAACACCCCATTTTTTTGTAAATAAAAGTAAGGCCCCTTTTAAATTTCCAATTTTGATTAAATTTTTCAATTTTTCATTGTAAATAATTCTTAGTCTTATCTAATTTGTTTTCATAAAACTAAAATATTTGAAATTTTAAGGTTTTTTTAGTGTTTAAAAAAAAAATCTCTGTCTGAAATCATTTTGAATTGTTAACACTAGATTTTGGAGCTCCTGAATATGATTTTAGTTTTTATATTTGGTATATAGGAATCTGACTTTATCAAGTGGCTCATTCCTTGTTAAAATAATTGGATATCTGGATAACCAAATATCCATTTTTGAAGTTTATCGCTTTGGTAATTTTATTATTTTCTGATTATTTCAAAAAGTTTTCATTTTTTTATACAAAATCTAGGCCGAAAACATTGTTTTGCATTAGTTCCCCCTCACATCCTTGGATGTCTCGATATCTAGATTGAAAAATCGGGATATAGTTTAGGAAATAACGAAACCTGTAAGGAAGTAATGCTAGCATTAAGGCTAACAGTTAACGGTCAGGCACACTGAAATTAGCGATAACTTGCAAATTAACCTAAGTTCGGGCCTCTTCCGCCTCGGGAAGAGGCCAAATAAGATGGCGAAGGATGGCTAACAGTTAACGGCTTTAGAAACTTAGGACATCCGCGCTCTAACCGCCGTATAACAGAGAAGCAAAGGGGTCAACTAATGCTAAGTCGGGGTCCCTGCGATTACTATAGTCCCTGCCGGATGCCAGATGGCAGGGACTAATAATGTATTTTTCTTTGTTTACACAAATTTCCATTTTATTGGCTTTTACTTTAATTTCTTGTTTTCAATAAAATTATCCAATATCTAGGGCATGCAAAGTGTCTCCAAGCTTACACATCCAGGTACCCATAGTATTGGATGTCTAAATGATCGAATAAAAATATTTTTTTTGCAAATGCGTTTTTTTAATTAGTTTTTGTTTTTTTATTTATTGTTTCTTTTCCAGAAAATATATCCATTATCCACTTTTATACATACAGATATCAGGATAGCGCATTTGATTCATTCTGAATTTAGCTTTTAGTTTTAAATATTTTTGTTAAATAAATTCAATAAAGAATATTTAGTATCTCGTTGAAAAAATGGTAAATATGTTTTTTCAGAGAGAAAAAGCGGTATGGATTATATTAAGGATATATAAAGATCAGATGTACATAGGAGTTTAAAGACCTCCGCCATATTAAGGAAAATCATTTGCGTATGAGGAGAAACAATTCCCCAAAAGAGTATTGCTGAAACTATCCAGAAAGTAGCAAAAGAATTTTGAAGAAACCCTCCAGAAAGTAGCCTATAGAAATTACATAATGGAACAACATTGCTGTATCATAAACAGATAAATAGACATTGTTGTATCATAAACAGATAAATAGAAGATCTATTAGAGGGCCCGCTTAGTTCATGAACCCCGAAATAGAAATCAAAATGGAATCAAGAGGCTGACAGCAGCCCTGGAAAATACGACCATTCCTCCACTTCCAAATATGCCAGCAAGTGAGGATGAAGAGAGCTTGCCAGGAGGGGCATTGGGCGCTCCACCATGAGAAGCCATCCTGAACAGAAGAAAAGAACCGGTGAGGAAAACCATAAATCAGGGAAAGTTCGTACCAGATTGCAGAGGAAGCAGCACACTCGAAGAACATATGATTGTTTGTTACAATCTCGAATAAATGGATTCATAGATATTAATTCCTTTCAGTTTTAAAATATTTTGTTAAATAAATTAAAAAAAAAATCAATAAAAAGTATATAGTATCTCGTTGAAAAAATGGTAAATATGTTACAATCTCGAATAAGTGTATTCCTAGATATTAATTCCTTTTAGTTTTAAATTTTTTTGTCAAATAAATTCAAAAACAAATCAATAAAGAATATTTAGTATCTCGTTGAAAAAATGGTAAATATGTTGCAATCTCGAATAAATGGATTTCTAGATATTCTGAAAATATAGTTAGATAGGTAATTAATTTAGACATGGTGGACATTAGTGATTATTTAGGTTCCAACCATTTATGTACTTATCAAATCTTTCAGGAAACATTTCATGTTAATGTAAACGCTCATAGAAAATTTCCCTTTGCAAAGAAAGCTTTACTACTTGAGAAATGCTACGTGAGAAATTTACAAAGGAATTTTGTTTGCATAAGCATATGAATTCTCTCGTAATTAATTTTCTAAGTTAAATTATTTTTTATTTTCAAATTAGTGAATGCGTCTATTTAAAATAAAAAAAATTATTTCCACAGATGCAATGGGTCGAAAAGTAAATCAAAAGCAACTAAGCCTCTCTTTCAAAATGTCAAGGCCAAGATGAAAGCATTAGAACGAAAAGTTGAGATTTTTAAGGAAAATAACTTTATTTCAACTTTTTTTAGATACCATATACAAAACCCAATTCGCAAGAACTATGTATTGCGAGGTGGTGATAGGCAAAAATTGTTGAGAAACGACAAAAAGAAATTCCAATTTAATTGTCCTTGAATTAAACTGTGAATTCTATTCTCTAGCAACTTATAAACAGTTAATTAAATTTAATTAACTTAATTATCTTAGGAATTTCGAGTTGGAAGTCTTTTTGTAGTCATACATATGTTCTCTCTAAATTTTAAGGGTCCAGGATGAGTTTATTTGAGTTATAATTAGATAACTCAATTTGGTTGAGTTATAGACAGCTAAACTAGTTCTAACTGTTTGTGGAACTAGTAGAGGTCTAGTAGTGAGTTGGTGCACTGGTGCATCCTCAATGCTACTCTAGTTAACTAAAGATTCCCTCATGAGAAACTCATGCATGTCAATTCAGAGAATTGAGATTAGAGTTCAGGGATAATGTACTATCAGTTGTATAATTTTCTGAGTTGTACAGATGGTGCATGCAATCAGTAAAAGGCCTATGATGGATTGCGCAGTTATGGTGAGAAAATTTCCACATTAAATAGAGGCTAATTCTTTCAGGGATTTTGCAAGCAACTAGGAGCTTAGAAGGCCATGAATTTGGCTAAGTATTGGCCAAAGGCATTCAGTCAGGTAGAGGATAGAAAATACTTGTGCAGGTTGAGCTCAAGGTTGAGCAAAGCATATTGTATTCATCAAAAGCTTGCTTGTGAGCGCAAAGAAGCAGGGGCTTGGAAGGCAACAAAATAGGCTAAGTGTTGGCTTGATCTAACTTGTGAGCAAAGAGTTAGATTATACTTGTGCAAGGATTGTTCTAATGTGAACAAGCATTATATTTTCTTCTCAGATCTTCTGGTTAACGAAGTATAGTTAATTGGAGTTTTGAGTAGTGGCTTTCCCCAAACAAATATTGTGCTATGTTCGATTGATATTCTTCCTCTTTCTGCTTATTGTTTTCATTGATCATTTTTGGTTTCTAATGAGAAAAGTAGAGTAGATTCATGTCTTGTGTTGTAGTATACCACATGAGTTGTTGAATGTATAGTAAAAATCTACATGGTATCTAAGCTGAAGACAGTATACTAAGGGAGATTTTGAAGTTTTGAATTTGGGGTTATAGGTGAAATTCAAATTTGCAATACATACTTTAGGATCGAAAAATGGCTTTCTACGGTTTGAGGCTCGAGTATGCCTTGGAAGGCAGCTCAAATTATATAGCTTGGAAGGATAGGATGGAGGTTGTGTTAGGGGATAATGGCCTCAAGGAATTCAGTGATCAAGACATTCTTAAGCCAGTAGCATTGGATGCACAGAGTCTGGCCAATTGGAAGAAGTGTGTGGTGAAGGTGAGGCGGGTAATCCTTGAGGGAGTTCGAGACCACACTATCTCGAGTCTCCATGGGAAGGAAACTTCGTATGTTATGTGGAAAGAATTGACGGGCCTATTCCAGAACAACAATGACCATAGGAAGTTGGCAATGAAAGACAAACTTCGAAAAATCAAGATGGAGAAAGGCAAGACCATTCTAAAATACTTGACCAAGTTCACTCACTATCGTGATAAGCTTGGAAGTGTTGGAATAACCATTTCTGCGGACGATATGGTGAGGCTAGCTCTCCTAGGCCTTCCCAAGAGTTGGAATAGCTATCAAGACTCTGTCAATGGGAGGGAGAAGCTGCTAGATGGGGAACGACTATGGTCAAATTTGATGCAGGAGGAGATCAGAAGGAATACCAGAGATGGTTCCTCATCAAAGATTGATGATGAGTAAAATTGTGCCTTAGCGAGTAAGGCAAGGGGGGGGAAAGGGAATGCATCCTCCAAATCAAATTCTTGTCATGGAGGTAAGAAGAAAGACACATCAAAATTTAAGTGCTTTCATTGTCATGATCTGGGACATTTTTCTACAAATTGTCTACTCAATAAGTCCAAGAAGAAGTCCTCAGGAGGAGTAGCAGGTGAGGCTTTGGCCTCTCAGTTCGAATTGGATTTTACTCTCATTACATGCATGGTGTCATCAATGATGGGTAGTGTATGGTACCTTGAAAATGGAGCTTCATTCCACATGACTGGTGACAAGGAATTGTTCAGTGACCTGGAGGAGAAGGATCTCCAAATGCATATCGAGATGGGTGATGATAGGAAGTATAGTGCTACTGGATTGAACACAGTTACTTTTTAGAGGGAGCAGGGTGCTCCTCTCACCTTGAGAGATGTTATGTATGTGTCGGGGTTGAAGAAGAACTTAGTATTAGTCGTCATGTTGGAGGATAAATACTATGATGTGGTCTTTAGAAAAGGAAAGGTGTTCTTTCGACACATAGCCACGAGTCAGGTAAAGAAGATAGGGATTGAGTTAAGAATCACCATAAGTTGGAGTTATATGATTGTGCTACTTTGAGCACGAAAGCAGAGAAGGTGCATAGCCAAAACGTTGGTGAGTTATGGCACAAATGATTGGGTCACTTTCATCATGGGGTTTTGAAAATCATGTTGCGGATCTCTACTAGTCTTCCCAAATGTACACTAGAGCAAGTTGATACATGCAACGGGTGTACTTTGGGAAAATACACCAAGGCTTCCTTTCATAACAGAGACAGACAAGCAAATGAAATTCTAGCGTGAGTCCATTTAGATGTGTGTGGACCATCCTCGACACCATCCATGGAAAAACACAGGTATTATGTTATATTTTTTAACGAATTTTCTTGTAAATGATGGATAATTTTCATGGAGAAGAAGGATCAAACTTTCACAAAGTTTTATGAATTTAAAGCATTGGTTGAGAAAGAGTCTGGTAATAAAGCTAAAGCTCTGAGGAGTGTTAATGGTGGTGAGTATGTCTCAAATGAGTTTAATAATTTTTGTGTAGCAAAAGGGATTAAACGAGAGTTGACATCACCCCATAACCCACAACAGAATGGGGTGGCTAAAAGGAAGAACAGAAGCATTGTAAGGGCATCACAGGTGATGTTGCATGATTAGGGCCTACCAATACACTTGTGGTCTGAGGCATGCAACACAGTTGTTTATTTGCAAAACAGAAGCCTGCATCAGATACTGAAAACACCAGAGGAGGCTTTCTCTGGTAAGGGACCAGATGTTGGTCACTTCAGGGTTTTTGGGTCATTGATATATTACCATGTGACCAAAGATGCATGGACGAAGCTTGAGTCGACAACAAAGTTGGGGATATGTGTGGGGTACACTGATACACCTCACAAATATCAAGTGTACTTTCTGACTAACAAGATGTAAGTGGTTCGTGGGGATGTCAGATTCGATGAGGGGAAGGCCATGCAAGTTTCCCTTGAGAGGGAGCTTCAGCTACATGCGGTTGAGGAGCTTATAGCTCCTATGGTTTAGGAGCCTCAAAATGATGTGGAGCAGCCACATGCAGAGGATCCGAGAGTGGAGACATCCACTTAGGAAGAGTCTTCCAAAGATGGGAGAAAGCATACGAGAGAGGCTGACAGGTTATTGCATGATGCACAGGAGAATGTGGGAGCACCCACATCTCAGCGCAGGCAAAGGAGGTCATCTAAGAGGTACACTTGATACATGGCTCTTATGAGCGGATGTGTTGAGATAGAGCCATCTTCCTTTGAGGAGGTAGTGCACAAACTAGTTTGGATTGATTCTATGGTGGAGGAGTATGACTCCATAATTCGTAACAATGTTTGGGATGTGGTCTTGAGACTGGAGGACAAGTCAGTGGTGAGCTCCCAATGGCTTTACAAGGTAAAGCAAGATGTAAATGGTAGTGTGGAGAAGCATAAGGCCAGGTTTGTGGCCCATGGCTTTTCATAGGTAGAGGGGATTGACTATGATCAAACCTTTTCTCTCGTTGCAAGGTACTCATCGATCAGATCTATGTTGACACTATCAATGTAGATGGGTTGGAAGATACATCAAATGGATGTTAATACAACCTTCCTTAATGGCATGATTAAGGAAGAGGTGTACTAGAGCAGCTTAAAGGTTTTGATACCTTCGACTATGAGTTTCATGTGTGTTAGCTCAAGAGGGCGTTGTATGGGCCGAAGTAAGCACCCCGTGCTTGGTACACCAGGATTGATAGCTACTTCACCAGGTTGGGCTTCACCAAGGGTGAAGCGGAAGCAAACTTGTACCACATAGTGGTGGAAGGTAAATTGTTGATCATTGTGTTATATGTCGACAATTTGATTTTGACATGTGATGATAAACTGATCAAGTCTTGCAAAAAGGATCTTGCAAGAGAGTTTGAGATTAAGGACATGGGGCTCGTGCATTACTTTCTAGACATGGAAATCTGGCAGGGTGATGGGGAATTATTTGTGTCTTAGGGCAAGTATGCCAATGAGATACTCAGTAGGTTCCACATGGAGAGCAGAAAACCCATGGAGACTCCTCTAATAGGTAACCGGAGGAAGGAGGATGCCACTTCAAGGGAAGAAGTGGAAGCTATTGTTTATATACATCTTGTGGGTTGACTCATGTATCTAGTGAACACACGATCGGATATGTGCTATGCAATTAAGTATCTTAGTCAAGAGATAGTTAGGTCTACCAAGCTTTATTGGAAGGTGGCAAAGCATGTGTTGAGATACCTCAGAGGCACTACTCAATATGGATTGTGGTACAGACGGATAGAGGGAGTGAAGCTTTAAGGCTTCACCAATGCAGATTGTGCAGGGAGTCCATCCAATACTTGCATGATGGACATGTTGGGTTAGTGCAATCGCGGGCATAGTGTCATGCTCCTCCGCAATTATAGCATATTAGCTGTCCTCGACCTATGCCAGGTCCTCCTCCGCCTCGGCCTCATCCGTGCCCCTGAAAGCCCGTTCGCGCCATCCCCGCACTCTGGTCATGGGGTTGCGTTTCTACCTGTACCCTATATGCGGGAGTTCTATCCATCATCAATTCATAGCTTCTGCAATTACATTCATCATATCCTACTGACCTACAGAAGTTGTAGAACAGTTGTTGCGGTGTCTGCAACAAATGACAGTTATCCGTGGCATGTTTTCCTAACATATAGTGCACCACAATGCAGGCACCATGCTCGGTCCTGCCTAAGCTTCTAGCCTCAAAGTCATCGATCCTCCTCCTGCAATATAGTTCGAAGGACCAGACAATGGTCTTTGTCATGCCCCTGACCCTTGAATTTCAGATACCATACCTCTTCGCGCACCTCTGGTCGAATTGTTTTGTCCTGCTTCAAACTTTGCATCTTAAGGAAAAAAATTTTGTAGTGCACATGGATCTGTTGAACCCCTAGATTTGGATCTTGCATCAGTGTTTCATGCAGTCTCATTGGAATCTCCAAGGCCTCTTCCTGAGTCGTTATCTTCTGTTGTGACAGCGCAACCCTCCGGTGAGGCAGGAGTGAAGCCACAAACCATTCGCGATGTTGTCCGTCTATTAAGTTCATGTTAGCTTTGCAGATTTTACACTTCAACCTGTTATCTAATTCCCAAGGTGTCTCTCCTAGTTCCATTTCGATTTCCTTGAACCCCACAATCAACTGTGCCTCAGATTTAGACCTACTGAGTTCTTTATCCAGTTTTGTCTAGATGTCTGCCACTCTAGCATTCGGGTTATAATTAGAGTACTTGATGTACCAGGTTAGCGCGTGATCCTGCAGAGCACTAACCAGGGTTTCCTTCTTCATGTTATCATCTATAATGCCCTGAGCTTCCCATACAGCTTTCACAATGAACCAGAACTGGTCTAGGTCCTCATTTCCCAAGCCTTTGAACAAAGGCAGCTTCACTGAGTTTTCCATACTGAAATGTGGTGGAGGCAGAGGTGGTACGGGTGAAGTCACCGGTGATGATGGTGAAGTTGGAGGTGGTGTGGGTGGAGGTGGCAGTCGTGGGAATCATTGTCTTATTAACTTAAAATCACTTTGGAGAAGCCTGTGCTATTCCCTCTTCATCACCCCGTGGAGGCGAAATGAGTGGACTATATTCAGGACCCTTTCTTCCTTCGTTCCTGTAAGTTTTTCCACTTCACATAGCCCCACACATCAAGGTAGCTGCATAACCTGTTCCTTGCACAATAACATTTTAATCCAGGTATTCAAATATCTCACGTACTTACCACGCAGACCTTTGAAAAAGCACCACTCTGCCTCGCTGTAGCTGACTGAGGTGTCAACCGCGAATTCAGTTACATATCCTCCTATGACACGATAAAGCCAATGATCCACAGTGTGGGTGATCTTATCCTTAGACGCTTCCAATCTCTGCACTAGCTCTGGGGTCCAAAAAATAGGACTGTCAAGTTTCCACCTTCCTTAGCTATTTTCTAGCTTCGTGATCCACTCGTATAGCTCAACCGGAAAGGAACAAAAAAAGTCTCGTGTATTTTTGTATATAGGTACCTGTCCAGCCATTGTTCCTTTTTCGGTCACAGACTTCTGTTCTCTTGCACCGCGAGTTCGTGGATCTTCCTATCCAACCAGTCTCTGATCTCTTTCTTAGTTGGATTCAGTGATATGACATCACACATCTCTTATGCAGATTTTAGTCCCCGCAACAGAACCATTTGTTGGCTTGTTGGGGCCTGACCCAAGTTTAATGTTAGTTAGACAAACAAATCCCTACACTGCTGGCCCTTTCGGCATCATCCCGCAAAGCGCGGACCGAAGTCTCACCCGAAGTAGTATGGGGGGATGTTGGAACCAAGTTTCCGCACCCTAAGATGGTCGTGATGTCAGTTTATTCCTTCTATTCCTGCTTTCGCGTAGGTCATTAAGTTATAGGGCTCTAGCTACCTAACCCCTTATTCCTCCCTCCGATACCTTCACGAAAGTGTACAGTTGACCTCCACGCAGCCCTAACCTTTGGTTGAGATACTTTCGCACTATTAAGGCAGCATATTACACAGATTGTCAAGTTATCTTAAGAATCTTACTTATCTCATTAGATAATCACAGCTAGCACCGTGTAAATAGATATTCTTATTTGCATTCAGTTATCCAACGTAATTACACACACTCATGCATCACATAATCATTATAAATTAAATTCATACACAACATGACAAGATGCATTAGCCGGAACAAGAACACAAAATTTTCAGAATACTTCTCTTTATTGATATCTTCAAGTGATTACAGACTCTATCCACCCTACAGAAATAGCTGCAGGGGTCCGAGCACTCAGTTGCAGACTTCCACCCTAGGCCTCTGCGCCCTCAACTGTAGAACCTCTAGCTACACTATGACCTGAAACTTAGACTCCTTTCTTCAAAGCTATGACTCTCTAAGACTTATCTGAACTACCTATAGCTTACTTAGCTCCTTTTATACAATCCCATGGTCTGCAGACCATGGGTAGATCTTTTACAGCCGACTTTACTTTAAAAAAATAAGGGTGGACAACCCTTTATGACTCATGACACCTTCGCGCTCCATGACCACAAAATGTAGAGACTTTACAATTTTATTACAAAATTTGACCCAAACATGCGCTTTTAGCCCCAAAACTGTCCTTGGGGTATCCCATTCCCAACAATGACTCCTTGTTTTCTTAGATAAATTGCAAACACCTCAATGCCTTGCATGAACATCAAGGCATGAGAATTGGAATTTTAATTGAACTTTAGTTCGGTACCTACACTCATGTGTAAGGGGATGTGTCTGAACTTTTGAGTTTAACAAGAATAATTGGGTGAAGAAGAAGGAACAAAATCCAAGCAAGAGGGAAGAGGAAAGTTTCTTATATGCTAGCGATATGAAGATGGAACAAAGGAAAAGTTTCTCCAATTGGCCTTTTTAGTTGTTGCTCGAGAAGTTGTAACTTGAAATTGAGTAATGTAGTAAACCTGCAGAGAACATGGAAAAAATATCCATCTCTAGTGGACGCTTCGTAGAGAATGTATGCAATAAGATAATCGGCCTAGACTTCCTATTTCTAGTGGTGAGGTAGAGGAAGAATAAGTAATTATTTATAACCACCCCTCCCATATTTACCCAATTTCACAAGCTCACCAAGGAAAACATGAGACAAAGAGTTACTCTGACATGACTAGACCTCCAAGCTCCATTTATGGAAGTGGTCGACATACAATTGACCACCAATTGATAGCTCACAACATCTCACAGGGCTACAGGACACTCAAGGGCCAACAAACCACCACAAGTGACCAAACCCTAAGTTGGTCTTTCTTTTCACTGAACCCCAACTGCATGCATGAAAAGTATTGGGTGTCATTGAAGGCATCCAACCACATGCACAACACTTCCTCCATGCGGTTGTGACCAAACTTGCCAAGTTCAGAGGGTATAGTCCCAAGATCTGAGTCATAATTCTAGGCCACCCTCTATACCACTACCCAGAGCTACCTTAGACTTTTCAGAATCATAATAGGCATGAAAATAAAGCTAAATATTCAAACTTGGAGGCAGAACTTGACCTAAACTACCTAGAAAACACTAGACACTTCGTCAAACACATTGCAAACATGTAAGCTACAGGCCATGCATGCCTATCTAATCATAATATTCTGAGATTCATTTGAGAATCATCAAGAAGGCCCTATGCCCTCTCCACATAGCTTCAACAATGTTATTAGTCCATACATTCATCAACCAAGCAATAACTAAATAATTCAAGACAAGAGCCATAAATATTGCACATCATATAACCATAAAATAATTAGCATAGAGACCATGGAAACTCAACCATAATATTACCAACATAATCACTACAAATTATCATACATCACAATAGGAAAATGTCTCATATTAACATGTGAAAAAACAAACCAAGTCAAGTACTTCCACATACCACCCTACCATAGATTGGGCTAAACCAGAGGCCAAACCACCTCAACCTTCAACCATAGTGATTCCACCTCTATGGTTGGAAATCACTAACACCAACCAAATCGGTCCCTACCCAAGTTGTCCAAGTCTACATGAACTAGTAACTCAACCCACAACCTTCTACGGCTCTAGAAGTTTGTCCAACCCAACTCGAGGGACTAGTAACACAACCCACCAAGGGATCCAAAGTGTTTGTCCCAATCTAGGCTCTAGGACTAGTAATTTAACCCAATATGTTCCATGGATTCAAGAGCATTTTCTCCAACCCACAACCATAAGGAATTATGAGAACCAATCAGAAAAAATGAAGTGGAAAAACCCACAACACCATTGTTATCCAGGAAATGGAAATGGAAGGCTAAAACCATTGTCAATCCAGGAAACTATCCATTGCAATGAGAACTCATAACCATAAATCCACATGCATATACCATGCATCCATAAATTAACAAGGAAATCACACATGAACCATGTTACCTCTCATGCAAATTTGTGTCTCTTCACCTTCCTTTTATCCTAGTTTCCTTTATTTCATAAATAAAATCCAATTAATGTTTACCTTTTCCAATTTCCATAGCCATTAATTAATCACCACTGATACCCATCACTATGTTTTGTCCAACATTAAGGTTGGAATATGTGTCCCGTGACCTTGGTCTTATTTAATTTGCATATAAAATCAACCAGGGATTGTTACAAACCCCTCCCCCTTGGGAGAACACCATCCTTGGTGTTGAATGACACCTATGACCAACAAACCACTGAAAACAAAACATACTGCCCATGGAGTTTATAACACAGCTCATTGTGGTATCTACAACCATACACACAAATATATATATATATATATCTAGAAAGCTAATAATGAAGGATACAAAGCCCACATTCAATCATCCATCTCCCATGTAGATTCATCGAGACCAAAGTTCTTCCACTACACTTTAACCTGCTTGATTGCTCTATTTTGGAGCATTAGTTTTTTCTGTTGCAATATGCATTGTGGTCTTGACTAGAATTCTCCCTCTTGCCCCACCTGCAATACAGCGCAATCAATCACCTGATAAACATCCTGTAGATATTTCTTAAGTAATGAAACATGGAAAACATCACAGACTTTCATTGTTGGAGGCAGTGAAATTCGGTAGGCCATTGGTCCAATCCCCTCAAGGATCTCAAAAGGTCCACAATATCGAGGTGCTAGCTTGGCACATGACCTAATCCTCAAGGAGCTCCTCTTGGGCTTGATGCACAAGTACACATGCTCCCCAACTTGAAACTCCTTAAATACCCTGTGTTGATCTGCATAACTCTTCTGCATGTCCTATGTTTCCTTTAAATTCCTTTTAATAACCTGCATTTCATGTCCCATCTCTGCCAACATGTCTGGTCCAATCGATAGCTTGTTCACTGAATCACTCTAGTTGATAGCAGTATTAAAACTTTGCCCATAAAGTGCCTCAAATAGACTCATCTTCAAGGACTTAAGATACCCATTCTTATAAGAAAACTCTACAAGTGGAAGATACCCTTCCCACTTCCCCTGTTGATGCATGACATACATCCTCAACATGTCCTAAATCATCTTGTTAACCCTCTCTGTCTACCCATCTATCTGCAGATGATAAGCTATACTAAAATCCAAATCTCTCCCCAAGTTTGCAAAAAACTCTTTCCAAAACCTAGAAGTGAAATTGGTATCTCTGTTGGATACAATCTTGTTAGGAACATCATGCAATCTCAGTATATCCTTGACGAAAATCTGAGCTACCTCACTAGATAAATTTATAGACTTAACTGCAAGGAAACAAGCTACCTTACTTAACCTATCAACCACAATCATAATATAATCATGTTTTCTCGATTTCCTCGGCTAACCTATAATGAAATCCATAGAAATGACCTCCCATTTCCACTCTTGAATTGGAATTGGCTACAATATACCCCTGGATACTTACACTCTTATTTTACCTGTTGACAATCGAAACATCTCGCAAAACACTCAACCACTTATTTCTTGAAGTTTGGCCAATGATAAAATTTCTTAAATTTTTTTAATGTATTTTGATATCTCGGGTGACCTGAATATGGCTTATCATGAAACTCCCTCAAGATAAGCTTGTTGAGCTCACTATCATCTGGTGTATAAATCCTATCCTTGAATCTGACCACACCATCTGTTGTGAGATGATACTCCTTATCCCTACTAACTTCACCCTATTGTTGTAACCTATTCCTCAACTATTGATACATGTCATCATGTTGTCCTGCATGCAAGATCCACTCCTCCAAGTCTGTCCCACAAGAACACATTGCTGCAATGTGATTCACCTGCTCTCTTCTACTAAGAGCATATGCAACCATGTTCTTATTTCCCTTAATATACTTGATCTTGAAGTCAAACTCACTGAGAGTAGCTAACCACCTATCTTGTCACACATTTAGATTAGGTTGATCAAATAACTATCTTAGGCCAATGTGATCAGTAATCAAGATGAACCTCTTGCGAAGAAGATAGTGTCTCCACATCTTCAATCGATGAATAATAGTAACTAAATCAATATCATGTGTCACATAGTTTTTCTCATCCTCATTCAATTTCCTTGACTCATAGCATACTACCTATCCATTAGGACTCCGCCAAGTCCTCTCTTGCAAGCATATGTACATACCACGAACTCTTTGTATAGATCTACAATCTTTAAGACTGGAGCATTTGTAAGCAAATGCTTCAACTGCTCAAAACTAGTTGTACACTTGGTCCATTCAAACTTCTCCCCCTTTTTATGAAAATATGTAATAGGATAAGAAATTTGTGAGAATTTTATAATAAGCAACCTGTAATAACCTGTTAGTCCCATGAATAATCTCACCTCATCCACGTTCCTAGGAGCTGCCCACTCTATGGTAGCTCTGATCTTTGTCGGGTCCATTATGATACCTTCCTTGGAAACAACATGTCCTAAGTAATGAACTTCTATCTGAAAGAAAATGAACTTACTAAGTTTGGCATACAATTTATGCTCTCTCAACAATCTTAACACTGCTTCTAGGTGTTCTACGTGCTCTTCCTCATTCTTAGAATTTATCAGTATGTCATTAATGAATATTATCACAAACTTGTCCAAATAAGGATAGAACACACTATTCATCAAACGCATCAAAGTAGTTGGAGCATTAGTAAGACCAAAAGGAACTACTACAAACTCATAATTTTGATACCTGGTACAGAATGTGGTTTTGTAGATGTCCTCTTCTTTGTTGTCTAGCTAATGATATCTTAATCTCAAGTCAATCTCTGAGAACATTGTTTCTCCCTTCAACTAATAGAACAAGTTATAAATCTACAGTAAAGGATACATGTTCTTGATTGTCACCTTGTTCAACTGCATGTAGTCAATACACAACCTAAGAGTATCATCCTTCTTCTTCACAAACAACATTGATGCACCTCGAGGTGACACACTTGGCCTAATGTATCCCTTATCAAGCATTTCATTACACTGAAACTTCAATTCTATTAATTCTGGAGTACTCATCTTATACGGTGCCTTTGATGTCAGTGCTTCTCCTAGCATCAACTCAATAAAAAATTCCACAAGGCAGTAGCTCCAAAATATTTGTTGGAAACACATCCTAAAACTACAGCAAGAACTTAATAGCCTTGTCATAGAAATCTACCTTAGTCCTATGAATGTACAACCAATTCGTACCCAAAAACATATTGTATGATCCAAACGGAAGCAAATTTAGATGCACTAATGTAGACATATTGTTTAGCTCAAATGCACAAGATCTCACCCAATGATGAACTCTTTTCTGAATACCTGTATCCAACTGCACCAACCAAGATTCTGCATGCACTTGTTTATTTAAGTAACACTTATCCACCAAGTTAGAACTGATATAAATATAGGTAGATCTAGAGTCAATCAAAATAGAAATAACTTTATCACAAAGGTTACCTTCCATCTCGATAATAGATTCTTGGTGATCAACCTTCCTATTACCCAGTGTTGCATAAATCCGAGGTATATTTTTTCCAACATCTTAAGTTGTTTGTGCCTCCTGGGCACTATAGATCATAATTCTGCCACCCTATGTTGTGGACAATATCTCCTGCTATGATACTCACCACAAGTCCAACACTACAAAATCTTCCTTCCATCACCCTTATTCTGCTCCTTAGACTGAAATCCATGTCCTTTGTACCCAACATTGAATTTATTATATGATGTTGCATTCTCCTTTTTACCTACATCCTTAGGTTGTCCTCACTTCTTATCTCACTTTACCTTAGTATTTTCATTACCTTTCAAACCTTGCTTACAATCCAACTTACACTTAGGCTACTCAATTTTTTTTCAACCTCCTAATTACTTCCTCCAATGCCTAAGGCTCATCATATTCAATTTTATCCTTAAATTCTAATGGTATTCCACTGATGAATATCTAAACATTCATCTTCTCATCCTTAAGATATGTCACATACCTCAGCAATTCCAAGCACTTAGTTGTATACTCTCCAACTATCATATATCCAATCTACAATTCATAGAACTCCTTAGCCTTACTGTCATCGTATCTCTCTGACAAGTACGTCTTTCTAAAGAGTCTTTTCAAATCATTCCAACTCAAATCCTTTGTCTTGATGCCCCTAACATGCTTCACATCTTCCCACTAGATGTCTATTTTTCCTTTGAGACTGAAAATAGCTATCCTAGCTTTCATATTCTCTTTATAATCATGGAGCTCGAAGAACTTATTCATCCCAAGAAGTCATGCTTCTGCATCTTATGGTTTCTTCAACTCTCCATCAAATGTAAGGGGTTTGGATTTGTTGAACTCATCTTGCAAATATTGCTTCTCACTCCTCCTGTCAGGATGATAATGGTGATGACCATGCTTCATATCTAAACTAGAGCTAGAATAGAACCTATAACCACTACCTCTCTTGTTAGGTGTATCCATCCATATGCCACCGCTGACTATGTCATTCTTGTCTGACCTATGTCCTCCTTGAGAACTGATACCATACACCCCATTTTTCCTTTCCTCCTGTCCATAATTAATCTGTGTTTCTCCCTTTCATTACAAATCTCATAAACTCTAAAGCATCAATGCATTGACCTCTACTTTCTTTTCTTGCGCCCTGGCAACTCTTTCCTGTGAGTGAATGATTTCTTCATTATCCACCTTGCAACTCCTTATTTTTGCCTTTAAACTTCTCAATGTATCTATTATGTCAAGAGAGTACTCATCTTTGTGCTTCTCATCTAATCTATAAGGAGAGACACGTGAATTGTAATCCAACATTTTGCTTGTCATCTCTAATCTTCTACTTCCTACATACATACCATGTCAAATAACCAAATATAAACATAATCCAAAATACCTCAGTGAAGTTTAGGGGAGCCTATATATTTTCACAAATCAACCAAGATTAGGACAATATATATATGTAACATCAACATATAAATCATCATAACATACCAACATCATCAACCTCTACATGAATACACTAACTATGACAATAACCATCATGAGAAATAAACAACAAGCATGCATGACAAACACATAGACAATCAGACATGCATACATAACAAACATGATATGAAGAGTTACTATGACATGACCCAACCTCCAAGCTCCATTTATGGAAGTGGGGCCTACAAACTAACCACCAACTAACAACTCACAACATCCTTCAGGGCTACAGGACACTTAGGGGCCAACGAACCACCCTAGGTGGCCAAACCCTAAGTTGGGGGTCATTTTTATTAACCTAGACCCCAACTGCATGGATGAAAAGGCCTGGGTGCAGTTGAAGGCATCCAACCACATGCACAACACTACCTCCATGCGGTTGTGACCCAACTTGCCTAGTTCAGAGGGTGTGGTCCCAAGATTTGAACCACAATTCTAGGACAACCTCTAAACTGATAACCATAACTGCTTGAGACTTTCTAGAATCATAATATAAATAGACATGACGGCAAAGCTAAACATTCAAACTTAGATGAAAAGCTTGACCTAGACTTCCTAGAACATTTCATTAAACATATGGAAAACATGTAAGCTATTGGTCATGAGTGCATATATGATCATAATAGTTTGAGATTTATCTAAGAATCACTAAGAAGGCCTTATTCCCTCTCCACATAGTTGCAACAACGCTATTAGTCCATAC
The DNA here is from genome assembly GCA_031772625.1 of Pinus tabuliformis. Classification (NCBI taxonomy): domain Eukaryota; kingdom Viridiplantae; phylum Streptophyta; class Pinopsida; order Pinales; family Pinaceae; genus Pinus; species Pinus tabuliformis. Next base: position 560,454,460 of record CM062809.1, on the reverse strand, counting down.
ATTCATCAACTAATCAATAACTAAACAATTCATGGAAAGAGACATAGATATTACACATCATATAACCAACATATAACCAAAAAATCACCAGCGTAGAGACCATGGAAACTTGGCCAGAATATTGCCAACAAAATCACTACAAATTCTCATATATCACAATAGGAAAATGTCTCATATTAACATGTGAAAATACCAACCAAATCAGGGACTTCCACGTACCACCCAACCATAGATTAGGCTAAACCAAATCTCTCTTTTAGCCAATCAGCCCCACGACATATTCCAAGAATGAATGTTGTATTTCATGGAATAAACCAAATCAAAACCAAACCAGGGCTTCCAGAGGCCGAACCACCTCAACGCTCAACCACAGTGATTCCACCTCCATGTCCAAACGTCACTAACACCAACCAGATCGATCTCTACCCAAGTTTTCCAAGGATCTAAGAACTAGTTACTCAACCCATAGCCTTCCAAGGTTCCAGAGAATTTTTCCAACCCAGCTCTAGGGACTAGTAACTCAACCCAAGTTATTCCAGGGGTTCTAGAGTGTTTGTTTCAACCCACATCCATAAGGAATTATGAGCAGCAATCATAAAACAATCAAGTGGAAAAAACCACAACACCATGGCTATCTAGGAAATGGCAAGGAAAGTCTAAAACCACTGTTAATCTAGGAAAATATCCATGGCAATGATAGAACATAACCAGAAAAACACATGCATGTACAAGGAATCCAGAAATCAACAAGGAAATCACACAAGCAACATTTTACCTACAAATCAATCCAGTTTTAGTTGTTGATCCACATGGCCCCTTGCATTTTCCTACTTTCCTTTGCCTTCTTTCTCTAAATCTAATGTATGCCAAAGTGATCCAATAATACTCTAAATGTGAAAGAGTATGAGAGAATGAGAGAATAAAAGAGAGCTCCACCCAAAAGCTATCAAAAGGCTCACACTAACAAAAATTGTGAAGTAATCTTTTACCATTAAGGCCTCTATTTTTTTCATTTTCCTTCATTTTTCCTTTAATTTCCCTCTCATGCAAATTTGGTCTCTTCACCTTCCTTTTCTCCTATTTTCCTTTATTTCATAAATAAAATGTGAATTAATGCCACTTTGCCTTTTCCAATTTTCACATCCATTAATTAATCACCAATGATACCCATCACTATGTTTCACCCCAAATTCAGCTTGGAATACATGTCCCATGACCTTGGTCTTATTTAATTTACATATAAAAGCAACCAGGGGTTGTTATATTATCATTATTGTTATCTTCATTCTCCCAATGTTACAAGCACACATTTCATTTAAATAAAACCATGTGGAATCCTTGTAAAGTAACTTTCCTCATTACTGGTAAAAGCATGTGCCAATCTTCTAGATGCATAAATAAGAGTGAAGAGGGCCATGAAGGTATTCTTGTCACATCAGTAAACAGAAGGAAAAATATTATTCAATATCAGTAGGCAAGAATCCATATTGTTAATAGACTATGTATTTGTTCCATAAGCATACATCATAACAACACAATGGTATATAAGGAGAGATAAATGCATATCTATAATGAATAATTGAGTAATTGAGATAGGGACTCTGAATTTCCAACCCAACCATAAACGAGCTACAGCCAGTGCTACTTACAGTTGTCACCCCTGTGCTAGATTTCAGAATTTGGGGAATTACACTAGAGGGATTTTGTGCTTATCACTACTAGAAATCCATATATGTCTTCCTCTCTACCTGATAATCACCATTCGATCTCCAAAGTCTCCAGAAATCCCCTCTAAAAAATCTTCTTTCCATCCTATCTAGAAGAAAAATCCCCTCTCCTCTTATTTCTTGTCATGGTTTTCTCTTGGAAGCCTAGATGAATATTCCACTGCCACCAGGAGGAGAAAAGTGTTATCATGAAGTCGCCATTTTCTATTTCTTATGCTCATTTAGCCTATCTAGCCAAAATTCCTCCATCTACATTCTCGTGCCAGTAGTCCCCTATCGCTCCTCCCGATTTATTTATTTATTTAACTATTTGTTAGGCTATATTTTGTTTCGCTTATTTATTTGGTTTAGTTTTCATGACATGTCCCTTTTGAGAATACTTGGAAACATCTCATCGTTGCCACTAAATCATCTTGATTCTTCGATTGACCGCAAGTTGTTTCCCTCCCCAAACTCTGATATTTGTGTCCCGTCTCAGCTTTCAATTTTTTTAATTTAATTCTTATAGATGGAAAGAGGTAGTTGAGGTTGTCACATACATGTATTTAATGATCCCAAAGAAATTGCAACAAGTTTTATCCATTACAGCACACTTCTCCAAGCATATACCAAATCAAAAAATCACTTTATTACAATAATTTATGCAATAGAAACATGTTTTTTTATCTTCAAGTTGTACATTAAATCACTTAATAATATCAACCCTATTTTATATGAAATCAACATGAATGATAAATCTTGGAAATTACATAATCATGAAGACAATGTAACAAGAAAAATCAATTTTTCAATCACACAAATCTGGATAGCAAGATACTCATTTATAGAAGAAATGAAATACATATGAACAATTTTTTTACAAATTGGTACAATATATATCTCTCCAAACTCTATCAAGGTAAAAGCATAAAACCCCTAACCACCATCAAATGTCCTCAACAAGCTAGCGTCAACACCAACAAGTTGTATATTGGCTTCAACAAGTTTTTATCACATATGCTCTTCACACTATAATTTTCCTTCCTTAAGGTTTACAAACTGTAGCTATGTTGCATCATATAATTGCATGGAAACATAAATCTTGTCCTACTCTCCAAATATATTTGTTTATCCCATGGTTTGTGTACTTGTTATGAAACCAGCTCAAGAAAAGATAGAAAAGATAGATCAATGCCTTAGAATTCAGCCTCTTCGAGGGGGCAACCTCCTTTACATTACATAAATGAACAATTCCTGGATGATACAAATGACAAAACCTCCTTTCTATATATAGGAGTCTAAGGAGTCACAATATAATCCAGCCGACCTAACAATAATAATATAAAGCCACAAAAATAACAATAGAGGGATTCTCTGGGGCACAGAAATAACAATATGGGGGTAATAGGGGCACAACAATATAAATAAGGGGTATAACTACAATAGTAATGGGGTAATCACTAGTATTATAGGGACCCAACATGCCCCTCTCCTTCAAAAAAGTGTTGTCCTCAACGCTTGAGTAGTTCTGGATACTTCTGCATAAAATTCTCATCCTCCCATGTGGAATCTTCAGCGGATAAGTTCTTCCACTTGATAAGATACTCTGAAATTGATCGATTTCGTAGCTGTCGAGTTCTTGTTTCTGTGACTGCTTCCGGTTCCAATATAATTTTTCCTTCCTCGTCAAGTTCTGGCAATATTGTTTGAATTGGGAGCTTGTCACCTATAACCTTCTTTAAACATGAAACATGGAAAACTGGGTGCAATCGAGAAGCTGCAGGAAGCTCCAATTTGTATGCCATAGTACCAATCTTTTGCAACACCTTGTACGGACCATAATACTTTGGTGATAATTTATTATCCTTCTTAGCTTGCTTTAGGGACATTTGCTTATATGGTTGTAGCCGTAGGAATACCCAATCACCTACATCAAAACTTCTTTCACTGCGATGTTGATCTGCCTGTTGTTTCATTCTATTTTGTGCCAACACGAGGTTATCCTTTAAGAGTTGGAGGACTTGTTGTTGATGTTCGATGTGATGTTCCACTGCCTGAACCTTAGAATTTTCTCTTAAATATGATGTGATGGATGGTGGTTGATACCCATAAAGTGCCATAAATGGGGTCATTTTTGTTGCTGTATGGAAGGAAGTGTTATACCACCATTCAGCCAGAGGCAACCATTTGACCCATTGTGTCTGTTTATCAGATACAAAGCAACGAAGATATCCTTCCAAACATTTGTTTACTATCTCAGTTTTCCCATCAGATTGAGGATGATAAGATGAGCTATGAGCTAACTGAGTACCAAGACAAGAAAATAATTCTGTCCAAAAATTTCCAGTGAAAATGGGATCTCTGTCACTTACAATAATCTTTGGGTTTCCATGTAGCTTTTGAACTGTTTCCATAAATGCAGTAGAAACTGTACTGGCTTTAAATGGATGTGATAATGCACAAAAGTGTGCATACTTGGTAAGTCTGTCAACTACCACCATGATGACACTCTTTCCCTCAGACTTGGGTAAACCTGTGATAAAATCCATTGAAACCTCCTCCCAACGTTGGCTTGGAATGGATAAAGGTTGTAATAGACCCGGTGTCTTAATTGTTTCAACTTTATTTTGCTGGCAAACCAAACATTCCGCCACAAACTTTTGAATATCTGATTTAAGGCCATCCCAAAAAAATTCCTTCTTAACCCTGTGGTAAGTTTTTAAAATCCTGAGTGCCCTCCTAAGGGAGAAGTGTGCAATTCCATAAGAATCTTTTGTTTTAGCTGGGAATTCTTACAGAGGTATAAGCGATCTTTGTACCATAACGAATCATTTTGCCAGCTAAATGTATCAGAAGTACTGGAATCTTGTTGTAGCTTTTGAATAAGTGCCCACACTTCTTCGTCATTCTTCCATTCCTCCCTTGCTTCATTTATCCAATCTGGTTGGATAATAGAAATGGCACACAACAATGCTTCCACATCCTCATCCTTTCTTGAGAGTGCATCTGCCACCACATTTTGCTTCCCTTTTTTGTAGATGATTTCAAAGTCATAACCCAACATCTTTGTGACCCACTTTTGTTGCTCTTCAGAGGATAATCTTTGTTCTAAAAAGTATTTAAGGCTATCATGATCCGTTTTTACCTTGAAGTGTCTTCCCATTAGGTAGGGTCGCCATTTCTTAAGTGCATGGAGTATTGCCAACATTTCCTTCTCATAAATAGCTTTGCTTAAAAACTTTCCCTTGATTGGACGACTTTCAAAAGCAATGGGTCTTTCATCTTGCATTAGAACAGCACCAATTCCATTTCCTGAAGCATCACATTCCACAATAAAGGTTTTTGTGAAGTCCGGTGTAGCTAAGACCGGTGCTTGGCACATTGCCTCTTTAAGATGTTCAAAGGCCTTTGTTGCTTCCGGAGTCCATGAAAATGAATCTTTCTTCAATAATGTTGTTAGAGGTGCTGCTATTCTCCCATAATTCTTAACAAACTTGCGATAATACCCTGTCAACCCAAGAAATCCTCGCAGATGCTTTATGGATGTGGGGATTTTCCATTCCTTAATGGCTTTAATTTTGCTAGGGTCTACCTTAACTCCTTCATGAGATACAATATGACCCAAATATTCCACCTCCTGGACTCCAAAGAAACATTTGGATCTTTTTGCATATAATTGTTTCTCCTCCAATAGTTGTAGCACCCTGTCAACATGTTCAACATGATCCTTCCAAGACTTGCTGTAGATTAGTATATCATCAAAAAATACTAACACAAATTTTCTAAGGAATGGTTTGAAAATTGAATTCATCAAACCTTGAAATGTTGAAGGTGCATTGGTAAGGCCAAAAGGCATGACCAAAAATTCATAATGACCCTCATGAGTTCTAAATGCCATTTTCGGAATGTCTTCAATCTTCATTCTGATTTGATGATATCCCGAACGAAGATCCAACTTGGTGAAGTAAATTGATCCATGCAATTCATCCAGTAATTCATCAATAACAGGAATGGGGAACTTATCTTTAATAGTGAGCTTGTTGAGCTCCCTATAATCCGGACACATGCGCCATGATCCATCCTTCTTGTGCACCAATACTACTGGAGCTGAGAAAGAACTTTGACTCGGTTGAATTATACCAGCCTCTAGCATTTCTGCAACCATACGTTCAATTTCACTTTTTTGGACATAGGGATATCTGTACGGCCTGATGTTTGGAGGAACACTTCCTGGAATCAGATGAATAGCATGATCATGATCACGCATAGGTGGGAGACCTTTTGGAGTCTCAAATACCTTGGAATGATTGTCCAAGACTTTTTGGAGATCTGGAGAAATAGATGATTCCAATGTGGAAACATCTAGCGAACATAATTGTGCAATTACACCTCTTTGCTCCTTTTTTAGAAGCTTTGTCATGCCATTAGAGCTGATTATCTTTCCTGGTTTCCCTGCAATACCCCTTAATTCAACTTCCTTTCCTTCCGTAGAAAATTTGATGAAAAGTTCTTGAAAATTAAAAGCTATTGTACCCAAGGATTGTAGCCATTGGACTCCTAGTACAACATCAGCACCTCCCATTGGAATGGAAAGCATTGGGCTAGTCAATACATATTCTCCCATGGATAGCTTGATATTATGGCACTTTCCAGAGCAATTTATTGTTCCTCCATTTGCAATCATCACTTGACACTCTGGTGCTGGATATAGGAAGCAATTCAATTCTTTTGCTACCCTACAATGAATAAAATTGTGGGTGCTTCCTGAATCAATCAACACTATTACCTTTTTCTTCTTGATTTGTCCTTCTATCTTGATGGTTTGAGGAGTGGTAATTCCCGCCAATGCATTACAAGATATGGTCGGATTTATTTGTTCTTCATCTAGGCTTTGTTCCTGGAGTATATCTTCTTCTTTTGACCTTTCTTGCTCCTTTTCTTCTTCCTCTTCACAATCTATGTAGAATAATTTCTTCTCAGCACACTTATGACCTTTAGTGTATTTGCTATCACAACTGTAACAAAGCCCTTTTGCTCTTTTTTCTTCCAATTGTTGTGGTGTCAACCTTATAGGTTGTGGAAGACTAGGGGCAACAACACTTCCATCTTTATAGTTGTGAGTGGTATGCTTCCTGGTTGCCATAATTTTGCTTTCCATTTTTCTTGCTAACCTGAATGCCTTCTCTAATGAATCAGGTTCCCAAAGGCGAACATCATGTTGGATATTATCCTTTAAAGACCCTATGAACACATCAATCCTATGCTCCTCTGAAATATCTTTTACCCTTATGTTCAATTTTTGGAACTCCTCAATGTGCTCCATTACTGAACCCTTTTGTTTGAGACTTATCAATTGGCTAAAAAAAGTGTTGCTTTTTGTATCTTCATAATGTACTATCAATTCTTCCATGTCTGTCTTCAAATCTATCTTCAAATCTGCCATGTCTCTCTTCAAATCTATCTTCGAATCATCCATCTTAGCTTCCATGCCCTTTATCTTAGATTCCACGCCATTTATCTTAGATTCCATGCCACTTATCTTAGCTTCTGTTAGCTTTTGTGAGCGTGACATTTGTTGCACTTGTTCTTGTAATTTTGATATATCATGTAGCATTTCTTCCTCTTCTTCATGAGTCATGCTAGAGCTTTCAGGTTCCTTACTAGGTGTTTGCATTTTCTTTCCTCGGGGCATCAGTTACCGATAATAATGCTTTACTATGCCCTTTGAATTTCGTTAAACCAAGCTTACACAAAAAATTTAAAAAAAAACTACACACCTTTTTTCACTTTATAGAAGCCTGATATTGAATCTGATGTATCTCTGTAATTTCGGATCATCCAGTTCTGAAATTGCTACCTGTAGTAGCCTTCTGCGTCCTCTTTCCAATGCCACAAGTCTGAGCCAAATTGGATTCTCCAAGGAAGAGTTATGTGAAATCTCCCACAGTGACTTGCTTTTAATCTGGTTCAGTAGAGCAAACTTGTACGACATGCCACGAGTCACTGTTTCAACCTTTGAATCTGAAACATACACACAAGAAACTACAGTCCATCCTCTTTCTGTACCTTCTTACGAAATTTCAATCCGATCCCCAGAGAGAAAGTTATGACTATTTTTCCCAGGTCATCTGTTTTGAATGTAATTCAGGAGTCTGCAAAAAGACCAACTTCCTCAAATCATATCTCCGCAAATATCGCGCGAAAAGCTCTGAAATTCGGACCCAAGGTTCAACACGATTTCTTCTCAAATTAATTTTTTTTGTGACTTCTGAAACGTCACAGAAAAAAGTTATAGCGAAAATGCCACGATGACCTGTTTGGAGCAGCGAAACCCTAGAATCCAAAGCTCTGATACCAAATGTTATGAAACCAGCTCAAGAAAAGATAGAAAAGATAGATCAACGCCTTAGAATTCAGCCTCTTCGAGGGGGCAACCTCCTTTACATTACATAAATGAACAATTCCTGGATGATACAAATGACGAAACCTCATTTCTATATATAGGAGTCTAAGGAGTCACAATATAATCCAGCCGACCTAACAATAATAATATAAAGCCACAAAAATAACAATAGAGGGATTCTATGGGGCACAGAAATAACAATATGGGGGTAATAGGGGCACAACAATATAAATAAGGGGTATAACTACAATAGTAATGGGGTAATCACTAATATTATAGGGACCCAACAGTACACAAATCCTGTGTCTTCAACTCTTATATCAACATAAATATCAAAACCTCTATGGAACATCCTGAAATATATAATAACCAAATTTTCTTCTAAGAAAGGAATCACACCATGCTCAAGACTCATCAATTTCATCTCACCATGATCTTTCCATGGCCTTACATCCCATAGGAACAAGGTTTTAAAATCATTCAAGGCATTAGCTCCATTGTCTTTGTCTTCTACTAGGTTATAATATTCAGTAGTACAATAAGATATATCATAGTTATTATCATGAATAACACCAACTCCATGTTCTTCTCTAGGGTCTACATGCATAGTGTTATCACTCAGGTTGTCCCCAGGTAGGAGTAAGGGATACGGCCGAGGTAACCACAAACCAACTTTGGATTGCAGGTTCTAGCCCGCCTACAATCAGAGAGGGCTCTCTCTTTGGGATTTAGCTTTGTTGAAAATGATCTTAGGCTAGCTATTGAGTTCAGGGGTTTTTTGTTCTGATTTTGGTGGGAAAATTGATGTTTCATGTAGAGAGGCAGAGCATAGTCTGAAAATTTCATACCAATGGGCGTGGAGTCGACAAGGAGGACTGCTGGTGTGTTTTCTTGGTCACCATAGGGAAAATGGAGCAAGATAGCTACGCATGAAACAATGTTTCAGGTTTAAATGATGGAAAGAATGCTAAGTAATGAGAGGCAGTTAAGAATCTCTCAATCAGCTTAACAGATGGAGGTAACAGAGCTCTACCTAGGGGCAGTGAAGAATCCCTAGCTAATTGGCAAAACACAGGTGAATCGGGGTAAATATGAGCCAGAAGGAATTCATATTCATGACCAATTCATTCAGAGGAAAACATAAAGAAACAACAGAAATTGAGCATAGAGTGTATTCAAACAAATTCTAAGCTATTCTTTCTTTCTGCTATTTAGATAGTGGTGAACAATAAAACAGAGGTAAGATGCACTTATTGTTTCAGGCTGCAGCACAAGAATTCCATCTTCATATCTTCAAAACATTCATTTACAACAGGCAGTTTGCTCTCCAAGCTTTCGGCAATCTTTGGTTATAGAAAAAACTCAGGTATACAATGCGAGTCTCTAGTGAAAATTCTCAATTGACCAACCCTTGAAACAATGTAGAGAGGGGTATATATAGGGAAAAACTCTCTACAACTACTTTTATTACAACTTGACCTAATTAGGTCCTAAAGAATAATTAATTTGACCTAATCCTATCAGAAATAAATGCGTGAAAATATCTCGGGCTGCGCTGAGGGCTGCCGTATCAAAACTGAGTAAATGATGTTGTCCTCGGTGGCTTGGTGCAGTGTTTTCTGAAATAAATGTGTATGGGTTTCTGCTTCTTTGCTGTCTGCCTGCATTTAAAGCTTTAACTGTGATTTGAGGGCAAGGATGGGCTTACGCCTCTTGATTTGACTTTCTGGGGGGCTCATCAATGTTCAGGTGCTTCGAGCCCCTAAAAAATCTTGGCTGATACTCTTTGGCTCTTCTTCTCCATCTGATACTCTTTGACAAATGAATTGGGTCGCTTTTCTCCTTTGCTGTGGGTCTAATCACAAATTAATGGCCACTGTTCGGCCTCTGTTTCCTTTAGGACTGTCTTCTGCTCCTTTCGGCAAGCTTCGCGAAGAAAAATGGGTCATTTGACGCCTTTCGAGCTTGCTGGGGGCTGCGTAATGAAAAGATTCCCTAAAGATTCCCCACTTTGGCCTATTTTATCCAGCGATGCGCGATTTGCGCCGCAAATCGCGCATTAAAAACTGCCTCAGAAACTGATTCCGGGGCTCCGGAGTGCGATTTTCGCGTTTCGCGCTAAAATTGTTGATGGCGTCAGCATGACGGACTTCGTACGGCGGATGACATCAGTGATGATGTCAGCATGATGACGTGGTGGGATGACGTCAGCATGATGACATCATCACGTACGGAGGTGACATGGCAGTATGGCAAGGGACACGGTGGCAGGGCACGTGGCGGGATGACTCGGCGGTACAGTGGTAGGAGGCCACGCAGGCGGATGATGCGGCAAGTGACGTGGGGCTTACGTCACAGGGGAAGGGCGGTAAGTGGTTTCTGGGCACACCGCCTTTGGACAGAGGTGGTTTCGGGGGAGGGGGCTCCGCCACAGCCCAGGAGGTGACGCGTGGCAGGAGTACGGTGGCAATACCGCCCATCTCCTGGACGCTAACCTTCGGGCGCGTTGGGGGACAGGAAGGCCCACCCACCGTAGATCTGTGGGGCGGGCGATCTAACGGTTGGCGGCGAAGGTGAGGTGGCGGAGGGATAAGGGGCAGGGATTCTGCGGAATATTCGGATTTAAATAAAGCGCAGCGGGGGTTTAGACTTAGGTTTTATGGGTTTGGGGGGTTAATAACGGGCGAGTTAATATATTTACGTTCGGGACTTTAGCATAAGGGGTAAAACATGGGTTTTTGAGGGTTTATGAGCAGGGTTTTAACGATTTATGCACAAAAACTTAAGATAAGGGCGGAAATGTGGGTTTTTGAGGGTTTTAGGGCTAGGGGAGAGGTTGTTAGCATGACCAGGTGTCATCTAACTCCTGCTATGACATGGATGGGTTAAAAACAGCCCCAGATGGACCATTTTTTTCCCTGACTTTTTAGAAGAAATATGGCTATATTGCCAGGGAGGGGATATTTACATGGGGGAGTTTTATATACATAGTTTTAGTAAGGGAAAGGGAAAAATGATAGGGAGTTATATACTAGAGTTAGTAGTTAATGTGGAGATGATAAGCAGGCGCTAAGGTAAGGGACCTTAGGCTATTTTTTGGGGAAAGTGACTCATAAATGAGAAACAAAGAATCCTTGAGAGAAGCAGATCTTCACCAAGACAAATGACATGGAGAATGATGAAACTAAGAGGAATCAAGCAAATCTTGACCTCTTTGGGGAAATTAGTAAGTGACTTGGGGAATTAGAAGAAGGGGGAGTTAGTGATGTCCAGCTTGAGATCCTCCAGGTGAAAACTGCCTAATAATTGTGATCTGAAAAGATAAAACACTTTGTAACACAAAATTGATCATAAATCATCATTCTGCAACCTCACAGCTACCTACCCAGCCTACTCACCTAACATTTTTTCTCCTTTTGATTTGGGTGCACTTAGACTTGCAGACCCAGCTTTACAATTTTTCTTTTGAATGTTTCCTATCTAAATCTACACTTATTTCTGCCAGGGCCCAGATTAAGCAGTTGGGTCCCTTTGATTCTCTACCTATCTACAAATCTGCCAAGATTAAACTGTTTGGACAGATACATTCTCTATATTCTAAAACAGGAAATTGAAACCTAGGGAGACCAAGATTAGACTGTTTGGACCTCCCTTTAAAAACTCTTCAAAACTGGAACAACTCATCAAAATTGGAAAACAACAGTGCTATTTGGACTAAGCACACTTTATGGTATCCTGTAGAAATATGGAACACTGCATCCTGTAAAGTATGACATATTTGGCATGTAAAAATGTCAATCATGAAAAATGAAACCCTGTTGCAACAGGAGGCTAATAGTGACTCCACTTGGGGATGGTTTTTCCTTGTGAAAAGCCAAGAACAGTAGGTCAGACTGTCTTGATCTTCTATGGTTGCTGTAGACTGGGAACATTTGTTTTGGCTACTAAAAATGTAAAACTTTGAACTATGAACAACCTCCTCTTCAACTGAATTACTGTGAACTGTGCAGCATCGCCTGCTTTCTTCTGCATGCTTGATAATTATGTACAATGCTGTTGGAGCACTGCCTTTTAAATCATGGGTCTAAACTGATGTATTTTGCCTTGTTTCTTGCTTTGGGCAAGTATGCTGATATGAACTGAAAATACTCCTCTGTTTCGATACTTTTGACTGCACACAGTTCTTCTCTACCATGAATTTCTTGTAGTGTGATATTTCTCTTCTTCCTGTTTTGTTGAAATTGGTGTAGAGGCAGAGTTTTTAGAATTGGACTACTTGCATCGGCTGTATCTTTACAATTTACTGCTGCTCCTTAAACAATCGGCCTGTTTATAAATAAAAAACAGAGTGCTGATATATACAAATAAGACTGTACAAAGATATATACAGGGCTGCATTGTTTTCTTTAAAAGGGATCATGGTAATGTTTCAGCATACGGCCATTGACAGGGCCTTCTTCAGCATAACTATCCTCTACAGATTTGAGAAAGTATGTGTTATTTCCTTGAACAGCAGAAACAACAAATGGACCTCTCCATAAAAAATCAAACTTTGCATGTTTTCCCTTGTCTTCTCTTCTTGAGTCCCATCTTAGAACTTTGTCACCAACATTGAAATCCTCAGCCTTAGCTCTCTTATCAAACATCTTTTTGAGCTTTTCTTGCAAAATTTGAGCTCTGTCATACACTTGTTCTCTGGTTTGCTGAAGATGAATGGTCTGATTGATTCTTCTTTGAATGTCATTTGGTTCAGCCTGAATCTCTTGTAACAGCTTGATAGTAGGAATGCCCAGGGATGAAGGAAATCTGGCCTCCATGCCATATACTAGCTCATAAGGACTCATCCCAATGGATCTCTTGCTCGAGAGTCTGTCTGCCCATAGGGCGTTCACCAGCTTTTTGTGCCAGTTCTTCTTGTTTTCTTCCAGCACTTTCTTTATGATGTTGATGAGGCTTTTGTTAGATGATTCGGCCAAGCCATTGCCTTGAGGGTAATAGGCTGTAGAGTGGCCCAAGGTAATATGAAATCTGTGGCAGAAATTGATCATTTTTTTGGACTTAAAGGCAGCGGCATTGTCAGTGATGATTTTCTCAGGGCAGCCAAATCTAGAAAGGATATTGCACTCAAGGAATTGGATAATGATGGTGTCATTGGCTTGTCTGCAGGGAATGGCTTCAACCCACTTGGTGAAATAGTCAGTGGCTGTTAGGATCCATTTGTGCTGGCCTGAGGAAGAGGGATGGATTTCTCCAATGAAGTCAAGACCCCATTGTTGAAAAGGTTGTTCAGTTGAGATGGGTTTCAGGGGCAGGGGTAACAGCTTTCTCTTGCCCTCAAAAATTTGGCATTTGTGACATGACATGGCAAACTTCTTTACATCTGCAAAAAGAGAGGGCCAATAGAAACCAGCCCTTAAAATTTTATCAGCGGTGGACTTCCAGTATAGATGTCCTCCACAGTCACCTGCATGGAATTCTTTCATGACATTGTTAGTTTCATTCATGGTTAAACAATTAAGCAATATACCTTCATGATTTCTCCAAAATAATGCACCATCTATAACACAAAACTTTAAAGCCTTCATTTTCAAAAATCTTTTCTTGGTCATGGACAATCCTGGGGGAGCACACAGGTTTAACAATACAAAGCAAATATCAGTGTACCAAGGGCATTGCAGAAATATTTCACTGATCCGTGGAGTCACCAGCTCCGATTCCTTGTCCAGTTGGTTAATGTCTAAGGCTTGAAAATTTGTTTCGGACATCAGTTTGGCTAAACCTTGTCCCTTTATCAGCTTGGTTGGTTTTATTTCTATGTCATACTCAAGGATGCTTGCAATCCACTTGCCTCTTTTGCCTTCTAATCCTTCTTGTGTCAATATGTCTTTTACAGCAGCGTGTGGGACATAGGCAATCACATGTGAATATAAAATGTACACTCTGAAATCCTTGATGGCCTTAACAAGTGCGTAGGCCTGCTTTTCCATGATTGGGTACTTCAAAGGGGCGTCTCTTAAGGCTCGGCTGAAAAAAGCGATTGGCTTTTCAGCTCCTTGTTCATCTTTTTGCAAAAGGACAATGGCTATTGTGTGATCAGATGCAAACGAAAATATGATAAAATCTTTCTCAAACTGCGGGCTGGTGAGTACAGGGGTTTGGGTTAATGCAGCTTTGATACTTTCAAATGCTTGCTTGGTTTCCAGGGACCATCTTACCTTGGCATCCTTCTTTAACATGTTGCTTAACAATCTTATCAGTTCAGCTAGATTTGGAATAAATCTTCTTAAGAAGTTAATCTTTCCAAGGAATGCTTGCAGCTCTTTTATGTTTCTTGGATATGGGATTTGGAGGATGGCTTGGATTCTTTCAGGGTCAATTCTGATCCCATCTTTTGATATGATGTGGCCAAGTAACTTGCCTTCTTCAAGGCCAAAGAGAGACTTTTTGGGGTTCAAGGAAATGCCATATTTCCTACATGTCATGAATATTTGCCTGAGGTGCTTGAGGTGTTCTTCATCAGATTTTGAGAATGGGGTTAAGTCATCAAGGTAAACAACTAGGAAATCGTGTATTTCTTTAGCGAATGCAATATCCATTGCTCGTTGAAAAGTTGCACCAGCGTTTTTAAGACCGAATGGCATCTTTACATACTTGAATGTTCCCCAGGGTGTGGTAAAAGCTGTTTTGTCTTGGTCGTCCGGGTGAACAAGTATTTGGTTGAAACCTGAAAAACCATCTAGCAAAGAGATTCTAGATGACCCCACTACTCTCTGCAAGATGTGGTCCATTTTAGGCAAAGGGTAATGGTCTTTTAGGGAGACTTGGTTTAAATTTCTGAGATCTACACAAAGTCTGATTTCACCTATCTTTTTTCTTGTAGGAACAAGATTGGATACCCATTCAGAAAATCTGATGGGTGCTATGATGCCTGCTTCAAACATCCTCTTTACTTCCTTCTCAATCGGTGGAAGAAGCATAGGGTTAATTCTTCTAAGTTTCTGTTTGAAGGGTTTCTGGTTTGGTTTTAAGGGGATTATGTGTTGGATCACCGAGGTGTCATAGGATTTCAAATCCTCGTAGCTCCAAGAAAATACATCTTGGAACTCTTTGAACAAGTCAATGTATTTGGGCTTTTGATCGGGTGGCAAATTTTTGGACAGTTTGATCATCTTTGGATTTTCTGCCGTCCCAATGTTGTGTTCTTCTATACCAGTGTTAATGGGTTGCAATTTTGGCTTTCTAGGAACGTCATTGGCGTCAAACATGTCTTCTAATGGGGTTAGGCTAGCAGGCAGAAAGTTATCCTTTAAGTCAATGATCTCTGCCTCTGCTTTGGCAATGTCTTCCAAATGCATTTGTTTCAGCTGTTCTATGTTTTCTTTGTCAAAAACAGTCGGGTTCAAGATTTGCTTGGCTGTTGCAGCTGTTATAGCTTGCTGATATTCATTTGTTTGTTGTTCCGGATCTGTCATAGTGTCCAAGTCAATGTTGATATTGGAAAACTCATGCTCAAGAGCGAGGAAATTATTAATCTGGGTATCATTTTCGAACACTTGCCAATCTTTAACGTTATTTGGGACAGCGGGCCTATGTTTTATTTCAGCTGTGAAGTGATGGTTTGGGTCAAAAGGAAGCTTGCATGTACTAGCAAAGGTGGCTAGGCTGTGTGCATGAATGTTATGTTCTCTTGAAATTTTGGCCAGCTTGAATTCAGTGAATGCATTGAGTATATTAGTGGCAGCAGTCCTATAGGCTCTCATTCTGTTGTCATTGGTTACAAAATTACCTTTCATCTGTTGTATGATTAAATCAGAGTCTCCTAAAATAGACACTTTTGCAGCTCCTAGAGCTTTGAGCAGTTTAAGGCCTAGCAGCAGAGCCTCATATTCTGCCATATTATTTGTGCATTTAAAATTCAGTCTGTAGGCATGACCTTCTGCATGGTTGTTATATGTATTGTGAATCCAGACACCTGCCCCTGCTCCTAACTTGTTAACAGAGCCATCAAACTCTAAATACCATGTGATTTCTTGCTCAAGGTTAGCACTAAGAGTTTGAGTCATTATAGGATTGGGCAGATTTAAAGTTTCTGTTTGGGGAAGTTTTTCTAACATGCTGGTTGTGTTAACTATTGTGACAGTTTCACTAGTGTGTGGAACTGATTCTTCATTGATGTGTGCTTGTTGTTCTAGAGCCAACGGCTCATTCTTGGTTGGAGAATTTGTGTCGTCATTAAACAAAATAAAGGAATCCATATCAGAATGGATTGAGTAAATGGGAAAATTTTCTGGCTTGCTCTCACTACTTACCACATATTTCATGAGTTTTTCTCTATACATTCTCTTTGGTTGCCCGAAGACTGAAATGGTGGCATAGGAAAGGTCTAATTGAAGGGATCCTTGAAGCTTTGCTCCCCATGATCTTGATAGGAGCATACCGTATTTTGGTGGAATGTCGGCAACCACTACATCCATGAGGATGGTCTTATTTGGATATTGAACTAAGGAGACACACAAGTCTTTGATGAGGCCTAGACATTTCACTTGACTTGAGTCAAATGAGTACAAGTCTTTGTAAGGTCTTGTAACGTCAAGGTTCAGTTTTTCCATAACTGCTTTGGGCATTAGATTGTGCGATGCCCCTGAGTCAAACATAGCATTGTGCAAAACTTTGTCATGTATATGCAAACTGACATAAAAGGGTGGGACAGGTCCATGTGTTGACATTCCATTTACTTCTGGGCCAAACAACAGTTCAGGGGAATCATCCAAAACATTTACATCGTCCTTGTTTTATGGAATTTGAAGTGACCTTTGAATTTGTTGCCTATATACATCGTGTTTGGCAAGTTCTGAGAGGGGAATGGATATTTTCAACTTAGCTATTTCTGCCTCTAAATTAAATGGCTTTTCCAATGGAGTCTTGTTGTTGATAAAGGAAGTTTTTTCCTTTTCGTTTAAATTATCTGCGATTTGCTCTTGTTTATCAGCGTTATGAGGACTGATAGCTTGTGGTTTTTTAGTTTCAGGAAAGTTTTTTGGAACACTGTTCGAGCTTTCTTTCAAGGGAGAAGGTGGCAAAGGCTGATCTTTGGAAGGCTGTATTTCTGTTATGTCTTCTACAATCACTTGATGCGGGTTTGGAACATTTGTATCAGCTGGTTCTGTTATGACAACCTTGCCTTTGGTCTTGTTGGGTTGTTTGCCATCCTTTGTTTTACTAGGTTCCAAAATGTCAATGGTCCTAGTTCTCAGCTTATATTGTTTGTGTACTTCATACACAACAGTATCGTAACCTTGTTTAAAATCAAAAGACTCGCCAGACTTAGTTTTAAACTGATTGTAATCGAGTTCATTTTGGTCTTCTTGGGACAGGACAGTTTGGTGCTCACCCTTTAGATCCATCAGGTTCATGTGAGTGTCCTCTATGGGTTCACTAGAAGTAGATCCTTCGACATAGTTATCTTGAAAAGGGGGTCTTATGTCATGGTCTTGGTTAGACCTGCCAGCATTGTGTTCTGCGTTTTCCTAAAATTTGGATTCCTTATGGTATTTGATTGTTGTCCTTCCCATGATGCTTTTCTCTCAACATTTTCTACTCTTTCTCCTAGCCTTTGTATATCATTGATAATAGCATCAAGCTTTTGATCAAAGGCTGAGGGTTCTTCCTTAAAGGTGGTTCTTCTTTCCATTCTAGCCCTGTTTCTCTTGGCAATTAAGTTAGCTTCTACGGTCACAGCAACATTTTGTGCATCTGCAAGGGTCTAAGGAGCTCTTTCTTTTAACTGGTCTGCCATATCAGGGTCAAAACCATTCGGAAATTTGTACAAGGCCAGATCAGGGGGAGGCCTTAGGTTCTGAGGTATTGTGTTATATACATTATTGAATCTTGCACAGTACTCCAAAACAGTCTCTTGAGGACCTCTTTTAATTGTATCATATTCTGCTAGTATGTGCAAGGGATCTTTCTTTTTCTCCCATCTGTTGGTAAAGGATTGGTACAGCTCATCTGGGGTGGTTATGGAGTTAGCAGCAAGTGATCTGAACCAAGTTCTTACATCACCTGTTAAGCTCTGAACAAAAATTCTCATTCTCATGCTATCATCATCTATTTCGTAGTTTTCAAAATAGTCTTGCATCTTTTTGGTATGCTGAATGGCAGTAAAAGGGCCAGTACTATCAAAATATGTGATTTTAGATTGGTACTCTTGAGGTAAAACCCCAGCATTAGCAGGTAATTGTAGGGGTGCATATCTATTAGCCATATTGGCAGGGATAAGTGGAACAACGAGGATAAATGGAATGATTGGAGAAACGGGGATCACAGGAGTAACTGGAACGCTGGAAACAACAGTAGTGGTAGTATGTGCAGTGAATGAAGGTGTGGAAGGGGGAGTTCGAGGTGTAGATGATGAACTAGGGGAAACAAGGGCCGAACGAAACAAAACCTTGATAGGAGTCGAAATACAGCTAGGGTAAGCTATTTCAGGAGTTTTATCAGCGAAATTTTCCTGTCTTTCATGCTTCCTAAGAATTTTCGAGATTATGTTAGGGTTTTCAAAAATAGCTGGAGAGTCGGGATCTGGATTTGACCTTGTATATCGTGGATTCTTCTTGGGAGCCAGCTTCCGAATTGTTTTTCTTTTTTTTCTTGGGTATTTTTATGGGAATATTTTTGTAATTAACAAGGGACAGATCAGATTTTGGAATGGCTGTGTATATCTTAAAACTAGCATGAAGATTGACTGAAGCAGCTTTTATTTACTTCTGCTATTGTAAAATAGAAACAGTTTCAAAGGCTTCCTGGCTGACCTTCAGGCTTCATCTGTAGTTTTAAGAAATATACAGCAATTAGAAAATCGACCTTTTTATGAGGGATCTTTCCAACCTTCTTTGTGAAATTAACTGAGGATGTTCCCCAGTGGAGTCGCCATTATGTTATCACTCAGGTTGTCTCCAGGTTGGAGTAAGGGATACGGCCAAGGTAAGCACAAACCAACTTTGGATTGCAGGTTCTAGCCCGCCTGCAATCAGAGAGGGCTCTCTCTTTGGGATTTAGCTTTGTTGAAAATTATCTTAGGCTAGCTATTGAGTTCAGGGGTTTTTTGTTCTGATTTTGGTGGGAAAATTGATGTTTCAGGTAGAGAGGCAGAGCATAGTCTGAAAATTTCAAACCATTGGGCGTGGAGTCGAGGAGGAGGACTGCTGGTGTGTTTTCTTGGTCACGAGAGGCAGTTAAGAATGCTAAGTAACGAGAGGCAGTTAAGAATCTCTCAATCAGCTTAACAGATGGAGGTAACAGAGCTCTACCTAGGGGCAATGAAGAATCCCTAGCTAATTGGCAAAACACAGGTGAATCGGGGTAAATATGAGCCAGAACGAATTCATATTCATGACCAATTCATTCAGAGGAAAACATAAAGAAACAACAGAAATTGAGCATAGAGTGTATTCAAACAAATTCTAAGCTATTCTTTCTTTCTGCTATTTAGATAGTGGTGAACAATAAAACAGAGGTAAGATGCACTTATTGTTTCAGCCTGCAGCACAAGAATTCCATCTTCATATCTTCAAAACATTCATTTACAACAGGCAATTTGCTCTCCAAGCTTTCGGCAATCTTTGGTTATAGAAAAAACTCAGGTATACAATGCGAGTCTCTAGTGAAAATTCTCAATTGACCAACCCTTGAAACAATGTAGAGAGGGGTATATATAGGGAAAAACTCTCTACAACTGCTTTTATTACAACTTGACCTAATCAGGTCCTAAATAATAATTAATTTGACCTAATCCTATCAGAAATAAAAGCGTGAAAATATCTCGGGCTGTGCTGAGGGCTGCCGTATCAAAACTGAGTAAATGATGTTGTCCTCGATGGCTTGGTGCAGTGTTTTCTGAAATAAATGTGTATGGGTTTCTGTTTCTTTGCTGTCTGCATGCATTTAAAGCTTTAACTGTGATTTGAGGGCAAGGATGGGCTTACGCCTCTTGATTTGACTTTCTGGGGGGCTCATCAATGTTCAGGTGCTTCGAGCCCCTAAAAAATCTTGGCTGATACTCTTTGGCTCTTCTTCTCCATCTGATACTCTTTGACAAATGAATTGGGTCACTTTTCTCGTTTATTGTGGGTCTAATCACAAATTAATGGCCGTTGTTCGGCCTCTATTTCCTTTAGGACTACCTTCTGCTCCTTTCGGCAAGCTTCGTGAAGAAAAATGGGTCATTTGGCGCCTTTCGGGCTTGCTGGGGGCTGCGTAATGAAAAGATTCCCTAAAGATTCCCCACTTTGGCCTATTTTATCCAGCGATGCGCGATTTGCGCCACAAATTGCGCATCAAAACTGCCTCAGAAACTGATTCCGGGGCTCCGGAGTGCGATTTTCGCCCTTCGCGCTAAAATTGTTGATGACGTCAGCATGACGGACTTCGTACGGTGGATGATGTCAGCGATGACGTCAGCATGATGTTGTGGCGGGACGATGTCAGCATGATGACGTCATCACCTACGGAGGTGAAATGGCAGTACGGCAAGGGACACAGTGGCAGGGCACGTGGCGGGGTGACTCGGCGGTACAGTGGCAGGAGGCCACGCAGGCGGATGATGCGGCAGGTGATGTGGGGCTTACGTCACAGGGGAAGGGCGGTAAGTGGTTTCTAGGTGCACCGCCTTTGGACAGAGGTGGTTTCGGGGGAGGGGGCTCCGCCATAGCCTAGGAGGTGACGTGTGGCGGGAGTACGGCAGCAATACCGCCCATCTCCCGGACGCTAACCTTCGAGCGCGTTGGGGGACAGGAAGGCCCGCCCACTGTAGATCTGTGGGGCGGGCGATCTAATGGTTAGCAGCGAAGGTGAGGTGGCGGAGGGATAAGGGGCAGGGATTCCATGGAATATTCGGATTTAAATAAAGCGCGACGGGGGTTTAGACTTAGGTTTTGTGGGTTTGGGGGGTTAATAACGGGCGGGTTAATATATTTACGTTCGGGACTTTAGCACAAGGGGTAAAACATGGGTTTTTGAGGGTTTATGAGCGGGGTTTTAACGATTTATGCACAAAAACTTAAGATAAGGGTGGAAATGTGGGTTTTTGAGGGTTTTAGGGCTAGGGGAGAGGTTGTTACAATGACCAGGTGTCATCTAACTCCTGCTATGACACGGATGGGTTAAAAACAGCCCCAGATGGACCATTTTTTCCCTGACTTTTAGAAGAAATATGGCTATATTGCCAGGGAGGGGATATTTACATGGGGGAGTTTTATATACATAGTTTTAGTAAGGGAAAGGGAAAAATGATAGGGAGTTATATACTAGAGTTAGTAGTTAATGTGGAGATGATAAGCAGGCGCTAAGGTAAGGGACCTTAGGCTGTTTTTTGGGGAAAGTGACTCATAAATGAGAAACAAAGAATCCTTGAGTGAAGCAGATCTTCACCAAGACAAATGACATGGAGAATGATGAAACTAAGAGGAATCAAGCAAATCTTGACCTCTTTGGGGAAATTAGTAAGTGACTTGGGGAATTAGAAGAAGGGGGAGTTAGTGATGTCCAGCTTGAGATCCTCCAGGTGAAAACTGCCTGATAACTGTGATCTGAAAAGATAAAACACTTTGTAACACAAAATTGATCATAAATCATCATTCTGCAACCTCACAGCTACCTACCCAGCCTACTCACCTAACATTTTTTCTTCTTTTGATTTGGGTGCACTTAGACTTGCAGACCCAGCTTTACAATTTTTCTTTTGAATGTTTCCTATCTAAATCTACACTTATTTCTGCCAGGGCCCAGATTAAGCAGTTGGGTCCCTTTGATTCTCTACCTATCTACAAATCTGCCAAGATTAAACTGTTTGGACAGATACATTCTCTATATTCTAAAACAGGAAATTGAAACCTAGGGAGACCAAGATTAGACTGTTTGGACCTCCCTTTAAAAACTCTTCAAAACTGGAACAACTCATCAAAATTGGAAAACAACAGTGCTATTTGGACTAAGCACACTTTATGGTATCCTGTGGAAATATGGAACACTGCAGCCTGCAAAGTATGACATATTTGGCATGTAAAAATGTCAATCATGAAAAATGAAACCCCGTTGCAACAGGAGGCTAACACATAGTATAAACCCTAACATCATATGAGAAAAAATAAAATTCATACAAAAGAAATCTCTCCAAGAAATATACAAAAGATATCTTTCCTTGTTTTTTATTCTAGGGTTTTTCTCCACCTTAATATCATACTGATAGGGTTTTCTCATGAGCCTAATGAATTTCTTTGTACAAAAAATTCTATAAGACAATAAAATGAATAGAGTATAATAATGAGAAAATATACAACAACTATATTTTCCCTTATATATACAATAGGTGAGAGGGGCTAACATAATAAGGACATAATTTCATACAAGTGAAACACCCTCCAAGCATGATCTTCCTTGGGATCAACACCTCTCTTACATGATGGTGCACTCTCTAACAAGTTGTTAGTCCAAAGCTTCCTCTTCCATGGTTTTCTATCCAAGTGTCCTAATGCAAGATGATTGTCTTCTATGCGCCACATGCCCCAAATGTTATTTTCATTTTATTAATATATTCATAACCTCACTTGACCACATTAAGGAGCCCCATATTGTATTGGGCAGCTAAATTATTTTACTAGATGCTTATCTTTTCACATTGCATTTCCATTCACATCATAAAAGTATATTTTCATGCACTAGCTATATTTTTCAACAACTACCCAAATACATGTAAGAGAATCCTTGGGTCATGAGATGGGGAATGTTACAATTGTTATACCTCCCCTATAATAATGGATTCCTTATTATTCTTTCTCAAATATGATCATTAATGTACCACGATAAATCACTTAATAAAAAGTTACAAAATATTACACCATTTTATACATTTGAAATAAGGATCTTAGGTGGGTTCCTTGGCACCCTCACCCATTAGTCTCTAGTCCTTGGAACCTTTTGTCTGTGGGTATTAAAAAAACCATGCAATGTACGCAAGTGATATGCTTTAAATTATTTTGCAAAATCCATCCCCTTGTGAAAAAATTTCATTGGCCTTTATTAAAAAAACCCTAGCTTTGAGGATCCTCAACAAATCATTTTATGGCCTATGGAATCCCAGGGGGTTACGGGTGCTACTAGTTTTAACCTAGTGTCAATACTCCAACAAAATCAACAATTTTCTCTTCTGAGTCCTTGTTTGTATTTTATGGCCAGTGCATCTCGCTTGCTAGATCCATTTGGAAACACATTGTGAAATGTATTCATTGGTATAAAAACCAAGCCATGCTACAAAATGAGTTCCATAATATTTGGAAATTGTGTTTGACAAGGGGCCATGCCAACACACTACCCATATTCGCTTAAGTGAGAATTTTACAAAATCCTAACCCTTGTGAAAAATTTGCATTAATATTTACTAAATAAAACCCTAGCTCTAAATATCCTAGAACAAATTAATTTTTAACCCATGAAGTTGTAGGACAGGGCATATCCATAGCTATAACCAAGTTCCAAGACTCCAATAGAACCATTCGTTTTTCCATTTGAGTCCTGATTTGAAATTTATGATCAATTGCAGCTCACTTCCAAGAGTCATTTATGGACACATTGTGCATTTTTTATTGGGGTATAAAAACCAAACCGATCAAAATAAATGAGTTTCATAATATTAAGCATCTATGTTTCACAAGGGCCCATCTAAGCACACAACCCACAATCATTCAAGAGGGAATTTTCCAAAATCCATTCCCTTACACAAATTTTGCATTTGTATTTTCTAAACAAAACCCTAAATCTGAAGATCCTAAAATAAATCAATTTTTGACCTATGGAGTCATAAGGAGGTGGTGTTCCTAGTTGTAATTCGTTGCTAAGAGTCCAAGAAAACTAATGGTTTTCCCATCCAAGCCCCAATTTTAATTTTAATTTGAGTTGCAACTCACTTCAAAGAGTCATTTAGGGACAATTGTGAATTTTGTCTAGGGGGTATAAAAAGAAAATTGATCATCATAATTTAGTTTCGTAAGCTCAAGAATTTGTATTTGGCTAAGGCACATGTGAGCACACTATCCAGGATCGCTCGAGCGAGAATTTTGCAAAATCAAACCCCTTGTGAAAATTTTGCATTGATATTTACTAAACAAAACCCTATCTCTAAAGATCCTCAAATAAAACAATTTTTTACTAATGGAGTCATAGGTGAGGGTTGTCCCTAACTAAAACCCGATGCCAGGAGTCCAATGGAATCGATGATTTTCCCATCTAATTCCCCTTTTGAATTTTATGGTGAGTTACAACTCGCTGCCAAGAGCCATTTAGGAGCATATTATGATTTTTTCCATAAAGGTGGAAAACTCAATATGGACTTTGAAAACCCTAGTTCTGTGGAATTTGAAAACCCTAGTTTTGTGTAATTTGAAAACCCTAGTAATGTGGAGTATGGAAACTCCAAAATAATGAGTTCATATTTGAGTGCATAATTAGAAAATGTAAGTAAACACACTGTATTAACCTTGTATTGCAAGTTGGCAATTCTCTTTAATGTATATTAAAGTGGAATTTTAAAACCCTAGTTTTGTGCTATTTCAAAATGCTATATTTTTGGAATTTGAAAACCATAGTAATATATAATTTGATGGAATGGAATTGGATTTTTTAGTGTGGTTTACTGTACTGCATATTGATACTAGCTATTTCCATGGACAACCCTCCTGTGTCTAGGTGAGTCGGTTATCTTTCATCTAGAAATTGCTCCCAATGAGAAATCATGTCAATCTTGGTGGGACTAGATCTTGGGTGCGGAGGATAAGAGCAACTTCTCCCTACCACCCGAGCTACACCCACTTGAAAATGGAATAGAATTGTAATTTATACCATTGTGACTAATTTATACCCAACACACCATAAGAGACTCCCATAAGTGACACACATGTGACATAATTAAGTGATGCCCCCTAAGAAATGTACATAAGTGATACTCTTGAAAGTGAGACACATAATCAATATTCCACAAGATACCTACCATAATTGACATAGTTAAGCATCAATGCACTAAAGAAATACACAAAATTCATGATACACCATATTAGGTATCACATAAAAGTGAGGAACCTTAAATAACAAGTCAAAATTTAATCTCATTGTTGAATCTATATAAACTCATAAATTTCCAAACATATACATTTCTTATATAAGATATAAAAACATTTCTCATAACAAAAAAAAAAAATCATAATTTTAATAATTATTTTATAAAAAAAATAAAAATTAAATAATTATTTTATAAAAGAAAAAAAAATTAACCAAAAAATGAAATAATAAAATTAATTCCCATAAAAACCAAATCTACGGATTTCAACATACTTCAACCCAACATTTTGAATGTGATTTTTATCAAAATATTTTACTAAATACAATATGAATCACAGAAACATAAATTCATATAATAAATTAAATTTTTTTAACTATTAATAAAATATTAATTTTATTTAATATTAAAATTTTAAGAAATTGAAAAATAATATATATATATATATAGAGTGAAGATTCTGAAGTTAACGGGGTTTATTAAAAGTTTTGGTTTTGGAGATTTAGTTCTTAAACTAATCCATTTTTAAGCCTAGTCAAAGGGAAGGGGATTCCTTCCTCATTGTTAGTGCTTCCTCTTTCTAGCGAGGGACTTAGGGAGAATGTTTTATTAGTCCCTACCTTTGGCATGCGGGGAATTTAGCAATCAATAGAGCATTTACTGATAATTAACTAGTTCTTTGACTGTAAATTTCATTGCATACCAAAATTTCAACTTGGAAATTTGGCTACACCACAATTTTAACCAAAATTTTAATTTCCACCTCTTATTGAAGACTTCACATCACCCAAGTTATTTTAGCCATTTTAACCAAAGTTTGAGCCAAAGTTTGAAAGAGGGGAAACTGTATTCTATCTTAAGTCTTTTTAAACCAAAAATATACTTAATCTTAGATGTTAGTGGTGTCAGACACTACTAGACACTACTTGACACCTCCTTGACCACCTCTGCCACCACTTCAATGCCTCCGCAGACCTGCCAGTATAACTACCTTCGCCCTTTAGAACCTTCAAAGCTCATCGTTTTCATCCCCTTCAAAGCTCACCGCCTGAGTCACTCGAGTTGTTTTCACTCTCTTGGTGAAGGGGTCGAAGAGCCTGCACCATGAGGTATGGGTGTTAACATCTGATTCTTCACTTGTAGAGACCTTCTGCAAGCATATGTATCAAGTTACAGAGACCAGAATTTATATATATTCAGTTGCAGATACCTTCTGCACCAGCAAGTATATCTATTCATTTGCAGAGACTAGAAAGTATATATATTCAGTTGGAGAGACCTTCCGTACAAGAAATTATATCAAAGTATATCTATTAAGTCACAGATACCTTCCACACCAGAAAGTATATCTTTATCTTTGGTCAGGATATGTTTCATATGTTTTAGAAGACATGTTTTAAAGCAGGACCTATTTCGAAAAACCGGTTGTTAAGGAGGATTTAAAGAGAATTTAGAAATCTACTTGTCATATTATTGTAGATTTTATTTCAAATTTAAAATAAAAAACATCACTTGTTTCCTTTACAGAAATGTATATAATGTAATATGTTAGATTTTCTAGAGTTAAAATAATTGTAAGAAATGCAAATCAAACCTATAAATTCTAATTTATAACTTCTCACTTGTAGACACAAATCTTTCAAATCTTTCAGTTTCACACCAAGTGTTATAAATTTACACTACGTTCTTTAATGCTTATTTCTTATCTAGTAATGGCTTTGATACCTGCCTATCTTATCTTTTATACTAGCGTTAAAGCCCAGCAAATTGCTACTATGGCTGGATTATTCCTTCTACTAAGGCTTTCTTATATTCTATTTCTGGGTTTGCAGATATTCTCTGTCATTATCGTAGGTGCAAGTAAATAACATTGTCATTGGTCTACTTGAATCATTTTATGCTATGACATGTGTTTATTCACCAGCTAAGCACCTTAGTTGTCACGCCCCTACACCTGTGGTAGTCTTCCAACCGCTTGTAGCAAGTTGCGACACCACCGAACGCTTTCTTTTCACCAATAATAACATTCGTGGACTACGGGTACTTTCACATTAACATTACTTAGCTTGTGTTTCGCAACCAAGTAAACATGCAATTATCGTTTATACTTAATGAAGCCCATACTCATTCATTATCCATAGCAATTATAACAAGAACATCAACAATTGCAACAAGTATAAAGGGGAAGGGCAACTCCCCGTAATGTGAGTCTGCCTGACAATATATTAAGAATATCAGTTTACAACATACAAGTGTGTCTTGCCAAACCAAGTCTCACACTTAGCCAAATATTACAAAGAGAGGCAAACCTGCCTTTTACAACAGTCTTGTGCACCTCTTGCACGAAGGGTGGTGCTCACCCGAGCCACCTAAATCCCTTTGCCAAGTCCTACACAAAACCTGCACATCCGCACTCACCCGGGCACACCTTGCCCAACCCACAACCGGTTCCAAGAGATACTTCAAGTGCACCCTTAAGACTTGCGCATGAGGTATGCGCACTACCTCTTATTCCTGCGCACCTTTTACCCTTCTTCTTTGTGCGAGCTTCAAGTGCGAAGTCGTTGGTGATAATTGAGCTCCAACGCTCATGTATATATATGCTTCCTTGCGCAATAGTGGTGTGGGCGGTGGCTCTCCAGCCGACCCCCATAATAACCTTTACACACCCTTGTGTGCGCCCTCCATATGTCGGCCTCTGCATATGTTTTACTCCACGCACCAATGGGTATAACTAACATCGCATACGCTTTATGCCTTAGTCAATTTCGCACATTGTTCCATCGCATTTCCAAAGTCTGCCTTTCGTCGCATTTCTGCACAGCCTTTTGTCGCTTGTCCATTCAACGCGCGCCCGACGTGCGCTTGTGCCCCCCCGCGCGCGCCCTCGTGCACGATGACTTCGCCCGGCGTCCGTCGCACCATCTCTCGGAGGCCTTATATCCTCCTCCACCTGAAATCGTTGTCGTCCTCGACAACATACCATCCCGTTAGCCATCCACCAAGATCATCAATATCCATGATGTCAAATCCTCCACATACTGCAAACATCACTGCAACATTGTAGAACCACCGTCTCCACCATGTCTCACCCCGGCAACCATCTGTCACCAAGATCACCATACCAAGATATACACCTCATCAGTATGTCATCCATCAGAGATCATCTCCATCCATGATCATCGACCAACCTGTCACAATCTCCACATGTTGCTCCCCATCGTGGAAGGCTGGTCCCTCCATCCAAGCTACATGCCCATTGCAACATCCCGCGTCGACCTCCTCATGTGTCATCATGTGAACTGCTGCCATGATACTCCAACACAATGCTAACACATCTCTGCACACTGTCGACCCCCATGTCTGAACTAGTCGGATGGCCAGTCCAACTGTCACGCTCAATCATGAGAATGCACATCCTCATGTCACCATCAGTTGTTTCTCAAGACATCCTACCACATCCTCAACTCGATCAAGAATCCATCTCCATATAAGTAAGCCATGCTCAGGTCCATGAAGTAGTCTTCATCTCATCTGCAACATGTTGTCAAGGTAGTTGAGTCTCGGCTCAACCCATGCCCAAGTGTTGTCACCAAGGCATCATCATCGTTGTAACTCCATCACTCCAAAGTGTCTCATATCGATCCTCTACATCAAGTCACTCTTCCAAGGCATGCCCATACATGTAATTTGAAAGTATGCATCCCATACTGCATCAAAGTCTCTTGACCTCAGCTCCTCAATGCATTAGATCCTCCAAGTCCACCATATATGAAGTCCCTAAAAGTCACAACAACCTCATGTCATCATGAGCTCCATAGTCTGCTCACAAATTCACCCAAGTCCATGGCCTTATTGTACAAGAGTGCACAACCTCTCCATCGACTCATAAGTAATAAGTCTCCATGTCACACTAGCAAATCCATCCGCACAACATCCCTGCCTTGGCACTCTTCCTTGGATGTCCATGACACCTCTACAAGTGCTCCCACACAATGTCCCTGCATAAGACTGCCATGCTCCATGCCTCCAACCTGATGTCTAAGTTGCCCATGTAGTCCAACCAAGTAGACCCATCACAACAAGCGGTCATCCTCATCCAAGTCTACAATCTTCGGTTTAGTGAACTTGGTCACCCAACCATATCATCATCATCATGAGTCCCTCCATCATAGCTCCTCCACCAAAGTGTCCACCAAGACTATCTCTTGGTCTCGGCCATGAGAAGTCCACCCAAGCATCATCATCATACCTCAAGTGTGTGCCCTCCTCAATATGTCCATGAGTCATGCTGGGCACTTAGCCAATCTTCCATATGGCTAAAGCATGACCCATTCCTCCACAACGATCATCAAGTTCCACCCTTGTCATGGGTCATTGTACCTTCTACCATAAGGTCACAAACAACCCCAACAAGTCCTGTAACAATCAACAATCCTTGTTTTTCATCATCATCATCATGAGGCTCATCCATATGAGTACCCTCATCCATCCATGCCCACAAACTGCACGATCCTGGTCCAACTTGATCAATCTCAAGTTCATCCTCCATAGTTGTCATGTCTACAACATCTTCAACTATCACGGCTTGCTCTTCCTTGTTGGCACAATCTGCAACTTCACCTTGCTCCATTTCCCAACCAAGTTGAAGAAGTTCATCTTCAACATTATTTTCCAAGACTTCAAGCTTCTCTCGAATCCGGGGATTCTCTTCTTTCATCCACTTCAACTTGTATAAGGTAAGCAAGAGCTTCCCTTCGCATTCTTCCAAACTTGCCATGCCTTGTTGTTCAGCTTGGTCCAAGCACTAGGCTTCACCTCTGCTAAACCTGCTTCCACTGTCATCAACTGTCAAGCTTCTTCAACCCTGAATCAGCCTGCTCCAATACCACCTGTCACGCCCCTACACCTGCGATAGTCTTCCAACCGCTTGTAGCAAGGTGCGGCACCACTGAACGCTTTCTTTTCACCCATACTAACATTTGTGGACTACGCGTACTTTCACATTAACATTACTTACCTTGTGTTTCGCAACCAAGTAAACATGCAATTATCCTTTATACTTAATGAAGCCCATACTCATTCATTATCCATAGCAATTATAACAAGAACATCAACAATTGCAACAAGTATAAAGGGGAGGGGCAACTCCCCGTAATGTGAGTCTGCCCGACAATATATTAAGAATATCAGTTTACAACATACAAGTGTGTCTTGCCAAACCAAGTCTCACACTTAGCCAAATATTACAAAGAGAGGCAAACCTGCCTTTTACAACAGTCTTGTGCACCTCTTGTACGAAGGGTGGTGCTCACCCGAGCCACCTAAATCCCTTTGCCAAGTCCTACACAAAACCTGCACATCCGCACTCACCCGGGCACACCTTGCCCAACCCACAACCGGTTCCAAGAGATACTTCAAGTGCACCCTTAAGACTTGTGCATGAGGTATGCGCACTACCTCTTATTCCTGCGCACCTTTTACCCTTCTTCTTTGTGCGAGCTTCAAGTGCGAAGTCGTTGGTGATGAATGAGCTCCAATGCTCATGTATAATATGCTTCCTTGCGCAATAGTGGTGTGGGCGGTGGCTCTCCAGCCGACCCCCATAATAACCTTTACACACCCTTGTGTGCACCCTCCATATGTCGGCCTCCGCATATGTTTTACTCCACGCACCAATGGGTATAACTAGCATCGCATACGCTTTATGCCTTAGTCAATTTCGCACATCATTCCATCGCATTTCCAAAGTCTACCTTTCGTCGCATTTCCAAAGTCTACCTTTCGTCGCATTTCTGCACAGCCTTTTGTCGCTTGTTCGTTCAGCGCACGCCCGTCGTGCGCCTGCGCACCCGTGGTCCGCCCGCGCGCCCTCGTGCACGGTGACTTCGCCTGGCGCCCGTCGCACCATCGCTCGGAGGCCTTACATTAGCTATCGGTGCCTCTTCCATCTAAGTTGCTCACTTGGATGTTGCTACCTATGCAATTAGAATATTTGGCTTTGCCATCCCATATCTATGTTGCTCACTCGGATGTTGCTACCTATGCAATTAGAAGATTTGGCTTTGCCATCCCGTATTAGTAAATAGATGTTTATGTAATAAAAAAGAAAAGAAGTAGGTATTAAGTATAATCCAATTCCATCTTACTTGTGGTGGCTGTGGTTACATTTTTTTTAAATAAACTTTTAGAAATATAAGAATGATTTTTATCAAACAATTATGAAAGAAAACTAATTGCACACCATCCGTACAAGATGTATGGGGTAAGTGATGAGCCCCAAAAATGGATAATTATTTGGGCTCATTCAACCTCCTAATTTGACTTAATCCACCATTCTCATTAGTTTATTGCATGTTTTTTATTATATTTATGCTAATAGAGTGAATTTGGTTAGTCATTATGCCAACAAGTCTAATGGGTGCTTTGTGTAGCCTTTTTGGTCAACTTGGAGACAAAATTGAAGGTCTTAATGAGCACTTGGCAGCCAAATTCGTGGGAGAACAAGGGAGAGGATTTGTAGGAAGGTGTCCCCTTCATTTATGGGCCCTTACCTCGAATTCTCCACCATCAGCTCGGAGTTCAAAGGCCACCAAATCAATTAGCACAAGGGCAGCCAAGCAAGTCAAGTAGGACTGCTGTTAACTACAAGTTTTGGGCAGCCGAGTCCCTAAAGTTTAGGAGGACTGTTGGGTCCTCAATTTGTATAAATAAGAAGGCTTAGGGCCTCATTTTGGTTAGCTAGTGGTTAGTCATTTTGTAGCTGGTAGTTAGTCATTTCATAGTCTTGTTGTAGTCATTTTGTAGTTCGATTTTTAGGCAATAGATTAGTTTTGTTGTCAGCTCATTTTCGAGTTCTCCTTGTGGACAGTTTTGATGTAACTCTTCTTTTCTTGCTCAATAAAGATGAATCCAGCTTTGCACCAGCTCTAAATCTCTCTTAGGAGGCTATAGCTCTTGGGGTTGGGCCCATCTCAAGCGCCCAATACCTCCTTTGATTATCTTTATGTGTTTTCGCTGCATTCTTAAGAGTAAAATATGTTATTTAGATCTAAATCTTGTTTTGTTATTTAGTTTGTTTTTTGATGAGTAAAATAGCTTTTCATGCTCAGATTTAGTTGATAGGTCGTTAACAGAAAAAGCTTCAAGAAAAGGGCCAACAAACATCTGTGGTTTCACCTCTCCCTCAGTGGGATCAGGAGCTGTGACTAGGATGACTTTGCTGCCCACAAAAACACTGACTTTGCTTTGCCATGCAATCATTAGTGTTTGGTTTTCATTTGCAGAAGTTGGTTACATGTTCAGATCTTTGAATGCTGCTGTCCATTCTCGTTACTGTTAGCCATATCATATTAGGGTAGCATAGCTAGGTCCTTGTTTTCTTGCATGTCTTTGTTGGTTCAGTTGGAAACACAAATTGCAGAGCACCTATACCACTTCTCTATCTACCCAGACTCCCTCAAACCCATCTTCTTCATCTCCTAACTTGGTTTCTTGCCTCACGTTGCCATACTTCCCTCATAACCCTATCTTGTGTGCAACATTACTTCAGTCTTCTTGGAACAAGTCCAACCATCTACACCTTCTCCTCAACTCCATCCTCCAAGTCTTGAACTCCCATATACCCCTATTTCACCTCCATACTCATTCCTCCACCTTTTTCCCTCCATCCATGCTCCAAAATTCCATTACTAAACATCTTGTAGAAGAATTACAGAACATCCTGTAGAAATCCTGAACATCCTGTAGAACCCCTGCAGACTTCCTGTAGAAGCTCATAAACACGGTTTCTTGGCAGCCAAACTTTGTGAGACTCTTTGGAAGGGTGTTAGGGACCCCTTAGACCCTCTCTGAACCTTCCCAACCTTTCCCAAGCATTTCTCCTCCTTGATCCACCTCTGCACAGTCAAAAATAGTTAGAAGCACATGCATGATAATCCCAACAACTTAATCAAAAATACAAAAAGATGTTTTCTTTAGATAGTGATAACTTAGACACATACATTTTACCTTCATAGAAGTAATGGCATCTCTTTCAGTAGTTTGCATGATCTCCTTTGCGTCAGTAGGACTAGCGGGTAGAATTAGGGTTTGCTAGGGTTTGCGTTTCTTTTTGGCTTTCAGTTTCTTTTTGCAATTAGATTAGCTTCCTTCGAGTTAGCTTTCATCCATCAATTAAAAAGCTTCTTCTAAGAGCTCATAGAAGTTGGCTTAAGCTCCTAGTGGACTTGTGCCAGCTGACCAAGTGACAGCTGCGGCAAGAGCTAGTACTTGTGCATACAGCACCGTCGCTTCCAAGTTTGTTACGAACTATCAGGTTGATAAAATTAAAGAAGGGAGTTCCAGGAGTTGTAGCATTATTGCTACAATACTGGAGCCCACCAGTAAGCCATGGGATATTTGAGGTTTTGTGAGAGGCATTTTGGTTATCTCTTAGGACAAGCTTCGAGATATCTGAGGTTATGTAAGAATCACTTTGGTTCATCTCCTATCCTATATTAACTATGATTATTAAATATCTTGGTGGAGTGTTTTCTTGTTGTTATATAAATTCCAAGTGAGGTAATCCAAAATGAAATAATAAATAGTAAATAAATTACTAGAATCTCAAGTGACATGTCCAAATGGCTATGAACTTTGTGTTTTCCTTCTCTATGATCATGTAGATTCAACTCAAACACTGCACTGACATTGATGCCATTGTTTTCCAAACCAAAAAAAATGGAAATGTACAAGGAATTGTTCTTTTCACTCTTCCCATGTGTATAAAAACATGCAGCTTACCGATACTCTGACACTCTGGGAACCCCTTCTGCTTGATTTTACTTTTACTTCAATAAAAGTGACCATATTCAAGTTTGTTGTCTACAGTAAACCCAAAGTGCCATTGGTGTAACCATACGATGGCCAGATTCAGACTTGTTATCTGCCTTAAACGCCAAATAGCCATGGTCGTAACCATAGAGTTTAAGCGTTCTAGAGATCCTAAATCGCATTATCGTATTACTCTCTCGTCTCACTCTGGGAACCCCTTCTGCTTGATTTTACTTTTACTTCAATAAAAGTGACCATATTCAAGTTTGTTGTCTACAGTAAACCCAAAGCGCCATGGGTGTAACCATACGGTGGCCAGATTCGGACTTGTTATTTGCCTTAAACGCCAAATAGCCATGGTCGTAACCATAGAGTTTAAGCGTTCTAGAGATCCTAAATCACGTTATTGTACTACTCTCTCGTCTATCGAATAAGATGTTCGTTGCATGCTGGGTTGAGTGGAGCATGGGACAAGTGGGTGCATCAGGTCTGCTCATTTTTCTACTCTGCCACATAATGGACCAATTCACCATATAAGCCAAGTTTGATAACAATATGTGTTGCTAGTTGTTGCTAGGTTGAGTGGAGCATGGGACAAATGGGTATGTTAGGTCTTCTCGTCTTTCTACTATGCCACATAATGGACCGATTCACCTTGTAAACCAAGCGTAATCGTTGTATGTGCTAAATTGTTTTTTATTAATTAAGACAAGAAATAAAATAAGAGGATGTTATCTCTTTCCTTTTTATACTTCCATTGATATGAATCCTTGTTAAAAAGCGGGCACCATATTTAATTTCTTTCAACAAGGGCCAGAGGTCAATTTCACGTTGGTGTGGTGGAAAAGAATGTGGTGAAACAAGATATTTATGATATTTCAACAACTTCAATAGTGAGGCAAACCAACAGGTTAAGAAGATGAGTCCAATGACACAACATTTTAAACTTATGAAACTTCACCACATCACCAATCTAAAATGGGTTAATTGAATTTATGACTGAATGCACTTCCAGATTAATCAATGTTGACTAAATTTATGATTGAATGCACTTCAAGATTAATCAATGTTACACTAGTAATGGCCAAATTTGTTACATATGAAAATAAGCTTACCAACCTAAGATCAGCCTCACTCTTCTCCATATAAGGAATCTTCTTTTCATTAATAGATTCATTGTGACGACCATTAGGAAACACTAGACAACTTACAACCTGAGAGTTTGGATCATTCAAAAGCGATGCACTTGGTTTTGTTGTACCCTTATCTATTATCACAACCTCCTCAGTAGGACTTGTATATTTATTAACATTAATCTCTTGGATTCTATGTCTGCAAATTTCGTGAACAATTTCATGGTGTAGACACTTGCAATGAATTGCCTACTCAGGTGGAAATTTTTCTTTCAAATATGGTATGAGGGTTAAAGCGTGCAGCCAGTGAAGAGTTCCTCATTTGTCTTCTCAGATTGATGATAAAAGCAAACAATAATTCCTACGAGATAACATCACTTTATTTTTTATGAAAGCACATACATCTGTAGAATAAGCATGGTGAGAAACAACAACAAAAAAATATTTGCACATCCCCAATCCCAGGTTAGGTTCAGGTTCAACAACTTTGAGAAGGAAAATCCACCTTGAAAAAGGAGGGATAGTTCATCTCTCTCATGTCCCGGTTGTTTTCTATAATGACCTCTAATATTTCTTTCATTACCTCATCGTCGTATGGCTCATTGGGTGTTATTATTTTGGTGATTTGGCTGACGCAGTTGAAGACCAGCAACCTCACATCTCTATCTTGGTGCTTTAGGAGGTGTTGGTGTACCAATGTATTCAATGATGGGCACAACGAATTTTTAAAATGTGTGTTAAAAAATATGTTACACTAGTAATGACCAAATTTTCCTTACACTATGATTATGGACTTTCAAGTAATTTTTTTATGGAATTAAAAATAGTTGGTCACAAGTTTCAAGCTCTGTTTAGCATGGGCTCTGGTGTATGCATAGTTTAATTATTAGCCTGACATAAACATCCTTAATGGTGTGCTCTGGTTTATGCATAGTTTAATTATTCGCCTGACATAAACATCCTTAATGGCGTTAATAGTGTGATATATTATATGTTATTTCATTATTCACCTAATTTAAATATCCTTAATAGTAAGATATATTATATGCTATCATGTGATTCAAAAATATGTGATTGTGTCTATGCCACGCTTGATCTTTATAAATAGTTGCAGGCCCTTATAAAGGACATTGCTTCAAAGAAACACCGGCAGGGACTACTGGATGCACACAACACTTGTTTTTATTAATGAATTACAGTTATTTTTAATATATTTTGTCTTTTGGGTTAGTCCCTTTTCTAGTTTGACAGTTAAGATTGAATTGGGTTTTTTTTGTGGAAGGGTAAGGGAGTTGTTTTTTTCATGTGAATTTATTATTAATAAATATTAGTTACGTAGTGTTTTTTTTAATCGTTTAGAGTTAAGTTTGTGTGTGTTAGGTTTTGAGAGTATTGATAGCGATTCAATGGCAGAGTATTATTGATGGTATTGAGTTTTTAAAATTATATTGGAATTTATCTTGTAATTCTCTTCAAATGGATTATTCGGAGTTGTAAGAGATTAGGGGTGTATTGTGAGACCATGAAAAAATCATATAATATAATAGAAGCTTAGTACTTACAATGTTTATTTTAGTTGACTTATATCACTCATTATTTTCCTTAATGATTTTGCATGTCAGGGCTTTACCTCAACTACCTTTTTTTAGACGACCTAGAAGTTAATCCATTACTATCTGCAGTCATTATGTTTGAATAAAAGCCCTTTAGATAGCAGTGGGTAGTCACTTTTAATGTAAATAGTCCTTTGTGTTAAATAAAGCCTACTATATAGTTAGTACTCATTAATGATGGGATAATAAGTAGTTATGATTTTGCTATTAAGAATATATTTAAAGGGATAGGAGGCTATGGAATGTTTTATCAAATATTGTTGTACTTGGATCTTTGTCCAATGAAAGATTTATTAACCTTAATAGGAAAGTGAATATTACTTTCTATGTTTTGATTATCATAATACAACGACATACTTCAAATATTTCTTGCTATTTTATCTCTTGTGTATGGTTTAAATCTAATTTTATAATCCCTATATACCTTATTTTTGTTTCAATTCTATAAGTTAAAAAACCCTGCAAGTGGTATTAGTGTTTTTTTTTATGATACCATATGATTTGTAAATTGTCGTGGATGTTTCACTAAACAGTTAGTCACAATAGACCTAATAATGATATAATGAAATCCAAAATATATACTATAATGGTGAATTTTCCTTGGATTTTATGGATTTATTAAATTATTGTTCTCTACTTATGCATACAATATATAAAATGTGGAAAATAGAGAACAAATAAAACAATCACTGCCAAACCACAATAACATCAAGATATGACCTAAGAAACCCTTTTGAGAGAAAACCCAGTTGGAAGGTGAGGTTTCTCTGCTCTCTCTTTCTCATAATGGAATTGGTGCAAATACAGATAAATGAGTCATATGGCTCGTGAGATAATATAAAACACAAACTCTCTTTATTATGCCCTCTCTCTATCTTCTCTATTATGGAATAAAATACATTTGAATATAATCAAACCCATATTCCTCCTAGTGGCTCAGTTATAACACAACCCAATAGCCAACTAGGGTCTAAATTAGACCCATTCAACCCTCAATACGAGTTACAACTTGAATCTTCTAGAGTATTATTCACAGTTTCCACATAACTAGCCCCTTTTCCATGAATAATGAAGGTTGACGTGGCATTATCTCGAATTATAGTGGTCAATCATGATAAGTAAACTTGCTGGTGGGATAACTTTTGTATCCAAACTTCTATTGACATGATTCTTAGATCGTTGGAAACATCTTCGAATGTACAATAATACTAGGGGTGTAATGTTTAAGAAATGAAGTTTTACCCCAAAAAAGGTGTTTAAAGCCTCATACTAGCCCTAAAAGGTCTATGACATCAATTCTTCAAACTAGGGCCCATTTCCAAAACTACTCTCGTAAGTTGATTTCTTTGATTTTTTCCACCATTAAAGCATCCCCTAAGAGATACTCCCTCACTCCTTCTTGCTTCCTATATTCAATATCCAAAGGTGAAGGTGGAAAGTATCCAAAACAAGTTTCAAATGGGGACTTACCAGTGGAAGTGTGGATTGCTTTGCTATAAGCATGGGGGCTTCATTAGGGGAACAATACAATATCATGTGCATTCATATTGGGGGATATATATTGAGGAAAAAATGACATAATATATTGAGCATATAATATGGGGTAGATGGTTTTTATATTGATAGGTATAAAAATGAAGCTCAAAGTTAATGGAAAAATATAAAGGGGTATAAAAAAATGTTAACGAAAAAATGAATACCTACAATATTTATTGGAAGTAAGGGTTTTTTAAATTGGGAAGGTGTATTGGGTTCGTATTGGTAGTGTGTTTAATAATGTGATTTTTAGAGGTATTTTCCAATATGTAGTCAAATTAAGGGTATTGTTTAGTATGCCACAAACGCACATGATATGTCAGAGGTTCATTAAGTGAAGCCCCTGTGGCTATAAGAGTGTTGTATATCTACCAAATTTTCATCCCAAGCCTTCGTATGCTTCCAATTCTTTTAACCCTTGAGGAAGAATGGAAATAACAAGGAGCCTTGATACATGTTTCTTCGGTCACTTCTCTTTAATTCAAAGGTTAAAATAGTTAGATGTGTCATGCCAATCTCACCCATTCTTCTGTTTATTTGCTGATGCCAAATCATATGTGATTAGAGTTAAGGTGAAGACGAGATTAAAAAGTGCGTTGTGGAGTTAAGGAATGTGGGTGGCATTAATTTATTATTTAAACAAATCACTAGATTACAAGGTGTTCTTACTTTGGCATTGATGTGCCATAATTGTTGAGCACATGAGTGAGTAGTTATTGATTAGATCAAAAGGCATGCACTCTTCCATTTCAATTCAATCCATTGAAACCAACAAGGGAATAAAGAGTAGGCGATGAACAATTTCTAAATATTCACGGTGATCATCATCAATGCATTCGATACTCACTACACAGTGGAAACTCAGTTTTTTTCCTCTGTAGCCCAAAATGGTAAGAAACAAAAGATCATTTTTGGACCAACCATCTCAATTTCGCATCCTTCTTAGAAAAACCATTTTAGTCCTTTAAAACAAAAAATAATTATTTTTAATTATTTTTTCTTTTTATTAGCTATACAATTTAAATGAGTCGAAAAATATGTATTCCTTAATTTAAAAAAAAAATACAAATTTAAATAGAGAAAAAAATAAAATATATATAATTTTACAAACTTTGATAATTAATTTATTATAAAAAATATATATATTTTATTAGAAAAAACATTTTATATTTTCATTTTTTATTTTTTAAATTATAACTGTAAAATTAAATTATTATTTATTATTAAAATATTAAAAATGAGCAAATATATTATTAAAACATTCCTTATGAGAAATCACCGATTCAAATATCGTGTAAATAATTCCACTGTACTTAACCTAAAGATAAATATTTACATGATAAGTATTATGCTTATCTATACATGAAAATAAATAAATAAATAATAATAATCAACCTTATCCATCCACGAAATTGATTAAATACATACCATGGATGGAAAATCTGGAGAGTAAATTCCCCATTTTAGAAATGGGTATTGGATTAACAAACGACATGATACATGGGTCCGCTTTCGAAAAGTAAATTTTCCCTTTAGAAATCGATATATTGTATTGGATTATCACAATACGTTATACATGGGTCCGCTTTCGAAAAGCAAAATTCACCTTTTAGAAATAGGTATTGGATTATCACAATATGTTATACACGGGTCCGCTTTGTAGGTGGATGACATTTACTTGCTATGAAGTTGCTAAACTTTGAAGTGAACTAATTCAAAAGAAAGGCTTATTGGGTATTTTTTGAATTTAAAGAAGTTTTTACTTTATTTTTGTCTAGGAAAGGTTTAGGTTTTTAAATTTATGATTTTTGAGTTTAAACTTTTGTGATTCATATTGTTTTGAGATTTTTTTTTGGATTAATCACATCATCAATTTTTTGTTGATGTTTTGAATCAACTAATATGGTTCATCATTAGGACAATGTTGAAAAATCTAATCTATCTAGAGGTTTAAAGAGATACATAATGTAAAAAAAAAAAATGAAAATTTGAGAGAGTTAAAGATATTTTATAAGATTTAATATGTATTAAAATAAATTAATAAATTTAAGAAATCTATTGATTAATATATGACCGTTAGGTCAGAAAATATAATACAAATGTAATAGTTAATACATTATTGACCAAGTTTAAATAATAATAATAATAATATATTTTATAATGTATAACTAATTATTAAGATTTAATATTTATTAAAATATATTAAGAAATTTTAAGAAATCTAATCGTTATAATACAAATTTAATATTATTTATTAAAAACAAATATATCTTTATATTTTATGTTTAACCTTTGACTTGAGAAACCGCGACCCAAGGGAATTTAAGCCATCAAAATCACCAAGGGATCGCACACCACATGGGCCACACCAACACTTTGACATGATTGGATTTTTGCCCATGGTGTTTCGAAATAGTGACATTCACATCATGGAGTGACTTAACAATACACCCCATCATTGTCTATTATATGCCCCATAGATATATATATATGAATATATATATATATATGAAAGGTTGTTTTACCTTAACAAGCAAGTGAACATTACATTCTCTTGTTTGATTGTCATAATACAAGGGCAAACTTCACATATTTCATGTTATTGATCTCTTACCTTTGGTTTCCTACATTTATAATCTCTATACACCTTATTTTTATTCCAATTCTACAAGTTGAAAAACACTACAAGTGGTATCAATGTTCTTCAAAGTCACCATGCTTTCAAGTATTAGCAACTTTCTTCTTTTTTTTCCAATTTATCTAGAGCGGGATTCTATCATTTATTATTAACACAAATATATGTTGTCTGGTGGGTAAACCTATGAGTGGGGAAGAATACATGCCAGAAAAACAAGTCAAGTCATTTGGTTGGACACCCTTGTAATCTTTGATGGCACCTCTTTGAGCACTATTGCATTAGATAGTTGTTGTATAAAAAATTGTCTTCCCTATATGTTAGGTATGTGTTATATTCCTTGCATAACTATCCCCACATGCTATGTAATGTGCAATGCGCAACTTGGGGGGTCCAGGGATAGCACCCCCAAGAAAAAAATTTGGGTGGTTTTTGGCACATTTTTTTTCTGAAAGTAGTTGTATGGCACATGATGGTTTTTCTCATGGTTTTGTAGTTTTTGTTAAGGAACTACGATTATATTCTAATCCATAGTAAATGGATTGGTGATTTATTGATGTTGTGGGGTATATATGGTATTGTAATTTTATACATGAGAGTATATATTAAAAATTTTGTTGGTTTTCCTAGTTTGGGTTTCCGAGATAAAACCCTTATGTCAATGTGTGTTTTCCATTACATCATTTTTGTTTTATTAAGAATTTGTTTGCAGTACTTAGTTGTATAGGGTAAAACCTACATTATACCCTAGGGTATAGTGAAAAACCTTTAGCACACATGAAAATAGAATTAATAAACCTATGGTTGTCTCAATGCTATAGTACACTAAGAAAAACGCTTGGGGAGATCATTATCACATACTAGAAATCGAGTAGTACAACTAAGGGTATGCTTTCCCCTCCTTATTTAGTGTTGTGAAAGATTCAACTAAGTGTTATTGTTGAAAATCCTTTAATATGTCAAAAAGTTATAAAACTTGACACTCGTATTTCTTTAGAACCCTATAAACCTTAACTTCTATAGTCCATCAATGAAATTCTTAATTTGCATTGAGAAAGAATTTGGAAATTATGTTGGTATAGTAATATGCATATGGGAGTATAGGTCCTTTTGACATCATTGTAGGAGACCTATATTAAAAACTTCCTTGCACCATGTTGATCATGTGGGTATACTTCTCTAATAACATTTTGGTGGACCCCTTGTTATAGTATCAAGGATATAGCTCAATATAAACTTCTCTTAAGCCACTTATCGTATTGAGATAACTTTGGGATAATACGTTGATAATATCTTAAGTAGTCCCATGGCCCATACTCACTACTAGGAAACCATGAAGGAAAAAAAATTAAGGAGTGGAAATCAAAGATTTGCATATTAAGTACCATAAGCTTCATCATATCGTTTCCTAGCTCATGAAAAGGGTTGACCAATAAGCATATGACATTGCTCAAGCTACGCAATAAGAAGCTATATTCAACAACATGCTAGTACATATATGTACATATTTGGGTATCAAGTTGTTAAAACAACACATGGAACCACCTAAAGGGGGAATATTTAGCAAATGAAGAGAAACACACCTACATGATCTTTTTGGATAGCCCTTACATGCCCTCTTAAGATCACCATTCATGACACCACTATCCAAAAATTGACATGAACAAGTTTGATGGGTCTAATCCTCAGGTTTTGTTACCCAAATGGAAAGTTATTTCCCTTTCCATGGAATTAATTATGACCTATTGAAAGTTAAAGTGGGAGTTCTCTATTAATATCATGAACATTGGTAGTGTTGGAAATGGTATAAAAAAATTCCCATGGTGGCTACATTTCTTGGAGTCATTTTGTTAAGGCCATCTATGCTCATTTTGAGTAAGATGCTCACTATCTTAGGATAATTACAAAATTGCACCGAATCATGATATAATTTATAGCAACTTTTAATTAGTTATCAATCCATAGGGAGGAAATATCTACTACTTTTCTTTAAAAATGTTTTATTAATGGTTTCAAGGAACCAGTTAGTGCATAAGTCACGGTGCACCAAATATCTACATAGTTGGAAGCTTGTGAAAGAGAAAGAAAGTGACATGATTATCAATACCTAAACCAAAATAGTTCTAGTGCATATTTTCACAGTTGTTGAACTTACTGACACAAGTCTATCTACAATAGTTCCATGCACTACTCTCTCTAGCCCTCTAGTAACAACTACCCCTAGCCCCTCCACTTATGAATAAAAAATTATCACATGGGAAGATGGAAAATCACCAACACCTTAGACTTTGTTGTAAGTGTCATGCGTGGCTTCCAAAGGGCATAAATATAATGAAAAAATATTGTTTAAAATGGATGTATCTACATGAGACCACTTAGTAGACATTCTAGTTGAAGAAAATTGTAAACATACAATAGATGACACAGTCCATCCCACGGAAGAAGAAATAACCTTGCAAGTCCCTTGCAAAAAATCCTCAAAGTTCTCTCCATGCCTTGTTAAATTTTTTGACACCCCAAACTTTGAATTTGATTAGTTACATCAAGTGTTGTAAATTGATTGTTTTGATTGACAATTGCAACTCTCGTAAATTTGTTCATAAGAAAGTGGTTGAAGAAACCCATTCTCACATCCATGTCATGCCTAATTTTCAATTTAATATAGATAATGGTTGTATGATGAACTATGGTGGTACATGTGAAAATGCAAAACTTCAAATTGGTGAGTATCATCTCAAGTATCACATATTTTCTATTGAAATGGATAGTTTTTGATCCAATTTATTAGGGCGGAATTATAAATTTCAAGGATTAATACATAAGGTTCACCAAGGAAGAGAAAAAAATACCATAAAGGGGCTTACATCTGGTTCCTCTTAAGTTATCACTTCTCATCATATGGATAAGTCATTGAATAAAGGCCAATAAGGCATTATTTCATATTTCAATTCGATACAAGTACTGGAAACCCCCATAGGAGATTCACATTGATTCACACCTATTCCTTGGTAAACATCAACATGTATTTGAAACACACTAGGACGTACAATCCTCATGTGGAGAGCATGACCATGGTATTCCCATAATTCTAGGTAGTCAACCCTGCAATGAGCATCCTTATGAGTAGGCTTTTGCATAGAAGAAAGAATATATAAAATATCATTCCAAAATCATTAGAAGTTAGTCATATGTCCAAGTATTATCACTCACTCTTCACTAATGGTTATGATATTATGAAATGAAGGAAATTAGCACATGTATCTATATTTTTGTCTCTTGAATAAGTGGACCATTGAGGAAAAATTTGTCATCATAGTTATTGATTACCTCTTGAATGAATTTAATGGAACCAAGCTTTTACCAAACTATATATTCATCCTAGATAACACCAAACAAGGATGAAAGAGGTAGGAATCCCTAAGAAAACATTTAGCATGGATGAAGGTCATTATGATTTTTTAGTGATTCCCTTTTTCCTCTGGAATGCTCCATCCAAATTCTAGAGACTTATGAGAAAAAAAATTTACGCTTCCTATTTAATTTTTTGTTAGCATTGTTTGAAGATATCTTAATGTAAATAAATATATGGATTCCCTATAGATCATGTAGATAGAACCTTGTAGCTCTTGAGGGACCACTAGTTATTCCTAAAATGTTCGAAATATTTTTTTCTAGAGTTAGAACTTTAATACTTGGGCCACATTGTAAGTTAAGATGATGTATGAATACATCCAAATATAATTGTGACTATCCAATATTGGCCACATCCGAAGGCATTAAATTTATTACATGGGTTATTAGGACTTATAGGCCACTACAAGAAGTTTGTCAAAAATCATGGAAAAATATTTCTCCTTTAAAAATACTAC
The DNA here is from genome assembly GCA_031772625.1 of Pinus tabuliformis. Taxonomy (NCBI): domain Eukaryota; kingdom Viridiplantae; phylum Streptophyta; class Pinopsida; order Pinales; family Pinaceae; genus Pinus; species Pinus tabuliformis. Next base: position 560,409,647 of record CM062809.1, on the reverse strand, counting down.
TGAAAAAGAATTATTTTGTATGGAGTGAGCTATTTGATTAGGCCTTCTTAGCTATAATGGACTCCATGTGCTTTACTCTAGTATCAACAATGACATATATTACTAAAACCTTTTTCCTAGATGTGATGCCTTAGGTAGAGGTCTTGGAGGAGTTTTAATGTAAGAAGGGTACTCCTTAACATTCATTAATAAGTATTTGTGTGATCACAACTTGAGTAAGTCCACATATGAGAAAGAGATGATGACCATCCTTTATGTAGTTTAGATCTAGTGCCCGTATCTCATAAGGAACCATTCCCAAATCAAGACCAATGATCATAGTCTAAAGTATTTTATAGAATAAAGTTGTTTCTCATTATAATATCATAAATGGGTACTAAGATGTTGGGGTATGATTGTGATATTAACTTTAAGGGTAAAGAAAATATGATGGTCTATGCTTTATCCATGCAATTTGAGCTAATAAAAAGTCAATGATCATGGTGATAGTCAACCATATTCCCAAACATGTTTTCTTCTTCACTTTGTTGCACCCATTTACTCCCTCTTCAATAAATCACCCAAGTCTTCATGGATTATTCTTTTAAGTTATAGGGCATGCACACTTCCATAATCTCATATTGGGACCTGACATTCACCAACAAATTTTCACAAAAGCTATTTAAACTTTATGATATTGAGCTAAATATGAGCATTGCATATAATGCCCAAATACATGGTTAAACTAAATTGGTCAACAAGAGCTTAGAAACCTATTTGTGGTGCTTAAAGTTTCAAAATCTTCACCAATGATTGTAATGGTTTTCATTTGAAAAATAGTATTACTACACATCTTATCATGGAGATACCAAAATGACACCACATAAAGTTGTCTATGTCCAAAAATTATTCTAAATGACTTCTTATTTACTAGGCATCTCTAAGGCATTGGATAACATACTTCACACTATAGAAGTTGTTCTTCACAAAATCAAGGATAATCTCATTTTGGTTCAAAATAAAATGAAGCAACAAGTGCACTAACATCACTCAAAACATTATTTTTCAAAAGGGGGTCAATATTTTCTTCACCTTCATCTGTGTAAACAAACATCACTTAAAACTAAAATCCACCAGAAATTAGCACCAATGCATTATAAAAGTGGCATGCAAGATAGATTTTATATCCTATTCCAAGACTCATTTAGTATTTCATGTGTCTATTTTGGAAAATGGAATGGGATTGAAATGCGAGATTCAAATTAGCTTATTGGAACTTAAGGAAGAAGGACCCATTTAGCTCAAGCTAGAGGTTATTTGATACTAGAGATCATTAATAGTGTCAACATAGTTTGAAAATTATTAATGTAATGGTGGGGTATGTAGCCAGGAGATGATACACATGAACCATCAACAATTCAATATTAAATTCCTCACATCTAGCCTTGAATATAACATTTCTTTTGAAGAGGAAGGATATGTTAGGGTCCAACCCTAACCTCCATACTATTTTGGAGAATTTTGTATCTACGGATAAATACTAAATCCCTAGATAAGTAGCCATATCTAGAAAAATGGTTTAAAGCACTTTAGTCTTTTCCTGTAAGCAATAGATAAGACAAAGAGAATGAGAAGACCTACTTGTAGTTCCGCTCTCCTCTTGTCTCCTTTGTATCGGTCCCGTTGCTCCTTCCTGTACTTAACACGTTCGAGAAGTCCTTGTAAAAATCAATAGAAGACAAAGAACAAATCAAAGCAGAAGATATATTGATTACAAGTAAATGGAATCAGATACATTCACACATATAAGCATCATATAACAAGATAAGCATATGGAAAAAGGTTCAAATACTTTATTGAATAGAAGAAGGAATTACAACCATCAAGTCTGATTCGAAGTCACTCCTCCAGCTTTGATCCCATCCACATCACATCAAAAGCATGACAAACTTGTAGCATAACAATACTTGTCTCAAAGTCAATTCTCATAGCAACATTATCTCCTTACAATTCATCAAAGTCCAGCCCTTGATCACTTAGATGAGTGCTCAATTTATAGGAAGATGGAGGAGGTTATGTCATAAATGGGGGTATTGAATGGCCTTCCATACTTATAATTAGTTCCATGGAGGAAGGGATGAGAGGATAGGATGCATATTAACTCATTCCTCATCCATTTTTGAGCTCATATGAGTTGATAAGTGAGGGAAACTTCTAGAAGACTCCAAGAGATAAGAATATTCCCCAAACCCTATGTGAATTTCGCTCAATCTCACCCAGTGCAAGTCAAAGAGGACCTAAGTACTCTGTAGAGCACCCTGGCATGGACTCAACTGCTCTGCAGCACACCCTTACATGGGCCTACATGCGTTGGTCCCTTTAGAGATCATTTCAGGATGTCTTCAAGTCATGAAACTGTCTGGGAAGGAGGCATTCAAAAGGTTGACTTGTTTAGGGCATGTAGCAACTAAAATTAGGGTTTGATGAGCCCCAACACACTTATCTGGATGATGGGAGTGATATGACCAAATGGATCCGTAACACATACTTTAGGCCATCTAGTAGTTAGTCAATCTGAATCCATTCAAAGACACATGGTGAATTTGATTTGGGGCCATGAAAACCAGACTAAGTAGTGAAATTGAGTGACATTCTCCTACACGTGTGTTCTGGTAATGCCACTGTAAGCACACTATCCATAATCGCTTTACCTATAGTTTTCAAAAATTGAAACTTAATGCAAAAAATTCATTCTCTTACTAAGAAAAACCCTATTTCTAAAAACCATTGAATAATTTTTTTTTGGAAATGGAATCATCAAAGATAGGTTCCCCTAGTTGTAATTAAATATCAGGAATCAAACATAATTAATGGTTCACTAATTTGAGTCTTGGATTATGTTTTATGGCAAGTTGCAACTCTCTTCTTAAATCCATTCAAAAATACATGGTGAATCGTCCCAAGGAATAAAAAATAAGTCAAGCGGTAGAATTGATTTCCCTAATCTCCTGGTACTGATCTTTAGTTTTGAAAAGTTGACCACTTAATGCAAAAGTTTCATTTTTTCTTACTGAGTAAAACCCTAGTTCTAGAGATCATAGAATAAAACATTTTTTAAGCCATGGAATCATGAAAGAGAGGTTATGCCCACGGGGTCTTTAGTGAGTAAACTTTCCAATAGCATATGCTTTCATGGGATATTAAAGGATACCCTTGTAGAAATTATCACTGTAGATTAATCTGATTATGAAATGTACTAAAGCAAAATACTTAATCTACTTCTACAATCAAACTTGCGAAAGCTTAATCGATTTGAGCAAGATCAAACAAAACACATATAACAGAGAAGAAGAATCAATCACACACGAAACACATAAGAATACTTTGGGGAAAGCCTCAGCTAAAAACCCCGCTATCTATATTATCATACAAGTGGAAATATCTTAGGATTACACAAAGTTTTAGCTCTCATAGTTATCCAGCTCTCAATACAATCCCTCACTGTTGTTCATAGACAGAATAGACAACACCTATGCCTTCTCCTTTGTCCTCCAAACCTCCTATTTCCTTGCGTTGTTCCTTTAGGATGATTCACCTTCAACCAAGTGGAACACTGCTCTTACACACTATAAAACTGCACAATCCTCAAGGAATGAATTCCTTTTGCATGCAAGAGATTTTCTCATAAGAAAATTCTTGCAACTGATAGTACACTGTCCCTGCCTTTAATCTCAACTGGGTCTTTTTCTGAACTGACATGCATGAGTTATTTATGAGAGAATATTCAGTTATCTGGAGTACACTAGTTGCATGCATGCATGCATTAACTGACTGAACTCACAATCAGTTCCACAAACTGTTTGGAACTAATCTAACTGGACTTAACTCAGTTAACTGAGCTAACTAATTACAACTCAAATACAACTCATCCTTATCTCCTTAATTAAGGGATAACTTCCTCAATCAAAGGGATAATTGTTGCATGACTTCACAAAGACTTCATGTTTGAATTTCTCCAACTAATTAACTCAAGATGAATTAATTAATTATTTTTCAAACAGCTGGTGAGACTAAATTCGAATTTTAATTCTCAATTTTAATTCAAGGACAAATTAAAATTGGAATATCCTAAAATGTTATCTTTAGCAATGCTATTTTTAGCATTTCTTGTTGTTATTTTCAACACTCCCTCTCAACAAGAAAGGTTTTATCTACCACCTCGATCCTGCCTCTATGGAACTTGAATTTACACTTTGACAATGCCTTAGTCAAAATGTCAACATCTTGCTCCTTAGTCGAAATATACTGCAACAACATGATCCTTCTTGCCACACAGTCTCTGAGATGATGATATCGAATGTCGATGTGCTTGGACCTGTAATGAAATACTGGATTCTCAGAGAGTTTGATACAACTCTGATTATCACAATAGATCACGGTTGGATCCATCCTCTGAGCAAACAAACCAACTAGAGTTTTCCGCATCCAAATGGCCTCACATGTTGCCTGACTTGCAGCCATTTATTCAGCCTCTGTAGAGCTGAGTGCAACTGACCTTTGTTTCTTGCTGTACCAAGAAACTGCAGTTGAAACAAGGTTGAAAATTCCTCCTAATCTGCTCTTCCAATCTAATGGACTCCCTGCCCAATCTGCATCTGTGAAGCCCTGTAGCTTCATTCCTTCTGACCGTTTGTACCATAATCCATATTGAGATGTGCCTCTGAGGTATCTCAAAACATGCTTAGTTTCCTTCCAAAACAACGTGGTAGGCTAAACCATAGCTTGACTCAGCTGGTTCACCACATAGCACAAATCTGATTGTGTGTTTAGTAAGTACATCAATCAACCCACAAGCTACTGATACACAGTAGCTTCTACTACTTCTCCTGAAGTAGCATCCTCCTTCCTCCAATTACTTGCTAGAGGAGTTTGCATGGGATTGCACTTCTCCATGTGGAATCTCCTGAGTATCTCATTGGCATACTTGCCTTGAGACACAAACACTTCCCCATCCTTCTACCACACTTCCATGCCTAGAAAGTAGTGCATGAGACCCATGTCTTTCATCTCGAACTCTCTTGCAAGGTCCTCCTTGCAAGGCACGATCAATTGATCATCACCTATCAATATCGTATCATCAACATAAAGAACAATGATCAACTTCTTACCTTCCACCATGATGTGGTACAAGTTCGCATCTGCTTCACTCTTTGTGAAGCCCAACCCGGTGAAGTAGTTGTCGATCCTGGTGTACCAAGCATGAGGTGCTTGCTTCAGCCCATACAAAGCTCTCTTGAGTCGGCACACATGCGACTCGTGATCGAAGGTCTCAAAACCTTCCATCTGCTCTATGCACACCTCTTCCTCAATCTTGTCATTAAGGAATGCAGTCTTCACATCCATCTGATGGATCTTCCAACCCATCTGTGCTGATAGTGTCAACATCAATATGATAGATGAGTACCTTGCTACAGGAGAAAAATTCTCATCATAGTCGATCCCCTCGACCTGTGAGAAACCAAGGGCAACAAACCTTACCTTATGTTTCTCCACACTACCATCAACAACTTGCTTTACCTTGTAAAGCCAATGGGAACTCACAATTGACTTGTTCTTCGGTCTTGGAACCACATCCCAAACACTGTTTCGAACTATGGAGTCATACTCCTCCACCATAGCATCTACCCAAATCGACTGTTGCATTGCTTCCACAAAGGAAGATGGCTCGATCTCAACTCATTCCCCAACAAGGGCCATGTATCCAATGTACCTATCAGGTGACCTCCTCTGTCTGCACTGAGAAGATGGTTCTCCCACATTCTCTCTCGCATCTGACAACAATCTGTCAACTTCTCTCATGCGCTTCTGCCCATCTCTGGAAGACTCTGCTTGAGTGGATGTCTCCACTCCTGGAACCTCTGCATGCGGCTGCTCCGCATCAATCTGAGGCTCCTCCTCCTTAGGAACCAAAAGTTCCTCCACAACTTGTAGTTGAAGCTACCTCTCAAGGGAAACTTACATGGCCTTTTGCTCATCAAACTTGAGATCTCTGCGAACCACTATCCTATGACTGGTAGGCAAATACATCTGATAGTTGTGGGGTGTATTAGTGTACCCCACAAGTATCCCCAACTCTGCTGTTGGCTCAAGTTTCTTCCAGGCATCCTTGGTCACATGGCAATAAACCGATGAGCCAAAGATCCTGAAGTGACCCACATCTAGTCTCTTCCCGGAGAAAGCTTCCTCTAGTGTCTTCATCCCAAGAATGTGATGCGGGCTTCTATTCTGCAAATAGACCACTGTGTTGCATGCCTTAGCCCACAAATGAAGTGGTAGGCCTTGGTCATGCAGCATCGCCCAAGCTGCCCCCATAATCGTTCTGTTCTTCCTCTCGGCCACCCCATTTTGCTGTGGGTTATGAGGTGCCGCCAACTCCCGTTTAATTCCTTCTGCTACACAGAAGTCCTTAAACTCTTGAGAGACATACTCTCCAACATTGTCACTTCTCAAGGCCCTGATCTTCTTCCTTGATTCTTTCTCAACCAAAGCTTTGAGCTCACAAAAATTTGAGAAAGTTTGATCCTTCTTCTGCATGAAATAGATCTAGCATTTACGAGAAAAATCATCAATGAAAATCACATAATACCTTTGTTACGCAGTGGCGACTGTCGAGAATGGTCCACACACATCTGTATGAACTTGCTCCAAGATTTCTTCAGCTCAACTATCTCGATCATGAAAGGAAGACTTGGTGTACTTTCCCAAGGTACCTTTGCATGTGTCTACTTGCTCAAGTTTACCTTTGGGAAGTCCAGTAGAAATCTGATGCATTATCTTCAAGGCCCCATGATGCAAGTGGCCTAACCGTCTATGCCATAACTCACCAATGTCTTGCCTTTGCACCAATTCTGCTTTCAAACTCAATGCAACACAGTCATCTACCTCCAGCTTGCAGAGATTCTTCACCCGAATCCCAATCCTCTTGGTCTGACCCGTGACTATGTGTCTCAGGAACGCCTTTCCTTTACTGAAGACTACATCGTAGCCTTTTTATTCCAACATTGCAACCGATACCAAGTTCTTCTTCAGTCCAGGCACATACTTTACATGAGTTAGGGTGAGAAGAGCTCCATGCTCCCTCTGAAAAACAACCGTACCTTCACCTGAAACATGGTACTTTCCATCATCTCCCATCTCTATGCACATATTGAGGTCTTTCCCCTCCAAGGTACTGAAAAAAATCTTATCACCGGTCATGTGGAATGAGGCTCCACTGTCCAGGTACCAAACAAAACCCACCATCAATGAAACCATGCATGCGATGAGGGTAAAATCCAATTCGAACTGAGAGTCCAGTGCCTCAACTTCTAATCCTTTCGAGGATCCATTCTTGGATTTCTTCAATGGACAATTAGTTGCATAATGGCCCACCTTATGACAATTAAAGCATCTCACTTTAGATTTTTCAATCTTCTTCTCACCATGAGAAGTACTTGATTTGGAATGGGAAGCCTTCCCTTTCCCTTTCCTTGCCTTACTTGCTAAGGCTAGATTTTCTTCATCATCATGCTTAGATGAAGAACCATCTTTGGTGCTCCTCCTGATCTCCTCCTGCATCAGAACTGACCACAGTCATTCCCAATCCGACAGTTTCTCTCTTCCATTCACTCAATCCTGTTAGCTATTCCAGCGCTTTGGAATACTGAAGAGAGCAAGGCTGACCATATCATCATCGGCTGTCATTATTCCTACACTCCCAAGCTCATCTAGACTACAGGTGGTGAGCTTTTTCAGATATGTAGAAATAGTGTCGCCCTTTTCACACTTGATTTTCCGAAGCTTGTCCTTGAGCGCTAGCTTCCTTTGGTCCCTGTTATTCTGATATAGGTCCTTCAATGTCTTCCACATTGAAAACAGAGTCTCCTTCCCATGGAGACTCGAGACAATATGGTCTCAAACTCCCTCCAGAAGAATCCTCCTCGCCTTCGCCACACACTTCTTCCATTCCGCCAATTCTTGGGCATTAGCTACTGCTGGCTTGGGGATTTCTTGATCAATGAAATCCTTCAAACCATTGTCTTCTAATACCGCTTCCATGCGATCCTTCCATGCTATGTAATTCGAGCTGCCATCCAGGGCATACTCGAGTCTCAAGCCATTGAACGCCATTGGTGAACTTTGAGGTGTGATAAGAATTCGATTTTGTACCCGCAATAAAGAACTTCAAACTTCAAACTTTTCCCTTCTCATTTATGTTGTTCACAAGCTCTGATCACCTTCGATCTGATACCATGTAGAAATTCTCACTGTAGATTAATTTTATTATGCAATGTACTAAAGAAAAATAATTAATCTACTTCTACAATCAAACTTGTGAAAGCTTAATCGATTTGAGCAAGATCAAACAGAACACATATAACAGAGAAGAAGAATTGTTCACACATGAAACACAAAAGAATACTGTGGGGAAAGCCTCAGCAAAAAACCCCACTATCTGTATTATCATACAAGTGGAAATATCTCAGGATTACACAAAGCTTTAGCTCTCACAACTATCCAACTCTCAGTACAATCCCTCACTACTGCTCATAAACAGAAGAGACAACACCTATGCCTTCTCCTCTGTCCTCCAAGCCTCCTATTTCCTTGCGATGTTCCTCTAGGATGATTCACCTTCAACCAAGTGGAACACTGCTCTTACACACTGTAAAACTGCGCAATCCTCAAGGAAGGAATTCCTTCTACATGCAAGAGATTTTCTCATAGGAAAATTCTTACAACTGAAAGAACATTGTCCCTGCCTTTAATCTCAACTGGGTCTTTGTCTAAACTGACATGCATGAGTTATTTATGAGAGAATATGCAGTTATCTAGAGTACACTAGTTGCATGCATGCATGATTTAACTGACTGAACTCACAATCAGTTCCACAAAATGTTTGGAACTAATCTAACTGGACTTAACTCAGTTAACTGAGCTAACTAATTACAACTCAAATACAACTCATCCTTATCTCCTTAATTATGGGATAACTTCCTCAATCAAAGGGATAATTGTTGCATGACTTCACAAAGATCTCATGTTTGAATTTCTCCAACTAATTAACTCAAGATGAATTAATTAATTATTTTTCAAACAGTTGGTGAGACTAAATTCGAATTTTAATTCTCAATTTTAATTCAAAGACAAATTAAAATTGGAATATCCTGAAATGTTATGTTTAGCAATGTTATTTTTAGCATTTCTTCTTTCTATTTTCAACAACCCTTAATTTCACTAGATATTGATAAATATTTCCTAAAATTCTTTCATTGAACCCCCCTCCCAATACATATTTACAATAAAAACAACCTGCTATTTTTGCTAGATACCCCTTTTAATACCCCCTCAATACCTATAAACCTTGAAAAACCCCTAATTCCCCCCAAATTTTTTTATGAATTAACATGGTAATCTATTGGCCAATAAGGTGAAACCCCTACAGAGGTAGCCATCTAAGAAAGATTTTTGTTTATTTCTACAACCATATATCCTTATGCACATGATGCTATGAATAAAGTCTCTAAATGATGTTATCGATTATATGATTAAGCATTTATGCACAAGGGTGTTAGGTAAAAATGACAAATACATACATACATGTGTATGTGTGTGTGTGTCATAATAATAACCATGTTCATTATTGTTTCTACAAAATCATGTGTTAATTTGTGTTTATTTGAATATATTAACGCATGTATTTCTCAAAATATGTTTTTTCCCAATGAAACACACCCTTACCATCCTAACCCAGATAAGGTGGTTACTATGATGACCTGACTCCCAATGTTTCGTTATGAAAATGCGGTCTGAAAATTTCAACATTTCTCAAACTCCTCAAAACCCTAAATTGATGACACTATCATATTCGTCTCGTCGAGACCCTTCCAGTGACATAAAATTTTATCTTAATTAGGTTCTAGAATTAAAACACATGACCTTCTAAATTTTAGATCAAAAACCCTGATTCCTTGTCTTAGCTTGCCACGAGGCACCCATGTGGTCCCCACATGATTCCTATATGGCATACCACCCTACTGCCATGTCATAAAAAAAGGGTTCATAACATAATTTTCCCTCATTGGGCACATGTGGTTATATCCACGTCACCGCCGACTTCCCAGTCCCCTTACACTTTTGGCATTATAGCACGCCTCTCGGTGGCCCAGTGGTTTGGTTCCCTAAGAAGGACATTATTGGCACTGACTAACATGAAAACCCCTGTCCCAACCTCTCTTTGTCGTGCCCCTTCTAACAGACATTATTAACACTAACTAATGGGAAAAATCTTATCCCGACCTTCATATGTCGGAATTTTCCCAATTTCCTCCAATGCCACTCGTCTTATGGCTTGATGATCGATGATTTCTAGAAAATTATTATGAATAATTGAGTCATCTTCCAAAGGATAATCTCCAGCTCGGGTTCCTTCTCTCGATGGTTTCCCTATTTCCTCTAATTCCATAGCGCCTTAGGATGAACATTATTGGCTCTAAATAACATCAAAACTCTCATCTCAACCTTTGTCTATCGGGCCCCTTCCAATGGACCTTATCAGTGCTAACTATTGGGAAAAATCATATCCTGATCTTCATTTGTCGGAAGTTTCCCAATTTCCTCCAATGTCACTCGTCTTATGGTTGGATGACCGATGATTTCCAGATAATTATTCTAAATACTTTCATCATCTTCAAGTGGAAAATCTTCGTCTCGAGTTTTGTTTCTCAACAGTTTCCCTACTATCTCTAATTCCACATTCCCTACGACCCAATGACCAACAATTTCTTGGCAATCGCCCTTGAGTTTTTCCATTTTTCGGCTCCCATTTGTTGTTAGACATTCAAGGTGTAACAACCCAATGTTTCATCTTTATGTATGCAATGTAAATACTTTTATAAATTAAAAGGTTGAGAGAGGGACACAAATTCCATTGCTTGAGGTAGGATATTGATTGAGGGAATTGTTGATTTAAATTTCATTCCTTGGTTGGTTGAGTGGATTACTTGCTTAGGATGTTCAAGGTTCCTTGTTGCAGGAATCTGATTTGTTTTTTACAGACATTAAAGCCTAGGTTTTGAGCCTTAAATGGACTAGTTTTTTAAATTAAATTGCGCTGCAAGTGAGTTACACCAGCCTTTGCTACCTTGGGAGAAAATTTACAAGGCAGTGAGAAAGAAATTTATGGAATTTTGATTATGATGGAAACAAGGGCAGAGGAAGGAAATCACTACGTAGAAAAGAAAGATAAGGTGGGGAAAAGGAGATAGGAGGCTCTCATTCAATTCTCCTATTTGACTCTCATTTTGCAAGAGGCTAGAGCAAAGGCATAAAAACAAGGACTTTTTGGAGCTACGTTGTTGAGCTCCAAGGAGAGAAATAAACAAGCAAAAATCCCTATCGAAACCTCATGGGAAAAAAATCACAAGAGCAGTGGCTTTCCTTCAGGACGAAGGCAAGGTGGCCCGGTGGTGCTCTGGTTTAGTTGTATATTTGTTAAAGATTTCCCTCTAAAGGAACTCCACATCAAGCCTTGGAATCTAGCTTGGGGGTGACAGTTGCAAGTGAGATTTGGCTGCATTTGTTTATGGTTGGATGGAGATTTGAAGTCCCATAATCAGTTGCACTAAAAATTACAAGATAATTTCTCTCTTTGCATTTGGTTAACTGATCATGCATGTATGTGTTTGCATTTCTGGGCTGAAATGGTGCTTATAAATATAACTAGCATGTGTTTCCATTTCTGGATTGAAATGGTGCTTATAACTGTAATGAGCATGTGTTTACATTTTTGGAATGGAATGGTGCTTATAAATGTGGTTGACATGAGTATAATGCATCTCTGATTTGAACTGTTATGTCTTATGAAATACATGACTTTGCTATTGATATACATGATGAATAATAAAATGTGCAACATCTAAAGGCACCAAAATGGTCCATAAGAACCAGAATCAATCGGGACAGTATTAATATACAAACCCTTTCATTATATGTAAAATGGTTACATCACATACTACCTATTTGACAGGGTCTACGTATGTGTGTGTGTGTGTATTAGTTTCTAGCTTGTGAATTATTTTATGTGGTGTTGTGTTATTGTTGATGAATTACTTCCTCTTTGAAGAATAATAATTTGCAACCTTACATGAGGGATTCTCCAGCCTTTCATTTTTAGTAGTATATACCCTTTCCCCTAAGGGCACTGGTGTTGATGGCTGCGTGTTATTTCTAATAGCCAAATTCCCTTGAAACCCCTGAGTGACACCATAGAGGTGCTTGCAAGCTTGATTTGAAGCACAAATCTCCTGGCATGTAGCAAGAGAGGTGGAGGCTCTTCAGGAGTCCATGTCAAGCCCTTAGTGAGGGTGACCAAAGAGTTACCAACGTAGACATGCTTGGAATTCCCTCACCCTAAGTGGGGAATCCTTGAAGGCCAAGAGTATAACCCTTATGCGCTTACCCGCATGGCACATGCCTGCATTTGAATCTACTAAAATATTTCCCCATTCCTTTGAATATTTCCAACCTTCTTGTAGCCCTCTTAGTGGCATTTGAACTCTACCTCCTAACATCTCATTAGTTCTTCAATGATCATTGTACATGAAGACTTCAATGACTGGTTTCTAATGTGAATCTAGCTCTGATACCATGTAGAAATTATGGTGTAGATTTGAAACTGCTCATGAAATTTATTAAAACATAAGACTCAAATCTATGCTACTCATCTACGAAAAGCAATTCATGATCGATAGCACAAATCATATAAATGCATCAAGATTCAACACGCATACACAAATATTTATTCAGGGGAAAGAAACTACTCAAAACCCCTTCCTATTCGTATTGCATTAATCAAATAATAGAGATGAAATAAAATGCTTGCTCAAGCTTGAGCACAACCTGCAAGTGTATATTTTATCCCTCTACCTGACTCGCTGACTCTGGCCAAGACTTGGAAAATTTTCAATCCCTCCAAGCTCCTATTTCCTTGTGTTTTTCCTTAAGGAATTAGGCCCTTATTAAATAGGAATTTCCCACTCTCAAAATTGTGCAATTTCATTAGGTCCTTCCTCTGACTACATGCACCATCTGTACAACTTGAACTAGTTTACAACTGATAGTACACTTCCCTTAAACTCCAATCTCAACTGGGTAACTCGAATTTTCTGCATGCATGAGTTAATTTAGGTTGATTAATTGGTTAATTGGTTGATCACTGCAGGCATGCCCCACTACTAGACCCTCCACTAGTTCCTCCAACAATTGGAACTATTTTAACTCACAATAACTGAATTTAACTGAATTAAATTGTTATAACTGAAATTAACTCAGCATAGGCTCCTAAAATTTAGGAATCATTATACACAACTCAATAAATTATCCCTCCAACATGAATTAACTAAGCTAACTAAGTGATAATAACTTAGTTAACTCATTCAAGTTGTCTATTGATATGGAATTTCAATTTTCTCCTAATTTAATCAAGCGAAAAATAAATTAGGAATTTCTTGCTACATTTTCAACAATGTTTATCATGTTGGTTTATTTTCAGCAGGTTTTCCATTGTAAATATTGCAACGAGCTAATTTATAAATCTCTATGGGGAGTATGTTTCTTATTTTCAGCAGTCTTGTTGGTTGTGGGTATCATTGAACACCAAGGACGGTGTTCCCCCAAGGGGGAGGGTTCTGTAACAACCTTGGTCAAAAATCCATGTAATAAAGTTAATAAAGGAAAAATGATAACCAAGGTCATGGGACATCTATTCCAAGTTGAATTTTGGGAAAAAACATAGTGACGGGGATCACTGGTGATTAATTAATGGCTATGGAAATTGGAAAAGGCAATGGCAAAGGCTTTGAAAAGGAAAAGAGGCATTAATTGGTATTTTATTTATGAAAATAATGGAAAATAGGAGAAAAGGAAGGTGAAAGGTCACAAGTTTCATGTGAGGAGGAAATTAAAGGAAATAATTGAAAATGAATAAAATAGAGGCCTCGTTGATAAAAAGGATTCTAAGGATCAGTTCATGGCTTTTTTCCAATTCAACCTTTTATCAGCTTTAGCTTGGATCTCTCTCTTCTATTCTCTCTCTCTCTCATACTCTTGGACACTTAGATTTTCCTTGGAGCACTCTTGGAGGAGTGTGGAATACTTGGGCTTTGGAGCAATGAGGCAAAGGAAAATAAAGAAAGTGAAAGAGGATAGCAGGATTAGCAACTAGAATGGGTTTTTCTTGTAGGTACCGAGTTTCATGTATGATTTCCTCGCTAACTTTGACATGCATGGCACATGCATGTGGTTTCTTGGTTATGATTTTTCCTTGGCATGGAATCTTTCTTGGATTGACAGTGGTTTCTCCTGGCCTTGCCATTTCCTAGATAGCCATGGTGTTGTGGGTTTCTTTCCTTTTGTTTTCTGGTTGGTTCTCATGTTCCTTATCATTATGGGTTGAGTTAATAGTTCTTGGATCCTTTGTTGGAAAAATTCTCTGGAAGCCCGGTAACATCTTGGGTTGAGTTACTAGTCCTGGAAGCCTTGGTTGGAAAAATGCTCTCGATCCCTTGGTGGGTTGAGTTACTAGTCCTAGAATCCTTGGTTGGAAAAATTCTCTTGATCCCTTAGTGGGTTGAGTCACTAGTCCTGGAATCCTTGGTTGGAATAAACACTTTGGAGCTAGGGACAGCTTGGGTAGAGACTGATTTGGTGATGACTAGTTATTTCCAACCTTGAGATGCAATCACTGGTTGAGGGTTGAGGTGGTTTGGCCTTTGGAAGCCCTGGTTTGGTTTTGTTTGATTTGTTTCATGAGATCCCACATTATTTCTTGGAATATGGTGTGGGGGTGATTGGCTAAAAACGATATTTGGTTCAGCCCAATCTATGGTTGGGTGGTACGTGGAAGTCCCTGACTTTGTTGGATTTTCATATGTTAATAAGAGCTCCTTTTCCTTTGGTATTTTCAAGAGTAAACGTGCTTTTCATTATGTGGCTTTAATAATTGTTTCATAATTGATATAACTTTGGTTATTTGTTGGTCATGAACATGTTTTATGATAATCTTGATCTATGGATCTCATCATGTTTTGGTTAGTATATGAAATAATAATGAATGAATGACCTAATAGATAACAATTTAGCTATTGGGAGGAGACATCAATCCTCCTTGATGATTCTCATATAAGTATGAGATCCCTATGTTCAAATATATTGTTATGACCTATAGATTTCATGTTTACGTTATGTTTGACGAAATGTCTGCCATTGCTAATAAGGGTTATATCAAGTCCTTGGTCAAGTTTTTACATTAGTAACCTTATCTAAGTGTTAATTATCTTCTCTAGAAGTTTCATGAAGTTCTAGGAAGTGGCTTGAGTCTTGGCCCTGGAAAAGTGGCACATAATTTAGGTTCCTTGGCACAAAACTACCTGAAAAAAGGTCACAATCGAATGCATGCCTTGTATTGGGAGCGATTGAGGGTCTTATTCGTAGGCATGGCTTGTCATGGGAGTGAGTGGGGGTCTATATCAACAAAACATCAAGTTATCTCAGGGGTTTAGCACCTGGAAGTGTTGATTGTCTCTTGAAGGTTTTGTAGCTCCTGATGAAGGTCATATTAGTATTGTATTGTCGATTCCACTTCCTTAACTGTACATGGGGACTTGAATCATATCATAGTAACTCTTTGTCACATGTTTACCCCGGTGGACTGGTTAGCTTGGGTAAATGTGGGAGGAGGGTGTTACATTACCCCTGAAGAAATTTGCTCATGTAAGATCCGTGGTTAAGATGGGTCTTGGGTATTTTTAGGAATGCTTAATTGTAGAACAAGAGGTTTCACAACAAGAACCTATTCACTAGAACGTTATACACTAGTTTCCTCTTTAATTTGATCTATAGTATAATTAGCTCTAAGAAAAAATTTCATTGTCTACTCATCTACAATAACTTGTCTTAATAAAATAAAAATGGGAGGTTCACTAACGACAAAAATAGAATCGTCTCTACTAAAATTTTGAAATTTTCTTGTGTTGATGGAGGGTAAACAATAGTAAGATCAATTTTTCTAGAATTTAGGTTAGCCTCTACTAAAAGATTACATTTTTCCATGCCTAACCTTGCATTTTATCTTCCTTGATTGACTTTTGAATTGACTAAACTTTCCACAAAGACTTGTTTTCATCATTTACATCTATTTCCCATGTTTATAAGGATTGAAAATAAGAAGTAGACTAAGATTTTTATTCCAATCATGAAAAAATCATAAAAATTATATGCAATAGTAGTTTTATGTGGAATATGACAAATAATCTACAAGTAAGATGGGAATTTTAAGAGAGTATGCACCCTTTTTCTTTATCCATTAGGAGTGTGTAGACACTTTAGAATGCAGATGCATTTGAAAGCACATGAATATTATTTCTACAATGAATGAAAATCTTCAAATGATTACCATATCCCCACTTGAAGGGTAAACAGGCCCTTAAGAGGTCATTTGTGGTGGTTTACGGTGTCATTCATGACTTTTGAACCCTAGAAGTTTCCTAAGAACTTGAGAGGTAGGGCGTGGTTGTTTGAGGCATAGTGTTTGGTCCTAGATTCTTATAATCTTTACACTTTTATTGAGGCTTGGGTTCCCCCCCTCAACCACATCAAGGCCTTGAAACCCATTCCTAATGCTCAAATCCTTATAAGGGCACTAAAACCCTTTCTGAGTGCCAAGGATGCCCTCTAGAGGTAATGGTGGTGCTTCAAGTCATCATTCATGGATTTGGATGCTTAAAATCCTTCTATAGATTCTAAAGCATGCCCTTCTTCCCTAGATCATTTCCAATGCCATAGGGAACATACCTACTACTCAAAATTACCTAGTGGAATCAATATCCCTAATCATGTGTGATGGTTACTCTTAGGAATCCGTGTAGGGTTCTTTGAGGCATTATTATTTCCCTTAGATAGCAAGAAACTTCCTTTAGGGCTTAAAGTTCATGTTTCATTCACTAACCATCTCTATGGCCTCAAGTCCCATACCTAGTGCTAAAGAAATTCTAACGATACCTATATAACTAGTTAAATGAAATAATGCCATCAAGAGGTCATTTGTGGTTGTGGCCCCATATTCCTAGAAACCTCCTTTAGGTATTAACTTTTTGGTTTGTTCCCCTAACCATATCCAAGGTCCATATGCTCAAAATTAATGTTTAATGAATCATAATGTTGATTATCTCCATCTGGAGATTAAGGATTCTCTTGATACGTCATTTATGGTGGTTCAAAAAGTTGTGGGATAAACGTTTGGGTTTGTTCCCCTAACCATATCCAAATTTTAGAGGCTCAAACTTAATTTTTTTTAAATCATAATTCTAATTATCTTCATCTAGAGATCAAGGATACAATAGATATGTCATTTATGGTTGTTCAACAATTTTCTAAAGGCCCTAGATGTGTAGAAGTTTCCATTAGGACCTAAGACCTAATTTTCCTCTCTTGATCATGTTTGAGGACCTAAGATCCATACCTAATGCTAAAAATATCTTAGCAATTCCCATATCCCTAATTCAAGGCCAAAGATCCCCTCAAGAGGTCATATATGGTGATTTAAGGAGTCATTCACAATCCTTGATCCCTAGAAGCTACCAAAAAACTCAAGAGATTAAGTGTAGTGGTTTGAGGCATCATGTAGGCCTTAAATTCCTAGAAATTGTACTTTGGATAAAGCTTAAGTTTCCCTCCCTTGAACATATTGAGGTCTTGAGGACACTAAAATCCTTTCTGAAAGGCTGAGGATACCATTCAAAGGTAATGTTTTGTGCTTTGAGTCTTTGTTTATGGCTCTAGATGCCTCACCTTTTTTTAAGGGATGTAAGGCATGGCCATCACCCCTAAATAGTTTCTAGGGCTCCAAGGCACATAGCTACTACTCAAAATCACCCAGTGTCACCACAACCCCTAATCATAGGCCAAGGATACCCTTAGGAGGACATATGTGATTGTTTGAAGTATATTTCTTGGCCCTAGATGGATAGAATGTTCCTTCATGACTTAAGATTAATGTTTACTCCCTTAACCATGTCCAATATCTTATGTTCCATAATTAGTGCTAGAAAAAACTAATGATACATGTCTACCTAGTTGGAGGCAATATATGCCCTTGAGAGGTCATGGTGGTTCCAAGTGTCATTCTTAGCCCTAGAAGCCTAGAATCTTCCTTTAGGGAATAACTCTTGCATTTGTTTCCCTAACCATATCCAAGGTCTAGAGGTTCATGCTTAATGCTCAAAAACTCATATTTTTAACTATACCCATTAAAATATGAAGGATACCTTAGAAAGGTCCTTTGTGGTGGTTAAATATGTTGTTAATGGCCCTAGATGCCTATATTAGGATCTAAGGTTTTGGTTTCCTCTCTTTATTGTGTCCAAGGACCCAAGACCTATATTTGGTTCTCAGTATCTCCTAATGATTCCTATATCCCCACGTGAAAATAAAATATCCCCTTAAGAGGTCATGTATAGTGGTTTGATGTGTCATCCATGACCCTTGAGCCCTAGAAGCTACCTAAATCCTTGATAGGTTAGGTCTGGTGGTTTGAGGCATCATTTTGGCCCTAGATGCCCATAATATTTTCACTTTAGCTAAGGCTTGGGTTTTGTTGATTAGCAATTCCATGGCCTTAAGACCCATACCTAATGCTCAAAACCTTTTGAGGGCATTAATATTATTTCTTAAAAGCCAATGATACCCTCCAAAGGTAATGAGTGGTGTTTCAAGTCATTTTTCATGGTTTTATATGCCTCGAAGCTTTATTTAGGACCTAAGGAATTTCCTTCTTCGTTAGGTCATTTCCAAGGCGCTAAAATCCATACCTACTACTCAGAACAACCTAGTAACACTATCATTCTGATCATAGGCCAAGGATACCCTCATGAGTCCATGTATCATTGTTTGAGGAATCCTTCCTAGATTTGGATGGATATAAGCTTCCCTTATGGCCTATGATTCATTTTTCCTCCCTTGAAAATGTCTAGGGATGTGAGATGCATACCTAGTTAGATGCAAATGATGCCCTCAAGAGATCATTTTTGTTAGTTCAAGGTGTCATTGTTGGCCCTACAAGCCTATAATTTTCCTTTAGAAATAACACTTGTGTTTGTTTCCCTAACTGTGTATTAAGTCCAAAGGATAATACTTAATGTTTAAAAGTTCATAAGGTTGAATATCCCCATCAAGAGACAAAGGTGTAACACCTTCTCCCCACATTCATCCATTTTCACAAGCTCTTAGGGTAAATGTGAGGTGGAGTTCCACCATGACATGACCTGGCCTCCTAGTTCCAATTAAGGAAGTGTGGCCTACAAACTGACCACAAAATGACATCCTATAGGGCCTATGGATCACCTAGGAGCTGAAGAAACACCCTAGGTGGTCAATCCATGGGCTGGAACCTTTCTTCAATGACCTATACCTATAACCACACCCTTGACACTACCTGCATGTGGTTATGAGGCTAAAAAAACACTCATAAGCTTAGTTTCCACTGGTTATGACCTAAATTTCTCAGTTCAGTGCCTATGGTTCTGAGATCTTATCCACTTTTCTTGGCTAGCCTCCGGACCACTGCCCAAAACTTCTTGTAGCTTTCCATAATCATACTTCTCATGATGAAAAAGCTAATCATTTAAACTTGAATCAAAAACTTGACCTAGACTAACCAAAACACACTAGGCATTTCATCATACATGTGGTAAACATGTAAGATACAAGTCATGAATGCATATCTGAGTGTAAATTTTTGTTCTATAGCTGAGAATCACTGAGAAGGTCTAATTTCCTATCATGTAGATGTAACAACACTTTTTATCCCATTCATTCATGTATCATTCATCAACTTATCAAACATAACAAGAGCCATAACTAGAACATATCTTGAATCATGCGTATAACCAACCTATAACTAGGATACTCATGATACAAATACTCATGGATCACAATAGGAAAATAACTCTAACATATGCAAACCCAACCAAGTCAGGGACTTCCAAGTTCCATGTACCACCCAACCATAGATTGAGCTTAACTAAATCTTTCTTTCATCCAATCAACCCCATGCCATATTCCAAGCATGATTGTGTGATCTCATGGGATAAACCAAGACATAAACAACCAAGGGAAAATTTAAAGGTTAAACCACCTCCACCCTCAAACTATCATCATCTCGCCAAAACTGGCCAAGAGATATCTAAACCAAAACAAGCTTGGATGCCTTAGAATTCCTTCACCATACCTTAAGGAATTTGCTTGTCTCCACCCACTTATTGAGGGCTTCCCAGAGAAAACCATATCCACTCCCAACCCTTGGGAACTTTCCTGAGAATGCCTCACCTGATTCCAAAATCTTCTGCCAATCCAAAGCTCAACCAAGAAATAAATACCATCACACCATGACTTTATAAGAAATGAAAGGCAAGGTTGAAACCACTATCAAACTAGGCAAAACCCATTCCAATGATAGCAAATGAGTAAAATAAGCAAATTCATGTACCATGCATTCACACCTCAGCTAGGAAATCAAACATGTAACTTGGTACTTGAAAAATCTTCCTGCTAAAATTGTTGATCCAACCTTCTCCTTGCTTTCGTTGCTTGTCCTTTACCTTCTTTCTCAAATCCATGTGAATTCCCAGGTGCTCCAATATTTCTCTTAGTATGTAAGAATATGAGAGAGAAAATCTAAATTGACAAAAGGTTTTGAACTAATCCTCATAAGCCTTTTTATCATTGAGGCCTCTATTTTCTTCATTTTCCTTCAATTTCCCTCTCATCCAAATTTGTGTCTCTTCACCTTTTTTTTCTCCTAGTTTCCTTTATTTCTCATAAATAAATGCTAATTATTGTCTCTTTTCCTTTTCCATTGCCTTTTTCAATTTCCTTAGCCATAAAGAAACTAAAAGTGATGCCCACTATAGTTCTTTTCCCAACATTCAGCTTGGAATACATGTCCCATGACCTTGGTCTTATTTTGCCTTTATTAACCTTTATTACAAGAACTTTTAACCTAGGGTTGTTACGAGCACCTACCCCTTAGGGGAACACCATCCTCAGTGTTCTATGACACCTACGACCAACAAACCATTGAATAAAAAAAACATACTTTCTATGGAGCTTTAAAGCATAGCTCGATACAGTGTTTACAATGAACAACTACTACAAACCATGAAAATCATACCACTTATTGGAGGTTTATAACACAACTCATAGTAGTATCTACAACCATACACATATATACATACATATACCAAAACTCATTTTCTTGACCCAACAAATAATGAAGGATACAAATCCCACATCTAATCCGTCATCTCCCATATAGCTTTATCGGGGCCAAAGTCCTTCCACTACACTTTAAATTGCTCTATTACTCAGTTCTGGAGCAAGAATTGTTTTTGTTGCAATATGCATTGTGGTTCTAAGTGGAATTCTCCCTCTAGTTCCAACTACAATACAGACCATTCAATCACATGATAAACATCCTTGACATACTTCTTAAGTAATGAAACATGTAAAAAAATCATGGATTTTCATTGTCGGAGGTAATGCGAGTTGGTAGGCCACTGGTCCAATCCTTTCAAGTATCTTGAAAGGCTTGCAATGTTGAGGTGCCATCTTGGCACATGATCCAATCCTCAAGGAGCTCCTCTTGGCTTGACGTGCAAGTACACATGCTCCCCAACCTGAAACTCCTTAAATACCATGTGTTGATCTACATAAATATTCAACCTGTCCTATGCTACCTTCAAATTCCTCTTAATAACTTGCATTTCATGTTCCATCTCTGCCAACATTCTCGGTCCAATCAACACCCTGTTCACTAGATTACTCCAGCTAATAGGAGTATTACAACTCTGCACTTAAAGAACCTCAAACAAACTCATCTTAAAAGATTCTTGATACCCATTATTGTATGCAAACTCTACCAGTGGAAGATATTCTTCCCACTTCCTCTGCTAATGCATGACGCACATTCTCAACATGTCCTCAAGAAACTTGTTGACCCTCTCTGTCTATCTGTTTGTCTACAGATGATAAGTTGTATTGAAAGCTAACTTTGTCCCTAATCCTACAAATAACTCTTTCCAAAACCTGGAAGTGAACTTGGCATCTCTGTCTCATATGATTTTCTTGGGAACACCATGTAATATCATTACCTCCCTGATGAAAATTTGAGACACCTCACTAGTTGAATTTGTAGATTTAACTACAATGAAGTGAGCTACCTTACTTAACTTGTCAACCACAACCATAATGGAATTATGCTGCTTTGATGTTCTTGGAAAACCTGTAATGAATTCCATGGAAATGGCCTCCCATTTCCACTCTAGAATCAGAATCGGTTGTAATAAATCACCTGGATGCTTACACTCATCTTTTACCTATTGAAATTCCAAACATATCGCAACAAAATAATCGACCTCCTTCTTCAAATTTATCCAATGATAGAATTTCTTAACTATTGTAAATGTATTATAATATCCCGGGTGACCTAAATACATTTCAACATGAAACTCCTTCAGGAGAAGATTCTTGAGCTCACTATCATCTGGTACATAAATCATGTTCCTAAATCTAACCAAGCCATTTGTTGTGAGATGAAACTCCTCAGCCCTATCACCTTCACCTTGTTGTTGTAACTTGTGCCTCAATTATTGGTATTTGTCATCATTCTGCAAGATCCACTCCTACAAATATATCCCATAAGAACTCACTGCTACAATATGATTCACCTGCACTCTCCTACTCACCTCCTACTAAGAGCATCTGCAACCTATTCTCATTTCCCTTAATGTACCTGATCTCAAAATCAAACTCACTGAGAGTAGCCAACCATCTAGCTTTCCTGGAATTCAAATCAGGTTGGTCAAACAAGTACCTCAGCCCACTATGATAACTCATCAGAGTAAACCTCCTACCAAGAAGATAATGTCTCCACATCTTTAAGGCATGAATGTGTCACATAGTTCTACTCGTGTTCATTCAACTTCTTTTACTCATAACATACCACCTACCCTTCTTGCATCATGACTCCATCATGTCCTCTTTTGCAATAATATGTACAAACCACAAACTCTTTATCTAGATCTGCAATCTTCAAGGCCATAGCATTTGAAAGAAAATGCTTCAAGTACTCAAAACTAGCTGCACAATCCTCAATCCATTCAAACTTCTTCCCTCTTCATTGCAAAGATGTAATAGGATAGGAAATCCGTGAGAAATTCCTGATGGATCTCCTATAATAGCCTACTAGTCCCATGAATGATCTAACCTCATCCACATTCCTAGGAGCTGCCCACTCCATGATAACTTTGATCTTTTCCATGTCCACTGTTATAACTTCCTTGGAAACAACATGTCGCAAGTAATCAAAACTTGACTATGAAAGAAACCACACTTTCTAAGCTTAGCATATAGCTGATGCTCTCTCATTAATCTCAACATTGTTGCTAAGTGCTATGCATGATCTTCCTCATTCTTAGAATATATCGATATGTCATCAATCTATCACAAACTTATCCAGATAAGGATGCAATACACTATTCATCAAACACGTGAAAGTATTTGGAGCATCAATAAGAAAAAATGGAACTACAAAAAACTCATAATGCTCATACTTGGTACGAAATATGGTTTTGTAGATGTCCTCTTCTTTGATGTGTACTTAATGATATCCTAATCTCAAGTCAATCTTCATGAACACTACTACTCCCTCTAGTTGATAAAAAATGTCATCAATCCAAGGCAAAGGATACCTATTCTTGATCGTTACCTTGTTCAATTGCCTGTAATCAATACATAACCTAAGAGCACCAACCTTCTTCTTCACGATCAATACTGGTGCACCACAAGGCAACACACTTGACCTAATGAATCCATTATTAAGTATTTCCTTAAGTTGCAACTTCAATTCCACTAATTCTGGAGTGCTCATCCTCTATGGTTCCTTTGATGCTGGTGCTGCTCCCAGTACCAACTCAATAGAAAATTTCACTTCCCTATGAGGTGGTAACTCTGAAATATATGTTGCAAATACATCTTGAAATTGTTACAAAATTGGATACCTCTTCAAAACTTCAGCATCATCAACATCCTTCCCTTTGTCACTGGAAACATGCACTGCAAACAATACACATCCTTTCCCGCAACTGCGCTTAGCCTGCATCGCTTTAACCATCCTCACTAACGTAGGATTCTTCTTTCTCTACAAGATTCTATTCTCTCCATCATCATCCAAACACTCAGTAACCTTCTCGTAACAATCTACCATAGTCATGTGAAGGTACTTAATTTCATCAAGCACCTGTCCATCCTACCTAAAATTGAAAGAGACATGATGAAAAGGAGTGAAGTCACTTGTTCACATCGGGAAAGGAGTCGTAAGACCACTCTATTGCTAAATAGAGGTCGAATTCGGTCAGTGAGTGTAAGTGCAAGAGGGAAGGATCGATGAAGGAACAACTATGTTTTTTTTGTTGAAAATGCAACAAGATGATGGAGCTTAGTGGAAAGGAGTCGCCTTCACTAAGTGGGCCCGCGGGCTATTTTTGGCGCAAAGTCTAATTTTAGACTACGTCTATTTTTAGACACATGGATCATGGTATATGAGTTGCAGGATGCTATTTGTGGATGATTGGTCATGTTGGTAAAAATAGACGGACTTCTATTTTTAGACATATGGGCGGAGTCTATTTTTAGACTTCTAGGCTAAAAATAGAACAGACAAATATTATTAGCTCTTAATAATATTTGGACTATAAAAATTATCTTATCCTCTTGGAGCACTTCAGTTTGAGCTACAAATGTGGCACATGCAGTTGTCAGAAGGAAATACGCTTTTCTTATGAGTCAGTTGAGCTATTGCGTGATGGACTTCAGTTAGAACTCAAGTGGTTAAGTTTGGTGGAGTTGATTGAGGAGTTGATGGAGTTGTGTTCAGTTTGACTTAGTTGAACTAGTTGTATTTAGTCTAACTGCAGAATACACTAGTGATGAGTGATGTGAATTAATTATTAATTAATTCACTAATTATTAACTCATAAAGCAACTAAAGAATACATCAGTTAACTCAGTGCATGGACAGTTTAGTGGAGACAAGTGTTAGAGGTGAGTGAAAGGGCAAGACAGCTGTCAGTTGTGACTATAGTTGTGCATGAGATTTGCACAATCAATGGATTGAGTATTGCCAATGAGGATTGCATGGTTCAGCCAAGGGAAATACGAGTTTGGATCAGCCATTCTCATCTATTCTCATGCAGGATTGCGCAGTGGAGGCAGGCAAGCAGCGGAGGAGATTTGAACCTGTGATTGATTCAGATCTGAGCTAGTTTGTGTGTAACAGGTGGAGATAGTACTGAGTACTTGTGAGGAGTATTGTACTATGTATTTTTACATGTTCTCAATCATTATAATATATAGATAGTGTGGGGTTTTCTGCTGTATGCTTTCCCCGGGTTACATATTGTGTTAATGTGCGCATGCGATTGATGTTTCATTGTTTTTAATTCTACAAAATTGATGGTCAACGTAGAGGAGGTTATGTATTATGCATGCATTCCACAATAGTGTATAATCAGGATAATCTCTATGAATAAGTGTCATATTATTCAAAATTTCTACATGGTATCAGAGCAGAGTTGATCATCAGATCTATTATTCAGAAACTATTTACATTTTATTTCTTCAGGCAGAGTCTGTAATCGGGCCAGGTAGCCTCTGGATTCATCCTTCTTTTGGAAGGTGAGATATCCGGTAAAAGCCCATACAGTCAATCTCTGTATGAGAAATACTTTGTTCTCACGAATTTTAGATCAGAAGTGATTGAGTTTTGAGCTGGTGGAATTCAAATTTGCAGCAGTGTTTTCTTGGTTTCAAAGTTGAAATGTTTTTCAACAGATTGTGATTGGAGTATGCTCTTGAGGGCAGCTCGAATTATATTGCATGGAAAGACAGGATGGAGTCAGTGTTAGATGACAATGGGCTGAAGGAGTTCATAGAGGCTGAGGTCCTAAAGCCTACTGATGCTGCTCACGTTGAAGTTTGGCAAAAGAAGACAAAAAAGTGTCGAAGGATTCTGTTGGAGGGCGTGAAGGATCACATTGTGTCCAGCCTGCATGGAAAGGCTTCTCCATACTTGATGTGGAAAGCATTGACAGATTTATTCCAAAGCAAGAGCGACCAGAGGAAGTTGGCACTCAAGGATAAACTTAGAAACATTAAGTGTGAGAATGGAGACAGTATGCCCGAGTATCTCACAAAGTTCACCCAATGCCGGGATGAGCTGGGAAGTGTGGGGGTGACTATCGATGATGAGGACTTGGTGAGCTTGGCTCTCCTTGGTCTTCCGAAGAGTTGGCATTCCTATAAGGACTCTGTCAATGGTCGAGAGAAATTTCCAGGATGGGAGAGACTTTGGTCGGATCTTGTGCAAGAGGAGATCAGGCGGAATACCAGGGACGGATCTTCATCAAAGGAATTTGATGAAGAAAATTGTGCTTTGGCTGCCAAAGCAAAGAAGGGGAAGGAAAAGGGTTCTCTTTCCGAATCCAGTTCTTCCAATGATGGAAATAAGGTTGACAAATCGAAAGTGCGATGCTTTCGTTGTCATGAGGTGGGCCATTATGCTGCAAATTGTCCACGGAGGAAATCCAAGAAGGGATCCGGGGAAGGATCTGAAGGTGAGGCACTTGCTTCACAGTTTGAGTTGGATTTCACACTCTTCGCATGCATGGTTTCATCCATGGTGGGAAGTGGTTGGTTTCTTGACAATGGAGCTTCTTTCCACATGACCGGTGACAAGAGTTTGTTCAGTACTTTGGAGGAGCAAGATCTTCAGATACTCATAGCGATGGGTAATGATGAGAAGTATAGTTTCTCAGGTGTAGGCATGGTTATTTTTCAGAGGGAGCATGGAGCTCACCTTACCTTGACCGATGTCAAGTATATACCAGGACTGAAGAGAAACTTGGTGTCGATCGTGATGCTGGAAGACAGAGGCTATGATGTAGTCTTCAGTAAGGGAAAGGTTTTCCTTAGACACATCATCACTAGACAGGTGAACCAGATTGGTTCATGGGTCAAGAACTTGTATGCTCTTGAGGTTCAAGATGCATGCAAAGCCTTGAGCAGCGAGGCAACTGATGGAGACTTGGTGGTTGAGAGGGAGCGTATATTACCTCTCAACATGCAGAGCCAGAAGAAGTCTCAGACGATTGTGGAGGAGCCACGATTAGTGCAGCAGCTTTAGGAGGTTGTGGAGCAGCCACAACAAGGGAAGCTGAGAGGAGATCGAGTAGAGACATCTACTCACACAGAGACCTCCAGTAGGGGGAAACTTCGAGCCAGGTGGGTTGAGGGATCACATGCAGCCATACCTCCAGGAAGGGGGTGGGGAGATATAGAGTGATCGTTCCAAGGAGGAGGGACAGGATCCTTGAGGTACCCAACCTCTTGGATGAGACCTTGCTACGAGAGCCCCGATGTGGAGTAGTAGGAATTAACTGATTGGGTAGAGATAGATGCGTATGGAGCAGTAGAGAAAGCGACAGTGTAGGGAATCCCAGGACAGCGCATAGCTAGCAGGCTGCAGCAGTGCGAGAGGCACAAGTGTTTTGCACAGTGCTAAGTGGCATAGAGAGGTGTGCAATGGTGCGAGATGCATGGAGATGTTGCAGTAGCGCAGATGTCAGAGAGGGAGCACTTGTTAGCAGCAGGTAGAGCTTCAGCATCAGAGTATGTTCCTAGCCCAACAGAGTGGTCAGCTGGGAGTGTTTTTGTTTCCAAGTGTTGTTGGAGCAAGTGGACTGGGCAAATGTGTTGCATGCAGAACATTCCAGAGTTGCAGGATAGGGGTTGTAGATAATCCATATCTTGTTGAGAGGGAGTGTTGAAAATGCAACAAGATGATGGAGCTTAGTGGAAAGGAGTCGCCTTCACTAAGTGGGCCCGCAGGCTATTTTTGGCGCAAAGTCTATTTTTAGACTATGTCTATTTTTAGACATATGGATCATGGTCTATGAGTTGCAGGATGCTATTTGTGGATGATTGGTCATGTTGGTAAAAATAGATGGGCTTCTATTTTTAGACATATGGGCGGAGTCTATTTTTAGACTGCCAGGCTAAAAATAGAACAGTCGAATATTATTAGCTCTTAATAATATTTGGACTATAAACATTATCTTATCCTCTTGGAGCACTTCAGTTTGAGCTACAGATGTGGCACATGTAGCTGTCAGAAGGAAATACGCTTTTCTTATGAGTCAGTTGAGCTATTGCATGATGGACTTCAGTTAGAACTCAAGTGGTTGAGTTTGGTGGAGTTGATTGAGGAGTTGATGGAGTTGTGTTCAGTTTAACTTAGTTGAACTAGTTGTATTTAGTCTAACTGCAGAATACACTAGTGATGAGTGATGTGAATTAATTATTGATTAATTCACTAATTATTAACTCATAAAGCAACTAAATAATACATCAGTTAACTCAATGCATGGACAGTTCAGTGGAGACAAGTGTTAGAGGTGAGTGAAAGGGCAAGACAGCTGTCAGTTGTGACTATAGTTGTGCATGAGATTTGCACAATCAATGGATTGAGTATTGCCAATGAGGATTGTGTGGTTCAGCCAAGGGAAATACAAGTTTGGATAAGCCATTCTCATCTATTCTCATGCAGGATTACGCAGTGGAGGCAAGCAAGAAGCGGAGGAGATTTGAACCTGTGATTGATTCAGATCTGAGCTAGTTTGTGTGTAACAGGTGGAGATAGTACTGAGTACTTGTGAGGAGTATTGTACTATGTATTGTTACATGTTCTAAATCATTATAATATACAGATAGTGTGGGGTTTTCAGCTGTATGCTTTCCCTGGGTTACATACTGTGTTAATGTGCACATGCGATTGATGTTTCATTGTTTTTAATTCCGCAAAATTGATGATCAACGTAGAGGAGGTTATGTATTATGCATGCATTCCACAATAGTGTATAATCAGGATAATCTCTGTGAATAAGTGTCATATTATTCAAAATTTCTACATTTTTTGTGGGTGTAAGTGCAAGAGGGAAGGCTCTTAAAGGTAACCTCATCAAGTGATGGAAATCAAATCATCCTTCCTATCATCGTTTGAGGAACATCTTTGTTCCATCAGGAGCATAGAGGAACTCCCCAAAGTTTCATTTGGCTCTCAACCAGTCCATACCGAAAATCATATTGTATGAACTCAAAGGAAGCACATTCAGATGCACTGCTATAGGCATGCCATTCAGCTCAAATGAACAAGATCTCACCCAATGATGAACTCTTTTCTTAGTACTTGTAGCCAACTGCACCAACCAAGACTCTGCATGCACTTCTTGTATAGATTTCTACAAATATAGGCCTGATAACATGTAGAAATTTCTTGTAGATTCAAATTGCTAATTGTAATATGTTAAAACAATATGCTTGAATCTACTCTACTCATCAGCGAAACAATTAAACGATCGTGAAATCACGAATCATATAAGAGAAAGAATCCAATCACACATAACACAATGATTTTTTGGGAAATACACAACTAAAGAACCCCTTCTATCTATATATTTCATTACTCAAAGAATATGAATTAATACAATATGCTCCGCTCAACCATGAGCTCAAACTGCGCAAGTTTTTTCTATCCTTTGCCCGACCGACTGCCTTTGGCCAATACTTAGTCAATTTTCCAAACCTCTAAGCTCCTAATTCCTTGGCTTTTTCCCTTTGGAATTAACCCCTATTTAATTGGTAAATTCCTTAATTATGAATTGTGCAATCCTCATAGGCCTTCCTCTGACTACATGCACCATCGACTTAATTCAGATGATTTTACAACAAATAGTACATTATCCTTGAACTCCAATCTCAATTGTATCTTTCTTTGATCTGAGATGCATGAGTTAATTATGAGTGAATCTTCAGTTTATTTTGATCACTACAGGTTACACCCCACTACTGGACCTCCCACCAATTCGTCCATCAATTGGAACTAATTTAACTGACTTTAACTTAGTTGGACCGAATTAAATAATTACAACTCAAAATAAACTCAACTAGTGCTCCTAATTGTAGGAGACACTTTACATGACTCTATTTAGACCCTCAACTCGAATTAACTGAGCTAAATAAGTCAAATTAACTTAGTTAACTATTACAAGTTTTCATGAGATGTGGAATTACAAATTTATTCCCAATTTAATTCAAGGACAAAATTGAATTAGGATTTTTCTTGATGTTATTTTCAACATTTCTTGTTTCTATTTTCAACACTCCCTCTCAACAAGAAAGTAATTCAACTCTATCTTGATCTGGTACCTTTGGAATGTTCTACATGTAATTCTTGTTACTGTTTTTCTTGCTACTACAACATCTGCAACCAAAAAAAACATCCAAATAAAATAAACTGAATCAACTGTGTCTACAAATGTCTACTAGGAAAATTGTGTTGTTGTTGACTCTTCTATTGAGCCTCTTGATCCGATGTCAACACTACTTTGCACTCCTCAGTATCTAACGGAAACTGATCCTCCTGCTACTGAATGTTGTGGGCCCCCATAGCAAGGTAATGATCCATGAGACAAAAAACACCTCAATGGATCCTGCCCAAATTCTAAAACTCTTGGACTAAGGTTTCATATTGCCCCACCTCACACCTAGAGGTATGGTTGCATGTGCTCCCTTTTCCCACTTGGCTCAAAATTTCTCGATACTGGAGGTCTATGCTTGAGTGGATGTCTCCACTTGGCATTCTATCTTCTTCTACAATTGTGGTGGCTCCACAACTTGCTGAGGTCGCATCTGAGGCTGCATGTTGAGAGGTAACTCATGCTCCCTCTCAACAACCAAGTCTCTAGTCTCTGCCTTGCTCCTCAAGGATTTTCATGCATGAGCTAAATCTGATCTACTCATATTGTTGTTGCTACTTATTTGTTGCTTCTTCTGCACTATTGTTGCAACTACTGCAATAATGAGTTTGCATCTTTCAGTTTATTCATCTCTCCATCAAAGGTAAGGAGGCTTGGTTTTCTTGAACTCATCCGGTAAGTATCCCCTCTCACTCCTCCTGTAAATATTATAATGATGATGCCCATGATGTCTATCTGAACCAGAACTATAATAGAACCCATATCCACTACCTCTCCTATCAGGTGTATCCATCCATCTGTCACCTTTAACCATGTCATGTTTGTTTTACCTATGCCCTCCTTGAGACCTACTGCCATATGCCCCATTAATCCTGTCCTATTTTCCATAATTGGTCCTTGGTTGTCCTTTTCGTTGCAAATCTAATAAACTCTAAAGAATCAGTACATTGACTTATACTTTCTTTTCCTGATCCCTAGAAATCCTTTCTTATGACTAAATGATCCTATCATTATCTGTTATGTTAGGAGAGTATTCATCTTTGTGTTTCTCATCTAATCTATAAGGAAAGTCATTGGAATTATAATCTACCATTATGCTTGTCATCTCTGATCTTCTTCTTCTTGCAAACATACCATGTCAGCTAACCAAATATAAGCATAATAAAACATGCCTTAGTGAAGTTCAGGGGAGGTTATCTCGCTTGCACAAATCAGTCCATATTAGCACAATATACATGTATATATATATATAATGACACCAACTATCAACCTATCAAAATCATGCATTGTAACACCAACAACATACATGACAACTATACCCACTACAATATATGCATACAACAGACATGCATTCATAACAATCACATCTTGCCCATCTAGCCTAAGTATTTGAACCTGGAAGCTCTGATACCAATATGTAACACCTCCTCCCCACATTTACCCACTTTCACAAGCTTCAGGGGTAAATGTGACACTAAGTACTAATACGACATGACTCGACCTCCTAGTTCCAGTTAAGGAAGTGGGACCTACAAAATTACCACAAATTGACATCCTACAGGGACTATAGATCATCTAGGAGCTAAAGAAACACCTCAGGTGGTTAATCCCTGAGTTGGAACCTTGTTTTAGTGACCTAGACCTATGACTACACCTTTTAAATTATATGCATATAGTTATGAGGCTATAACCACACTCATAAGCTTAGATACTAGTGATTACAACCTAATTACTCAATTCATTTCCTATGGTCTTAATATCTGAGCCACTTTTCTAGGCTAGCCTCCATAGCACTGCCCATAACTTCTTATAGCTTTCTAGAATCATAATTATCATGAGGACAAAGCTACACATTTAAACTTGAATCAAAAACTTAACCTAGACTGACCATAACACACTAGGAATTTTGTCAAACATGTGATAAACATGTAAGCTACAAGTCATGAATGCATCTGAGTGTAAATCTTTTTGCTTTAGCTGAGAATCACTGAGAAGGTCTAATGCCCTCTAAAGTAGATGAAACAACACTTGTTAGAATCAACCATTCATCAACTTATCAAACATAATAAGAGCCATAGCTAGAACATATCTTGAATCATGCTTATAACCATCCTATAACCGTGGTATTAACCATGATAGAACAACCATAAAATCAACATAATAACTAGTACAAATACTCATGAATGAAAATATGAAAATAGCTCTTATTAACATATCCAAATCCAACCAAGTCAAGGACTTCCACAAACCACCCGACCATAGATTGAGCTAAAACAAATTTTTATTTTAGTCAATCACCCCCATGCCACATTCCAAGCATGAATGTGGGATCTCATGGGATAAACCAAGACATGAAGAACCAAGGGAATCGATAGGTTAAAACGCCTCCACCCTAAAACTATCGTGATCTCGCGAAAACCAGTGAAGAGATCACAAAAACAAAACAAGTTTGGATGCATTAGAATTATTTCACCATACCTTGAGGAATTTTCCTATCTCCACCCCCGACCCTTGGGAATTTTCCTGAGACAACCTCACCTAGCTCCAAAATCTTTCAGCAATCCCAAGCTCAACCAAGAATAAATCCCATCACACCATGGCTATCCAAGAAATGGAAAGGCAAGGTTGAAACCATTGTCAAACCAGGCAAAGGCCATGCCAATGACAATAAATGAACCAAATAAACAAATTCACGTACCATGCATTCACACCTCATCTAGGAAATCCCACATGCAACTTGTTAGCTGCAAAATCTTCCCACTGAAGCTACTGATCCAACATTTTCCTTTCTTGTCCTTTGCCTTCTTTCTCCGATCCAAGTGAATTCCCAAGTGCTCCAATAATGCTCCAAGATTTCTCTAAGTGTGAAAGAGTATGAGAGTGCAAAGTTAAACTAATAAATGGATGTGAATTGGTCCTCAAAATCCTATTTATCATTGAGGCCTCTATTTTCTTCATTTTCCTTCAATTTCTCTCTCATGCAAATATGTGTCTCTTCACCTTCCTTTTCCCCTATTTTCCTTTATTTCTCATAAATAAATTCCAATTATTTCCTCTTTGTTTTTGTCAATTCCTTTGCCAATTTCCTTAGCCATAAATAAACCAAAAGTTATGCCCACTAAAGTGCTTTGCCCAAAATTAGACTTGGAATACATGTCCCATGACCTTGGTATTATTTTGACTTTATTACATGAATTTTTAACCCAAGGTTGTTACACAAAGATACCCTCAAAATGTCCTTTATGGTGGTTAAACATGTTGTTGATTTCCCAAAATGCCTATAATCTTCCATTAGAACCTAGGGCTTGTGCTTCTCCTCTAGATTCTTTCAAGTGAACCAAGACCCATACTTAATGCTCAAAACCTCCTAATGATGTCCATATCCCCACTTGAATTTCAAATTTCTCCCTAAGAGGTCATCTATGGTGGTTTGAGGTTCCATTCATTACACTTGAGCCCTACGAGCTACCTAAGCCTTGAGAGGTTGGGAGTGGTGGTTTGAGATGCCATGTTTGGCCCTAGATGACTATGAGTTTTGTATATTAACTAAAAGGCTTAGGCTTCCACCCTTTACCATATCGAGGCATTAAGTCTCAGAACCTTTTGGGGGACTAAAACCATTTCTCAAAGGACAAGGATACCCTGCAGAGGTCATTTGTTGTGCTTTCAAGCATTTCTCATGGCTATGGATGTGTCAAATCTTGCTTTAGGACCTGAGGACTAGCCTTCTTCACTATATCAATTTCCATGTCCCTGAAGCATATACCTACTATTCAAAACTTCCTAGTAGGACTAACATCACTAGTCATAGACCAAAGATACCCTCAAGAAGCCAAGTGTGGTTGTTCTAGGCATCCTTTTGACCTTAGATTGATACAAGGTTACTTTATGGACTAAGGTTCATTTTCCCTCCCATGATTGTGTTTAGGGCCCTAAGGCCCATATTTAGCTCTTAAAAATACAAATTATACCTATATATCTAGTTAAAGGCAAAGGATTCCCTCTAGAGGGCACTTGGGTTGGTTTAAGGTGCTTAATTTGGCCCCAAATTCCTAGAATATTCCTTTAGGGCCTAATTTTTAGGTTTGTTCCCTTTACCATATCTATTGTATAAAGGCTAATACTTAATGTTGAAAAATTCGTAATGTTTATTATCCCCATTTGGAGACCAAAGATAACATAAAAAGGTCCCTTGAGGTGATTTAACATGATGTTGATGGCCCCAAATGCCTTGAAGTTTCCTTTAGAACCTAAGGCCTAGGTTTCCTCTCTCAATCATGTGAAAGAAACAAGACCCATACATAATGCTTAAAATTTCCTAACAATGCCCATATCCCCACTTAAATATCAAAGATTCCCTTTACATGTCATTTGTAGTGGTTTTAGGTGTCATTCATGATTATCGATCCCTCGAAGTTTCCTAAAACATTAACAGTTCAAGTGTAGTGGTTTGAGGCAGTATATTTGGCTTTAGATGTCTAGAATGTTTGTATGTCAATTAAGGCTTGGTTTTCTATACTCAACCATATTAAGGCCTTGAGACTTATACCTAATGCTCAAAACCTTGTCAGGGTACTAACATCATTTCTTCAAGGCAAATGACATCTTTAGAGGTAATATGTGATGCTTCAAGGCATTATTCATGACTTAGGATGCTTCAAATCTTTCTTTAGTACCTAATGCATGGCCTTCTTCCCTAGATTATGTTTAAGGTTGTGAGATACATGCCTACCTATCAAAGAAACCTAGTGGCATTGGCATCCTCAATCATAAGCTAAAGGTACCGTTAAGAGGCCATGTTGATTGTTAAAGGCATCCTTCTTGCCCATGGATGGCTATAAACTTCCTTTAGGGACTAAAGTTCATATTTCCTCCCTTAACCATGTCTAAGGCATTGAGACTCACGTTTGAGGTGACATTCTTGTCTCTAAATGTCTAATTGATTTTTTTTAAAGGCCTAAAACTAGAGATTCCTCCTCTAATCATGTTCGAGACATTGTGACCCAAATGTAGTGCCAAATACATTATAAAAGAGCCAATATCCCATCTTAAGCACCAAAGATCATAAAGAAAGGTCATATGCGGTGGTTCAAGTCATCTTCATGTCCATTCAACCTTAGAAGCCATGATTAGAGCTAGAGGCTTAAGTTTTCTCCCCCAAACATGATTAAGGAAATAAGACTCATAACTAGTTCTTAAAATATTTTAATAATGCATGTATCCCACTTTGATGACAAGGATGTACTTAATAGGTCTTATGTGGTAGTTTGAGATATTGTTATTTGCCTATATGTGTAAAATCTTCATTTACATCCTATGTCCTATAAGCAACCTTTATAGCCTAAGGCCGAGGTTTCCTTTCCTTACCATGTCAAGGGCCCTTGACACACATACTTAATGCTTACATCCTCCTAATATCACAGATATACTCAATTTTTTTTCCCTGCAAAAAGAAACTTGTACTTTCATTCAATAATAGATAGAAAATACATTTTGTATATACATACTATAAACGTATGCATTCTCCTTGGATCTGCCCAAATCCATGAGTGGTGTACATAAGTCAAAAGTATATGCCTAAATCATAACAGATAAAGACCAAATGGCCAATATAAATGTACATACAAAGTAGTGAATAAAACAACAACAAAAAAGTAAATATTGGGGATGATCAAGAAGCATTGATCTTCCCCTTCTTTCCTTTCTTTTTTTGGACCTTCTACCAAACCCCTAGATTATTTCCAACAAGAACCAAAGCCAAAGAACACTTAGATATATTTTGAGAATGATCCTTGTTAGAGTATGAGCTCTTAGATACATGGACATGTTTTGTGCCCCCAAAACATCCTCCTTGTTTGTCGCATTAGTCTGTTGTTCTGAAACCATGAGAGTTTCACTATCTACCTTGTTTTGTTTAGGAGAAGCATCAACTTGTGCCAGCACATCCCCAGCTATGTGTAAGCCATGATGTCTTTAACCATCCTCTTCTAATTGGACTCGCTAGTTTTCTGGAATGTCCTCCTCATCAACTGATAGGTGAGGATAAGTACACTGCCAGCCTTTTTGTTTATTTGTCAGCCTCTTCTTCTTTGTTGGGTCCTTTTTGGACAGGGGACATGTGTTATGTATATGTTTGAAACATTCTTAGCATCTAAAAGCCATGTTCTCATAATCTGAAACTTGTGTCTAGCTGAAGTCTTGATGTTTCATTTGTATATGGCTAAGAAGGCCTTTACTGAGATCCATATTTACACATGTTTTGGTGAATGTAAAGATACCTCTCTTTGTCCTTTCATTGTCCATTTTCTTGAATTTACCAAGTGTGTTCTGAATGTTCTTTATGACCCTAGGGTGCTAGAATGGAAGAGGAATATTTGGGAGTCTCACCCAAACCGACATAGTAGAAACCACCATAGTTGTGGCATCAAATTCAAGGAACCATGGTGTAATGAAAAGGCCCGCATTACCCCAAAACCATGGTCCATCATTTAGTACAATATCCATTTCTTTTTGTGTGTCAAATTGAACAATGAAAAAACCTTTGGAGCATAAGTAAATTACGTAGTTTAGCATCCAAAGGGTTAATATCCATTGGTGAAGAGCCTCAAGTTTGGACCAAAAACCATTAAATCTATAAATGACAACCTTTCATTTGACAGTAGAAAAGAGAGTTTTAACTCATGAAAGATTTACATCCATGTGAGGAGCATTCTCCATTTGTTAAAAAATGTATGGTCCAAGATTACTTTGGATTTGAAGTCTAGTGCTATTTTGGGGAAGACCGACAGGAAGGGAAGACTTTCCCTTATCTGCATCCTTGTATGAAGTTGATCCATTTTGAGTCTTGGATCCTAGAGTACCACTACGCAACCACAAATTTAGAATAATGAATGAATTCTTGTAGATGCCATTTCCTTTGATATGTGCATAGTCTTGTAGTAAAATCTCTTCATATATGAGATTTGGATACTCCACATGAATATAACACTTGTTCTTGATATTTTGTTTCAGTTCATAAATGGTATATGTATTGTTTATCCAAAATAGTGTTCTCTTCCCATGAATGCTTTTTATGAAAACCTGGAAAGTAAAAAATTCCTCCCAGGGCAGATGAACGACAAGCTCCATCCAGAGAGGGAAAGTTCCCATTTTATGTGGGTTTATAACCCCATAGGTATCAGGTATGCCGCCCAAAATCTACTCTATCACACCCTTATTAGTGCCCAAACAATACACGAAGGGGTATTTTATATCCTCTAATCCTTCGCTACCAAAACAAAGAAATCTATACATATGGGGGGACAAGACAATAATATTAGAACCTTCTCCATTGAACATTACTAATAGAACCAACTTGTGCATTTCATGGTAAACCCATAAAAAAATGAAAAGATTTCAAACCTTTGAAACAAAAGAAACAAAAGCCTCCCATATCGTGGTTAGGCTAGATTTACTGAGAAAATTTTCGTGGGATTTCCATTGTGTTGGGGGCGAATATCATCAATACATAAAGCCTTGACAGAGGAATACTATCATGAGCCAATGGCGAGATTCTCACCACATAGTTTTGTGCACCCAATGTAGGGAAATCCCGATATCCCCATTCGTATGTCCATAAGATACCCAACCCTGGACTAGGGAAGAGATGGGCATGTCCACACCGTGCCAAATGGCAGCAAACCTAACTAAGGGGATAATAAATTTGTTGGTGGAACATCCTTTGACCCTGCCACTGGTCAAAACCCTAGGAAGAATAGAAATTTCCATTTCTCTAGAAAATCAACTGATATCCTCACTTGGTGGTGAAGGATATACATTCTGAAAATAATTTATTCACAATGGTGCATGCACATGCACATTCCCTAGAATGTGTGCACATTCTTTTCATTCAAATATTTTGGGTGGGAGACAAAAATTTAAAATAAGTGTTTGCTAACTTGGTTGCTTTAGATTTAGGTTTGGAATGACAAGAAAAGTGTTTTTGGCTACAAATACATCAAAGCCTCCAATTTTTGGAATGGCTCTCAATATCTCTCAATCCAAGATAACCCTCAAGGAGTGTCCTAGATAAAATCCTTGATGAATATTGTAATGTGACATAACCATTGAATGGCACAACATGTCAACAAAACTCTAATCATGATGAATATTATTTTTTTTGGGGGAAGGCTCCTCTGTAATATTATATTTCATCTAAATCATGGGAAAAGAATACATATTTTTTCCTACTCACTTGCCACTTAGGGAACTAGACCAGTAGCCCAATAGCATTTTCCTTGTCCAAATGGACAAATTTTCAAAAGTAATACTATAGATGAGAATCATAAGTTTTCTATTATCTGAGTTATTACTATCTATCTTTAGTGCAAAATTTAACTAATTAGCAGATTCATTATGAATGACGAGTAAAAAATAAGGGGGAGAGAATTTTCAACATGTTTACCCATATGGTTAGTCCATTTTTTCCACAACTAGATGATATTCTTCTTCTTTAGACTCTAAGAACTCCAAATTAATAATTTTCTTAGCAATTAAAGTTACTATGATCTAGTTTTTGCACTTGAAGCTAGTGAGTTTCAATCGACAACATTATTTCTTGATGAACCTCATTACTTTCCACCAATATTTATCCATGATGTTTTCATTTTCCAATATAAACCTAGCGCCTAAAGATATTCGTTGTGTCTTTCCTTGTTGGTCCCTGTATTAGAATCCACTGACCCATGTTTTCTATAATTTCTTCAACTTGCAAGAATTGT
Source organism: Pinus tabuliformis (assembly GCA_031772625.1). Taxonomy (NCBI): domain Eukaryota; kingdom Viridiplantae; phylum Streptophyta; class Pinopsida; order Pinales; family Pinaceae; genus Pinus; species Pinus tabuliformis. The sequence goes on along the minus strand of CM062809.1, from coordinate 560,370,445 downwards.
CTTTCAACTCTTTCTTTCTCCTCTAACTATGTTGAATTTGGCTATAACAACTAAAGGCATAGGCTCCCAATAGTTGGCAACATAATTATTTGCATAGATTTGGTCATGAATTCGAGGATTCGATCTACCCCAGGCATGTACTTACCATATCGCCCAACACCACAATGAGCCATACTTGATAAATTGTAGAATGTCAATGCCCTAATAAGAGGTGGTGAGATAAGGAAGGTTTATGGGTAAAGGGGCTAACAAGGGCGAAAAGAGGGGACAAGGATAAGGGTGGCTAAAGGGGTGTCTGAGATAGGCAGGAGAGAGGGAGTGACTAACATGACAAGTGGTATTGAAGGAAGAGAAGAGTGAAACAAGATAAGTGAGGACCAGGCTACTTGAGTTCTAAAATGAAAGAGGATAAATATAAGAGGAAACATCCATAAGTATAACTTTACTAATCAAGAGAATGATGATGACAAATCCCAACCAAGAGTCTAGGCCCCGGGGAGAAAAAGGAGGAAAGAACCCAAAATAAAGGAGGAAACTCTTTACTCCAACTGAATAGGGCGACGAGAATTGAAATAACAAAGATAACAAGAAACCAAAATAACTTCAGTGATGAGTGTATCCTTTGTTGAGAAGACCATAAATACAGGGTTTGCAAGTTTGACTTTCCTAAATGATTAGGTAATTTATGCCTCTTCATGTTGGACGAGCGAGGAGGAGTGTAGCGCATTGAATCGTCACATTGATCATAAGGAAATTGCTTGCACAATGGAGCAGGTTGTGATATGAATTTCCATGAGGTGAGATTGCATTAGATACCTTTCCTACTTTCTTTTGCTTCCAACTGTCCCAACCATGTAGTGAGAATTAAGGAGGGCGACAATGGCTATCCATGGATTTAAGTGTTGACGGGATGCTACCCATTTTAGGGAATTGTATATTATTATGTTGTAAACTTTTAATTCTACAAAATCTTTCATGTATTCAACTATAATATAAACCATATAAATATTAATGCTACCCATTTAAAGGAATTTTATATTACTATATTATAAACTTTTATTTCATGTATTCAACTATAATGTAAATGATATACATATTATTTATATTACTCTTATAACATAAAATATAGTAATTAACCTATTAAAATATTTTTAATAATATAATAGGACAATTATATAATCAAATTTATAATACTACCCATTTAAGGGAATTTTGTTCATTGAATCATCACATTGATCATAAGGAAATTGCTTGCACAATGGAGCAGGTTGTGATACGAATTGCCATAAGCTAACATTGTATTAGATACCTTTCCTACTTTCTTTTGATTCCAATTATCCCAACCATGTAGTGAGAATTAAGAAGGGCGACAATGACTATCCATAAATTTAAGTGTTTACGATATGCTACCCATTTTATGGAATTGTATATTATTATATTATAAACCTTTTAATTATACAACATCTTTTATATATTCAACTATAATATAAACCATATAAATATTAATGCTACCCATTTAAGAGAATTTTATATTACTATATTGTAAACTTTTATTTCATGTATTCAACTATAATATAAATTATTTAAATATTATTTATACTACTCTTATAACACAAAATATAGTAATTAACCTATTAAAATATTTTTAATAATATAATAAGACAATTATATAATTAAAGTATAATATAGTATAAAGTATACGTTATTTTTCAGAAATGATAATTATTTTAATATTTTTCATTATCTTTAAACTTATATAATCAATTTTATATACTGTTATATTATATAATTTTAATTTATTATTATAATAATATAATAAAATATATTATAAAAATACATTGTTAATTTTTATTATAACATACTATAATAATATTAAGCCAGCATATATGAATCACAGGTCAAAATTCTATTTAAATTGATATTATATAAATAATATTTAAAATATTATTGAAGACGGAGTTTTGATTCTGGCACCCCTACAAAAATTTAAAAGAATAATGATTCGGAGAGCCTAGTATCGTACTTGAAACGCTAATCGAATGACTCAGCGTGATTATATATATATATATATATATATATATATTTATTTATTTATTTATTTATTTTTTTGGGTTGAAATCAAATTATTCTGCGGATATTTGGAAATGATTTAAAATTTTATTTTTAGTTTTGAAAAATATTTTAAAATTACTATAATTTTGATAAGTTAAAAAAAAAAATTGTTTTTTTATAAATATATTGAAAATAAAAATATTAATTAGTTGTTTTAATTTATTGATTATTTGTGGGTGGCAGTAGGGGAGGAGTATTTTATGATTCTTGAAAAATCAAAGTTTTAGAGTATTTATGGGACTTGGAGAAGATGACATTTAGGGTTTGTTCAAGGCATTCTTCACAAATAATTTCAAGTCTTTCTCTTGTTGTGTTGGGTGACTATCTTTATAATAATTTAGTATTTGGTCAAAGGATTTTGGACAATTTCTTAAATTGAATTGACAAGGTATCAAAAGATATCCTAACAATGAGTTTCTAGCATATTCTAAGGGATAATAACCAAGAATGAGATTAATTTATTTTAATGTAATTTGTTTAGAATTAGGTAGGGATTTATTAAAATCAGTGTTTAATGCACGGTTTGACCTCAAAATTTAGTGTGCTTGTTTATGAGGGTTAAAAAAGAAAGGTTGCATTTATGGTTTTTTTCAATTAAAGATTTTTTTAAACAAAAATATAGTTTAATAAAATATTTGTTTTTTTAATTGAATATTTTTTTTTATTAAAATTTTATTAAAAATTATGTAAAAATATAATTATTTTGCAAAAAAAAATTATTAGGCAAAAATATAGTTTAATAAAATATTTGTTTTTTAAATTGAATATTTTTTATTTTGATTAAAATTTTATTAAAAATTATGTAAAATTATAACTATTTTGAAAAAAAAATGATTAAGCAAAATTATAGTTTAATAAAATATTTTTTTTTTTATTTTGTTAAAAAATATATTTGTTTTTTTAATTGGATATTTTTTTATTTGTTAAAAATTATGCAATTTTATTAGGTTAATTTTGGAAAAGCGCTTTCAAATTTTAATTTAATTATTAATAATTAATTGGTAGATAGTAGGGATTTTTTTTTTGTTGATAAGTGGGTGAATCCTGAAAATCACTCTTACCCTGTGGCTGAGAGGCCACGACTCAGGGGCATCTAAGCCGTCAAAGTCACCCGGGGATCGCACCCGGCCTGAGCCGCACCAGCGGAAACCATGCTGGATTTTTTGGTATCGGCAAGACTAGAGCCGGTGACCTTTGCATACGGAGCGCCTTAACAACTGTTCTATTTCTCTTTGATAAAAGGTGGACGGGCTTGGCCCAGGTAAGCTTTCCCGCGACTAGTCAACGCCCTCGCTCGGGTTTGAGCACAGGACCTCACCGTCATGACGAGTCCGACTTTACCAACCAGCCGCCTCCGCCGACCTTGTAGATAGTAGGGATTTAACTTCTAGAAAATATTTTGATTAGTATAAATCCATTAAGTATAAATTAATTAGTTTGGGCTAAGTTTAGTGCCATTTAATTAGAGTTAAAATATAAAACAAATTGAAAACAAAAATCAATTTAGGGGAGAGTCCAAAACAACACATTGGACTTTTTACTCCATTTCCACTAGAGTTGTCTTTAGTGCAATTTTTTGAAAGCTTTTCTAGTGGGTTTAAAATTTCACTAAAATCCTGCACAATCCTATGGGTTTTTAGGGTGTTTACCCATATATAAAGTTTAAAAAACGGTTTAAATAACACAAATCAAGATTTCACTTCGAATTTTTCAATCAAAATCAAGATTTCACTTCAACTTTTTTAATCAGCACCAGAAAGTCCAAAAAGTCGCTCAAATCAAGATTTCACCTCAAATTTTTCAGCAGGCACCAAAAAGTAGCACTAAAAACAACTCCATTTCCACCCAAAGAGTACAAAACAACACATTGGACTGGAGTATGAGTAATGCCTCTAGGAATTTAAACAATATAAACTATGAGTAACGCCTCCAGGAATTTAAACAATATAAACTATAACTTGGATTTACAAAAATCCTTGCCGGATTTTCTTTAAATATGATCAGAATTTCCATAACTTTCCGGGCAATTCCTCCAGCGAGTTAAACTACCGTCATATAAAAACTCCTACAAATCAATTCTAATCACCAAAACTCAAAAAACTAAAATGGATAATAAAAACTAAAATTGATAATAAAACTTGCTTTTCTATTAAAAAAATAAAAATAACAAACCACAAACAAAAATAGTAGTGTTACATAATGCGGATATATTACCACCGGTTACCGCGTTCACTCCGTATGAATACTGTCTCCTGCAACGCACAAACCATTTAAAAATATATATTAGACTAAGAAAACCTGCAATGCTAAAACGATCGTTTAAAAATATATAGAAATTATGTAACTCTCAGACCAACGATTATAACTTCAGAAGGGGGAAACATTAAAAGAAAGAACTGTACGTACATCCTTCAAAGGGCGTTCATGGACTACAGTCACGCCCAAAAAGCATAGAGAAAATATAAAAATAATGAACTGTAGGCACATCATTCAAACGGCGTTCATAAAGAGGTCACAATTTTGACAGGAAAATAATGGAAATTTGGTAGGGTTTTGAAAAATTCGGGCAGACATTTTTTGAAATATACATATAAATTACAACTGTCAAATTAATTGTGCTTCAGGGGTTTTGATAGTGTTTGAATTAATTGTGCTTCAGGGGTTTTGATAGTGTTTGATAGTGATCAAGAAAACCAGGGGTTTTGATAGTGATCAAGAAAACCATTCAAACACTTTTAAGCTTGAATTTCTTCATAAATTTTCATCAAATTTCAGCAGAAATTTTCACCAAATTCTGGCAAAAATTTCAGCGAAATTGTGACCTCGGTAAATAACCGCAAATAAAATATAAAAAGAATAAACGTACCCAAATCATGCGGACGGCGTTCATTGAATACCGTCAAACTAAACGGAACACAGTCCGCTTGCGGGGTTTAGCACAAGGCGTCAAACTAAACGGAACACAGTCCGCTTAAGGGGTTTAGCGCAAGGCACACCGCAATGCAACTTATAAGCTAAGAGATGGATGGCTTTTGAACGGCGAATTCAAATAATCAATCAAAATAGGGCTCTGATAAATTTTACTGGGCCTTCAATTTCTTTCTTTAAGCGTAACACAAATTTTAACAGATGATGGAAAACTTCAATTTCCTTCTTTAAGAGTAACACAAATTTTAAAAGATATGGAAAACAGAAATATTTTCTGAAGATTTTTGAAAACAAATATTTTCTGAACACTCCTAAAATTTACTTGCAAATCAATTTCAAAACATCAAAATTCTAGAACTTCATTCCAAACACCAAAATTCCAAAACTGCATTCCAAATACCAAAATTCCAAAGACAAAAAATACCAAAATTCCAAAGACAAAAATTCACCGAAACTCTAGAAACACAAAAATCAAACTATTCCAAACACTAAAACTCCAGAGACCAAACTCGAACTGGATCCCCTCTCGAACGGGATCCGAGTGCACTCCAGAGACCGAACTCGAACTGGATCCCCTCTCGAACGGGATCCGAGTGGACTCCAGAGACCGAGTAGAGACCGGACTAGGACTTTGGACTTGACGGACTCCAGAGACCGAGTAGAGACTGGACTAGGACTTGACGGACTCCAGAGACCGGGACTTACACCAAAACTCTAAAGACTGGAATAAGACTGTTCTGAAAATACCAAAATTCCAAAACCGATGCTACTGTTTTCTGAAAATTGCACACATTTAGTGTTTGTGACTACGATTATTCACTTATTCAGTTTTGTTTTACTGATACTGTTCATTTATTTTGTCTGAACTGTGTCTAGGCTTGAGCATAGGCCGATTATTACTCATTCAGTTTTACTGTTACTGTTCATTTATTTTGTCTAAGCTGTGTTTATCTAAGCGGTGTCTAGGCTGAGCATAGGCCGATTATTCACTCATTCAGTTTTACTGATACTGTTCATTTATTTTGTCTGAGCTGTGTTTAGGCTGAGCATAGGCCGATGAGAAAAGTACCAATAACCCACAATAAGATGTTATTGTCAAAATTATGTAATGGCCTTTAATCTGGACCAAATTTTTTTAAGACTCGAACACCTGAAACTGTGAGTGGCAATAGCCCTTCAATCTGGACCAAAAGTTTTAAAACTCAAACACCTGAAACTGTGAGTGGCAATGGCCCTTCAATCTGGACCAAAAATTTTAAAACTCAAACACCTGAAACTGTGAGTGGCAAGCACTAAACCCAACCCCACAAACCAACTGGTATACCAAAAAAGAAACTAATAACTGGTATACCGAAAAAGAAACTGATTATGTTTTAAAAAGAGAAATACTCCGCTAAGTGATCGATGACCCAATCAATTGACAGGCAAATATTGACGGCGACTGAACAAAGAAAGGAGAAATGGAATGCAATGAATATATATATGTTTATTTGTATATTTTACAATCTGGTCCCTTAGTTTTTCTGACTTTCTACTGGTGAGGAAATGCTGAATTCCCTTAGGAGATCCGTAGCATCGTTGCTTGTAGGTTAAATATATTCACAATATCAACGCATGAGCAGCGATTCTTAGCTATAGGCTTTTGGAGAGATACAGAAAAGCCTGGGCGAAGTCCTTAAGCCGAAAACAAAAGTACAGGCTGCTCCTTTGTACTCGTGAGCCGAACGATCGGCTAAATAGGACAAAAGGAACGCTGAAAAGGGAGGCGGCGGCCTGATGCGAGCTTCAGGAGATATCTTGGGCCATGGTCATATGACAGAGCCTGCTTGGCCGTGGCTGAAAAGACGATCTCCTTCGCATGTGGTGGCTGGAGGGGCGTATGAGAGCCGTGAGGGCTCTTTTCACCCATTCGCCTTCCACACCGCCGATCCTTACCAACGAATTCGTCATGGCAGATCTCCTCGCATTCAGCTGAGAATGAGTAGACGAGGAGTGACTACTGCTATTTCTATGAAGACTGCAACGGAACGAACCAGGGTGATTCGTGGGTGAACACATACACGTCTTCCTAGGCGGAGCACAGGGAATGGACTTCATGGGGACATCTCCTTTTGGTGTAATGGGACGCCGCGCAGATCGAACCTGCGACGAGGATCTGTCGAGGGCGAAACCAGCAGAAGATGAAGCGGCGGCAGAAGCAGACGAAGAATAAGAAGAGGCGCCGCTAAATTTAGCACGAGTAGGCGAGAGGGTTCTGTGAACAGCGAAGTTGAAAGCTGAGGAAGAAGAGGAAGGCGGGGAGAAATGTCGTGTGGGAGAGTGGGATCTCGAAAGGCCAAGGGTAAGGGGCATCACAGGGGCATTTCTAGATCTACTTCTCGGCTCCATTTTTTTCCTAGCAGAGAGGGTTTGTCACCGAGCTGGGCAAACCGAGTATACCTGATGCCCTTGATTTATAGCATTCAATTTACCAACCATGGTCACTTTTACGCGCTGTGTTTTTACCAGACTGGCAGACCATGTGGGACCCGTTGCGTATTTAATCCGTTAGCCTTTCAAATAATGAGCAGTGACAATGACGTTTGACGTTGAAAGGAAAAGTGGTCACCACTTTTGGCGGTGGCGCCCATACAAGAAACGTTATCCCATTTTCGAGGCTTCAATTCCATATAATAATAATTGCGTAGTCTAAACATGCCACGTTTTCGTTTTGTGGCCTCGTTAAACAACTTGTTCGTTAGAAAGAGTATGGTGGTTTTAGAAATACCACCCAGGAAAATATGTACAAGACATTTCGCTTTCACTGAAAATAAAAAAAGAAATGGTGAGATAATGAAGAAATGACACCATTATCCGTGATTAATGGATGGGCCCTACATACTACACTTTCCATCAATTTGCCAGCTGGTTGCAATTTGAATCCAGTGCAACTTTGATTGGTGTCTTCCCATCGACTCCAGAGACTTTGAATCATTCCACTTCCATCGAGACTTTGGCTCTCACATGATTTTGTCTGTTTGTGGAGAGTTGGTAAGCAGCTATTGTTTGTTAAATTCATCTCCAAGTAATGGAGCAATCAATTTAACTCTTGATTATGACTTGCCTGAGTTAACGCGCTTATCCCCAGAATCATTTAAACTCTGGATGACTTGCCTGAGTTATCCCTAGAATCATTTAAACTCTTGACGACTTGCCTGAGTTAAACCCGCTTAGTCCCAGAATCATTTAAACTCATAATCAACTCTTGACGACTTGCCTGAGTTAAACCCGCTTATTCCTAGAATCATTTAAACTCTTGATTATGACTTGCCTGAGTTAAACCCGCTTACCCTAGAATCATTTAAACTCTTGATTATGACTTGCCTGAGTTAACGCGCTCACCCCCTTGCCTAGGGATAAGATAAGGATGCTTTTTTTTTTTTCCAAAAAGTCTTCATCTAGAAAAGAAAGAATACTAGGTGGTGGGCCCATGAATTATTTGCAAATCCAATACCCTTATCCTGTTAAGACTCCTTTTCCTTTTCCTTTTAGTTGTACCCTGTGGATGGTTATTTACAATCGAAAACCTAGTAATGAATATTTTCTCGTGTCATCTCATTGTCTCTAAAGAAGAATCGACCCTAATCTTGACATTGACATCTGCCAGGAAGAGGGATTGGGGTTGGCTTTTTTACATAACTGCAGGCGTTTAAGGAGAGATTAGGCTTCATATATGGGAAGATAAAGAGGTTTTAAGTTTGATCTCTTGGTTTAAGAAATTAGTTAGAGAGCTTAAGTGGGAAAAATTTAGGGGTCCCAAAATTGGGAGGTCCAAAACGGATTTTGTTTGCTATAGTATGATAAGCGAAGAGGTTAAAAGCTTAAACTTTAGAGCATGAAATTAGTGTTAGTGACTTGGTTAGGAAGTGGATTATGTTAGATATTTAGTAAATTAAATAAAGGGGTTTAAAGAGGAATTCGGTTTGATATATTTTACGCATTTTGGATCAAGAAATTAATATTAACATTTGGTTGGTTAGGTTTTAAAATAATGGGGTTTATAATGATTTTTTGGATTTAAGTGTAATAAATTAATAGAAATATTCCGGAAAAGTTATTTAATTAATTTAAAATTGATGTAAAAGTAATCTTATTCAAAATATTTAAATTTAAAATTTAAATAAAAATAATTTTATTAGCATTTTTGAAGAAAAAATATTATATTAAAATACATAAAGAATTATATAACAATTTTTTCAAAATTTTTATCATTTTTTCTTATTCAAGAGATATGTTAAACTTTTTTAAGGAGCATGTTGTTAAGTAACAAAAATAGGGTTTATGAAGGTGTATACCTTATATAATTGCCCCAAGAGAATGCATCATTTAAAAAACATAAAACTATTGATTGATAATAAAGTCCTTGATGTCTATAAACTTGTTGGAGCCTTGAGGAGGCTCCATTAAGGGATAATTGATGGCTTAATTTAGCCATTGATGTGCAATTCTTTTGCTTTCAATTTGCATCCATCATTAGCGAGCTTGTTTGTTTCTTTGTTATGATCTCATAACACATGAAAGTATGTTTTTTATGGAATGTCTTTTACCATTTTTTGTGCATTTTTCATGATATTTTCTAGAGGTTTTTCTAAATGTTGCAAAATAAGGAGGAAGTCTCCTAGGATGGTGAACCCTTTCTCACCTACTTTTCTTTGGCAATCACAAGAACCTAATAAAGACCATGAATCTCTGGGTGATTATTTGTCATATGAACAAGTCCCCAAGAGTACCTAAACACTTTGTCATCCTCAGGGCCATAAAGAGCCCCTCCCCCTCCTACCACTCATGGATTTCATTTGGATGCCCCATCAAAATAGAGAATCCAACATTGTTTATTATTCTTCTAGGCTCTTAATTATACATTTATCATTCTAAGCTTTGAGCATTCTCCTATCGTTTGTTGATTCCAACAAGTAATATGTGGGTTGTTATCCATACCCACTAATTTACTAAACCATACATACTCTACCTAATCCAACTCTTTCATAGGGGAGCTACAATCCTGCTTTTGACCTTCAAGTCCAACATACAATGATAATGCTTTGATTGAAGTGCTTTGGGGAGGAGTAAGCTTGTTATTAAAGATTACATTGTTCTTAGCAAACCAAATTTTTCAGCATATAAATTTGGGAATTGTTTCCCAATACATTTTGAGAAGAGGTTTATGTATAAGATTATCTTTGTAATGTTTCACCCAAGAATAGAATAATTCTTGCAAAGAAGAGGGCTATTTGACCTTGTTGTGGAGAGGAGATGTTGCCTACATCCATACCTTTTTTGTATACTCATATTCCAAAAAAATATGAGAGATATTTTCCACTTGCTTTTTGTAGAGAAAACATCTTAATGAGTCATGGATGTCTCTCTTCATAAGGTTCTTAATTATCAATATTTTCTTATGTACAAGGAACCAAGTGAAGGAATTCACCATTGGACTATCTTTAGTCTTTTATATTTTGTGCCAAATACTAATGATTTGTAAAGTTCAAAATAAAATTAATATGATAACAAAAAAGCATTTGATAGAAGGATAAACCATCATAGTTTCATGTTAATGTTTTTGACATCTTAAATCTTTGGAATCTTGGATTCGAACTGAAATATATGACCAGCGAAGGGAGAATATGAGGCATTGCACTTTTGAGCTTATGAGGTTCAACATAAAATTAAACCTACGCAATTGATGGTTAATTGAGCCAAGAGGCCCATTCTACAACCCAATGTGAAGGTGATGTATAAGTATGTTCATCCCTCTTAAAATAAAAATAAAATATTCTCAAAATAGAATAGAAATGTTGGCTATGCTAAACAATAAAAAATTACACAATTTTTTTGCACTATAAAATAAGATAGTACGTGAAGAAATTTGATCCCTCTCGATTCATGTTAGATTCGTAGTTAAGATGGATCTATGCTAGTAAAGTAACGAGTAACTTATATATTTTGATGTTTGCCAAGGACACAAAGATTATGGTTTAAATGGATCGAGGGTTTTGAGCTAGATAGATAGATGAATCTAAGAAATCAATTTCATAAGGTTAACTTTTTGTGATTTCATATGCCATTATATTTGGGAAAGATGGTGAATCTCTAGCATAATGCAAGGTAGGTTGATTGATTGGCTTTTTTTAATTAAAATTTTATTAATGAAATTTAGAATTTTAAAATTTATTTGTATTGTTTTAAGAAAGTTATTTTATTTATTAATAGAGTTTAAGATTTTGTTATTTAAATTTTTTTGATAATATTAATTAAATGTAAAATAATAAAGTTATTGAGAGTTGTGACATTAAAACTAGAATTCTTATATTAAATATTCATATTTTTCTATGAAAAATATGAAAAAGCATTTCAAAATGTGAATTGGTGATGCAATATCATTTTTTTCATTTCATTCCAGGGTTAAAATTTCAACATTAAAAAAATAAAATATCGTGATTACAAAATACAAGGAAAAATTATCAAGATCCAAACATGGTGATGCAACATCACCCTTTTTCTAGGGTTAAAATTCATCATAACTAGCAATTGCACATGAAAAAGCATTTCAAAATGTGAATTGGTGATGCAATATCATTTTTTTCATTTCATTCCAGGGTTAAAATTTCAACATTAAAAAAATAAAATATCGTGATTACAAAATACAAGGAAAAATTATCGAGATCCAAATGTGGTGATGCAACATCACCCTTTTTCTAGGGTTAAATTCATCCTAACTAGCAATTGCACCACATGCTACAAAGGAAATGTCGTAATGCTATAGCATATGGATTAATAGAATAGATGAAAAAAATGTGATATGTTATGTGATCTAGATGTTGCCTAGTTTGGACTTGTTTCCTTTGCAACATAAATTACTTACTAATAATAGGTAATAAATTAATTTAAATTTACAACAGGTTTACACATGCCTCATGAATGGAGACCCCAATTACATTTAAAAATTATTAAGTTTTAACTTATAAAATATTTCCAATCAACGAAATAAATTAAATTGATGAAATTTAAAATGTGAAGAGTTTCAAAAGAGTTTCTAAAGGGTTGCATTTTTACGACAATTGGTGTAATTATAATGATAAATAAGAATTTCATAGCTATGAAGTTAGAGGCACCCACGTTTAAACATGGGGTAGTTTCATACTATATGTTACTTTTCTAGGGGGCTTTAACTTTCCAGCTTGGAATACTAGGAAGTGTAGCAATGTTTTACCTGGCATCGACGTTGATGGCTAGAGTGCTTAACGTAGTATGAGTCCCTGTGACTAGTATTGCAGCAGTTGTATGTTTCAATGACCCTATGGGTGGCTTCAAAGTTCTTTCTATCCTGCTTACAATTTGAGGGTTTGGTTCATATATTTATGGTACTGCCACAAGCCAAATTTGAGCAACAACTAACTAACATGAATTTTTTTGAAGAAACATGTAGAGTGTGAAGCTTGCCATTTGAATTTTTTACAATAATTCCCTTTCCCTTCCATATAGATGTTTGTTTGTAGTATTGAAGGGTCTGTGATAATTTCGAAATTGATCGCTTTCTCCACTTTACCTTGCTTCTTCTCAAGTCCTTTCCTAATGTTTGTATGCTTTGAGAATGAACAAGAACAAAAGATATCATTAGCAGGAACAACAAAAACTTTCGTATGGGCATGAGTTGATTCATGTCTGTGATGTTTAAAATCTCATAGATTTGATTCCTCAAGCTCTGGCTATTGTTGCTGACAAGTAAAAAGGGGTAATGAGGATATGGGATGTTGCCCCATCTGGATTTCATTATGATCACCCTCACTCCCCACCTACAAAGCTTGTTGGAAAGAATCTTGCCTGACTATTTGTTTCCTCTCTTAGCATTGAACAAACTCGGTCCTTATAGAAATTTGCAGATCTGGAGATATTCTTGAAATATTATTATAACTTGTCCATTGCTTATCCTCTGGCAACTCATTCTGACAGTCGATGTTCTCAAACTGCTTTGAAACATTTTTCAAGTATTTTTTGAAGTTCTCAAGCATTCATAGATAAGGCAACACCTAATTAGATTAATTTAATGAGAGATACAATATATATGCATGTCTCTGCAAGAATTCGATTAAATGGCCTGCATAGATGTATATTCTCAAAATGGTCAGCCAAATACCTACTTTGTATTAAATCTTTCAAGCGTAAATAATTGGGAATAACTAATAGTTAAGATAGAATAGGGTGCATGCAGATCAATGAAAGCAAATCTACAATCACGGTTGTAGGCTGCTCACAACATGAATGTACTTTTGCTCTACAGCGCTTCCCCTTCATCTCTTTATCATTAGCTGACGGCATCAAATACCTGGGGTACAGATTAAAACCTCTTGGCTATCGGATTGCAGATTGGTCTTGGTTAATAGCAAAGGTGGAGAAAAGACTGCAGGTTTGGTATCACCGATATCTTTCCAGAGCCGGTAGATTGACTCTTATAAAAGCAGTCATTGAGGCCACTCCAGTATACTGGATGACCTTGGCATGGATACCTCGGGGCATCCTGAACAGATTACAAGCCATATGTGCCAAATTTTTATGGAATGGGCATCACACAGGGAAGCAATTTGCCTGGGTGAATTGGGCTACCATAGCAAAACCCAAGCGATGGGGCGGATGGGGCATCAAAAACCTCGACTACTTTGCCAAGGCGCTGGCTGCCAAACTTGGGTGGTGCCTCTTGACCACAGATAGCCTATGGGCTCGAGTCGCACAGGTTAAATATATCAAGCCAATGCACCTTATGGACTGGTTACGCCTACAACACAACCCGGGCCGAAACATTTCAAATATCTGGAAAGCTGTCCTCCAATCGTTGCCGCTATTGAGGGAAGGAATCACCTGGCGCATCAAAGAGGGAAACTGTGTTAGGATTGGAGTGGATCCGTGGGTCGGGTGCGGTAATTCGCACAGGTTACCTGATGAGTTAATAGCGCACCTCCATGCCAAAGGCATCTCACATATCAAGCAAATCGGAGACAGGGCGAACACCACCTTTCTGCATCAAGCGTGGGCATCCCCCCGTACCTTAGAGTTACCTGAACAATGGCATCAAGTATGGCGGGATTATACCGATGCTCTGTCGCAGGCCCACATACGACTCACCGAAGGCCCCGACGACATAATCTGGGCAATCGCACCCCATGGTAACTATTCGCCCAGGTTGGGATATATAACTCTTATGGAGCCATATAAGCCCACGGTTATTCTCCCTGTCTGGAAAGAGCTCTGGAAACTGGACGCTGCCCCCCGAACTCGACTCCTTATGTGGAACATCTTAGCTGATAAAATACCAACAGGTACCAACCTCATGAAACGTGCATTCCACGGCCCGTTCAGATGTCACTTGTGTTGTTCAGGTGAGGAAAGCACAGCGCATTTGTTCCTCTTTTGTCAGGTCACTATAGCATTTTGGCAAAGCATCGTTTCACATTATCCATCCCTCAAGGTCTGGCAGGGACAGAATCTCATGGAAACATGGAGCGAATGGTGCCGATCTCACACAGGCAAATCCGTCAACATGCCCTTACTTGTTTGCTGGGCAATATGGATTGCCCGAAACCAGGTTATTTTTCAGAACAAGGAGCCACATTGGCCTGTCATACTGAGCCACACCATTGCTGATTTTGAATTACTTCCTACAGCTGTACCAAAAAATACCACGCGCACCTTCAGACATATTAACCTGGATAAATCGATGCCTTGGGCTTTTTTCGACGGCTCTGCCCAAGAAATAGGTTGTGGTGGAGGAGCGCTCCTATATCTCAGCGATACCCATTTCTATAAAATTCAGATTAATCTGGGTCGTGGTACCAACAATTTTGCTGAATTATGTACAGCAAAGCATATCATCCACTTTGCCATACAGAAACATTGCAGCCATCTTCAGTTATTCGGAGATTCACAAATTGTATGCAATTGGTTGAACGATACAACACACTGCCATTCTTACTCTCTGAGCCACATTCTCCAAGAGACAAAAAGGCTGATTGCATCACTTGAATCCTTCAACTGCAGCCACATATACAGGGAACAGAACACTGTGGCGGACCAGCTATCCAAAGCAGCAACACAAATTCAAAGGGATGGCTGGCTAATCCAAGAGGAGATTGATGGATCATCCCATCAATACTACCACAGACCATTTCACGATATACCTTAGGACTGGGCTTGGTCCCACATATAACCAATGTTTTTTTGTAGTTTACTTGACCATCTGTTTTATTTTATGTATAACATCTATGTAGCTGAACCAGCAACTGCTGGGCTCTCTGCGCAGAGCCGGAATGTGAGAGGTTATTTCAGGCATATTTCAGCATTAGCTGTTAGGACTCCCTATCAGAAGACATGATAACGAGGCTCCTACAGGATGGTTACCGTCCCACAATCTTGAATGCAACTGCATCTGTAAAATGTAATTTCTCCATTAATAGAAGTTACGATTTTTTCCTTATGGGAAAAAAAAAAGATAGAATAGGGTACCTAAAAACGTCATATCTATTTAATGAAATTGCGCAAGTGATTAAAATTTATATATGAATGTAATCATCTACCTGAAAGAGGTATAAACATGGTCTACCTATCAATGATATTAAATAACCCTAAAACAACACATAACTCAACCTACCTTAAGGAAAGCTCAATCTGGAACATTCCCATGATAAGCTTGATGACCTATTAAGAGCTTTGTATTGAAACCAGACATCAATAAAAGAAAAAAGTTCTGGTAGCACCAACATGCATTAACTCCAACATGCTACTTTTATTTCTACTTAACTTTTCACTCGGTGATCTTGGGAGATAAAATGCCCTAAAGGAAAATTTAATACCTAGAGAGATTCATTATATGATTATTTTCTCTATATGTCCTTGACTAGGATGGTAAGTTACAAAAAGAGTGAAGTTGAAATAAGAAAAGAGTAGAATAACTTTCTCTCAAGTATGACACTTACAAACAATGAGAATCTATAAGTAAAATGAATTAGCAACCAACTCCATAGGTACCTATCTCCCAAAACAAAACATTTTTTTAATGGATGCTTCCAGTCCACATGAACATGATTACACGAACTTGTGAAAGCAAGCCTTGGGCTAAGATGCAACAACTAAAGAGTAGCCATGACAACAAATTTCACCCATAAATTGCACACATTTTTTTAATGGATACTTCCATTTCAAAAGTATGTTCACTGATAATGTAAATCTAGAGATATTCTTGAAATATTATTATAACTTTGAATGGTGCTTAACATTTGACTCGTCTCAATATAATAGGTATATATATCAGGAACCAAGAATTTTCTCTGGAGTTTTATAAATTTGCTTGACTTATTCCAGGTTGGGGAAGTTTTTTGAAGGAAAACACCTATTCACTGGGTGCTCTTCTTCCTAAGCAACTTTGCAATGCTTTTTTATTTTCTAGCTTCTGACGTCCTTTCTCGCCTATACTATGTTGATGGTGGAAAGACTAGGTGGCCACTGTTATGGATAGCAGTAGCAGGTTGGCCTCTAACAACTGTTTTTCTACTTCCATTTTATTTTCAGAAAGGAATTTCACATACACCACTTAGTTGGAAACTCGTTATGTCATATGTTGTGCTTGGCTTGTTCAGTGCTATTGACAACCTAATGTATGTGTGGGCTTATTCATTTTTTCCTACATCAACTGCTTCTCTTCTTGCTTCATCATCACTCACATTTACTGCAATATTTTCTTATTTCATTGTGGGAAATAAGTTGAATGCTTCCACTTTGAATTCAATAGTGATTATAACTGCAACAGTTGTGATTATAGGCATAGACTCAAACTCTGATAAGCCAATTGGTGTAAGCCATTGCCAATATGTTGTTGGCTTCATATGGGACATTTTAGGCTCTCGATTGCATGGCCTAATTTTTGCATTATCAGAGATTCTATTCATTAAGATATTAGGAGGGGAATCTTTTCATGTTGTCATAGAATAACATGTTATGGTTTCACTTTTTGATTGCATTCATTAGGGGATTTTTGAGGTCTAAAATGGGCCTCCTAAGGAAATTATAAAATAATAGTGGAAATAATAAAATAAAATTAGATTACATCATCAAATTTTAGAGGGGAAGAAGAAAAAACTATTTTTCAAATCGTATTTTCAACTTATCTCCTTATGGGTTTACTCAAACTACAAGCAGAAACATTCGTTGAATGCACAATTTGATTCATCATCCAAGGAGTAGCCATGTTGCATACTTTTGATGGACCTTGCTACACGAAAAATGGGAAATACACGAAAAACGTGATTGCAATAACGTTTTTTCATGTATTTCTCATTTTTCGTGTAGCAGGGTCCATCAAAAGTATGCAACATGGGTACTCCTTGGATGAGGAATTAAATTTTGCATCCAATGAGTACTCCTGCTCGAAATTTGAGTAAAACCTTAGGGAGATAAGTTGAAAATACGAGTTGAAAAAGTAGTTTTATTATTTTATTATTTTTTAATATTTTTACTTTTTTACTCCAAAATGGTGAATCATCCCCCATGGTTGACATCATCATCTTGAATCCTATTGGTTCTTATAAAGTTTATTTTGGTTGTACATTTTTCTTAGGAGGCCCATTTTAGACCTCAAAAATCCCCTAATGTTTACGATAATTGGTGTAATTATAAATAAGGATTTCATAGCTATGAAGTTAGAGGCACCTCCATTTAAACATGGGGTATTTTCGTACTATATGGTACTTTTGTGGGGGGCTTTAACTTTCCAGCTTGGAATACTAGGAAGTGTAGCAATGCTTTACCTGATATCGACGCTGATGGCTAGAGTGCTTAATGCAATACAAGTCCTTGTGACTAGTATTGCAACAGTTATATGTTTCCATGACCCTATGGGTGGCTTCAAAGTTCTTTTTATCTTGCTTATGATTTGGGGGTTTGGTTCATACATTTATGGTACTGCCACATAAGCCAAAGCTGAGAAACAACTAACTAACAAGAAATTTTTTGAAGAAACATGTACAATGTGAAGCCTGCCATTTGAATTTTTTACAAGAATTCCCTTTCCCTTCCATATAGATATTTGTTTGTAGTATTGAAGGGTTTGTGATAAGTTCTAAGTTGATCGTTTTATCCACTTTACCTCACTTCTTCTCAAGTCCTTTCGTGATGTTTGTATGCTCTGAGAATGAACCAAAACAAGAAATATCATTAGCAAGAACAACATAAAATTATGTATCGGCATGAGTTGATCCATGTCTGTGATGTTTCTATTCTAATAGATTTCATTCCTCAAGCTCTAGTTGTTGTCGCTAACAAGTAACAAAGGGTAATGAGGATATGGGATGTTGCCCCATCTGGATTTCATTATGATCACCCTCACTCCCCACCTGCAAATTAGGATTTATGTGGCATTAGATAATCAATAAGAAGATCATCAAGCATTTATGGTTGAAGTAGAAGAGAAGTAAGCATAAGAAATCACTCAACTAGATACAAGCACAAAGAGGAATATAATGGAAGTGGTGGAAGTGTGCCCAATTGTTATGAATGTGTATCGAAGCCATGTAACTTTGAATATATTTCCTTTAGGATCATATGATGTTTTATTGGCATGGATTGGTTAGAGGAATGTCGAGTTAAGTTAGATTTCTATCATAAGACATTGGAAGGTGTGGATAAGAATGGGAAACCCATAACTCTCAAAGACATAGCCAAACCTATGACTATAAGAGAAGTATCAACAATGCAATTGAAAAAATTCTACAGAAAAGGATGTTAGTTTTATACCATACATTTGTTGGAATCAGTAGGTAATACAATATCAAAGCTTGAAGACTTAAATTTTTTTCAAGAATTTCAACATGTATTTCTAGAAGAAATACCATGACTGCCACATAAATGACATGTATATTTTTTCATAAATATTATGCCACGAGTAGTACCAATGTCCAACGTACCCTACGAGATGAGTACTCCTGAATTAATATAGTTAAATATTTAGTTGAAGGAAATGTTGGACAAATGGCATATCATACCTAGTTTATCTCCTTCAAAAGCATCAAATTTATTTGCGAGCAAGAAAGATGACACTCTCAGGTTGCATATAGACTATAGGAAGTTAAAATAAGTAACCATTAAGAACAAGTATCCTATACCTAAGATTGATGATTTATTTAATTATGCGATAGCCTCGACCACTTTTCACCTTAGTAGATATTGTAAATATTTTGAAAGAAAAATATGCACATAGGTTGAGTCAAGGGATACTAATTCCAAGGTTGAAGGGGACATGCTCCTTGGGATAGATGGTAGGTAAGGGTCTAGAGAATATGTGGCATTCAATTGTTTGCCCTAGAAGATTTGGCAGGAAGATATTAATAAAAAAACTTGGAACTGAGGGACAAATGGAAGAAGGTTAATTGGTTCAGAGGATGTGGACTAGGATGGAAAGAAATAAGCACCCAGAAATAGGATGTGGAGTTGGGAGTGCTTTGAAATATTGGCCAGGCATTGATGGAGGGAAGGGAATTGAAGATAAATACCTTTACCCATCTTGAGGTAGTGAAGGGGTGAAAACAATGTCGAGGGAAGGAAGCGTACTTGACAAAGAGGGATATTTTGGTCATTAGAATACCTAGATTAATTAGCAGCTCAGGTTTGTCCCTTGGAGCAGTCTCCTTATGTCCCAGAGTCTGACTCGGGGGAGATAATTACACAAGAAGTTTGATTGCAGTTAGTCTGTGGTTAGGAGGTGAGCAAAGTCCTGAACTTAGTTGCCCATCTGCATGTAACTAAATGTGTATAATAAGTTGCTTAAATCATCTTTTTCCATCATGAATTGTGACCTACTCTTGTTGTGTGTTTTATCATGGTTACACGTATCGAGGATATATTATTTTTATAGTGTGTGATTGAGTACTATACTCTGTAGATATTTTAGGGGTGTTCTAGTTTGTTGAAAATAGCAACAAGAAATGCTAAAAATAGAAGTGCTAAAAATAGCATTCCTATAAATAGCATTTCGGGATACATTCCAATTTTAGTTAGTCCCTGAACTAAAATTGAGAATTAAAATTCGAATTTGATCTTAGCAGCTGTTTGAAAAATAATTAATTAATTCATCTTGAGTTAATTATTTGGAGAAAATCAAACATGAAGTCTATGTGAAGACATGCAACAGTTATCCCTTTGATTGAGGAAGTTATCCCTTAATTAAGGAGATCAGGATGAGTTGTACTTTGAGTTGTAATTAGTTAGCTCAGTTAACCGAGTTAAGTCCAGTTAGATTAGTTCCAACAGTTTGTGGAACTGATTGTGAGTTCAGTTAGTTAATGCATGCATGCATGCATGTAACTAGTGTACTTCAAATAACGGAATATTCTCTCATAAATAACTCATGCATGTCAGTTCAGTCAGAGACCCAGTTGAGATTAGAGATAGTGTATTATCAGTTGCAGGAATATTCCCTTGAGGATATCTCTTACATGCAAAAGGAATTCATTCCTTCAGGATTGCGCAGTTACTACAAAGGTTAGCAGTAGTGTGTGAGGTGAGAATTACATAGGTGGCAGCTGGAGAACCCAGCAGAAATTGCACAAGGAAATAGGAGGCTTGGAGGACTGAAGGAAGGCATATGTGTTGTCTATTCTATCTATGAGCAGCAGTGAGGGATTGTACTGAGAGCTGGATAGCTGTGTGAGAGCTAAAGCCTGTGTAATCTTGAGATATTTCCATTTGTATGATAATACAGATAGCAGGGTTTGTAGCAGAGGCTTTCCCCAGAGTATTCTTCTATGTTTCATGTGTGATTGATTCTTCTTCTCTATTATATGTGTTCTATTTGATCTTGTTGAAAATCGATTAAGCTTCCGCAAGTTTTATTGTAGAAGTAGATTAAGTATTTTTCTTTAGTGCATTGCATAATCAGTTTAATCTACATTGAAAATTTCTATATGGTATCGGAGCCAAGTTGATTAAAGCAGAGAACAGTATACAAAGAAGGGAGAAGTTTGAATTTTGAAGTTCTTGATTATAGAAATCGAATTCTTATCACATCTCAAATTTCACCAATGGCGTTCAACAGTTTGAGACTCAAGTATGCCCTTGATGGCAGCTCGAATTATATAGCTTGGAAGGATTGCATGGAAGCAGTATTAGAGGATGACAGTTTGAAGGACTTCATTGATCAATAAGTCCCCAAGCCAGGAGAAGCTAATGCCCAAGAATTGGCGGAATGGAAGAAATGTATGGCTACAACAAGGAGGATCCTTATGGAGGGAGTTCGAGACCACATTGTCTCGAGTTTCCATGGGAAGGAGACACTTTTTCAATGTGGAAAGCATTGAAGGATCTATATCATAAAAACAACAATCAGAGGAAGTTGGCACTGAAAGACAAGCTTCGGAAAATCAAGTGTGAAAATGGCGACATGATCTCTACATATCTAAACAAGCTCACCACCTACAGGGATGAGCTTGGAAATGTAGGAATCATGACAGCCAATGATGACATGGTGAGTCTTGCTCTCCTCGGTCTTCCTAAGAGCTAGAATAGCTACCAAGACTCAGTAAATGGAAGAGAGAAACTGCCAGATTGGGAACGACTGTGGTCAGATCTGATGCAGGAGGAGATAAGGAGAAGCACCAGAGATGGTTCTTCATGAAAGCATGATGATGAAGAAAATCTAGCCTTAGCGAGTAAGGTGAGGAAAGGGAAAGGAAGGCTTCCCATTCCAAATCGAGTTCTTCCCATGGTGGGAAGAAGATTAAAAAAATGAAAGTGCAATGCTTTCATTGTCATGAGGTAGGCCATTATGCTACAAATTGTCCACTGAAGAAATCGAAGAAGGGATCCTTGAAAGGATTAGATGGTAAGGCACTAGCCTCACAGTTCGAATTGGATTTCACCCTCATCGCATGCATGGTTTCATCGATGGTGGCTTGTGTTTGGTACCTAGACAGTGGAGCCTCATTCCACATGAATGGAAACAAGAGTTTATTCAATACCTTGGAGGAGAAGGACCTCCAAATGTGCATAGATATGAGAGATGATGGAAAGTACCATGTTTTAGGTGAAGGCACAGTTGTGTTTCAGAGGGAGCATGGAGCTCCTCTCACCCCGACTGATGTAAAGTATGTGCTTGGTCTGAAGAAGAACCTAGTATCCATCGCTGTGTTGGAAGACAAAGGCTATGATGCAGTCTTTAGTAAAGGAAAGGCATTCCTGAGGCACATTGGCACTAGACAAACCAAGAGGATTGGGATTCGAGTAAAGAATATCTACAAGCTAGAGGTAGATGACTGTGCTGAATTGAGTTCCAAAGCAGAGTTGGCGAAAATTCAAGATATTGGCGAGCTACGACATAGAAGATTGGGCCACTTGCACCATGGGGCCTTGAAGATCATGCAACAAATTTCTACCGGACTTCCCAAGGGTAAACTAGAGCAAATGGATACATGTAAAGGTTGTACCTTGGGTAAGTATGCAAAATCTTCCTTTCAGGATCAAGACAGTCGAGCTGGAGCAATCCTGGAGCGAGTTCATACAGATGTGTGTGGACCATTCTTGATAGCCTCCACCGCTAAACAAAGGTACTATGTTATTTTTATTGATGATTTTTCTTGTAGATGTTGGATCTACTTCATGCAGAAGAAGGATCAAACCTTCTCAAGGTTTTGTGAGTTCAAAGCCTTGGTTGAGAAAGAATCTAGAAAGAAAATAAGGGCCTTGCGAAGCGATAATGGTGGAGAGTATGTCTCTCAATAGTTTAAGGACTTCTGTGCAGTAGAAGGAATTAAACAGGAGTTGACGGCACCCCATAACCCACAACAGAATGGGGTGGCTGAAAGGAAGAGAACGATTGTGGGAGCAGCTCGGGCGATGCTACATGACCAAGGCCTACCACTTCATTTGTGGGCTGAGGCATGCAATACAACAATATAATTGCAGAATAGAAGCCCACATCGTATACTGGGAATGAAGACACCAGAGGAGGCTTTTTCTAGGAAGAGACCAGATGTGAGTCATTTTAGGATCTTTAGCTCATCGGTATTTTTCCATGTGACCAAAGATGCCCGGAAGAAGCTAAAGCCAATAGTTGAGTTGGGGATACTTGTGGGGTACACTGATACACCCCACAACTATCAGGTGTTCTTGCCTACCAGTTAGAGGATAGTGGTACGCAGAGATCTGAAGTTCGACGAGCAGAAGGCCATGCAAGTTTCCTTGAGAGGGAGCTCAAGTTGCATGCAAAGGAGGAACTTTTGATTCCTAAGGAGGAGGAGCCTTAGACTAATGCGGAGCAGCCGCATGCATAGGATCTATGAGTGGAGACATCCACTCATGTAGAGTCTTCTAGAGATGGGAGGACACACTCAAGAGAAGCTGACAGATTAATGATGGATGCTAGAGAGAATGTGGGACAACCATCGTCTTAGCACAGACAGAGGAGGTCACCCGAGTGGTACACTAGTTACATGGCCCTAGTTGGGGAATGTATAGAGACCGAACCATCTTCCTTCGAGGAAGCAGTGCACCAGCCAGTCTGGGTTGATGCTATGGTGGAGGAGTATGACTCCATAGTACGGAACAGTGTTTGGGATGTTGTTCCAAGACTAGAGGACAAGTCAGTGGTGAGTTTTCGATGGCTTTACAAGGTAAAGAAAGCAGTTGATGGTAGTGTTGAGAAACATAAGGCAAGGTTTGTTTCCCTTGGTTTCTCACAGGTTGAGGGGATCGACTATGGTGAGACTTTTTCTCTTGTAGCAAGGTACTCATCTATCAGATCGATGTTGGCACTATTAGCACAGATGGGTTGGAAGATCCATCAGATGGATGTGAATATTGTGTTCCTCAATGGCAAGTGTTGAGTCTTGAAAATGTCATTCATTTGCATTACACTTTCACTATTATGTCCATTATATCACCTCCATTTCACCTCCATTTCACTACTATGTTACCACATTCATCCCACTTTCATTATCATTGGGCTACCTTTATGTTTTTCCAATATTTATTATTTCTAAGCCTTTTAAGTGAATTTGTGGTTAAACATTAGAAAATAATGTGCATATGCTTATACCTAACAAATGGGTTGAGTTTGTTGACATGTGTAGGTTGAAAGGAGGCTTCTAGAAGACCCTTATGTGGCACTCTAAGGCCAAATTCGAATTTGGTTGGAAAGAATCATGGGATCATGAGGATATGTGTCACATCTCCTAATTGTATTGTAACTCTAAAAGACATGTGTCTTATCAGTTCCTATTTTGATTAGGACTCTAGAGGTAGAGGGAGAGATTCATGGATTATCATTAATGAGATGGCTCTCATCTTTTTGTATAAATAGGAGATCTCTCTCCTTCATTAGTTAGTCTTTTTAGTCTTTTTAGTCTCTTTTAGTCTCTCTTTGGAGAGCTTTGTTGTACTTTGCACTTTTGAAGAAATTGAATAAAGCTTTGATGTTCTCAACATGGAAGGAGATGTGAAGTAGATGTCATGGAGCATATTAGGATGTAAGTAGATTAGATTTCATTTTGTAAATATTGCTTTGTAGAATGTAAGATAGATTAGATTTTCATTCATGCAATTTTAAGTTTGCTTTGATTTCATAGGTAGAAGGGGGCCCCTGCCTTGTACAGTTTGAATTATTGCATTTTATTTTCTCCCGGGATTTGTTTTTATGTTTATGTATTTGCTTTACAAACTAATGGTATTTGAAGTTGACAGGTTCAAGTTGCTGCCTTTGTTTTTATAGCTGATTTTTAATTTTATTTCTCAAAGAGCTGCTAACACATAAATGATCTTCATCATAAATTGTTATATTTTAAGATCAAAATATCACTAACTTGCAGCTGGCTTTGAGTGCTTTTCAGACTGTTCTTTCACTACTTTCTAACCATACTTTGCATAGTACATATGGCTGAAGTAGAGAGTTAGAAAGAGCAAAATATTATTACTAGTCTTTAAAGTAGATTTTTGGTTTTAAGTGCTTCTTAGACTAATCTTTCACTACTTTCTAATCATACTTTGCATAGTACATATGGCTGAAGTAGAGAATTAGAAAGAGCAAAATATTATCATTAGTCTTTAAAGCAGATTTTTCTCACTTTTCTAATTCAACTTAAGCTACTTTCTATCCGTGCTTTACACAGTACATGTGCTTAGAAGCATCGAGTTAGAGAGAGATAATCTTTATCTTTGGTTTTAAAAGTGACTTTCTTTTCTTTTATTTGCAGCAGCATGAATGGTGTCTAGTGCCATTGGAAGTGGTCATTTACTTTCAAGTCATTTCAAGTTCTTTGCTTTCAGTTTCATTTTAAGTTATTTCTTTCAAGCTCTTTCTTTACAAGTTTAAAAGTTTGATTACTTTCTAGACTTATTTCTAACTACTTCCTAATCGTGCTTTACACAGCACATGTGTTTGAAGCAGAGTTTTAGGAAGAGTTGAACATTATAACTGGTCTTTAAAGTGGTTTTTCTTACTTGTCACCTTAGAGCTTGACTACTTTTTGGACTTATTTCTGACTACTTCTTAATCGTGCTTTACACAGCACATGTGTTTGAAGCAGAGTTTTAAGAAGAGTTTTAAGAAGAGTTGAACATAAACTATAAAACAACGAAGTAAGAGAAAGGTTAACTAAGCACATATAGTGCACCACACTTCATCAGTTTACGATACCCGGATTGATAATTTATGTAGAGCAATTTAAGACATTAAATTGACTAAACATTTTGGCGCCGTTGCCGGGGAAGTGTAATTAGGAGACCTTATTTCTTACATCTGAAAAAAATTAATAATCCTTGAGTATGCTCTCCTCTTGCACTTTGTGTGATCTGGAGGATCAGAAAAAGGATTGTTGAGTAAAAAAAGACAAAACAATAATTCTTGAGTATGCTCTCCTCCTGCACTTTGTGTGATCTGGAGGATCAGAAAAAGAATTGTTACAAAAAAAAAAATAGGAGACAAAATAAACTTCATCACTTCAATTGATTCAATAAAAAAAAAATGAAAAAATAAAAAATAAAAAAAAAAATGAAAAAATAAAACTCAAGTGCTTTGATAGGTTCAAATTGTCCAAAATTGTATGGTTATGCTTTGTAGTGGTCTTCAAAACACTGTATCTTGTTCAAATAAGGTTTTGCAACTTAGTTGCAGAAACTGCCCTGATCCCGCAGCTATCTGACAATCCCGCAGCTGTTTCAAGGTTTAACAAGTTACAGGCATCTAATAAAAAAACCGACCACATGGGCATCTCCAGAATTGTCCCGACATGGATCCTATCCTAGTCACCCAGCTCAGATCGATGGAAAACCAGCCTAGGACCTTAGTCAAAGTCTTGGTTTTAGCATGTTTTTCTTGAAGTATTTGCTGCCTGAAATTGAAAATCATTAATCCTTTTTATAAAAATTTTACAATTTCAGAGAAGAAAAAAAAAGAGAAAAACAATCTAGGGCTATCTCCATTCCTAGTTTTCATTATGGCTTCAATAAAAAAAAAAAAATCTGCCTCCTTGATCAAGCTTTAACCTGAAATAAGCCTGCAACATAAAAAAAATGCACTGTATATGTGAGAAAAAAAGAGGGAATCGAATGTTAAAATGATTAGGTAACAATGAGGAAGTGAATGCAAACTTGTAGAATCCATGGGGCCTCGGCATTTCTTTATAGAGGCTGAAATTTATTTCAGGTGTTGAGCTCCTTGTTTTAAGAACAAATCATGCATTTTTGGAGATAACACTCCAAGTCTCTAAAGCTAAATTCCATCCCCTGTCTTTCTAATGAAATCTGCAGACAAGGTGTCTTGTGCATAAGAGAGTAATGTTGGCTGTTGCATGGGAAACGGAATTAAGTTACAGTCCCCCATACCTAGTCGGGAATGAGTATCGATTTTGATTCTCCAGTAATGACTTTTGGTAGCTTGGCCATGGCTGGTGCTGCCACTGTTAATAGTAAGATAAGTTCAAATAAAAGACCATTTTCTGGTATATCATTCGATGACATGTGTAGGCCCTGTCTGCCTTTGGCTTCACCGCACTTCTTAACACAGTGATCTGATTGAAGAACCATTTGCTGATCAACGGCTTAGTAATCTGCTCCATCAATAGAATCCAAAGCGGTAAACTCCATTTTAGTCGTCCAACACTAGAAAGAAGATAACTGAGATCTAGTTGCTGAGTCTTCATGAAGGATATGCGCCTTGGTCTTAGCCTATTCTCCCAAAAAGCCGAACGCAGCAATTCATCAAAAGTGCAGAACATAAAAATTAACTCAGAAAAAAACCGTAAACAGCTAAAAAACGTCATATTTTAAACGTTCGATTCTCCCAAACAGAGGCGAATTTCAAAAAAATAAAACATGGGTTTTGTTGCCAGGTGGGTTAATTAGAAAACCCAGAAAAATTTTGAGAAGATTCGTGGCGGTCAGGGAGAAATGTTCGGTTCTTTGGAGTGTATTTTTGAGTGCCGCGTGAAAAAAACAGAGTTTTAATTAAAATAAACAGCAGCAATTTAATGTGCGTGCCTGAGGAGGAGAAATACAAATAAAAGTCATCTATGTGCTGTTTCACATAACTACGGCTGTACATTAGGAGACCTATCATACTACGGCTGTACATTAAGAGACCTATCATACTACGGCTGTGCATTAAGAAGAGACCTATCATATTACGGCTCTTCTTCACCAAGATCTCCGCAAAACTCTTTCACTCTTCCACCTTCACCACATTTCCATTCTCCACCACGTCACCTGTACCACGTCTCTTGCCCTCCAATTCAATTCATAGTATCATTTTGTCAAAGTGTGTACTCAGGGCTGAAGGAAGATATAGAGAATGTAGTAGTGGTTCATTGTAAAGCTGGCATGGATAGAACAGGGCTCACGATATCGAGTCTTCTTTACCTCAAATTCTACCCCGCTGCTGAAGAATCCATTGCTTATTACAACCAGAAACGGTGTATAGATGGCAAGGGTCTTGTTCTTCCAAGCCAAATTCACTATGAACATGATCAGAAGCACCCTGAGGAGAAAAGTTGTTTGTATGCCTGCCTCTTCACCATGTGCTGCTGATTCTGCTGTTACAAAATCTGTTGTTGCTGCCCTTGAGAGATATACTCTGTTGTTGCTGCCCTTGAGAGAGTAGAGAATGATGCAGTCATCTTCCCATACAGGAAATTCATGTCACAAAAAAAAAAAAAAAAACAACAAAACATTAAGATTTGGACTCCAAAGGATCAAAATAATTTTGTTATGGACTTTTTGTCATATGATCCCCTGATATGATCTGAGGTTTTTGTTGTAATTACTACACTCTGTTTCAGCCACTCCATTTCACTTTCCACACTCTGCAATCCCGCAGCCATTTAGCGATCCCGCAGCCATTTAGTGATCCCGCAGCTGTTTTGTTAAACTCTAGGTTGTAGGTGTCATCAGGCAAAACAGGTCACATGGGTAGCTAGGGAAATTTCAGTACATGGATGGTGTCCTATCCATTCGATCAAATTTGCTGAAAAAGACCCCGGTCAAAGGGAAGTCAAATTGGGTGTTATCACAAAGTCGCCACACTAAGTCGCTGCATGTCAAGAAAAAATAATAATTTTGAATCAATGAAATGAACAAGTTATTTTCTCACTTTTCTGAAGGTATTGATTAATTTTGGACTGATAATGAAATTGAATGGCTAACTTTTTATTCAAGATTTTTAGCTACAGAGCTGTTCCTCAATTCCGCAGCCAGAAAAACCTCATTGTTCAAATCAGCCTATCTTTCTCATACAAAGTCAGATTTTGATGATTTAAGTACCATTGGAAAGATCTCAACAAGATCTATACAATGAGAAATATATCATTAGAGTTTGAAATGGCAAATAATGAAATAAATTGCTGAAAAGAAGCAACATCAAATTGAGGCACTAATTCCAAAGCAGGTATAAATTCCTTTGATTTTTCCTTTGAGAACTTGTTTCATTAATACAAATTCTTAGTTTTGT
The DNA here is from genome assembly GCA_031772625.1 of Pinus tabuliformis. Classification (NCBI taxonomy): domain Eukaryota; kingdom Viridiplantae; phylum Streptophyta; class Pinopsida; order Pinales; family Pinaceae; genus Pinus; species Pinus tabuliformis. The sequence goes on along the minus strand of CM062809.1, from coordinate 560,341,395 downwards.
GTGTAAATATCATAACTAGAGAGATTGGCCACCTCTCTCCTTTGATAATCTTACATTCCATTGCAGAAGAAGTATTAGTTTTTTTGCAGGTTCCAGGAGGAAGGACAAATGACTACAAGGGAATGATGTCTCTCTAAGAGACCAATTTGTTTCATAAGAGGATGATCAGCAACAAAGAGGAAATATGCTGATGCAAAATCAGATCCAAACACTTGAAAAACCTTCAGATACTATTGTCTCCATCACATCCACCCATCCATCACATCCATCCATCCATCACATCCATACTTCATAATAAACCATTCACCTCATTCCACTCCATATTTTCCATTTTCATTCACATACACTTTCCATTTCCTTTTGTCCATTCATAACCCACCAATAAAAGCAAAAGGCTCATTCACATGCTTATTGCCATTGTCATTTCTGTTCTCCATTGCCATTTTCCATGTTCACTTTCCATTCCTTGTCATTTTCATTCCGCAAATAAGCCCTGCTTCAATGCAAATTATTGAGTCCATAGTCCTTTGAGTCTAATTTCTTTGTAAAAACACCTTGAGACTTGCATGCCTTAATGGCAAGTCCTCATGCTGACAAACAATGGGAATACATTAATGTCCCTTGTTCGTTAGATCTTCTAGGTGACTCGACATCAGCAAATTCATTCGTACCTAGCAAGATGTGTTTGGGCATCTTGACTCTCATTGTCATCAATGGTGAGAGTTCTCGTATTGACTAGTGGCATCCATTAATGGCCACTAAGCCAACAATTTCCTACTATGTTCGACATCAGAACATCTTTTCACATAGTAGGAATTGTGCCAATGAGTTTTGAAGACATGAAGACTATTATTTTCAGCATTTTGGAGCAGATTCAGCAAGTTTTAGTAGAAGCAATAAAAAGCCATCTTATCTCTCTATCCATGATTCCTCTTGTTCAGCCACTTGAAGAAGAATATGATCAGAAGTTTTCAGCCACTACACACATACAACTCATCCATTCCAAAGGGTAAGTGAAGGTACGGCATTTTCTAACTTTTAACCATAGAATTCCATAAAAAGCTAGAATGATATTTGTTGGAAAAACATTTCTCTTCCTCATTTCATAAAATTGCCAATACCATCAGTTGGGGGGGGGGGAAACATTCATATTCATATCTTTCCATGTCCATAACATATTCAAGAGCTCACATACTTCCAACATATATTAATTATTACATTGCTATTATGAGCATACAATGGCTTTTGAAAAAGTGCTTAAAGGATAAATTGGATACAAACAAAATCATGGTTGTCACACAAGAACCAACCATCATGCAATCCAATAAAGATATACTTTGCAACAATAATCAAAATATCATTATGCAAAGTTCAAAGATCAAAATAGAAGGCAACAAAAAAAAAAAAAAAAAATGGTTGTAACACAAGAACCAACCATGTTGCAATTCAAGTAAAACACTTTGCAGAAATATGAAGTTATCAAATAATATCATGCAAAGTTAAGCCAAAGCTCAAGGATCAAAAGAGTCAATGTAATATATGTTGCATGAGGACATGCAATAGCTTCAGTTGGGGGGTATGTTGAGTCTTGAAAATGTCATTCATTTGCATTACACTTTCACTATTATGTCCATTATATCACCTCCATTTCACCTCCATTTCACTACTATGTTACCACATTCATCCCACTTTCATTATCATTGGGCTACCTTTATGTTTTTCCAATATTTATTATTTCTAAGCCTTTTAAGTGAATTTGTGGTTAAACATTAGAAAATAATGTGCATATGCTTATACCTAACAAATGGGTTGAGTTTGTTGACATGTGTAGGTTGAAAGGAGGCTTCTAGAAGACCCTTATGTGGCACTCTAAGGCCAAATTCGAATTTGGTTGGAAAGAATCATGGGATCATGAGGATATGTGTCACATCTCCTAATTGTATTGTAACTCTAAAAGACATGTGTCTTATCAGTTCCTATTTTGATTAGGACTCTAGAGGTAGAGGGAGAGATTCATGGATTATCATTAATGAGATGACTCTCATCTTTTTGTATAAATAGGAGATCTCTCTCCTTCATTAGTTAGTCTTTTTAGTCTTTTTAGTCTCTTTTAGTCTCTCTTTGGAGAGCTTTGTTGTACTTTGCACTTTTGAAGAAATTGAATAAAGCTTTGATGTTCTCAACATGGAAGGAGATGTGAAGTAGATGTCATGGAGCATATTAGGATGTAAGTAGATTAGATTTCATTTTGTAAATATTGCTTTGTAGAATGTAAGATAGATTAGATTTTCATTCATGCAATTTTAAGTTTGCTTTGATTTCATAGGTAGAAGGGGGCCCCTGCCTTGTACAGTTTGAATTATTGCATTTTATTTTCTCCCGGGATTTGTTTTTATGTTTATGTATTTGCTTTACAAACTAATGGTATTTGAAGTTGACAGGTTCAAGTTGCTGCCTTTGTTTTTATAGCTGATTTTTAATTTTATTTCTCAAAGAGCTGCTAACACATAAATGATCTTCATCATAAATTGTTATATTTTAAGATCAAAATATCACTAACTTGCAGCTGGCTTTGAGTGCTTTTCAGACTGTTCTTTCACTACTTTCTAACCATACTTTGCATAGTACATATGGCTGAAGTAGAGAGTTAGAAAGAGCAAAATATTATTACTAGTCTTTAAAGTAGATTTTTGGTTTTAAGTGCTTCTTAGACTAATCTTTCACTACTTTCTAATCATACTTTGCATAGTACATATGGCTGAAGTAGAGAATTAGAAAGAGCAAAATATTATCATTAGTCTTTAAAGCAGATTTTTCTCACTTTTCTAATTCAACTTAAGCTACTTTCTATCCGTGCTTTACACAGTACATGTGCTTAGAAGCATCGAGTTAGAGAGAGATAATCTTTATCTTTGGTTTTAAAAGTGACTTTCTTTTCTTTTATTTGCAGCAGCATGAATGGTGTCTAGTGCCATTGGAAGTGGTCATTTACTTTCAAGTCATTTCAAGTTCTTTGCTTTCAGTTTCATTTTAAGTTATTTCTTTCAAGCTCTTTCTTTACAAGTTTAAAAGTTTGATTACTTTCTAGACTTATTTCTAACTACTTCCTAATCGTGCTTTACACAGCACATGTGTTTGAAGCAGAGTTTTAGGAAGAGTTGAACATTATAACTGGTCTTTAAAGTGGTTTTTCTTACTTGTCACCTTAGAGCTTGACTACTTTTTGGACTTATTTCTGACTACTTCTTAATCGTGCTTTACACAGCACATGTGTTTGAAGCAGAGTTTTAAGAAGAGTTTTAGAAGAGTTGAACATAAACTATAAAACAACGAAGTAAGAGAAAGGTTAACTAAGCACATATAGTGCACCACACTTCATCAGTTTACGATACCCGGATTGATAATTTATGTAGAGCAATTTAAGACATTAAATTGACTAAACAGCAAGATTGAGGAAGATGTGTACATAGAGTAGCTGGAGGGATTTGAGACCTTCGATCATGAGTCGCATGTGTGCTGACTCAAGAGAGCTTTGTACAGGCTAAAGCAAGCACCTCATGCTTGGTACACCAGGATCGACAGCTATTTCACCGAGTTGGGTTTCACAAAGAGTGAAGCGGATGTGAATCTATACCACATCATGGTAGAAGGTAAGCCATTGATCATTGTTCTTTATGTTGATGATCTGATATTGACAGGTGATGATCAGTTGATCAAGTCTTGCAAGGAGGACCTTGCAAGAGAGTTTGAGATGAAAGACATGGGTCTCATGCACTACTTTCTAGGCATTGAAGTGTGGCAGAAGGATGGGGAAGTGTTTGTGTCTCAAGGCAAGTATGCCAATGAGATACTCAGGAGATTCCACATGGAGAAGTGCATTCCCATGCAGACTCCTCTAGTAGGTAACTGGAGGAAGGAGGATGCTACTTCGCGTGAGGTAGTAGCTGCTACTATTTATCGGCAGCTTGTGGGTTCATTGATGTATTTAGTGAACACACAATTAGATTTGTGCTTTGCGGTGAACCAGTTGAGTCAAGCTATGGTTCAGCCTACCAAGCTATTTTGGAAGGCAACGAAGCATGTGCCGAGATACCTCAGAGACACATCTCAGTATGGATTATGGTATAGACGGATAGAGGGAGTGAAGCTTCAGGGCTTCACAGATGTAGATTGAGCAGGGAGTCCATCAGATCGGAAGAGCACTTCAGGAGCAATTTTGAACCTTGTTTCAGGTGCAGTTTCTTGGTACAACAGGAAACAGAGGTTAGTTGCACTTAGCTCAACAGAGGCTGAATACACGGTTGCCAGTCAGGTAGCATGTGAGGCCATTTGGATGCGAAAATTCTAGTTGGATTGTTTGATCAGAGGATGGATCCAACTGTGATCTATTGTGACAATCAGAGTCGTATCAAACTCTTCGAGAATCTAGTATTTCATGACAGGTGCAAGCACATCGATATTCAGTATCATCATCTACGAGACTGTGTGGTGAAGAGGATCATGTTGTTGCTGTATGTTTCAACCGAGGAGCAAGACACAGATATTTTGACTAAGGCATTGTCAAAATGAAAATTCGAGTTCCACAGAGATAGGATCAGGGTGACAGATAATCCCTTTCTTGTTGAGAGGGAGTGTTGAAAATAGCAACAAGAAATGCTAAAAATAGAAGTGCTAAAAATAACATTCCTATAAATAGCATTTCGGGATACATTCCAATTTTAGTTAGTCCCTAAACTAAAATTGTGAATTAAAATTCGAATTTGATCTTAGCAGCTGTTTGAAAAATAATTAATTAATTCATCTTGAGTTAATTAGTTGGAGAAAATCAAACATGAAGTCTATGTGAAGACATGCAACAATTATCCCTTTGATTGAGGAAGTTATCCCTTAATTAAGGAGATCAGGATGAGTTGTACTTTGAGTTGTAATTAGTTAGCTCAGTTAACTGAGTTAAGTCCAGTTAGATTAGTTCCAATAGTTTTTGGAATTGATTATGAGTTTAGTTAGTTAATGCATGCATGCATGTAACAAGTGTACTTCAGATAACGGAATATTCTCTCATAAATAACTCATGCATGTCAGTTCAGTCAGAGGCCCAGTTGAGATCATAGGATGGGACAATGTACTATCAGTTGCAGGAATATTCCCTTGAGGATATCTCTTGCATGCAGAAGGAATTCATTCCTTCAGGATTATGCAGTTACTACAAAGGTTAGCAATAGTGTGTGAGGTGAGAATTACACAAGTGGCAGCTGGAGGACCCGGGAGAAACTGCGCAAGGAAATAGGAGGCTTGGAGGATTGAAGGAAGGCATATGTGTTATCTATTCTGTCTATGAGCAGCAGTGAGGGATTGTACTGAGAGATGGATAGCTGTGTGAAAGCTAAAGCTTGTGTAATCCTGAGATATTTCCACTTGTATGATAATACAGATAGTGGGGTTTTTAGTTGAGGCTTTCCCCAAAGTATTCTTTTGTGTTTCATGTGTGATTGATTCTTCTTCTCTGTTATATGTGTTCTATTTGATCTTGCTCAAAATCGATTAAGCTTCCGCAAGTTTGATTGTAGAAGTAGATTAATTATTTTGCTTTAGTACATTGCATAATCAATTTAATCTATAGTGAGAATTTCTACACGGTTATCATCTGTAGATTTGAGTCGATTTCTTAAAAATGGTTCTATGTAGAATATCTAAAGGGTAATTTAGTATATAAATGACCCTTGGTGTGTTTACCTGTTGTATAAGGTTTAAACCACATTCCTCAAAGCAACACAATTGCCTTGAAATACATTATGCCTTCATTATTCATTTTGTTTGAATTATTGGGTGGAACCCATAGCTCCATCACCTGGTTGATAGATTGTTTAATTTCTTCTATTTTACTGTATAAACCATGAGATACAATTTGATTTCCCTGTGCACGAATTGTTGGTTGATATATAGCTTGAATACAATCGTGATTGGAATGTTAGGTTGTATTTATAGCCAAAAAATTGTTTAATGTTTGAACCTCATGTAATAACATCCCTATGTAGATAGCCCCAAGGGTTAGCTCAATCGGTCAAGTCGGGGCCTCGCCAATGGGAGGTCACAGGGTCGAAACCCGAAAGCCCTTGGGGTTAGGTCTGTGATGGCCGAGGGGTGTGACCCCCTTCGGGTGGGGTCCACTCTAGAGACTTTCGATCCTGGACGTAGCGGACCACTGACCATGGTATCCGTGAACCAGCAGTGAAAAAAAAAAAAAAAAAAAAAAAAACATCCCTATGTAGAGCATAATTTCATGTAATAGCTTGATACTTCTGTGAATTGTTATTTTAAACAGGGCATGTTGGATGATACTCGGTTGTGCAATAGAGAGGCACAGTGGTATCTAAGACAACATGGTTTATATTCTAGAACTATACATTAAGGCGTAGATACAACCATCCATTCATGGTTGTCTTTATCGAAAACCATACAAACAATAATAAATATACATTTAATATATCATGGTTTCTATGATAGAAATGTCTAGAATAGAGTGTTATGCATCTAAATTGCTTGAATGAGCTTTTGTAGAAATATTTTGAATGTTCTAAGGGATGGATAAATTTCGAGTCTTGAGTTTTGTACATTTAAATTCATTGTAGTTTGTTCTTTAGTGGAATAATAGAATAACATGGTGCATTTGTTTTATGCTTCAAAGCATGACCACTATATTTTATAATATGATGTTGAAATATCATGTCACGGAATCCATAATGTTCTGTATAATTGATGTTTTGTCCATGGAGCAGTGTATGCTATGTGTTAGATATTCTAATGAATAACATTTATGAGTGTGACGACCCCAACCATGTTTTGTCTCATGAAATGAAATGTAAATATTGTTACAAAAAAATCGGGATGAGTAATGGGACATGGATTCCAGAGACTGGGGAGGTTGGTTTCTTGGGATGTTTAAGTTTCCTTGCTGCAAGAAAATATGAACTGGTTATAACAACCATTAAAGGTTGGTTGGTACAAATTTGATGGCCTAGTATTTTCAGGATTAATGAGATTGCAAGAGAAGTGCGAATACCATGGTGTTTTGGAAAACATTACAAGGTAGAAAGGATGAATAAATTAATGGGAAATTGACTGCTTTGGAGTTGGGGAAAGAAAATTGGGGGTGCAATAGAGATAGAATCACGAGAGAAGAGAGGTAGATAGCATTAGAGAAGGCTCATTTAGCAGCAAAGCATGAGAAAAAGGGGAGGCAAGAAAAATAGAATAAGATCCCAAGAGGATGGAGAGAAAGGGAGTCTTGCAGAAAAAGGAGGAATAATTATGATACCAACTTTGGTTGGTAAGGTTGGTAGGAAGAATATTGCTTCTAGGTGATGACCAATGGCCTCTTGATTCCCTGTTTAGTCAGAGGGTAGAGATGGCATTTCTCTAGAGTCCCTTGATGGCTCGAGTGGAGGGTTGTTACTTGGATTCCTAAAAGGAGGATATTTGAAGCCTTTATTGTTGTGTGGTTTTATGGTGGATTATGGAATCCCCAAGGTCGGTGGAACCATTGTGCTATTGTTTGAAGGGTGAAGAGTTGTTTCTCTGGACTCCCTTGAAATTCTTGGGTGGAGAGGAAATATATAAATTCCATAAAACTATTGGCTATTGGGTATCTAAAGGGTGGAGAGAGTGGGCCTCTAGATTTTCAAAGCTCTCATAAAATAGCTCGATAGTTGGTGGATAGAGGTGGGTGAAACTTTGTATTTCATGTTCTAATTAGCAGTCAGTGTTTAAATCCTTTGAGAAAATCCCCTCGGACTTTAGAATCTAGCTCGTTGGTGACAACTACAAGTGAGTATTGTCTACAACTATCTATGGTTGGGTGGAGAGTCATAGTCCATGACTTAGTTTCCTTGAAATATTCAAGACAAGTGTTCTTATGTAATTTCTTACATGTAGGTAATTGTATGTTTCATTTATGGAATGAAATGGTATCACTGAGCACATACATGATTTTTTTTTGACATTATAAAACTAAATAATGTGGTGTGCAAGGTCTTTCCAAGATAGTGAAAACATGTTGCATTTTTTGTTTGACATGGTATACTGTGATAAATACATGACAATTTTTCTAATATGATAGACATGAAAAACATAAGGTGAAATGTTAAACGTATTGTAATGGTCTGTAATAATCATGATTAAAAACTATAATAGTAATCAACATAGGAACTTAGTTTCTTACAATTTCATGACTACAATGAAGACAACCTATTTTGACAGGGCTTGTGTGCATGTACTGGCTACAAGCCCGTGTTACAGTCTATGTGGCATCGTTTTAGTGTTGAGGATTACCTAATTTATTAACCTTGCAAATATGTGACTTTACATGAGGTCTTCCTCAACTTGTCATGATAAATTCCCTGGTGTTGGAATACATTGCTCACTTAACTAGAATTTGGTCCAATGGATATATGTGCACTCTTGAGTAGGGCACAACCTTGTAAGAGGGGTTGACTTGATCTTATATCCTTGTATACACTGCAGATGCATTTACTTTCTAATTTCATAGTTGCCAAATATTTCTAGACTGGGAACCATATCCTGAGTAACATATCAATATTAAGGGGATGTGGTTTCTTATGGTCGGAATGACTAATAATATCCATGTTGATTTAAAGTGATAGTATCTCATCTAGGAGGGATGCGTTGCATGTCACTGATAAGCACCAAATGTCCCTAAAACCCCTAAATAGAAATGCAATGTTACTTGCAGGGTTGATTTAAATCTTAGTAAGAGAACCAAAGGCTCTTCAAGGGTCTGCAAATTATTAGTAGGGGGAGTCCAAAAGGTCATCAGTGTAGTCATTCCTAGAATTCTCTATCTGTAAATGAGGAATACTTGATGGTTGGGAACTTATCCATGGTGTGTTTCCCATAAGGATCATGTATGTATTTAGACCCAGAAAGGGATTCCATATTCCTATGAGGAGGTTCGATCTCCTCATGGCCTTCATAGTGCCTCATAAATCCCATGGATTTAGGAAGAGTGGATCTATCTTAAGCTCAAGAGGGATAACATCAGTGAGTGCTTTAGTAGACCTTAAGGCTCATGATTTAACATTGGCACAGACCTAGAAATTTTCAAAACCATTGCACCCAAGCCTTAGTCGAAGCGAATCTTGAATGGCATTGTGTGTAGAAGGCGAGAAAACCTATTGGCTTGATGGGTCCTGACCCAGGTTCAAAGTTAGTTGCACCAACCAACAAAACCCTAATTGTTGGCCCTTTTGGCAAAAACCCACGTAGCACAAGTTGCAGTCTAACCTGAACCAATATTGGGGGATGACACAACCATGTTTCTTACTCTAGATGTCAGTGTGATGGGTTCCTGCAGCTTCTAGGGCTTCTTTCAGTATTTGTGAATCCTAACCCTTAAAATATGAATCATTGCAGTAACTTGCAAAAACAGAATCTAATCCTTCTCGAAGTGCTTTAGACATTCATAACAGTAATTAAATAAGAAGATCTTCTACTTTTGTGCATCAATTAAGTATTACTTCATATAAATTCAAAACAATAGAGCAAATAGACATAAATTGCATAAGTAAATATAGATGCACAATTACACAATTATAGCTTCAAAACAATATTTATTGATATAATATTTCCTGTTATAGACTCTTCTTTCTTGCACACACACCTACAGGGGCCCATGCACACAACCTTTTGACTTACCAAGGTCTTCATGCACACAACAGCAGGAGCCTTCCCCTTCTCCTAAGTACAGGAAATAAACTTTCCTGCATTAGCTTACTTGCTCATACAATGATCTTCTATTATCAAATTACCCCCTAGAATCGCTATGACTCTTCTATATATAGCCTTCGATTTTATAATACCATGGTCCACATACCATGGGTGGGTCACAAAACTCCTTATCTTCTAGCAAATTAAGGGACTAAAGCCCCTTTTGACTCCTATGACCTTCGCGCTCCACTCCCTCAAAACACAAAGAATTTACAAGTATACCAAAATTTATTGCAAATCTTTACCCTCGGGTACCTTATCCCAATAGGCCCCCAATAAAATTTGGTGACTCGTCCTCCAGTCACTATGTTGGTGCTTTGATATTTGCCTGTAGTTCGTGGAACTCCAACATCAAAACCTGTAGGTCGGCGGTTCCCTTTGTAGCAACCCGTTGCACTTCTTCGACTAGCTTTTCAGTAGCTGGGCCTTCAACTGCAAGGCCCATGGTCGTCTAAGTGTGTTGCATTCCCTTAAGCTTACTCTGTACTGATAGAGTCAACTGGTAGGCCTCATCTGTCCATGGCTGCATCTGTGCATAAATAATTTCTTCCTTACGGTGCAACTAATCAATGTCATTTTGTATAAGCTTCCCTTCCTGCAACTGCATGAACCGTTGTACTTGTGCCAGTGTTCATGCAGTCAATCAAATTTCATTGAAATATCTCTACTTTTCTCTGATATCTACTCCAAAATTTTGCAGATTTGGATCCTCTTGTAGCGAGGTCCATAACTTCGTGGCTTGCTCAAATAGCTCAGTGCAGCCCTTTACTACTTCCTCTAAAGTTTCCATGCCTTCATTGGTAGTAGTTCGCGCTGCTCTTTAACTTCTAGAGGAGTTTTGGATTTTAGCTTTAATTGTAGCTCTAATATCTGCAATTGCAGCTCGAACCAAACTCGACTGATTTCATCTTTAGACTCCTGCATGACAACGACCAACTTTTGGATCTCCTCTGCAGAGGTTGCTTCAGCTGGATTATTGACCTTTGGTAGGTCATTACAAGCCTGTGCAATGGCTACTTCCAACTGTTGGCTCCACACTCTAATTTCCTCTTTCTCCTTAAGCACCTACGCCTTCTCCTCACAAATATGCTAGTTGTTTATTTTAACTTCACTGATTAGCAGTAGCGTGTGCTTCTCCCTAATCTACAATTCATCGGACACCCCTTGGTGTAGCTCATACAAGGCCTCAATAGGGAGTGCCATGAGGTTTAATCCTAGATTCTTCATCTGCAATAGTTGGGCCCTTTTTTCTTCTGTCTCGGTGCGCAGGGATCCTTCTGGAAACTGAACTACATGGAGATCCAAAGATTTGTCTATATCCAGAACTAACTCCCGTGCTTGATCTAAGCTCACTGATGAGTCTCATCATTGGGTAATTATATGGGCCTTAATTGGCCTTAATCCACCTCCTAGCTTAGTCAAACCAACTATTCTCACAACTTATTGCATACTTTTGATTATATTTTGTTTATGAGATGAGTTAGAGTTGGATATTTTGCTTTGTGGTCTAAAGTGCATGTAATGCAAGAATAAAGGATTAAAGCAAGGAAAAATGGAGGAATAAAGGATAAAAGCAACGAACTCTGGCAAAGACCTTGGTCAAAACTCGAATGGGACAAGGGAGAGGAATTATAGGAGGTAGATCCTCCTCATTTACTACCCCTCCATTCAAATATTCCTCCACCAGTTTGGAGTGCAAACAACCAAACCATGAGGACTAAAAGACAACCGAACAAGTGAAAGTGACAGAAACCAGTTTATCTTGAGTGGGGAGCCAAACCTCCCTAATTTGGAAGGAAGTCGTTGGAGACTTCAGATGTATAAGTAGAGAGGCTTAGGACCTTAATAGGATTTAGATTTTTATTGTAAAACTCTACTTTATTTCTGAGCTGCAAGACTTGTGAGAGTTTTGTTATGTAATCCATGGTTTTTATAATAAAGATGAGTTCTATTTTGAACCAGCACTGAGTTAACTCAGAGGGCTGAAGCTCTTGGGTTAGGGCCCAACCCGAGCAGCCAAAGCTCCTCTTTATTGTACATGTATGGTAACATAGATTTATGGTTCTATTCATTTGCTTAAGTAGCTTCCTGGTTTTGTTCATTTGTTTAAATAGCTGCATTTTCATTACAATATTATAGCATAGATTTATGGTTTTTCTATTCATTTGCTTAAGTAGTTGCATTCCCATTACAGCAGTGTAGAGTAGATCGATTATTCTTTAGTTTACTTCTATTTGTGCCTTCTTTCAGTTACCTGGTTTAACTAGGAGGAAAAGATCACCATAAGGTTGTCCGCGGGTGTCTCAGCCTCACCTCCTCCCTCTGGGACCATGACTTGAGGAAGAGACCCTTCAGAAACCCTAAAAACACAAGTTTCTAGTTCTCGCATGAGCTTTGGAGTTTGTTGTTTGATGCAGTTACTTGTTTTGCTCCACTGTTGTCTTTTTCCATTACTCTTGATCCACCCTCACCCTCACTGGTTTTTTCTGTCATTTTCATTTGAAACTTCCTTGAACACATTCTTCATGCTCGTTTCCTCACCGTCCAATCCACAACGAACCTGACCAATCACCGTTTGATTCATTAGTTTACCCAACGGCCATCACGCGCGAAGTCTTCCACCTACTTTATGCACTGTAACCTCCACTGTCGATCTGTCTCTTGATCCAATGGCTATCCCGTCACCTCAATACTTTATGCGCCCGAATCTCCACCACCGATCTATCTAGCCTGATCCGACAGTTGTCGCGCAATCTCACGTGGATTCTTTCATGACCGTTATTCGCCTGAGAGCACGCGAGAAAAGTGGTTTTCTCATACTACGTGTCGCTCAGTTAGGCTAATCGCGTGAAATTCATAAATACAACTTACAACTTTGAGGGCGCACGAGAAACTACTTACCGCCTTCGAAACCTACTCCATCCTTTCCACACATTTTCTTCCCGCGATACGATCTCTGTCATTCATCTACTGATTAATCTTGTTCATCCATCCATTCACTTAATTTCTTACGATAAGATCTCAGTCGTTCATCTGCTTCATTACCCTGTTTATCCATCCATTTACTTAATTCCTTGCGATAAGATCTCTGTCGTTCATCTGCTTCGTTACCTTGTTCGTCCATCCATTCACTTAATTCCTCGCGATAAGATCTTCGTCGTTCATCTGCTTAGTTACCCTGTTCATTCACCTATTCACTAAATCGCTCGCGATAAGATCTCCGTCGTTCATCTTGTTCGCCAACCCTGTTCATCCATCTATTCACTTAAGTCCCCGCGATAAGATCTCCATTGTTCATCTTCTACTCGTTGATCGATCCTATGGTTCTTATGCATTGCTACTTCCTTACATCCTCCTTTCATTGATTTCGACCGTCGATTGCTCTTTCGCCTGAAAATCGACTTAGCTTAGTTTCTTTGCTTACACCTTAGTACAGTTTGATGCTCTTTACCTTTGCAACTTAGATAACAACATTAGGTTAGTGTTGATTTAGCAATTCTGTTTAGCATAGCTGTTTAGATGGTTAGTTAGAGTATGGTGTGGTTTATCATTACATGTTGTTTTCTTCATTACTGTAGTAGAGTATCTCTCTCTTAGGATAGATTTTCTCTTCTTCCATAAAAGAATTAAGCTTCTTCTGACCATATAGAAGTCTGGCTTGGAACCCTTGGGGTATCTTGCCAGATGAGTAGTGACAACAGGTAGGACCTTCACTTTTACTTGTGCATATAGTACTGTCACCTCCAAGTTTGTATGAACTCCGAGTTGATAAGTAAAGCTGGTAGCCTTGGGAGTTGCAGCATTCTTGTTGCAATACCTAGGCTCATCACTTTTTGGTGTCATTTCCAGGGGGGTGTCAGAGTATAAGTGATTACTGCTCTTTTCTTTTATTTCTAGTTTCCAAATTTATTCCATTAGTTTATTTCTGCAAAAGTAATCTAGTTTCTTCCTTTCTTTCAGTTGTCATTATCTACTTTCCTTTTCATTCTGCAAGTAGAATTTCAATTCAGCAAGTAGTTTTTCTTGTTAGTGGTTTTTCATTCAATCAACAATTTCCTTTCTGTAGAGTACTTTCTAGCTTAAAAAAAAAATCTTACAAAAACCAACCGAAAAACATTTCCTTTCATGCCTCGTAGGAATATGGAAAATTCAGGGAAATTCTTATCAAATAGCCCCACTGCATCCAACAGTCAACCTTCTCTCTTCTTCAGTGACAGTGAATTGGAAGACCCTTTAGGTGAGCAACCTTACATATTTGAGGAAACTACAAGGGAAGAAGAAGAGGAAGAACCCATTCCTACTGAACCAATGGTTGAAAACCAAAATGATAGAGGAAATAGAGAGAGAATTGAGGGTGCCTTCCCCATTAGGGAGACCAATGGGGACACTAAGATGAAGAATATAAGCCCCTCTACTCTACCTCATTTCCATGGCCTGACCACAGAGGACCCTGACACTTTCCTATTTGATTTTGTTGTTATATGCTGAACCTATGACTATACAGATGATGAGAAAAAGTTAAAACTGTTTCCATCTACCCTTAAGGATGTAGCATTGCGCTGGTTCATGGGTTTACCTGGAGATAGCATCACAAATTGGGCTCAGATGCAACAGGCTTTTAACAAAAAATATCGGGATTACTGTAGGTCAAATGACACTAAATAAGAGATTTTCAGGATGACCATAGGCCAGGATGAATCCTTAGAAGACTATGAAGAAATATTCTAGCTCAGTTACAAAAGGGCCAAGTGCACACTTTACCCTGAGTCACTAAAGCTGGTCTTGCTTAGAGGAATAAGGGAGGATCTTTTGAATACCTTACATATGATAGTAGGAGGAGATATCTACCAATTACCCTATGAGGATATTAAGACTGTCTTTAGAAACCATTCTAGGGCAACTAGGAAAAATGGTAAGGGTAGTCAACCTATGGCCAGTACATCATCCTCCAACTCATCCATCAAGGGTGGAATTGGAAATATGTTGGAAGATTTCAAAAGTCATATGCTGCAATCCATTGCCTTGCAATTGGACACCATGAACATCAAAAGGAAGCAAGAGGAAGCAGAGAGAGCCTTGGCCATATTTTGTCCTAGATGCACCAGGAGGCATCCTAGGAATGAATGTCCATTGAACTATATTAATATTTGCTCATTATGTGAAGAAAAATACTCCACAGACAAGTGCCCTTCTTTACCTGGACTCAAAGCTATATATCAAGGAGATGAAGGGGTCACTGAGCAACTGTGCTACATCAACCAAAGGAGACCTCCTTGGGCCTAGACCATACCAGTAGGGTATGAAAGGGTCATCCCATGCATATTACAACCCCAACCAAACCACAACTATACCTTCTTGGCGACCCCGTGCTCATCCTTCTTGGTCTACACCCCCTCCTTGGTCCTATACATATCAGTATCATTCCTAGCCATCCAGCCAGTCATTTCAACCTTATGTTCAGCCACAACCTCAGTGGAATACCCCAACCTAGGGGTGGAGGCCCCAATTCAACAATGTTCCAGCACTATTGCCTCCACCACCTACCCAACCACAACTCCTGCACTCTGCTCCACCTAAGTAACCCCAGATGCCTGCCCAGCCAAATCCGAACCTTAAAGTCTTCATATTTAGTGATTTTTTCAACAAAATTTCCATGAGCTACATACTTGTTTTGTAGAACAATGGATGAATTTGTAGGAGGTCTTCCAAATGTTTGCAACTTTATTTTATGTACCCCTTTTATATTTGATGATTAAGTGAAACTGTAGTAAAATCCCCATCCATCTAAATTGCCTTATTGAATATATTGTAGTGGTTGATAATCAGCGTGTATGATTATTTCTTTACCAATTAAGTAATGTTTCCACTTCTTCACAGTTTGAAATAAAGCATACAATTATTTATCATAGGTAGGATAGTTAATATCTTCTTTAGATAAAGTGTTATGAAACCAACTCAAGAAAAGATAGAAAAGATATATCAACGCCTTAGAATTCAGCCTCTTCGAGGGGGAAGCCTCCTTTACATTACATAAATGAACAATTCTTGGATGATTCAAATGACAAAACCTCCTTTCTATATATAAGAGTCTAAGGAGTCACAATATAATCCAACCGACCTAACAATAATAATATAAAGCCACAAAAATAACAATAGAGGGATTCTATGGGGCACAGTAATAACAATATGGGGGCAATAGGGGCACAACAATATTAATAAGGGGTATAACTACAATAGTAATGGGGTAATCACTAGTATTATAGGGACCCAACATGCCCCTCTCCTTCAAGAAAGTGTTGTCCTCAATGCTTGAGTAATTCTGGATACTTTTGCATAAAATTCTCATCCTCCCATGTGGAATCTTCAGCGGATAAGTTCTTCCACTTGATAAAATACTCTGAAATTGAACAATTTCATAGCTGTCGAGTTCTTGTTTCTGTGACTGCTTGCGGTTCCAATATAATTTTTCCTTCCTCGTCAAGTTCTAGAAATATTGTTTGAACTGGGAGCTTGTCGCCTATAACCTTCTTTTAACATGAAACATGGAAAATTGGGTGCAATCGAGAAGCTGCAGGAAGCTCCAATTTGTATGCCATAGTACCAATCTTTTGCAACACCTTGTATGGACCATAATACTTTTGTGATAATTTATTATCCTTCTTAGCTTGCTTGAGGGACATTTTCTTATATGGTTATAGCCGTAGGAATACCCAATCACCTACATCAAACTTCTTTCACTGCGATGTTGATCTGCCTGTTGTTTCATTCTATTTTGTGCCAACACGAGGTTATCCTTTAAGAGTTGGAGGACTTGTTGTTGATGTTCGATGTGATGTTCCACTGCCTGAACCTTAGAATTTTCTCTTAAATATGATGTGATGGATGGTGGTTGATACCCATAAAGTGCCATAAATGGGGTCATTTTTGTTGTTGTATGGAAGGAAGTGTTATACCACCATTCAGCCAGAGGCAACCATTTGACCCATTGTTTCTGTTTATCAGATACAAAGCAACGAAGATATCCTTCCAAACATTTGTTTACTATCTCAGTTTGCCCATCAGATTGAGGATGATAAGATGAGCTATGAGCTAACTGAGTACCAAGACAAGAAAATAATTCTGTCCAAAAATTTCCAGTGAAAATGGGATCTCTGTCACTTACAATAATCTTTGGGTTTCCATGTAGCTTTTGAATTGTTTCCATAAATGCAGTAGAAACTGTACTGGCTTTAAATGGATGTGATAATGCAAAAAAGTGTGCATACTTGGTAAGTCTGTCAACTACCACCATGATGACACTCTTTCCCTCAGACTTGGGTAAACCTGTGATAAAATCCATTGAAACCTCCTCCCAACGTTGGCTTGGAATGGATAAAGGTTGTAATAGACCCGGTGTCTTAATTGTTTCAACTTTATTTTGTTGGCAAACCAAACATTCCGCCACAAACTTTTGAATATCTGATTTAAGGCCATCCCAAAAAAATTCCTTCTTAACCCTGTGGTAAGTTTTTAAAAATCCTGAGTGCCCTCCTAAGGGAGAAGTGTGCAATTCCATAAGAATCTTTTGTTTTAGCTGGGAATTCTTACAGAGGTATAAGCGATCTTTGTACCATAACGAATCATTTTGCCAGCTAAATGTATCAGATGTACTGGAATCTTGTTGTAACTTTCGAATAAGTGCCCACACTTCTTCGTCATTCTTCCATTCCTCCCTTGCTTCGTTTATCCAATCTGGTTGGATAATAGAAATGGTGCACAACAATGCTTCCACATCCTCATCCTTTCTTGAGAGTGCATCTGCCACCACATTTTGCTTCCCTTTTTTGTAGATGATTTCAAAGTCATAACCCAACATCTTTGTGACCCACTTTTGTTGCTCTTCAGAGGATAATCTTTGTTCTAAAAAGTATTTAAGGCTATCATGATCCGTTTTTACCTTGAAGTGTCTTCCCATTAGGTAGGGTCGCCATTTCTTAAGTGCATGGAGTATTGCCAAAATTTCCTTCTCATAAATAGCTTTGCTTAAAAACTTTCCCTTGATTGGACGACTTTCAAAAGCAATGGGTCTTTCATCTTGCATTAGAACAACACCAATTCCATTTCCTGAAGCATCACATTCCACAATAAAGTTTTTGTGAAGTCCGGTGTAGCTAAGACCGATGCTTGGCACATTGCCTCTTTAAGATGTTCAAAGGCCTTTGTTGCTTCCAGAATCCATGAAAATGCATCTTTCTTCAATAATGTTGTTAGAGGTGCTGCTATTCTCCCATAATTCTTAACAAACTTGCGATAATACCCTGTCAACCCGAGAAATCCTCGCAGATGCTTTATGGATGTGGGGATTTTCCATTCCTTAATGGCTTTAATTTTGCTAGGGTCTACCTTAACTCCTTCATGAGATACAATATGACCCAAATATTCCACCTCCTGGACTCCAAAGAAACATTTGGATCTTTTTGCATATAATTGTTTCTCCTCCAATAGTTGTAGCACCCTGTCAACATGTTCAACATGATCCTTCCAAGACTTGCTGTAGATTAGTATATCATCAAAAAATACTAACACAAATTTTCTAAGGAATGGTTTGAAAATTGAATTCATCAAACCTTGAAATGTTGAAGGTGCATTGGTAAGGCCAAAAGGCATGACCAAAAATTCATAATGACCCTCATGAGTTCTAAATGTTGTTTTCGGAATGTCTTCAATCTTCATTCTGATTTGATGATATCCTGAACGAAGATCCAACTTGGTGAAGTAAATTGATCCATGCAATTCATCCAGTAATTCATCAATGACAGGAATGGGGAACTTATCTTTAATAGTGAGCTTGTTGAGCTCCCTATAATCAGGACACATGCGCCATGATCCATCCTTTTTGTGCACCAATACTACTGGAG
Source organism: Pinus tabuliformis (assembly GCA_031772625.1). Classification (NCBI taxonomy): domain Eukaryota; kingdom Viridiplantae; phylum Streptophyta; class Pinopsida; order Pinales; family Pinaceae; genus Pinus; species Pinus tabuliformis. The sequence goes on along the minus strand of CM062809.1, from coordinate 560,322,715 downwards.
CAGAGAAAGAACTTTGACTCAGTTGAATTATACCAGCCTCTAGCATTTTTGCAACCATACGTTCAATTTCACTCTTTTGGACATAGGGATATCTGTACGGCCTGATGTTTGGAGGAACACTTCCTGGAATCAGATGAATAGCATGATCATGATCACGCATAGGTGGGAGACCTTTGGGAGTCTCAAATACCTTGGAATGATTGTCCAGGACTTTTTGGAGATCTGGAGAAATAGATGATTCCGATGTGGAAACATCTAGCGAGCATAATTGTGCAATTACACCTCTTTGCTCCTTTTTTAGAAGCTTTGTCATACCATTAGAGTTGATTATCTTTCCTGGTTTCCCTGCAATACCCCTTAATTCAACTTCCTTTCCTTTCGTACAAAATTTCATGAAAAGTTCTTGAAAATTAAAAGCTATTGTACCCAAGGATTGTAGCCATTGGACTCCTAGTACAACATCAGCACCTCCCATTGGAATGGAAAGCATTGGGCTAGTCAATACATATTCTCCCATGGATAGCTTGATATTATGGCACTTTCCAGAGCAATTTATTGTTCCTCCATTTGCAATCATCACTTGACACTCTGGTGCTGGATATAGGAAGCAATTCAATTCTTTTGCTACCTTACAATGAATAAAATTGTGGGTGCTTCTTGAATCAATCAAAACTATTACCTTTTTCTTCTTGATTTGTCCTTCTATCTTGATGGTTTGAGGAGTGGTAATTCCCGCCAATGCATTACAAGATATGGTTGGATTTATTTGTTCTTCATCTAGGCTTTGTTCCTGGAGTATATCCTCTTCTTTTGACCTTTCTTGCTCCTTTTCTTCTTCCTCTTCACAATCTATGTAGAATAATTTATTCTTAGCACACTTATGACCTTTAGTGTATTTGCTATCACAACTGTAACAAAGCCCTTTTGCTCTTTTTTTCTTCCAATTGTTGTGGTGTCAACCTTATAGGTTGTGGAAGACTAGGGGCAACAACACTTCCGTCTTTATAGTTGTGAGTGGTATGCTTCCTAGTTGCCATAATTTTGCTTTCCATTTTTCTTGCTAACCTGAATGCCTTCTCTAATGAATCAGGTTCCCAAAGGCGAACATCATGTTGGATATTATCCTTTAAAGACCATATGAACACATCAATCCTATGCTCCTCTGGGATAACTTTTACCCATATGTTCAATTTTTGGAACTCCTCAATGTGCTCCATTATTGAACCCTTTTGTTTGAGACTTATCAATTGGCTAAAAAAAGTGTTGCTTTTTGTATCGTCATAATGTGCTATCAATTCTTCCGTAAAAATTGCCTAAGTGATAAATTGTTTACGAGAGTAAAGCCATTGATACCATACAAACTGATTTGGTTCCAAATATAAAGTTTCCATATGTACCTTTTGTGTGTTTTTCACATTATTGAGATCGAAGAATTGCTCCATTTGTAATATCCATGTGGCAGGATCCTTGCCATCAAACTTCCTCATATCGATTTTTGGAATATGGTGAGTCTTCGATCCAACATTAGCGTCTATGGAATCATGATTAACATTTCTTTTATTCTCATCATGAGTTTCCTTTAGTACCCTTTCACCCTTAGTGCCCATTTCTTGTAGCAACTTATTCATATTTATCTTCATCGTCCATGTCTGTCTTCAAATCTATCTTCAAATCATCCATCTTAGCTTCCACGTCAATCATCTTAGCTTCTACGCCTTTCTTTAAACAACCCATCTTAGCTTCTACACCTTTCTTTAAACCATCCATCTTAGCCTCTACATCTTTCTTTAAACCATCCATCTTAGATTCTGTTCCTTTTTGTGTAAGGGATAGTTGTTGCACTTGGTCTTTGTAATTTTGATATATCATGTTGCATTTCTCCCTCTTCTTCATGAGTCATGCTAGAGCTTTCAGGTTCCTTACTAGGTGTTTGCATTTTCTTTCCTCGGGGCATCAGTTACCGATAATAATGCTCTACTATGCCCTTTGAATTCCTTCAAAATAAATTTTCAAACCAAGCTTAAGCAAAAATTTAAGAAAATCTACACACCTTTTTTCACTTTGTAGGATCTCGATATTGCCTCAGATGTATCTCTGTACTTTCCGATCATCTAGTTCTGAATTTGTGACCTGTAGTAGCCCTCCGTGTCCTCTTTCCAATGCCACAAGTCTGACCCAAATTGGATTCTCCAAGGAAGAGTTATGCGAAATATCCCACAGTGACTTGATCATAGACTAGTTCAGTAGAGCGAACTTGTATGACATGCCACGAGTCACTGTTTCGACCTTTGGATCTAAAAAATGCATACAAGAAACTATAGTCCATCCTCTTTCTGTACCTTCTTATGAGATTTGAATCTGATCCCCAGAGAGAAAGTTATGACGATTTTCCCTGGGTCACCTGTTTGGAATGTAATTCAGGAGTCTGCAAAAAGACCAACTTCCTCAGATCATATCTCCACAAATATAGCGCGAAAAGCTCTGAAATTTGGACCCAAGGTTTAGCGTGATTTCTTCTCAAATGGGTTTTTTTGGCGACTTCTGAAATGTCACAAAAAAAAGTTATAGCAGAAATGCCACGATGACCTGTTTGGAGCAGCAAAACCCTAGAATCCAAAGCTCTGATACCAAATGTTATGAAACCAACTCAAGAAAAGATAGAAAAGATAGATCAACGCCTTAGAATTCAGCCTCTTCGAGGGGGCAACCTCCTTTACATTACATAAATGAAAAATTCTTGGATGATTCAAATGACAAAACCTCCTTTCTATATATCGGAGTCTAAGGAGTCACAATATAATCCAGCCGACCTAACAATAATAATATAAAGCCACAAAAATAACAATAGAGGGATTCTATGGGGCACAGTAATAACAATATGTGGGCAATAGGGGCACAACAATATTAATAAGGGGTATAACTACAATAGTAATGGGGTAATCACTAGTATTATAGGGACCCAACATAAAGTCTCATAATGGAAACATATGAGCCTCCTGTGTTGCACTAGTACTTCTCCCATGGCATACCTGATCCAGGTGGATCTCACATAAAGCATGAAAGAAGACAACAAGACTTGATAATGGAGTTCGTCTGACTTGGACTAGTCTCCGAGCCCTGCTCGATCAATGGGGAGGCCTTAATTCATTAAGTGGCATGAGAAAGAAGAGTAAAAGCATCAGTTACAAAAAAAAAGCTGTTTTATACCTCCATACATCACCATTGCATTCATGGCATTGACAAATGCTAAAACCATCTAAAATTTGTCAAAATATGACAAAGTGAAAATCTGCCCCTCCTGTAAAAATCTGCTTCTAACTACATGCGCTCCCTCCTCTGCTTGGGTGCACTGATGAACTGAGTGTTAAATATAAATTCATTGGTAGATTTTCCAAAGTTGATGGTTGGCATGCTGGCTACAAAATTCAGGTTGTTCAAGAGGGTTCGGGGGATCAAATCCCACCCCTCTATTTTTATTGTAAATTTTTTTGAAAGGTTATAGTGGGAAGCAGGTTCACCGGTCTCGGTGGCCTGCTCCCCCCAATTCCGCCAATGTTTTGCTGTGTTTGAGTGAGGTGTAGGGGTGATGGGGTTGACAGCCCACACCCGCCATTAATGGAGCACCCATTGCATGGTTCCTGGGGTGGCGAGGTCATGGCCGCCCACCCCACGTGATTTCTTATGGTTATGGTGGTTCTATGGGAGGGGCCGGGGTAGTGGCCCACCCCTCCACTAAACATTTCTTGAAACAGTTTGGGGTGGTGGGGTTGGTGGCCCGCCACCCTTTTTTATAATTTTTTTAAAAATAAAACAACCCAGCCCTTTTTGAAAATTCAGATTTTGACTGAAGGAGTCATTTTAACCAAGCAAAAGTTTTGCTCGGAATCTGGCTGGAGTTGGTCAGATTCCGACTGCTCGAAAAGTCCAAATTGCGTCTTCATTAGTCCTTCCCAGTCAGTGAAATTCAATAGAACTTTGACTACCTCTATCTCCTTCATCCGAACTCGGATTGGAGTGTTGTTCACACCATTGGAATTAGGGCAACGAACACTTCGATCTGAGGTCAAGTTAATCATATTTCCACCACTTTGAATTTTGAGCCTTTTCCATGCCACTAGTGTCTAGAGATCCACCTGGATCAATCCTACCCATTGAGAAGCTTTTGGACCACCAAAATATTTATCAGTCAATTGGCAAGTGAGGGAATTGTTCCCTCACTCTTTCTTGTTCCAGTCATTTTTCCTTGCTAGGGTGCATCCCCTCGAAACCAACTCGAAGGTATTTCACATCTCCCCATCATGAAGTCTTGGTTCTTCTGTTAAGGATGATGATATTCTGGTGCAAAGTCGTCAACTATAGGAACTGTGCCCACCTCTTCGGTATCCATAATCAATGGTGGGTCATACAGCTTTAAGTTTTCCACATTCACTACGGAGTACATTTTCATATATATCGGCAAATTGAGATAGAAGGAATTGTTTCCAATCTTCTCTAAGATGGTGAATGGACCACACCAGATTGGTCACAACTTCTTCCCTTCTCCCTTCATCCTGTCCTTGCTGATACGGAACCACACTTTGTCGCCCACTTGAAATTGACGGTCGACTCGGTGTTTGTCATGTCGAGCCTTGTACCGGGCTTGACTTTTCTCCAACTGCTCATGTACTGCTTGGTGAATCAACTGGATCCGCTGAATGAACTGTTGCGCTTTGTCCTTGTCATCACGTCCACTCGAGTCATCTTCCCTTCGAAGGACTATATCATAAGGGTCTTTTGGCAGGTAGCCAAAACATGTCTCAAATGGTGAATGATGCGTAGATGAGTGCACTACTCAGTTGTAGGAATGTTGCACATATGAAAGATGCTCATCCCACAACTTAGGATGTTTCCCACAATAGCCTCGCAACAAGTGTACCATGGTGCAGTTGACAACCTCTGCCTGTGGATGAAATGTTGTGCTTCTTTTCAACTTAGTGTCCATCATATTCCACAAGCTGGTCCAAAAATCTCTGAGAAAGTGAGAGTCCCAATCTGACACAATCGATGTGGGCAACCCAAAATGGACCCAAACATGCTGAAAGAAAAGATAAGCAGTCTACTCTACAGTGATCTGTTTTTTACAAGGCATTAAAATACACATCTTAATAAAACAGTCAACGCCAACATACAAATAGTCATGACTTTTTCTAGACAAAGACAAACCTCCTACAAAATCCATCGACACACTTTCCCATGGATGACTCAGAATATGGAGTGGTTTGTAGAGCCTGAGTTTTCTATTAGAGATCTTTGAAACAGAACACATCACACACCCCTTTACATAACGAGTCACAATGTTCTTCATATGAGGCCAAAAACAAAATCTTTGTACATGACACAATTTTTTTTCAACACCAAAATGACCAAACACAAGGGAGGTTTGGGCCTCTCGGATCACATGTACCCTTTCTCCCATGGGTATGCACAATTTACCAAGGTGATGCAACAATTTCCCCTACAAGTGATAGTTTTCCACCTATGAACCATGGGTTAGTTTTGCATAAATCTCCTTAAATTCATCATCGTTAGAATATTGTTCAACATAACTTTCAAAAGATAACGAAGCTTTATGCAAAATAACAGAAGCAGAAATAGGAGGGAGAGATAGCATATCGACCACTTTGTTGCTAGTGCCCTTCTTATACTTTATTACTAGATGAAACTGTTGAATAAAACCCATCCACCTAAAATGAAGAGATTGATGCAACTCGGTTTGTGACTAAAGATACTACAAGGGTTGATGATCCATATGGATGATGGTCTCCTCGCTGATCATGTAGTGTTGCCACTTTTTCACACTTTGGACAAGGCGTATAACTCCTTGTCATAAGTGGGATAGTTTATCACAACTTGAGAGAACTTCTCTGAATGGTAACATATTGGCTTCTTTTTTTGCATTAGTACAAATCCCATGGCATATCCATTGGCATCTGTCTCGATCTTGAATGGCTGTTGGAGATTTGGTAAGGCCAAGATCGGTGTGGTGTTGATCTTTTCTTTCAAAGGACTTCTGTTGCTTTCCTCCCCATTGAAAGACTTTCTTTACACTTGTCAATGTGTGTAAAGGTGCTGCAATAATAGAGAAATTGACAATAAATATCCTCCAATACTGTACTGCACCCAAAAAGTTGCAAACCTCGGTTACACTGGTAAGCTTAGGCCAATTTACAATTGCTTCAACTTTAGAAGGATCAATTTTTAGCTGACCATGACCAACAGTATGACCTAGGTAAACCAAAGAGGTTTTCCCAAACTCACACTTTGACAATTTTACATAGAGTTTTTCTTTTTTCAATACATCAAGCACTTTCTTCACATGGCATACATGTTCATTCCAACTTTTACTAAAGATAAGAATATCATCTAGATATACAAGAACAAATTCATCAATGAAAGGTCTAAAGTGATCATTCATGTCCCTCATGAAAGTGGCTGGAGTGTTGCAAAGTCCAAATGGCATCACCATCCATTCGAACAACCCATGTTTGGTCTTGAAGGCAGTTTTCCACACATCCTGCTCTACAATTCTAACATGGTGATAACCACTATGCAAATCCAATTTGGTGAAATAGATAGCATTCTTTAACTGATCTAATAAGTCATCAATGCAGGGAAGAGGGTAACAATTTTTCACCGTGATTTTGTTTAGTGCTCGATAATCCACACACATCCTCCATGTGCCATCTTTCTTCGGCACTAAGTCAATTAGTGAGCCACATGGAGAAGTGCTCGATCTGATGACCCCTTGGTTCAATAGTTCCTACACCTGCTGTTTGATCTCTTCCATCTCAATGGTTGACATCCTGTACATGCCAATATTCGGTAAAGGAACGTCATGCTACAAATGAATCTCATGTTGGATTTCCATATTTGGAGGTAATTCCTTTGGTTCCTGAAACATCTCATCATAGTTAGAAATTAATTCACGTAATTCCTTTTTATGTACATGATCACAACCCTAGAAAGCATCGGATAATTCTGCATCTTTTCCCCTTACAACCATAAGCATGCAACCCTTACTAGGATTTACCAACCTCTTCATTTTCCCTGCAATTACAAGGCTCGCATTGATTTTAGTTTGATGAGCCCTTACAATATATTCTACCCCATCTTTTGTGATTTGGTATTTGTTTTCATGACGGTAGAAGATTTCCTTTCTATCATATAGATATGGACTCCCTAACACCATGCCATAGATATCCAATGGTATCACATCAAGTTTTACCTCATCCACTGACTTAGAAGCAATCACAAATTTAACCTTACACTGCTTAGTTACATTTAGTTTTTCTTTATCATGTATCCATCCAAATGGGTAAGGTTTTGGATGTGGTTTGGTTTCAAAGCCTGGCTTCTTTACCAAGGACTCTGAAATTAAGTTTGCTTGGGATTTGGTATCAAATAGAGTTTCCACTTTTGTATGATTTATGATAACTCTAATATGAAATAGCTCAATTCTCTTTCATTCATTAGGAAGAGACTCATCTATTGAACTAGTGCCTTCACGTGATCCAGAATTAACATGAGGTGTAAGAGTACCTTTCGTTCCTGTAGCTATGATCAATGCTTCATCTCTCGAATCAGATCCAAGGTCTTGCTACACATTTGCTACTATCTTCTGCTTGCCTTTTCCTCTGTACTTCTTTGGTCTCTTTTCTGGGTACAGTTTCCAACAATGATTGTCGTCATGACCTTCCTTTTTGCAGTGAGTGCAATAAGGTCTTTCTCCTTCATCTTTCTTGGTTGATGCCATCCTCTTCTCCTTTCCTTTTCCTTTCACTTTGGGTTTGCCATTTGGAGGTTTGAAAGGTGGTTTCTTGAAATGATCATCTCTTTCATTTTTGCCCCTGTTCTCAAGATGGATGGCCTTTACACTGGCCGAGTCAATAGTAGTTGGTTCAAACAATAATAATGAATGTCTAAGGTAACTATGTAATGATCCAATATACTTAGTTACTACTTCAGGTGAGTCCAGTGCAATGCTGAAATTAAGTGCTTGTTTTCTAAATTCCTTTGTAAAGATTTTAACATCCTGACCTCTGCCTTGCCTTAAGTATTTCCAATCCATTAAGGCTTTTTGTTTATAACCCAAGGGATAAAATTGTTCCTTTAATGCAGAAATGAAACTAGGCCATGAGGAAAGAAGATTACCCACACTCTTACTGCTTCACAATTTTCTGTCCCACCAAACGAGAGCAATGCTATTTAGCTGAAGAGAGGTCAGCTGAATCTTTGCCCTGTCCTCTTCGATCTGCTAAATCCTGCAGTAGATTTCAATCTGCCTAATCCAGTTATTAAGCTTTTCTGCATTACTTTCTGTTGGCATTATGAGATAAGTGTTGTCCTTGATGGCAAACCTCACTGATGACAATTCATAGTACAGAAGGTCAACAGCAAGGAATTGATGATCAGACTATAAGAAGAAGAGAAAGTTCATACACGCAGGTTCGTTAAGCCCAAGTCGCGTGTACACGCAGGTTGGCTTCATCAAAAGCGCGTGTATGTGGAAAAGTACCTTTGGTCCATGGCGGTTAGTCCTTGGAAGTTGTGCCTATGGTTTCGGACCATTGTGTCTCGACGGGCGTGTCGATCCCTAGTTTTGAAGTTGATGGTATTGGATTTCTATGGTTTTGGCTCTTGGTATTGAACAAGGCCTAAGGCTATATAAGGAGAAGGAAATCATTAGGCAAGTGTATCTGAAATGTCTTGAATATCTGATGAAGCATTAGATCCAGTATGCAGGGTTATGGGTTGATGATGCATTGCTTGATCTGAGCTAAGGAGAGATCTCACCGGTTGATGGAGAACAAGATCTAAGGAGAGATCGGGATCAAATGGTTTGAAATGAACTATCTTTATGATGCTTATTCTAGATCTACATACTGACGCATGTATTGTTCTATAAGTGTTATGAGTATGACTGATGTCTGGTACAGCTGCAAGTTATGAGAAATTATTTTTAGATCTGTACGCGGGTTGGCTTTGATAAAAGCGCGTATACACGCGGGTTTGATTCATCGAAGTAGCGTATACATTGTAAATCTTAATATTTGAAGTTGCAGATGGATCTGATGGTTATTACAGAGTTCTATGTCTGCTCTGTGTTCTGGTGACTGCTGTTAACAGGGTTTCAGTGATTCAGAGTTTGATGATTGTTTTGAGCTTCAATGATAGTTATGGGTCCAGTATGAAAATTGGATGAAAAGTGGCCTTACAGATTATGTGTTGTGCTTCAGTGTATCCAGTTTGAAAATTGATGAAACGTGGTACCTGGAGGAGAGAAGATTGTAGGCAAGCACCTACGTACTAGTATCTAAGCTAGTACAAAAGCTAAAGGAGATCTTTGGAGCATTGTAGCAGGTAGCAGCCTGCGTACTAGTAAATGGATCAGCTAGTACAAGAGCAAAGGGGGTTGTAGCTCCCGTACTGGTATAAGACTGCACCAGTACAAATATTGTAAAAGGATTTTCTTATTAAGAAGAAGATTGAGATGACTTGCAGCAGGTGGTTTTCACCCACATTGGGTTTCCACCTTATATCTTTGTGTTCATGTGTGTGGCTCTTGTGTGATGTTCTGTTCTGTTATTCTGCACCTGTTTACTGTTAATATGCTTAATAATGATCTGATGCATTTACTGAAGATTAAGCTAACTGAATTATAAGATCTCTGGATATACGCGAGTTTCATTAGACACAGTAGCGTGTACACGCGGGTTCACTTAATTGAAGTAGCGTATATGTTTCTGAATATGAAATTGAAAAGTTTGATTGATCTGATAATACTGATTCACCCCCCCCCCCTCTCAGTATTATTTCCAACACTTTCATCATTAAACATGGGAAGATCAAATTTGACATCTAATTTAAAGAAAGGTTTCTTAGATGCATCCCTTGAATTTCTATGATGATGGTGATGAGAGGAAGAATAACTTTCACTTGTGGAAGGAGAAGGAGGGGGTTCTTCTCCACCATTTCCATGCACTGAACCTTGTTCTTCTAGATTTCTCTCTTCTGCTTTCTCTAGCCTTGAAAGCAATTGATTGACATTTTCTACCATTGTATAGAAGGTTTTGTGGAAATTGCGCCCCTCTTCATGACAAGCCTCTTCATCTACCATGTTTCTCCTTCGATGTGCACGCCCCACTTTGGGATCGAAAGACTTTAGTTTCCCTTCGCATCTTTGGAGCCTGTTTCTTGTTAGCATACAAACATGCAATTCACATCTAAAAGGACCTACTATGATACCACTTGATCCAAGATCTTTCGCTTATAGATGTATTAAAGAATTACATGCATAAATTGTAGCTTAACATAGAAATTTAATGTGCTTGTGAGAGAAGAGGAGAAATACATAAAGCATGAAAGAAGACAAGAAGACTTGATAACGGAGTTCGTTCGACTTGGACTACGTCTCTGGGCCCTGCTCGATTAACGGGAAGGCCTTCATTCATTAAGTGGCATGAGAAAGAATAGTACAAGCTTTAGTTACAAAAAAAAGGAGTTTTATACCTCCATACTGAAAAATGGCCGAAAAATGAAAAATTCTAATGGAGAAGGGGATAGCGCCATTGCATTCATGGTGTTGACAAATGCTGAAACCATATAAAATTTGTCAAAATATGACAAAGTGAAAATCTGGCCCTCTTGCAAAAATCTACCTCGAACTGTGTGCACCCCCTCCTATGCCTAGGTGCACTGATGAACTGAGTGTTAAATATAAATTCATTGGCAGATTTTCCAAAGTTGACGATTGGCATTCTGTCTAAAAATTTTGGGTTGTTCAAGAGAGGTCGGGGGATCAAATCCCGCCCCTCTATTTTTATTGCAAAAATTATTGAAAGGTTATAGTTGGAGGCGAGTCCGACTGTCTCAGTGGCCCACTCCCCCCCAATTCCACCAACATTTTGTTGTGTTTGAGAAAGGTGGAGGGGTGATGGGGTTGACAGCCCATGCCCCCGATTAATGGAGCACCCGTTGTGTGGTTGTCGGGGTGGTAGGGTCATGGCCGCCCACCCCATGTGGTTTCTTATGGTTATGGTCGTTCCGTGGGAGGGGTCGGGGGCAGTGGCCCGCCCCTCCACTAAACATTGCTTGAAACAGTTTGGGGTGGCAGGGTTGGTGGCCCGCCACCCTTTTTTTATAATTTTTTTTGTTAAATAAAACAACCTGACCCTTTTTGAAAATTCAGATTTTGACCGAAGGAGTCATTTTAACCAGGCGACAATTTCACCCAGAATCTAGCCGAAGTTGGCCAAATTCCATCTGCCGGAAAATTCCAAATTGTGTCTTCATTAGTCCTACCTAGTCAGCAAAAGTCAACCAAACTTTGACTACCTCTATCTCCTTCATCCAGACTCAGATTGGAGTGACATTCACACCATTGGAATCAGGGCAACAAGCACTTCGATCTGATGTCAAGTTAATCGTCTTTTCGCCACTTTGAATTTTGAGCCTTTTCCATGCCACTGGTGTCTAGAGATCCACCTAGATCAATACCTGCTTACATCAATTTCAATTTCAATTTCAAATGGTTGTTTTAGATCTAGTAGTGCTATCACTGGTGCCTTGTTGATATTTTTCTTCAAAGTATTGAAGGCCTTATGTTGCTTGCCTCCCCACCAAAAATTATGTTTAACACTTGTAAAAGAATGTAAATGATCTACAATAGATGAGAATTTAACAATCAATTTCCTCCAATATTGGGCTACTCCCAGGAAGCTTTCAACTTTTTTTTTTTCCCAAAGGAAAAAAGGCATGATTTTATTGAAATTTAAACAACGAACAAAATTATATTATGTAGATGTTGAAAGCATCCAGTAAGATAAGCCTCTAGCTTATGTGAAAATGATCTGAATTTGAAACTACTTGAAATTTTTTTGCAAGGTATTCAATTCAGAATTAAACATGTTTAAAATATTTCCATGTCTTGTAGAAAGAAAACACATGAAATTTTCAGCTGTTCATGACCCATTTAAGCATAGCAGAGTTATTTCCTTTTACTGTTTAACACATTAAAATGAATTTGATCTGCAAAATAAATCAACCACAAATGCAAAAGAAGTTGATAAAGCAGTTCACCCCCTCCAGGGCTACGTCTGTTGGGTCCAAAGCTCCCAACCGAGCTTGTCCTTGTTTTTATTAAATGCTCAAATTGAAAATACAGCTGAATAGAAGCATCTATATGAGAAATAGATGGTAAAAATGGATTCAGAACACTTGAATCCTTCAAGATTGACTATTGGATCACCTCCAATGGATACCTGCAACCCTATACAGTCTTCACAAAACTGGGCCCTAGTGACTCCTAGAACTTTCACGGCTCCAAAACCTCTGCAAATGACCTCATATGGCTGTAATACCTACACCAATGGCTTCAGAAGGTCGAAAATACCCAAAATAAAAAAAAAATTCGTCCAAAACCGACTTTCCTAGCCAAAGTTATGGCCATTTAACGTTTCTCCAGTTTGCCCCTAGAAAAACTCCAGCTAACTTTAGTTAACTCCAGTTAGCTCCGCCAATTATGGCGGGTCTGCCAAATTTGGCGCTCCTGCCAAAATTCCGCCAACTTAACTGCAGTTATGTTTAATTTTTGGTGGTTGCCTCGGATTTCGTGCCAAGCGGAATATTCCTTTTTTAATTTTTTTTTGAAAAATTAAAATTTCTAATGTTATGGACAAATTCTTCTTTTTGCCATAACTTCCTCATACGGCGACCGTTTTTCGAACCGTTTGTGGTGCCAGAATCGGGAAGACGAGCACTTTCCAGTCATTTAACTTTGAACCAGTTCTAAGCACTTTAAATTTTTAGCATTTTACGACACTTAGGACATGAACACCTGATCACGCCTCCCCATTGGGAAGCTTTTGGACCCCAAAAGCCTTCAACTACCTGTTAAAGAGGTGAGGGTACAACTCCCTCACTCTGTCCACCTCCATCCACTTTGCCTTGTTCGGTTTGCTGCCTTTGAAACCAACCCGAACATAATCTACACTGCCCCTTCTTGAAGTGTGTGTCCTTCTGTCAAGGATTGTATCTTCTTTCAGCTCATCTAAGAATTTTGGTGAGAAATCTTCTATAGATGGTAGCTGAACAGCACTTTCATGATTAGTAATCAAAGGAGGTTCATACAAACATAAGTTCTCCACATTGACAACAGAATACATTTGCATGTAGGAAGGCAAATCTAATTGAAAAGCATTATTTCCAACCTTCTTGAGGATTTTGAATGGACCATAACGAATAGGCTTCAGCTTTTTACCTTCTCCTTGCATCCTTTCCTTACTAATGTACAGCCATACCTCATCTCCTTCTTGAAACTTGTGATCGACTCTATGCTTGTCGTGTCTTTTCTTGTACTTGCCTTGACTCTTCTCAAGCTGTTCTTGAATTTGCTGATGTATTTGCTGAATTCTTTCAATGAATGAATGAGCTTTGTCAATGTCACTATGTCTCTCAATGGCAACATCTTTCTCAAGAATGAAATCAAGAGGTGATTTTGGCAAGTAACCAAAACAAGCTTCAAACGGTGAGGTGTTTGTCGAAGAGTGCTTGGCACGATTGTAAGCATGTTGTATGTAGTGCAAATGTTCATCCCAAAGCTTGGGATGCTTGCTGCAATAACCTCTCAAGAGGTGCACAATGGTTCTGTTCACAACTTCGGTTTGTCCATCTATTTGCGGATGGAAAGTAGTACTTTTCTTCAACTTTGTGTCCATCATCTCCCATAGGTTGGACCAAAAATTCCCCACAAATCTGGAATCCCTGTCACTAATAATGGAAGTAGGCAAACCAGAGTGAATCCATACATGATGAAAAAATAATTCAGCAGTTTGTTCAGCAGTTATAGTTTTCTTACAAGGCATAAGTATACACATTTTGTTGAAACGATCAACTACTACATATAAATAATCATGCTGCTTTTGAGATTTTGGCAAACCTCCTACAAAATCCATAGAGATGCTCTCCCATGGTCTAGAAGGTACCGGCAAAGGAGTATACAAACCAAGCTTCCTGTTGCTAGGCTTGCTTGTAGCACATAATGAACAACCTCTTATGAACCTTGAAACAGAATCTACCATGCGAGGCCAATAGCAATACCTCTGTAGATGTGCAACTGTTTTGTTCACACCAAAATGGCCAGCAATAAGAGAAGAATGAGCTTCTCTTATGACATTTATCCTCTCCCCCTGTGGTATACACAACTTTCCCAAATGAAACAACAAATTGTTATGCATGTGATAGTCATTTTCCTCTACATGATTTCCTTTACTCAAGTTAGCATACACATCTTTAAAGTCATCATCAGATGCATATTGTTCTATGTAACTATCATGTACAATGGAATCATTCTTAAGTAAAGTAACAACACCAATAATAGGCCTTGAAAGCATATCAGCAACCTTATTCAAAGTACCTTTCTTATACCTTATTACCAAATGGAACTGTTGCAAGAAGCCCATCCATCTGAAGTGTCGTGACTGTTGTAACTTGCTTTGTGATTGCAAGTACTGTAAGGGCTGATGGTCGGTATGTATAACAGTTTCTTTGCCCATCAAGTAGTGTTTCCACTTTTTGACGCTTTGTACCAACGCATACAACTCCTTATCATATGTAGTATAATTTACAACAGCACCATTAAAAGTTTCAGAATGAAAAGCAATAGGCTTACCATGCTGTAGAAGAACTGCACCCATAGCATAATCACTAGCATCAGTTTGTATCTCAAATGGCTGTCTCAAATCCGGTAACGCAAGGACTGGAGCTGAACTAATCTTCTCTTTCAAAGATTCGAAAGCTTTTTGCTGCTTGCCTCCCCATTGGAAAGCATGCTTCACACTTGTCACTGCATGCATAGGAGCTGCTATAGAAGAGAAGTTAGAGATAAACTTCCTCCAATATTGAGCTGCACCCAAAAAACTTCTTACCTCTGTTATGGATTTGGGAGTAGGCCACTTCACAATAGCCTCAATCTTAGCAGGATCAATTCTCAAAGCACCTCCTCCTACTGTCCCAAATAAACCAAAGAAGTCTTTCCAAATTCACACTTTGACATTTTAAGAAATAACTGATTCTTCTTCAAAACATCAAGTACTTTTCTAACATGCATGACATGATCTTCTCTAGACTTGCTGAAAATTAAGATGTCATCTAAGTAGACAATAACGAAATCATCAAGAAAAGGACGCAAGACATCATCCATTACCCGCATGAAAGTTGCAGGTGCATTACACAAACCAAACGGCATCACAAGCCACTCAAAGAGTCCTTGTTTGGTTTTAAAGGTTGTCTTCCAAATGTCACTTTCTTCAATTCTTACTTGATGATATCCACTGCACAAGTCTAGCTTAGTGAAATATCGAGCATCTTTCAGCTGGTCTAGCAAATCATCTATCCTTGGGAGTGGGTAACGATTCTTTACCATTATCTTGTTCAAGGCCCTGAAATCAACACACATAAGCCAAGTGCCATCTTTCTTTGGAATCAATACAATCGGTGACCCACATGTCGAAGTACTTGGCCTTATGAAACCCTTGTCCAACAAGTCCTTGATTTGCTTCTTTATTTCAACATTCTCCATAATAGACATGCGGTACATGCCTATGTTTGGAAGAGGACAATCTGGATGCAAATGGATTTCATGCTGAATCTTCCTCTTAGGAGGCAAACCTGTTGGCTCCTGAAACATCTCATGATATGCATCAACTACATCATACAGATCTGATTTAAGTTTTGGATCATAATTGTCAAATGACTCATGATTCACATCAACCTTGGGCTTAATCATAAGAAGAACAAAATTCTTACTTGAATTGACCAGCCTTTTTACCTGTCCTGCATTCACCATCGCTATATTTGTCTTCTTGCGATGAGCTCTAACAATGAACTCCTTGCCATCTTTGAACAGATGATATTTGTTTTCATGGCGATGAAAGATAGCTTTCCTGTCAAACAAGTAAGGACTTCCCAAAACAATTCCTGCTATATCAAAAGGTACCACATCAAGTTCAACTGTGTCAATAAAATGTGCAGTAATTGCAAATCGCAATGTGCACTTTCTTGAAACTTGTAAATTTGCATCCTTGCAAATCCATCCAAGTGGATATGGCTTCGGATGTGGAACGGTCTCAAGTTTAAGCTGCTTGACCAAGTCCTCTGATATAAGGTTTGCTTGTGACCCACTATCAAAAAGTGTGTCAATTTTGGTATGTTTTGAAATCACCCTCATATGAAACAGTTCAATTCTTTCTTCCTCATTAGGAGCTTGTACATGGCAGTTTGAGGTACTAGTGCTGGCTTGAGTTTCAATTTCTTTTCCCTTCAAGTTTTTCAAACCGATGGCTGCAATTTTGGTTTCATCACCTGAATCTTCCCCTAAATCTTGTGGTGTAGATGTAGTAGCAACAATTTTCTGTTTCCCTTTGGATTTATTAAATTGAGGTCTTTTTTTAGGATATAATTTCCAACAGTTTTTCTCCTCATGACCTGGTTTAGAACAATGTTTACAGATCACTTTCTCACTCTCCTATTTGACAGATGCATTCTTTTTGCCCTTTCCCTTGGAGGTTTTCTCTTTGTTTTTCCCCTTAGGGGGCTTGTTTCTACCCTCTTCAAATGTGTTTTTTCCCCTTGCCTCTAAATGGGTAGCTTGGACACAAACCTCGTCCAGGCTAGTAGGGTTAAACATCAAGATGGTGTGTCTAAGGTAGCTATGCAAGCCACCAATGTATTTCAGCAAGGTTTCTTGGGTCTGTAAATCTACCCATAACAAGAGAGCTCTTCTCCTGAATTCTTGGGTGTAGTCTTGGACACTCTGACCCTTAAGTTGTCTGAAATTTTGCCAATTCATAATGGCCTTCTGCATGTGAGCAAGAGGATAAAACTGTTTTTTAATGGCTAACAGAAATTCAGGCCATGTTAAGGTAACCTTACCAAATTTCTTGATCTCCTCTTTAGTCTTGGCCTCCCACCAGACCAATGCTGCTCCATCCATTCTCAAAGAAGCCAACTGAATCTTTGTGGCATCATCATGCATATTTTGGATCCTCAAGTAAACTTCCAACTGCCTAATCTAGTTGTCAAGCTTTTCTGCATTCAGTTCACCATTAAACATAGGTAATTCGAATTTTACATCAAGCTTCAAAAAAGGACTTTTTCCAGAGGATCTATGCTTATGAACAGAAGAAGACGAAGATGAAGAGGAAGAAGGTGAAGATGGGGGTGGCGGATCACCATTTCCTCCATGTCCTTTCTTGGAATGATCATCATCCTTCTTACCTCCTGAAGAGCCCTCTCCTTCATGTGGATGTTTGGACCCTTCTCCAGCCAATTTTTCATTTCTTTCTTGGTACAATATCCTCACCATTTTAGTGAGGTCCAAGAAAGCCTTTCTGAAGACTCTTTCTTCTTCTCTTGGATCTGTCTCTGTAGGAATTTCTCCTTCATGTGCAGACATTCTTGAAGCTTCTACTGAGACTCTTGAGGGTGAAATTGAAGGTGGAGGTGATGGCTCTCTGGCCTTCCTTGACTGAGGATTCTCTCATTCTCTAGTCAACTGTCCTTCCCCTCTTTTAAGTTTCAACCTGGTAAGCATCAATACTTTGCAAGACAGTTAGAAGATCTTTGCACAAAACCCTGAGCTCTGATACCAACCTGATCTAAATTTGAAACTACTTGAAATTTGTTTGCAAGGTATTCAATTCAGAATTAAACATGTTTAAAAGATTTCCATGTCTTGTAGAAAGAAAACACATGAAATTTTCAGCTGTTCATGACCCATTTAAGCATAGCAGAGTTGTTTCCTTTTACTGTTTAACACATTAAAATGAATTTGATCTGCAAAATAAATCAACCACAAATGCAAAAGAAGTTGATAAAGCAATTCACCCCCTCCAGGGCTACGTCTGTTGGGTCCAAAGCTCCCAACCGGGCTTGTCCTTGTTTTTATTAAATGATCAAATTGAAAATACAGCTGAATAGAAGCATCTACAGGAGAAATAGATGGTAAAAATGGATTCAGAACGCTTGAATCCTTCAATATTGACTATTGGATCACCTCCAATGGATACCTGCAACCCTATACAGTCTTCACAAAACTGGGCCCTGGTGGCTCCTAGAACTTTCACGGCTCCAAAACCATTGCAAATGACCTCAGATGGCTGTAATACCTACACAAATGGCTTCAGAAGGTCAAAAATACCCAAAAAAAAAAAAAAATTCGTCCAAAACCGACTTTCCTAGCCAAAGTTATGGCCATTTAAAGTTTCTCCAGTTTGCCCCTAGAGAAACTCCAGCTAACTTTAGTTAACTCCAGTTAGCTCCGCCAATTATGGCGGGTCCGCCAAATTTGGAACTCCTGCCAAAATTCCGCCAAATTAACTGCAGTTACATTTAATGTTTGGTGGTTTCCTCGGATTTCGTGCCAGGCAGAATATTCCTTTTTTAATTTTTTTTTGAAAAATTAAAATTTCTAATGTTATGGACAAATTCTTCTTTTTGCCATAACTTCCTCATACGGCGACCGTTTTTCGAACTGTTTGCAGCACCGGAATCGAGAAGACGATCATTTTCCAGTAATTCAACTTTGAACCAGTTCTAAGTACTTTAAATTTTGAGCATTTTACGACACTTAGGACATGAGCACCTGATCAGAAAAGGAGAAAACTAATAAAAAATTTCAAAGTTAAGTGTGATAATGTAACAGCCCTGGTTAAAAATCCATGTAATAAAGTTAATAAAGGAAAAATAATAACCAAGGTCATCGAAAACGTATTCCAAGTTGAATTTTGGGAAAAAATAGTGATGGGGATCACTTGTGATTAATTAATGGCTATGGAATTTTGAAAAGGAAATGGAAAAGGCTTTGGAAAGGCATGAGACATTTATTGGCATTTTATTTATGAAAATAACGGAAATTAGGAGAAAATGGAGGTGAAAGGTCACATGTTTCATGTGAGGAGGAAAATGAAGGAAAATAATGGAAAAATGAAGAAAATAGAGGCCTCATTAATAAAAAGGCTTCTGAGGATCAGTTTGTATCTTTTTGTCAGTGTTAAGCTTTTTGTCAATGTTAGATTTTTGTCAGTTCAATTTTGGAGCTCTCATTTTCTACTTTCTCTCTCATACTCTTGGACACTTAGAGTATTCTTAGAGCACTCTTGTAGGAGTGTGCCATACTTGGGATTTGGAGAAGGAATTAAAAATAATATAAGGAAATCACAATAGGACATTAGGATCAGTAGTACAACAATTTTTCTTGCAGGTACCGAGTTGCATGTATGATTTCCTTGTTATTTTTGGCGTGAATCACACATGCAAGTGGTTTCTTGGTCATGGTTTGTCATTGACATGGAGGATTTCCTAGATTGGTAGTGGTTTTTCCTGTCCTTTCCGTTTCTTGGATAGCCATGGTGTTGTGGGTTTCTTTCCTCTTGTTTTCTCATTGGTTCTCATGTTCCTTATGGTTGTGGGTTGAGTTACTAGTTAGTGGAGCCTTGGTTGGAAAAAGGATCTCGAAGCCCTATAACATCTTCGATTGAGTTACTACTCCTAGAATCCTTGGTTAGACAAATGCTCTGGAGCCCTTGGTGGGTTGAGATACTAGTCCTAGAAGCCCTGGTTGGAAAAACACTCTCGAGCCCTTTAACAATTGTGGGTTGAGTTACTAGTCTTGGGACCCTTGGTTACAACAAACACTATGGGGCCCTGGATAACTTGGGCAGAGATAGATCTGGTAATGGTTAGTGATTTTAGATCGTGAGATGGAATCATTGGTTGAGGGTTGAGGTGGTTTGGCCTTTGTAATCCCTATTTTGGTTTTGTTTGATTTGTTTCATGAGATCCCACATTCATGTTTGGAATATGGTGTGTGGGTGACTGGCTAAAAGAGAGAATTGGTTCAGCACAATCTATGGTCAAGTGGTACGTGGAAGTCCCTAACTTGGTTGGATTTTCATATGTTAATAAGATATCTTTTTCCTTTGTACTTTCGTGAGTAAATGTGTTTGATATTAAGTGGATTTAATGGTTGTTTCCTCATTGATATATCTTTAGTTATTTGTTGGTTATAAGTATGTTTTATGACAATTATGATATATGGCTCTTACCATGTTTTTGTTAGTAAATGAAATGTTAGTGAATGAATGACCTAATAAATAACAATGTAGCTATTTTGAGGAGATGTCAGTCCTATTTGATGAATCTTAGGTAAGTATGAGACCCCTATGCTTATATCTATTATTGTAACCTATAGATTACATGCTTGCGATATGTTTGATGAAATTCATGTCATGTCTAGTATGGATCAGGTCAAGTCCTTGTTCAAGTGTTTGCATTAGTACCCTTGATTCTATGTTATTTATCATTTCTGTAAGCTTCATGAGGTTCTAGGGAGTGGCCTGAGTCTTGGCCTTGAAAATTTTGCACAAAATCAGGGGTCGCTAGAACAACACTGCCTTAAAAATGCCATAGTTGCAAGGATTCCTTACCGTGGGAGCGAATGGAGGTTCCCAGTCACATGCATGCTTTTTAATGGGAGTGATTAAGGCTCTAGGGAAGTGAAAAAGCAAGTTTCGTCAAGGGTTGGTCACCGGGAAGGGTTTGTTGGCTCTTGAAGGTTTTGTAGCATGTGCGGAAGGTCAAATTGGTCTTTTCATGTTGGTTCCACTTCCTTAACTGTATTTGGGGAGCTGAACCATATCATAGTAATTCTACGTCACATATTTGCCCTAGTGGACTGGTTAGCTTGGGTAAATGTGGGCAGAGGGTGTTACCGCATGGTATCAAAGCATGGTTCCATTCTCCTTGGGTGATGTCTGGTTTTCGTTCTCCTTAGAAGAATGTGTTGTCATATGTACATGTTGGTTTCATATGTCCCCTTATGCGTATGGTCTATGTGCTTATAGTGTATGCATTCTGGTGGTCATGGTTTCCATTGTGATTTCATGTAGAAGTTGATGGTGTTGTTGTTGAAATGTGTTGGCATTGAATGCATGTTTATATTTGTATGTATTGTGTATTCATGCATGTCGAACACATGTTGTTATCCATGCATTGTGTCAATTTGATGTTGTAGTTTTGGCATCAAGCATGGTAACTAGATGTTGATTGAGATGATGTCTATATACTGTGATGATTATGATTATACATGTATCGATCTAATCTGGTTGATCTTGCAGACGAGATATCCTCCATTGAACTACATTGACATACATTGGTTTGTTTATGATTTGGATAGATGACATGATATACCTTGCAGGAAGAGAAGATCAAAGATGACTAAGAATATGGTAGACTACAACTCATGAGATTTTCCCTATAGATCAGATGAGTAGCATGAGATCGAGGTCTGAGGTCTATGAAAATGCCAGGCCTGTCTGGAAAATATTTTGACCATTCCAACCCTGCAAAACTGTGGTGATCAAGACTGAAGTTGAAAAATTGTTAAGTGTTGGTTTCATCTACCCCATTCCCTTGACTAAATTGGTTTCCAATCTGGTTCCTATAGAAAAATAACAAGCTACCATCGGTGTCTATGTCGATTGCCCCGATTTTAATGTTGCGTGTCCAAAAGAAAACTATCTAACTTCATTCATTGACCAAATAATCAGTGATTACGCCAGTTGTGAGTCCTTCTCCTTCATGGATGGATCCATAGGCCATAACCATATTGCTACAAAACCTACATACCAGCACAAAACCACCTTCATCTATCCTTGGGGCACATTTACATATAGGAAGCTCCAATTTAGTCTCAAGAATGTGGGTGCAACCTTTCAAAGGGCTATGGACTATGCATTTCATGATATCAAACATATTGTTCAAGATTACTTGGATGATTTTCTAGCTCAGTCCAGGAAACGAACATAACACTTAGCTCATCTTCAGGCAATATTCTTGGGTGTAGGTTCTATAACATCCGTCTTAATCCACATAATTGTGTATTTTTTTCGAGTCTAGACACCTGCTTACTTTCATTTTCTCTACACATGGGATAGAGGTTGGTCCCAATAAGGTAAAGGCAATTACTCAATTTCTCGCACCACTATCCATCCTACAACTCCAAAGTGTCAAAGGGAGTGATGAAACGTGGCAACAAGAATATTCGAATTTTAATTTGTCCTTGAATTAAAATTGAGAATTAAAATTCGAATTTAGTCTCACTAGCTACTTGAAAAATAATTAATTACTTCATCTTGAGTTAATTAGTTGGAGAAATTCAAGCTTGAAGTCTTTGTGAAGTTATGCAACAATTATCCCTTAAATTAAGGAGATTATCCCTTAATTAAGGAGATAAGGATGAGTTGCATTTGAGTTGTAATTAGTTAGCTTAGTTAACTAAGTTAAGTCCAGTTAAATTATTTCAAAATAGTTTGAGGAACTAATTATGAGTTCAGTCAGTTAATGCATCCATGCATGAAACTAGTGTACTCCAGATAACTGAAGATTCCCTCATAAATAACTCATGCATGTCTATTCAGACAAAGACCTAGTTGAGATTAAAGACAGGGATAATGTATTATCAATTGCAAGAATTTTCTTATAAGAAAATATCTTGCATGCATAAGGAATTCATTCCTTGAGATTTTCGTAGTTTTACAGTGTGTTGGAGTAGTGTGTGAGATCAGTGTCACACAAGGTTATAGCTGGATCACCCAGGGAAAACTGCGCAAGGAAATAGGAGGCTTGGAGGGAAGAGGAGAAGGCATATGAG
This sequence comes from Pinus tabuliformis, assembly GCA_031772625.1. Lineage (NCBI taxonomy): Eukaryota > Viridiplantae > Streptophyta > Pinopsida > Pinales > Pinaceae > Pinus > Pinus tabuliformis. The sequence continues at coordinate 560,299,968 of CM062809.1, read as the reverse complement.
CAGTCTATTATATCTATGAGCAGCAATGAGGGATTGTATTGAGAGCTGAATAGCTGTGAGAGCTAAAGATGTGTGTAATCCTGAGATATTTCCACTTTTATGATAATATAGATAGCGGGGTTTTTTGCTGATGCTTTCCCCAGAGTATTATTTTGTGTTTCATGTGTATTGATTCTTCTTCTCTATTATATGTGTTCTGCTTGATCTTGCTCAAATTGATTAAGCTTCCACAAGTTTGATTGTAGAAGTAGATTAACTATTTTCCTTTAGTTATATTACATAATCAGGTTAATCTATAGTGAGAATTTATACATGGTATCAGATCAAAGGTGATCGAAGATGTGAACAGTATACTGAGAAGGGAAATTCGAAGTTTGAAGTTCTTGGTTGCAAGTGCAAAATCGAATTCTTATCATACTTCAAAGTTCACCAATGGCGTTCAATGGCTTGAGACTCGAGTATGCTCTGGATGGCAGCTCGAATTACATAGCATGGAAGGATCGCATGGAAGCGGTATTAGAAGACAATGGTTTGAAGGATTTCATTGATCAAGAAATCCCCAAGACAGCTGCAGCTAATGCATAAGAATTAGCTAAATGGAAGAAGTGTGTGGCCAAGGCAAGATGGATTCTTCTGGAGGGAGTTAGAGACCATATTGTCTTGAGTCTTCGTGGGAAGGAGACTCCATTTTCAATGTAGAAGACATTAAAGGACCTATATTAGAACAGTAGCGACCAGAGGAAACTGGTGCTCAAGGATAAGCTTTAGAAAATCAAGATGGAGAAGGGCGATACTATTTCTACATATCTGAACAAGCTCACCACCTGCAGAGATGAGCTTGGTAGTGTGGGAATAACTACAACTAATGATGATATGGAGAGTCTTGCTCTCCTCAGTCTTCCAAAGAGTTGGAATATCTATCAGGAATATATGAATGGAAGAGAGAAATTGCCATATTGGGAACGAATGTGGTCAGATATCATGCAGGAGGAGATCAGGAGAAGCACTCAAGATGGTTCTTCATCAAAGAATGATGATGAAGAAAATCTGGCCTTAGCAAGTAAGGCAAGGAAAGGGAAAGGGAAGGCTTCCCATTCCAAATCTAATTCTTCTCATGGAGGGAAGAAGATTGACAAATCTAAAGTGAGATGCTTTAATTTTCATGAGATGGGCCATTATGCAACTAATTTCCCATTGAAGAAATCCAAGAAGGGATCCTTGAAAGGATTAGAAGGTGAGGCATTAGCCTCTCAGTTTGAATTGGATTTTACCCTCATCGCATGCATGGTTTCATCGATGGTGGGTTGTGTTTGGTATCTTGACAATGGAGCCTCATTCCACATGACCGGCGATAAAAGTTTATTCAGTACCTTGGAGGAGAAAGACCTCAAGATGTGCATAGAGATGGGTGATGATGGAAAGTATTGTGTTTCAGGAGAAGGCATGGTTTCTTTTTAGAGGGAGCATGGAGCTCCTCTCACCTTGACTGATGTGAAGTATGTGCCTGGACTGAAGAAGAACTTGGTATCAGTCACGATGTTGGAGGACAAAGGCTATGATGTTGTCTTCAGTAAAGGAAAGGCGTTCCTAAGACACATAGCCATGGGTCAGACCAAGAGGATTGGGATTTGAGTGAAGAATCTCTATAAACTAGAGGTAGATGACTGTGCTGCATTGAGTTCGAAAGAAGAATTGGTGCAAAGCCAAGACATTGGCAAGTTATGGCATAGGTGGTTGGGCCACTTGCATCATGGGGCCTTGAAGATAATGCAGCAGATCTCTACCAAACTTCCCAAAGGTAAACTTGAGCAAGTGGACACATGCAAATGTTGTACCTTAGGAAAGTACACCAGGTCTTCCTTTCATGATCGAGTTGAAGAAATCTTAGAGCGATTTCATACTGATTTGTGTGGACCATTCTCGACAGCATCCACCGTGAAGCAAAGGCATTATGTGATTTTCATTAATGATTTTTCTCGTAAATGTTGGATTTATTTCATGCAGAAGAAGGATCAAACCTTCTCAAAGTTTTTCGAGTTCAAAGCTTTGGTTGAGAAAGAGTTAGGGAAGAATATTAAGGCCTTGAGAAGTGACAATGGTGGAGAGTATGTCTCTCAAGAGTTTAAGGACTTCTGTGCAGCAGAAGGAATTAAACGGGAGTTGATGACACCTCATAACCCATAGCAGAATGGGGTGGCCAAGAGGAAGAACAGAATGATTATGGAGGCAACTTGGGCAATGTTGCATGACCAAGGCCTACCACTTCATTTGTGGGCTGAGGCATGCAACATAATGGTCTATTTGTAGAATAGAATCCCGCATCGCATACTTGGGATGAAAACACCAGAGGAAGCTTTCTCCGGTAAGAGACCAGATGTGGGTCACTTCAGGATCTTTGGCTCATTGGTATATTGCCATGTGACCAAGGATTCCCGAAAGAAACTTGAGCCGACAGCTAAGTTGGGAATACTTGTGGGGTACACTGATACACCTCACAACTATCGGGTGTACTTGCCTAATAGTCGGAGGACAGTGGTCCATAGAGATCTCAAGTTTGATGAGCAGAAGGCCATGCAAGTTTCCCTTGGGAGGGAGCTCCAACTACAGGCTATGGAGGAACTTTTGTTTCCTAAGGAGGAGGAGCCTTAGAATAATGTGGAATAGCTGCATGTAGAGGTTCCAGGAGTGGAGAAATCCACTCAAGCAAATTCTTCTAGAGAGGGATGGAAGCGCACAAGAGAAGCTCACAGATTGTTGTCGGATGCGAGAGAGAATGTGGGAGAACCATCTTCTCAGCGTAGACAAAGAAGGTCACCTGAGAGGTACATTGGATACATGGCCCTTATTAGGGAATGTGTTGAGACCAAGCCATCTTCCTTTGAGGAAGTAGTGTAGTAGCTGATTTGGGTTGATGCTATGGTGGAGGAGTATGACTCCATGGTTCAAAACAGTGCTTGGGATGTGGTTCCAAGACTGGAGAACAAGTTAGTTGAGAGTTCCTATTGGCTTTACAAGGTAAAGCAAGCTGTTGATGGTAGTGTGGAGAAACATAAGGCAAGATTTGTTTCCTGTGGTTTCTCACAGGTCGAGGGGATTGATTATGATGAGACTTTTGCTCCTGTAGCAAGGTACTCATCTATCAGATCGATGTTGGCACTATTAGCACAGATTGGTTGGAAGATCCATCAAATGGATGTGAAGACTACATTCCTCAATGGCAAGATTGAGGAAGAGGTGTACATAGAGCAGCCGGAATGTTTTGAGACCTTCAATCTTGAGTCACATGTGTGCCGACTCAAGAGAGATTTGTACGAGCTGAAGCAATTACCTCATGCTTGGTACACCAGGATCGACAACTACTTCACTAGGTTGGGCTTCACAAAGAGTGAAGCAGATGCAAACCTGTACCACATCATGGTGGAAGGTAAGCAGTTGATCATTGTACTTTATGTTGATGATCTCATATTGACAGGTGATGATCATTTGATCATGTCTTGCAAGGAGGACCTTGCAAGAGAATTCGATATGAAATACATGGGTCTCATGCACTACTTCCTTGGCATGGAAGTGTGGCAGAAGGATGGGGAGTTGTTTGTTTCTCAGGGCAAGTATGCCAATGAGATACTTAGGAGATTCCACATGGAGAAATGCAAGCCCATGCAGAATCCTCTAGCAGGTAACTGGAGGAAGGAGGATGCTACTTCAGGAGAAGCAGTAGAGGCTACTATGTACAGGCAGCTTGTGGGTTCACTGATGTACTTAGTGAACACACAACCAGATTTGTGCTCTGTGGTGAACTAGATGAAGTCAAGCTATGGTTCAGCCTACCAAGATGTTTTAGAAGGCAGCTAAACATGTTTTGATATACCTCAGAGGCACATCTCAGTATGGATTATGGTATAGATGGACAGAGGGAGTGAAGCTATAGGGCTTCACAGATGCAGATTGGGCAGGGAGTCCATCAGATCGGAAGAGCACATCAGGAGAAATTTTCAACCTTAGGTGAGCTGCAGTTTCTTGGTACAGCAGGAAATAGAGGTTGGTTGCACTCAGCTCAGCAGAGGCTGAATACATGGCTGCAAGTCAGGCAACATGTGAGGCCATTCGGATGCGGAAAATTCTAGTTGGTATGTTTGATCATAGGATGGATCCAACTGTGATCTATTGTGATAATCATAGTTGTATCAAACTCTATGGGAAACCAGTATTTCATGACAGGTCCAAGCACATCGACATTTGGTATTATCATCTCAAAGACTGTGTGGCGAGGAGGACCATGTTGTTGCAGTGTATTTCGATTGAGGAGCAAGATGCTGACATTTTGATTAAGGCATTGTCAAAGTGTAAATTCGAGTTCCATAGAGATAGGATTGGGGTGGCAGATAATCCCTTTCTTATTGAGAGGGAGTGTTGAAATATGGAATCAAGAATATTCCAATTTTAATTTGTCCTTGAATTAAAATTGAGAATTAAAATTCGAATTTAGTCTCACCAGCTGCTTGAAAAATAATTAATTAATTCATCTTGAGTTAATTAGTTGTAGAAATTTAAGCTAGAAGTCTTTGTGAAGTCATGCAACAGTTATCCCTTAAATTAAGGAGATTATCCCTTAATTAAGGAGATAAGGATGAGTTGTATTTGAGTTGTAATTAGTTAGCTCAGTTAACTAAGTTAAGTCCAGTTAAATTAGTTTCAAACAGTTTGAGGAACTAATTGTGAGTTTAGTCAGTTAATGCATGCATGCATGAAACTAGTGTACTCCAGATAACTAAAGATTCTCTCATAAATAACTCATGCATGTCTATTCAGACAAAGACCCAGTTGAGATTAAAGACAGGGACAATGTACTATTAGTTGCAAGAATTTTCCTATAAGAAAATATCTTGCATGCAGAAGGAATTCATTCCTTGAGATTTGCACAGTTTTACAGTGTGTTGGAGCAGTGTGTGAGATTAGTGTCACACAAGGTTATAGCTGGATCAACTAAGGAAAAATGCACAAGGAAATAGGAGGCTTGGAGGGAAGAGGAGAAGGCATATGAGCAATATGTTCTGTCTATGAGTAGCAGTGAGGGATTGTACTGAGAGCTGGATAGCTGTGAGAGCTAAAGCTGTGTGTAATCCTAAGATATTTCTACTTGTATGATAATACAGATAGTGGGGTTTTTAGCCGAGGCTTTCCCCAGAGTATTCTTTTGTGTTTCATATGTATTGATTCTTCTTCTCTGTTATATGTGTTCTACTTGATCTTGCTCAAATCGATTAAGCTTCCGCAAGTTTGATTGTAGAAGTAGATTAAGTATTTTGCTTTAGTTATATTGCATAATCAGGTTAATCTATAGTGATAATTTCTACAGTTTGGATAGAGATGACATAGTCAAAGATGGAAGATGATTGGATACACCTGATAGATGAGGCAGTGGACATAGGATTTACTCTAGTTCTAGTTTAGACAGGTATCATGGTCATCATCGCTATAATCCTTATAGGAGGAGTGATAGGGGATATTTGTTGGATGAGTTCAAGAAAGAAAAGCCACCTACATTTGATGGGGAAATGAAGAAGCCACCTACATTTCAATGTACTTACATTGGGATCATACAAGATGTTGTTGAGTATGGATTGTTTGTATCTTCATAGAACCAAGGTGGATTGTTATGAAAAGGTTATTGAGTGCCTAGATGACAATGGGGAACAGAGAGTCTTGCAAGGTAAGAAGAAGGAAACATCAGTTAGAATGGTGAAAACTATGTAGGCAAAGCATAGCCATAAGAAAGGGTGTGTGTTATTCGTAGTGCATATTTCCAGTAAAAAAGGTAGGGAATTTAAGGTTGCAGATGTGTTGAGTATATACCTAGTTTTATAGTAGTTTCAGGATGTGTTTCCGGCTAAGATTTCAGAGTTGTCGCCTCAAAGGGAAGTGACATTTTCTATTGAGTTGGTACTAGGGGAAGGACCAACATTAAAGGAACGTTACAAGATGAGCACACTGGAGTTGGTGGAGTTGAAGTTACAATTGAAGGAAATGCTTCACAAAGGATACATTAGTCCAAGTGTGTCGCCTTGGGGTGCACCAGTGTTGTTTGTGAAGAAGAAGGATGGTACTCTCAGGTTATGCATTGATTACAGGCAGTTGAACAAGGTGACCATCAAGAACAGGTATTCATTTCCAAGGATTAATGACTTGTTCGATTAGTTGAAGGGAGAAACAGTGTTCTCGAAGATTGATATGAGATTAGGATACCATCAGGTACGCATTAAGGAAGAGGACATCTACAAGACTAATTTCTGGACCAAGTATGGGCATTATGAGTTTGTTGTAGTTCCATTTGGTCTAACTAATGCTCCATCTACTTTTATGTTCTTGATGAATAATGTATTGTGTCCTTATCTAGACAAGTTTGTTATTGTATTCATTGATTATATATTGGTATATTCTAAGAATGAGGAAGAACATGACGAACATTTAGCAAAAAAATACGAGATTGCTGAGAGCATTAGTTGTGTGCTAAGCTTAGTAAATGCAACTTCTTTCAAGCAGAGGTACATTACTTGGGACATGTTGTTTCCAAGGAAGGCATAACAATGGATCCAGAAAAGATAAGGGCTATCATGGAGTGGGCAACTACTAGAAATGTGGATGAGGAAAGATCATTCATGGGATCAGTCGATTATTAAAGGAGCTTCATCAGGAAGTTCTCACATATTTCTTATCCTATTAAATCGTTGCAAAAGAAAGGTAAGAAATTTGAATGGACAGAGGAATGTGCAGCAAGTTTTGAGCAATTGAAGCATTTGTTGATGAATGCTCTAGTTCTAAAGATGGTAGATCCAGATAAAGAGGGTAGTGCGTACAGATTCCTACAAAAGAGGACTTGGCGGAGTATTAATGTAGGAGGGACAAGTGGTGTGTTACTAATCAAGAAAACTAAATGAGCATCAGTAGAATTATCTAGCACATGATCTTGAGTTGGCAACTATCATCCATGCTTTGAATATGTGGAGGCATTATCTTCTAGGTAGGCAGTTCATCTTGATGAGTGATCACAGTGGATTGAGGTATCTATTTGAACAAAAAAATCTGAATGCTAGACAAGCTAGATGGTTGGTCGTGATCAATGAGTTCGATTTTGAGATCAGGTACATCAAGGGGAAAGAGAACATGGTTGCAAATATCAACTATGAGCTCCTATGGGATAGATCTACCGGATCAAATCTTTCACCCATGACAACAGGATGACTGGTATATGGAGCTTATGCATAGGTTATATCAGAGTATAGGTGATTAGGTTGTGGACTACCGTCTCATAGCAGATGGCTTTGTCAAATTTAGGGACAGGATATATGTGTCAGCCGATAGTGAGCTCAAGAAGCTTATCATGAGGGAATTTCATGCTAATCGATATTTAGGTCACCCAGGATATCAAAAGATATTGACAACGGTGAAGAAGTTCTCCCATTGGCAGAATTTGAAAAAGGAAGTGGTAAAGTTTGTGGCTAGGTGCTTGGATTATCAACAGGTCAAAACAGAGTGTAAGCATCCAAGTGGTCTACTACAACCGATTCCAATTCCAAAGTGGAAATGGGAGGTCATTTCCATGCATTTCTTTAAAGGTTTGTCGAGGACATATAGACATCATGATTCTATCATAGTCGTGGCTGATAGTTTGAAAAAGGTAGAGCACTTCATTCCAATAAAGTCTACTCTTGTAGCTGCAATAACTCCCCATTTTGGTTTTTTCCTTTCATAATAATGGGGCCCCTTCTTCTAATTTTGGCTTAGGTCATTCTTCGCTTGACATTTTTTACTCATTGTGATCACATCCATTATCGTGGGCTCTCTAACAACCTTCTAATATTCAGTTTACTTGATTTCATCCTCTGAAACAAATCTTGGGACCTTTTAAAGTATCCAATTAGTTTTGTTGCCTTGGAAAGATAGCTTAATGAATTCCCTTCGAAATGTTTATTCTTGAATTGTTTTGGCCTTTTTATGACATTTCATAATCTTCATTTACATAATGTACCTATATTAATAAATATATATTAATGTATACATATTATGATCATGATTATTAATATATATAATCATACATATATAATAATATATGTATTATATTATTATATGTTATTATATATTTAAGATATTATTATATATTTGTATATCATCATTCTAAATAAATATATTTATAAATTTTTATGTACATAATAATTAATATAACATTGTACATAACATATACCAATATGTTACATAATTCCAAACTCTTTCATGACAAAACGAGGGGAAACATTTAAAACAAAAAAAAATTAATGTCAAAACAAAATAAATAAATAAACTTTTAAATACCCAAAACGTACATTGTACATAACATATACCAATATGTTACATAATTCCAAACTCTTTCATGACAAAACGAGGGGAAACATTTAAAACAAAAAAAAATTAATGTCAAAACAAAATAAATAAATAAACTTTTAAATACCCAAAACGTTTAAAAAACCCCTTTAATGCGAAAAACTTTAAGAGTGCTTTTTAATGCCAAAACATTCTATTTTTTTTAATGTGAAGGGTATATGTCAAGTTCTAATATTTTGTTTTAAAAGGTTTCGTCGGTTCACGATGGCTCACTCTTGGTCAACGCTCCACGATGGTTTGATTTTTCTCACAACCATTCAATGTCTTCGTGACTCGTCAACCTTTTATGATAACTCGCTAACCTTCCACGATGTCTCATCAAACCAATCAATGTTGGTCATATTTTGGGCATGGCGTTGCATTTTCGTCGGTCAAACAACGTTTTTTTCTATGTTGTTGTTTGATTTCCATTATTGTTTCATTAAATTTGATATCGCCGGCATAACGTTTTATGTTTGTTGTCCGTTGCAGGTTTCAACAAGCATTTCCAGAACATATTTCCTCCTGCATTTTCTCCAACAAGCATTATGAAGGTGATTCGAATATCCAGTCGCCAGAATCATCGGAGTTCACGATGCAATGCCACCCAAATGTATGTTGATTTTCTCGTTGGTGCGCTGGGATTATATGTTTGACATTCAATGTTGCAGCATATTCGCATAAAAAGGAATACAAATTGGATCTCCGCTACACAGAGGCTACCATTCAATGGCATATTCTACAGAATTAAAACAACGCAGCGTAAAGAGCGAGATACTCGCATAGCTCTCACAAAATGATTATCCTTCTCGTGAAGTGAATGGCGCGACCTCTGCAAGTAGTGAATGGCAGTCCACCTTAATCAAAGACAATTTTTTTTGTTATTGGTTTTAAAATAAAAGGGGAAGAAATTTGTGTCCTTTTAATTTTTATGTGAATCTTTTTGTGAAGCTTGTGAGTTTGTGAGTTCTCATTATGTGAGTTTGTGAGTTCTCATTATGTGAGTTTGTGAGTTCTCATTGTCTGTTAATTTTTTTTTTATTTTTTTTAATTGACAAGTTGATATTTTATTTGTGTAGGTGTTTTTATAATTGTATATATCATTTTTTTTTGCACAAATCAATGGATGTCATACTAATAGATTTAAATTTATTAGTTATTTTGTTTATTTTTCTTCTTCATATTTACATGTTGTTAGTCATATGTGTAGATGTTGCAGGTTTTTTAAGTTCATTTGATATTGTTTAATGATATTTCACTAACTTGTAGGAAAATTCAAAACGATCCTTTTGTTAGATTGATATCTTGCAAATGGTTACTTTTATTTCACATACGTATCATTTGATTGATCCTTTTTTATGTTTTTGGAAACACCGTAAATTTTGTATTTCATCTATGCTTTTGATCATAGTTTTTCGATTAATCTTCAATTGTTCAATTTACTACCCATATTTTGTTTCCATGAACATAAGTTTAAGCTTAAGCCTGTATATACATTAATAACATAGATGTGGAATTTCATTTAGAGTAGGCTTTATGCACTGTGTTTTCTTCATATTTTCAGAAAAACAAAAAAAATTGTTCTCCCCAAATCAAGTCTCCATTCGTTGGAGTATCAACTTGTGAAGGGTAAACTTGTCTCGAAATTCTATTCAGGACTCATCGATGGAAAAGAGTTTGATCAAGACTCCGACTGGAGAGTTCCCCCCGTGTTGAGTTAGGACATTTCTAGACATCAACACTTTTGGTGCTAGAAAGAGGGCCACCAGGCAATGAATGTCCAGTAGGTCTCAACAAACATCAAGAAAATCTGATTCAAGAAATTCACCCTCATCAACACCTATACAACCTGAACTTTCTCCCATACCTATTTCTTTCGTCTCCTATGCTTCATTCGAAGTAACTTCTCCAAGTTTCAAGTCCATTGATTCTACTCTAGAATCTTTGCTTCAACAATCACACACTCTTCCACCTTCTATTAATTTCCGACCAACCTCTTCATATTATCAAACTACACTTGAAGACATCCAATCCATTAGACAGAGAATTGATGGATTAAAAATTCTAGGACAATCATCAAGAGTCTCCTCTAACTCTAGTATTGATGTTTTTTCTTCTCTGCAACTGAGTGTTCTTACTAGATCTCAAACCCTTAATCTAGGAATCAAACCCCTTGAAATTCCATTGCCATCACACCCACATAGGAGACCAATTACTACTACTGGTTGTAGTGGAAATCAACCCCTTCACCTTCTCCCATATGAATTTCTTTCTCTGTCTACTCTGATTTGATATGTCACCATTCTTCTTCTTTACGGGAACTAAGTCAGAAACACATTTAGAGTGTCTTACGGGAAAGATTATTTTAGCCTTTAATAATTTATTGAGCTCAACCTTAATTTGAGATTCAAGATTTGGATGAACTTTCCATAACTTTTGTTGAACGGGTTTCGATTGAGGCATGATTGGGATCATGTGTTGAATAATGGATGTGTCAAAGTTTTAAGATCATTGTATGACCAAGAAAAAACATCTTTATACTACTTGAGGAGATTTATTAATGCAATTCTCTCTGAAGGTGAACACCCTAATCCAATATTGACATTTTGTGGATTTTGGTATGTACCTAAGTTGATGATTTCATGACTCATAGTAGGACTGTTTGTTTTATCATTTAGAAAGTTTTTGGTATTACTATTTCTTCTTTTCTATTTCTAATACTCTTCTTACTGTTTTAGATAATCTCATAAATTTTCAGTTCTGAGATTATCACCTTTGAAAGATTTGTTGATCAATATCATGAGTTTTTTCATCGATGACATGATTTTCATATGTACCTTCAGATGTAAGAAAGTTAATTATGTCATTATCATCATTGAACACACGCAAATTAGTGATGTTATCTGGGATGGAAGGCTTGAAAATTAATTCAATCAAAAATCGGCCAGGATTGAAATATTCTGGGGGATTAACTTTGAAGCCACATTAGCCAACAATTAGCACTAGCATTTTATAATCTTGAAATGGCAATAATATTGAATGAAGAAGAATTACAGATTAGATCTTGGACTAAAGATTTATAATTTTCCAGATTGTTGGAGACATAGTGAATAGCATTTTTGACTTGTTTAATTACAATTTCTAAATCACCAAACACTTTAATATCCTGCACATTCATACTAATAGCCTTTTTAAGACCTTGCACTAATGCTTCATACTCAGCTACGTTGTTGGTACATTCAAATTCTAACCTGCAAGTTAACATTGTCTTTTCACCATCAGGGCTTACAAGGATGCAACCTGCACCGGCTCCATCATTTGATTTTGATCCGTCAAAGTATAAAGTCCAAAATGGATTACTTACATAATTATCTACATGACTATCTACAAAATTTACACAGTGGGAAGAGTCGGTCTGAGAAAAATTCTCAATTTCAGAGAGTCAAGAACCTTGTTCGAAAGGAGACATTTGTGCAACAAAGTTTCCAAAGAATGAATCAAAGGAATAATTACTGACAATGGAATTTGATGTGACACTTGGTTCAGTTTCTTCTCCAAAATCGGTAACAATATATTTCATATGTCTTTCTATATCTACTCTGATTTGATTTGGTTTCTCGTTACAAGGAAGTAGAAAGTGAGACAAATCTGTTGCGAGATATTCATTCACTTGTTGCAGCCATTCTCCACTCAAAATCATACCATGATGTTCAATAATGTCACCACTATGATATCTATGATTTGGTGGACTTGAGGATTGGAGGAGATCCTAATGAGGATATTTGGTAACTCTCCTAAAACTTTTACTTTTGTTCTCCTGTCTAATTGTGCAATCTGGATAGCTGATTGTTGGGGTTGAACATTGAGTTTTAAACAAACTGAGTAAGGCATAATGTTAGAAGATGCCCCAGAATCAACTAGACAGTTGTGAACATTCTTGTTGAAAATTTCAAAAGTAAGGAGGAATGGTGGTGTATGTGTCCCCAATCATTATAGGATCAATATGGTTATCAGAAACAACATTTTGATTAATATAGATTTTCCATTTTTGGCTAATACGATAGGAGGAAGGGGAGACTTATCAACAGAACCTAGAGCTTTTAGAAAAATGTTCTTTTGGGATTTAAGTTTTCTCAATTCATATAAACTGATGTTTGCTCTAGTTCTTTTCATGTCCTCCAAAATGTCATATTCAATTTTATCAAGGACAATTAAAGTTTTGGAATTGGAAGTTGTAGTATCACTATTTGCGGACTCATTTGAAGTTGATGCTGGTTGAGGGGAAGTATATTTTTGTTGAAGGGAAGTGGGTGTTTGTTGAACAATTTTACTTCTAGTTTGTATTGCTAGAACTTCTTCAAATGTACCACTTATATCCCAGAAAAATTTAAATATAATTCCTCTCCTTGTTCTTCTTCATTTTCTTCCTCATCTACATATACTTCTTCAGTGTCAGCGACAGATATTTCACCACCAAGGGTTGTTTTTGGATTCCTGTTAACAAAAGGTCTAAATGGTTTCCTAGTTTTCCTTTGACATTGACCATTTCACTAGCTAAATTTTTCATGACCTTTTGCCAACTCTCCATGTCAAAAGCATCTTTATCTTTCTTTTCCTCTTTTGCAAAATATCTCCTAATGTGTTGAGAGGCTTTAGGTTTTTCAGTTGATGACTTGTTTATGATACCAGTCATTTCTTTCTCTACCTTTAGGGCTTCATGCATGGCTTCATTGAGAGTGGCTTTTGCAGCACGTTTAACAAACATGGAAATAAACACAGGTAAAGAGGAAGTGTAGAAATCTATTTGAATTTCAACTCCTACTTTAGCTGTATTAGACATCTTGATAAGAAGATTGAGAAATAGTTGGTTAAAGTCCTTAATCTTCTCTTTGGGGCCCATTTTGATCCTAGACAACTCAACTAAGATAGTGGATGAAGTCTTGTTGTCTCCAAATTTTTTAATAAAAAAGTCTTCAAAAGTATCCCAATCCTGAATGTTATTTGGTTGTAGGGAAAAATACCAAGTTGAAGCCTCTCCTTTGAATGTGTAAGGAAAGAGTTGACATACAACATCCTCTTCATCAACTCTTCTTAAATTGATTCACAACATGAAATTTTTTATATGGTTTTCGGGGAGTTGTTCCGATTTAGGGTCAAACTTAGGAAGCCACTTTTCAGGGTTTTTAGGTAAATCATGTTGATCACCAAAAACATTAACTTCTCCCAATGTTTTCCAAGGGCGTACTAGTTGTGGTTGTTGACCCACCATATTGATGAGTTGATGAGGTGGAGGAACTAATAAAGATATGGGAGGTGATGAAGGGGATTGATTTCCACTGCCAACGATTTTGTCCTGTACCAACAAAAGAATTAACCTACAAACGTATAACACTCTGCTCAAATTCGATGTGAAGCGGTTCAGAGAGCTTGTGACAGGCAGAAAATGATTTACAATAGATGTTAATCTGGGCGCCAAAGGGAAAAAAAATTCGAACCCCTTACTCTGTGGAAAGGGGGATATTTTATATGTTTTTTCAAACCGTTACAATCGAATAGTTATAATTACAATTATAATTACAAAGAAATTATGTTCAACTACTTGCAGAAGTCACGTCATTCACTGCACGAGAAGGAGAATCATTTTGTTAGAGCTATGGGAGTATCTCACTCTTGACGATGCGTTGTTTTAGTTCTGTAGAATTTGTCATTGAATGGTAGCCTCTGTGCAACGAAGATCTAATTTGTGTTCCGTTTTGGCATATGATGTGAATATCGCCCATGATTGAAACCTGAGAATATGCTGCAACATTGAATGTCAAACTTATCATCCCAGCGCCCCAACGAACAAATTAACGGACATTTGGGTGGCTTTGCATCGTGAACTCCGATGATTGTGACGACTGGATATTCGAATCACCTTCATAATTCTTGTTGGAGAAAACGTTGGAGGATATATGTTCTGGAAATGATTGTTGAAACCTGCAATGGACAGCAAACATAAAATGTTAGGCGGCCGATATCAAATTTAATGGAACAGTAATGGAAATCAAACAACAAGATAAGTAAAAAACGTTATTCGACGGACGAAAATGCAACGCCATGCCCAAAATATGACAAACATTGATTGGTTTGATGAGACATCGTGGAAGGGTGGCGAGTTATCATAAATGGTTGACGAGTCACGGAGACGTTGAATGGTTGTGAGAAAAATAAAACCATCGTGGAGGGTTGACCACGCGTGAGCCATCGTGGAACCTACGTTGAGCCCCAATGTTTAACCTTTTAAAACAAAACATTTGAACTTGACATATGCCCTTCACATTTAAAAGAAATAGAATGTTTTGGCATTAAAAAAAAACTTTTAAATTTTTTTGAGATTAAAAGCTTTTTTCTAAATGTTTGGGGTATTTAAGAGGCGTTTTTTTTTTGACATTATTTTTTTTTTTAAATGTTTCCCCTCGTTTTGCCATGAAAGAGTTTGGAATTATGTAAAGTATTGGTTTATGTTATGTACAATGTTATATTAATTATTATATACATCAAAATTTATAAATATTTTATTTACAATGATCATATACAAATATATATTAATATTTTAATACATAATAACATATAATAATATAATACATATATAAGAATAATATACATATAATCATATATCTTAATAATATATATTAATAATTATGACCATAATATGTATACATTAATATATATTTATTAATATATGTACATTATGTAAATGAAGATTATGAAATGTATTAAAGAGGCTAAAACAAACCAAAATTAAATAATTCGAAGGGAATTCATCAAGTCATTTTGTCAAGACGATAAAACTAGTGGGATACTTTAAAAGGTCTCAAGATTTGCTTCAGAGGCCCACGATAACAGATGTGGTCGCAACAAGTAAAAAATGTTAAGCCAAGAAAGACCTTAGCAAAACTTAGAAGAAGGGTCCCCATTATTATGAAAAGAGAAAACCAAAATGGGGAGTTTTTGCAGCTACAACATCTACATATTCAGCTAAGATGTAGCACATGTCTTAATCAGAGATGTAGTGAGGTTGCATGGTGTACTGAAGAAGATTGTGTCAGACAGGGATGCCAAGTTTACTACTAGATTCAAGAGTTATTTCCCGGTTTGGTTACATAGTTGGCCTTCAATACAACTTATCATTCGTAGACAGATGGACAAACAGAGAGGGTCAACAGGATATTGGAGGACATGTTGAGGATGTATGTGATGCATCAGCAGTGAAGGTGGGAAGAGTATCTTCCACTGGTTGAGTATGCTTACAAAAATGTGTATCACGAATCTTTGATGATGAGATCGTTTGAGGCACTCTATGGGTGAAGTTGTAATACTCCGATCAGTTGGAGTGATCTAGTTAACAAGGTGTTGATAGGACCAGAAATGTTGGCAGAGATGGAACAAGAAATGTAGGTAATCAAGAAGAATGTATAGGCAGCACAGGATTTTTAAGGAGTTTTAGACTAGGGAACAGGTGTACTTGTGCATCAAGCCCAAGAAGAGCTCCTTAAGGATTGGATCATGTGCTAAGTTGGCATCTCGGTATTGTGGACCTTTCAAGATTCTTAAGAGGATTGGACCAGTAGTCTATCGACTTGCACTGCCTCTGACAGTGAAATTCCATGATGTTTTCCATGTGTCATTGCTTAAGAAGTATATTAAATATGTTGATCGTGTGATTGATTGGTCTGTATTTTAGCTGGAACTAGAAGGATAATTTCTGCTAGAACCTCGGTGCATTTTGAAAAGAAATATGCTCATTGTTAGGTCCCTATAATACTAGTGATTTCTCGATTACTATTGTCATTGTAGCCCTTATTGTTATTGTTGTGCCCCTATTGTCCCCATATTGTTATTATTGTGCCCCATAAAAGCCCACTATTGTTATTGTTGTGCTCTTATATTATTATTGCTATGTCGGCTTTGATTATATTATGGCCCGTTAGACTCCTATATATAGAAAGGAGGTTTTGTCATTTATATCATCCAAGAATAGCTCATTTGTATAATGTAAAGGAGGTTTCCCCCTTGAAGAGGCTGATTTTGAAGGTGTTGATCTATCTTTTCTTCTATTTTGTGAGCTAGTTGCATAACATTTGGAATCAAAGATTTTGATTCTAGGGTTTCGCTGCTCCAAAAAGGTCATCGTGGAATTTTCGCTATAACTTTTTTTTTGTGACGTTTCAGAAGCTAAAAAAAAAAACCTTTTGAGCTGAAATATATTTAAACAGTGGGTCAGAATTTCATATCTTTTCTCGCTATATTTTCGAAGATATGATCCAAGGAAGTTAGGGTTTTGCAAGAACCTAAATTATATCTCAAACAGGTGACCTAGTGAACATCTTCATAACTTGTTTTCTGAGCATCAGATTGAAATTTCGTAAGAAGTTACAGAAAGAGAATGGCTTGTAGTTTTTTGTGTATTGGTTTCACGTCCTAAGGTTGAAAAAATGATGCATGGCACTTCATACAAATTCTCTCTACTGAACTAATCTATAATCAGGTCGTTGTGAGAGATTTGACATAACTCTTCCTTGGAGAATGCAATCTTGATCAGACTTGTGGGGTTAGAAAGAGGACTTAGAGGGATACTGTAGGACGCAATTTTAGATCTTGGAGATCCGAAATTACAGAGATACAACATATTCAATATCGAGCTCCTACAAAGTGAAAAAAGGTGTGTGTATTTTTTTTTTATAATTTTGCTAAAGTTTAGTTTGAAAAATTAGTTTGAAGGAATTCAAAGGGCATAGTGAGGCATTATTATGATTAATTGATGCCCCAAAGAAAGAAAATGGAAACAACTAGTAAGCAACTTGAAATTTCTAGCATGACTCATGAAGAAGTCGAAGAAATGCAACATGATATATCAAAATTACGAGACCAAGTGCAACAAATTTCACTCTCACAAAAGGTAATAGAAGCTAAGATGGATGCTTTAGAGAAAGATGTGGAAGCTAAGATAGATGGTATGAAATACAACATTGAATATTTGAAGAAAGACATGGAAGGTTGGAAGGAAGGTTTGACAAAGTTGCTATAAGAAAGGCTTCCTAATGGCAAAAAGGTAGTAGAGGAACCTCATAATAAGAACAAAAGAAATGTTAATCATGATCCGAAGAATGACAACATTGACGATTTGAAGAAAGACATGGAAGGTTTGAAGGAAGGTTTGACAAAGTTGCTACAAGAAAGGCTTCTTAATAGCGAAAAGGTAGTATAGGAAACTCATGATGAGAACAAAAGAAATGTTAATCATGATTTCATAGACTCTAACGTTGGAAGAAATACCCACCACGTTCCAAAGATCGATATGAGGAATTTTGATGGCAAGGATCCCGTAACATGGATACTACAGATGGAACAATATTTCGATCTCCATAATGTGCAAAACACACAAAAGTTATGCATTGCAGCTTTATATTTGGAACCAAATTATTTTGTATGGTATCAATGGCTTTGTTCTCATAAACAAATTGTCACTTGGGCAATTTTTACAGAAGAAATGATAGCACATTATGAGGATACAAAAAACAACACCATTTTTAGCCAATTGATAAATCTCAAACAAAAGGGTTCAATGATGGAGCACATTGAAGACTTCCAAAAATTGAATATAAGGGTAAAAGATATTCCAAATGAGCATAGGATTGATGTGTTCATAGGGACTTTAAAGGATAACATCCAACGTGAGGTTCGCCTTTGGGAACCTGGTTCATTGGAGAAGGCATTCAGGTTGGAAAGAAAAATGGAAAGAAAAATTATGACAACAAGGAAGCCTACCACTCACAACTAAATATGGAAGTGTTCTTGCTCCTAGCCTTCCACAACCTACAAGGTTGACACCGCAACAATTAGATGAAAAAAGATTAAAAGGGTTTTGTTACACTATTGTGATAGCAAATACACTAAAGGTCATAAGTGTGCTAAGAAAAAAATATTTTACATATATTGTGAACAGGAGGAAGAAAAGGAACATGAAGCGTCAAAAGAAGAGGAGATACACTAGGAACAAACCCTAGAGAAAGAAGAAATGAATCTGACCATATCTTGTAATGCATTGGCCAGAATTACAACTCCTCAAACTATCAAGATAGAAGGACATATCAAGAAGAAAAAGGTAATAGTGTTGACTGATTTAGGCAGTACCCATAATTTTATTCATTGTAAGATATCCAAAGAATTGAATTGCTTCCTATATCCAGCACTAGAGTGCCAAGTGATGGTTGCAAGTGGAGGAACCATAAAGTGCTCTGGAAAGTGCCATAATATCAAGCTATCCATGGGAGAATATGTATTGAATAGCCCAATTCTTTCCATTCCAATGGGTGGTGCTGATGTTGTACTAGGAGTCCAATGGCTACAATCCTTGGGTACAATAGCTTTTAATGTTCAAGAACTTTTCATGAAAGTTTCTTCAGAAGGAAAGGAAGTTGAATTAAGGGGTATCATAGGGAAACTGGGAAAGATAATCGGCTCTAACGGAAAGACAAAGCTTCTAAAGAAATAACAACGAGGCGTAATTACACAATTATGTTCACTAGAGGTTCCCACATCGAAATCATCTATTTATCCAGATCTCCAAAAAGTCTTGGACAATCATTCCAAGGTATTTGAGACTCCCAAAGGCCTCCCACCTATTCGTGATCATGATCATGCTATTCATTTGAGTCCAAAAAGTATTCCTCCAAACATCAGGCCTTACAAATATCCCTATGCCCAAAAGAGTGAAATTGAATGTATGGTTGCAGAAATGCTAGAGGCTAGTATAATTCAACTTATTCAAAGTTCTTTCTCTACTCCAGTAGTATTGGTGCACAAGAAGGATGGGTCATGGTGCATGTGTCTGGATTATAGGGAGCTCAACAAGCTCACTATTAAAGATAAATTTCTCATTCCTGTCATTGATGAATTATTGGATGAATTGCATGGATCAATTTACTTCACCAAGTTGGATCTTCGTTCAAGATATCATCAAATTTGAATGAAGGCTGAAGACATCCTGAAAACAACATTTAGAACTCATGAGGGTCATTATGAATTTTTGGTCATGCCTTTTAGCCTTACCAATGCACCTTCTACATTTCAAGGTTTGATGAATTCCATTTTCAAACCCTTCCTTAGAAAATTTGTGTTAGTATTTTTTTATGATATACTAATCTACAACAAGTCTTGAAAGGATCATGTTCAACAAGTTAGCAGGGTTCTCAAACTATTGGAGGAGAAACAATTATATGCAAAAAGCTCCAAATGTTTCTTTGGAGTACAAGAGGTGGAATATCTGGGTCATATTGTATCTCATGAAGGTGTTAAGGTAGACCCTAGAAAAATTAAAGCCATTAAGAAATGGAAAATCCCCACATTCATAAAGCATCTACAATGATTTCGCAGGTTGACGGTGTATTATCGCAGGTTTTTTAAGAATTATGGGAGAATAGCAGCAAGTCTAACAACATTATTGAAGAAAGATGCATTTTCATGGACTCCATAAGCAACAAAAGGCTTTAAACATCTTAAAGAGGCAATGTGCTAAGCACAGGTCTATCTACGCCAGACTCCACAAAAACCTTTATTATGGAATGTGATGCTGCAAAAAATGGAATTGGCGTTGTTTTAATTCAAGAAGAAATACCCATTCCTTTTGAAAGTCATCCAATCAAAGGAAAGTATTTACAAAAATCTATTTATGAGAATGAAATGTTGGCAATACTACATGCACTTAAGAAATGGTGACCCTGCCTAATGGGAAGACACTTCAAGGTAAAAAAGGATCATGATAGTCTTAAATACTTTTTAGAACAAATATTATATTTCGAAGAGCAACAAAAATGGGTCACAAAGATGTTGGGTTATGACTTTGAAATCATCTACAAAAAATGGAATAAAAATGTTGTGGCAGATGCACTCACAAGAAAGGATGAGGATGTGAAAGCATTGCTTTGCGCCATTTCTATTATCCAACCAAATTGGATAAATGAAGAAAGGGATGAATGGAAGAATGACAAAGAAGTGTGGGCACGTATTCAAAAGTTACAATAGGATCCCAGTACATCTGATACATTTAGCTAGAAAAATGATTCGTTATGGTACAAATATCGCTTATACCTATGTAAGAATTCCCAACTCAAACAAAAGATTCTTATGGAGTTTCACACCTCTCCCTTAAGAGGGCACTCATGATTTTTAAAAACTTACCACCTAGTTAAGAATGATTTATTTTGGATTGGCCTTAAATCAAATATTCAAAAGATTACAGCGGAATGTTTGTTTTGCCAACAAAATAAAGTTGAAACAATTAAAACCCTAGGTCTATTACAACCTTTATCCATTCCAAGCCAACGTTGAGAGGAGGTTCCAATGGATTTTATCGCAAGTTTACCCAAGTCTGAAGGAAAGAGTTTTATCATGGTGGTAGTTGACAGACCCATCAAGTATGCACACTTTTGTGCATTATCGCATCCATTTAAAGCAAGTATAGTTTCTATTGCATTTATGGAAACAATTCAAAATCTACATGGAAACCCAAAGGTTATTGTAAGCGACAGAGATCCCATTTTCACTGGAAATTTTTGGACAGAATTATTTTCTTGTCTTGGTATTTAGTTAGCTCATAGCTCATCTTATCGTCCTCAATCTGATGGGCAAACTAAGATAGTAAACAAATGTTTGGAAGGATATGTTCGTTGCTTTGTATTTGATAAATAGACACAATGGGTCAAATGGTTACCTCTAGTTGAATGGTGGTATAACACTTCCTTCCATACTGCATCAAAAATGACACCATTTATGGAACTTTATGGATATCATCCACCGTCCATCACATCATATTTAAGAGAAAATTGTAAGGTTCAAGCAGTGGAATATCACATTGAGCATCAAAAATAGGTTCTCCAGCTCTTAAATGATAACCTCACTTTGGCGCAAAAAAGAATAAAACAATATGCAGATCAACATCGTAGTGAAAAAAGTTTTGATGTAGGTGACTAGGTATTCCTAAGGCTACAAACATATAAACAAATGACCCTCAAGCAAGCTAAGAAGGATAATAAATTATCACCAAAGTATTATGGTCTGTAAAAGGTGTTGCAAAACATTGATACTATGGCATACAAAATAGAGCTTCCTACAACTTCCCAAGTGCACCTAGTTTTCCATGTTTCATGCTTAAAGAAGGTTATAGGTGACAAACTCCCAGTTCAAACAATATTTCCAGAACTTGACGAGGAAGGAAAAATAATATTGGAACCTGAAGCAGGCACATAAACAAGAACTCGACAGCTACGGAATCGATCAATTTTAGAGTATATCATTAAGTGGAATAATTTACCTGTTGAAGATTCCACATGGGAGGGTGAGAATTTTATACAAAAGCATCCAAAACTACTCAAGCATTGAGGACAACACTTTTTTGAAGGAGAGGGGCATGTTAGGTCCTTATAATACTAGTGATTCACCCATTACTATTGTCATTGTATCCCTTATTGTTATTGTTGTGCCGCTATTGTCCCCATATTGTTATTATTGTGCCCCATAGAAGCCCACTATTGTTATTGTTGTTCCCTTATATTATTATTGTTATGTTGGCTTTTATTATATTGTGACCCGTTAGACTTCTATATATAGAGGGGAGGTTTTTTCATTTGTATCATCCAAGAATTTTTCATTTGTGTAATGTAAAGGAGGTTGCCCCCTCGAAGAGGATGATTTTGAAGGTGTTGATCTATATTTTATTCCATTTTGTGAGCTGGTTGCATAACACTCATGCTTTGGAATTGAGCAATCGAGCAAGTTAAAGTGCAATGGAATCAGTTTGGGCCCAATGAAGGTACTTGGGATATGATAGATCAGATGTGGGCTATGTAATCTTCATTATTTGCTTCTTGAGTGAATGTTTTGGCATATGTTTTGGGTGTGGTGCTTTGGTATATGTATATATACGTATATGGATGTAAATACCACCATGAGCTATGTTATAAAGCTCCAATAATTGGTATGGGTGTCATGTAGTTATGGTTGTCATGTTGTTATATTTCACATGTTGGTTTGATTCTCAATAGGATTGATCATTGTAAATATTACAATGAGATAATTTATAAAGATCCATGGGAAGTATTTATTTATTTATTTTTATTTATTTTATTTTTATTTTTATTTTATTTTATTTATTTTATTTAATTTTTTTATTTTTATTTTATATCTATATATATATATATATATATATATATATATATATATATATATAGATATATATATATATATATATATATATATATATATATATATATATATATATATATATATATATATATATATATATATTTATATATTTACTTATTTAATTTATTTTTTATTTTATTTTTTTCAGCAGTGTTGCTAGTTGTAGGTGTCATTGAATATCGAGGATGGTGTCCCCCCAAGGGGGAGGGTTCTATAATAGCCCTAGTTAAAAATCCATGTAATAAAGTTAATAAAGGAAAAATAATAACCAAGGTCATGAGACACATATTCGAAGCTGAATGTTGGGAAAAAACATATTGATGGGGATTATTTGTGATTAATTAATGGTTGTGGAAATTGGAAGAGGCAATGGCAAAGGCTTTGGAAAGGCATGAGACATTTATTAGCATTTTATTTATGAAAAATAATGGAAATTAGGAGAACAGGGAGGTGAAATGTAACAGGTTGCATGTGAGGAGGAAAATGAAGGAAAATAATGGAAAATTGAAGAAAATAGAGGCCTCATTAATAAAAAGGCTTCTGAGGATCAGTTTGTAGCTTTTTGACATTGTTAATTTTTTTGTCAGTGTTATCTTTTTATCAATTTAGTTTTGGAGCTCTCATTCTCTACTCTCTCTCTCTCATATTCTTGGACACTTAGATTTTTCTTGGAGCACTCTTGGAGGAGTGTGGCATACTTGTGATTTGGAGCAAGTAGGAAACATAAGAGCAAGAAAGCATAAGAGGACATCGGGATCAACAACCACAACGGGTTTTTCTTGCAGGTACTGAGTTGCATATATGGTTTCCTTGCTAGTTTTGGCATGCATCGCACATGTATGTGGTTTCTTGGTCATGATTTGTCATTGAATGGAGTATTTCCTAGATTGATAGTAATTTTGGCTAGCCTTTCCATTTCCTAGATAGTCATGGTGTTGTGGGATTCTTTCCTCTTGTTTTCTAGTTGGTTCTAATGTTCCTTATGGTTGTGGGTTGAGTTACTAGTTCTTGAAGCCTTGGTTGGACAAACACTTTGGAAGCCTTGTAACAGCTAGGGTTGAGTTAGTAGTCCTGGAAGCCTTGGTTGGAAAAACTATCTGAATCCCTTGGTGGGTTGAGTTACTATTTTTGGAAGCCCTGGTTGCACAAACTTTCTAGAGCCCAACAACAGTTGTGGGTTGAGTTACTAGTCTTAGAAACCTTAGTTGGAGCAAACACTGTGGAGCCCTGGATAGCTTGGGTGGAGACCGATCTAGTGATGGTTAGTGATATCTAACCATGAGGTGGAATCACTGGTTGAGGGTTGAGGTGGTTTAGCTTCTCCAAGCCCTGGTTTGGTTTTGTTTGATTTGTTTCATGAGATCCCACATTCATGCCTGGAATATGTCATGGAGGTGATTGGTTGAAAGAGAGATTTGGTTCTGCCCAATCTACGGTCGAGTGGTACGTAGAGGTCCCTAACTTAGTTGGATTTTCATATGTTAATAAGAGCTCCTTTTCCTTGGTACTTTCATGAGTAAATGTGCTTGATATTATGTGGCTTTAATGGTTGTTTCCTCATTGATATATCTCTGGTTATTTATTAGCTATAAGTATGTTTTATGACAATTATGATGTATGGATCTTATCATGTTTTTGTTATTAAATGAAATGTTAGTGAATGAATGACATAATAGACAACAATGAAATTATTATGAGGAGATATTAGTCCTCTTTGACAAATCTCAAATAATTATGAGACCCATATGCTCAGATCTATTGTTGTGACCTGTAGATTACATGTTTGCGATATGTTTGACGAAATTCCTGTCATGGCTAGTAGGGGTAAAGTCAATTCCTTTTTCAAGTTTTTGCATTAGTACCCTTATTTCTATGTTATTTATGATTTTTGAAAGTTTCATGAAGTTCTCGGCAGTGGCCTGAGTCCTGGCCTTGAAAAAGTGGCATGGAATCTAGGGTTGCTGGCACAGAACTTCTTGAAAAAGGCCAAAATCACATTTTTACCTTGTTGTGGGAGAAATTGGAGGGTCCCATTCACATGTATTCCTTGTCATGGGAGCGAATGAGGCTCTAGGGCAGTGAAAAAGAAAGTTACCTCAAGGGTTGGTCACCTAGAAGGGTTGGTTGGCTCCTGAAGGTTCTGTAGCATGTGTGGAAGGTACAATTGGTCTTGTCATATTGGTTCCACTTCCTTAACTATACTTGGGTAGTTGAATTATATCATAGTAACTCTTTGTCACATATTTACCCTAGTGGACCAGTTAACTTAGGTAAATGTGGGAGGAGAGTGTTACAGATAATAATCACTTATCTTTCTTTCCTTTCCTTTTTTAGACCTTCTGACATCTCCCTAAGTTGGGATCAACTGGAACCATTTCCAATTCACTTCCTATTGTTTACATAGGGAATTCTTTGTCTGAAGCTGAGCTCCCAGAAATATGAGTTTTCTTTGTGCCCCCCATCCTAATTTATTTTTATGCCTCATTTTTCTATTGTTCTAGTGCCTATATATCTTGTTATTCGGTGCCACTATGCACATGGGTTGTGTTTCCATTATGGACCTATGCACATCCTTCTTCTTGGCAGAGGTTTCTTCTTGGTTTCTTCTTCTTATTTTGATGAGAGTTAGGGATCAGAGGGTTTGTTATAATCCTATTTTCCACTCCATTATAGTGAGAGTAACCTTTTTCACAATTATGAGATTTTTCTCAATTATATCAATTATGAAATACAATTGATAGAGGGATAGATGACTCAAAAATGTCAACATGCTACTATAGATGACTGACACAGGCTGAGAATTCCCTTGAACACATAGTGGCACGACACAAGAGTGACTTGGCAACATAACTAATGAGAACCATGTTATATCATACAACAATGTAGCATTAGGGGAATTTTGAGGTCTAAAATGGGCCTCCTAAGAAAAATGTACAACAAAAGTAAAATCTATAGGAACCAATAGAATTCAAGATGATGATGTCAACCATGGTGGATGATTCACCATTTTTGGAGTAAAAAGGTAAAAGTACTAAAAAATAATAAAATAATAAAACTACTTTTTCAACTCGTATTTTCAACTTATCTCCCTGAGGTCTTACTCAAATTTTGAGCAGGAGTACTCGTTGGATGCAAAATTTAATTCCTTATCCAAGGAGTACCCATGTTGCATACTTTAGATAGACCCCGCTCCACAAAAAATGAGAAATACATGAAAAAACGTGATTGCGATCACATTTTTCGTGTAGTAGGGTCCATCAAAAGTATGCAAAATGGGTACTCCTTGAGAGAGGAATCAAATTTTGCATTCAACGAGTGTTTCCACTCAAAATTTGAGTAAACCCATAGGGATATAAGTTGAATATACAAGTTGAAAAAATAGTTTTTTCTTTTTGCCCTCTAAAATTTGATGATGTAATCTAATCTTATTTTCTTATTTCCACTATTATTTTACAATTTCCATAGGAGGCCCATTTTAGACCTCAAAATTCCCCTAATGGGAGGCATCGAAGCACGTTCCATATGACTGGAAGAGTAACCATCCAGAGGAGTAAATAAACTCATTTGGATGGTACAACTCCTAAGCAAGTTAAAACCCAACTGTGAGATAGTGATCCAGATAGATGCAATGTTTAACGGTGATGTGATTGATGTTGCCATTTTGATGACTAATGGAGATGAATTTTCCCTTCCCTTTCTATTTTGAAGGTTCCTTTTTTGTTATTTTAGTCCCCCAAGCCCAAAAGAGATAAAAAAAATACAAGGGAGAACCTTCTTGCCATAGTAGACTAGAGTATCATTCTTTCGTAACTAGTCTACTCAGTCTGAAAAAGGGCTAAACCTCTTCTGAATTGATGACCCTTCAAGTACTTGAACAAGTGTGAAGGAGACAAGTTCACTCGACAATATTTTCTAAATTAAGGAGTCTGAAAGGAGATTAAAGAAAACTCCTCCTATAGGAATGAGTGGTATAAGGGGTAGCAATTGGTTCTGGTTATGATGGAACTGCTCATGACATAAAGAGGACAAGAGTTCGTCTCATAAGGCCACTCATCACAACAGTTCCTCCAAGAAAGGGGAAAACACCAAGTTAAAGAGTATGGTAGGCCAAGAAGATGATGATGATGGAATGAAGAAACCAAGTCTCATCTTGTAGAGAATCCTAATCAAAATTGGAAATCACAAGGGGTAAAGTGTGTAATCCTCCCGGGATATGGCCAGCTATGTGACAAAGAAGAGGAGATGAGGCTCAAATTCTAGGTCATGGAAAGTGAGGGGGGATTCTGAAAATGAGTAAAAATGATTACATGGACACCAATATGGAAAAAAGGGTGCTAGTTAGGGTATCCATGAACAGGTAAGCTTTATCTCCAAGAAACGACATGCATAAAGAAATGATGCTAAATTTGTAACTTGATGGGGTCAAACGTAAGCCATAATGATGGAACTGACAGTTAATAATGCATTGTTAATGGTGATATATGACCTACCCCTATATGCTAGTTCAAGAGAAACACACCTAAGGTCCATGGATGTCGTAATAAAAATTCCACCCTGTCCTGTAAAAACCATATAGAAAGAGTATACCCATGGTTAAATCACATAATGAAATAAATAAACATGGATGAGGTAAAAACAAGACCATATAATTTTTTTTGGATCTAATAATCTTTTTGGATTTTTGGCATAAACAAGGCATAAAATATACTCACATCAAACACCAAACCAAAAAATAAAAATAAACCATCACACTCCTATGTACAATATGTACAAGCACAACACAACCTAATAGGTGACGCTAAAGTGTGCCCACAGACAGGCAAAGGCCAAGGGTTTCTATATGCGAACTCATGGAAGGTCAAGGGACCATATGGCTCACTAATCTAGGGCCATGCTAAAGGAATTCAAACTGCCTAATCCCTAAAGGTTGACCATGTCAAGTACAATCTAACATAGTCGCACTCTCAAAATTAGCCTGAGGACATAAGGGAGGATCAAGACATAAAGGAGGTACAAGACGCTCTTCAACAAGTGGTAATGAGTTGGAAAATTCATTGGAAAGTTCAGTAGTAGAATCTCATGATTTGACTCGATCCATGTGTTGCACATCTGAGGAGGACTGAGAAGGTGCCCCCTAAATGGTTCCATGATTTATGTTTCTAAGCTCTACTTGATTCGAATCGGGGACACTAGAGGCAGAAAGAGGCATAATCTCCCTAGGATTATTAATGAATAGATCCATTACCTCCAAGTTGACTAGCTGAGGAGGTTTGTCATCAAGGGAGTCATGTGGAACAGTCGGAGTGGTGAAATGTGTGGGAAAAGGAACTTGATCATATTCCATATTGGGATGGAGTTGCTGACTAGCGTCAAGAGGTATTGACGGGACTGCTTGAGGGGAAATCTCTTCCACCATAGGTGGAAAAGGATGCTCACTAGCTTGATCAAGTTCCATAAGATCAGGTGACACGACCGAAGGATCAGGAGGTCTATGCGGTCCATAGGTGTTGGAAGAGATCATATGTATAAGCTCTTTATAAGAGGATGAAGGAATGTCAAGTGGTGGTAATTGAGGAAATACCCCAATAAGAGATGATATTTTAAACAATTCTATGCCAACACTCTGATACTGATCAGGGTTGTCTCCCACAAGTGGGACTGAGTTCCTAGTAGTGGAAATTTGGGCCGATGGTATGTAATAATCAACTTCGTCAATGGTAATAATGTTTTTTTCCCGAGGAAAGAAAAGGACATGAAATATAGACGAAGCAATTGCGATCATGGCATAAAACCAACTATGACCAAGGAGTAGGTTATAATCCAAAGTGGTGTTGATGACTTCAACATCAACATAAATGGTTTTACCTCCTAGCTCAATGGAAAACTTGGGAAGAACCCCCTTAGGTATAAAATTATGTCCATCAAATGCTTGAAGAGTGGTATTAGACTTAGCGAGCACTGGAGATCCAAGAGCCTTCCAGTAGGATGTTGACATGACACAAGTGGAAGACCCTTAATCCACCAAGATGTGATGAATATTCTTATGGAAGATATACACAGTGATATGAAAGACAATCTGGTGGGAAATTAGAATGGAATAATTGTCAACATTAAAGGTAATAAGGTTTGAGTTTGAAGGGTCTACTCCACCGATCGCAGAAAGAAAGGCCTTGCGTTGTTGAGGACATCTTTGGAAAATCTCCAAGGAAGACATGACAGAGGGAGCCTGGGCTAGATCTTCAATAATACTATAGTGTTGAGTGGCCCAAGAATATGGGTTGTGTGTTGTCTTATGAATGACACACCTATGTGGGCGGTAAATAGGTTCCACATGCTTATGTAACGTGAGAGGTCTAATGGAAGGAGGTGGAGTGGTTGAGTCCTTAGAGGAAGAAATCAACTCAGGGACATCATTAGATTTAGCTCGCATAGTCATTTTGATGTTTTCTTTCCATATAAATACAAATGAATTGTTTGCAGGATTGAAAAAACACCCCTCATTGCCCCCTTGCAGAGGTGGATGAGGTTGTGCAATCATTTGATGTTGCGGTTGTGCAGGGAATGAATGAGTTAAAACATCAGGTTGTTGGGTAGATGGTGGTGGTGCAAGAAGCCTATGAAATTCATCCATTTGAGGGCACTCATGAGTTAAATGTTTAGCCTGACAAATTTTCCAAGGGAAATTAATCTTTCAATGACTTTTAGTTGTGCCCCCTCCTTGATTTTGTGGGTTTGGTTGAGATTCCTAAGCAGGTTGATTTTTTTGTTTATTTTTCTTATTATTTTTACCACCAGTTTTCTAGTTGTTCTTAGGTGTTTTGGACTTCACCATAAGAACATCGTTGAACTACTCAAAAGAAAGTTATTTTGTAGAGTTGGGCACACTTGATGGGGCTTGTGTGAGGCTCCATCCTGGGGTCCTCTAACAAAAACTAAATTTCTCTAATTTTAAATACAATAAAACAAGAAATAACTTATTTCTAACTAAACGTTTAATTGATGATAATTTACAATTAAAATTTATTTCCCACAATTAAATAGTAAGAATTTCATTTCAATCACTTACATGAGTAATCTATAAACAGAGGAATACATGTTCCGATAGCCTAGTTGAGATGCCCCTGAGCTCCTGATCCTGCTGGGATGCTCCTCTTGACTACTGACTGGATTTACCTCCCAACCAACTAGGAAGTATTTCCTAGCCCAGGAAACCTCCATAGGTTCCCTAGCCCTCCGAGCCCAAGTCCAACCAGATGTAGTGTGTCCAAGTTAAACAAATACTCTCATTCTCTCCCTTCTCTTTTCTCCACCTTCCTCTCAAAACAAAATCCTCCAAAACCACAACCAAAACCAAAACCAAGACCAAGGATCCCCCTCTCCTCCCATCATCCTTCCCCTTTTATGCCCCCTTCTCTTCTCCACCTCAACCACCTATCATTAATGTCATAACTACCCCCTCATCCTTACATTTGACTTATCTTCTCCCAAGTAAATTTGAGAGGACATTTTGGGGATGAGATATGAATATATAATTTGGTAATTAATTGGAGAGGACCATGTCTTCTCCCAAGTAAATTTGAGAGGACATTTTGGGGATGAGATATGAATATATAATTTGGTAATTAATTGGAGAGGACTATGTCTTCTCCCAAGTAAATTTGAGAGGACATTTTGGGGATGAGATATGAATATATAATTTGGTAATTAATTTGAGAGGACCATGTCTTCTCCCAAGTAAATTTGAGAGGACATTTTGGGGATGAGATATGAATATATAATTTGGTAATTAATTGGAGAGGACCATGTCTTCTCCCAAGTAAATTTGAGAGGACATTTTGGGGATATGGATATTTAAATTGGAATAAATGGAAGGAGACCATATCCTATCAAAATTTAAATTTGAGGTAAGTTGGGAATTGAATAATAACAAAATTTATATCAGTTTTAAATTTACAGTTTCACCAACATAGTTATGTACCAATATTTCTTGATAATTATAAGTCAATATTTTAAGGTAATTTAAATGCTAGTGAAATTTTCATGATAAGATTAAGTAGGGAATTACATACACCCTTCCTTTAGAAAACTTCATCCCAAAGTTAGAGTGAAAAAGATACAAGGAGTTTGAAGTAGTTTGATAATAAGGCATAACAAAATAGAGAGAGAGTTATAGTAGTGAAATTTGATAAGTCAAACAATGACATCGCGTCCCATCAAGAGTATCCAACTAATATATATCCTCCTATCCTTCCTAACCTACTTTCATTCCCACCCTATCCATCCTCTGTTGCTATATACTGTGGCATCGACTATACCAGTCTAACCACTGATAAGACCAACATGGTGGAAGCGTCGACTATATCGACCTAACTTCCTCAGCAGGTAGCTGGAAATCGTCATCACTCATCTAGGGGAGCGTGTCCATCACTGCCCTCCCATGATTCTAGGTTTGGAGGTTACACAGTGGGAAATACCTCCACCCCTCCTCACAATTAGGGTTAGCACCCTAATATGGACCACACTACAGCGTTGGTTGGATACATGTCATCGAATAATCCAGTTAGGTACTCTTGTCACCTGTACATTTTACCCATGTCATAAGAGTGCACTTCCAGTAGATACAAAATGTAATAGAACACTGTACATCATACCTTTCCTCATTAGATGCCTCGACCTTCCCCAATGGAAGAGTAGATCTTGGCTATCATATAGTTCTTTCCAATTTGCGGGTTAGTCCTCATTCATGCATTTATATAACAACAAGATATATATAGATGAGTGATATTAAACATCATGTTATTAAGTCTAGTATCCACGTGTCAATTTTGTAGTTCATACTAGAAATAAATCATAATTTCACTAAGTCTTTCATTAAATAAATCATATCCACTTAAGCCATACATGAAACAACAATAACTCTGATAAGTCATGCACCAGATAAATCATCACCAAGTAAGTCATACATTAGGTCATACATCAAACATTTCCATCATCAATACCTAATCCATCAAATGATTTATATAAGTAGTTTCACGTGTCCAACTAAATGCATCAATATTACATAGCATTCATAAATAAATAACATGGAACTGCAAAATAGAACCTTAGCATAGGTAGCTATCTAAGTAAAAAATGGGCATCACAAATGCTCAAAAAGTGAGGGGTAGTCTCGACGTATAGTCTCTACATCCTCCTAGATAGCAGATCATGGGCTATACTTGTCCCACTGGACCTTAACTTGGTCCACCATGCGACGTCTGAGCTATCAAAACCTATGGTCCAATATGCGTAATGGTTTGACCACTATGGTACCCATGTCGATGATCCAGGTGGCTCCAGAGATACACACGGGATGAAGAGGACTTAGGAAAGCTCAAAAATCAAAGTGATCAGAATGCTTTTGAACTAGGGCTCGAGCGTAGATCTCGTTGCCCTGATCGCAGTGGTGTGAATGGTTTGTTAAACCGAGTCTGTATGCGAAAGTTAGAAGCAGTCAAAGTTGGGTTGACTTTTTGTTGACTGGACAGGTTTAAGGAGGCCGCAATTTGGACTTTTTCCAGTGGATGGAATCTAGCCAAATCCAGCCAAATTTCGGGAAATTTTTTTTCCTGTTTAAAATGACTCCTTCAGCCAAAACTCTAAATTTTCGAAAAGGGCCTCGTATTGTACTAAAAATAAAAAAAAGGGGGTGGGGGCCACCAACCCTGCCACTCCCCAACAGAACTCATAACTGACCCAAAACTCCACCCCAACCAGCCAACTGCATAGATGACAGAGGAAGGTACGGGAGTGAGCCACCCAAGGCGGGCCCAGCCAACCCAAATTTATTAAAAAAAAAATTGTTTAAAAAAAAGGAGGAGGCAGTGTTTGACCACCGACCTCCTCCCTATTAAACCAGATCTCAACCAATGCACCAAACCACCGCATTGAGAAATCCTCCCAAAATATTTTATTTAAACGCAATTTTTCAGTGCGCTCAGGTGAAGAAGGTAGTGCATGCAGTTCGAGGCAGAATTTTGCAGGAGGGCCGAATTTTAACTTTGTCAGATTTTGACAAATTTTATATGGTTTCAACACTTCTCGACGCCACGAATGCAATGGCGTTGTCCATTTCTCCATCACAGTTCTACATTGTTCGGCCATTTTTCATTATGCAAGTGGAACCATGATCGCTACAGAAACAGGGAGTGGAACCATGATCCTTGAAATTTTCCCGTGGCGGTAATTTTTCTCCATGTTGGAATACAGTCAAGTTTACAATCGTTTTTCATGGCTTTCCGCAGGGATCGTAATGGCGAGGTCAGATTTTCCTTTGGAGTTGCAGATTTCTAGTCCACCTATGGAGCAGAATCTTTGAGGAATCTAGAAGGAATCTAAAAGATTCCTTGAGCCCCAGATTCTCAATTTCTCAGAATTCTGAAATTGGACAGTCGATTTTGCACTATTCAACACCACAAATCTGATGGCGTGTTCAGATTTCTCATTTTCTCATTCTATTCTTCAGCCACTTTTCTAGGTGGAATGCAGGCATCAGCATTTATGTGCGAGCAGCCATTTCCATGCGATTGATGCCGTGAGATTGATGGCACAAACAACTTTAGCAGTTTGACATCCACTTCTTCATATGGCCCTTGGTTGTGAGGTATATGCAATGTGTTCATGTACTTCTTTTGCTATGCATTATGCTACACAGATCCCTGTTTGATGTTGATGAGGGATCTTGTTTATTACTTGTTTTCATTATTCCTGCTTGATGTGATGCAGAATCGTCTATGTGATGTACTTGTGTCATGATTCGTCATGTTATGTTTTGAGATCCTTTTGTTGTATGTTGATGGGATACTCATGTTTTTGTCATGTATGTTTGCATTGAGATCCCTTTTATGCCATGTTGGTGGGATGCTCATCATGCATGAGTTTGTGTCATACTGATAGGAACCTTTTGACTGAGAGTTCCTGTAGTGGAACACCTCTTGGTGCCACTCCTACATGAGGGAATTTTCCTTGTATGATAGCGACAACATCTCTATGTACATCATCACTATTGACATCACTTAATGCAGTGGCCTACACCATCTTAACACCGGGTCCCGGAGACGTAGTCCCTCCTGGACGAACTCCATTATCAATGGCTTATGTTTTTATGTTGCTGATGATTATCATGTTCCTCTTCTTTATAGCATGCAGATATATTCATTTATGTTCTTTTAAAAATTCAATTTAACACATCACAAAAGTAAAAGGTCTTGGAAGGGTCCTTTGTCACACCCAGACCTGGATCAAGTGGTATCATAGTGGTCTTTGCGTTGATGTGAATTGCAGCGTGAACGATGGAATGTGCAGCGACAACAGATGAAAAAACGATGTACGATATCATGCTCAACATTTCCAAAAGAGTGGAAATAATGTATGAAACTCTACAAAAGGAGACATAGGAAAAGGAGTGATTGTAGCTTCAGTTGCGAGCCACAGAAGAGGCCCTGGAAGAACTGAAGCACAACAAGCAAAGTCTTCAAACAAAGAACATTAAATTGAAGATGCATCTACATGAAGAGAAAGAGGAGAAACATAGTTTGCTACGATAGCTGCAAGCAAAGGACGAGGCCTTGGAAAAACTGCAGTGAGACCCATGTGAGGTAAAAGGTAGTTCTCTGAATTCATGTATGTTTCTTGATGATGATTTCTCTGTTTCCGAAAATCATACCATAGGAATTGGCTCCAAACTGTTGAAGAAAATGGGGTATGAAGGAAAGGGCTTGGGTGTCAATGGCCAAGGCATTATCAACCCCATCAAAGTAGAAGAATTACCTCGTTAGGCAGGACTTGGGTATTGTCAGAAAGGAAGTTGGGGAATATGCCAAGAAAGCTAGCGACCACCAACAACAGATGATGAGCAGCCCTCATCAGTGCTTTCCAAATCATCTGAGGAGGTAAAAGATGTTGATTTCATTTTGGTTTCGTCTTCACATAGTATGATTTCTGTTGGATATTTGGAGATCCCAATTACAGGGACAAACATGAGGCTCCATAGCAGGATGAAGCATGAGAAGGAAGAAGAACTTGGTGTTAATAACCAAGGCATAACTCAACCATTGGAGGTTGTGCAGAGACTTCAATTTGCAGGCGTGGGGTACACCAAAGGAGAATGCTCGAAGGTGTCAGATTATTCCGAGACATCATCAAAATCGTCGAGGAAAGAGAATGATGGGAAAACATCCCCATCATCTCATGGCAGTTTCCATTGCAAGGAAAGAGTTGAGGCCAATGCTCATCGCCATACTTACACCAGAGACAAAAAGGAAAGGTATAACTAGTTTCGATATTTGAATGTTCATTTTGATCATAATGATGTTTTTAATAATGAATGTAAAACATGGCATCGAAAAACATGTACCTTTTATGGATTACATAATCATACATTTTCTAAGTGTTGGGAAAGAATGGCAGCACACAAAGGGATGAGGTGTGAAAGACCCTCTCAACAACAGGTAAAGAAACATGTTAAGCAGACCTGGAGGAGGAAAACCTATTGCAATTATTGCGATAGAGGTGGCCATCAAAGAGCCACATGTTGGAGGCTCCATCCAGATCAGCACCTTAAAGACAAAGCGTCGGTGCATGAACTAGGTGAAGTAGTTGTTCGACCATTGAATGCACCACAAGGAGGCAACCCATTCATCTTGATAAGTGAAAAATGGTTTCTAGATATGTTAGCATTTCATGGTCATGCTTTTGTAAATCATTTGTTGCATTTTAAAATGTAAAAGTGATAATGTGTTTGCCATCACTTGTTCAACAAAAATGATGTCTGGTCTTATTTTGTGTTGCATGATAAACGATGAAAGTGATGTCGTGTTTCCATCACTTGTCAAAAGAAAAAATAGTGTTTGTCCTTATCTTTGTAAATCATGTGTTGCAATGATGATGCGTTTTCCATCATTTATTAAAGCAACAATGATGTGTTGGCCTTGTTTTTTTAGCTGGGGTATTATTTTGATGTAAACTTGACCACCGAGTATGTGTTATAACTCGTGGCAAGTGTGAGGCGCTTAGGTCATTAGTTGGTCATGAAAGTCAAGCATGTAAATTGCAAAACAATGTACTACAGGTTGTAGAGGTTGCGGGTGTCAGCTCATCGCTTAAGGCTCTGAAGGACAAAGGTGAAGGAGAGGGAAGCAAGAATTTTTTAGGACACTTGTGATGCAAATGAGGTACAGAGAAGTTGCAGGTTGTTTTTCATGCTTTTGGAGGACCAAAAGCTCCTCAGTGGCAAGGATTGATCCAGGTGGCTCTGGAGACACACACATGACAAAGAGGACTCAAGAAAGCTCAAAAATCAAAGTGATCAGAATGCTTTTGAACCAAAACAAGAGCGTAGATCTCATCACCCCGATCGCAATGGTGTGAATGGTTCATCAAACCAAGTCCGTATGCGAAAGTTAGAAGCAGTGAAAGTTGGGTTGACTTTTTGCTCACTGAGCAGGATTAAGGAGGCCGCAATTTGGACTTTTTCCAGGAGACAGAATCCGGCCAACTCCGGCCAGATTCCAGGAAAATTTTTTGCCTATTTAAAATGACTCCTTTGGCCAAAAATTTGAATTTTCAAAAAGGGCCTCTTATTGTATTAAAAATATAAAAAAGGGGGGGTTGGGGCCACCAACCCTACCACCCCCAACGGAACTCATAACTGCATATTATGTAATGGAGGTGGGCCAGCCCATGGGGCATAGACCCAACACTCCACCCCAACCAGCCAACTGCATAGCTGATGGAGGAAGGTATGGGGGTGGGCCACCCAAGGCAAGCCCAGCCAACTCGAATTTATTAACAAAACAAACTTCTGTTTAAAAATAAAGGAGGAGGCCGGGTTTGACCACTTGACCTCCTCCATATTAAACTAGATCTCAACCAACGCACCAAACCACCTCATTGAGAAATCCGCCCGGAATATTTTATTTAAACGTAGTTTTTCAATGCGCTAAGGGGAAGAAGGCAGTGCACACAGTTCGAGGCAGAACTTTGCAAGGGGGCCAAATTTTCACTTTGTCAGATTTTGACAAATTTTATATGGTTTCAGCACTTCTCGTTGCCACGAACGCAATGGCATTGTCCATTTCTCCATCAAAGTTTTGCATTTTTCGGCCATTTTTCAGTATGCAGGTGGAATCATGATTGTCGCAGAAATAGGGAGCGAAATCATGATCCTTGAAATTTTCCCGAGGAGGTATTTTTTCTCCATGTCAGAATATAGTCAAGTTTATAGTCATTTTTCATGGTTTTCATAGGGATCGCAATGGAAAGGTCAGATTTACCTTTGGAGTTGCAGATTTCCAGTCCACCTATGGAGCAGAATCTTTGAGGAATCTAGGGGGAATCTAAAGGATCCCTTGAGCCCCAAATTCTCAATTTCTCAGAATTCAGAAATTGGACAGTCGATTTTGCACTGTTTGATGCCACAAATATGATGGTGTGTTCAGATTTATCATTTTATAATTCTATTATTCAACCACTTTTCTAAGTGGAATGCAAGTGTCAACATTTATGTGCGAGCAGCCATTTCTATGCGATTGATGCCGTGAGATTGATGGCACAAACAACTTCAGCAGTTTAACATTATCTTCTTCATATGGTCCTTGGTCATGAGGTATATGCAGTGTGTTCATGTACTTCTTTTGCTATGCATTATGCTACAAAGATCCCTGTTTGATGTTTATGAGGGATCTTGTTTATTACTTGTTTTCATGATTCCTACTTGATGTGACGTGGAATTTTCTATGTGATGTACTTGTGTCATGATTCGTCATGTTATGTTTTGAGATCCCTTTGATGTATGTTGATGGGATACTCATGTTGTCGTCATGTATGTTTGCATTGAGATCCCTTTTATGCCATGTTGGTGGGATGCTCATCATGCATGAGTTTGTGTCATACTAATAGGAGCCTTTTGACTGAGAGTTCCTGTAGTGGAACATCTCTTAGTGCCACTCTTGCGTGAGAGCATTTTCCTTGTATGATAGCAACATCATCATTATTGACAACACTTAATGCAGTGGCCTACACCATCTTGACACGGGGGCTCGGAGACGTAGTCCCTCCTGGACGAACTCTGTTATCAACGGCTTATGTTTTTATGTTGCTGATGATTATCATGTTCCTCTTCTTTATAGCATGTAGATATATTCATTTATGTTCTTTTAAAACTTAAATTTAACACATCACAAAAGTAAAAGGTCTTGGAAGGGTCCTTTGTCACACCTGGACCTGGATCATCCAAGACCTGTAATTCCCTCGAATCTAGTTTATGAGATTCATCAAAAACATAATGTCTTAAAATAGATACATGAAAAATATCATGAGTTTTATGAAAATGGGGTGGTAGTATAAGACAATTGGCAACTAGTCTAATCTTCTCCTTGATCCTAAAAGGTCCTACGAATCGAGGTGTTTCCAGGAAAACTAGTGTCCATTCAGAGCTGCTAGTCCCACTAAGACAGGTAGCTATCTTAGAAACAAACAAATCAAAGTAACTTGTGTTTTCCTTTATAAGAGATAGATGAGAGAGAAGCAGAGAGTACCAACCTCAGTCTTTCGCTTGGCTCCTTGCTTGTTTCCTCTCTTCTTTGATAGAGCTTCGCCACTCCTTTCTCACTTGTCCTGCTTTAGAGAACACCTGTAGAGTCAAAGCAGCAAAATACCATCAAAGCATAAATATCTATAACCATAAAAAATGTAGAATTAGATGTACATTAACCATACAAATGCATACACAAATACAAGATTCAGAAATATACAAGTATATGGAGGAAAACTCAAATAGCTTTATTGATAGAAGTAGTAGAAGAGAGGATTACAACCCAGCTATCTGATCCAGCATCATCCTCCCAACATGAAAGCCCTCTTCACCTCATGAAAAGCAAGAGAAACCAACAACACTTCCTTACAAATTACAAAATTCTAGCCTTTGGATCTCTAGGATGAGGGATCCATATATAGATATTTGCAGGGGAGTGAGTCAGCTTCTGGGATTTTGATTAGTGTCATTTCACTGATAGTTCTTGGTTCCACTTGGAGATTTCATGATCTCTTACTCATCCCTGGGTGAATTCAGAGAGGCAAGTGTCATATGAGCAGTTTCTAGAAGATTCTCTGAGTTTCCACCTAGCAAACTACCTCTGCCATTTGTCTTCTCTCGCTCATCACACCCTACAGAAGGGATTTTCAGTATGCATCACACCCTTTGTGTGTAGCAGGTGAGATGCATCGCACCCTCAGCATGGAGCAGTCTGTATGGTCCAGTTTTGACCAGTTCTGAGCAGTTTTTCAGGGAGAACTTATGGGAAATGATGTAATCAGTTGACCTTGATCCTTTAGGGTATGAAACAACACTTTTAGGGGTTTGAGAGCCCTTGGTTTATTGACATATGTGATTGGGGTTGTAGTGCCCAAATATGTCTATAACAGTTGCCCCCTAAAGCATGAGGTCGTAAATCTTCTGATGTCGGGTGAAATGCTTTATCATGAGGATCCGAGGTTTTTCAAATTGGAAGGTGACCTGTATAAAATACAATACAATACATTATCTTCATATTATTTTCATGATCTAGCTGAGGCGGGCATTCCCATGCTCAGCTTTATAAATTCATTTTCATGTACATAGGACAGACAATCATCTGTGTGGTAGACTGATGATTCTGGTAGAGCCATCATCCCTTAGCTTGGATGATTATCTGTGCAACCATGGAGTGCATTTGATGTTTTTATTTTCCCGAATGTATCGCAACCCGGATGGATGAAACTAGATCCGGGGTCTTCAAACTCATTAAATCTTTGTCTGATGTACAAGTCAATCCATGTGAAAAGATGTTCTGGTGTCGAACATGGAAAGACATCCCTTGATTACCAGCCAATGATGTAAGTTGTTAACAGGCGCGAGAGGAATCACCAATAATGATAATGACCCTCAAGGTACTGCAGTACAATTCATGTGGTGTGAATATATGAATCGATGTCAAACACCACGTAAAATCTTTCGGTCGAAGGCCATTGATGTAAACCTGTCACCGGAAGTGAGAAACTTGCCATTGAGGCATGCAAGCTTCAAAGTACTGAAAGGGTTGTTCCTAAGTCAACTTCTTAGATAATGAGCTGATGTCGACAAGAAGTGACCCATCGTAGGAGGGCCTTAATGAATCCTATATCTACGACATGGAAAAGAGCAAATGATTTTGTGGAGGTGAAAAGGATCTGATGACACAAGTTTTAGGGTGGCAGTCATGCAAAATGAAGCGCGAAGGTATTGCAGTGGATGAGGTGTTAGCTGGGTTGGTGAATTCTCTGAGCGACTTCTCTTGAACATATCAGCGACACTGGAATGGATTGGTAGCATTAACCCCAAAATGGATGGTACGGAGGACCAATGGTGATATGACCAGTGAACGGAATAACCTAACCCGACTCAATCATGGTGATGGAGTGAAAGTGTCATGTTCAAGAGCGACCTGCTACCAATGAAGTTCTTCAAGTTTTCTTCCCTTTTTCCCCAGTCATTGCTGACCAGTACCTCTTTATTTTTGTCAAGCTTGAGGAGGATAACATATGCTTGTTCTATAATTTTCCCTTCGGGCAAACCTATCACTATGTTTTAGCGAGCCTAGCGATAGTGAAACTCGCTCTTGTCCGTATGGACAAGTTTGTCGCTATTGTTTTAACGAGTTTAATGACAAAGATAACTCAGTCCTTTTCAGTTTTAGAGAGTCTGAAAAGAGATGGAAAGGAAACTCCAGTAGTCCTTTTTCGTAGTATAATCCCTTAAGTTCGAAAAAGTATAAAATAATATGAAAGGGATGACTTTTCCGCTAACTTTAGCGAGCCAAGAAAGACAAGCGCTCAATCTTTTTGTGTAATGATCCCTCAGGTCCAAAAAGATTAAAATATAGAGGAGGGATGGCACTTCCAATCACTTTAATGAGCTGGAGAGGCCAATTGCTCGGCAATCTTTTCATATTTTACAAGTCTAAAAAGAGCTTAAAGGAGACTCGTTTTTTAAGAACGAGTGATGTTTTTGGATAGCAACTAGTTCCAAGTAAGTTTGGAACTTTTCAATCACAGCAGTGTAAAGAAGGTGGCTAATAGAATCACTCGTCGTAGATGTTCCTCAAAAGGGTAAACAATCAAGTGAAGGCGTATGATTGGCTAAAAAGGTGGAGGTTATGGTAAGAACACTACCAAGGCTCAAAAGCTGATAGCAATGCGATCACAAAGGTTATTCACCGAAGGTGGGTTCATTTTTTAATGAGCTTGAACTCTGGGGGAACATATGTTCATTGTTGGGTTTATTTTTTAACGAGCTTGAACTTTGCAGAAACATTGCTCATTCCAGTCATCTATTAAGGATGTCTCTCGTCAATAGGTTCATTTTTTAGGGACCTTGCCCCATGCGAAACTTTTCTCTGGAGCATTTTGTATGCAGGCTAGGAATGACCAACTACTGTCCTAAGGGTTAATGAACTACCGAGGTTAGGTAGGATATTTTCGTACAAAACTTTTCATTTGCTTTGCTGTCGCCGCTGGTCCCGGCAAAGATGAATGGTGGTTCAGACCAATCACCTAAATTAAGTAGTTGAAGTTAGTAAAAATTACTGGGTTAGAGTTACGCTGGTCACTTTTCACTTGCATACAAAAGGTTTTCATGCCCCCAGGTATAAAGAAAAATAAAGTTTCCAGGTTACCATATGGAAGTTCTTGCATTAAAGCAAGGTTGTTTTGTCCACGTTGCAGACAAAACACTTCTTTGGCTTTTTCCATCGAAATAGACAAAGGTGAAAGGTGTGGATCCACTGCCAATCACATAACTTCGACGAGGAAGTCCTATTTCAGACTGATCCCATATCCTAAACGGACGGGTGTGTCAAACTAGTCATATATCCTACGAGGAAACCTACCTTATATCTGGGGTTTTCCTGTCAGAGCAGACCAGGGCAGATGCCTCCTGGGTTTGTCACATTCACTGAATCACTCGCGATCATTAGGTGGATGGACCGGAGGTTTATGAGACATTCCTTGTGCAAAAAGACCATTTAGGGATGGCATTTGACTAGTAGTCGTGTTTGAACCGTGGAATGAAAGCTGGTCAACGAGTTGGACCATTCTGCCTTCATACGGGAAACACATCACCCGAAAGAGTGAGGAAACAATAGCTCCCATGCTGTAAATGTAGTCATACCCAAGGAGTAGATTGTAATCTAGAGGCCCTTGGACTACCATCACGTTCAGATGAACAGTTTTCCTTCTCAAAGTTATAGGAAAATTTGGAAGGATCCCTAATGGTCGACTGGTTCCTTTATTGAAGCCTGACAGATTTCGAATCTTAGGCAGAAGTGATGGTGAACCAAGCACTTTCCAAGCTATTGACGAAAGCATACTCACAGAAGCCCCTTCATCTATGATAGTACCAACCATGATCATTCTGTAAGCTTGTACTATGATTCAGAATGGTACATTAGATGGTAGGTAGGGTCTCACTAGTAGATTCCAATCAAAGGAAACGACTAGATTACTTGGAGGAGGGACTAAATAAACAGCCGGATGAATCCCTTGAACTGAGGAACTACCCTCCTGTGGTAGAGGAATGGGTAGATTGCCCCCATGTTCATCGGATTCTGTGTTAACAAAAAGAATATGAATGGTGTCGTTCTCATTCTCTTTGGAGACTGTATCATATGAAGGTGGACCTTATGAAGACAAAATTGGGTCGACTACCATCTCGACCTATTGACTTTGGTCCGGTGTGGACTCAGAGGGTTTATCTTCAATGATAGGTGTTTCGACCGACAATAGAGGCGTGTCAGTCGGATTTTCAACTAGCGATGGACTTGGCAAGAGTTTCTTGTATCTAGGGGGAAGTCACTATGGTGAAGCAGGACAGTTATCCAAGACTCTTTTAACTTCATCCAGGAAGGGGCAACGGTGGAGGGCATAATCGCCTTCACACAACTTACAAGGAAACTTAGATCTTCCTTTTTGCCCATTGACTTCATTTTCACTAGTTGACGGTATACTCTCAACATGATTGATAGAGGTTGAAGACACCAAATTGTGCAAGCGGGTAGACTAGTCTCTCAAGATCCGTGAGATCCAGGGACAATCTTGATGATAGTGGTCTCCTTTGCAAATGACACATGGAGATTTGGGTTTGGATGGTGCAGTGTGTGGATTTTTTCCAGACGATTCATGGTTGCCCCCTTTCGTCGTTGGCTTCTTCTTCTTCTTCTCCTACCCTTTCTTCTTCTTCTCAGTTACTTGGTTTTTAGTGTTACTAGTTTCACCAAGCGAAGAAGAAGGAGAGGGAGAAACAAATGAAGTGGAAGGTGGGGGAGAAACTTCAATATCATCTGGTTGTTGATTTTATTGCTGAGGAATTATGGTGTTTTGAACGACAGAGGTCGAGAATAGCCATACTGGCAGGCCAATTGTGAGTCCTGGAAGGGACAATGTAGCCATGTGTGGAGCACCAATATCTCCCCAAGAGGAGAAAGGACTAGGATTCCCCCAAGGGGAAATCCTTGATTAGTGGACTCCATTTTCTCAACCTAAGACCAACGAGGGAACAGTGATGATATTCCGAATAAAATAAATTTTATGATGCTTTGACACAACTTGCTTTTTCAATTTTTAAGAGTCGAGAAAAAGCTAAAGATGACTCTAGTCGCCTTCGATTTTTAATGAGCCTGAAGTGACAAGTGCTCAGATGGACCTTTTCTTTTAAGGAGTCTGAAAAGGAACGGAAGTGACTACTCTGGAAATCTAGACAAAGGCATTACCAAACCAATCACAAAACTGCAATATACACCTCGGTGGTAAATTATAGAGAAATTACCGAGGACTTTACGTACGGCAGTCAATCTTCCCAAATGCTGTGTTCAGTGCATTGCAATTGATAGGGCAGCAGACATGGCTTCCTAAGGATAAAGGATATCAGCCTATTGTGGTCTCCCAATATATACTAAATGGTACGTGGGAGCACAAGTCCGTACTGGCACTTGTTGTATCAAAGAGGAGGAA
Source organism: Pinus tabuliformis (assembly GCA_031772625.1). Lineage (NCBI taxonomy): Eukaryota > Viridiplantae > Streptophyta > Pinopsida > Pinales > Pinaceae > Pinus > Pinus tabuliformis. The sequence continues at coordinate 560,256,270 of CM062809.1, read as the reverse complement.
TCACCCAACCTACGATGAAAACGATAGTTACCAAGCTTTACAACACTGGAATACGTCTCTAGCCTAGACTTCTAAATATTGTGTGTTAGGTTCCAAAGTGTTTTCATGTTCATTGAAGTTTATTTTATAGTTGATCTTCTTAAGAAGTTTTCCTTTCAAGGTTCACCATGTGATGTAGATGTACAACTCCTAAATATGCAATCTAAAATGATAAATAGTCATTTATTTTCTATTAGCAATGAAAATCCTAGCTACTAGGGAAAGAAAAATATGATTCTTTCAACATAGAGTGGAGAGCACACACTAAATGCACTTTTCCTAAATCAATTTCTGCATGTAGTCTAAATGCAAATGCACATGCATGTATTTGTTTTTCAGTTCCCTTAATGTGAGAATGACAAAAAGAAAACTAAGTACAAATCTGAACTACTTTTCCTTGAAACAACACTTTAACAATTTCTTTTCAAAAAACGAAAGGAAGACTAAGACAACACTTTCTCTTTCAAATGGAAAACCGTTTTCGACACTTCAAAGAATTGATAATTCAAATCAAATATAATGGCAAAAGTGTAATAGGCTATCTAAAAGAGGAAGACTTTACGACACTCTTTTTCTTGACTGAAAACGATAGTTGCGACACTTTCGAATCAAAAGATGACAGTTCAATTAAGCTATCATTTGCAAACGAGGACTGTAAATGATGAAAAATACATAAAAAAACATTCACAATTCGTTATCAATGGAGGTTGAATAATGTGAAGGAAGAAGGTTTCAACAATGCTATACTGATCATAGATAGCAAAACTACTTAATAGAGCTGAAAACAATGAAGAAAAAAGCAAAATCTAGAGGCAGAAAAAGTCTCATTCAATCATTGTGCCCGTCCTTAAGGAAAATAGGAATGCATCTCACCCGCAGCACACGGGAGGTGCAATGCATCCAGACTGCCAATGAGAGATAGTGCGATGGTCCAGGGATGAGAATAAGCTTGGTTTTCACCCACAATTTGCAGCTAAGTTCAGGGATTTAGGCTGAGCTTATGATAGACAGTAAACACAAAGTATAAGGGCTGATCTAATGAGGTTATTGAGCTACCACCAAGGAACTTAGGATGTTCGCAAGTCAGATGTTTGGTTCATAAACCAACCCGGAGATTGACTTTGTAGTTGCATAGCAAAAGCAGTTCGAAGGCTAGCTAGCTTAACTTCATGCTCTATCTGTAGTTTATAAAGCAAACAACAATAACAAACAAACAAACTATTCGCTCCCCAGCGGAGTCGCCATTTTGTTTCCGGGAAAACTAGTGTCCATTCAGAGCTGCTAGTCCCACTAAGACGGGTAGCTATCTTAGAAACAAACAATTCAAAGTAACTTGTGTTTTCCTTTATGAGAGATATATGAGAGAGAAGCAGAGAGTACCAACCTTAGTCTTTCGCTTGGCTCCTTGCTTGTTTCCTCTCTCCTTTGATAGAGCTTCGCCACTCCTTTCTCACTTGTCCCACTTCAAAGAACACCTGTAGAGTCAAAGCAGCAAAATACCATCAAAGCATAGAGATCTATAACCATAAACAATGTAGAATAAGATGTACATTAACCATACAAATGCATACACAAATACAAGATTCAGAAATATACAAGTATATGGAGGAAAACTCAAATAGCTTTATTGAGAGAAGTAGTAGAAGAGAGGATTACAACCTAGCAGTCTGATCCAGCATCATCCTCCCAGCATGAAAGCCCTCTTCACCTCATGAAAAGCAAGATCACCCAAAAATACAATGTCTCAAAGAGAAACCAACAACACTTCGTTACAAATTACAAAATTCCAGCCTTTAGATCTCTAAGATGAGGGATCCATATATAGATATTTGCAGGGGAGTGAGTCAGCTTTTGGGATTTTGATTAATGTCATTTCATTGATAGTTCTTGGTTCCACTTGGAGATTTCATGATCTCTTACTCATCCCTGGGCGAATTCAGAGAGGCAAGTGTCATATGAGCAGTTTCTAGAAGATTCTCTGAGTTTCCACCTAGCAAACTGCCTCTGCCATTTGTTTGCTCTTGCTCATCGCACCCTACAGAAGGGCTTTTTAGTATGCATCACACCCTTTGTGTGTAGCAGGTGAGATGCATCGCACCCTCAGCATGGAGTAGTCTGTATGGTCCAGTTTTGACCAGTTCTGAGCAGTTTTTCAAGGAGAACTTCTGGGAAATGATGTAATCAGTTGACCTTGATCCTTTAGGGTATGAAACAACACTTTTAGGGGTTTGAGAGCCCTTGGTTTATTGACATATGTGATTGGGGTTGCAGTGCCCAAATACGTCTATAACACGAGGTGACAACTTCGTCCCTTTCCCAAACCGAATGGTGCTTTTGTTGGGTCAGATACGAATAAAAACTATAGAATTTCCCGCAAATTCTCTACAAATCTACCTCTAAGATCTATGTAGAAAATTTGATTGTAGATTAACTCGCTAATGCAATATACCAAAGAAAAATACTGTAATCTACTTCTACTATCAAACTTGTGGAATCTTAAAGATCGAGCTGAATCAGAGCTGAACACATATAACCATAAGAAGAAGAATCAATGCACATGAAACACAGAAAATACTCAGGGGAAAGCCTCAACTAAAAACCCTACTATCTGTATTATCATATAAGGTGGAAATACGTCAGAATTATACAAAGCCTTAGCTCTCACAGCTAGCCAGCGCTCAGTACAATCCTCCCGGATTCTCACGGGCAATCAAAGCTTCTCACAAGCCTTCTCCTCTACCCTCCAAGCTCCTATTTCCTTGTGTAGTTACCTCTGGAATGATCTCCTTCACCCAATGTAATACTACTCCCACACACTGCTCTAACACACTCTCAGAACCACACAATCCTCAAGGAACCTTACCTTGACTGCATGCATGAGTTTCATTTATAGGAGAAAACATGCAACTGATAGTACATTTTCCTTGACATTCAGCTCAACTGGGTCTTTCTCAGAATAGACATGCATTAGTTTTTGATGAGGAAATATTCAGTTATCTGGAGTACATTGGTTGAGTGCATGCATGCATCAAATGACTGATAACTCACAATTAGTTCCCCAAACAGTTTGGAACTAATTTAACTAGACTTAACTTAGTAAACTGAGCTAACTAATTACAACTCAAATATAACTCAATCTTATCTCCTTAATTAAGGGATAATCTCTTTAATTTAAGGGTAACTATTGCATGACTTCAGAAAGACTTCTAACTTGAATTTATCTAACTAATTAATCCATAATTAATTAATTCCAAGCAGTTGGTGACACTAAATTCAAATTTAATTCACAATTTTAATTCAAGGACAAATTAAAATTGGAATTTCTGGATTCTATTTTTATCATTTCTTGTTGTTATTTTCAACACTCCCTCTCAACAAGAAAGGAATTCAACTCGATCCTGATCCTGAACCTTTGGAATGTTCTGCATGCAACACTTCTCTCTAGTGTTGTTGCTCCAACAACTTCAGAAACAAAAAAACATCCAACCTGAATCATAATGATGCCTCTATCATCAAAGTCTCTGACTACTATTGCCTCTGTCGATTGAAAACTCTGTGCTTCTACTGACTCAGCCTTTCTACACTGTTGTCAATCCTTCTCTGTGCTTTTCCGTATCTAACTGCTCTAGCCTTTGTCACTTTGATCTCTAACTGCATCAATCCCACTGATTCCTCCCGCTACTATGTACTTTGGGCTCCCGTAGCAAGGTACAATCCATGAGATAAAACCTCTCAATGGACCCTGCCCAATTTCAGCCTTCTTGGGACTATCACTTCACATCGCCCCACCTCACACCTATAGGTATGGTTGCATGTGATCCCTCTGCTGACTCTAATTGTGGCTCCTCCCCAATTGTCTGAGACTTCTTCTGGGACTTCATGTTGAGAGGCAATGTACTCCCCCTCTCAACCACCAAGTCTCTAACATTTTCCTTGCTCCTCAAGGCTTTGCATGCATCTTGAACCTCAAGAGCATATAGGTTCTTGACTTGTGAACCGATCTATTTCACCTGTCTCATGGTGATGTGTCTAAGGAAAACCTTTCCCTTATTAAAGACAACATTGTATCCTTTGTCCTCCAACATCGCGACCGATACCAAGTTCTTCTTCAGTCTAGGCACATACTTCACATCTGTCAAGGTGATAGGAGCTCCATGCTCCCTCTGAAAAGCAACCATGCCCACTCCTGAAACACTAAACCTTTTGTCATCACCCATCTCTATGCGCATCTTGAGGTATTTCTCCTCCAAGGTATTGAATAAACTTTTATTGTCGGTCATGTGGAATGAGGTTCCATTGTCAAGATATCGACCACAACCCATCATCGATGACACCATGCATGCGATGAGGGTGAAGTCCATTTCGAACTGAGAGGCTAATGCCTCACCTTCTGATCCTTCCGAGGATCCCTTATTGGACTTATTCGATGGGAAATTAGTCACATAATGACCCATCTCATGACAATTAAAGCATCTCACTTTAGAGTTGTCACCCTTCTTCCCTCCACGAGAAAAATTCGATTTAGAATGGGATGCCTTCCCCTTCCATTTCCTTGCCTTACTTGCTAAGGCCATATTTTTTTCATCATCATCCTTGGATGAAGAACCATCTCGTGTGCTCCTCCTGATCTCCTCCTGCATGAGATCTGACCACAGTCGTTCCCAATCCGACAGTTTCTCCCTTCCATTCACAGAGTCCTGGTAGCTATTCTAGCTCTTTGGAAGGCCAAGGAGAGCGAGGCTCACCATATCATCATCGGTAGTAGTTATTCCCACACTACCAAGCTCATCTCTTCAAGTGGTGAGCTTGTTTGGATATGTGGAAATAGTATCACCGCTCTCCATCTTGATTCTTTGAAGCTTATCCTTGAGCACCAATTTCCTCTGGTCGCTACTGTTCTGGTAGAGGTCCTTCAATGTCTTCCACATTGAAAATGGAGTATCCTTCCCATGGAGACTCAAGACAATATAGTCTCGAACTCCCTCAAGGATGATCTCTCTCACCCTCGCCACGCACTTCTTCCATTCAGCCAACTCTTGTGCATTAGTTGAACCTGGTTTTGGGATTTCTTGATTAATGAAACCCTTCAAGCTGTTGTCTTCTAATACAACCTCCATGCGATATTTCCATGCTATGTAATTATAGCTATCTTCCAAGGCATACTCGAGTCTCAAGCCATAGAACGCCATTGGCCAACCTTGAAGTATGATAAGAATTTGATTTGCACCTGCAACCCCGAACTTCAAACTTCAAATTCTCTTCTCCGTATACTGTTCACAGCTTCGATACCATGTAGAATTTCCTGCAAATTCTCTACAAATCTACCTCTGAGATCTATGTAGAAAATCTGGCTGTAGATTAACTCGATAATGCAATATACCAAAGAAAAATACTATAATCTACTTCTACTATCAAACTTGCGGAAGCTTAAAGATCGAGCTGAATCAGAGCTGAACACATATAACCATAAGAAGAAGAATCAATACACATGAAACACAGAAAATACTCAGGGGAAAGCCTCAACTAAAAACCCCACTATTTGTATTATCATACAAGGTGGAAATACATCAGAATTATACAAAGCCTTAGCTCTCACAGCTAGCTAGCTCTCAGTACAATCCTCCTGGATGCTCACAAGCAATCAAAGCTTCTCACAAGCCTTCTCCTCTACCCTCCAAGCTCCTATTTCCTTGCGTAGTTACCTCTGGGATGATCTCCTTCACCCAGTGTAACACTGCTCTCACACACTGCTCTAACACATTGTCAGAACTGCGCAATCCTCAAGGAACCTTACCTTGACTGCATGCATGAGTTTCCTTTATAGGAGAAAACATGCAACTGATAGTACACTATCCTTGACATTTAGCTCAACTAGGTCTTTCTCAGAATAGACATGCATGAGTTTCTGATGAGGGAATCTTTAGTTATCTGGAGTACACTAGTTGAGTGCATGCATGCATCAATTGACTGATAACTCACAATTAGTTCTTCAAACAGTTTGGAACTAATTTAACTGGACTTAACTCAGTAAACTGAGCTAACCAATTACAACTCAAATATAACTCAATCTTATCTCCTTAATTAAGGGATAACCTCCTTAATTTAATGGATAACTATTGCATGACTTCAGAAAGACATCTAACTTGAATTTCTCCAACTAATTAATCCATAATGAATTAATTAATTAATTCCAAGCAGCTGGTGAGACTAAATTCAAATTTAATTCACAATTTTAATTCAAGGACAAATTAAAATTGGAATTTATGGATTCTATTTTTATCATTTCTTGTTGCTATTTTCAACAAAAACTTGGTCCCCTACTTCATAACTGCGATTGATCCTATGTGAATCAACATAACTCTTCTATCTATCTTGTGCTTCCTTTAACCTTTGTCGAATCTGTCTTACCTGTTCCTCCATTTCTTGAACTAATTCTATCCCAACTATTACTCGGTCCTCCAATTTTTCCCAACTCAATGGCGTTCTACATGGCCTTCCATATAGAGCTTGATAAGGAGGCATCCTGATTGAACTATGGTAACTGTTATTATAGGAAAACTCTACCAATGGTAAGTACCTTTTCCACTGAGTCTGATTATCCATGACGTACATTCGAAGCATGTCTTCCATAACCTAATTTACTCTTTCGGTTTGCCCATCTATTTTTGGATGATATGCAGTGCTTAGGTTCAACTGAGTCCCTAGTGTTGACTGCAAACTTGTCCAAAACCTAGATGTAAATCGAGAGTCTCTATCAGAAATGATCTTTGTAGGTAACCCATGTAGTTGAATAACTTCACTTATAAAGACTCGTGCCACATCAGTAACATCGTAAGTGTCTCTTACTGGAATGAAATGGGTACTTTTGGTCAATTTATCAACTATAACCAATATAGTGTTGTGTCTTTGGGACATGAGTGGCAAACCCACAACAAAATCCATAGAAATTACCTCCCATTTGGACATAGGGATGTAATGTGGTTGTAGGAGTCCTGTTGGATGACGATGATTAGCCTTCACTCATTAACATTCAAGACATTTGGTGACAAACTGGACTATGTTGTGCTTCATGCCTGCCCAAAAGAAGAGTTTATTCATGTCTGCGTACATCTTCTTCACTCCAAGATGTGCACAATAGAGTGCTCTATGTGACTCTTCGAGGATGGTTGTTCTTATACCTCGTTCCTTATGTATGTACATTCTCCCTTGAAATCTCAATAGTCCATCTGGTTCAAGGACATATCTCTCAAACTTTGGTTCTATTTGCTTCCCACTCTGGAGTGTTGAGATAACCTTTAGATACCAACTATCTTCAAAGAGTTTCTCCAACACACATTCCCTCAACTTTACCTTTAAGGCTACTAGGGAGAAGGTTCGTGGTCTCCTGCTTAGTGCATCAACCACCAAATTCTCCTTTCCCTTGATGTATGAGATCTCAAAATCATACTCACTCATGAATTCGCTCCACTGCCTTTGTCTAGCATTCAAATCCCTTTGAGTGAAGAGGTGCTTCAGGATTTGATGATCTGTTCTTAACTCAAATCTTCTCCCAACGAGGTAGTGTCTCCACAATTTCAAAGCTAACATCACTACTACTAATTCTAAGTCATGGGTAGCATACAACTCTTCATGTTTCTTGAATTTTCTAGATGCGTAAGCTATTATTCCACCTTCTTGCATCAATATTACACCCAATCCTTGCTTCGAAGCACTGGTGCAGACAGTGAAGTCTTTTTCCATGTCCAGTACTCAAAGGATCGGTGCACTAGTTAGTAACCTCTTTAGTTCTGTGAATGCAGTGTCACATTCATATGCCCATTTATATTTGACCCCCTTTCACTATAATGTGGTGATGGGTTTTCAATCCTCGAAAACCCTTCCACAAACCTGCGATAATACCTTGCTAGCCCCATAAAACTATGCGCCTCATGAGCATATTTCGGTATTGGCCAATCCATTATGGCCTTCACCTTTTCCGGGTCAACTGAAATCCCTCCTCCTGAAATGATGTGCCCAATGTAATGAACTTTCTTCTAAAAGAAGGAACATTTTGACAATTTTCCATACAATTGATTTTCCCTTAAGTAAGTCAATACAACCCTTAGGTGCTTTTCATGCTCCTTTTCATTCTTGTAATACACACAAGAATGTCATCCAGAAAGACTTGCACAAATTGGTCCAAATACTTCCTAAACACACTATTCATGAGGCTCATGAATACTGTTAGTGCATTGGTCAAACCAAATGGAATAGCTGCGAACTCATAGTGCTCAAACCAAGTTCGAAATTTTTTTATTTTTTTATTTTTATTTTGTGGGAAAACCTGTGAACAGTTTTGAAACCAACGTTTCAGACTAGCTTAGTGAATCCATCATCAGGGCAATGAGATTTGTATTTTGAGAAGAGAGAGCGTGAAATTATGGAGCTTATTAATAGTTATTGAAAATTTTTATTTATTTATTTATTTTTATTTATTTTTGATGTCTTCTTTTATAGTCGGCTTACAAATGATTAATTAATTAATAATTATTTTATTTATTTATTTATTTATATAAGTATTTATTTTATTATTATTATTATTATTATTATTATTATTATTATTGTTATTATTATTTTTTTTTAATTGAAATCTATATTATATTTTTAATATCCTTTGCTATATGTTAATTGTTTTACTAGAATGTATATAATTTTAAAGTAATAGTTTGAAGGATTTTTATGTTAACTTATTTATTATGTGATCTTGTTAAATTTATTTAAAGGAGAGTTAGATAGGGAGCTAGTTATGATAGGTTATATTTATTTATTTATTAATTAAATAATTTTATTTATTTATTTATTAATATTATTATTATTATTATTATTATTATTTTATTTTATTTTATTTTTTATTTTTTTTAATGAATGTGTGTAAATCTGTGTTTATTGCTTTTTTATTTTATTTAATAGGGGTTTCCAGGTGTTACTTAATTTTAGTCCGTCGTCTCTATTCATGTTGTTGGAGGATTTTTCGATTTCAATTGCTTCTTTCACCCTTCTTTTTAAATAATGGTCTTCCTTGTGAATTAATTTTTCTTGTTCCATGCAAATGTATTGTGAGGATGAGCATGCATGCTCTGCTAGACCTGATTTTTCCGACAAGTTTGAAAAGCAGTTTTTGAGATGTCCTCTTCCTTAATCCTCAATTGGTGGTATTCAGATCATAGATTGATCTTTGAGAAAACCATTGGTCCCTTCATTTTATCAAATAGGTCAGCTATTCGAGGTATCAAGTACCTATTCTTTATTGTGGATCTATTCAAGTCCCTATAATCTATGCATAGCTGTAAGGAACCATCCTTCTTCTTGACAAAAATCACTGGTGCACCCCAAGGTGAAATACTAGGTCTGATAAATCCCAAGTCTAAGAGCTCTTTTAACTGCATCTGCAACTCACAAAGTTCTGGAGTTGTCATCCTATAGGGTGTCTTAGATATTGGTTCTGCACCAGGTTTTAGGTTGATTGTGAAATCAATCTCCCTTACAGGAGGTAATCCAAGCAATTCCTTAGGAAAAACATCCTTGAATTCTGACAAAATTGGGTGTTGATCTAGGGAGGGTCCTTTCTGGTCACTTACAACCTCGACCACATATAGCTTGCAACCTTTTCGGAGACAACGTTTTACCTTCATCATGGATATGAATCGTAGTGACACTCCTCTCTTGATTCCAAAAATCTCAATTGGCCTACCTTCATCATCTAAACAAATCACCTTCTTCTTGAAATAGTCTACCAAAGCTCGATGAGCTTCTAGCCAGTCCATTCCAATAATTACATCATACGTCCCCAATGCTATGACATATGCCTTCAACTTAGTCATACACACCCCAAGGTTTACCTGACATTGGTCAACACTAGGTCCTACTGCTTGTTTTATCCCATAAGTCATCTCAACTTGCTTAAAGTCATCATGCTCATAGGCTGCCAACCCACATTTTTCTAATGCAACTTGTAGAAATTTTGAATAATATGACACTTATTCACAGAGATTATCCCGATTATACACTATTGCAGAATACATGCATAATACATAACCTCCTCTACATTGATCATAAATTTTGCGGAATTAAAAACAATGAAACATCAATCGCATGTGCACATTAACACAGTATGTAACCCGAGGAAAGCATACAGCTGAAAAACCCACACTATCTGTATATTATAATGATTGAGAACATGTAACAATACATAGTACAATACTCCTCACAAGTACTTAGTACTATCTCCACCTGTTACACACAAACTAGCTCAGATCTGAATCAATCACAGGTTCAAATCTCTTCCACTGCTTGCCTGCCTCCACTACGCAATCCTGCATGAGAATAGATGAGTATGGCTAATCCAAACTCATATTTCCCTTGGCTGAACCACGCAATCCTCATTGGCAATACTCAATCCATTGATTGTGCAAATCTCATGCACAACTATAGTCACAACTAATAGCAATCTCAACCTCTAACACCTGTCTCCACTGAACTGTCCATGCACTGATTTAACTGATGTATTCTTTAGTTGCTTTATGAGTTAATAATTAGTGAATTACTTAACAATTAATTCACATCACTCATCACTAGTGTATTCTGCAACTAGACTAAATACAACTAGTTTAACCAAGTCAAACTGAACACAACTCCATCAACTCCTCAATCAACTCCACCAAACTCAACCACATGAGTTCTAACTAAAGTCCATCATGCAATAGCTCAATTGATTCATAAGAAAAGCGTATTTCCTTCTGATAGCTACATGTGCCACATCTGTAGCTCAAACTGAAGTGCTCCAAGAGGATAAGATAATGTTTATAGTCCAAATATTATTATGAGCTAATAATATTCGACTGTTCTATTTTTAGCCTGACAGTCTAAAAATAGACTCTGCCCATATGTCTAAAAATAGAAGTCCATCTATTTTTACCAAAATGACCAATCATCCACAAATAGCATCCTGCAACTCATAGACAATGATCCATATGTCTAAAAATAGACATAGTCTAAAAATAGACTTTGCGCCAAAAATAGCCTGCGGGCCCACTTAGTGAAGGCGACTTTTTTCACTAAGCTCCATCATCTTGTTGCATTCTCAACACTCCCTCTCAACAAGTTATGGATTGTCAGCAACCCCTAACCTACCTCGGTGGTATTCGAATTTGCTCCTGGTGAGCGCCTTCGTCAAGATATCAGCATCCTGATCCTCCATTGGAATGTATGAAAGTAACATGATTCTCCGCTGCACACAATCTTTGATATGATGGTACCTGATGTCAATGTGCTTAGATCTATCATGAAATACTGGATTAGCCGAGAGTTTAATGCAACTCTGGTTATCATAATAAAGCACAGTAGGCTTGAAGTATGAACCGAACAACCCGACCAGGATCTTCCTCATCCATATAGCCTCACATGCAGCCAAACTTGCTGCCATATACTCGGCCTCTGCTAAACTGAGTGCCACGGATCTCTGCTTCCTGCTGTACAAAGAAACTGCTGTCGACCTAATACTGAAGACCCCTCCATATGTGCTCTTTATGTCTGTTGGGCTCCCTGCCCAATCTGCATCTGTGAAGCCACATAGCTTCACCTCATCCTCCTGTTTGTACCACAATCCATATCCCGATGTGCCTCTGAGATAACGCAATACATGCTTGCCTACCTTCCAGAAGAGCTTGGTTGGCTTAACCATAGCTTGTGAAAGCTGGCTAACAGCATAACATATATCGGGTCGTGTATTGACCAGATACATAAGCAACCCCACCAACTGTCGATAAACAGTGGCATCCACTACTTCTGCTAAAGTAACATCCTCCTTCCTCCAACCTCCAGGAAGAGGAGTATCAACAAGCTTGCAGCCATGCATGTTGAACTTCTCCAGTATCTCCCGAGCATACTTACCCTAAGAAACAAATAGTCCATCACTGCGCTGCCAAATTTCCAATCCCAGGAAATAATGAAGGAGGCCAGAGTCCTTCATCTCAAACTCCTTAGCAAGATCATCCTTGCATGAAAGTATCAACAGCTCATCACCTATCAGAATCAAATCATCTACATAAAGTATAATGATAAGCAACTTACCCTCCACCACAATCTAGTATAGGTTAGGATCCGCCTCACTCTTGGAGAATCCAAGTCCAGTGAAATAACTGTTTATCCGTGTGTACCAAGCACGTGGTGCTTGTTTCAACCCATACAGCGCTCTCTTGAGCCTGCACACATGAAACTCACTGTTGAAGATCTCAAAACCTTCGGGTTGCTCTATGTACACCTCCTCCTCAATGACTCCGTTGAGGAACGCAGTCTTCACATCCATCTGATGAATATGCCACCCCATCTGCGCTGAGAGAGCAAGAATCGTCTGTATGGAAGAATACCTTGCGACAGGTGCAAAGGTCTCCTCATAATTGATCCGCTCTATCTGTGAAAAACCTCGGGAAACAAATCTTGCCTTGTACTTCTCCACACTCCTGTCAGTTGCCTACTTCACTTTGTAGATCCATCTCGAACCCACCACTGATTTCCCTTCTGGTCTTGGGACGATCTCCCATGCATTGTTTCTGACAATCGAATCATACTCTTCCACCATGGCATCTACCCATGCAGGATCCTCCACAGCTTCCTCGAAAGAGGATGGCTCAGTCACAAAAAATTTGCTCACAAGAGCCATGTATCCAGTGTACTGATCAGGTGACTGTCTCTGTCTACATTGAGTTGTAGGTGGTCCTACAACCTTCTCTGCATCTTGAGCCAGTCGCTCAGCTTCTGTAATGCGCTTTCACCCTCTGATGGTTGGCGCTGCATGAGTGGTCTCTTCCACTCCATGAAATTTGTCCTGTGGCTGATCCACGTCTTGAAGCTCATCCTTAGGAACTAATAGCTCCTCATCTACATGCAAGTGTGGCTCCCTCTCAAGCGAACACTTCATGGCTTTCTCCTCCTGAAATTTGATATCCCATTGCACAACAGTCTTGCGACTGTCTAGCAAATACACACGATAGTTATGGGGCATATCAGTGTACCCCACAAATATCCCAACCTCTGCGGTCAGCTCCAGCTTCTTCCTGGCATCCTTCATCACATGCATGTAAACGTTAGAACCAAAAATACTCAAATGGGAAATATCATGCCTCTTACCAGAATAAGCCTCCTCGGGTGTACTCATGCCAAGTATCTTGTGAGGACAACGGTTCTGCACATATACTACATATTGCATGCTTCCGCCCACAAGTGAAGGGGTAGGCCCTGATCATGCAACATCGCCCGTGCAGCACCCACGATCGTTCTGTTCTTCCACTCAGCAACCCCGTTCTGTTGTGGGTTATGGGGAGCTATGAGCTCTCTTTGAATCCCTTCTGCGCTGCAGAAGTCCTTGAACTCGCCAGAGATGAATTCACCACCATTGTCACTCCTAAGAGCCATCACCTTCTGCCCTAACTCCTTCTCGACCAGTGCTTTGAACTCACAGAACTTTGAGTATGTCTCGCTCTTCTTCTGCATGAAGAAGGTCCAGCACTTTCGAGAGAAATCATCAACAAAGATCACATAATACCTGTGCTTTGCTGTCAAAGCAACTGAGAAAGGTCCACACACGTCTGTGTGAATTCTCTCAACGATCGTCGTGGCGCGACTATCCTTCTCGTGAAAGGTGGTTTTCACAAATTTTCCCAAAGTACACCCCTTGCACTGATCTGACTGCACAAGAGTGCCTTTAGGAAGCCCAGTAGTAATCTGTTGTAGTATCTTCAAGGCTCCATGGTGAAGGTGGCCCAATCTCCTGTGCCACAGCTCGCCATCATCCTGGCTCACCAATCCTTCTGCCTTTCATGCCATTGTTGTGCAGCCATCTACATGCAACTGATAAAGGTTCCTAACTCGAGCCCCTATCTTCCGGGTTTCTCCAGTTGTCTTACTGCGCAGGAAAGCCTTTCCCTCGCTAAAAACAACATCATATCCCTAGTCTTCTAACATCGCCACAGAGATAAGATTCTTCTTCAATCCTGGAACATGCATCACTTCCTTCAATATGAAGGGTTTACCAAACTCCCTCTCAAAGAAAATGGTACTGATACCGATCGCACTGTATCTACCATCATCACCCTTCTCGATGTGCACTCCAAGATCTTTCTCCTCCAGATCAGAAAAAAAACCTCGATCTCCTGTCATGTGAAAAGATGCACCACTGTCCAAGAACCATACCGATCCCATCACACTTGATACCAAGCATGCGATCAATGAAAAATCAAGCTCAAATTGCGAGGCTAAGGCCTCTCCTGCTGCAGATCCAGCAGCTTGCTTATTTTTCTTCTTCTGCGGACAATTTGTGGCATAATGTCCGTGCTGGTGACAGTGAAAGGACTTCACCTTGGACATATCCTGCTTCTTGCCTTTCGCACCAAAATGAGAAGCTTTCTTGTTCTTCCCCTTCTTTGCTTTGGCAGCCAAAGTGCAATTTTCTTCATCAGGTGCCTTTGATGAAGATCAGTCCCTGGTATTCCTCTTGATCTCCTCCTGCAGAAGATCTAACCAAAGTCTCTCCCATCCTGGCAATTTCTCCCGACCATTGACAGAGTCCTGATAGGAATGCCAACTCTTTGGAAGACCAAGGAGAGCTAATCTCACCAAGTCCTCATCGTCGACAATCACCCCCACACTTCCCAGCTCATCCCTGCACTGAGTGAACTTCGTGAGATACTTGGGCATACTATCTCCTTTCTCACACTTAATGTTTCTGAGTTTATCCTTGAGCGCCAACTTCCTTTGTTTGCTCTTGCTTTGGAATAGATCTGTCAATGCTTTCCACATCAAGTATGGAGAAGCCTTTCCATGCAAGCTGGACACAATGTGATCCTTCATGCCCTCCAACAGAATCCTTCGACACTTGCTGTCTTCTTTTGCCAAGCATCAACTTGAGCAGTATTAGTAGGCTTTGGGACCTCAGCCTCTATGAACTCCTTCAGCCCATTATCATCCAACACTGCCTCCATCCTGTCTTTCCATGTAATATAATTCGAGCTGCCCTCAAGAGCATACTCCAATCACAACCCGTTGAAAGACATTTCAACTTTGACACCAAGAAAACACTGCTGCAAATTTGAATTCCACCAGCTCAAAACTCAGCCGCTTCTGATCTAAAATTCGTGAGAACAAAGTATTTTTCGTACAGAGATTGACTGTATGGGCTTTTACCAGATATCTCACCTTCCAAAGGAAGGATGAATCCAGAGGCTACCTGGCCCGATTACAGACTCTGCTTGAAGAAATAAAATGTAAACACTTTCTGAATAATAGATCTGATGATCAACAGCTCTGATGCCATGTAGAAATTTTGAATAATATGACACTTATTCACAGAGATTATCCTGATTATACACTATTGCGGAATACATGCATAATACATAACCTCCTCTACTTTGATAATCAATTTTGCGGAATTAAAAACAATGAAACATCAATCGCATGCGCACATTAAAACAATATGTAACCCGGGGAAAGCATACAGCTGAAAACCCCACACTATCTGTATATTATAATGATTGAGAACATGTAACAATACATAGCACAATACTCCTCACAAGTACTCACTACTAGATCCACCTGTTACACACAAACTAGCTCAGATCTGAATCAATCACAGGTTCAAATCTCCTCCACTGCTTGCGTGCCTCCACTGCGCAATCCTACATGAGAATAGATGAGTATGGCTGATCCAAACTCGTATTTCCCTTGGCTGAACCATGCAATCCTCATTGGCAATACTCAATCCATTGATTGTGCAAATCTCATGCACAACTATAGTCACAACTGATAGCAATCTCAACCTCTAACACCTGTCTCCACTGAACTGTCCATGCACTGAGTTAACTGATGTATTCTTTAGTTGCTTTATGAGTTAATAATTAGTGAATTACTTAATGATTAATTCACATCACTCATCACTAGTGTATTCTGTAGTTAGACTAAATACAACTAGTTTAACCAAGTCAAACTGAACACAACTCCATCAACTCCTCAATCAACTCCACCAAACTCAACCACATGAGTTCTAACTGAAGTCCATCATGCAATAGCTCAACTGAATCATAAGAAAAGTGTATTTCCTTTTTATAGCTGCATGTGCCACATCTATAGCTCAAATTGAAGTGCTCCAAGAGGATAAGATAATGTTTATAGTCCAAATATTATTATGAGCTAATAATATTCGACTGTTCTAGTTTTAGCCTGGTAGTCTAAAAATAGACTCTGCCCATATGTCTAATAATAGAAGTCCATCTATTTTTACCAACATGACCAATCATCCACAAATAGCATCCTACAACTCATAGACCATGATCCATATGTCTAAAAATAGATAGTCTAAAAATAGACATAGTCTAAAAATAGACTTTGCGCGAAAAATAGCCTGTGGGCCCACTTAGTGAAGGCGACTTCTTTTCACTAAGCTCCATCATCTTGTTGCATTCTCAACACAAATGGTGAAATGAAACTATCTGTAGTACCTGAATCAAACAAAATTTTAACTTTTACTTTGTTTATCATACCTGAGGTTTCTACCACGACAGACTGGTGTTCAACTTATTGGTTATCAACTGCTGCATAGATTCGATGGTGGAAACTCCCCCCCCCCCCCCCCCCCCCCCCAATTGGTGCTTTTCCTTCTCTACAGTTGTTACCAGTTTGTAACTCAAGGCAGTCACGCTGGTAATGAGGTCCCCTGCATCCCCAACAAGTGATGCACGGTAGACCTTGAACCAAATGTTGTGGAGTTCTTTGGAAAGAGTTCCTTCCCTTGGGACCCCTGCCCCTACTTGTTTCTCCTTGCATATGACCTTGATTTGCATGCACCCTTGAAGCTGCGGGTGAAGATGCACTAGTAACCATTGAAATCCCCATTATCGATGCTCTAGGTACAACCCTGTTTCCATATGGTGGTGGCCTCAAACTTCCTCCCCTGGGGAAGGTACGAGGGGCCTTCCCCATAAACCTTGGTTGGCGTGGAAAAATGGTTTTGTTTCCACCCTTTAAGTCTAAGTGTTCTTTGACATAACGAGCCTGTTCCACAACTTCTGCAACTGAGGATGGTTTCCACATCCGCACCATTGCCCTAATCTTAGGGTTCAATCCATAAATAAAATGATCTGCTTGGCACTGGTCAATATCCATGTAGGAGACATACTTGACCAATTCCATGAATCTAATTTCATATTCTTCTACCATACAATTTCCCTGTACCAAGGCATGGAAGGCTCCTACCTGTTGTTCTTCATAATATGTTGGTAGGTACTTTTTCCTGAATCTCTCCTCAAATAACTCCCAAGTAACTGTGTCTAGAGTGAGGTGTAGTTGACACTCTAAGTTACCCCACCAATTCAGAGCACTATCTCTGAGTTGGAATATTGCTATTTTATCTTTTGAATTGGAATTATAATCCCTTAGTGCGAAGCACCTTCTCATTCCTTCTAACCAGGCTTCTGCACGCTTGCTGGCACGACCTCCAGCAAATTATAGAAGCTTAATCTTTTGGAGCTCCCTAGTAATGTCCTCGATTGGAGGACCTCTATCGAAGTCTCTTGATCCCTCGAGATTTCCTAACTTTGATGGAGGGTGCTCCACTTCCACTTCATTTGTTTGGCGCCCATTTAAGGTCTCATTAATTGCTTCCAGGGAATGCAAGATGACAGTCAACTCCAATGAAGGTAATGGGTCATTTGTAGGAGGTCCTTGTGATGACCCTCCTTGACCTTGATTTCTTCATGTCCTCACCATTTTGAATTGTTCAAATATCTGTATGATACGTAAGACTTATTAGCACAACTTAGGGCCTTGTCAATTCTTACTCGGCTCACACATGTTTTGCATAATGATAGATGCAAGTTTTCCTTTTGTTATACTTGTACATGACTATTTCTAATGTTGAGATGATAACTGTGGGTCTACTAAATCCTATCCCATTGCTATCTAAGCAAGTGCTACCACACACTGCTAGTCACCTTCAAATATCTTTAGATATCCCTAAACAACCATCCTAAATCCATCTTAATTATTTTGAGCGTTCATATAAACATTAGCTTACCATTTTAATCATATTATTATACTAGGTGTCCTCTAGAAATTCCATCAACAATGTTAGATTAGTTTTCAAATTGGATGCCTAGCTATGTCATTCGACTCCATATTGACACTATTGTTAGATGTATACTATCCAATTGATGTATATAAAATGGCTAGTGCTACATGCTTTAAGATAATAGTATTATATATTGTATGTGATTCTAACATACAAATCTATTGTTGTTCACATTTGACAACTTTAATGTAGTAAAATATACTAAGAGAAAAGAGAAATATGTTTTGTGCAATGCAATGGACATCCCAAAATCAAACTCCATTACCATGTCAATTCCATTACATTTTGTACTATTTATCCTCAACTCTAACTAATTGAAACTCAGAAAATGTATAGTTTATAATGAACCTAACGCTTGGATGAAGCCATGGGCGTCTTTCATGAACGAGGACTCCTATTGGATCCAAATGTGTATGACAAGGTTCTAAAGAGATGCATTTTATTGAATAATTTGTCAAGCAATGATGTGTACATACTCTAATATTTTTTTTGTATTCAAATCTGTAACCGAAAACACATATTCTTAATTATTACGTCTAGAAAAACTAAAATCAAAATAATTTTGAGTTTAAATATTATAGATTATAAATTACAAAAACTTAGACATATATATTTTTATGAATTATATATTAAAATAATTATATAAATGAATCCCTTATCCAAAAATTTAAAAAATAAAAAATAAAAAAATCTAACACCAATTTAACACATCCCTCACATTGTAATGGTTATATGGATGATATCCCTTGTCCCAAATTTAAGGGGTCCCACATGGATTTATCATATCTCTCACTTTGTATAATAATTATGCCTTTCCTCTATTAAAAATCACAATTTCTATTTCTTTCAACTGTATATGTTCAGACTTTGAACTTGAATTGACCTGACATGGACAACTCGTTCTCTAATAGTTCTAAATATAGGCATATAACCAAAGCTATCAAAGGGGAAACCTTACCGCCCTCTGTATATAGTAGTTCTCAGTTTAAGAGTATACCTAAATTTGACAAGGACAGAAGCCCTCAACTTTTGACAGTATTGAGAAGATGTGTAAACTTTTAATGGCAGAATTCTTGAGAATTGGATAGAGCAACTAGCCCCCACTTATTACTGCCTCGTAGTGAAACAGGTTGGGTAGACACATTGGCAAAGGGCTCTGGAGATTTATGAGTGGCTTAAGCTTCGGTATTGGTATACACCAAATGCAAGGATGCTCACTGCCATGCTAGCTGTGTTGGGGATGGCTAATCAAGCTACCCTTGCTAAAGAAACTTTCAGAGAGATAAGTCTAGAATAGAAAATTGTGTTCATGTGTACAATGCAATGATGGGAGTCTATGCTAGACATGGTGTTAGAGAAAAAGTGGAGGAATTGCTTCAGCTGATGCAGTCCAGGGGTTACAAACCGGACCTTGTGACTTTCAATAATTTGATTAACTCCCGCACCAAGGCCAGTTCTCTAGGATTAGACTACTTGGTGAAATGCATAAGGCTGGATTGAGGCCTGATGCTATTACTTACAATACGTTGATCACTGCCTGTGTGGCAAGCAACAATTTAGTTGAGTCTTCTCTTCAGTTGAGTCTTCTCTTGTATGTGATGCCTTAAGCTCTTCTGTGATCTTTCCATTAGATGCCTCCTGTCTGGGTACTTCTGTAAATTTGGAGTCAGAGAATATCCATTAATTATCTTGTCATGAGGAGCCATCAAACCTGCCTCTCACATGACCCTTGCTGAGAATTGATACAGAGCAAGAACTAAAGGTTCTGGACTTGGACTTATGAGATAAGATGAGCAGTGGATTACAGATAGGCATTATGGATTTAATGAATCATCTGACTGGGGCATTGGATGCCCCCTTTGTTGGAGCAGTTGTCTTTGGAGTTCATTTTGATGGGAATTTAGTTGTGGAAGCTTTACTTGTGGCGGTAATTGTTTTCCTGTTGTTTCAAATGAGTTACCAGCCTCAAAACGCCCTCTTACAAGAAAGGAAATTGATCAGTTGTGTGATGAATGGGTCCTGGAGCCACTACATCCAGCCATTACAAAGGAGATGGAGATCAAGCCTCTAGTTTTAGAATGTGATGCAGGACCATGTATGATAGTTAGTGGTAAAGAAGTTATTAATCTAGCATCAGAAAACTATCTTGGGCTAATAGGATAACGGAAGATAACAAAGCCATGCAATGCAGCTTTAAAAAAAATATGGAGTGGGATTTTGTGGTCCTCGTGGCTTTTATGGAACTATTGATTTCCATCTTGACTGTGAAGCCAGAATTTCAAAATTTTTGGGAACTCCAGATTCAATTCTCTATTCATATGGGCTTGCAACTACCTCTAGTGTAATTCTGACATTTTGTAAGTGAGGAAATATAATTATTGTCAATGAAGGTGTGCATTGGGGAATTCAAAATGGACTTTTTCTTTCAAGAAGCACTATGAAACTATTCAAACATAATGATATGAAATCCCTGGAAAATAACATAGAAGAGATTGCGTTGGAAGTCAAACGAGTTAAAAATGTTATGAACTCGTGATTTATAGTAGTAGAAGCTATTTATCAGGTTGAAGAGAAAACCATGGAGGGTCAAGTTACCAAGTTAAAATTTGGACAAATCTTGCCTAAAGAGGGATATTTGAATCAATGAGTTGAAGGCACTCATTTCTGGAGGTAGAAGTTCCAAATTTGGGCCTTTATTGAACGATTTGCTTTGCTGGAAAAGGGGCGACATATCATTATCTTACCCTGGACGAGTTATGTTGGACAATACTCACTAGTGATTGAAGGTATATGCTAAATAGGGGTCTAGTTCCTTAACCAGAGGAGTCTGCACTCATTTTATTTGACTGGTTGAATACCCTATGCTTGTTGGGGTAGTTGTGTACCTTTTCTGAAGAAGTTGTGGGCACTTATCTATCTCTGCTGGGTATTATTTAAAAGAGGAATGGCAATGACATACTTGGAGTTGAGTACCTTTTTCATTGGCTAGGTGTGAGGCATTCTTTCAGAGAAAAGACCAATATATGGGCAAGACATTCGAACTAATGAAAACTAAGAGAGTTTTTTGAGTTATTGGGAGCTGGCATAAAGTGTTGGACCTACGTATTATCTCCTGGCATCATATTTGTCAATCCAAATACGAGAATGTCACCACAAATGGACTGAAATTGTTGTATGTATATTTTCTAATGGGTGTCACTAAATATCAGAATTCAGGTCAAATGGTTCCCTTGGATGAAATTATAAGATTGAAAGAGAAGTATAAGTTTAGAGTATTGGTTGATGAAAGCAACTCATTTGGTGTGCTAGGTAAAACTGGAAGAGGTCTTACAGAACATTATGGAATTCTAATTCAAAAAGTTGATATTATCACTGCTAGTATGGGGTATGCTTTGGAAACTACTAAAGGCTTTTGTACAAGAAGTGCAAAAAGTTGTTGATCACCAGCGTCTTTGTGGTGCAGGTGACTGCTTTTCTACATCCTTGCCACCTTGTCTAGCAAGTGCTGCAATTAGAGAAATTGATGTTTTGGAAGAAAGTCATGAGCTTCTTGTCAGATTAAAAGAAAATGTTACTCTTATATGGAACAGTTTTTCACAAGTACGGGGTCTAAAAGTTATGAGTAATGCCTTGCCATCGTTGGTCTTTCTGCAACTGGAAAATACATCTAGTTCATTTAAGAGTGACTTAATGTTGCTTCAGGAGATTGTTGATCATATCTTGGAGCTGGATTTGAATCGACGTTTATATGGGGAATGTACTGATAGACATGTATGCTAAATGTGGGAATTTAGAGAATGCGCATCAAATGTTTGACAAAATGTCTCAGAGAGATGTGGTTTCATGGACAACAATTATAGTAGGAAGCACAGTTAGTGAACCCAGAAAGTGTGTATCTATTGTTTGAATTATCCAAAAGGAAAAATAGCACGCAAAATTCTATTGGATACATAGATATGTTATACAAGCATCTACCCATGAGTTGGCCATTAAATTTCTACTAGCAAAGAATTTTAGTATGTTGAAGTAAGTGCATAGGGCCTATAAAGTCTCGAAGAGTTGAAACTTAGCTCCGATACCACATGTGAGGCTCCATCCTAGGGTCCTCTAACAAAAACTAAATTTCTCTAATTTTAAATACAATAAAATGGGAAATAACTTATTTCTAACTAAACATTTAATTGATGATAATTTACCATTAAAATTTATTTCCCACAATTAAATAGTAAGCATTTCATTTCAATCACTTACATGAGTAATCTATAAACAGAGGAATACTTGTTCTGATAACCTAGTTGAGATGCCCCTGAGCTCCTGATCCTGTTGGGATGCTCCTCTTGACTACCGACTGGATTTACCTCCCAGCCAACTAGGAAGTATTTCCTAGCCCAGGAAACCTCCATAGGTTCCCTAGCCCTCTGAGCCCAAGTCCAACCAAATGTAGTGTGTCCAAGTTAAACAAATACTCTCCTTCTCTCCCTTCTCTTTTCTCCACCTTCCTCTCAAAACAAAATCCTCCAAAACCACAACCAAAATGAAAACCAAAACCAAAACCAAGACCAAGGATCCCCCTCTCCTCCCATCATCCTTCCCCTTTTATGCCCCCTTCTCTTCTCCACCTCAACCACCTATCATTAATGTCATAACTACCCCCTCATCCTTACATTTGACTTATCTTCTCCCAAGTAAATTTGAGAGGACATTTTTGGGATGAGATATGAATATATAATTTGGTAATTAATTGGAGAGGACCATGTCTTCTCCCAAGTAAATTTGAGAGGACATTTTGGGGATGAGATATGAATATATAATTTGGTAATTAATTGGAGAGGACCATGTCTTCTCCCAAGTAAATTTGAGAGGACATTTTGGGGATATGGATATTTAAATTGGAATAAATGGAAGGAGACCATATCCTATCAAAATTTAAATTTGAGGAGGTAAGTTGGGAATTGAATAATAACAAAATTTATATCAGTAATAAATTTACAGTTTCACCAATGTAGGTATGTACCAATATTTCTTGATAATTATAAGTCAATATTTTAAGGTAATTTAAACACTAGTAAAATTTGCCTGATAAGATTAATTAGGGAATTACAGCTTGTGAGCTAACGATAACAATAATTTTCCAAGTTGGGCAGAAAGTTGGCTCATGGAATCAAAAATAAACCCAATCACACCATTGGTGTGTGGGCCAGGAGTAGGTTTTGGTGGGTCAGTGGAAGGCCTAGGAGCATTGGGAAGTACTTCATAAAGCATACCTGACTGTGAATAAATTAAATCCAGTTGTTGGGCAGCTAAGATAGCTTGCTCCTCAATGACAACTCTAAACATGGACACATATTTGGTGATTTGAGGTCTTAAGGATCGAATGAACCATTTACACAATATCTCATCAGGAAGCTTGGTTCTAACCAACCTCTTGTGATGGTGCCACTCATGAATATGATCATAAATAAAGGTGGCATAATGTTGTTTAAAGTTAGACAAAAGGTTGGAATCGATGTCATACCTCGTAGGCAACTGGAAATGGGTCAAGAAAGTTTGGGCCAAGGATGAAAAATCATTATAAGATGTGGTGTCCAATTCAATGTACCATTTGGCAGCATCTCTAGTTAATGTATGTTGGAACAAGTGTAATTTGATGAAATCATCCACTAAAGAGTTTGACAAACACCACAAATGGTAAGTGGTAATATGGGTGGATGGATTCTCTCCAGGATTTCCTTCAAATTTGGGTATATCGGAGTGTAATTTCGCTACATATGTGGCCACTAGGGATCATGTCTAATGGGGTCATTAGTAAACTTAGCCAAATCTGGTAAATCAAGAGAAGATAAAAACGGATTATGAAGTTGACTAAATGGGTCTTAGGCAGGAGAATTACTCGACCAACCTTATTCTCTCCAGCATATAAATGATGTGGGCGAGGATGGGTGGTGAAAGTATTTTTCCCTCCAGGGTAAGTTTCCGCAAAGAGCAATGGACCCCCGAGAGCATGTTTGATGATGAGGTTGTACCTAACGAGAAAGGATGGACTGACCCAAGCAGTAGCATCGACATAAGGATGGTAACTCATAGAAGTGACAGTACTAGTAGCAAGGTTTCCCTTAGGTAAACTAGCCACTTGAGGAAAAGTGATGGAAGTTGGCGTCCCTCTAAACAACAAATTATACCAAGCTTGTGACATATTTGAAGCATTTGTCCCCCAGGCTGGCTAGGAGCAATAGATGATCCTCCCCACGTATTTCTAGAAGTGACCATGATTATTTGAGGAAAAAGAATCGTAGGTTGGGAAAAACCAGGAGTAAACATTCCCGACCCTACTGGTTGACTAGGATTAAAAACCATAGTCATCATGGATGAAGGAATAGACATAGAAGCACTAGGGAAATTTGTAGGATCCATAGATGAGACTCGTGGAATGTACCAAGAAGATGTGAGAGGCATAGACAAAGAAGTAGGCATAGCCACACTAAGTGGTGGAAATGATAACATGGCAATTGATTCTATTGATGCAGAGGGTAACGAGGAACTAATCTCCTCCATAAGTAATATAGATAAAGGCACGTATTTGTAAGTAGGTGTTAAACCATTTGGGTTCAACTGTAGTAACTCTAGTCCCAAAGGATTGGTCAAAGGTGGATTAGCAAGAGACACTAGTTGTCTGACAATGTTTCAATAAAGATCAAATCAGTACCAGAGGGCCCAAGTATAGATTCCACAACTATGGATTGTTCTAAGTCTTGAGCACCTATAGACACTCATTGAGTAGAAGTGACAAGTCTACCTCATTCAAGAGGGAAATCATGAATATGATGTGACTGACAGTGACTTGGTTCAGTTAGGGTGAATAAATGTAAAGTAACTAAATTAAGTTAGTGCAAACAACCCTAAGGCCAAACTATTGGACTCAGACCAAACAACACACACTAGGAACGTCTTAAGAGGTATTTATACACAAACTAAATACAAAAAGTTGGTGGTGGGACAATTTTACTAGCGACCTGCTTCCTATCCCTTTTAGCTATGAACTCAGTCCAAGTGCCCTTATTAGCCTCAAGGCACCCCTTGAGAGGACTGAGAGAGTATGTCTAATTTTCGTCCCAAGTATAGAGAAGATGAACCCGACCCTGCACTTGTGTATGAGCCCTAAAAATATTGGCCACTAAGGTTACCACTAATAATAACATGTCATGGGGGGGACAATTGTCAACCAAATTCACATGCAAGGGGAGGATATCCAAGTATGGAACCCCCTTGAGAGTTTCCTCCCAAGTGGCCCCCAAGTGCTACAATAAAATGCTAATAACAATGTTTGTAGTACATGCAGATTTTTCATTCCCCGCCACCCGAAACTAAGCGAAATGGGATATTTCACTTCACTTAGCCCAAGTGTGACCTCGTGATTGACCCTCGTGTTAGAAGGGCTTCCCAGACCACACTATTGCAAGTGGATTTATCTCCCTACCGCAAGCTACTAAGTTGGTTTTGTATTCTTGGAGTAAGTTGACTCACACACCTATCTCCAAGACCCTAGCCTAAGCTAATGTTGGTGTAATACCTGTAAAAGGAAAAAGACGAGTCTAGTTGATTTTATTATTGTGTTGATTTTAAATGGTTTTTGTTTAGATAGTTGGGATGTGGCATGAAACTTAGATGGTGTGCATGACTCTTGTTAGTAACTTTGATGCAACTATATGCAAATTCTTCTTTTCACTTCGATGAATTCTAACTACAGGAGGGTAAGATTTTTTCACAACACACCAATGCCTATGAAAATGCTCCTGTCACTAGATATTTTAAATGAAAATCCACAAATTTATAAAAAAATTAACCCAAAACCAAACCAAAAAGGCAAAGCAACCAAAAAGAGGCCAAAGAAATTCCTAAGCTAGAATGCAAAGAACTTCAAAAGTGTCAAAGTTGGAAATTAAAATCCAAAGAATCAAGTACTAAAGAAATCAAAGAGAAAGATAAAGGTAAAAAAGGAAGGCAATGTCAAAAAGCTAGGGTTGTAGCACAATGACTCAACAAGGGTCAATGTTCTACGAAGGTCAAAACTAAACCTTAGAGGTAGGAAGGTCTAAACAAGATTAAATGGAAATGGTAACATACAATCAAGACAAACACAATTAAACTTTTCTAGATGAAAACTACACAAACAAACACAACACCATAAATTGTGGTACAAACAAGAAAAAATAAAGGAAAACACTCAAGTAAAAGTGACGAAAGCCAAACAAAGGAAACAAGGTTTCAAAACTGAGATGCAGAATAGACTTAGATTATCACTCATGTAACCACACAAATCTTAAAGGATGAGATCTCAAAATGAGGACACTAGCCCCAACCAAAGCACAAAATACCTTCAAAGAACACCTTGAAGAACATAAGAAATGGAAGACCCCAAACATAAAAAGAAATGCAACATCATATTAGAGATGTAGTAGTAGCTAGTAGCAACAATAATAACAGATCCATAATGGAACATAACATACTAGATAGGAAATGGTAGATCAAAAGCCAAGATGCAACAAGAAACCCTTTCAAAAGTAGACACTCAATTCGAATCAGATAAATCAAATAATACTGGATCTGGAAAAAAACCAGACATTAGGTAGAAGGAAAAAAGAGATCATATATGAGGAAGAAAGTTGCAGAGAGAGATTCTAAGTTTTTAGGGTTATAGGCTCAACCGCATGGAGGATTTAGGATCAATTCATTTATAATTACATGGATGACATAGGTAAGTAATGGTTGAAAATACATAACTGCATTGAAACAGTGCAGTGCTTGCAGTTGGAAGAAAATTTGACTAGCTAACTTCAATTAGTTGTAAAATCCTCAGACGAAGTCCATTTTCAGTGATTTATTTTTTTCTTTTGGATGAAATTTTGAGAGAAATCCATATCTATGGTCAATTAAATCAAATTCTATACAAAATTTTAGAATTTTATTTTAAATGCATGATTTGTTATTCTCTCATATAAAAAGAAAACAGAAAAAAACTCCAAATCTAAAATCAGATCAGATCTAAAGCAAGTCAAACCAATGGAGATCAAAAATAAATCCAAACAACCACAAAGAACTCAATGGAAATAAGAAAAAAAGAAAAAACACAAAGAAGAAGAGGATATATAAAGACAACCAGGGAAAACTCTCATTAGAAGCACCAATTCTATTGTCGAAAATTTCACACACAAGGAGTTATTGTTTTGTAACACTATGGCCCTAACAAAGTTACTAGAAAATAAATTAGATGACCAATTCAATTACATATGTAAAACCCAATCTAAATTCCCAAGCAGTCGGTCATGAATGTAGCCCCTACACTAAGGGTTTGAGATCACACCTGTAGCCCTCGCAAATCGGTTAAGGGTGTTGAGTTCGATGTAAAAATTCTATGCTCCAACCAATATATCTCACCTACTACAATAGATCTACTACCTACACACATGCATCACCAAACAAAGACCACAAATAACCTTCTGTAGAAAATTGTTAGCTTAAATAAACATTAACATGTACAATCAACCATAAGCATAAATTAATATGAAGGAACATGTAATTTCATTAATCATGAATCAAATGGTACAATTATTCCTTCAACAAATGAGATCCTCTCCTCAAGCTTGTAGCATGGTCTCCTCTCCCAATACAGTAGAGCTCTCGTGCTATAGTGTGGATACTTGATATAACCCCCTTTCCTCTTGGTGAGATTATATAGGCTCATTCTATCCTTTGGGAGAATGTATCTAGACACCAAGGGGCTTGAGAAGTTAGGAAACTTCTAGAATAATGGACCCCTAGCCAACTCATACACAAGTGGGACAAGTTGATCTCCTTGGGAATGGAAAACACTAGAAATCTTTTTCACAATTATGAGCTTACCTCAATTATCAAATAGTTATTATCTCATAATTATAATATTTTGGAAAAATAATTATGAGAATTTCTCAATTATGTAATTTAATCCTTTTAACATGGGATAAATATCACATAAGTAAAATAAAAGGTGAAAAGGGTATTTTCATATTTTTGGTTTGCAGGCCAACTTTTTTTCTCTTTTGGGATCTTTATTTCCTATGGGCATGAGTTATACAAGTGTTCGTTTTGGTAGCATATTCATCATCTGAATGCCATATTCTCATAATCTAATACTTGAGTCCACTAAACATTTTTATTTTTCAATTGAATGTGATCAAGTAGACCTTTGTTGTGTTAAATTTTCTTAGGGCTATATTTTTCTTTGCTTTGATAATTTCATTTCATTATTTACATATTAAATTCACCTCACAACATCATAGCATTATTAGAAACATATGCAATTATATAGAAAGAACAATATAATCATCAATGCATCGAAACATAAAGTAATAATAGAAGAAGAGTATTGACACATAGAGACACCAAGATTGGTCAGAGACCAAGGCAAAACCCCACAAGGAGGAAAACCCTTTCAAATTATTCTTCTTATTAGATTGTCATAAAATGTTCAGCAAAGAGAGAGTACAATAATTCAATTCTTCATTCACAAGACTATCCAACAAACTAAACAAAAAAAATCCTAGAGATGAACCCAACAATAATACTAATCAAAATCATGATCTAGAAGCATGCGGTCAAAAGTCAGAATCTGACGTCAATTGTGAGAAAATCCCTAAGTCCTAGTTGCATGGAGCTAATGGTCATGCGTGCGGTTGAAGAATTCTAGCTGTAGGGAGATGCTTGTCATGTGTGTGGCTACAACCAAAAATTCCATGTTACAAAACTATGTCTACAAACCAAAAAACCTAATCTACACATGCGAGCTTCAGATACTGCAATCTCAAACTTTTAAGAGCCAATCTCCGTGAACCAATTTCGAACCTGTGTAAGCCAAACAAAAGAAGAGAGAAGAAGAAAATTATTTGTGATGATCTTCAAATGAAGGTCACTTGACTTGTCTTTATAGGCTTCCAAGGCTGTCCAATTTCTCTTTTGGGCTGATATGTCCTTTTGTGCACATGTGGATTTCCATATTAAAAACATATTTTTCCTTAACCAGATTAAATTCTTTCAAGGTCTAGGAGGGGTCTTTCTTGATGAAGAATATTTTCCAAAGGAGGGAATTGGTCCTTGAGCTTCCAAATTAACACTCCCTTTCAGCTAGGGGAAAATTACTGACTACAATGTATGTCCCATCATAAATATCTCGTCAACATCAAATATCGTCTTTGTCATCTATGCTCATCTCTACTCATATTTTCTCATCCATTCTTCTCTTTGCTCATATGTGCTCATCCTTGCTCATCTTTGCTTATCTTTTTTTATCTCTGCACATTCTTTCTCATCTCTTCTTATCTTTTTTTATCTCTGCTCATCTATGCTCATATGTTGAACACTCTCGAATATAAAATAAGAATAATTTGACATTGGAGTGGAGCCAAAGCTACCACTGTCTATCCATTTAGGAACCACTGCTACCACCTATAATCCAATGACAAAGAGGAAGGTCCTATGGGACACTCTCACATCATGTCTACAACAATGGGGAAGGTCCTATGGGACACTCTCACCCCAATTCATCTCACATAGGGAAGGTCCTATGGGACACTCTCAACCCAATTCATCTAACATAGGGAAGGTCCTATGGGACACTCTCACCCCAATTCATCTCACATAGGGGAGCATTTGGTTACCACCCCAGATCGAGAAATAGGTGAGATACCACTTATCAAGCAAGGATCACAACCATCCCATTGTGTAATCAATGTACAAGATAGCACTTGCTATATGAGGTAAGGATCACAACCATCCTATTTCCTGTTGATCCTCCTAGAATTGACCCTTAAGAGTCATGTGATATAACACCTACATCATAATTCAAGCTTGGGTGAGATACCCAACTTACCAAAGGTAAGGATCACACACCCCCAAGCCTCCTCAACACATTGTCCACATGGGAAGGGACAATCCCAACAAGCTCGACTTTTGGGTATGAAAACAACTAGGGTATATTATTGATTTGAGGCTTTCGCGATCTATACTTTGTGTGGCGTTATCTTCCAAAGTCATCGCATTCATGTTTTTGGAATCGACGTTTCGAACCATCCTCTATGGTTCATCATCAGGATAGATCCATGAGTGAATAAGTCAAAACTCAATAGCATGAATAAATAATGGTGTGTGTAGGGTTGGGAATGAATGGTAGTCGACAAGATTGATAATGCTTAACACATTTTTAATTTTAATTTTAATTTTTAATTTTTGTTAATGATTTTAGTTTTAGTTTTTAATTTAATGTTTAGTTTTCTTTTAAAGTATTAAAATTTATTTTCTTTTAAATTTGTATTTCTTAGTTTTAATTGAATGATTAGATTAAAAATAAAAACAAAAACATATTAATTGTTCCTAATATTTATTAATGTTGATAAATTAACCTATTATTTTTCTTTTCCTTGCTTTCTTGTATGAATAATTAATTTTATTAATTTCAAGATTAAAATGAATTTAATTATTTTTATTTAGTAAGTTGTATAAAGTTATTTTTGGTTTCAATTGAATAATTAAAAATAATTAATATTTAATACATAATATTAATTAACCTATTACTTTTGCATGATTAATTAATTGAAATTTGATAATTACATTGAATAAAATTTTTATTAATCTTAAATTTATACAATTTTTATTAATCTTTTAATTTTATACCATTTTTATTAATCTTGTATAAATAATTAATCTTTATTAATTTCAAGATTAAAATGAATTTAATTATTTTTATTTAGTAAGTCGTATAAAGTTAATTTTGGTTTTAATTGAATAATTGAAATAGTTGATTTTCAATACATAATATTAATTAACTTATTATTTTTGCATGATTAGTTAATTGAATTTGGTAATTAAATCGAATAAATTTTTTATTAATTAATTAATTTTGAGAATTATAAAAAAAATTAATCTTTATTAATAATAATCCTTAAAATGTTAATGTTGTTACAAAGTTTTAGTGCTTATCAACTTTATTATATCATTGTTAATTATTATTAATTAATTTGTAAAGTTTCAAATTAGAATGGAATATGGTGATTGACAATGAATTAAACTAAAGTTTTAGTTAAAAATTAAATAAATTTAATTAGAAATTCTAAAATTATTCATACTTGATTTTAGTTTTTATTAAAATAATTTAATAAATTTTAGGGTTGGTATACTATAAGGAAGACCATGGAGGGAAAACCTAGCGATAAGAGGGCAGGGAGCATCTAGGAGAGGGTGGAATCAGAGGTTAGAGTGGGAATCCAATTATCACTTATTTTCCAACCATCATCGCAGTTAAGGTTGTTAGGGTGTTTTCCTATTTCGATAGCTTCTCTAAATTTCCTATGGTGATAATGATCAGTTTTGGCCATAACACAAGAGTTTTCAATGTAGATATGATGATTGGTTTTGTTGGAGTGCTTAGCCAAAACTGAGGTTTTTGAATGGTTATGCTTAATGTTAGCAACATGCTCTTGAATCCTAGTTGAGATTGATTGATTGGTCTCACCAATGTAGGATCTGCCACAAGAACAAGGAACCAAATAAACCCCTTTGTGGCATTTAGGATCAATAGGATCTTTTACCGATTTTAGGCATCTGCTAATGGTGTTCATAGGCTTGAAGGTGGTTTTTATATTGTTCTTCTTTAAAATATGAGAAATTTTATCAGTGGTGCCCAATATGTAGGGGAGGTGGACCTTACCAGCACAATCATCCATTGGTTGTTTGCTTTTGGGATTCTGTGCCTTCTTGAAAGCTTTGATTCCTTGGTGTCTTCTATAACCATTATTTTCAAAAACATCCATGAGATGGTTCTTCTCCTGTTCAAAATGATCATGATCTGAAATGCGAACAACCCTGGTTGCTAGAGTGTTGAGAACCCCTAGTTTCTGAGCAAGATGATGGTGAGAGTTGGCATGAAGGTAATGCTCAGTGTGGGTTTTCTTACGATAGACCTGGTGAGATATTGAGCCATCTTGGTTTCTCTTGATTAGGATGTCAAGAAAGGGAAGGCTACCATTCTCTTCTACTTCCATTGTAAACTTTATAGAATTAGATTGACTGTTAAGGTGCTTCAGGAAAATGTCTAATTTTTCTTTGCCATGAGGCCAAATAATATAAGTGTCATCGACAAATATTTTCCAAATCTTAGGTTTTAATGGGGAAGACTCAATGGATTTAGCTTCAAAATGTTCCATAAACATATTGGCAATGATGGGAGATAGAGGTGATCCCATAGCTACACCGTAAGTCTTCTCATATATATCATCTTTGAAACTGAAAAAGGTTGATTTCAGACAAACTTCTACTAATTTAGCTGTGTCAGGATCAATGACTTTATGGATGACTTCCATGGCTTCATCTATGGGAATGTGTAGAGAGATTTTACATCAAAACTCACCAAGATGTCATGCTGGTCAAGTTTTATCTGTTTGATCTCATTGATGAAGTGATTGGAATCTTTGACAAAGGAACTGGTGTTCCCCACCATGGGTATACTCTACTAGACCAAGATAGGGAGGAGATACCCAACTTATCAGAATGGACAAGGATCACGAACAACCAACTCTAGACCTATGCGAGCCAAACCAAAGAAGAGAGCAGAATAAAATGTTTGATGATGATCTCCATATGAGGGTCACTTGACTTGTATTTATAGGATTCCAAGGGTGTCCAATTTCTCTTTTGGGTTGACCTGTCCTTTTGCACACATGTGGGTTTCCATATTAAAAATGTATTTCTCCTTAACTAAATTAAATTCTTCCAAGGGCTAGGAGGGGTCTTTCTTAATGAGGAAGATTTTCCAAAGGAGAGAATTTGTCCCTGAGATACCAAATTTATATGCTAAGGTCTATTTCTACATATCTTTTGGAACTTTCAACTTTTGTTACAAAATTAGTCTTGGACCAATTTACAATAATTTCTACTTTAGAGGGATTTATCCTCAATTTGCCACCCCCTACAATATAGCTCAGGTATACAAAAGATGTTTTGCCAAACTCACCTTTTGACATCTTTAAGTACAATTTATCCATTCTTAATACATATAATACTTTCTTAAGCTACTTAACATGATCTTCCCAAGTCCTACTGAAAATAAGAATTTCATCTAAGTAGACTATGACAAAATCATCAATGAATGGTCAGAACACAGCATTCAACACCTGCAAGAAAGTGGCAGGAGCATTGCAAAAGCCAAAATGCATTACTAACTATTCAAATAATCCATGTTTTGTTTTAAAAGTGGTTTTTCACACATCACCTTCTAGAATTCTTATTTGATGATAACCACTTCTTAACTCTAACGTAATGAAGTAAGTTTCATTCTTTAATTGATCTAACAAGTCATCAATGTGAGGAAGTGGGTAACAAATTTTCACCATGATTTTTTTCAATGCTCAAAAATCTGTGCATATCCTCCATGATATTTCTTTTGTACCAATAAAATAGGTGACCCACATGGAGAGGTACTTGGTCTGCTGATCCCTTTATTGAGAAATTCATGAACTTTCTTCTCGATCTCTGCATTCTTTATTAGTAACATCTTGTACTTACCAATCTTAGGAACTGGGGCATCTTGTTGCAACTATATATCATGTTGTATCTTCCTTTCTAGAGGAAACCCTTAAAGTTCCTAAAACATTTCATATTAATTACAAATAACTTTAACTAATTAATATTTGAAATAGGATCACATCCTTTAAAAGCATTGGATTTACCAGTATCCTTAGCCCTTACAATCATGTGTACAAAGTTCTTTCTAGGACTTACGAGTCTCTTCATTTTCCCTGTGCTAACAAGAGATAGGTTAGTTTTCATGTGATGAGCTCTCACAATGTATTCAATTCCATCTTTGAAGAGATGGTACTTATTCTCCTCTCTATAGAATATGGATTTTTGGTGATAAAGATAGAAGCTTCCCAATAAAATTCCACATGCGTCAAGCAAAAGTACATCCAATTCATCCTCATCTATGAAGTTAGAGGAGATTTCAAATATGAATTTAGAGTATCTAGTTACTTGTAGTTTTGCATCACCACACACCCATCCTAAAAGGTAATGTTTTACATGAGGATTAGTTTCCAACCCTAACTTTTTAACAATTTCTTTAGTGGGATTTACCTAGGAATCACTATAAAAAAGTGTGTCAACTTTAGCATGATTTGTTATGGCTATAATATGAAAAATCTCACTTATTTTCCTTTCATCGTGTTCAAATTCAGAAATAGGAAGTTGAATAGTACATATAGAACTAGCATTAGAAGATGATATACCTTGTACTCCTATAGTTGGGATCTTTATTTTTTCACTTGAATCAAACATGAGATCTTGTTGAACTATGGCAACAGTGTCTTATTTCCCTTCTTTCCAAACTCCTTTGGTCTTAGTTTAGGATGAAACTTCCAACATCTAGCTTCATGATGTACTCCTTTTTTTTCCAGTGAGTACATGTAGGATTTTCACCCTATTTCTGGATCGTATATGCTTGCTTCCTTTTGTCATTTCCTTTTCCTTTCAACTTTTCCTTAGTAGAATTAGATGGATTCTTCAAGAAATCATCATGAACATTCTTCCCTCTAGATTCAAGTTGATTATCTTGAACACAAACTTCATCCAAGTTAGTAGGATTGAACATATGGATAGCATG
Source organism: Pinus tabuliformis (assembly GCA_031772625.1). NCBI lineage: Eukaryota > Viridiplantae > Streptophyta > Pinopsida > Pinales > Pinaceae > Pinus > Pinus tabuliformis. Next base: position 560,221,399 of record CM062809.1, on the reverse strand, counting down.
TAGAAGATAGATATGAAAAACACCAATATACTTGAGAAGAGTTTCTTATGTATATAACGAAATACAATCAAAGCTTTCTTCCTAAAATCATGATTGTAACATTGAACACTTTGTCCCCTAGTTTGTCTTAATTTTTTCCAGTCCATTACGACTTCTTGCATGTAGCCTAACGGATAGAATTGTTTCCTTAATGCGGAAGTAAATTCATACCAAGAATAAATTACTTTACCATGTCGAAGGAAGTCTTCTTTAGTTTTTCTTTCCCACCAAGTGAAGGTTGTACCAGTCAATCGAAGAGAAGCAAGTTATATCTTTACATTGTTCACAATCTTCCAGATATTGCAATAAATTCTAGTTTCCTAATCTAATTGTCCAACTTCTTTGTGTTAATTTCATTTTCATATGTAGGAAAATCAGACTTAACATCAAGTTTTAACCAAGGTGATTTGGACGAAGTTTCTTGGAGTGTTTTTTTGGAAGAAGTTTTTCTTGAGCTAGAAGAAGAAGAGGAAGAAGATGATGGAGATGGAGGAGACTTAGGAGGATCACCAACTCCTTCAACTTTTACATATGGTCCACTATCATCAAAATTATTTTGTTTGTGGTACAATTCCTCCACCATACCTTTCGTTGTCAGGAATGCTTCATGTAAATCCTATTCTTAAGAAAAAGGGTTTTCTCCTCTTAGCGATGCCATTTCTTGCCTTTGAGTTTCTCACCTTGAACTAGTTAATGGGTTGAATTCTTCCAATGATCCTTCTCCTCATTTAATCTTTGATTGAGTAAGCATCCACACTGGAAAATCCTGTCACATCTACTGTGATACCGAACTTGATCCAAAAATCTATGACTTGATTTGCATTTATCATATGCAGTTAGCTTAATAAGTGAAATAAAGACTATACTTGAAGAAATAAAGGTAGAAAAGAATGGGACAAGAATAAATCAGGTTGTTAATGGAGTTTGTAACAACATTGGGTTAAAATTTCATGCAATAAAAGTTAATAAAGGAAAAATAAGACCAAGGTCATGGGACACGTATTCCAAGATGAATGTTGGGCAAAGCACTATAGTGGGAATCACTTTCTGTTTATTAATGGCTATCGAAATTGACAAAAAAGAAGAGGCATTAATTGGAATTTATTTATTAAAATAAAGGAAAATATGAGAAAAGGAAGGTCAAGAGACAGATTTGCATGAGAGGGATATTATAAGGAAAAATAAGGAAAATGGAGAAACTAGAGACCTCAATAATAAAAAGGCTTTTGAGGATTAGTTAATAACATTTTTTAGTTTGGTTTTGGAATTTCTTCAAACAGAGAGAAGATTACCAAGAGGAGAAATAAAGTAAGCAAGCAAAGGATGGAAAAGGAAAGCAAAGGAAATAAAGGAGAAGGCTGAATCGACAACTTCAACAGGAGGATTTTGCAAGTAACAGGTTGCACACGTGATTTACTATTTGAGGTGTGAATGCATGGTCCATGCATTTGTGTATTTCGTTCATTTTTTATCATTGGCATGGGTTTTTCCTAGTTTGGCAATGGTTTCAGCCTTGCCTTTCTATTCCCTGGATAGCCATGGCGCGATGGGATTTATTTCTTGGTTGAGCTTTGGATTGCCGGAAGGTTTTGGAAATAGGTGAGGTGGTCTCAAGAAAATTCCCAAGGGTTTGGGGTGGATATGGTTTTCTCTAGGAATACCTCAATAGGTGGGTGGAGACAGAAAAATTCCATAAGGTATGGTGAAGAAATTCTAAGGCATTCAAGCTTGTTTTGGTTTTGTTATCTCTTGACTAGTTTTGGCGCGATCAAAGTAGTTTGAAAGTGGAGGTGGTTTGACCTCTGGATTCCCTTGGTTGATTAAGTCTTGGTTTATCCCATGAGATCACACATTCATGCTTGGAATATGGCACGGGAGTGATTGGCTGAAAGACAGATTTGGTTTAGCTCAATCTATGGTCAGGTGGTACATGGAAGTCCCTAACTTGGTTTGATTTTGCATGTTAATAAGAGTTATTTTCTTGTTGTGATTTATAAGTATTTGTACTTGTTATTACGTTTCTTTGATGGCAGTTTTTTCATGGTTAATATTTTGGTTATATGTTGGTTATAAGCATGGTTTATGATGTGCTCCACTTATGGCTCTTATTATGCTTTGATAAGTTAATGAATAGTTGATGAATGCATGGGCTAACTAGTTTTGTTGCAACTACTTGAGAGGGAATTAGACCTTCTTGGTGATTTTCAGCTAAAGTACAGAGTTTACACTCAGATATGCATTCATGACCTGTAGCTTACATGTTTACAATGTGTTTGAAAAAAATTCTAGTATATTCTAGTTATTCTAGGTTAAGTTTAGGCTTCATGTTTGAATGCTTAGCATTTTCGTTATGATAAATATGATTCTAGAGAGTTACTAGAAGTTATAGGTAGTGGTTTGGAGACTAGCCTAGAAAAGTGGCTCAAATCCTGGTATCACATGCTCTGAACTAGATATTTAGGGTCATAACTACATGGAGAAAGGCTTGTGAGTGTGGTTGGAGGCTCACAATCACATGTAGGTAGTGTCAAGGGTGTGGTTATAGGATTAGGTAACTAAAAAAGGGTTCCAGCTCAGGGATTGGTTACCTGGGGTGGTTGTTCAGCCTCTGAGTGATCTATGGTTCCTAAGGAAGGTCAGTAAGTCTCAGTTGTAGGTCCCACTTCCTTAACTTGAACTAGGAGGTCAAGTCATTTCATAGTGGTACTATGCTTCACATTTACCTTGAGGGCTTTTAAAAGCGGGAAAGTGTTGGGAGGTTGGTTACAGATTAGTATCAGACCTTCCAGGTTCAAACACTTGTATTGGATGGGTGAGATGTGATTGTTATGAATGCATGGCATTCATATGCATGCATCACAGAAGCTATGGTTGTCATGTATCTAATCAATGTTAGAGTGCATGATGTCGATAGGTTGATATGTTGGTGTCATTATGTGTGTGTGTGTGTGTATCATGCTAATATGGACTGATTTGTGCAAACGAGATAGCCTCCCCTAAATTTCACCAAGGTATTTTTGATTATGGTTATGTTTAGTTTATCTGCATGGTATGTTTGCATGAAGAAGAAGATCAGAGATGACAAGAAAAATTGTGGATTACAGTTCATGTGAGTCTCCTTATAGATCAATTGAGAAACATGGGGAAGAGTATTCTCTTGAAATAGAAGATACCTTAAGAAGTATGAAGGTATAAATTAGAAGTCGCAAGGAAAATAATAAGAGGATAATTCAGTCACAGGAAAGACGTGTCAAGGCTCAAGAAAAGCAAGATGAGGTCAATGTAGTGATCCTTCAAATCTTGTCATATTTGCAAAGACAAGGACAACCAAGGATCAGTTATGGATAGGAAGAAAGGAATAATGAGGCATATGGTAGCACGTATCATGGAGGGCACAGTTCAAACAAGGATAACATAATCAAAGGTGGCAGATGGATGGATACACCTGACAGGAGAGGTAGTGGTTATGGGTTCTATTCTAGTTCTGGTTCAGATAGATATCATGGTCATCATCGCTATCATCCTTATAGGAGGAGTTAAAGGAGGTACTTTCCTGATGAGTTCAAGAAATCCAATCCTTCTACATTTGATGGAGAGTTGAAGAAACTAGAGGATGCATAAGCATGGTTTCTTGGGATGAATAAGTTCTTTGAGCTACATGCTTATACAGAGAATATGAAAGCCAAGACAATGATTTTTAGTCTCTAGGGAAAAGAATACATCTGGTGGTAAGATGTGAAACATTTCAGAGGCATCAGGAAAAAGGAGTTGAGTTGGCATGAGATCAAAAGACTCTTCAAGAAGAAGTACTAGTCATAGAGATATTACAATGGAAAGGCCGAGGAGTTCTATGAGCTTAAGATGGGGTCTATGAAAGATGAAGAGTATAATACTAAATTTCTAGATTTGTTGAGGTGTGTGCCTTACCTCAAGAATGAGAAGACGAAGGTTCAAATTTTCATCAGTGGACTACCATTAGCATTCAAGGATCAGATTGGGTATGATGAGCCTCGTTCGTTGGAGGAAGTCATCGAGAAATTGAAGCACTGTTATGAGCAGTCAAAGCACAAGACTAGGCCTAAGTGTGACTGGAAAAGTAATGTCAAGACCAAAAGAAAATGGCCTCCAAAGAGGGAAATACCTCAGGATGAAAGTGAGAAATAAAATGTGGCTCCTTACAAGAATTTTAATGTAGTAGAGAAGGGACATGGATATCAGTCTGGAGAGTAGCAGAATAAGGGTAGTGGCAGGGAACCGTTGCAATGTTGGATTTATGGTAAGGATCATCACAAGGAGGATTGTCCATTGTATCAGGTTGGCAGACCTTAGATCTACAGTACTCAGGAGGCACAGATAGTTGGGGATGTTTGGCAAAGCATTCCTCGAATTTATGCAGCAATTGATAACAAGCAGGAAAATCACCATGCATCCATTATTGAGATCGAAGGTAACGTCTACGATTTAGTTGTTTCCATTTAGAATGATCTTAGATATAATTACAATTATGTTAATATTGACCCGGTGGATAAGAGTGTCTTGAGAAATGAAGTGCATGCAAAATCTTGGTTGGTGCAGTTGACTACAAGTACCAAGAAAATAGTTCATCATTGGGTGAGAGCTTGTGCATTTGAGTTGAACGGTATGTCTACATCAACACATATGAATATGATTCCTTTGGGTTCGTAGAGTATGCTTTTGGGTATGGATTGGTTATACCTTCACAGGACTAAGGCATATTACTATGAGAAGGCTATTGGGTAGTTGGATGATGATGAAGATAATAGAATTTTACAGGTTAAGAAGAAGCCTACATTAGTGAGAATGGTTACAGTTATGAAAGATAAGCACAATTTTAGGAAAGGGTGTGTATTATTTGCAGTTCATATTTCCAGTGACAAAGGTAAGGATGTTGATGTCTTGAAGAGGCATTCGATTTTGTAGCAGTTTCAAGATGTATTTCCAATAGAGATTTCATATTTTCCTCCTCATAGGGAAGTGGAATTTTCTATTGATTAGGTACCAAGAGCAACACCAGCGTCAAAGGAACCTTACAGGATGAGCATTCTAGAGATAGTGGAATTAAAGTTGCAGCTTATGGAAAATCTTGATAAGGGGTACATTAGGCCAACTGCATCACCTTGGGGTGCACCACTGTTGTTTGTGAAGAAGAAAGATGGTACTCTCAAGTTGTGTATTGACTGCAGGTAGTTAAACAAGTTGAAAATCAAGAACAAGTATTCATTACCACAAATTGATGACTTGTTTGATCAGTTGAAGAGAGGAACAATGTTCTCAAATACTTACTTGAGATTAGGATATCATCAAGTACGCATCAAAGAAGAGGAAATTTACAAGGTCACATTTCATACCAGGTATGGGCATTATGAGTTTGTAGTAGTTCCTTTTGGTCTTACTAATGCTCCAACTACTTTCATGTGTTTTATTAATAGTGTGTTGCGTCCTTATGTAGACAAGTTTGTGATAATATTCATTGATGACATATTAACATATTCTAAGAATGAGGAAGAGCATGCAGAATACCTGGTGGAAGTGTTGAGGTTGTTAAGAGAGCATCAATTGTATGCTAAGATTAGCAAGTGTAGTTTACTTCACACAAAATTTCATTACTTGGGACATGTTGTTTCCAAGGAAGGTATAGAAGTGGACCTAGAAAATATCATTATTATCATGGAATGGAAGCTCCTAGGAATGTGGATGAGGTCATATCATTCATGGGATTAACAGATTATTACAAGAGGTTCATCAGGTACTTCTCATGAATTTTCTATCATATTAGATCTTTTCAGCGTAAAGGAAAGAAGTTTGAATGGACTAAGTAGTTTGCAGCAAGTTTTGATCAGTTGAATCAGTTGCTTACAAATGCTCTAGTTTTGAAAATTATAGATCCAGAAAAATAGTTTGTGGTATGTACAGATGCTGGCAAGAGAGGACTTGGTGGAGTCCTGATGCAGGAAGGACATGTGGTATGCTATGAATCATGGAAGTTGAATGAGAATGAGTAGAACTATGTGACTCTTGATCTTAAGTTTACTATGATCTTTCATTCCTTGAAGATGTGCATGCATTATCTTATTGGAAGGAGGTTCATCTTGATGAGTGATCATAGTGGGATGAGTTATTTTATCAACCTAATCTAAATGTCACGTAAGCTAGATGGTTGGTTACTCTCAGTGAATTCAATTTCAAGATTAGGTATATCAAGGGAAAGGAGAATAGGGTTGCATATTCTCTTAGTAGAAGAGTGCAGGTGAATCACATTGCAACAGTTAATTCTTATGGGAAAAATTTGAAGGAGCAGGTCTTGCACGCAGGAAAACATGATGATAGGTACTAATAGTTGAGGCACATGTTACAACAACAGGTTGAAGGTGATAGGGATGAGGAGTTTTTTCTCATAGTATATGGCTTGGTTAGATTCAGGAACATCATTTATGTACCAAATGATAGTGAGCTAAGAAATCTTATCTTGACGAATTTTCATGTCAAGTTGTATTCAAGGCATCTAGGATATCAGAAGACATTGACAACAGTTAAGAAATTTTATCATTGGTCGAACTTGAAGAAAGAGGTGGTTGATTTTTTTGCGAGATGTTTGAACTTCCAACAAGTAAAATCAAAGTGAAAGCATCTAGGTTGTCTATTGCAACTAATTTTGATTCTAGAGTAGAAATGAGAGGTCATTTCCATGGGCTTCATTACAGGTTTTCAGAGGACATCAAAGCAACATTATTCCGTCATGGTAGTGGTTGACAGGTTAAGTAAGGTAGCTCACTTCATTGCAGTTAATTCTATTAATTTTTCCAATGAGGTAGCTAATATTTTCATCAAGAAGATAGTGAGATTCCATGGTGTTCCTAAGAAGTTGGTATTTGATAGAGATGCCAAGTTCACTTCCAAGTTTTGAAAATATTTGTTTACATGTTTGGGGATAAATTTGGATTTTAGTACAACTTATCATCCACAGACAGATGGAAAAACAGAGAGGGTCAACTTGATTCTTAAGGATATGTTGATGATGTATGTCATGCATCAACAATGGAGGTGGGAGGAGTATCTTCCATTGGTATATTTTACATATAATTGTTTGGTCAAGTTAGTGTGTCCTAAATTGCTATATTAATTATCAATCTGGGAGTCGTAAATTGATGAAGTGTGGCGCACTATATGTGCAAGACAGCATCTTTCTTACCTTTTTTTCGTTTTCAATTTTTATTTTGTTTTGGGGGTTTTTATCTTTGTTTATCTCCAATATGAATGGAAATCCTATTCCTGAGTTTTAAGAATACTCTAGAAGGCAAGTATGGATATAGATTTTAAGGCAATTATGTCCTCTATAATGATTTTCAGAACTTAACACTTCAGAGGGTCTTAGAACATACTAGTGATGAAATTAATACTTGAAAAAAAATGAAAATGTGCTGCTATTCAAATCAAGCAAGTAATGAACTATTGATCATGAAATCATTATCTCTGCTGCTGTCTAAATACAAAAAATGAATTAAGCTATTGCACTCAAATAAATCAAAAATTACATTCTAGTAAAATCAATTCACATCATTCATAGTCCGTTTCCTCGCCAGTTAGTCTAAGCTATGGATTTCAGAGATAATCGTCAATGATATGAGAAAGTTGATGTCTAATTGCAGAAAAGTAAAACTAAAATCAAATCACAACATTCATAATCCGATTCCTCGCCAGTTAGTCTAGCTATGGCTTTCGGAGATAATCGTCAATGACATGAGCAATCTGATATCTAATTGCAGAAAAGTAAAACTAAAATCAAATCACAACATTCATAATCTGATTCCTCGCCAGTTAGTCTAGCTATGGCTTTCAGAGATAATCGTCAATGACATGAGCAATCTGATATCTAAACTAACTACTAAAGCAAGTGAACAAGACTGGAATCAAAGCATAACTGGAATTAAAAAAAAACTAAGAAAAGAAAAGTCAGCAGAGAGGTTAATTCCATGTCACTAGTTATTACAAAAATTGCATGAAAAATGCCCAGGCCTACTCTGTCCTGAAACATACACACACTGATCAGCGTTAACAGCAATATACAAAGCTTGTAAAATCATAAACAGGAAGGAAATGTTAGAAATATATACACAGGTGAATAACTATAAAACATGTGCAATGAAAATAAGGAAACGATACATAAAAACTGTACAGCAACAACGGAAATGAAACCTCAGCATACAAGGGCCCTCTGCATAGCCTCGGTCAACAGGCTATCAATCCAAAATTACATTCACGCAATCATGTAGAAACAGAGTCTTCTCGTATATTTCAAAACACAGTTACAGCAATAAGACTAGTGTCACGGCACAGTGAACTTTGAACAGAACAATTACATTCAAAAAAGACTAACACTATGCGTATAGAAATGTGTTATTTATAGCAAAGGTTACATAACTATTTTCCTATAAAACTACGTGAACAGAGGACACATAAAAGACAACGTCCATGGATTTAGCATAATGGTTGCCGAGATTATTAAATCTATCAACTGTGGCTGTTGGATTCGCATCGTGGGGCAGTCTACAGCTGTCGACATGACCCCAAGGATCTAGGAATGGCCACGAATCCTTCACGTGCTTGAAGACAGAGTCCTGTTGCTGTAGGATTCCTCTGTTTGACCACCGCTTGACCACCGTTGACCACAGCTTTCCTTGATGAATCCGGCTGAACCAATAGGACCTGATCCATGTCCAGGTCATTCCTGACCTACCCACGTGTCCCGTTTTGCCTGATGACACCTGCAACCTGGAGTTTAACAAAAACAGCTGCGGAAAGTGGTTGCATTCCGCAGCTTATGAGCAAAATCTAAGTCAAACAGCAAACACAAGAACATAGTTAGAAAACCACTTAAATGCTCTTTTAGAATCAATATGCAATGATTTCTGATAGCTTATGGAGTACTGGTGAGGGAAAAAGTCTGGGAAAATGTGTAGGAGAGGTGTAATTTCAAAGCTCAACAATAATAATGGGTATCAAGATTCCTTGAATATGAGTCCATTTGAGGTTTTTTACAGGCATAGTTGTAATACTATTATTAGTGGGAGTGATCCAATGAACAAGGTATTGATTGGACCGAATATGTTGGCAAGGATGGAACAAGAAATGTAGGTTATTAAGAGGAATTTAAAGGAAACACAAGATAGGCAGAAGAGTTATGCATATCAACATTGAGCATTCAAGGAGTTTCAGGATAGGGAACATGTGTACTTATGCATCAAGCCTAAGACGATCTATTTTAGGATTGGATCATGATATGGAACCTTGTTATTGTGGGCCTTTTGAGATTCTTGAGAGGATTGGACTGGCATCATACAAACTTGCACTGCCTCTGATAGTGAAAGTTCGTGATGTTTTTCATGTTTCATTACTTAAGAGATATGTTTGGGATGTTGATCATGTGATTGACTAGTCTGCATTACAAGTGGAACCATAGGGAGAATTCCAACCAGAAAAACAATGCATATTGCAGTGGAAACAACTCATGCTCCAGAACAGAGCAATCAAACAATTTAAAGTCAAGTCAAAGCACTTTGGTCTCGATCAAGCTACATGAGAGATGGCTTATCAGATCTGGGTTTTGTATCCTTCATTATTTTCTGGGTCAAGCAAACAATTTTTGATATATTTATGTACATATGTATATGTTGTAAGTACTATGATTAGCTATGCTATAAATCTCCAATAAGAAGTATTCATGTTTGTCATGTTGGTCATGGTTTGCAGTAGTTGTTCATTCTAAAAATTGCATTGAGCTATGTTATAAAGCTCCATAGTTAGTTTTCTTTTTTTCAGTAGCTTTCTAGTTATATGTGTCATAAAACACTGAGGATGTTGTTCCCCTAAGTAGGAGGGGTTTGTAATGGACCTGGGTTAAAAGATCATGTAATTGTAACACCCTCCTCCCACATATACCCAAGTAACCATCCAACCAGGGTAAACATGTGACGAGAGGCTACTATGATATGATTCAACCTCCTACGTGACCTTACGGAAGTGGAATCTATGTAAACACATCAAACATACCTTACACATTAGAAACAACATTCCCACGAGCCATCCCAACTACTCAGGTATCATGTCCCTAGGTCCCACTGAGTTTTTAAGTTATCAAACCTCTGGACATTCCCATATTATGGGCATGCTAACGTCCATAACTTGGTGTAAATTCTAGAATCCATTAAACACATGATGACACGACTAATAAACCAAAAACTAACTCCAGGACTAGGCCTGACCATCCCCAACCAGGACTGACATTTTGTCAAACACTTGGCTTCAATGCAATCTACATATCTAAACAACACATTTAAGCATAGGGGTCCCATAGCTATCTGAAAATATCTAAGAAGCATTGTTTCGTTATATAATCAACTGCATTATCATCTATTAGGTCATAAATACATTGTTCATTCATTTACAAGTAAAAACATGATGAGAGCCATACATAGCCACTATCATAAAACATGCTTATAACCAACATAATAACAACAAAAATATCAAGGAAATCACAGCCATATGATCCACATATAAACTAGTACAATACTCATAGAAATACAAAGAGAAATAACCTCATATTGATGATGCCAAATTCAAACACGGGATGGAACTATCACATTCCACCTGACCATAGAATGGCTGAACCAAATATCTCTTCAACCATTCACCCCCATGCCATATTCCAAGCATGAATCTAGGACTCAAACCAAAAGAACCAACCAGGGCATCCCAAGGCTAAACCACCTCACCCTCATCAATAGAAACCAGGCTTCACCATAATCCATCCAAGATCACTAGGTCAACACAATAAACATGTAATAAAAGGCTTTATCATGATCTCCACCCAATCACCAGGCCAAACAAGCATGGATGCCACTTGATTTCTCCACCTACACCGTGAGGAATTTTCATGCCTCCTAGCCTCTCATGCTTTACTGCAATCCACACCAGATCACTAGGCCCTAAACCAAGATACTAGTCTCTCAGGCTGTACTGCAACCCACACTAGATCACCAAGCCCTAAAATGAGACCCACTCTCCAAGATTTACCACATATTCCAACTCGGTATTACTAGGCTCAATGGAGAGCAATCCACCTCTTGGCTTTACCGTATATCCCACCATTCACCGGCAAGGATTCCTAGACCCAACAAGGCACATAATCCTAGCTTTACCAAAACCCACAGTCTGGCTCAGGGGTTACTAGGCCAGTGGCTTTACTATGATCCACAATTTGTTTCAAGGACCCCTAGGCCATGTGTTCTTTCATTCAGAGATCCACCTCACTTAGCTTCAAATCCATCCATAAATCCATCTCAACAAAACATGAGAGCCTTATCACTCCATGACTATCTGAAAATGGAAAGGTTAGCCTCAAAACACTATCATACCTGAAAAAACCCATGCCATAACAACAAAAGAACCACATGTAATACCGTGAATTCCAAATCCAGCAAGAAAAACACACATGAAAATAGCTACCTACAAAGCATCTCGATGTAGCTTCTTGATCCTTCTCTTCCTCGCTTGCTCCTTCCTTCCTCTCACCTTCTTTTCCTTTCTTGATCCAATGCAAAACCTGGGAAAAAGCTTTCCAACTAATCCTCATAAGCCTTTTATTAATGAGGCTTTTATTTTCTTCTATTTACATTATTTTCCTTCGTTTTCCTCCTCACATGCAACCTGTGACCTTTCACCTTCCTTTCCTCCTAATTTCCATTATTTTCATAAGTAAAATGCCAATAAATGCCTCATGCCTTGCCAAAGCCTTTGCCAATTTCCTTTAGCCATAATAACCTAAATGAACACCCACTAGGATATTTTTCCCAACATTCATCTTGGAATACCTGTCCCATCTACCGTGGCCTTGTATTTTTACATCTATTTTTAACTAGGGTTGTTACTAAACCCTCTCCCTTGGGGGAATACCATCCTTATTGTTTAATGACACCTATAACCAGCAAGATTGCTAAAAACAAAACATACTACCCATGGAGCTTTATAACTCATCTCGTTGCAGTATTTACAATGAACATCTGCTAAAACTTGACAAACATACCATTTATTGGAGCTTTATAACACTACTCATCATGGTATTTACAATAATAACCACATATACACACATGCACATTTTCTCGACCCAGAAAATAATCATACTGTCTATGGAGCTTTATAAATCTAGCTTAATATAGTATTTACAATGATATACACATATAGACATATACAAATTTTCTCAACCAACAAATAAAAGGATAAAATTCTTGCATCCGCAAATAGGAATTCCAAAGGCTCACACCTCCACCCTCAAAGTAATACCAGGATTCACCTCCTTCCCAGGAAGTCCAGAATCCACTGCAAAAGTCAAATCTACATCCAATGTCCAACACTACAATCTTGTGCCACTTTCCGTCTAAGTGAACAATTACTGACTCATTGTTCCAGGCCACACTCCCAATGTACATTTGATTCCATCTGGCAATGCTAATGACCAAACAAATCCATCCCGACCTTCCCTTCTTGGCTACACAGTTCCTCGGGAAATTCAGTCGCCCCTTATGTGGAGTCATTCACATTCCAAGTTCCCCGACATCCCCTATCTCGAGTGATCCATCCCTTGGAAAGGCTTCATCGCGTCAAAAGGTCAACAACCAAGGCATATTGTAACACCCTCCTCCCACATCTACCCAAGCAACCGACCAATCGGGGTAAACATGCAACAAGAGGCCACTATGATAAGATTCAACCTCCTTGGTGACTCTAAGGAAATGGAATCTATGAAACATCACATATAGTCATCCAACTTCATCCAAATAACCTTCAGGGGACAAGTCGGCCACTCATAATGCTTATCCTTGGGTCCCACTATTGTTTGAGAGACTTAAGGGTAGGGTAACGCTCCATAGACACTTCCCAGGTGATTTAGTTTCAAGAATAATGCTCCACAGACACTGCCCATGTGTTTTATAACGCTTCCCAGACATTTCCCAGGTGAGTTATCTTTAGCACTAATGCTAGTATTCTAGGATTTGAAACACCTTTTTCGGCCCAGAGCCCAGGACACTACCCAAAAAGGAATGATCACTTAGAATTAGTAAGGATGCAAGGAAACAATGATGCAAAAGCACTAATATGAACAATATCATCACCAAACCCCTACTATCCATGACATGCATTTCTTCAAACATATCATCAACATGTAACCTACAGGTGTAAATAACATAATTAAGTGTAGGGATCTCATACTTATCTAAGAATCGCTATGAAACATTTTTCCCTCATGCCATTTGCTGCATTATCCTCCATTAACTCATAAACACATTATCCACTCATATACCAGTAAAAACATGTTGAGAGCCATACATAGCTATTGTCATGAAATGTGCATATAACCAACATAATAGGACAAAAATACAATAAACATATTAGCCATCAAATCCATAAATACATGAGTACCTTTACACATGAAAATCAAGGGAATGGATTTCTCATTAATGAACGCAATGAATGAACCGGAGATGGGACTACCACGTTCCCCCCAACCATAGAATGGTTGAGCCAAATCTCTCTTCATCCATTCACCCCCATGCCATATTCCAAGCATAAATGTTGGGTCTCATAGAACACATCAATCAAAACTCATCCAGGGATTCTAGAGGTCATCCATCTCAACCCATCAAATAGTGATTCCACCTCACAGTCGGACATCACCAAAAATATCATCAGATTGGTCTCCATCCAAGCCTTCCAGGGCTTCCAGAGCGTTTGTCCAACCAAGGCTTCCAAAACTAGCAACTCAACCCACAACTTAACAGGGCTTCCAAAGCGTTTGTCCAACCAAGGCTTCTAGGGCTAGTAACTCAACCCACCGAGGGCTTCCAAAGCATTTGTCCAACCAAGGCTTCTAGGACTAGTAACTCAACCCAAGATGTTACAGGACTTCTGGAACATTTGTTCAACCAGGGCTTCTAGGACTAGTAACTCAACCCAAGCTATGGAAACATGAGAACCAACCAAAACAAAGCAATGAAAGTAAACCCACAATCACCATGGCTATCCAAGAAATGGAAAGGCTAGGCAATTGTCAATCCTGACCATCCTCCATGCCAATGACAGATCATAACCAAGAAGCCACATGCATGTGCCATGCATGCCAAAACTAGTGAAGAACTCATACATGCAACTAGGTATGTGCAAGCAAATATGATGTAGATGCTGATGTCTATGCCTTCTTGCACTTTGTTGCTCTTCCTTTTCCTTCTTGCTCCAATAATCCATGTATGCCACACCCTCCAAGAGTGCTCTAAGAAAACTATAAGCATACAAGAGTATGAGAGAGAGAGAGAATAATGAGAGAGCTCCAAAACTGAACTGACAAAAGGTTCATCACTGATCCTCAGAAGCCTTTTATGAGGCCTATATTTTATTCATTTTGCATTATTTTCCTTCAATTTCCTCCTCACATGCAATATGTGACCTTTCACCTTCCTTTTTTATTTTCATAAATAAAATGCCAATTAATTCCTCATGCCTTTTTAGAGCCTTAGCCATTGCCTTTGCCAATTTCCTTAGCCATCAAAAACCAAATGAACACCCACTAGGATGTTTTCCCCACCATTCATCTTGGAATACGTGTCCCATCATCAATGGTATTTATATATTTTTACATGGAATTTTCACCATGGCTATTACAGAACCCTCCCCCTCGGGGGAACACCGTCCTTAGTGTTCAATGAAACCTATAACCAACATGACGACTAAAAACAAAACATACTACCCATGGAGCTTTATAACACAGCTCGTTGCAGTATTTACAATGAATGACCTGCTCAAAATAAAAACATCATGACAACATGACTAGCTAAAGACCATACCTTGTATTGGAGCTTTATAACACAACACATTACGGTATTTACAATGATATACGCATATACACGTATACAAATTTTCTTAACTGGAAAATAAAGGATACGATGCCCATATCAATCAACAAGGGAATCTAGAGGCTCACACCTCCACCCTCAAGTAATACTAGTATTCATCTCCTTCCGAGGAAGTCCAAAATCCACTGCAAAGTCAAATTTGCATCCAATGTCCAGCGCTATAATCTTGCGCCACTTATCCTCTCTGTGAATAGTTACTGGCTCATTGTTCCAAGGTGCACTCCTAATGATTAGTTGATTCCATTTGGCAATGCCAATGACCAAAACAAATCCATCCCCGACCTTCCCTTCTCTGCTAAACAATCCCCCAGGCAATTTGGTTAATCCCTTCTGTGTACTCACTCACCATCGAAGTTCCGCTAGCACCCCCATCCTTGGTAGTCCATCCATTAGCAAGGCTTCCTCACATCGAAAGATACAAAAACTAAGGCATATCCCTCAATAAACACATCATATTGGTCATAGCATTCTCATGGAAATCAATGGACACTATTGGGTACCAGTGTCCCACAATGGCCTTGTTCGTGAAGTGCTCTACCAACATATTGCTGCATTTCTAATTTATTTCATTGCTGCTACTAATTCTTCAACCACCCAACTGGGCATGTTCATGCTCCCTGTACCACGAACATAACTTCCATTAGATTCAAAATAAATTGAAATAACTTCAAATCATACCTCATTGGTAGTTCGTCAATAAGGTACACTTGGAATCCTATTCACTTCCTGTCACAAGAAGTCAAACTAGCATCTTTGGCCAAATCAACATGTATAAAAATATCACATCAGGTTAACTCAAAACACAACCATCGTAGATGAAAATCATAAATCACATGTAAGCATCATAAACTAGAATCATAGATAATAAATCAGAATCATAGATCATAAACCATAATCATAATTCACATGTAACCATCATATACCAGAATCATAAATCACATGCATAATAAAACTAAAATACAATACTGATACCTATCCTTCATCGATCCTTACTTCTTCCTTTGTTCTTTTGTATAAACACCGGATCGGTTGCCACAACTAGAAAACACCCAGTGCCTTCTCCTCTACCAGATGCACATATGCATAGTTTGCATCACACACATACAACCACACCTAACACACAACACCATGCAATACATGCACCTACACCTAACGTACAATGCATACACCTACAACTAGTGTACAACACAGTGCATCCATCTATACCCAATGTGCAATACGACCCAACACATGTACCTACACAAGGTACAACACGACGAGTACACATGCCGCAATACCACGACTACATGATGCACATACATAATACCACATGCCCTCAACACAACATGTATGGCATGCACACAATACCACACATGCAACAGTGCCATATGTATAACATGTATATAGTTCCACTGGTACACTGCACCACCTACACAATGTCTTCACAACATCACATGTACACGACGCAACCTGCACAACATGTACACGATGCCACATGTACACCACACCACTTGTACAATGTGTACACAATACCACATGTGCACAATACCACACGCACGACATGTACGTGACACCACATGTACACAGCACCACATGCAAGACATGTACACAACACCACCTACACACAATGCCATTTGTACAACATGTACACAACACCACATGCACACAACACCACTCATACAATCATGCACACTAGACCATATATACATAGCACCACATGTACAACATGCAAGCAACACCACTTGTACATAGCATTATCTGTACACATCACTACATATCCAACATGCACACCACACCATATGCACACACACTGCATACATGTCATGAAGACATTACAATATGTATACAACATCCCACATGAAATATTCGCACAACCTTATTTGTACCATCCTATACATAACATTGCATAAATAACATGTACACATGCTATGTATACACAACACCACAAGTGCACACATCATAGATGCAACATGTACAACATATACAACATATACATAACAGTAGTACCACACATCCATAACCACACTGACTCTACCAAGCAACCCTACTTCTAGGGTCTTATCCATGCTTGTCTTAGCATGCCGCAGACCACGTTGCTTTCTTTCTATTGGTGTATCCTTTTGTATAACATGTCCACAACATAGTCATAATATAATCACATAATATCAACTCATAACCACATGATACTGACCTCATATATTTGTCATGACTAATCTTCCCACTTGATTCCTCATGAACCAGGAACCTCTTCATACCACTCAGTTGCGTAAGTAATTATTCCTTCACAAGCATGATCCCTGACAATCCGTATTAGATAGTGACATAGATACATACCTACATACATACATATATAATCGTTAGCATAAAGAAATCATCATCTTGTCAGACAACGACATATATACATTCATGTATACATATATAAACATCAGCATAATCATGATCATAACATAATTACCAGATAACATAAGGTCTAGGTTAAGAGAAATTCCTTTATTCATGCAACACATATGCAACATTGAGAACAATAGTTCCCAACATAGCCAAGGAATATGACACCTCAAGTCCATTTACTTTACCTTTTCCTATTATCTTTCTCATGACTATACTGCTGCCGTCCATTTACCACAATGGACCTAGCTAGTCCAACCAACTGTCATAGTCTTACCTTCCGTTGTGCTTACCCATGCACCAAGATTCATCTGAATCTTACATTACCTTTCAGGTACCACACATCTCTCCCTGAGCTCCATCAACTTTCCTCTTTCCCAACCAATTCCCAAGATTTAAAACAATAAAATAGAAGACAAGAAGAAAACCTAGAAGAAAACCATGAAAGCCCATAACGATATGACATTGCAACAAAGTGGCAAGGCCTTGCACCAGACATAAAAAAAATCATAAATCATTCTCAAAAGACCAAAAGCACAATACTAACACCATGACTCAATCCCCATGATTCCCAAGGAGAGCTCAACCAAAGCCATCTTCAAGATTTCATGGCAACCTCTCTTGCCATGCAATTCCCTGCATCATGCTTCCATAAACACATAACTATCAATGTATAATTAAGCATAATGTTAGGTCCCTATATACTACTAGTGTAACCCCTTATTGTTATTAGTACAACCCCCTTATTATATTGTTGTGCCCATGTAGTCCCCATATTGTTATTATTGTGCCCCATAGAATCCCACTACTGTTATTATTGTTCCCTTATATTATTATTGTTATGTCAGCTCTGATTATATTATGACCCCTACACACCTATATATAGGAAGGAGGTCTTATCATTTGTATGATCCAAGAATTATTTATTTGTGTAATGTAAAGGAGGTTTCCCTCTCGAAGAGGCTTATTTTGAAGGTGTTTATCTATCTTTACTATCCTTTTGTGAGCTGGTTTCATAACATTTGGTATCAGAGCTTTGAGATTCTAGGGTTTCGCTGCTCCAAATAGGTCACCGTGGAATTTTCGCCATCGACACATCTTCGGCCTACCCCCGACATGTTTCCATCCACAAGTACATTTCACCTCCTGAATAGAACCCTTGCACTGTTTTGCAGTCGCCATCCCCCGTAGGTGCCGCCATCCCTTCTGATCCACTGGTTCTCCTCACCAGCTCCAGATCAGAGCTTAAAGAGCTTACCTTAACTCTAGCAAGTGGCTAGGTCCCTCTAAAGCCATCCAACTCGACCACAGTACAACCACCGCTCAACCCTTCGGAATGTCATTCTAGCTAGCCTTTGATCGAGGTTTTTATCTCACCATGCACAACGCAATCTCGTCCACGTGTCCCTGTCTCTGACTCAAGCCGCAAAGCTTTCCCATAGACATTAAATCCATCCCATGGCTTTGTCATGAACTCACACTATGGTTTGTTGTCACCGACTCCAAATCAAGACCCCCTCGAGTTTGGTCAAACTATCCTCCTCACCGAATCCAACAACCTTGCCTTTCCTAAACTCGATCCCAAATATGATTTTTGACACAGGCTTATTGAATGATATCCACGAATACGAGAAGGACCGTAAGTTCAATATGGACATTATTAACTATAATTATAAATAAGGTTTATGTAATAATAATAATAATAGTAGTAGTAGTTTGAATCACAAGAATAAAAAAGAAGATAACAATATTTATAAACATAAAGAATGAATGATTTATTATAAGGGTGATTCAACCAATAAGATTCATAATAATCACAAGAAATTTAATGTTAATAATAATAATTACAATCTTCCTCCTTCCTCTCATGATAATAAGGTTATTAATCTTTCGAGTTTCTCCTTTCCCCCTTTCGTTTTCAATCTTTTGGGTAAAGATTTAAATTTTTCCTTGGGCCCTAGAAAGATCACGATAAGACATTATTTATGATGTTGAATTCAGGATAAAGGGCTTACCTGATAATATCAAGGACACTATAAGGTAGGATTGTGCCATTGTCCTCAGGAAGGAAAAACCCTCCAACAGCAACATCAGCAATGATGAATTTAATTCCCTTCGATCCTTAAACTAGAATAATGATATCATGGTTCTAAAAGCTGACAAAGGAGGGGCTGTTGTCATCCTCAACAAAGAGGATTATCGCCAGAAGATGTTAGATCATTTATGTAATACGGGAAGCTACAAAAAGCTCTCCAAGAATCCTCTCAAAAAGATATCTAGGGCTATGGCTCTTGCTATCAAGTCTAGTAGCTCAGTGAGTTCCTTATGCCATAAACTCATTGAAAGTAACCCCATCACTCCCAGGATCTATGGGCTTCCAAAGATTCACAAGGAGGGGGCTCCCCTTAGGCCCATTGTTAATACTATCGGAGGTCCCACCTACCTTCTTGCTAAATACCTGGCCTTGAAGCTTAGACCCTTAGTTGGCCTTACGGAGTCCTTTTTTGAAGAGCTTAAAGGTATTAGACTTGACCCTGGGGACATTCTTGTAAGTTTTGATGTAGTCTCCCTCTACACTTGTATTTCTATAAAGGAGGCTATGGAAGTTATCAACCGACTCACTGACCCTGACACCACTAAGTTGGTTGAGATCTGTCTCACTTCCACTTTTTTCAGTTTTGAGGGTGAGTTCTTTGAACAAACTTGTGGTGTTGCCATGGGCTCCCCCCTGTCCACCATTGTTGCTAATCTTTTATGGAAGATTTCAAATCCAAGGCTCTAGCCTCAACTAGGCTATTGCCTAAACTATGGAAGAGATTTGTGGATGACACGAATGTCATATGGTCTCATGGCCAAGATGAGTTGGAAATCTTCTTCCAACATATTAACAATCAATCCTCCGCCATTAAATTCACTATGGAACAAGAAGTCAATGGATTCCTTCCTTTCCTCGATGTTCTTATTTCAAAGAATAATGACGGGTCCCTCTCCCACCAAGTGTTTTGGAAGAAAACTCATACCGAGCAATATCTTCATGCCAACTCCCATCATTTCCCTGCTCAAAAGTTGGGCGTTCTCAACACACTTGCTACTCGTGCGTTGAGAATCTCTGATGAAAAAAGCCTCGATAAAGAGAAAGCCCATCTCCTCAATGTCTTTGTTAATAACGGTTATAGCAGACACCTTGGTCAGAAGGCTTTCCTTAAAGCCAACAAGAATTCATTGCTCAAGAAAGACCCTAAATATCGAGCCTCAGGGGTCCATCTACCTTTTATCCAAGGGACCACTGATAAAATTGCAAGGATTCTTAGGAAACATAATGTTCCCTTGACCTTTAGACCTCTTAACACCCTTCATAACTCCCTCCGATCGGTGAAGGATCCGATCGACCCTAAGGACATGAAAGGTGTCTATATTATTCCCTGTTCTTGTGGGACCCCCTACGTTGGAGAGACTGGTCGCTCTATTAATCAGAGGATTAATGAGCACTCAGCAGACCTAAAACATGGGAGAACCCGATCTTCCGCCCTTGCAGAGCATGCCGAGAAGACCAAGCATCATGTTTGTATTGAGGAGGCCCGAGTTATTGCTAAGGTTCCGCAGTTTCACCACCGGAAATTTAGAGAAGCCATTGAGATTGAAAAAAGGCCAAGCAATCTCAATAGAGATGACAGCTGGAAGATCAGTAGTTGCTGGATCCCTGCCCTTTCTTGCTAGTCGGTTTCTTCCATCTTGTCCCCCATCTTCTAAATTTATTGGAATGACTTTGTATGCATGAGATAGCATTAAGTTTATATTTAATTATTAAGCCCTATTGATAAGTTATATGATCCATTAAAATTAATATCAATAAGAATAATAATACTATAAGAATACTATAATAATTAAATTTATAATATCAATTCTAGAGTTATAAGAATATCAAGAGTAATAAGTCCTTATTTTTTTTTTTTTTTGGTCTTTTAAGTCCTTTTTAGGAATTTTCCATCATATTATTTCCCTTAAATTTACTAGATATATCTAATCTAGAATTTATTAGATAGCTTAAATATACATATTTAATTATTGAGCTCCACTTATAAAAATATACAAGCCATTAATAACTTATGATTATTATTTATTAAGTAATAATAATATAATAATATAATTTTAAAGTAATAATTAAATCTATAATATTAATACTATAGTTAAAAGGACATTAAAGATAATAAATGCATAATATTATTAATATAATTCACTATGAAGCATTTTAACATAAATATAGTTACTTTTTCTTAGTTATTAATACTACAAGTTTAGTTAAGCATTATAATATTCATAAAATTATTAATTTAACATTCAAGAACCCGGAGTATATTATAATAATAGATATTAATTCACTCATTAAATTTATCTAATAAAATTATTATAATTAAAATAGTATTAAATAAAAAATAAAAAATAAAATAAAAATTTTGGTCCATGTCCTTATTCCTTAATCTAGTCGAGTCCAATTAGTTGGTCAAAGTTAGCCGTTATATGGTCAAATATAGTTGTTAGTCCAGTCCCATATAACCGTTTCCTAGTCAAACTTAGTTGTTGGAAGATCTACTCTCCCTATTTAACATGCAGCCATGGTCTGATTCTTCAACTTCTTCTAACGATGAACCACACTCGTTGCTTTGAAATGCGTCGACAAATATATCATAATGTGATTTACGCCAAAATATTTTCTCATAACTAAATATAAAAAAGTCTTACATTTTTAGTTTAATTTTAGTTTAGAATTCTATTAAGAGTATTATTAAAATAAAATTTAAAAGCTTTTATTTTAATTAATTGTAATTTATAATTAATTTTAATTTAAAATTAGTTTTATTTAGAATAAATGATTAAGAATTAATATCAATATTAATATTAGTAATAAAAAATATTAAAATTTAGATTAATACTAATATTAATATTGATATTAATTCTTAATCATAAGTAAAACTATTTCTAAATTAAAATTAATTATAAATTACAATTAATTAAAATAAAAAATTTTAAATTTTATTTTAATAATACTCTTAATAGAATTCTAAACTAAAATTAATTTATAATTTATAATTAATTTTAACTAAAAATGTAAGACTTTTATACATTTTTAAATAATTTAAAAAAAATAATTAAATTAATTAATATTAGTTGAATTGAGGCTTCTGTGATCCATGTCAAGATTAAGAAATTTTTTATTATTATTAATTAATATTAATATTAATATTAATAATAATTAATATTAATATTAATATTGATATTAATTATTTATCATTTATTCTAGAATTTGAATTAATACAAATCATTTATTATAAAATATAATTAATTCTAAAATTAAAATAAACTATAAATTAAAATTAATTTTAACCAAAAATTAAGACTTTTATACATTTTAAATAATTAAAAAAAAACTAAATTAATTAAAATTATTATTAATATTTTTTTTTTTAATTTAGATAATAATAACATTAATATTAAAATTAAAATTAATTAATATTAGTATGGTAAGACTTTTATACATTTTAAATAATTAAAAAAAAATTAATTAAAATTATTATTAATCAAAAAGTTTTAAAATTTAGATCAATATTAATATTGATATTAATTCTTAATCATTTATTCTAGATTAGCATTAAAATTAATTCAAATAATTTATTCTAAAGTAAAAATAATTCTAAATTAAAATTAATTCTAAATTAAAATATTATTTTTTTTTTAAATAAATTTTATCTTAACAATATTCTTAACAGAATTCAAAATTAAAAAGTTGATAAAATCAATTATTAATATATATATTTTTTTTTCAATCTTAATCTGAAATTAAATTAAGTCCAATTAAATATCAAAATTATTAATGGTAATAATGATTAAGTATTATTAATAATTATCTTTAATTAAGACATGGTCGACTACTATCATTCCTGTTCCATCTATCTCATACCTCTATTTATTCATTCCAATGAGATCTGTCCTACACACTTATTGATTTATCCTGATGATGAGCCATGATAGATGGCTTGAAACGTCGATTCAAACAATTATGGATGTGATAACTCCGAAAGAAAACTCTACACAAAGTACAAATCACAGAAGCCTCAAAACAATAACATATAACATATAACATAATCATCAAGTTATCTAACATAAAACAACAATAGCAATGCATACAACAACAAGTTACTATCATTCATGACTATCTGACACAGGTGCATATGACTACACTAATAAACTAGCATCTATCATGTATGTAACCATAACATCAATAGACATGTACATAAACCTAATATATAACCCTAATGCATATAAAAATCCATTAACTAACATACTTGCATGCCAAACATACAATACATGTATGATATTATTCTCTTGCCTCAAGGTCCAATGCCACAACTTCACTTTTATGATCTGCATCTCCCACTCTATCTCAGCCAATACATCAGTTTCATAACAACCAACAACATCATGATGACCAAATTGCATGCAATGACCTCATGCACAACAACCTTTACCATGAAAATGCATGCATAACAACATACAAACACTGACATGCGTAACAAATACATATACAACTGACATGCATTCATGACTTAAGGGTAGGATAATGCTCCATAGACACTTCCCAGGTGATTTAGTTTCAGGAATAATGCTCCCCAGACACTGCCCAGGTGTTTTATAACGCTTCCCAGACATTGCCCAGGTGAGTTATCTTTAGCACTAATGCTAGTATTCTAGGATTTGAAACACCTTTTTCGGCCCAGAGCCCAGGACACTACCCAAAAAGGAATGATCACTTAGAATTAGTAAGGATGCAAGGAAACAATGATGCAAAAGCAATAATATGAACAATATCATCACCAAACCCCTACTATCCATGACATGCATTTCTTCAAACATATCATCAACATGTAACCTACAGGTGTAAATAACATAATTAAGTGTAGGGATCTCATACTTATCTAAGAATCACTATGAACCATTTTTCCCTCATGCCATTTGCTGCATTATCCTCCATTAACTCATAAACACATTATCCACTCATATACCAGTAAAAACATGTTGAGAGCCATACATAGCTGTTGTCATGAAATGTGCATATAACCAACATAATAGGAACAAAAATACAATAAACATATTAGCCATCAAATCCATAAATACATGAGTACCTTTACACATGAAAATCAAGGGAATGGATTTCTCATTAATGAACGCAATGAATGAACCGGAGATGGGACTACCACGTTCCCCCCAACCATAGAATGGTTGAGCCAAATCTCTCTTCATCCATTCACCCCCATGCCATATTCCAAGCATAAATGTTGGGTCTCATAGAACACATCAATCAAAACTCATCCAGGGATTCTAGAGGTCATCCATCTCAACCCATCAAATAGTGATTCCACCTCACAGTCGGACATCACCAAAACTATCATCAGATTGGTCTCCATCCAAGCCTTCCAGGGCTTCCAGAGCGTTTGTCCAACCAAGGCTTCCAAAACTAGCAACTCAACCCACAACTTATACAGGGCTTCCAAAGCGTTTGTCCAACCAAGGCTTCTAGGGCTAGTAACTCAACCCACCACGGTCTTCCAAAGCATTTGTCCAACCAAGGCTTCTAGGACTAGTAACTCAACCCAAGATGTTACAGGCCTTCTGGACCATTTGTTCAACCAGGGCTTCTAGGACTAGTAACTCAACCCAAGCTATGGAAACATGAGAACTAACCAAAACAAAGCAACGAAAGTACACCCGCAATCATCATGGCTATCCAAGAAATGGAAAGGCTAGGCAATTGTCAATCCTGACCATCCTCCATGCCAATGACAGATCATAACCAAGAAGCCACATGCATGTGCCATGCATGCCAAAACTAGTGAAGAAATCATACATGCAACTAGGTATGTGCAAGAAAATATGATGTAGATGCTGATGTCTATGCCTTCTTGCACTTTGTTGCTCTTCCTTTTCCTTCTTGCTCCAATAATCCATGTATGCCACACCCTCCAAGAGTGCTCTAAGAAAACTCTAAGGATACAAGAGTATGAGAGAGAGAGAGAATAATGAGAGAGCTCCAAAACTGAACTGACAAAAGGTTCATCACTGATCCTCAGAAGCCTTTTATGAGGCCTATATTTTATTCATTTTGCATTATTTTCCTTCAATTTCCTCCTCACATGCAATCTGTGACCTTTCACCTTCCTTTTTTATTTTCATAAATAAAATGCCAATTAATTCCTCATGACTTTTCAGAGCCTTAGCCATTGCCTTTGCCAATTTCCTTAGCCATCAAAAACCAAATGAACACCCACTAGGATGTTTTCCCCACCATTCATCTTGGAATACGTGTCCCATCATCAATGGTATTTCTATATTTTTACATTGAATTTTCACCATGGCTGTTACAGAACCCTCCCCCTTGGGGGAACACCGTCCTTAGTGTTCAATGAAACCTATAACCAACATGATGACTAAAAACAAAACATACTACCCATGGAGATTTATAACACAGCTCGTTGCAATATTTACAATGAATGACCTGCTCAAAATAAAAACATCATGACAACATGACTAGCTAAAGACCATACCTTGTATTGGAGCTTTAGAACACAACTCATTACGGTATTTACAATGATATACGCATATACACGTATACAAATTTTCTTAACTGGAAAATAAAGGATACGATGCCCATATCAATCAACAAGGGAATCTAGAGGCTCACACCTCCACCCTCAAGTAATACTAGTATTCACCTCCTTCCGAGGAAGTCCAGAATCCACTGCAAAGTCAAATCTGCATCCATTGTCCAACGCTATAATCTTGCGCCACTTATCCTCTCTGTGAATAGTTACTGGCTCATTATTCCAAGGTGCACTCCTAATGTGCAGTTGATTCCATTTGGCAATGCCAATGACCAAAACAAATCCATCCCTGACCTTCCCTGCTCTGCTACACAATCCCCCAAGCAATTTGGTTAATCCCTTCTGTGTACTCACTCACCATTGAAGTTCCACTGGCACCCCCATCTTGGGTAGTCCATCCATTAGCAAGGCTTCCTCACATCGGAAGATACAAAAACTAAGGCATATCCCTCAATAAACACATCATATTGGTCATAGCATTCTCATGGAAATCAATGGACACTATTGGGTACCAGTGTCCCACAATGGCCTTGTTCGTGAAGTGCTCTACCAACATATTGCTGCATTTCTAATTTATTTCATTGTTGCTACTAATTCTTCAACCACCCAACTGGGCATGTTCATGCTCCCTGTACCACGAACATAACTTCCATTAGATTCAAAATAAATTGAAATAACTTCAAATCATACCTCATTGGTAGTTCGTCAATAAGGTACACTTGGAATCCTATTCACTTCCTGTCACAAGAAGTCAAACTAGCATCTTTGGCCAAATCAACATGTATAAAAATATCACATCAGGTTAACTCAAAACACAACCATCGTAGATGAAAATCATAAATCACATGTAAGCATCATAAACTAGAATCATAGATAATAAATCAGAATCATAGATCATAAACCATAATCATAATTCACATGTAACCATCATATACCAGAATCATAAATCACATGCATAATAAAACTAAAATACAACATTGATACCTATCCTTCATCGATCCTTACTTCTTCCTTTGTTCTTTTGTATAAACACCGGATCAGTTGCCACAACTAGCAAACACCCAGTGCCTTCTCCTCTACCATATGCACATATGCATAGTCTGCATCACACACATACAACCACACCTGACACACAACACCATGCAATACATGCACCTACACCTAACGTACAATGCATACACCTACAACCAGTGTACAACACAGTGCATCCATATATACCCAATGTGCAATACCACCCAATACATGTACCTACACAAGGTACAACACGACGAGTACACATGCCGCAATACCACGACTACATGATGCACATACATAATACCACATGCCCTCAACACAACATGTATGGCATGCACACAATACCACACATGCACCAGTGCCATATGTATAACATGTATACAGTTCCACTGGTACACTGCACAACCTACACAATGTGTTCACAGCATCACATGTACACGACGCCACCTGCACAACATGTACACAATGCCACATGTACACCACACCACTTGTACAATGTGTACACAATACCACATGTGCACAGTACCACACGCACGACACGTACATGACACCACATGTACACAACACCACATGCAAGACATGTACACAACACCACCTACACACAATGCCATTTGTACAACATGTACACAACACCACATGCACACAACACCACTCATACAATCATGCACACTAGGCCATATATACATAGCACCACATGTACAACATGCAAGCAACACCACTTGTACATAGCATTATCTGTACACATCACTACAAATCCAACATGCACACCACACCATATGCACACACACTGCATACACATCATGAAGACAATACAATATGTATACAACATCCCACATGAAATATTCGCACAACCTTATTTGTACCATCCTATACATAACATTGCATAAATAACATGTACACATGCTATGTATACACAACACCACAAGTGCACACATCATAGATGCAACATGTACAACATATACAACATATACATAACAGTAGTACCACACATCCATAACCACACTGACTCTACCAAGCAACCCTACTTCTAGGGTCTTATCCATGCTTGTCTTAGCATGCCGCAGACCACGTTGCTTTCTTTCTATTGGTGTATCCTTTTGTATAACATGTCCACAACATAGTCATAATATAATCACATAATATCAACTCATAACCACATGATACTAACCTCATATATTTGTCATGACTAATCTTCCCACTTGATTCCTCATGAACCAGGAACCTCTTCATACCACTCAGTTGCGTAGGTAATTATTCCTTCACAAGCATGATCCCTGACAATCCCTATTAGATAGTGACATAGATACATACATACATACATACATATATAATCGTTAGCATAAAGAAATCATCATCTTGTCAGACAACGACATATATACATTCATTTATGCATATATAAACATCAACATAATCATGATCATAACATAATTACCAGATCACATAAGGTCTAGGTTAAGAGAAATTCCTTTATTCATTCAACACATATGCAACATTGAGAACAATAGCTCCCAACATAGCCAAGGAATATGACACCTCAAATCCATTTACTTTACCTTTTCCTATTACCTTTCTCATGACTATACTGCTACCATCCATTTACCACAATGGACCTAGCTAGTCCAACCAACTGTCATAGTCTTACCTTCCGTTGTGCTTACCCATGCACCAAGATTCATCTGAATCTTACATTACCTTTCAAGTACCACACATCTCTCCCTGAGCTCCATCAAATTTCCTCTTTCCCAACCAATTCCCAAGATTTAAAACAATAAAAGAGAAGACAAGAAGAAAACCGAGAAGAAAACCATGAAAGCCCATAACGATATGACACTGCAACAAAGTGACAAGGCCTTGCACCAGACATAAACAAAATCGCAAATCATTCTCAAAAGACCAAAAGCACAACACTAACACCATGACTCAATCCCCATGATTCCCAAGGAAAGCTCAACCAGAGCCATCTTCAAGATTTCATGGCAACCTCTCTTTCCATGCAATTCCCTGCATCACGCTTCCATAAACACATAACTATCAATGTATAATTAAGCATAATGTTAGGTCCCTATACTACTAGTGTAACCCCTTATTGTTATTAGTACAACCCCCTTATTATATTGTTGTGCCCATGTAGTCCCCATATTGTTATTATTGTGCCCCATAGAATCCCACTATTGTTATTATTGTTCCCTTACATTATTATTGTTATGTCGGCTCTGATTATATTATGACCCCTTAGACTCCTATATATAGAAAGGAGGTCTTATCATTTGTATGATCCAAGAATTATTCATTTGTGTAATGTAAAGGAGGTTTCCCTCTCGAAGAGGCTTATTTTGAAGGTGTTTATCTATCTTTACTATCTTTTTGTGAGCTGGTTTCATAACATTTGGTATCAGAGCTTTGAGATTCTAGGGTTTCGCTGCTCCAAATAGGTCATCGTGGAATTTTCGCTATAACTTTTTTTTATGCCACATTTCAGAAGTGAAAAACGAAACCCATTTGAGAGGAAATAACGCTGAACCTCAGGTCTGAATTTCAGATCTTGTCTCGCTATATTTTCGGAGATCTAATCTGAGGAAGTTAGGGTTTTTGCAAGCTCCCGAATTCCATCTCAAACAGGTCATCGTGGCATTTTCACTATAATTTTTTTCTACCAAGTTTCAGACTCTGAAATTAAAACCCATTTGAGCTGAAAACTTGGTGAAGCTCGGGCTTGAATTTTAGATCTTGTTTCGCTATATTTTCGGAGATACAGTCCATGACATTTAGGGTAAATCGTCATAACTATCTCTTTGAGCATCAGATTGAAATTTCGTAAAAAGTTACAGAAATAGGACGGGCTATAGTTTTCTGTGTATTTTGTTTAGATTCGAAGGTTGAAATAATGACATGTGGAACTTCGTACAAGTTCGCTCTTCTAAAAAGGTATATAATCAGGTCATCTTGGGAGATTGTGCATAACTCTTTGTTGGAGAATCCAATTTCTATCAGACTAGTGGCATTAGAAAGAGGACCTAGAGGGCTACTGCAGATCACAATTTCAGAACTAGGAGATCCAAAATTACAAAGTTACAGTCATTTCAAGATCGAGCTCCTAAAATCAAGAAAAGGAGATATGAGGAAGTTTGATGGCAAGGATCCGTAAATTGGATACTACAGATGGAGCAATATTTTGATCTAAATGAGGTGAAACTGTTACAAAAGGTACGTATTGCATATTTATATTTAGAACCGAATCAATTTTTATGGTATGAAGGGCTTTGTTCTCGTAAACCACTTGTCACATGGTCAATTTTCACGGAGGAAATGATAGCACATTATGACGATACAAAGAGAAATTCCTTCTTTAGCCAATTGATAAATCTCGAACAAAAGGATTCAAAGGCAGAGCACATTGAGGACTTTCAAAAATTGAATATAAGGGTAAATGATATTCTAGAGAAGAAAAGGATTGATGTCTTCATAGGGACTTTAAAGGATAACATTCAACATGAGGTTCATCTTTGGGAACCTGATTCATTGAAGAAGGCATTCAGGTTGGAAAGAAAAATTGAAAGCGAAATAATGGAAATAAGGAATCCCACCACTCACGACTATAATTATGGAAGTGTTTTTTCTCCTAGCCTTCCACAACCTATAAGGTTTACACCACAACAATTGGAAGAAAAAGGAGAAAAGGGGATTTGTTACAATTGTGATAGTAAATACACTAAAGGTCATAAGTGTGCTCAGAAGAAAGTATT
The DNA here is from genome assembly GCA_031772625.1 of Pinus tabuliformis. NCBI lineage: Eukaryota > Viridiplantae > Streptophyta > Pinopsida > Pinales > Pinaceae > Pinus > Pinus tabuliformis. The sequence goes on along the minus strand of CM062809.1, from coordinate 560,190,601 downwards.
TTACATAGATTATGAAGAGGAGGAAGAAAAGGATCAAGAAACATCAAAAGAAGAGGATATACACTAGGAACCAACCCCAGAGAAAGAAGAAATGAATATAACCATATATTGTAAAGCGTTAGCAAGAATTACCACTCCTCAAACTCTCATGATAGAAGGACATATCAAGAAAAAGGTTCATGAAGTGAAAGATCACATCGAGAAAGAAGAAATGAATCTGACCATATCTTGTAATTCATTGGCCAGAATTACCACTCCTAAAACTATCAAGATAGAAGGAAATATCAAGAAGAAAAATGTTCAAGAAGTGAAAGATCACATCAAGTATCAAGAAATGAATCTGACCATATCTTGTGATGCATTGGAAGAAATTACCACTCCTCAAACTCTCAAGATAGAAGGACATATCAAGAAGAAAAAGATTCAAGTAGTGAAAGATCACATCAAGCATCAACAACAAGTTCTCCAACTTTTAAAAGATAACACCACTTTAGTGCATAATCGAATGAAACAACAAGTAGATCAACATTTCAGTGAAAGAATTTTTGATGTAGGCGATTGGGTATTTTTACGGCTACATCTCAAGCAAGATGCATTCTCAAGAAAGGATGAGGATGTGGAAGCATTGTTTTGTGCTATTTCTATTATCCAACCAAATTGGATCAATGAAGCAAGGGATGAATGGAAGAAGGACAAAGAAGTGTGGCCACTCATTCAAAAGTTGCAGAAGATCCTAGTTCAAACAATAATGATAGAACTTGAACAGGAAGGAAAAATCATATTGGAACCTGGAGCAGTCACAGAAACAAGAACCTGATAGCTACGAAATCGATCAATTTCAGAGTATCTCATCAAGTGGAAGAACTTACCCATTGAAGATTCCATATGGGAGGACAAGAATTTTATACAGAATCATCAAGAACTACTCAAGTGTTGAGGACAACACTTTTTGAAGGAGAGGGGCATGTTAGGTCCCTGTACTACTAGTGTAACCCCTTATTGTTACTAGTACAACCCCCTTATTATATTTTTGTGCCCATGTAGTCCCCATATTGTTATTATTGTGCCCCATAGAAGCCCACTATTGTTATTATATTGTGCCCTTACATTATTATTTTTATCTTGTCTATGATTATATTATGATCCCTTAGACTCCTATATATAGAAAGGAGGTCTTGTCATTTGTATGATCCAAGAATTGTTCATTTTTGTAATGTAAAGGAGGTTGCCCCCTCAAAGAGGCTTATTTTGAAGGCACTTATCTATATTTTCTATATTTTTATGAGTTGGTTTCATAACACATAATAATACACCAGTTACCTCATCTAATTTTTTCAAGCACGTAGCTTGCAACTGAACACATCCACACCATCTCTCAAGGGACTCCAATCTTTTAACAGATCCATTTGTAGCTAAAGACTAGCTAATATACCTGTCAAGTGCATGTTCATGAATATATCACATACCCACATAATGTCAGACAAAATCAAGGTTAAGAAGACCTCCTGTGTGCAAAGCACTCATTCGTTCTAAATTAGGGTTTCCAAACATAGCCAAAGGAATTCTTCCCCAATTCCTTTCTTTTACCTTTTACCTTGTTGGAATCGAGGCTTATTATGTGTTGTCACACCACCCAACTGTTAGTTATATAGACACATCAACTATTACCTTGTCATGCTAATACCAAGCATGTTACCCTGCAACTGGTCACACATGTCAACCACATGTTCAAAATATCAAGACAATCATATTTATCAATTTGAAATCAACTTTTACAAACGATCATGTCATAATCCATAGTCATTAGACATAATGATACAACTATAAACTACATTCAAGTACATATCAATTGTCTCAACACATACATGTTAGTATAATAATCTTAAAACAATATCATTTGAACACATACTCATATTATGCAATTCATAAAGCATTCAAACAACTTAAAAGCATACCATGTTAAATAAATCAACTAGACAACATAATAGACACTGAACATTCAACATCAATAGACAACATAATCAAGAATGAAGCACGAGTATACTATATAAGAAACCTCATACCTTAGTGTACCTCAGGGGAGGCTATCTTGTATGCACAATCAATCTAGGTTAGCATGATACAAGTTCACAACATATGAACTCAAACATAAATCATGATATCCATAGCATTAACTAACTAACATGTTCACATCATAAGCTCATAATAATTTTTCTTTCATGCATAACAATCACACATGTATGATCAGTCTAGATTAGTATGACACCATATCACCAATATGTTAGCTCATACCTGAATATCGCAACCATAACCATCTACATAGGCCAAATCAGGTTAACACAATACACATAACATCATGATCTTCAATGCAATGAACATAACCATCACACATATGACCAATCCAATTTACAACAACAATATCTCAATGAAATAACTCTAATCATCAAGATAACTATCATTTAACAATAACAAGTTAACTTATAACATACTTATCAACAACATATAACATAATCATCAAGTTATCTAATATAAAACAACAATAGCAATGCATACAACCACAGGTTACTATCATTCTTGACTATCCAACACATGTGCATATAACTATACAAATCAACTATCATCTATCATGTATGTAATAATAACATAAAAATACATGTACATAAACCTAATGTATATAACCCTAATGCATATAACAATCCATTAACTAACATACCCGCATGACGAACATACAATACCTGTATGACGATCTGCTCTTACCCAAAAGTTCAACGCTGCAACCTCATTATGATGATCTACATCTCCTTTTCTATCTCAGCCAAAACATTAGCATTATAGCAACCAATAGCATCATGATGACCTAAATTTCATATAATGACTTCACAAGGAATGTTTGGCCTACTCTACATGAATAATCATAGCCATGACCATACATGCATAACAACTGCATATACACACATAACAAATGTGTACCAAACCATATACACATCATTCTATCTAGAGTCTAGTCACTAATGCATGACAATATCAACTATACAAACCATGACCTAATGCATGACAACAACAACCACATCATGTGCACTTGATAAAATGTGAACACTGACGTGAATAAAAATGCATAATCAATCATACACACATGACGACATACTCCATGACAACAACTTCGACCTTCATGGCTACATCACTACAACCGTGATCAAAACCATGCAAGGGAAACAAGCACATGGAATACAACACAAGAGATACACATGCAACCAACATGAATGCATGACCAACACACATCCCAAGGAGAGCGCAACCACACTCTGATACCACTCTATAACACCCTCCTTGACATATACCCAAGCTACCAACTAGTCGGGGTAAACATGCGATGAGAGGCCACTATGATAAGATTCAAACTCCTTGGTGACTTTAAGGAAATGGAATCAACGAAACATAAGATAGAGTCATCCAACTTCATCCAAATAACCTTCAGGGGACAAGTCAACCACTCAAACTACCTATCCCTGGGTCCCACTATTATTTGAGAGACTTAAGGGTAGGGTAACGCTCACTAGACCCTGCCCAGGTGAGTTAGTTTCAGGACTAATTCTCCCCAGACACTGCCCAGGTGCTTTATAATGCTTCCCAGACACTGCCCATGTGAGTTAGTCTCAGCACTAATGCTAGCATTTCGGGATTTGAGCCACCTTTTTCGGCCCAGAGCCCAAGACACTGCCCAGAATGGAATTATCACTTAGAATTAGTAAGGATGCAAGGAAACAATGATGCAAAAGCAATAATATGAACAAGATCATCACCATAACCCTGCTAGCCATGACAAGCATTTCATCAAACATAACAACAACATGTAACATATAGGTGTAAATAACATAAATAAGTGTAGGGATCTCATACTTATCTGAGAATCACTATGAACCATTGTTCCATCATACCATTTGTTGCATTATCCTCCATTAACTCATAAACACATTATCCATTCATGTACAAGTAAAAACATGCTGAGAGCCATACATAGTCGTTGTCATGAAATGTGCATATAGCTAGCATAATAGGAACAAAAATACAATAAACATAGCACCATCAAATCCATAAATACATCAGTACCTTTACACATGAAAATCAAGGGAATGGATTTCTCATTAATGAATGCAATGAACCAACCGGAGATGGCACTACCACATTCCACCCAACCGTAGAATGGCTGAGCCAAATCTCTCTTTAGTCATTCACCCCTTTGCCATATTCCAAGCATGAATGTGGGATCTCATAGAACACATCAATCAAAACTCATCCAGGGCCAACAGAGCCCATCCACATCAAACAGTGATTCCACCTCACGGTCAAACATCACCAAAACCATCATCAAATTGGTCTCCATCCAAGCCTTCCAGGGCTTCCAGAGCGTTTGTCCAACCAAGGCTTCTTTAGCTAGTAACTCAACCCACCAAGGGCTTCTAGAGTCTTTGTCCAACTAGGGCTTCCAGGACTAGTAACTCAACCCAAGCTATGGAAACATGAGGACCAACCAAAACAAAGCATTGAAAGTAAACCCGCAATCACCATGCCTATCCAAGAAATGGCAAGGCTAGGCAATCCATTGTCAATGCTGGCCATCCTCCATGCCAATGACAGATCATAACCAAGAAACCACATGCATGTTCCATGCATGCTAAAACTAGTGAAGAAATCATACATGCAACTCGGTACCTGCAAGAAAATCTAATGTAGTTTCTTATGTTGATGCCTTCTTGCACTCTCCTACTCTTCCTTTGCCTTCTTGCTCCAAGAATCCAAGTATGCCACACCCTCCAAGAGTGCTCCAAGAAAACTCTAAGTATCAAAGAGTATGAGAGAGAGAGAGAGAATAATGGGAGAGCTCCAAAACTGAACTGACAAAAGGTTCACCACTGATCCTCGAAAGCCCTTTTATTAATGAGGCCTCTATTTTATTCATTTTCCATTATTTTCCTTCAATTTACTCCTCACATGCAACTTGTGACCTTTCACCTTCCTTTTCTCCTAACTTCCATTATTTTCATAAATAAAATTCCAATTAATGCCTCATGCATTTTCAGAGCCTTAGCCTTTGCCTTTGCCAATTTCCTTAGCCATAAACAACCAAATGAGCACCCACTAGGATGTTTTCCCCACCATTCAACTTGGAATACGTGTCCCATCATCAGTGGTATTTATATAATTTTACATGGAATTTTCACCACTGCTATTACACATATACCTGCCTTAAAAACATCATACTGATCATAGCACGCTCATGGCAATCAATGGACACTATTCGGTACCAGTGTCCCACAATGGCCGTGCTCTTAAATTCTTTACCAACATACTATTTCCTATTCCAATTCCTTTTGTTGTTCCTGCTAATTCTTGCAATCTATTTCAACCATCCAACTGAGCATTTTCCATGCTTCCTGTACCAAGCACATAAGTTCCATTAGATTTAAAATAAATTGAAATAAATTCATGTCATACCTCATTGGTATCTCTTCAATAAGGTACACTTGAAATTATGTTTTCTTCTTGCCACAATAAGTCAAAGCTAGCATCTTTGACCAAATCATCATGTATAAACATATCACATCAGGTTAGCTCAAAACACAACCATCATAGATCGAAATCATAAATCACATGTAACAATCATAAACCATAATCATAGATCACATGCATAATAAAACTGAAATAAATATTGATATTTATCCTTTAATCAATCCTTAGCTTCTACCTTTGTCCTTATTCTGTATGCACATTGTATCGGTTGCCATACCTGGAAAACACCTAGTGCCTTCTCCTCAACCATGTGCACACACACATACAACCACACGCGACATACAACACCATGCAATGCATGAACCTACACATGACATACCACACATACACCTACACCCATTTTACACCACCACAAAATACATACACCTACAACCGATGTACAATGCAATACATATACGTATACAAAGTACAACATGACAAGTACACGTGTCACGATACCATGACTACATAATGCACATACATAGTACTGCATACCTGCAACACAGCATGTATGATATGCACACAATACTATATGCACAACAATACTATATGTACAACATGAACATAGTACCACCTATACACATCACCACCTGCACGAAGTGTGCACAACATCACATGTACACAACAACACCTGCACAATGTGTACACAACACCACATATACACTGCACCAACTGTACAACATGTACACAATACCACATGCACGACATGTATTTGACACCACCTATACAGAGTGCCACATGTACACAACATCACCTGCAAAAAGCACCACTTGTACAACATGTACACAATGCCACATGCCCACAATACCACTTGTACAATCATGCACACAACAAAATATGTAAGTAGCACCATATGTACAACATGCGCACAACACCACATGTACATAGCACTGAATATCCAACATTTACATAGCATCATATGTACACAACACTACATGTCCAACATGTAAATAGCATCATTTGTAAATAGCAATGGATATCCAACATGTACATAGCACCATTTATATGGTTCACTGCATATGCAATATTCAAACAACACTATATGTACCACCTTTTACATAATGTTGCATAAACAACATGTACAAACACTATATATACACAACAATGCATACACACAACATCACATATGAAACATGTACAACATATACAACATATGCACAAAAGTAGTAACACACATCCTCATACCACAATGTCTCTACCAGGAAACCTTATTTCGAGTGTCTTTGCACAATCCATGCTTATCCTAGCATGCCGCAAATCACACTGCTTTCATTCCGCTGATGTAACCCTCAGCATCACTTGTCCATAACATCAACATAGGCATAATACAAGCATATAATATCACTTCATATCCAGATGTTATTGACCTGATAGATCTATCAAGGTTACTCTTCCCACTTGGTTCCTTGTAAGATCAGGAACTCTTTCATGCTATTCACCTGCATAAGAAATCATTCCTCCACGGAATGATCCCTAACAACCCTGTCAGACAGTGACATACATACATACATATATATATAAATAAATATTAGCATTAAACATTCATGATCCTCTCAGAAAATGACATACATAAATACACATATAAACATTAGCATAAAAACAATCATGATCCATGATGACCCTATCATACATGCCATACATACATACATACATGTATACATATATAGACATCAACATAATCATAATCACAACATAATTACCAGATATCATAAGGTCAAGGTTAAGAGAACTTTCTTTATCCATGCAACTCATGTACAACATTGAGAACAACAATTCCCAACATAGCTAAGGCATATGATGCCTCAAATCTATTTATTTTACCTTTCTTGATTACTTTCTCATGACTATACTGCCATCATCCATTTATACCAATGGACCCAACCAATCCAATTGGTTGTCATACTCTTATATTCCACTACCCTTACTCATGCACTGAGCTTCAACCACGCCTTACATCACCTGTTGGGTTTCATTCAACTCTCCCTATGCTCCATTAACTTTCCACTTTCCCAACCAATTCCCTAGACTCTCAAAAAATTAAAGGCAAGACCGAGAAGCAACCAAGAAGAAAACCATAGAAAACCAACAACAATACGACACCTCAACAAAGTGGCATGGCCATGCACAAGATGCAAACAAAACTACAATCAAGCACAACAAATCACCAAAAGCACAAGACTGCAATAGATGTCATGACTCAATCCCCATGGTTCCTAGTGCTTCCAAGGAAAATCTCAACCTGAGCCTTCTTCGAGATTTCATGGCAACCTCTTTTCCATACAATCCCTTGCATCATACTACCATCAACACATAACTGTCAGTGCATAAATAAACATAACAATACACCAGTTACCTTACCTTATTGTGCCAAACATGTTGCTTACAACTGAACACATCCAAGACATCTCTCAAGGGACTCCAATCCTTTGATAGATCTAGCTATAACTAGGCACCAACTGTTATACCTATAAAATACATGTCCATGAATATAACACATACCCACATAATGTCAGATGAAATCAAGGTTAAGAAGACTTCTGGTATGCAAAGCACTCATTCATTTAGAATTAGGGTTTCCAAACATAGCCAAAGGAATTCTTTCCCAATTCCTTTCTTTTACCTTTTTACCTTGTTTCAATCGAGGCTTACTATGTACTGTCACATCACCCAATTGTTAGTTATATAAAAACATCAACTGTTACCTTGTCATGCTAATACCAAGCATGTTTCCTGCAACTATTTACACATGTCAACCACATGTTCCAAATATCAAGACAATCATATCTATCAATTTGAAATCAACATTTACTAAGAGTAACAAGCATGTCATACTCAACCATAAAATCACATTCATCAATCATAATACATAATTCTACAACAATCACCTACTTACACTCAAATACATATTAGTTGTCTCAACACATATGTGTTAGTATAATCATCTTAAAACAAGATCATTACTTGATGAAATCTTATAGACACATACCCATATCATGTGATTAATTAAACATTCAACAAAAGATAGACGACATAATCAAGCTCATACCTTAATATATCTCAGGGGAGGCTATCTTGTCTGCACAATCAAGCTATATTAGCATGATATAACTTCATGCTATATCTAATCAAACATAAATAAGGTCACAGTATCCATAATGGTCACTAACTAACATGTTCACATCATAAACTCATAAAAATTATCATTCATACATAATAATAGCATATGTATACCCAATCTAGATTAGTATGACATAATATCACAACATATCAACTCATACATGAATGTCATAACGCTAACCATCTGCATAGGCCTATCCAATTTAGTGTGATACATATAACATCAAGATCTTAATGTAATAATCCTAATCATCAAGTTACTAGAACAACATATAACCTAATCATCATGCTCCTCAACAACATATAACCTAAGCATCAAGCTAACTATCATATAACAACAAGAAGTTAACCTATAACATACTCATCAACAACATATAACATTGTGTAGAGTTTTCTTCCAGAGTTATCACATCCATAATTGTTTGAATCGACGTTTCGAGCCATCTACCGTGGTTCATCATCAGGATAGATCAATAAGTGTGTAGGATAAATCTCGTTGGAATGAATAAATAGAGGTATGAGATAGATGGAACAGGAATGATAGTAGCCGACCATGTCTTAATTAATGATAATTATTAATAATACTTAATAATTATTACAATTAATAATTTTAATATTTAATTGGAATTAATTTAATTTCAGATTAAGATTGAAATAAAAATAATTTTTATTTATAATTGATTTTATTAGTTTTAATTTTGAATTCTATTAAGAATATTGTTAAAATATATGTATAATTAATATTTTAATTTTTAATTATTTTTAATTTAAAATTATTTTTACTTTAGAATAAATGATTTGAATTAATTTTAGTGCTAATCTAGGATCTCTGATTGTGAGAGCTTTGATAAGGAGAGATCCCATCTCCTTAATGTCTTTGTGGAGAATGGATATAGTAGACGCCTGGGTCAGAAGGCTTTCCGTAAAGCCTCTAAAAATGCGTTAATTAAGAAAGAGCCAAAAGAGCGTCGTCCAGGTGTCCATCTTCCCTATGTTCAAGGAACCATGGACAAGATTGCTCGGATCCTTAAAAGGTATGATATTCCCTCAACCTTTAGGCCCCTCAACACCATTCGCAATTCCCTCCGATCGGTGAAAGATCCTGTTAACCCTAAGGGCATGAAGGGTGTCTACTTGATCCCTTGTTCTTGTGGGACCCCCTATATTGGGGAAACAGGGCGCTCCATCCATCAAAGGATCTGCGAACATGCGGCCGACCTAAGACATGGGAGATCCAAGTCTTCAGCATTAGCTGAGCATGTGGAAAAGACCAAGCATCAGGTGTGTATTGAGGAGGCCAAGGTTGTTGCCAAAGTTGCTCAGTTCCATCATCGTAAATTGAGGGAAGCTATTGAGATTGAAAAGAGGCCGAGCAATCTCAATAGAGATGATGGCTGGAAAATCAGTAGGTGCTGGATTCCAGCACTCTCTTCTTAGTCGGTTTTTCTGCCCCCTCCTCGTTTTTGAGCTCTTTTTATATATATATAATAATTATTATTATTATTATTATTGGTTTATTTATTTATTTATCTATAATTTATTTATTTATTATTATTATTATTATTATTATTATTATTATTATTATTTTAACTTAACAACCTAATATTATAATTTTAGTTAGAATATATACGTATATATATAATATTAACAATATTTAATAAATAATTTAATTAAATAAATAAATTACCTTTTTAAACTAACCATTAAAAATTATTATTAAATTAATAAATAAAAATTCTCGACCTAATATTATGATTTATATATATATATATATATATAGATATATAATATTAATAATAATTATTAAATAATTTAAATAAATAAATAAATTATCTTTTTAATCTAACCATTAAAATTATTTATTAATCCTAACTTTTACCTTAATAACCTAATATTATAACTTTAATTAAAATATATATCTATATATATATATATATATATAAATATAATTATTAATAAATAATTTAAATAGATAAATAAATTACTTCTTTAACCAACCATTAAAATTATTTTATTTTTTTATATATTTTTATCTAATTTAACTTATTTCCATAAATAATAATAATAAAAATAAACTAACTATTAAAATTATTATTGAATGAAAATACTCGTCACTTAACAACCTAATATTATGATTTTAATTAATATATATAATATATATATATATATAATATTAATAATAATTATTAAATAATTTAAATAAATAAATAAATTATCTTTTTAAACTAACCATTGAAATTATTTTATTTATTTATGTATTTTTACCTAATTTAACTTATTTCCATAAATAATAATAAGAAAAATAATAATAATATTAAATTAATAAATAATAATTTGACCTGGGTCCTAAGGTAAAAATTAGCCGTTAGTCAATTTAGCCGTTGGAGACTCTGCTCAGACTATTTAACATGCTAAGCTGGATCTGTTTCTTCAACTTGTCTTGACGATGAACCACACTAGTTGGTTCGAAACGCGTCGACAAATGTCTGTCTACATGTGATTTACCCCGAAGTTATTCTTTCAACTATTATGGATCACAAAAGCCTCAATTCAACTAGAATAAATGATTAAGAATTAATATCAATATTCATATCAATTATTATTAATAATTTTAATTAATTTAATTAATTTTTTTTATAATTATTTAAAATGTATAAAAGTCTTACATTTTTAGTTTAAATTAATTATAATTTATAAAGTAATTATAATTTAGAATTCTAAGAATATTATTAAAATAAAATTTTAAAAACTTTTATTTTAATTAATTTTAATTTATAGTTCATTTTAATTTTAAAAATAAATGATTTGTATTGATTTAAATTCTAATTTAGAATAAATGATAAAGAATTAATATCAATATTAATATTAATTATTAATAATATTAATATTAATATTAATCCAAATTAAAAAAAAAAAAAAATTATTAAAAATAATATCAATTAATTTAATTATTTTTTAAAATTATTTAAAAATATATATTAGTGCTTAGCGGCCCTTTCGCTTCTTCGAACGGATTTTCCCACAACGATATTTCGATCAATCAAAGGGTAGCCCTCAAGTCTTGGGCTTGCAGCCTTCCTGACTCAACCCACCCACATGTTAATCTGGAAAATTCGACGATGGTTGCTGAAAAGACCTATCCATTCCACGTCTCACCTTCAGCGGGCGACCCAATCCCCCATCCGAAATCCTGGTCGACCGCGGTGCTGTCTCTCAGTCCTTCAAATGAGCCCTCCATTAAGACATGCTTTGAGGTTTATTTCTCACCTAAATCCTCCATATCGCCATCGACACATCTTTAGCCTACCCCCAACATTGTTTCCATCCACAAGTACATTTCACCTCCTGAATAGAACCCTTGCACTGTTTTGCAGTCGCCATCCCCCGTAGGTGCCGCCATCCCTTCTGATCCACTGGTTCTCCTCACCAGCTCCAGATCAGAGCTTAAAGAGTTTACCTTAACTCTAGCAAGTGGCTAGGTCCCTCTAAAGCCATCCAACTCGACCACAGTACAACCACCGCTCAACCCTTCGGAATGTCATTCTAGCTAGCCTTTGATCGATGTTTTTATCTCACCATGCACAACGCAATCTCGTCCACGTGTCCCTGTCTCTGACTCAAGCCGCAAAGCTTTCCCATAGACATTAAATCCATCCCATGGCTTTGTCATGAACTCACACTATGGTTTGTTGTCACCGACTCCAAATCAAGACCCCCTCGAGTTTGGTCAAACTATCCTCCTCACCGAATCCAACAACCTTGCCTTTCCTAAACTCGATCCCAAATATGATTTTTGACACAGGCTTATTGAATGATATCCACGAATACGAGAAGGACCGTAAGTTCGATATGGACATTATTAACTATAATTATAAATAAGGTTTATGTAATAATAATAATAATAGTAGTAGTAGTTTGAATCACAAGAACAAAAAAGAAGATAACAATATTTATAAACATAAAGAATGAATGATTTATTATAAGGGTGATTCAACCAATAAGATTCATAGTAATCACAAGAAATTTAATGTTAATAATAATAATTACAATCTTCCTCCTTCCTCTCATGATAATAAGGTTATTAATCTTTCGAGTTTCTCCTTTCCCCCTTTCGTTTTAAATCTTTTGGGTAAAGATTTAAATTTTTCCTTGGGCCCTAGAAAGATCCCGATAAGACATTATTTATGATGTTGAATTCAGGATAAAGGGCTTACCTGATAATATCAAGGACACTATAAGGTAGGATTGTGCCATTGTCCTCAGGAAGGAAAAACCCTCCAACAGCAACATCAGCAAGGATGAATTTAATGCCCTTCGATCCTTAAACTAGAATAAAGATATCGTGGTTCTAAAAGCTGACAAAGGAGGGGCTGTTGTCATCCTCAACAAAGAGGATTATCGCCAGAAGATGTTAGATCATTTATGTAATAGTGGAAGCTACAAAAAGCTCTCCAAGAATCCTCTAAAAAAGATATCTAGGGCTGTGGCTCTTGCTATCAAGTCTAGTAGCTCAGTGAGTTCCTTGTGCCATAAACTCATTGAAAGTAACCCCATCACTCCCAGGATCTATGGGCTTCCAAAGATTCACAAGGAGGGGGCTCCCCTTAGGCCCATTGTCAATACTATCGGAGGTCCTACCTACCTTCTTGCTAAATACCTGGCCTTGAAACTTAAACCCTTGGTTGGCCTTACGGAGTCCTTTGTTGAAGAGCTTAAAGGTATTAGACTTGACCCTGAGGACATTCTTGTAAGTTTTGATGTAGTCTCCCTCTACACTTGTATTCCTATAAAGGAGGCTATGGAGGTTATCAACCGGCTCACAGACCCTGACACCACTAAGTTAGTTGAGATCTGTCTCACTTCCACTTTTTTCTGTTTTGAGGGTGAGTTCTTTGAACAAACTTGTGGTGTTGCCATGGGCTCCCCCCTGTCCCCCATTGTTGCTAATATTTTTATGGAAGATTTTGAATCCAAGGCTCTGGCCTCAGCTAGGCTATTGCCTAAGCTATGGAAGAGATTTGTGGATGACACGAATGTCATCTGGTCTCATGGCCAAGATGAGTTGGATATCTTCTTCAAACATCTTAACAATCAATCCTCCGCCATTAAATTCACTATGGAACAAGAAGTCAATGGATTCCTTCCTTTCCTCGATGTTCTTATTTCAAAGAATAATGACGGGTCCCTCTCCCACCAAGTGTTTCGGAAGAAAACTCATACCGAGCAATATTTTCATGCCAACTCCCATCATTTCCCTGCTCAAAAGTTGGGCATTCTCAACACACTTGCTACTCGTGCGTTGATAATCTCTGATGAAAAAAGCCTCGATAAAGAGAAAGCCCATCTCCTCAATGTCTTTCTTAATAACGGTTATAGCAGGCACCTTGGTCAGAGGGCTTTCCTTAAAGCCAACAAGAATTCATTGCTCAAGAAAGACCCTAAATATCGAGCCTCAGGGGTCCATCTACCTTTTATCCAAGGGACCACTGATAAAATTGCAAGGATTCTTAGGAAACATAATGTTCCCTTGACCTTTAGACCTCTTAACACCCTTCATAACTCCCTCCGATCGGTGAAGGATCCCATCGACCCTAAGGACATGAAAGGTGTCTATATTATTCCCTGTTCTTGTGGGACCCCCTACATTGGAGAGACTGGTCGCTCTATTAATCAGAGGATTAATGAGCACTCAGCAGACCTAAAACATGGGAGAACCCAATCTTCCGCCCTTGCAGAGCATGCCGAGAAGACCAAGCATCATGTTTGTATTGAGGAGGCCTGAGTTATTGCTAAGGTTCCGCAGTTTCACCACTGGAAATTTAGAGAAGCCATTGAGATTGAAAAAAGGCCAAGCAATCTCAATAGAGATGACGGCTGGAAGATCAGTAGTTGCTGGATCCTTGCCCTCTCTTCCTAGTCGGTTTCTTCCACCTTGTCTCCCATCTTCTAAATTTATTGGAATGATTATGTATGCATTAGATAGCATTAAGTTTATATTTAATTATTAAGCCCTATTAATAAGCTATACGATCCATTAAAATTAATATCAATAATACTACTATAAGAATACTATAATAATAAAATTTATAATATCAATTCTAGAGTTATAAGAATATTAAGAGTAATAAGTCCTTAATTTTTGTTTTTTTTTGTCTTTTTAGTTCTTTTTAGGAATTTTCCATCATATTCCTTCCCCTAAAATTTTACTAGATTTATCTAATCTAGAATTTATTAGATAGCTTAAATATACATATTTAGTTATTAGGCTCCACTTATAAAAATATAGAAGCCATTAATAACTTATGATTATTGTTTATTAAGTAATAATAATATAATAATATAATTTTAAAGTAATAATTAAATCTATAATATTAATACTATAGTTAAAAGGACATTAAAGATAATAAATGCATAATATTATTAATATAATTCACTATGAAGCATTTTAACATAAATATAGTTACTTTTTCTTAGTTATTAATACTACAAGTTTAGTTAAGCATTATAATATTCATAAAATTATTAATTTAACATTCAAGAACCCGGAGTATATTATAATAATAGATATTAATTCATTGATTAAATTTATCTAATAAAATTATTATAATTAAAATAGTATTAAATAAAAAATAAAAAATAAAATAAAAATTTTGGTCCATGTCCTTATTCCTTAATCTAGTCGAGTCCAATTAGTTGGTCAAAGTTAGCCGTTATATGGTCAAATATAGTTGTTAGTCCAGTCCCATATAACCGTTTCCTAGTCAAACTTAGTTGTTGGAAGATCTGCTCTCCCTATTTAACATGCAGCCATGGTCTGATTCTTCAACTTGTTCTAACGATGAACCACACTCGTTGCTTTGAAATGCGTCGACAAATATATCATAATGTGATTTACGCCAAAATATTTTCTCATAACTAAATATAAAAAAGTCTTACATTTTTAGTTTAATTTTAGTTTAGAATTCTATTAAGAGTATTATTAAAATAAAATTTAAAAGCTTTTATTTTAATTAGTTGTAATTTATAATTAATTTTAATTTAAAATTAGTTTTATTTAGAATAAATGATTAAGAATTAATATCAATATTAATATTAGTAATAAAAAATATTAAAATTTAGATTAATACTAATATTAATATTGATATTAATTCTTAATCATAAGTAAAACTATTTCTAAATTAAAATTAATTATAAATTACAATTAATTAAAATAAAAAAACTTAAATTTTATTTTAATAATACTCTTAATAGAATTCTAAACTAAAATTAATTTATAATTTATAATTAATTTTAACTAAAAATGTAAGACTTTTATATATTTTTAAATAATTTAAAAAA
Organism: Pinus tabuliformis; assembly: GCA_031772625.1. Taxonomy (NCBI): domain Eukaryota; kingdom Viridiplantae; phylum Streptophyta; class Pinopsida; order Pinales; family Pinaceae; genus Pinus; species Pinus tabuliformis. The sequence continues at coordinate 560,174,599 of CM062809.1, read as the reverse complement.
ATAATTAAATTAATTAATATTAGTTGAATTGAGGCTTCTGTGATCCATGTCAAGATTAAGAAAATTATTATTATTATTAATTAATATTAATATTATTATTAATAATAATTAATATTAATATTAATATTAATATTAATTATTTATCATTTATTCTAGAATTTGAATTAATACAAATCATTTATTATAAAATATAATTAATTCTAAAATTAAAATAAACTATAAATTAAAATTAATTTTAACAAAAAATTAAGACTTTTATACATTTTAAATAATTAAAAAAAAACTAAATTAATTAAAATTATTATTAATATTTTTTTTTTTTTAATTTAGATAATAATAACATTAATATTAAAATTAAAATTAATTAATATTAGTATGGTAAGACTTTTATACATTTTAAATAATTAAAAAAAAAAATTAATTAAAATTATTATTAATCAAAAAGTTTTAAAATTTAGATCAATATCAATATTAATATTAATATTAATATTAATAATAATAATAATTAATATTAATATTGATATTAATTCTTAATCATTTATTCTAGATTAGCATTAAAATTAATTCAAATAATTTATTCTAAAGTAAAAATAATTCTAAATTAAAATTAATTATAAATTAAAATATTATTTTTTTTTAAATAAATTTTATCTTAACAATATTCTTAACAGAATTCAAAATTAAAACTGATAAAATCAATTATTAATATATATTTTTTTTTCAATCTTAATCTGAAATTAAATTAAGTCCAATTAAATATCAAAATTATTAATGGTAATAATGATTAAGTATTATTAATAATTATCTTTAATTAAGACATGGTCGGCTATTATCATTCCTGTTCCATCTATCTCATACTTCTATTTATTCATTCCAATGAGATCTGTCCTACACACTTATTGATTTATCCTGATGATGAGCCATGATAGATGGCTTGAAACGTCGATTCAAACAATTATGGATGTGATAACTCCGAAAGAAAACTCTACACAAAGTACAAATCACAGAAGCCTCAAAACAATAACATATAACATATAACATAATCATCAAGTTATCTAACATAAAACAACAATAGCAATGCATACAACAACAGGTTACTATCATTCATGACTATCTGACACAGGTGCATATGACTACACTAATAAACTAGCATCTATCATGTATGTAACAATAACATCAATAGACATGTACATAAACCTAATATATAACCCTAATGCATATAAAAATCCATTAACTAACATACTTGCATGCCAAACATACAATAAATGTATGATATTATTCTCTTGCCTCAAGGTCCAATGCCACAACTTCACTTTTATGATCTGCATCTCCCACTCTATCTCAGCCAATACATCAGTTTCATAACAACCAACAACATCATGATGACCAAATTGCATGCAATGACCTCATGCACAACAACCTTTACCATGAAAATGCATGCATAACAACATACAAACACTGACATGCGTAACAAATACATATACAACTGACATGCATTCATGACTTAAGGGTAGGATAACGCTCCATAGACACTTCCCAGGTGATTTAGTTTCAGGAATAATGCTCCCCAGACACTGCCCAGGTGTTTTATAACGCTTCCCAGACATTGCCCAGGTGAGTTATCTTTAGCACTAATGCTAGTATTCTAGGATTTGAAACACCTTTTTCAGCCCAGAGCCCAGGACACTACCCAAAAAGGAATGATCACTTAGAATTAGTAAGGATGCAAGGAAACAATGATGCAAAAGCAATAATATGAACAATATCATCACCAAACCCCTACTATCCATGACATGCATTTCTTCAAACATATCATCAACATGTAACCTATAGGTGTAAATAACATAATTAAGTGTACGGATCTCATACTTATCTAAGAATCGCTATGAACCATTTTTCCCTCATGCCATTTGCTGCATTATCCTCCATTAACTCATAAACACATTATCCACTCATATACCAGTAAAAACATGTTGAGAGCCATACATAGCTGTTGTCATGAAATGTGCATATAACCAACATAAAAGGACAAAAATACAATAAACATATTAGCCATCAAATCCATAAATACATGAGTACCTTTACACATGAAAATCAAGGGAATGGATTTCTCATTAATGAACGCAATGAATGAACCAGAGATGGGACTAACACGTTCCCCCCAACCATAGAATGGTTGAGCCAAATCTCTCTTCATCCATTCACCCCCATGCCATATTCCAAGCATAAATGTTGGGTCTCATAGAACACATCAATCAAAACTCATCCAGGGATTCTAGAGGTCATCCATCTCAACCCATCAAATAGTGATTCCACCTCACAGTCGGACATCACCAAAACTATCATCAGATTGGTCTCCATCCAAGCCTTCCAGGGCTTCCAGAGCGTTTGTCCAACCAAGGCTTCCAAAACTAGCAACTCAACCCACAACTTATACAGGGCTTCCAAAGCGTTTGTCCAACCAAGGCTTCTAGGGCTAGTAACTCAACCCACCACGGGCTTCCAAAGCATTTGTCCAACCAAGGCTTCTAGGACTAGTAACTCAACCCAAGATGTTACAGGGCTTCTGGACCATTTGTTCAACCAGGGCTTCTAGGACTAGTAACTCAACCCAAGCTATGGAAACATGAGAACTAACCAAAACAAAGCAACGAAAGTACACCCACAATCACCATGGCTATCCAAGAAATGGAAAGGCTAGGCAATTGTCAATCCTGACCATCCTCCATGCCAATGACAGATCATAACCAAGAAGCCACATGCATGTGCCATGCATGCCAAAACTAGTGAAGAAATCATACATGCAACTAGGTATGTGCAAGTAAATATGATGTAGATGCTGATGTCTATGCCTTCTTGCACTTTGTTGCTCTTCCTTTTCCTTCTTGCTCCAATAATCCAAGTATGCCACACCCTCCAAGAGTGCTCTAAGAAAACTCTAAGGATACAAGAGTATGAGAGAGAGAGAGAATAATGAGAGAGCTCCAAAACTGAACTGACAAAAGGTTCATCACTGATCCTCAGAAGCCTTTTATGAGGCCTATATTTTATTCATTTTGCATTATTTTCCTTCAATTTCCTCCTCACATGCAATCTGTGACCTTTCACCTTCCTTTTTTATTTTCATAAATAAAATGCCAATTAATTCCTCATGCCTTTTCAGAGCCTTAGCCATTGCCTTTGCCAATTTCCTTAGCCATCAAAAACCAAATGAACACCCACTAGGATGTTTTCCCCACCATTCATCTTGGAATACGTGTCCCATCATCAATGGTATTTATATATTTTTACATGGAATTTTCACCATGGCTGTTACAGAACCCTCCCCCTTGGGGGAACACCGTCCTTAGTGTTCAATGAAACCTATAACCAACATGACGACTAAAAACAAAACATACTACCCATGGAGCTTTATAACACAGCTCGTTGCAGTATTTACAATGAATGACCTGCTCAAAATAAAAACATCATGACAACATGACTAGCTAAAGACCATACCTTGTATTGGAGCTTTATAACACAACTCATTACGGTATTTACAATGATATACACATATACACGTATACAAATTTTCTTAACTGGAAAATAAAGGATACGATGCCCATATCAATCAACAAGGGAATCTAGAGGCTCACACCTCCACCCTCAAGTAATACTAGTATTCACCTCCTTCCGAGGAAGTCCAAAATCCACTGCAAAGTCAAATCTGCATCCATTGTCCAACGCTATAATCTTGCGCCACTTATCCTCTCTGTGAATAGTTACTGGCTCATTATTCCAAGGTGCACTCCTAATGTGCAGTTGATTCCATTTGGCAATGCCAATGACCAAAACAAATCCATCCCCGACCTTCCCTGCTCTGCTACACAATCCCCCAGGCAATTTGGTTAATCCCTTCTGTGTACTCACTCACCATCGAAGTTCCACTGGCACCCCCATCTTGGGTAGTCCATCCATTAGCAAGGCTTCCTCACATCGGAAGATACAAAAACTAAGGCATATCCCTCAATAAACACATCATATTGGTCATAGCATTCTCATGGAAATCAATGGACACTATTGGGTACTAGTGTCCCACAATGGCCTTGTTCGTGAAGTGCTCTACCAACATATTGCTGCATTTCTAATTTATTTCATTGTTGCTACTAATTCTTCAACCACCCAACTGGGCATGTTCATGCTCCCTGTACCAAGAACATAACTTCCATTAGATTCAAAATAAATTGAAATAACTTCAAATCATACCTCATTGGTAGTTCGTCAATAAGGTACACTTGGAATCCTATTCACTTCCTGTCACAAGAAGTCAAACTAGCATCTTTGACCAAATCAACATGTATAAAAATATCACATCAGGTTAGCTCAAAACACAACCATCATAGATCAAAATCATAAATCACATGTAACCATCATAAACTAGAATCATAGATCATAAATCAGAATCATAGATCATAAACCATAATCATAATTCACATGTAATCATCATATACCAGAATCATAAATCACATGCATAATAAAACTAAAATACAATACTGATACCTATCCTTCATCGATCCTTACTTCTTCCTTTGTTCTTTTGTATAAACACCGGATCGGTTGCCACACCTAGCAAACACCCAGTGCCTTCTCCTCTACCAGGTGCACATATGCATAGTGTGCATCACACACATACAACCACACCTGACACACAACACCATGCAATACATGCACCTACACCTAACGTACAATGCATACACCTACAACCAGTGTACAACACAGTGCATCCATATATACCCAATGTGCAATACCACCCAATACATGTACCTACACAAGGTACAACACGACGAGTACACATGCCGCAATACCACGACTACATGATGCACATACATAATACCACATGCCCTCAACACAACATGTATGGCATGCACACAATACCACACATGCACCAGTGCCATATGTATAACATGTATACAGTTCCACTGGTACACTGCACAACCTACACAATGTGTTCACAGCATCACATGTACACGACGCCACCTGCACAACATGTACACAATGCCACATGTACACCACACCACTTGTACAATGTGTACGCAATACCACATGTGCACAGTACCACACGCACGACATGTACATGACACCACATGTACACAACACCACATGCAAGACATGTACACAACACCACCTACACCACTTGTACATAGCATTATCTGTACACATCACTACATATCCAACATGCACACCACACCATATGCACACACACTGCATACACATCATGAAGACAATACAATATGTATACAACATCCCACATGAAATATTCGCACAACCTTATTTGTACCATCCTATATATAACATTGCATAAATAACATGTACACATGCTATGTATACACAACACCACAAGTGCACACATCATAGATGCAACATGTACAACATATACAACATATACATAACAGTAGTACCACACATCCATAACCACACTGACTCTACCAAGCAACCCTACTTCTAGGGTCTTATCCATGCTTGTCTTAGCATGCCGCAGACCACGTTGCTTTCTTTCTATTGGTGTATCCTTTTGTATAACATGTCCACAACATAGTCATAATATAATCACATAATATCAACTCATAACCACATGATACTAACCTCATATATTTGTCATGACTAATCTTCCCACTTGATTCCTCATGAACCATGAACCTCTTCATACCACTCAGTTGCGTAAGTAATTATTCCTTCACAAGCATGATCCCTGACAATCCCTATTAGATAGTGACATAGATACATACATAGATACATACATATATAATCGTTAGCATAAATAAATCATCATCTTGTCAGACAACAACATATATACATTCATGTATGCATATATAAACATCAACATAATCATGATCATAACATAATTACCAGATCACATAAGGTCTAGGTTAAGAGAAATTCCTTTATTCATGCAACACATATGCAACATTGAGAACAATAGCTCCCAACATAGCCAAGGAATATGACACCTCAAATCCATTTACTTTACCTTTTCCTATTATCTTTCTCATGACTATACTGCTACCATCCATTTACCACAATGGACCTAGCTAGTCCAACCAACTATCATAGTCTTACCTTCCGTTGTGCTTACCCATGCACCAAGATTCATCTGAATCTTACATTACCTTTCAGGTACCACACATCTCTCCCTGAGCTCCATCAACTTTCCTCTTTCCCAACCAATTCCCAAGATTTAAAACAATAAAAGAGAAGACAAGAAGAAAACCGAGAAGAAAACCATGAAAGCCCATAACGATATGACACTGCAACAAAGTGACAAGGCCTTGCACCAGACATAAACAAAATCGCAAATCATTCTCAAAAGACCAAAAGCACAACACTAACACCATGACTCAATCCCCATGATTCCCAAGGAAAGCTCAACCAGAGCCATCTTCAAGATTTCATGGCAACCTCTCTTGCCATGCAATTCCCTGCATCACGCTTCCATAAACACATAACCATCAATGTATAATTAAGCATAATGTTAGGTCCCTATACTACTAGTGTAACCCCTTATTGTTATTAGTACAACCCCCTTATTATATTGTTGTGCCCATGTAGTCCCCATATTGTTATTATTGTGCCCCATAGAATCCCACTATTGTTATTATTGTTCCCTTACATTATTATTGTTATGTCAGCTCTGATTATATTATGACCCCTTAGACTCCTATATATAGAAAGGAGGTCTTGTCATTTGTATGATCCAAGAATTATTCATTTGTGTAATGTAAAGGAGGTTTCCCTCTCGAAGAGGCTTATTTTGAAGGTGTTTATCTATCTTTTCTATCTTTTTGTGAGCTGGTTTCATAACATTTGGTATCAGAGCTTTGGATTCTAGGGTTTCGCTGCTCCAAATAGGTCATCGTGGAATTTTCGCTATAACTTTTTTTATGCGACATTTCAGAAGTGAAAAACGAAACCCATTTGAGAGGAAATTGCGCTGAACCTCAGGTCTGAATTTCAGATCTTGTCTCGCTATATTTTCGGAGATCTAATCTGAGGAAGTTAGGGTTTTTGCAAGCTCCAGAATTCCATCTCAAACAGGTCATCGTGGCATTTTCGCTATAATTTTTTTCTACAAAGTTTCAGACTCTGAAATTAAAACCCATTTGAGCTGAAAACTTGGTGAAGCTCGGGCTTGAATTTTAGATCTTGTTTCGCTATATTTTCGGAGATACAGTCCAAGACATTTAGGGTAAATCGTCATAACTATCTCTTTGAGCATCAGATTGAAATTTCGTAAGAAGTTACAGAAATAGGACGGGCTATAGTTTTCTGTGTATTTTGTTTAGATTTGAAGGTTGAAATAATGACATGTGGAACTTCGTACAAGTTTGCTCTTCTAAAAAGGTATATAATCAGGTCATCTTGGGAGATTGTGCATAACTCTTTCTTGGAGAATCCAATTTCGATCAGACTAGTGGCATTAGAAAGAGGACGTAGAGGGCTACTGCAGATCACAATTTCAGAACTAGGAGATCCAAAATTACAAAGTTACAGTCATTTCAAGATCGAGCTCCTAAAATCAAGAAAAGGAGATATGAGGAAGTTTGATGGCAAGGATCCGTAAATTGGATACTACAGATGGAGCAATATTTTGATCTACATGAGGTGAAACTGTTACAAAAGGTACGTATTGCATATTTATATTTAGAACCGAATCAATTTTTATGGTATGAAGGGCTTTGTTCTCGTAAACCACTTGTCACATGGTCAATTTTCACGGAGGAAATGATAGCACATTATGAGGATACAAAGAGAAACACCTTCTTTAGCCAATTGATAAATCTCAAACAAAAGGATTCAATGGCAGAGCACATTGAGGACTTTCAAAAATTGAATATAAGGGTAAATGATATTCTAGAGAAGAAAAGGATTGATGTCTTCATAGGGACTTTAAAGGATAACATTCAACATGAGGTTCATCTTTGGGAACCTGATTCATTGAAGAAGGCATTCAGGTTGGCAAGAAAAATTGAAAGCGAAATAATGGAAATAAGGAATCCCACCACTCACGACTATAATTATGGAAGTGTTTTTTCTCCTAGCCTTCCACAACCTACAAGGTTTACACCACAACAATTGGAAGAAAAAGGAGAAAAGGGGATTTGTTACAATTGTGATAGGAAATACACTAAAGGTCATAAGTGTGCTGAGAAGAAAATATTTTACATAGATTATGAAGAGGAGGAAGAAAAGGATCAAGAAACATCAAAAGAAGAGGATATACACTAGGAACCAACCCCAGAGAAAGAAGAAATGAATATAACCATATATTGTAAAGCATTAGCAAGAATTACCACTCCTCAAACTCTCATGATAGAAGGACATATCAAGAAAAAGGTTCATGAAGTGAAAGATCACATCGAGAAAGAAGAAATGAATCTGACCATATCTTGTAATTCATTGGCCAGAATTACCACTCCTAAAACTATCAAGATAGAAGGAAATATCAAGAAGAAAAATGTTCAAGAAGTGAAAGATCACATCAAGTATCAAGAAATGAATCTGACCATATCTTGTGATGCATTGGAAGAAATTACCACTCCTCAAACTCTCAAGATAGAAGGACATATCAAGAAGAAAAAGATTCAAGTAGTGAAAGATCACATCAAGCATCAACAACAAGTTCTCCAACTTTTAAAAGATAACACCACTTTAGTGCATAATCGAATGAAACAACAAGTAGATCAACATTTCAGTGAAAGAATTTTTGATGTAGGCGATTGGGTATTTTTACGGCTACATCTCAAGCAAGATGCATTCTCAAGAAAGGATGAGGATGTGGAAGCATTGTTTTGTGCTATTTCTATTATCCAACCAAATTGGATCAATGAAGCAAGGGATGAATGGAAGAAGGACAAAGAAGTGTGGCCACTCATTCAAAAGTTGCAGAAGATCCTAGTTCAAACAATAATGATAGAACTTGAACAGGAAGGAAAAATCATATTGGAACCTGGAGCAGTCACAGAAACAAGAACCTGATAGCTACGAAATCGATCAATTTCAGAGTATCTCATCAAGTGGAAGAACTTACCCATTGAAGATTCCATATGGGAGGACAAGAATTTTATACAGAATCATCAAGAACTACTCAAGTGTTGAGGACAACACTTTTTGAAGGAGAGGGGCATGTTAGGTCCCTGTACTACTAGTGTAACCCCTTATTGTTATTAGTACAACCCCCTTATTATATTGTTGTGCCCATGTAGTCCCCATATTGTTATTATTGTGCCCCATAGAAGCCCACTATTGTTATTATATTGTGCCCTTACATTATTATTTGTATCTTGTCTATGATTATATTATGATCCCTTAGACTCCTATATATAGAAAGGAGGTGTTGTCATTTGTATGATCCAAGAATTGTTCATTTTTGTAATGTAAAGGAGGTTGCCCCCTCAAAGAGGCTTATTTTGAAGGCACTTATCTATATTTTTATGAGTTGGTTTCATAACACATAATAATACACCAGTTACCTCATCTAATTTTTTCAAGCACGTATCTTGCAACTGAACACATCCACACCATCTCTCAAGGGACTCCAATCCTTTAACAAATCCATTTGTAGCTAAAGACTAGCTAATATACCTGTCAAGTGCATGTTCATGAATATATCACATACCCACATAATGTCAGACAAAATCAAGGTTAAGAAGACCTCCTGTGTGCAAAGCACTCATTCGTTCTAAATTAGGGTTTCCAAACATAGCCAAAGGAATTCTTCCCCAATTCCTTTCTTTTACCTTTTACCTTGTTGGAATCGAGGCTTATTATGTGTTGTCACACCACCCAACTGTTAGTTATATAGACAACTAACAAATCAACTATCATCTATCAAATCAACTATCATCTATCATGTATGTAATAATAACATAAAAATACATGTACATAAACCTAATGTATATAACCCTAATGCATATAACAATCCATTAACTAACATACCTGCATGACGAACATACAATACCTATATGACGATCTGCTCTTACCCCAAAGTCCAACGCTGCAACCTCATTATGATGATCTACATCTCCTTTTCTATCTCAGCCAAAACATTAGCATTATAGCAACCAATAGCATCATGATGACCTAAATTTCATATAATGACTTCACAAGGAATGTTTGGCCTACTCTACATGAATAATCATAGCCATGACCATACATGCATAACAACTGCATATACACACATAACAAATGTGTACCAAACCATATACACATCATTCTATCTAGAGTCTAGTCACCAATGCATGACAATATCAACTATACAAACCATGACCTAATGCATGACAACAACAACCACATCATGTGCACTTGATAAAATGTGAACACTGACGTGCATAAAAATGCATAATCAATCATACACAAATGACGACATACTCCATGACAACAACTTCGACCTTCATGGCTACATCACTACAACCGTGATCAAAACCATGCAAGGGAAACAAGCACATGGAATACAACACAAGAGATACACATGCAACCAACATGAATGCATGACCAACACACATCCCAAGGAGAGCGCAACCACACTCTGATACCACTCTATAACACCCTCCTTGATATCTACCCAAGCTACCAACTAGTCGGGGTAAACATGCGATGAGAGGCCACTATGATAAGATTCAAACTCCTTGGTGACTTTAAGGAAATGGAATCAACGAAACATAAGATAGAGTCATCCAACTTCATCCAAATAACCTTCAGGGGACAAGTCAACCACTCAAACTACCTATCCTTGGGTCCCACTATTATTTGAGAGACTTAAGGGTAGGGTAACACCCACTAGACACTGCCCAGGCGAGTTAGTTTCAGGACTAATTCTCCCCAGACACTGCCCAGGTGCTTTATAATGCTTCCCAGACACTGCCCATGTGAGTTAGTCTCAGCACTAATGCTAGCATTTCGGGATTTGAGCCACCTTTTTCGGCCCAGAGCCCAAGACACTGCCCAGAATGGAATTATCACTTAGAATTAGTAAGGATGCAAGGAAACAATGATGCAAAAGCAATAATATGAACAAGATCATCACCAGAACCCTGCTAGCCATGACAAGCATTTCATCAAACATAACAACAACATGTAACATATAGGTGTAAATAACATAATTAAGTGTAGGGATCTCATACTTATCTGAGAATCACTATGAACCATTGTTCCATCATACCATTTGTTGCATTATCCTCCATTAACTCATAAACACATTATCCATTCATGTACAAGTAAAAACATGCTGAGAGCCATACATAGTCGTTGTCATGAAATGTGCATATAGCTAGCATAATAGGAACAAAAATACAATAAACATAGCGCCATCAAATCCATAAATACATCAGTACCTTTACACATGAAAATCAAGGGAATGGATTTCTCATTAATGAATGCAATGAACCAACCAGAGATGGCACTACCACATTCCACCCAACCGTAGAATGGCTGAGCCAAATCTCTCTTTAGTCATTCACCCCTTTGCCATATTCCAAGCATGAATGTGGGATCTCATAGAACACATCAATCAAAACTCATCCAGGGCTAACAGAGCCCATCCACATCAAACAGTGATTCCACCTCACGGTCAAACATCATCAGATTGGTCTCCATCCAAGCCTTCCAGGGCTTCCAGAGCGTTTTTCCAACCAAGGCTTCTTGAGCTAGTAACTCAACCCGCCAAGGGCTTCTAGACTCTTTGTCCAACTAGGGCTTCCAGGACTAGTAACTTAACCCAAGCTATTACAGGGCTTCTAGAGCGTTTGTTCAACCAAAGCTTCCGGGACTAGTAACTCAACCCAAGCTATGGAAACATGAGAACCAACCAAAACAAAGCATTGAAAGTAAACCCACAATCACCATGCCTATCCAAGAAATGGCAAGGCTAGGAAATCCATTGTCAATGTTGGCCATCCTCCATGCCAATGACAGATCATAACCAAGAAACCACATGCATGTTCCATGCATGCTAAAACTAGTGAAGAAATCATACATGCAACTTGGTACCTGCAAGAAAATCTAATGTAGTTTCTTATGTTGATGCCTTCTTGCACTCTCCTACTCTTCCTTTGCCTTCTTGCTCCAAGAATCCAAGTATGCCACACCCTCCAAGAGTGCTCCAAGAAAACTCTAAGTATCGAAGAGTATGAGAGAGAGAGAGAGAATAATGGGAGAGCTCCAAAACTGAACTGACAAAAGGTTCACCACTGATCCTCGAAAGCCCTTTTATTAATGAGGCCTCTATTTTATTCATTTTCCATTATTTTCCTTCAATTTACTCCTCACATGCAACTTGTGACCTTTCACCTTCCTTTTCTCCTAACTTCCATTATTTTCATAAATAAAATGCCAATTAATGCCTCATGCATTTTCAGAGCCTTAGCCTTTGCCTTTGCCAATTTCCTTAGCCATAAACAACCAAATGACCACCCAATAGGATGTTTTCCCCACCATTCAACTTGGAATACGTGTCCCATCATCAGTGGTATTTATATAATTTTACATGGAATTTTCACCACGGCTATTACACATATACCTACCTTAAAAACATCATACTGATCATAGCATGCTCATGGCAATCAATGGACACTATTGGGTACCAGTGTCCCACAATGGCCCTGCTCTTAAATTCTTTACCAACGTACTATTTCCTATTCCAATTCCTTTTGTTGTTGTTGCTAATTCTTGCAATCTATTTCAACCATCCAACTGAGCATTTTCCATGCTTCCTGTACCAAGCACATAACTTCCATTAGATTTAAAATAAATTGAAATAAATTCACGTCATACCTCATTGGTATCTCTTCAATAAGGTACACTTGAAATTATGTTTGCTTCTTGTCACAATAAGTCAAAGATAGCATCTTTGACCAAATCATCATGTATAAACATATCACATCAGGTTAGCTCAAAACACAACCATCATAGATCGAAATCATAAATCACATGTAACCATCATAAACCATAATCATAGATCACATGCATAATAAAACTGAAATAAATATTGATACTTATCCTTTAATCAATCCTTAGCTTCTACCTTTGTCCTTATTCTGTATGCACATTGTATCGGTTGCCATACCTGGAAAACACCTAGTGCCTTCTCCTCAACCATGTGCACACACACATACAACCACACGCGACATACAATGCCATGCAATACATGAACCTACACATGACATACCACACATACACCTACACCCATTTTACACCACCAAAAAATACATACACCTACAACCGATGTACAACGCAATACATATAAGTATACAAAGTACAACATGACAAGTACACGTGTCATGATACCATGACTACATAATGCACATACATAGTATTGCATACTTGCAACACAGCATGTATGATATGCACACAATACTATATGCACAACAAACTATATGTACAACATGAACATAGTACCACCTATACACATCACCACCTGCACGAAGTGTGCACAACATCACATGTACACAACAACACCTGCACAATGTGTACACAACACCACATATACACTGCACCAACTGTACAACATGTACACAATACCACATGCATAGCATGTATTTGACACCACCTATACAGAGTGCCACATGTACACAACACCACCTGCAAAAAGCACCACTTGTACAACATGTACACAATGCCACATGCCCACAATACCACTTGTACAATCATGCACACAACAAAATATGTAAGTAGCACCATATGTACAACATGCGCGCATCACCACATGTACATAGCACTTAATATCCATCATTTACATAGCATCATATGTACACAACACTACATGTCCAACATGTAAATAGCATCATTTGTAAATAGCAATGCATATCCAACATGTACATAGCACCATTTATATGGTTCACTGCATATGCAATATTCAAACAACACTATATGTACCACCTTTTACATAATGTTGCATAAACAACATGTACAAACACTATATATACACAACAATGCATACACACAACATCACATATGAAACATGTACAACATATACAACATATGCACAACAATAGTAACACACATCCTCATACCACAATGTCTCTACCAGGAAACCTTGTTTCGAGTGTCTTTGCACAATCCATGCTTTTCCTAGCATGCCGCAAATCACACTGCTTTCATTCCACTGATGTCACCCTCAGCATCACTTGTCCATAACATCAACATAGGCATAATACAAGCATATAATATCACTTCATATCTAGATGTTATTGACCTGATAGATCTATCAAGGTTACTCTTCCCACTTGGTTCCTTGTAAGATCAAGAACTCTTTCATGCTATTCACCTGCATAAGAAATCATTCCTCCACGGAATGATCCCTAACAACCCTGTCAGACAGTGACATACATACATACATATATATATAAATAAATATTAGCATTAAACATTCATGATCCTCTCAGAAAATGACATACATAAATACACATATAAACATTAGCATAAAAACAATGATGATCCATGATGACCCTATCATACATGCCATACATACATACATACATGTATACATATATAGACATCAACATAATCATAATCACAACATAATTACCAGATATCATAAGGTCAAGGTTAAGAGAACTTTCTTTATCCATGAAACTCATGTACAACATTGAGAACAACAATTCCCAACATAGCTAAGGCATATGATGCCTCAAATCTATTTATTTTACCTTTCTTGATTACTTTCTCATGACTATACTGCCATCATCCATTTATACCAATGGACCCAACCAATCCAATTGGTTGTCATACTCTTATATTCCACTGCCCTTACTCATGCACTGAGCTTCAACCACGCCTTACATCACCTGTTGGGTTTCATTCAACTCTCCCTATGCTCCATTAACTTTCCACTTTCCCAACCAATTCCCCAGACTCTCAAAAAATTAAAGACAAGACCGAGAAGCAACCAAGAAGAAAACCATAGAAAACCAACAACAGTACGACACCTCAACAAAGTGGCATGGCCATGCACAAGATGCAAACAAAACTACAATCAAGCACAACAAATCACCAAAAGCACAAGACTGCAATAGATGTCATGACTCAATCCCCATGGTTCCTAGTGCTTCCAAGGAAAATCTCAACCTGAGCCTTCTTCGAGATTTCATGGCAACCTCTTTTCCATACAATCCCTTGCATCATACTACCATCAACACATAACTGTCAGTGCATAAATAAACATAACAATACACCAGTTACCTTACCTTATTGTGCCAAACATGTTGCTTACAACTGAACACATCCAAGACATCTCTCAAGGGACTCCAATCCTTTGACAGATCTAGCTATAACTAGGCACCAACTGTTATACCTGTAAAATACATGTCCATGAATATAACACATACCCACATAATGTCAGATGAAATCAAAGTTAAGAAGACTTCTGGTATGCAAAACACTCATTCATTTGGAATTAGGGTTTCCAAACATAGCCAAAGGAATTCTTTCCCCATTCCTTTCTTATACTTTTTTACCTTGTTTCAATCGAGGCTTACTATGTACTGTCACATCACCCAATTGTTAGTTATATAAAAACATCAACTGTTACCTTGTCATGCTAATACCAAGCATGTTTCCTGCAACTATTTACACATGTCAACCACATGTTCCAAATATCAAGACAATCATATCTATCAATTTGAAATCAACATTTACTAAGAGTAACAAGCATGTCATACTCAACCATAAAATCACATTCATCAATCATAATACATAATTCTACAACAATCACCTACTTACACTCAAATACATATTAGTTGTCTCAACACATATGTGTTAGTATAATCATCTTAAAACAAGATCATTACTTGATGAAATCTTATAGACACATACCCATATCATGTGATTAATTAAACATTCAACAAAAGATAGACGACATAATCAAGCTCATACCTTAATATATCTCAGGGGAGGCTATCTTGTCTGCACAATCAAGCTATATTAGCATGATATAACTTCATGCCATATCGAATCAAACATAAATAAGGTCACAGTATCCATAATGGTCACTAACTAACATGTTCACATCATAAACTCATAAAAATTATCATTCATACATAATAATAGCATATGTATAGCCAATCTAGATTAGTATGACATAATATCACAACATATCAACTCATACATGAATGTCATAACCCTAACCATCTACATAGGCCTATCCAATTTAGTGTGATACATATAACATCAAGATCTTAATGTAATAATCCTAATCATCAAGTTACTAGAACAACATATAACCTAATCATCATGCTCCTCAACAACATATAACCTAAGCATCAAGCTAACTATCATATAACAACAAGAAGTTAACCTATAACATACTCATCAACAACATATAACATTGTGTAGAGTTTTCTTCCAGAGTTATCGCATCCATAATTGTTTGAATCGACGTTTCGAGCCATCTACCGTGGTTCATAATCAGGATAGATCAATAAGTGTGTAGGATAGATCTCGTTGGAATGAATAAATAGAGGTATGAGATAGATGGAACAGGAATGATAGTAGCCGACCATGTCTTAATTAAAGATAATTATTAATAATACTTAATAATTATTACAATTAATAATTTTGATATTTAATTGGACTTAATTTAATTTCAGATTAAGATTGAAATAAAAATAATTTTTATTAATTTTTATTTATAATTGATTTTATTAGTTTTAATTTTGAATTCTATTAAGAATATTGTTAAAATATACATATAATTAATATTTTAATTTATAATTATTTTTAATTTAAAATTATTTTTACTTTAGAATAAATGATTTGAATTAATTTTAGTGCTAATCTAGGATCTCTGATTGTGAGAGCTTTGATAAGGAGAGATCCCATCTCCTTAATGTCTTTGTGGAGAATGGATATAGTAGACACCTGGGTCAGAAGGCTTTCCGTAAAGCCTCTAAAAATGCGTTAATTAAGAAAGAGCCAAAAGAGCGTCGTCTAGGTGTCCATCTTCCCTATGTTCAAGGAACCACGGACAAGATTGCTCGGATCCTTAAAAGGTATGATATTCCCTCAACCTTTAGGCCCCTCAACACCATTCGCAATTCCCTCCGATCAGTGAAAGATCCCGTTAACCCTAAGGACATGAAGGGTGTCTACTTGATCCCTTGTTCTTGTGGGACCCCCTATATTGGGGAAACAGGGTGCTCCATCCATCAAAGGATCTGCGAACATGCGGCCGACCTAAGACATGGGAGATCCAAGTCTTCAGCATTAGCTGAGCATGTGGAAAAGACCAAGCATCAGGTGTGTATTAAGGAGGCCAAGGTTGTTGCCAAAGTTGCTCAGTTCCATCATCGTAAATTGAGGGAAGCTATTGAGATTGAAAAGAGGTCGAGCAATCTCAATAGAGATGATGGCTGGAAAATCAGTAGGTGTTGGATTCCAGCACTCTCTTCTTAGTCGGTTTTTCTGCCCCCTCCTCGTTTTTGAGCTCTTTTATATATATATATATAATTTTTATTATTATTGGTTTATTTATTTATTTATCTATAATTTATTTATTATTATTATTATTTTCGTTTTTTAACTTAACAACCTAATATTATAATTTTAGTTAGAATATATACGTATATATATAATATTAGCAATATATAATAAATAATTTAATTAAATAAATACATTACCTTTTTAAACTAACCATTAAAAATTATTATTAAATTAATAAATGAAAATTCTCGACCTAATAAAAATAAATGAAAATTCTCAACCTAATATTATGATTTTAATATATATATATATATATATATATATTAAATAATTTAAATAAATAAATAAATTATCTTTTTAATCTAACCATTAAAATTATTTATTAATCCTAACTTTTATCTTAATAAACTAATATTATAACTTTAATTAAAATATATATATATATATATATATATATATATCTATATATATATATATATATATATATATAATTTAAATAGATAAATAAATTACTTCTTTAACCAACCATTAAAATTATTATTGAACGAAAATACTCGTCACTTAACAACCTAATATTATGATTTTAATTAATATATATATATATATGTATATAATATTAATAATAATTATTAAATAATTTAAATAAATAAATAAATTATCTTTTTAAACTAACTATTGAAATTATTTTATTTATTAATCCTAACTTTTATCTTAATAACCTAATATTATATATATATATATATATATATATATATATATATATATAATTAATTTAAATAAATAAATAAATTCCTTTTTTAAACCAACCATTAAAATTATTTTATTTATTTATGTATTTTTACCTAATAAGAAAAATAATAATAATAATAATAAATAATTAATAAATAATAATTTGACCTGGGTCCTAAGGTCAAAATTAGCCGTTAGTCAATTTAGCCGTTGGAGACTCTGCTCAGACTATTTAACATGCTAAGCTGGATCTGTTTCTTCAACTTGTCCTGACGATGAACCACACTAGTTGGTTCGAAACGCGTCGACAAATGTCTGTCTACATGTGATTTACGCCGAAGTTATTCTTTCAACTATTATGGATCACAGAAGCCTCAATTCAACTAGAATAAATGATTAAGAATTAATATCAATATTCATATCAATTATTATTAATTTTAATATTAATATTGATCTAAATTTTAAAACTTTTATATTAATAATAATTTTAATTAATTTAATTAATTTTTTTTTAATTATTTAAAATGTATAAAAGTCTTACATTTTTAGTTTAAATTAATTATAATTTATAAAGTAATTATAATTTAGTTATAATTTATAAAGTAATTATAATTTAGAATTCTAAGAATATTATTAAAATAAAATTTTAAAAACTTTTATTTTAATTAATTTTAATTTATAGTTCATTTTAATTTTAAAAATAAATGATTTGTATTGATTTAAATTCTAATTTGGAATAAATGATAAAGAATTAATATCAATATTAATATTAATTATTAATAATATTAATATTAATATTAATCCAAATTAAAAAAAAAAATTTATTAAAAATAATATCAATTAATTTAATTATTTTTTAAAAATATTTAAAAATATATATTAGTGTTTACCAGCCCTTTCGCTTCTTCGAACGGATTTTCCCACAACGATATTTCGGTCAATCAAAGGGCAACCCTCAAGTCTTGGGCTTGCAGCCTTCCTGACTCAACCCACCCACATGTTAATCCGGCAAATTCGACGATGGTTGCTGAAAAGACCTATCCATTCCACGTCTCACCTTCAGCGGGCAACCCAATCCCCCATCCGATATCCTGGTCGACCGCAGCGCTGTCTCTCAGCCCTTCGAACGAGCCCTCCATTAAGACATGCTTTGAGGTTTATTTCTCACCTAAATCCTCCATATCGCCATCGACACATCTTCAACCTACCCCCGACATTGTTTCCATCCACAAGTACATTTCACCTCCTGAATAGAACCCTTGCACTGTTTTGCAATCGCCATCCCCCGTAGGTGCCCCCATCCCTTCTGATCCACTGGTTCTCCTCACCAGCTCTAGATCAGAGCTTAAAGAGATTACCTTAACTCCAGCAAGTGGCTAGGTCCCTCTAAAGCCATCCAACTCGACCACAGTACAACCACCGCTCAACCCTTTGGAATGTCATTCTAGCTAGCCTTTGATCGGGGTTTTTATCTCACCATGCACAACGCAATCTCGTCCACGTGTCCCTGTCTCTGAGTCAAGCCACAAAGCTTTCCCATAGACATTAAATCCATCCCATGGCTTTGTCATGAACTCACGCTATGGTTTGTTGTCACCGACTCCAAATCAAGACCCCCTCGAGTTTGGTCAAACTATCCTCCTCACCGAATCCAACAACCTTGCCTTTCCTAAACTCAATCCCAAATATGATTTTTGACACAGGCTTATTGAATGATATCCACGAATATGAGAAGGACCGTAAGTTCGATATGGACATTATTAACTATAATTATAAACAAGGTTTATGTAATAATAATAATAATAGTAGTAGTAGTTTGAATCACAAGAATAAAAAAGAAGATAACAATATTTATAAAAATAAAGAATGAATGATTTATTATAAGGGTGATTCAACCAATAAGATTCATAGTAATCACAAGAAATTTAATGTTAATAATAATAATTACAATCTTCCTCCTTCCTCTCATGATAATAAGGTTATTAATCTTTTGAGTTTCTCCTTTCCCCCTTTCGTTTTCAATCTTTTGGGTAAAGATTTAAATTTTTCCCTGGGCCCTAGAAAGATCCCGATAAGACATTATTTGTGATGTTGAATTCAGGATAAAGGGCTTACCTGATAATATCAAGGACACAATAAGGTAGGATTGTGCCATTGTCCTCAGGAAGGCAAAACCCTCCAACAGCAACATCAGCAAGGATGAATTTAATGCCCTTCGATCCTTAAACCAGAATAATGATATCGTGGTTCTAAAAGCTGACAAAGGAGGGGCTGTTGTCATCCTCAACAAAGAGGATTATCGCCAGAAGATGTTAGATCATTTATGTAATACGGGAAGCTACAAAAAGCTCTCCAAGAATCCTCTCAAAAAGATATCTAGGGCTATGGCTCTTGCTATCAAGTCTAGTAGCTCAGTGAGTTCCTTATGCCATGAACTCATTGAAAGTAACCCCATCACTCCCAAGATCTATGGGCTTCCAAAGATTCACAAGGAGGGGGCTCCCCCTAGGCCCATTGTTAATACTATCGGAGGTCCCACCTACCTTCTTGCTAAATACCTGGCCTTGAAGCTTAGACCCTTAGTTGGCCTTACAGAGTCCTTTTTTGAAGAGCTTAAAGGTATTAGACTTGACCCTGGGGACATTCTTGTAAGTTTTGATGTAGTCTCCCTCTACACTTGTATTCCTATAAAGGAGGCTATGGAGGTTATCAACCGACTCACGGACCCTGATACCACTAAGTTGGTTGAGATCTGTCTCACTTCCACTTTTTTCAGTTTTGAGGGTGAGTTCTTTGAACAAACCTGTGGTGTTGCCATGGGCTCCCCCCTGTCCCCCGTTGTTGCTAATCTTTTTATGGAAGATTTCGAATCCAAGGCTCTGGCCTCAGCTAGGCTATTGCCTAAGCTATGGAAGAGATTTGTGGATGACACGAATGTCATCTGGTCTCATGGCCAAGATGAGTTGGATCTCTTCTTCAAACATCTTAACAATCAATCCTCCGCCATTAAGTTCACTATGGAACAAGAAGTCGATGGATGCCTTCCTTTCCTCGATGTTCTTATTTCAAAGAATAATGACGGGTCCCTCTCCCACCAAGTGTTTTGGAAGAAAACTCATACCGAGCAATATCTTCATGCCAACTCCCATCATTTCCCTGCTCAAAAGTTGGGCGTTCTCAACACACTTGCTACTCGTGCGTTGAGAATCTCTGATGAAAAAAGCCTCGATAAAGAGAAAGCCCATCTCCTCAATGTCTTTGTTAATAACGGTTATAGTAGGCACCTTGGTCAGAGGGCTTTCCTTAAAGCCAACAAGAATTCGTTGGTCAAGAAAGACCCTAAAGATCGAGCCTCAGGGGTCCATCTACCTTTTATCCAAGGGACCACTGATAAAATTGCAAGGATTCTTAAGAAACATAATGTTCCCTCGACCTTTAGACCTCTTAACACCCTTCGTAACTCCCTCCGATCGGTGAAGGATCCGATCGACCCTAAGGACATGAAAGGTGTCTATATTATTCCCTGTTCTTGTGGGACCCCCTACATTGGAGAGACTGGTCGCTCTATTAATCAGAGGATTAATGAGCAATCAGCAGACCTAAAACATGGGAGAACCCGATCTTCCGCCCTTGCAGAGCATGCCGAGAAGACCAAGCATCATGTTTGTATTGAGGAGGCCTGAGTTATTGCTAAGGTTCCGCATTTTCACCACTGGAAATTTAGAGAAGTCATTAAGATTGAAAAAAGGCCAAGCAATCTCAATAGAGATGACAGCTGGAAGATCAGCAGTTGCTGGATCCCTGCCCTCTCTTCCTAGTCGGTTTCTTCCATCTTGTCCCCCATCTTCTAAATTTATTGGAATGACTTTGTATGCATGAGATAGCATTAAGTTTATATTTAATTATTAAGCCCTATTGATAAGTTATATGATCCATTAAAATTAATATCAATAATACTACTATAAGAATACTATAATAATAAAATTTATAATATCAATTCTAGAGTTATAAGAATATCAAGAGTAATAAGTCCTTATTTTTTCTTTTTTTTTTGTCTTTTTAGTTCTTTTTAGGAATTTTCCATCATATTCCTTCCCCTAAAATTTTACTAGATTTATCTAATCTAGAATTTATTAGATAGCTTAAATATACATATTTAGTTATTAGGCTCCACTTATAAAAATATACAAGCCATCAATAACTTATGATTATTAAGTTTTAAGTAATAATAATATAATAATATAATTTTAAAGTAATAATTAAATCTATAATATTAATACTATAGTTAAAAGGACATTAAAGATAATAAATACATAATATTATTAATATATTTCACTATGAAACATTTTGACATAAATATAGTTAATTTTTCTTAATTATTAATACTACTAGTTTAGTTAAGCATTATAATAAAATTATTAATTTAACATTCAAGAACCCAGAGTATATTATAATAATAGATATTAATTCATTGATTAAATTTATCTAATAAAATTATTATAATTAAAATAGTATTAAATAAAAAATAAAATAAAAATTTTGGTCCATGTCCTTATCCCTTAATCCAGTCGAGTCCGATTGGTTGGTCAAAGTTAGCCGTTTTTTGGTCAAATATAGCCGTTAGTCCAGTCCCTTATAACCGTTTCCTAGTCAAACTTAGTTGTTGGAAGATCTGCTCTCCCTATTTAACATGCAGCCATGGTCTGATTCTTCAACTTGTCCTAACGATGAACCACACTCGTTGGTTTGAAATGCGTCGACAAATATATCATAATGTGATTTACGCCAAAATATTTTCTCATAACTAAATATAAAAAGTCTTACATTTTTAGTTTAATTTTAGTTTAGAATTCTATTAAGAGTATTATTAAAATAAAATTTAAAGTTTTTATTTTAATTAATTGTAATTTATAATTAATTTTAATTTAAAATTAGTTTTATTTAGAATAAATGATTAAGAATTAATATCAATATTAATATTAGTAATAAAAAATATTAAAATTTAGATTAATACTAATATTAATATTGATATTAATTCTTAATCATTTATTCTAAAGTAAAACTATTTCTAAATTAAAATTAATTATAAATTACAATTAATTAAAATAAAAACTTTTAAATTTTATTTTAACAATACTCTTAATAGAATTCTAAACTAAAATTAATTTATAATTTATAATTAATTATAACTAAAAATGTAAGACTTTTATATATTTTTAAATAATTTAAAAAAATAATTAAATTAATTAATATTAGTTGAATTGAGGCTTCTGTGATCCATGTCAAGATTAAGAAAATTATTATTATTATTAATTAATATTATTATTATTATTAATAATAATTAATATTAATATTAATATTAATATTAATATTGATATTGATATTAATTCTTTATCATTTATTCTAGAATTTGAATTAATACACATCATTTATTATAAAATATAATTAATTCTAAAATTAAAATAAACTATAAATTAAAATTAATTTTAACCAAAAATTAAGACTTTTATATATTTTAAATAATTAAAAAAAAACTAAATTAATTAAAATTATTATTAATATATATTTTTTTTTAATTTAGATAATAATAACATTAATATTAAAATTAAATTAATTAATATTAGTATGGTAAGACTTTTATACATTTTAAATAATTAAAAAAAAATTAATTAATTAAAATTATTATTAATCAAAAAGTTTTAAAATTTAGATCAATATTAATATTAATATTAATAATAATTAATATTAATATTGATATTAATTCTTAATCATTTATTCAAGATTAGCATTAAAATTAATTCAAATAATTTATTCTAAAGTAAAAATAATTCTAAATTAAAATTAATTATAAATTAAAATATTATTTTTTTTTTAAATAAATTTTATCTTAACAATATTCTTAACAGAATTCAAAATTAAAACTGATAAAATCAATTATTAATAACTTTTTTTTTCAATCTTAATCTGAAATTAAATTAAGTCCAATTAAATATCAAAATTATTAATGGTAATAATGATTAAGTATTATTAATAATTATCTTTAATTAAGACATGGTCGGCTACTATCATTCCTGTTCCATCTATCTCATACCTCTATTTATTCATTCCAATGAGATCTGTCCTACACACTTATCGATTTATCCTGATGATGAGCCATGATAGATGGCTTGAAACGTCAATTCAAACAATTATGGATGTGATAACTCCGAAAGAAAACTCTACACAAAGTACAAATCACAGAAGCCTCAAAACAATAACATATAACATATAACATAATCATCAAGTTATCTAACATAAAACAACAATAGCAATGCATACAACCACAGGTTACTATCATTCATGACTATCTGACACAGGTGCATATGACTACACTAATAAACTAGCATCTATCATGTATGTAACCATAACATCAATAGACATGTACATAAACCTAATATATAACCCTAATGCATATAAAAATCCATTAACTAACATACTTGCATGCCAAACATACAATACATGTATGATATTATTCTCTTGCCTCAAGGTCCAATGCCACAACTTCACTTTTATGATCTGCATCTCCCACTCTATCTCAGCCAATACATCAGTTTCATAACAACCAACAACATCATGATGACCAAATTGCATGCAATGACCTCGTGCACAACAACCTTTACCATGAAAATGCATGCATAACAACATACAAACACTGACATGCGTAACAAATACATATACAACTGACATGCATTCATGACTTAAGGGTAGGGTAACGCTCCATAGACACTTCCCAGGTGATTTAGTTTCAGGAATAATGCTCCCCAGACACTGCCCAGCTGTTCTATAACGCTTCCTAGACATTGCCCGGGTGAGTTATCTTTAGCACTAATGCTAGTATTCTAGGATTTGAAACACCTTTTTCGGCCCAGAGCCCAGGACACTACCCAAAAAGGAATGATCACTTAGAATTAGTAAGGATGCAAGGAAACAATGATGCAAAAGCAATAATATGAACAATATCATCACCAAACCCCTACTATCCATGACATGCATTTCTTCAAACATATCATCAACATGTAACCTACAGGTGTAAATAACATAATTAAGTGTTGGGATCTCATACTTATCTAAGAATCGCTATGAACCATTTTTCCCTCATGCCATTTGCTGCATTATCCTCCATTAACTCATAAACACATTATCCACTCATATACCAGTAAAAACATGTTGAGAGCCATACATAGCTGTTGTCATGAAATGTGCATATAACCAACATAATAGGTCAAAAATACAATAAACATATTAGCCATCAAATCCATAAATACATGAGTACCTTTACACATGAAAATCAAGGGAATGGATTTCTCATTAATGAACGCAATGAATGAACCGGAGATGGGACTACCACGTTCCCCCCAACCATAGAATGGTTGAGCCAAATCTCTCTTCATCCATTCACCCCCATGCCATATTCCAAGCATAAATGTTGGGTCTCATAGAACACATCAATCAAAACTCATCCAGGGATTCTAGAGGTCATCCATCTCAACCCATCAAATAGTGATTCCACCTCACAGTCGGACATCACCAAAACTATCATCAGATTGGTCTCCATCCAAGCCTTCCAGGGCTTCCAGAGCGTTTGTCCAACCAAGGCTTCCAAAACTAGCAACTCAACCCACAACTTATACAGGGCTTCCAAAGCGTTTGTCCAACCAAGGCTTCTAGGGCTAGTAACTCAACCCACCAAGGGCTTCCAAAGCATTTGTCCAACCAAGGCTTCTAGGACTAGTAACTCAACCCAAGATGTTACAGGGCTTCTGGAACATTTGTTCAACCAGGGCTTCTAGGACTAGTAACTCAACCCAAGCTATGGAAACATGAGAACCAACCAAAACAAAGCAATGAAAGTAAACCCACAATCACCATGGCTATCCAAGAAATGGAAAGGCTAGGCAATTGTCAATCCTGACCATCCTCCATGCCAATGACAGATCATAACCAAGAAGCCACATGCATGTGCCATGCATGCCAAAACTAGTGAAGAAATCATACATGCAACTAGGTATGTGCAAGAAAATATGATGTAGATGTTGATGTCTATGCCTTCTTTCACTTTGTTGCTCTTCCTTTTCCTTCTTGCTCCAATAATCCAAGTATGCCACACCCTCCAAGAGTGCTCTAAGAAAACTCTAAGCATACAAGAGTATGAGAGAGAGAGAGAATAATGAGAGAGCTCCAAAACTGAACTGACAAAAGGTTCATCACTGATCCTCAAAAGCCTTTTATGAGGCCTATATTTTATTCATTTTGCATTATTTTCCTTCAATTTCCTCCTCACATGCAATCTGTGACCTTTCACCTTCCTTTTTTATTTTCATAAATAAAATGCCAATTAATTCCTCATGCCTTTTCAGAGCCTTAGCCATTTCCTTTGCCAATTTCCTTAGCCATCAAAAACCAAATGAACACCCACTAGGATGTTTTCCCCACCATTCATCTTGGAATACGTGTCCCATCATCAATGGTATTTATATATTTTTACATGGAATTTTCACCATGGCTGTTACAGAACCCTCCCCCTTGGAGGAACACCATCCTTAGTGTTCAATGAAACCTATAACCAACATGACAACTAAAAACAAAACATACTACCCATGGAGCTTTATAACACAGCTCGTTGTAGTATTTACAATGAATGACCTGCTCAAAATAAAAACATCATGACAACATGACTAGCTAAAGACCATACCTTGTATTGGAGCTTTATAACACAACTCATTACGGTATTTACAATGATATACGCATATACACGTATACAAATTTTCTTAACTAGAAAATAAAGGATACGATGCCCATATCAATCAACAAGGGAATCTAGAGGCTCACACCTCCACCCTCAAGTAATACTAGTATTCACCTCCTTCCGAGGAAGTCCAGAATCCACTGCAAAGTCAAATCTGCATCCAATGTCCAGCGCTATAATCTTGCGCCACTTATCCTCTCTGTGAATAGTTACCGGCTCATTGTTCCAAGGTGCACTCCTAATGTGCAGTTGATTCCATTTGGCAATGCCAATGACCAAAACAAATCCATCCCCGACCTTCCCTTCTCTGCTACACAATCCCCCAGGCAATTTGGTTAATCCCTTCTGTGTACTCACTCACCATCGAAGTTCCACTGGCACGGCCATCCTGGGCAGTCCATCCATTAGCAAGGCTTCCTCACATCGGAAGATACAAAAACTAAGGCATATCCCTCAATAAACACATCATATTGGTCATAACATTCTCATGGAAATCAATGGACACTATTGGGTACCAGTGTCCCACAATGGCCTTGTTCGTGAAGTGCTCTACCAACATATTGCTGCATTTCTAATTTATTTCATTGTTGCTACTAATTCTTCAACCACCCAACTGGGCATGTTCATGCTCCCTGTACCACGAACATAACTTCCATTAGATTCAAAATAAATTGAAATAACTTCAAATCATACCTCATTGGTAGTTCGTCAATAAGGTACACTTGGAATCCTATTCACTTCCTGTCACAAGAAGTCAAACTAGCATCTTTGGCCAAATCAACATGTATAAAAATATCACATCAGGTTAACTCAAAACACAACCATCGTAGATGAAAATCATAAATCACATGTAAGCATCATAAACTAGAATCATAGATAATAAATCAGAATCATAGATCATAAACCATAATCATAATTCACATGTAACCATCATATACCAAAATCATAAATCACATGCATAATAAAACTAAAATACAATACTGATACCTATCCTTCATCGATCCTTACTTCTTCCTTTGTTCTTTTGTATAAACACCGGATCGGTTGCCACAACTAGCAAACACCCAGTGCCTTCTCCTCTACCAGATGCACATATGCATAGTGTGCATCACACACATACAACCACACCTGACACACAACACCATGCAATACATGCACCTACACCTAACGTACAATGCATACACCTACAACCAGTGTACAACACAGTGCATCCATCTATACCCAATGTGCAATACCACCCAATACATGTACCTACACAAAGTACAACACAACGAGTACACATGCCGCAATACCACGACTACATGATGCACATACATAATACCACATGCCCTCAACACAACATGTATGACATGCACACAATACCACACATGCACCAGTGCCATATGTATAACATGTATACAGTTCCACTAGTACACTGCACCACCTACACAATGTGTTCACAACATCACATGTACACGACGCCACCTGCACAACATGTACACAATGCCACATGTACACCACACCACTTGTACAATGTGTACACAATACCACATGTGCACAGTACCACACGCACGACATGTACGTGACACCACATGTACACAGCACCACATGCAAGACATGTACACAACACCACCTATACACAATGCCATTTGTACAACATGTACCCAACACCACATGCACACAACACCACTCATACAATCATGCACACTAGACCATATATCCATAGCACCACATGTACAACATGCAAGCAACACCACTTGTACATAGCATTATCTGTACACATCACTACATATCCAACATGCACACCACACCATATGCACACACACTGCATACACATCATGAAGACAATACAATATGTATACAACATCCCACATGAAATATTCGCACAACCTTATTTGTACCATCCTATACATAACATTGCATAAATAACATGTACACATGCTATGTATACACAACACCACAAGTGCACACATCATAGATGCAACATGTACAACATATACAACATATACATAACAGTAGTACCACACATCCATAACCACACTGACTCTACCAAGCAACCCTACTTCTAGGGTCTTATCCATGCTTGTCTTAGCATGCCGCAGACCACGTTGCTTTCTTTCTATTGGTGTATCCTTTTGTATAACATGTCCACAACATAGTCATAATATAATCACATAATATCAACTCATAACCACATGATACTGACCTCATATATTTGTCATGACTAATCTTCCCACTTGATTCTTCATGAACCAGGAACCTCTTCATACCACTCAGTTGCGTAAGTAATTATTCCTTCACAAGCATGATCCCTGACAATACCTATTAGATAGTGACATAGATACATAGATACATACATACATATATAATCGTTAGCATAAAGAAATCATCATCTTGTCAGACAACAACATATATACATTCATGTATGCATATATAAACATCAACATAATCATGATCATAACATAATTACCAGATAACATAAGGTCTAGGTTAAGAGAAATTCCTTTATTCATGCAACACATATGCAACATTGAGAACAATAGTTCCCAACATAGCCAAGGAATATGACACCTCAAATCCATTTACTTTACCTTTTCCTATTATCTTTCTCATGACTATACTGCTACCATCCATTTACCACAATGGACCTAGCTAGTCCAACCAACTGTCATAGTCTTACCTTCTGTTGTGCTTACCCATGCACCAAGATTCATCTGAATCTTACATTACCTTTTAGGTACCACACATCTCTCCCTGAGCTCCATCAACTTTCCTCTTTCCCAACCAATTCCCAAGATTTAAAACAATAAAAGAGAAGACAAGAAGAAAACCGAGAAGAAAACCATGAAAGCCCATAACGATATGACACTGCAACAAAGTGACAAGGCCTTGCACCAGACATAAACAAAATCACAAATCATTCTCAAAAGACCAAAAGCACAACACTAACACCATGACTCAATCCCCATGATTCCCAAGGAAAGCTCAACCCGAGCCATCTTCAAGATTTCATGGCAACCTCTCTTGCCATGCAATTCCCTGCATCATGCTTCCATAAACACATAACTATCAATGTATAATTAAGCATAATGTTAGGTCCCTATACTACTAGTGTAACCCCTTATTGTTATTAGTACAACCCCCTTATTATATTGTTGTGCCCATGTAGTCCCCATATTGTTATTATTGTGCCCCATAGAATCCCACTATAGTTATTATTGTTCCCTTACATTATTATTGTTATGTCAGCTCTGATTATATTATGACCCCTTAGACTCCTATATATAGAAAGGAGGTCTTGTCATTTGTATGATCCAAGAATTATTCATTTGTGTAATGTAAAGGAGGTTTCCCTCTCGAAGAGGCTTATTTTGAAGGTGTTTATCTATCTTTACTATCTTTTTGTGAGCTGGTTTCATACATTTGGTATCAGAGCTTTGGGATTCTAGGGTTTCGCTACTCCAAATAGGTCATCGTGGAATTTTCGCTATAACTTTTTTTATGCAACATTTCAGAAGTGAAAAACGAAACCCATTTGAGAGGAAATTGCGCTGAACCTCAGGTCCGAATTTCAGATCTTGTCTCACTATATTTTCGGAGATCTAATCTGAGGAAGTTAGGGTTTTTGCAAGCTCCCGAATTCCATCTCAAACAGGTCATCGTGGCACTTTCGCTATAATTTTTTTCTACCAAGTTTTAGACTCTGAAATTAAAACCCAATTGAGCTGAAAACTTGGTGAAGCTCGGGCTTGAATTTAGATCTTGTTTTGCTATATTTTCAGAGATACAGTCCAAGACATTTAGGGAGAATCGTCATAACTATCTCTTTGAGCATCAGATTGAAATTTCGTAAGAAGTTACAGAAATACGACGGGCTATAGTTTTCTGTGTATCTTTTTTAGATTTGAAGGTTGAAATAATGACATGTGGAACTTCGTACAAGTTTGCTCTTCTAAAAAGGTATATAATCAGGTCATCTTGGGAGATTGTGCATAACTCTTTCTTGGAGAATCCAATTTCGATCAGACTAGTGGCATTGGAAAGAGGACCTAGAGGGCTACTGCAGATCACAATTTAAGAACTAGGAGATCCAAAATTACAAAGTTACAGTCATTTCAAGATCGAGCTCCTAAAATCAAGAAAAGGCGATATGAGGAAGTTTGATGGCAAGGATCCATAAATTGGATACTACAGATGGAGCAATATTTTGATCTAAATGAGGTGAAACTGTTACAAAAGGTACATATTGCATATTTATATTTAGAACCGAATCAATTTTTATGGTATGAAGGGATTTGTTCTCGTAAACCACTTGTCACATGATCAATTTTCATGGAGGAAATGATAGCACATTATGAGGATACAAAGAGAAATTCCTTCTTTAGCCAATTGATAAATTTCGAACAAAAGGGTTCAAAGGCAGAGCACATTGAGGACTTTCAAAATTTGAATATAAGGGTAAATGATATTCTAGAGAAGAAAAGGATTGATGTCTTCATAGGGACTTTAAAGGATAACATTCAACATGAGGTTCATCTTTGGGAACTTGATTCATTGAAGAAGGCATTCAGGCTGGCAAGAAAAAATGAAAGTGAAATAACGGAAATAAGGAATCCTACCACTCACGACTATAATTATGGAAGTGCTTTTTCTCCTAGCCGTCCACAACCTACAAGGTTTACACCATAAAAATTGGAAGAAAAAGGGGATTTGTTACAATTGTGATAGGAAATACACTAAAGGTCATAAGTGTGCTGAGAAGAAAATATTTTACATAGATTATGAAGAGGAGGAAGAAAAGGATCAAGAAACATCAAAAGAAGAGGATATACACTAGGAACCAACCCCAGAGAAAGAAGAAATGAATATAACCATATATTGTAAAGCATTAGCAAGAATTACCACTCCTCAAACTCTCATGATAGAAGGACATATCAAGAAAAAGGTTCATGAAGTGAAAGATCACATCGAGAAAGAAGAAATGAATCTGACCATATCTTGTAATTCATTGGCCAGAATTACCACTCCTAAAACTATCAAGATAGAAGGAAATATCAAGAAGAAAAATGTTCAAGAAGTGAAAGATCACATCAAGTATCAAGAAATGAATCTGACCATATCTTGTAATGCATTGGAAGAAATTACCACTCCTCAAACTCTCAAGATAGAAGGACATATCAAGAAGAAAAAGATTCAAGTAGTGAAAGATCACATCAAGCATCAACAACAAGTTCTCCAACTTTTAAAAGATAACACCACTTTGGTGCAGAATCGAATGAAACAACAAGTAGATCAACATTTCAGTGAAAGAATTTTTGATGTAGGCGATTGGGTATTTTTACGGCTACATCTCAAGCAAGATGCATTCTCAAGAAAGGATGAGGATGTGGAAGCATTGTTTTGTGCTATTTCTATTATCCAACCAAATTGGATCAACGAAGCAAGGGATGAATGGAAGAAGGACAAAGAAGTGTGGCCACTCATTCAAAAGTTGCAGAAGATCCTAGTTCAAACAATAATGATAGAACTTGAATAGGAAGGAAAAATCATATTGGAACCTGGAGCAGTCACAGAAACAAGAACTTGATAGCTACGAAATCGATCAATTTCAGAGTATCTCATCAAGTGGAAGAAATTACCCATTGAAGATTCCATATGGGAGGACAAGAATTTTATACAGAATCATCAAGAACTACTCAAGTGTTGAGGACAACACTTTTTGAAGGAGAGGGGCATGTTAGGTCCCTGTACTACTAGTGTAACCCCTTATTGTTATTAGTACAACCCCCTTATTATATTGCTATGCCCTTGTAGTCCCCATATTGTTATTATTGTGCCCCATAGAAGCCCACTATTGTTATTATATTGTGCCCTTACATTATTATTTTTATCTTGTCTATGATTATATTATGATCCCTTAGACTCCTATATATAGAAAGGAGGTCTTGTCATTTGTATGATCCAAGAATTGTTCATTTTTGTAATGTAAAGGAGGTTGCCCCCTCAAAGAGGCTTATTTTGAAGGCACTTATCTATATTTTCTATATTTATATGAGTTGGTTTCATAACACATAATAATACACCAGTTACCTCATCTAATTTTTTCAAGCACGTAGCTTGCAACTGAACACATCCACACCATCTCTCAAGGGACTCCAATCCTTTAACAGATCCATTTGAAGCTAAAGACTAGCTAATATACCTATCAAGTGCATGTTCATGAATATATCACATACCCACATAATGTCAGACAAAATCAAGGTTAAGAAGACCTCCTGTGTGCAAATCACTCATTCATTCTAAATTAGGGTTTCCAAACATAGCCAAAGGAATTCTTCCCCAATTCCTTTCTTTTACCTTTTACCTTGTTGGAATTGAGGCTTATTATGTGTTGTCACACCACCCAACTGTTAGTTATATAGACACATCAACTATTACCTTGTCATGCTAATACCAAGCATGTTACCCTGCAACTGGTCACACATGTCAACCACATGTTCAAAATATCAAGACAATCATATTTATCAATTTGAAATCAACTTTTACAAACGATCATGTCATAATCCATAGTCATTAGACATAATGATACAACTATAAACTACATTCAAGTACATATCAATTGTCTCAACACATACATGTTAGTATAATCATCTTAAAACAATATCATTTGAACACATACTCATATTATGCAATTCATAAAGCATTCAAACAACTTAAAAGCATACCATGTTAAATAAATCAACTAGACAACATAATAGACACTAAACATTCAACATCAATAGACAACATAATCAAGAATGAAGCACCGAGTATACTATATAAGAAACCTCATACCTTAGTGTACCTTAGGGGAGGCTATCTTGTATGCACAATCAATCTAGGTTAGCATGATACAAGTTCACAACATATGAACTCAAACATAAATCATGATATCCATAGCATTAACTAACTAACATGTTCACATCATAAGCTCATAATAATTTTTCTTTCATGCATAACAATCACACATGTATGATCAGTCTAGATTAGTATGACACCATATCACCAATATGTTAGCTCATACCTGAATATCGTAACCATAACCATCTACATAGGCCAAATCAGGTTAACACAATACACATAACATCATGATCTTCAATGAAATGAACATAACCATCACACATATGACCAATCCAATTTACAACAATATCTCAATGAAATAACTCTAATCATCAGGATAACTATCATTTAACAATAACAAGTTAACTTATAACATACCTATCAACAACATATAACATAATCATCAAGTTATCTAATATAAAACAATAATACCAATGCATACAACCATAGGTTACTATCATTCTTGACTATCCAACACATGTGCATATAACTATACAAATCAACTATCATCTATCATGTATGTAATAATAACATAAAAATACATGTACATAAACCTAATGTATATAACCCTAATGCATATAACAATCCATTAACTAACATACCCGCATGACGAACATACAATACCTGTATGACGATCTGCTCTTACCCCAAATTCCAACGCTGCAACCTCATTATGATGATCTACATCTCCTTTTCTATCTCAGCCAAAACATTAGCATTATAGCAACCAATAGCATCATGATGACCTAAATTTCATATAATGACTTCACAAGGAATGTTTGGCCTACTCTACATGAATAATCATAGCCATGACCATACATGCATAACAACTGCATATACACACATAACAAATGAGTACCAAACCATATACACATCATTCTATCTAGAGTCTAGTCACCAATGCATGACAATATCAACTATACAAACCATGACCTAATGCATGAAAACAACAACCACATCATGTGCACTTGATAAAATGTGAACACTGATGTGCATAAAAATGCATAATCAATCATACACACATGACGACATACTCCATGACAACAACTTCGACCTTCATGGCTACATCACTACAACCGTGATCAAAACCATGCAAGGGAAACAAGCACATGGAATACAACACAAGAGATACACATGCAACCAACATGAATGCATGACCAACACACATCCCAAGGAGAGCGCAACCACACTCTGAGACCACTCTATAACACCCTTCTTGACATCTACCCAAGCTACCAACTAGTCGGGGTAAACATGCGATGAGAGGCCACTATGATAAGATTCAAACTCCTTGGTGACTTTAAGGAAATGGAATCAACGAAATATAAGATAGAGTCATCCAACTTCATCCAAATAACCTTCAGGGGACAAGTGAACCACTCAAACTACCTATCCCTGGGTCCCACTATTATTTGAGAGACTTAAGGGTAGGGTAACGCTCACTAGACATTGCCCAGGCGAGTTAGTTTTAGGACTAATGCTCCCCAGACACTGCCCAGGTGCTTTATAATGCTTCCCAGACACTGCCCATGTGATTGAGTCTCAGCACTACTGCTAGCATTTCGGAATTTGAGCCACCTTTTTCAGCCCAGAGCCCAAGACACTGCCCAGAATGGAATTATCACTTAGAATTAGTAAGGATGCCAGGAAACAATGATGCAAAAGCAATAATATGAACAAGATCATCACCAGAACCCTGCTAGCCATGACAAGCATTTCATCAAACATAACAACAACATGTAACATATAGGTGTAAATAACATAATTAAGTGTAGGGATCTCATACTTATCTGAGAATCACTATGAACCATTGTTCCATCATACCATTTGTTGCATTATCCTCCGTTAACTCATAAACACATTATCCATTCATGTACAAGTAAAAACATGCTGAGAGCCATACATAGTCGTTGTCATGAAATGTGCATATAGCTAGCATAATAGGAACAAAAATACAATAAACATAGCGCCATCAAATCCATAAATACATCAGTACCTTTACACATGAAAATCAAGGGAATGGATTTCTCATTAATGAATGCAATGAACCAACCGAAGATGGCACTACCACATTCCACCCAACCGTAGAATGGTTGAGCCAAATCTCTCTTTAGTCATTCACCCCTTTGCCATATTCCAAGCATGAATGTGGGATCTCATAGAACACATCAATCAAAACTCATCCAGGGCTAACAGAGCCCATCCACATCAAACAGTGATTCCACCTCACGGTCAAACATCACCAAAACCATCATCAGATTGGTCTCCATCCAAGCCTTCCAGGGCTTCTAGAGCGTTTGTCCAACCAAGGCTTCTTGGGCTAGTAACTCAACCCACCAAGGGCTTCTAGAGTCTTTGTCCAACTAGGGCTTCCAGGACTAGTAACTCAACCCAAGCTGTTACAGGGCTTCTAGAGCATTTGTTCAACCAAGGCTTCCAGGACTAGTAACTCAACCCAAGCTATGGAAACATGAGAACCAACCAAAACAAAGCATTGAAACTAAACCCGCAATCACCATGCTTATCCAAGAAATGGCAAGGCTAGGCAATCCATTGTCAATGCTGGCCATCCTCCATGCCAATGACAGATCATAACCAAGAAACCACATGCATGTTCCATGCATGCTAAAACTAGTGAAGAAATCATACATGCAACTCGGTACCTGCAAGAAAATCTAATGTAGTTTCTTATGTTGATGCCTTCTTGCACTCTCCTGCTCTTCCTTTGCCTTCTTGTTCCAAGAATCCAAGTATGCCACACCCTCCAAGAGTGCTCCAAGAAAACTCTAAGTATCCAAGAGTATGAGAGAGAGAGAGAATAATGGGAGAGCTCCAAAACTGAACTGAAAAAAGGTTCACCACTAATCCTCGAAAGCCCTTTTATTAATGAGGCCTCTATTTTATTCATTTTCCATTATTTTCCTTCAATTTACTCCTCACATGCAACTTGTGACCTTTCACCTTCCTTTTCTCCTAACTTCCATTATTTTCATAAATAAAATGCCAATTAATGCCTCATGCCTTTTCAGAGCCTTAGCCTTTGCCTTTGCCAATTTCCTTAGCCATAAACAACCAAATGAGCACCCACTAGGATGTTTTCCCCACCATTCAACTTGGAATACGTGTCCCATCATCAGTGGTATTTATATAATTTTACATGGAATTTTCACCACGGCTATTACACATATACCTACCTTAAAAACATCATACTGATCATAGCATGCTCATGGCAATCAATGGACA
The DNA here is from genome assembly GCA_031772625.1 of Pinus tabuliformis. Taxonomy (NCBI): domain Eukaryota; kingdom Viridiplantae; phylum Streptophyta; class Pinopsida; order Pinales; family Pinaceae; genus Pinus; species Pinus tabuliformis. Next base: position 560,137,536 of record CM062809.1, on the reverse strand, counting down.
CTATTGGGTACCAGTGTCCCACAATGGCCCTGCTCTTAAATTATTTACCAACATACTATTTCCTATTCCAATTCCTTTTGTTGTTGCTGCTAATTCTTGCAATCTATTTCAACCATCCAACTGAGCATTTTCCATGCTTCCTGTAACAAGCACATAACTTCCATTAGATTTAAAATAAATTGAAATAAATTCACGTCATACCTCATTGGTATCTCTTCAATAAGGTACACTTGAAATTATGTTTGCTTCTTGTCACAATAAGTCAAAGCTAGCATCTTTGACCAAATCATCATGTATAAACATATCACATCAGGTTAGCTCAAAACACAACCATCATAGATCGAAATCATAAATCACATGTAACCATCATAAACCATAATCATAGATCACATGCATAATAAAACTGAAATAAATATTGATACTTATCCTTTAATCAATCCTTAGCTTCTACCTTTGTCCTTATTCTGTATGCACATTGTATCGGTTTCCATACCTGGAAAACACCCAGTGCCTTCTCCTCAACCATGTGCACACACACATACAACCACACGTGACATACAACACCATGCAATACATGAACCTACACATGACATACCACACATACACCTACACCCATTTTACACCACCACAAAATACATACACCTACAACCGATGTACAACGCAATACATATACGTATACAAAGTACAACATGACAAGTACACATGTCACGATACCATGACTACATAATGCACATACATAGTACTGCATACCTGCAACACAGCATGTATGATATGCACACAATACTATATGCACAACAATACTATATGTACAACATGAACATAGTACCACCTATACACATCACCACCTGCACGAAGTGTGCACAACATCACATGTACACAACAACACCTGCACAATGTGTACACAACACCACATATACACTGCACCAACTGTACAACATGTACACAATACCACATGCATGGCATGTATTTGACACCATCTATACACAGTGCCACATGTACACAACACCACCTGCAGAAAGCACCACTTGTACAACATGTACACAATGCCACATGCCCACAATACCACTTGTACAATCATGCACACAACAAAATATGTAAGTAGCACCACATGCACAACATGCGCGCAACACCACATGTACATAGCACTGAATATCCAACATTTACATAGCATCATATGTACACAACACTACATGTCCAACATGTAAATAGCATCATTTGTAAATAGCAATGCATATCCAACATGTACATAGCACCATTTATATGGTTCACTGCATATGCAATATTCAAACAACACTATATGTATCACCTTTTACATAATGTTGCATAAACAACATGTACAAACACTATACATACACAACAATGCATACACACAACATCACATATGAAACATGTACAACATATACAACATATGCACAACAGTAGTAACACACATCCTCATACCACAATGTCTCTACCAGGAAACCTTGTTTCGAGTGTCTTTGCACAATCTATGCTTATCCTAGCATGCCGCAAATCACACTGCCTTCATTCCGCTGATGTAACCCTCAGCATCACTTGTCCATAACATCAACATAGGCATAATACAAGCATATAATATCACTTCATATCCAGATGTTATTGACCTGATAGATCTATCAAGGTTACTCTTCCCACTTGGTTCCTTGTAAGATCAAGAACTCTTTCATGCTATTCACCTGCATAAGAAATCATTCCTCCACGGAATGATCCCTAACAACCCTGTCAGACAGTGACATACATACATACATATATATATAAATAAATATTAGCATTAAACATTCATGATCCTCTCCGAAAATGACATACATAAATACACATATAAACATTAGCATAAAAACAATCATGATCCATGATGACCCTATCATACATGCCATACATACATACATACATGTATACATATATAGACATCAACATAATCATAATCACAACATAATTACCAGATATCATAAGGTCAAGATTAAGAGAACTTTCTTTATCCATGCAACTCATGTACAACATTGAGAACAACAATTCCCAACATAGCTAAGGCATCTGATGCCTCAAATCTATTTATTTTACCTTTCTTGATTACTTTCTCATGACTATACTGCCATCATCCATTTATACCAATGGACCCAACCAATCCAATTGGTTGTCATACTCTTATATTCCACTGCCCTTACTCATGCACTGAGCTTCAACCACGCCTTACATCACCTGTTGGGTTTCATTCAACTCTCCCTATGCTCCATTAACTTTCCACTTTCCCAACCAATTCCCCAGACTCTCAAAAAAATAAAGGCAAGACCGAGAAGCAACCAAGAAGAAAACCATAGAAAACCAACAACAATACGACACCTCAACAAAGTGGCATGGCCATGCACAAGATGCAAACAAAACTACAATCAAGCACAAAAAATCACCAAAAGCACAAGACTGCAATAGATGTCATGACTCAATCCCCATGGTTCCTAGTGCTTCCAAGGAAAATCTCAACCTGAGCCTTCTTCGAGATTTCATGGCAACCTCTTTTCCATACAATCCCTTGCATCATACTACCATCAACACATAACTGTCAGTGCATAAATAAACATAACAATATACCAGTTACCTTACCTTGTTGTGCCAAACATGTTGCTTACAATTGAACACATCCAAGACATCTCTCAAGGGACTCCAATCCTTTGACAGATCTAGCTATAACTAGGCACCAACTGTTATACCTGTAAAATACATGTCCATGAATATAACACATACCCACATAATGTCAGATGAAATCAAGGTTAAGAAGACTTCTGGTATGCAAAACACTCATTCATTTGGAATTAGGGTTTCCAAACATAGCCAAAGGAATTCTTTCCCCATTCCTTTCTTATACTTTTTTACCTTGTTTCAATCGAGGCTTACTATGTACTGTCACATCACCCAATTGTTAGTTATATAAAAACATCAACTGTTACCTTGTCATGCTAATACCAAGCATGTTTCCTGGAACTATTTACACATGTCAACCACATGTTCCAAATATCAAGACAATCATATCTATCAATTTGAAATCAACATTTACTAAGAGTAACAAGCATGTCATACTCAACCATAAAATCACATTCATCAATCATAATACATAATTCTACAACTATCACCTACTTACACTCAAATACATATTAGTTGTCTCAACACATATGTGTTAGTATAATCATCTTAAAACAAGATCATTACTTGATGAAATCTTATAGACACATACCCATATCATGTGATTAATTAAACATTCAACAAAAGATAGACGACATAATCAAGCTCATACCATAATATATCTCAGGGGAGGCTATCTTGTCTGCACAATCAAGCTATATTAGCATGATATAATTTCATGCCATATCAAATCAAACATAAATAAGGTCACAGTATCCATAATGGTCACTAACTAACATGTTCACATCATAAACTCATAAAAATTATCATTCATACATAATAATAGCATATGTATAGCCAATCTAGATTAGTGTGACATAATATCTCAACATATCAACTCATACATGAATGTCATAACCCTAACCATCTGCATAGGCCTATCCAATTTAGTGTGATACATATAACATCAAGATCTTAATGTAATAATCCTAATCATCAAGTTACTAGAACAACATATAACCTAATCATCATGCTCCTCAACAACATATAACCTAATCATCAAGCTAACTATCATATAACAACAAGAAGTTAACCTATAACATACTCATCAACAACATATAACATTGTGTAGAGTTTTCTTCCAGAGTTATCGCATCCATAATTGTTTGAATCGACGTTTCGAGCCATCTACCGTGGTTCATCATCAGGATAGATCAATAAGTGTGTAGGATAGATCTCGTTGGAATGAATAAATAGAGGTATGAGATAGATGGAATAGGAATGATAGTAGCCGACCATGTCTTAATTAAAGATAATTATTAATAATACTTAATAATTACTACAATTAATAATTTTGATATTTAATTGGACTTAATTTAATTTCAGATTAAGATTGAAATAAAAATAATTTTTATTAATTTTTATTTATAATTGATTTTATTAGTTTTAATTTTGAATTCTATTAAGAATATTGTTAAAATATATGTATAATTAATATTTTAATTTAAAATTATTTTTACTTTAGAATACATGATTTGAATTAATTTTAGTGCTAATCTAGGATCTCTGATTGTGAGAGCTTTGATAAGGAGAGATCCCATCTCCTTAATGTCTTTGTGGAGAATGGATATAGTAGACGCCTGGGTCAGAAGGCTTTCCGTAAAGCCTCTAAAAATGCGTTAATTAAGAAAGAGCCAAAAGAGTGTCGTCTAGGTGTCCATCTTCCCTATGTTCAAGGAACCACAGACAAGATTGCTCGGATCCTTAAAAGGTATGATATTCCCTCAACCTTTAGGCCCCTCAACACCATTCGCAATTCCCTCCGATCGGTGAAAGATCCCGTTAACCCTAAGGACATGAAGGGTGTCTACTTGATCCCTTGTTCTTGTGGGACCCCCTATATTGGGGAAACAGGGCGCTCCATCCATCAAAGGATCTGCGAACATGCGGCCGACCTAAGACATGGGAGATCCAAGTCTTCAGCATTAGCTGAGCATGTGGAAAAGACCAAGCATCAGGTGTGTATTGAGGAGGCCAAGGTTGTTGCCAAAGTTGCTCAGTTCCATCATCGTAAATTGAGGGAAGCTATTGAGATTGAAAAGAGGCCAAGCAATCTCAATAGAGATGATGGCTGGAAAATCAGTAGGTGCTGGATTCCAGCAATCTCTTCTTAGTCGGTTTTTCTACCCCCTCCTCGTTTTTGAGCTCTTTATATATATATATATATATATATATAATTATTATTATTATTATTATTATTATTAATTGTTTATTTATTTATTTATCTATAATTTATTTATTTATTATTATTATTATTATTTTTTAACTTAACAACCTAATATTATAATTTTAGAATATTTATGTATATATATAATATTAACCATATTTAATAAATAATTTAATTAAATAAATAAATTACCTTTTTAAACTAACCATTAAAAATTATTATTAAATTAATAAATGAAAATTCTTGACCTAATATTATGATTTTAATATATATATATATATATATATATATATATATATATATATATATATATATAATATTAATAATAATTATTAAATAATTTAAATAAATAAATAAATTATCTTTTTAATCTAACCATTAAAATTATTTATTAATCCTAACTTTTATCTTAATAACCTAATATTATAACTTAATTAATATATATATATATATATATATATATATATATATATATATATATATATATATATATATATATATATATATAATTATTAATAAATAATTTAAATAGATAAATAAATTACTTCTTTAACCAACCATTAAAATTATTATTGAATGAAAATAATTGTCACTTAACAACCTAATATTATGATTTTAATTAAAATATATATATATATATGCGTGTGTATAATATTAATAATAATTATTAAATAATTTAAATAAATAAATAAATTATCTTTTTAAACTAACCATTGAAATTATTTTATTTATTAATCCTAACTTTTATCTTAATAACCTAATATATCTATATATATATATATATATATATATATATATATATATATTAATAATTAATTTAAATAAATAAATAAATTCCTTTTTTAAACCAACCATTAAAATTATTTTATTTATTTATGTATTTTTAGCTAATTTAACTTATTGCCATAAATAATAATAAGAAAATAATAATAATATTAAATTAATAAATAATAATTTGACCTGGGTCCTAAGGTAAAAATTAGCCGTTAGTCAATTTAGCCGTTGGAGACCCTGCTCACACTATTTAACATGCTAAGCTGGATCTGTTTCTTCAACTTGTCCTGATGATGAACCACACTAGTTGGTTCGAAACGCGTCGACAACACTAGTTGGTTCGAAACGCGTCGACAAATGTCTGTCTACATGTGATTTACGCCGAAGTTATTCTTTCAACTATTATGGATCACAGAAGCCTCAATTCAACTAGAATAAATGATTAAGAATTAATATCAATTATTATTAATTTTAATATTAATATTGATCTAAATTTTAAAACTTTTATATTAATAATAATTTTAATTAATTTAATTAAATTTTTTTATAATTATTTAAAATGTATAAAAGACTTACATTTTTAGTTTAAATTAATTATAATTTATAAAGTGATTATAATTTAGAATTCTAAGAATATTATTAAAATAGAATTTTAAAAACTTTTATTTTAATTAATTTTTATTTATAGTTCATTTTAATTTTAAAAATAAATGATTTGTATTAATTTAAATTCTAATTTAGAATAAATGATAAAGAATTAATATCAATATTAATATTAATAGTAATCCAAATTAAAAAAAAAAAAAATTATTAAAAATAATATCAATTAATTTAATTATTTTTTAAAATTATTTAAAAATATATATCAGTGTTTAGTGGCCCTTTCGCTTCTTCGAATGGATTTTCCCACAACGATATTTCAGTCAATCAAAGGGCAGCCCTCAAGTCTTGGGCTTGCAGCCTTCCTGACTCAGCCCACCCACATGTTAATTGATGAGCCCCAATTTTGGTACAATTTGGGCTCATTTTTGGCCTATTTTGCTTGCTCAAACCATTCATTTTTATTGTTTATGCATACACTTCTTAGTTTATTCATGTTGTTTGTAGGAGAAAGGATAGGCACTTTATCCACGTAGCTAATGCATTGTGATTCCAGGTTTTGTCATTAAAAGGGAGCAAAAGACAACGAAAAGGTGGCAAGGAGACAACGAGTTGGCATTGCTGACATAAGGAGAGGTTGTCCACGGTTTTTGGGGACATTCCTCGTGATCCTCACCAAGAACTCCGAGCCCACTTCAGCCTCCCTCCGAGCTTAATACACGGCCAGCTGTTCTACAGGAACAGCAGTTCAAAACTGCTCTACAGGAAACAGCATTTATGACCATCCTACAGGATCAGCAGTTAAACTATAGATTGAACAGCCGAGCTCCTAGAATCATGGATATCTGTTGGAGCATCGTTTTGTATAAGTATAGAAGCCTTAGCCTTGGTTAGGGGGTTGAAACTCTCGTATTACTATTGTAATTTTGGAGCACAGCTCAAGTTTCGTTCTCTTTTGTAAGCCAATTTGGCATGTTATCAGATTATGAATAAAGAAGGCCACTTTTGAGTTAGTTCTGAGTTTTCTCAAGGAGCTATAGCTCTCAGGTGAGGGCCCAACCTGAGAGCCATAGTCCTCCTCCGTGTTGTAATGCATTTACCATTAGTTCCAGCACTTGAGTTTGTTTAGTTTCCTATGCAATTCGGATTTCCAGCTTGTTGGTTTAGTTGTTTTCATTAGCATAGATAGGACTGGTATGATGCTTTGCTTTCAGTATTCGAGTTTGATAGGTTGGTAGAATAAATCTCTTGGAGCTCCATCAAAAACAGGTTGCAAAAGGCTCACTGCCATCTCACCGTTGGGATTGGGGTGTAGACCATGATCAGCCACCAAAAAGAACAGCAGTCGTTTCATCTCCACGCAAGTTGCCACATGAACGTTTTTATTGAAAATCCATTCATATATTCTCGACATTGATCCATACTGCACTCTCACGCATTAGTTTCATTTCTTGTTTTCCATTTCGGATTTGTAGGTTTCATGGCATAATAGGTTAATGAATCTCTTGTTTTGATGCACAGGTCATTTGTTTCATTTACGCTGCTCTTTCTCAAGCCACTTCCTTCGTCGTTTTCTCCATCCACCTGCAAGTTCTATTCATCCTCTACCTCACTCACTTGCCCTCCAACTCTCTCATTCCACGTACCGCTCCATTTCCTTCACTCTCGTTGATTTCACCCTTCCAAAACATCAACCCATTGCATGCACCCTTCCTTCATCTGACTTGCCATTTCCTAAGACATCATTAGGTCCATCTCCATCTCCCTTAGCCTCCCACACCACTCCAACACTCCATCCACTCCTAAAATCTCCACGACCAACCATCCTGTAGACGTGCACAGCCATCCTGTAGAAAACAGAGTATCCTGTAGAATTCCCAGCAGCCTTCCTATAGGAGGCCATTCACTTCGTTGCCGAGCTTCTGAACGTGAGGGACCTCTGTGGATGGGTGCTGAGGATCCTTAGGAACCTCTCCAAGCCTCCCCAACCTGTCCCACACTTTCCTTCCATCTCCATCCCACCTGCACAATCAAACCCTAGTTAGGCCAAGGTCACAATCACTCCACACACTTAAAGGAAAAACACAAAAACACATTTCTCATGATGCCAGTAGCTTAGACCCATGCATTCATACTTGTTAGAGGCAATGACAGCATTCATAAGAGTTGCACCCACATTCTTTGCATTATAGAGGATAGACTAGTTAAATTAGGGTTTCATAGATTTACATGCTTTAAGTTGCTTTTGATTCAGTTTGTCAAGTAGAGTAGCCTTTCTTTGAAGTTAACTTTCGTCCATCATTGATAAAGCTTCTTCTGTGAGCCTATAGAAGTTGGCTTAAGCCCTAGCGGACTTGTGCCAGCTGACCAAGTGACAGCTGCGACAAGGGCTAGTACTTGTGCATACAGCACCGTCGCTTCCAAGTTTGTACGAACTACCGGGTTGATAAAATTAAGAGACAGGAAGCCCCAGGAGTTGTAGCATTATTGCTACAATACTGGAGCTCACCATTAATCTGACAAATTCAACGATGGTTGCTGAAAAGACCTATCCGTTCCACGTCTCACCTTCAGCAGGCGACCCAATCCCCCATCCGATATCCTGGTCGACCGTGGTGCTGTCTCTCAGCCCTTCGAACGAGCCCTCCATTAAGCCATGCTTCGAGGTTTATTTCTCACCTAAATCCTCCATATCGCCATCGACACATCTTCAGCCTACCCCCGACACTGTTTCCATCCACAAGTACATTTCACCTCCTGAACAGAACCCTTGCACTGTTTTGCGGTCACCATCCCCCGTAGGTGCCCCCATCCCTTCTGATCCACTGGTTCTCCTCACCAGCTCTAGATCAGAGCTTAAAGAGCTTACCTTAACTCCAGCAAGTGGCTAGGTCCCTCTAAAGCCATCCAACTCGACCACAGTACAACCACCGCTCAACCCTTCGGAATGTCATTCTAGCTAGCCTTTGATCGGGGTTTTTATCTCACCATGCACAACGCAATCTCATCCACATGTCCCTGTCTCTGAGTCAAGCCGCAAAGCTTTCCGATAGACATTAAATCCATCCCATGGCTTTGTCATGAACTCACGCTATGGTTTGTTGTCACCGACTCCAAATCAAGACCCCCTCGAGTTTGGTCAAACTATCCTCCTCACCGAATCCAACAACCTTGCCTTTCCTAAACTCAATCCCAAATATGATTTTTGACAGAGGCTTATTGAATGATATCCACGAATACCAGAAGGACCGTAAGTTTGATATGGACATTATTAACTATAATTATAAACAAGGTTTATGTAATAATAATAATAATAGTAGTAGTAGTTTGAATCACAAGAATAAAAAAGAAGATAACAATATTAATAAAAATAAAGAATGTATGATTTATTATAAGGGTGATTCAACCAATAAGATTCATAGTAATCACAAGAAATTTAATGTTAATAATAATAATTACAATCTTCCTCCTTCCTCTCATGATAATAAGGTTATTAATCTTTCGAGTTTCTCCTTTCCCCCTTTCATTTTCAATCTTCTGGGTAAAGGTTTAAATTTTTCCCTGGCCCCTAGAAAGATCCCGATAGAAGACATTATTTGTGACGTTGAATTCGGGATAAGGGGCTTACCTGATAATATCAAGGACACTATAAGGTAGGATTGTGCCATTGTCCTCAGGAAGGCAAAACCCCCCAGCAACAACATCAGCAAGGATGAATTTAATGCCCTCCGATCCTTAAACCAGAATAAAGATATCGTGGTTCTAAAAGCCGACAAAGGAGGGGCTACTGTCATCCTCAACAAAGAGGATTATCACCAGAAGATGTTAGATCATTTATGTAATAGTGGAAGCTACAAAAAGCTCTCCAAGAATCCTCTAAAAAAGATATCTAGGGCTGTGGCTCTTGCTATCAAGTCCAGTAGCTCGGTGAGTTCCTTATGCCATAAACTCATTGAAAGTAACCCCATCACTCCCAGGATCTATGGGCTTCCAAAGATTCACAAGGAGGGGGCTCCCCTTAGGCCCATTGTTAATACTATCAGAGGTCCCACCTACCTTCTTGCTAAATACCTGGCCTTGAAGCTTAGACCCTTAGTTGGCCTGACAGAGTCCTTTGTTGAAGAGCTTAAAGGTATTAGACTTGACCTTGGGGACATTCTTGTAAGTTTTGATGTAGTCTCCCTCTACACTTGTATTTCTATAAAGGAGGCTATGGACGTTATCAACCGACTCACTGACCCTGATACCACTAAGTTGGTTGAGATCTGTCTCACTTCCACTTTTTTCAGTTTTGAGGGTGAGTTCTTTGAACAAACTTGTGGTGTTGCCATGGGCTCCCCCCGTCCAGCGTTGTTGCTAATCTTTTATGGAAGATTTCAAATCCAAGGCTCTAGCCTCAACTAGGCTATTGCCTAAACTATGGAAGAGATTTGTGGATGACACGAATGTCATCTGGTCTCATGGCCAAGATGAAAATCTTCTTCCAACATATTAACAATCAATCCTCCGCCATTAAATTCACTATGGAACAAGAAGTCGATGGATTCCTTCCTTTCCTCGATGTTCTTATTTCAAAGAATAATGACGGGTCCCTCTCCCACCAAGTGTTTTGGAAGAAAACTCATACCGAGCAATATTTTCATGCCAACTCCCATCATTTCCCTGCTCAAAAGTTGGGCGTTCTCAACACACTTGCTACTCGTGCGTTGATAATCTCTGATGAAAAAAGCCTCGATAAAGAGAAAGCGCATCTCCTCAATTTCTTTGTTAATAACGGTTATAGCAAGAACCTTGGTCAGAGGGCTTTCCTTAAAGCCAACAAGAATTCATTGGTCAAGAAAGACCCTAAATATCGAGCCTCAGGGGTCCATCTACCTTTTATCCAAGGGACCACTGATAAAATTGCAAGGATTCTTAGGAAACATAATGTTCCCTTGACCTTTAGACCTCTTAACACCCTTCATAACTCCCTCTGATCGGTGAACGATACAATCGACCCTAAGGACATGAAAGGTGCCTATATTATTCCATGTTCTTGTGGGACCCCCTACATTGGATAGACTAGTCGCTCTATTAATCAGATGATTAATGAGCACTCAGCAGACCTAAAACATGGGAGAACCCGATCTTCCGCCCTTGCAGAGCATGCCGAGAAGACCAAGAATCATGTTTGTATTGAGGAGGCCTGAGTTATTGCTAAGGTTCCACAGTTTCACCACTGGAAATTTAGAGAAGTCATTAAGATTGAAAAAAGGCCAAGCAAGCTCAATGGAGATGACAGCTGGAAGATCAGTAGTTGCTGGATCCCTGCCCTTTCTTCCTAGTTGGTTTCTTCCATCTTGTCCCCCATCTTCTAAATTTATTGGAATGACTATGTATGCATGAGATAGCATTAAGTTTATATTTAATTATTAAGCCCTATTGATAAGTTATATGATCCATTAAAATTAATATCAATAAGAATAATAATACTATAAGAATACTATAATAATTAAATTTATAATATCAATTCTAGAGTTATAAGAATATCAAGAGTAATAAGTCCTTATTTTTTCTTTTTTTTGTCTTTTAAGTCCTTTTTAGGAATTTTCCATCATATTATTTCCCTCAAATTTACTAGATATATCTAATCTAGAATTTATTAGATAGCTTAAATATGCATATTTAATTATTAAGCTCCACTTATAAAAATTAACAAGCCATTAATAACTTATGATTATTATTTATTAAGTAATAATAATATAATAATATAATTTTAAAGTAATAATTAAATCTATAATATTAATACTATAGTTAAAAGGACATTAAAGATAATAAATGCATAATATTATTAATATAATTCACTATGAAACATTTTAACATAAATATAGTTACTTTTTCTTAGTTATTAATACTACAAGTTTAGTTAAGCATTATAATATTCATAAAATTATTAATTTAACATTCAAGAACCGGAGTATATTATAATAATAGATATTAATTCACTGATTAAATTTATCTAATAAAATTATTATAATTAAAATAGTATTAAATAAAAAATAAAAAATAAAATAAAAATTCTGGTCCATGTCCTTATTCCTTAATCTAGTCGAGTCCAATTAGTTGGTCAAAGTTAGCCGTTATATGGTCAAATATAGTTGTTAGTCCAATCCCATATAACCGTTTCCTAGTCAAACTTAGTTGTTGGAAGATCTGCTCTCCCTATTTAACATGCGGCCATGGTCTGATTCTTCAACTTGTTCTAACGATGAACCACACTCGTTTCTTTGAAATGCGTCGACAAATATATCATAATGTGATTTACGCCAAAATATTTTCTCATAACTAAATATATAAAAGTCTTACATTTTTAGTTTAATTTTAGTTTAGAATTCTATTAAGAGTATTATTAAAATAAAATTTAAAAGTTTTTATTTTAATTAATTGTAATTTATAATTAATTTTAATTTAAAATTAGTTTTACTTTAGAATAAATGATTAAGAATTAATATCAATATTAATATTAGTAATAAAAAATATTAAAATTTAGATTAATACTAATATTAGTATTGATATTAATTCTTAATCATTTATTCTAAAGTAAAACTATTTCTAAATTAAAATTAATTATAAATTACAATTAATTAAAATAAAATCTTTTAAATTTTATTTTAATAATACTCTTAATAGAATTCTAAACTAAAATTAATTTATAATTTATAATTAATTTTAACTAAAAATGTAAGACTTTTATATATTTTTAAATAATTTAAAAAAATAATTAAATTAATTAATATTAGTTGAATTGAGGCTTCTGTGATCCATGTCAAGATTAAGAGAATTATTATTATTATTAATTAATATTAATATTATTATTAATAATAATTAATATTAATATTAATATTAATATTAATATTGATATTGATATTGATATTAATTCTTTATCATTTATTCTAGAATTTAAATTAATACAAATCATTTATTATAAAATATAATTAATTCTAAAATTAAAATAAACTATAAATTAAAATTAATTTTAACCAAAAATTAAGACTTTTATACATTTTAAATAATTAAAAAAAAACTAAATTAATTAAAATTATTATTAATATTTTTTTTTAAATTTAGATAATAATAACATTAATATTAAAATTAATATTAGTATGGTAAGACTTTTATACATTTTAAATAATTAAAAAAAATAAATTAATTAAAATTATTATTAATCAAAAAGTTTTAAAATTTAGATCAATATTAATATTAATATTAATATTAATTAATATTAATATTGATATTAATTCTTAATCATTTATTCTAGATTAGTATTAAAATTAATTCAAATAATTTATTCTAAAGTAAAAATAATTCTTAATTAAAATTAATTATAAATTAAAATATTAATTTTTTTTTAAATAAATTTTATCTTAACAATATTCTTAACGGAATTGAAAATTAAAACTGATAAAATCAATTATTAATATTTTTTTTTTTTCAATCTTAATCTGAAATTAAATTAAGTCCAATGAAATATCAAAATTATTAATGGTAATAATGATTAAGTATTATTAATAATTATCTTTAATTAAGACATGGTCGGCTACTATCATTCCTGTTCCATCTATCTCATACCTCTATTTATTCATTCCAATGAGATCTGTCCTACACACTTATTGATCTATCCTGATGATGAGCCATGATAGATGGCTCGAAACGTCAATTCAAACAATTATGGATGTGATAACTCCGAAAGAAAACTCTACACAAAGTACAAATCACAGAAGCCTCAAAACAATAACATATAACATATAACATAATCATCAAGTTATCTAACATAAAACAACAATAGCAATGCATACAACCACAGGTTACTATCATTCATGACTATCTGACACAGTTGCATATGACTACACTAATAAACTAGCATCTATCATGTATGTAACCATAACATCAATAGACATGTACATAAACCTAATATATAACCCTAATGCATATAAAAATCCATTAAATAACATACTTGCATGCCAAACATACAATACATGTATGATATTATTCTCTTGCCTCAAGGTCCAATGCCACAACTTCACTTTTATGATCTGCATCTCCCACTCTATCTCAGCCAACACATCAGTTTCATAACAACCAACAACATCATGATGACCAAATTGCATGCAATGACCTCGTGCACAACAACCTTTACCATGAAAATGCATGCATAACAACACACAAACACTGACATGCGTAACAAATACATATACAACTGACATGCATTCATGACTAACACATCCCAACAACAACATCATCATCTTCTACATGGTGACCTCACTATAACCATGATCAACACCATGCAAATGCAACAAGCACATGGACTACAAGCATAAGAAACACATATGCAACCGACATGAATGCATAACCAAGACACCACCCATCTAGTTTGAGGGGTGAACCATGCTCTGATACCACTTTGTAACACCCTCCTCCCACATCTACCCAAGTAACCAAACAATCGAGGTAAACATGTGACGTGAGGCTACTCTGATATGATTCAACCTCCTAGGTGACCTTAAGGAAGTTGAATCAATGGAAACACATCAAACATACCTTCCACATCAACAACAAACACTCCCAGGAGCCATCCCAATGATCTAGGTGGATATTGGTGGCCACCCACCTATTCCACTTGGACCCCCAACACTATCTCTTTCAGTTTTTCGGTTTCCTTTATTTTAGCATGATTTACTATTTTTGGCAGTTCTTCGGGACCTGAACGTCTGGAGCCATTTTAAGGCCCTAAACGATGCTTTTAGGGAAAACAGAGAGACCAAAATATTCATAATTAGGCTTTCGAATTTGGTTTTGGCCTCCTCTTTGAGATCTTCGAAACGAGGTATTATGATAGCCAAGCGGAGATCGTATGCCAAATTTACAATCCCGGGAAGTTGATGTACCAATTTACGTAAACAGGGCCCATAGTTTTGGCACTTCATCTCCTAGGGTTAGGTTTTTGGATGTTTAGGGTCTTCCATTGTTTCTCAATAATAAATAGGCCTTTGAGCCTCATTGTAACATAATTCAGAGGCATGTAGCCACCACATCTCTTCTCAGAGATAAGCTACCATTGCCCAAGCTAGTTTATTACCATTTTGTTTGTAAGCAAATTTCAATATTCTAATATTAATTAAATGAAGTGTTATTTCTGCTGCATTTCTGTATTTATGGTTATATGTGTAATTTGTTGCATTCTTGTTTAAGTTCGGATCAGTGGTATCAGAGCGGTCTGGTCTTTTTCTGTTTTTCTTTGCATGTCCCCAATGAGGTCAGGGTATAAGGAGTTAGGGCTCGATTTGGTTGAACCTTTGCAAGACCAGCCTTGCAAACCCTGACGACCTCCCATGGCAGAAGAAAAGAAAGACGAGGGGGTAGGAGATCCTTTCAAAATATTGCTCGAGGAAGCCCTCGAGCGACAGAGGAATGCGATGATGGATAACTTTGCCCAAATCCTTCGACAGCTACCCACATGTGACACATCTTCATCCAAAAGCCACTTTGGAGGTGCCACTCCGTTTAAGGTACAAGTTAACTTTGATATTCTCGTATTTGAGGGCTAGATAGATGTAGACCTCGGAGATAAATGGTTGAATCTATTGGAAGGATTTTTTTAGTTCATGACTTTTCCAATCGAGAAAATATTACTTTTTCACTTCTCAAAGCAGCCCCACATGTCAAGGACTAGTGGGAAACCTACTGTGAACAAAAGGACGAGAAGGAATCCTCACTATTTTCAGCCGCACCCACTTGGGATTCTTTTTGAGACACCATCAAGGAACAATATTACCCTATCGGGAGCTATGAGGATAAATAGATAAAGTGGACCATGCTATGGTAGGGATGGGGCCAAGATGTGCTGGAGTTCACAAATGTTTTCCATACCCTCCCCACGAATTTGGGTATCAAGGATTTTGAGTGGCATTTTGTACTCAAGTACCATAGTTGTCTACACAAGTACATCCAAGATGAGATGGAGTTCTTGGACATCTCCTCGCTCGACACGACATATCGATACACTGTCAAGATTGAGCAGAAGTTTAAATAGAAGAAGTGAGACTTTGGATTTACAAATCCGAAGCAAGGAAAAGGCACCCCCAAACCATAGAGCAATGGCCAAAGCCAAAGTGGGGTGACCCAGGACAACTTGTCGAAGCCGTAAGCAAAGAACAACACCACGAAGACAAAGAAGGACACAGGAAAATGGTGTGAGTTCCATAAGAGCTCCACTCACAACACAAGTGAGTGTCGGGCCAAGCAGTCACTGGTGGCTGAGCTGAAGGCTTCTGAATTAGACGCATGTTCTGACTCTAAGTCAGAACCTAACAAGGGGAATGAAAAAGGGAAGTATATCATTGATGCAGAGCCTAGTGCCACCGTGGCCACCACCAAGATCCATAAGAATGAGCCTGAAGATCCAAAGGAGGGGGAATGCCTCTTCCACTCACAGATGTGGGTGAAAGGTTCTCCACTACAGTTCATTGTCGACAGCAAGAACCAAAAGAACCTCATTTTAGTAGAGATCGTGAAGCGGTTGGGCCTACTGATGACAACACATCCCCAACTGTAGACCATTGGGTGGCTTCACCAAGGATGAGATCTCTGAGTTAGCCAGCAGTGTCGCCTTCCCTACAGCATCAAGCCCTTCATAGATGAGGTACTGTGTGATGTTTCTCCTCTTGAAGTTTTTGATGTATTATTAGGACAACCATACTTGTGGAAGCGGCATGTTGTATATGAGTCTAGACCTCACTCTGTGATTATTACTTTGGGCAATAAGTTTTACAGGATACTGGAGGTAGCCCTGCCTACTACCCTCTCTTTGATCATTGCAGAGAAATGCAGTAAGATGATTGCCCAGACCAATGAATTTTTTTCTTTATGATTCACCCTCAAAGCAAGAAGAAGGTTGTGGCCACGACTTCTAGACAGGGCTCCTCCACACAGTAGCAGCAGATGGACAAGATCGTGGAGGATTATAGGGCCATTTTCGCCTCACCTACAAGGGTGCCTATGCACTGTCAAGTCAAGCACTCCATTGATGCTTTGTTCTAGAGAATTGTGAGATCAAGAGGTAGATTCAGGAGCTATTATAGAAAGGGCACATCAGGCCAAGCTCATCACCCTGTGGGAGCCCTATTGTATTGGTACAGAAGAAGGATGGGACTTGGAGGATCTTTATTGATTATCGGGCCCTAAACAAGATCACTTCTCGGAATAGGTACCCAATCCCATAGATTGATGATCTTCTAGACCAACTCAAGGGGGCCAAATATTTCAGCAAGATTGACTTGAATTTCAGTTATCACCAGGTGCCTATCGAACCCTCCAATGTGTGGAAGACTACCTTCAAATCCAAGGAGGGCCTTTTCAAAAGGTTGATCATGGCTTTCGAGTTAACGAATGCCCCTGCAACCTTCATGAGATTAATAGACGACATCTTATGACCCTTCACCAATGCATTCAATGTGGTGTATTTAGATGACATCTTGATCTTCAGCTAGAGTTGGGAAGAGCACCTTCGCCATATTTGACAGGTCCTTTAAACCCTGCAACAACACACGTTGTGTGCCAATTTGGATAATACACTTTTGGCATGACGCAAGTTCAATATCTAGGGTACATCATTGATGAGAAAGGTGTGCATGTGGACCCAACCAAGATACAAGTCCTTCGAGATTGGCGAGTCCCAACCATTCTAATAGAGCTCTGCAACTTTCTGGGTCTTGCCAATTTTTATCGCATGTTCGTGTTGGGTTTCTCTCATTTCACTTGGCCTTTAATTCAAGTCACCAAGGGTGGAGTGAAAGCAAAGTTTTTTTGGTCTGAAAACCAACAAAAGGCATTTTCTGAGTTGAAGCATCGCCTCTTCTCTACACCAGTGCTCACATTACCAAACCTACAACAACCATTTGAGATTGAGACAGATGCCTCTAACTATGCTATTGGTGCAGTTCTTACTCAGTAGGGGCATCTGGTGGCTTAACACAGTGAGACACATTCAGACACAATCCGAAAGTATCCCACTTATGACAAAGAAATGCATTCCATTGTGTAGGCATGTCGTCAATGGAAGCATTACATTCTGGGGAAGGAAACGGTCATCCACACAGATCGACAACCCTTGTAGTTCATACAGACACAAGGGAATTTGCAGAATGATCGCCATCATAAATGGTCCAGATACCTGCAACAATTCCATTTGAACATTAAGCACAAGAAGGGAAGCACCAATAATGTTGTACACTGCCTTTGTCGACCACTAGTCATGGCGTTGATCACTGTGCTCAACTCCTATGGGAAAGAGACTTCGGGGTGGATGCATCTTTACGAGAGTGATCCAAAATTCAGCAGCACAAAACAGACACTCCTAGAAGGTAAGAAAGTTCAAAATTTTCACCTCAAAGATGCACTGTTATGCCACTTGGGACACAACTATGTTCCTTCAAGTGAGTGTTCCAAGATGATTTGGGAGGCACAATATAGTTGGGTCGCTAGACATATCGGAGTAGAGAAAATAGTGGCAGAACTACATAAATAGTTTTATTGGCCAAACCTTCGTCAGGATATTGGGAGGTACATTAAATCCTGCATTTCCTGCGCCATTTCCAAACCAACCATCAAGAAGAAATGCCTATATACTCCTCTTCTTACTCCTATTCGACCTTAGGAATCCATCTCCATGGATTACATGTTGGACCTTCCTTCTACTAAGCATGATAATGACTGCATTTTCGTGGTCTTCAACAAATTCTCTAAGATGGCCATTATGACGGCCTATAAGAAGAGTATCATAGCAGAGACCACCGCTAAGCTCTTCTTTGAGCGAGTGTGGGTACACTTTGGGATCCCACAATCCATTTTCTTTGATTGGGACAACATATTCCTAAGTGGATTTTTGTCAAGTCTTTGGTCGATGTTGGATGCCAAACTCACTAAGTCCACAACTTTCCATCCCCAAATTGATGTCCAAATAGAAGTCATCAATAGGATGATCATACACATTCTACCATAGAAAATTTTAGGGGCGAATGTTCGCCCTTTGGCGAAATTAAGGGATTTTATATTTTTAGTGGGCGAATATTTTGTATCATAGTACATTTTTACAAATCACCTCAAATAGCCCACCTTATTTTAAGGGAGAGGGTAAAAAAAGGTAAATTTAGCCCTTGAAATTAGGAGTTACAACCTTCCATTCGCCCATTTTCAAGAATAGGTTTTATTTAAGCGAATCCATTCGCCCATTTTCAAGAATAGGTTTTATTTAAGTGAATCCTATGGGCCAAAGGCCCAAATACCATATTTATAAAAGAGGTATGGTAAATTAATAAAAATATAAATAAATGAGAGGTATGGTAAATAAATAAACCATTTTTTATATTTACTCCATAAGTCACCTTATATACATGCAAGGGTGTAAACAAATAAAAATATAAGTAAAGTGGAGGTATGGTAAATAAATAAAACGTCTTTTTATACTTACTCAAAAGGTATGGTAAATAAATAAAAATATAAATAAACTAGACGCATGGTAAATAAATAAAACCTTTTTTTTATATTTAGTCCATAACCCTCGTTCTATTTATGAAGGCTCAAGAAAGAGGTTTTATTTAAGTGAATCTATGGGCCAAATACCATATTTGTAAAAGAGATATGGTAAATTAATAAAAGTATAAATAAACGAGAGGTATGGTAAACAAATAAAACATTTTTTTATATTTACTCCATAAGTCAACACTCAAAAAATGTGTTATATTTAGGTGAAACCTATGGCAAAATACTATGGGACAAATACCGTGGACTAGATTGTTATTAATACCATGCAAAAAAACATTATTAACCCTAATATTAGTATTAATAAAAATAAAAATGGCACATGGTATTGACCCATGGTATTCACCAAAATGGCACATGGTATTGACCCATGGTATTCACCTGGAATGTAGCCTATTTAAATGGGGGAATTAAACCAGCATAGATCCATCTTTACTCTGGATCTACTAACCCCCGAGAGGTATCAAATATCGTGGAAAAATATTTGATCTGATCAAAAGTAAAAATGGATGTTGTAATTTAATGTATGTTAAACATTTTAGCTTGGTTAAAATAAAAAATAAAATAAAAATCAACTATTAATTTTATTAATTTTTATAAATTACTAATAGTAATTTTTAAGCTCCAAGTTTATGATAACCCATGGTATTGACCCATGGTAATACCATGGTATTCATGTGAGCATAGACTATTTAAAGGGGAAATTCTATCATCTTAGATCCATCTTAATTCTGGGTCTACCAAGTGCTCAGAGGGATACATAGATTTCATCCCCCTAAGAGTGGTAGATGTGGAGTTAAGATGGATATAGGTTGGCTTTTATGATAATGAAGATATTAAATAGACTTAGGAAATTATATTGTAAAAACATCTTAAGGTGAATGGCTAAATTGTAAAAACATCTTAAGGTGAATGGTTAAAGCATAGACATTGGCCAAGTATATTTGTATACTTCTGTTTTAAACTGAAACAAATCCAGGGCTAAAAGAAATGGATTGATTACACTAGTCATCCTTCTATAACTTTCCAACATATGTTGGAGTAAACAGATTGTAATTTGGGTAATTTTTCTAATTGTAAACAGGGACATACTTGTGTATTGGCAGGGTGGTTACGAGGTCCCTAGAAGTGATGAATTTGAATTTTTCTTGGTTTTATATATAGTATTAGGTTTTTTCTCATGCTTTCTGTGAATGGCATGGGTGAATTTTATCCTACACCTACTAGCTTATCGATATGTAATTTCGGTAATTTTGATTTCAAAAGATATTTTAAAGAAATGCAATGATTTCATTTGTGTATTCAATAAACACAAGATTTTATAATTGAGCAAAATATTTGCCATGCTTGGTGAGAGATTCGCCAAAAAATTATATATACATATCATATTATTGATAAAATCGCCTTCCATTTTTCCTATATACCATGGAGATTCGCCCATTTATTATACATGTAAATTTGGGGGGGGTTCTTAAAATTTTCCCTACATTCTACGCATGTACAACTTGAAGAATCCATGCACATGGGATGAATGCCTACCCTGTGTCCAACACAGCTACAACAAAGCTCTCCACAACTCAATGGGCCACAACCCCTTTCAGGTAGGGTTGGGATTTCAACCATTATGTCCCATTGATGTGGGCATACCATTTGCAGCTACTCAGGCATATTCGGCTCTTGTCCAATTCAAATCTAACAATGCTAACAACTTCATTGAGCGCATTCAACACATCCACCAGTAGGTCCATGATATATTGGATAGAGCCAATGCTAAGTACAAGCAGTGCCATGATCAACATCAGGTGTCACACAAGTTCTAGGTGGGCAATAAAGTTTGGCTACATTTGCAGAAGGAGTGCCTCACTGGACCACACCACAAGCTTCGCCCGCTCTGATATGGACCATACACCATCACCAAGGTTGTAGGGGATAATGTCTTTGAGCTTAGCATCCCACCATTCCTTGGTTTGCACCCAGTGTTCAATATAGATTGCCTTCGACCATACTTTCCACCATTGCTGGACACATCCGACATTGCAGAACAACTCACACCAACAAATCTAAACCCAGACTGCATGGAATAGGCCACAACCACTCAGATGATGGACACACAGATCAAGAATACTTGCCAGTAGAAGATCCAACTATATTGGGTTGTCAAAACTAGCCAACTCCTTCACCGAGGCAAGTGGCTCACGAGGGACCAAGTTCAGCAGAAATTTTCCCATCTCATGGAGGCACTCAACGCAATGGGGACCGTTTCTTCCTAAGGGGAAGGAATAATCCAGGTGGATATTGGTGGCAACTCGCCTATTCCACTTGGAACCCCAGGACTGTCTCTTTCAGTTTTTCGGTTTCCTTAATTGTAGCATAATTTACTATTTTTGGCAATTATGCGGGTCCTGAACTTCCAGAGCTGTTTTGAAACCCTAAATAAAGTTTTTAGAGAAAATGGAGAGACAAAAATTGTCACAAACTAGCTTCCCTATTTTCTTTTGGCCTCCTCTTCGAGATCTTCAAGACTAGGTATTATGATAGCCAAACAAAGATCATATTCCAAAGTTACAGCCCTGGGAAACTGATGTACCAATTTACCCAAACATGGCCCACAGTTTTGGCGCTTCATCTCCTATGGTTAGGTTTTTGGATGTTTAGGGTTTTCCATTGTTTCTTAATAATAAATAGGCCTTTGAGCCTCATTGTAACACAATTCAGAGGCATGTAGCTGCCACATCTCTTCTAAAATATAAGCTACCATCGCTCGGGCTAGTTTATTTCCATTATGTTTGTAAGCATATTCAGTATTATGATATTAATGAAATGAAGTGTT
The DNA here is from genome assembly GCA_031772625.1 of Pinus tabuliformis. Lineage (NCBI taxonomy): Eukaryota > Viridiplantae > Streptophyta > Pinopsida > Pinales > Pinaceae > Pinus > Pinus tabuliformis. Next base: position 560,114,902 of record CM062809.1, on the reverse strand, counting down.
ATTTCTATTGCATTTCTATATTTATGGTTATATGTGTAATTTGTTGCATTCTTGTTTAAGTTCGAATCACCCAACCAATCAGGTATCATGCCCCTGGGTCCCACTGAGTTTTTAAGCTATTAAAACTCTAGACGCTCCCATGCTATGGGCATGCCAGCGTCTAGAGAGCTCTGGATGCTCCCACAAGCCTGCATGACTGCGTTTAGGGACTATTTCTAGCAAACTTGTGCCAGACTCTGTAGGATGTAAGGCATTCAAGCCCAGAATTCTAGCCACCGCCCAAAACTTACTGTAACTTCTAGAATCCATTAAACACATGATGACAAGACTAATAAACGAAAAACTAACTCCAGGACTAGGCTTGACCATCCCCAACTGGGACTGACATTCTACATGTATAAACAACATATTTAAGCATAGGGGTCTCATACTTATTTGAAAATTGCTAAGAAGCATTGTCCCCTTATATCATTAGTTGCATTATCATCTATTAGGTCATAAATACATTTTTCATTCGTTTACAAGTAAAAACATGATGAGAGGCATACATAGCCACTGTCATAAAACATGCTTATAACCAACATAATATCAACAAAATATCAAGGAAATCACAACCATATGATCCACATATAAACAAGTACAATACTCATAGAATTACAAAGAGAAATAACCTCATATTGATGATATAAATTCTAAACCTGGAATGGGACTACCACGTTCCATCCGACCATAGAATGGATGAGACAAATCTCTCTTCAGTCATTCACCCCATGCCATATTCCAAGCCTGAATGTGGGACTCAAACCAAAAGAACCAACCAAGGCATCCCAAGGCTAAACCACCTCACCCTCATCAATAGAAAGCAGGCTTTACAGTAACCCATCCCTGATCACTAGGCCAACACAATAAACATGTAATAACAGGCTTTTCCATGATCTCCACCCGATCAATAGGCTAAACAAACATGGATGCCACCAGATTTCTCCACCTGTACCATGAGGAATTTTCCTGTCTCCTATTCTCTCAAGCTTTACCGCAATCCACACTAGATCACTAGACCATAAATCGAGACACCGGTCCCTCAGGCTTTATTGCAATCCACACCAGATCACTAGGCCCTAAACTGAGACCCACTTTACAGGCTTTACTGCATATCCCAACTGAGGATTACTAGGCCCAACAGAGAGGAATCCACCTCTTAGCTTTATCGTATATCTTGCCATTCATCGACAAGGATTCCTAGGCCCACCGAGGCACACAATCCTGGCTTTACCACAACCCACAGTCTGGCCCAGGGGTTACTAGGCTAGTGGCTTCACCATGATCCACAGTCCATTTCAGGGACCCTTAGGACATGTGTTCTATCATTGGGAGATCCACCTCACTCAGCTTCGAATCCATCTGGTAATCTAGCTCAACCAAAACTTCAGAAACCAATCACACCATGGTTATTCGGAAATAGCAAGGCTGGGTTGAAAACACTGTCACACCTGGAAAAACCCATGCCATAACAACAAAAGAACCACATGCAATACCATGTATGCCAAATATAGAAAGGAAAAAACACATGCAAATCAATACCTGCAAAGCATCCTGATGTAACTACTTGATCCTTCACTTCCTTGCTTGCTCCTTCCTTCCCCTTTCCTTCTTTGCCTTTCTTGATCTAATGCAAAACTTGAGAAAAATCTTACCAACTGATCCTCATAAGCCTTTTTATTAATGAGGCCTCTATTTTCTTCAATTTCCATTATTTTTCCTTCATTTTCTTCCTCACATGCAACTTGTGACCTTTCACCTTCCTTTTATCCTAATTTCCATTATTTTCATAAATAAAATGCCAATAAGTTCCTCATGCCTTTCCAAAGCCTTTGCCAATTTCCTTTAGCCATAATAACCGAAATGAACACCCACTAGGATGTTTTTCCCAACATTCATCTTGGAATATGTGTCCCATAAACCGTGGTCTTATATTTTTACATGGATTATGTTATCAATGGGCTAGAAAGGGTTGGGTTGTGTCAACCTTCAACCCAACATAACTATTTCAAACCAACTTTTGACTGGAAGGTAGTCCTTCCAATTTGAGAGGGCTCCCTCAAATGTTTATTAAATCTTATTGAAACAATTCAAACAATAGATGACTAACTCTGATCTCTTTTTGTGATTTTGTAGGTGAAGAAAAATGTGATGACTGCCACCATTGGGCATGGAGTCAAATTAAAACAAATTATGGCCAACAACAATGTTTGATGGAAGCTGAGGCATCTATAGCTTTGAAACTGATACAAATGAACATCCACAGTCATACATAGTAAATGAAGGAAATTGGAGTAGTTTGACAAGATTTCCAAGTAATCAAAATACTATGTAAAACTTGAAACAACATGATAAAAACCCATAAAAGCCATGACATGAATCTTAGGTACAAAAATAGAGTTGCTGCAAATTTTCTATTAAAGGATCAAAAGATTACAAAAGGTTAGTTCTTCACATTATCCATCCACCTTTTCAAGTGAAAAAGTTCTCCATATATAGAGTGAGGGCTCCATTTAATAATCTTCCACCTAGGCTAGAATCGATGCATGGCTAAGAGACCTAATTCTATTTGACTAACAAAACAATAGGGATATTTCTGTTTTAACAGAGTTTGAATACAAATAGGAGTCTCCTATCATTTATGAACTCAATAAATTTTGTTGTTGAACCTTATCAAATCAAAACAAATGCTAAATGTGCTTCTGATGTGTCTCATGCCACGTGGATGTGCTGACCTGGTTGACTTTGCTGACCTGGACCCCACCAATTCGAATTTCAAAATTTCTAGCTAGGAAAATTTCTGTAAAATAGGCCTCAAAGATAAGTGCATATCTTCCAAACCTTGATTTCTATGTAAAACTTGAGAGAGTTTTTTGTAGATGAGCTCATGCTGAACAAAAAACTCCTTCAGATTTCCAAAATTCCTTTCCATTTGGTCAAAAAGTGAGCCCGAAGTTGACTACTAAAACAATCATTTCCAGAATTTTTGTAGAAAATTTTGGTAGCAAATTTCAAAAACCACCCCTATGCTATCATTTTGATGCCTTTGTTGATTCTAAGGTGTTTAGTAATTATTTTTCATTAAACTCATGCTATCAAAACTCTCCCAGCTGAAAATTTTCCTGGATTTTCTCTCCATGGAAAGCTACATCAATTTCATAGAAAACTTTCGTAGCAACTTCAAAAAACACCCTTTTGCTACCTCTTTTCTCTTTCTTCTAGTTCTCAGGTCTTATTTGATGTTTATAAGCTAAACATAGGCCTTTAGAACTATATTTTTTGAGATTTAGACCAGCCTTAACCTCCATGGAAAGCTACAACAGTTTCATAGCAAATTCTCAGCTTCATTATGGGCAGTTGCTACGAAAGTTCCTAAATTATGAGTTTTTATAGTTTTCATGATTCTTAATGCCTCCTTATGACTCCTAATATCATTTTGACTATATATATGGCTAAGTTGATTGGTTTAGGTATAGTGAAGACAAAATTTGAGAATTTTACCATATCATGGAGTAGCATCTACTTGTGCTTGCAAATCTTTAACTTGAGTTTGCAACTTCCTTTTGTTAGCTTGCAACCACCTGTTCCTTCTATACATATGCTTTAGCATATTTTGCAGTGGTAGAATTCTCTTTGTCTTTTCTTAGCTTTTTATGCAATTTCCTCATTGAAATCTAGCTGCTCCAATACCTGCTTCTTCATTTCTTCAACTTCCAATTTGGCCTCTATCATCTCTTCTCATGAATTTTTGTTTGTGTTATGGCTACAACACGTTAGGAGCTGCTTGTGAGCTACTTCCTCTTTACCTGCAAATCAATTTGAGAATACCTAGACCACACTCAGACCACAGCTAGACTCATTTTGACAATGCAAAACCCTATTCAACAACAACACTTGTGAACTTTTGATAGCAGCAGATGGTATAAAGAGGAAAAGGAGAGGTAAGGGTGAATGAAAAGAAGTGGAGGACACGAGAAAAAATGTGTATAATGACTCAGTACAACTCTGACATCACTAACAATCATTTAAAATAAAATCGTTACACAACAACTAACTTTCATAGCAAGATAAGTGTTAGGATGGACCGTTTTGTTACAGAACTGTCAAGCAATTTTGTAGCAAAATCTAGGTTTGTTGAACTGGAGCTGCTGCGAAAGTTTGTAAAACTATCAAACAAGTCAATTATGAAACGATGACCTCAAAACAAATGGAATTATGACCTTTTCTGTTTTATGATGACCCTATCAAACAATAAATGTACCATATGACAACTTTCACATGAACCTAAACATAGAAACCCTCTCTAAAATGTCTAATCAAACTAAAAATTATTTCTAGGGGTTATCATGGATAACAGATTATTAACCAGGGTTGTTACAATAATAAAGGTCAATAAAGGTAAAATAAGACCAAATTCATGGGAAGCATATTCCAAGAAGAATGTTGGGTAAAGTGTTATAGTGGGCATCACTTTTAGTTTATTAATGGCTATGTAAATTGGAAAAGGCATTGGGAAAGGAAAAGAGGTATTAATTGACATTTATTTTTGAAATTAATGGAAAATGGGAGAAAACGAAGGTGAAGAGACACAAATTCGCATGAGAGGGAAATTAGAAGGAAAATGAAGGAAAACGAAGAAAATAAAGGCCTCAATAGCAAAAAGGCTTCTGAGGATCAGTTCACAATTTTCGTCAATTTAGTTTTTGAATTAGTTCAGAGAGAGAGAGAGAGAAGAGAACCAAGAGGAGAAAGCAAGCAAGCAAGTGAAGGAAGGAAAATGAAAGCAAAGGAAAACAAGGAGAAGGTTGGATTGACAAATTCAACAGGAGGATTTTGTAGGTAACAGGTTGCATGTGTGATTTCCTAGCTGAGGTGTGAATGAATGGTTCATGCATTTGCCTATTTGGTTCATTTGTTGTCATTAGTATGGGTTTTTCCTGGTTTAACAGTGGCTTCAACCTTTCCTTTCCATTTCATGGATAGCCATGGTGTAATGAGATTTATTTCTTGGTTGAGCTTTGGATTATCAAAAGGTTTTAGAATCGGGGGAGGTGGTCTCAAGAAAATTCCCAAGGTTTGGGGGTGGAGATGATTTTCTCTAGGAACCCCTTGATAGGTGGGTGGAGACAACAAAATTCCTCAAGGTATGCTGAATAAATTCTGAGGCATCCTAGATTGTTTTGGTTTTGTGATCTCTTGATTGGTTTTGGCAAGATTGCGGTAGTTTAAGGGTGGAGGTGGTTTAACCTCTGGATTCCCTTGGATGATTAAGTCTTGGTTTATCCCATGAGATCTCACATTCATGCTCAGAATATGGCACGAGGGTGATTGGCTAAAAGAAAGATTTGGTTCAGCTCAACCTATGGTCGGTTGGTACATGGAAGTCCTTGACTTGGTTGGATTTTGCATATGTTAATAAGAGTTATTTTCTTATTGTGATTTATGAGAATTTGTACTTGTTATTATGTTTCTTTGATGGTGGTTCTGTCATGGTTAATATTATGGTTATATGCTGGTTATAAGCATAGTTTATAATGTGTTCTAGTTATGGCTCCTATTATGCTTTGATAAGTTAATGAATGGTTGATGAATGCATGGGCCAATGGGTGTTGTTGCTACTACTTAAGAGGGAATTATACCTTCTCGATTATTTTCATCTAAAGTACAGAGATTTACACTCAGATATGAATTCATGACCTATAGCTTACATGTTTACCATGTGTATAACGAAATGTCTAGTGTGTTCTAGTTAGTCTAGGTCAAGTTCTAGTTTCTATTTTGAATGATTAACATTGTCATTATGATAAATATGATTTTGTAAAGTTACATGAAGTTTTGGGCAGTGGTCTAGAGATTAGCCTATAAAAGTGGCTTAGATCCAAGGACCACATGCTCTGAACTAGAGATTTGGGGTCATAATTGCAAGGAGTAAGGCTTGTGAGTTTGTTTTGAGGCTCACAACTGCATGCAGGCAGTGACAAGGGTGCAGCTATAGGCTTAGGCCACTGAAAAAGGGTTCCATCTCATGGATTGGTCATCTGGGGTGGTTGTTCAGCCTTTGAGTGATTTATGGTTCCTAAGGAAGGTCAATAAGTCTTAGTTGTAGGCCCCACTTCCTTAACTAGAAATAGGAGGTCGGGTCATGTCATTGTGGCACTCTTCTTCACATTTACCCAAAGGGCTTATAAAAGCGAGTAAGTGTTGGGAGGGGTGGTTACAGAGTTCACCTAGTTTGGGTTGTGTCTCTAGGCTAGCTTTGAATGAGTTACAATCACCAAGTTACAATCACTGTCTTAATGGAAAAGTGAAGACACAATCACCAAGTTTTAAACCTGTAACAAATCTCGTCCTCTGGCCTGCTATAGAGATGGTGGTTTCCATAAAACATTTCCTCTTTTGATAGCCAAAACAAGGCTCCAAAACCATTATTTCTTAAGTTTATGCAGAGTTTCAACATATTAAATATGACCTCTATTGACATTCCTCACACAAGTCACACTGTTGGCATAGTGGTGAAAGCACTCTATTTACATAGAGAGGTCGCATGTTGAAACCCATGGATTGTTATGATTTCTTAGTGCTTGTTTACAATGAAATTCAAATATGATATTGATTGTTGCACCAAATTAAATAAATTGTGGCATGTTAGTTGGAACTTTTGACTTGCATTAAGGAATTTGTGGGTTCAAAGATGTCGAATTCTATTTTTGGGGATATCAGTTGTAACAAAGTTTATATATGCAAACCCTGAATCACCATAGTGGCTTTATCATTGGCTTGGTGGTTAAGTGGTTACACTGGTAACTTGGAGGTCATGAGGTCAAGTCAATGAACCTCCACTTTTGGGAAATCAACCAAAACATAAACTTTATATAGTATTTCGTTCCCATAGACAATAACAACATTAGTTGGTGTATCAGTTGGTTGTTGAATTCATTCCAACAAGATCGGGGGCTCAAACTGCCCCGCTAAGCCATTCATAATGATTTTGGAATCTTCTTGATCAATTGGACGCTACCACATGGTAGATTCTTATTTTCCCATGTCGCATCCAATTAGCCTTCCACTCCATCCTACCGTGTCACCCTACCAATTTATCCTAACACATTGACCGATGTCAGCAGTGCCATGCCAATAGTGCCACGTGTCCTACTTTGGAGCTACCAGTTGTTGGCCTCATTAGTGGACCCTACCACATGTCAAACTCTTATCATGCCACTTGTTAGCAACCATATTCTCCATACTACCACATGTCCTCCTGTCGTACTGCCACGTGGCACACCCTGCTAAATTTTTGCCTATTTCTCGAAATATTCAGAACATCATAATTTTGTCATATGGCATCTATTTGACTCCATTCAAGTGGCCTTGGAAATTTCTCGACGAATCATTAGACATGGTGTCCTTTACATCGACATTTGAATATTTTTATTTTTATTAGTCATGAGGATCCACCTGGATCAAATACAAATATATGTATTATAGTTCTAATATTTTTTTATAAAAGTGAATCTATGAATGCAATACCTACGGACTAAAGACAAGATTTGGATCATCTTAAATTCCCCTATTCATTTATATTACATTTGGAAATATTAATGCATGCATTAAAAAGTTTTTAAGATAGGAATCTATTCAATTTCACTAAAAACAATAGTGAAAAGACTCCCACATACAAACCAAACCAAACCTCATTATCTATTCAATGCATATAATCCTAAATGCATGATATGATGAATAGTCATTGATAAGAAAGTGATGTGTCAAAACTATAAGTGTAACAACAAATTTATAATTTTTACCACATCTAGAATTTGACATTTTTTTTTCAAATGAAAATTTGAAGATGGTCATTTCTTTTTCATATTTGTCATTTTATTTTTTATACAAATTTCATGATCATCAATTTTTAATTATATTGTCAAATAGAAATTTATTCATACTTTATAATAAAACTTTCTTTTTTTATGTGATTATAAAAATCATAATCCTCTTCAAAATTTAGAATTTCTCTTAAAAAATCTACCATTCCAATTATAAAATACAATTTAATTATAACATTATCTTTGAATACATCATATTGATAAAACTGCAATTTAAATTTTAATTTTTAATTCACCAAATTCCAAGAAAATCCTCTATACATGTAAATCTTCACTGAAAAACTAATAAAATTTGTTTATCAATTATGGTGTAAATAACTCCTTGCTATACATATCAATATAATATATACAAAAATATTGAAAAAAACAAACATATTTATAATTCTTAAATTTATATTATTAAATAAGAGATTAAATTAAAAATTAAACTTCAACATCACAATAACAAACCTAATCTAAAAACTAAATAACTTAATTTATGATTCTTAAAATTATACTATTAAATAAGAAACTAAATTAAAAACTAAACTTCAACATCACAATAACAAGCCTAATCTAAAAACTAAATAACTTAAATACTTACTAACTCAAAGATGGGTACACTTCTTTTATGTTTTATTTGAAATATGTACTGTGCAATAGGTGCTTTGTCAATACACATAGAAAATTTTGGTATTAGATACAAACTCCAAAAGCTAATATTTAGTAAGACTAATACTTAATAAGAACTTTGTATTGAATACAAACTCCAAAAGCTAACACTAAGTAAGACTAACACTTAATAAGAGTAGAGTAAGGTTGCATATTAATTGAAATTGGAAAGACTTAACTAACGGTCTAACAAAACCCCACCCCACTATTCATTTAATTCAATCTTTATCATTTGCTTATTTCATTAATCAATTTAAAAAACTGCCATTACAACTCATTATTCACTTATTTCATTAATCAATATAAAAAATGGAGAGCATTATCATCCTTTACCATTCTTTAATGTAATTACTTTGTATATGCATAAAGACATATAGAGCGAAGTTAGAATATTACATTAAGGTTCATGATGCTTATTAAAAGAATCTATTAAATAGAATGTATTTATGAGAGGTTGCTTAAAATATTAAATATCAAATTAATAGTTAATTTTTTAAGGTTCATGATGCTTATTAGAAGAATCTATTAAATCGAATGTATTTATGAGAGGTTGCTTAAAATATTAAATATCAAATTAATAGTTAATTTTTTATTAATATTAAAATATTATTTATTTTTTATTTAATATTAGATTGAATTTGAATGAATTTCAAACCTAATAAAACTAAACCAACTAATTTACGCTTTATAAACCAACTAATTTAAATATAAAATACATCTTTTAATTGAAAACTATTCTACAAAACAAAACTAAATCAACTGATGTACAGTTTAAAAGTCAGTGTTATATCTACATATAAAATACATCTTTTAATTGAAAATAATCCCACAAACCAATCCAATTCTAAACCCGATTCTCATACCTCCTCACCTCGTATCAGTTAGCGATGACGCCTTAACATTCCCTTTTAACCTAACGTAGAGGTGTTGAGATTATAGGATTTTTTAATATTCCAACCTATTGTATGCTCAGCCTTTAGAGAAAGCAAGATGCATGACCCGCAGTAGTTCGATCATGGTTGAACTTCAAATTGTAATGAAATATCCCTTGCTCAACTAACCTCAAAGTAGGTAGTCCCATGTTTTCACGCCTCGCATGGGTCCGTTTCTTCATTTGCAATCAATTATAATAATAAGGAATTTAACCGCACATAATGGAACCAGGTGTCGGGTATGGCCGGCTTTTAGGATAAGTAGAACCCACCTCTCTTTACAAGGTCACAATCTTTCCCTATCACTGCCTCGGGAAAGGCCAAAATCGGGTGGAAAGTCAGGGAAATACAGTGGATTAACAAACCTTCTGTTAGGTGTAACAATGGTAAACATTGGTCAAGAATATTGTATAAAGAAAGGCAGTTCGGTTTGCTCGGTTTGCCCGGCTCACCAGCAAAACCTTCCTGTGAGAAAAAATGGAGGCGAGAAACAGATCTAGAGCCCCTGTGACACGTTTCAGTTTTGGCCTTCAGAGATCCCTTTCTCCCACACGGTGTTTCGATTCGCCTTCATCTTCCTCCGCTTTCAAATTTGCAATCCACAGAGCGCTGTCGCCTACTCGTGTTAACATTACCAGTGGCTCTCCTCCTTCTACTACTACGAATGCTGCCGCAGCGTCGTCTTCTATCAATCTCGCCTTTGACAGATCCGTATCGCAGGTTCGATCCGCGGGCAGTGCCATTTCACCCAAAGGCGGCGCCGCCGCCATGAAGCCTGTTCCCTGTGCTCCGCCCAGGAAGACGTGTATGTGTTCACCGACGAATCATCCTGGTTCGTTCCGTTGCAGTCTTCATAGAAAGGGTAATAATTCCTCTTCTTCTACGCATTCTCAGTTAAATGCGAGGAGGTCTTCCATGACGAATTCGCTGGCAAGAATCGGCAGCGTGGAAGGAGAATGGGTGAGAAGAGCCCTCACGGCCCTCATACGCCCCTCCAGCCACCACATGCGAAGGAGAACGTCCTTTCAGCCACGCCCCAGCAGGCTGCGCCATATGATCAGGGCTCAAGATGTCTCCTGAAGGTTGAATCGGATCGTTTTCATTTCAGATTCCAGTGTGGCTTATTAAGCAGACGAATTCAGAAAAGAAGATCAGCCCTCTTTACTTTTGCGTGTTTTTTTTTTCTCCTTTTTAGTGGTACATGGTCTTGAGGTCGGTAATCACTAATTATATCGGTAATAGCTAATTATACTAAGTGGATCATTTGTTGTTGGCTAAATTACAGAGCCTAATCTCAACCGAATTTAGAGATTACTTGTTTTTGGCTCAATTATAGAGCCTAATCCCAAGAGTATGAGAGATTACTTGCTTTTGGCTCAATTATAGAGTCTAATCTCAATTGTATGAGAGTAAAACTTACACCATTAAAACTCGACCAACTAGACTAACCTACCTTCAAAGAGAATCATCACTCTTTAATTGCATAGCAGCGTGCTGTTTTTTTTCTTTCTTTCTTTTCTGTTCTGTTATGGACTGCTTCGTCTATTGGGTGATCTCTGTATATAAAACCCAAGCGTTGCTGCTCTATAGGCAATATAGTCGATCTACAGGCAACCATTGTTCGGATCCTCTATCCGATTCGGAGAGTACTCTAGCCAGCTGAAAAACGAAAAACGAGAAAGGAAAAAATAGCTATCTACCAGATTGTAAATTGTATAAATATTTATGAATTTCATTTCTCGTCGTTTTAATACTCCGTTGGCCGTCAACGTTTTCCCTTCAATCGACAGGGATCATATGAGGCATTTAAAAAACAATACCATACTTCTATCTCTTTGCATATATATCGCCGTCGATGTTACGGAAAAGGAACGGGGACTAACGGTAACCATTAACAACTTTGACGCAAGCTTTCCGTTTCCGTCATCTCTTAACTCATATGTGTCATATTCCAGGCCGCAGTAGTTTTTTTTCGGCTCATTATTTGGGCCGCAAAGTTTTCCGGTCGATTATTTGGTACATTGGAATGTGAATATGGTTAGGAGAGGGTTAAATAATTCATTATCACATTCCGGGTACTCTGCAATTCACATAATTTCAGAAATTTAATGTTCAAAATCCTCGAATTTTTATTTATCTTTTACGGTGTGATGCCGTTTGTCATCGTCCAAGCCGACTGTTTTCCGTTCCATGAATGGAAATAGGGGTTTTATTTTTTATTTTTTATTATTTATTATTTGTAACATTAATCTGTTCACAGTAGCAGGAGATATTGTTCTTCTGAACTTATGTATGGGGTAAGGAGAAAGGGGTATAGTCAGGCTTCACGATACGTTATTTGGTAAAAGTAGAATTTAATTCCCATATAATCGTTTAGTTAAAAAAAATTATAAACTTTTTACTAAAATATAATTTTAATTTAGTAAAAAGCTTTTCATCATTAAATATTTCCTTTTGATATATTTATTTATTTCCTAATAATTAAAATTAAATAATAAATTATGTGCTTTTTTTCATTATTGAAGGAAAAAGATTATTGAATAACACCGTCACGTCACCTAGAATAACACTATTTCACCCCTTATTCAAGGAAAACTTATTCCACTCCTTATTCAAGGAAAATCACGCCCCCTCCAATAACACGATGGTGGACACTATTCCACCTCTTATTGAAGGAAAACTTATTCCACTCCTTATTCAAGGAAAACACGCCACTTGGAATAACACGATGGTGGTTTGTAAGGGCGGGTTTTCATCGGTGCCAGATGCCTTTGGGTCTTGGGTCATTGACTTGTTTCCTTACCGAGGAAGACGAGCTCGGGTTTTCACTCGTGCTAGATGCCTTTGGGTCATGCCTTTTGGGTCGTTGACCTGTTTCCTTACCGAAGACGAGCTCTTAGCTCGAAGGAGAAGTAGTTTTAGGGCATACACCAGGTCCAATAATAGATTATATGTTAAAGTTAAATTTCATTGGAAAGGAAAAAAATAATAAATATTTAAAAAAATAAATTTTCCATTTATATATATATATGTCACAATAATATTAGCATAGATTCATCTTAACTCTAGATTTATTAAGTGAGAAAGGGATCAAATCTCTTTTCACTCTAAAACAAGATATTTGATCCTCTCCTCATTTTGAAGATATTTGATTTGATCCTCTCGTCATTTAGTAGAGATGAATATAGATTGGTTTAATTATTAATTTATTTATTTTTTGTTGGATGACCCATGAGGTTTCAACCCATAATATGGAATTTAATTATTAATTATAAATGTAATTATTAATTTTTTATTTTTTATTTTATTTTGTTTCATCCTAGAGGAAAAATACAATACATACTCCAAATTTTTTTATGGATTTTTTGGTGCATAATTTTTTTAAATCTTCATAATAACATTAAATAACTTTTTATTTTTATTTTTAAAAGGCAATGCTACGGTTATTATGTTGTGTTTATCTTTCAATCTATTATATGTTAGGTCCCTATATTACTACAGTAGCCCCCTTGTTGTTATTGTTGTACCCCATAGAAGCCCACTATTATTTTTGTTGTGCCCTTACATTATTATTGTTATGTCGGCTATGATTATATCATGACCCCTTAGACACCTATATATACCAAGAAGGTCTTATCATTTGTATCATCCATGGATTGTTCATTTAAGTGATGTAAAGGAGGTTGCCCCCAAGTCATTCATCTATCTTTTCTTCTATTTTGTGATCTAGTTGCATAACATTTAGTATCAAAGCTTTGGATTCTAGGGATTCTAGGGTTTCACTGCTTCAAACAGGTCATCTTGGCATTTTCTCTATGACTTTTTTCTACGAGACTTCAAATGCTGAAAATTCTACCACATGGAGCTGAAATCTTGGTGAACTTTGTGTAAAAAATTCAGATCTTGGTTCGTTAAATTTTTTGAGATATGGTCCCTAGAAGTTAGGGTTTCTGCATGCTCTAGAATTCAGTCTCAAACATGTGACCTAAGGAAAATCGTCATAAATTTCTCTCTGAGTATCAAATTTGAATCTCCTAAAAAATAACCAAAAGTGCACAGACTTTAGTTTCTCAGGTATCAAGTTTAGGGTCAAAGGCTGAAACAATGACATGTGGCATCTCGTACAAATTCGCTCTACTAAACTAATCCATAATCAAGTTACCATGGGAGATTCGACATATCTTTGCCTTGAATAATGTGATCTTAGTCTGACTTATGGCATTAGAAAGAAGACTAAAAGGGCCACCACTGGACAAAATTTCAGACCTTGGGAGGCCACAATTATAGAGATACAACAATTTCAATATCGAGCTCCTGAAAGTAAGAAAAATGTGTGTATTTTTTTTTTAAAATTTTGCATAACTTTTATTTTAAAAATTAGTTTGAACTGATTTAAAGGGAATAGTAAAGCATATATATCATTGTTTGATTCCAAAATGTCTTGAAACAAAAAAAATAGATACACCTAGTAAGTAACCAAAAATCTCTACTATGACGCATGAAGAAGAGGAAGAAATGCAACATGATATATTGAAATTACGAGATCAAGTGCAAAAAATTTCGCTCTCACAAAGAATAAAAAAAAAGGGAATATTAAGATGGATAGTTTAGAAGTAAAAATAAATAGGGACATGGAAGGTTTGAAGAATGGTTTAAAATCAGACATGGAAGCAATGATGAATGTTAAAGATGGAAAGGTTGAAGGAAGGTTTGACAAAGTTGATGCAAGGAAGGCTTCCTAAAGGTGACAAGGTGATCCATGAAAATTATGATGAGGACAAAAGGAATATCAATTATGATTTTAGAGACTCCAATGTTGGGATTAAGACCCACCATTTTCCAAATATAGATATGAGGAAGTTTGATGGAAAGAATCTGGTAACATGGATACTACAGACGCAGCAATTGTTTGATCTACATGATGTTTCACACACAAAAAAAGGTACGCATTCCATCTTTATATTTAGAACAAAATCAGTTTCTGTGGTATCGATGAATTAGTTCATGTAAATCAATTGTCAATTGGACAATTTTTGTAGAAGAATTGGTAACATATTATGAGGATACAAAGAGAAATACCTTCTTTAGTCAATTGGCAAACCTCAATGATCTGTAAAATGTCGTGGATATTCCAGTAGACAGTTCGTTACAACATATCTAATAATATTATATTAAAATACTGAAAATTCTAAACTATTACAGTTTATTAAACTTTAAGATCTGTGTATTTAACTGTAATTAGTGCATGCATGAGAATGTAAATTATGCATAAAAATAGAGAATGACAAAATAAGAACACAGACACACACAAGACGCAAGATATGCTCTCTAGGAAGCCCATTCGAGAGAAAACCCAGCTGGAAGGTGAGACTAGTTTGCTCTTGTTCTCTGTTTGGAAATATGGCTGCAAGTACAAAGAAGTAATGCCTGTGGCCCGTGGGATGCTACAGTGCACAAATCCTCTATGTGTGCTCTACCTCCTATCTCTCCAAGCTATATTTTCTCAACTATGGAACAAAATTCTCTCAAAAGAATGGAATGTCTCTTCCTCCTAGTGGCCCGGTTATAACACAGCCCGATAGCCTACTAGTGGTTAAGTTTGACTACATCAACTCTTAAATAGAGTTACAAAATAGACTCTTCTAGAGTCTTTTACATCAAAATCATGTGGCTAGCCCCCTTTCCATGAATAATGGGGGTTGACGTGGCATCCTCTTAAACTATAGGTATGAAAACAGGAAATTCAACTTCTGAGTCGCATAAATTTTGCATACGGACTCTGATTGACGCACTTCTTGCACCGTTGGAAAGGTATTTGTGTAGAATAGCATGAAAGGGTGACGTGTTAAAGTGATAAATTTTTACCCCCCAAAAAAGTCATTTGATGCCTCAAAATTCTCCCCGAAGTTTTTAGACCTTGTTTCGCCAAACTAGGCCACGCCGATAAAAACGATCACGTGATTTTATTCCTCCACTTTTTCCACTACAAATGCATCGATATGGATGACGAACAATATAATGATCAAATTCGGACCACTCAAACAAAAGGGTTCAATGGAGGAGCACATTGAAGGATTCTAAAGATTGAATATCAAGGTAAATGATATTCTAGAGGAGCATAGGATTGATGTCTTCATAGGGACTTTAAAGCATAACAACCAACATGAGGTTCACCTTTGGGAACTTAATTCATTGAAGAAGGCATTCAAGGTGGCAAGACAAATTGAAAGCAAAATTATGGAAACAAGGAATACTACCACTCACAACTATAAAGATGGAAGTGTTGTTTCTCCTAGCTTCCCACAACCTACAAGGTTGACACCACAACAAATAGAGGAAAAAAGAGCAAACAAGCTTTGTTAGAGTTGTGATAGAAAATACACTAAGGGTCATAAGTGTGCTAAGAAGAAATTTTTTTCTATATTTTGTGAAGAGATGGAAGAAAATGAATAAGAAACATCAAAAGAAGAGGATATACACCAGGAACCAACCCCAAATAAAGAAGAAATGAACTCGACCATATCTTGTAATGCATTGGTAGGAATTACCATTCCTCAAACTCTCAAGATAGAAGGATATATCAAGAAAAAAAAGTAATAATGTTGATCGGTTTTGGTAGTACCCATAATTTTATTCATTGTAAGATAGCCAAGGAATTGAATTGCTTTCTATATCTAACACCAGAGTGTCAAGTGATGGTTGCAAATGGAGGAACTATAAATTGCTCAGGGAAGTGTCATAATATCAATCTAACCATGGGAGAATATGTATTGAATAGTCTAATTCTTTCCATTCTAATGGGTGGTGTCGATGTTGTATTAGGAGTTCAATGGTAACAATCTTTGGGGACAATAGTTTTTAATCATCAAGAACTTTGCTTGAAATTTTCCTAGGAATGAAAGGAAATTGAATTAACGAGAATTACAAGGAAACCCAGGAAGATAATTAGCTCTAATGACATGACAAAGGTTTTGAAGAAATAACAACGATATATAATTTCACAATTATGCTCACTATATGTGCAAACATCAAAATCATATGTTTATCCATATCTCAAAATAATCTTGGACAATCATTCCAAGGTATTTGAGACTCCCAAAGGCCTCCCACCTATTCATGATCATGATCATGGTATTCACTTGATTCCTAGAAGCGTTCCTCTAAAGATCAGACCTTATAGATATCCCTATTCCCAAAAGAGTGAAATTGAATGTATGGTTGCAAAAATGCTAGAGGCAGGTATAATTCAACCTATCCAAAATTCTTTCTCTGCTCCAGTAGTATTAGTACACAAGAAGGATGGATCATTGCATATGTGCTTGGATTATAGGGAGCTCAACAAGCTCAGTATTAAAGATAAATTTTCCATTCCTATCATTAATGAATTGTTGGATGAATTACATGGAATACTTTACTTCACTAAGATGGATCTTCATTGAGGATATCATTAAATTAGAATGAAGACTGAAGACATTCTGAAAACAACATTCAGAACTCATGAAGGTTATTATGAATTTTTGGTCATACCTTTTGGCCTTACTAATGCACCTTCCACATTTCAAGGTTTCATGAATTCTATTTTCAAACCCTTCCTTAGAAAATTTGTGTTAATATTTTTTGATGATATACTAATCTACAACAAGTCTTGGAAGGTTCATGTTCAACAAGTTGACAAAGTCCTCAAACTATTGGAGGAGAAACAATTGTATGCAAAAACCTTGATATGTTTCTTTGGGGTACAGGAAGTGGAATAATTGGGTCATATTTTATCTCACGAGGGTGTTAAGATAGATCCTAACAAAATTAAATCCATCAATAAATGAAAAATCCCCATAACCCTAAAGCATATTAGAGTATTTCTTGGGTTGGCATGGTATTATCGCAAGTTTGTTAATAATTATGGGAAAATATCAACACCTATAACAACATTACTAAATAAATATGCATTTTTTTGGACTCCAAAAGCAACTAAGTCCGTTGAACATCTTAAAGAGACACTGTGTCAATATATTGTTTTAGCTACTCCAAACTTCACTAAAACCTTTATGGTGGAATATGATGCCTCAGGAAATGGAATTGGTTCTATTTTAATCCAAGAAGGAAGACCCATTGTTTTTAAAAGTCATCCAATCAAGGGAAAGTATTTACACAAATCTATTTATGAGAAGGAAATGTTGGCAATACTATATGCCCTGAAGCAATGATGCCCTTACCTAATGAGAAGACATTTCAAAGTAAAAATAGATCATGATAGTCTTAAATACGTTATGGAACAAATATTATCTTCAGAAGAGAAGTAAAAATGGTTCACTACGATGTTGGGTTATGACTTTGAAATCATCTATAAAAAAAGGGAAGAAAATTTTTGTTGTAGATGCACTCTCAAGAATGGATGAGGATGTGGAAGTATTTCTCTATGCCATTTTTATTATCC
Source organism: Pinus tabuliformis (assembly GCA_031772625.1). NCBI lineage: Eukaryota > Viridiplantae > Streptophyta > Pinopsida > Pinales > Pinaceae > Pinus > Pinus tabuliformis. Next base: position 560,096,963 of record CM062809.1, on the reverse strand, counting down.
AACCTAACTGGATAACTAAAACAAGGGAGGAAATGGAAGAATGATGAAGAGGTGTGGGCACTCATTCAAAATTTGCAACAAGATCCCAATACATATGATACATTTATCTGGAAAAATGACTCATTATGGTACAAAGATTACTTATATTTATGTAAGAATTCCCAACTTAAACAAAAGATTCTTTTGGAATTTCACATCTCTCCTTTAGAAGGGCACTCAAGAATTTTAAAAACATACCATAAGGTCAAGAAAGATTTTTTTTGGGATGACCTTAAATCTGATATTTAGAAGTTTGTGGCAGAATATTCGGTTTTCCAACAAAATAAAGTTGAGATAATTAAGGCCCCAGGTCTATTACAACCTTTAGCCATTACAAGTCAGCATTGGGAGGAGATCTCAATGGATTTTATCACATGTTTACCCAAGTATGAAGGAAAGAGTATCATCATGGTGGTATTTGATAAAATTACCAAGTATGCACACTTTTGTAGATTATCTCATCCTTTTAAAGCCATTACAACTACTATTGCATTTATGGAAACAATTCAAAGCTACATGGAAACCCAAAGGTTATTGTAAGTGAAAAAAATCACATTTTCACTCGAAATTTTTGGACAAAATTATTTTCTTGCCTTCATATTCAATTAGCTCATAGTTCATCTTATGATCCTCAATTTGACAGAAAAACTAAAATAGTGAACAAATGTTTGGAATGATATCTTCCCTGTTTTGTATATAATAAACAAACACATTGGGTCAAGTGGTTACCTCTAGCTGAATTGTGGTATAACACTTCCTTCCATACTATTGCAAAAATGACCCCATTTATGGCACTTTATGGATATCATCCACTGTCCATCACATCATATTTAAGAGAAAATGCTAAGGTTCAAGTGGTGGAAGATCACATTGACAAGTTCTCCAAATATTAAAGGATAACCTCACTTTGATGCAAAATCAAATGAAACAACAGGTAGATCAACATTGCAGTGAAATAACTTTTCACGTGGGCAAATGGGTATTTTTACGGCTATAACTATACAAACAAATGTCCCTCAAGTAAGCTAAGAAGGATAATAAATAATCACCCAAGTATTGTGGTCCTTACAAGGTGTTGCAAAATATTGGACTACAACACAAAAATTGGAGCTTCTTGCATCTTCTCGAGTACACCTAGTTTTCCATGTTTCATGCTTAAAGAAGGCTATCGGTGAGAAGCTCTTAGTTCAAACAATATCGCCAGAACTTGACAAGGAAGGAAAATTCATATTGGAGCCTGAAGTAGTCATGGAAACAAAAACATGATAGCTACATAATCGATCAATTTCAGAGTATCTTATTAAGTGGAGGGACTTATCCGCTAAAGACTCTGCAAGGGAGAACGATAATTTTATATAGAAACATCAAGAACTACTCAAGAGTTGAGGACAACACTTGTTTTTAAGGAGAGGGGCATGTTAGGTCCCTATAATACTAGTGTATCACCCTTATTATTATTGTTAGTGTAGCCCCCTTATTGTTATTGTTGTGCCCATGTAGCCCCGCTATTGTTATTGTTGTGCCCCATAGAAGCTCACTATTGTTATTGTTATGTCCTTACATTATTATTGTTATGTAGCTCTGATTATATTGTGACCCTTTAGAATCCTATACATACCAAGGAGGTCTTGTCATTTGTATCATCCAAGAATTGTTCATTTATGTGATGTAAAGGAGGTTGCCTCCTCGAAGAGGCTAATTTTCAAGTTGTTGATCTATCTTTTCTTCTGTTTTTTGATCTCGTTGCATATCATTATATTTTATTATTATTATGATTTTTATCTAATAGACATAATAGTGGATTAGAGAAACTGCATATTTCCACAATTATTCATATTGAAAGAAAATTTTAGATGAAATTGTATGGAGGATGTTTAATCATGTCCAACATTTCAGGTGGACACTCAACAAATCATCAAGGACTTTGAAAACCGACTCTGACTAACTTGAAGAGAACAGAGGCATAACTGAGGGATAATTTTTTTTAATAAAAATTTAAACCCATTTAAACTAATAACATATTTTCAAGACTAGAGTTTTTCAAATAAGCTTGAAGTTTTTTTAAACGACTTGATATTGTTTAAATACAAATATATATTTTGTGTTTTTGATGATAGTTAAACCGATAACCCTAAAAGTTAGTTAGTTTCAATCAAAATATACAATCTCAACCCAAAAAACAAAAACAAAGAAAGAGATTCTTGTTTGCTTATGTTAGATATATTCAAAAAACATAAACATGATTTTGTATAACAAACATGGTATTTGTAAGTTCTCCATTTCTTAAAGCTAAAGCAAAATCATCTTCCTATATTTAAAGACAAAAACAAAATCTAATGTAATAAACATCCTTATTCGTATATATAATATCTTTTAATTTATTTACTTTTGTAAGTTCGGTAAGACTCTTCGATTTTTGAATTTGCATGTCCATTATTCAACCCACTACGGGGAGAGGGTAGCACAAGATTTGAACCCAAGATCTCCAGTTCAGTGAGATTCCATGGCCATGGCCACTTGAGCTACCCCAGGTGGACATAACACCTTTTAATTTTAATAGAGAGGGATTTAAACAAATAAAAATTAAAAGTGTGATAATAGTATAATGTACAAATGGTTTTAATTTTAAAAGTAAGATTATGGAACAATACATAAATATTTTTAATTTTAAAAAAGCAAGGATTTTTATAGATTTTAAAATGTTTTATTTCTTTAAAAAAAATAATATAAAACTTTTTAACTTTAATAGAAATGATTTTTTTTCAATATTTAAACAAGTGTTACGTAGTAGCTAGAATCTTTCTTTAGTTTAAATATAGCTAATTGGAGTATGAATCACTCACAAGGTGTGAGATGATCAATTAAAGCCTTCATAAAAAAATAGAAATGAAAGTGAAAATGTTGTGCTAAAATGTTGCTTTTTGGTGAGCGCCCTACCTCATTGGTTGTAATGAAGCTTTATAACTTTATTTTTTTGGCAATGTTTGGTTCAAATTGATATGGAGAAACTTAATTGCAACTTAATGAGATGTCAATTCCAAGAAATTTGTTTTGCACAACCAATTGTCTCCTACAAAGTTCATGGGAATTGAACATGATTGATATAGAGTTGAATGCAATTGTGTTTGTGGCAGTGAAGGCATGGGAATATGAAACAAAACTTTTATTATTATCACTCAAATGACATCTCTTTCTTTTGCACAACAAAATTGACTTGAGATGATCTATAATTTATGATTTAGTATTAAATTAATTTTTAAATTAAATTGTAAAGACATATTAATTAATATTTATGAATAATTAGTAATAACAATTGTTTACTATTAATTTAATAACTAAATTATAACAAGCACACTTATATAAATTAAATCACTAGTAATTATAGATGGATATCAATACACTTAGTTTCTAATACATTTCGTATTGTGAAAAAAAAACCATTTAAATATTTTAAATATTAAAATAAATAAAATATATCATTAGCCCATTTCAATTTTTTTCTAAATATTATAAGTTTGTCTATGATTTTTGATTTAATACTAAATTGATTGAATTTGACAGTCACTTTGAATAAAACCAGGAAAAAAGTTGCAGTAAATTAAACTGCTTTAACAAAATTCACACATTAATTTTTTGCAAGGTAATTGAGACCAATCTTTTGTGTTGGATTTAAGGAAACAAGATAAATCAACTTTAACAAACCAATTGAAACATATGATAAATTCAAGACTAACCTCCTAATAAATGTATAACAATCTCCAACCACTTGAAACAGAATATGGAAATTCAAAGTGAGATCCTGATAATATCCCAGTTGGAGTTTCAAATCCTTTGACCTACTAGAATAATAGACATTAATCACAGACACACAAAAAGAATTAAAAAAACAAAACAAAAAACAAAACTTCTTGAATTCAAAACATGAATTTCTTGAATTCTTGAATTCAATTTCTTGTTATAAGATCAATTTCTTGAATTTTTGATATACTTGAAGGAATAAATTATAAAAACTATGTTTAAATAAAACAAATTCAACCAAGTTAGGAAAAGAATGCTCAGGGGATCCTAAAAATTATTAACTATACATCAATCCGAAAGACTGATATCTAAACTAAACTATACATCAATAAAACGTTCTTAATAAAATTAGGAAAGAAATACTCACAAGATTCTAAAAAGTAATAACTAATTATCATAATAGTTATTAATTATAAAAGATATGTGTAATCAAGAAAAAAATTTCTGATTAATGTAATTGGAATTGAAAATGGAGAAAAAATAGAAAAGGACAAAAAAAATATGTCATATTTTTTAATTATTTTTTCCTAGACCAAAAAATATATATATAAGTCAAATTTAAAAGTAATAAAACAAAAAAAATGATTACTGGAATTTTTTTTTTGTTTTCCCTTTAAAATTTGTCATCTTAAATTGAAAATATGGAGGAAAAACTATAATCTATGAAAATGGAAATAATAGAAAAATGAAAAAAAAAAATAAGTTAAATAGAAATGAAATAAAACAAAAAACAAAAAAATTGTAACTAATAGAAATAGAAGTTACTAAACATCCCATAATAAGACCTCAACCAATCACCTTACAAATAAATAAATTTAAATAATAATAATAAATAACAAAAAATGAATTCCCAATGTTAAACTATGGATAAGTGGCATAAATTTTTGGTCAAAGACAAACTAATAGGCAGTCAAAGGAAAAATTGAATGCCTAATACCATGCCTACGACACATATAATAAGAAGTGTGATTATGGCACAATGTATAGAATTTTTTAATTTTAAAAGTGAGAATGATTATGGTACAATATATAGATTTTTTTAATTTTTAAATGCAAGATTTTTATTTTTATTTTAAATATGATTTAAAATATTAAAGAAAATATTTAAAGTTTTATATATATTTTTATGATAAGTAAAATGTTTATCTTAAATTTTGATCAAATTAAATTTGTAAATGCAATTCTTTGTCTTATATATATATATATGGTTTTTTTTTTTTAGGGAGCGATGGTTGAACTGAGAGCTAGGTTTATGTTCTATGCCAACGAAGTCGTGGAGGATGCAACTGAGCATATGCTCACCTTAGGGGTCCATGGTGATCTGCATTACGTAGATCTTGTAATGCGATGGATGCCAAAAAATAGTTGAAGCTACCTTGGAATATATGCAGTAGAAATCGAGTTGAATCAAGATGGTTTGATTTTCCAGTATTGTGTAGACAATGGGGTTTTGATTCATGTGGTTCTTATTTCAGATGAGATCTCACCCATGCTAGTCTCTAGATTTCTTATCCACATACCAGATCTGCTTCTCCTATATTGCTTTATTGAAGGAATCGATGCAAATTGCAACATCCCTATCTATTATCCGGAACTACATGGTCACCGTCGCTGAGAGTGGATTTGATCTAGGCGTTTCTATTTTCTTATATCTCTACAAATGGTGAGTAAAAGAGATTTATCCCTTCGGGATCATTATGATAAAAAAATTAATAGTTACATCCCTCTTGAAATTGGAATGGTAGATCATAGACTAGATCGTTGTGCTTCAATATTGTAGGGGAGGTTATCACAATGTGCTCCAAGATCAACTTTTTCTCCCATCCTTTAGTCGCTAGATCCACTATTATGAACTAGATCTAGAGGAGAGGCAAGTAGAGAAGAAACTACAGTATCCAGATCCAATCATTGAGGATATTTTCCCCTTTCTTTCAAAACCCTTAATGAGAAATTGATACTGCTAGGCGTTCGGGGAATAGATCTAGTAAAATATCTGAAGCAGTGTGTTTCAAAAATTTTAGGTATACCAATATCCTTACAAAGTCTAATTTTTTTTAAAAAGTTGTTGTAGGGTGACATTCAACTAGAATATTATGGCATGCAAAGGAACTCTACCATTATACTAAAATTAAGATTGCGAGGTAGAGCCCGAAGAGCGAGCTTTCCATATGGATCCTCTTCTGCTGTCAGGGATTCGAGTTCATTTAAAGACACATTGAAAGGAAAAGTTGTCACACCAGACAAACAATCCCCAAATCTAAGAATTCCAAATCCCTACCTAGTTAAGAGGATGGAAAAAGCTCCAGATCTATCAATAAATCTACAAGAGGTGAGCGGTCTTTTCACTATTCTATAGGCCAAATTTATCATTTTCCGTTTTAATGGTCTCTAGCCTGACTCTGAATATCTCCATCAATTGGACTAGAGATTGTGATATTTATGTGTGTGCAAAGGGATTTGTTGTGGTTCAGTTTGACAACCAGAAAGACTTGGAATATGTCATAATTGAAGTACAATGGTTCTGGGGAAGGGTAGGTGTAAAAACCCTAGTCAAAATTCCATGTAATAAAATTTAATAAAGGAAAAATAATAACCACGACTATGGGAAACTTATTCGAAGCTGAATGTTGGGAAAAACATCCTAGTGTGGGTGCTCATTTGGTTTATTATGGCTAAGGAAATTGGAAAGGAAATGACAAAGGCTTTGGAAAGGCATGAGGCATTAATTGGAATTTTATTTACGAAAATAACGGAAATTAGGAGAAAAGGAAGGTGAAAGGTCATAAGTTGCATGCGAGGAGAAAAATGAAGGAAAATAATGGAAAATTGAAGAAAATAGAGGCCTCATTAATAAAAAGGCTTATGAGGATCAGTTGGTACCTTTTTTCGGTTCAGTTTTGGAGCTCTCTCTCACAATCTTGTACACTTAGAGTTTTCTTGGAGCACTTCAGCATTGGATCAAGAAAGCAAAGAAGGCAAAGGAAAGCAAGGATCAACCAAGGAAGAGTAGGATCTAGTAGCTACATCGAGATTATTTGCATGTATCGATTTGCATCCATGATTTCCTTGCTAGGTTTGGCATGCTGGTTATGCATGCATGTTCTTAGTTCTCTTGTTATCATTGGCATGGGTTTTCTCAGGTGTGACAATGTTTTTCAACCTAACCTTGCCATTTCCATATTGCCTTGGTGTGATGGGCTTCTCATGTTTTGGTGGAGCTGGATTATCGGATGGATTGGAAATTGAGTGAGGTGGATATCTGGAAGGAAGAACACATGGCATAGTGATCCTTGAACTAGAATGTGGATTACGGTAAAGCCTCGGCCTAGTAACCCCTAAACTAGACTGTGGGTTACAGTAAAGCCAAATTTTGTGTTTCCTTAGTGGGCCTAGGAATCCTCGACCGGTGAATGGTGGGATATACAGTAAATCCTAGAGGTGGGTGCCCTTGATCAGGCCTAGGAATCCTTGGCTGGTGAATGGTAGGATATATGGTAAATCTTGGAGGGTGGTGTCTTGATTATGGCATAGTGATCCTTGAATCAGATAGTGAATTGTGGTAAAGCTCAGAGACAATAAAATTCCTCATGGTGTAGGTGGAGAAATTTGGTGGCATCCATGCTCATTTGGTTTTTTTTTTTTATTATGAGTCCCAAATTCATGCTTGGAATATGGCATGGGGGTGATTGGCTAAAAGAAAGATTTGTTTAAGCCAATCTATGGTCAGGTGGTTCATGAAAGTCCAAACCTGGTTGGCTTTTGCATTCATTAATAAGTGTTCCTTCTCCTTGGTATTTCATGTGTAAATGTACTAATTTATATGTGGATTCTATGACTGTTGTGTCCCTATTATTTCTGTCATTTATATGTTGGCTATGAGTATGCTTTATGATAGTGATGATGTATGCCTCTCATCATGTTTTTATTTGTAAATGAATGAACAATGAATATATCACCTAATAGACGATAATGCAGCAAATGTGATAAGGCATCAATGCTTCTTAGGGTTTTACAGATAAGTATGAGACCCCTAAGCTCAGATATGTTGTTATGACCTGTAGAATGCATATTTGTAACATGTTTGATGAAATTTCTGTCATGGATAGTAGGGGTCTAGTCAAGTATTTGTTCAATTATTTGAATTTGTATCATTATTTCAATGTTACTTTTCATTTATGGAAGTTTCATGAAGTACTGAGCAGTGGCCTGAGACTTGGCCTTGAAAAAGTGGCACAAAATCCGGGGTCGTTGGCTCTGAACTAATTGAAAAAGACCCCGGTCACTTGCATTCCACTTCCTTAACTGTACATGGGGATTTGAATCAGATCATAGTAGCCTCTCGTCATATGTTTACCCCCGCGAACCAGTTAACTTGGGTAAATGTGGGAGGAGGGTGTTACAGAGTGGTATTAGAGAATGGTTCACCACTTGGACTGAATGGGCGGAGTGTTGGTCATGTGTTCATATCGGTGGCATATCCATTCTCTATGCTTGTAGTTTATGTGCTTGTTGCATATGCATGGTGTTGGTCATGGTTGCAGTGGTGTCGCCATGTGAAAGTGGATGGTGTGTTTTTGGATGCGTTTATCATGAGTATAAGTCGGTTATGTAATAGTTATGCATGACAGTGTTTATATGTATCGTGTATGCATGCATGTCATACATATGTTGATTATGCATACATTGACATTGTGGTAGTTTTCATGCATGAGGTCATGATGTGTGGTTGTTATGTTCATGCATTGAAGACTAAACTATGGCTAGGATGACATATATATGTTGTTATGATTATGTTTATACATGTATTGCACTAATCTTGTTGATCTTGTAGATGAGATTTCCTCCCCGAACTATACTAAGGTATGTTGATTATGTTTATATTTTGGTTTAGTTGACATGATACACCTTGCAAGAAGAGAACAACAAATATGACTAGCAAGATGGTAGACTACAGTTCCCGAGACCCTCCCTATCGATCAGATGAGTAACATGGTGTTGGGTATTATTCTGACTTAACAGACACATTGAGAAGCTTGAAGGAAGAATTAAGAATTTTTAAGGCAAATAATGACAGAATCATGTAGGAATAGGAGAAAAAAGTAGAAGTCAATGCAGTAATCCTTTACTCACATTTACTTAATCTACACAGTTATATATGTTCGCGCACCATATAGACAACAGAAATGCAATTTATACCCAATATAATTGATACAGAAAACAGGAAATAAATACTAGAATTGAGATAAAACTTCTCTTTATTAATGCTTCAACAGTTACAGGCTCGACTCGCCCTGCGCACTCAACTGTAGACTACTAGGCCTCTACGCACTCAGCTGCAGAGCCTTCTCCTACTTTATGACCCAAAGACTCAACTTAAACTTAGATCTTCTGCTATGCTTATTCCATGATCACTCTAATTCTATTCTCTTTTTATAACTTAGAGCCTTGCTCTATTTATACAATCCCATGGTCTGCGAACCATGGGTAGATCTCTAAAGCCGACATTACATTACAAAATTGAGGGAGGAAAACCCTATGACTCATTTACAACTTCGTGCTCTGCGCCCAAAAAATGCAGAGTCTTTACATCATATTTACACCTTTTAGCCAAAATATAGGCTTTAAGCCCCAAAACTTTCCTTGGGGGATCCCGCGCCCAACACTCTTTATTTTCCAACTAAGATAATCCTTTGCATAAGTCTCTCGATTTTTCTTGGTTGAGACGTCTAGATATTGTTGAGCCCAATCATTCACCACAGAAACTAACAACCGTTCTTCTTCGAAAAGTGTTTTCTAGTCTTTATTCAAAAAATGGTTTATTTCCTCAAAACCTGGCAGAGCATAAAAATTAAACTCCCCTTGCAGATTATCCTCTTCCTTTAATTTTTGTTTTAGCATGTTCTTGTTCGAGGTTATCTCTATCGGTGGTTCTTCCGTTTGTGTTTCCATTGATTTTTTAGGATCTTCCTCCATAGCCTCTAATGTCGAAAAGGGATTCTTATCTTCCATCTCCTTTGAATTACTTGAGTTCCTATTCCTATGATTGCATCGTCTTGTTGTGATCTCGAGGAATCCATTGTTCCCAATTTGGGCCCCTATTTCTTGTTCTCGCCTTCTCAATGAACAATCCCTTATCAGGTGGTCATCCTCATTGCAGATCCTACATCAAAATGGGACATGTTCATATTCTATGGGTTGGTTCCATACCTATCCCCGATATTCTAATTCAATGGATTCTGGTAAACACTGAGAAATATTCATATACACACACAATCTAACATATGACATATTCCCCCTTTTGGTGACCTCTAATACTTTGACAAAATGCTCTAGCGCTTTCCCTATCCCTTCCATAATTTTTGGTATCCAAAAATCAACTTGAAGTGAGTATAATCTTACCCATATCGTCACTGCTACAAACTCCTCCTTGTCAGGGTTAAAATAGGCTTCCCAATGTTTGATATAGAGACCCGCATTGTTGTAAAAGTAGGGCCCTCCCTTAGAGATTTGAGCTTTTCCTTCAACATTGGTGAAAATGACTGTGCATAAGCCTTTTGGACCCAGTCTTAGGTCAACCTCTCCCTTGGGTTGCCAACTATGATGAATCCAATGCTCTAGTTCCTTCTTCATAGGCTAACTCCAAATAAATTTACAAATAAAAGCATGATCTCTCATACACTTCCTGTGACCATCCAAATATCTGGATAGGATAACAAACCTAGGATTTTGAGAGGCTTTAGGGATATAATTACCTAGTAAGCCCATTTTCCACTTATCACCCATAACTAGCATTTGAGTAGAAACTGAGGAACCCCCTTGAGAATATAATTTTCCTTCGCCATGAAACTACCCCCGAGTAAGAGAATTTCAAAAGGAGGGATGTCCCCATCCTACCTTTGAATTCATTTTTAAGACCTCCTTCTCCAAAGTTATTGTGTTGTTGGTGAACTTTGACCCAAAAATGTAGAAACACGAAACCCTACCCTACTACCAGTCTCTCAGAGACCTAGAATCAAATTTTCTCACTCGTCCAGAGTTCTCTTGAAAACTTTCTCACTGTAATACATAATGCCTCTTCACTAATTCCTCTTCGCTAATGGTGACTATATTGAATAAAAAAGGTATATATATATATAAAGTTGAAAGATAATCATTAATAAGAAGTTAGATATTATTTTTCACTGTAATACATAATGTCTCTTCATTAATTCCTCTTCACTAGTAGTCATTATATTGAACAAAGAAGGTATATATATATATATATATATATATATATATATATATATAGATATATATATATAAGTTGAAAGATAATCATTAATAATAAGTTAGATATTATTGAGGTGTCAAGTGTAAGAGGGTTTATCATAAACTTTGAAAGAACAATTGAAACATATTTTATATGGAGAATTGGTATTTTATTTGAAAATTAAGAAAAAGCCTATGCCTTATTGCAAGGCCTAATAATAGTAATCGATTCTCACATTCAATCATTGATAGTGATGGGAGATTCAAAATCCATCATAAACCAAGATTTATTGAATACTACCTAAATTGATAAAATGTTAGAATCACTGCTAGTTCAAGCTTTGTAAGAAGCATCCAAATTCACCTATATCAAGTATTATCATCTGTTACAAGAGAATAATAATTTAGCAAATGGTTTTTCTCATTAACCCACAACTCTAAAAGCAAAGGTCATTAATATTAGTGGTAAACTTTGAAATCAACCCATTCTATGAATATTATAATATGGGGATGGAGGTGCACAGCATACAATTAAAGCTTCACATGGCACATAACAAGGGAGCATAGTCATGTAGTAGGCTTAATGATGAGATGAGACTTGAGAACCCCATTTGGATTCTCTAGCTCTTGGTCTCTCACAATTTTGAATTCACTAAAAGTAACTTCACTTGTCAAGGTGACATTATGGTTTTTTAGTTTGGAATGCAATGGTGGACAATCTTGGTTGTAGATCCATTAGGAAACTTGGTGAGTTCTTTTAGTTTGGTTAGGATAGCATGTATGCTTTCAATCTTAATTCAAATAGAAGGGTCTATTCCCTATCATTTCAAGGTTTCTTATATTCATTCGGATTGTATCTAGCTCGTTTTAGTTAGTGTCACATTAATATCTTCACAAGGGGTTTTTTTATTTCTTATATCTAAGCCTTCTTCAATTATGAGATATACTCTCTAACTTAATCAATTTTTATTTTAATACAAGTTACTTTGAAGGTTTTCCTTAAGTTGGAAGGTGAAATCATTGAACCTCATCAACTAAACAAGGCATGCTTTTATGGATTGTCTCTAGATTTGGATTTGAATATTTTCATGTGCTCTTGTCTTTTCCTTAAGTGGATGTTTTCCTTTCCTATATGAATCCTCTTTGGCTTTGAGTAAATACATTCTGGTGAGTGGTGGCTTATATAGTTCTCTCTTTTGTTTAAAATATTTTTGGGACTATTGTGGTCTAAAGGTGAACCAAGGAATCAAAGACAACAGTAATACTAAGAAATAATACTAATAGGAAGTTGTGACAATCAACATTGGCATGGATTATTGATAATTGTAAGAGATTCCACGTGTACTTAAGAATCATGAGGAATATAAATATAGTAATAAAACCACAAATTTTCAAAACTACAGCAAAAACACATAAAAATGAACATCGCCACTGATATAGAAACAATTATGGGCACTTTGATTCAATAGAAGCATCAAATGTTTTTTAAGAGAAATAATGCATTATACCTATGAACATGGTCATAAATAAGAATAAGGGAGATCAATAGGAAGCTTCCAAGATGAGGTGGGGTGCAACTACTTGTAAGGGTTCCAACACTACTTGTTAGGGTTTTCTTTTGCCCTTCTGAATCATGTGAGATGAAAAGATTTTTCTCGCGGATGATTACTAATCTCAGGTATGCATTTGAGGTCTCTTACAACATGCTTTCCAATCCCAACAGTTAACAACATCAAATTATTATATGCTTTTTTCTTCAAGAAGTCTTCCTTGCTTTCTTTTTGTTTCCAATGCCCAGTCCAATATTCAAATTTTGGGCCCTATGGATTAGGGTTTTTGAAAAACGTTTGCTAGCATATAAATTGGGTGCTTGCGCAAATTTCTAAAGGTTATTTCCTCTGGGCCCTTGCAAATATATTACATCCTCGGAGACAATTTGAGAGCCACAAGTTACATGGTTGGCTATGGAAGCAACTACCCTCATCAAGTACACCATAGAGCTTCATTTATTGTATCTTACAAGGTAGAACGATCTTCGTGACCTGCAGAGGGGGCTATAACACTTGGTTTAGCAGCAAGGGAAGCCATCCCAATGTTTTGCATGGTGCTCTTGTTGGGGGGCCTGATCAGAATGATAATTTTGCAGACGAGAGAGACAACTATGAAAAGATGGAACCAACTACCTACAACAATGGCCCTATTGTGGGTGTCCTGGCCTGGCTTCATGCTAGTGGCAACTTAAACCAGCTTCTTCCAGGTATGTTTTTATAACATCAAAGTTAGATCAATGCAGAGAACTTGTAATCTAATTTGGTTTCCAATGTATAGTGTGTAGTGGTTGATCAAATATATACTCGGGACAGTTCAAGCATCAATCTAACATTTAGATAAGGATTGGATCAAAATACAATTTGGCCAGTTAAACTCAAAGAGCAAGCATTGCTTGGTTTTATATCATGCAACTAATGATTCATTTGACTTGGTCAGTTACTATTCTTGCACCTGTAAGCAAACCCAATCCATCTCCTGCTCCAGTCCAAGCCTCACCTCCACTTGCACCTAGTAAGACCACTAATCTTAGCTTTGTTCAGTTTTTTCATGGATGTAATAGTATGTATTTTTTAAGAACATTTACTGTCAGTTTCCTTGAATATAAATGGTTGAGTGGGTCTATGAAATGTAGATTATCAACCCAATGGCTAGGCTACCATTTCATCAACAGATCATATATGTGTTACCCAATGGCAAAGATCTTACTGATTATTCCACTCCTCAAGTTGTTTCATCAACAGATCAGAAATATGTTACCCAATGGAAAAGATCTTACTGATTATTCCACTCCTCGAGCTCTAAAAACTGAGGAGATTCCACATATTATTAATGACTTTTGTCTTGCTGCAAGAAATGTTATCAAAGCAGGTGATTGTTATTACATAAATCGTAAATTTGGCATTTAGGTATTTGTACACTTATTACACAGGCTAGAACTATTTTTATCCTAGGAAGATCTTAATAAACCAACATGGCTTTTCTTTTCCTTATAAGAGGGCACCACTCCTTTCTTAACCTTTCATATACATATAGTTCATTAATGACATTGAATATAACCAAACGAAGTCGATTTTCATTACATCATTATATAGTTCTCTGTCAAATAAATAGGGAAGTGCTACCTTCTTCAATTCATAGTTTTGATGGCTTTTTGGCAGATTTTGATGGGCCCTTGTAGATAGATTACATCATCAGAGACAATCCGAGAACCACAAGTTACATGGTTGGCTATGGCAACAACTACCCTCATCAATTACACCACAGAGCTTCATCTATCGTATCTTACAAAGTAGATTGATCCTCGTGGCCTGCAGAGGGGGTTATAACACTTGGTTTAGAAGTAAGGGAAGCCATCCCAATGTTTTGCATGGTGCTCTTGTTGGGGGGCCTGATCAAAATGACAATTTTACATACGAGAGAGACAACTATGAATAGATAGAACCAGCTACCTACAACAATGGCCTTATTGTGGGTGTCCTAGCCAGGCTTCATGTTGGCGACAACTTAAACCAACTTCTTCTAGGTATGTTTTTATAACATTAAAGTTAGATCCATGCAGGGAACTTGTAATCTAATTCAGTTTCCAATGTAGAGTATGTAGTGGTTGATCAAATATATACTTGGGGCAATTCAATCATCAAACTAACATTTAGATAAGGACTGGATCAAAATATAGTTTGGCTATTTAAACTCAAAGAGCGAGCATTGTTTGGTTTTATATCATGCAATTAACGATTCGTTTGACTTTGGAAGTTGTTGTTCCTTCACCTGTAAGCAAACCCAAACCATCTCCAGCTCCATTCTAAGCCTCTCCTCCACTGGACCTAGGAAGACCACTAATCTTAGCTTTGTTCAACAAACAAGGCTGGTGTAATGCATGATATGCACCAACATAAAACCTGTGACCTATGATAAACTGTACGGGAGTACAGAGAACCCATCTTAGGATGTTACCAAGGGTCATCTTGTTAACTAATTTTAGGTCCTCCCATGGAGATATCATTGGAAAAACCATTGATAAAAAGAAGACAGGAACTGAGAAAACACAACGCCAAAGAAATTATTTCTTGTAACATTTAATTTCATCTTGTCTGTCACAATCTCTTCTTCCTAGAGGACTGCATAGGTATGCTCTATAATAATTTGGTTCCAGGCCTATCTGTTGAATGCACTAGATTATTGACCTTGGTCTTGTTAGATCTGGGTCATATGATATACTCACATTGTCTGAATTTGAATCCATTTCAACAGAGTTCACACCAGCTAAGGACTGTAGAGAAATCTCAATCAGCTTTGCTTCTTTGCTGGAACTTACTCCTGCCAATATTAAATGCACTTTATTGGTCTCATATCCTGCATTGATTAGGTCAGCCTCAAACCCTGCATCTCTAACTTCTTGAATTATTTGAGCAATATTGCCCTGCTTGGGATCATAGTGCACCTTTGCTTCTTCTAGGGAAAGAGCAACCACTACTTTCTTGACTCCTCGGATTTTCCCAAGTGTAGTTTCAATAGATTCTGAGCAACTTGTGCAAGTCATTCCCTTATTTGTTATACAACATACTACCATGATACTATCCTCTGTGCCATCCTTAGTTAGCTACTGCCATGATACTATCCTCTGTGCCATCCTTAGTTAGCTTATCAGTGGAGAGTTTAATGTTTACTAAAAAATTGAACTATGAAGCAATATAAGGTTGTTGCCCCTATTCATGATTTTGTGAAAATGGCAGTGGAAATCTATTGTGATCCTAGTTCCTTACTAGATCTCGATTATGTATTACTACAAATTATTGATGATCAGCAGCTACCTTCAAAATAGAGGAAGATAAATCACTTGCGGTTGGATCCGTTTCAAAATGGGATGATTAATTCGTCAATGGAGGAGTCACAAAAGGAAAAGCATCAAGCTCTCAGCGAGCAAGCGGCAACCATGATTTCATCAGATTTCATTGATGAATGCTGACACTGAATGAAGTTGATCGGTGGAGAGTTTAATGTTTTCTAAAAAATTGAACTATGAAGCAATATAAGATTGATGCCCCTATACATGATTCTATGAAAATGGCAGGGGAAATTTGTGGTGGTCCTAGTTCCTTGCTAAATCTTGATTTTGTATTACTACAAATTAGAATGAATATTGTTGTCCTATACATGATTCTGTGAAAATGGTAGGGGAAATCAGTTGTGGTCCTATTTCCTTGCTAGATCTTGATTCTGTATTACTACAAATTAGAATGAATAGACCATTGACTTTGGCAATATAGGTGTTGTAGTCTTCTGATAGTAAAAAATCAAGAATATTTATTTGCACAAGTAAATTATTGTCTGCTAGGTTGAGAAGGAAAATCAGTCTTACATCAATGAAGGTTGGCCTATAGAATACTAAAAATATGTTTTGAATAACAACCACAGTTGCATCTTTAATCCCGGAAATTCCTTTGAGAGTTTTTTTTATGGCTCTTGTAGAAGAAGCACATTCCCACCTCTCACCTCAAATGCTACCTCCCTCACATTCGGAGCATCTATGTCTACTCGTGAAGCCCAAGAAGCACAACTTGGCACACACATGGGATCTGATCTTGTTTAATGATTATATGTTCCAAAAACCACATAGTAAATAAATATACATAATAGATGACTATATCTTTTAATTTAATGATTATATTTTTTAACAATGTCACTCAAAACCACATAGTAAATAAATATACATAATAGGGGAATATATGTTTTTCTTAAGATTTAGGATTCAAATTTAGAAAACTAGAATATGTACATCAACATAAACTTTAACATTATTATAAATGAAAAAATCCCTTATCTTAAATATTATGTATTATGAATATTGATTGGCTTATATTGGTCAATTTTAATGGACTACTCTTTCTAGAACTCACCATATACAGAACGCTCACAAGAAACTCATGGGATATAGATGCAAGTGTCCAATCTATGTATAAAGCATCATTTATAAAGTTGTGATGCAATTTCAAATGTGAAAATACAACCATCATGTTCTTCACAATATTATTTTTCCTTATTTACCTCATCCATTATAATCTACTAGTAATTTTTTATTGAAACTTAAAAAAACATCTTAGAAGATCAAGAGCCAATCTTTGTTACAAACAATATACTATCTATAAATTTCAGATAATGTAAATCATTTAGCTTTATCTTTCACTTTTGCATGAAATCTTCTTTATTAATTCTTATTTTAATGATCATTTACATGTCACAATTATTCCTCAATTTATTCCTTATGGTGTTTCTTTTGCAACATCTAATTCAAATGCTAATTAATTCTAAATTTATAAAACCATATAATTTTTTCCTTTTGGAAAAAGTTAGAGTACAAATTTCAATAGAATTTTAACGATTTTTATTAATAATAAATTTCCTCAATTATAATTAAAAATAAATATTATTCTATTTTGATTGATTTTCCAAGGGTATTAATTTCCAAATCCTTATCAGTTATCGTTATTAGTTGTTCATTAAAACTTTTTTAACGTCTTGTGCTTGCCATTGTTTTAAATTGATGCCTCTCACAAGGATTTTGTATGATATTATAAGGATATTATTGGATATATCCTTATTTACCTCATCCATTATAATCTACTAGTAATTTTTTATTGAAACTTAAAAAAACATCTTAGAAGATCAAGAGCCAATCTTTGTTACAAACAGTATACTATCTATAAATTTCAGATAATGTAAATCATTTAGCTTTATCTTTCACTTTTGCATGAAATCTTCTTTATTAATTCTTATTTTAATGATCATTTACATGTCACAATTATTCCTCAATTTATTCCTTATGGTGTTTCTTTTGCAACATCTAATTCAAATGCTAATTAATTCTAAATTTATAAAACCATATAATTTTTTCCTTTTGGAAAAAGTTAGAGTACAAATTTCAATAGAATTTTAACGATTTTTATTAATAATAAATTTCCTCAATTATAATTAAAAATAAATATTATTCTATTTTGATTGATTTTCCAAGGGTATTAATTTCCAAATCCTTATCAGTTATCGTTATTAGTTGTTCATTAAAACTTTTTTAACGTCTTGTGCTTGCCATTGTTTTAAATTGATGCCTCTCACAAGGATTTTGTATGATATTATAAGGATATTATTGGATATACTTAGGAAACAATATATTACTGGATAATAAGATTGCATGAATATGCGCATATATAAAATAAAATGAGTGCTTGAATTGAAAAGTGAAGCGAATGAGTGTTTGAATTGGAAAGTCATATGGGAGAAAATGACAGTTTGAAATAGAAAATTCAACTCAAACTTTAAATAATTTTTCAACACTTTCGCAGTATTTAGATTTGTGTTCTATGACGATTAAGTGTGTTCTATAGCTAAGTCAACGTTTCATATTTATGGCATACAACGTTAAAAGACCAAAGTTCTTGACAAAATTGTTCCATTAAATTAATATAATAATTAAAATGTGCAATCATAAATTATTAAACCAAATCATTTAAATTATTATAAAATTAAATTATAAATCATAAATTATTAAACTTGTCTATCTAAATTAATATAATAATTAAATTATAGATTATTCAATTGAATTATGGAAATTAAAAATAAATAATAATGTTAAACTAAAAAATACTAAATATTAAAATAATTATTAAACTTCTAAATCTTTTCCAATCCTCTATCTATATATTATATTAAAATAGTAGAATTTTTACCCTACTAAGTTGTAATCAAGAATTTAAAAGATCTTAATCATATTTTACACTAAGGTGATCAACCATGCACTATGATTTTAATATTTTTTTTGTAGATATTAAGTAAATGTCACTTTTTTCCTTTTATATAGGTTTTTTTTGTTTCTATAAAATGGTTATCATCAAATCACTTATTTTTATCAAAATTCTTAGATGTCTTCTCTTCTAGTGCCCAAATTGTTTTGTATTTTCAACATTTCTTATAGATTATCCAAAACAATCATATTTACCTTTAAATTTAGATATACTCTCCTGAAGACTCTTTCCCTCTCTTAAGGATGGCGTCTTAGTTATAAAACATCATTGGCCACACCCTCCATGGATTGTCTTCTTATTTCCTCTAATAAGAAAGATGAAACTACATCCTTGAACTCTAATCTATATTGAATAGTAATGCTAACTACTACAACTAGATCGTACCAAGAATTTAGCAAAGAACATAACAAGGTAATAGAATTATCTTCTTCCTCCAGCAAAGAACATAATAAGGTGATAGACATATCTTCTTCCTCAATGCTAATATCAACAAAGACAAATTAACTTACCAAAATATTATAGAAATTTGGATGCTTCGTTATATTCCTTTCATTTACTTTCATTAATAATCATTATAAACGACTAATTTTGTCATATATTAATTTTATTTATATTCATCGTTAATCAATGTAAACTACTAATTTAGTAGTTTTAGATTGATTTTATGTGTTCATTATTAATCAACATAAATTAATTAGTATGATTTTGCGGCTAAATTTATTAAAAAAAAATGGCATACAATGTGCATATTCATCTAATATGAAAATGCAAAGTTACATATGTTAATTACAATAGTAAACAATATCATGTGCAACTATAAATAAGTTCAACTACATAAATTATATTATATGAAATGTCAAATATTACAATATGAGTTTCCAACTTAATATTGGCTCGACTACAATTTACACATGAAATGTTGTTTCATCACTTCAAAACATTATCATTATGTTTCCAAGGCATTGAAGGTGAATTCACCAACTCTGAAGACTGGACCATCAGTCTCTATATGTGTTTCTTACGTGGGATATTGACTCTAAGGGTATCACTAGACCAGTTCCCTTATCTCTCTCTTTTTACATTTGTCGCTCAAATATTATTGTTCTCCTCTTTGTTCAATTTCTTCTTCTTACCATCAATACTGAGTTCGTTTTCTGAAAACAAAAGAAGATACAACGTAGAGTGTAAGACATGAAAGCCAATGAATAATATAATATAAACTAAAGTAGACTATAAAGGATTTATACGACATATACCTCAACATCAACTATGTCAAAGCCATTTCCCCCATAAAAGCAAGAAACTAGAACAAGTTTTATTCAGTTGGGAGAAAGTGGCCACTATGTGGCTAGATGCTCTGTATAAAAAAAGAAAATAAAGCTTCACCATAGAAAAGAACACCTTAGTAACTTAGTATTCAACCTTCAGGGAAAGCTTAGAAACAATCTTGCCAACTAAGTTACATGCTAAAAAGCTCAAGTTGTAGATAACTTGTGGAAACAAATAATCTGAGATGTGATGTCTAATCCTTGTCATTTTATTCTTAACAACATTTCATTCTCTAAGGGATGGAGTTGGTCAAGTATATAAACAACATGTACTCAAATAACAACATGAACATAAACTTTTCTAATAGTCATGAAAATATTTTAACACAAAATAACTAAAAGGATTTCAATCAATATCGTGTAATATTAATTTCATCTTCAAGCTTTGGTTGTTGTTTAAATGGACATGATACCAAGTATTTTCAATTTCATAGTTAAAAGACAAAACAAAATCAAAAGAAATGTTCAAAATACAATCAAACAATAAAGAGAGGATATCATGGAATGGACATTACAATTATAAAAAAATTGTTTACTTGTGTGTGTGTGTGTATGTGTGCGTGTGTGTGTGTAGATATATAAGTTAAGAGATAATCATTAATAAGAAGTTAGATATCATTGAGGTGTAAGTGTAAGAGAGTTTATCATAAACTTTGAAAGAACAATTCAAACATATTTTATTTGGAGAATTGGTATTTTATTTAAAAAATAAGAAAAAGCCTATGCCTTATTGGAAGGCCTAATAATAGTCATCGATCCTCACATTCAGTCATTGATAGTGATGGGAGATTCAAAATCCATCATAAGCTAAGATGTATTAAATACTACTCAAATTGATAGCATGTTAGAATCACTACTAGGTCAAGCTTTGTAAGGAGCAACCAAATCCACCTATATCAAGTAGTATCATTTGTTACAAGAGAATAATAATTTAGTGAATGGTTCTGCTAATTAACATGGAAAATTTTAGGGGCTAATATTCGTAGGTGAGCTATTTTTTCATGATTTTTCCAAAAAAAGGTTTCACAAATTTCCATTTTTTATAAAAATGATTCGCCCAAATTTTACAACATAAAATTATTATACCTTAAAAATCACCAACATTATATAAAGAGTATATATAAAATAATTATAAATTTGAATAATTTTACAAATACATCAATAAACATTTTATAGTTTGCATATTAGGGACTAGTGAGATTTGCTAATGTTTTTAAACTTCAAGATAATTTTCCATCCTTAAAATTTTCCTTGCTAATTAACCCATAACTCTAAAAGCAAAGGTCATTAATAATAGTGGTAAACTTTGCAATCAACCAATTATATGACTATTATAATATGAGGATGGAGGTGCATATCATACAACTAAAGCTTCACATGGCACATAACAAGGAAACATAGTCATATAGTAGGCTTAAAGATGAGATGAGACTTGAGACCCCCATTTGGATGCTCTAGCTCTTGGTCTCTCGCAATTTTGAATTCACTAAAAGCAACTTCACTTGTCAAGGTGGCATTATGGTTTTTTAGTTTGGAATGCAATGGTGGAGAATCTTGGTTGTAAATCCATGATGAAACTTGGTGAGTTCTTTTAGTTTGGTTGGGATAGTGTGTATGCTTTCAATATTAATTCAAATAGAAGGGTCTATTCCCTATCATTTCAAGGTTTCTTGTATTCATTTGGGTTGTATCTAGAGTGGTTTTAGTTAGTGTCACATTAATATATTCACAAGGGGTTTTTTTATTTCTTATATCTAATCCTTCTTGAATTCTGAGATAGACTCTCTAACTTAATCAATTGTTATTTTAATCCAAGTTACTTTTAAGGTTTTCCATAAGTTAGAAAGTGAAATCATTGACCCTCATCAACTAAACAAGGCATGTTTTTATGAATTGTCTCTAGATTTGGATTTGAATATTTTTCATGTGCTCTTGTCTTTTCCTTAAGTGGATGTTTTCCTTTCCTATATGACTCCTCTTTTGCTTTGAGTAAATACATTATGGTGAGTGGTGGCTTAGATAGTTCTCTCTCTTGTTTGAAATAATTTTGGGCCTATTATGGTCTAAAGGTGAACCAAGGAATCCAAGACAATAGTAATACTGACAAATAACACTGATAGGAAATCGTGACAATCAACATTGGGATGGATTATCGATAATTGTAAGAGATTCCATGTGTACTTAGGAATCATGAGGAATACAAATATAGTAATAAAATCACACATTTTCCAAACTATAGCGAAAACACATAAAAATGAACATTGCTACTGATATAGCAACAATTATAGACACTTTAATTCAATCGAAGCACCAAATGTTGTTCTAGAGAAATAATGCATTATGCCTAAGAACATGGTCATAAATTAAAATATGGGAGATCAATAAAAAGTTGCAAATCAAGTGTGAATAGTCAATTCTATGAATGAAAAATAAATAATACACTAACTAACTAATCTAGGACATAGAAATTCTCAATCACAATTCAAAGCTAATAAACATAATTATTGAAAAATTAACAAATTATTAAAATCATAAGTTTATTGTGCAAAATCTATTTTATTAAAAAATAAAAAATAAAATGTATTGAAAATATAAATATAATTAATTCTAAATTAATAAGCCATAAAAATGTTTGTACAAATTTCCATAGAATTTTAACCATTTTTATTAATACAAAATTTCCCCAATTATAATTAAAAATAAATATTATTCTGTTTTGATTGATTTTCAAGAGTATTAATTTCCAAATCGTTATCAGTTATTGTTATTACTTGTTCATTGGAACTTTTTTAACGTCTTTTGTTTGATATTTTTTGATATTGATGCCTCTCGCAAGGATTTTGTATGATATATTAAGGAGATTAATGGGTATACTTAGGATTTTTAATAGTAGGCCACTTTTTCAATAACCTTGCATGAATATGCGCATATATAAAATAGAATGAAGGGTTGAATTGAAAAGTGAAGCGAATGAGTGTTTGGATTGGAAAGTCAATTATATAATAGAGGAGAAAATGAGAGTGAAATAGGAAATTCAAGTCAAGCTTTAAATAATTTTTCTAACACTTTCACGGTATGTAGATCTGTCATTATTCGAAGATTAAGTGTGTTCCATAGCTAAGTCAACGTTTCGGATTTATGGCCTCCGACGTAAAAAACAAAAGTTCTCGACAAAATTGTTCCATTAAATTAATATAATAATTAAATTAAAAATTTCAATTGAGTTAGGTAAATTAAAGATAAATAATAATGTTAAATTAAAAAAAAAATACTAAATATTAAAATAATTATTAAATTTCAAAATTTTCACAATCTTCTATTTATCTGTATATTATATTAAAATAGTAGAATTTTTTATTTTACTTAATTGTAATCAAGAATTTAAAAGATCCTAACCATGTCTTACACTAAATTGATCAATTATACACCATGATTTTAATATGTACTTGTAAATATTAAGTAAATACCACCTTTATCAAATAAAATTTTAGAATAATCACATCGTTGTTTTGGAGTCGATGTTTCAAACCATCTATTGTGGTTCATCCTCAGGACAAGAATCACAAAAGTCTGAAATCATAATGTTACCTCTTTCTTCTTATATAAGAATTTTTGTTTCTATAGAATGGTTATCATCAAATCACTTACTTTTATCAAAATTCTTAGATGTATTCTCTTCTAGTGCCCAAATTGTTTTGTATTTTCAACATTTCCTTATAGATTATCCAAGAAAATCATATTTACCTTTAAATTTAGATATACTCTCCTGAAGACTCTTTCCCTCTCTTAAGGATCGCCTCTTACATATAAAGCTTCCTTTGCCACATCCTCCATGGATTGTCTTCTTATTTCCTCTAATAAGAAAGATGAAACTACATCCTTGAACTCTAATCTATATTGAATAGTAATACCAACTACTACAACTAGATTGTACCAAGAGTCTAGCAAATAACATAACAAGGTAATATAACTATCTTCTTTCTCCATCAAAGAACATAACAAGGTTATAGACTTAACTTCTTCCTCAATGTTAATATCAACAAAGACAAGTTAACTTACCAAATATTATAGAAATTTGGATGCTTTGTCACAGATTCACTGTCATCGATCCTAGGATGATACTCTTTCTTTCAAAGAAACAATTTCTTTACTAAGGACATGGATTGATGCAAATTCCCTTACTGATCACAAAGCTTCCTTGCAAGTTACCTTTTCCAAAACACTCAACAACACTAAATCTAGGAGGTAGAGTCCAATCATACTACTTACCCTTCTTTCTATGTTTTTCCAATTTTATTTTGACATAGTAGTAGGTTTTTATGTAGCTCCACAACCCATTATTCTTTGTCTACAAGAAGACATTTCATCTTTATGCTACGTAAGTCAAATATCTAGTTGTAGAGCTATCTATTTATATTCTTAAAATACTCACCATTTTATTAACTCAAGTTTCATTGCACAAAGTTCACACTGAGGAATAGGTTTATTGCAAATATAAGATACCCTTGCTCTTCATAGAATAAGTTAAACCCTAACAAATAAGGCATCCTCTTGAAGCCATTAACATCCATCTATTACCAAATGAAATGTTTGATAAATTTATCCAAGAAAATAAATACTAACATAATCCAAAACATATAAATAACAATGATATAATCAAACAAAATACACTAGAGCTACCATGGAAACCCATTAACTTGGAAAACTAGCCTAACTAAAAGTGACACCTCTCCCATCTCATTGTATTAATTTCACCCTCCACAATGTGATATTTACTTGTTTTATAACACTCAAAACCTCAATCCATTACCTTAGATTAGATTATAACCCTATTTCCTTGAACAACTTACAATGAGCCAAAACCCACCCTTAAACCCTAAATAGAGATGTGATTAAATCTACCTACAAAAGATATAACGCATATCAAATCATTATTTGGAATGACACGACTTCAAATTAAATCACTAAACATGCTATATAGATAAACTCTTAGATTCCCTTTTAAACTTAAAATTTTGTGATATAAATAACATGTCAATTTATATGCACTTTTAATTTTAATCTTAAATTTATGTAATAATCATATTCATATTTAAAAATTATAATATATGTTAATTTAAATAAATCATTTATTATTAATAAAAAACATATATATTTGTTAAGTTGAAAATTAAATATGTCAATATTGATATAATTCTATATGATGATCAAATTAATTAGCTAGGCCAATGCTAATATTATATCATGATCAAATTTATTAGCTATGCCAATGTTGATATTATATCATCGGAACTTGGATGATTAAATTAGCTACTACTTTTTAATGGGGTAATTAGGAATTTAATTAAATAGTGATAATTTTAGAAAAACATTATACAATAAAATAAGACAAAATTAATTTACTAAATTGAAATAATGAATAAATACAATTTTAAAATAAGACAAAATTAATTTACTAAATTGAAATAATGAATAAATACAATTTTAATAGATTTAATAGTTAAAAAAATATATTTTTTTAAAAGAATATAAATTATATATATATATATATATATATATATATATATATATATATATATATATAATACATTTTAATTTTAAATAAATAAATAAATTATAATAATGTTAATAATAAATTTTAAAAATATTTTATCAAAATAAAATAACATATTATAACATAAATCTATATTATAAAATTTTAAAATAATAAATTCCCTAAATATTAATAATTATATTAAATTTAGTATATTATTATTTTAATTATTAATAAATTTGATTTTCTTTATAATTTTATAGGTTATTTTTGTCCCAATGTTAAAATTCTCTCAATGAAATGATTTCTTTGTCATGTGCAATAGTATTGCACTATCAATGACGGGATACCTCTATCTCCTTCCATATAAATTAATTTTATATTAATATTAATAATGAGTTATATACCATTTCATATTAATATTATTTATACAATATAATTTTATTTATTTAAATTAGGTCTAGTAAGTGCGATTGTGGAATGAAGCACTATTCTTTTTATCTCGTCTTTGTTGATGTAATTATTATGTTGAGCTTATAATGAATATATTATTGTAAGAATTTTGAGCTTGGTTGTTGGCCTAGTTTTTGTGTTTTTGAGGAATTTATGGTTTATCTTAGGTATCATCCTTGAAATGAGCGGAAGTGCTTAAGGGCTTTCCAAAAAATTTACTTGAAAAGAAAAAAGATTATTTTTTTTTATCACATGGTGAATTGGTAACTGCCACACCTAATCTAAGGAAGACCCAGGATCAATTCGCATAGCTACCACTATAACACCAAGAGTACATCCAACAACCTGCAAGTCGATGTACTAATTTCTTATGATTCTGGTAAGAACTGAGATTCACAGATAAGGGGAATCTACTCCTTGAGATTAATTTTAATTACATAAATTAATAGAAGTAATAGTATAGTTCAATTATTAGTGGTTGAATGGGTAGTTGCACCAAAAGAGATTATAATAAAGAATATAATGCTCATGCACATATAAGTGGATCAAGTTAGACCACCATTTCCTTGAACTTTTAAGCCCTTAAGGGTTAGCTCAATTAGTCAAACCATTTGTCCAAGGCATGTTTTTGACAAAAATGGTATAGGTCATTGGCTGAAATCAAATCAAGCAACTAGGAATTACCATCCATTATTGTGGGCAATTAAATCACCTTCCATTTCTATATCCAAGGAAGATGGAGTGATCCTACATATCCAAGGAAGATGGAGTGATCCTACAAGGTTTTAATTAGAGAAAAATTACAACGAAATAGTTCAATTGGTTGTCGTAAATGATATTGGGAATTTAACTAATTTAATATTAACAAATTCCCATCTAAATATCACAAAATAAAATTTTACCAATTTACTTTAATAAACATCCTTTTAATTTTTTATAATTTTATTTAATATAATATATTTTAAATAATTTGTTGTTATTTTTTAATATTTATTCTCGTCCATAAATATGATAGTATATCATTATACATTTCCCAAATTGTACGATGTTATTGGTTTAACTTTTTTATTATTGTAATTTAGATTTTGAGTCCTCTCATGAAAGAACATATTAAGTAAAAACCTATCCACTTTCCTGCACAATAAATGGATGGTTCAAAACTCTCTATGGTAAAAAGTAATGAAATCTGAAGAGGAAACGGATCCTAAGATATCTTCATATCTTATGAAACAACATACTTAAGTTAAAACCTACCCTGTCTCCCACACAATAAGTGGATGGTTCAAAACTCTCTAAGGTAAAAACTAATGAAGTTTGGCGAGGGAAATCCCTGAGATATCTTCATATCGTGTATTAAAAGATGAACGACGCCCTTTCTAGACCCAATGGGATGTGGAAACTTGGAAGAATTTGATAGTTATTTTGGTGTCGAGATCTTGAATAAGTCCAAGTTTGCTTTGGGCATTCACTATTACAAAGAAATCGATATAAAAAAACCTACCTAACTTGTGTTTCGACACTAACTTCTATTTGGATATTGGTTAACAAAGAGTTTAAAGTATTTGTGGATTTTTTTTAATCTAGGATAATTGGTCATTGGTGAGAGTTATCTTGAAAATGTCCAAGATCAAATCTAATTGGCTGCTATTATAAATTTAGGCTAGATGCAATAGCCTACAAGCCGCACACAATAGCAATTAACTTATGCCTCAACAAGAGCCGAGACGTCCATTCAGGGGTCGTCTACTCTTCTAGCCAAGACACAACAGGCCATATACTCAATGAAATTTGAACCTCCATCTCATGAGTTTCACCCAACAAAATTTATCATTAAACTCCATATCACTGTATAGCTATTGTGGATTTTCATTCCCCATATTTTCATTCCCCATATCTCATTTCGGGAAGGGCTAGTGAAGCCATTGCACTAGTGGCGTGAAACAACCTCTAGCGTGACTCGTGCTCACCGAGAGAGATCAAAACAATAACTAATCAAGATTTAACATATTACTCGAAGTCCACCTCCACACTTCGTGTGTATATATATATATATATATGGATTCATAATATAAGATGATGTCCAACCTATTTTTTTAATGAATATGTAAGTAAATGGATAAATATGCCAAAGTGTAATAGCTCGACTAGATTGTATTATCAATTTTTCGAGATTAAAAATTGTGACTAAAAACTGTATTTGAAAATTGGGCATGAAATTCATAGTTGATGGTGGAATAAATTTAGGAACTAGTGGTCATTATATTCACCAAAGAAGTTTTGAAATGTATGTTTTGAAACAATATTGATAGGAAGTTACGACAATAACAACATTGAGATGGATTATTGGTAATCGTAGTGTATTTGATGTGTACTTAGGAATTATGAGAAATCTAAATAGGGTAATAAAATCATAATTTTCATAGCTAAAATAAAAATATATAAGAATGAATATCAAATCACCACCGATACAGTAATAACTATGGACACTTTAATTTAATAATTATGGACACAAATAGAAGCACTAAGTGTAAGTGTTGTTTTGGAGACATAATGTAAATGCTCATAAACATGGTCATAAATCAAAGTAAGGGATATCAATCGAAAGCTTCAATTCAAGTGTGGTTAGTTAAGTCCAACTATAAGGGGATGAAGGAAGAAGAAATAATGCACCAACTACTTAAGAACATGAAAATTGTCAAGTAGAACTCAAACCAAAAAATTGTAGTTATTGAAGAAGTAGCAGCAAGTCATCGTACTTTTTATTAGGTTTTATGATTTATAAAGTTTTTTTTTGTTGATCAAACAAATTCTATTAATTCATCGAAAGATTACATGTTTGACTAGTGTTTATTGTTCTTCTAGCCTCACTCCTGCCCGAGTTTTTGGCCATAACAAAAGTACAAAAAACTAATTCCAAAATGTCAGAATCTACTTAGAGCCAAGAAGCCTAAGTTCCCCATGACATAAAATTCTACATGAATTGGTCGCCCCTCAATTTGTTCCATATGCCCAACCAGTATTTTTTGGCCTTGCTAGTGTGAAGCCAAACGGGCCTGCATATTCCATTGATTGTGTTGCAAATCATTCATGAAATTTATGATTCTATTTCAATCATCATGATATTTCTGTTCGAGTTGTTATAGGAGGGTGGTGACATGTCACAGTTATGCTTCTAAGCTATCAAAAGGGGGAGGTAGAACCACATGACAAAGAGAATGAGTTGGGTTATGGGCCACCTACTCTTCAATCTCTACTTCCATACCACCTTCTCCCTCCATTGTTGCACTTCCCTTCTATGCTCAACCCTCTGCCCTCTCAGTCTTATATCTCTCTGTACTCTACCACGTTGCGTGAACATGTTCGCGTCAACCCCAGCCTATTGAGACAACACCTAACCTCCCGTAATACACCACAATCTTGCGAAACCTCCAAACCCCAGTACCTCTCAAAAGAATTCCATCACTACAAAATCCAAGCCTCTCTTGAGGGAGGCCACCCCCAGCAAAAGAGGCCTCCTTTCTTTTCCAAGGCGTTTTCGTAGAAAGGCAAAAATCGCTTCCCCCAAAAAACTTTGACACCAAACAAAATAACTCAACACCCCCCAGGATGGAATTGTAATTCCAAAAGCTCTGAAGGCACACCGAAAGACCCAATTGGTCAGGGTCAAAGAGGGGGTCTATTTCCACCAACCAAATTCTGGAGAGACTCGCTCGCAGCAAAATCCCTTGAACGGAAATGCACCCACATAAGAACATTGACTTCACCACAACAACTACCCATCCACCCTCTATCTCTACTTTCAACTAGAGGGCCATGGAATCTCAAGCCAAATCCCATACAACCGAATCAAACCTAAAAAACCAAGTAAATGTAGTTAAACCACAAATACAACCACAATCGACCCGGTAGTCTCTAAGCCCAGGTTAACCCTCAGCAGGGAATTGGAATGGAAAGGAACAAACACTGCTAATAAAATCTATCCCCCAACTATAAGAAAAAACTACACTATAAAGGCTGAAGAAACAACTAGGAGAACTTACCAGAATTACTAAAGCAGAGCACCAGCTCAATACCTCCACTCCCCTTATCCAATTTTGAGAGCATCTCTATTGATTTACATTGTCCCAACCGTAACGTAAAATCCAGCTAATTGCCTCACCATGGTCCCAGACCTAGCGTGACTGGCCCCTAGCAGTAACCCAAGGAAGTTCCCACTTGAAAATAAAATATGTTATCACTTAGTGGCATAAACTAAGAAGCTTACACAAGTTGACGACTTGCAAAAACACTTCATTGTCTTCACCACCTTCACAACTTCCCATACCTAAACTTACAAATACCAATAATGCACTCGTGCACTCACATATAAAATTTCCATGCCACACCTTGAATCTTCCATGCAGTGTATGCATGCTTCCCATATGCCAAATAAACGATGGTTCACATTTTTAGAGGGAGAGAATCCTTCCCCCCATCATCCACATGACTGAGATCATCCAACCCCTTTGGGGCCTCTTTGCCACTCTACATGATAGTACTTAACTACTTTGCCCAAATGTTGATATTTTGGGGTGGCCAATTTTGCGTGATCGCTGGGATAGAATCCTGGCTTACTCAAATAACCAATGGATCCATAGCTTTATTACCTAATTGTTTAGAATGTGTCATGATGACGTAAGGAAAGGAGAGAACTAAGTGTTGGATTCTATTCACCAACAGGTCAAGGCGTAAGCTCTTAACTACTTTTTGAACTGGAGATCCATTGATTAGTTTTTGGACCACATTGATAACCAACTATGAATCTTCGTCAATTTGTAGCCTGGGGTATCTCGCTTCATGTGCCAAGGATAGGCCTCTTTCGAGAGCCTTGAATTTTTCCATTATTCCTAGTGTGTCCACAGTATCCAACATAGAATCATAGAGGGTTACTATAGTCATCACGAAAAAGACCCCTATACCCAGCAGCCCCAGGATTTCCTTTGGAGGCCCCATCAAAATTATCTTGATAAATCCTTGGGGGGGGAGGGAGAGTAAAGGTAGTAAGAGACAATCTAGGACCACTAAGTTGCCATGGATTATCTAATACAATCATATTTTAGAAAATTTCCAAATCTTGTAAAATGTGAGCTTCTTCACCTTCCACCTTCCAATTGTGATCTTCTACCCATTTTTTGACAGTACCACTTTTTTAATCTTAAGCTTTGTGCACTACCATATAAAATCCCTTGTGCACTTTAGATATTTGAATATTATTCTATTACGTTCTTTCGAGACGTTCCATAGAAGGAAACCTAAAACCAACCCCCAAGCCTTGTTCACAACCGAATTTTTGAAAGGGGAAGGGTGCTAAGATTCAATTGTCTCCCCCGAATTGTTAGGACAATGGTCTAGATGACCAAAAAGGATGCAGATCCTCAACTAGATAGTCTCCATGCTTACAAAAGTGTTGACAAAATGATCAAAAGTTTACTCCTATTGTTGATAAATGGGGCACCAAGATAGTCCTCCATAACCTTTTTACCTAAAGAGGTCCCAGGTTTGGAGTCAACGTCGACCAATTAACCATAGAAAGCTCATGACCTTCAAACATAACATGCCTTCCCAAACCTTCCTCAAAGGGGCTCCTTTGTGAGTTCTTTGTGATTCGCCATAATGCCATAGGCCTCTTTGATGGTGAACATACCCTGGGATTGATATCCCCACCTCAACTTGTCTCCTCCTCTTGCTACTTGAATCTTTCTTTCCTTTTGTTGTGTATCTAGGATTTTTCATTCCTATGGAAACCAGTCCTCATCGATTTTGGCCACTGATTTTGAGATGATATGCCTTTCCATAAATCAATGACCACTAATGCTCCTATACCTATGGTGTATTCTTTGAGAGATGTTAACTCCTCCCTACTTTCCAACCTTGGTAATTATTGCCAAGACTCCTCCCAAAACCTGGATGTTCCCCATCTCTAATATCCCAGAACTGGTGTTCTTGTATAAAGGACTTTTGTTCCATTACTAGATTCCATATTGATGATCCAAACAGAAAGTCTATGATCTATAAAGTTATTAAGATCCCAGGTTTATTTTGCAAAATCTATCTTATTAAAAAAATACTAAAATGTGTCCAAAGTGGTAGTACAATTGGCAAAAAATAAGTTGGTAAACTATTGTGAATCCAAGTGATTGGAAATTCAATCCCCGAAACATGTCTCACTAATTAAACTAACAAATAAAAAAAATACTAAAATATATTGCTTAAAAATATAAATATGATTTATTATAAATTAATACACAATATTTTTTTTATTTTATAAAAAATTATATAATTTTAACATTTTATATCAATGCAGTATCCACCAATTATAATTAAAAAATAGATATTATTCCCAACCATTTAAAATTAATTTAAATATGCATAAAATATGAATCCTCTTGATTGATTGGGATATTTTGATTGATTTCCGGAGAGTATTAATTTCCAAATCCTTAGGATTTATTGTTATTGTTATTAGATGTCCATTAGAACTCCTTTTAACGTCTTGTGTTTTCTATTTTTTAAAAATTGTTTATCACTCGATATTGATGGCTCTAGCAAGGATTTTGTATAATATATTAAGGAGATTACTATTATTGTTTAGGAAACTTTCATGAATATGCGTATATATTCATAAAAGAGAATCGGTTTGAATCGAAAAGTGAAGTATATAATATAGGAGCAAAGGAGACTTTGGAATGTACAAGTCAACCAAACTTTTAAATAATTGGTCAAAACTTTCAGAATACGTAGATTTGTCATTATTTGAAATGGAAGTGCGTTGTATAACTAAAGTCAACATTTCGGATTTATGACCTACAACATAAAAGGACAAAATATATTAAAATACTAGAGATTGTGACAAAATTATCCATTAAATTAATATAATAATTAAAATTCTCAACAATTAATTTTTAAATCAAATCATTTAAATTAATATAATAATTAAATTATAAATCATAAATTATTTAAATTTTTGAGAAATGTAATTAGTTTTGGTCTTCGTAATTATTTTACTCATTTCGATATACATCTTATGTAAAAATATATATATATATATATATATATATATCTATATTATATTATTAAAGTATGAGTTTCATGCTCATTATTGAAGGTTATTTAGGTAAAAGCATGTTCTTCATTTTTCTAGGGTTTGTTAGGTCTTAAGATTTATTGGCATCAATCAAAGGAGTCAACATCATGTTTATAAGACCCTTACAGGAAATTTGTAATTGTAAAAATAATTATTTTTTATTCTAGAAGTCTTGTAATCTCCAAGAGTACAAGTCAGCGCTAGGATCCTCAAGTCGGCCTAAAGGAGGGAATTCGACCCCTTGAGAAGGTTATAAAGAGCAGTTCTACTTCATTTGGAGACACACACTCACAAGTTCGATCTACAATAGATATTTTGATCTACAGTTGGGTAGCCGCAAGAAGGAGAGCGAAGGTCCAGAAGAAGAAAGAAGGACAAAATTTCTTGGTTTTTGGTCTCTATCTTTCTCACACATGCAAAATTCTAGGCTTTCTAGGTTGTAGGAAGAAGTCAAAGTGACATGTATGACTTGTAGTAGGAAGAAATGCAGAAACTTGTAGCTTGGATGAAGGGAATTGTCTCTAGACCTCGCTGACATTAGGAATAGTTGTCTTTTTCTTGGAAGGTCCCAGAAGGAGACTATATTAAGGTTTCTTCAGGAGCTACAAGGTCGAAGCTTCAGGTCAAAGTTGTAGGTTGAAGTAGCAATTCGTGTAGCAGTGTTGTAGTTGGAAGGACAAAGTTGTAGTGTGTAACAGTTTGGGGCAGATTAAAGAAGGATTTGAGGAAGGGCTGACTTGATACTGGGAGAAGGACTTGGTCTAGGGATTGGATCTTTATATCTCATTTGAAGCAGATTCTAAAAAGAGAAGAGTTTATGGGTTTTCCCCTTGGAGGTGTTTTTCCCTTGCTAAAAGCCTATATCTGTGTCCTCTTTTGTTGTTATTGTTTCTTGATATTGTTTGATGAAAATATCTAACTAAAATAACATAAAGAAGATAATTGATATTCATAAGCAAGTATCAAGGTTAAAGAAAATAAGTTTAATAAGTTGTCACTTTATCATTTTCTAACATGGTATCAGAGCCAAGGTGAACAAGGAAGGCAATTGGAAGGACATTAGGAGAAGTTGATTGACAGGGGGAAGAAAAAATGAAGCTTTCAAAAAGGCCTAAAGAACAAGACATATTGATATAGGGTTTTCACATTCAAGGAAGATCAAGTCTACATCAAGCTCACATCAAAGGAAGATCTAAGGGCATTAAGAAGAAGCCTACTTGGAAGGCATCAATCTTGGAAGTTATTTCAAGGAAGTCTCCTAGAAGGATCTTGAAGACACCAAGAAGATTGGAGATATTATCAAAAAGTGAATCTTCATATTCAAGTAAGTATCATATTATTTCATAATGGTTGAATCTTCAAGTCAAGTAAGCTCTTTCTGCAAGGAGAGAAATAAGCCCATTGGGGCATCAAACTATCTAGCACGGAAGAAGAAGATTGAATTGATATTGATAGAAAAAGAAGTGATGGAATATGTCACCAGGAAAATTACTAAACCAAGCAAATAAAGGACATAAAAACTAGCAAAGTACAATAAAGTGGAAGTAAGGGAACAAAGGATCATAATTGAATCAATAAAGGATTATCTTGTTCCATTTGTGGTAAACCTGAAGACTTCCAAGGCAATGTATGACAAGCTAGTGAATTTTTTCTCCGTAAGTACAACAAGTCAAAAGATGTCTTTGCGAAACAAGATATATAGAATGAATAAAACGAAGGATGAGGATATGGAATCCTTCCTCATGAGAGTCTATAAGCTAAGAGACCATTTTCAAGGAGTTGGTGAACCAATCAATGATTCAGAAGTGACCATATGTGTTCTAAATTCATTGCCATTGAAATGGAGCAACTTTGTAACAAGCATCTACTCCAAGAAGGATTCAACTCCCTTTGATGTGTTGTGGGCACAATACTGGAAGAATTGAGGATCAAGGTCAAGGATGACATTGGATCAAATGGGAAATCTAAAGCCTTTCTAGACTGAGTCGAGAAGATGAAGAAGGGAAAGTTTGGCAAGTCCAAGAAGAAATATATGTCCAAGGTGCAATGTTTCAAGTGTAATGAGTTTGGAGACTATAAGAGGGATTGTCTAAATCAATAGAACAATAAGAGAAAGGATAGGGGTGAAGCTCATGTAGCCAAAGTAGTGGGAGAACCTGAGAAGAAGGCAAAGAAGGTAGTGAAGGATCTTTACTACTAAAAGAACGTTCACTAACTTCTAGGTTATTCATGAATGTTGGTTTTCCTTTTAGATGATATGTCTTGCATAAGAATCATAGGATAGAAGCATATGATGGTAGCATATTTTGAAGTTTACATGATTAAGTTGCTTAGTAGAGATCATCCAAGATATAATGATAGACAATTTTTCATATTGTTCATCCAAATATTATCTAATATTATGTTAGAG
The DNA here is from genome assembly GCA_031772625.1 of Pinus tabuliformis. Lineage (NCBI taxonomy): Eukaryota > Viridiplantae > Streptophyta > Pinopsida > Pinales > Pinaceae > Pinus > Pinus tabuliformis. The sequence continues at coordinate 560,061,184 of CM062809.1, read as the reverse complement.
GTTGTCATCTTGCTGAAATGGATCATCATGGTCTAGGAAGGACCATCATTTTGAATGTCATCGAGAAAAGCATCATGAAAGGAATAATATGTATTATATGTAATGTTGAAACATACTCGTAAAAAGGGATGAAGGATTGCAATGGGTCAAGATACAATTTTTTTGTGAAATATATGGATAGCTAGATGATTGGACTAAAGCATAGGAATGTATGTTGTAAAGAAAACTTTGGATAAGATTCATGTGTATGAGAATATTGTAGAATAAAGTTGGTTATAATGATATGCTTAAGTATTTATGATGCTGGAAAAGAATCGAACTTACTTAAGGATGTTTAAAAGATTAGTAATTTCCCTAGAATATGTATTAGATTAACATATCCGAAAAAAAAGTTGTAACTTAGTAATCAAGTTCGATCCTTGGCTACTCTGATACAACACGGAAAATTCAAGTTGAGATGGTCGATAAGGATGTTGATGGAACAAGAAGGTCACCATGATGAGGTAAGTCTATTTCATTTTGTTTTGATTATCTAGCTAACATATTAATTTTTTCTACCGAGAAAAGGATGTTGCAGGAATACATGATGACAGTTGGGGCAAGGTCAACTGTATAAATGAAGAGCATTGAGAGAAGATAAATATCTAGTACCTGGAAACCATGAAGTTGAGTTGAGTCTATCTTTGGATTGAAAGGGTAGATGTGCAAAAAGATAACATGGAGGTCAAAGGAAGATCACTTTCAAGAAGAAGCAATGATCAGCTTGAAGTTTGGGAAGGCTCAATGTAATGCCTTCCTATCAAAGAAGAAAGCGATGAGCAAGAAGACTGGCCTAGAACCTGTCTCAAGATCGAAGAGAGAATGTGGCTCCATTATACCTCAAAAGAAAGCATGTTCAATACAAGTGATACAAAGGACAGAGGGAGCCTCTCACCTATGGAGAACTAATAGTTGATACTATGATGAAGATAAGTTGTAAGGCTTGTGATGATGAGTTCTCAAATAGAAAGGAAGTTTGGAATCTCCTCTGGTTTTGAGAAGGACTAAATGAGTCTCCTCTTATAGGAGCAGGGTTTTATTCTTAAGATTAAAGGAGAATAGGGTTGTCCTCTCTCGTTGAGAGGGAGTGATGAAGAGACAATAATGAAGGATTGGATAAGTATTCGTGGTTTCCTTTAGGATATAACATCCAAGAAAGGAAATGAATTGACACTCTTTGAGGATGTGCCATGTATCCAAGAGAAGAGTGGCCGAAGAGGATTAATATTCATTGAGGACACAGGTATGGAGATCCAAGATAATAATAATCCTAAAAGGAAATACCTTGTGTACATATGGATGGGGTATGTACCTTAGAGAGGTAGTGCAGTATAGCACATAAATCCTCCCAGCATAATGCTCTTAGTTAAAGAAAAGCTTGTCTAGTTATGCCCCAAGGATAGTGATGGTCCTAATTATGATTCCTACAGTATGGCTTATCAATTTGACTCTTATTGAAAACTCTTTAGTTTGAGATATGATGTTGTATTGGTTGTACAATTATGAATACCTCCCTAGTTAAGAAGGAGTGTTGAGAAATGTAACTATTTTCGGTCTTCATAATTTTTGTACTTGTTTAAATATGTATCCTACGTAACAAACAAGAAAATATAAGAAAAAATATTATTACTAAAGCAAGGGTTTCATTCTCATTATTGATGTTCTTTTATGTAAAAGCACGTTCTTTGTGCTTCTATGGTTTGTTAGGTATTAGGATTTATTTTCATGAGTCAAAAGAGTCAACATTATGTTTATAAGACCCTTATGGGAAATTTATAATTGTAAAAAAAAATTATTTTGAGTCTAGAATGTCCTCGAATCTCCAAGAGTACAAGTCAGCCCTAGGATCCTCAAGTCAGCATAAAGGAGGGAATTTGACCCCTTAAGAATGTTATGTCTCTATAATACTAGTGTATCCCCCCTATTTTTATTTTTATGCCCATGTAGCCCCCATATTGTTATTTTTGTGCCCCATAGAACCCCACTATTGTTATTTTTGTTCCCTTACATTATTATTGTGATGTAGGCTCTGATTATATTGTGACCCCTTAGACTCCTATATATACCAAGGAGGTATTTTCATGTGTATCATCCAAGAATTTTTCATTTATGTGATGTAAAGTAGGCTTCCCCATCGAAAAGGCTAATTTTAAATTTGTTGATTTATCTTTTATTTTGTTTTGTGATCTTGTTGCATAACATTTGGTATAAGAGCTTTAGATTCTAGGGTTTCATTGCCTCAAACAAGTCATCTTGGAATTTTTGCTATAACATTTTTTCTACAAAGTTTTAGAAGCTAAAATTTTGACCATGTGGAGCCTAAATCTTGTTGAAAACTGTTTATAAATTTTAGATATTGGTTCTCTATATTTTCTAAGATATGGTGCGAAGAAGATACAGTTTTTGCATGCTCCAAAATTCAGTCTCAAACAGGCGTCCTAGGAAAATTGTTATAAAATTCTCTACAAGCATCGGATTTGAATTTCGTAAAAAGTGACTGAAATTGCACAGACTTTAATTTTTTGTGTATCATTTTCATGGTTGAAGGTTGAAATAGTGACATGTGGAATTTCATACAAGTTCTCTCTACTAAACTAGTCCATAACTAGGTCATTGTGGGAGATTGGGCATAACTTTAACTTGAGGAATCCAATCTCGGTCTGACTTGTGGAATTGGAAAGAATACTCATAGGGATACCACAAGATGAAATATTATACCTTGTAGAGCTGAAATTATAGAGGCACAATTGTTTCACGATCAAGCTCCTAAAAGCAAGAAAAATATGTGTGTTTTTTTAAAAAGTGCATAACTTTTGTTTGAAAAATTAGTTTGAAGTGATTCCAAGGGCATATTGAAGCATATATATTAATATTTGGTTATAAAATTCCTCCCAAAAAAAATAATTCTACACCCATTAAGACCTTAGAAAGATCTACTATGACGCATGAAGAGGAAGAATCGCAACATGATATATCAAAAGTATGGGACCAAGTGCAACAAATTTCTCTCTCACAATGAGCAACCAAAGAAAAAATAAAAGGGTACATGGATGGATTAAAAGGGGACATGGATAGTTTAAAAGCATAAATAAAAATTGACAAGGATGGTTTAAAAGAAGAAAGAAAAGGTGAAATGAATGGTTTAAAATCAGCCATGGAAGGTTTGAAGGAAGGTTTGACAAAGTTGCTACAAGAAATTCTCCCTAATGGTGAAAAGGTATTCCATGAAACTCGTGATGAGAACAAATGAATTTTAATCGTTATTTTAGAGACTCTAATTTTGGATTGAATACCAATGACATTCCTAATATCGATATGAGGAAGTTTCATGGCAAGGATCGAGTAACACAAATACTACATATGGAGCGTTATTTTGATCTACATGATGTGAAACACACACAAAAGGTATGAATTACATATTTATATTTAGAACCCAATAAGTTTGTATGGTACCAATGCCTTTGTTCTTGCAAGCCACTTTTCACTTGGTCAATTTTTAATGAGGAAATGATAGCACATTATGAGGATACAAAGAGAAAACCTTCTTTAGCCAATTGATAAATCTCAAACAAACGGGTTCAATGGCGGAGCACATTAATGACTTCCAAAAATTGATGTCTAATATTCCATAGGAGCATAGGATTGATTTATTCATAGGGACTTTGAAGGATAACATTCAACATGATGTTCTCCTTTGGGAACCTGATTCATTGGAGAAGGCATTCAAGGTGGCAACAAAATTTGAAAGAATAATTATGGAAACAAGGAAGTCTACCACTCACAACTATAAAGATGGAAGTGTTGCTACTCTTAGCCTTCCAAAACCTACAAGGTTGACACCACAACAATTGGAGGAAAAAAGAGAAAATGGCTTTGTTACAGTTGTGATAGCAAATACATTAGAGGTCATAAATGTGATGAGAAGAAAGTATTTTACATAGGTTGTGAAAAGGAGGAAAAAAAGGAATAAGAAACACCAAAGAAGATGATATATAGCAGGAACCAACCCCAAAGAAATAAGAAATGAATTAGACCATATCTTGTAATGTATGGGTGAGAATTACCACTCCTCAAACTCTCAAGATAGAAGGATATATCAAGAAGAAAAAGGTAATAGTGTTGATTGATTTGGGTAGTACCCATAATTTGTAGAAATTTGGTTGTATATTTGCAACTTCTCATGAAGTTTTAATCAAAATCATAAGACACAAACCTACTCTACTACTATGTGGAAAGTAATTCACAATTTAGAAAAAAAAAAAAAAAATTAGACATCCATAAAGAAAACACACACATGTAAATAGTATTTTTCTTGGGGAAAGAAAACTTCTAAGAAAACCCATTGTCTTATTGCATTAATATGATGAATAGAGATGTATTACAATTGCTTTGATCAATTGAGCACAACTTGCAAGTGCATAACCTATCTCTCTGCTCATTGATAAGCTCTGACCCAAACTTAGTCAATTTTTCCTCTGCTTTAGCCCCTATTTTCTTGTGAAATTCCTGAGGAAATCGGCCCCTATTAATTAATAATTCCCTCTAAAAATGCTTGCGCAATTCCTCAGGGTTGATCACCTGACCTCATGCGGCACTTGCATACTCACCTAGTTTACAACTACTTGTTAACTACCTTGGAATCTCAACCACAACTGGGAAACTTGTATTTTTTTCATGCATGAACTAATTATTAGTTGATTGATCAGTTAACTAGATGATATTTGAGTTAGACTGATATCCCACTACTTCATTGACAACCAACTAGTTCTATTAACAGTTAGAACTAGTTTAACTTATTACAATTGAAATTAACTCAACCTAGGCTCCTAAAATTTAGGAATCACTACATACAACTAAACTTCATGCCCCTAACTCGAATTAACCGAGATTACTGAGTGAAAAGAGCCATGTCACCTCATTTAAATCCTCCATGTTGTCTGCTATGTGGAATTTCAAATTTTCTCAATTTAATCAAGGGAAAATCAAATTGAAAATTTCTTACTACATTTTTCAACACTCCCTCTCAACAAGAAAGGGATTATCAACTGCCCCTATCCTACACCTGTGGAATGTACTACATGCAACACCTCTCACTATTTATGTTGCTACTGTAATATCTACAACTAAGAAGCATCCAAAAAACAAACAAAAAAAAAATAAACATTGTATCAACTGCTTCTGCGACTGTCTATTGGGAAAATTGTTTTGTTGCTGACTCTACTACTGAGCCTCCTGCTCTGCTGTCAAAAATCTGCACTCCTCTGTTGGAAATAACACTGAGAGGGGGGTGAATCAGTATTATCAGATCAATAATTTTATTTCTCAAATAGATTTATATACGCTACTTCAGTGAAGTTAACTAGTGTACACGCAGTTGTGATTAGAGAAACTAGTGTATATCCAGAGAACTTGTGATTTAGACAATTTATCATGTGTTGATCTTAAACCAGTACATCAGTAACTTATTAGATAGTGCACTAAAAATAGAATAAAGCATCACACATAAGCAACACACATGAACACCAAGATTTAAGGTGGGAACCAAATGTGGGTAAAAACCACCTACTGATGTCGTCTCTGTCTTCTTTTAATAATTAGAAAATATGATTACAATCTTGTACTGGTGCAGACTCATACCAATACGTAGGCTTCTACCTATAGAAGGTTACAACCTTCTCTCATTCTCCAGCTTCTACTAGAAGGGAGCTACAACCCCCTAGCTCTTGTACTAGCCAATATGTTTACTAGTACGTAGGTGCCAGCCTACAGAAAAACTCCACTCTTCCACCAGGGACCACGTTTCATGAATTTTTAGACTGGATGCTCCTGGCACATATCAAGACATATGAATACCTTGACTCATCAATAACCCATCAGAAATTTGGAAACTCAAACTTCATCAACCAACATGCAGTTAATATGAAACAATTAGATCACTATCACCAGAACATTATGTTGAACCCAGACACCTGCATCATCATTCAGAACTAGTTGTAACCTCAGAAACCATACATCAGACTGTATACACTACTTGGCTGAACCCAAACTGTGTGTATACGCTACTTCCGTTAATCAAACCTGTGTATACCTCCAAAGCTACTACAAACATAAAATTTTGAATCAAGTCTATACCAACCAGCAATATACTGAACATCTACTGTCAACTTACAGAGCTTTACACAGGCAACAACAGAGATCACTTCTTCTCAATTATACAATCAATCTATCAAATATCAAACTCCTTATTCATTCAGTTTTACATTCAGATCTAAGAAGACTTCATTGACAGACAACAGTAAAACAACAGCACTGATCTGATAGATCAATCATCCTTGAACATCAAGCTTTTCTTTTGCATATGCCACTTGAAAGAGCCGAACCGGCGTGTATACGCACCTTCACCAAAGTGAACCAACATATAGATCTGCAAATACTTACTTCATAACTTCACTGCACCTCCAGACTTCAGACATACCCTGATCAAAACATTTACAGTGTAAATCATGCGTTAGCATTCAGATCTAGACTATCCATGATCAAACCATATAATAATAATAATACATTTTAGGTCTCATGATCCTGATCCATCATTAGATCTCATCCCTATCAACCGCTAAGGTTCATTCTTAGTTCAGATCAAGCAAAGCACCATAAACCCATAACATGCATATTTGCTTTTGATCTCACTCTTCATTAGATATTCATTTCTTGCACACTTGGCCTAATGATCTTCTCCTCCTTATATAGTTTTAGGCCTTTCTCGATACCTTGGACCAAAACCACTTAGGACCAATACCTTGGACCAAATACCTCAGACCAATACCTCATACCAAATACCTTGGGTCATATACTTCGGACCAATACCTTGGACCAAAACCTTGATTTTCCATCCCATACTCGCTTTTCCTTCTATGAAAGTGCGTGTATGTGTATACGTGATTTTTTTTCTGTGGACCAGCGTGTATACGCTGTTTTGACTAAGTGGACCTGCATATACTTCTTAAACTGCTTTACATCAACCTTTTCCTTTACCTTCTTTATTTTGATCAGTAGACCTTAGTTCCATCTTCCTATTCTTCTATATCAGTGCCCTATTACCTCTGAATAGACATGTTACACTGTAATTTCCATATTACTTCTCAAATGATTCCTTTGAACTGCCCTGCATTTTGTCACATTTGTAAACACAATTGCCATGCATTATGTTACATCTGATATCTCTCATGTAGATTCATCTAGTTATGTAGATTCATCTCGTTACCATATACAAGTGAGTTGTTCTGCTACAAGTGGGTTGCCATCAAGTACAACACATACATCATAATGCCAACAATCTCCCCCTTTGGACTTGATGGCAACCATGTTGGTGTTGATTACTGCAAGCTGTAGAAACTGTTAGAGATAACAACCAACACCAAAATACTCTCCCCCTTTGACATCAAGGGCAAAGGGCAAACCAAGATATTCTCCCCCTTTGATATCAAGGGAAAAGGGGTGACCAAAGTGAAGGATTTCATATATGAATAGCTGAATATAAACATTGATCATGCTCCCCCTAGGCACATGTTGAATTTGTTGATGCTGTGATGCACTAAACCTTCCATGCTCCCCCTGAGCACATGCAGAGTCTGAAAAAATATTTTTCAAAAGAATAACATGACTCTATAACTCACCTATGTGAGTTTGACCTTACTATCACCAATGACTCATACATACAGCAATATCCCAACCAAGTGGGGATATACCAAATTTGACTCATCCACCCAACCAAGTGGGGATATACCAATTTTTTATATGTGATAGAAATACAATAAATATTACATCATCCATCCCATGCAAAGTGGGGATACAAATTACATCATTTTTCCAATAGGGCTCATTCAAATGTATGAGAAGTCATATCACACCCTAGACTTTTACATGACTTAAGCAACAAATGGTATAAATATCTGAAGCCATAGCTGGACTCAGCAACCATAATGCCAACAATGCAGAATGCGTGTGAAGGCTAATGCTCCCCCTGAACCTGTGCTACCTGTGCATTGTTAACAAGTCATTAATCAAGGCATCTTTTTCAGTCTGATAAAAATTAATGAACAAAACATATCATTAGACTGTAATCATCAACATCAGATAGAGCACCCATATCAGAGTCTGACCCACTGTTTTTCCTGTCAGAAAAACATATACGCTACTTTAGCCACAAAAACTTGTGTGTATACGTGACTATACTTCATGAAACCCGCGTATAATAACCTTCCTCTGAAAAACTAGATTTAATAGTAGGATGATGCAGCAACTACTCCCAGATTTTGTTTGAGATATTCAAATGTTTCTCTGGGCAGTGGTTTAGTGAATATATCAGTAACATGTTCTTTGGAGGGGACATACTCCAATTTGACCTTTTGTTCAAGCACTTGTTCTCGTAGAAAATGATACTTTATGGGTATGTGCTTGGTCTTGGAGTGCATGACTGGATTCTTTGAAATACTGATGGCACTTGTATTATCACATAGAATGGATATGGGTGGAGTACATGTGATATGAATATCTTGCAAAGTTTACATCATCTAAAGTAGTTATGTGCAGCAAGATGTAGCAGCCACATATTTTGCTTCAGTTGTAGATAAAGCAATTGAAATTTGTTTCTTGCTGAACCAAGACACTAACCTGGAACCCATATAGAATGCACCACCACTAGTTTTTTTTCTATCATCAACACTTCCTGCCCAATCTGCATCTGTATATGCATGAAGAGTAAGATCTTCATCTCTAAGATACCATAGTCCAAAGTCCTGAGTTCCTTGAAGATATTTGAAAATTATTTTGGCTGCCTGAAGGTGTGATTCCTTTGGATTTGCTTGGAATCTTCCAACTATTCCTACTGCATGCATGATGTCAGGTCGGGTACCTGTTAGATAAAGCAGACTGCTAATCATGGATCTGTAAGTTGGTTGATGTACTGCTACTGATTCATCATTTGAGCTGAGAATGCATCATGTTACCATTGGAGTACATACAGGTTTAGAATCTTCCATTCGGTACTTTTTCAAGATCTACTTGAGATATTTGGTCTGTGAAAGAAAAATACCATCTTTAGTTTGCTGAACTTGTAGACCAAGAAAATAGGTAAGTTCACCAAGCAAGGACATTTCAAATTCTTGCTCCATTACTGAAGCAAAATTCTGACTCATGGATTCTTCGTTGCTACGAAAAATGATATCATCAACATAAACAATAATAATTAACAATTTATAATTTTCAATCTTTGTATATAAACTGCTATCTGCAGAACCTTTTGTAAAACCTTGTTGGTGTAGATATTTGTCAAGGTGGTAATACCAAGCCCTTGGAGCCTGTTTTAGACCATAGAGAGATTTTTTGAGTCTGCATACAAGTTTTGCATCATTTCCAATAATGAATCTTTCTAGATATTCAATATAAACTTCTTCTTCTAAATATCCATTAAGGAAGGATGATTTTACATCCATTTGGTATACTTTGAATTCCCGAAAACTGGAAAGAGCAATAAAAATTCTTATGGCTTCAAGTCTGGCAACAGGTGCAAAAGTTTCTTCAAAATCTATACCTTCTTGTTGAGCATACCCTTTACAAATAAGGCTGGCCTTGTTTCTAATGACTTCTCCATTTTCATTCAGCTTGTGCTTGAATATCCATTTAGTTCCTATAATATTTTTATCATGAGGTCTAGGAACTAATTCCCAAGTGTCATTTTTTTTCAATTTTCTCAAGTTCTTCATCCATGGCCTTGACCCAACATTCATCTTTGCATGCTTCATTTACATTTTGAGGTTCGGTGGAGGATAGTAATGCTAGATAGCTTGAGGTCCCTGTAATAGTTCTTCTTGTCTGTACACTAGCCTCCTTTTCTCCTAAAATTTGAGTTTCTGGATGATTTTTCTGAACATACCTGGACGGAGTCTTTTCTTCTACCATTATATCTTCTTCTGGTGCTTCATTGGTTTCTTCTTCAATATAATTTTGATTTGATGTGGGAAAGTAATCCCCATCTTCCTCATTGTCATAATCTTCTGTTGATTTTATCTGTTTTGGATTTCTGCATGCTTCATCAACTACAACATCAATGCTTTCAACAATTTTCCCAAGTCTTTTATTATAACATTTATATCCTTTACTTCTGGAAGAATAACCAAGAAGAATCCCTTCATCTGCTCCGGGTTCAAACTTACCAAGTTTTTCACCAATCATTTTGATAAAACATTTGCTTCCAAAAACATTAAAATATTTTACAGTAGGAGTATTACCATACTAAAGTTCATGTGTAGTTTGAGTGCTACTTACCCAAACACTTGCTTTGTTGAGAATAGTCACGGCAGCAAATGTAGCTTCACCCCAGAAGGTTACAGGAGTTCTAGATTCATCTAGCATAGCTCAAACTATTTGTTGAACTGTTCTGTTCATCCTTTCTACCACACCATTTTTCTGAGGAGTTCTTGCGGTGGAGAATTTCCTTTTTATTCCATGTTGCTCACAAAAGTCAAAGAATTCATCTGATATAAATTCCCCTCCTCGATCAGATATGAGGAATTTGATTTTTTGATCTGATTCATTTTCAACCAAAGCTTTGAAGGCTTGGAACTTTTCAAATGCTTCATCTTTATGCTTTAAAATACCTATCCAACACATTTTGGAAAAATCATCAATGAACAAAATAAAGTATTCTTCTCCATGAGGTGACTTTTTCCTTATTGGTCCACATAAATCAGTATGGACAAGTTCAAGAGGCTTACTAGCTGACCCTTCTTTTTCCATGAAGTGAACTCTGGTTTGCTTACCGATTTGACATGGTTTGCATATTGTATTTTCTGGGATGCTGATATAGCTTTGAGTCTGCATGCTTTTCTTATTTTGGAAAAGCTTAGATGTCCCAATCTTCTATTCCATAGCCAATTTTCATCATTTTTGCTTAGATAGCACTGTTTGTTGTCCTCCTTTGAGTATGTATAGGTTTTTTGGAGTTCTTGTACCTTTGATCACGGTCTCTCCTATATCAAGCTCACGAACAACATATTCGTTTGATCGAAACATTACTTCATTTCCTTGATCACACATTTGATTGAGACTCAATAGGTTATGCTTTAAACCATCTACATACATAACATTTCCAGCTTTAACCTTTTTTTTCAATAAAACATAACCTTTACCTTTTATGACAGCTGGAATGTCATTTCCAAATGAGACATTCTTTTCCTTTTCTAAGGCATTATATGAGTGAAGTTTCTCTTTGTTTCCTGTCATATGTTTGGAGCATCCACTGTCGCTGTACCACTGATTTTCTTGTCCTTCTGCATCCAAGGCTATACCACATCTTTTTGTTTGAAATTCTTTCCTTCTCCATATCTTGCGATTTAATGGCGTTTGCTCCTTTCGAGGTGTTTGCCAAAATGTTCTCATGCATTCAGATACTTCATGACCAAAGTTGTTACAAATTGAGCATTCTATTTCATTTTCAAGAGGAGAAAAGTTATTATGGGAACTTCTCTTGATCCTTATTACATTCCTTTGATTTCGTGCTTCTCTAGTCATGATGGTTTTGTAAGCAATGCATTGAGCAGCTTTGTGCCCAAAATTATGACATGAAAAACATTACCCATTAAAGAAGTTTCTGCGACTATCAAATCTATTTACCTGTTGATTGTAGTTTCTATTGATATTCATCTTTGAAGCAAATTGAGTATAATTTGCATGAGGTTGGTTGTGGCTTCTATTGATATTCATCCTTGGAGAAAATTGAGTATGATTTACCTGGTGATCAGCTTTATGCCTTTGCTGACGATTGTCATACTGTTTATTGGTCTTTGCTGCATCAAGATAGCTTTTGGTGGAGGTTGACGGCTTCTGTGATTGAGATGCTTCTTTAGTATATCCAAGACCTGTCTTTATTAGAAGAGAACGCTGAACTTTGATAATTTCATTTAAAGTTTCTGATCCTTTAGCAAATCTAAGATTGATAGATTTTGTTTTCTCAAGATATTTTCTTAGACCCACAATTTCACATTCTAGTTTTTCTTTGTGTTTTTCTTTTTCAGCAAGTTGGTATGTCAAGGTATCTATGATCATATTCTTTTATTCTAAACAGATTTTGAGTTTAGATATTTCTTCATGAAATTTTTCCTCTTCTAAAGCATCCCAAAAATCATCATTGTCATAAGCCATGAGAAGTCTATAATCATCACTATTAGATGAACCATCACTGTCCTCTTCTAAACTATCCCAAAAATCATCACTATCATAAGCCATGAGAAGTCTATAATCTTGACCAATTTCATCTTCATCACTATTAGATAAACCATCACCATCTTCACGAGTATAGTAACTCCTTCTATTCACAACTTGTTTCCTATTCCCGTTTCCATATTCTTTTCCTTTTTCAAGATTATCTTTATGAGGACATCTGGCAGCATAATGACCGACTCTACCACAAATAAAGCATTTGAAAGGTAGCTTACCTCTGAACCTTCTAGAACCCCGTTGAAGCTTCTTGACAAAATTTACCTCATCTTCTTCATCTGAAATGTGTCCTGATTCATTGTGTTCTTTCTTTTCTTTTCCTTTTGCTGAAGCTTTAAATGCGGCTTCTCTCATATCTGACAGACCTCCTTTTCTCATCTCAAAAGCAGTTAGGATTCCATGAAGCTATGTCATAGTGATATTCTATAGATCCTGTTTTTCTTCTATGGCAGACACTTTTGATTTAAATTTAGCAGACAAGGATCTCAAAATTTTCTCAACTAAGGTAACTTCATTTATTTCTTCACCTAGATTCTTCATACAATTAACAACCACATCTATACGTAAGAAGTAACTAGCTATACTCTCATCACTATGCATCTTAATAGTTTCATACTGAATTATGAGAGTTTGAAGCTTAGCCTGTTTTACCTGAGAGTATCCTTCATAGCTCTGAACGATTTTGTCCCATATCTCTTTGGCTGATTTTAGCTGCATGACTTTGACAAACTCTGATTGTGACAAACTTCCCAATAAAGTATTGACAACTTTGGCATTGATTTCATATTACTTTTTACCTACCGTGTCTGTAGGAATTTCTGTTGGAAATTTATATCCTCCTTCCACAATTTCCCAGACATCTGTTCCAAGAGATTGTAAATAGGCTGTGGTTCTTATTTTCCAATAAACAAAGTTGCTCCCATCGAAGATTGATAGTCTGATGGATCCCATGCTTTTGTGATTATTCATCTTGATGGATCTTCCTTCAAGCGATCAAGCTTCTTCTGAAGGACTTGCTCTGATACCAATTGTTGGAAATAATACTGAGAGGGGGTGAATCAGTATTATCAAAGCAATAATTTTATTTCTGAAACAGATTTATATACACTACTTCAGTGAAGTGAACTAACATGTACAGACAGTTGTGATTAGAGAAACTAGCGTATATCCAGAGAACTTGTGATTTAGACAATTTATCATGTGTTGATCTTAAACCAGTACATCAGTAACTTATTAGATAGTGCAGTAAAAGAAAAATAAAGCAACACACATGAACACCAAGATTTAAGGTGGAAACCCAATGTGGGTGAAAACCACCTGCTGCTGTCGTCTCTGTCTTCTTTTAATAATTAGAAAATCTGATTACAATCTTGCACTAGTGCAGACTCATACCAGTACACAAGCTTCTACCTGCAGAAGGTTACAACATTCTCTCGTTCTCCAGCTTCTACTGGAAGGGAGCTACAACCCCCTATCTCTTGTACTAGCCAATATGTTTACTAGTACGTAGGTGCCAGCCTACAGAAAAACTGCACTCTTCCACCATGGACCACGTTTCATGAATTTTCAGATTGGATTCTCCTGGAACATATCAAGACATATGAAGACCTTGACTCATCAATAACCCATCAGAAATTTGGAAACTCAAACTTCATCAACCAACATTAAGTTAATCTGAAACAATTAGATCACTGTCACCAGAACTATGCTGAACCCAGACACCTGCATCATCCTTCAGAACCAGCTGTAACCTCAGAAACCATGCATCAGACTATATACGCTACTTGGATAAACCAAAACTGCGTGTATACGCTACTTTCGTTAATCAAACCTGCATATACCTCCAAATCTACTAAAAACATAAACTTTTGAATCAAGTCTATACCAACAAGCAATATACTGAACATCTACTATCAACTTACAGAGCTTTACACAGGCAACAACAGAGATCACTTATTCTCACTTATACAATCAATCTATCAAATATCAAACTCCTTATTCATTCAGTTTTACATTTAGATCTAAGAAGACTTCATTAACAGACAATAGTAAAACAACAGCGCTAATTTGAGAGATCAATCATCCTTGAACATCAAGCTTCTCTTTTGCATATGCCACTTGAAAGAGCCGAACCAGCTTGTATACACACCTTCACCAAAGCGAACCAGCATACAGATCTGCAAATACTTACTTCATAACTTCGTTGCACCTCCGGACTTCAGACATACCCAGATCAGAACATTTACAGTGTAAATCATGCGTTAGCATTCAGATCTAGATTATCCATGATCAAACCATATAATAATAATACATTTTAGGTCTCATGATCCTGATCCATCATTATATCTCATCCCTACCAACTGCTAAGGTTCATTCTTAGTTCAGGTCAAGCAAAGCACCATAAACCCATAACATGCATATTTTCTTTTGATCTCACTCTTCATTAGATATTCATTTCTTACACACTTGGCCTAATGATCTTCTCCTCCTTATATAGTTTTAGGCCTTTCTCAATACCTTGGACCAAAACCACTTAGGACCAATACCTTGGACCAAATACCTCGGACCAAATACCTTGGGCCATATACCTCGAACCAATACCTTGGACCAAAACCTTGATTTTCCATCCCATACGTGCTTTTCCTTCTGTGAAAGTGTGTGTATACGTATACGCACTTTTTGTTCTGTGGACCAGTGTGTATACGTTGTTTTGACTAAGTGGACCTGCGTATACTTCTTAAACTGCTTTACATCAACCTTTTCCTTTACCTTCTTTATTCTGATCAGTAGACCTTAGTTCCATCTTCTTGTTCTTCTGTACCAGTGCCCTGTTACCTCTGAATAGACATGTTACATTGTAATTTTCCATATTACTTCTGAAATGATTCCTTTGAACTGCCCTACATTTTGTCACATCTGTAAACACAACTACCATGCATTCTGTTACATCTGATATCTCTCATGTAGATTCATCTAGTTACGTAGATTCATCTCGTTACCATATACAAGTGAGTTGTTCTACTAGAAGTGGGTTTCCATCAAGTACAACACATACATCATAATGCCAACATCCTCAGTATCTAGCTGAAACTTATCCTCCTACTACTGAAAATTTTGGGCCCACATAGCAAGGTAATGATCCATGAGGAGAATGCCTCAATAGACCCTACCCAAATTTCTGCAACTCTTAGACTAAGGATCTACATCACTCCACCTCACTCCTGGAGGTATAGTTGCATGTGCTCCCTCTAACCACTTGGCTTGAATTGTCCCCCTACTGGAGGTATATGCTTTAGTGGATGTCTCCACACTTCCTCCTCTCTGCCTCTCCATTTGTGGCTACTCCACAACTTCTTGAGGCTCCTTCTGAGGCTGCATGTTGAGAGGTCTAACATGCTCCCTCTCAACCACCATATCTCTAATCTCTACCTTGCTCCTCAAGGTTGTGCATGCATATTCCACCTCAAGTGAATACAGGTTATTGATGTGAATCTCGATCTCCGTCACCTATACCGTGGCTATGTGTCTCAGGAATTCCTTTCCTTTGCTAAAGATCACATCATAACCACGGTCTTCCAAAATTGCATCAAAGATGAGGTTTTTCTTTAGGACCGGAACGAACATGACATACTTGAGCCTGAGGGGGGATCCCAAATCCCTCTGAAAGGTGAATGTACCAATCCCAATCATGTTGTACCTTCTGTCCTCCCCAAACTCAATATTCATTTGGTTATCTTTCTCCTCTAGGTCACTGAAAATATCTCTACACCCAGTCATGTGGAACGAGGCACCCAAATCCAAGTACCACACACTCCCCATCACAGTGTTGGTCATGCATGAAATAAAGGTGAAGTCAAGTTTGAACTGTGAAGCCAAATATTCACCTGTTTCTCCTCCTGCATACTCCTTTTTGCTAGACATTTTGTGTGGACACTTTGTAGCATAGCGCCCGAATTCATGATAATTGAAGCATTTTATTTTGGACAAGTATTTCTTCTTGCCCTCTTGTCTAATTTAGCCTCACCTTGGGAATTATTTTTTTTGAGGCAAATTAATTACCTATCATTTAATTGTCAACCCGGGGGTTTTGTAAAACTTGCAAAGCATGCGTGCACTGTATATGCTAGAAATTAACTTCCAATTTAGATCAATCTAACTACGAAACCGAATAACGACAAACCAAATTCACCTATTCTAATTAAACAATCAATTCAGAATAAATTATAGTACAATTATAGTACAACGCGCAGAATTGAAATATTAATCTTTCACACTTGCAGGAATTGAAGTCTTAATCTACCACTCTTGTAGGAATTGAAAAGCACACCACTCTTTCATAAATTAAATTGCATGAAATGAAATCTACTCTAAGGGATCATGTGTGCATTATCAAATTAGGATCCTATGAAATGAATAATCAAAACCACATGATATGAAATGAAAGAAAAAACAATCATTCTTAACCTCTAGATATGAAAGAAAATAAAAACAATTTCTCTTAACCTCTAGATATGAAAGAAAATAAAAACAATCAGTCTTAACCTCTCACACAGGAAAAGATATGAAAGTAATAAATCTTATTCTATGAAAGTAATAAATCTTAATCTATGAAAAGCAATAAATCTCACACATTGTAGGTGACCAATCTAAAAGTATGAGAGATGGAAAGTTGAGAGACTTCAAATGCAAGCATAACCAAATCAAAGTGAACATCACTTATGAGCATGGTTCCAAATCAAAATTCTATATTCAAAACATAAGAATTTCTCAAACTTTACACATGCCTTTGAAAGGAGGAGGCTCTCCTATTTATACAAAAACATAAGAAGCTACCTCATTAATGGAGGTCCATTATTCTCTCCCTAGATCCCTAGAAAATCTCATAGAGTTACAATTCAAATACGTAATTATGAGAGACATATCCTCTTTGACCTTTATCCAAATCTCCTTACATATCTTGAAGGGAATTCGAATTTGAACATTGGAGGCCACATAAGGGTGCCTTGGAAGCTTCCAAATGACCTACACATGTCATGAAACTCAACCCACTTTTAAATATTAGCAAGTATATGTATTTTTTCTAAGTTTTAACCATTTAATTCACTTATAATACTAGAAATCATTAGCTTTTGGAAAACACAAATGGAACCCATATAATTATAAAAATGGAGGCTAATGAAATGTTATATGGTCATGGAGTTGCGACATGTGAGTGAAATGATGGAAATAAAGGTGAAAGTGGATGATATTTTGAATCAATTTTGGAGACTCTACAATTTCCCTTGGCCTTCATTCCTTTGCTAACTAGAGCAAAGTCCTCTTCCTCTTCCTTGGATGAGATTCCATCTCTGGTATTCCGCATTATTTCCTCCTCTACCAAATCAGACCATAAGCGCTCCCAATTTGGTATTTTCTCCCTCTCGTTCACCATATATTGATAGATATGCCAGCTCTTGGGAAGGCCCAGAAGGGCTAGGCTTATCAAGTCATCTTCAGGGACAGTAACACCGACCCCACCCAATTCATCATGACATTATGTGAACCTGCTCAGATACTGTGATATAGTGTCATTCTTCTACATCTTGATACTTCGAAGTTTATCCTTGAGCGCTAGCTTCCGACATCAGCTGCTAGTGGTCTTGGAATATCTGTCTTGACATATTCAAGCAATCTATTGTCATCAAATACTACCTCCATGTGGTCCTTCCATGCAAAAAAATTTGAGGTTCCTTCCAAGGAATATGCTAGCCTTAGTCCATTGAAGGTCATCTTCTCAACTATTAAGAAATCTTGCTACACTGATATTCAAATTCAAACCTTTGAGTAACAACTTATAATTTCATGCTCTAATGTGAATCTTGCTTTGATACCATGTAGAAATTAGGTTGTATATTTGCAACTGCTCATGAAGTTTTAATAAAAATCACAAGACAAAAACCTACCCAACTGCTCTGTGGAAAGTAATTCACAATTTAGAATAAAAATTTCAGATATGCAATAAGAAATCACACACATGAAAATAGTATTTTTCTTGGGGAAAGAAATCTGCTAAAAAAACCAATGCCTGCTTGCATTAATTTGATGAATAGAGATGTTTTATAATTTCTTTGTTCAATTGAGCCCAATTTGCAACTGCATAACCTATCTCTCTTCTCACTAATGTCTCTAACCTAGACTTAGTGCCTCTGCTTGAGCCCCTATTTTCTTGTGAAATTTCTGAGGAAATAGGCCCCTATTTATTAGGAATTTCCTCCAAAATTATTGCGTAATTCCTTAGGGTTAATCACCTAGCCTCTTGCAACACTTGTACAATGAAATAGTTTACAATTTCTTGTTAACTTCCTTGGAAACTCCACCACAACTGGGAAATTTGTATTCTTTGCATGCATGAGCTAATTATTAGTTGATTGATAAGTTAACTATATTATCTCTGAGTTAGAATGATGTGCCACTACTTAAATGACCACCAACTAGTTCTATTATCAGTTAGAACTAGTTTAACTTATTACAACTGAAATTAACTCAACCTAGGCTCCTAAAATTTAGGAATCAGTACATACAACTAAACTTCATGCCCCTAACTCAAATTAACTAAGCTAATTGAGTGAAAAGAGCCATGTCATCTTAGTTAACTCCTCCAAGTTGTATGTTGATGTGGAATTTCCAATTTTCTCAATTTAATCAAGGCAAAATCAAATTGAGAATTTCTTGTTGCATTTTTCAACACCCCCTCTCAGCAAGAAATGGATTATCAACCACCCCTAACTTGCACCTATGGAAAGTACTGAATGAAACACCTCTCACTATTTTTTTTGCTATTGCAACATCTACAACTAAGAAGCATCCTAAAAAGAAACAAAAAAAACATGGAATCAACTGTGTCTGCAACTATCTATTGGGAAAATTGTGTTGTTGTTGACTCTGCTACTGAGCCTCCTACTCTATTGCCAAAACTCCTTTGCACTCCTTAGTATATGACTGAAATTCATCCTCCTGCTACTGAATACTGTGGGCCTCCAT
Organism: Pinus tabuliformis; assembly: GCA_031772625.1. Lineage (NCBI taxonomy): Eukaryota > Viridiplantae > Streptophyta > Pinopsida > Pinales > Pinaceae > Pinus > Pinus tabuliformis. The sequence goes on along the minus strand of CM062809.1, from coordinate 560,041,852 downwards.
AGCAAGGTAATGATCCATGAGGAGAACGCCTCAATGGAAATTGCCCAAATTTCTGCAACTCTTGGACTAAGGATCTACATCACTCCACCTCACTCCTAGAGGTATAGCTGCATGTGATCACTTTGACCACTTGGATTGAACTATCCCCCTACTGTAGGTATCTACTTTAGTGTATGTTTCCACACTTCCTCCTCTCTACCTCTCAATTTGTGGTTTCTCTGTAACTTCCTAAGGCTCCTTCTGAGGTTGCATGTTGAGAGGTCTAACATGATCCCTCTCAACCACCATATCTCCAATATCTACCTCAATCCTCAAGGTTGTGCATGCATCTTCTACCTCAAGTGAAAATAGGTTATTTACTCGAACCACATCTACTTCACCTATCTCATGTCTATGTGTCTTAGGAATGCATTTCCTTTGCTGAATATCACATCATAACCACGGTCTTCCAAAACGGCAATAGAGATGAGATTTTTATTTAGCCCGAAATTAACATGACATCCTTGAGCTTGAGGAGGGAGCTTGACTCCCTATGAAAGGTGACTGTACCAATCTTGATTGCGTTGTACCTTTTGTCATCCCCAAACTCAATATTCATCTGGGGATCTTTCTCCTCTAGATCACTAAAAAAATCTCTACACCTAGTCATGTGGAATGAGGCACCCGAATCCAAGTACCCCACACTCCCCATCATAGTGTTGGCCATGCATACGTTAAGGGTGAAGTCAATATTTAAATGTGAAGCCAAAGCTTCACCAACTCCTCCTCCTGCAGACTCCTTTTTGCTAGACTTTTTGTATGGAAACTTTGTAGCATAGTACCTAAATTCATGACAATTGAAGCATTTTGTTTTGGAAAAGTATTTATTCTTGCCCTCTTGGTTGGATTCAACATCACCTTGGGAATTCTTTCCCTTGACCTTCATTCCTTTGCTATTTAGATCAAAGTCCTCTTCATCTTCTTTGGATGAGGTTCCATCTCTGGTATTCCACCTTATTTCCTCATGTACCAAATCATACCATAAGCACTCCCAGTTAGGTAGTTTCTCCCTCTCATTCACCGAATCTTCATAGCTATGCCAACTCTTGGGAAGGCCCATGAGGGCTATTATTACTAAATAATAGTTAGGGACAGTAACATAGAGGCCTCCCAATTCATCATAACATTGTGTGAACCTTCTCAGATACTATGGTATAGTGTTATTCTTCTGCATCTTGATACTTCATAGTTTATCCTTGAGCAATAGCAACCTATGGTCACTACTATTCTCGAACAATTCTGTTAGTGATTTCCACATCGTGAATGAAGTTTCTTTTCCATGGAGATTCAAGACAATATGATCTCGTACTCCCTCCAAGATTATTCTCCTCCCCTTGGCTACTTATTTCTTCCACCATGCAAGGTACAAGAAATCAGTGGTTGGTGGTCCTAGAATGTTTGTCTTGACATATTCAAGAAATCCATTATCATGCAGTACTATCTCCATGTGGTCCTTCCATGCAGCAAAATTTGAGGTGCCTTCTAAGGCATACTCTAGCCTTAGTCCATTGAAGGCCACCTTCTCATCTCTGAAGAAATATTGCTACACTGATCTTCAAATTTGAACCTCTAAGAAACAAGTTCGAATTTCTTGCTCTAATGTGAATCCTGATTTGATACCATGTAGAAATTAGGTTGTATATTTGCAATTTCTCATGAAGTTTTAATCAAATCACAAGACACAAACCTACTCTATTTCTATGTCGAAAGCAATTCACAATTTAGAACAAAAATTACAGACATGCAATAAGAAATCACACACATGCAAATAGCATTTTTCTTGGTGAAACCAATTTGCTAAAAAACCCCAATGCTTGCTTGGATTAATCTAATGAATAAATATGTACTGCAATTTCTCTTCTCAATTGAGAACAACCTACAATTGCATAACCTCTCTCTCTTCTCTCTCTCTTCTCACTAAGAAGATCTGACCAGACTTAGTCAATTTTTTCCTCTAATTGAGCCCTTATTTTCTTGCGTAATTCCTGAGGAAATAGGCCCCTATTAATTAGGAAGTTCTTCCAAAATTCTTGCACAATTCCTTAGGGTTGATAACCTGACCTCATGCAACACTTGTACACTCAACTAGTTTACATTTTCTTTTTAACTACATTAGAAACTCCACCACAACTGAGAAAATCGTATTCTTTGCATGCATGAGCTAATTATTAGTTGATTGATCAATTAGCTAGATGATCTCTAAGTTAGACTGGTGTCCCACTACTTAACTGACCACCAACTAGTTCTATTAACAATTAGAGCTAGTTTAACTGATTACAACTGAAATTAACTCAACCTAGTCTCCTAAAATTTAGGAATCACTACATATAGCTAAACTTCACCCTAAATCGAATTACCTGAGCTAATTGACTGACAAGAGACATGTCACCTTAGTTAGCTCCTCCAAGTTTTCTGCTAATGTGGAATTTCGAATTTCTCAATTTAATCAAGGCAAAATCAAATTAAGAATTTTTTGCTACATTTTTCAACGTAATTTTATTCATTGTAAGATAGCCAAGCAATTGAATTTCTTTCTATATCCAAAAATTGAGTGTCAAGTAATAATTGAAAATGGAGGAACTATAAATTTCTCTGGAAGGTGTCATAATATCAAACCAACCATGGGGGAATATGTATTGAATATTCCAATGCTTTCCATTCTAATGGGTGGTGTTGATGTTGTACTAGGAGTCCAATGCTTACAATCTTTGGGGATGGTAGCTTTTAATTTTTAAGAACTCTTCTTGAATTTTTTTTGGGAAGGAAAGAAAATTGAATTAAGGGGTGTCGCAGGGAAATTAGGGAATAAAATTAGCTCTAATGGCATGAAAAAGTTTTTGAAGAAAGAACAATAGGGTGTAATTGCACAATTATGCTCACTAGAGGTTCACACATCGAAATCATCTATTTTTCCAAATCTCCAAAAAATCTTACATAATCATTCCAAGGTATTTGAGACTCCTAAATGCCTCCTACCTGTTTGTGATTATGATCATGTTATTCACTTGATTTCAAGAAGTGTTCCTCCAACATCACGCCTTACAAATATCCCTATGCCCAAAAGAGTGAAATTGAACATATGGTTGCAGAAATTCTAGAGGCCAGTATAACTCAACCTAGTCAAAGCTATTTCTCTACTCCAGTAGTATTGGTGCAGAAGAAGGATGGATCAGGCGTATGTGTCCGGATTATAGGGATCTTAACAAGCTCATTATTAAAGATAAATTTGCCATTCTTGTCATTGATGAATTATTGGATGAATTACATGGAGAAATTTACTTCACCAAGTTGGATCTTTGTTCAGGATATCATCAAATTATAATTAAGGTTGAAGACATTATGAAAACAATACTCAGAACTCATGAAGGTCATTATGAATTTTTGATCATGCCTTTTGGCCTTACTAATGCACCTTCCACATTTCAAGGTTTGATGAATTCCATTTTCAAATCCTTCCTTAGAAAATTTGTGTTATTATTTTTTTATGATATACTAATCTACATCAAGTCTTAGAAGGATCATCTTCAACATGTTGACATGGTGCTCAAACTATTGGAGGTGAAACAATTATATGAAAAAACCTCCAATTGTTTGTTTGGAGTACAAGAGGTGGAATATTTAGGTCATATTGTATCTCGTGAGGGTGTTAAGGTAGACCCTAGCAAAATTAAAGGCATTAAGGAATGAAAAATCTCCACAACCCTAAAGAATATTCAAGGATTTATTGGGTTGACAGGGTATTATCACAAATTTTTTAAGGATTATGGAAGAATAGTAGCGCCTCTAACAACATTACTAAAGAAAGATACATTTTCTTGTACTCTATAAGAAATTAAGGCCTTTGAGCATCTTAACGAGGCAATGTGCCAAGCACCAATCTTAGCTACACTAGACTTCACAAAAACCTTTATTGTGGAATGTGATGCCTTGAAAAATGGAATTGGTGTTTTTTTTAATGAAAGAAGAAAGACCCTTTTCTTTTAAAAGTTGTTCAATCAAGGGAAAGTATTTACACAAGCCTGTTTATGAGAAGGAAATGTTAGCAACACTACATGAACTAAAGAAATGGATACCTTACCTAATGGGAAGACACTTCAAGGTAAAAATAGATCATGATAGTCTTAAATACTTTTTGGAACAAATATTATCTTCAGAAGAGCAGCAAAAATGGATCACAAAGATGTTGGGTTATGACTTTGAAATCATCTACAAAAAAGGGAAGCAAAATGTTGTTTTCGATGCACTTTAAAGAAAGGATGAGGATGTGGAAGCATTTATTTGTGCCATTTCTATTATCCAACCTGATTGGATAACTGAAGCAAGGGATGAATGGAAGAATGATGAAGAGGTGTGGACACTCATTCAAAAGTTGCAGCAAGATCCCAGTGCATCTGATACATTTATCTAGAAAAACAATTCATTATGGTACAAAGATCCCTTATTTCTCTGTAAGAATTCCCAACTCAAACAAAATATTCTTTTGGAATTGCACGTCCCCCTTAGGAGGGCACTTGAGATTTTTAAAAACTTACCACAGGGTCAAGAAGGAATTTTTTTAGGATGGCGTTAAGTTTGATATTTAGAAGTTTATGGCAGAATGTTTGGTTTGCCGACAAATTAAAGTTGAGACTATTGAGACCCCAGGTTTGTTACCATATTTAGCTATTCCAATTCAACGTCGGGAGGAGGCCTCAATGTATTTTATCACAGGTTTACCCAAGTTTGAAGGGAAGAGTGTCATCACAGTGGTAGTTGATAGACTTACCAAGTATTCACACTTTTGTGCATTATCTCATCCTTTTAAATCCAAGATAGATGTTATTGCATTTATGGAAACAATTTAAAAGCTACATGGAAACACAAAGATTATTGTAAGTGACAGAGATCCCATCTTCACTAGAAATTTTTGGATGAAATTATTTTCTTGTCTCTGTATTCAATTAGCTTATAGTTCATCTTGTCATCCTCATTTTGATGGGAAAACTGAGATAGTGAACAAATTTTTGGAAGGATATATTTGTTGCTTTGTATCTAATAAAAAAACACAATAGGTCAAGTGGTTACCTCTAGCTAAAGGGTGGTATAACACTTCCTTCAATATTGCAACAAAAATGACCCCATTTATGGAACTTTATGGATATCTTCCACCATCCATCACATCATATTTAAGAGAAAGTTCTAAGGTTAAATAAGTGGAATACCGCATTGAGCATCAATAATGAGTTCTCCAACTCTTAATGGACAATCTCACTCTGGTGGAGAATAGAATGAAATAACAAGCAGATCAACATCATAGTGAAAGAAGGTTTGATGTAGGTGATTGGGTATTTCCATAAAAACAAACGTCCCTCAAGCAAGCTAAGAAGGATAATAAATTATCACCCAAATATTATTGTCCTTACAAAGTGCTGCAAAAGATTGGTACTATGACATACAAATTGGAGTTGCCTACATCTTCTTGAGTACACCCAATTTTCCATGTTTCATGCTTAAAGAAGTTTATCAATGACCAACTCCCAGTTCAAAAAGTATTGCTAGAACTTGATGAAGAAGGAAAAATAATATTGGATCCTGAAGCAGTCATGAAAACAAGAACCCGACAACTATGGAATCGATCAATTTTAGAGTATCTCTTTAAGTGGAAGAAATTACTCGTTGAAGATTAATTGAAGGATGATAATTTTATACAGAAGCATCCAGAACTACAGGTGTTGAGGACAACACTTTTTCTAAGGAGAGGGGCATGTTAGGTCCCTATAATACTAGTGTATCCCCCTTATTGTTATTGTTGCACCCATGTATCCCCCATATTGTTATTGTTGTGCCCTTACATTATTATTTTTATGTAGGCTTTGATTATATTGTGACCCCTTAGACTCATATATATACCAAGGAGGCCTTTTCATTTGTATCATCCATTAATTGTTCATTTATGTGATGTAAAGGGGGTTTCCCCCTTGAAGAGGCTAATTTTCAAGTCGTTGGTCTACCTTTACTTTTGTTTTGTGATATGGTTGCATAATAGAAAATGTTATATAAAGAGCAGTTTGACTTCCTTTGGAGACACACTCACAAGTTCTATCTACAATAAAGAGTTTGATCTATAGTTGAGTAGTTGCAAGAAGGAGAGAGAAGGTCAAGAAGAAGCAAGAATAGAAAAATATCTTGGTTTTTGGGCTCTATCTCTCTCACACTTGTGAAATTCTATGGTTGCAGGAAGAAGTCAAAGTTGCAGGTTTGAGTTGCAATAGGATGAAGTGAAGAAACTTGTGGCTGGGAGGAAGGAAACTTTGTTAAGACCTCGTTGACCTGAGGAAGAGTTCTCTTTCTCTTGGAAGGTCCTAGAATGAGGGTATATTAGGTTTCCTTTAGGAGTTGCAAGTTTAGTGGCAGTGATGCAGCTGGCATGACGAAGTTGCAATGTGTAATAATTTGGTGAGAATTAAAGAAGGATTTGAGGAAGGGACTGACTTGGTGGTGGTAGAAGGACTAGGCCTAGGGATTGGGTCTTTGTATCTCATTTGAAGCATATTCTAAGAAGAGAAGAGTTTTCGGGTTTTCCCCTTGGAGAGTTTTTACCTTGGCTGAGAGCCTATATATGTGTCTTCTTTTGTTTTTGTTGTTTCTTGATATTGTTTGATGAAAAGATATAACTAAAAGAACATAAATAAGATAACTAAGGTTCACAAGAAAGTATCAAGGTTAAAGAAAATAAGTGTAATAAGCTACCACTTTATCATTTTATAACATAAATTAATATAATAATTAAATTATAAATTCATAAATCGATATATCTAAGCTAAAGAAAATTAATAATGTTAAATTTTATATATATATAGATATATAGATATATAGATATGGTTATTCAATTTCTAAGTTTTTCTTCAAAATTCTATCTCTATATTATATCACTCATTTAAGTGAAGGTAAAATAGTAGAATTTTCACCCCACCAAGTTGTAATTAAGGATTTAAAAGACCCTAAACATTTCCTAACAACTCAAATCACTACTGATATTCCTTGGGACATACTGGTTAACTTTGATTCATCATCACTTTCATCAATTTTTCTTGCTAATATCAACATGAGAATTTCACATGAACTATTTACTCATCTAGACTATCACTCATTGTAACAATGATGCAATCAAAATATTGTGGCTAGTTTTCCTCTCAATTTTTATAGAGATGATTTGTGTTCTAGTTATTTTCTTGACAAACATCATTGGTTAGCTATAAAAAATGTGCCTCTTTTCATGCCTCAACCCCCTTGAAATTTGTTCATAGTGATTATGTTGTCCTTCTCCTTTTTATTCTTTCTATAACTTCAAGAACTTCTTGACATTCATTGATGACTTCTCTAGATGCACTTTGGTTTCTTTCTTAAAATATAAGAGTGAAATTATTGACATTTCTTTGTCCTAAAACACTCTTGTATAACAACATTTTGGACGTCAACATTAGAAGTTAAGAATACATAATGGAGGTTAATGTATTAACATGAAACTTACAACTTATTGGATTGCACAAAGCATTCATATGCAACATACCATTCCACATACACCACAAAAAAATGGTGTTGCTTAGAGAGAGTTCACGTTAAAAGAAATGAAAAGTTGTATGATCTAATATAAGTAATTAATTCCTCATTTTGAGGAATAAGCCATTAATTTTTTCATTACATAGTTAATCACACCACGACAAAATATTTAAAATAGGCTAGCAAAAGACCGATGAGGGGAGGATTGGTTTGTTCCTCACCCCACCACCACCCCACCCCAAACGTGTGTTATGAAACCAGCTCACAAAAAGATAGAAAAGAGAGATCCATGCCTTAGAATTTAGCCTCTTCGAGGGGGCAACCTCCTTTACATTACATAAATGAGCAATTCTTGGATTATTCAAATGACAAAACCTCCTTTCTATATATAGGAGTCTAAGGAGTCACAATATAACCCAGCCGACCTAACAATAATAATATAAAGCCACAAAAATAACAATAGAGGGATTCTATGGGGCACAGTAATAACAATATGGGGACAATAGGGGCACAACAATATTAATAAGGGATACAACTACAATAGTAATAGGGTAATCACTAGTATTATAGGGACCCAACATGCCCCTCTCCTTCAAAAAAGTGTTGTCCTCAACGCTTCAGTAGTTCTGGATGCTTCTGTATAAAATTCTCATCCTCCCATGTGGAATCTTCAGCGGATAAGTTCTTCCACTTGATAAGATACTCTGAAATTGATCGATTTCGTAATTGTCGAGTTCTTGTTTCTGTGACTGCTTCTGGTTCCAATATAATTTTTCCTTCCTCGTCAAGTTCTGGAAATATTGTTTGAACTGGGAGCTTTTCGCCTATAACCTTCTTTAAACATGAAACATGGAAAACTGCGTGCAATCGAGAAGCTGCGGGAAACTCCAATTTGTATGCCATAGTACCAATCTTTTGCAACACCTTGTACGGACCATAATACTTTGGTGATAATTTATTATCCTTCTTAGCTTGCTTGAGGGACATTTGCTTATATGGTTGTAGCCGTAGGAATACCCAATCACCTACATCAAAACTTCTTTTGCTGCAATGTTGATCTGCTTGTTGTTTCATTCTATTCTGTGGCAACACAAGGTTATCCTTTAAGAGTTGGAGGACATGTTGTTGATGTTTGATGTGATGTTCCACTGCTTGAACCTTAGAATTTTCTCTTAAATATGATGTGATGGATGGTGGCTAATATCCATAAAGTTCCATAAATGGGGTCATTTTTGTTGTTGTATGGAAGGAAGTGTTATACCACCATTCAGCCAGAGGCAACCATTTGACCCATTGTGTCTATTTATCAGATACAAAGCAACGAAGATATCCTTCCAAACATTTGTTTACTATCTCATTTTGCCCATCAGATTGAGGATGATAAGATGAGCTATGAGCTAACTGAGTACCAAGACAAGAAAATAATTCTGTCCAAAAATTTCCAGTGAAAATGGGATCTCTGTCACTTACAATAATCTTTGGGTTTCCATGTAGCTTTTGAATTGTTTCCATAAATGCAGTAGAAAATGTACTGGCTTTAAATGGATGTGATAATGCACAAAAGTGTGCATACTTGGTAAGTCTGTCAACTACCACCATGATGACACTCTTTCCCTCAGACTTGGGTAAACCTGTGATAAAATCCATTGAAACCTCCTCCCAACGTTGGCTTGGAATGGATAAAGGTTGTAATAGACCCGGTGTCTTAATTGTTTCAACTTTATTTTGTCGGAAAACCAAACATTCCGCCACAAACTTTTGAATATCTGATTTCAGGCCCTCCCAAAAAAATTCCTTCTTAACTCTTGTGGTAAGTTTTTAAAAATCCTGAGTGCCCTCCTAAGGGAGACGTGTGCAATTCCATAAGAATCTTTTGTTTTAGCTGGGAATTCTTACAGAGGTATAAGTGATCTTTGTACCATAACGAATCATTTTGCCAGCTAAATGTATCAGACGTACTGGAGTCTTGTTGTAACTTTTGAATAAGTGCCCACACTTCTTCATCATTCCTCCATTCCTCCCTTGCTTCGTTTATCCAATCTGGTTGGATAATAGAAATGGCGCACAATAATGCTTCCACATCCTCATCCTTTCTTGAGAGTGCATCTACCACCACATTTTGCTTTCCTCTTTTGTAGATGATTTCAAAGTCATAACCCAACATCTTTGTGACCCACTTTTGTTGCTTTTCAGAGGATAATCTTTGTTCTAAAAAGTATTTAAGGCTATCATGATCCGTTTTTACCTTGAAGTGTCTTCCCATTAGGTAGGGTCGCCATTTCTTAAGTGCATGGAGTATTGCCAACATTTCCTTCTCATAAATAGCTTTGTGTAAAAACTTTCCCTTGATTGGACGACTTTCAAAAGCAATGGGTCTTTCATCTTGCATTAAAACAACACCAATTCCATTTCCTGAAGCATCACATTCCACAATAAAGGTTTTTGTGAAGTCTGGTGTAGCTAAGACCGGTGCTGGGCACATTGCCCCTTTAAGATGCTCGAAGGCCTTTGTTGTTTCTGGAGTCCATGAAAATGCATCTTTCTTCAATAATGTTGTTAGAGGTGCTGCTATTCTCCCATAATTCTTAACAAACTTGCGATAATACCTTGTCAACCCGAGAAATCCTTGTAGATGCTTTATGGATGTGGGGATTTTCCATTCCTTAATGGCTTTAATTTTGCTAGGGTCTACCTTAACTCCTTCATGAGATACAATATGACCCAGATATTCCACCTCTTGTACTCCAAAGAAACATTTGGATCTTTTTGCATATAATTGTTTCTCCTCCAATAGTTGTAGCACCCTGTCAACATGTTCAACATGATCCTTCCAAGACTTGATGTAGATTAGTATATCATCAAAAAATACTAACACAAAATTTCTAAGGAATGGTTTGAAAATGGAATTCATCAAACCTTGAAATGTTGAAGGTGCATTGGTAAGGCCAAAAGGCATGACCAAAAATTCATAATGACCCTCATGAGTTCTAAATGTTGTTTTCGGAATGTCTTCAGTCTTCATTCTGATTTGATGATATCCTGAATGAAGATCCAACTTGGTGAAGTAAATTGATCCATGCAATTCATCCAGTAATTCATCAATGACAGGAATGGGAAACTTATCTTTAATAGTGAGCTTGTTGAGCTCCCTATAATCTGGACACATGCGCCATGATCCATCCTTCTTGTGCACCAATACTATTGGAGCAGAGAAAGAACTTTGACTCCATTGAATTATACCAGCCCCTAGCATTTCTGCAACCATACGTTCAATTTCACTCTTTTGGGCATAGGGATATCTGTACAGCCTGATGTTTGGAGGAACACTTCTTGGAATCAGATGAATAGCATGATCATGATCACGAATAGGTGGGAGAACTTTGGGAGTCTCAAATACCTTGGAATGATTGTCCAAGACTTTTTGGAGATCTGGAGAAATAGATGATTCCAATGTGGAAACATCTAGCGAACATAATTGTGCAATTACACCTCTTTGTTCCTTTTTAGAAGCTTTTTCATACCGTTAGAGCTGATTATCTTTCCTGGTTTCCCTGCAATACCCCTTAATTCAACTTCCTTTCCTTCCACAGAAAATTTCATGAAAATTTCTTGAAAATTAAAAGCTATTGTACCCAAGGATTGTAGCCATTGGACTCCTAGTACAACATCAGCACCTCCCATTGGAATGGAAAGCATTGGGCTAGTCAATACATATTCTCCCATGGATAGCTTGATATTATGGCACTTTCCAGAGCAATTTATTGTTCCTCCATTTGAAACCATCACTTGACACTCTGGTGTTGGATATAAGAAGCAATTCAATTCTTTTGCTACCTTACAATGAATAAAATTGTGGGTACTTCCTGAATCAATCAACACTATTACCTTTTTCTTCTTGATTTGTCCTTCTATCTTGATGGTTTGAGGAGTGGTAATTCCTGCCAATGCATTACAAGATATGGTCGGATTCATTTCTTCTTTATCTAGGCTTTGTTCCTGGAGTATATCCTCTTCTTTTGACCTTTCTTGCTCCTTTTCTTCTTCCTTTTCACAATCTATGTAGAATAATTTCTTCTCAGCACACTTATGACCTTTAGTGTATTTGCTATCACAACTGTAACAAAGCCCTTTTTCTCTTTTTTCTTCCAATTGTTGTGGTGTCAACCTTATAGGTTGTGGAAGACTAGGGGCAACAACACTTCCATCTTTATAGTTGTGAGTGGTATGCTTCCTAGTTGCCATAATTTTGCTTTCCATTTTTCTTGCTAACCTGAATGCCTTCTCTAATGAATCAGGTTCCCAAAGGCGAACATCATGTTGGATATTATCCTTTAAAGTCCCTATGAACACATCAATCCTATGCTCCTCTGGAATATTTTTTACCCTTATGTTCAATTTTTGGAACTCCTCAATGTGCTCCATTATTGAACCCTTTTGTTTGAGACTTATCAATTGGCTAAAAAAAGTGTTGCTTTTTGTATCCTCATAATGTGCTGTCAATTCTTCCGTAAAAATTGCCCAAGTGATAATTTGTTTACGAGAGCAAAGCCATTGTTTACGAGAGCAAAGCCATTGATACCATACAAATTGATTTGGTTCCAAATATAAAGTTGCAATACATACCTTTTGTGTGTTTTGCATATTATTGAGATCGAAAAATTGCTCCATCTATAATATCCATGTTGTGGGATCCTTGCCATCAAACTTCCTCATATCGATTTTTGAAATATGGTGGGTCTTTGATCCAACATTATAGTCTATGGAATCATGATTAACATTTCTTTTGTTCTCATCATGAGTTTCCTTTACTACCCTTTCACCATTAGTGACCATTTCTTGTAGCAACTTATTCATATTTATCTTTAATTCTTCCATCTTATCATCCATGCCATCAATTTTAGCGTCCATGCCATTCATCTTAGCTTCCGTGTCGTCCATCTTAGCTTCTATGCCTCTCTTTAAACAATCCATCATAGCTTCTACACCTTTCTTTAAACCATCCATCTTAGCTTCTACATCTTTCCTTAAACCATCCATCTTAGATTCTATTGCTTTTTGTGCAAGTGACACTTGTTGCACTTGGTCTCGTAATTTTGATATATCATGTTGCATTTCTTCCTCTTCTTCATAAGTCATGCTAGAGCTTTCACGTTTCTTACTAGGTGTTTGCATTTTCTTTCCTCGGGGCATCAATTAGAGATTCAAACTAATTTTTCAAACCAAGCTTATGCAAAAATTTAAAAAAAACTACACACCTTTTTTCACTTTGTAGAAGCTTGATATTGAATCTGATGTATCTCTGCAATTTCAGATCATCCAGTTCTGAAATTACGACCTATAGTAGCCCTCTGTGTCCTCTTTCCAATGCCACCAGTCTGATCCAAGTTGGATTCTCCAAGGAAGAGTTATGCACAATCTCCCAAGATGACCCAATTATAGACTAGTTCAGTAGAGTGAACTTGTACGATGTGCCACGAGTCACTATTTCAACCTTTGGATCTAAAAAAGATATAAAAGAAACTAAAGTCCATCCTCTTTCTATACCTTCTTACGAAATTTCAATCCGATGCTCAGAGAGAAAGTTATGACGATTTTCCCTAGGTCACCTGTTTGGAATGTAATTCAGGAGTCTGCAAAAAGACCAAATTCCTCAGATCATATCTCTGAAAATATAGCGTGAAAAGCTCTGAAATTTGGACCCAAGATTCAGCACGATTTATTCTCAAATGGGTTTTGTTTTTAGCTTTTGAAACGTCGTAGAAAAATATTTATAGCGAAAATTCCACGATGACCTATTTGGAGCAGCAAAACCCTAGAATCCAAAGCTCTGATACCAAATGTTATGAAACCAGCTCACAAAAAGATAGAAAAGAGAGATCCACGCCTTAGAATTCAGCCTCTTCGAGGGGGCAACCTCCTTTACATTACATAAATGAGCAATTCTTGGATGATTCAAATGACAAAACCTCCTTTCTATATATAGGAGTCTAAGGAGTCACAATATAACCCAGCTGACCTAACAATAATAAAATAAAGCCACAAAAATAACAATAGAGGGATTCTATGGGGCACAGTAATAACAATATGGGGACAATAGGGGCACAACAATAATAATAAGGGATACAACTACAATAGTAATGGGGTATTCACTAGTATTATAGGGACCCAACAAAGTGACTGACACACACATGCCTACCAAAGCAGAAATAAAACAATAGACTTATTTAATTTTGGCCAATATGGAGTGGGAATGTAATATCTCAATCTAGGAGAAACTATCTCAAGTATATATTAGGAGATATGTCTCCCCTCCCAAATGGTAGGTCCTAGTATTTAGGTAAAATTCCCAATTTTTAGGCCTAATTTGATTCTACCAATTCAATCCCATTTTGGATTCCCCGCATACTCCTAAAATGATAACACTAGATGAAACATGAAGTATCATTGAGCCAATTGTAAGCTATTTTCACCTTTTTGGTAGTGAAGCACGGGCTCACATTCTTGATGAGAATATGAAAGAATCACGGTCCAAGAGGGAGAAGTTCATTTTTATTGGATACCACAAGGACGTAAAAGGTTATATACTTCCTCAATATCATTTCAATGAAACCATACTTAGGAGAGATGTCATGTTTGGTGAAGGCTACTTGGTTTACATGCTTGATTTGACATTTGTTCCATTGTTGCCCTATGAACCATCCTATGTTCCCAACTTTTCTATTAGCGCTCTAGATGGCAATAGTGAGGATAAAATACGCATCCACTTGCTCATCATTCACCAATTGAGTTCATTGAACATGAACCTATACTAACAATGCATCATTATAAATGAGTCAATACAACATAAGAAGTCATTGGTGATCCTTCAAATTCCTCTCTTTTGGCTCAAATATTAATGGCTCATCATTCATAAACATTTGTAGAAAATTATATCCATCTAAATTGGGATGTAGTAATGAATGAAGAATATCATTTATTAATTTTCAAATATACTTGGCATATTTCACCTCTTTTAAAAGGAAGAAAACTTCTAAGAGGTAAATGATTGCATAAAACTAAGTATGTATTAAATGGAAGTGTTGAAATACGTAAGACTTAGTTACTTGCCAAAGTATTTTCTCGAGTAGAATGAATTGACAACATGAGAACCTTTTTCCCATGTAGCAAAATGAATTCAATATGTATTTCAGTAACCCTTGTAGCTTCATATAAATGGGAGGTCCATTAGATCGATGTCTAATCCACCTTCTAACATGGTGATTTATAAGAAGAAATTTACATGGGACAACCTCCTAGCTATATTCAAAATTACTCTAACCTTATTTATCACCTTAATAAATATCTCCATGGCCATAAAATTGTCCGTCAAGTTTGTATTTTAAAATGGATAGCATCTTTATTGACATTGGCTATTCTATATGGTATTATGAACCTAATGTCTCTACTAAGAAATTGGAAAACTCTATCATAATACTTTTTCTTTATGTTGATGACTTTATCCTTATTAGTAGTGACCCCAAACTTTTAACCAATGTGAAATTAAGCCTTAAGAAGAAATTTGAAATGATAGACTTAATACATTTACACTATTCTTTTGGCCTCCGAGTCTTGTAATCCAAGGATGGAATTTTCCCTTCGTAGAAAAAGTATGAACACAACCTTATTCATTACTTTCGCATTGAATATCAAGAAAATGGAAAAGGCAATGGAAAAGCCTTTGGAAAGGCATGAGTCATTAATTGGAAATTTATTTATGAAAATAAAGGAAATTAGGAGAAAAGGAAGGTGAAAGGTCACATGTTGCATGTGAGGAGGAAAATGAAGGAAAACAATGAAAAATTGAAGAAAATAGAGGTCTCATTAATAAAGAGGCTTTTGAGGATCAGTTGGTACCTTTTATCAATTCAATTTTGGAGCTCTCTCTCTATTCTCTCTCTCTCACACACTCTTGGAAACTTAGATTTTTCTTGGAGCACTTTAGCATTGGATCAAGGAATGAAAAGAAGGCAAGAGGAAGCAAAGATCAAGAAAGGAAGAACAGGATCAAGTAGCTATAACGGGATTATTTGTAGGTATCAATTTGCATGTGTGATTTCCTTGCTAGTTTTGGCATGCATGGTTATGCATGTGTGTTCTTGGTTGTCTTGTTGTCATGGGCATGGATTTTTCAAGGTGTGACAGTGTTCTTCAGCTTTTCCTTTCCATTTCCAAATAGTCATGGTGTGATGGGTTCTCATGTTTTTGGTTGAGAGTTGGATTGCCGGATGGATTTGAAACTGAGTGAGGTGGATCTCTAAAAGAAAGAACACATGGCCTAGTGACCTGTGAACCAGACTATGGTTGTGGTAAAGCTGATGTTGTGTTACCTTGGTGGGACTAGGAATCCTTGACTGATGAATGGCGGGATATATGGTAAAGCCTAGAGGTGGGTGCTCTCCATCAGGCCTAAGAATCCCGCAATGAGATATAATTTAAAGCATGGAGGGTGGAGTCTCGATTGCACCTAGGAATCCTAGGATGGGATATACACTAAATCCCAAAGACTAGAGTCTTGGTTAGGGCCTAATGATCTGGTGTGGAATGTGGTAAAGCCTAGACACTAGGAGACAGGAAAATTCCTCATGGTGTAGGTGCATAAACTTTGGTGGCATCCATGCTTGTTTTGGCCTAGTGATCTGATGAGGTTTGTGGTAAAGCCTGGTTCTATTGATGAGGGTGAGGTGGCATAGCCTCGGGAAGCCCTAGTTGATTTTTGGTTATGAGTTCCACATTCATGCTTCGAATATGGCATGGGGGTGATTGGCAGAAAGAAATATTTGGTTCAGCCAATCTATGGTTGGGTGGTTTGTGGAAGTCTCATACTCGGTGGGCTTTTTCATCCATTAATAAGAGTTCCTTTCCTTGGCTTTTTATGAGAAAATTTACTAGTTCATATATGGCATTTATGGTTTATGTATCCTTATTATTTATGTTGTTTATATTATGGTTATGAGTATGTTTTATGACAGTAATGATGTGTGGCTTTCATCATGTTTTGATTTGTAAATGAATGAACAATGAATATAAGACCTAATAGATGATAATGAAACTAATGAAATAAGGCATCAATGCATCTTAGTGATTCTCATAGAAGTATGAGACCCCTATGCTCAAATTGTTTGTTATGACATGTAGATTTCATATTCTTGACATGTTTGACTAAATGTCTATCATGGCTAATAGGGTTCCAATCAAGTATTGGCTAAAAAACATGTCCATTTGTATCATTTTCCCATTGTTACTTTTCATTCCTGAAGGTCTCATGGAGTTTTGAGTAGTGGCTTGAGTCCTAACCCTGAAAATGTGGCACAAAATATAAGTTCGAAGCTCAGAACTAGATGAAAAGGGCCCTAGTCGCTTACATGCCCATGCTATGAGAGTGATTGGAGGGCCCCAGTCGCATGCATTCTGATGTCATGGGAGATATTTTGGCTCTAAGGTAGTGAAGTGTCAAGTTGTCTCAGGGATTGATCATCTGGAAGGATTTGTTGGCTCCTGTAGGTTCTGTGACATGTGCAAAAGGTCATATTGGTTGTGTTGTGTTGGTTCCACTTCCCCAACTATATATGGGGAGTTGAATCAGATTGTAGTAGCCTCTCCTCACATGTTAACCACATTATACCAATTAACTAGGGTAAATGTGGGAGGAGGGTGTTACAAAGTGGTATCAAATCATGATTCACCCCTTGGACTAGATGGGCGGTGTGTTGGACATGCATTCATGTTGGTTGCATATGTGTTCCTTATACTTGTGGTCTATGTACTTTTTGTGTATGCATGGTGTTGGTCATGGTTGCATTTATGTCACCATGTGGAAGTCAATGGTGTGTTTTTGGATGTGTTTATAATGAGTATAGGTTGGTTATGCACTAGTTTTTCATGATAGTGTTTGTATGTATTATGTGTGCATGCATGTTGTATGTATTTCGATTATGCATACGTTGACATGGTTGTAGTTGTCATGCATGAGGTCATGATGTGTGGTTGATAGGGTCACACATTGATGACTGGACTATGGTTAGGGTGATGTCTATATGCTGTTATGATTATGTGTATACATGTATTCTGCTAATATGTTTGATCTTGCAGATGAGATATCGTCTCCGATCTACACTGAGGTATGTTGATTATGTTTATATTTTGGTTTAGCTGATATGGTATGTTTGGCAAGAAAGAGATCAAGATGGCTAGAAAGATAGACGACTACATTTCACAAGACTCTCCCTATGGATCAGATGCGTAGCATGGTGTTGGGAACTCTTCTCACTTAGTAGACACATTGGGAAGCTTGAAGGAAGAATTAAGAAGTTTCAAGGCAAATAATGACAAAATCATGCAGGCATAGGAGAAACAAGCAAAAGTCAATGAAGTAATCCTTCTGCATTTGTTATAATTGCAGAGACATGGGCCACTTCGTATCAGCCATGGATATGAGGACAAAACTAACGGGGCATATGGAAGTAGATATCATGGTGGGCACAATTCATATATGGATGACACGATTAGAAATGACAGGTTCTTGGATACTCTAGATGTAGAAATTCTCACTGTAGATCAACAGTTTATGCAATATACTAAAGAAAAATACAAGATCTACTTCTACAACAAACTTTGCGGAAGCTTAATCGAATATGAGAAATATCAGTTTAGAACACATATAACTAAGAATGAGAAATCAATCACACATGAACACAGAAGAATAACCCAGGGAAAGCCTCAGCCTAAAACCCCAATCTCTGTATTATCATACAAGTGGAAATATGTTCATATTACAAAAAGAATCAGCTTCAAGTTGTCCTGCTCTCTCTGCATTCAAACAATACAGCTCACAGACTGAATAGACACAAGATATGCCTTCCCTCAACCCTCCAAGCCTTCTATTTCCTTGTGCAGTTTTTCTTGGGGTCTAATGATGCCACCTGTGTGATTGGCCTCATCACACACTCACTAACCTGAAGAAGTAACTACGCAATCTCTAAGGAATGAATTCCTTTTGAATGCAAGAGATATTCACAATGGAATATTTCTGCAACTAATAGTACATTGTCCCTCCATCTGATCTCAACTGGGTCTCTGACTAAACTGACATGCATGAGTTATTTATGAGAGAATATTCAGTTATCTGAAGTGCAGGAGTTACATGCATGCATGCATTAACTAACTAAACTCACAATTAGTTCAACAAACTATTTGAACTAATCTATCTGGACTTAACTAAGTTAATTGAGCTAACTAATTACAACTCATCCTTATCTCTTTAACTGAGGGATAAATTCCTCAATCAATGGAGAAACTGTTGCATGTCTTCACATAGACTTCATGTTTGATTTTCTACAACTAACTAACTCAAGATGAATTAATTAATTATTTTACAAATAGCTGCTAAGATAAAATTCAAATTTTACTTCTCTATTTTAGTTCAGGGACTAACTAAAATAGGGAGGTATCCCAAAATGCTATTTATAGTAGTGCTAAATTTAGCACTTCTATTTTTATCATTTCTTGTTGCTATTTTCAACACTCCCTCTCAACAAGAAAGGGATTATCAGTAACCCCAATCGTGTCTTTGTGGAACTCAAACTTGCATTTTGACAATGCCTTCATCAAAATATCTGCATCCTGTTCCTCGGTCGAAACATACATCAACACACATGATCCTCTTGACCACACAGTCTCGAAGATGGTGATACAGGATATCAATGTGCTTGGACCTATCATGAAAAACTGGATTTCCAAAGAGTTTGATACAACTCTAATTATTGCAGTAGATCACGGTTGGATCCATCCTCTGACCAAACAATCCCACTAGACTCTTCCGCATCCAAATGGCCTCACATGCAGCCTGACTAGCAACCATGTATTCAGCCTCTGCTGAGCTAAGTGCAACTGACCTCTGTTTCCTGCTGTGCTAGGAAACTACAGTTGAACCTAGGTTGAAGATTCCTCCAGAAGTGCTCCTCTGGTCTGATGGACTCCCTACCCAATCTGCATCTGTGAAGCCCTGAAGCTTCACTCCCTCTGTCCGTCTGTACCACAATCTGAACTGAGATGTTCCTCTGAGGTATCTCAGCACATGCTTCACTGCCTTCCAAAACATCTTGGTAGGTTGAACCAAAGCTTGACTCAACTGGTTCACCGCAAAGCATAAGCCAGGTTGTGTGTTCACTAGATACATAAGTGAACCCACAAGCTGCCGATAAACAGTAGCAGCTACTACCTCACCTAAAGTAGCATCCTCCTTCCTCCAGTTCCTAGCTAGAGGATTCTACATGGGCTTGCACTTCTCCATGTGAAAGCGCCTGAGTATCTCATTAGCATACTTGCCTTGAGACACAAATACTTCACCATCTTTCTGCCACACCTCCATGCCTAGAAAGTAGTGCATAAGACCCATGTCTTTCATTTCGAACTCTCTTGTAAGGTCCTCCTTGCAAGACTGTATCAATTGATCATCACCTGTCAAAATCATATCATCGACATAAAGAACGATGATCAATGGTTTACCTTCTACCATGATGTGGTAAAGGTTCTCATCTGCTTCACTCTTGGTGAATCCCAACCCGGTGAAATAGTTGTTGATCCTGGTGTACGAAGCATGGGGTGCTTGCTTCAGCCCATACAAATCCCTCTTGAATCGGCACACATGTGACTCACGATAGAAGGTCTTGAAACCTTCTGGCTGCTTAATGTACACCTCCTCCTCAATCTTCCCATTGAGGAATGTTGTCTTCGCGTCCATCTGATGGATCTTCCAACCCATCTGAGCTGATAGTGCCAACATTGATCTAATAGATGAGTACCTTGCTATGGGAGCAAAGGTATCATTGTAGTCAATCCCCTCGACCTATGAGAAACCACGGGAAACAAACCTTGCCTTATGTTTCTCAACACTGCCATCAGCTGCCTGCTTTACCTTGTAAAGCCATCTGGAACTCATCACTGACTTGTCTTGAGGTCTTGGGACAACATCCCACACACTATTCCGAATGATAGAGTCGTACTCCTCTACCATTGCATCAACCCAGACTAGTTGCTGCATTGCCTCCTTGAATGAAGAAGGCTCGGACTCTACACACTCCCCAACCAGGGCCATGTACCCAGTGTACCGCTCGGGTGACCTCCTCTGTCTGCGCTGAGAAGATGGTTGTCCCACATTCTCCCGCACATCTAGCATCAACCTGTCAGCTTTCCTTGAGCGTTTCTACCCATCTCTGGAAGTCTCAGCATGATTGGATGTCTCCAATCCCGAATCCTCTACATGGGGCTGCTCCGCATCAATCTGAGGCTCCTCCTCCTTAGGAATTAAAAGTTCCTCCTCTGCATGCAACTTGAGCTCCCTCTCAAGTGATACTCGCATGGCTTTCTGCTCGTCGAACTTCAGATCTCTGTGTAACACTATCCTCTGACTGGTAGGAAGGTACACCCGATAGTTGTGAGGTGTATCAGTGTACCCCACAAGTATTCCCAACTCAGTTGTTGGATCTAGCTTCTTCTGGGCATCTTTGGTCACATGACAGTAAACTGATGATCCAAAGATTCGGAAGTGACTCACATCTGGTCGCTTCCTGAAAAAGGCATCCATAGGTGTCTTCATTCCCAATATACGGTGCAGGCTTCTATTCTACAAGTATACTATTGTATTGCATGCCTCAGCCCACAAATGCAGTGGTAGGCTTTGGTCATGCAACATCAATCGAGCTTCTCCCACAGTCGATCTGTTCTTCCTTTCGGCCACCCCATTCTATTGTGGGTTATGGGGTGCCGTCAACTCCCGTTTAATTCCTTCTGCAGCAAAGAAGTCCTTAAACTATTGGGAGACATACTCTCCACCATTGTCGCTACGCAAGGCTTTTATTTTCTTTCCAGATTCTTTCTCTGCCGAAGCTTTAAACTCACAAAACCTCAAGAAGGTCTGATCCTTCTTTTGCATAAAGTAGATCCAGCATCTACGACAAAAATCATCAATAAAAATAACATAATACCTTTGTTTAGCGATGGAAGTTATAGAGAAAGGTCCACAAACATCGAAGTGAACTCGCTCCAAGATTGCTCCAGCTCTACTATCTCGATCCGGAAAGGAAGATTTCGCATACTTACCCAAGGTACAACCTTTGCATGTATCCGTATCCTCCAGGTTTCCCTTGGATAGTCCAGTAGAAATATGTTGCATGTTCTTCAGGGCTCCATGGTGCAAGTGGCCCAATCTTCTATGCCATAGCTCGCCAACATCTTGGCTTTGCACCATCTCAGCTTTGGAACTCAATGCAGCATAGTCATTTACCTCCAGCTTGTAGAGATTCTTTACTCAAATCCCAATTCGCTTGGTCTGTCCAGTGCCGATATGCCTCAGGAATGCCTTTCCTTTACTAAAGACTACATCATAGCCTTTATCTTCTAGCATACCAATGGACACAAGATTATTCTTCAAAACTGGTACATACTTTACATAAGTTAGGGTGAGAGGAGCTCCATGCTCCCTCTGAAACACAACCGTACCTTCACCTGAAACACGGTACTTTCCATCATCACCCATCTTGATCCGCATATGGAGATCCTTCTCCTCCAAGATACCGAAAAGATTCTTGTCACCTGACATGTGGAATGAAACTCCACTATCTAGGTACAACACACATCCCACCATGGATGAAACCATGCATGTGATAAGAGATAAATCCAACTCAAACTGTGAGGCCAGTTCCTCACCATCAGATCCCTTCGAGGATCCCTTCTTGGATTTCTTTTGTGGACAATTCGTAGCATAATGGTCCATTTCATGACAATGAAAGCATCGCTCTTTCGATTTGTCAAACTTCTTTCCACCATGGGAAGAACTGGATTTGGAATGGGACACCTTCCCTTTCCCCTTCTTCAACTTACTCGCTAAGGCTAGATTTTCCTCATCATCTTGCTTTGATGAGGATCCATCTCCGGTGCTCCTTCTTATCTCCTCCTGCATCAAATCCAACCAAAGTCGTTCCCAATCTGGCATTTTTTCTCTTCCGTTTACCGAGTCTTGGTATCTATGCCAGCTCTTAGGAAGACTGAGGAGTGCAAGACTCACCATGTCATCATCGGATATCGTGATCCCTACACTTCCAAGCTCATCCCTGGAGGTGGTGAGCTTTTTCAGATATTTAGAGATTGTATCACCCTTTTCACACTTGATTTTCTGAAGCTTGTCTTTCAGCACTGGCTTCCTCTGATATCTGTTGTTCTAATATATATCTTTCAATGTTTTCCACATCGAAAACAATGTCTCCTTCCCATGGAGGCTCGAGATAATGTGGTCTCAAACTCCCTCCAGGAGGATTCTCCTTGCTCTAGCCACACATTTCTTCCATTCCGCCAATTCTATAGCATCAGCCGCTGCCAGCTTAGGGAGTTCTTGATCAATGAATTCCTTTAGACCATTATCCTCTAATACTGCTTCCATGCGATCCTTCCAAGCTATATAATTTGAGCTGCCATCAAGTTCATACTCGAGTCTTAAACCGTTGAACGCCATTGGTGAAATTGAGATGTGATAAGAACTCAATTTCTATAATCAGGAACTTGAAACTTCGAACTCCTCCCTTCTTTGTATACTATTCTTCACTTTGATCACCTTTGCTCTGATACCATGTAGAAATTCTCACTATAGATCAACAAATTATGCAATATACTAAAGCAAAATACAAGATCTACTTCTACAACAAACTTTGCGGAAGCTTAATCAAATATGAGAAATATCAATTTAGAACACATATAACTGAAACTGAGAAATCAATCACACATGAACACAGAAGAATAACCCGGGGAAAGCCTCAGCCTAAAACCCCAATCTCTGTATTATCATACAAGTGGAAATATGTTCAGATTACAAAAAGAATCAGCTCTCAAGCTATCCTGCTCTCTCTGGAATCAAACAATACAGCTCATAGACTGAAGAGACACAAGATATGCCTTCCCTCATCCCTACAAGCCTCCTATTTCCTTGCGCAATTTTTCTTGGGGTCCAATGATGCCACCTGTGTGATTGGCCTCATCACACACTCACTAACCTGAAGAAGTAACTGCGCAATCTCCAAGGAATGAATTCCTTCTGCATGCAAGAGATATTCACAATGGAATATTCCTGCAACTGATAATACACTATCCCTCCATCTGATCTCAACTAGGTCTCTAACTGAACTGACATGCATGAGTTATTTAAGAGAGAATATTCAGTTATCTGAAGTGCAGCAATTACATGCATGCATGCATTAACTAACTGAACTCACAATTAGCTCAAAAAACTATTTTAACTAATCTAACTGGACTTAACTCGGTTAACTAAGCTAACTAATTACAACTCAAATTACAACTCATCCTTATCTCTTTAATTGAGGGATAAATTCCTCAATCAATGGAGAAACTGTTGCATGTCTTCACATAGAATTCATGTTTGATTTTCTACAAATAATTAACTCAAGATGAATTAATTAATTATTTTACAAATAGCTGCTAATATATTCGAATTTTACTTCTCTATTTTAGTTCAGGGACGAACTAAAATAAGAAGGTATCCCGAAATGCTATTTATAGCAGTGCTAAATTTAGCACTTCTATTTTTAGCATTTCTTGTTGCTATTTTCAACACTCCCTCTCAACAAGAAAGGGATTATCAGTAACCCCAATCCTGTCTCTATGGAACTCAAACTTGCATTTTGGCAATGCCTTCATCAAAATATCTGCATCTTGTTCCTCGATCGAAACATACAGCAACACACATGATCCTCTTGACCACACAATCTCGAAGATGGTGATACAGGATATCAATGTGCTTGGACCTGTCATGAAAACTGGATTCTCAAAGAGTTTGATACAACTTTGATTATCGCATTAGATCACAGTTGGATCCATCCTCTGACCAAACAATCCCACTAGAATCTTCCGCATCCAAATGGCCTCACATGCAGCCTGACTAGCAGCCATGTATTCAGCCTCTGCTGAGCTAAGTGCAATTGACCTCTGTTTCTTACTGTACCAGGAAACTACATTTGAACCTAGGTTGAATATTCCTCCAGAAGTTCTCTTCCGGTCTAATGGACTCCCTGCCCAATCCACATCTATGAAGCCCTGAAGCTTCACTCCCTCTGTCCATCTATACCACAATCCGAATTGAGATGTGCCTCTGAGGTATATCAGCACATGCTTCATTGCCTTCCAAAACATGTTGGTAGGTTGAACCATAGCTTGACTCAGCTGTTTCACCGCAAAGCATAAGTTGGGTCATGTTTTCACCAGATACATAAGTGAACCCACAAGCTACCGATAAACAATAGCAGCTACTACCTCACCTGAAGTAGCATCCTCCTTCCTCCAGTTCCTGGCTAGAGGAGTCTGCATGGGCTTACACTTCTCCATGTGAAAGCGCCTGAGTATCTCATTGGCATACTTGCCTTGAGACACAAATACTTCACCATCTTTCTGCCACACCTCCATGCCTAGAAAGTAGTGCGTAAGACCCATGTCTTTCATTTCTAACTCTCTTGCAAGGTCCTCCTTGCAAGACTGGATCAGCTGATCGTAACCTATCAAAATCAGATCATCGACATAAAGAACAACGATCAATGGTTTTCCTTCTACCATGATGTGGTAAAGGTTTGCATCTACTTCACTCTTGGTGAAGCCAAACCTGGTGAAATAGCTGTCAATCCTAATGTACCAAGCACGGGGTACTTTCTTCAGCCCATACAAAGTCCTTGAGTTGGCACACATGTGACTCATGACAGAAGGTCTCAAAACCTTCTCACTACTCAATGTACTCCTCCTCCTCAATCTTCCCATTGAGGAATGTTGTCTTCACGTCCATCTAATGGATCTTCCAACCCATCTGAGCCGATAGTGCCAACATCGATTTGATAGATGAGTACCTTGCTACAGGAGCAAAGGTCTCATCATAGTCGATCCCCTCGACCTGTGAGAAACCACGGAAAACAAACCTTGCCTTATGTTTCTCAACACTGCCATCAGCTACCTGCTTTACCTTGTAAAGCCATCTGGAAAGCTGACTTGTCTTGAGGTCTTAGGACAACATCCCACACACTGTTCCAAATGATAGAGTTGTACTCCTCTACCATTGCATCAACCTAGACTAGTTGCTACACTGCCTCCTCGAATGAAGAAGGCTCAGACTCTACACACTCCCAACCAGGGCCATGTACCCAGTGTACCGCTCCGGCGACCTCCTCTATCTGTGCTAAGAAGATGGTTGTCCCACATTCTCCCGCACATCTAACATCAACCTTTCAACTTCCCTTGAGCGTTTCTGCCCATCTCTGGAAGTCTCAGCATGAGTAGATGTCTCCACTCCTGGATCCTCTACATGTGGCTGCTCCACATCAATATGAGGCTCCTCCTCCTTAGGAACTGAAAATTCCTCCTCTGCATGCAACTTGAGCTCCCTCTCAAGTGATACTCGCATGGCTTTCTGCTCGTCGAACTTCAAATCTCTGCGTACCACTGTCCTGTGACTAGTAGGCAGGTACACCCGATAGTTGTGGGGTGTATCAGTGTACCCCACAAGTATTCCCAACTCAGTTGTTGGATCTAGCTTCTTCTGGGCATCTTTGGTCACATGATAGTAAATTGATGATCCAAAGATTCGAAAGTTACTCACATCTGGTCGCTTCGCGGAAAAGGCATCCATAGGTGTCTTCATTCCCAGTATATGGTGCCGGCTTCTGTTCTACAAGTATACTGTTGTATTGCATGCCTCAACCCACAAATGCAGTGGTAGGCTTTGGTCATGCAACATCGCTCAAGCTTCTCCCACAATCGATCTATTCTTCCTTTTGGCCACCCCATTCTACTGTGGGTTATGGGGTGTCGTCAACTCCCATTTAATTCCTTCTGTAGCACAAGAGTCATTAAATTGTTGGGAGACATACTCTCCACCATTGTCGCTATGCAAGGCTTTTATTTTCTTTCTAGATTCTTTCTCTGCCAAGGCTTTAAACTCACAAAACCTCAAGAAGTTCTGATCCTTCTTTTGTATAAACTAGATCCAGCATATACGAGAAAAATCATCAATAAAAATAACATAGTACCTTTGTTTAGCAATGCAGGTTGTAGAGAAAGGTCCACAAACATCTGAGTGAACTCGCTCCAGGATTGCTCCAGCCCCACTGTCTCAATCCGAAAAGGAAGATTTCGCATACTTACCCAAGGTACAACCTTTGCATGTATTCGTCTGCTCCATTGTTCCCTTGGGTAGTTCGGTAGAAATCTGTTGCATGATCTTCAGGGCACCATGGTGCAAGTGGCCCAATATTCTATGCCATAGCTCGCCAACATCTTGGCTCTGCACCATCTCAGCTTTGGAACTCAATGCAGCACAATCGTCTACCTCCAGCTTGTAGAGATTCTTTACTCGAATCCCAATTCGCTCGGTCTGTCCAATGCCGATATGCCTTAGGAATACCTGTCCTTTACTAAAGACAACATCATAGCCTTTATCTTCTAACATAGCAATGGACACAAGATTATTCTTCAAACCTGGCACATACTTTACATCAGTCAGGGTGAGAGGAGCTCCATGCTCCCTCTGAAACACAACCGTACCTTCACCTGAAACACGGTACTTTCCATCATCGCCCATCTTGATCTGCATATGGAGATCCTTCTCCTCCAAGATACTGAAAAGATTCTTGTCACCTGACATGTGGAATGAAACTCCACTATCTAGGTACCACACACATCCCACCATGGATGAAACCATGCATGCGATAAGAGAGAAATCCAACTTAAACAGTGAGGCCAGTGCCTCACCATTAGATCCCTTCGAGGATCCCTTCTTGGATTTCTTTTGTGGATAATTCGTAGCATAATGGCCCATTTCATGAAAATGAAAGCATCGCACTTTCAATTTGTCAAACTTCTTTCCACCATGGGAAGAACTGGATTTGGAATGGGACGCTTCCCTTTCCCCTTCCTCGCCTTACTCTCTAAGGCTAGATTTTCCTCATCATCTTGCTTTGATGAGGATCCATCTCTGGTGCTTCTTCTTATCTCCTCCTGCATTAGATTCGACCAAAGTCATTCCCAATCTGGTAGTTTTTCTCTTCCATTTACTGAGTCTTGGTAGCTATGCCAGCTCTTAGGAAGACCGAGGAGCACGAGACTCACCATGTCATGACCGGCTGTCGTGATCCCTACACTTCCAAGCTCATCCCTACAGGTGGTGAGCTTGTTCAGATATGTAGAGATCGTGTCTCCCTTTTCACACTTGATTTTCCAAAGCTTGTCTTTCAGTGCCAGCTTCCTCTAATTGCTGCTATTCTAATATAGATCTTTCAATGTTTTCCACTTTGAAAACGGTGTCTCCTTCCCATGGAGGCTTGAGACAATGTGGTCTCGAACTCCCTCCAGGAGGATTCTCCTTGCTCTAGCCACACATTTCTTCCATTCCGCCAATTTTGTAGCATCAGCCGCTACCGCCTTGGGGACTTCTTGATCAATGAAGTCCTTTAGACTGTTATCCTCTTAATGAGGAACTTGAAACTTGAAACTTCTCCCTTCTTTGTATATTGTTCTTCGCTTTGATCACCTTTTCTCTGATACCATGTAGAAATTCTCACTGTAGATCAACAGATTATGCAATATACTAAAGCAAAATACAAGATCTACTTCTACAACAAACTTTGCGGAAGCTTAATCGAATATGAACAATATCAATTTAGAACACATATAACTGAGAATGAGAAATCAATCACACATGAACATAGAAGAATAATCTGGGGAAAGCCTCAACCTAAAACCCCAATCTCTGTATTATCATACAAGTGGAAATATGTTCAGATTACAAAAATAATCGGCTCTCAAGCTATCTTGCTCTCTCTGCAATCAAACAATACAGCTCACAGACTGAATAGACACAAGATATGCCTTCCCTTAGCCCTCCAAGCCTCCTATTTCTTTGCACAATTTTTCTTGGGGTCCAATGATGCCACCTGTGTGATTGGCCTCATCACACACTCACTAACCTGAAGAAGTAACTGCGCAATCTCCATGGAATGAATTCCTTCTGCATGCAAGAGATATTCATAATGGAATATTCCTACAACTGATAGTACACTATCCCTCCATCTGATCTCAACTTGGTCTCTGACTGTACTGACATGCATGAGTTATTTATGAGAGAATATTTAGTTATCTAAAGTGCAACAGTTACATGCATGCATGCATTAACTAACTGAACTCACAATTAGTTCAACAAACTATTTGAACTAATATATCTGGACTTAACTCAGTTAACTGAGCTAAATAATTACAACTCATCCTTATCTCTTTAACTAAGGGATAAATTCCTCAATCAATGGAGAAACTGTTGCATGTCTTCACATAGACTTCATGTTTGATTTTCTACAACTAATTAACTCAAGATGAATTAATTATTTATTTTACAAACAACTGCTAAGATCAAATTCGAAATTTACTTCTCTATTTTAGTTCAAGGACTAACTAAAATAGGAAGGTATCCCGAAATGCTATTTATAGCAGTGCTAAATTTAGCACTTCTATTTTTAGAATTTCTTGTTGTTATTTTCAACACTAGATTGGAGAGGTGATGGGCACAGATACTATTCTAGTTCTAGTTCAGACAGGGACTATGATCCTTACAAGAGAAGTGACAAAGGATATGTTTTTGGATGAGTTTAAGAAAGCTAAGCCACCTAATTTTCATGGATATTTGAAGGAGCCAGAGGGTGTAGAGGCTTGGTTACTCTGGATGAATAAGTTCTTTGAACTGCATGATTACTCAGAAAACATGAAGGCCAGAATAGAGACACTTAGTCTTAAAGGTAAAGCCGATATCTAGTGGGAAGATTTAAGGAATGTTAGAGACATTAGGACGGAGGAGTTGAGTTGGCATGAATTCAAAATACTTTTCAAGAAGAAGTACTTGTCATAAAGGTACCATGACATTAAGGCAAAAGAATTTTACTAGCTAAAGATGGGATCAATGACAGATGAAGAGTATACAACTAAGTTCCTGGAGCTATTGAGGTATGTACTATATCTTAAGGATGAGAAGGCTAAAGTTCAAATAATTGTTAGTGGATTTCCATTAGCTTTTAGAGATCATATTGAGTATGATGAGCCTGGATCACTTGAGGAAGTTATTGGGAAATTAAAGCATTGCTATGAGCAGTCAAAGCGTAAGAATGAATCTCAACAAGGATGGAAAGGGAAAGATAAAGGTAAAGGTAAATGAAATCCAAAAAGAACAAGGCCTTAGAATGCAAAAGAGAAAGAAAATGTTTCACCATACAAGTAGTTCAATGTAGCTAGACAGGGACATGGGTCACAACAGTAGTATAGAGGTGATGGTACATGATGGTTGGAGTGTTGGATGTGTGGTAAGGAACATCTTAAGAGAGATTGTCCACAGAATTAGGATGGTAGGCCTCAAATCAATAGTGAACAAAAGGCATAGACTGTTGGGTATGTTGGGCATGGTATTCCTCATAACTATGTAGTGCTAGATAACAAGCACACAGAGCACTAGGCAATTGTTATTGAGATGGACAGTAAGAATTGTGATCAACTTGTTTCCATTTTGATTGACTGTGGACCTAATTATAGCTTTGTTAGTCCTGACCTGGTGGATAAGTGTGGTTTTAATAAAGAAGTGCATTCAACATCCTGGTTAGTGCAACTAGATACAGGTACAAAGAAGAGAGTATATCACTGGGTAAGAGCTTGTGCATTCGATGTGAATGGTATGCCTACATCAACGCATTTGAATCTATTGTCATTGGGGTCATATAGTATGCTATTTTATATGGAAATTCTATATCTTCATAGGACCAAAATGGATTTTTATGATAAAGCCATTGAGTGTTTGGATGAAAATATAGAACAGAGAATCTTACAGGGTAAGAAGAAGGCAACATCAATTAGAATGGTTACATCTATGCAGGAAAAGCACAGTCACAGAAAAGGGTGTTGTTGGCGGTGCTGGAAATCCGTCAACCAAGGGGATCTCCCCGATATGAAGTCTCAATCATACCTCACACCATTTGGTGTAAGAGTCCCATCCTGTATAAAGGCCCAGTTGCCAAATCCTTAAAGGTTTTCCTTGGCTCTAGCTGTCAGCACAAGCGAGTGATGCAACTGTATCTTCGACCAACAAGGTGAGTGTGCCTGGTGAGCATGTAGCATAACTGTGTCTAGGTTCTCTTACTACAAAAGGGGGAGAAAAATGAGCCTCTAAGTAAGAGATAACAGTACCACCTAGGAAGAGACACACACGAACCAAAAGGACCTGTCTAACATCCAACGGAATAGTCCACCGCGGATATGATAGTCGTTACGACCAATGAATAAGGGAAGATTCGTCTAACATCCAGTGGAATAGTCCACAATGGATGTGATGTTCATTATAATCGATAAGAAAGGAAAAGTCTATCTAGTATCCTGCGGAATAGTCCACAAGGATGAGACAACAGTGACAACCATTACAGCACATTCCAAACAAGATAAGCATTAAAATAACTGAAATATTTCAACTATCTTAGTACATGTGAAAGAAAACATGAAATACAAATGTTCACATAATAGTATTACAAACATTCATAAGTCATGCATGAAAACATGCTATCCTGAAAAGGATTTTGTAATTAAGAAAATGATCAAGGACACATATTTACATTGTACATGACTAGCCCCAATAGTGGGACAATGGAGCCACTCCTTTCTCCTCAAAGAACTAACTGATCTTTCTAATGATTTGTGGGTGGAGCCAAGGTGAAAAGTACTTTTCTCATACAATGAGGGGCCATATATAACCAAGGGTGATGCTTCACCTTTTGACTCTTTGACTACCCTCATGATTGTTCAACTTCCTATGAATTTTCAACTTACATGACTCTTCATATTATTGTGTGTGCATTGGACTTTCACTTTACAATACATTTTATTTACAACATGGCCCATAGTAGTGATGTGGCATATGAAAGCTCATGACACGACTTGACATGACACTAATGATGTGAACTGACTTGATGATGTGGCAACATCAAGAGGTTGTTGTTGTTGAGTGATAGATGTGTTCTTGGATGTGCTTTCTCTTCTCCTCCGCGTAGCTTGATGATGTGGGGTCTTCAATGATCTTCGGTCTTAGAAGGTGGTTGCACACTTGTGTTCCTCTTTCTCTCTCTTGATAGATTCACTCATCCGTTCAACTACGAGTGAGTCTTAGGCATGATTTCCTCCTTCTTCTCCTTCTTCATCATCTCACCATGATTGGACAGTGTACCTATTCCTGCAATTCACTCATGACGAGATGACATCAATCTAAAAAATCCCTAATCTAAGATGATGCATTGTTATCCATGAAGTGAGTCTAGGACCGATGACATGATGAGAGAGAGGGCCCAGTAAATGTGCATTGCATAGTTCCAGGTCACAGGGAGGGGTTGATCACTAAGACTACATAGAGCGCAACTCAGGCTTGACTGAGGAACTTATGAGCACAATCCTTATTGGGGAGAAAAATTGTGTAGTCGCCACTAGTAGTCAATATTATGTAGTTCAAGAAGACAGTGGATGATGTGGGATGGGACCCTGGGAGGCATATTTGCACAGTTTTCAGATGAATGGAGGACTAGGCAGCAGAGAGACCTGGAGGATAAATATGCGTAGTTCTTGAGGTCAGTGAGCTCCGACTGAGGGAGGACACTGGGGGACACCTATGTGTAGTTCTGGAGGTGAAAGGAGGTTGGGGTATCCGCACATTGTAGGGTTACAACAGAAAAGGAGAAGAGCTTGAGGACTGGAAGTGTGAAGTGTGCAGTTC
This sequence comes from Pinus tabuliformis, assembly GCA_031772625.1. NCBI lineage: Eukaryota > Viridiplantae > Streptophyta > Pinopsida > Pinales > Pinaceae > Pinus > Pinus tabuliformis. The sequence goes on along the minus strand of CM062809.1, from coordinate 560,009,412 downwards.
AAGTAAGATTGGGAGGAACTGCTGCGTAATTATGGAGGTCAAGGGAGACTCTTGGGCTCTGGAATTATGTAGTGCAACTTCCTTGGATGATAGTGACTGCACACTACACAGTTCTAGGAAGCAAGGTCATAACACTAAGGGCTGAGACTTCACAGTGCATAAGGTCCAATGAAGCTGAGTTGCCCAGTCGGGATGATTTTTTGAAAAATGGCTAAGTGCGGGAGGGAGATTGACCCCTGATCATATTAGATGTGTGATTACACACTTAGCATACTTCAGCGACACAAAAATATAGACCACTAGAGCAACAAGAAATAATTTTCCTCCATTTGACTATCTCATAACAAGAAGTGACAAGTGTGACACTTGAGATAGACTTTAGGATGACTGTGACGACACTTGTGCGACAGTGTTCAAGACTTTGTGCATGAGTGTGACGGATGTTTACATGGTTAGGAAAACTCATATACACAGATTTCGACCTTCGAAACCGACTCACAAACATGACATAATAGTCAAACATGCCAAAAAACGACAGTTGATCCAACAAGTGAAAGGGAGCAAAACACTTAGAGGAAACACATGGAATGACTTTGAGTGTTTGCAACCATACATGTCATTGAAGACATAATGATATGACAATGATAAGCTATCATTCATTCTACGCTAAGAGGTGTATTTAAACTTCATGAAATATGTGCTTCATTTTTCGTACCTACCCTCCAAAGGGTTATGAATCAAATGGAGCCTTCATGCGGTCCCGATCTTCTATCATACCCCGGGTTCCTTGGTCTTCATATTTGATAAATATCTTTCTCCTCATCTCCTTAAGTATCATATCGCATGTCCTCCTTTTTCATATCCTTCTTAATCATCTTTCCATAGCCTACTAGAATTCATGTATATATAATTCATTCATGACAAGACGACATCAGTCTAATAAACCCTCAGTGTAAGATGTTGTATGCTAATTCACTGACTGAGCCAGAACTGGTATAAGATTAGTGGGGAGAAGGCTCAGTGACTAAGTTGGACTGAGGGATAAGACGAAACAGTTCCTACTGAGGGATATAATTGTGTAGTGTCCACTAAGGGACAAAATTGCGCAGTTCAAGCAGGCAGTGGCTACTGTGGGATGAGGCCCCGGTGGAAAAATTTGCACAATTTTCAGAGGCAAGGGGGATTGGGCAGCAGAGAGGCCTGGGAAGAAAAATTTATGTAGTTCTTTATGGCAGTAAGATTCGGCTAAGGGAAGGTCACTAGAGGTGGCCTCTGCGTAGTTTTGGATGCCATGAGATGCTGGGTGTTAGAGTTGGTCTTGTCAGTCCTCCGTCAGAGATCAAAACTCTTTCTACATTTCATTTTTAGGAGTCTCGCTCCATTCACTCAGCTGCATTCCGCTAGGGGCATGCCATAATCTGACGGAAGGGTCTTGTCAGTCATTACCCCTCATGCTTTGTACCTGCTGGCTCAGGTCTGTTCATCAAAGTTCATTAAATGACAGTCAATATTTGGTTTTTTGATGAGGCAAAAAATCATGTCAGTCATAGGTCTAGGGTTTCATAAGTTGTGTTTTCAGAGTACCCAAATACGCCAATAGGCCAGAGGGAGGTTCAACAAGTTTCATCTCCAGATTTTCATCATCCATAATGCTCAAGGGTGATTCCTCTTCAAAACTCTGTTTTGAAGAGGAAATCGTCAAATTAATGTTTATGATAAATATGTAAAGTTCTCCAACATGAAGTACTTCAAAAGCAGATTCTGATCATCCTTTGCCAAATTCCATGTCAGCTACCCCTGCAAAAAATCGCCAAAAATTTCATCATTTTAGTCAAAAATCCAAAAAGGAAATGTGAAATACAGAGTTGCATTAAATTGTGGAAAAAGTGCCAAAACAAAACATTGCAAAAGTGGGTTTTGAAGAAACAAAAATCAAAACCATGACTCCATGTCTTTATATATATTTTCTCATAAGGATCAAGGTCATTTTAAAAGCCAAGGTCAGAGAGAAGCATTTCAAAGGAATTCGGTGAGCCAGCGCGCGTTTTGGGTGAGGTTGGAGGTGTCTTGACAGGTGTGGTGCATAGAAAGGGCGGCGCGGTGCACTGGGCCAGCGCGGCGCATTGGGCGCGATCCTCCAGTGCAATTTGGAACGGGCGCGGCGCACCGGTAGCACGCGGCGCATAGAAAGGGCGGCGCGGCGCATACAGTCTAACACACAAAAAACGCCCGAAATTCCTCCAAATCACCATTGAATTGCTTGGACGTGCTAGATTTCAAACATATCACAACAGCAGTCCAACACAGTCTTGCGACCAGCATTCATTTCTCCAAGCAGTTTTCATAGCATCAATTATGTCATCTGATCATTCATCCGACTATGAGGTGGAAACTCATAGTGACTCACCCACGGAAGAACGTGCACCCTGGAGGCCTCACAAAAGTGGCAGACATGTTAGAGAAGAACCGACTACCCTCACAGAATTGCAGGCCTGCCCTTTTGCCGTCTCTTGTTTTCAGTTTCAGTCATGCTATGAGTTTTGTGAAAAGGTTGCAAATGTTCAATTCCACCATGAGTTGGCTCGCCTATTTGTTCTACATTTACATGGTGCTCAAGTTACTTTGGCCGGGGTTACTTTCACACTTACACCGGACTCTATCTCATTAGCTACCGGCATGCCTAATATTGGAGAGCCATGGAACAAGAGACAAAAAGTTGACCGACAGCATTATGAGCCATATGTTAAACCTAGTTTCTTGAGGCAGCTTAAGAGGGTGTTTCCCTTCTGATATCTTAAAGATGAGTATGCCCCTCTAATGAAGTTAATTATGAAGTATTTCAGTTGTGAAGGCCATTTCTCCTGGTTATATGCTTATCACATCAGGTTGCTCATGCATTTCACCCGGGTACACATGATGAACATCCCATATTTCATATGCCGAAACATAGAGAGGATGACCACCCTTGCGCAACACAAGACCCCCGAGCAGCAATTCAATAGCATTTGTCATTTTTCTCTCATCAAGATTTTGGTGGTGCATCAGCTTGATTTACAGGGTATCACTTGGGATGATTTCATCTCTCGTGACTTCTTCCGAGCTTCACAGGAACCTTCAGAGACTAGATTTGAGGTAGGGGAACCTTCTCATTCAGGAGATCCCTGTGGTGTGGGTTTAGCAATGTGTTTCTTCTCTGTTTCATATGTATCTTGTTATGTTTACAGTTCATTCATGATCATTTCCATTTGAATGTTTTTTTTAGTGAGAAAGGTAGAATCCATTTTTATTGCTCTGCCTTGGAAAAGCATTCATGTTTTGTGTGTTTGCTTCTGTCTGAAAAGGATTCATCACATATGCCCTTTTCAGCTCCCTCAACAAAATTCCCACTCCATATTATTTAAATCTGATTGCTAAGCTTCCTACCTATCTTGCCTCACGAACTATTTTGTGTCTTCGATTTAATTTCCCAGCTCATGCGGTCCTTTGGTCCCACGCAACCCGGAAAATTCAGTCATTCAAAAATCACCTTTTTCCATATCTATTTACTAGCCTAAAATCAGTATTTCAGTTTAAGTCATCTCAGACCATATTGTCTATTCCTCACTGAGCGTGACCCGGAGAGAGCCCTCTCCTGTTCTAGTAGGGCTAGCTACTAGATTGAGCGTGGTTTGTGGTTACCTTGAATTTTGCCTTCTTTCAGCCTAAGGCAGATTTAGGTGCTAACATTGGGATGTTGGGCTTTTTGCGCATTATGCAGTTCCAAAAACAAAGGAAAAAATCTCGAGGGTTGCAGATGTGAAGTGCGTAGTTTAGGAAGGTTGGATGAAGCTAGGTTGTTAGGAATCCTCCAAAATTTGGCTACTTGTTGGATTAGTGGAACTAATTTGAACAGTGATAGAACTTGACTGTGACCACACACTTGGACACTTAGTGATGCAACATAGTTCATCCAGAACATATGAAAACATACTTCAATTAGTGCAACAACAATGGTGAAACCTTATGAGAAGTGTGGCTCTGACGATAGAGTTTGCGAGGATGATGACAACACTTATGTAATAGTGCGTGAAACTTTGGAAATGAGTGTGAAACATGTATAGAAGATGGGAACAACATATTTTCATAGATATTTCCCCTTGAAGCAAACCAAAACTTCCCTTTGCCTGACATGTGATAACTCCCATGCTCGAAGATGACACTTGTTGTATAAAGATAAAAGCGTGAACGACTCCTAAGATCAAAGAAGGGAGCTTGAAATCATCATCTTACCAATAAGTGACTAAGGAACGACTGATCACAAGATCCATATTAAGCTCCAAAATTGAGTGTAGGCCAAAATTTTTTAGGGTGTTACAGCCACTACAACACTTGGCGACACACTAGTAGAATCCAACTTGTCTGTTTTGGTTAACTCCCTCCGTGCACGACCTTAGTTCTTCATGGAGTATTGATTCATCTTGTAGATTATCTTGGCCTTCCCACTTACCCCACAAATAGCCATGGTCCCCTCAATGCCTTCTCAGTCGAACACAACATAAGATTCAACATAATTGAAAAGTTTATGTCACACGGAATGAGTCGATCTTGTGGACAAGATAGACCTCCCTAGTATCTAACGATATCTAGTGACAAGCAAGCCAATAAAAAACTATCTTTCTCTAAATATGCAATTATAAACAAAGGCAAACAAGTGTTTTAGGCCTACCTTGGGTCCAATGCAAGTTTGTGGAAACCTCGCCCCTTTGATCCAAATGAGCTCCCTTGTAGCGAATCTGCAAACACAAACAAACAAACAAATTAAATAGCACCTGAAAAGCCAATATCATAAAGCATACTTGTCATGATGATCAAGGAATTCATGAAACAAATGACATAAGACAATTTGTTGAGAAAAATGAATTTGATTGTATTAATTCAAATCAAAGAAGAACTTTACAACCTGTGCCTTGATGCTGTACAAGCTCCTCCCAGGGTCCAACAAGAAGTCTCCTCTACTTTGACAAGTTTCACTCTCTTCCCAATGAAGCCAAAAAGGTATATGATCTCTCCTCTCAAGCTTAACTAGGAAGTCTCAATTCCACCAGCATTTACCCTCAAAAATGTTCAGCTTCTAACCTCCCTAGCAACCAACCCAATGACTTAATTTATAGTGCAATAGAGGGAAGTTACTAGGTCCTCCTTCAAAGGGATAAAGCCCTCCTTCAAAGGGATAGCTCCTCTCATTGAGGGATTAGCTCCTTCTCTTTTGGGATGCATGAACCACCTAAGAGCGAACAATCCACATCAAAATTCCTTCTAGAATCATCTAGAATTAACCCAAAGTGAGTTTTTTAGAATAAACTTGCGCCTTTTTGACTTTCACAGGGGTATGCACCCACTCCTTTAGGGACAGAGCGGGTAGGTCCACAGGTATTGTGAACAGGGGGTGCGGGACCGCAGGTAATAGTGAGAGAAAGTGCGGAACCAGAGCTTTGTTGATTTTCAATGTCTTTCTCTCATTTTCAAAGCTTGACTTGAAGAGCTAAGGTCTGAGACTTGCTTAGGAGGACAGTACAAGTGATGATAGACCCATACTGACTGCAAATAGTCATGGTGATGATATTTTTGTGTAACAGATTGCCCCCTAAAGTGCGAAGTTTGTAGTAGATGAGGATTTCATTTATTATCTAGGAAGAGTGAAGTACTTTATCATTTCGAGGATCATCTTGTGGAGAGCCCGGTTGGAACCTGTAAAAACATTCAATGCAAAATATATATATGAGATTATATCATCGCTGAGGTAGGCATTCCCATACTCAGATCAAAACTAACTGCTGCTCTGATATAGGAATGATCTTGTAATACATCACAAGTATAGACACATGTAGACACAGTATGGACGCAGCCATCTGTTTATGAATAGTCCACAGTATAATGAATACAAAATTCCTCGCAGCCTGGATTGCGGAAACTAGATCCAGGGTCTTCATTTCTACTTCCCGAAATAGTACGATTCTATCCATGCGAATAAATGTGTTGAAGTCGAACATGGTAGAAACCACTTGATTACCAGTCAATGATGTAAACTGTTAACAAGTGTGAGAGAAACCACCAATAATGTCAATGGCTCTCAAAGTACTTAGTACAATCCATGAGATGTGAATAGATGTGTTGATGTCGAACATGTCATGGAGTCCTTTGATCGAAGGTCAATGATGCAACCTATCGTCGAAGGCGAGAAACCTGCCATTGAGGCATGCAGATCCCAAGGTACTGACGATTTCTAGATCATCTTTCTAGATAATGAGTTGAAGTCGATAAAAAGCAATCCATTGTAGGCAAGCCCACAACATGAAATCATAGATCAAGTTTGAAGAAATTTAGCTGCAAGGACTGACTCAGGGATGGTCAAGATGGACGACAGATATTTTGCAAATGAATGGCTTATTTGCACTGACCTCTTGAACACATAATGACACGACAGATGGTTTGGTAACAATTGACCCAAATTTAATACCCAGAAACTGGCTGAAGACTTTCAATGTGGTTTGATCAACTGTTAGGAAAAGGATTCCCCAACCCAGGTGAATAAAAAGTGTCGTGTTCAAGAGTGGTTACAAAGTATGACAAACATGCTCATTTTTCTCTCTTTTCCCCCACAATTTCTGGCAAGTACCTCTTTATTTTTTATTTGCTTGATTATAAGCTCATCCTTTGGATGAGTCCAACTTAGTTTAAATTCGAACCCTAAGAAGGAGTGGTTTGTTCCTGTTTGTAATTGAACAGGTCCTTTGCTATTAAATTTTAACGAGTCCAGTATAGGAGAAACTCGGCGTTTTTCAATTTTAGAGAGTCTGAAAAAACTTAAGAAGACTCCAGGGTTGACCTTTTTCGTAAATTTGTGTCTCCCAAGCCCGAAAAAGTATAAAATAATACTTGAGAGAACTGCTTGATCATTACGACCAAGGAGTACTTTTCGTAATTAGTTCCTCTGATCCGAAAAAGTAAAAAAGCGATCAATGACACGTCGTTTTATAACCAATATCAAATTTGAAACGACAAAAATCCGGCAATCTTTTCATGTTTTTACGGTCAGAAAAAGAGCTGTAAGTGGACCGTCTTTTTAGTTCTGTTTTAACGAGTTTAAAAAGAAAAACTCGGCGATCTTTTCATGTTTTAGGAGTCAGAAAAGAGCTTAAAGGTGACTCTAATGTTTTTTTCGTTGAAAATGACCGATTTCCCTTGAAAAATCCGTTATCCTGAACAAAAACTCAAACATTACTCATACCTGTTTAAAATGGATAAAAATGCTGCAAAAGTTACCTTTCTAAAGTGAAACATAAACAAATTAACAATTCATTTATTCAAAAAACTTATAAAAAGGGCTTTCGTCAATTCATTTTTACCGTTTGAGCTTTTGGTCAGAAACTTCCCGTGAAGATTGCGGAAAATCCGTCCGTCGGAATCGAGCGCCGTCTCCTCCAGGTAATCCACATCATCCTACTCTTCAATTTCATCCGTTTCAATTTGTTTTTTAGGGTTTCATTTCATTTTTTAGAGGATTTTTAGGCTAGAAACCCGCGCGCGGGGGCCCGCAGGCATAACACAGGCAGCCTGCGGACCCCGACTTTTTCTCAATGGGGAAAAAGTCAGGGGTCCGCACCTGCCGTGAAGGCAAGGTGCGGACCCACGCACTATCTCTAACAGAGAGGGTGCGGTCCCCGCAGCAAGGGTTTTTAACCCTAAATTTCTCAAAATTCACCCAAACAATTCAATTTTTTATATTCTAATTCGCCTTTTTGTTGGATGTAGAGTATACATCATGCTTGATTGGCGAGAACGGGAGCATGAGGACGTAGATCTTGCTGCGTTAAATCACCAACCTTCGATCGATGCATTGAAGGCATGCGGCTTGTACAAATTCTGGGCCATACCTGGCATGAGGGCCCAGGTGGACTTCTTGCAGTGGCTGGTAGACAGGTGGAGCATACAGGACCAGTGTTTCTTCATTGGTGGTCACCAGCTCGAAATGGAGTTGGCAGACATATACTTTTTGACTGGTTTGCCTAAGAGAGGTGAAGACTTGACTCTATTCGGGACTAGGCCAGGTGGCCAGTCTATCGATAGCCTCCGGCTAGAGTTCTGTAACAACCAGACTAGAGACAAAGGGATAGACATCAAAACCATATCTCGTCCTGAACTCATGGTGATCGCGTTTACTATTACCAGGCTCTGTGGGAGCGCCGCACTACATATAGCCACTGGATCCCAGATGCGGATGGCAATTGACTGCTTTCGAGGCACCATCTTCAACTGGTGCGATGCTGTGTTGGCTAATGTAAAAGGCCAACTGACCAGAGCCAAGAACAGACAACTGAAGACCTTTGGATATGGTGCTTTAGTTGTGAGCTTTGGTCTGGAGAGGGTCCCAATGTTGGTCCCGCAGCACCTCACTGTTGGAGCTGGACTTCCTCGAGAGCCCAAACTGATGCGATGGGTTGCAGTTATGGCCCGTCATCCTGATGAGGGGACAGAGGTCGTTCGATTCAAACCTGAGTATTTCCATTGGTTGGAAAACCAGGTTTTTGCTATTCAGGACTTTCCTTATGCTGGGATTGATTTTCGCAGTGACCCAGACATGGCTCTTCCACCAGGAGAGCAATGGGATGACTCAGGTAAAATCATTTTCAACATTTTCCTAATTTAAATTTTTTTTTGTTTTTATCTCGTCGCAAAATTTATAGTAAAAGTTTCAAATGCAGATGTGGGTCCACAGCGACTAGCCGCTCTCTGGCCTTACGAGAGGAAACAACCAGTTGCAGCGGCACCAGCCCCAGAGGACGAATCAGCAGAGACCTTGGATGAATTGGAGAGCCATCTAGAGCGTTTGACAGGACACATTCCAGAGACCGGCATAGATGACATTCCTCGTCGACTACAGCGCATTGTGATTGGGGTCCCAGGACCTTTTAGGAGGTTCCTTTGTAAGGTGGCCCGTACAGTGGTTTCTTATCGAGATCATCACCAGTGATAGGATGATCGCCTATTGTAGACATACATATGACATTTTTGCCTTTTGTACTTATCATTTTTGCCGATCATAATGTGTTTTTTAACCTATGATCGAGGACGATGTATATTTTGACACACTCCTATATTATACTATATCACTATTACCAGCTTATCTTGTAAAACATGTTATGGAATGTTTTTAAATTTACTTGTATGATTATTGCAAATGTCTACTTAACATTCGAGAAGCAATTGCATCTGCTAATGTATTTAAAGATCTTGGAATATGCTGATATTCAATATAATCAAATTCACATTCCAAGAGATGCACTCTCAAAAATAATCTCAATAACACTGGATTTCTAATGGCATATACTCTATTAAGCTGTAATACAACGAATTCAGAATCTAACCTCACTATCAAACTCCGAATCCCAAATGAAATAGATGAAGATAATAACTCAATCACTGCACTATACTCTGCAATGTTGTTCGTTGTTTGACCGAGGCTTACCCCATGCATAGATACCAACTTGTCAGACGGCGAATAGATAACCCAAGCTGCGGAAGAAATGTTCCGTGTATTACGACAAGCACCATCAGCAAAACCAATGTATGTTTGGAGAGGCATCGACATCTGCAATATCAAGAGTAAAACCAAGATAAGAAGGAATAATGACGAAAAACACTCTCTAAGCTAAGCACACTTTAAACTAAAACACACCAGCTAGAAAGAAAACTAACCTAACTAAAAATCTCCACACCCATATTTTAAGCATAATACCTTTTGAGGTAAAGACCATTTCTGGGTTTACCTAAAGAGTCCCCGTCAAAGTCTACCAATTCATAGGCCCCTTTTTCTAGCATTCGCTTGACAACATAGGGACCATGCCACATAGGAACGAATTTTCTAGCGCCTAATTTATCATTAGCTTGATCGTACAATAAGACTAGGTCTCCTTCCGAAAAATTTCGAGGGGTCATATTTCGATCATACTGAGCTTTAATATGTTTCGCATGAGTTTCGATCGCCAATGCAGCATCACGTCGATTCTCATCTAGCTGAGCCAAGTATAACAAACTTTTTTCCTCTTCAGAAGTGGCTGGAAGTAACTCGATGGCCATTTGCAATGACGGGATTTCGCATTCAATGGGTAACACAGCTTCCAAACCATAAACTAGTTGGAAAGGAGTGAACCCTGTTGACGTTTTTACTGAGGTTCGATACGCCCAAAGCACAGAAAACAGCATGTTATGCCAATTTTACCTGTGAATCCCAATGATTCGTCGGATCATGATGACTAGAACTTTGTTGATGGCTTCAACCAGACCATTAGCTTGTGGATAATAAGGAGTTGAACTATCGTGACGCAAGCCAAGCTGGCCTATAAGTTCAGTCATCATAACGTTTCGAAAATGACGCCCATGATCAGTGATAATCGCTTGTGGAACACCAAACCTAGCAATTATATGATTGAACATGAAAATCGCAGCTATTTTGCCGTCTGCCTCAAATGTAGGCATCGCCTCGGCCCACTTGGTAAAATAATCTACCGCAAGGATGATATAAGCATGCCCCCCGGCCGAGTGAGGGTTACATGTAGTAAAATCGATACCCCACTTTGCAAACGAGCCGATGGCAATTATAGGGTGGAGAGGAGCAGGTGGAGCGCGCATCTTTCGATCAAAAATTTGGCAGTTGTGGCATTTTCGGACCGCGTTAATACAGTATTTAAACAAAGACGGCCAGAAGTAGCCAGTGCGCAATATCTTTTGGGCTGTGGCATACCCAGACATATGACCGCCACACGCTCCAGAGTGACAGTCATTTAGAACCCTTTCAGCTTCATCGTGAGTTAAAAAATGTCGAAAAATAGAGTCCGCCCCACGGCGATAAAGAGTATCTCCAATAATTCTGAATTGTTGGGACTGGAATCATATTTTTCGACGTTCCGACCTTGAAATTTCTAGCCGAAAGGATTGGGTCTGGAGATAAACGATGATATCCCCATACCATGGATCTAAAGTGCTGATTAGAAACAAGGATTCGTCCGCAATGGGCTCCTCCACCACAATTTTCGTGTCAGCATGCGGGAAGTCACACATTAACTCCAAAAAACTAAATATTTCTTCGACTTAGACTTTTCAAATTCCAAGTCGAACTCCTATAGGATCACAATCCATTTGGAGTACTTGCCCCCTAGCAATTGCTTGGTTAAAATGTAGATCATAGGGTTGCAATCAGAAATTACTGTAGTTTTATGTAGTAAAATGTAATGACGAAAACGTTGGACAACTTGAACAGCTTCCAATGCCAATTTCTCCACATGTGAGTATTTTAGCTCAGTTGGATTTAAAGTTCGACTAAGGTAATATATCACATGTTCAGTACCGAATTCATCTTCCTGAACTAGCACTATTCCGATGGTGGAATGGGAAGCGGCAAGATACAAGAAGTAGTCCTGGTTGTAGTTGGGAGGATGCAATAACGGTGCATGGGTCAACGCGTGTTTTAGTGCATCAAAAGATTTCTCAGATATCTCATCCCAAAAGAATGGAGTATTCTATTTCAACAACCGGGTAAAACCCTTTGTGATCTCAGCGTAGTTAGGAATGAATCGGCGTAAAAAGTTTGCTTTCCCTTACAAACTTTGGAATTGGCGAAGACTCGAAGGAGGAGGCAATTTGACAATAGCTTCAACCTTCGAGGGGTCGACGCGAATGCCGACTTTTGAAACAACAAACCCCAGTAACTGACCCATTTCTATATAGAAAACACACTTGTGTGGATTCAACCTAATCCGATAATGCCTACACCTCATAAAGATTGCTCGTAAATGGGTAAGATGATCAGCTCGATGTAATGAATGAGCAGGCAAATCATCGAGATAGGGTTGCACAATGTGCTTGATGTCATGAAACGCATAAGACATGGCCCTTTGAAAAGTTGCCCCGGCATTCTTGAGCCCAAAAGGTAATTTGCAATAAGCAAATGTCCCCCATGGACAAATGAAAGCCGTTTTTGGTTGATCGGTAGGTAGAATATTGATTTGATTGTATCCAGAAAAACCATCCATGAAGGAGAATATTTTGCTGCCGGCACAATCATCAATGATTTGATCGATATATGGAGTTGGGTTTGTCTTTTGGACAAGCTCGATTAATGTCCCTATAATCGATACATATTCTTATTGTCCCTTGCTTTTTGTTAACGGGAACAATATTTGATACCCAATCCGTTAACGGGATCAGATAAATGAAACTTGCTTTGAGTAATTTTTCAACTTCTGCTTTAATAGCAGCAGCTTTTCTCGGGTGGATTTGACGCAAACATTGCCGGACGGGTTTAGCGTTCGGGTAAGTTTTGATTTCATGAACAACAATTGCGGGGTCAATTCCTGGCATTTCCTCATATGACCAGGCAAACACGTCGCGGAATTCTTGAAATAGGGCCTTATATATTTGAATTTCATCTTCCGTACACGAGGCACCTATATGAATGTTTTCAACAATTCCAGGCTTAACCGAAATATCAATAGGAATAGTTCGAGAAATGTTTCCCAAATTTAACTCGGAATCATGATTTTTCATTGGATTCTGAGGTTTCTTGACATATTCAGCCGTAAAAATTGATGAAAAATCATTTTCAAAACGATCACTCTCGGGTAAAAACGAAGATCTATGATGAAGATCTTCCCATGGTAAATCATCGACACATAGGATTTCACGAATTTGCTCATCAATGTGAACAAGTTCGGAAAACGTTGTTGAATCCGAGTTTGATGTGAAAAGTGATTCCTCATGGACCACATTCATTAAGTCAATTTTGGTTGAAGATTGGTCAGAAAACGACTGCACGGCCTGATACGCAATTTCATATGGACTCAAAGGCATAACATCACCAAATGAGTCTATCTCAGATTCGGAAGGTATGATCCAAGGATCATCATAAACAATGGTGTCTGACGAAATCATATGAATGGCTGCAGTAGAAGACGATGCGTTGATAGGAGGAAAAGGAAAAGTTCCCAGTAAACCAGCATCTTTAACTAGTCCTACTCCAACATCCTTATACGAGATAGTCATTTTGCCGACATGCTGAATACTTTCAGAAGAGGCTGGGTCGGATGAAAAGTAAGTCAGCTGGTCTATAGTTACAATCTTTCCATTATGAGGGAACTTTATAAGCCGAAAGACCGATGAAACGACAGCTGTCATAGCGTAAGACCAACTACGACCCAAGAGAAGGTTGTAATCCAGAGGGGCATCAACCACCTCCACATCTAGATTAACAGTTTTGCCTTATACCCCTATAGGTAAATCCTGTAGAATGCTAAACGGATGAAACCCACGGCCATCAAAGGCCTTTAGAATCATCGGGGATTGATTTAGCGAAGGAGAACCAAGCAATCTCCAACATTGTATCGACATAATACATGTTGAGGCTCCCTCATCAATCACAGTCCTATAAATAGGTCTGTTTTTTACTAACACTGGGATCTGGAAAGCCATTTGATGAGGTAAGCGCGGTATACTATTTTCTAGATCAAAAATTATAAGGTTCGAGTCCTGAACGTCAACAGCTCCTATAGCCGACAATAGTAATTTACGTTGTGCTGGACATGATTGCAGCGCTTCCAAAGTCGACATTGCTGAAGGTGAAACAGTTAAATCTTCAACAATGCTATAGTTCTGAGCCGCTCTCGCATGTGGATTGAAAGCTAACTTTTGAAGTATACCCTTGGCGGGCGGTTTGATTACTAAGTCTGGGTTAGGTTTCTCGATCTGTAGCGGATCGGAACCGAGAGCTGAGGTTTATGGGTTAGAATGAGAAGATTCTACTTCTTTACCATCAACAGGACTTTTACTTCCATAATCATGCGATCGAGTCGCAATCCTAACATGGGACATCATCAGTATGGGTTCTTCGTTGGAATTTGAGGAAGAACCTATCATCTTACTGTCTTGACTTGGAAAAGGATCCTTCAAAACAGCAGGCGTTTGGGAACCTTTGACAATGTTCGCAACCTCTGCACGATGAGGGCAGTCTCTTGTGAAATGCTCTTCATCACAAATGAGACAAGGATAACGAGGTTTGCGTTTCTCATCATTTGATTCCGCTTTTTCTGGTTTCACTTTTGAATTTTTATCTGTTTTATTTTTCTTCTTCCCTTTCTTCTTACCACCGGATTTTGATTTGGTTGTAGATAACTCTACAACATGAATATCGTCGGAAATTTCCGTGGAATAATCTCCTGTCGAGGAATCTGGCAAGGTTATGATAGGAGAAGAATTCTTGGAAGACTTCTTCTTACTTTTGGTATTAACCGTACCAATCATACCATCAGTGGCATGAGACCCTGAAGGAGCTGCAGCGATTTGATTTTGCTTAGGAAGATCGGGGATTTTCTCGTGTAACGTACCTGACTGCGTATAAACTAAGTCAAGGTACTGTGCTTGAGAAATTACTTGCTCCTCAGTAACGACTCCGGCCTTAGCTACATCCTCAGTGATCTTTGGCAATAAAGATTTTACAAACCATTCAGCTAAGATCTGATCCGGAATAAAAACCTTCACTAAACGCCATCGACGTCTCCATTCATGAATGTGATCTGAAATGTAAGTGGACGTTGACTGCTTTAATGAAGTTAATAATTCCGTGCCATTGTCATATCTGACTGGCAACTGAAAATGAGTTAAAAACGAAGTAGCTAACTGACTAAAATTATAAAAAGTGGCTCGCGGTAACTCAATGTACCACTTGGCCGCAAGACCAATTAGAGTGCGCTGGAAAAGCCTTAAACGGATTGAATCATCTGAAATGGAATTAGACGCACACCAGAGGTGATAAGTCATCACATGGTTCGACGGGTCCTCTCCTGATTTGCCTTCAAACTTAGGAATATCACTAGGCAACTTATTCGGCATTGGCGGCCAAAATGGAAGATAGTTAATTGGATCGTTCGTAAGGCGCGACAAGTCAGGCAAGTCCAAAGTTGCGATAAACGGTAACTGACGATTAGGGTCCCTAAAACTCTGGGTCATGAGACTAGCCCCAGGAGGAGGATATCCAGGATAACTAGGAATTAGAATTGCATTTGGGATATTATATCCTCCCGGAAAACCAGGATTAACCGAACCGTACTGGGGTTGTTGAGGTTGTTGATATGTATACCCAAGGTACGGTTGATACTGATAGACTGGCTGCTGCACAGCAGGACCGAATTGGTACTGTCCCTCGTACGGTTGATAAGTAAATTGAGGCTGACTTGTGACAACCATACTTGAACCAGGCTGTCCTACAAGCATCTGAACCGAAGTTTGAATTGTGGATCCAGACTGAGGTAAAGATCTCTGAGGAGTTGATACAGGAACAGTAGAAACCGGAGCTATCGATACTCCAGAAGTAGGTGGGGTAGATTGAACAGATGTTGCAGCAGTTGCAGCAGCCGTTTGAGGCGGAGTACGAGGCGTACTAGGCCCAGGCTGAGAAACTACCGAAGGTACAGAAGTTTGAATAGTAGACTGGACAGGTTGCTGGGGTGAACCAGAAACTAAGGGTTGTCCAGTTTGAGATGACAACTGTACATTCGGTTGCAAGACCTGTTGAGTTTGAGATGGATCCCACACTAAGTTCATTTTGGGGTACGGACCCATAACAGGTTGAGAATATTGAGGACCATAACCAGGTTGAGGGTAGGGTTGATAATTCAGAGGTACATTTCCAGTTCCTTGAACATATGATTGACCGGAAGGTGGTTGGAAACCTTGGTTCGAGTACTGACCTTGGGGTTGATAACCCTGAGGCACGTACTGATACTGGGGTTGACCTTGAGGTACATATTGATACTGGGGTTGACCTTGAGGTACATATTGAGTCTGGGGTTGACCTTGAGGAACGTACTGTCCGTAGGTATGTACTGTCCTTGAGGTTGCCCCCCCAGGCGCAAATTGGGTACCTTGAGGTTGCCCCCCAGGCGATAACTGAGGATTTTGAGGCTGCCCCCCAGGCGGTAACTGGCCACCTTGAGGTTGAGGATTAGGAATAGTACCTGACATCATGAGAATATCTTCTACACTCAACGGCTTAGTACCATTGTTTCCAGTTAATAACCCTTGTTCAATGGGTTGAGGAGATGCTCCCGAAAAAGTACCAGTAAGTGACTGATACCCAGAGGGAACAGAAGGACCGCCGTACAAAAAGGATTCTGGAGATTGAGAAAACATGGATGACTGTCTTGACATATTTAACGGAGGATAGTAACCCCTAGGTGTTGGGTGATAAGGAATACGAGGTGGTGAAAAACTTAGTCTCGGGTTTTCCAAAAAATTGGTCAATGAAAGATACCAAGCACTGCTCCTAGGCGGACTGTAAAAGATTGATTCACGCTCCTTAAGTTTTATAATAGGTTGATTTTCAGGGATAGGGATGTCTACTTCTTCTTCCAGAGTAGCAAGTTATTCAATAGCTATAAGTCCAGAAGGAAGATTTTGCGTAATTATTCTTTCTACCCTGGGTGAACTAAGACCACCAGAAGTTGGAGAGGTAAACCCCGATGTTGGAGTAGCAGCAAATTCACTTTCAGGTTCAGATATTTCAGGTTCCTCACCTATATCACTAGTAGATGAAAAGCTACCAGTAATTTCGGAAACAGACACAGATTGTGGATTATAATCTGCTACTAGAGCTTGAAAAGCAGGATGTACCACCAAAGAAGACTCTCCTTCTTCAGGTGACCCAACTCTACTGTCTCTAGGAGTGACGAGGGCTCTTAACCCTTTAGGCTGGCTCGGTGAAAACTCAGGAGGTTGGCCCCGAAGTCTACGGGACTTCCTCGACAATTCAGCCACGATTAAATATTTTAACTACTTCACACGCAAACAAAGTAAAATCTCAATGAAAACTACCTAAAGCCTCTAAAGAACTAAACAAATTTGAATCACACGCCTAAAGAATCTAGGAGATCAAACCACACACAAACAGTAACTTTCTATACTGAAAACACTAGTTGGTGATGAAATCCAACGTCGCAGAGTTCAATACAGAAATGGCGGTTGGAACAGTTACCCCGGCAACCTGCTTAATGAATAGACTGGCACAAGTTCCTCCACTAAACCGTCTCGAGTGAAGAGAAACCCCCAGAAAATCCAAGTGAGTCTAGCCGACGTCTGCTCCAGGTACAGTGGGATCTTCCCACCACTGTCACCTTAGGAAGAATCCTATAGAATATGGTCACTATGGTTACCAACGGAAACAAATATACCTGGGGGAACAGTCTACGATCCGATACGCACGCAAGGGCAGAGTAACAAGATCAATCCCCTTGAAGGCTCCTTGACATAATCCAAGGTTTACCAACAAGTGACCCCAAGCTCCTCGACAATGGTTAATCCGAGGTTTACCGTTTTTAATACGTGAATATCTGGCGTCGTTCCCAATGAGGAAGGATTGATTCCCACACTGGTTCGGACACAATCTCGTGCTTCTCCTTTAAGAGGAGCTTTCCCAGAGCATAGATGCAACAATTGGATTTTTCTCCTACCGCAAGATACAGCTACTTGTTTGTTTTACTGTCTTGGAGAGTTAATTACTCCCTACTCCAAGACACTAGCCTAAGCTATGTTGGTGTAATAGAGCCCTAGAAATAAAAAGATTACTAGATAGATTTTACTTTAAGCGTTATTTTTATTGGTTTTTGTTTAAGTCAAGAGGTGCGGAGATGAAACTTGTGGTGTGAAGACTCGACTCGAAATCACTAAAAAATGCACTTAAGATGATTAAGCAATCTTTTCCCTTCAATGAATTTCTAGCTAGGAAAGAGTTTGAGAATGCAAATGCTTATAAACACAAATCTTTCTTAACAAACAAATCAAAAGAAGAGATTTTTGTCTTTTCCAATGCACTCAAAACGAGACAACTAGTTATTTTCACAAAAATTTCCCTTTTCTTTCAAACACTCAAACACTTACAAAACAAACTTTTTTTTCAAAAGAGATTTTTTATTTTTAATAAAACTCTCAAAACTATGGAAATAACTAATCTTGAGATCTATAAACTATAAAAACTATTTGAAGTCAAAGCTTACAAGATGTCTTTTTCAAGGATGTTTTACTTAGCTATAAGCAAACTAAGGACTAATTTGTCCAGAATCACAAATCAGTCAAAAAACAACCAATTTTTGTTTTCTTTTCTAAAAATGAAATCCAAACTTTTAACACAAGCATTTTCGAAGTTTCGCAAAGAGAAAACACAAGGTGGATTCCTCAACAAAGGTAGATTTTGCAAATGGTCAGACTCATAAGAAGGCCAGTAAAAACCAAGGTGATCTAAGGCTTCTACAGCTTCTAAGCTCTGAGCTACTACAAGACCAAAATGAAAACCAAGCCTAGCGACCAAAACTTCTAGGAATTTCACCTAAAACCCTAACACCAATGGAATTAACCTAAGAAAAGTTCTTAACAAGTAATATGTAGGTCTGGGTAGGGGATAACAACATCTAAACAAAAACTAAGCTGACTAAAAGAGAGAATCTCAAGTTTTCCAAAATTTTGACAGGGTCCGCAGGCCCACAGTTCACACAGGTACGGTACCGCTCTGTGCGAAAATCAAAAGTGCGGAGGGTGCGGTCCTCTCCCAAAGTTATGAAAAACAAAAAATAATCCTAGATCTACTAAATCTACCCAATTCCACACAGAACAAGCCAAAAACAGAAACAAAAACACAGTTTCTCAAGTCAAAGTAAAGCAAATCAAGAAATCAAGTCCCCAGTATGGTCACCATTTTGTCACACTGAATGAGTCGATCTTGCGGACAAGATAGACCTCCCTAGTATCTAACGATATCTAGTGACAAGCAAGCCAATCAAAAACTATATTTCTCTAAATATGCAATTATAAACAAAGGCAAACAAGTGTTTTAGGCCTACCTTGGGTCCAATGCAAGTTTGTGGAAGCCTCGCCCCTTTGATCCAAATGAGCTCCCTTGTAGCGAATTTGCAAACACAAACAAGCAAAAAAATTAAATAGCACCTGAAAAGCCAATATCATAAAGCATACTTATCATGATGATCAAGGAATTCGTGAAACAAATGACATAAGACAATTTGTTGAGAAAAATGAATCTGATTGTATTAATTCAGATCAAAGAAGAACTTTACAACCTGTGCTTTGATGCTATACAAGCTCCTCCCAGGGTCCAACAAGAAGTCTCCTCTACTTTGACAAGTTTCACTCTCTTCCCAATGAAGCCAAAAAGGTATGTGATCTCTCCTCTCAAGCTTAACTAGAAAGTCTCAATTCCACCAGCATTTAACCTCAAAAATGTTCAGCTTCTAACCTCCCTAGCAACCAACCCAATGCCTTAATTTATAGTGCAATAGAGGGAAGTTACTAGGTCCTCCTTCAAGCCCTCCTTCAAAGGGATATCTCCTCTCATCAAGGGATTAGCTCCTTCTCTTTTGGGATGCATGAACCACCTAAGAGCGAACAATCCACGTTAAAATTCCTTCTAGAATCATCTAGAATTAACCCAAAGTGAGTTTTTTAGAATAAACTTGCGCCTTTTTTACTTTCACAGGGGTCCGCACCCACTCCTTTAGGGACAGAGCGGGTAGGTCCGTAGGTATTGTGAACAGGGGGTGCGGGACCGCAGGTAACAATGAGAGAAAGTGCGGAACCAAAGCTTTGTTGATTTTCAATGTCTTTCTCTCATTTTCAAAGCTTGACTTGAAGAGCTGAGGTCTGAGACTTGCTTAGGAGGACAGTACAAGTGATGATAGACCCATACTGACTGCAAATAGTCATGGTGACGATATTTTTGTGTAACAGTTTCAAGTCTGGAAGTTGAGCGTAGCTCACGAGCTTAAGTTCAAAATGTAATTTTTCACCTCTGTTGTTGCTCTGCTACCAGTAGGCCTGGACAGTACCTAGGCGGAGTCATGTAGGAACACAAACATTTCTCTACATACAACAAGCCTGGAGAGTACCTCAGAAGAGTTGCTCGCTTCACCTCTCTGCATAGGAAGTATTTCTATTCTTTTGCCTTTATTTATTTTCTTAAAGAGAACTGTGCATTGTCACTTATTTATTTGGGACTGGAGAGGGATCCCAACTTATTGAGAGCAAAAGAGGTTGATCCTTCAGAGAAGCATATATAGACCTCTAATTTAGGTTTTCTAATTTAGATTTCCCCCTTCTCCATTTCTACTAGTTGGATAATGATACGGATTTAAACAGGAACGCAAAAATTACAGAGATAACCATAAACATAGAGATGCAACAGAAATAATTCTTCATTTCATTAATGTAAAATACTGAAATATGCTTACAAACAGAAATGGAAATAAACTAGCTAGGGCGATGGTAGCTTATCTATGAGAAGAGATGTGGTGACTACATGCCTCTGAACTATGTTACAATGAGGCTCGAAGGCCTATTTATTGTTGAGAAACAATGGAAAACCCTTAACATCCCAAAACCTAACCCTAGAAGATGAAACACCAAATTGTTGGCCCCGTTTTGGGTAAGTTGGTACATCAACTTCCCGGGGTCGTAACGTTGGCACCCAATCTTCGTTTCAAAATGGCTCTGGAAGTTCAAAACCGCAAAAAATGCTAAAAATAGTAAATTGTGCTACAATTACGGAAACTCAAAATCTGAAAGAGAAAGTTATGGGGGTCCAAGTGGGATAGGTGGGTGGCCACCAACATCCACCTGGATCATTCTTGCCCCCTTAGGAAGCAATGGTCCACATTGCGTTGAGTTCCTCCATTTGCTGAACTTGGTCCCTAGTGAGCTGTTCTGCAATCTCTGATGTGTCCATTGTGGTGGCAAGCATGGTTGAGGGCGTTCCACATTGAACACTCGGTGCAAGCGAAGGAATGGAGGAATGTTGTGCTCCAAAGCATTATTTCTCACAGCCTTGGTAATGGTGTAAGGACCATGTCGGCGTGGTCAGAGCTTCTGATGGGCTCTTGTAAGGCATTCTTTCTGCAGATGCAACCAGAATTTGTTGCCCACTTGAAGCTTGTGTGGTACCCCTGTGGGTGAGGAGAGGTTGTTCCTATGTTCTATCATGACCATATCCCTTTGCTGATGCTGCTACGTGGAGGAACCCTTCGCGAGGGTCATGGATGTGGTGACGATCTTCCCCTTACTTTGGGAGCGAACCAGATAGAAAATGAATTTCCTAGTTTGGGAGATGAGATTGTTGCCTTTCTTGGTAGTGATCAAAGAGGTGGCGGTAGGTGGGGCTACCTCCGGTATCCTGTATAATGAATTACCCAAAGAAAAAATAACAGTGCGAGGCCTTGACTCATACACAGCATGTCAACTCCACAAGTATGGCTGGCCTAATACTACATCACAAACATCCAGAGGTGTAACATCACACAATACCTCATCTTTGAAGGGTTTGATGCTGTAGGGAAGGCGACACTACTGGCGAACTCGGAGATCTCATCCTTCGTGAAGCCAGCCGGTACTATACGGCTGCGGGTGTGGTGTAGTCGGTAGGCCTAACTGTTTCATGACCTCTATTGAAATGAGATTCTTTTAACTCCCACTGTCAACAATGAATTGCAGCGGCAAACCCTTCACCCACATCTGTGAGTGGAAAAGACGCCCCCCCTCCTCTGGATCTTCGGGCTCATTCTTCTGGATCTTGGTGGTGGCAATAGTGGCGCTGGGCTCCGCATCAATGATCTACTTCCCTTTTCCATTCCCCTTGTTGGGTTCTAACTCAAGGTCGGAACATGTATCTGATTCTGAAGCCTTCAACTCGGCCACCAGTGACTGCTTGGTCCGACACTCACTTATGTTGTGAGTGGGGCTCTTATGGAACTCACACCACTTTCCTGTGTCCTTCTTCGACTTCGTGGTGTTGTTCTTTTCTTGCAGCTTCGATGGGTTGTCTTGGGTCACCCTGCCTTGGCTTTGTCCTTTGGTCTTCGGATTTGCAGATCCAAAGTCTCGCTTCTTCTATTTGAACTTCTGCTCGATTTTGACAGCGTATTGGTATGCCGTGCCAAGTGAGGAGATGTTCAGGAACTCCATCTCTTCCTAGATGTACCTGTGTAGGTAGCCACAGTATTTGAGTACCAAATGCAGCTCAGAATCCTTGATACCCAACTGTGTGCGAAGGGTATGAAAAATGTTTGTGAACTCCGACACATCTTGGTCCCTTCCCTGCCGCAGCGTGGTCCACTTTATGTATTTGTCCTCATAGCTTTTGACAGGGTAGTACTGCTCCTTGATGGCATCCCGAAATGAATTCCAAGTGGGTGCAACTGAAAATAGTGAGCCCATGCTTTCATCCTTCTGCTCATAGTAGGTTTCCCACTAGTCCTTGACATGGGGGTCTGCTTTGAGAAGAGTAAAAACAATCTTTTCCCGAGTCGAAAATTCATGAACAAAAATATACCCTTTGAGCAGATTTAACCATTTATCTATGGCATCTGTTATCTGACCCTCGAAGATGGGGATTTCAAAATTAACTTGTACCTTAAAGGGTGTGGTGTTTCCAGTGTAGTTGTTGGAAGTCGATGCGTCGCCTCTGGGTAGCCGCTGAAGGATCTGGGCAAAGCTCTCCATCATCGCATTCCTTTGTCGCTCGAGGGCTTCTTCAAGTAAGATTTTAAGAGGATCTCCTGCCCCCTTGTCTTTCTTCTCATCTTCCATGGGAGGCCATTGGGATTTGCGAGGCTGGTCTTGCAAAGGTTCGACTAGTTCAAGCCCTAACTCCTTATATCCTGACCTCATTGGGGACATGCAAAGAAAAACAGAGAAAATGCAGACCGCTCTGATACCACTGATACAGATTTAAACAAGAATGCAACAAATTACAGAGATAAACATAAAACAGAGATGCAGTGGAAATAATGCTTCATTTCATTAATGTAAAATATTGAAATATGCTTACAAACAAAAATGGAAATAAACTAGCTAGGGCGATGGTAGCTTATCTCTAAGAAGAGATGTGGTAGCTACATGCCTCTAAACTATGTTACAATGAGGCTCAAAGGCCTATTTATTGTTGAGAAACAATATAAACCCTTAACATCCCAAAACCTAACCCTAGAAGATGAAACGCCAAATTGTGGGCCCTGTTTTGGGTAAGTTGGTACATCAACTTCCCGAGGTCATAACTTTGGCACCTGATCTTTGTTTGACACGTACAATAGCTCGTTAAAAAGATCTATCCGAGAAATACAACTTTGGGAAGAGAAACATCAATCCATGGACCCATGTTTCTCCCAGATTTCCCAAAAAACGTCATTTAGGGCCTCAAAACGGCTTCGGAAGTTCAGGACCCGAAAAAATGCTAAAAATAGTAAATTGTGCTACAATTACGGAAACTGAAAATTTGAAAGAGATAGTTGTGGGGGTCCAAGTGGGATAGGTGGGTGGCCACCAACATCCAACTAGATTAGATAAGCTTGAGAACACTAAAGCAGAAAAAACCAAGTATAGGCATGAGGTTTCTAGACAAGATGTGGGTTCATGGTTGGACCAAAAATATCCTTACGAATGGATCATATTTTCCATTGGAACTTCATCGGCCAAAAGATGTAACCAACAAAAATAATACAGACATATAGCTAGCCAAATTGTGAACTGTCAGAAGACTCTTTATAGTTCCGCCACACACATACTAAGAAACCAAACATGTCCGTGTAAAACACTTATTCGCATAATGGAAACAAAATGAAAAACTCAACAAGAAAGAAAGCAAAACAAAATAAAGAAAACATAGACCCAGGAAACAATACCAGAAGAGAAGATAAAAAATGGCTAAGGAAACATGGTGTAGAACCAGAATATGAAAATGAGGACAGACTATAAGACATGAATGCAGAATGGGTGCAAGAGAGGGAAACCTAGGATGCAACTAATCCTACTCCTAACCTAACAGCTAAAAGGTTAGGTCATGTGAAATGAAATTTCAAGTGAAGCCAACATCATTGTTCCAAACTTGCATCCATAGAGATATCAACAATTAAAATGGATGTAAAGCATTGTGCAGTGGAAAAGATAAAAATTTGAATAACTTGCACAAGAAACGGAAGGTCTTGCTTGTGGGCAAAAAGCTGTGTCACAACCAATACTTTCATCCAATCCACATGCTTACCTTTTTTATGAATACTGTTTTTCAACAAACCTCAGAAGCCTCTTGTGGATGTGTCTTCATCTACACCAAGATCCTTAGTGAGCGTGAGGAAAGATCGAAACTTGTTTTTTGATACAGACCTTGCCATGTAAGATTTTTCTATCCATTCAACGATTGGATCGTAAAATTCATGATGGCCTTATTGAAAACCTTGAAACTATGAGTTTTTAATAAAAATCATGGGATTATGTTGAGAATCTTATAGGGGAAAATAGATCTGATCATACTCGAAAGTCATGTCAAGAAAATAAGAACCTGCCATAACCATTACTGAAGGCTAAAGTGCATCACCTACTTGACAAAAATATGAATAGAAGAGATGTTGAAAAATGAAGATGAAGGGGGGTGAAACAACTGTCATTGGATGTGTTGATGGGAAAATAATGAGTTGAATGACAGTCACCACAGACAGATAAATAATCAGATAAGCTAATTGAAGTATCAAATTCCAAGTTTGCAAGACACGAAGAAAAATCAATTTGAACAATCTTGTGAATTCTTTTGACAATCGGACCAAGTTCCTTGCGAGCCAGATATGATAGACCACCTTCTTGCAACTGGTGACAAATTCTACAAGCATCGTAGTCATCAAAAGAGTTTAAAAAGGATGCTAGCACCATGAATGCATGAGAAAAGTTGGGACATGGTGAATGGAGAGGAACTTGATTCATGTGACAACTTGTGCATCCATCATCACTCAAGGATATTTTTGGTGTGATGAGAGGACAGGTTTTCAATATTAAATCTGCAAGAAGATCGGTGAGTTGAACATCAATGGATAAATTCGATAAGTACGATTCCTTTGGGCAAAGATATTCCTTGAGATAATAAACTTTGAAATTCCATGAATCTCTGAGAGATCCGCATTCCCAACCTAAGTTTGATGTGAGATATTTGCATGAAGACGAATGAATTGCAACAAATTCTGGAATTCGATGATAAGTAAAATCTTGAAAATTTGAAAGGTCACACCCAGAATACAAACATTTTTTACAGAGGAATTCACATCAAGTTAAACCATGCATATAGACGGATTGTGCAAGAGAAAACAAATCTAATTTAGTTCGGGGGGCTTAGCAAAGTTGCGAGATCCTGACATAACCATCAATGGAAGTTCAAGTGCCTCTCCTCCCTAGCAGTTCCGGAGCTTTCCAGGATTGTAGAATCTCATTTTGAAGCTTGAACCAAATCATGCATGGTTTGAGGATAGTTGTTGTTGCTGATTTCAAAACTGTTCACCAGATGGCAGTCGTCTCTGTCACAGGATTCATCGTATTTTTCAACTTCAACAATCAAATTACTCAATTGGAGAGGCTCTTCTGATAGCATATTCAAAGACAAATGAATCGATGATATCTCATGAGAAAACTGATTTGAAGAGTTTTCTTCATGCAGGAGAAGAGATGACGGGGAATGGGAAGGGTACTCTATGATTTGATTGTTTTCAATTTCATCATGGACAACCTCACCGCCTTGTGTCAATTGAGGGGATAACTCATCAGATGAAGAAACTAAAGAGCGTGGAGTATCTCCGTCGCAAGAAGATGTGTTGCAAATGGTAGGACACAAGGGATAGTGAGGTGAAGAGGAAGTTTCGATATGAACATCTTCTTTGTCCAAACTAGATTCTAGATCTAAATCAAGATCTTCATGAGAAACTGAAAGATCATATGATGTGCTTGGGAATTCATCACGGAATACTGAAATAGAGTTATCATTATTGGACTGATCACTACCGAAGGCTGGGGGTTGATTGAAAGAATTGATTGTAGTTAATTTTCCACCGAGATTAGCAAATTGAGAATCATTCAAGAATGGAAATTCATTATTTTGACATGGAAGATTATGAAACAGAGAGAAAATATTGGAAGTATCTTCACCTTGCTACTTATATACCTGGGTAATGTTATTGCTTTTTACTTGATCACAATTTGGGCTAGTAGCTTGAGAATCAAGAGAATGTGAAGAACTAGTCGGGGAAGCAGATTGATCAAGAGGATCATGGTATAAAGTGTCAGGATATGTATATGATAGAAGACAACAAAAATATGGTTTAGCTTTGAGACAAGAGTTTTAAACACTGACATCATCTTGCGGATTGGAGGAGTGAGCCTTCAGCGGCTTCATGATCCATTTTGGAATTTCCTCCAATGAAGCGAAAGAAGAAAGAGAAGATGGACTGGAGATTTGATTCATAGATTTCCAAATTTTACAATCATAGCAAGGAGGAACCCTCATCAGAACCAAAAAAGGAGGAAGACAAAGAACAAAAGGGATAGTAAGCCCCTCCTCTGAAATTTGAGGTGCCTCATGATTTGCAAGAGTTGGGGAAGAAGGAAAATCAAGAGGTTCAGTCTCACCATATGAAGAGACATGAACCAAGCATTGAAACTCTTGTTTCAAGAAATCCCAGTTCAAATGTTTTTCAAGAATTTCACAATAGAGGTGAAGGAACCGATCAGAAAAATCCTCAACTAATTCATCAGGATTCATTCTTAAATGATTGATTCTCCAACAAACATCTTAGTAGTTATACTTATCAAAGGCTTGATGGAGCTCCCTGAGGAAATGATGAAGGGAATGGACGGAAGCAAGTGGCAAGGTATGGCACCACCGATTAGCACAACCTTCAAGGGCGAGGAAGAAAAGAACACTATCAAACTCTTCATCATTGATTTCGTAAGATTCACAAAATTTAAGAAAGTCAAAAATGTGCTCGTTTATGGATGTTCCATCCTCACCATCAAAATTTAACTGGGATAAGTGATTAAGAGGCTCATCTGGGAGAGAAAATTGATAAAGGGAAAAATTGTAGAAAAACCCAGGGTGTACGTTTTGTGTAAGAGCCATTTTAGATAAGAGATTCAAACCAGATGCAATGGGCTCAACTTGTCATCTAGC
Organism: Pinus tabuliformis; assembly: GCA_031772625.1. Classification (NCBI taxonomy): domain Eukaryota; kingdom Viridiplantae; phylum Streptophyta; class Pinopsida; order Pinales; family Pinaceae; genus Pinus; species Pinus tabuliformis. Next base: position 559,982,354 of record CM062809.1, on the reverse strand, counting down.
CCTCCTTCTAGCACCATTTTTTGACGATGCTATAAATATGTCAACCAAGGGGATCTCCCCAATATGAAGTCCCAATCACACCTTACACTGTTTGGTGTAGGAGTCCCATTTGGTATAAAGTCTCGGTTTCCAAATCCTTAAAGGTTTGCCTTGGCTCTAGTTGTCAGCACAAGAGAGTGATGTAATGGTATCTTCGAACAACAAGGTGAGTGTGCCTGGTGAGTGTGCAGCGCAACTGTGTTTAGGTTCTCTTACTACAAAATGGGCAGAAAAGTGAGCCTCTAAGTGAGAGGTAATAGTACCACCCCGGAAGAGACACAAACAAACCAGAAGGACCTATCTAACATCTAGAAGAATAGTCCACAGTGGATGCGACAATCATTACAACCAATGAAAAAGGGAAGATCTATCTAACATCCAACGGAATAGTCCACAACGGATGTGACGGTCATTATAACCAATAAGCAAAGAAAAGTTTGTCTAATATCCCGCAGAATAGTCCACAAGGATGAGACAATAGTGACAACCATTACAACACATTCCCAACTAGATAAGCACTAAAATAACCGAAATAGCTCAACTATCTTAGTACATCTGAAAGTAAACACGAAATACAAACATTTAAAGAGTAGTCTTACAAACATTCATAAGTCATGCATGAAAACGTGTTGGCCTGAAAAGGCTTCTGTAATTAGGAAAAAGTTCCAAGACACATATTTATATTTTACATCACTAGCCCTAGTAGTGGGACATTGGACCCACTCCTTGCTCCTCAAAGAACTAATTGATCTCTCTAATTTTTTATAGGAGGAGCCAAGTTGAAAATTCATTTTCTCATACAATGAGGGGGTATATATAACCAAGGGTGATGATTCACCTTGTGACTCTTTAACTACCCTCATGACTTCCTATGAATTTTAAACTTACATGACTCTTCATATTCTTGTGTGTCCATTGGACTTTTACTTTCCAATACATTTGATTTACAACATGGCCCACAGTAGTGATGTGGCATATGACAGCTCATGCCATGACTTGACATGACACTGATGATGTGAACTACCTTGATGATGTGGCAACATCAAGCGGTCAAACAAAAGGTTCAACATTTAGCTGAAAAGAGAAAGAAAGAGGTCGAGGAGAAGGCCCAGGTAGAAGCGGAGCGCGTCGCAAAGGAACAGGCAGAGCAGGAAGAGTTCGGCTCCGAAAAAAGTCATAAGTCTCCTTCACCCCAAACGGAGGAAGAAGAGCGGTAAGAGCAAGGTAGCGGAGATCAATAGGAGAGCACTCCCTTCCGAGTGAAGTGGTATAGGGAGCAGGAAAAGGAAGGACAGTGAAAAAATACGAAATCCACCAAGTCAATGCTAGATCTAATTACTTTGACTGATGGCGACTTGGATTAAATTGGAGACAAGGTGCGAGATACAACAGCAGAACTGCTACATCAGTTTGAGAAGCAGCAAAAGCAGGCACTGAGCATAATCCAGACGGGTCTGCGCGAGCTGCAAATCCAAATGACTAGACTCCAGGCAGGTGCAGGACAGAGCAGTGTGGCATCAACTAGGTTGGCACCGGGGACCACTCAAACAACAAAGATGGTTCGGTCATTGGATCTCCAGTCAGTCGCGCTACCTGATGGAGATTTGAGCAGAGAGGCGGTTGCTGACAAGGCTATTATCAACTCCTTGAAGAATATTAGCCTCAACCTGGCCACGCTCCCCAGTGAGTTCCTTCACACACTGCAAGAAGGTGTGATAACAGAGGTTAAGGCCTGGGAGCAGCGCGCGCTGAGCCTGATCAGCGAGTACAAAGTCAACAATGAACAGATGTTCGTGGAGAAATCAGCAGTGCTGGAAGCATGGAAGAAAGTTCAGACGCAAAATGAACAAACTGAAGTCGTGGTGGTCGAGGCATGTAGAACAGTCCCTAAACTGCATATCCCGAAGGAAGCACCATGGGAGGCGAAGATCAGGAAGTTGGCTGCAGGTGTGCACGACGCGAAGACGGAAGTGGCCAAGGTTCAGTTTGAACTGAAGTTGAAAATTACAGAGTTAGAGTTGAAGTCGCAGCCTTCAACTCCGCCAGAGATCAGAGAACAACACAAAGCCGCTGTAAAGGATGGAGTTGCAGCAATGGATGTCACGTTGGTGGATTGCACCGCCCTTTTGGAGAAATCCATGGAGGTAGTCACAGCGCTGCAGGAAGATCCTAACCTGCAGAGGTTAAACATAGAGTCCCTTGAATTGCAGTAGCGGTATGATGAAGTGAGAGCGACGGTGCACACTGTCGCTATAGCATATCGATTGGCCAATCTGCATGAGGTGAAATAGTTGCTTGAACAGGTGGAAGCAGCATAGAGGAAAGAGGCGGTCCTCAAGGCCAGATTAGGGCCTTGGCTAGATGAGGCCTATGTTATCTCTACCAACATTAAGGAGAAGTTGGCAAGCCTACAAAGAACGCAACAGAAAATCAAGGAGGACAGTGCAGGACAAGCAATAGCGTAACTAGTGGAGCAGATCAAACAGGTAGCCACGTAAAGCGCGGCTGAGGTAGCAGTGGCATAAGTAGATTTGGGAGGTCTTCGCAGTAAGATCTTCGTGCCAGCAGAGTGACTCGAGGGTGAGTCACGATATTCGTATTGGGGGCCTATTGGGACAGGGTCCCCTAGGGTCAATTTTGGGGCAAAAGCCCAAGTTTTGTTGTAAAGAATGTAAAGTCTCTGCAAGTTGTCGTCGCGGAGCCCGTAGATAGTAAAGTGTCATAAAGGGTTTTACCCTTCTTTTATGTAAGTTGTGTCGGCTTGTATAGACCTACCGGACCATGGGATTGTATAAAATGGAGAGTCTTAGAGAGTCTAAGATAGTAGTAGTGATGATGAAGACGAATGTAATGGGTCAGTAAGAGAAAAAGCGAAGAAGTCTTAGACTAGAAGAGAGGATCTATAGCTGTGTGCACAGAGGCCTAGGGTAGAGTCTGCAGCTGATTGCATGGACCCTTGCAGCTGAGTGCACAGGGAAGTCTTGAGTCTGTAAGCAGAACTGAAGTATTAATAAAGAGATTATTCCAGAAAATCCTGTGTTTTGTCTATTTATTTCTGTTATGCATGAATGCGCTTTTATGTTGTGATGAATGATGGGTTATGAAATAATATTATATTGATGCGCGAATTTACATGATTTATATTGTTATATGAATGCAAGTAATAATAACTGTTTATGCGAAGAACATGTTGTTGCTTGTTAAATTTATTGAATACTTAAACCGATCTGGGTAAATACGGGATTAAGGGTAATCACAAAGGCACGTAAGTGGTTGATTCACCTGTTTAGGGTCTGCGAAAGACAGTTGTAGACCTTCGCGAAGGTCTAGAGGTCGGTTAAAGGAGGTTATATCGATAAGCCTTAAAGACTTATCGATCTGCGCGAAGGCAGGTTTAGGGCATAAAACAACATTACACTAATCTCTAGGTGCAGAAATTTGGTTCCATCATCCCCCCATACTGCTTCGGGTGAGACTTCAGTCCGTGCTCCACGGGTTGATGCCAAAAGGTCCAGTAGTGTATGGATTTGTTTGGAAAACTTAACTCTGAACCTGGGTCAGGACCCACTAAGCCAACAATGGGCATCGTGGATCTTGTGGCATCTCACCTACCCTAATCATTGACACAACTTTCCTAGTGGAGAAAACCAATGTGTGACAGCTAGTTGCTTCTAAAGTGTTTGATAGGCAATATAACATTACAATTTCACAACGTTGAATGACCCCGTCGGGTCTCAATAGACTCTCATATTAATTAAATCGTGATTATACTAAGGACGACATAAAACACAAGAACATCAAACAGTGGACCAATATAATATAATTTAAACCTCTATATATATCTAGTTATGAATATGGAAATTGGAAAGGAAAGTTATCGCACACATATATTAATTTACAAGAAAACAAGACATTAAGACAGTTGATAGGCTATTATAATTGACAAATGGTAATTGATAATTGTTCATATGGTGACAGAAAGATAATCCCATATTGTACAACTTAAGAAAATTAAATATTAAATCCACAAAAAATTATGTGGAACGAGAGTTATTAAAATTAACAAACTTTTAATAACACTTTAATAATCAGCATCATTAAACTTTATAATAAAACAATTAAACACCAAATTATTTTTATTTATTTATTTATATAAAATACATGTTACGCCTTCTAAAACTTTTAAATAACATATTTCAGTCTAAGACTTTTAAATAATATGCGCATTCATGCACATAATACATCATAAAAACCAAAAACTGTGATCAAATTTTTGTACCTAAATACCCAAAACTGTGACCAAAATTATGTCCCTTCGCACAAACCTAGTCCATCTATGATCATTATAAAAGACCTTTCTCGAAGGGACAGAGTTTATCCATGCAACTCATCAATCTTATCATTTAATCCTTTAAATTACGGGAAAATAAAGACCTTTCAAAATTCTAAATTCTAAATATAGTTTTCAATCGACTTAACAAAGATTAATCCTAATATAAATTATGATTAGATTTATTGGAAAAAAACTATTTAATCTTATATTGATTATCACATTACCAATTCACCACGGATTATGGGAGACTTTATTTTAAATAAGATTTTAAAAAAATCTTTACAACCATTTACAACTATTTTGGTGGCAATCAATTACAACAAATTTGTCCTATCTGCTTATCGTCATTAATCCGATCGCCTGAAAATAAAAGTAGCTCGATATATTAATCCATCAAAAAAAAACAACTCTTCCATGTTTTGAATGGAATTTGATAAATTAAAATGTGGAATATATTTCATCAATAATTATTAAACTTGTTTAATAATTATTAATTTAAAATAATATTAATTTTCAATAATTAATATATAAATGGTAGAGATTTAATTTTCATAGATTATTTTAGAATATTTTTGGTAATATACATAAATCAAAGGTTAAGATTTTATTTTTTTGTAAGTGAGATATATTACAACAAAATTAAGAAATTACATCTAAAAAGTTCATAAGTCATTCATACTCAAAATTGGGCCCTTCAAAGGGCCATGAGCAACCTACAATGTCTAACATAATTGAACTTAAACATAACCAGCCTAGATCCATCTTAACTCTCGATCTACCAAGCGCCAAGAGGCATCAAATATTTTTTTCTCTAAAGGAGTTTTGCATATCAAAAGAATTGATTCCTCTAGGCGCTTGGTAGATCTGGAGTTATGATGGATTTAGGCTGGTTTAATTTCCCCCTTTAAATATATTATATTCCACATAGAATACCATGGGTCATTTGTATTTCTATAGGGTTATTTTTATTTTGTTATTTTTAATTTTTAATTTTATTTTACCGATTAAAAGGTTTACATTACATTAAATTGACCTTTTTACTTAATTTATTTTTTTGATGTAATTTGACTTAGTCAAATGTTAAACATTACACTCCAACATCTCTACCATACTGGGTTGGAGAGCGCCTCTCGACGCAAATATACTAGGAAATTGACCTGATCAATCATAGCCATAAGCAAAAATAGGAGGAATTTCATAACCGTCATCACAAGCCATTACATACTCAAGGAGTTCGATTAGAGTTTGAACCATCTACTAGAATAGGGTCAACTGGGGTTATCGGTGGTCTTGGAGCTACTGGTGGAATTTTGAGGTGTTTTTCAATTTGCACCAACCTCTGGCTCATTATTTTCAGTGTACAGTCATAGTGCTTAAGGTGGCCATGCATGTGATCCAAATTCTGTAATAAGTGCCTCCTCGCTTCCTAATTGCTCAAGAGCGCACGTCCCATGAGAAATTTCATTCTCCAATAGAGATTTATTACATGCATGTACTCATTCGCTCTGCTCCTTTTTCGCTCTATGTCTGAGATCCATTCTTCCCACTATGCTCTCACTTTTAAATCGGAAAGGGAGGTTCTTTGTGAGGATGCCTCTCTTTCCAATCTGACAACTCATCTTGCATATGCATACAGATTTGTTCATGGTATATGGCTGCAAAGCCTGCAACTCTATTCTGAAGACATGAGTTCACCTAACAGGCTCTTTCTTCATAGTATGTTGCTCCTCTCCTAGGCTTGCCTATCTCTCTCGACAAGGTGAGAATTCCTTTAGCCAATAAGATAGAAATATATACAATGTTCTAGGTGTTATAATTGTTATCAAGCAGCAGATATCTCTGAAAGGAAAGTAGAGCCTTTGCTAGCTCTACTACCATATTTCTCTACTTCCATACATCTGCTCTACCGTAAGTCACTTCATTTTTTGTCTTATACTTTCCCCCTCCAAAGGATACCATCAGAATTTAGGTGTGGAATCCACCCCCCCGTTTGCATAGGAAACAACCATGAGTCTTTGTTTCACTATGCACAACCACATGAGAGAGAATTTTTCCTTGACCTTCTAAGGATAAGTTCCCACGGTTTCTCTTCTCCATCCACCTATATGTCTCACCTACCTTCACCAACTTCCCCAATCTTAGAGAAATGATATATCTCAGGTACCACTCTCTTGTAACCAAGGCTAATTAATAACCTTAAGACCACAAAACAGTAGTCCAACACCCTTCCTCAGATTCTTCTATTCCTCACAGGGTAAGTATCAAACAAGTTTCCAATAAGAGTCTCATCTCTACTCCATTTCCCACCCAAAAAAAACAGAAACAATACCTTCTTTATGGGTATTACCAAATACAACCAACACTCCAATAACTAATAAAGGGGAATGTTGAATTACTTTGTATGGACAAGTTTCATAACCATTCCCATCAAAGAGCAAAAATTTCGAATATGGAATATCTGGAGGAAGCATGAAAGTGCTACACGTTGCATGCCCAAGCCACCCCATCCTCATCCCTTGTCCATCTTGTTTCATCTGTGGATTTTGTGTCGAGAACACACTCGAACCTTCCACTAATGGCTCTTGAAAGCCCTTCCTCTACCCTTGCACTTTCCCAACCAAAGTTGAGTCTCCCATTGTGGTTCTTAGCCTTCATGAAGGAAAAAAAACATTGCACATTATAATTCACCTCAGATTTAATCTGCTTTATGCCCCTAAGCTTCATCTAGTTGTACTCAATTATGCCTCTTCCCACTAGTGGGCTCCAAGATGAAACATCTCCCAATGACATAACTATCAGAATGCTTCACAAAAATAACCACCCTCTCCCATTGGTGATGCCATTTATTTCCCTCATTTAACATTACCTCCTTCAGTGAATGTCTGTCAACATTAAATAATTGTTAAGTTGGTATCTATTGCCAAGGATAGATCTTCTCTCCGCCATATCACCTTTGCACATTTGTGCTTTCTCTTGCCATGGATGTATCGTCCTTGCATCCATCATTTTGTCGTCAACCATTGTTTCTCTCCCTATCATCAAACCCAAGGCAAGGTTTGTGACATATGTCGGGGGGGCATGTTGCAACGTCTCCCTACTTATTAGTCAGGTAGGGTGGTAGCAACCCTACCCCCTCCTCTCTCCATTGGTTGCCCAAATCCAGGGAAATCAAAGGTTGAAATTTATTTCCAAAGTAATTATGTTTTTTTTTCCTTTTTATTGCATTAATTGAAAAAAATGTCATATGAAATGAGTTATGGTTTTTTGGGCATGTGGTATGGATAAGCCATGATATTGTAACAAAGTGTACTTATAGATTAAAAATATTCATAATAAAGTGGGGTGAATCTCCATGGATAAGAATCTTGTTACATGTTTTTTAAAATTTATATTTGTTTAACCTATATATTGATTCTTTTATTATTATTATTATTATTATTTTAAAGAAAATTATAATTTAGTTAACACTTATGATTTTTTTGTTTAGAATCTTGTTCCATGTTTTTTTAAATGTATATGCGCTTTACTTATATACATAGCTTGGACAGAAAGATGCATAATGTGACAATGTAGATACTATGTTGATAATGATAGGCCCTATTAGAATACAATTAATTTCCTAGGTTAAGAGCTTATAGCTTTGGAATTGGTCTACTTAGTCCAAGCATAGAACACTAACTATGTATCATGTAGATGTTCTATGCATGATTAGGCTCAAAGGTTTTTTTTAATGTATCTTTGATTCCTAATGAATAACAAGATACAATCTCTATTTTTTTTAAGAAAAAAACTTATATACGTAACTTATTTAAAATAAATTTATAATTCAGTTAACTCCTTTGTTATTTTTTTAATTTTAGTAACTTGAGATGTATGATGAAGTAAGTGTTTCAATATTTATTATGGATTGATGTTTATCGATATTTACTGGTCATTTAATTTATATGGCTGTGCTAGTTTACTATCTTATAGGATGTCAAGAACTTGAAAAATTAAAAACATTTTTTTTTTTAATGTTAGATTTAAGGGACAACTAATATATTTAGAATCAGTGTCCACGTGGCCTAGACACACGATGACAATAAGTTCTATTGAGACACTTCATGGTGTGAAGGTCACTAGTTCAAAATTTCGTGGGATAAAGTACAACCATGTAAGGGCTCGTGTGGCCCAGGCTGGGTATGATCCTTGGGTGATTTTGATGACTTAGATGCCCCTGGTCGGGACTACTCAAGCCACATGTTAGGTATGCTAGTCATCTCAAGACTCACATTACCTAACAAACAAAAAAATAGATTTAGAATTAGTAAAGTTGCACAAAAAAATGTATCACCGAATAAACCAAATCACTAACTGTACTATACATTACATGAACAAAATCTTACTACTTTCCAAGATGCCAACCAATCATTTTTAATAATATGATTATTTTAAATAATATTTCATCAAATTTAAAATATAAAATACAATTAATCAATTATTGTAATTATTATTTTTAAATAATATTAATAATAAAAAATTAAAATTTTAATAAATATATATTTTTAAATATAAATATATAATTAATCAATAATGATTATTTTATTCATAAATGTATATATTAAAATTGTTCATAAATGTATATATTGATAATTTTAATAGTGATTAGTTTTTTTTTAATATAAAGAAACTCACACACTAAAATAAAATAAAATAAACATATTAACAAAATTTAAAATTTACATATTAAAATTTGGAAAAAAATAAAACCATACTATTTTTATTTTTTTAACATTAAATTAATGCGACTAACCGGTTTAGAATGGGTAAACTTACACAAAGAGTGCCTATCACCAAGTACACCCAATCACTAACTATGCAACATTAAATGGACACAATCCTACTACTTTACAAAATGCCAACCAATCATTTTTAATAAAATGATTATTTTTAAATAAAATTAATTCATATCTATAAATACTAACGAATAAGAAATACCCTCACTATTCCACTCTTAATCAATAACTAAATTATTGTGAATTTTACTCATTCCCAAAAGAATCGCATGTTACCAAAACCATGTAATATCTTATAAAAACTAAGTTTATATGAGGGTCCCCCCGCGATACAACTACCTAAACCATATAATATCTTTACATAAATCAAATTTATATGAGTGCACCACCCCTACACAAATACCTAAACCATATAATATTCTTATATAAGCGAAGTCTATATGAAAGTTTTATTAATTTGGGAAAATCAAATTTTTATATTTATTTATTTTTGGAAATTTTGATAATTTAATTTATTTTTGAATATATCATAATTTTAAATCAAATTTAATAATTTTATCCAGGAGTATGTCGTAAAATTGCTTTTACTTAGCTAAGAGTTCGTCTTCCTCGGACCAGAGGCATCTGACCTTACGACTACCAGCTGATTATTACAGGTGGCGTGGTTTTCCTTGATAACAGTGATGAGTCAAACCAACGTTTGTGGATAGCAGCTGGAAATGGCTGTCCTCACTATTAGTTTGACACTTGAGTTTGATAAATTTTACCACCTTTAAAAAAAACAAAACAAAAAAAAAACAAAACAAAACAAAAAACACACAACAAAACAAAACAAACCAAAACCAAATTTAATAATCAAATCAAAATTCTTATTAATCGAAAAAACAGAAAGAATTTACATTCCACACTGATTATATGATTTTTAAAAATCGGCTCCTAATAAATATTGCTAGAAAAGGGTAAATAATGTACATTAGGAGGTTGAAAATTTCAATTTTGCATCGCTTAGTTATTTCCAAGGGAGACGCGGAGGGCTTATTAAAAATAATGCATTGTGCTTAATGTGTAGAGATATGTATATAACAATTTAAAAAATATTAAATATAAAATAAAATTAAATAAAAAATAATGAGGTTGTTTTTAATGTGATTTTTTAGAAGTTTTTTTGGTTTAATTTCTCTAAAATCTGGTAGGAATTTTTTGGAATCACAAGTTTGATGTGTAACCCCTGCACAATCGAAGTGCCTTAAAAGTTTTTCAGAATGGCAAATCTATATACACAGTCAAAAAACCAGTATAAATAACACAAATCAATATTTCACCTCATTTTTTTCCACAAAATTCGGACACCAAAAAATCCAAAGAATAACACTAAAAACAACTCCAAAAATAATTTGAATATTTTTTTTTAAATAAAATTATTCCGAAATTTGTTTTTGGAAATTTATCATATAAAATTTATTTAAATAACTAATATATTTTGAACTAACTAACATAATTTATTATTAAAATAATTAATAATTCAAGTAAAAAGTAACCCACCACTAACTGAATGCAGTAATCCAACCGGACAGCTTTTTTGTTCTGAAAAAGCCGACAGACAAACTGCATCACAGACTTGGCGGGCCATAGAGACATTATGACAGACGGTTTCCAGTCTGCTCCTCTGTCCTCACAGAATGGCAGTGACACTTAATGCCCGACTAGGGTTTCTTCACACAGCTGGCGTTGAAGAGACTCGGGACGCGCAACGTTCGGTGGAAGAATTCGGTTATCCTAAACGTAATAGCAAGTACTCGAATCTGGTAATTTTAGATGGCAACTGATAACGAGAAAGCCAAAAATAGCGGCCCTTGCCTTAACTAGTAATTTGATACACACATGAATAGCGTGCCCATGGCTTCACTAACATTCATCTGATGTGAAGCCAAGTCCATTGACCTAGATTTTCTCGATTTCAAAATAATTGACATGGTGATTCGCAATGTATGAATAAAATATTTAGTATAATGAGTTTTATTAAATACCCTATCTATTTAGTGCTCTTTCAACGGCTAGACTCTCAACCAATGCATATAAAAATAATTTTTCGTAAATTAAGGGATCAATCAGTTACAAGGTCCATCAATAATGGGATAATCAATATCATGATACTACATTTAGTGAATTTTGAATGGCTAGAATGTGAACCAATAATCAATATCATGATACTACATTTAGTGATTTTTGAATGACTAGAATGTGAACCAATATAGGGGCACTTTTTTCTTTTCAATTCTGATCTTCATTGTCTAGTTTAAAGAACAATTTTATATTTGAAAATATAACAATTTAGTTTTGCCCAGGACTAAAGTGGTAGCCTGGACTAAAATATCTTCTTAAGATAAGGAGAAATGTAGTCAGTTTTGTTCTTAATCTTGATTATCTTGTTGCTTTCATTGATGGTGTAATTTAATAGGAGAAGTGTGTGGGTGGTTTTATCAATTTTTTTGCTACCAACCACTTTATAAAAGCTAGTTTAGGGTTTGGCTTGGGCACTGATACTAAAGGAAAATTCTTGGTTGCTTGGGCCCTCATGTTTATAGCAAAATTGTTGAAAATTGATGGCTAAAAAAGGTTTCCAACAATCCCAACCCGGTTTTAGTTTCACCTCATCACTTCCATTCTGTTAAATGCCCTTTCCCATAAGCATGCATTCAACATATAGAATTCTGGAAATGAAATTTTCATATTAAAACACATGGGACTGTCAACACATGCTGAAAATAAATATGGACATAACTAGACCAGCAATACACATAAAAATACACACAGATTTTTGGTCAATTTAGACGCAAACAAAACCCCTTCAATCTTCTCAAGGGAAAACCTGTTAGAGAGCTCTTCAAATTTATTTATCTTTCAAGTTTAGGAAAAATACATTTGCAGACAAAACAAAACAGAAAAATACAACTTATCTCTTAAGCCCAAAACTCCTTGAAAACTGTGCCCACCTTTCCTCAATTTTTTTTGCCCACTTGAAGCTAAAACTATGTATTGTACGAATACGACTGTACAGATTTTTTTCAAAACTTCTCTCGAACGACGTGCATCTCATAACATTCAATGTTGTTCACATTGTACCTTCTGTTGTCTTCTAAACCTTGATTTCCATGCCCAGCTTTGCCCAGAAATCACTCCTTCAGTGTGCTACAACAAATTTCTCCTTCAGAACTTTTCTCCAGCTCTTAGCCTCTTTTCTCCAATCTGCGCATGAACAATGAATTCAATCTCTCTTTTCTTTTCCCCCTTTTGTTTCCCTAAATGACTTTTGGGTAACCCTAAGATCTTATGGCTCAGATCCATTTAGATCAAGGGATGAGAATAAATGTGCATTTAATTCTCATTTTCTATTTTTTAACTCACACATTAAATAAAGCATCCACATTGTACTTTATGTCTAAAGTCACTTTTCACTTTATAATTTAACATTGACTTTACCAATTATAAAGTCACTTTCACTTTATAAAGTCACACTTAGGAAAAGAATTATTTTGGACACTTTTCCCTAGGTAGAAACTAACCCATGGGAAACCACTTGTCCAAGGTACATTAAAAATCAACACTCCCTCTTACCGAGGAAAGTGTTTCTCACAACACCCATTTTGTCCCTGAAATGGACATGCTTGCCTCTTGGCAAGAACTTCGTGAGAACAGCAGCCACCTGCTCATCTGTTGATATATACTCCAGCTTCACCACCCCCTTTTGAACATAGTCCCTGATGAAATGATATATGATGTTAATGTGTTCATAGTCCCTGATGAAATGATATATGATGTTAATGTGTTTTGACCTATCATGAAACACTGGATTCTCTGTGAGTTTAATGCAACTTTGATTATCAAAGTGAATAACTGTCGGTCTCAACTCTTGATCAAATAGGCCATACAACAATTTGTGAAGCCAAATGGCCTCATAGTTAACCTGACTAGTAGCCATATACTCAGCCTCAGAAGAGCTCAAAGCAACTGACTTTTGCTTTCCATTGAACCATAACACAACTGTCGAACCCAATCTGAAGCAACACCCTGAAGTGCTTTTCCTATCAGAAGCACAGCCTGCACAATCTGAATTTGTGTAACCAACCATCCTCACTCCATCTCCTCGCCTATAGTCTATACCATAATCAACAATCCTCTGCACGTAGCGAAGAATGTGCTTTGTAACTACCTAGTGCACCTTCTTGGGCTCAACCATGAACTGGCTAAGTGTGTTCACTGCAAAGCATATATCTGGTCTAGTGTTGGCAAGATACATCAAGGACCCAATAAGCTATCTATACAATGTGGGATCCACCAAACTAGAATCTGAAGCATGAACCTTCTTCCAGTTGGTGATCATAGGTGTAGACATGGGTCTACAATTTTCCATGTGAAATCTGATCAACACATCCATAGCATACTGCCCCTACCTAGAAAGATATACCCCTCCTCCTGCCACAACTCAAGCCCCAAAAAGTAATGCATCAGCCCAGTGTCCTTCATCTCGAACTCCATAGCAAGATCCTCCTTGCAATCACTAATCAGTCTCTCTTCCCCAGTAATGAACAAGTCATCAACATACAACACAAGAATGAGCGAATCATCTCCTACAACCATGTAGTATAGGTTCAGATTTGCATCACTCTTCGTGAAACCCATCTGCTGCAAGTAAGTATCAATCCTCGAATACCAAGCTCTCGAAGCTTGCTTAAGTCCATAGAGTGCTCACCTCAACCGGCATACATGGGTCTCCCGCCCAAGTACCTCAAAGCCCTGTGGCTGCTCAACATACACCTCCTCCTCTATAACTTCATTCAAAAATGTGGTCTTCACATCCATTTGATGGATCTACCAACCCATTTCTACAGCAATAGAAATAAGGGACCGGATAGAAGTGTACCGAGCTACGGGAGCGAAGGTCTCCTCATAGTCAACTCCTTCTATCTGTGAGAATCCTCTAGCCACAAACCTTGCCTTGAACTTCTCAATGTTGTCATTCGCAACATGCTTGATCTTGTAGAGCCACCTGGTAGTCACAACTGACTTGCCCTCAGGCCTAGGCACCACTTCCCAAACATTGTTCTTAATGATAAAGGCATACTCCTCCACCATAGCCTCTCTCCATACCTTCTGGTTGGTAGCCTCCTCATAGCTAGTAGGCTTAGAGTCAACAATGCTGGTAGCCTTGGCTACATGACTATCAAACCGCTCAGGTGGCACACTCTCCCTGTTCACCCTATTTGGAGGACCAACAGACTTTGCTTCCTTCAAGGTGTCTTGAAGCCACTTAGGCCTCCTCTTCAGTGAAGAAGCTTCCCCATAGGGAACCTCATCCTCTGCCCCCTAGTCTGGTGAACTTGAACATCTGCCAACTGACCCTGGCGTGCTTGTACCAACACCTGTCCTTGAAGAACCTGTACTGACACCTGTGCCTGTGTCAGCTGAAGCACCATGTGAGCTTTGTACCAGTGGAATCCCTAAAGAAGTGCTTGGTGAACTCATCATTGGTGCCCCAGATGTCACTGACACTGAAGTACCTCTTGTACCAGTCGATCCAAAACCCTAAGGTCTTGCTCCCTATACCTGACCTCCCTGGTGAGGAGAAGTTTGTGACTCTCTCTCATCATACTCTCGTGATCTTTGATAGGCCCTCTCCTCCTCGGACTTCACATCCCTCCTAATCTCCACTCTCCATTTAGAAGGAATGAAGATTTGATAGGCCTTGGAAGTCTCGTTGTAACCCATAAAGATACCCTTCTCTGCCATGGGTTCCATCTACGTCCTCTACTCCTTGGGGATATAAGAATATGTGAGACATCCAAAGATACGAATATATCACACATGAGGCTTCTCTCCAATGAAAGCCTCCTCCGGACTCATATTCCCCAATACTCTGTGACGACTCCTGTTCTAAAGATAAACAACAGTATTGCAGGCTTCAGCCCACAAAAACAAAGGCAACCCCTGATCATGAATCATCACTCTAGCAACCCCAACAATAGCTCTGTTCTTCCTTTCAGACACCCCATTTTGATGGGGGTTGTAAGGAACCGTGAACTTCCTTGTAATGCCCTCATGTGCACAGAAGTCAAAAAATCCACCATCGATGTACTCACCACCATTGTCTGACCTCAAGACCTTGTTGGCATTATGATTCTGGTATGGCTCTATGATACAGATGTTGTACTTGATGGCAACACCCTCAAGTGGCAATGCTCTAATCAGGCTCTCAAAATGTTGGAAATTTAGAGGTACGCAGGAGAATAGTTCCAAAGGTGCGTACCCGCAGGTACTCCGTGAAGGGACTGCGGCCACACACGCAGGTCACCCGTTCAGAAGGTGCGTACCCCCAGTTTACTTACTTCAAGGCAGAGAAGCGCGCTCACGAGGGGTTTCTTATGTTTGGCCCGTGGTATTTAGCCCGCGTTCTTGATTCTATGGTTTTGGCCCGTGGTATTGTTTTATATTATTATTATCATTGAGCCCCATGTTTTTGGGCCCCTTGTATTGGTTACCTACGGTATTGATCCATGATTTTAGGAAGAGCTTGCCTATATAAAGAAAAGGAGATCACTTGGCTAAGTATCTTTTGCAAATTGAATATCTTAAGATCTGAAATATTGGGTTATTGTTTTAAAAAGCTTGATCTATATAAAAGAGAAGTTGAAAGCGAATCTGTGAAGGGTGATCTCTCGAGCGCATGAACAGATCTGAGCATCTGACTATTTGTGGCACACTGGGGGACTGCCAGTTCGGCCCTAATCAGAGGTACGCAGGTGATTAACGGTACAAGTGCGTGGGTACGCAGAGCAGAAGAAGGAGAAGTGCGTGGGTACGCAAAGCAGAAGAAGGCGCAGTGCGTAGGTACGCAGCGCGATAGCATCTGTGGATGCGTGGGTACAGCAGCAGTACGCAGTGCGATAGCATCTGTGGGTGCGTACCTATAGTAACAGTACGCAGCGCGATTGAAGAAACAGTGCGTGGGTACGCGGTGCGACAGAAGGGTCTCTGCGGGTATACGCAGGGGAGCAGAAGGTGAAGTGCGTACACACGCAGACCAGAGAAAGTAAAACTGCGTATCTGTCTTAAGACCTTTTGTTGGCTAAATTTTTCAGTGGATAAGGTGTTCTGGGTTTACTGTTATTGTTGATCTGGTTACTGCAGTTGACTGGGTGATTTACTTGCTCTCTTGATGTTTATGGATCCAGTTTGAAAATTTTATGAAAAGTGATCCTTGAAAGAAAAGAAGTAGGGGGTTGTAGCTCCCTTCCAGGATAGACTGGAAAACGAGAGAGAGTTGTAGCTCTCTGCAGGTTGCAGCCTGCGTACTGGTAAAGGACTGCACCAGTACAAAACCATTGTAAAAGAAGTTTCTAATTTGAAAGAAGATAGAGACATATTGCAGCAGGTGGTTTTCACCCACATTGGGTTTCCACCTTACATCTGGTGTTCTTTGGTGTGACTATCTGTTTTCTTTGTTCATGCTCATTATTTTATGGTACTGACATGCAAAACTAATTCAAAGTATAAATAAGGAAGAGTTATTAAAAGAACTTGATAATACTGATTCACCCCCCCCTCTCAGTATTATTTCCAACAATTGGTATCAGAGCAGGTCCTTCAGAGAAGCTTGATCGCTTGAAGGAAGATCATTCATCATGAGCAACTACGAGAGGGAAGCATCAATCAGGCCACCAATCTTTGATGGGACAAACTTCAATTATTGGAAGGTAAGAGTTACTGCCTATCTTCAATCTCTTGGTACAGAAGTTTGGGATATCATAGATACAGGCTACACTTTTCCTTCAGCTACTCCTACAGATTCGGCCGAAAAGAAGAAATATGAAACAAATGCTAAAGCAGTCAATACTCTGCTAGGATCCTTATCTCAAACAGAATTCGTAAAGGTTATGCAATATAAATCCGCAAAGGAAATATGGGACAAGATTGTCTTGAGCTACGAAGGAGATGAACAGGTAAAGCGTGCTAAACTTCAAACCCTCAGGATTCAGTATGAGAATCTCAGAATGTATAATGATGAAAGTGTGGCTAACTATTTTCTTCGGGTAGACGAGATTGTTAATTGCATGAAAAACTTGGGTGAAGAAATAAAAGAGGCTATTGTGGTTGAAAAAGTTTTAAGATCATTGTCCCCCAAGTTTGAATCTAAAGTATCTGCAATAGAAGAAAAAGAAAATCTACGAATTCTTACTATGTCTCAGCTACATGGAATTCTAACTGCTTATGAAATGAGAAAGGGAGGTCCATCAGACAGGAGAGAAGCTGCTTTCAAGGCTTCAGGCAAAGGAGACTACTATGAAGCAAGTCACGTGCCAGAAGAAGAAGAAGAATCAAATTTTGTCATAAATCTTCAACGGGGTACTGGAAGGTTCAGAGGTAAGTTACCTTTTAAATGTTTTGCTTGTGGAAGAGTAGGTCATTATGCTGCGAAATGTCCTCATAAGGATAGGATTGACAAAGGAAAGGAACCTGCTAGATGGAGCAAGAAACAGAATGCAAATAAGAAAAGCTACTACACTCATGAAGATAGTGATGGTCTATCAAATAGTGATGAAGGTGAACGAGGTAATGACTATAAAATTTTAATGGCATTTGAAGATGATGATTACATGGATGCTATAGATGTGGATAGCTTTCATGAAGAAATTTCTAGACTCAAGACATGTATAGAAGAAAAGAATATGATCATTGATACTCTACAATTTCAGATTGATGAAAAAGAAAAATATCTTGAAAAGTTAGAAGGTGAAATTGTTGGTCTTAGAAAAGAGATTGAGAAAACAAAGGCTATTAATCTTAAGTTTGTCAAAGGATCTGAAACTCTGGATGAGATCATCAATGTACAACGTTCTCCTCTAAACAAGACAGGTCTGGGGTATAATGGAGAAACTTCTCAAGCATCCACCTCAAAGAGTTATCTTGATGCAGCAAGAAGGAATGAGCAAAAGCACAATGGAGATCACCAGGTAAAGCAGGGACCAATTACAAACAAAGACTATCAGGCAAACCAGGGGCAATCTATCTTAAGGATGAACAAAAGCTACAACCAGCCACAGGTAAAATCCTTTCAATTTGCTTCAAGAATGAATGAAAATTGAAGTTACAATCGTTTGGCCGGAAGATTTGATAACCGCAGAAGTTTCTTCAATGGACAATGCTTCTCTTGCCATAACTTTGGTCACAAAGCAGCTCAATGTGTTGCATATAAAACGATCATGACTAGAGAAGCTCAAAACAAAGAAGTATGACTGGGATTACAAAAAGGACCTATAACAACTTTTCGGTTCTTGAAAATGAAGTTGAATGTTCTATTTGCAATAATTTTGGTCATGAAGATTCTGAATGAAGGAGCAGGTTTCAGCAGACAAAGGAACAAGCCTCAAGCACCAAAACATGGAGAATAAAGGAACCACAAACAGAAAGATGTGGGATAGCATTTTATGCAGAGGGACAGGAAAATCTATGGTACATTGACAGTGGATGTTCAAAGCATATGACAAGTGATAAAGAAAAACTTGAATCATATTCTACTCTAGAAAAGGGAAAGAAAGTTTCTTTTGGAAATGATACTCCTGCAGCTATAAAAGGAAAAGGCACTGCTCAGTTAAAAGAAAAGGTCAAAGCTGGAAATGTTTCGTATGTTGATGGATTGAAACATAATCTTCTAAGTGTTAGCCAGATGTGTGATCAAGGAACCGAGGTGATATTTAGAACAAATGGATGTCTTGTTCGTGATCTTGATACAGGTAAAACGGTGATCAAAGGTAAAAGAACTCCAAATAATCTATACATATTTGAAGAAGGACAACAACAATGCTATCTAAGCAAGGATGATGAACACTGGTTATGGCACCAGAGGTTGGGGCATCTAAGCTTTTCACAAATAAGGAAAGCATGCAAATATCAGGCAGTTCGCGGTCTTCCAGATATCAAAATTCTAGACAACACTATATGCAAATCATGTCAGTTTGGAAAGCAAACCAGAACTAACTTTCCAGAGAAGGAAGGATCAGCTAGCATGCCTCTTGAGCTTGTACATACAGATGTATGTGGACCATTCAGGAAAAGGACACCTCGAGGAGAAGAATACTTGATATTATTCATTGACGATTTCTCCAGGTTTGTTTGGTTAGGACTTATGAAGCACAAAGATAAAGCATTCGAAAAATTCAAATCCTTTAAAGCCTTGGTTGAAAATGAATCAGGATACAAAATTAAGTGCCTCAGATCCGACAGAGGTGGGGAGTTTACCTCAAATGAATTTTTCGATTTCTGTGAAGAACATGGGATAAGAAGAGAATTCTCTACAGCTAGAACTCCTCAGCAAAATGGAGTAGTGGAAAGAATGAACAGAACAGTCCAACAAATGGCTCGTGCTATGCTTGATGAGTCTGGAACTCCTGCAACTTTCTGGGGTGAAGCTGCATATGCTGCGGTTGTTATTCTCAACAAAACGAATGTCTGGGTGAACAGCACTCAAACTCCTCATGAGCTCTGGTATGGTGAGACTCCTTCGGTAAAGCACTTCAAAATCTTTGGGAGCAAATGCTATATTAAGAATACTGATGAGCAACTTGGCAAACTTGAACCTAGAGCAGATGAAGGCATTCTTCTTGGTTATTCTCCACACAGCAAAGCATACAAGTGCTACAATAAAAGACTTGGAAGAATTGTTGACAGCATTGATGTAGTGGTTGATGAGAAGGGATACATTCCTAGGCAAGTAAATCATGAAGATATCGAAGAAGATGAAGACTACCCTCAAAGACAGAATGATGAAGAAGAAGAACCTCAAGAAGAACCAGAGTAGCAGATAAGGATAGAAGAAAAGACTCCATCCAGATATGTTCAGAAGAATCATCCAGAATCTCAGATTTTGGGGCAGAAAGAAGTAGGTGTACAAACAAGAAGAACAGTTGCAGAAGCTTCAAGCTATTTGGCATTACTCTCTTCCACTGAACCACAAAATGTGAAAGAGGCACGCAAAGATGAATGTTGGGTGAAAGCAATGGATGAAGAACTTGAGCAAATCGAAAAGAACAACACTTGGGAGTTGGTTCCTAGACCAAAGGATAAGAATGTTATAGGGACAAAATGGGTCTTCAAAAATAAATTGAATGAAAATGGAGAAGTAATTAGAAACAAGGCCAGACTTGTTTGTAAAGGGTATGCGCAGCAAGAAGGAATAGATTTTGAAGAAACCTTTGCTCCTGTTGCAAGACTTGAGGCCATCCGAATGTTCCTTGCTCTCTCAAGCTTTCAAAACTTCAAAGTATTTCAAATGGACGTGAAATCAGCCTTTCTAAATGGAGACTTGGAAGAAGAAGTATACATTGAACAGCCAGATGGTTTCATTCTTGGAAATGATCCAAATCTTGTATGCAGATTGAAAAAGGCTCTCTATGATCTCAAACAAGCTCCAAGGGCTTGGTACTATCGTTTGGACAAATATCTTCATCAACAAGGTTTTTCAAAAGGATCAGCAGACAACAATCTTTATATAAAAGTTGAAAATGACAAATTGCTAATACTTGTTGTGTATGTAGATGAAATTATCTTTGGCAGCAATGAAGAAGCTATGAGTCAAAGCTTTGCCGTGGTGATGCAGAAAGAATTCGAAATGTCCTTGCTGCGAGAACTGACATATTTTCTTGGTTTGCAAATCCAACAAAAAGAAGGAGGGATCTTTTTGTCTCAAACCAAGTATCTCAAGCAGATTTTGAAGAAATATGGCATGGAAGATGCAAAACCAGTATGTACACCCATGGTCACAGGATGTAACCTCAATGCAAATGATGAATCAGCAGCAGTGCATCAACCAACCTACAGATCTATGATTGGAAGTCTACTTTATTTGACAGGTACCCGACCAGACATCATGCATGCAGTGGGAATAGTTGGAAGATTTCAAGCAAATCCGAAGGAAACTCATCTTCAGGCAGTGAAGAGAATCTTTAAATATCTTCAAGGGACTCAAAATTATGGCTTATGGTATCCTAGAGATACAGATCTCACACTTCATGATTATACAGATGCAGATTGGGCAGGAAGCGTGGATGACAGGAAGAGCACAAATGGTGGTGCGTTCTTTATGGGTTCTAGATTAGTATCTTGGTTGAGCAAGAAACAGAGTTCGATTGCCTTGTCTACAGCTGAAGCAGAATATGCTGCTGCTGCATCTTGCTGCACTCAACTCCTTTGGATGATGCAGACCTTGCAGGACTTTCAAATCACTTGTACACCACCCATCTCCATCTTATGTGATAACACAAGTGCAATCAGCATTTCAAAGAACCCAGTCATGCATTCAAAGACTAAGCACATACCGATCAAGTATCATTTTCTCCGGGAACAAGTACTTGAACAAAAGGTCAAGTTGGAGTATGTTCCTTCTAAGGAACAAGTTGCTGATATACTCACCAAACCATTGCTTAGGGAGACCTTTGAATACCTCAGGCAAAAGCTGGGGGTTGTTGATGCATCATCTTGTTGAATCTCTTCTGATGGTTGGTTGTACGCAAGGCTCATCTGGGGCATATGCGTACATGTGCTGGGTTGCGGATTGGTTAAAGATCGAATGGCACAGGTTCAGGGGGAGCATATAATGCATTGTTGGCATTATAGAGGACGTACAGAAGGAGATCATGGATGCTGGTCTGAATATTGCTGCAATATGTCTCTATCTCTTTCATGGTCATTTACGGTGTTTTGGTGGCTTATGGTTCTTATTTGCAGATCTGGTTTATAGTCAGGGGGAGCATGTTCTTAGGGGGAGCATAACCCTTTGCCCTTGATGTCAAAGGGGGAGAATGACGTTGGGGATCTTGAGGTTGCCATCAAGTCCAAAAGGGGAGATTGTTGGCATTATGATTCTGGTATGGCTCTATGATACAGATGTTGTACTTGATGGCAACACCCTCAAGTGGCAATGCTCTGATCAGGCTCTCAAAATGTTGGAAATTTAGAGGTACGCAGGAGAATAGTTCTAAAGGTGCGTACCCGCAAGTACTCCATGAAGGGACTGCGGGCACACATGCAGGTCACCCGTTCAGAAGGTGCGTACCCCCAGTTTACTTACTTCAAGGCAGAGAAGCGTGCTCACGAGGGGTTTCTTATGTTTGGCCCGTGGTATTTAGCCCGCGTTCTTGATTCTATGGTTTTGGCCCGTGGTATTGTTTTATATTATTATTATCATTGAGCCCCATGTTTTTGGGCCCCTTGTATTGGTTACCTACGGTATTGATCCATGATTTTAGGAAGAGCTTTCCTATATAAAGCAAAGGATATCACTTGGCTAAGTATCTTTTGCAAATTGAATATCTTAAGATCTGAAATATTGGGTTATTGTTTTAAAAAGCTTGATCTATATAAAAGAGAAGTTGAAAGCGAATCTGTGAAGGGTGATCTCTCAAGCGCATGAACAGATCTGAGCATCTGACTATTTGTGGCACACTGGGGGACTGCCAGTTCGGCCCTAATCAGAGGTACGCAGGTGATTAACGATACAAGTGCGTGGGTATGCAGAGCAGAAGAAGGAGAAGTGCGTGGGTACGTAGAGCAGAAGAAGGCGCAGTGCGTAGGTACGCAGCGCGATAGCATCTATGGATGCGTGGGTACAGCAGCAGTACGCGGCGCGATAGCATCTGTGGGTGCGTACCTACAGTAACAGTACGCAGCGCGATTGAAGAAACGGTGCGTGGGTACGCGGTGCGGCAGAAGGGTCTCTGCGGGTATACGCAGGGGAGCAGAAGGTGAAGTGCGTACACACGCAGACCAGAGAAAGTAAAACTGCGTATCTGTCTTAAGACCTTTTGTTGGCTGAATTTTTCAGCTGATAAGGTGTTCTGGGTTTACTGTTATTGTTGATCTGGTTACTGCAGTTCACTAGGTGATTTACTTGCTCTCTTGATGTTTATGGATCTAGTTTGAAAATTTTATGAAAAGTGATCCTTGAAAGAAAAGAAGTAGGGGGTTGTAGCTCCCTTCCAGGATAGACTGGAAAACGAGAGAGAGTTGTAGCTCTCTGCAGGTTGCAGCCTGCGTACTGGTAAAGGACTGCACCAGTACAAAACCATTGTAAAAGAAGTTTCTAATTTGAAAGAAGATAGAGACATATTGCAGCAGGTGGTTTTCACCCACATTGGGTTTCCACCTTACATCTGGTGTTCTTTGGTGTGACTATCTGTTTTCTTTGTTCATGCTCATTATTTTATGGTACTAACATGCAGAACTAATTCAAAGTATAAATAAGGAAGAGTTATTAAAAGAACTTGATAATACTGATTCACCCCCCCCTCTCAGTATTATTTCCAACAGACCTGAATCTTACTACATGTTTGCTTTTCCACAAGAGATTTGAACTCTTTAAAGTGACTTAAGACCTCACCCTTGGTCTTCAAGAAATATATCCAAGTCCTCCTAGAGTAGTCATCAATGAATATAACACAATACCCATAACCACCCAAAGACACATGAGACATACAGCCACTAACATTAGTATGAATCAAGTCTAGTATACATGTAGATATAGTGTCGCTCATTGGGAATGGTAACTTGGTGTACTTTCCCAAAGCACACCCTCTGCAGACCTCAGAATGCTTGACACTGAAATCATGAACTCCAGTAGTGATCTCCCTCAGTACTCTCAAAGCTCCATGATGCATATGCGCCATCCTCCAGTGCCATAACTCGCACAAGTCTCCACTACTAGCGGTACTAGTGTGAGTGCTACCAAATGTGCTACTCACCAATGCTCCTGCTGATTGAAAACTGAACCTATATAGTTTCCCAGAGCAGACTCCAATCACTTTGGCCGAAGTGATGGAAGCTCCCCTGGGATGCATCAATACCTTCCCTCCTGAGAAAGTAATGTCAAACCCCTTCTCCTCCATAACAGACACTGAAATCAAGTTCTTCTTCATCCCTGGAACATACAAAACATCCATGACCTTCAAAGGAGGAAAAGACTCCCTCTCAAAGGCCACAATCCCCATACCAACAACTCTCACAGTGCGGTCATCTCCTAGACTTACGATCTCAATATCAAGTGCCCTCTTTGCAAGCTCTAAAAATAACTCCTATGCACCTGTCATATGGAAGGAAGCCCCGTTGTCTATGTACCACACATTGGATGATGTAATCTTACTAGATGTAGAAGTAATAAATGCAAAGTCCTGGTCAAACTGTGAAGCAAATTGCTCCACCTCTACTGAAGTTGTAGTACCCTTCTTCCCCTTGTTCTTCCTCTGAGGACATGTAGTAGCATAATGTCCCACCTTTTGACATGCCCAACATTTGAATTTGGACATACCTGTATCTTTCTTCTTATTCTTCTCCTTTCCCTTAGCTCCATCTGATGATGCCCCTTTCTCGGCCTTCCCTTTGTTCTTCCCCCTAGTTGTCAAGGCTACATCCTCCTCATCTGCTATCTTCACCCCACCACTGCCAGCCTTCTGTATTTCATGTTGCACACAATCATCCCAGAATTTGTCCCAATTGGGAAAATTCTCCCTAGAGGTAACAAAATCTCCAAAGACCTCCCAAGACTTAGGAAGTCCTGCTACAACTACCCTGACTAACTCTGTGGGTGCAACTATCTCACCAATAGTAGTCAAATCATTACATTCCTATTTGACCCTGCCCAGATAATGAACTACACTTTCAGCCTTTGTCATCCTGATGTTTTTCAATTGTTCTTTGAGTACCATCTTCCTACTCTCATTGGTACTCTAATAGAGAGTGGTTAGAGCTATCCACATCTGACATGCAAATGTGTTTCCTCTCACCTGAGGAACCACATGATCCTTTAGACTATCCATCACAATCCTTTTTTCCTTTGCATTATTTTTTGTGAATTCAACAAGTTCATCTGCAGCAGTGGGAGGTACAACCACTTGCTGCACTATGTCCCAAATTGTTGCCTCCTTAAACACTGTCTGAATTTTGTCCTTCCAAATGACATAGTTGGATATCCCATCCAGTCTGTCCTTTATCCTTAAGAACATGGCCATGACTGCTGTCCAAAATTTACAAAACCAAGAAAATGGAGAAATGAACTTTCTAGCACACCTTGTTGTCCCAAAAGTTCAGTCTGTGTGAAATTTCACCTTGCTGTCCCAAAATATCAGTTTGTTGTCCAAACTGAGTTTGTTGTCCAAAAATTCAATTTGTTGTCCAAACCACTGTTTGTTGTCCCAAACTATTGTATGTTGTTCAAACTACAATTTTCAGCCTATAGCTCTGATACCATGTTGAAATTTGATGACTAAAAAAAGTTTCCAACAATCCCAACCCGGTTTTAATTTCACCTTATCACTCTCATTCAGTTAAATGCCCTTTCCCATAAACATACATTCAACATATAGGATTCTGGAAATAAATTTTTTAGATTAAAACACATGAGATTGTCAACACATGCTGAAAATAAATATGGACATAACTAGACTAGCAATACACATAAAAATACATACAGATTTTTGGTCAACTTAGACCCAGGAAAAACCCTTCAATCTTCTTCGGGGAAAACCTGTTAGAGATCTCTTCAAATTTATTTATCTTTCAAGTTCAGGAAAAATACATTTGCACACAAAACAAAATAGTAAAATACAACTTATATCTTCAACCCAAAACTTCTTGAAAACCATGCCCACTTTGCCTCGATTTCCATGCCCTCTTGAAGTTGAAAATATGTATTGTACGGATACAGATGTATTGACTGTACTGTACGAACTGTACATATTTCTGTACCATTGTACGGACTGTATGGATTTTTTTTCATTTTTTTCAAACTTTTCTTGAATGGTGTGCAGCTCACAACGTTCAATGTTGTTCGTACTATACCTTATGTTGTCTTCTAAACCTTGATTTCCATGCCCAACTTTGCCCAGAAATCACTCCTTCTGCTTGTTGCAACAAATTTCTCCTTCAGAACTTTTCCCCCAGCGCTCAACCTCCTTTCTCCAATCTGCTCATGAAGTATGAATTCAATCTCCCTTTTATTTCCCCCCTTTTGTTTCCCTAAATGACTTTTGGGCAAACCTACGATCTAATGGCTCAGGTTCATTTAGATCAAGCGATGAGAATAAATGTGCAATTAATTCCAATTTTCTATTTTTTAACTCACCCATTAAATAAAGTACCCACATTGTACTTTATGTCTAAAGTCACTTTTCACTTTATAATTTAACATTGACTTTACCACTTATAAAGTCACTTTCACTTTATAAAGTCACACTTAGGAAAATAATTATTTTGGACACTTTTCCCTTGGTAGAGACTAACCCATGGGAAACCACTTGTCCAAGGTACATTAAAAATCAACAAAAGTCTTTATACATCTCTAAGATTGTGATTCGTGGGGATTCTAAGATCATCATGGATTGGCTATCCAAGAAGCCTAAATTACAGACCCTGAATTTGTCCTATTGGAAGTCCAAGGTGGAGAAGTTGCTCTGTGAGTTTCAATCCTAATCCTTTTTCCATGTCTACAGAGAATTTAACCTTTAGGCACACTCCCTGACAAAAGTGGGCCTTTTGATTAAGCTAGAGACTATTTACTTGGTGTTATCACCAAAATAGGACCCTGATAGGCTGCTGATCAGACTACCTCGGTGTAACTATTTAAAACCAACTTTTGGCTGAGGCTTAGCCTCCTCAGCCTGAGAGGGTTCTCTCAAAGGTTAATGATATTGATTAATGATAATATAGATGGCTAACTCTATCTTGGTTTTGTGTGTTTGTAGGTTGAAAAGATGAAGGCTTGCTACCATTGGGCTATGGAGTCAACAAGTCAATAAATTCAATGGCAAGGTTTCTTCACATGAAAGTTGAGACAAATGGGTTTTAAAACAAAGATAATTCACTCAATAACATAGATCAAAAGAGTCATTCCATTACTAAAGGAAGTCAGAGCATAGGGTTATGAATTCTGAGTAATAGTAATGAAATCTACTGCTGATGGTTCAAAGGTGGTTTACTCACAAGATTCTGAAAAAACACAGTCATCTCATTACTAAAGAAAGTCAGAGCATAAGATTATGAATTCTGAGTAATAGTAATGAGATCTACTGCTCAACACAATCATTCCATTCCTAAAAGAAAATAGAGCACATGGTTGTGAATTCTGAATAATAGCAATGTAATCTAGTGCTGGTGGTTCAAATATAAAACACAATCATCTTATTGTTAAAGGAAGTCAGAGCATTAGATCATGAATTCTAAGTATTAACAATAAGATCTATTGCAAGTAATTAAAATAAAATATAGATAAAAAAAGGATTAACCCCATGAGGACTCAGATCTGTTTAGGAAAACCTCTCTACATTACTGATTATAGTTCATAGCATAAGCAACAGCTGGGCCAAAAAGTCTTCAACCCCTTACTGTTCCTGGAAACTAGGAGACTGTTCCTTGCTCTGTTCTGGCTGAAAAATAGGTGTTGGGACAGAGCTTGTATCTTCTCATACAAAATGTATTTTGAAAAACTGAAGGAGGCTTTTGTGAACCAATCCGTGCTAAACAAAAACGTCTCTTGGTTTTTGAAATACCTTTCGTACTACCCAGAATATGTCTTTGAAAAACAGGTGTTAAACAGGAAAAGTCTATTTGTGAAAAACTCCACCTACAATAGTTTTGTAGCACAAGTTCAAAAAATAAATTCCTCCCACCTCATAATGAATTTGAAGAAACTGAAAGAGGTTTTAATTGTAGTTTAGTATGTTAGGAAGAAAATCCTCTTTCATTTTATCAAAATCTGCTTTCAGTTGCTCAAGAGACCTTTTGGAAATTGACTACTTAAAATATTTTTTCTGTTGAAAAAAGGTTACTTCAGTGATTTCATAGCGCAAAACTGGTTTTTTACACTTTCTGCGCTACGAAAATGTGGATTCATAGCAAGTTTAATTTTTTTTTCAAAATGGCTAAACACATGACTTTCTAAACATGATATGAGATCCATAAAGTGTAAAACAAGGTTGTTGAGCTTCATTTGATGATGGAAATGAGACTCTAACCCTATGACTTAGACTCTAAAAACCATAAAAGCGACTTAACCACCATCTAATATTATGACTTAGGAACAAATGTAAAATGTAAACCTTGACACAAGCTTGACACATGGAAATAATGTGTGATGTGGAACCAGTGATGGGCAAGAACGGAGTGTTGACCCTATTTGACCATACCAACAAGACTCTCTTTTAGATCTTAGACACTAAAGCAACCATGGAAAGACTAGACCAAGACTAACACAAATCCTTTGGAATAAAACTGATGCTCAGAATTTAGAAATCATTTCTTAAGTGATAACACTTGGAAAGAATGGCTTAATGGAAAAAAATTCCTTGTTGGTCTATACTAGTTGTTCTAAGTTCCTATAGATTATGTTCTCAGAGTCCACTGGTTTTTTGTTTTTGTCTCAAAGTATAAAGGTTGTTTTGTAGGATGTTTGTGGATATATAGGTTGTTCAATATCTAGAGGGTACATACTTGTTTTTATGTTGTGTTTCCTGCTGGATTTAGATATGTTCATGATAAAAGTTTATTTCTTTTTGGATCTCCCTTTTGGAAAACTGAATATATAGTTGTACATATATATCTTTTTGGCTAGTTTTCAGTCCTTCATAGTTGATCTTTAGGTTTTGTTGTGCTCCCTATTGAGCATGTTATGTGTATGTATCTTTGATTCAATAATGAATAGCAAGATATTGTTGCCAAAAGAAAAAAGAAAAAATGATATGTCTTTCTTAAATCAATGGGTTAGTTAAAATCTCAATAAACAGTTGGATAATCTTTTCTTTCATAAAACATAAAGAGATTTGTGTTCTTCTTTTCCTTGCTCATGCTATTTGAGTGGTATTTTTTGATCTCATCCTTGTATTCAAATCCATTGAATAATTATTTTTGGACATGGTCAATGGAAGTAAAAATAACAATGGTATTAGGAAAAGAATAAAGGAAATATAAGTTGGCTATTTACTAGTCCTAAGCTAACCAATTACGTTCAGAATTTTATTTATACATTGATTAATTCCCATGTAAAGGAAACTCTAATATTCTTAAGCTCAAGGGTTACATTTAGAATTTCATCTAAATATTGATTAAGTTGCATGACTATATTTGGTGTATTACATTTATAATTTCATCTAGAATTAAGTTTATAATTTTACCTAGACATGGATTAATTTCTATGTATGTCATATGGAGGTGGTTGGAAGTTACAAATTAAATTTGGATCAAAGTATGCTCTATCCAAAAAATAAGCAATACATTAATATCATAACAAAATTCTTTTACGAAATATTAAATTTGACAGGGTCATAGATTCAATTTTGATATAGTTATTAATGGGTTTATTGTTGGTAGTCTATGGACTCAAGGTTCTAGTAACACATGGATTTTCCATGCTATTCTCCTGTAATGTAGCTTATTTAAGAGCATAATCACTCCATTGTGAGACTTTTTTGGACCAAATAATAATAGATATATTATTAGGAACAAGTTTTACTGCAAGTGTTTCCAAGATAATTTATGGTGTCCATGTGTTGTTGTCTTTATGAGATCTTCTATTACGATTTTACTAATCTCTCTTTTTATAATGATGGGTATCAAAGCTTAAGGAAGAACACTCTATGTACCAAAGGCTATGTGGCTGTTCATGTGTTGAGGATAGTCAACTTATAGTAAGGAGGTCACATAGATGCATGGAAAGAGATCTCTAAGGTAGTCATCAAATATGTGACAAGGTGTTTTATCGAAAGTGGAAACAAATTGCATCAGTTGACATAAAAGGCATCACAAAGGTTGATGAGGAGCTTCCAACGTAGTGCAAGGCATGGTGAGAACTGCAATGGTTTCCTGGGGATGAGATGGAGGCCAAATAGGTGAACATGGAGGTAATAAGCACCAAAGATGAAAGGAATAATGGAAGGATTTCTAAGCAACAACCAACAGATGCAAGCAAGTAAGAATTATGGGAAAAGAAGAATGAATCGCATTGAATGGACATGAATTTAGCTAATGAGAGATCATGTGGATCTAGCAAGTGCAAATGAGGTTATAAGTTTGGGTCAAGGTGAGACAAGTGTAGTGGATGGTTATCGAGTGGAGGCATAGTATAAAGGTGCTCAAAATATTAGACATATGGCGAGAAAGGTCGCGTACCTACATGGACAGGAGAACATGGATGGTGACAAATTTATATGAACTTCAATAAGGATATTGCGTTGAAGTTAATCTCCCCAAGTCAAGTTTGAGGGGGGAATTGTTAAGGTAGTTAGGGTAAAGTCATAAAGTCAATTTGATATTGTCATTAATAAGTTTATAGTTGGTGGTTGATGGGCTTGAGGTTCCCATACCCCAAGTTTTTTCCCATGGTATTTTCATGTAACGTAGCTTATTTAAAGCCATGATGACTTTATTGCAAAACATCTTTAAATAAGAAAATAATATATTTATTATTAAGAATTATGTAGAAATTATCACTGTAGATTAACCTGATTATGCAATATACTAAAGCAAAATACTTAATCTACTTCTACCATCAAACTTGCGGAAGCTTAATCGATTTGAGCAAGATCAAACATAACACATATAACTAAGAAGAAGAATCAATACACATGAAACACAGAAAATACTTGGGGGAAAGCCTTAGCTAAAAACCCCCGATCTTTGTATTATCATACAAGTGGAAATATGTCCAGATTACATAAAGCTTTAGCTCACAAGCTATCCAGCTCTCAGTACAATCCCTCTGCTACTCATAGATAGTCAAAGGCTTCTCACAAACCTTCTCCTCTGCCCTCCAAGCCTCCTATTTCCTTGTGTAGTTTTTCTTGGGGTCTAGTGCTTCCACACATGTGAATTCCCACCTCACACTGCTCACTTGGCCCAATAGTAACTGCGCAATCCTGAAGGAGATAATTCCTTCTACATGCATGAGTTTCCTTTATAGGAAAATTCCTCCAACTGATAGTACATTGTCCCTCCTCTGATCTCAACTGGGTCTCTAATAGAATTGACATGCATGAGTTATTTATGAGAGAATATTCAATATCTGAAGTGCAACAGTTACATGCATGAAAGCATTAACTAACTGAACTCACAATTAATTCAACAAACTGTTTGAATTAATCTAACTGGACTTGACTCAGTTAACTAAGCCAACTAATTACAACTCAATATTACAACTCATCCTTATCTCTTTAATTGATGGATAAATTTCTAAATTAATGGGATAATTGTTGCATGTCCTCACATAGACTTCATGTTTGATTTTCTACAACTAATTAACTCAGGGTGAATTAATTAATTATTTTACAAATAGCTACTAAGATCAAATTCAAATTTTACTTCTCTATTTTAGTTCAGGGAGTAACTAAAATAGGAATCTATCCCGAACGCTAAAAATAGCAATGCTATTTTTAGCACTTCCATTTTTCATTCCTTGTTGCTCAGTCCAGCACTAGTAACTGAACTGCTATTTATAACAGTGCTATTTTTAGCACTTCTATTTTTAGCATTTCTTGTTGCCATTTTCAACAAATTAATTTTCTCACCAAAGTTTTTGGAATAATTTAGGATGTCCATATAATATTGTTACCTTAATATGTACATATTATATTTTGATTTATTTCACTTTATATAATATTTAAGACATGCACAGTCTAACTAATAGGAAAAATATCCTTTTTTGGGGCATTTTTTGGTTAACTTTAACTAAAATCCAGAAGAGATTTTTAAAAACATGATTTTAAGTTGTTTAATATGTAGATTTCAAGTGCTCAGGGGATTTTTCACAATGTTTAATCTATTTATGCACTCAAAAATGTATTTTAAAAAATAAATTAGAGTGCTAACACATGGGAAAATCCTAACTGCAAAAAATATCAGGAAAAGGAACATCCAAGGTTTGTTTAGATGTGCATTAGAGTGCTGACACATGGGAAAATCCTAATTGCAAAAAATATCAGGAAAAGGAACATCCAAGGTTTGTTTAGATGTGCATTATGTAGAGAGGAAGAATAAAATATTCCACGCCTATTTAGTTATTTCTCCTTTTCCTTGGCAGTATGGCAAGAAACATTTGATATGATAACTCATGTTGAAGTAATTCCAAATCCATAGGCCAATATGTTTCAAAATTGGACGAGCAAATTCCCCTGGGTCTAAAAGGCATCATCGTTTTCAATGGGGTGCTCAGAATCCATGCCTAAGTATATATGTTGGTCAATTTGGCTAGCTTGATACAGAGTAATTTTTAAAGAGGAACAAGTTACTCCAACAATGGTGGCCCATAAAGCATTGTGTCTTTTATTTGAAGTTGTAACAACTAGAGGATATAAAAAGAATGAGATGGAAGAAATCTCCCCTAGCGAAAGGGATTGGCTCAAATTAGGCACTCCAACCTACCAATCAAAAGGTATCAACTAATACCCAATTGCCAAGAATAAGCATTATATAAGAATGGAGTCTACTGAATTTCAGCAATAGTGAGTAAGAAAAAATCAACATTCTTTATTCTTTGATGGTGCTCAAAAGGTAATCCAAGGGTGGTACAAGTGGAAGGGGTAATATTTAGCCCCGAAGAACAAAAAGAGATTCAATTTGCATGGGGATTGGGCACTTAGATCAATAACCAAGCGGAATAATTATCTCTATGGAAAGGATTAGAATTGGCAATTACACGTAATATTTAAAAAACGATGGTATTTGGAAATTCAATGTTGGTCATCCAATAGATTTGTAAGGCTAGGAGGAATATTTCGTCATCGCTCCCCTTAATCATTCATAGAATTATACTGCAAACTCATCTTCGATCAAATCAAATTTTATCATGTGTATAGAACCCTCAATACAAAAGTTGATTTATTAGCCAATAAGGGATCATCACTGGCTTAGGGGATAATGGATTTGGAGATCGATCTAACATATTATACACCTATACCATGACTAAAATGGGGGATCATTCATTTAACGCAATAGAAAATTTCAACAATCATCGTTGGAGAAAATGTTTAAGGGATACGAATTGCATAATTTGTATTGCAATGGTAGTAAGGGAAATAAGGAGATTAACTCCTTCGGTGACCTCAAGAATCATTCAATGTGTCCAAAATAAATTTAGAGCACGTGGCTCAAAGGTTGAAAGTTGTGGATGTAATGGTGACAACAATTGGAGATCCCATGCGTGTGCAAAATAAATTTAGAGCACATGGCTTAAAGGTGGAGAGCTGTAGATGTAATGGTGACAACAATTGGAGATCCCATGTAGTTCCATATTTGAATAGGTGGAGAGAGGCTCTAATTCCATTAAATGAAATTTGGTAAGGGGTCATTTCAAATGGAAGGACCCTTGATTTTCCTCGACCTTCCCATATATTTCCTCCCCTTGCATTCAATCCAAGACCTCGATCGTGAATATCACAAAAACATGGCATATTTGCATTCAATGGCATTTCGAAGGAAAACCAAGGGCATGCATAGTATTATAATATATAGAATTTCTCTGCAAAGGATTCAATACATTCCTCTACGAGAGTTGTACATGAGAGTGGAGAGTTATATAATTGGTAGGGGGATTCCAAGTGTTTTACTGTGTTGGAGAGAAATAATGGAGGAGGGTGGTTTAGTGACCCCACATAAGGTGTTTATGAAGCTAAATGCGCTTTTAGACCATCTGTTGGCAACAACAATAGAAGACTTATTGAGCATGGTCGCAAGGTAGGAATATTTGAAAGGAGAAGAAAATAGAGTAAAATTGGAAACTTTAGAGATAAAATATGTTATGTTGTAGGGAATATTTGAAAAATCCAACTTGGAGTGCAAAAATCGAATTAGTTGTTGTGGATAGCAGATTAACTGAATTGGAAAACAAGCTTGGCATTGGAGAACAAGACTTATTGGCAGAGGAAGAATTGAGCAAGGAACCTGAGCAAAATAGGGCCATACACACTTGGGGAAGTGACTAGAAGAATTGGGATAAAGACTTGTAACAACCAACAGAAGCTCCAACGGCGAGACCTTCTAAACTCAGCTAAGTAGATATGTCTTAATCTTTGTTTTAATTTTTGTAATTTTCTGTGACTACAAAATAATGTTAGGGTTTTATTATAGGGTCTACAATAGGCATTTGTTTGGAATAGTTGGGAAAAGTGTCAGGGCATAGATATGCCACTTTCTAGATTGTAGAATACAGTGTTTTTGTAGAACATGATGAATATTGTGAGAGTAATTGTATGGATTCTAGCATTTTATAATACAAATATCTACCCATTTCTTAAAAAAACAAAAAAATTACAATCTCACTTGAAAGTGTATTGCTGAATTTTAGTGAAAAGGGGCTATTTTATCTATAAGTTAGACCACACCTTTAAGAAATATGATAAGTTACTATTAAAAACAATGATTCTAACATCTCTTAAGCTCATACTCTAAATAGAAAAAAGTCACCTTTCTTAATACTTTAACATAGAGGAACACACATTATTGAATTCTCATATATCTTTGAACATGCATGCATTTTTCGACATAGATTTGAATATGCTATAGGCAATTGGAGGTGGGCATGGTGAGAGAATGGAGATTTCGCAAGAATGAAAGCAATTTAAATAGAATTTTTTCAAACACATTGATCTAAGAGTGCCCATGTTCTTGACATCCAAAATAAACACATATTTTGATTACAATGATTTTAAGAAGCCACTTAATATACTCACATTTATCAATTAAATATTAAAAATAAAATAAAATAAAAATATACCCAAAAAATAAAATAAAAAATATACCTAACAAAAGAAAAATATAATTTTATTATCACATGCATTTAATTACCAACCTAAAAGAATAAACCAACTTTAACACCTTGTTATCATGCAATGCCTAAATAAATTGTTTAATTATATTGATCTTAAAGATACTACATTAATTAAATAAATTTATAAGAGAAACTTTGATGCAAATCTACCAAAGATTTGCCTAAAATTGGCCCCTAGGAGTCGGTTCCTCTAAAAGGCACTTCCTCTGACCCTCAGGATTCTAAATCCTTGTAAAAATTTGCATCGGGGAACTTAATTATAATGGAGAAATACAAAGGAAATTGGTGCAAAACATAGCTCTGGGTGCTTTCTTTGTCTGTACAGATCCCGCGACCCCGGGTCCCTATAACTCTTTTAAATTGCAATTAAAACCCCTTACGGGATTCCGACCTTCCGGTATGGCCCACTACTCACCCCCGCTACCTTGGATGCCCAACTCTTTTTGAAATTCAATTAGAAATTGTGATCTATAAATTGTCGTGCATATTCCACTGGATGGTTCGTCACAATAGATCTGATAATATTATATTAAAAATTCTGAATTTCTACACTATTACAGTTTTATTAAACCTCTAGATCTGTAAATTTAACTATAATTAATGCATGCATGTGAATGGAAATTATGCAAAAAATAGAGAATGATAAAATAAGCTCACACACACACATAAGACACAAGATATGTTTTGGGAAACCCTTTCGGGAGAAAACCCAGCTGGAAGGTGAGTTTGCTTCGCTCTCTTTCTCTGTCTGGAAAGTAAGGCTGCAAGTACAAAGAAGTAATGTTTATGGCCTATGGGCTACTACAGTGCACATATCCTCTATGTGTGCTCTACCTCTATCTCTCATGGCTATCTTTTCTCAGATATGGAACAAAATTCTCTCGAAAGAATGGAATGCCTCTTCCTCCTCGTGGCCCAGTTATAACACAACCTGATAGCCTACTAGTGGTTAAGTTTGACTACATCAACTCTTAACTAGAGTTACAATCTAGAATCTTCTAGAGTATTTTACATCACAAACACATGGCTAACCCATTTTCCATGAATAATGGGGGCTGACGCGGCATCCTCCCAAATTGTAGGTATGAAACGAGAAGGACAACTTTTGAGTGGAATAACTTTTGCATACAGACTCTGATTGGCGCACTTCTTACGTTGTCAAAAATATCTCTATGTGTATAATAACATGAAAAGGCTCTACGCTTGAGAAAAATAAATTACCCCCAAAAAACATTGTTTGATGCCTCAAAATGCTCCTAGAAGGTTTCAGACCCGTTTTGCCAAACTGGGCCTTGTTGGTAAAAACAATACCATGAGATGATTCCTCCACTTTTTCCACTCTGAATACATCGAGATGGATGAAAAACAATATAATGATCCAATTCAAATCAAATAGTTATGGGCTTCCGGCCCGCTGGGTTTCCCACTTAATATTTTACAAAGGAAAAATTTACCAACGCAATTTTTTCTTGTGGGTCCCACAACCCCATCACTTAATGGGTCCACAGAACAGAAATTATTTCCATCATTGTCCCTTGATGGTCCTTAGTCCCCTGATCCTCGATGCTTAATTAAATTAACTTATGGGATCTGGGATTTTTGGGCTTTCCAGGCCTCTTGATCTGAACTTAAATGGGAACGCAACAAATTTTAGATATAACCTTAAATACATATATGCAGCAGAAATAACACTTCATTTCATTAATATCAAAATACCGAAATATGCTTACAAACAAAATGGAAATAAACTAGATCGGGCAATGGTAGCTTATATTTGAGAAGAGATGTGGCAACTACATGCCTCTGAACTGTGTTACAATGAGTCTCAAGGGCCTACTTATTATTGAACAACAATAGAAAACCCTAACCCCTAGAGATATAACGCCAAGGGTTTATGGGCCTTGTTGGGGTTAGTTGGGCAACCAAATTCCCAAGGTCGTAATTTGGTCATATTATCTCCATTTGCCACATACGATACCTTGTTGGAAATGGCTCTTCCAGTACTACAGGATTTATGGTAGGCCCTTGCCTATGGCTTAAGGCCTACAATGGAATTAACAAAAAAAAAAAAAAAAAAAACCCACCGTTTAGGGGGTCAAAACTGCTTTGGAATTTTAGGACCCGAAAAACTGCTAAAAAAAGTAAATGCTGAAATAAACAAGGAAACAGATGAAACCGACTGGAGGTTTAGGTGGAATAGGTGGGTGGCCACCAATATCCACTTCGATCATTCCTCCTTCCTTCGGAAGCAATGGTCCCCATTGCATGCAGAGGCTCCATGAGGTGAGGAAATTTCTATTGAACTTGGTCCCTGGTGAAGGAGTTGGCCTACTTTGACAACTCGATATAGATGGATCCTCTATTGGCGAGTCTTCTTGATCTACATGTCCATGCGATGATTAGTTGTGGCATGTTCCATGCAGTCTGGGGTGACCTCTGTTGGTGTGAGTTATTCTTACAATATCGAATGTGACCAACAATGGTGGAAAGTATGGCCGAAGGCGGTCTACATTGAACATTGGGTGAAAACCAAGGAATGGTGGGATGCTAAGCTCAAAAGCATTATCACCAACAACCTTGGTGATGGTGTATGGCTCATATCGAAGTGGGAGAAGCTTGTGGTGGGGTCCAGTGAGGCGCTCCTTCTGCAAATGTAGCCAACTTTGTCTCCCACCTGGACCTTGTGTGGCACTCGATGTTGATCATTGTGTTGCTTGTAATTAGCATTGGCTCTGTCCAATATATCATGGACCTGCTGGTAGATCTATTGGATGCACTCAATGAAGTTGTTAGGCTTGTCAGATTTGGACTGGAAACGAGATGAATCTGCCTAAGTGGCTACAAATTGTATGGTTACATCAATGGGGCATAATGGCTGAAATCCCAGCCCTACCTAAAAGGGGTTATGGCCCATTGAGCTATGGAGAGGTTTGTTGTAGCTTTGCTGGACATAGGGGAGACTTTCATCCCATGTGCATGGATGCTTTGAGTTTTACATGCACAGAATGTGTATGATCATCCTGTTGACAACCTTTGTTTGGTCATTAGTTTGGGGATGTAAAGTCGTGGACTTAGTAAGTTTTGTATCTAGAATCAACCAAATACTTGACCAAAATGCACTCAGGAATATGATGTCCTGATATGAGACAATGGATTGTGGGATCCCAAAGAGTACCCATACTCACTCAAAGAAGAGCTTAGCAATGGCCTCTACTGTGATACTCTTCTTGCAGGCTGCCATGATGGCCATCTTAGAGAATTTTTCGATGACCATGAAAACACAGTCGTTATCATGCTTAGTATAAGAAAGGCCCAACATGTAATCCATGGAGATAGATTCCCAAGGTCGACTAGGAGTAGGTAGAGGAGTATATAGGCCTTACTTCTTGATGGTTGGTTCTGCAATGGCGCAGGCGATGTAGGATCTAATGTAATTCCCAAAACCTTGACGAACTTTCAGCCAATAAAAATACTTTTGTAATACCACCACTATTTTCTCTACTCTCAAATGTCCAATGACCCAACTATAGTGCGCCTCCCAAATCATCTTGGCACGCTCGCTTGAAGGAACACAAATGTGTCCCAGGTAGCATAATAGTGCATCCTCAAGATGAAAATTTGGAACTCGCTTCCCTTCTAGGAGTGTCTGGTATGTGTTGTCCAATTCTAGATCGCTCTGGTAAAGATGTGGCCACCCCGAAGTCTCGTGCCCACAGGGGTTGAGCACAGTGATTAGTGCCAAGACTGGTGGTCGGCTGAGGCAGTCTGCAACATTATTGGTGTTTCCCTTCTTGTACTTATTGTTTAAATGGAGCTGTTGCAAGTAGGTTGACCATTTATGATGGCGATCATTATGCAATTTCGCTTGTGTCTGCATGAACTGTAGGGGTCTGTGTGGATGAATGTTTCCTTCCCCATAATGTAATGCTTCCATTGAAGGAAGGCCTACATAATGGAATACATTTCTTTGTTGTAATTGGGATACTTTCAAACTGTGTTTGAAAGTGTGTCACTATGGTAAGCCACTAGATGCCCCTCCTGAATAAGAACCGCACCAATAGCATAGTCGGAGGCGTCTGTCTCAATCTCAAATGGTTGTTGTAGGTCTGGTAATGTGAGCACTGGTGCAAAGCAGAGGCGATGCTTCAAATCCGAAAAAGCTTTTGTTGGGTTTTAGACAAAAAAAACTTTTCTTTCGCTCTGCCCTTGATGACTTGATTTAAAGGCCAAGTGATATGAGAGAACCCCAACATGAACATGCGGTAGAAATTAGCAAGACCTAGAAAGTTATGAAGATTTTTTAAAGTGGTTGGCACTGGCCAATCCCGAATGACCTGTATCTTCGCTGGGTCCACATGCACACCTTGCTCATCAATGATATACCCCAGATATTGAAACTGATTCATACCAAAAGTGCATTTCTCCAAATTGGCATACAACTTGTGTCGTTGCAGGGTTTGAAGGACCTGTCAAATTTGGTGGAGGTGATCTTCCCAACTCTGGTTGAATATTAAGATGTCATCTAAATACACCACCACAGATACATTGGTGAAGGGTCGCAAAATTTCGTCCATTAATCTCATGAAGGTTGTAGGGGAATTCTTCAACCTGAAAGGCATGACCAACCATTCGAAAAGGCCCTCCTTGGATTTGAAGGCAGTATTCCACACATCAAAGGGTTCGATAAGAACCTGGTGATAACCGGAATTCAATTCAATCTTGCTGAAATATTTGGCTGCCTTGAGTTGGTCCAAAAAGTCATCAATCTGTGGGACTGGGCACCTATTCCATACAGTGATCTTGTTCAGTGCCTGATAGTCAATATAGAGTCACCAAGTCCCATCCTTCTTCTATACCAACACAATCGGGCTCCCACAGGGTGATGAGCTTAGCCTGATGTGCCCTTTCTGCAACAACTCTTGAATATACCTCTTGATCTCATCGTTATCCAAAACAAAGCATCGATAGATCGGTCCATTGGGTAGTGGTGAGCCCAGGGTTAGATCAATGGAGTGTTTGACTTGACAGTGTCGAGGTGTTGAAAATAGCAACAAGAAATGCTAAAAATAACATTGCTATAAATAACATTTCAGGATAGATTCC
This sequence comes from Pinus tabuliformis, assembly GCA_031772625.1. NCBI lineage: Eukaryota > Viridiplantae > Streptophyta > Pinopsida > Pinales > Pinaceae > Pinus > Pinus tabuliformis. Next base: position 559,942,252 of record CM062809.1, on the reverse strand, counting down.
AATTTTAATTAGTCCCTGAATTAAAATTTGAATTTAGTCTCACTAGATGTTTGAAAAATAATTAATTAATTCATCTTGAGTTAATTAGTTGGAGAAATTCAAACATGAAGTCTTTGTGAAGACATGCAACAATTATCCCTTTGATTGAGGAAGTTATCCCTTAATTAAGGAGAGAAGGATGAGTTGAATTTGAGTTGTAAATAGTTAGCTCAATTAACTGAGTTAAGTCCAGTTAAGTTAGTTCCAAACAGTTTGAGGAACTAATTGTGAGTTTAGTTAGTTAATGCATCCATGCATGCAACTAGTGTTCTCTAGATAACTGAATATTCTCTCATAAATAACTCATGCATGTCATTTCAGACAGAGACCCAGTTGAGATTAAAGGAAGGGATAGTGTACTATCAGTTGGAGGAATTTTCCTATAAAGGAAACTCATCCATGCAGAAGGAATTATCTCCTTCAGGATTGTGCAGTTATTTCAGAGGTCAGTGTTGTGTGTGAGGTGAGAATCACATAGGTTGCAGCTGGAGGACCTAGGAGAAATTGCGTAAGGAAATAGGAGGCTTGGAGGATTGAAGGAAGGCACAGGTGTTTTCTATTCTGTCTATGAGCAGCAGTGAGGGATTATATTGAGAGCTGGATAGCTTGTGAGCTAAATATTTGTGTAATCCTGAGATATTTCCACTTGTATGATAATACAGAAAGCGGTTTTTTAGCTGAGGCTTTCCCCAGAGTATTCTTCTATGCTTCATGTGTGATTGAATCTTCTTCTTTGTTATATGTGTTCCGATTGATCTTGCTCAAATTGATTAAGCTTTCGCAAAGTTTGATAGTATAAGTAGATCAAGTATTTTGCTTTAGTATATTGCATTATCAGGTGATCTATAGTGAGAATTCCTACAAGGCATCAAAGGTAGCTAATCCATAGAGAAATTTCTACATGGTATCAGAGCCAAGTTGATCAAAGTGGAGAATATAGTATACAAAGAAGGGAGAAGATCGAAGTTTGAAGTTCTTGATTGTGGGTACAAAATCAATTTCTTATCACATCTCAAAGTTCACCAATGGTGTTCAATGGATTGAGACTCGAGTATGCCTAGATGGCAGCTCGAATTACATAGCCTGAAAGGATCGCATGGAAGCGATATTAGAGGACAACGGTTTGAAGGATTTCATTGATCAAGAAGTCCCCAAGCTAGCAACAGCTAATGCCCAAGAATTGGCGAAATGGAAGAAATGTGTGGTGAGAGCGAGGAGGATTCTTCTGGAGGGAGTTCGAGACCATATTGTCTCGATTCTCCATGGGAAGGAGACTCTGTTTTCAATGTGGAAGACACTGAAGGATCTATATCACAACAACAGCGACCAAAGGAAGCTGGCGTTGAAGGAAAAGCTTCGGAAAATCAAGTGTGAAAAGGGTGACAGGATATCTACATATTTGAACAAGCTCACCACATGCAGAGATGAGCTTGGAAGTGTAGGAATCACGACAACCGATGATGACATGGTGAGTCTTGCTCTCCTCGGTCTTCCTAAGAGCTAGCATAACTACCAGGACTCAATGAATGGAAGAGAGAAACTGCCATATTGGGAACGGCTGTGGTCAGATTTGATGTAGGAGGAGATCAGGAGAAGCGCCAGAGATGGTTCTTCATCCAAGGAGGACGAAGAAAATATAGCCTTAGCCAGTAAGGCAAGGAAAGGGAAGGAGAAGGATTCTTGTTCCAAATCGAGTTCTTCCCATGGTGGGAAGAAGATTGACAAATATAAAGTGTGATGCTTTAATTGTCATGAGGTGGGCCATTATGCAACTAATTATCCATTGAAGAAATCCAAGAAGGGATCCTCGAAAGGATCTGAAGGTGAGGCATTGACCTCTCAGTTCGAATTGGATTTTACCCTCATCGCATGCATGGTTTCATCGATGATGGGTTGTGGTTGGTTTCTTGACAGTGGAGCCTCATTCCACATGACCGGCAATAAGAGTTTTTTTAGTACCTTGGAGGAGAAAGACCTCCAGATGTGCATAGAGATGGGTAAGGATGAAAAGTATAGTGTTTCAGGAGTGGGCACGGTTGCTTTTCAGAGGGAGCATGGAGCTCTCATTACCTTGACAAATGTGAAGTATGTGCTTGGACTGAAGAAGGACTTGGTATCGATCGCGATGATGGAGGAAAAAGGCTACGATGTTGTCTTCAGTAAGGGAAAGGTTTTCCTTAGACACATCACCACGGGTCAAGTGAAACAGATCAGTTCACGGGTATAGAACCTGTATGCTCTTGAGGTTCAAGATGCATGCAAGGCCTTGAGGAGAAAGGAAACTATTAGAGATTTGGTGGTTGAGAGGGAGAGTACATTACCTCTCAACATGCAGCACCAGAAGAAGTCTCAAAAAATTGTGGAGGAGCCACAATTGGTGAAGCAACTTTAGGAGGTTGTGGAGCAGCCACAACTGGAGAAGTCGAGAGGAGACCGAGTGGAGGCATCCACTCATGCAGAGACCTCTAGTAGGGGGAAATTTCGAGCCAAGTGGGCAGAGGGATCACATGCAGCCATACCTCCAGGTGTGAGGTGGGGTGATGTGAAGTGATAGTCCCAAGAGGGCTAAAATAGGGGTAGGATCCTTGAGGTACCCAACCTCTTTGATTAGACCTTGCTACGGGAGCCCCGACAAGGAGTAGCAGGACTGGCTGAGTGGGTAGAGACAAATGTGGATGGAGCGGTAGAGGGAGCTTCAGCATCAGAGGGTGTTTCTAGCCCAATAGGGAGGTCAGTTGGGAGATCAGTTACTTACTTCTCAGTAACTAAGTTGCAGTGCAGTAGTGGGTAGCACGATGCAACATGATGAGAGGAGGTGCAGTGCAGATGCATGTTGGAAGATAGGACCAGCGGCAGCAGGAATCAATGTGATTAATGCAATCAAAGATCAAAGTGATAGAGGCTAGAGTAGTCAGATACTGAAGAGCACAGAGGTGTAGAGTTTTCAGTCGACAGAGGCAATAATAGTTAGAGACTTTGATGACAGATGCATCATATTGATTCAAGTTGGATATTTTTTGTTTCTGGAGTTGCTGGAGCAACAACACTTGAGAGAAGTGTTGCATGGAGAACATTCCAAAGGTTCAAGATCGAGTTCAAGTTGAATGCCTTTCTTGTTGAGAGGGAGTGTTGAAAATAGCAACAAGAAATGCTAAAAATAACATTGCTATAAGTAGCATTTCAAGATATACTCCAACTCTGTTGCAAATAGAAAAAATAGAAATGCTAAAAATAACATTGTTATAAATAGCATTTCGGGATAGATTCCAATTTTAATTAGTCCCTGAATTAAAATTCGAATTTAGTCTCACTAGCTGTTTGAAAAATAATTAATTAATTCATCTTGAGTTAATTAGTTGGAGAAATTCAAACATGAAGTCTTTGTGAAGACATGCAACAATTATCCCTTTGATTGAGGAAGTTATCCCTTAATTAAGGAGATAAGGATGAGTTGTATTTGAGTTGTAATTAGTTAGCTCAGTTAACTGAGTTAAGTCCAGTTAAATTAGTTCCAAACAGTTTGAGGAACTAATTGTGAGTTCAGTTAGTTAATGCATGCATGCATGCAACTAGTGTTCTCCAGATAACTGAATATTCTCTCATAAATAACTCATGCATGTCAGTTCAAACAGAGACCCAGTTGAGATTAAAGGAAGGGACATTGTACTATCAGTTGGTGGAATTTCCATATAAAGGAAACTCATCCATGCAGAAGGAATTATCTCCTTCAGGATTACGCAGTGATTTCAGAGGTCAGTGTTGTGTGTGAGGTGAGAATCACACAGGTTGCAGCTGGAGGACCCAAGATAAACTACACAAGGAAATAGGAGGCTTGGAGGACTGAAGGAAGGCACAGGCGTTGTCTATTCTATCTATGAGCAGCAGTGAGGGATTGTACTGAGACATGGATAGCTTGTGAGCTAAAGCTTTGTGTAATCCTGAGATATTTCCACTTGTATGATAATACAAATAGCAGGGTTTTTAGCTGAGGCTTTCCCCAAAGTATTCTTCTGTGCTTCATGTGTGATTGAATCTTCTTCTCTGTTATATGTGTTCCGATTGATCTTGCTCAAATTGATTAAGCTTCCACAAAGTTTGATAGTATAAGTAGATCAAGTATTTTGCTTTAGTATATTGCATTATCAGGTGATCTACAGTGAGAATTTCTACATGGCATCAGAGGTAGCTGATCCATAGAGCAATTTCTACACGAGGTACCCCTGTAGGTGAGGCAAAAATGTCCCTATACTCCTCCACTCCCTTGTCCATCTGTTGCTGTTGTGCGGAGGAGTCTTGTCTAGAAGTCATGGCCACAACATTCTTCTTTTCCTGAGGGTGAATCATAAGGAAAACAAATTTCCTAGTTTGGGAAATGATCTTATTGCATTTCTTTGTAGTGATCAATGAGATGGCAGTAGGTGGGTCTACCTCCAGTATCTTATATAGCGTATTTCCGAAAGTAATAATCACATAGTGAGGTCTAGACTCATATACAGCATGTCGCTTCCATAAGTATGGTTGTCCTAATAATTCATCACAAACTTCAAGAGGAGCAACATCACATAATACCTCATCTGTGAAGGGCTTGATGATGTACGGAAGGTGATATTGTTGGCTAATGCGGAGATCTCGTCCTTGGTGAAGCCACTTAATGGTGTACGACTACGGATGTGCTATCATTGGTACGCCCAGCTGCTTCACGACCTCTACTGAAATGATGTTCTTTTGGCTCTCGCTGTCGACAATTAACTGCAACAGAGAACCATTCACCCACATCTATGAGTGGAAGAGGCATTCCCCCTCCTCTGGATCTTCAGATTCATTCTTTTGGATCTTGGTGGTGGCAACGGTAGCACTGGGCTTCGCGTCAATGATCCACTTCCCTTTTTAATTCCCCTTGCGAGTTCTAACTCAGAGTCGGAACATTCATCTGAATCGGAAGCCTTCATCTCGACCACCACTAGATGCTTGGCCCAACACTCACTTGTGTTATGATTGGAGCTCTTATGAATCTCACACCATTTTCCTATGTCCTTCTTTGTCTTCGTGGTGTTTTTATTTGCTTGTGGCTTCGACAGTTCATCCTAGGTCACTCTCCCTTGGATTTGGCCTTTGCTTTGTGGTTTGGGGGTGCCTTTTCCTTGCTTCAGATTTGCACATCCAAAGTCTCACTTCTTTTGTTTAAACTTCTTCTCAATCTTGACATCGTATTGGTATGTTGTGTCGAGTGAGGAGATGTCCAGGAAATCCATCTCGTCCTGGATGTACTTGTGTACACATTCGTGGCACTTGAGTACCAAATGGAAAATGTCGCTCAGAATCCTTGATACCCAACTTTGTGTGGAGGGTATGGAAAACATTTGTGAACTTTGACAAGGGTATGGAAAACATTTGTGAACTTTGACACATTTTGGTCCCTTCCTTGTTGTAGCATGGTCCACTTTATGTATTTGTCTTCATAGCTCCCGATAGCGTAATATTTTTCCTTGATGGCATCTCGAAAAGAATCCCAAGTGGGTGCGGCTGAAAATAGTGAGGGTTCCCTCTTGTCCATTTGTTCACAATAGATTTCCCACCAGTCCTTGATGTGTAGGGTGGATTTGAGAAGTGAAAAAGTAATATTTTCCCGATTGGAATCCTTCCAACAAATTCAACCATTTATATACACTGTATGCATCTATCTGGCCCTAAAATATTGGAATATCAGATTTAACTTGTACGTTAAAAGGAGTGGTTCCTCCAGCGTGGTTGTTGGATGAAGATGTGTCGCCTGTGGGTAGCCGTCAAAGGATCTAGGAAAATTTATTCATCGTCGCATTCCTCTATCGCTCGAGAGCTTCCTTGAGAAATTTTGAAAGGATCTCCTACCCCCCCATATTTATTTTCTTCTGCCGTTGGAGGTCATCGGGGTTTGCGAGGATGGTCTTGCAAAGGTTCAACTAGTTCAAGCCCTAAATCCTTATACCCTTACCTCGTTGGGGACATGCATAGAAAAATAGGGAAAGAGTAGATTGCTCTGATATCGTTGATCCTAACTTAAAAAAGAACGCAACAAATTACAGATATAACCATAAATAAAGAGATGCAGCAGAAATAACACTTCATTTCATTAATATCAAATATTTAAATATTATTACAAACATAATGGGAATAAACTAGCTTGGGTGATGGTGCTTATCTCTGAGAAGAGATGTTGTGGCTACATGCCTCTAAACTATGTTACAATGAAGTTCAAGGGCCTATTTATTATTGAACAATAATAGAAAACCCTAAACAACCAAAACCCTAACCCAGGAAAAAATTAGCACTTTCAGGCACTCTATCTACTTAGTTTCTAATTAATCAAGACATATAAAATTACATCAATTCGGCTCAAATCATTGAAGACAGGATCCGAGGACCAATTTGGGGAAAATTAAACTAAACTACAACCATTGCAACAATGATCTAATTTTAATGAAATACATGGAAATTATTAATAACTCCTAATCTAACAAACCACACATTAAGGAACCAACTCCTCTAGTAAATGATTTTGACCTCTCAATCAATGAGAATTACAAATGCCCCTACATCATACTCCCAAGGAACAAATATTTCATGGGCTCATGTCCATGAGTTCTTCAATGGATTCACCACTTTTCTATATAAGTGTAGTAATAATCCATATTACATCTAACACTGGCAGGTCCTTCCACTTAACTAAGTACTCAAAGTATTCTTTGTCCCTAGTTTTCTTGATCAATCTCTTGTCCAAGATCCTCTCTGGCTATAAAGGTTCAACTTATGGAAATAGCTTTTTCCATTGTACTGGTTGCTTCTTTTGGTCATTGACTTGTTGTTCTATCTCATGCTCATACTTGTATAGATATGCTACGTTAAAGACCAGTGAAATTCCAACTCCAGGTGGCAATGCAAGTTCATAAGCAATCACAAAAAATTTCTTCAGAATTCTGCAAGGTCCTATCTCTTTAAATTCTCATTTCTTCTACTTACCCTTGGGGAATATCTCCTTCCTCAAATGTGCAAGCATCAGATCTCCAACCTCAAAACTATCCTCTCTTCTTTTAATATTTTCTCTGTGTTTATACTTCAAACTGTTGTCATACAATTTCTACTTCACCTAGTCATGGATCTCTTTTATAGTTGTAGCAAAATCCTCTCCTGCTACACTCCTCTATTTTGTTCTTTCCAGATTTCTGAGTTCATGTAATCCTCTTGGGTTCATTCCAGACACAATATAGAAAGGACTTTGTCTAGTGATTCTATTAGGAGTGTCATTGTAAGCATATTCAGCCTATGCTAAAATATGATCCCATTGTTTAGGGTGGTTTACAATTAGACTTCACATAATGTTTCCTAAGCTTCTATTCACAACTCCAGTCCAAGCATCAGTATGTGGGTGATATGCTAAACTAAACTATAGTTATGCACCAAATTTATTCCATAGTTTCTTCTAAAAATGTCCCAAGAATTTAGTATCCCTATATGAAACAATTCTCTTGGGAATTATATGCAGCGTTACTACTTATCTAAAGAAGAAATTAGAAATATGGTTAACATCAGTAGTCTTAACACAAGGAATACAATGAGCCATTTTTTAAAACCTATATACAACCACAAAGACAAAATCATTACCTTTCTGTTTTTTAGGCAATCCCAAAACAAAATCCATACTTACTGAATCCCAAGGCCTTTCTAGAATTGGCAATGGGGTATACAATCCAGTGTTTTGGCTTCTTCCTTTGGCATACTAACATATTTTGCAACTCTTCACAAACTTATGCACATCAAATCCCAGTTTTGGCCAATAATAATGTCTCCTTAGCATGTCTTAAGTCTTTTCTTACCCAAAATGTCCTCTAAGGCCTCCACTGTGTTTCTCCTTAATCAGTTTCTCCCTCATAGAATAGTTTGGAATGCACAACTGGCTGTTTTTTAAAAGTATGTCATCCTTAATCATGTAATCAAGCCATGGACTCCTATCTTGTGAAGTTGGACTCTTACAAGCTTCAAATGCCTCCTTGAAGTCTGCATCCTCATACAACTCCTTTATAAAGTCGAATCCCAACACTTGAATTTGACTCTCCTGCAATAAAAGTTGTCTCCTACTCAAAGCATATGCAATTTTATTAGATTGATCATTGATGTGCTTTAAAACAAATGTAAAAATTTGCAAGTATTCAACCCACTTAATATGTTTCTGGTTCAACTTAGGCTGTTGCATTATATATTGTAGAGCATGATTATCAGTGTATAAAATAAATTCTCTAGACAACAAATAATGCCTCCATTTCTTAAGAGCTTGAACCACTACATAGAATTCTTTGTCATAGTCTGTTTACTTTCTTTTGACCTCATTCAACTTCTCACTATAATAGGCTATAAGTTTGTCCTCCTGGCTAAGCACTTCTCCAATTGCATCATTGTTGACATTCGTCTTTACTTGAAAAGGCTTATTAAAATCTAGAAGAGCATGCACTGATTAATCTGTGATATTCCTCTTGAACATCTGAATTGCCTTTTCAGCTTCATTAGTCCACCTAAATGGTTGTTGATTCTTCTTCACTCTCTCCACAATTGGTGTGCTCATCTTGCTGAAGTTTCTAATAAATTTCCAGTAAAAGCTCATCAAGTAGTGAAAACTTCTAACTTCAAAAACACTTTTGGGAGAGGGCCATTCAAGTATCACTTTTACCTTACCTGGATCCATCTTAAATCCTTCTATGGAAATTAAAAAACCCCAGATATACCAATTATGACTTCAAAAAGAAACATTTCTTTAAATTTACAAACAACTTCTCTTGTTGTAAATTCTCTAATACATACCTCAAATGCCTCAGATGCTCCTCCTTTGACTAACTGTACACTAAAATGTCATCCAGGTAAAGAATCACAAATTTTCCTATGAACTCCTTCAACACTTTATTCATCAGCCTCATGAATGCACTTGATGCATTAGATAAACCAAATGGCATAACCATCCATTTATACAAACCTTCACTAGTTTTAAATATAGTCTTCCACTCAACTCCCTCTATGATTCTAATTTGATGGTAACCACTCTTTAAATCAATTTTAGAAAACCAATAGGAACCACTTAGACAATCCAATAAGTCATCAATACGTGGCAGGGGAAAATGATCCATGATTGTAATTTTGTTTAGGCCTCTAGAGTCTATACACATGTGCCATCCACCATCCTTCCTTGGAGTCAACACTGTGGGTACTGCACATGGGCTAAGACTCTCTTTGATAATTCCTTCATCCAACAACTCCTGCACTTGTTTTCTAACTTCTTCATTCTCCTTAAGTTTCATGCAATAGGCAGCTTTATTAGGAAAACTAACTCCTGGTATCAAGTTAATGTGATTATTGATACTCCTTACTGGTGGCAATTCGGTTGGCAGATCATCCACCACAATATTATAACACTCCTCTAGCATCTCTTGAATTTTTACCGACAAATCAGAGATAGTACTAGTAGTAAGAACTACTCTAGGATTATAAACAATAGCAAAATTTACCTCTTCTGACTTCATATGTTGTAGAAACTCCTTGCTACTCATCAACAATGCCTTTGAATCACTGCTTCCAGAAGTCTCTTCTTCTTGTAATGGAAACAAACTATGCTTGATGCCATCCTTCTGGAACTTATAATTGTTCCTCTTTCCATCATGCACCACACTTCTGTCAAACTGCCATGGTCTTCCAAGCAAAATGTGACACACATCCATTGGCATCACATCACAAAAAATCGTGTCTTTGTAGCTACCAATTTATAGCTCTATCTTACATGGGTCATTCACTAAAATTTGATGTCCCTTCTATAAGAAATACAACTTGTAGGGCGTTGGATGATTTTTCTTATTCCACTGCAACTTCTCTACAACCTCTATGGACACTACCTTGTCTACGCTACCACTATCAATCACTACTTTACAAAACTTACCTTGAACCTTGCAAACAGTTCGAAACAAGGCTCTCCTCTGATCTGGCTCAACAAATTCCTTCTCCTTCTTGATCAACACCTTCTTCATCATCAGGGCTTCTCCTGTCTCTGGCACATTCTCTACTTCTTGCACCTCTACCTCCACCTCTTCTACTAGAGCTGCAACAACATTCCTTTGTCCTGGTTCTCTATTCTCTAGACAATCATACACTATGTGTTCAAGCTTTCCACACCTTTAGCAATGAACCTCTCTTTTGCCTCTTCATTGTCCTCTCGAAAAGGATAGTCAACCTATGGACTCTCCCTCTTGTTGTTGTTGTGGACTAGAGCTACTAGCCCCATCTTTAGATGTAGTAGACCTCTCTCCGCTTTGCTGCTATCATCTGCTTCTAACAACACCTTTACCTTTGCTTGCTTGTTTCCTTGCAAGCTTCTCCTCTCCTTTCAGAGCCAATTGGTATGCCTCCTCTACTATCCTTGGAGACAATACACTTATTTCATCTTGAATGTCCAATATGAGCCCATTAATGTACCTTGCAGTCTTCTCTGCAGACTCTTCCACATATCCAGCTCTAATGTTCACTTTGTAGAACTCCTCTGTGTATTCTCTGGCTGCCATACCTTTATATTTAAGGTTTTGCATAATTCTGAACAAATTTAGTTGGTAATCCTTTGGAAAAAACTTCCCTCTTAGTTTTTCCACCATCCTATCCCAGCTCTTGATCTTCTGCTTGTTCTTTCTTCTCCTCTCTGTTTGCACACCATCCCACCAGAGAGTTGCATGTCCCTTCAACTTTGTCACTGCAAACTTGACCTTCTTCTCTTCATCCATTTCCTCATAGTCGAAGAACTTGTCCATCTCTGTGATCTAGTCGATCAACTCCTCTGGATTCATACTTCCTATGTTAGGAATATAGATCTGGTTTTGGTTTTATGAATGAACCCAAAACTGCTATTAGAACCTTAGCCTTCGCTGGTTCTGTTGCCACTTCTTATTATGTAGTTTCTTCCTCCATAAACTCTCATCTTCTCATTCTCTAAGTTGACCAGTATCCATCATTGCCATTCTATCCTCCAGTCGTTGCATCGCTTTCAACACTTCTTTGTTGGAAACTGGTCATTGTCCCTGTCCTTTTGTACCTCATCCAATGCCTATCTCAATTTTAGGGGCATGATTCTTTCTCCTATTCCTGAAGCAAGCGCAGGGTCTGCTCTGATACAACTTGATGAAAATATACCAAATATTTGCCTAAAATCGGCCCCTAAGAGTTGATTCCTCTAAAAAGGTGCTTCCTATAACCCCCAAGATTCCAAATCCCTATAAAAATTTGCAACGGGAAACATAATTATAATGTAGAAATACAAAGGAAATGGGTGCAAAACACAACTTCAGGTGCTTTCTTTGTCCATACAGATCCTGCGACCATGGGTCCCCGTAACTCTTTTAAATTGAAATTAAAATCCCTTATGGGATTATGACCTTCCAGTATGGCCCATTACTCGTCCTTACTACCTCATATGCTCGACACTTTTGGAATTAAATTAGAAATAGTTACGGGCTTCTAGCTCACTAGGTTGCCCACTTAACCCTTTACAAAGGAAAAAATTTAACAACATGCTTTGTTCTTGTGGGCCCGACAATCCTGTCACTTAACAGATTTGGGGAATGGAAAGTATTTCTGTCACCGTCACTTAACGGTCCCTGGTCCCCTGATACCTAATACTCAATTAATTTAACTTACAAGATTCGGGCTTTTTGGGCTTTTGGAACCTCTAGGCTAAGATATTTGTTATGATATTTTTTCAGTTGACGATTCCTAGTTGTCACTTCATTGACTGCTCGACATTCAATTAAAATAATTTATGGGATCTGGGCCTTCTAGGATTTCTAGACCTCCAGGCTAAGAACTCTATTATGGGATTTCGTCGGTAGATGGTCTTGGGTTTCAACACCTGATAGTGATCTAAATTTAAATAGGAACACAACAAATTACAAATATAACCATAAATACATAGATGCAACAAAAATAACACTTCATTTCATTAATATCAAATACTGAAATATGCTTACAAACAGAATGGAAATAAGACTAGCTCGGGCGATGTTAGCTTATCTATGAGAAGAGATGTGGTGACTACATGCCTATAAACTGTGTTATGATGAGGCTCAAGGGCCTATTTATTATTGAGAAACAATGGAAACCCTAAACATCCAAAAACCTAACCCTAGGAGATGAAGTGCCAAAACTATGGGCCCTGTTTGGGTAAATTGGTACATCAACTTCTCGGGGTCGTAACTTTGGCATACGATCTCCGTTTGATGTGCATAATACCTCATTAGAGAGATCTATCCAAGGACTACAACTTTAAAGTGGCATAAATTAGTCAATGCCCCATGTTAGCCTCGGTTTTACCAAAACAAAACGTCATTTAGGGCCGCAAAACGGCCCCGGAAATTTAGGACCTCAAAAATAGCCAAAAATAGTAAATTGTGCTACAATTAAGGAAACTGAAAAATTGATAGAGACAATGGTGGGGGTCCCATTGGAATAGGTGGGTGGCTACCAACATCTACTTGGATCAATCCTCCCCCCTTAGGAAGAAATAGTCCCCATTGTGTTGAGTGCGTCCATGAGATGGGGAAACTTCTGCTGAACTTGGTCCCTGGTGAGCCACCTGCCTTGGTGTAGGAGTTGCCAACTTTGACAAACTGATATAGTTGGATCCTTTACTGGTGACTGCTCTTGACTTGTGTGTCCATAATCCTATCATTTATGGCTTGTTCCATGCAGTGTGGGTTTAACTCTTTTGGTGTGAGTTGTTCTACAATGTATGATGTGTTCAATAATGGTGGTAAGTATGGTCGAAGGCAGTCCAAAATGAACATTGGGTGTAGGCTAAGGAATAGGGGAATGTTGAGCTCAAAATCATTATCTCCCACAATCTTAGTCATGGTGTAAGGCCCATATCGAAGTGGTCTGAGCATCTAATGGGCTCTGGTAAGGCGCTCTTTCTGCAAATGAAAACAAACTTTTCCGCCCACCTGAAACTTGTGTGGCACTCGACATTGATCATGTCACTTCTTATACTTTCCATTTTCCATAATGGAGCGACGATATATCGACCCGTTGGGTAGAGGTGCTCCGGGAGTCGAATCGAATGAATGCTTGACTTGACAGTGCAAGGGTACATCCGTGGGTGAGGAGAAGATGTCCCTGTAATCTTCCATGACCGTATCCACCTACTTCTACTACGTGGAGGAACCCTTCCCAGGGGCCATGGAGGTGGCTACGATATTCCCATTACTTTGAGAGTGAATTAGAAAGAAAATAAATTTCCCAGTGTGGGAGATGATCTTACTGCATTGCTTAGCAGAGCTCAAAGAGATGGTGGTAGGCAAGGCTACCTCTGGTATCTTGTATAACTTATTACCCAAATAAATAATAACAGAGTGGGGTCTAGACTCATATACAACATGTTGTTTCCACAAGTAAGGTTGTCCTAATAATAGATCATAAACTTCAAGAGGAGCAACATCACACAGTACCTCATCCATGAAGCGATTGATACTGTGGGGAAGGTGGCACTGCTGGCTAAAGTGGAGATCATCCTTGGTGAAGCCATCCGATAGTGTACAACTACAGATGTGTTGTAGTGGATAAGCCTAGATGCTTCACGACATTTGCTGAAATGAGGTTCTTTTGGCTCTCGCTGTCGATAATGAACTACAACGGAGAACCCTTCAGCCACATTTATGAGTGGAATAGGTGTTCCCCCTCCTCTAGATCTTCAATCTCAATCTTCTAGATCTTGGAAGTGGCCACAATGGCATTGGGTTTCGTGTCAATGATCTACTGCCCTTTATCATTCCCCTTGTCAGGTTCTGACTCAGAGTCGAAACATGCATCTGACTCGGAAGCCTTCAACTCGGCCACTAATGACTTCTTGGCCCAACACTCACTTGTGTTGTGAGTGGAGTGCTTATGGAACTCACGCCACTTTCTTGTGTAATTCTTTGTCTTCGTGGTGTTTTTCTTTGCTTTTGGCTTCAGCAGGTTATTCTGGGTCACCCCGCCTTGGATTTTCCCTTTTCTCTATAGTTTGGGGCGCCTTTCCCTTACTTTGGATTCGCAGATCCAAAGTCTTGCTTTTTCTCTTTAAACTTCTCCTCAATATTGATAGCATATCAATACGTCGTGCCGAGTGAGGAGATGTCCAAGAACTCCATCTCATCCTGGATGTACCTGTGTAGGCAGTTACAATATTTGAGCACCAAATTTTTCTCAAAATCCTTGATACCCAACTTCGTGCGAAGGGTATGAAAAAATTGGTAAACTCTGGCACATCTTGGTCCCTTCCCTGCCCTAGCGTGGTCCACTTTATGTATTTATCCTCATAGCTCCCAACAGGGTATTACTAATCCTTGATGGTGTCCCAGAATGAACTCCAAGTGGATGCGGCCGAAAATAGTGAGGGTGTACTTTCATCCTTCTTATCATAGTAGGTTTCCCACCAGTCCTTGACGTAGGGGAGAACTTTGAGAAGTGAAAAAGTAATCTTTTCTCAGCTGGCAGAATCATGAACAGAAAAATATCCTTTTAGCTAATTTAACCATTTATCTATGGCATCCACATCTATCCGAACCTAAAATATGGGGATGTCAAAGTTAACTTATGCCTTAAAGGGTGTGGCGCTTCCAAAGTAGCTGCTAGAAGGAGATGCGTCACCCTTGGGTAGCTGCTGAAGGATCTAGGCAAAGTTGTCCATCATCGCATTCCTCTGTCACTCAAGTGCTTCTATGACCAAGATTTTGAAAGGATCTCCTGACGCCTCATATTTATTTCTTCTTCCATGGGATGTCGTTGGGATTTGTGAGGTTGGTCTTGCAAAGGTTTAACTAGTTCGAGCCTTAACTCCTTATATCCCGACATTGTTTTGGACATACAGAGAAAAACAAAGAAAGAATAAAACACTCTGATACCATTGATCCAAATTTAAACAAGAATGCAAAAAATTACAGATATAACCATAAATACAAAGATGCAGTAGAAATAACACTTCTTTTCATTAATATCAAATACTGAAACGTGCTTACAAACAGAATGGAAATAAGACTAGCTCAGGCAATGGTAGCTTATCTTTTAGAAGATATGTGGCGGCTACATGCCTCTAAAAAGTGTTACAACGAGGCTCGAGGGCCTATTTATTATTGAAAAATAATGGAAAACCCTAAACATCAAAAAGCCTAACCCTAGGAGATGAAGTGCCAAAATTATGGGCCCTGTTTGGGTAAATTGGTACATCAACTTCCCGGGGTCATAACTTTGGCATATGGCCTTCATTTGATGCACACAATACCTTGTTAGAAATATCTATCCGAGGAAGGAAAACTTCAATTGATCGCTAATTTTAGCCCCAGTTTTCCAAAAAAAACGTCGTTTAGGGCCTCAAAACGGCTTTAGTAGTTTAGCCCTGAAAAACTGCCAAAAATAGTAAATTGTACTACAATTAAGGAAGCTAAAAAACTGAAAGAGATAGTGGTGGGGGTCCCAGTGTAATAAGTAGGTGGAAACCAAAATCCACCTGGATTAATCCTCCCCCCTTTGGAAGAAATGGTGCCCATTGCGTTGAGTGCCTCCGTGAGATGGGGAAACTTCTGCAGAACTTGGTCCCTAGTAAGCCACTTGCCTTAGCGCAGGAGTTGGCTAGCTTTGACAACTTGATATAGTTGGATCTTCTACTGGTTAGTGTTCTTGATTTTTGTTTCCATAATCCGATCATTTGTGGCTTGTTCCACGTAGTCTAGGTTTAACTATGTTGGTGTGAGTTGTTCTGCAATGTCTGATGTGTTTAGTAATGGTGGGAAGTATGGTCGAAGGTAGTTGACATTGAACACTAGGTGTAGGCCAAGTAATGGGGGAATTCTGAGCTCAAACGCATTGTCTCCCACAGTTTCTCTAATGGTGTAAGGACAATATCAGTCATCTGAGCTTCTGATGGGCTCCGGTAAGGCATTCTTTCTACAAATGCAACCAAACTTTGTTGCCCACTTGAAACTTGTGTGGCACTCGACGTTCATCATGTTTCTGCTTATACTTGGAGTGGTGATATATCAACTCGTTGGGTAGAGGTGCTCTGGGAGTCAAATTGAATGAGTGCTTGACCTGACAGTGCAAGGGTACCCCTATGGATGAGGAGAAGATGTCCCTGTATTCTTCCACGACTGTATCCAACTACTTCTATTGCATGGAGGAACCCTTCCTAGGGGCCATGGATGTGGCTATGATCTTCCCCTTAATTTGAGAGCGAACTAGAAAGAGAAAAAAATCCCAGGCTGGGAGATTATCTTACTGCATTGTTTAGTAGAGATCAAAGAGATGGAGGTAGGCGAGGTTACCTTTGGTATCTTGTATAAATTACTACCCAAATAAATAATAATAGAGCGGGGTATAGACTCATATACAACATGTCACTTCCACAAGTATGGTTGTCATAATAATATATCACAAAATTTAAGAGGAAACATCACATGGTACCTCATCCGTGAAGGGCTTGATGTTGTAGGCAAGGCGACAGTACTGGCTGATGTGGAGATCTTATCCTTGGTGAAGCCACCTGATGGTGTACGAATGCAGATGTCTTGTAGTCAGTAGGCCCAACCACTTCACCCACATTTGTGAGTGGAATAGGCATTCCCGCTCCTTTGGATCTTCAGGCTCAGTATTCTAGATCTTGGTTGTGGCCATAGTGGCATTATGCTCAGCATCAATGATTTGATTCCATTTATCGTTCCCCTTGTTAGGTTATGAATCAGATTCGAAATATGCATCTGACTTAAAAGCCTTCAACTCAGCCACCAACGATTGCTTGGCCCGACACTCACTTGTGTTGTGAGTGGATCTCTTATGGAACTCACACCACTTTTTCGTGTCCTTGTTTGTCTTCATGGTGTTGTTCTTTGCTTACGGCTGCGGCAGGTTATCCTGAGCCGCCCTGCCTTGTCTTTACCCTTTGCTCTGCGGTTTGGGGGCACCTTTTCCTTGCTTCAGATTCATAGTTCCAAAGTCTCACTTTTTCTATTTAAACTTCTGCTCAATCTTGACAGTGTATTGGTACGTCGTGGTGAGCAAGGAGATGTCCAAGAACTCCATCTCATTCGGGATGTACCTATGTAGTCATCCCCACTATTTGAGTACCAAATGTTTCTCAGAATCCTTGATACCCAACTTCGTGCAAAGGGTATGAAAAACATTGGTAAACTCTGGCACGTCTTGGTCCCTTCCCTGCCGCAACGTGGTCCACTTTATGTATTTATCCTCATATCTCCCGACAGGGTAGTACTGCTCCTTGATGGCATCCCGAACGAACTCCAAGTGGGTGCAGCCGAAAATAGTGAGGGTGTACTTTCATCCTTTCTAGTATATTTAACCATTTATCTACGACGTCTACATCTATCGGACCCTCAAATATGGGGATGTCAAAGTTAACTTATACCTTAAAGGGTGTGGCACTTCCAGAGTAGTTGTCAGAAGGAGATACATTGCCCTTGGGTAGTCGTTGAAGGATTTGGGAAAAGTTATCCATCATTGTGTTCCTCTCTCGCTCAAGGGCTTCTTCAAGCGATATTTTGAAAGGATCTCCTACCCCCTCATCTTTATTCTCTTACAAAATGGGAGGCCTTCGGGATTCACAAGGCTGGTCTTGCAAAGGTTCGACCAGTTCGAGCCCTAACTCCTTATATCCTGACCTCGTTGGGGACATGCAAAGAAAACCAGAGAAAGAGAAAACCGCTTTGATACCACTGATCTAAATATAAATACGAATACTTCAAATTACAGATATAACCATAAATACAGAGTTGCATAAGAAATAACACTTCATTTCATTAATATCAAATACTTAAATATGCTTACAAACATAATCGAAATAAGACTAGCTTGGGCGATGGTAGCTTATATTTGAGCAAAGATGTGGCAGCTACATGCCTCTGGACTGTGTTACAATGACACTCGAGAGTCTATTTATTATTGAGAAACAATGTTAAACCCTAAACATCTAAAAACCTAACCCTTGGAGATGAAGTGCCAAAACTATGGGCCCCATTTGGGTAAATGGGTACAACTTCCTGGGGTCGTAACTTTGGCATACGATCTTTGTTTGACACGCGAAATACCTTGTTAGAAAGATATATCGAAGGACTACAACTTTTGGGTGGAAAACATGAGTTACAAAGCCATTTTGGCCCTAGTTTTCCCAAAAAATGTCATTTAGGGCCTCAAAATAGCTCCGGAAGTTGAGGACCCGAAAAACTACCAAAAATAGTAAATTGTGATACAATTAAGGAAACTTAAAATCTGAAAGAGACAGTGGTGGCGGTCCCAATGGAATAGGTGGGTGGCCACCAACATCAACCTAGATCAATCTGCCCCCCTTAGGAAGCAATGGTCCCCATTTCTTTGAGTGCCTCCATGAGATGAGGAAACTTATGTTGAACTTGGTCCCTGGTGAGCCACTTGCCTTGGTGCAGGATTTGGCCAATTTTGACAACCCAATATAGTTGGATATTCTGCTGGCGAGTGTTCTTGACCCGTGTGTCCATAATTCAATCATTTGTGGCATGTTCCATGCAGTTTGGGTTAACTTTGTTGGTTGAGTTTTTTTGCAATGTTTGATGTGTTCAGTAATGGTGGGAAGTATGGTCGAAGGCTGTCCACATTAAACACTGGGTGTAGGCCAAGGAATGGGGGAATGCTGATCTCAAAAGCATTGTCTTCCACAGTATTGGTAATCGTGTAAGGACCATATCGGAGTGGTCTGAGCTTCCGATGGGCTCCAGTAAGTCATTCTTTCTGCAAATGAAACTAAACTTTATTGCCCACCTAGAACTTTTGTGGCACTCGACATTGATCATGTTGCTTCTTATACTTGGAATTTTCCATAATGGAGTGACAACATATCGGCCCATTGGGTAGAGG
The DNA here is from genome assembly GCA_031772625.1 of Pinus tabuliformis. Taxonomy (NCBI): domain Eukaryota; kingdom Viridiplantae; phylum Streptophyta; class Pinopsida; order Pinales; family Pinaceae; genus Pinus; species Pinus tabuliformis. The sequence goes on along the minus strand of CM062809.1, from coordinate 559,923,286 downwards.
TGCTCTGTGAGTCATATTGAATGAATGCTTGACCTGATAGTGCAATGGTACCCCTGTGGGTGAGGAGAAGATGTTCTTATATTCTTTCACGACTGTATCCACCTGTTTCTACTACGCAGAGGAACCCTTCCTGGGGGCCATGGATGTGGCTACAATCTTCCCCTTACTTTAAGATCAAATCAAAAAGAAAACAAATTTCCCAGTCTGGGAGATGATCTTACTGCAATTCTTAGCAGAGATCAAATAAATGGTTGTAGGCGAGATACCTCCAGTATCCTATATAACTTAGTACCCAAATAAATAATAACAGAGCGAGGTCTAGACTCATATACAACATGCCACTTCCACAAGTATGGTTGTCCTAATAATACATCTCTAACCTCAAGAGGATAAATATCACACAATGCCTTATCCATGAAGGGCTTGATGTTGTAGGGAAGGCAACACTGTTGGTTGGCATGGAGATCTCGTCCTTAGTGAAGCCACCCAATGGTGTATGGCTACAGATGTGTTGCAGTTGGTAGGCCCAGCTGCTTCACGAGATCTGTTGAAATGAGGTTCTTTTCGCTCCCGCTATCGACAATTAACTACAACGGAGAACCCTTCACCCACATCTGTGAATGGAATAGGCGTTCCCCCTCCTATGGATCTTTAGGCTCAATCTTCTAGATCTTGGTGGTGGCCACAGTGGCACTGGGCTCTGCGTCAATGATCTGCTTATCTTTATCATTCCCCTTATTGGGTTTTGACCCAGAGTCGGAACATGCATCTGACTCGGAAGCCTTCAACTCGGCCACCAATGACTGCTTGGCCCAATACTCACTTGTGTTGTCAGTGAAGCTCTTATGGAACTCACACCACTTTCCCGTGTCCTTCTTTATCTTCGTGGTGTTGTTATTTTCTTGTTGCTTCAATGGGTTATCCTGGGTCACCTTGCCTTGGATTTGCCCTTTTCTCTACGATTTGGGGGCGCCTTTCCCTTGCTTTAGATTAGCAGATTCAAAGTCTCGCTTTTTTGTTTAAACTTTTGCTCAATCTTGACAATGCATTAGTACGTCATGCCGACTGAGGAGATGTCCAGGAACTCCATCTCATCCTGGATGTACCTATGTAGGCAGCTGCGGTATTTGAGTACCAAATGTTTCTTAGAATCCTAGATACCCAACGTTGTGAGAAGGGTAAGAAAAACATTGGTAAACACTGGCATGTCTTGGTCCCTTCCCTACCGCAACATGGTCCACTTTATGTATTTATCCTCGTAGCTCACGATAGGGTAGTACTTCTCCTTAATGGCATCCCAGAACGAAACTACAAGTGGGTGTGGCCAAAAATAATGAGTGTGTACTTTCATCCTTCTTCTCACAGTATGTTTCCCACCAGTCCTTGATGTGGGGGGTGCCTTTGAGAAGTGCAAAAGTAATTTTTCTCAGCTAGAAAAATCGTGAACAAAAAAATATCCTTCTAGCAAATTTAACCATTTATCTATGGTGTCCACATGTATCTAACCCTCAAATATGGGGATGTCAAAGTTAACTTGTAAATTAAAGGGTGTGGCGCTTCCAGAGTAGCTGCTGACACAGATGTGTCACCCTTGGGTAGGCGTTAAAGGATCTATGAAAAGTTATCCACTATCGCATTCCTTTGTCGCTAGAGGGCTTCTTCGAGAAAGATTTTGAAAGGATCTCCTGCCCCCTTGCCTTTCTTCTCTTTCGCCATAGGAGGCAGTCAATATTTGCGAGGGTAGCCTTGCAAAGGTTCGACTAGTTCGAGCCCTAACTCCTTATAGCCCGACCTCGTTGGGAACATGCAAAGAAAAACAGCGAAAGAACAAACCGCTCTAATACCACTAATCTGAATTTAAACAAGAACACATCAAATTACAGATATAACCATAGATACAAATATGCAACAGAAATAACACTTCATTTCATTAATATCAAATACTAAAATATGCTTACAAGAAGAATGGAAATAAGACTAGCTCGGACGATGGTAGCTTATCTCTGAGACGAGATGTGGCAATTACATGCCTCTAAACTATGTTACAATGAAGCTCGAGGGCCTATTTATTATTCATAAACAGTGGAAAACCCTAAACATCCAAAAAACTAACCCTAGGAGATGAAGCACCAAAACTATGGGCCTCGTTTGGGTAAATTGGTACATCGACTTCCCGGGGTCATAACTTTGTCATACAATCTCCGTTTGGTGTGCACAATACCTCATTAAAAATATCTATCCAAGAACTACAACTTTCGAGTGGTTAATATTGGTTGTTGTCCCATGTTGGCCTTGGTTTTCCCAAAAAAAACACGTCATTTAGGGGCTCAAAATGGCTTCAGAAGTTTAGGACCCGAAAAACTGCCAAAAGTAGTAAATTGTGCTACAACTAAGGAAACTGCAAATCTGAAAGAGACAGTGGTGAGGGTCCCAGTGGAATAGGTGGGTTTCCACCAACATACACCTAGATCAATCCTCCCTCCTTAGGAATCAATGGTCCCTATTGTGTTGAGTGCCTCCATGAGATGGGGAAACTTCTACTGAACTTGGTCCTTGGTGATCCACTTGCCTTGGTGCAGGAGTTGGCCAGCTTTGACAACCCAATATAGTTAATATTCTATAGGTGAGTGTTCTTGACCTGTGTGTCCAAAATCCAATCATTTGTGGTCTGTTCCATGCAGTCTGGATTTAACTTTGTTGGTGTGAGTTGTTCTGCAATGTCTGGTGTGTTCATTAATCGTGGGAAGTATGGTCGAAGGTGGTCCATATTGAACACTCAGTGCAGGCCTAGGAATGGGGGAATGTTGAGCTCAAAATCATTGTCTCCCACAGTCTTGGTAATGGTGTAAGGACCATATCAGAGTGGTATGAGTTTCCGATGGGCTCCGGTAAGGTGTTCTTTCTGAAAATGCAACCAAACTTTGTCACCCACCTGAAAATTTTGTGCCACTCAACGTTGATCACGTTCCTGCTTATACTTGGAATTTTCCATATTGGAGTAGCGATATATCGGCCCGTTGGGTAGAGGTTCTCCAGGAGTCAGATCGAACGAATTCTTAATGGTACCCCTGTGGGTGAGCAGAAGATGTCCTGGTATTCTTCCACGACCATATCCAACTGCTTCTACTGCGTGGAGGAATCCTTCCCGAGGGCCATGGATGTGGTTGTGATCTTCCCCTTACTTTGAGAGCGAACCAGAAAGAAAACAAATTTCTCAGTCTGGGATATGATCTTACTTCATTGCTTAGCAGAGATAAAAGAGATGGCGGTAGGCGGGGATACCTCCGGTATCATGTATAAATTACTACCCAAATAAATAATAATTGAGCTAGGTCTAGACTCATATACAATATGTCGCTTCCACAAGTATGTTTTTCCTAATAATACATCACAAACTTCAAGAGGAGCAACATCATACAATACCTCATCCGTGAAGGGCTTAATGTTGTATGGAAGTGTTGATGCCTCGAAAATCGCTGCAACAACATTGGGGGATAACCACCCGGTCCGGACCTTAAAGCAGCTCCTTTTCCGTTTGGTGTGGTGGCTCCGACTGTTCAACTAGGTCCAGTTACCTTCTCCCTATTGCTATTGGTTTATAATGTATCTTTAACTACCAATAGACAGGGACATCCGATCACTTCTTCTTGCTGATCAGGCAAGAGAATGAGCCTTAAGCTGATTTGGGTTTAGCCAAGCCACAACTAAAATTTTGCCTCTTTGAGGAGAGGACTTAAAAGAATGTAGAATTTACTCTAAATGCAAGCTTATTCTATGATGCAAGCAAAAGAAACTAATCTAAATCCTATCTTAATTAGGCAGATATAGATCTAACCCAACTAAGAGCAAGATAATTAAAGTATTGGGATTTAGATATGTCTTGTTTATAATGAATATCAAGTTAATGAAGTAGTTCAATTAACTGATATTATGGATATCAAAACACATCCTATTGAGACCTTTTAACTGAAATAATAAACCAACAACACTCAGGAAGTAGTTCACATAAATGATATTGATTATCAAATCAGCAAATCCAATAACTAAACAATAATATGTGGAAATAGTTCACAACATATTACCACTTAATAAATCAGTTTTAATAAGGCAGATTTCTGAGTAAATAGTTACTCAGAAATCAGAAATTAATCCATAAGAACAGAGATACATGATAACAACATTGAGACAAACTACCCATATTGACAATAATGCACAAACATGAATAAAATGACACATTCCTGTTACCATAAAAATGAAACTGATATTTAAAACAATAGTATTAAAAATACCAATTTATTGCATCCATTTCTCTGATCTTGGTCTCCAACAGTCCTTTACATTGCTTGAACTTCTGCCTTCAAAGCTAAAGCCACAATAGTGAAAACTCTGCCCCACATACATAATTCAAGATACAAAGGAAAAATCCTCAATAATCCCCAGATCTGAGATTTTCTCTCCTCTCTCCTGCAACTCTAAATTCCTATTACAGTAGTGCTTTTAGAAGTCTAGCATTGCAGAGGAGAGCAGCCCCTATTCCATTCTACAATCTGTTATTTATAATATTTGTGTAGGAATTTTGAAGAGGAAAGTTTGGTGAAGAGAAATCTGCTAAATCCAATTGCTGGGGCATTCTCATTGATTGAGATCATTTTCTCCATATTCTTTCCACTGTTTTCCTGCAAAAAGAAATCAAAATAAATTAAAATGCAACAATAAAATCAATCATCGCATTGCTGACATTTAAATCAAATCCAATCAAATTCTATAAAATATAAATTCTCTATTGATGTCTGTGATCATTTAATTGGCCAAGAATATCATTGACGAGTGAATCTGCAATTAGAAGAGGCCTGGACCAATGAAAATAAAACTCAGAAAAATGATTTTGTTTTCAAAATTCGGAGCTTGATCTTCTGCCTGATTTTTGACCCAATAAATGACCAAATCTGTCAATGAAATCTCCTCAGAAATATTCTCCTTGATTTTCTCTTTCCAATGAGCCGTCCTGGGCCTCATTTGGCCAAGTATAACTCATTCTATGAGCTTCCAAAGTTGATGAGTCAAATCTGGCATGAATCTGGAAATTCTGTTGCTGGGCTAAAAAATATCAAAATTCTTATTAAAATTAAATCCTAAATTAGAATTCTAATTAATTATAAATTAATTGTTAATTATAAACTAAACTAATTATTAATAACCTATTTATTAATCTAACTAACTGATATATAATTAGTGATTTATAAACAAATTTAATCTAATTAAAACTAATCAATATTAATCTAAATGATATTTGATTTTTAATTAAATTAATTAAATATTACATATTAATTTAAATAATATAATATATTACATATTATTAACTAATTTAATTAATATAATATATTAATTATAACATAATAATATATAAACTAATATTAAAAATATATACTAACCATTGTCACCATATCTAATGTATATAAAATATTTAAAACTAATCATTATCACCATACGTAAGAGTTTAAAGGAATAAGTCGTTGAACCAACCATATAAAACTTTGATTTTATTCCTTTTCGCTATCGGCTCATACCTTATCGGCACATCGCATCGGGGGGATGGAGGGGTTGCTAAACATGTTTCGCATAAAAGCCCTGATGCGATAAGACTTGTTTAATGCCACTTTGTTTAATGCAAGCTTGAATTATCGGATCGGGGAATGAGGGTATGGTTTCTCAAACGTGTTAAAATGCCAAAGTCCCCGATGCGATATCGGCAATTGGTGTCGGGAGGGTATGGTCCATCGGGGTTTTTAGAAACATGTCATTTGAAAGCTCCCGATGCGATCAATGCTTCGGATACGATTAAAATCTATTTTTTTTTTTTTTTTTCATATATTAAATTTTAATTTAATTAAATTAATTATATTTTAAATAATAATTAATTTAAAATTTAATATTAAAGATTAATTTTTTTTTTTTTTTTTTGGTTTATTTTACAACTATTTTTAATAAAATGAAAAATAAATTATAGCCACTTTGAAATTATGATTTTTCGAGATTAGTAATTTATTGGAGTAAATTACTAAAATCCGGTTGCTTCATGATCTGGCTATATGGAAAAAATGTTAGTAAAAACTCGCTACGGGTTAATATTTAAAATGAATGGGTTATTGAACTAATTTATTTACAAAATGCGATATTGTACATTTTATGCATTTTTAACCCAGACTACATAAATAATCAGACTTTCAAAGGAGTGCCATTTTCAAACCAGTTGACCAAATGAGGTGAAACAAGCGTCAATGGGAAGCTTATAAAAAATCGATTCTAATAAAACAATCAAAACAAGAATCCAAAGACAATGTAAAATTAACAAAAGCGTAGGGCAATCAACTAAAATAAAAATCCAAAAAGGTGCTTAGCCAAATTTTTTATAGAAAGGGTCCCTATTATTTGAGTTGAGCAAGTCAAAAATGGGGGGTTGTGTTTTTTACCACAACAATGGCGACACGTGGGAGAAGAACCAGTTATCTCTGTTTAATGAGATTTTTCTAAAATTAAAGTAAAAATAATTAAAGAAGAGAGAATTATTTTTTGGAATGCTTGACTAGGTTCATTAATCTTAATAAAAACAAGAATCATCTAACTGTAATTTTCCTCAAAATTTCTCATAAATTAAAACATTTCAAAACTCTATATCAGTTCTCAATTAGTTGTAGAGATAAAGCAGGGGTCACTTTACAACTTAGCTTTTAAAATGTATTCCTTTGTCACAAGTAGAGCCACTGCTGCCAGCAAACATCTATAGTCTTGGCAGGGTTACTTTTTCAATCATCAATGATTCAGAATCCCATCTTTTCAAGAATTATTGACATAGAGATAAATCCATTTATATATGTATTACTTTTTATTTTTTTATTTTTTATTAAATCTTAAAAGCCATTGTCCTAGTATGGTAGCCAGATAGTTGACAATGCCATTCACTGGTTAAAATTGGACTGAACAAGCTGGCTCGTGATGAGACCCCTTGTCTTATAATTGTTTGCAATCATAAGCCATTACCCTGGTTTGTTTAGCAGTGTTGGTAATGTCAGCCTATTTTTCCCCTATGATCATGGTAAGCAGGCTCATGATGAGACCTCTTATCTTTTAAGTTTAAATATATTTCTGGATTATACTCTAGACAAATAAGAATTTTTGGGACAGGGAGAATCATTGACTCCTTAAGAGTTAAGAATGACAATTTCAGAGTTAAAGGTGCTTTGCTGTAACGTGTCTTTACTTGGTTAAAAATAACTTTTCTTGACTGATAATAGAACTTTGAAAGATCCTAATGAAATTTTGAAATCTCAAAATGATTACAATTTGATGAAAAATAAATTTTCAGATTTTATGATACTTTGCCAACTTCTCTTGATTGGTAATCTCTTCATTAAGTATGTTTACCTCTATAATAAGAAAATCAAACTTCATTAAGATATTTAAGAAAAAGCTAATAGATGACTATTAACAATTTTTCTCCACGTATCCTGACCATTGTTAGGTAACAAATAGGCCTTCCATATAAATAATGACAAATTCACCAAAATCAAAATTGAAATCCAAAGAAAAGAATTCTTATGCTAAAATGAGAAAAGAAATCAGCGAACAAAAATAAAAACAAAGAAATCTCTAAAAATGGAAAGAAAAATCCAAGTCTCGCAAGATAAACTCAAACAAGAATGTTTATACCAATGTCTCCAACAATATGAAGAAAAAGAAAATAAGCATATAATCATTCCTTCTTATGTTGAGATTTAGAAAAACATACCTTGCAGAGTTGTGAATGATTTAGGCTTTTAGATAACAGTGATCGTAAAATTCAGCCACAATGAATAATTTCTGTTTGATAAGAGTCTTCTTGTTCCCAAGCATCATCTTAATCATTTTCTAAAAGAAAAGGAATGCTTAAAGAAACGGATTAAAGGTTCAGAAACTTCCTGGTGTAGCTGTTTCGATGAAGATTATCGCTGCTTATTGAAATAAAGCCAGAAGAAGAGTATGGACTTTGAAAATATGATTCGGCAGAAGATTGAAAAATTTTGTGAAGAGCTGCAAAACAGAGTTTTATATCAGCGTAATTTAAAAACAAAAATGAAACTAGAATGATGAAATGGAAATTAATGAAAATGGGCACATGAATCTTACCATTGGATAATTGTTTTTGATCTTACCTGAAAGGTACCAATTTTCCCAAACTAGCTGACTCCTTATTTTAATTATCATTAAAAACATGAAGAAATCCCACTAACCAAAATCCTATAACCCAAAATCATTATTTATTTTATTTAAACTAAAGCAAGTAGTAAAATGTAAAAATAGAATGCTTAGTGCTCAAGGGAATTGAAATCAAAAGAAATGCATCAGAAATGAAAATGAGAATTTGCAGTAATGACTGTTTCTCAAAATATTATTAGTTTTATATAAACTCCAAAATTGTCCAGAATCAAGACCAAATCTACGATAATAAAATTTAAATACGAAGATAGAGGTCTTGAATTCCTTTTTTAATTATGGAATTATATATTTAAAACTAAAATGTATGAGAAATTGAAATGATTTTTGTATGCTGCAAATTTGTCATCAATTGTCTTTTTCCCATAGTGGTTACCCAAGCTAGCTTTTTAAAATAACACATCGCTTCATCGGATGATCCACACAACATGTTTCTTCACCATGCTTGAAGTTTAATTTGCAAGACTTCAATTTTATTGCTATGCCATATATTGATTAAATGTTAACGGCTTAGAGGCATGCATTGGAAGTTCTTGCATCAAAGGTTGCAATGGCGAATCGCCGATATGAAAATATGCGATGAGAAGTTGTGCTATGAGATAGAGCGATCGCATCATTAAAGAAATATTAAATCAGGGATCGGGGACAGTTATGTCACAAATTGCACATCGCACACCATATCTTGCGATTTGTACTTTGGACATCGCGCATCATAGATTCAGAATAATGATATGGCCATAAATAAAAATGCAAGGAAGCGATTGCGGTATCGGCGATGCGATGGATGACATAACTAATCGGCGATCGACAATCTTAAGCACCCGATGTCATACAATATGATTCCTGCGATGCCGATGTGCGATGAATGTCGTGGCTAATCGGCGATCAGCAATCGGCAATCTTGAGCACATGATGTAACCATTCTCGATACGCTGATATGCGATGAAGAGTGGACCTGATAACTTTATGATGGGATTTCAATAACATATCGGATCCGAGACATCGGCCCTTTTAAAATTATGCCCTTACTTTTATTGCGATTGAACGGACGCGATATTTATATGAATTTGATTTGAATTTTATATCGGGTCCGGGATTATGTGTTTATCGCGACATCGGTAAAGTCGATTATTGGCGATTCACAATAATGGAAGCATACTTCAACTGCAAAGCTCTGATATGCGAAATGCGATATGGCATATGAGTAAGATAATACATCGGAGGTATTTTATGAACAATTTGTTATCAAAAGAAATGCTAAGAAGTACTTCCGATGAAATCTTATGATGCGAATGGTCTTATGATATTCCTGGAATTTGAATTGGATTTTCTAAGTGAGTAAAAGCAAAATTGAAAATGCTTAAATTCTAATGCATCACAAATAAAATTTCCCTGAGCCTATTGCAAATTTGAAATGGGTTTACTGCTTACTTCAAGTTTTGAAAACAAATGAAAACCTGTAAATAAAATAGAACACGAATAAAAAATAAACTAAGGAAAAGAGAAACTAATAAGAGATGAAAACGAACTTGCAAATGCGTACCTAGAAGGAAATTGTTTGCGAATTTTACCTTACGAATCTTCAAATTCTTCCTTTGATTTATCAAATTTTCTCTTTGTTTAAAATCATCTCATTATTTATTCTAAATCTAAGTGTGCAATCAGCCTAAATAAGATCTGTTTATTCATGTTCAGGAAATATAGAATTTACCAGAAATAAATATGAAAATAGTCTTCCCTTTCAAATTGAAACAACAATTTATTACCTCTACTCATTCCGAATTAGCTTGAAAAAAATCTGTATTGCTATAGTGACTATTTAATAATGCCTTTAGTAAATAAATATGATGCGTATTGTAGCATCAAATAATAAACTAAAGATTAGAATGGGATAAAGCCACTAATTGAGGAAAAATGTCAAAACAGATTTGAATGTGTACACTTGGCAAAATGGACATCCTTAAGATCAGCTTTTGGCAAATTCCGAGGAAGATAATATGAACTTCATATGATTACCGTGAAATGTTGGACTGACTACTAATGATGGAATTAAAATTAAGCTTATCATAGACAGTCATACATTTCATGGGATAATGAGATTATGAAGCTTTTATATCTTCAACTTTTATCATATAAATTTTAAAAGAAAATCTTAGAAGAAAATCTCAAAATAAAGAAAAGTGGCTTTGAAGTGATCGATGCCATGTGCAACTTTAATTGAATTTAATCAAGACATTATTCAAAATAGGCAGAGTAGAGATATTGCTATAAGAAATTTCAAAAAGGAAAGCACGAATTAAAATTTTCTGATAAGGAAAAATGTTTCCACTGGACATGTATGAGAATGGCTGATTGGTTTGTTTTATTTTTACTCTACAGAACTGTTAAAAATAAATTATCTAAACAAAACAAACTAACTAAATTAATTCTACTCCTATTCTAACCATATACATGAAAATGACTAGGTATAGTCATATTTCCAGTGTAGCCATTTTCTCATTTTTATTCCCGCGTTTATGTACAGTTCAAATGTTAGTAATAAAAATACAGATTTGACTAAACTAAGGAAAATAAATATGAAATCAGAATGTACAGTTATTGTTAGGAACTTAATTAAAATCTCCTTCTCTTGAAATTTGCTTTCCAATTCAATACCAATTGGATCACAAAAATCTGGATGGATTTCCATTAATGATTGAGAAATGTTCAAAAGAGGAGATGACAGGCCGAATTGTGGATATGAGTTTTTAAATTCAAAGGCCTGGAAAAAATTGTTAGTGTTATGTACAAATGTTAAGCTATTAACAATTTCCTTTGAGAGAAAAATTTCCAAATATTTTTCAAATGAGTTAATGAAAAATGAATGGAAATCTGTTAAATATAAGTGAGAATTATTAATTGAATTAAAATGCTGGCCAGATTGTAAAAATATATCCTCTAGTTGAGATTGTCTTTGAGGAAATAGAAGCTTTTGATAAGAAATGAACATCAATTGATATTGACGTGTTAACAGCTCTTGATGTTCATGGTTATAATATGAAACTTCAATTTCCCAATAAAGCAATTCATCAATTGAGTATTTGACAGTAAGGTGTTTAATATGCCAGCGAAAAGTGTGAAAATTTTGCAAAATAAAATCAGAAAATAAATCTAAGTTTAAACAAAATAGCTGTGAAAGAAAAACTAAGATGAAATCACTATTTGTACAACTAATGATACAGCACAATTGGGATTGATTTGAAATGATTTCATTTTCACAAGGATTGGCCAGAATTATGGAATTTGAATAATTTCGAATTCCAACTTGTGAAATAGAAAACGAATTATGATTATGAATAGGAATGGGAGTTTGATCCTCATATGAATCATAAATTGGAATGATTTCTTGAATGGTGAAATCATGAAGATAATTTGCTGCTTTAAAATGAGGATTAGTTGAGATAATTCCTAAATTGAAGCGTTCTTCATCCTCAGATATTATTTGAATTTTATCATGAGGATTCTCTTGAGAAGAATAAAAATCAACATCCTCAATGTTAGAGTAATCATCATAAATGGCTTCACAAGATTGCCTGGAATTCCCTTCGATTTCCTCCAATATACCAAAACAAGGAGGAACAAAAATCTCATGTTGATTAGTAGCAAAAGAATGATCAATTATTGTTTCTTTATCTTGATAAAAATTTAATGGTAATTCATTTAAATCATCCTCTTTAATTTCTAAAATATCATTAATACCAAGAGGTAAAATATTACCATCATTGAAAATATCAGGATAAAGGGAAAAATGTGAACCTGAAACAATGCACTTAAAATTGTCTCTGTTTGAGAGCTCTTGTGCATTATGCTCATTGTAAATTTCAGATTGCAAATCATTCCTTTGTATGCGTATGCTTTCTTGAAGAATGCTGCTTTGCTTCTCTGATTTTGGGATTTGCTCATCATGGAGAAATTCAGAAATTTGTACAGCAGTTTGCATTTTATTTACTTTGATTACTGCTTGTACTTGCGTATTTGCGATTTGATTTTCCGAATTTACTTCGAAGTAGCTTTCAGATTTCAAGGCGGCTTTTTCTCCAAAATTGCTGTTGTTGTCTTCTTGCATTTGATTAGAAATATCTTCTAAGCTTTGTGAAACCATTTCATCACAATTTATTTGCACATCCAAATTGGGATTCTCATTTATATTGGAAGGGAATGGAACAAAGCTTGAATCAATTTCATATGGATTGGGAATGGTTGGAAGAGAACAAATATATTTAAACCAATCTAATGATTCTTCTTCTGTAGGTTTATCTTCGTCCTTAAATCTTAAACAATTCAAGTGAAATCGAATATGAAAATCATTAACAGGCTCATTTTTAAACCTTCGTAGATATTCAATTTCTTCACATACCTGTTCATAATCGTAGCCGTCAAATTTACAAATGAAAATTGTAACAAATTGATCCCAACTATGGATTGAGGCAACTGGAAGAGTTTTGCACCAGTTTCTGGCTTTTGCCGCAAATGTGAGAGTAAAAATTCTGCATAATATGCCTTCATCAATTCGTTGAAAATCATAATTTGAAACATTTTGAATAAATTAAAAGACATGGTTAAAAGCAGAAGAATTTCTCTTACCATTAAACTTTGCCTGAGACAAGAGTCTTACCACTTCGGGTGGAGTATTGGAGGATGCATGTCCATGGATACAACTCCAAATTGGAAGTTTGAGAGGAGCCATCACAATAAATAAACTATTAAAATTGAAAAGACTCCAATAGACAAAAAATCTCAGGCCCTCCTTCTAGCGCCAAAAATGTTGATGCCTCGAAAATCGCTGCAACAACATTGGGGGATAACCACCCGGTCCGAACCTTAAAGCAGCTCCTTTTCCGTTTGGTGTGGTGGCTCCGACTGTTCAACTAGGTCCAGTTACCTTCTCCCTATTGATATTGGTTTATAATGTATCTTTAACTACCAATAGACAGGGACATCAGATCACTTCTTCTTGCTGATCAGGCAAGAGAATGAGCCTTAAGCTGATTTGGGTTCAGCCAAGTCACAACTAAAATTTTGCCTCTTTGAGGAGAGGACTTAAAAGAATGTAGAATTTACTCTAAATGCAAGCTTATTCTATGATGCAAGCAAAAGAAACTAATCTAAATCCTATCTTAATTAGGCAGATATAGATCTAACCCAACTAAGAGCAAGATAATTAAAGTATTGGGATTTAGATATGTCTTGTTTATAATGAATATCAAGTTAATGAAGTAGTTCAATTAACTGATATTATGGATATCAAAACACATCCTATTGAGACCTTTTAACTGAAATAATAAACCAACAACACTCAGGAAGTAGTTCACATAAATGATATTGATTATCAAATCAGCAAATCCAATAACTAAACAATAATATGTGGAAATAGTTCACAACATATTACCACTTAATAAATCAGTTTTAATAAGGCAGATTTCTGAATAAATAGTTACTCAGAAATCAGAAATTAATCCATAAGAACAGAGATACATGATAACAACATTGAGACAAACTACCCATATTGACAATAATGCACAAACATGAATAAAATGACACATTCCTGTTACCATAAAAATGAAACTGATATTTAAAACAATAGTATTAAAAATACCAATTTATTGCATCCATTTCTCTGATCTTGGTCTCCAACAGTCCTTTACATTGCTTGAACTTCTGCCTTCAAAGCTAAAGCCACAATAGTGAAAACTCTGCCCCTCATACATAATTCAAAATACAAAGGAAAAATCTTCAATAATCCCCAGATCTGATATTTTCTCTCCTCTCTCCTATAACTCTAAATTCCTATTACAGTAGTGCTTTTAGAAGTCTAGCATTGCAGAGGAGAGCAGCCCCTATTCCATTCTACAATCTGTTATTTATAATATTTGTGTAGGAATTTTGAAGAGGAAAGTTTGGTGAAGAGAAATCTGCTAAATCCAATTGCTGGGGCATTCTCATTGATTGAGATCCTTTTCTCCATATTCTTTCCACTGTTTTCCTGCAAAAAGAAATCAAAATAAATTAAAATGCAACAATAAAATCAATCATCGCATTGTTGGCATTTAAATCAAATCCAATCAAATTCTATAAAATATAAATTCTCTATTGATGCCTGGGATCATTTAATTGGCCAAGAATATCATTGACGAGTGAATCTGCAATTAGAAGAGGCCTGGACCAATGAAAATAAAACTCAGAAAAATGATTTTGTTTTCAAAATTCGGAGCTTGATCTTCTGCCTGATTTTTGACCCAATAAATGACCAAATCTATCAATGAAATCTCCTCAGAAATATTCTCCTTGATTTTCTCTTTCCAATGAGCCCTCATGGGCCTCATTTGGCCAAGTATAACTCATTCTATGAGCTTCCAAAGTTGATGAGTCAAATCTGGCATGAATCTAGAAATTCTGTTACTGGGCTAAAAAATATCAAAATTCTTATTAAAATTAAATCCTAAATTAGAATTCTAATTAATTATAAATTAATTGTTAATTATAAACTAAACTAATTATTAATAACCTATTTATTAATCTAACTAACTGATATATAATTAGCGATTTATAAACAAATTTAATCTAATTAAAACTAATCAATATTAATCTAAATGATATTTGAATTTTAATTAAATTAATTAAATATTACATATTAATTTAAATAATATAATATATTACATATTATTAACTAATTTAATTAATATAATATATTAATTATAACATAATAATATATAAACTAATATTAAAAATATATACTAACCATTGTCACCATATCTAATGTATATAAAATATTTAAAACTAGTCATTATCACCATACGTAAGAGTTTAAAGGAATAAGTCGTTGAACCAACCATATAAAACTTTGATTTTATTCCTTTTCGCTATCGGCTCATACCTTATCGGCACATCGCATCGGGGGGATGGAGGGGTTGCTAAACATGTTTCGCATAAAAGCCCCGATGCGATAAGACTTGTTTAATGCCACTTTGTTTAATGCAAGCTTGAATTATCGGATCGGGGAATGAGGGTATGGTTTCTCAAACGTGTTAAAATGCCAA
Organism: Pinus tabuliformis; assembly: GCA_031772625.1. Classification (NCBI taxonomy): domain Eukaryota; kingdom Viridiplantae; phylum Streptophyta; class Pinopsida; order Pinales; family Pinaceae; genus Pinus; species Pinus tabuliformis. The sequence goes on along the minus strand of CM062809.1, from coordinate 559,907,960 downwards.
AGTCCCCGATGCGATATCGGCAATCGGTGTCGGGAGGGTATGGTCCATCGGGGTTTTTAGAAACATGTCATTTGAAAGCTCCCAATGCAATCAATGCTTCGGATACGATTAAAATCTATTTTTTTTTATATTTTTCATATATTAAATTTTAATTTAATTAAATTAATTATATTTTAAATAATAATTAATTTAAAATTTAATATTAAAGATTAATTTTTTTTTTATTTTGGTTTATTTTACAACTATTTTTAATAAAATGAAAAATAAATTATAGCCACTTTGAAATTATGATTTTTCAAAATTAGTAATTTATTGGAGTAAATTACTAAAATCCGGTTGCTTCATGATCTGGCTATATGGAAAAAATGTTAGTAAAAACTCGCTACGGGTTAATATTTAAAATGAATGGGTTATTGAACTAATTTATTTACAAAATGCGATATTGTACATTTTATGCATTTTTAACCCAGACTACATAAGTAATCAAACTTTCAAAGGAGTGCCATTTCAAACCAGTTGACCAAATGAGGTGAAACAAGCGTCAATGGGAAGCTTATAAAAAATCGATTCTAATAAAACAATCAAAACAAGAATCCAAAGACAATGTAAAATTAACAAAAGCATAGGGCAATCAACTAAAATAAAAATCCAAAAAGGTGCTTAGCCAAATTTTTTATAGAAAGGGTCCCTATTATTTGAGTTGAGCAAGTCAAAAATGGGGGGTTGTGTTTTTACCACAACAGGAAGGTGGCACTGCTGACACAAATATCTCATCCTTATTGAAGCCACCCGATGGTGTACGACTACAGATGTGTTGGGATTGGTAGGGGCATCCACTTCACGACCTCTATTGAAATGAGTTTCTTTTTCCCCTCGCTGTTGATAATGAATTATAGTTGAGAAACCTTCACCCACATCTATGAGTGGAAGGCATTCTCCCTCCTCTAGATCTTCGGGCTCAATCTTCTAGATCTTGGTGGTGGCCACAATGGCATTGGGATCTGCGTCAATGATCTGCTTCCCTTTATCATTCCCCTTGTTTGGTTTTGACCCAGAGTCGAAACATGCATCTGACTTGGAAGCCTTCAACTCGACCACCAGTGACTGTTTGGCCCGACACTCACTTGTGTTGTGAGTGGATCTCTTATGGAACTCACACCACTTTCCTGTGTCCTTCTTTGTCTTTGTGGTGTTATTCTTTGCTTGCGTCTTCGGCGGGTTATCCTGGGTAACCTTGCATTAGCTTTTCCCTTTTCTATGTGGTTTGGGGGCGTCTTTCTCTTGCTCTGGATTCACAAACCCAAAGTCTCACTTTCTCTATTTAAAATTCTGCTCAATCTTGACAGTGTATCAGTACGTTGTGCCAAGAGAGGAGTTGTCTAGGAACTCCATCTCATCCTAGATGTACATGTGTAGGAAGCAGTGGTATTTTAGTACCAAATGTTTCTCAGAATCCTTGATACCCAGCTTCGTGCCAAGGGTATGGAAAACATTGGTAAACTCATGCATGTCTTGGTCCTTTCCCTATTGCAGCGTCGTCCACTTTATGTATTTATCCTCATAACTCCTGAAAAGGTAGTACTGCTCCTTGATGTCTTTCTGGAACAAACTCCAAGTGGGTGTGGCCGAAAATAGTGAGGGTGTACTTTCATCCTTCTTCTCATAGTAGGTTTCCAACCAGTCCTTGACATGGGGGGTGGCTTTGAGAAGTGAAAAAGTAATATTTTCACGACTAGAAAAATCATGAATAGAAAAATATCCTTCTAGCAAATTAACCATTTATCTATAGTGTCCACATCTATCAGACCCTCAAATATGGCTATGTCAAAGTTAACTTGTACCTTAAAGGGTGTGGCGCTTCGAGAGTAGTTGTTGAAAGGAGATGCGCCGCCCTTGGGTAGCCGCTGAAGGATCTAGGCAAAGTTGTCCATCATCGCATTCCTCTGTCACTCGAAGGCTTCATCAAGCGAGATTTTGAAAGGATATCCTACCCCCTCATCTTTCTTCTCTTGCGCCATGGGAGGACGTCGATATTTGCGAGGTTTCTATTGCAAAGGTTTGACCAGTTCAAGCCCTAACTTCTTATATCCCGACCTCTTTGGGGGCATGCAAAGAAAAATAGAGAAAGAGCAGACCGCTCTGATACCAGTGATCCAAATTTAAACAAGAATGAAAAAAATTACAGATATAACCATAAATATAGAGATGCAGTAGAAATAAAACTTCATTTCATTAATATTACATACTGAAATATGCTTATGAACAGAATGGAAATAAGACTAGCTCAAGTGATGGTAGCTTATCTCTGAGAAGAGATGTGGCCAATACATCCCTTTGAGTTATGTTACAATGAGGTTTGAGGGCCTGTTTATTATTGAGAAACAATGGAAAACCCTAAACATCTAAAAATCTAACCCTAGGAGATGAAGCACCAAAACTATGGGCCCTGTTTGTGTAAATTGATACATCAACTTCCTGGGGCCGTAACTTTGGCATATGATCTCCGTTTGGCATACAATACCTCGTTAGAAAGATATATCAAAACACTACAACATTTGAGTGACCAAAATTGGTTGACAAACCATGTTGGGACCGGTTTTCCCAAAAAAACGTCGTTTAGAGCCTCAAAATGGCTCTGGAAGTTTAGGATCTAAAAAATTGCCAAAAATAGTAAATTGTGCTACAATTAAGGAAACTAAAAAAATGAAAGAGACAGTGGTGGGGATCCTAGTGGAATAGGAAGGTGGCCACCAACATCCACCTGGATCAGATAGACTCTTTCAAAAGGAAAAATTGGCTGTGTTTGCAATTTCCAGTGTTAAAATTGGTTTCGCTACTCTGACTCCACTCAACTCTCTCTGCTCTTTGGGCCTTTCTATTTGGATCTATGACTCCTCTAAGGAAACTCCTCTCCCTTCTTCTCCCTCCTACAAACACTCCGATGCAATCTTGGGATGTTACATGTTTTGGGTATAATAATTAAAAACACAGGGTTGACGAATTGTGTGTAAAATATTGCAAAAGGATTGCCATGTGAATACAAATCTCTCATACAAAACATTAGCACTCTCACGCACTCTAGTTGTTGAGTTTCTCATTAATAAAGAAATACAAAATTACATCAATTCAGTTCAAATCCTTGAAGATAGGATCTGAGGACCAATTTGGGGAAAATTAAACTAAACTACAACCACTACAACAATTATCTAATTTTAATGAAATACATGGAAATTTTGAATAACTCCTAATCTAACAAACCACACTTTGAGGAACCAACTCCTCTAGTAAATGATTTTGACCTCTCAGTCAATGAGAGTTATGAATGCCCTTGCATCAACTTTCAAACTATTTAATAAAAAAGAAAACTTGCAATGATTTATATCCAACTTTGATTTTCTTGCTTGAAAGACTAACCATAAAGGATAATTAAATGTGTAATTAAAAAATATTTGTATTAAAAGATTAATTAAATGTTTTAAAAGGTGAAATTAGTGTAGGTTTAATGGTTAAGAGTGTGTATTTCTTAGTAGAGATTATAGATTTAAATCTAGAGGAGATAGAGTGTGCATGCCTTCTTAAGTCAGATATACCAGGAATTCATCACATAGCAAGAGCTGAAACTCCATGAGGGTGGGGGCGCCTACTCATTGAGCCTTATCACAATAGGTCAAATATTTCCCCCCAAGGGATATGAAACTGGGTGGAGGGGATAACATCTTGTTGTGTCGAACACTCAATTGTCTCACGAGGAGACATACACTTTCGTAGACTTTAGAAATCAAATTGTTGCACTAAGTTGGGTCTCTTGTCCCACAAACAGGGGGGTCTTAGAAGTGTGGCTTAGGTCCCTTGTTCCAAAAACAGGGGGGTCTCCATTTTTGGCTTGGTCATGGCCATAAAATAGATTATTCTTATTTATTTTAATGGAGAGTATATGGTTTTTACTGCTTTCTTAAAAATTCTATTTAATTAAAAATATCTCTTAACATTGAAAGAAAATTTAAAACTTTCTAATTAATTAAAATTATAACGATGACAATCTATCTCTGCTTAGTGATTTGACTACTTAAATCTATGAAAGCATACATATTCTAACCCCCTCCATATTTGAATTTGTCACCACTAAAATTTTGAGTATAAATGTTTTTAAATACCTAAATTATAAACTTTTTATTTTTTTCTTTTATAAAGTAATGTATTGTGATGACAATCTATCTTTGTGGTTAGTTAAATATATAAATCAAGCATACATATTCTAACACCCTCCAAATTTGAATTTGTAACCACTTCGGAGAAAACACATGCTTTTAATCATTAAACCTACTCAAACTATATTCTAATCAATAAATTCATAAAAACACTAAAATATACTTTTATATAATAATAAAGTTCCCATGTGCTTTCAAAATATCGAATATATTTAATCACTTATCAATTTTATTTTATACTTATATCAACTCAGACAAAAAAAATTGAAATAAAAAATTGAATATAAATATTTTAATAAATTAATATATTTTATTTTTTAATTGATTACCATAGTTTTGAGTATAAATATTTTTAAATACTTAGTATAAAGTAATGTATTGTGATACCAATCTATTTCTGCGGAGTGTGTGTGTGTGTGTGTGTGTGTGTGTGTATATATATATACTTAAAAAATGTTGGCTTACTTACATTACACTTATATATATATATATATATATATATATATATATATATATATAACAAAAATTAAATGTAGGTACACAATGAGGGCGATATTGTACTAGAAATGTGGTTTAAATGTTTATTAATTAATATTTACATCCCAAATTAATTAAAAAAAATAAAAAGTTAAAAGTAATATAGAGTCTAGCATGGAGAAATGTTGTAGTGTCAGTAAATAAGTGTATACATTTCAATGTTGTGTAAATTAATAATAAAAAGTTAAAAGTAACTTAAATAATAAAATTCAATTTATTATATTGTAATTTTTTTATTAATAAAATTACGAACAACAATTGTTTAGGTAAAAGAAAGCATAATATACATATTGCATTAAAATATATAACATATAAATAGTAGTTATAAATTAAGATCCATTTTACCATATAAATTAAAACAAGTGTTATAATGAGTTATTTTCAAGGATTTTATTTGTGGATTAGAAAATCATTGCACAAATATCTAGAAATCATACTTGAATATTGGAACCATATCTATAAATTGGCATAAAAATGTGATCTAGTTATCCACATGACATTGTATTATGCAGAGGCTACAACAAGACCTTAAAGTTATGGTCCTATCAAATGTTTGAAAAATAAATATTTAATTTTCAAAGTTAAACATTATAAGTTGCATTGACCAATGCTAAACTAATAATGGTCAATGGGAAAATCTTGTAGAGTCTTGGGGCGGATAATAGTTTTGTAACCATATTTAAATTTAATTAATAAGCTTATATAAACTTATAATATAACAAGATTCTTAACCATGGATATTCACTCTCACTTTACCATAGATATTATTTACTTGTAAATAGGCTTTGTTACAATACTATGGGCCAATACCATGGCTTATCAATAATACATGCCAAAAAACCATGACTCATTTCACAATCAAAATATTTTATAAATGTTTTTTTAAATTAATTTTATATCATTTTGAGATATATCTAAACCCTCTACCCTCACTACTACTAAAATATTTTGTGGATATTCCATAGAGATTAAATCAAGGTTTTAATCAAATTAAAAATGAGAATATTTGTATATATAAAGATGTGAAATTTATATAACATCAGCTAGATTCATCTTAAGTGTTGAGAGGGATCAAAACTCTTTTTCACTCCAAAAGGGGTTTGCACCTCAAGAGATTTGATCCCTCTCGGAACTCGATAGATCTAGAATTAAGATGGACCTATGATGGTCATATTTTAAAAGAAGGTAAGTACAACAGCCCAAGACCTAGAGGCATTTGACAAGAGTGAAAGTATGCCCCCTTATGAACCACAACGGGCAGGTAATTATAGGTGGTGTGGTTTTCCTTGAATAATAGTGATGAGTCAACCTGCATTAACAGCCCCCTTATGAACCGCAACGGACAAGTAATTATAGGTGGTGTGGTTTTCCTTGAATAATAGTGATGAGTCCACCTGCATTAACAGATAACAACCAATGATAGTTTTCCCCACTATTGGTTGGACAAATGAGTTATTATAGGTTTTCCCACTGGTTAAAAATAAGTACAACACTTCACAATCATTTTGATCACAAACAAGTTTTAGTAGATATCATTCAATCGTCGACCATCTTATTACTCTTAGGATAATTGTAGATGAATTCCACAATAATAAATTGATCTCTTCTATTGTTTTGTTGACTTTAGAAAAGATTTTGACACCCTTCTTAAAATAACACTATGGAAGAGGTTAGAAGAGACAATGGTTTCTCTCGAGTTGAGGGTTCTTATGACTAGGCTATATGAGAATGTTATTTCCAAGTTTAAGACCACTGAGGATTGGTTGGAAGAAATTAAAGACAATATTGAAGTCAAGCAAGGGCGTCCATTATCCCTTACCCTTTCTAGCATATGCATTGACAAACTAAAAGAGTGTTTGGAAGACGCATGTTGTGTTGGCCCCATGCTCACTGGTATGATCATAAATCTTCTTCTTTATGCTGACAATATTGTTCTTTTGGCCATGAGTCATCATGATCTTGACAAACAACTCAAAATCCTCCAAGATTTCTACTCCAAGATGAGCATGACTATTAATAACAACAAAATTAAAGTCATGATAATTAAATAAAAAAGATCGTCTATAACACTTTTATTTACAACAACAACTCCTTCGAGGGAGTTCCTTCATACAAATATCTAGGAACCTACATCCATCATAAGTTCAATTGGAATTATAGCATTGATAAAAGGATAAATGGAGGTTGGAAGGCTTACTATGAGCTTGAAAACAATTGTAAGTGACAAATTTTTGGATTTGGGATAAAAGGCTCTTCTTTGAAACTCTCATCACTCCTATTATTTTATATAGATGTGAGGTTTGGTGTTGCAGCAAATCCAGAAAGTTGCATAGGAACTATGATTAATCTCTTGCCTTCTCATTATAAACCATACAATACTTAATGGATATTAATCATCATCATATATATATTATTTTTATTTTTATTATTTTAATTATTTTTTAATTATTAATCTTATTTTTAATATAAAACTGAAAAATAAAAATTATTTATACGCTTCAAATAATAATTCATTAATGCTAAAAAAATAATAATAGTTATTTTTGTTTGTGAAATATAAAATATATTTAATGAAATTGACAATTTTGTTTTATAGTTATAAAATTTCCAAATAAATTTGTAATATAAATTATTTTTTAAATAATGTATATATTTTTTATTTATCATTATATGCTTTAATAAAATTATTTATTCAATTATTTATAAGAAATAGTATTTAGTTTTATTTATGTGATTAAAGAGTAGATGTTAGTATATATATATATATATATTTATATATAATTTATTATAAGGTTCACAATGGTTATATTATAGATGTTAAATTGAAAAACGATATTTTAGTCTTATTTTCTAGGTTGAAATTCCCTTTTGATTTTGGAGTAAGAATTAAGAGTACTTATAATGGGTTAAAAATGTGTATCTTTAATATATAAAGAAACATGTTAATATTGATGAGTCAATTTACGCTCTTAAACGATTAATAATAATTATTCTTAAATTATTTATTATGAAAGTTTTATTATCCCATTTGCATATTTTATTATAAGTAAGATAATGGATATTATCTTATTGGTATTGTTTAAGTTGAGAAATGACATTTTGTTTTATTGTAACAATTTTTGGTTAAGTTTTTATGTAATAAATAAGTATTATAAAGGTAAAACCAAACCAAGGTCATAGGACACATATTCCAAGCTAAATAGAGGAAAAAACATTACATTGGGAATCACTTGTGATTAATTATTCATTTGCTATGGAAATTGGCATTGGAAAAGGCAAAAGATAATAAATGGAAATTTGATACAATAATAAGATAAAATGAAGATGAAGTGAGAGGAATATGCATGCAAGGGAAAATGAAGAAAAAGGAGAGAGAACATTAATTCATTCACTCATTCATTAATGATTCACTTAGAGAAGAGGAGAGAAAGAGACAAAGCACTTAGAAATAAGGAAGACACAAGCAAGGAAAAAGCAGGGGGCGCGAGGAAGTTTGGACATCGGCAAGGGTATACAATAATTGTGGATTTGCAGGTAACAATATGCATGTGTGATTTAGCATGTTGGGATTTGATGCATGGTCTATGCCTTAGTGTATTGGTCATGTTTTTGTCATTGGCATTGGAGTTTCCTGGATTGACAGTAACGTACCACCTTTCCTTTGCCATTTCTTGGATAGCCATGATGTAGCGGGTTCCTTGTTTTGGTTAAGATTTGGATTGTCGATAGATTTTGGATCCTTGTTGAGGTGGTCTCGGGAAAATTCCCAAAGGTTGAAGGTGGAGATGGTTTTCTCCTAGAACTCTTCACAAGTTGGTGGGGACAAGAAAATTCCTCTAGTTATGGTGAAGAAAGTTTGAAGCATCCAAGTTTCTTTAGTTTTGGTGATTGTTGGACCAGTTTAGGTGAAATCACTGTGGTTGAAGATTGAGGTTGTTTAGCCTCTAGATTCCCTAGTTGGTTTTGTTTTGGTTTATCCCGTGTGATCCCACATTCATGCTTGGAATATGGCACGAGGGTGATTGGTTGAAAGAAAGATTTGGTTCAGCCCAATCTATGGTCAGGTGGTACGTGGAAGTCCCTGACTTGGTTGGCTTTATGCATATGTTATTATGTGTTATTTCTTATTGAGATCAATGAGCACATGTATTGGTTATTGTGTTCATTTCATGACTGGTTTATCATAGATTCATTATGGTTAATTGATAGTTATAGGCATGGTTAAATGATGTGCTCTTGTTATGGATCTTATTCATGCTTCAATAAGTTATTGAATGGTTATATGAATGCGTGATATAACAAGTGTTTGATTCAACTAGCTTGAAAGGGCAGTGAACCTTATTGATGATTCTCTAATGAAACAAAGGAAACAATGAACATATATGCATTCATGACCTATAGATACTATGATTACCATGTGTTTGTCTAAATGTTTATCATGTGTTCAGTAAGCTTAAGAAATATCTAAGCCTAAATAAAGATTATGTAGACTTATCATCATCATATACTAGATTCTGAAAAGTTCTGGGCAGTTCTAGGCAGTGGCATGTAGGTTAGACTTGAAATTTTGGCAAAGAATATATGGCCGCAGGCACGAAACTAGGGATTTTCAGTTGCAGTCATGTAGAGGATGGCTTGTGCATGTGGCTGAAGCCTTTTGGCCGCATGGAATATACTACATGCATTCGACTAGGTTGTAAAGCTTGGTAAAATGATAGTTCCAGCTAAGGGAAATATCATCAGTGGATGTTGTCCGATATCTAGGTGATCAAGTGTTCTTGGGAGGTTGTAGTAAGTTTTAGGATGGTAGACCCCACTTCTATAACTGGAACTTGGAGATTGGGTCATGCATAGTAACTCTCATCTCATGGTTACCCTAATGAACTTGTAAAAGCGGGTAAATGTAGAACAAAGTGGTACAGTTACTTTATAGATTAAAATTATCTTTTAATTTTGAAATAAAACTTAAAAATACTTATAACTGGTAAAAGCTCATATTCCTATAACAAATTACTGATAATAAGTCAACTCAGACTTTTAAACAACCAACAATAAAATTTATCAATAAAAAAATACTATTTACAATTTTTTTTTGAATACCCTGGTTGTTAATTGATATAACAAAATTTATCCTTGTAAAATTATATTTAAATACTTATTATCAATTAACCACCCAATTAAAACAAAATTTACCCTTTATATTATTTTAATAACAATTAAATAAACTTGGTACACGTAACATGATAAGGCTCAACTAAATTAGAACAAAATTTACCATTTGTACTATCTTTGTCACTATCAAATAAACTAGGCACACATAACATGATAAGGCTCACGACTAATTTGTTCAGATGCTGATTGACATCGATCCGATTCCCTACAATGTAAATTCGAAATAAAAGTAGCTATACGTATATTAATCAATCAACTAAAAACAATTATATCCTTTATAATGTGTATTTTTTTTAAAGATATGAATACTTATATCACTTTAAAAAGCATGTGCCAATAATTGTAATTTGGGAAACTATTATTTGGGAAACTAGATCAATAGCATAGGCATAACATTTTTTTTAGTGTTTATGTTGTTTTAAACTTGAAATCTTGATAACAAAAAATGTATACAAAGTGCTATATGGAAAACTAAAGATAGATTAGAAATCATTTAAAGGCTACTAAAAAATAAACTATTGTTGCATGGTGGTGCCTTGTTGACCTTCATTTTGCAGGACTTTCCTCTGGGTGAAGCAGTTGTGGCTCTCTGTCAGAGCTTGATGTAGAAGGGTCCATGTTTTTCAGTGTCTTAGTTAACAATGTGATTTTCCTATTTATTTTGTCTACTTTCTCCAAGAGCTTTGCCATGCATAGGTGATTTCCTATTAAGTGTATGTCATGTTAGTGAGGACTCTTCCAATTAGAGTTTTTATATGCCAATATATATTGATAGTCTACATGTAGGAGGAGGCTCTAGCTCTGGTAGAGTTTCCAATGTCTAGGATCTAATCTCTAGTATCTTGCTCCATGTTTGTTTTCAATAGAGAAAAGCAACAACCTTTTATAAACATAAAAGATGTTACATATGCAGAGTTTCTTTTAAGATCTTTCTACAAACAGAAACAAACTTCGCCTAAATCCAATCTCTAGTAACCTGCTCCATGTGCATGTCAGGAATGTACTTCTGGGATTGTAGACCTATTCTTCCATGTTCGATATTGCTCTCTGAACAATTGCATGGATAATATCCTTGTGCCTTTCCATCATTGCTCTGGAAGTTGATTGTGCACAAGTACCACGAATGCAGGGAGGATTCAAGTTCGTACGAGAGGAATGGATGGATCGTCCTCGCTTGCCTCTACGAGGAAGCCCAGATAATTTGCATCTAGTCGTGCAATGGAGAAGGAAAACCAAGGGTTGGGCAGAAGGGGAGAGCTACTTGATAGGACAATTGAGACGAAGGAATGGGAAAAAAGAAGGATAGAAGGGGAGTCAAGAAGCACAACACAGGGAGGGGAGAAAATGAGAGTAATGAGAGGTGGGATAAATGAAAAAGAGGGTGGAGGATGCAGGGAAGCGAGGGGGCGACCAAAAGGTCAACTAGAGGGTCAGGGGAGGAGAGCAAAGAGGGGGAAAGAAAGGAGAGTAATGAGAGAAACTAGGAGAGAAAACTAAGACATAAACAAACCCTCCAAGACAATTAAGCTCGGCAAGTGGAGAAAAAAGAAGAAGCCTATAAAACCAGAGAACAAAAGAAATCCATTGGCAAGAGAATTCAAGATTGAAACAAAAATCCATGGGGGAAAGACAAAAAAACTGAATCGACATGTATTAGTTTCTTTATGAGCAGTCGTCTAAGAAGGAGAGAAGAGTATGAAACAATCATTTCTCGGGATCAAGGTCAGACCCCTTAACCACAATTATTCCATGGATTAACTTTGTTAATCCAAGAGCTCCAATTTTGTTTACCTCCCACCATGGCTGGCTTCTTAAAAGCGTGCAGTGGTGCTCTCTCCTTCTCACCACCTTTCAAAATTATTTGCTTGCTACATCCCATTATCTCCCATAATGAGAAACTCCCTCCTTTCACTATACGAAACCCAATGCGAGTAAACCTTCCTTAAATTTTGCAAAAACCAACTCTACGTCTCTGCAAAGCCCATTAACTTAACACATGCCCATCTTCTCATGTGGTGGCTTGGTGTCCATGCAAGCTTCCAAGTGAGAGACAACCTTACTCCCCTTATGATTGTAGTTGTTCTCATCTCAAGGCCAAGTTAGATGGCTCATCAATGCACCCATTGTGTGGAATCCTTTTTCATATGTTAATCAATCAACGAAAAATGATTATATCTTTTTCAAATATGTTAAGACAAATTTTAAAAATATTTTTAATCAATTATTAAATTTAGTTTGTAACTATTAATTTTTTAAATACAATTTTTTAATAGTGTTCAAAAGATAATAAGTTACAATTTTAATAAAATACTAAAATTAAAAAATATATATATAATTAATATATATTTATTTTGATTGTAAGTACATTTCAATAAGGATGATCATAGGGAAAATTAATTTGAGCATGTCATTTATTTTAAAATTTCCCCAATCGAGGTGCAAGCAGGAAGGATTAGGACCTACAAACATCAATTTGCAATGATTAAGGTCGAATGGCAGCAATCTAACACCCTCCACATGCACAAGGCACAAGGAGCGTTGGCTTCACATATGCATTCATTTAATGTAAATGAGGAAGGCGGCAGGGAGATTATAGTGGTCAGGTTCTCTGGCTTTTTTGATTTTGAGGTAAGTAACTCTTATGTCTGCAAAGGTAGTTTGGATTCGGCTTGGCTCGTGACAGGTTGCAGCTCTGGGGTGGTGCTCCTCGTGGCCTTTCACTGAGTGTTGGTCGACTTACAATCTGTTTTGGTTTCTCTCTTCAGGTATGTTCTTCATCTCAGTTTTTGTTACACCACTCCCATGGCTAGCTACATATTTTTGTTTGTGCCTTGGAGGAATGACTATGTTTTGAAGTTGAAGGTTCATAGGAAGCACCACCAGTATCTTTGCATGGAAATTGAGGAATTTTTTGAGGGTTTCTTTGTCTTCTGCACTAATGTCTCTGTGTACTATGGTATTTTTCTTTCACGCATGAGCACTATCTGGGAAGGGAAGATATGTAATTCACGACTTTCTTTCTGTTTGTGTCTCTCGCACAATGGCATTGGTATTTTTCTGATAATCTGTTTTTATGGCTTTGGGCTTATAATAATCATTCTGGAATGTTTGTTGTTCATTTCAGATCTCTGCCCTCGGCCATTCATGGTAGGGTTGGGAGTCTGGTTTAGGGCTATAGGATTGGATTCAATCTCGATACGTTGCCTGCTGTAGGGTAAGTCGTTGGTCAAATTATAGTTTTTTTCCCTCATGCATTGATAATTTGACAGGTTCTCAGGTCCAGTGTGGTTCTAAGAAGCACAACGCTCACGAGTGTAGGTTATCTCTAGGTTTTCCATCAGGGTTTGAGTCAGATACTGCTAGAGTTTTTAGTCCTTTTCGTTTCATGGACCGTGATGCCTCAAGGAAGGGAAATCAAGCCCGAGGTTCCCACGGCTAAGGAAACCCATGAGGTCTGGCAAGTAAATTCATAGTCTGGTAGAGGTCGTGGTCAAAAATCAACCTCTCGCATCATAAAAGAGGCTGCTAATTCTTTCCACGACGGCAGCTCAGCTCAGGTTTGTCAACTCATAGTCGTGTGGGAAGCATAACTTAATTAGCAAGTCGGTGCAACAGAAATTGACATGGGAGATTGGTAGACCTTGGCATCTGATCCCGGTCACTCTTGTGGGCGGTCTTCTCAGTACAAGCAAACAATCCATATGTATTGGATGATGAAAAATATTCTAGCTAAAGCATTGGTTCACATTTGTTTGGGCATACCCTCGACTTCTCAAGGGATCCCAAATTTCAGCAAGGATCTGCAACAGATTCAGTTTCAGCTTCAAACGCAGAATGGTTGCCTTAGTTGCATCGAACATCACATTCCATGTATCCTGCAAACTGAGCTTCCAGGCTCTGGTGCGAAGGATCTTGACCTCGTGAAATCATCTGACAATTAGGTAGTATGATGATTTAATCTTTGTTTTGTCTTTTGATATATGTAGCAGCTACAAATTTTACTGTATGTTTTCAATTATTTAGAGTATAGGAAGTATAAGGACACTCAGACATATCTAGCATGGCTTGACATGCTTATAATATTTTGTTTTTGGATGGCTTATCATGTAGTTAGGTGGCCAACAGATCTAGTTTCCCTATGGGTAGGTTGAGGCCACCTAACCATTTGACTTATGGTTGTAACTTGCCCTTTTTTTTTAAGAAAATGAATACAAAGGTCCTTCCAAGCTTACAAAAAAAAATAGTTTTAAAATTAATTTTTTTATTTATTTTAGAAGAAAAAAAAAACAAGTTTATATTATAAATCACTTTACGTGTTCCAATACACACACACACACATATGATGACTATTCTTGTTGATGCATGCACATAGTGCTAGTGAACGAAAAAAGCCAATAAACTAAACACAAAGGATGGGTGCAATCACAATAACAAAAGTTGCTAGACACAACGTCTCAACACATTAACTAAAAGTATTCATAAGCTATACATGTCATAACATAATCTATAGAACTGTGTTGAAACAGAAAGAAAAGAGACTATATACAAACATAGTCCGTCTTAAAACTATCATGTCATCGAAGGTAATGTTTGGAGTGCCCATGTAAAAGTAAACATAGAAAACCATGGATAAAACTCAGTCAATAAATGGGGATGTACCCATTTCCAACAAAACAACCATTCTTAAAATCTAAAAGTGAATCTTTCCCACTCTCATGAATAAGCCTTTATTTGACATTTTGTCTGCCAAGTGATTTTGATGACGCCGAAAGTGTGCAAATGAGAGGTTGTTGAAATGTGCATACATAACCTTAATGTGTTTTATCCAGTTGGAGAGTGCAGGAGTGTTAAGAATAGATTTGTGATTGGCCCAATCAATCATGACCTTGGAGTCTCCAAAGGCAGATAGTGATCTGAGGGATAACCAGAGTGTGCAAACTAGGAGGCCCCATGATGCCATAACTTCAGCTTTAGAGTTAGTCCCCCGACGACTAAAGAATCTTATGGGGATACTGTCCAGACAACCAATAAAGGTTAGAATTCTACTCTTGTCAATAACAGGGGGCTACAGGTATTACTAGAAGAATTCAATTGTCTTATTATAGATCTTGTTTATGGAGAAAGGAATATCTTCAAAAAGGAGGTTATTCCTACCACACCAGATCCCGCAAAAAATAAAGGAAGGGTTTTATAAATAGTGTGATTCTGAATCCAATTTGTGATACATTCATTGATAGAGGAGTATGTCCCACAATCACATATCTTCAAAGAGTGTAAAACCCTTGACCATACAACAACAGTCCCTGGAAAGTTGAAAAATAAATGGAGTTGATCTTCGTTGTCCTGTAAGCATATATGCCATTTGCCCGGGCCTTAAAATCCATGCTTTTTCAAATTCTACCATGTGAGGATTTTTTTGTGACTAATGAGCTAACTAAAACATTTCAACTTTTGGGGCATATGCCAAGTCCAAATTCTCCGAATGCACTCCATTTCAGCTGTCAAATTATTAGGAGGGGTAATGTGGGAATATATTTCCTCAACCACTATTTGCTGGGAGGATCTGCCATTCCATATGAGAGAATCGGTCATATCATTTAAGGTGATTCCACCATCATATAAGTTTTGAATATAAGCATCCCAAACCTCATCCATCTAATCGACGAAACCCAAATCTTCAGATCTAAACCATAATGGATGTTGGCCCATAGAATCATCTCAATCATGCAATAGTTGTAGTGTATAGATCCCCAACTCATGTTACAAGCTGAATAAAATCCTGGAAAGGACGTGATTTCCACCAAAGCCTCGGATGGGGTCCAAGCCCACCACCACCTTTGAGCCCATTCCAACATCCCAACATAGATTGACCAGGATCCAATGTTTGGTTTTCATGAAGCCCTTCCAAATATAGGATCCATTTTGTATAGAGAAAGCCCTGTTCTGAATCCACTCCAAAATTGATAATTCTTCTAAATATTTTTTTGAGATGATCTTCTGCCATAGCCCAAATTCGTAGATAGCTCTTCACATGATTATAGTTATAAACACCCACCCAAATTTCTCCAGATGTACCCCAACTTCTTTCAACCTTCCGCCAAGTAAGAGTCTCTAATCAAACTAGATGTAAACGATCTGGGCCACGAGCGCCTGACCATAAGAAATGTGCAATAATCAATTTTATGCAATTTATGATTTTCTTGGGAAGTAGGAAGAGATGCATCCAATAAACAACAATTCCCTGCAAGACCAACTTTGTAAGGGTCAACCGACCACCCAATGACAACCATCTATGTGCCCATGTTGAGAGTTTGTCTTGAAATTTTTGTATTAGCAACTGCCAATCAATGATTTTGTATTGATTTGGTTTCAAAGTAAAACTCAAGTATTTGAATCCATGTTCCAACTTAGATGTTTGAACATATAATATGTTTGCAGTATCCTCGGTCCATCCATAATCTTCCAAAGCAAAAAGGAGTAAAGGTTTCCTCTTATCCATATATAAACCCATATATCCCCAAATTGTTGATAATCAAGTGAAGGTGTGTCCACTAAGATGTGGAGACACGGTCAAAAACCAAGATATTATTTACAAAAATTAGGTAAAATACAAATTTTCTTTAAAACTTAACACTATAAAAAAATGCCACAATGTTTAGCTATAATTAACTTCCTTATACACTAAAGAAAAATGATAAATATATGATAAAATTGAAACTATACATTTACAAGTAATTAATAAATAATTTTAAATAATATACTCGTGTAAATAAAAAAATAAATTAATATATATTTATAAATACAATAACATTTTCTTTCATATTAATTTATATCCACATTATTATAAATTACACCTTAGGTTTCATATTAATTTATATCCACATTATTATAAATTACACCTTATGTGAGAAAAAATAAATAAATATACATGTTACGAAGGCAGGGTGTGATCGGGCTCTTCCCGAACTTGGTCCCTCCCCTACGCAACTACCTAAACCATATAATATTCCATTGAAACAGTTTTACACATCATATATAATACCCTCGCCTACACAAATACCTGAACCATATAATATCATATATGAATAGACTAATAAAGAATTCAATTTTATTTCTTTAATTCGGGAATCGGAGAATCAAAACCTTATTATATGTATATTTATTTTTCAAACATTCGATACCTTAGACGGATTAAGCCATTTTTCTTTCAAGATATTGGAAAATTTCGAAAAATCAAGATTGTTATATATAATTTAGAAGACAATTATATATATATTATATAGTTAATCAAGAAGACCTATCGTAACTTCCACCGAGATTTATGAAAAGATTTTTAAATATTAATTCTTAATAAATTTGATTTTTTTAACATTAACACTTAATAAAATGGCCAGAAGATAATGTACAAAATTTAAAAATTTAATTATTTAAAACAAATGACGCGTACAGCGTATTAAAGGTTTTTATTTTGTTTAAGAATAATAATAACTCTATTTTGTCCTATGAAATCACTTGCATGTGCATGTGGGATAAAAGACCCGCATTCATATAACAATTATTGCTTAACTTTTTATAAAGATAAAACATGTTAATTACTAAATAGATTTAAACCTAGTTATGTAGATTTAAACCTATAACTCTCTAGATTGAAAAAACCTATAATCTTTTAAAAAGAAATATATTACCATTAAAAGTCTTTCTCAAATGTATTAATATTAAAAATTATAAATATAAAACAAAATAGCGTTGTTTATTGAGGTGATAATAAATATAAAACAAAATGGAGTTGTTCACTGAGGTCATAAATTTGTTTGGCAAAGTTTTTTTGGGTCAAAATTTAGCTATTAAAAAATTTGATTATAAAAGTGTTTGATTAGTTTTTTCATAAATTATTTATTTTTATGATGTAAATAGATTCAACACCATCAAAACTTTTTTAGGCATTTAAAATCTTGAAGCTTGACACCATCAAAAACACCTTTGGCACCCCTGATCGGAGTGGGAGCTGGGGATCCCCTCATTAAGGCGATGTTAATGGAATATACTGCGAGGCACAGAACCACCACCCCCCACACGCTCGAGGCGATGGGTGTAGTGGCCCTTTGCATGATGATGGACAGTGTATTAAGGAAAGGTTGCAGTGAGATGAGGAGAAGAGTTTTACTCTGTAATCGCCATGGAGAGAAGTGTAGTAAGCACCAGAACGATCGTGTGCAAGGAGATTGGAGTGTCAGGTTGGTACAATGGCTCCATGAGCAACAGAGAACCCATTGTCTGCAAGTGAAGGAAACCGGGTATGTTATTGACAACCTCTCTCATCTCATTATGCTGCCCTGTATTTGGTTTCCTCTGAGGGAGATGGAAAGAATATTGGGAAAGGAGTGTAAGGATGTTAGGGGTTGGGGGCGTAGGTTGGTGGCGATAGTCTGCTTCTATGTTTGTAATCCGTCGAGCATCCTTACCATCTCGCTCTATTTTGAAATACTCCTTTCTCGTATGGAAATTATGTTGGTTCTGGGTAGGGAGCATAATGTAGGAGCATGCCGTTGCATTGTCGCTGGCAAAGCCGGGGGGTTGGGCTATGGGGATATTGTTTGCATGTACACCCACATTCTGGGAGGAAACCCCTGTCTTGTGACCATGCACAGTCGGGTGGGGGATTGCAGGCACCTAGGAATTGGGGAGAAGGAGGAGAAACACCGAGAGCATGAAACCTGGCAGGGAATTGAGATTGGCTATGGCAGAATGAGGAGGGTAGGCGATGGCTATGTTACGATGCTCGGGGATGGCTGGCTACTTGTGTTGGGCTCCCATTTTACTTGCCACGCTGGCAATAAAGGGCAATACAATCAGGGTGCGCCAATGACCAGAAGGCAGATGGGTCTCTGTAACTAGCACGGGGGGGTATTGCATGCATGAGCAATGCTAAGGGAGGCTTCAATTGGGACTCGGGACCACTTATGCAGGGTATGGGTAGGGCCTCTCTGAGGATCACGCCTGCGACCATGAGAGGTATGCCACTGTAAGCCCTGAGGGGGGTGTGAAGTTGGGGGGATGGAGCGACACAGTGTTACCACCTGTACACATGAATTTTGCAATTAACACAATGAAGATTAATTGGTAAATTGAATGTTTTGTATGCAAAGAACGTCTGCGGCGTGGTAAACCCACCCTAGCACAAGGAAATTCCAGGATCGGCCAAGTTACGGTTCGTAAACGAGCTTATTTGCCTCGCATTACAAAGGATTGGGTCAGTGAGATTATGGCTCGACTAGCAAAGACCCGAGGCTAAGGTAAGAGGCCTTGAGAGACCAAGCACGACACAGGACCTGGCTCTTCAGGTGGTTGACGAGGTCAAAAGTCTGTTGGCATTTAATCAGTGAAGCAACGACCACCTACAGGGAGGGAACCAATGAAGAAATTAGAAAATTGTTAGAAGAATGGGAGGGAGAAGTGAAGCAAGAGAGACGAATACAGAGATGGAGGATTAGAGAGTCCTCGTCCCAGATCCTGGGAACATAAGAGAGAGAATCACCCAGTTCAAACAAACCCTCTACTTGTACTGATTGATGAAAAACCTGTTGGGCAAGGGGATGGAGCAGATCTCGATAGGCATGGCACTCACCGTTCAGGGAATGCCAAACTACAAGCAAGAATTTCAGAAGAAGCAGTTTCCACTGTACAAATAAGACATTCGTCTTGGTCGAATTGAGCAGCACCTACTATGCATTTTGGTTCAGACAACACTGCCAAGAACAAATGCCAAAGATCCAGCACCAATGGAATCAACTTCTGCTGAACAACATGATTAGCATGCCTACTTTCTCATAATTTTGTTTATATATGTGGCTAGCTTTTAAATTTGTTTATGCATTTACATATGTATGTAGAACTCTAGAGTATGGAAGTGGACAGGAACCTGAAACTTATATTGCTTGGATAGAGAGACTTAAGATTTTTTGCTATTGAATGGCATATAATGCGGATAAGTGGCCAATAGACTTGGTTTCACACTGGACAAGTTAAGGCCACCTAGCCAATTCTGTATGGTGTTAATTTGCTTTATATTAATGAAAAAGGATAATCTACCAAGCTTAACAAAAAACACTCTACACACCCAAAACCCTGAAACTTGACAGCCATAACCCAGATTTCCGATAATTTCAACTAGGTTCAGCGAAAAGCATGCCAAAACTTCTACTATTTTCCAGGTCAATTTGTTGTCTCGTTACACTAGCCTACACAAAATGGGTTTTCGATGGGTTTTGTAAGAAATTGTAATGATAAAAAATACCCACCCACTAAGCCGACAGACAAGTCATTCTCCAGCTGCGTGCTTCTGGCTGCAAGAATCCAGCGATAACTACATGGTTATTATACATTACAGACTTGGCGGGCCATAGGGGTATTATGACAGACGGTTTCCAGTCTGCACCTCTGTCCTGACAGAATGGCACTGACACTAAATGCCTGACTAGGGTTTGTGCATACAGCTGGCGGTGCGGAGACTCGCGACAAAGCGTCAGAGGGACAATTCCATCATCCGAAACTTCAATGGGAAGTACTCGAATCTGAAATTCAGATGGCAACTGGTGCGAGAAAGACAAAAATAATGGCCTTTGCCTTTAACTGCTAACTTGATACCAGATGAACAGCCTGCCCATGGCTTCGCTCTAAAATTAACGCCAGTGCTCTCGATTATTGGAATAAAACACATATTTTACAGACATTGTTAATTCATTGCATTACACATAGTATCTGAGTTAGGGTTTTAATACAGTCTACTAGGGTTGCTCGCTCACATATTTGAAAGGGTCAAACTTATTATTAAAACATCAATCTTCAATATAAAGATAGCTGTTTATTAGATCATTACGGAAACAAATCGGCGCAGTAATCCCGAGCTTAAAACCCTGGAATCACAGATTAAAAGAAATACCTGTGATATTTTATATATATGTACATGATTACGTTACAAACTCAGGCCGGTTCTTGATATTTCTCAGTGGTTTGCAATGGATTATATACATGATGAAGCTATCTACTGGTAATAATATCTTGGATCGGTGCAGTCCGGCTTCGATCAGGAGAAATCTTCGGCCCTGGACATATGGCAGAGTCTGCTTGGCCGTGGCTGGAAGGATGTTCTTCTTCGCATATGGTGGCTGGAAGGGCGTATCAGAGCCGTGAGGGCTCTTTTCACCCATTCTCCTTCGACGCTGCCGATCCTTACAAGGGAATTCGCCATGGCGGATCTTCTTGCATTTAACTGAGAATGCGCCGAAGAAGAAGAAGAATTACTGTTTTTTCTATGAAGACTGCAACGGAAAGAACCTGGATGAGTTGTAGGCGAACACATGCATGTCTTCCTCATCTTTGCCGGACTGGAAGCAGACGAAATGGGCTTCCCCTGGACACCGCCTTTAGGAGGTGAGCCTGCGGATCGAACCTGCAACTTCGTGTTCGGAGAAACGGATCTGCGCAGGGCTAAACTAACGGAAGATGAAACGGAATGATTAGCACGAGTGGGGGATAACGGATTGTGGACGGCAAAATTGACGGCAGGAGACGAAGAAGAAGAAAAGGAGGAGGACGGGGAATGGAAGTGGCGCGTGGGGGAAAGCGATCTGATGAAGCCGAAGGGCGGAGGAGGCTGCGCTCGGCCGCTGGTGGATTGACTCTTCGTCTCCATTTTTAAACAAACGGAGATCGTTAGGTCGCCAGCCGGGCAAACAGAGTGGAGCTGCGCGTGTGAATTTATAGCATTTCACCTCGCGCCTCCCGCCCTAACGGCCCAGCTTTCCGTCCGTTAGATTGACGGGATTTTCGGTGAAATTTCAAAGATTTCAGTGTGAAAGGAAAAAAAAATCCCAAAATCCCATTGATAGCGAGCACGAGCGTGGTTGGGGCCCACCTGGGAATTCTAAATGCGCGAATCGCTTAAGGACGAGGTGGCACCCCGCTGGGAAGGCATACCCTTTTTTTAAAATAGATAAAGGGGAAGATGCTGTCGGTTTATGTCATCATTTGAAAGATTCCCATCCATTATCTGCCCGCCCTTTTCTTGAATTTTATTATGCCATTAATTCGCAGAACGTGACAAGTGCCCTCCAGCTCATGGATCCGGCCTCTGGATTCCCGATAGCGAAGCGATGGAAGGTACATTGAATGGTATTCATATCTCAGAGGGCCAGGTGGAATTGGCCCCAACATCTGTCAGAATCTGCCCGTTGCTTGACATGTGAGGTATATCTTTTTCAACACAATTTACTTACCATGGGTTGAATGAATAATTGAACCTTGGATTCCAACCTTTGTGTCATTTCATTCCTAGTGGTTTGATTTGGAGCCATTCACTTTTACTTTATTCACTCTGCATACTTTGATATAGTGCAGCTTTGTATAAATTCCTTTGTATTTGCCGTATGAGTATTTTAGGGTTCAAACTTCATGTAAAATGCACTGACAATATTTCAAAGTACATGTGGAATGTACTGAGAATTGATTTTGTACGGGGAAAAGTTAATTTTATGACGCTGGACTTTCTTTTGAATTAGAAGTTGAATCTGTTCGAAATTCCAGAAGTTAATTTCAGTTTCACGTTTTGAAACCGACTTAATTGTTTGGAAAATTGATCGGAATCTTGGACTTAGTTTTGGAATTCAAGGTGGCAAATTTATTGGAATTCGAATTTGAGTAGTTTAATGAGATCATAATTTTGTTCGGAATATAATGGAAATTCTAGCTTGATTTTAGTAAAGTTTTGGTTGAAATTTTGAAAAATGTGGTTTACAGTTGTTGAGCTTTAAAATTTAAATAATTTGACTCTGGCGTAAAATTTAAATAATTTGACTCTGGCGTAAAATGACTTTCTAGATGAAATTATAGCAATTTTATAAAATTAATGGGAATATTAACTTTATTTTATTAAACAACCGGTAAAAGTTATTGGAATGGCAAATTGATATGAAAAAGTTATTGGAATGGCAAATTGATATGAAGGGAATGGCAAATTGATATGAAAAAGTTATTGAAATTCGAAATTGATAAGAATTTTATAAAAAGTTTTTTTTTTTTCAGAAAGAAAAAGTTTCATGATTTATATTAAGAGTATATAAAAATCCATGATTTATATTAAAAAGTTATTGGAATTGTAAATTGATACGAAAAATTTATTGGAATTGCAAATTGATAGGAAAAATTTATTGGAATTGCAAATTGATAAGAATTTTATAAAATTGATTGGAAATTTGATTTGGTTTTAGAATTTAAATTGACTAAAATGCTGGGAATTTTTTTTGGTTCCAAATTTATAGGAATTTTGACTTAGTTTTATGGTGGGAAAATTTATTGGGATTCCAAATTTATTGGAATTTGGAAATTGGATTGAAATTTCGACTGAGTTTTAGAATTTAAACGGACTAAGATGCTGGGAATTTGTTTGGAACTTCAAATTGATGCGAATTTTGACTATCAAATAGCGTAATAATTATAATGAAACTATATTCATTATAAATCTCTGCAACGACTTCATTAAGTATGAAGTCATTATTAAAGTCGGGAATCCTTTCTAATCTTTCCTAGCAATTGATAAGACCATGTATATTTTTTGATCTTTCCCAAAGCTTTCCTTCATATATGCTTTCATATGTAGTGGGACCATATTTAGAGATCATAAAATAAAAAACAAATTAACCGAGAACGTTAGCATATCATATTGTTCTTGTTTTTTTTATTTTTTTTTCTCTATAAGTAAATAAATGAAATAATTTATAAAATATTTTAAATAAATTTCCATTTATTTTTATTTTTATCTTTTTTCTCTAAGTAGATAAATGAAATAAGTTATTATTTTTCTAATAAACTTCAAATTAACATAGAAGATATTTTTATTAAATAAAAAAATATTTATATTACTTTCGATGGGTGACTCTTGAGGAAGGAGGGGGTGAGTTGCCACCATCCCACTTGGTAAGTAGGTTGGGGACGTGGCACCACACTCTCAATAAGTGTAACACAAGTTGAGCGGGTGTATCAAGTTAACGGTCTTTGGTAGATGAAAAGACAAGGGCTCGTAATGTTTGACGACACACATTGTGAAAGCAAGGTGGCCATAATGGCTTGCCTTGATATGCTAATGACAAGTGCATCACCACATTTTCAAGAGCATAACCGATACTCTGGTTCGCAGAGGCAAGGCTTTATAGGAAAATGGTAGGGGTTAGTTCATAGCTCAGAGATGAACAATGTGGATTTTTACTCTTGTGCCGTGGGGTTTGCATACCTCCGGTATTTCCAACAGAGAAAAGCAAGGTCAATTTACTATCCTAGGTTAGAGAATTTGTTTAGACTCCATCCGTTAAGGAGCAACACTGTATGGGTGACTGCCTTGCTCACATTTGCAGACAGGGGATTGTTGTTGCTTTTTCCTCCTCTACATTAGCTCGTAGAATGAGTTGCATTATGCATTTTCCGAGGTGATAATTCTGTTCACCTTTGGTTTATTCATTTTGGGTATATTAGTTGGCTCGTCGTTCATGTAATTCCTTTGGTTCTATTTGCTTGGTTGCTCGAGAAACTGTGAAGTGTGGAAACTTTACCTATGATTTGTATTTAGGCTTCTGTGATCCATAATGAATTAAGAAAAGTCTTTCAGTAGAAATCACATAAGAGAAATTTTTGGTCCTAATGATGAACCACGCTTGTTGGTTTAAAACGCGTCAGCCAAAAATGTCTCTTATGTGATTTCTACTTATCTTGTTCAATAGCGAGAGATTGGTTGTTGGCGAAGCTTGGGAAGGCTGGGAGAGTCCTGGGATTATACTAACGTAGAAACGAAGGACATCTTGTTGAACCAGTGCTCCCAGGTGTATTAACTTGAAAATCTTGTAAGTTTGGGTTGTTAGGGAAATTACCTTTAGAGGCCATAGGGGCACCATTATTTCTTCGTCTATTTCTGTCAATCTCAAGTAAAGCAATGGGGGCTCCTCCGATTTCAATTTAAAGCTTGAGGCCACAGTTAACATTTGTGCTAGTAGAGTGGTTTTCCTGGGGACAGGGTCAAGGGTGCAAACGAATTTCGAGTTGCAATCAACATTTGGTGCATAGGCAGCACTACTGACAAGGATGCCACGTAGATTATACCTTACCTAGGCCACCTATTGACTTTGATTGTTGTAGTGTGTGGTGGCTCTGCGCGAAGGAAGCCAAATTTTCTCATCTTAGCCCATGACCTTCTTGTGTGTCAACAAGTGTTACGCCAATTATGACTTTCCAGAGAGGCCGAGTTGAAAGAGGGGCAACCTACTTTGAAGAGCGAGCCCATAGAGGGAACACTTAGTTACACCAAAAAATTGAAGGTTTCATTGCACGATATCAGGAACACACCTTGGTCCATGTTCAGGAAAAATTGTCTAGGTCAGAAGAGGAACCTTCCTCTCATCTTACTATTAGAAAATCAGAAAGGAAAAAAGATTTTCTTATATAGATAATTACTTGTGATTATTTTATCGTTATGTTCTCTTTATCTTTTAGTTCATCAAGTAATTACCAAAACAATGACACAAGGACACAAATGTAGGTGGACAAACAGGAAAAACCCCTATCTAGGGGAAAACCTAGTCAACAATTCTTCCTTCAATAGTTTCTCAAGATAATCCAAGATTCTAAACCTAGACAGAGACTTCCTCCACACCAAGTCAACCCTGAATCCTTCTTGCAGATGATAACCTTTCAAAAGAAACTTTGTCCTAGCAGCTTCGACCCAACGGAAGCTTCGACTAGACTTGGAGGACTTTGATCTTCCTTGATACACCTCAGAACTGAGTGAGAGTTGTCCCAATATTTCGATCTTGAGGTCTTCTATCTCCTTCCATAAACTCACAATTCTTTACGGCTCCTTTTCTAGCCCTTTACCAACTTCACTCTTTTCCAGCTTCTAGCTTCAGAGATCGAACTATGTGAGAGAGAATGATGTGCTCCAATTTAATTCTAATTACCTTGTATTTATAGTCTTCTAGGGAGGTCGAATTACTTGTCTTGAGGGCGACTTGGTGTGGAGGAGACTAAATTCATTTTTTACTCAAAAATACTTCTTTTTACATGATTCGAAAGCCCAATAAGGGTCTCTTTTAACGTACAATGACTCTAATGACTCGTAATAAATCCTAGAAGTCCTCAATGGGTGCTTTGACCTAAAACATGATGACCCAAGCATGAAACCCATGCTTTAATAAGTCATGATAATACAAATAAAAATATTTTCTTCATTCTTTTAATAAGTACATCTCAAATACATTTATGAAGACTGAATCTAGTTACAAATTTCAACACTCCCTCTTAACTAGGGAGGTATTCATCAGTACAAGTACAAGGAAGATCTCAGAACACATGAACCATGAAGAATTTTAGGCATCGTAATGCCATGGACTAGATTCCTGACAAGAAAATCTATCCAAGGTCCTCCAACAGTTTAGGCACCACAATGCCATGGACTAGATTCCTGACCAGGGCAATCTATCCAAGTGTGACTAAGATGGACTAAAGCTTTCAATCTCTCTAGGTACCATCAGGATTACTTACTAACCATTAACCTAGGGATCTAGGTGCGTATCCGAGGTTAGAGCTCCATGACCAACGCTACCCTCCCTACTTTGGGAACTAGACATCAACACAAAGTGTCAACAATATGTCCTCCCAAGCATTGTCTCACACACAACGCCTCAACTTCTCGATTATTCCAATCGGTAACAAATCCTACCCGATTAAAAAGATCAACAACAAATCTCTCCCATTCAAACTAATCGACAACCCAAAGCATGTAAAACATGTTATCAAACCTTCGAGAGATTTACCTATACAAACACAACCCTAATCAGTAACAAAATTTCAAATGTACATAAATAGATACAAACTTTTGGGGTCTTCCAGACAAATTGATGTTGCTTCTCAACATTCCACAGTAGGACTTAGAGCTTTCCAAATGAATCTTGACAGAAGATTCCTCAACCATACAACTTCCTTTCCTACTTCTCATGCAACAACATATTCTACAAAAAGATCCGACGTCTTCTTATCTCAACAACCCTTCGAAATACTTACGGTTATTAGT
The DNA here is from genome assembly GCA_031772625.1 of Pinus tabuliformis. Classification (NCBI taxonomy): domain Eukaryota; kingdom Viridiplantae; phylum Streptophyta; class Pinopsida; order Pinales; family Pinaceae; genus Pinus; species Pinus tabuliformis. The sequence goes on along the minus strand of CM062809.1, from coordinate 559,880,933 downwards.
CCTTGTCTAGTGCATGACACATGAAGTAGAGAACCATATCCATCACTCCCTCTTAACTAGGTAGGATCTAATCATTCCTATACAAGGAATATACTCAAGCTTCCTCTTAACCTAGGGAGATTCCTTTCATTCAAGCTCCCTCTTAACTTAGGGGGCTCAACTTTTTTTTTTTCCACATCAGAGATATTTCATGGCTTCCATCCTTCTTATCAACGTTATCATGACCATCAATATCACATCATGCTTATCAAATTTACTTTACGAACATCTTCACCATCTTGAAGATTATGCTCCTGCACAACTTAGATAGCAAGTACAACCAAATATATAGAAGCATGAATTTAACCATATCAAATCATGGAAGAATTCAACTTTAGACATCAAATACTCACACTTGGTTACAAACAAGAGACACATACACTTCGATTTCTTGCTAGGGTTTTTGTCATAAACCCTAGACTACATCATCAATACTTTGAGTATTTCATAAAAACTATCATTACATCTATGGTTTCAATGTTTCTTCCAAAGGTATGACATACCCTACTTCATCATTTAGCAAACCCTAGAAACAATTCAAACAAATATAGATCTACAATGTATCTAACAACTTTTGAATTCATATGTTAGACTTCCTATTAGGATTTCATACAAACCCTAGATTTCATACATGAGATTCAACAATCAAAACCAATCACAACTCAGCTCAAAGTAACAACATGACTAGCTTCCACTAGGATTTGTTGTAAACCCTAGATTTCACTTATTCCCAACACTCATAACTCAAATTCAGATTTCAACAATCTTACACAAATCTCAAATTATCACATTGTCATCATATATCAGATATTTGGACTCCTACTAAAGTTTAATTACAAAACCCTAGAATTCACAAATACTATCATCCTAGAGAATCAAAATTCGACTATGACTTAGTTCCAAACCCTAGGACTCATGACCATCAATAATTAGGTCAACTCATATATCTAGGATTCCATCATCATGCATAGGCATCTCACAACATGTGTTAGTCAAACCCAACTACACAAATATCAATAAGAGTTAGACATATAACAAACTTGATCAGGGTTTGGTCGAACAAACACACACATGCCAAGGATTTCATTTCTAAGACATTACAGGGTCTTGCTTATACACACTATCAAACCATAATGATCCAGGGTTTCAATACAAAGCATAACAAACCCTAAATTACTCCAACACATCTCCCCAACATGATTATTGACATCAATGCCAACACACTTGAAAATATCTTCACTAGGCCAATGCCCATCCAAACCATGCCAACTATCCAACAATCTCCCCCTTTGGCATTGATGGAAACACTACATCCTTATCTTCACTTTGATGGCCAAACCTCATGCTGCTTCCACACATCATCTTGCATGAGCCACCAATGGCTTTCTCTCTTCTTCATAGGCCATCATAGCTTCTTCACAAATTCTCTCCCCCTTTGACATCAATGGCAAGGGGCTACAAGTTGCTTCTACTTCCCCATGAAATCATTGACTATCAATGAATGAGGATCTAACTATTGATGTGAATTTTGCTCTGTAGACATCTTTTCAAGGATCCATCCCTGCTGCTACTCCATAAACTGGGCATATGTGATATGCTCCCCCTAAGTCTATACTGCCTCTAGTTTTGGACACCTTATGGCTGCTAGATGAGTACTATCTCCACTAATGCATCTTTTGTACCAATTTAAAATAAATTGATACCAATTAAACTGCTCATGGTATTGTTGTTATTTCTAATACCAATTAATGATGATGCATTTTGGCTCACACTTCACTGTTGTTGCTACTTCCGAGACTGTGCTCACTTCATTTGAGCATCTCCACTTCTCCCCTTGAGATCATACTTCTATAATAGGGACTGCTGCTCAACTAATACCAATTGTACCAAAATAAATTATACAAATTGGATACACTACCAGGCAAACTCCAATACTTCTTTCTCAAAAATAAATTCCCAAATGCATAATAAAACTCACAACTTAAATGAAATAAGGGTATTTCACTCAAGATGCAAACCTTTCATTTGCTGAGCGATCTTCCTTTCTGAGGTTGACAATTGTTGCTTGCCACTTCCTATCAAAGCCGCTCCCTTTGAGCCAATGCTCTATGATCTCCTGCAACTGCTTTCTTGTCTCTGTGAGGGGACTGATCTTATGGACCTGACTTGACTGTGAGATTTTTGTCATTCCACACTTCCGTTGCATCCCATCTTCTTCTTCCCACAACATAAGATATCGTTGTGTACTCTTCATGCTAGCTGCACTCCTCCTTTTCAATGCTAACATATTCAAAATAAACTAATTCATTCTTGTAATCAGCAAGAAGGCATGACCATATTGTCATCAATCAGATGCACCTTTATGTTCATTATTTTTGGCTTCGTGCATCTGAATTATCAGCCTCCCTTGAGGCCCTTCTCTTCCTTTGCTGAAGAGAAACAGAGGATCTACTCCCCCTAAGTAGATCATCCTCCTTCTTCTTCTAGACCTTCAATGGTCGAATCCTGACAAAAGCATTACCATCTTGCTTCTTCTTTACCCATGTTTGGGCCTTCTCTTGACTGCACAAGGCTAGATGAAACTTCTCTTTCACCTCCTCTTTCTTCACCCAGATCCTCTTGCTACTTTTCTTCCTTACAGAGGGGTCCACCATAAGTGTAAGAGGATCATTCTTCTTATTTTTGCAGCTATCTTTCTTATGCCTTAGATTGCGATAGTTGTAGCATTCAACATGGCTTAAGAATGGGGCAAAGGAGTTACTCTTCTTTGCAACATTCTTGTCAAAACTCCTAATACAACCAACATGCCTTCTCCTGGCCTCTTTATGATTTCTTGGGTTGTTGCTACCCAACACATCCTTTTTCCTTACATGCCATCTACAGTCTATGGCTTTATGTCCAAAATTATTTCAAGAAAAATAATACCCATAAAAAGGCTTCTGTTGACAAAGGTTACCTTTTCTTTGAAGTCTCTTTTCTTGAGAAGGAAGGCTCCTTTGTTGGCTCTTCATGTGCCTTCCATGACAACTTGCATTGTTTCCATGTACTCTTTCTTGCATCTGCCTAGCCCTATTATGTTGCACTACCAATTGTTGCTTCTTAGCCTTCTATTGTTGCCTTTCCTTCTTTCGTAGTTGCTGCATTCCATGATGTTGATGTTGTCCAACAACCTTTCTTTCTTTGTTGTTGTTGGAATCTTCAAACACCTTTACTTGGATAGTTGACCTTTCAACCTTCACAATCTTGGAGCTTGGTTTTTCCTTGAAATCCAAACCAACCTTGATGAGCGGGGATCTCTGCTTAACAAGAATATCATCCAAGGCCTTTGTGCTCCCCTCAAGCTTATGATATTGAGACAACTCTATTTTTGAATTTTCTAAGTCATGTCTCAATGTGACTACCTCATTTTGTAGTCTCCCATAGTAAGCTTCCTTCTCACTCAGCTGATTGGTTAACTTCCCATTAAGTATGCTAACCTCTTCTTATTGAGCATTTAGATCAACTAATGTTTTTCTCAATCTTTCATTCTCAAGCTCATAAATTTTCAGTTTCTCCTCTTGGTTGAGATTTTCCTCTGATAGGTCCTTGATCTCCTTTAGAGCAGAGATCAACTTCTTTCTAAAAAAGATCCTTTCATCTAGATCTTTTTCCTCACTATTAGAGGTGCTAGCCGAGACACCATAGAGATCTAAAATCATCTCTGTGTCCATGGAATCTTCCACAGGTCTAAGGGGTATTCCATCTTTATCACTTTCAGTGATACCCCTATTCTTTGCATGGAATATACTCTCTTCTCCTTCAGAGGATCCCTCATTTGCTATTGCTACTAAAATGGATCTATCTTTATTAAAACCACTAGATGCATGACTCTCTCTATTTTCAAGTGATTCACATGAACATCTAGATAATGAATGATCTATCTCCTTACATCTATCACAAAGAAATAGCATATGTTCTGAGCAACATGGTCTCTCTTCTGAGACTTCTTCATCTTCTCCAAGAGTGTGATGAGCAACAACTTCTACATGTTTTGGTTCATTGCTAGAGAAACAGGGTTGCTCAGCCTCTTTTAGAGCCACATGGATATCTCTTTCATACAACCATTACAACTTGTGCAACACTTCCTTTGTTGACTCACAATGCCTCACTTTATCAGCATCCGACTTAGATAGCCCTTTCATGATAATCTTCTGGGTTTCTTCATTCTGCTCACTATTTTCTCCATTTAATATGAAGAGCCACATATCAACATCCAAGGCCATTAAATAGCCTACCATTCTAACCTTCCAGAGCTCATAGTATGATCCATTTAAAAATGGAACTCCTTCTATTGTTAGCCAGACTCGATCAACCATTGTTTCCCTTTGATCTACCTTCTAGCGATTAAGCTATTCCTGAAGGAACTTGGCTCTGATACCAATTGTTGGAAACAATGTTAATACTGAGAGGGGGGTGAATCAATATTAAGGCTAATTTTTAACTCTTTATGCCAATTAACTTTTCTTATTCAAACTTGGCAACCATCCACATAATCAACATCAACATATAATATGGCATCAATATGAAATAAACATGCAAGCACACCCCATGAGCGTCATATATATGAGACAAAAGGTTTTACGTATAAAACCTTTCGAGAAAAAACCACCAAAGCTTGTTGTTGTTATTGATGTAATATAAGAGCACCTACTCTATTACATCAATCTGTTTTGTGAGCCACCACTCACAGGAAGCACCAACTCCCTCCTTTTGTAAACACCTATCCAGCTTACCAGAAGCACCATGTGAAGCACCAACTTGCAGCTCCTTAGATTTCTGCAAGCACCAACTTGTAGGAGGCACCAACCCTCAAGCCTCCCAAGCACCCACGAGAGATGGAAGCACCAACTCCCTGTATGCAGGCTCCAACCCACACTCAACAAGGAACTCAATGTTCTTTGCCATTGGCAACCACTTTGCTTGATGTCAGCTCTGTTCCCTTCACAACGTTTGGCCTACTCTACTCATTCTACAACAGTGCACTGATATGCTCAATAACAGTCACTCATCATAGCTCCTAGCAACACTCTAATGTTCTTGCCCTTTTGAATGATCTGCAACAACTCGTTGTTTCACTCACAAGACTCACCCACACAACCAAGCCACACAGTCCTCTCTGCAATATTCTCTTCAAATTCATACAGTTAGCTCTCAACCCTTTTTTTATTCATCAGTCCCTCTCAACCATACACATCATAGCACTGGCTAGCTCGACCTACTTCACACAACATAGACTCACTCAACCTTTCGCACACAGAAGCACTCTCTCTCACGGGGTCTCTTTCCTCTGCTTTGGCACACACAACCTTTCACAACAGAATAGGCTCACTTTGCCTCACACATAATAACGCATTCACCATACCAAGCTCTCCACTCAGATCACTCACACAAATGTTGCTTTTCCCACTTTGCTCAACTAGGATTCTTTGTTTTGTTCCTCTGCTGCACTCAAGTGGATGTTTCCACTACTGTCCTGTATCATACTAACAATTAATTCAGTCCACCTGCACACTCCAACCAGACATTGTCCTTTTTGTGAACAATTCCAATATCATTGAGGCTCTCCATGCTCATTCATGGTTTCATACAGCTTGGTTGTACCGTAGGATGGCTTCTCTGTGGAATGTTGTCCTCATTACCTTGCCTTTGCGCTTTCCACAGATCCATTTGACTCCATAAACCAACTCCACCGATTTGCATTTGTTCTTCGGCTGCCAACCTATTCATCTCTTTAAATCACTAAGGCGTGCATCGGAGCACAAAGATGGCTTGTCTCACCTCAAGGCAGACCCAACACTCTTTTCTGGAAATCGTGGTCCTTGCTGCCTTGACCCAATGATCTTTGACAGTCACCATTAATCCTGAGACCAACTCCTCTGCATGATCGTGGTCCTTGTTGTTGACTCATCCATCTGCCATATACCTTTGTATTGTCATATCAAAGCCACAACATATCATAACTCATACACGAGAAATGTTACGATGTCACTTAGTTCCAATATCCTCAACCCCTTGGTGCTTAGCTCCTTGAGCGTTTACTGTCTCATATGACTGGGCCAGTGACCATCGACTTAATGCCATATCGGAGCCCCCTTTGTATCGTAACTTCTACGAAGTTCCGATTATGTCTTAGCTCCTTCTTCTTAGCCCTCACCACATTTCTCATCATAGGACTGTTGCCTGTGACCGCCAGTGTAGCACATAGGTGCCAAGCCTTCAGACTCCCGCTGGGGACAATCTTCCTTTGCTACTTCTCTACGCCCTTGGCTCTATGGATTTACATGACTAAGAGCCTACCCAATATCGAAAGCCCCCTCAATCGGAACTTTTCAATAACCAATTGTTCTAGAGTTCCAATATCTTAATCCTCTGATATGATGTCATCACTCCATGTGGCGTCTTTATAGTGGTGACACATGTCACCTTGATCTGGCACACTAGGGCACCCAATATTGTTGAATCAGCCTGCCATGTGTCCTGTCATACTGCTACATCATGCTGACATCATATGACACTGTAGCTTATCAGAACCAATCTCATGCCGCCATGTGTCCTACTGGGAGGAGAGAGAAGGGGACCCGTCAACCCTTGGATTTGCAACAAAATCCTTTGTTAATATTGTTTGGCATTACTCAACACTTTTTAATACTATCGGAACTACTGGACATCGAGACTTCTTAAAGTGCCTCAGTTAAGAAGTTCCGATACTCCAATGTCTCGAACCTTTGATATTCCGCTATTGTCTGATCTCCGATATTATGATAAGACCTACTTCAATGTCCTGATATTCTCCGATATTAGCCTTCCAACGCTCGTATGTCCCTATGCTAACCTCTGACATTTCAATCCCCGATGTTTTGGTATCTAGATCTCTAATATGCCAATGCGCCAATAAGTTGACCTCTGATTTAGCTTGCTTTGAAGTTCTGATATCGGGTCCCGATGTGCTTAGACCTTCGATATACTGATGCGTCGATATGTTGACCTTCAATATTCCGATGCACCAATCTGATGACCTCCGACATTCCGATCTTTCATCCTCCTCAAGGCATCAAGTCCCTTGACTTCGACAGACCATATCTTTTGATCTAGGAGTCCATTTTTGGACTTCCACACACTGTTGGAAAGCTCTTTCAGAGCACTTTCCAATGAAAAGGGTCTGATGTAGGCTTTAAGCCCATCTGAGGCCTACAAAATTTTTGCAAAATCTCTGCCATTATTTTTCTCCTTAACTCTCTTTCCTATCATCATTTTATGGCTTTTTTAGTAAGCCTGCTACTGTGATGATTTTCTACAAAGCACTTCAACAACCATGGGATTCCATCCCGACTAACACAGTAGTCATCATTTTATGGATTTTACGATAAGCATGCTACTATGATGATTCTCTATAGAGCATTATAGCAACCATGAGATTTGTCCTCAGCCATCACTGCCAACATCTGTTATGACAAGTATCCATGCTAGTCTGGTTGACATTAATGCCAACACTCCTGCCAACTTCCCAACACATCTCCCCAACATGACTGTTGACATCAATTCTAACACACTTGCAGATATCTTCACTAGGCCACTGGCCATCCAGACCATGCCAACTGTCCAACAGCGAGAGATAGTGTGTGCGATGGGGGGGAGAGACTGAGGGAGGTGGGAGAGAAAGGGAGAGAGAGGAAGGATGTAATGACCCACCTACAATTACAAACATAATGTGAATATTAGCATACATACGGGGCATCCATATGATAGCTACATATGCATGACCCACATGTATTGCAATAGTATACATATCGGCTATAATTGGAAAATATTAAAGCTTAAGTTAATAAATCGATTATCGAAGTAAATTTCTAATTCACAATGATATAATATATATATTGAATGGGGCCTTTGATATATACCACCCATATATATATATATATATATATATATATATATATAACAAAAAAGAAAATTAATAAAATATAAATTTAATTTAATTAATTTATAATAAATAAAATAGTGTAATTAGATATTAAAATAAAATGATTTATTAAATCTATAAATAAAACAATTTAAATTAATTAAAAATTAACATAGTTATAAAAGTAAATAAGGTACCAAAGTGAATGGTATAAATTTTATTTTAAAATATAATCAAACAACATATAAAGTCACACTAACAAAAGAAGGTGAACACACAGACATAAAAGTATAATAGATATTGCAGGTGGCAAGTAATGAGAAGGGTCGAGAAGACTATATGTATAGGCGGTGGAGGGATAGAGATGACAAAGTTCAGTATATAAGGGAGTCGAAGAAACCATAACAGGGGAGGATTTTCCAGAGTTGTTTTTGGGGGATCGAGAAGGAAATTACAACAGAGAGCCAAAGACAAAGTGAGGATCACTGAGCCTTGATTGTTATTGATGAACATGGGCAAGAGTGCTACGATTTTGAAGCATTATGGAGCTAGGTATCAAGGTTGTGCCAAGTTTGGCAGGGAGGTTTTGGTCTTTTGGTAATGGGAACGAATTTGGAGCAACAGTAGACCAGGATCAACTTCAAAAGCAGAAACCAGGTATGTACTGTGAATTAAATTTGACAAATTCTACTTTAAAACATCAATCTCTGAATTTTGGGATTCAATATTGTCAAATTCTGTCAATTTCTGAATTTAGGGTTTCATAAATTGGTATCGAAGGATTAATATTATTAAAATTTGTCTATTTCTAAATTTGGGGTTCTACAAGCTGGTATCAGAGGATTAATATTATTAAAATTTGTCAATTTCTGAATTTGGGGTTCTACAAAGGAAGAGAGAGAGGAATTGAGAGAGGGGAGAGAGAGAGGGGGAGAGAGAGATGGATTTGGAAGGGGAATAAATACATAGAGAGAGAAAAGTGGAGAGGGAGAGGGAGTGACAAGGGAGAGATGGAGAGATGATGGGGGGGAGAGAGAGAGAGAGAGAGAGAGAGAGAGAGAGAGAGAGAGAGGAGGGGAAGAGAGAGGGAGAGGAAGAGGGATGGAGAGAGAGTGTGTATGTTTTTGGGGGTGAGAAGGAGAGACAAGGGGAGATAGAAATATAGATGGAAGGGGGAGAGAGAGAAAAAGAGAGGGGAAAAGAGAGGGAGGGAGGAAGAGAGGTAGATATGGAGAGAGAAGGGGAAGAGAGAGAGAGAGAGGAAGAGAGAGAGAGAGAGAGAGAGAGAGAGAGAGGGAGAGAGATAAGGAGAGGAAGAGGGAGGGAGAGAGAGTGTGTATGTTCGGGGGATGAGATATATATATATATATATATATATATATATATATATATATATATATATAGAGAGAGAGAGAGAGAGAGAGAGAGAGAGAGAGAGAGAGAGAGAGAGAGGGATATATATATATATATATATATATATATGGAGAGAGATAGAGTGTATGCAGTTTGATATAGAGAGATAAAGAAGGAGAGAGAAAAGGAGATAGAGATATAGATGGAGGGGGAAGAGGGACAAAGAGAGAGACAAAGAAATGGAGGGAGAGAGAGAGAAAGAGAGAGACAAAGAAAGGGAGGGAGAGAGAGAGAAAGAGAGAGAGAGAGAGCGTGGCATGTGTTTATGGGGATGAGATAGAGAGAAAAATAAGGAGAGATGGAGTGAAGTATAAATATAGATGGCCAGGGTGGAGAGGGAAGAAAAGGAAGATAGAGAAAGGGAGGGAGAGGTGGGGAGAGAGAGACGAGGGAGAGAGGGAGGAGGGGAGAGAGAAGGAGAGAGGGAGGGAGATAGAAAAAAAATTTGAAATGATTTCAATGTAGATGTTGATTTCTACTCCTATTTGATTGCTTGCATTGGATGGAATATTGGATGGAATAGTTCTAGTGTAGATAGTGATTTCTAATCCTATTTGATTGTTTGCACTAGATGCATTGATTTGAGTGTAGATGTTGATTTCTAATCTTATTCGATTTTTTGCACTAGATGCATTGGTTTTAGTGTAGATGTTGATTTCTAATCCTATTTGATTGTTTGCACTAGATTCATTGATTTCAGTGTAGACGTTGATTTCTGATTTGATGCAACTAGATGTATGATGTCCATTAATTTCAAAGTAATTATATTAATAGCATGCATTGATTTCAGTGTAAGCACATCTTTGCTGCCTCCATCTATATCTCTATCTCTCATTGTCTCTCCTTCTTTATCTCTCTATCTCACCCCCAAAAATACACACACTCTCTCCATATCTATCTATCTATCTCTCTCCCCCTCCCTTTTCCACTCCCTCTCTCTCTCTTCCCCTTCTCTCTCTCTCCCCCTCCCTTTTCCACTCCCTCTCTCTCTCTCTTCCCCTTCTCTCTCTCTCTCTAACATTTCTCTCTCCATATCTTTATCTCTTCCTCCCTCCTTGTATTTGTCTCTTTCTTCTTCCATCTCTCCCCTCCTCCATCTATATCTCTATCTCACACCCAAAACATACAAACTCTCTCTTAGTGTGTGCACATAAACATTATTCATGACGTGAATTGACTTCTTTGTTACAGTAATTCAACCATAAATACAATACCTGAATTTTAATCCTACATAAAATGTTCACTTACCCGAAATGTCTTCTTCTTAAAAATGTAAACTATTTATAATTGGCTATATTCTTATTATTTCCATTTTCCATCATTCGACATTGTTAATCACTTTGCATTCAAACGTGATAATAGAAAATAACTAATAGGTGTCACAATAAGAATAATAGAAGAAAATAGTTTTAGATTGATCGCAATGAAGATTGTTTGTAGATTATTCACATTTTCTATCCTTCAGCATTATTACATTGTCACTTTGCACTTAAAATTTTTATTTCACCATTTTTCATCATTAAAGTTACTAACAGTCTCTCTCATCTCAAAAAACTGAGATAACTAAGCAAAGTTAAAGTTGAATTGACCAAATTAATATTAGACATATTTAGCATATTTAAAATGATCAAAATAATTATATGTTCAATAAATTTTGTATGACCACACAACTGAAACCAACCTAGATCCATCTTAACCTCGGATCTATCAAGCACCAAGAGGGATGAAATCTCTCGAGGTGCAAACATTTCCTCAAGTTTTGCACTCAAAAAAGAGGTTTTCTCCTCGAGAGATTTGATCCCTCTCGACGCTTGATACATTCGGGGTTAAGATGGATCTAGGCTCATATTATATAAACTTCACATATGTATATATAAAAGCATTCTCATTTTTAATTTATTAAAACCTTGATTTAATCTCTATGGGAATATTTTCAGTAGTTGTGAGGATGGAGGGTTTAGATATACCTCAAAAGTAATTATAACTTTTTTGTTTTTAGATTTAATTAAAAAATATTATAAAATTAAATTAAAATAAAATATTTGTAAAATATTTCGATTTTGAAATAAGTTATAGTTTTTGGGCATGTGGTATTGATAAGCCATGGTATTGGCCCATGGTATTGTAAAAAAATAATTAAAAGCCTAGATCCCTAACATAATAATCAAAAGCCTAAATGACTTAGGTATTGATAAACTATGGTATTAGCCCATGGTATGATGAATTTCTTCCCTCCTCTCCCTCTCTCTCTATCTTTCTCTTCTGGGTATGACCCATGATATTGTAAAAAGCCCTAATATCCGTTGTAAATATTCGTGATTAAAAATCTTGTCATATTCTAAATATTAAGTTTTTATCTGTGTATTAATTAAATTTATAAATGATTATGGAATCATTATTTTAATTTATATATACACTGGATGTTAAGTTTTAAGTACTATTTATATGTTATATGTTTTAATGTGATATGTATAGAGTGTCTTTACCCTATAGTAAACTATAGAATATCTCTTAACCAAATAAAAAAGACCATCTAATAAAAATAAAAAAAACCATATAATAATCAAAATATTGATATTGTTTAACCTCATCTTTTACAAAGTCAAATATTCACTGTAATAAATGTATTTCACTTAAAGTAGCATTTAGATTTTCTATTTTTTGGATTCATCCTCTAAAAGGCGTATTGTTTAAAATAAAAACCTCCACATCTAGTTGTGGTATAATTTCTTTTACTTTCGAAAAGAATTTTAGAAAAATATAAAAAGTAAAAATACTTACTCGTGGGACTCCACAAAAAATTCTTTTACCATAAACAAATAACGATGTTTAGGTTATGTAGTGCGATGATCACCCTTACGTTGCTTAACATATAAAACAATGGTATAGGACAATGGGTATTTGCTATGCACAAGATTCCAAAGTCTTAAGGGTTCTGTCGTTACATGTTGATGAATAGATGCATGTTACAATCAACAGTCCAATATGTGAAGTCTTATAATTCGATGAAGATCCCTTGTACTCTCGCAAAAGATGGATGTCATCATCGGAAATTTTTGATTATGAAAATGGATGAATCTCAATATTTTATGTTTCTATATTTTTTAATAACTATATACTGAAATTCAATTGATATGGTTGTTAGAAAAAATTGTTATTATCTATATATATATTTAATTAATAAATAAATTTGTGCAATATCATATATATATAATGATTTTACATTTTTTATTTTTTATTTTTTTATTTTTGACAAAATAAGTGTTTATCAATTTATAAAATATAATTATTAGTTTTAGAGTTGTATTCCTTCCTACACTGAATACATTTCTATTGATAATTTGGCAAAAAGTCTCGAGTATTAAAAGATATTTACAAAATAGCATAGTTCTTTAGGATTGTTTAAAAAACCTACAAAAACCAACATATCTAAACATTGAGCCCATCTTTCAGCAACAACCATGGCCAGAAGTACTAGACCCCTGTGAACAACGATTCATTTTCCTTGCTAGAGCGGCGCTAGATCGGGGGCCCCCCAAGTCGAGTTGAGTGCCACCAGACTTGGAGTCCTCCAAAGTAGAGACCCGAGCACTGAGAGAATTGACCTCCATGAGCAAACCATTTAGAAATTGCTCCAAACTGCTATGTTCCTAGTCTAACTTGGCTTCCAAGAAGAACTAGAATGAGACATATTTAATAATGAAACTAATGCATCTTGGGATTCCAATCATAACTAAGGGATGGGGGCAAAATTAATAAAACTTTGATCCAACTCTATTATGCCTTGTCCCAATGCTAATCCTTTTTTGCCAAAGCATCAACCATCAAATTTAAATGCTATACACATGAAAAAACTCCAATTGTTCGATACCTTCTCGGCCTTGATCATTTATCGAATAACAAGCATTGAGTCACTAAAAATCATTAGTTGAATATTTTCTTTGCAAGAGTTATTTTCAAACCCTTCCATAGAGCAAGATACTCAACTTTGTTTTTGGTCACGAGACTAAGTCTCCAAGCATATTCTGACACAAATTTTTCATCAAGGCTGAACAATGTCCCTCTCGCTCTTGTCTCCCTATTTAAATTATATTTTTAAGTATATAAATTTATTCAATATTATTTAAATTATTTTTTAAATATATAAAAAGAATCAGTATTATTATTTTACAACATTTAATCACATTTTAAAATGTATAAATCAATTAGATATCATTTAAATTATACAATGTTGAAATTTACAAATCCAATTTTTCTCATAAAATTTGAAAATGCATAGAAAAGATAACTACATTTTATGAAAATTAGCAATATATGTCCACAATATTGACCCATACTAAGGATATAACCCCTTCAATATTCACCTCCCCTATAAATATTCATCTAATGGTGAGTATTATTTATCAGTGAAAGTGTCACGTATTAATGAAAAGAACATAATAATAAGGCATAACTCTCTCTCTCTCTCTCTCTCTCTCTCTATATATATATATAATAATGGGAAAAGTGTAATAGAAGAATTTTTAAGAACTCTTTCATATCTCTTGATTTAATCTGGCTCTCCATCCTTAAGTTTGTTTGTGAAATTGTTCCCATTCACCCTTAGTCTTCTCTGGATTGGAACAACGTTCTTGAGACTAGGATGTTTCGTTTACTTGGAGTTCAATCCTCCTCCCTTATTTCTCCTTCTATCTCTTCCCCCTTCCTCATTGTCCCAATCCTTCCTCTTGGTCTCTCTTTCCTCCTAGTTTTCATAACCTCAATTTTGATGGTGCCTCCAAAGGCAATCTAGGCCTAACCAAATTTGGAGGAGTTTCCAAAAACTAATTAAGGAAAACTCTTCACATCTATGTGGATTTTAGGGACATATAGCAACAAAGCAACAAAGCTCTTTGTGTGGGAGTAGGGCCTTTATATTGTTGACAAAAATGGATTTAATAAGTTGATCATTGAAGTGGACTCCTCCATCACCATCAAGATGGCCAATAAAGTTCAATTAGTTTTACCCATTAGGGGAATTTTGAGGTAAAAGATGGATTTACAAAATTAACTTTAAAAGAACCATTGAGGATTCAAGATGATGATATCATCCCTAGGGGTAAATATTTTGGAGGGAAAAGAACAAAACTATTTTTTTAATTGTATTTCTAGCTTATATTCTTATAGGATTACTCAAGTATCAAGTGCAGACACCCGTTGAATGCAAAATTAAATTCCACATCCAACGAGTACCCACTCTACATACTTCTGAGTAGATTTGCATTGGAAAAAAATGAAAATACATGAAAAAAATATCTTGAACACCCGTTGCATGTGGAATTAAATTCCACATCCAATGAGTACCTACTTTGCATACTTCTGAGTAGACCCACATCGAATAAAATGAAAATGCATGAAAAATATACTTAGAAGTATGCATAGTGGGTTCTCTTTGTATGTGGAATTTAATTCCACATCCAACAGGTGTTTACACTTGAGATTTAGTAAACCTATAGGGATATAAGTTGAAAATACAATAACAAAAGTAGTTTCCTTTCTTTTTCTTTCAAAAATCATAATTCTTATTTTGTTGTTCTATTGATTATTTGATTCATTTTGTTAGGAGGCCCATTTTAGACCTCAAAATTACCTTAACGTCCATTTAAAATTTTAGACAGTTGAAGACTAGAAAGTAGTCTAGGTAGAGTGAGTCATATTTTAGAAATAATTGAAACACCTAGCCTATCTCATGTTAGAAGGATTGGAAACAAACTTGTGGATAGGTTAGCCAATGAAGGGAATATGCATACAAAAATCACTATTGAATTGACCATTGACTCAAATAGAACTAGGTTCACTACGATTCTCATGCAAAGAGATCATTGATAAAAATATTGTTCCCCACCGAGGGTGTTTAGTAGGGGAAGCCAGGATAACATCTAGGGATGTGTACAAGGAAATTAAGAGGAGGCTCAATAATCCCTACAAGTGGCATGTTGAGTTAATAGTTGGTGTGACGTGAGATCTCTTTGTTGACAATCAAGTCAGGAAGTAGGTTGTCCTTGCAGGACAACCCACCCTCTGGGCTAATTCTCTTGTACAAACTCCAAACATGAATGCAAATGGTAGGAAAGATGCAGTGCATGATGATATCAAAGGGGGGAAGCTCATCAGGGAATTTAAATCGTGAACATCCTACATGGAAACTCAAGTGAAGTCCACTCTTTGGTCTGGTATCCTCTTTGTGGAAAGCTTTTATTTTCAATTCTCTATCCACTCGATTCATTTGAAGATATTTCTATTTTGGAAAAAAAAATTCTATGTTTTCACTTCTTGGATTGGATATGGTTCTATGTTTCTACTTGCCATGCAGATAATCTGTGGGTTCTTTTCTCAGCTAGGAATTCATGGATTTTGGGGTTGGGTTCTCTGTATTTTTGGCATAAGTGTGTTCTATATTGAAATCAAGGTAGAAACACATGCTTTTATCTTGTATCTCGGGGGTGATTCATTATATTTTGGCTTAGGGTTGTTTTTGGTTATTCAACTCTTTTACTCAACCAAATTATTCTCTTGTCCTATCTCAAGGCTTCCATTTGGTTTCTAATTAATTTTGTTAGGGAATTGGAGAGTTTTCCATTTCTATGGAAAATTCATAATATTCTTGCTTTGAATCAGAGGGTTTGGGCAAATTTAGCTTCTCGAGGCGGAAAAATCATTGTTCAATTTTGGACCCTTTCGAGTGGAAATTTTTGTTCATCATGGTAGGGTAAAGAATTTTTTGCATTGCTCAAGTAATTTGGGAATAAGGTGCAGAACATTTATATTCCTAATTATATTTTGGATCCTCTCCTTGGTCTGGTTTGTTTACTATGTTTGAGTAGTCGTTTCCCTCCTTTGAGTAGATTCAGAGATTTGGGGACAAAACAGATGGGCTCTTTGGTGCACTATGGTAATTAAATTTTTTTCTTTTGGGAATTTTCAGTCTCCTATTCAATTTCTTTGACATCTAATGGTTTTTGGCTCTATTACATCATGTATATTTGATTTTTCTCGATTCGAAGAGAGGTTTTACTTTTTCACTAGACTAGGTCAATCTGTTTAGTCTTTAGGCCAGACCATTCAAAGGTATATGTTGGGGTTCTCTTTTCTAGTTTTGGGGTTATTCATATTCTGAGTTTCATTGCTTGGAATGGAAGCACTCCATCTTTCTACTATTTTTTTTGCATGACTTGCCAAAGAGCCACCTCAAACAACATAGACATGAGAAGGGGTCATTCTCCTCTGTCCTCTAAAGATCAATTGAAAATTTGAAAGTCCACAAAAAAATATACTGACATTATTCTTGCTTTGGGGTAAAGGACATAAACTCATAGAGAGATCTTGTCATGTATTTAGGAGGCTTTGGAGAAGGTACACAAATCGAAACCACAATCACCAATTTGATAAATAAGATTTTTATTCTGACAAAGCCTACATGTACTAACATTGTGGTCCCATCCTATTTAGGTTAACCCCTCATCTCATAAAAGTAGCCTCTATCTTGTTGATTTCTTCTAGTACTAACAAAGAGGAAGTTGATTCTTCTTCTAAGTATATAAAAAAAATGCACTATCTAAGTTTTATGGTTTGATTTATTGGAGAGTAAGAAATTTACTTTATATTTGTTATGTAATCGGATACTAAACATTTGCTATAAGTCTGATTTCCTCAATAATATAAGGAGGATGCATGTATATCTCTTTTCTATGTTAATATAACAGTTTAGATTTAACTAACAATAATAAAAAAAAAATTCCATGTAGCAATCATGTAAAATCTCTCCTATTACCCTTGTTTTTGTAATGTTAAAATTGTGACTATGTAATGTCAACATGGAGGCCATGGATGGCTGAGACATCATGTGTAAACATAAAATAAAATAAATGTAAATTTAATTGGTGACTTTCCTAAATGGAGGGACACACAGATCCAAGGTTTCGAGGGGGTTTCTTGTTGCATGTTTGTTGGTTGTTTGTTGGTTGTTTGTTGCGCTGCTATAAGTTACCTATGGATTACACCTATTGCATGCTTGTTGGGTGTCTATTGCATACCATGTGTAGGATCATACCTGAAAAGCATTGAGGAGGGAGAGAAAATAAGTGAGAGAGGGGAGAAGTGAGGATGGCATCCTGACCTTCAAAGATAGAGGAGGTGGCATAACAGATTGAGCCACCACTTGACACATGAAAAATATGTGATTGGAGGAGGGGAAATGCCCATTTCTTCTTTAATTCTGGAACATTACTGAAGGGAAGCAATCAGGGAACATAAGGAGAGGGGGGCATCGAGCCTTTATGGAAACAAGAATAAATTCTGTGTTCAAGGGGACGGAGACACTCTCCTAGGTAGCCTATGGAGATTCAAAGTGGTCACCAAGGAGCATAAGAGTGAGCTGGTGAACAGTTGGGCACAAAAAGAGAAAGGAGCTCTTGGGAGCCAAATAGAAGGATTGAATTGGGCTAGACCTTGGGTGGAGGCCCTATGATTGAACTTAGAGGAGTGAGGGAGTTGTTATGGAACTTATTGCTAAGAGGGAAGTAAATAAGGAACTTAGACAGTGGACTCCACATTATAAGTGTATGACCAACCTTTGTTGTGAATTTCTTGAACAAGCACCCCCTTAGAATTTGGATTTGGCTAGGGGGTAGTCAGCGTCAAGAAAGATTGTAGTGTAGTTGGCCTATGGTTGGATAGATAGTTGAATTCCTTGCTTCAATTTCCAGCTAGTTTAACTCACATAGATAAGTGTAATGATTTTTTCATATTTGAATGATGGATGATGGTTATGTTTGTTATGTTATTGGATGATATGTGAATCTTATGATTCATGAAAGAATGCTTGAATCATTATATATTCATGGTTTACAAGTTGTTGAAGTGTTGTAAATCTGTGCTTGTTACCATCTTCATGAATTGCAGGATCACTTATATGGTTATGACTGATTGTCTGAGGTTCACATAGTGACCCTGTTATTTTATGAGTTCTCAACCATCTTTTATGTGTATGAATTGGGAAGCTCACTTCCATACCCATGAATATAGGTCATCCTACATGTGATGAGTTTTAGTTATATGTTGTGTGTTAAATGAGTATCTGGTTAGAGCTGATAGGCACTTGGTTTATGAATGATGTGATGAATTCTATAGGTTTATGCACACTTATATATTGTTGTAACTTAGAATTGTAATCAGTTGTAACATCCTAAGATTCACCGTTTTAACATGGCATAGAACCCACGAGAGACTTTTCTTAGGCCCCGACATTTATCCTTGTAAAATTCCCCAAATTTCCAAAATTTTCTTTATTCTTCTAAGTTACTGCAGAAATATGGTGATCCAAGCATCTGAGGGTTGCAAGGGCTAACACTCCAGTGTGGAGGCCATATCACCACAAGAACGCATTTTCCCTTTTAATAGTTGATGATGTCTAAGGTTGGCTAGGTAGGGGGTATTTCTTTTGGATGAGAATTTGATCTTATTCGGACTGGGTTTCCCATCAAGGTGTAGTTGCATTTGGGATCCAAGGAATCCAAAGGTGAGTGAGGAAAGATTAAATGGGAAGGCTCAAATGCATTTGGGGTTGAATTAAGTTTTAGAGGATCCAGGGATTCGAGAATTTGGGAATACAAGTGTGGCGAGGGTGCACACCTCTTTAGAGGCCCAAATATGTTATGGCCCAAATAAAATTTGATGGCCATGTTGTTGCCCAGATTGTACAAACACCGTGACAACACTCAGGACAAGGGTTGTCACTCTGATTCCTTGCCCACTCCGTTTTGGTTGTCTCCCAACAACATGCTATGGGGGGTAGTCCCTATGGAATGAAGTGAAGGAAAACAAGTTGAAAATCAGCTTACTTGGGAGACACGGATGAGTGGCCTAACCACTTGGTTGAATTTAAGCAAGATTATTGATTAAATTAGATTTTTCTATTATGAGACCAGTGCCTTAATGGAGTCACAAATTCTTGTTTCTTATGAATTGAAACCAAATGACCGGATGGACACCCGTTTCTTGAATGATAGACTAACCTATATGATGTGTAAGTCATAGGACCTATGTGAGATGCGGTGATCGTCAAGTAAATTTTAGTTAAATGCCTAGTCTAAGTGTAACCTTCCTTTAACTATTTTGAAGCTAGGCTCCAAGGTAGTTTGTGGGAAGGAGGCTAACAGGAAGCATGCTAGAACCTGATTAACGATAACTTCTGTTAGGATTCTATCACCCAATGTGTTTGGTGTTGTAGAGATTGTGGCTCTGATGACTGCAAGGTCACCGTGTTAACCACCGAAGAGTTGCCGAGACCCCTCAAGCTAGATAGGAAGGGTTGACCTATATCTCTATCAACCTAGCTTATGCTAGGAGGTAAATTATTAATGCAAATCTAGATCTAGGATGCTTATGCAAGAGATTATGAGTGAGATTTATCTTGAGTTAAGATTTTCTTAAGTTGTTTAAGTACTTTGATTAGAAACCTTTTAAGAGTACTTATCAATAATGAAATGCAATCTTAAACAAGATAAATCACTTACAGATACAAGTGCAAATTTCAACGATATTTCGCAAGATACTAAGCAACCCAAGATGCCAAATGCTAACAATAGTCAAACAGGATATTGAGCATAGACTTATGACAGTTTATATCAACAATACTACATCAGAAAATTTAGATTTACCAATGTTGTAGCAGCAATACACAAACTACTTCAAATGATGAAAATTACTCAACACATTGAAGCATAAAATTTCCAATTTGACCAGTAATGTAAATTAATTTCTTTAGCACACTTTACGATGGTGTATTCAACAATGTTTTGGAACTGATTTTAAGATTACAATAGTAAGTAAAGACAAATAAGCAAGGTAAAAAACTACCCAAGCTAGATATCCAATATGCCTAAAAATAGCAAAATGCATCAGAACTTGAAAATTTCAATTTTAGGGCTTTTGGTGAGTTTGTCTTAGCAATTTTTAGATTTGATATGATTATTACAACAGTGAGTTAATCATAGATCAACAAATTAATCTAGCCAAAAATAGATGCCCAGTACTTCTAAAACTAGAAAATTTTCACCAAGCTTGAAAAAATTTAATTTTTGAGTTTTTTTAGACACTATGATTCAGAAATTTCAGAACCGATAAACTAATTACAATAGTAAGTTAGTTGCAAATCAGCAAGCTAAAAACACTGAATATGCTGCCCCAAATGTCTAAAAATAGTAAGTTTTGCCAAGGAACTGAAAATTCACAATTTTACTCCTTATCAAGTATATGTTTCAGAAATATTTCAGACTTCAATTTCACAGTTATGTAGTAAATTCCAGCAAGCTCAAATGTTAGATCCAGGTGTTGGCATTATGATACAAGTGTTGTCCTTGATGGAAACTCACTCAGATGACAGTTCACAGTACAACAACAAAGGATTACATATCAGACTCCAAAGAATGAAGAAAGAATGGTATACGCATGTTCACTTTGTCCAAAGAGTGTATACACGCGGTTTAACAGAACAAAAGGAGCATATAACGTATACATGCACTTTCACAAGAGGAAAAGCACATACATGTTGGAAAACTAAGTTTTTGTCCCGAGGTATTTTGATCCAAGGTATTTGTCCAAGGTGTTTGGTCCAAGGTATTGACCCTAGGTATTTGGTCCAAGGTATTGGTCCTAAGTGGTTTTGGTCCAAGGTATTGAGAAAGGCCTAAAACTATATAAGAAGGAGAAGATCATTAGGCCAGGTGTGCAAATATTGAATATCTAATGAAGTCTGAGATCAAGTATACAGGTTATGGGTTTTGATGCTTTGCTTGATCTGAACTAAGGATGCACCTAAGTGGTTGATGATGGATGATGGATTGGGATCATAAGACCTGAAATGTATTATCATTATGTGGTTTGATCATGGATAGTCTAGATTTGAATATTGACGCATGTTTTATTCTGAAAATGTTATGATCTGGGTATGACTGGATTCTGAAATAGCTGTGAAGTTTTTAAGTTAGTATTTGCAGATTTGTACGCTGGTTCACTTTGGTAAAAGCACGTATACACGCTGGTTCGGCTCATCAGAGTAACATATACATTATGAAATATGATATTTGAATTTGTAGTTGGTTCTAGTAGTTGTTGCAGAGTTTTGGGTTCTGCTCTGTGTTCTGGTGACTGTGTTTTGATGATAGTATTCTGAATGTTCAGATTCGCTGATTGTGATTTGCATAAGTGATGATGGGCCTTTAGTGATTCAGCTGTGGGTGATTCAGAGATTGATGATTGAGTTTCAATGATTGGTTAATGCAGATGTATTTGATGGTTGTATTATAGTGGTGATTGATTTTGAGCTTCAATGTTGTTGATGGTTTTAGTATGAAAATTGGATGAAACGCGACCTTCAGATTGAGGTGTTGTGTTCCAGGAGTATCTAGTATGAAAATTTATGAAACGTGATCCCTGGAGGAAGAGACAAGGTTGTAGCCTTCTGTAGGTCGGCGCCTATGTGTTGGTAAACATATCGGCCATTACAAGAGCCAGGGGGTTGGAGCTCCCTTCCAGTAACAACTGGAAAATGAGTGAAGGTTAGATCCTTCAGTAGGTCGGTGCCTACGTACTAGTAAACAGATCGACTAGTACAAGAGCTAGGGGTTGTAGCTCCCTTCTAGTAGAAGCTGGAGAACGAGAGAAGGTTGTAACCTTCTACAGGTGGGTGCCTGCATACTGGTATGAGTCTGCACCAGTACAAGATTGTAAACAGGTTTTTCTTATATTAAAAGAAGACAACAACAAGTGGTTTTTGTCCTGCATTGGGTTTCCACCTTAAATCTTGGTGTTCATGTGTGTTTCTTATGTGTGATGGTTTGTTCTGATATTACTGCACATGGTTACTGTTTATATGGTTAATAAAGTATTGATGTACTAATTAAAGATCAACATATGATGAATTAACTGAATCATAAGTTTGCTAGATATACGCTGGTTGCCTTAAATATTGTTGCGTGCACACGCAAGTTACCTTCATTGAAGTAGCGTATATAAATTTGAGTATGAAAAGAAAAAGATTATTGATTTGAATAATACTGATTCCTGTTGAAAAGTGTGCAACAAGAAATGCTTGTTGAGAATACAACAAGATGATGGAGCTTAGTGAAAAGAGTCGCCTTCACTAAGTGGGCCCGCAGGCTATTTTTGGCGCAAGTCTATTTTTAGACTATGTCTATTTTTAAACATATGGATCATGTCTATGTTTATGGATGATTGATCAAGTTGGGAAAAATAGATGGACTTCTATTTTTGATGAAAGTGTGAGTGATCAAAGTCTATTTTTAGACTGGCTGTCAAAAATAGAAAAGTCAAATATTATTATCTCACAATAATATTTGGACTATAAACTTAATCTTATTCTCTTGGAGCACTTCAGTTTGAGCTACAGAGGTGGCACATGCAGCTGTCAGAAGGAAATACACTTTTCTTATGAGTCAGTTGAGTTGTTGCATGCATGACTTCAGTTAGAACTCAAGTGAGTTGAGTTTAGTGGACTGGAGGTGCAGTTGATGGAGTTGTGTTCAATTTAGCTTTGTTAAACTGGTTGTATTTAGTCTAACTGATCAATAGACTAGAGATGAGTTGGGTGAATTAGTTATTAATTAATTCACAAGTTATTAACTCATAATACAACTAAAGAATACATCAGTTAACTCAGTTGCATGTCAGTGCATGTTCAGTTCAACAGGGACAAGTGGTAGAGAATCAGATTGCTATCAGTTGTGACTATAGTTGTGCATCAGATCTTGCACAATCAAAGGATTGAGTATGCCAATGAGTTTGCTCACGTATTTGGCCCACATTTTAGCCTTTGCTCACGTCCACAAAGAGTGAGTGACTATTTTGCAGGTGAAAAACGAGTTTGGGAAGCCATTCTCATCAGTTCTTGAGCAGGTATTGAGCAGTGGAGGCAGGCAAGCAGTGGAATAGATTTGGAGATCAGATCTGAGCTGTATTGTGTGTAACAGGTGGAGCTGGTACTGGATTGCTTGTGATAAGCATTGTACTTTGTAATGTTACATGATTCAATCAATATAATATACAAATAGTTGGGGTTTTTAGCGAGATGCTTTCCCCGGGATACATACTGTGTTTATGAGTTTGATTGATGCTTCTATGTGTGCCTGTGAATGTTTCTGCTTCTGTAAATTGATGATCAACGTAGAGGAGATTATGTATTATGCATGTTCTGCTTATAATTGTATGATCAAGATAATCTCTGTTGAATATGTGTTAAATTATTCAAAATTTCTACATGGTATCGGAGCTGGTTGATTTGTAGGAAAAGTTCTACAGGATATCAAGCGAGGATTGATCATCGGATCTATTATTCAAAAAGTGTTTACATTTTATTTCTTCAGGCAGAGTCTGTAATCGGGCCAGGTAGCCTCTGGATTCATCCTTCTTTTGGAAGGTGAGATATCCGGTGAATGCCCATACAGTCGATCTCTGTACAAGAAATACTTTGTTCTCACGAATTTTAGATCGGAAGCGGTTGAGTTTTTGTGCTGGTGGAATTCGAATTTAATTCCAAAGCAAGAGCGAAACTCAGAAACATTTAGTGTGAGAATGGAGACAGTATGCCCAGGTAACTCACGAAGTTCATCCAATGCCGGGATGAGCTGGGAAGTGTGGGGGTGACTGTCGGATGAGGATGGTGAGTCTAGCACTCCTTGACCTTCCTAAGAGTTGGCATAGCTACTAGGACTCAGTGAATGGAAGGGAGAAACTGCCAAATTGGGAACGACTATGGTCAGATTTGATGCAGGAGGAGATTAGACGGAGCACCAGAGACAGTTCTTCATCCATGCAGGATGAGGAGAACTGTGCCTTAGCGAGTAAGGCGAAGAAGGGGAAGGAGAAGGTTTCTCTTTTCGAATCTTGTTCTTCCAGTGATGGGAAGAAAGTTGACAAGTCGAAGGTGCGATGCTTTCGTTGTCATGAGATTGGTTCATGGGTCAGGAACCTGTATGCTCTTGAGGTTCAAGATGCATGCGAAGCCTTGAGCAGCGAGGCAACTGATGGAGACTTGGTGGTTGAGAGGGAGCGTATATTACCTCTCAACATGCAGAGCCAGAAGAAGTCTCAGACGATTGTGGAGGAGCCATGATTGGTGCAGCAGCTTCAGGAGGTTGTGGAGCAGCCACAACAGGGGAAGCTGAGAGGAGATCAAGTAGAGACATCTACTCATCCAGAGACCTCCAGTAGGGGGAAACTTCAAGCCAGGTGGGCTGAGGGATCGCATGCAGCCATACCTCCAGGTAGGAGGTGGGGTGATGTGGATTGATTGTCCCAAGGAGGAGGGGCAGGATCCTTGAGGTACCCAACCTCT
The DNA here is from genome assembly GCA_031772625.1 of Pinus tabuliformis. NCBI lineage: Eukaryota > Viridiplantae > Streptophyta > Pinopsida > Pinales > Pinaceae > Pinus > Pinus tabuliformis. The sequence goes on along the minus strand of CM062809.1, from coordinate 559,856,151 downwards.
TGGATGAGACCTTGCTACGGGAGCCCCAAATGTGTAGTAGCAGGAACTGACTGATTGGGTAGAGACAGATGCGGATGGAGCGGCGGAGAGAGCGACAGTGCAGGGAATCCCAGGACAGCGCATAGCTAGCAAGCTGCAGCAATGCGAGAGGCACAAGTGTTTTGCACAGTGCTAGGTGGCACAAAGAGGTGTGCAATGGTGCGAGATGCATGGAGATGTTGCAGTAGCGCAGATGTCAGAGAGGGAGCACTTGTCAGCAGCTGGTAGAGCTTCAGCATCAGAGGGTGTGTCTATCCCAACAGGGAGGTCAGTTGGGAGGTGCAGTGCGGATGCAATGCTGGGAGATAGAACCAGCAGCAGCACGGATGCAGTCAGAGATCAAAGTGACAGAGGCTAGAGTAGTCAGATACTGAAGAGCACAGAGATGCAGAGTTTCAGTTGACAGAGGCAATAGCAGTCAGAGACTTTGATGACAGAGCAAGTGGACCAGCCAGATGTGTTGCATGGAGAACATTCCAGAGTTACAGGATCGGGTTTGAGAGGAAGCCTTTCTTGTTGAGAGGGAGTGTTGAAAAGTGTGCAACAAGAAATGCTTGTTGAGAATACAACAAGATGATGGAGCTTAGTGAAAAGAGTCGCCTTCACTAAGTGGGCCCGCAGGCTATTTTTGGCGCAAGTCTATTTTTAGACTATGTCTATTTTTAAACATATGGATCATGTCTATGTTTATGGATGATTGATCAAGTTGGGAAAAATAGATGGACTTCTATTTTTGATGAAAGTGTGAGTGATCACAGTGTGAGTGATCACAGTGTGAGTGATCAAAGTCTATTTTTAGACTGGCTGTCAAAAATAGAAAAGTCAAATATTATTATCTCACAATAATATTTGGACTATAAACTTAATCTTATTCTCTTGGAGCACTTCAGTTTGAGCTACAGAGGTGGCACATGCAGCCGTCAGAAGGAAATACGCTTTTCTTATGAGTCAGTTGAGTTGTTGCATGCATGACTTTAGTTAGAACTCAAGTGAGTTGAGTTTAGTGGACTGGAGGTGCAGTTGATGGAGTTGTGTTCAGTTTAGCTTTGTTAAACTGGTTGTATTTAGTCTAACTGATCAATAGACTAGAGATGAGTTGGGTGAATTAGTTATTAATTAATTCACAAGTTATTAACTCATAATACAACTAAAGAATACATCAGTTAACTCAGTTGCATGTCAGTGCATGTTCAGTTCAACAGGGACAAGTGGTAGAGAATCAGATTGCTATCAGTTGTGACTATAGTTGTGCATCAGATCTTGCACAATCAAAGGATTGAGTATGCCAATGAGTTTGCTCACGTATTTGGCCCACATTTTAGCCTTTGCTCACGTCCACAAAGAGTGAGTGACTATTTTGCAGGTGAAAAACGAGTTTGGGAAGCCATTCTCATCAGTTCTTGAGCAGGTATTGAGCAGTGGAGGCGGGCAAGCAGTGGAATAGATTTGGAGATCAGATCTGAGCTGTATTGTGTGTAACAGGTGGAGCTGGTACTGGATTGCTTGTGATAAGCATTGTACTTTGTAATGTTACATGATCCAATCAATATAATATACAAATAGTTGGGGTTTTTAGCGAGATGCTTTCCTCGGGATACATACTGTGTTTATGAGTTTGATTGATGCTTCTATGTGTGCCTGTGAATGTTTCTGCTTCTGTAAATTGATGATCAACGTAGAGGAGATTATGTATTATGCATGTTCCGCTTATAATTGTATGATCAAGATAATCTCTGTTGAATATGTGTTAAATTATTCAAAATTTCTACAATTCCTCCCCCCCCTCTTAGTGTTATTTCCAACACTAGGTCAAATTAGAGATGCCCAAGTGGCCAAAACTTGTGAAAACTTATATTTTGCACTTTTAATCGATTTTGACCAATTAAAATATGATTTTAGGGCCTAGAAATTAATGATTTAACTACTGTAATGAAATTGAAGCAAAATAAGGTTTTGGAGGTCAAACCAAGCTAGATATCCAATACGTCCAAAAATAACAAAATGCACAAGAACTTGAAAATTTTAATTTTAGGGGTTTTGGTGAGTTTGCCTTAGCAATTTCCAGGTTTGATACGATTATTAAAGCAGTGAGTTAATCACAGATCAACAAATTAATCTAGACAAAAATAGATGTCCAATACTTCTAAAAATTGAAAATTTTCACCAAGCTTGAATTATTTTTTTTGAGTTTTTTTAGAGACTATGATTCAGAAATTTCAGAACTGATAAACCAATTACAACAATAAGTTAGTTGCAGACCAGTAAGCTAAAAATGCTGAATATGTTGCCCTAAATATCTAAAAATGGTGATTTTTTTTCGGGGAACTGAAAAATTCAAAATTTTAGTCCTTATGAAGTATATGCTTCAGAAATATTTCAGACTTGAATTTCACAGTTATGCAGTAAATTCCAACAAACTAAAATGTTAGATCTAGGTCAAATTAGAGATGCCCAAGTGGCCAAAACTTGTGAAAACTTAGATTTTGCAATTTTAATCAATTTTGACCAATTAGAATATGATTTTAGGGCCTAGAAATTAATGATTTAATTGTTGTAATGAAACTGAAGCAAAATAAGGGTTTGGAGGTCAAACCCTAGGCCCAAGGCCTTGAAGATCCCACTATTGAAAATCGTTGAAACTTTGGGATTACTTTGTCGCTTGTTAGATATGAATTTTGAGACCTTAATCCTGCAAAACCACCAAGTATTTAGCCTTAAGTCTTCAGATTATGGTTTTAGGCCAATTTTGGGGCAAAAGACGCCAAAATTTGGAGAACAAGGACCAGGGAAGTGGATTTGCAGGGATAGATGAGCTAAGATGATTGATCGGGACACAAGGAGGATGGAAATGGCTAAGAAGGGCCAACGATTTTCCTAGTGAGCCTAACATTTGGGAAATGAGGGTTTAGGGGTTAAGGCCTAGGCCCTAGGGTCTAAAGGCTCCACAAGGGAGGCGCAAGCCCTTAAGGGGTTGCGACTAGGGGAAGAAGGAGAGGAGAGGAGGCTGAAGGGAGGAGGGCCGAGGGGAGAATGAGGGCCGACGAGGGCTAGAGGAGGAGAGTTAAGAGGAGGGAGGCTTCCGGTAGGACTAGGAGGGCCAAAGAGGAGGCCACAAGGACTTTTAGGCCTGCGACTAAGGCAAGGAAGGGAAATCATAGCCCTAAGGGGTCACGACTAGCCCTAGGAAGGCTGAAAACCAAGATGCAAAGGGTAGAAAGGATGACGTTGTGGATAAGGAGGGAATAATCGGGCTAGAAGCCCTGGAAAGTATGAAAGCCTTGCTTTGAATTTTTTATGTTTCAGCTCTTTGATTTTCTGAAAATTCTTCCGTGGGAACCTTGCAAAAAATTCTAAGAGACTATATCTTACCCTCAATGACCTAGATATAGATCTTCTTCCACTTAAATCCTTGATCTAACTCACAAAAATGAAAATAGAGACACCCAAACCCCAAATATATACAAAATAAATCTAAAACCCCAACCCAAGTTAGAAAAATAAATTACAATTACAATTTACAATTTTATTTACAAAATATACATGGGTTTTTAAATGGATTTTGAGAAAATAATTTTTTCAATATTTTTTACTTGAAAGAATGGCTAAAACACTTCAGAAAAATTAATGATTCACTATAGCCCCAGTGGAGATTAAATCCACCATATAAAAAATAGAGATGCAAGCAAAGTAACTCTTGCCCACAGTTTGTGAAGTTGGAGACCAATGATTGAGTACTTGCAAACACTATGTATTATCTCAAAATAAGAATCATAAAGCACTACATATGAATCACGTAGTCAATACATACCACAGATCAACGAAACAAGAACACATCGATTTTCACCCCAAAGTCTTTTATTATGGTAGAAAAAATAGTTCCCAATGGGACAATAGTTTACACAATGCTTCAACAACAATTCTAGCCAGAGATCAAGATGACTAAAGACTCAAATGACTCTCTAATTTATAGGTAAATCCTCCAAATGGAAAAATAACGGCTAGTTTCTTTGATCCTTGTTAAAATAATCTTGGCCGTTGATAAATACTTCAAGATCTTTTAATCTTGGCCTTTGATTTCTTATTTTGGAGGAATTTTCAAATTTATTATTTAATTCCATTTTAATTAGCTCAAAATTAATTATTTAGAACTAATTTCCTTAAAATTTTGACTTTGACTTAACCACCAAGATCCAAGGGTCCAAATTTTCTTGAAAATAACAATATTCTCTTGCTGGAGGACCTTAAAAAATTGATTCTTTTAAGACCCACAAATTTTTCCATTTGGAGAATTTATTTTCCTACGATAATTTAGCTTGGCTCTAATTAATTGATTTTCTGGCTTAGGATTTAATTTTATTTTTCCAAAAAAATTAATTAATTTACACATGAGGGGATTGATTATTTTTTCAACACTCTAATACATATTGTTTTTTCATTTAAAGACTCAAAAATGGAATACACATTTGTCTTCCACCCTCAAGAAACATAACCCATATGCGACTCAATATGATCTAGTAAACCAAGTGATATGTAATAAAATAATTTAGCCAATTAGCTTAAATTATACCCAAACCACTTTTACATCAGATTCGACTAAAACAATAGGACTCATCTAATAATTCGACAATAAATTTCACTCTAGCTTTGAGTGTTAAAGATGGAGGGAAAAAAATCTTCTGATTAGCCGTGTCGAAAAACAGAGGTAATCAGTGAGGTTAAAAAACCTCCTAGGATGGAATTCGTCATCACATTATAGGCTTACCTAGGCTATTACATATACTCATGGTTTTACTAAGATCATTTGTAATATATAACTTGAAAAATGGGATGACTATGACACACAGATTGCTGATATGTGATCCGATCCTTGTTGAAAAAGTGGGCACTTCCACTTCCTTAGAACTTTGACAATTTGAGTGTAACATCTGGCTCCATATGAGGACATGTCGCTTTCAAGAAGTAACGCGAAAATCCCATAATCATCCATCCAAGGAAACAAAAGTCCATCAAATAGATATCCATTCAAGATCAAAATCATCATGCATATATAAAAAATGCCGTTGGAATAAATAATCTATCCTAACAAACTAAAATGTAAAGAACATAATATAAATATGTGAAATAAACTATATAACAACATAAAATAAAAATGGACTAGGGTTAGAGATACTATACAAAATGATGCCCATGGCATTAGATGTCATAGGTGAGGAACAATCTCGAGCATCTATCTACTGATTGGTAGACCACTCAACTACTTTTCAGAAGCCCCTTGCTGAAGTTTGACCCTCTTTGGTCGGTGTGGCTTCTCATCACCATGTTGCATATTTCTGTCAATTTGAAACCTTCTTCTTTTTCCGCTTGGGGGAGGGGATGGTTGGTGGAAAAGGTGACATATCTTTGATTCAAAGTGAGGCAAGTGTTCTTGTGGTACAACCTATTCACCATTTTCCATTTTATTTGGAACTTACACGTGTTATCTTCTTTCTACATCTCTCTATAACTTGACCATACCACCTGTTGCTGTTGGAATAGTGGCATAAGACAAATCCATCTGAATGTACCAACCTAAATTAGTCGCAAACTGTCGAGAGAGAAGAATTCCCCACACATATGGTGCATCAATGACTGCAATATCCATTGTGATGATCTTGTATGGATAATCTGCTAAGGAAACCTGTAAATATTTAACCACACCGAGGACTTCAACCTTTCTAGAGTCCATAAACAAATGTTATGATATGGTCTAGAAATTCTCAAGTTTAATTGCTCCATGACCTTCTTGGTCATAACATTCTTAGATGCACCAAAATCTAGCATGCAGTTGTGAATTAATATATCATTGATGTCCAAAGTAAGAAAGAACGGTTCATGATTTTCAACAGTCATGTAACAGTTGATATCCTTTAATTTTATTTCTTCATCCTAATGATTAATTCTGTTATATTCTTGTTGCAACATACCCAAAACCCCGAAGAAAGATGCCCTTTGAGATGGAATCTTTAAAGTTCAAGTATAGGGATAGACATCGCCCTATCCATGTTCAAACTAGATTTGTATCTTTCTATCGGAACGTGCTTGTTTTGACTTTGACCTTTGGCCTTCCATTGATATGTGTAACACTTACTTTTTGCAAGTTTTAGAACTTGTTCCTGAGTCAGTTCATCATTACATGTCTAAGTAATGGGGTCCTTTTCTCCGTTGAAGGTGTTTATTGCAAAGGTTGAAGAAATCATATTGGCTCATGGGCTTTCACTTGATTAACCTTGACTTGCGTTGTTAATTAGTTGGTATCTACTTTCTTCTAAGATTCTTCTAGCCAACGCACATGTAATTTCTTCGTGAAAATTGTCATAAGGTCCATAGAAAGGAACAGATTCATCAACTACGTTAGTAGACTCAAGCGGTGTAGGAGGCCTTTGATCATTTGCGGAATTCCTTTTTGGCCACTGGTTGTTATTGTTCCCTCTGTTGTTGTTATTGTTTCGGGGAGGCATACTCTGTGTTTGCATCTTGGCATTCCTTTCCATTTGTATTAACTGATTCTACATGTCACTTATCTGTTTGGCGTGTTTAATTTCCATATCCCTAACCAGTTTGGTTAATTCTTTGACTGTATTTGATTCTTCTTTGATTTTGACCGGAGTTCTTTCATAACCAGGGATCTCAGATTTACCTGAAGCCTTTTTATCTTTTTCTAACTCTTCAGCTGTGTTTTGGGCAGCAGCTAAAGTGGCAGGGTGAGACCGCCTTATCTCATATTGGACGTCTACATGGAAAGCCTCAATATATATTTCCAATACAGTTTTGTCAAGAGGCTTGTAATCCTAAGTCATGTCCCTTAGTAATTTTTTGAACCTCTAGTTAACTTCTACCATCGTTTCATTTTATTTCTTCTTGATGGTATTGAATTCTTTCACCAAGTATTTCCCTTCCCTCTTATCCCTATATTTGTCTCGATAAGAATCAAGGAGGGTCCTTATATAATCAAAAGAATTATTATCCTTGTCCCGAAGCTAGTCAATTGCACTACCTTCCAATGATAAGACAAAAAAACTTAATCTTGACATATTCATGATTATAGTCTTTAGAATGAGCATATCTATGGAGGAATGTATTCAACTTCTTTATATGCTCTTCAACATTGATAAAGTTATTCTCCTCAAAGATTAGTAATCTGTTCATAGTTGACTCATATGGAAAATCGTGCGGATACCCCTGGATGTTAGTGTAACTGCAAGGACCATAGTAGTCACCCATGGTGTTTTGATTCAGATGATTGGTGAAAAGAAAATGGAGATCAAGGAGAGCTTCCTCTGTGAGAAAATTTAAACGATCTCTATAATGTAACTTGTTTAATTGAGGTCATAGAACATTTTCAGGATCGACAGTAGGGTTAACTAGGCTAACAGGATTCCTTCTAGAGTATGTTCTAGTGAATGGATGAATAAGTAGAGTCGCCACCCGAACTGGAAACCAACCTAAATGTCCAGGTGCTAAATGTGAAAATTAACAATATGAGAAGATTAGTGGAAGGAAAAATGATAAGGTGATGAGAAGATGAAAAATGATGAGAGATAGGTGCCAACAAATGTTGTGGCACTGAGGAGACAATGAATGAAGAATGAAAGATCACAAGATGATATGATGAAAGAGGATGTCATTGAAGTGCCGAGAACAGTTCAAACTTATCCCCAACAATGACGCAAAACAATGTTGTGCCACTTGACGGGCTAAATGGAAAAGTGAGAGATCAATAATGGGAATGTCGTTAACCCCGAAAACAAGAAAACTCGTCACTGGCAACGACACTAAAAAATGTTATTGCCTAGATTGTACATGCACCACGACAATGCTCAGGATGGGGGTTGTCACTCTGATCCCTGCCCACTCTGTTCTGGTTGTCTCCCAACAACAGGCTATGGGGGGTAGTCCCTATGGAATGAAGTGAAGGAAAACAAGTTGAGAATCAACATACTTGGGAGACACGGATGAGTGGCCTAGCCACTTGGTTTAATTTAAGTAATATTATTGATTAAATTAGAATTTTCTGTTATGAGACCAGTGCCTTAATGGAGTCACAAATTCTTGCTTCTTATGAATTGAAACCAAATGCTAGGATGAACACCCACTGCTTGAATGATTGACTAACCTATATGATGTGTAAGTCCTAGGACATATGTGAGATGTTGTGATCTTGGTAAATTTTAGTTAAATTCCTAGTCTAAGTGTAACCTTCCTTTAACTATTTTGAAGCTGGGCTCCAAGGTAGGTTGTGGGAAGGAGGCTAACAGGAAGCAGGCTAGGGCTTGATTAATGATACCTTCTATTAGGATTCTATCACTTGATGCCTTCAGCGTTGCAGAGATTGTGGCTCTGACGATTGCAAGATGACCGTGTTAACCACTGAAGAGTTTCTGAGACCCCTCAAGCTAGATAGGAAGGGTTGATCTATATCTCTATCAACCTAGCTTATGCTAGGAGGTAAATTACTAATGCAAGTCTAGATCTAAGATGCTTATGCAAGAGATTATGAGTGAGATTTATCTTGAGTTAAAATTTTCTTAAGTTGTTTCAGTACTTTGATTAGAAACCTTTTAAGAGTACTTATCAATAGTGAAATGCAATCTTAAACAAGATAAATCGCTTACAGATACAAGTGCAAATTTCAACGATATTTCACAAGATACCAAGCAACCCAAGATGCCAAATGCTAACAATAGTCAATCAAGATGCTCATCACATACTTATGACAATTTATGTCAGCAATACTACTTCAGAAATTCAAGATTTACCAATGTTGTAGCAGCAATACACAAACTACTTCAAATGACAAAAATTACTCATTGAAGCATAAAATTTCCAATTTGACTAGCAATGTAAATTAGTTTATTTAGCACACTTTACGATGGTGTATTCAACAATATTTCAGATTTGATTTTAAGATTACAGCAGTAAGTAAAGATAGATCAACAAGATAAAAAACTGCCCAAGCTAGATATCCAATATGCCAAAAAATAACAAAATGCACCAGAACTTGAAAATTTCAATTTTAGGGCTTTTGGTGAGTTTGTCTTAGCAGTTTTTAGATCTGATATGATTATTACAGTAGTGAGTTAATAACAAATAAACAGATTAATCGAGCCAAAAATAGATGCCCAATACTTCCAAAAATATAAAATTTTCACCAAGCTTGAAAAATTAATTTTTTTAGTTTTTTTAGAGACTATAATTCAGAAATTTCAGAACTGATAAACTAGTTACAACAATAATGTAGTTGTAGATCAACAAGCTAAAAAATTGAATATGATGCCCCCAAATGTCTAAAAATAGTAAGTTTTTGTCAGGGAACTGCAAATTCAAAATTTTAGCCCTTATCAAATATATGCTTCAGAAATATTTTAGGCTTGAATTTCACAGTTATGCATAAATTCCAACAAGCTAAAATGTTAGATCTAGGTCAAATTAGAGATGCCCAAGTGGCCAAAACTTGTGAAAACTTAGATTTTACAATTTTAATAGATTTTGACCAATTAGAATATGATTTATGGCCTAGAAATTAATGATTTAACTACTGTAATGAAATTGAAGCAAAATAAGGGTTTGGAGGCCAAACCCTAAGCCCAAGACCCTGAAGATCCCACTGTTGAAAATCATTAAAACTTTGGGATTACTTTACCACTTGCTAGATATGAATCTTGAGACCTTAATCCTGTAAAACCGCCAAGTATTTAGCCTTAAATCTTTAGATTAGGTTTTCAGGTCATTTTGGGGCAAAAGAGGTCAAAATTTGGAGAATAAGGACAAGGGAAGCGAATTTGCGAGATAGTTAGGATGGTAGATTAGGACACAAGGAGGTTGGAAATGGATAAGAAGAGCCAATACTTTTCCCAGTGAGGCTAGCATTTGGGGAATGAGGGTTTAGGGGCTAAGGCCTAAGGCCTAGGGCCTAAAGGATCCACAAGGGAGATGCAAGCCCTTAGATGGATGTAGCTAAAGGAAGGAGGAGAGGAGGCCGAAGGGACATGGGTTGAGGGGAGGATGAGGGCCGAGGAGGGCTAAAGGAGGAGGGCCGAGATGAGGGAGGCTTGTGGCATGCCTAAGAAGTCCAAAGAGGAGGCCACAAGGCCTTTTAGTTCTGTGGCAAAGGAAAGGAAGGGAAGTCGCAACCCTAAAGGGTCACAACTAGCCCTAGGAAGGCCGAAAACCAAGACGCAGAGGGAAGAAAGGCTAACGATGGGGCTAAGGAGGGAGGAAATGGGTTACAAGCCTTGAAAAATTTGAAACCATTGCTCCAATTTTTTTTTTATGTTTCAGCTCTCTGATTTTTTGAAAATTCTTCCTTGAGAACCCTACAAAAAATTCCAAGAGACTAGATCTTACCCTCAAGGACCTAGATCTAGCTCTTCTTCCACTTAACTCCTTGATCTAACCTGTAAAAATGAAAATAGAGACACCCAAACCCAAAATATATACAAAATAAATCTAAAACCCCAACCCAAGTTAGAAAAATAAATTACAATTTTATTTACAATATATATGGGTTTTTAAATGAATTTTGAGAAAAACAATTTTTTAATATTTTTTACTTGAAAGAATGACTAAAACGTCTCAGAAAAATTAATAATTCACTATAGCCCAAGCGCAAATTAAATCCACCATATAAAAACTAGAGATCCAAGCAAAGTAACCCTTTCCCACAGTCTGTGAACTTGGAGGCCAAGGGTCGAGTACCTACAAACACTATGTATTATTTCAAAATAAGAATCATAAAGCACCACGTAGGAAGCTCGTAGTCAATACATACCACAGATCAATGAAACAAGAACACGTCAAGTTGCACCCCAAAGTCTTTTCTTATGGTAAAAAAATAGTTCCCAGCGGGACAATAGTTTATACAATTCTTCAACAACAATTCTAGTGAGAGATAAGAATGACTAGAGACTCAAATGACTCTCTAATTTATAGATAAATCCTCCAAATGGAAAAATAATGACTAGTTTCTTTGATCCTTGTCAATATATTATTGGTCGTTGATAAATACTTCAAGATCTTTTAATCTTGGCCCTTGATTTCTTATTTTTGAAGAATTTCCGAATTTATTTTTAATTAGCTCAAAATTAATGAGCTAATTTCCTCAAAAATTTCACTTTGACTTAACCACTAAGGGTCCAAATTTTATTGAAAAAGACAATATTCCCTTGGTGGAGGACCTTTAAAAATTGATTCTTTTAAGACCCACAGGTTTTTCCATTCGGAGAATTTATTTTCCTAAGGTAATTTAATTTGACTCTAATTAATTGATTTTTTGGCTTAGGATTTAATTTTGTTTTGCCAGAAAAATTAATTAATTTACACATGAGGGGATTATTATTTTTTCCGACCTTCTAATACATATGATTTTTTCATTTAAAGAATAAAAGAGGGAATACACATTTTTCTTAGACCGTCAAGCCACATAACCCATATGTGACTCAATACGATTTAGTAAACCAAGTGTTTTGTAGTAAAATAATTTAGCCAATTAGCTTAAATTATTCTCAAACCACTTTTACATCAGATTCGACTAAAACACTAGGACTCACCTAATAAGTCGACTATAAATTTCACCCTAGCTTTGGGGGTTTAAGCTGGAGGGAAAACACTCTTCTAATTAGTTGTGTCAATAAACAAAGGTAATCAATGAGGTTAAAAAACCTCCTAGGATGGAATTCATCATCAATTTATAGGCCTACCTAGGTTGTTACATAGACTCATGGTTTTTTACTAAGATCATTTACAATATATAACTTGCAGAATGGAATGACTATGACACACAGACTACTGATATGTGATTCGATCCTTGTTGAAAAAGTGGGCAGTTCCGCTTCCTTGGAACTTTGAAAATTTGAGTGCAACATGCCAAATTTCAGTCAAGATTGAATTACACTCAAGGAATGTTGAATCCCCTAAATTTGGTAGTGACAACGACATTGAATTTTGAGAGGGGTCATATGGGTGGTGAGTCAGATATCATCTAGTGGGTCCAACACCAGATACATTGTGCAAGTGTGGATTTAGAGATCTAGAGGTATAGGAGTGTAGAATGATGGAATTACATTGCAGCACCCAAATCAACCATAGACCAAATATAATGTGAAATGATCGCATAACACAAAGTGGCCCTAGTGGGACCCATGTGCTAGTGTTGGCATGGCAATGCCATGTGGATACCACATGGCAATGTTGAGTTGGCATGGAATTACACTAATGTCGAGGCGAAACCTTGCCATTGCCCACCACTCGTAGTCGTAACATCAATGTGATACAATATGGAATAGGGGAAACAAATGCTGTAAAAAATGAAAGTCATTTGGCTCGTCAGTTGACATATCCGTCGCTAGAGACTGCCTCAATGTAATTAAACTCCCAGATAATCTGAAGGTCAATAATAGAGACAAAGATGGAAAGTTATACATCATTTGACAAAACCATAGGGTATATTCTCCAAATATATTCAACCTCATGTCGAGCGATCATCATTAATGAGTGCTCACCTTAAGCAGTGAAATTGTGGATATGTAGGATCAACAGTTAGTGAAGTCCTTGAACTTGTTAGTGTTTAACACTTGGGCCCCATTAATAAGCAATTATTGTTAGGTCCCTATATTACTAGTGTAACCCCTTATTTTTATTAGCACAACCCCCTTATTGTATTGTTGTGCCTATATAGTCCCCATGTTGTTATTATTATGCCCCATAGAAGCCCACTATTGTTATTCTTGTGCCCCTACAATATTATTGTTATGTAGGCTTTGATTGTATTGGGACCCCTTAGACTCTTATATATAGAAAGGAGGTCTTGTCATTTGTATCATCCAAGAATTGTTCATTTGTGTAATGTAAAGGAGGTTTCCCCATCGAAGAGGTTGATTTTTAAGTCGTTGATCTATCTTTTCTATATTTTTGTGAGCTAGTTTCATAACATTTGATATCAAAGCTTTGGATTCTAAGGTTTCGCTGCTTCGAACAGGTCATCGTGGAATTTTAGCTATAAATTTTTCTCTACGAAGTTTCAGAAGTTAAACAAAAAACCCATTTGAGCCGAAATTGTTCTGAACTGCGGGTCCAGATTTCAGATCTTGTCTCACTATATTTTCGGAGATATGATTTGAGGAAGTTAGGATTTTTGGAAGCTCCATAATTCCATCGTAAACAGGTTATCGTGGAATTTTTGCTATGATTATTTTTCTATGAAGTTTTAGATTCTGAAATTAAAACACAATTGAGCCAAAATATTGATGAAGCTCGGACCTGATTTTCATATCTTGTTTCACTATATTTTCGGAGATTTGATCCAAGCAAGTTAGGGTTTTTGAAGGTACCCGAATTATATCCCAAAAAGGTAACCTTGGGAAAATCATCAAAACTTTCTCTCTGAGCATCATATTAAAATTTCGTAAGAAGCTACAGAAATATGACAAACTGTAGGTTTCTGTGTATCGATTTCAGGTCCGAAGGTCAAATCAGTGACATGTGGAAGGTCGTACAAGTTCGCTCTACTAAACCAGTCTATAATCAGGTCACTGTAGTAGATTTGGCATAAATCTTTATTGAAGAATCCAATATTGATCAGACTGGTGGGGTTAGAAAGAAGACTTAGAGGGCTACCATAAGCAGAAATTGCAGAACTTGAAGATCAGAAATTACAAAGTTACAATCGTTTAAATATCAAGATCCTAAAAGTAAGAAAAATAATGACTCGAATCAAGAAAATAGAAACACCTAGTAAGCAAAATTGGATGGATGATTTGAAGAATGTGATTGAAGCTAAGATAAACAGTTTTATATGTTCCATGGAAGAAGATTTAATAAAGGCATGGAAGATTTGAAGAAAGACATGGAAGGTTTGAAGGAAGGTGGGACAAAGCTGCTACACTAATGACGAAAAGGTAGTAGAGGAAACTCATGATGAGAAAAAAATAAATGTTAATCATGATTTCATAGAATCTAACATTGGATTGAAGATACACCATATTCCAAAGATCGATATGAGGAAGTTTGATGGCAAGGATCCCATAACATGGATACTACAGATGGAGAAATATTTTGATCTACATGATGTGCAACTGTTACAAAAGGTACGTATTGCATCTTTATATTTAGAACCGAATCAATTTTTATGGTATAAAGGGCTTTGTTATCATAAACCACTTGTCACCTGGTCAATTTTCACAGAGGAAATGATAACACATTATGATGATACAAATAGAAACACCTTATTTAGCCAATTGATAAATCTCAAACAAAAGGGTTCAATGGCATAGCGCATTGAGGACTTCCAAAAATTGAATATAAGGATAAATGATATTCCAGAGAAGAAGAGGATTGATGTATTCATACGGACTTTAAAGGATAACATTCAACATGAGGTTCATCTTTGGGAACCTGATTCATTGGAGAAGACATTCAGGTTGGCAAGAAAAATGGAAAGAAAAATTATGGCAACAAGGAAGCCTACCACTCACAACTATAAATATGGAAGTGTTGTTGTTCCTAGCCTTTCACCACCTACAAGGTTGACACCACAACAATTGGAAGAAAAAAGAGCAAAAGGGCTTTGTTACAATTGTGATATAAAATATACTAAAGTTCATAAGTGTGTTGAGAAGAAATTAATTTACATAGATAGGGAAGAGGAGCAAGAAAAGGAACAAGAAATATCAAAAGAAGAGGATATAGACCAAGAACCAATCCCAGAGAAAGAATAAATTAATCTGACCATATCTTGTAATGCATTGACAGGAATTACCACTCCTCAAACTCTCAAGATAGAAGAGCATATCAAGAAGAAAAATGTAATAGTGTTGATTGATTCTGGTAGTACCCATAATTTTATTCATTGTAAGATAGCCACGGAAATAAATTGCTTCCTATATCCAGCACCAGAGTGTCAAGTAATGGTTGCAAATGGAGGAACCATAAATTGCTCTGGAAAGTGCAATAATATCAAGCTATCCATGGGAGAATATGTCTTGAATAGTCCAATTCTTTCCATTCCAATGGGTGGTGTAGATGTTGTACTAGGAGTCCAATGGCTATAATCTTTGGATATGATAGCTTTTAATTTTCAAGAACTTTTCATAAAAAAAAAATTGGGAAGGAAAGGAAGTTGAATTAAGGGGCATCACAAGGAAACCAGGAAAGATAATCAACTCTAACAACATGAGAAAGCTTCTAAAGAAAGAACAATGGGGTGTAATTGAACAATTATGTTCACTAGAGGTTCCCACATTGAAATCATCTATTTCTCCAGATCTCCAAAACGTTTTGGACAATCATAACAAGGTATTTGAGACTCTCAAATTCCTCCCACCTATTCATGATCATGATCATGCTATTCATTTGATTCCAGGAAGTGTTCCCCCAAACATCAGATCTTACAGATATCCATATGCCTAAAAGAGTGAAATTAAACGTATGGTTGCAGAAATGCTAGAGGTTGGTATAATTCAACCTAGTCAAAGTTCTTTCTCTGCTCCAGTGGTATTGGTACACAAGAAGGATGGATCATGGTGCATGTTTCCAGATTATAGGGAGCTCAACAAGCTTACTATTAAAGATAAATTTCCCATTCCTGTCATTGATCAATTATTGGATGAATTACATGGAGGAATTTACTTTACCAAGTCGGATCTTCATTTAGGATATCATCAAGTCAAAATGAAGACTGGAGACATTCCAAAAACAACATTTAGAACTCGCGAGGGTCATTATGAATTTTTGGTCATGCCTTTTGGCTTTACCAATTCATCTTCTACATTTCAAGGTTTGATGAATTCCATTTTCAAACCCTTAGAAAATTTGTGTTAGTATTTTTTGATGATATACCAATCTACAACAAGTCTTGGAAGGATCATGTTCAACATGTTGACAGGGTGCTCAAACTATTGGAGTAGAAACAATTATATGCAAAAAGCTCCAAATGTTTCTTTGGAGTACAAGAGGTGGAATATTTGGGTACTCAGTTAGCTCATAGTTCATCTTATCATCCTAAATCTCATGGGAAAACTGAGATAGTAAACAAATGTTTGGAAGGATATCTTCGTTGCTTTGTATTTGATAAACAAACACAATGGGTCAAGTGGTTGCCTTTGGCTGAATGGTGGTATAACACTTCCTTCCACACTGCAACAAAAGTGACCTCATTTATGTTACTTTATGAATATCATCCACCGTCCATCACATCATCTTTAAAAGAAAATTCTAAGCTTCAAGCAATGGAAGGTCACATCGAGCATCAAAAACAAGTTCTCAAAATCTTAAAGGATAACCTCATTTTGGTGAAAAATAGAATGAAACAACAGGCATATCAACATTGGAGTGAAAGAAGTTTTGATGTAGGTGACTGGCTATTTCTACGACTACAACCATACAAAAAAAGTACGTCAAGCAACCTAAGAAGGATAATAAATTATCACCAAAGTATTATGGTCTGTACAAGGTGTTACAAAATATTGGTACTATGGCATACAAATTGGAGCTTCCTGCATCTTCCCTAGTGCACCCAGTTTTCCATGTTTCATGCTTAGAGAAGGTTATAGGTGAGAATATCCCAGTTCAAACAACATTGCCAAAAATTAACGAGGAAGGAAAAATCATATTGGAATTGGAAGAAGTCACAAAAACAAGAAATCAACAGCTACAAAATTGATCAATTTTAGAGTATCTCATCAAGTGGAAGAACTTACCCACTGAAGATTCCACATGGGAGGATGAGAATTTTATATAGAAGCATCCAGAACTACTCAAGCGTTGAGGACAACACTTTTTGAAGGAGAGGGGCATGTTAGGTCCCTATACTACTAGTGTAACCCCTTATTGTTATTAGTACAACCCCCTTATTGTATTATTGTGCCCATATAGTCCCCATGTTGTTATTATTATGCCCCATAGAAGCCCACTATTGTTATTGTTGTGCCCCTACAATATTATTGTTATGTAGGCTCTGATTGTATTGGGACCCTTTAGACTCCTATATATAGAAATGAGGTCTTGTCATTTGTATCATCCAAGAATTGTTCATTTGTGTAATGTAAAGGAGGTTTCCCCTTCAAAGAGGATGATTTTTAAGTTGTTGATCTGTCTTTTCTATCTTTTTGTGAGCTGGTTTCATAACAATTGTTTTGAATGACGTGATTGCGGGAATGGACTAGATTTACATCCCAACAAAATCGCGCCCCCTAGCCTGCGGTATGTTATCACTTGGGGAGGGGCACATAGGAAATTGTTTGGGTTTATTCCAGAGTGTGTGGATGGCCCTAATGTATAGCAAGTCCCCCCTACCTTATTTAATAAACTGCATATATATGCCTTGCAAAACCACCTTTGGTTATTGACCTTTAAAGGATCTTCGCTGCAAGAACCACATCAGTTTTTAAAAACCTAATGCTGGATGTGATGTGAGCGGATTTGAATAACAACAAATGGTCGGGCCTAGTCAGACTACATGTTGGGATGTATGTGGCAAGTGTCAGAGGGACCTAGTAGTGGTCATGTGGGGGCCACGTAGGGGGATTGGATGACAAAGTTGTTTGGTAAAGATGAAGCTTGTTTGGTAAAATGAAGCTTGTTTAGTAAAAACGAAGCTTGTTTCGTAAATATGGAGTTGTTCAGTAAAGACATAGCTTTTTCAGTAAATACATAGTTGTTTGGTAAAGACAAATATTTTCCTATAAAGACAGAGTTGAACTCATTAACTATGAAGACAAAGGAAGCAAAGGGTTGTTGGAAAATCAAAGTAGTTATATTAGGGTTTAATTCTCCTTTCTTGATAATTACTTGTGAGTGTGATAGCTTCTTTTACTTCTTTATTATCTTATCTTTCATTAAGAAATTACCATATTATGTGTGTATGAATATCACAAAACAAGAGACACAAGATATATGCACTATGCCAGGACAAAACCCCCCTTGAGGGGAAAATCCAATAAAGATAATTCTTCCTTTCAAAAGTATTCTTTGAGACTCTTCACCCTAGACCAAGACCAGGCCTCCCTTCCATACCAAGTCAGCCTTCCAAATCTTCAACCCCTTCCAACAACTTTGACTAGGCAATAACTTTTGACAACATCGAAACTTATGAGACTTCAATCTCCCAATCAGAGCATGAAACAGAGAGAGAGAGGCACCAAAAGCTCAATTTTATTCCTCTCGTTAGACTTCCCCAAACTTGCACTTATTTCAATTTCCTGGCAACAAACTTCGCATTTCTCCAGCTACTCTTGAGATATCGAACTAACTTGAGAGATGATGCACCAAATGAATTCGACTAACTTGTATTTATAGGTTTCTTGTGGGTCGAATTAGGGTCCTTAGGCTGACTTGATGTGCAGGATACATAAATCATATTTGACTAAATATTAAACCTTTTTATATGATTCAAAAGCCCAAGAAGGGTCTCTTTGAATGTACAATGACTATATAAACTCAATATGAATGCTAGGAGTCCACAATGGGGACTTTGACTAATATAATGATGACCCAAGCATGAAACCCATGTTTTAATAAGTCATTTTTATAATAATAAAATGTTATTTTCTTTATTCTTTCGAGAAGTAAAATATATGATGACTCAAGTACATTAATGAAGACTGAACATAGTTACATTTTCCAATACTCCCTCTTAACTAGGGAGGTATTCATAATGTACAAATACAATGGAAGATATGAAACTATATGAACCATGAAGAACTTTAGGCACCGCAATGCCATCAACTAGATTCTTGACCAGGACAATATCCATTGGTCTCTCAACAATTTAGGCATCACAATGCCACATACTAGATTCCTGACTAGGGAAATCTATCCATTGGTCTCTCAAAAATTTATGCACCGCAATGCCATGGACTAGATTCCTGACTAGGGGAATCTATCCAAGTGGGAATAAGGTGGACTCGAGCTTTCAGCCCCTCTAGGTATCATCACACTTACTTGCTAACCACCAACCCAAAAATCCAGCTGTGTATCCAAAAAAAGCAGAGCTCAATAACCAACACCGCCTTTCCAACTTCAGGACCTAGACATCAACACAAAGTGTTGGCCAGATGTCTTCCCAGGCAATGCTTAACTCACAAAGCCTCAACAAATATCTTCCACACTCCTATTATCAATACAATCAATAATATATACCAAACCAAGTAGGTTCCTTAGATATTCAAGCTTCTTATTAGGAAGAGTCTTTGTCAGTATGTCTGCTACATGTTCATATGTCGAGACATACTCCAAATTCATGATCCCATCATGCACCAAGTTCCTAATAAAGTGGAACTTGTTATTGATATGTTTTGTAACAATCCTGGTTAAAAATCCATGTAAAAAAATATAAGACCACGGTCATGGGACACATATTCCAAGATGAATGGTGGGAAAAACATCCTAGTGGGTGTTCATTTTGGTTAGTATGGCTAAAGGAAATTGTCAAAGGAAATGGAAAAGGCTCTGGGAAGACATGAGGCATTTATTAGCATTTTATTTATGAAAGTAAAGGAAATTAGGAGAAAAGGAAGGTGAAAGGTCAAAGGTTGCATGTGAGGAGGAAATTGAAGGAAAATAATGGAAAATGAAGAAATAGAGGTCTCATTAATAAAAAGGCTTATGAGGATTAGTGGGTAAACTTTTGGTTGGTGTAGGCTTGGTCAGTTCAGTTTTGGAGCTCTCTTCTATTCTCTCTCTCATACTCTTGGACACTTAGAGTTTTCTTGGAGCACTCTTAGAGGGTGTGGCATACTTAGAGTTTTGGAGCAAGAAGGCACATGAAGAGAAGGAAATCACAAGAGGACATTAGGATCAACAACTACAACAGGTTTTGCTTGTAGATATCGAGTTGGATGTATGTTTTCCTCACTAGTTTTGGCATGCATGACAGATGCATATGGTTTATTGGTCATGATCTGTCACTAGCATGGAGGATTTCGTAGATTGATAGTGGATTTGCCTAGCCTTGTCATTTCCTGGATAGCCATGGTGTTGTGGATTCATTTTTCTTTGTTTTCTAATTGGTTCTCATGTTTCCTTAGCTTGGGTTCAGTTACTAGTTCTTGGAGCCTTGGTTGGACAAGCGCTCTGGAGCCTTGTAACAACTTGGGTTGAGTTATTAGTCTTGGAGCCTTGGTTGGACAAATTATCTGGAGCCCTTGGTGGGTTGAGTTACTAGTCCTAGAGCCTTGGTTGGACAAACGCTCTAGAGCTCGACATCAGCTGTGGGTTGAGTTACTAGTCTTGGAGCCTTGGTTGGAACAAACATTCTAGAGCCCTGGAAGGGTTGGGTAGAGACCAATTTGGTGATGGTTTTGTGATGTATGATCGTGAGGTGGAATCACTATTTGATGGGTTGAGGTGGATGGCCTTTGGAAGCCTTGGATGGTTTTGGATTGATGTGTTCTATGAGATCCCACATTCATGCTTGGAATATGGCACGGGGGTGACTGACTGAAGAGAGATTTGGATCAGTCATTCTATGGTCATGTGGAATGTGGTAGTCCCATACTGAGTTGGAAATTGCATCATTAATATGAGGTTATATATCCTTGTTATTTCATGAGTATTATATTGGTTTATATGTGGATTCTATGGTTGATGTATCCTCAGTATTTCTGTTTCTATTATGCTGGTTATGAACATGTATTATGACAGTGGCTATGTATGACTTTCATCATGTTTTTACTTGTAAATGAATGAACAATGTATCTATGACCTAATGGATGAAACTGTAGCTAAAGTGATAAGGAAAAAATGCCTCATAATGAATCTCAGATAAGTATGAGACCCCTATGCTTAGATATGTTATTTAAACCTGTAGATTTCATTCGTGTCAAGTGTTTGATAGAATGTCAGTCCCAATTGGGGATGGTTAGGCCTAGTCTTTTCATCACGTGTTTAATGGATTCTAGGAGTTACAACAAGTTCTGAGAAGTGGCTGAAATTCTAGGCTTGAAAAGTGCCTTAAATTTCCCGGTCTCTGGCACAGTTTTGCTGGAAATAGTCCCTAGGCACAGGAATGCAAGCTTGTGGGAATTTCTAGAGCTCTCTGGACGTTGGCATGCCCATAGCATAGGAGAATCCAAAGGTTTAATAGTTTAAAGACTCAGTGGGACCTAGGGGCTGGTTAGCACAAAGGTCGGGATGGTTCCTAGGGGTCATATTGCTGATGTTGAAGGTTTGAATGGTGTGTTTCCATCGGTTCCACTTCCTTAATGTGATTTAGGAGGTCGAATCATATCATAGTAACTTCTCGTCACATGTTTACCCCATTTGGTCGGTTGCTTGGGTAGATGTGGGAGGAGAATGTTATAGAGTGGTATTAGAGCATGGTTCACCCCTCGAATTGGATGGGTTGTGTGTTGGTCATGCATTCATGTCAGTTGCATATGTTTTCCTTATGCTTTTAGTCCATGTGCTTGTTGCATTTTCATGGTGTTGATCATGGTTGTTGTGATGTTTCCATGTAAAGGTTGATGGTATTGTTGTGGGATGTGTCGTCATGAGTGTATGGTTGTATATGCATGTCAGTGTCTATATTTTGTTATGCATGCATTGTCATGGTTATGGTTATGCATGTATGGTTAACCAATGCCCCCGTGACTTTTATGCACTTAATGAACAACATATTTCATTAGTATTTAGACAAATTTGTTTTAGTTTTTATCGATGATATACTGATATATTCTCGGAATATGGAGGAACACAAGGAACACCTGAGGCTGGTTTTGCAAACTCTCTGGGAACATCAGTTGTATGCCAAATATAGTAAGTGCGATTTCTTCAAGGAACAAATTCAGTACCTAGGACATATTATTACTAAATATGGAATCGCGGTGGATCCCGAGAAGATAAGGACCATAATGGAATGGCCAGTACCGAAGGACATAGCGGATATAAGATCCTTTATGGGATTAGCAAGTTACCATAGACGGTTTGTGGAAGGATTTTCGAGAGTGGCCTACCTTATCACCTCCCTGCAGAAGAAGGGGAAAATCTTTAAATGGACAGTCGAATCAAAGAAGTTTTGAGCAGCTTAAGCATCTTCTCACCACGGTGCCAATATTAAGCATAGCAGATCTGAGTAAGGACTATGTGGTGTGCACAGATGCGAGTAAGGAAGGGGTAGGAGGAGTATTAATGCAGGAAGGTAAAGTAATCGCCTATGAATCTAGGAAACTAAAGGATTATGAGCAAAAATATTCCGCTTACGATTTGGAGTTGACAACAGTCATTCACGCTTTAAAAATGTGACATCACTATCTCATGGGAAAAAAGTTTCTGTTGATGACGGACCATCACAGCTTGAATAATTACTTCAGCCAGCCTACCTTAAATGCTAGGCAGGCTCGGTGGGTAGATTTCTTAAGTGGATTTGACTTCGAAATTAAACATCTAAAAGGGAAAGAGAACCGGGTAGCTGACGCTTTAAGTTGAAAGGTACACTGCCTCTATGAAATTTCTTGCAGTGAAGGGCGGACCACTTTCACTGAGACAATTAAAAAAGTAGCAGAACAGGATCTGAATTATCAGCGATTAGGAAAACAAGCTCAAAACCCAACCAGCCACGAATACCAGCAAGGATATGCAGTGGATGCTACTGGTATGCTGAGTTATAAAAAGAGACTATATGTACCTAGCCAAAGTAACATTAAAAGTTTGATTTTGGATGAATTTCATAAAAGTCCATATGCAGGACACCCGGGGTACCAAAAGCTGATTACTGCACTCCGGAAGGAGTAATACTGGCCTGGCATGAAAATAGATGTAACAGAATACTTAGTGCATTGCTTGGAGTGCCAACAAGTCAAAACAGAGCATCAACATCCCGTCGGGTTATTACATCCACTACCAATTCCAGAGTGGAAGTGGGAAATCACCTCTATGGATTTTATAATAGGTTTACCCAAATCCGCAAGAAACAATGATTCCATCATGGTGGTGGTAGACAAGTTAAGTAAATCAACTCATTTTATATCGGTACAGTCCACTTTCAGAGCGGTTCAGATTGCCAATATTTTTATGCAAAATATCTTCAGGCTGCATGGGTTACCTAAAACTATAATCTCTGACCGGGATGTAAAGTTTACATTAGCCTTCTGGAGAACTCTGTTTGAGGGGTTAGGGACTCAATTAAACTTCAGTACCACCTATCACCCTCAAACAGACGGGCAAACAGAATGGGTGAATCAGGTTGTAGAAGATATGCTAAGATCATATGTAATGCAACAACCATCTAAATGGGAAGACTATCTGCATTTGGTCGAATTTGCATACAATAATGGCTATCATACCTCTTTGCAGATGAGCCCGTTTGAAGTACTATACGGATGGAAATTCCGCACACCCTCTAGTTGGGGAGGACCCGAAGACAAGCTAATGCTAGGACCTAAAATGTTAAAGGAGATGGAAGAAATGGTCAAGAAAGTACAAATCAACTTAAAGGTAGCCCAAGATAGACAAAACAGTTTCACTGATCGGAAGAGAAATTTTAGAGAATACCAAGTAGGTGATCATGTGTATGTGAGGATTCGAGCAAAAAGGAGTACATTACAATGGAGTGGGTGCACCAAGCTAGCACCCCGGTTCTATGGACCATTTCAAATCTTAGCAAGGGTTGGGCCAGTGGTATATCAACTCACCCTACCAAGCCATATTCGGGTCCACAATGTATTCCATGTGTTGGTTTTAAAAAGATACGTTTATGATCCTAAGCACATAGTCAGTTGGCAAAAAATATAGGTAAGAAAGTATCTTAGATAGGCCAGATAAATTTGATGTTAAAAGAAAAACTATTTTAAATATTGTGTTTTTCAAGTCGAGCCGGAAGGAGAGTTCCTAGTTGAGCCGCTGACTATACTCGATCGGGGAGAAGTAATGTTGCGGAAACGAGCCATTTCCCAATTTAAAGTGCAATGGCAGCACTTTGGGCCGGAGGAGGCCACCTGGGAGGATGAACAACTCATTAAAGAAGCTTATACGGGCTGTTTGTGGCCGGAAAACATTGGGACGGTTTTTTATTTTAGGGGGGGAGATGTAATGCTCCCGGAAAACTGTAAATATTTTTATTTTACTACAGTAAGAACAACTAGATAATTATTGTTGTTATTTGTTTGAATGAATAATATTGTTAATTTTGTTAAACAAGAAATGATTTGGGTGTTAGCAGATGTTGTAACTTCTTATGGAAAGAAGTTGGAAAGGCAGTTGCCTATAATAAACCCTAACTACCTCCCCTAACTGGAAGAGGGCTCCAAAGAAAAGGGAGTGAGGGGAGGAAAAACCATGCTGAAATGTCAGACGGTAAGGGGAAAAAATGCTAAGTCTGGTGATGACCAGATAGCATGAGCACAATGTGCAAACAAACTTGCAGAAGATAGAGGTCTTGCGAGCAAGCTTGGGGGGAGATTGGGTCCTGAAGGACGAATCTCATGGTCGGGTGGATGAAAGGCAATAGATAACAAAGGTGAATTTTACCACTGGAGTTCTTTATATTTTCGGAAAGTCCAAGTAAGTGGAAACCCTCCTGGAGATAATCTGTCGAACAAAATTTATGAATGTGTTTAAATTTGTGCATGAAAAGTAGGACTGAAACGCTTATCTTCATAAAGATAGTTGGAATTGTTATGTTAAGGATTAGACTTATTATACTTTAGGAAAAGTATGAAACGTAGGTTATTGCTGTACAAACTGGGCTTGATACCTGAACATGAAAGCATTAAGGGGTAGGACATTTTTGTTCTGTAATAACTTAAAATTGCATTTAGAAAAATTATCAGCTATTGAAGTATTAACTGAGTTGTGTCGGCTATCAAAAGTTAAACAAATTAGCGGAGTTGGGTACTGTCTATGTTTGTTCTGGGTTAATAAATAATTAGAAGCTAGAACCTCAAATTAGGCCAAGATGGCACAATCAAATTCTTTAGAATAATTCACTGCTAAGCCAGAAGAACTGTTGTATTATTGTAGCAGAAATAGAATGAAATTACATGGCTGAGCTGAAACACAAGAAAAATAAAACTGTTGTATCACGATAGTAGAATAAACTATGTATTTTGTTTTTACAAGACAAAATGTACTAACACAGGAAAAGGTGAGCACTAACAGACAAGACTAGAGTCTCTGTAGGCTCCTTCCATAACCCTAAGGCAATATGGAAACCATAGAGAAGTACTGACAGAAAAAGAACATAGCAATATGATGTTCAAATGGAAGATAAAGCTCACAGAAGTAAACCCCTCTATACCAATTTGGTGCCGCATTGCGAAAAGACAATAAACGAATAAATTAATGAACCTTATTGACATTCACAACAAAATTATCTGTTCATAATTACACAGAAAACTACCAGACCAAGGAGTATCCATAGATTTTGTTTACAAGAAAAGCGAAGAGTAATAACATTCTTTCTATAAACGAAAAAAATTCGTATTCACTTAACCAGTCGAAAGAATTGAATGCACAAACTCCAGAATTGATAGTGATGAAATAAAACACATTCCAATACAAAATGATAGAAACTCATACAAGTTCCTATCTAGACTGCGGTGTTTTAGCGCACAGAAGTCTCATATGGCCTCGATAAAAAATTCAAGCTTAATAAGATCAGAGTAGCACATTCAGATAGATTTACAAGGCCTCAACCCAACATAAGTTTAATAAGAACGAAATATCATACCGTAAAGAGTTATAATATAGCATAGCCAGAAAGTTTTACAGGGCATCAACCCCAAATAAGCTTAAACAATACTACTGTAACAGTCTCACATCTGAATGCTAATAAACTCTAGCATAACTAACTAAAGAAAAAAAAGAGACGAGTGTCTACGCTGGAGTGGCCTGAGACACAGGGCTGTAAGAAGCCTATGACTAGCAGAAGAAAGGATAGGAGACAAAAGGGCGCTTTGCTTTGGAACAACTAAAGATGAGCACCATGTAAGTGAATTAACTTATAACTAGACAATAAACCATTTTTAACTTCAGAGCTGGTAACAGAGCCTCTAGCCAATTCCGACATTCTGAGGACCCCGAATTGTCGAAATATTATGTGCAAACGAGCTATCACCAAGGCCACTAAGAGCTTACCGGAAAGCCTTCGTTCGACGGAGACCGTTAGGGAAATCTTGCACACCTCTTGCCGATAGCGGGTATCCCTTGGACCCGCTACTACCATCCCTACAACAGAGTGCAATGAAAATAATTACTGCAATGATTAGCTGAAGCGAAAAACTAACATTCACTGTGAAGCATAT
Source organism: Pinus tabuliformis (assembly GCA_031772625.1). Lineage (NCBI taxonomy): Eukaryota > Viridiplantae > Streptophyta > Pinopsida > Pinales > Pinaceae > Pinus > Pinus tabuliformis. The sequence goes on along the minus strand of CM062809.1, from coordinate 559,829,842 downwards.
ACCCAGAAAACACTTACATGAATAGAACCAGTGATTTACACATTCAACGGTGGGTAATCTGGCAACCCTGCATCTGTGAACTTCCTCCTGAAATGAAGTTCCAACACTGCAAACTAAACTGACCAGCGCAAGGAGCAAAAGAGCCGGAACAGATGCCAAGAAGCAAAGGAACAGAATGAACCCTACCTCCAGCATTCGAGAATGAGAAAACCTCTGGAAAGAGCTCAGCCTTCGGATCAAAAACCCAAAACCTCTGCCGTCAATGGGAGGAGAAACCCGAGGCGTTCAATTGCAGTAGGACAGCCTGCTCGTGCCACGCAACCATGACAGAGCGGGAGTAAATGACAAGCCAGGTGTAAAGACCGAACGTAATACGTAGTTGTTATGAAGTTAAATGCGACCATAAAGGAATTAACGCGGGGTAATTGGAGCTGACAACGACTATAGCATGGTCAATTTATTAATTGTTAACATAAGGAATGTTACCAGTGTTTATCAAAAGTTTAATATATCCCTTCTTTTCAAACTTTGTATCGAATACTAAGGTGGAAACCATGTTCTGGGTTTTAATATTAAGTTTTATTTTTATTATTACGTGTGTATATTTAATATGTGTAAGTAGGAGTATGACAAGAATATAGTCTATTTAAAGGGGGGAATTATACCATCCTAAATCCATCTTCTCATTCTCCCTCTTTCTCTCTCTCTCCCTCAGTTTTGATTCACATTTCGCATTAGCCTTAACTGTCGATCTCTCAAGCTTAGAGAGGGATGGATCTTGGCTCGTGTATATCTAAAGAGAGGTATGCTATGAATTCTTAAAGTAGTATACTTGGATTTTCAAAATGTAAGATTTTTTTTACATAGGGATATCTTAAAGTAGTATACTTGGATTTGCAAAATGTAATATTTTTTTTACATAGGGATATCGTTTACTTTTGATTATGGTCTTGCCTATTAAGTGCCCATATTCTGGTTTTGATGAGTTTTGATTATGGTTTTGATCAGGTGCAACATTTATGACCCTTTCTTATTAAGTGTCTATATTCTAGTTTTGATCAGGTGAAGCATCTATGACCCTTGTCTATTAAGTGCCCATATTCTAGCTATCATTTGGGAGGTTTTTTTAATTGCATCCAAGGATGTTGTCTTGTTATGTGAAGTTACCAGTGGTTTTTGAGCTCCAGGTTTATGAGAACCCATGGTATTTCCCATGATATTCATGTGGAATATAGTCTTTTTAAAGGGGGAATTAAACTAGCCTAGATCCATCTTCCCCCGCTTCCTCTTCCTATGCGTCAAAACCATCAGTTTTGATTCTCATTTCCCACTCGCTAGGTTTTGATTCTCATAAACTAGCCTAGATCCATCTTCTCCCTCTTCCTCTGGGTATCCCTCGAAACCCTCGGTTTTGATTCTCATTTCCCACTCACTAGGTTTTGATTCTCATTTCCCATTCACCTTAACTAAGGATGGATCTAGGTTGGTGTGTATCAAAAGAGAGGTATATTGTGAATTCTTAAAGTAGTATACTCTGATTTGCAAAATGTAAGGTTTTTTTACATAGGCATATAGTTTATTGGATTTGCAAAATGTAAGGTTTTTTTATATAGGGATATGGTTTACTTTGGATTATGGTTTTTATCAAGTGAAGCATATATGACCCTTGCCTATTAAGTGCCTATATTCTGCATATTGCTTGGGAGGTTTGCATAGGTTGATCATGATTGTGAAACCCTATTCCAAAACAAAGACATCTATCCACTTAATTGATCTTTTTTTTTTCATTTTAAATTAAAATAAAAATCAATAATATGAAAAATATCAATTATGGGGCTGAAGAAAAGCTAGAAGCACTAGTAGTTGTTGGGAGATTTCAGGTTTTAGATTTTATAGTTTGTGTACAGTAAAATATGGTATATTAACGACTTAATCACTTTCTATCTTAATGGTTAATTTTTTTAAATTCATTTAAATTATAATTAATTAACTTGATATAAAAATTATTGATGAGACAATATTATTTAAAGGGAAAATGATTTGATAATTATAATTACAAGTTGTTGAAATTTGTGAGTGAATGATTATCTTCAGTTTCAATTTCTGAATTGAGATATAATTAAATTTGTAATGGTTTATTTATATAATCATCACTCAAACATGATATTTTTCCACAAGGAGGTCACTCACAAAACATTATATCTATATCTATATATATATATATATATATATATATATATATATATATATATATATATATATATATATATATATATATATATATATATATATAATTCCAAAACTAAAGAGGTCATTTCAAGTTACAAGGGTTTGTCTAATATATATATATATATATATATGAAAATTAACCATCATGCAATATAATATTATGTTGACTCCGTTAAATTAAAACATAAATTATTATTTTAATATGATAACTATAATTATTATTTTATATGTGTCCTTAGAGGTATCCTAAAGTGTTGTTAGATTCTAGATAGTTCATTTTTTATCATGTTAAGGAAACAATCATAGTACCTAAGGTGACCATGTATATTCATTTTAAAATTTAAAGATTTTGTAATAATTTTTGTCAATATAGACAATTTTAAAACTGAAATTCACTGAGCAAAATCATAACAACACTTACCTACTAATCTCTCTCAAAACTACATCTCTCCCTAGACTTTTGTAATTAATATACATTTAAAAAATAAATATTCAAAACTGAAAACTAAATCTCTCCTTAGTTTCAAATGTTATATAAAATCTTTTTTAGTTAGTACATATTTAAAAACTAAATATTCAAAACTTATTTTTATTGACACCGAGCCAAGTTTTCCAATGATGGTCTAAAATCTGAAACCCTAGTAGAAAAAAAGATTCCTTGCCACATGATAGGCTTCTTTGCGCTCAGATTGCTGGGAGGATGATACTAAGATGTCAAAATTGGCAATTCAAAAAATACTGTAAGATAAAGAATAAATAAGTTAATTACATTATAATTTTTTGAGTTGAATTGCAAGCCGCAACCCTCGAAATTTAACAAAACATTACTTAAATCATGATCAAGCTATTTACCTGCTCACAAATAGTAAAATCTCATCTTCCTTCTTAGCTCTTACGAATATATGTAGGGCTCTACATTTTAAGGACGTCACTTTGAAATGTTGAGCATTTTTGCAGGGCAAAAACCTCTTCTTTGACTGATGCGAGGGGTTCTCACTTATTTTCGGCTAGGGCTTTGCGTTTTGGGGTTTCATCTTGATACATAAAATTCCAAGGGAGACGGGGGCTTATTACCATTGTTTTGCCTGGCCGTAGGAGTTTTAAGGCTGATTTCTATTGCAAACCTTTATGCGCTATAACCTTTCGTGCTGATTTTCACCATGCAGATTTTATTAATATGTTCTTTTAGTATGTAATGTTGGATTTTTTTATGCTTTTTAGTACTAAAAGATTTTTGGTTTGAGAATATTGTCGATACAATTGGGGCATACTTAATGATGGACATGGCTATACTTGTACAATTTGTTACAACAAAAAAATGGGAGAATTCTATCTCCAATACTCATATTTGTTCATCTCCATCTAAAGATAGGTAGGATGAGTAAAAAACATTTCACAAAATCCATGCTCTAACATAGCTACTTGGCAACTATTTTACAAACTAATTATATAACAAGATACATATATAGATCATTCTTAATTTTTCAATAGGCCTTAAAGGAAGTACCCAAACTCAACAAGCAAGGATTGTAATCCCAATGCTTTGTTCCATTTAAATTCTTGTTCTCACATTTCTTTCCCAGATTTCCTCCCTCTCATGACTGGCATAGAGCTTAATGTTTGTTTAGCTACACTTGCATAAGTGAGAGTTCTAATATCTACCTTTGTTACCCCTAGGTTGAGGGAACATCTTCCCTCACTATCTCTAATCATTGTTCCTCCCATGGATTATTAATTTGTTGTTTCACCATTTTTCCCTTGTATTTCTTCTCAATTTTTCCATTTTCACCTTTTATTTTTTTTATTTTTTGCACTTATCTTCTTCATGTCAATTTTCTAAGGACTTATTGTGGCTCATTTCCCACTCCTCACTCATATATTTATATTACAATACATGAAAAATACATTTATATTCCATATGAGTAATATAAATATTTCAGTCCTCGAGGGATTGCTTAAAAAACAAGGCTCGTAGTCATTACAAGAAATACTCATTATGAGTCCAACACATTGTCACATGTAGGATTTCTCCCTACCACCTGCGCTAAACCTAATTGAATTTCCATGAGAAATATCTTTATATTCCATATAAGGAATATACTTGTTTTGGTTCTTGATGGATTGATTAGCAAGGCTTCAAGCCATTACAAGAAATACTCATTATGAACTTTGTTAGCCCTTTACAAAGCCTTTATTATTCAGTGAAATATTCGCCAAGATCTTACAAGATTTTATAATCCAATGAAAGATTCGCCATGATTTTACAAGATAATATAATTTGGTGAGAGATTCGCCAAAAAAATTATATATACATATTATATTATTGATAAAATCGCCTTCCATTTTTCTTATGTATCATGGGGATTCACCGATTTATTATATATATAAATTTAGGGGGGTTCTTAAAATTTTCCCTACTCCCTCTCAAGGAGGTGTCAGTGACAAGCCTAAGCTTGTCTCGAACAACTGCACTATCTCAATATATGGAAGTATCTCAGTCCCGAATATATATATGGGATTCTCTTTCATCGCAATGTATCCATGTCATTTTTCAGATCCTGATCAGATGGATCTCTAAAGAGCTTGTGCATCCTGCCTCGTAGATAGCCATGATAGCAACTTCATACTCAATCTCGGTCGAGTGTAAAACTATGGACCAATCAATAATATCATGGCATATCTCACATTAAGGCAACACTGATATTTGCTCCTAAAAAATAGTCTCTATAAACAACAATACATCCATGTAGTCACATATCATAGGAGAAATACCTAAAAAATAGAACATCTCATGCAAACATTCAAAGGATGTTCGGTGGAAACTATATGTGAATGATGCGGCTCAATCATAAATTTATTCAAGTTCTAGACACATCAAGTATATATATATATATATATACAGATGGATGTTCAAAGCATAAGATCAATGATTCAATCAACTATCAGATGCCATGTTAAGTTCAACAACATCTTGAACTTCAAATCGAAGTATCCAAGGATTTTCATTTCCATTATTCAAAAACATTTTTCAACAACACTTTAAGATAAAATTTCTTTCCTAAATTTCATAAATCGATTCATCATGCCATGATACATCATTTCGAGCTTCAAAAATAATCTCCCTCTTACTTAGATCATCAGAGGCTCATCACCTGTCAAGAGTATATCATCAGTATGTAAAACCAAAACCATAGTCAAAATCAAGGTCATACCTTGGAACTCATCATCCTAAATTCACCAAATAATTGTCAATTATGGACATATCTAGCTCGAGGAGATTGCTTCATGCAATGTTCTTTGCAAGCATAATGCCTTACTAAGCCAACATAATCAACCTTACGTAAATTAATGTTGTATCAGCAAAGTTAGCTCATCAGATTTTAGAAGCTATATCAAAACTATTATCAAAGTCATCAATATCACAATGTCAATTCTTTCAAACCAGGTGACAAGTAGAGCTCATGTCAAGTCTTGAATTCATTTATTATCATGCCAACAAGTCTGTCATCTGTCATGCAAATTGTTGACAGTGTTGGACCCGCCAACATGTCAGGGGATCTCCCCGGTAAGAAGTCCCAACTAAACCTCAGACTGTTTGGAGTAGGAGTCCCAACAGTGGGTGGTAAAGCAATGCCTTGTTTGCGATAGCACGTAGAGGTAAGTGTGATATCTTTGTCAGAAGGAAGTGTGTGACCTTGTGGAGAGTCAATTTAGATGCATGAGGGGTTCTAACACATGGAGGGGAAAAGGAAGTGTCTCCTTAGAAGCTTGTAATAGTACGAAACTTGAAAGGGACACACGAGATGAATGACATCACGATCTGGAAAGCAGAATAGTCCACAGTCCAAAGTGATGGATTAAACCAACAACACGATTTCAACAAGATTCATACAATCATATACAAAATAGTTCATACACGAATGTGTAAGTTAAATAACATACATTGCTAAAGAAACCAGAATAATAAAACTACAATAACAACATATGCATGAAAATGTGCTAGCTCTGTTATATATGATAGAGTGAAATCTCCATCCATACATACACCATTGATATCCACTAGCCCCAATAGTGGAACATTTTAGTCAAAACCGCCTGCGCCTCCAAAGAGATGTACTTGCTCTATGCTGTGGAGAAGACAAGACTCGTCACAATACTCTCCATGCCTTCTCTAAGCAATGCCTAGCCAAAATATTGGCTCCCAAAATCTTGGTCTATGAGTTATGAGGTTCTATATATAGCAAAGGGTGGGGTGACCCTTGACATTCCCCTTTGACTCTTGGACTACCCTCATGACTCTTCAACTTCATTACATATAACTCTTTACATTACATATGATTGTTTGCATTCCACTAATGACACTTGGAATTTCACTTTACAACATATTTACAATAATGATACAATTTCCACCTATACCCATGTGGGACAAAAATAGGCTTGATTCAGCCAGATAAGACAACACTAAGACTCGGATAACTGTGGAAAGACCAACTCGGCAACATCCTCCTGGTGATATTTGGTGATGAATTGATGCCAAGCTTGGTAGTGCACAATGGTGTTCACGTACTGTTTGGTGACGTCTTTCTGGAAACAAACTCTTGCCTCCATCGCTTCTGGGTATACTGAACTGGAACCTCTATCCAACTTGTCCTGTAACATGCACAACATAGTCCTGAGTTTGGCAAAATTAGCGACATACCTCTGCTTGTTCTCTGCGCTGATCTGTAAGTCTATGTTGGCAACCGTGCGCATCAAATGCTCAAAGTACACGTCAATCTCAGTCGGACTTGGTTCTTCTCTTTGGCCTCGGTGAGTGTTTCGATGGATGGGATCTTGCGCGTTCACATGATGACATTGAAAAGCCTAAAAAATCATGTATATGAAGCATCAAAACTAGTGATGAGCAACATGAGTTGCTCATAGTTCCAGATATGACTTTGGATGCATGCTTTGTCCAACTCTACCTTCGGCTTCATCGTCTTGTGCAAGTAAAGTGGGGCTCCCTTATACCTCATTTTCCATATTTGTACGTGATAAAAAATGACATGTATGTCTGTGAGTGTGCGCACAATCTTGATGTAGCATTGTTGAAAGCCATGTAAATGGACAATTGCCTTGTGCACAGTGACGAGCCTATCATACAGTCTTCAAATGATTGTCTCAAGAGCCGATACTTCAACGAGTATCACTTTCTTCATTTATGCTCTTGATTGTTCTTCCCTCTGCTTGGCTGCTTGCAAGTCCTTAGCCATGTGCTCATTTTATGCTATCAAGAACTTCACACTTGAGCTTGTGGCTTCGACACGATCTTTCCTAGCATCAGCCAAGGAAGATGGATGTCTTTGCACATGAGACACAATCACCCATCTTAAAAATGCGCAGGAGATGTATGATCATCCAAGGTGTGCACTTTGCGCCCCTGTACAACCATGTGTCGTGACTTGTCAAAGGCTATGTTGTACACATCTGTTCCTAAATCATTCTAAGAGAAAGCGACACTTAGTGAGAAGTTTCTAAAATCAACTCGAGTGTAACTCCCGCTTGCTAAAAATCCCTATTTTCTAGGGATGATTTTTTGCTTTTTGCTTTTTTGCTTTTCAGGAAAGGCTGCCATGCATGTAAGGAAGAATTGCGTAGTTCTGAAGGGAACCGAGCAACCTACCGACACATGCAGCAGGAAACAACTGGAGGAATGATTCTGTGCAATTATTGGGCTGAGTGGCTCTGGCTGCCTCTCATGCTTTGCGTAGTTTCCTAGCTGAAGACAAGTTGCCAGTTGGGTCTGCATAGTTTTGAGGCTCAGCTCATTGCTAGGATGATCTGCACAATTCTGGAGAGCAAGGCTGACTGCATGCTCTGTGCATTTTCTGATAGCAAGGCTAACTACCTGCTCTGTGCAATTTCTAAGAGCAAGGTTGATTGCTTGCATTGTGCAGTTTATGAGAGCAAGGATTACTGTCTTCTCTGTGTAGTTTATGAGAGCAAGGTTCACTGCCTACTTTGCACAATTTTTGAGATCAAGGCAGGCCGCCCTTTAGGACTGCGCATTTTGTGAAGACAACACAAGAACCAGGAACAAGAAAAGTCATGGGAGGTCAACTTGTGGTCAGAAAGCAAGACAAAAGCTGTAAAGCCAAAGATAAACTCAATTGAAAACACAAGTACCTGGGCAGTGCAAGACATGCTGCTAGGATTTTGGTAGGGACACTCCAAAATGAAGCTAAGGAAAAATTTTGGATGGTGGTTGTAGCCGCTACAACATTGGCGACACACAGGTAGAACTCCAGCTCTCTGTGTGGACCTTGTCTCATGAACATCGAGTCTAGCTTCTTCGTAAGTATTGTTCGGTTCTTTGTTCGTCATGGTTTCCACACTAGCTTGAGTTAACGATATAGTCCTTACCATTCTCTTGATTGATCAACACACATACCGACCCAAGTCAAATGAGTTGTTTCGATTAGGGATGAGGGGTATATTGATGCACAATTAATATGACTATCAGAGTTTTAGTTTCATCTCTGCTATTGCTCCATTGCTAGCAGGCCTGGACAGTACCTTTGCAGAATCACGCAAGAACAAAAGCATCGCTTCACTGCCAGCAAGCTTGGCCAGTACCTTGATGGAGTTACTTGCATCACCTCTTTCAGGAAGGCTTTCTCTTCTTTCGCCTTTATTTTATTTTCATTTTTCATTTTTTCATTTTTCGAGAACTGTGCGTAGGTACCTATTTATTTTTCATGAGGCAGAATATGGATCTTGAATTATTGATAGCAGAAGAGGTTATCCCTTCAGAGAAGCATGTTATATGTACCTTTGACATACTTGTTAATGTTTTCCCCCTCACCTTACTCTACTTGACTGAGATGACAAGGGTTAACCGAATATAGAAAAACCGATTAGAGTAGGCAGTACTAGTTAAAAGTGAAAGCATTGTGTTTTCACCAAGACTCACTCTGAACATAATGTCTTTTCCATCAGGGTATCATCGAATGAAGACAACAAGCTCTTCATAAAAAGAGAGGACAACATATAACCAATTGTTGATATTTTTACAAGTCCTCTTGTACTTCACCCTGCTTCTCTTAAGAGCCAAACACGCCTTCATGTGAAGCTAAACCTACGGGTGCATAACGAGCAAACAAACAAAGAAGAAAATGACAAAAGCAAACAAAAGAAAAACATGAAAGCAAAGGAAACAAGAAAGAAAACACTACTCCCACTCCTAAAATAAATAGTCCATGGGCCTACTCACGTGAAGTGATGTTTCCAATGCAACCACTAGCACATTTGTTGACCCTTGTTGGTGAAGGAATAGTCGACCAGAAAGATATTCAAGTAAACCAGCACATAAGAAAGATAAGACAGTAAATACCAACATGCTCGAAGTTTGAAGGCGTTCACAGAAAAGAAAAGAGTAAAAGCGCAAGACAAGCACTCTGCAGACGTGCCATGGCGTTGCAACACACTGTGCATAGACAACGAATATGCACACTCTTTTGACCATGACACATGAGAAACATGAAAAAGGAAGACAACTTTTGCTTAGTAAGAGTGTTCGTTGTGTATGATTCCTCCAATGCATGAGCGATGGGACCGTGTGACTCAAGTGGAGGATGTGAAATCTGTGAACTGGGTTGATCTTCAATGCAAATAGGAGAGTGATGAGGAGTTTGGGGTATTTCATCATATTCTGATCAGAAGAGGAACTGACCTCAAGACAACAAGGACCTGACATAACCATCAACTCCAGCTGAAGTGCCTCAACAAATTGATGGGTTTCCACTTCATCATCAGCTAGATCATCAAAGAACGATGGCTTAGAAATATCAATAGCGAATGAATCAACATCGTGAACGAATGAAGGAGTAAAGTGATCACGACAACCATGATCAGAAAATTTGAAATTTTCTTCGGCATCCTTATGACTTGACAAATCATACGGAGGGGTTGATGAGAAATAAGAATGTTCACCCTCTGTGTTTCCGAAAATGACAGATGAAATATTGAGTGGATTTGAAAAGAAAGATGTGTCGTCTCCATAATGCAATGACAAACTGACATCCGGTGTGTTCTGTGAATGATCAAAAGTAAAAACATTCGAGACAGATTTTCACAAGACAAATAAGAAATGGAAGAATCACAAAAGATGTCAGGAAAAAGAGGATGAGGCACAGAAATAAGGAGGTCATCCTTCGCCTCAAGTTCTTCTTCAGATTCCCACACATACTCATCATAAATGACAACGCAGGTTGGTTGTTCAACACCAACTCCGTTAAAAACTTGATCCTCGTGAACAACAAATGTGGAGCCCAGAATGGGAGAACACAACACAGTACAATCCGGAGGATCAACAGCACGAGAGGACAGAGGTTGCGACAACAAGTGCTTGTGACAACCAATAGGCTCGCAAGCCAAATCTGTGTAGATATCCTGAGCATGTGGGGTGGGAGGATGTGACAGTTCAACAGATGGGTTTGCAACCTCTCCCACCTCACACTATCGAGCTAGAGCTATCAGATGAGAAGTGGATGAAGGGTCACTTGTGACAACAACCTTGTCCGTCTTGGGTTTAGTATATCTAACACTGAGATATGATGGGAGGGGTTCAAATGATTCTAACACATGGATTTTCAGATATGTGGAGAAGATACTGAAATCTTTCATTGAGAAATTTCCAATCAATTTCATCTTTTGGGATTTGGAAAGCTAGATTTTGGAAACGTTTCCAAAACTGTAAAAGAGATTCATCAGGTGCTTTCCATAATTGCAAATTTTTTTAATTGAGTGCTTTTCAATCGTAACGATAGAAAGCACGGGCCAAATCTCTGATCATCTGATCATAAGAGTGGATGGAGGCTACGAGAAATGTGACACACCATTGCAGTGCATGCCCTCGAAATGTGAATGTGAACAACGAGAAGGTAATGTGATCCTCATGGATTTCATTCCTTTCATAGAAACCCATGAAGGCAACACCATGACTAAGAAAAGCCTCCGCCTTCACCATCATATGTGAAACGTGACAAGTCATCAAGGAGATCCTCTGACACTTCAAAATCACTTCCATGAGACATACATGTCGAAGGATTAATTGTAATGTAAGTCATGAAGAATGTGCAAAGATTCAAAACAAACTTTGAGGACTCAGCTTGTCATCTGGCCCTCCTTCTAGTGCCATAAATGTTGATGGTGCTAGACCTGCCAACATGTCATGGGATCTCCCCAGTAAGAAGTCCCAATTAGACCTTAGACTATTTGGAGTAGGAGTCCTAGCAATGGGTAGTAAAGAAATGCCTTAGCTCTGATAGCGTGCAGAGGTATGTGTGATATCTTTGTCGGAAGCAAGTGTGTGACCTTGCGGTGAGTCAAGTGAGATCCATGGGGGTTCTAACACACAGAGGGGAAAATGAAGCGTGTCCCTTAGAATACTATAGTAATACACAACATGAAAGGGACACATGAGCTGAATGACATCACAAGCTGGAAAGTAGAATAGTTCGCAATCCAAAGTGACGGGTTAAACCAACAACATGATTTCAACAAGATTCATACAATCATATACAAAATAGTTTATACACGAATGCGTAAGTTAAATAACATACATTTCTAAAGCAACAAGAATAGTCCAACTACAATAACAACATATGCATGAAAACATTATAGCTCTGTTATATATTATAGAGTGAAATTTCCATCCATACATACACCATTGAAAACCACTAGCCCCAATAGTGGAACATCACAATAAACACCGCCTGTTCCTCCAAAGAGATGTACTCGCTCTACACTGTGGAGAAGCCAAGGCTCATCACAATACTCTCCAAGCCTTCTCTAAGCAATTCCTAGCCAAAAGCTTGGCTCCCAAAATCCTGGTCTATGAGTTATGAGGTTCTATATATAACAAAGGGTGGGGTGACCCTTGACATTGCCCTTTGACTCTTGGACTATCCACATGACTCTTCAACTTCATTACATATAACTCTTTACATTACATATGACTATTTGCATTCCACTAATGACACTTGGAATTTCACTTTACAATAATGATACAATTTCTACCTATACCCATGTGGGGAAAAAATAGGCATGAATTAGCTAGACAAGACAACACTAAGACTTAGATGGTTGTGGAAAGACTAACTTGGAAATATTCTGGGTGATCTTTGGTGACAAACTGATGCCAAGCTCGGTAGCGCGCAATGGTGTCCGTGTACTTTTTAGTGACGTATTTCGAGAAACGAACTCTTGCCTCCATCACTTCCGGGTATACTGATTTGGAACCTCTATCCAACTTGTCCAGTAACATGCACAACATAGCCTTGAGTGTGGCTGGAATGACGACATACCTCTGCACGTTCTCTGCATTAGTCTGCAAGTCTGCACTGGCGGCCGTGTGCATCAACTCCTTGAAGTACATGTCAATCTCCAGTCATACTTGGTTATTCTCTTTGGCCTCAGTGGGTGTTTTGATAGATGGGATCTTATGCATCTGTATGATGACATCCAAACTCTTGAACAACTGTGCATATAAAGCCTCAAAATTGGTGATGAGCAACATGAGTTCCTCATAGTTCTAGATCTGACTCTGGATGCATTCTTTGTCCAACTTTGCCTATGGCTTCATCATCTTGTGCAAGTAAAGAGGGGCTCCCTTGTACCTCATTGTCCATGTCTGTACGTGATCAACAACGACATGTATGTCTGTGAGCGTGCGCACAATCTTGATGCAGCGTTGTTGAAAGCCATGTAAATGGACAACTTCCTTGTGCACGGTGACAAGCTTGTCATACAGTCTCCACATGACTGTCTCAAGAGCTGATACTTCAACGAGTATCGCTTTCTTCATTTCTTCTTTGGTGGATCCTGTTGATTGTTCTTCCCTCTGCTTGGCCGCTTGCAAGTCCTTAGCCATGTGCTCATTTTCTGCTATCAAGAACTTCACACTTGAGCTTGTGGCTTCGGCATAAGCCTTTGTAACATTAGTCAAGGTAGTTGGATGTTTATTATTGAATAATAATAAAATGTTTATTGTGTTTGGTGTGTTCTTATTATGTGATTAAGTGCTTTCACATTTTTTTGCTGTGTATATATATTCGTAAGGCATTGATACCCCATATATATATATATATATATATAAATAAATAAAAATAATGGGGGCATCAATGCATTATGTAACTAAGCGTGCTTCTCTCAACCAGCAACCTCCACCATAAAGAGAGTGAATATTTTTTGGGGAGAGATTTGATAGTATCCTCCTTATAGTGGGAGCATGGGTCTATTGTTATGTCAACAAAAATGGGATCATTGTAAGAAATGTGCATTTAGAGGAAAAGTCGTTGGTCGAGATTTAGAATTCTAGACGTTTAAATAAGAAAACCAACTAATTAGAAGTAAATAATGTATGAGTACATGCACTAGTTAGAGAAAAGTTTGTTAATCACGAAAAATGAAGATTTTATGTTAGAGTTCCTTGTTTTAAGCCATATCTTGTAGCATAATTTCAAATTTAGTTTAAAAATAAGTACCAAAGGTTTGTTGTGGTTTTTGTGGCTAATAATATATTAGGTAAGTGGCATTGTTTGCTTAATTTATATATCAACGAAATCAAACAAATTGATCCCTAAACATTACCTAACAACTTCTATTTTTATGACAAAAGGTGTTCCTCTCTGGCAAGAACTCCCATCCAACTGTCTTTTGCACTGCTCTGCACTGCCAGATTCTCTGGCAAAAACTACCCTCCAACTGTCTTTTGCACTGCTCTGCACTGCTAGATACTTTGTTAACGATTGCGATACTCTGCACCATTTGATGCTTTGTTAGTTATTCTGTTCAGCCATTGGTTTATTGAACTTCGCGATAAGTGCCACAAATGAAGGCATGCACGACCACAAATGCAGGCATGCATGGCCATGAATGAAGGCATGTGCGGCCATGATAGTTGAGCTCCCCTCATTTCGCTAGCAGTCCCTTCATTTCACTAACAAAACAACCCTGAAGCAGCATGCACAACAATTTTTGTTTGGAAGAGGCGTTGGTTTTGCCCCTAATGGTGACTACTTGAAGTTGTTGTGGCGTTGTGATTATCTACATTTTGATGAAGGTTGGGCCTGCTGGGCATTACCTCTTTGATTTCGATAACACTGTCATCACCCACAAGTATTTTCAACCTCTGGAAACCAATGTTGACACCATTTCAACTTCTGTTTATGGATTCTTTGTGCATATGAAAATTGTCAAATTTCTGAGAACTTTGTTTTTTGTTAGTATTGAGATTTGGGTATTTGAACTTACAGATCGTCGTTGTTTGGAGTCCTGCAGAAGTATTTGTTGCTGCAAAGAAATTCTGCAGATTCGAATCTATGTGTTCGAAAAAAGTAATCCGCTGGAAACTTGCATAACTGTCAGTCCAGGAGTTTGCAAACACGTTGGAGACCACGTCACAGAAATCCAAATAGAGGGTTGTTGAATGGAAACAAAGTTAAAAAATTATAAAGCAACAAAAGAATGGGAGTTATCCATACCCATGACGCCTTCAACATGACATTACAAGACAAAAACAGAGGCATGTGACTGGTAAGAATGAAGGTTGCACCAATGCCAAACTCCATGGGAAATACAACATAGTTTTTGTTCACTTGAATTAGTTGAATTTCTGCGCAATCAGATCCTAGTGCTTTAAGTTTCCATGTGTTTTCAACATTAATACTTGAGTACTGGGATCTTTCTGATCCAACAAAACGGCTATAGTTTGGAAGGGTTTGTTAAATGAAAACAGGGATTTCTTCCGAGTTAAACACATGGAAGAGAAATATTTTAGTACACATATATCAGGGATGAGTACTAGTCATGAAATCTATCAGGGATGAGTACTAGTCATGAAATCTATATGTATGTATCACTTCATGGTCCCTTTTTTTGCAGTGATGGTTGTTCATGTGGTAATTACTCATGCATGATCATGGTCATCTGCAGTCACTGATTACAAAAATATTGTCAATGTTTGTTTCATACCTCAATTAATTATGAACATACAGACAGCCAAGATAGCCAAACTACATTGCTAACTAGATTTTTAATAGTAAATTTATTTGAACTGAAATGAAATTTTTTCCAGATAGCCAAACTACATTGCTAACTAGATTTTTAATAGTAAATTTTATTTGAACTGAAATGAAATTTTTCCCATATTTAATAACATGGTGTAACTAATCCACAAGCATGAAAACTCACTTACATATTATTTCATTCGAAGGAAAACGCCTTGAGTGTATAACACTAATTTCTATGTGGCACACGATAACGATCATAGTTTGTTGCAGAGCATAAACATGATTTCCTTTAATCATTGTATTTTGTAAGCCATCCTTATACAGATGGTAGATTTCTGAATATCAAACAGACATATTCATACCCATTCGATTTCCGGAGCTTAAAAGGTGTTGAAGCTCTTTGCCACAAAGCTAGCCTGTCCAATTATGTAGTAAATGTTGTCTCATTCAAAACTCATCTCTTAAAATAGAATAGATATATCTGCGGCTTTGTCATAACAACCCATGTCTTGATAGGCATATGCAATTAAGACATAGGCATATGCAATTGGTCAGGTATATATTTGTACGATGTTATAATAGGGTGATGTGTTGATATGCATAAATTAATATAGATTTATTTTAAATACGGATCTAACAGAGTTTATAGGGATCCAATTTTTTTAGGTGCAAATTTTTTAATAAATCAATATTATTTAAATGTTGTGTATAATTATTGTTTTTTAGATTTATTTTTTAATTTTGGCTAATATAAAAAAAATTCAACTTTGACTAGGGAAAGACAAAATTACACATCATATTGAACTGTATAATGAACCTCTCAACTCAACAATTGAGAGACAAAATTACACATCATATTGAACTGTATAATGAACCTCTCAACTCAACAATTGAACACGTGCAAACCAATATTTGGTTTTCCAATGAACCATGAGTTATCCATTTCAAATTATTGTGTCATTCAATATTTCAGGATCCATTTAAGTTATGATGTCATTTAATATTTCAAGATGAATGTTTACGATTCAGTTTATGGATTTTTAAGTACATTCAAAAGTTGGTATTACTTTTCATTTGCTAATATTGAGACTAGAGGCTCATTCTACAACCTAGTACGAGGGAATGTGTAAGTTTGTCCATCATCGGTGCCCCTTTAAAATAAAAATAAAAATAAAAAAAAGAAAATGAGTATGTATTAAAGTAATTAAAAATAAAAAAATGTGTGAGCCAGATGTTTAAATCTTATATTTTTTTAAAAAAATTAAACAACATATTTATATAAATTATTTGAAGATCTATCTTAATTAATTTATATCAATATCAACTTCATATCTATATATAAAACCAAAAAAATTTAAGTTTTTATGGTTAAATTTTTTAATTGGTTATATATTTACTTTAGTTAACCTTCAACAATACAATTTAAACAATGAAAGAACACATTGTATTTTGTACTCTAAAAAATTGCAAGTGAAGAAATTTGATCCTTCTAGACTCATGTTAAATTTATACATTTTTATTTTGCACTCTAAAAAACTTTACACATAAAAAAAAATTGATTCCTTCTTTCTACTCATATAAAATCTGTGCTTAAAATAAATCAATAATCAAGGCTTAGGAAATAGATTTCATATTTGAACAAAGTCAATAATCAATTCTCCTCACTAATAATTTTAGAACCAGTCAATATTAAGCAGTTCCTGTCTCCATTGTCGCACTCGGGTAGCTACTTTCACCTCTTCAGCCGCTACTGTGCCCAAACATTACCATGCCAGCGACCAAGAAAGCTGCAGATGTGGATTTAACTAAGCTTTCCATTATTGCTCACTCAAAAGAAACTTGGTGCTATAAAAGATAATCGGAAAAATTAAGCACAGATCTTGCCAAACAAAATGGAATCTCACACTAAGCACCTCCTGAGAGTATAATCTTCTTTACTGAGACTCGAACTCTCACTCATTAAGATCGAGAGATGGGAGAGGCGTATTAATGAACCTCCTCTCTGCCTTTCAGGGTCCCACTACCAACCTGCAATTTAAGGAAAAAAATAAAAAAAATATTCGTGTATGCATCTACAAAAAATACCTGTAATCAAAAGACAACTGGTGCATCTGGTACAGGTCTGCAGTCTATTACAATATATCATATTTTTATATACATTGAACTTCAAGAATACAATAGATTTTAACAAAAAGATTTGCACTTCCAACATATTTTTATATACACTGAACTTCAACAATACAATAGATTTTAACAAAATGATTTGCACTTCCAATATATTTATATTTATATATACATTTTTACTTTCATTTTTCCATTATTCAGATTTCTAAAGATTTTAATTATTTATTGTTATTTTCATTTTTCCATTATTCATATTTCTAAATTTTTTAATTATTTATTTAAATTTTTATGTGATAATGAAAACATAGAGATTTTAATTGTAAAAGGTTATTCAACAACAATATTAACATTTTTGTTTTACTTCAATTCTGCTATATTTAGATTTTCATTTGCTATCCACTTATAGCTTTTTCTTTGTAATATTTGGTGCAATTATTAATTAATTATAATCATAAATAAACACATAAAGTTCTTAGGGCAAGCACATCTCAAAATATATAGAACTAATTATTGAGTAATATTCTCTTTTCTTGATATGGTCAAAATGGACGAAATCTACCCATGGTATTTGGGTTAGTTTTCGGAGGGAAAATAATAAAATAAAATTTCTAGAGAGTCCATCAAGCCTATTAAAGGGGATAGGAGCTAGGTCTTTGGATCATCCGAAGTTTGTCTATCTATTTGTCTTTGTTGAGAACTTGGCAAGGTGAATTCCAGTTTGATTCCAGGGACAAAAACCCTGTGGGTGTAATTTTCCGGTGGATCCATCCAGGGTCCACGATTATGCTTCAAAGTTCAGTTGGTCGAGTCTTTATTGAATAGTTGAAGGGAAAATAATAAAATAGAATTTCTAGAGAGTCCATCAAGCCTATTAAAGGGGATAGCAGCTAGGTCTTTGGATCATCTCGAGATTGTCTATCTATTTGTCTTTGTTGAGAACTTGGCAAGGTCAATTCCAGTTTGATCATAGGGACAAAAACCCCGTGGGTGTAACTTTTTGGTGGATCCATCTAGAGTCCACGATTATGCTTTAAAGTTCAGGGTCAAGTCTTTATTGAGCAGCTATATATAATTATTTATTAAATAAAGTGGTTGCTATTTTTGGTTTGACCTATGTTCCATGTTTTGGTAAATTGATTTCCCATATGTTTTAATTGTAAATGCATGCATTATAATGAGATCTCATAACTGTATTTATTTGGAACATTTTGGTGATCTTGATCCCTTCAGAATTTTTAAGTTGGGCTTCAATAGCTTCCAAAACTAATATCACTTCAACCACCACATTTGGTTAATATAGAACTAATTTACACCATGGTGTTGGCCTTGCTTCAATAACTTCCATAACTAACATCTCTTAACAACCACATTTGGTTCATGCAATTTCCTACAATGTTGTACCTTAAGCCAAGCGACACACCACATTGGTGTATGAGACCCCCTTGTTTGTGGGACAAGGGACTTCAATAACTTCCATAACTAACATCCCTTCAACAACCACATTTGGTTCTTGCAATTTCCTACAATGTTGTACCTTAAGCCAAGCTAGACACCACATTGGTGTATGAGACCCCCTTGTTTGTGGGACAAGGGACTTCAAGAAACTAACATCCCTTCAACAACCACATTTGGTTCTTGCAATTTCCTACAATGTTGTACCTTAAGCCAAGCCAGGGACCACATTGGTGTCTGAGACCCCCTTGTTTGTGAGACAAGGGACTTCAATAACTTCCATAACTAACATCTCTTCAACAACCACATTTGGTTCTTGCAATTTCCTACAATGATATACCTTAAGCCAAGCCAAACACGACATTAGTGTACAAGACTTTCTTATTTATAAAACAAAACACTTCAATAATTTCTATAACTAACATCTCTTCAACAACCACATTTAATTCTTACAATTTCCCACCATCCTAAACCAAACCAAACCAAATACCACATCAATATATAAAACCTCTTATGGATGAGACGAGACAATTCAATTCAATATACAATTCAATCAAAATATATACAATTCAATAACGTCACTCACCGCCTTACCGCGTTGCATAATTATCCTAGACTGCGGATTATTAAGAAATATAATTAAACTGACAATCTACCGGAGTTCTTTATATTTTCAAATAAAGGAATTCTCGGTACCTAACGGTCTTTGACAAATAAATTTCTTGGAGTTTACGCAATTATTACGTCTGTCTGTAACCCTCAAGTCTAGGTCAACCGGTGAGTTCCGGTTCAAAATTAAGTTCTTTGTTTAGGTAGAGGTTTAAAGTAATGTAAAAGACTATTATCTCTATAAATAAAATGTTTATTATAAATAATTATTTTTTATTATAAATAATTATTGTTTATTAGTTTGGCATACGGAAATGTGCATATATAAATATAATATATATATAGATAGATATGCACTACGGCGGTAAATTTTAAAACCATCTATGCAGACCCTACGGCCCGACAAATTTGTCCCCTCTCCACTTAAAATGGTTATACAACATTAGTTGTTAAGTTCCATTGTTCCCCGGAAATATTCATCATGTAGGTTTCCCGTGGGGGTCATCATAGAGAAGGCTGCATTGTTTATGAACATGGTCAGATGGAGTGGTTGTATTTAAGTATCTGTCTACTACTAGGAAACAAATGCCATCAAAGGACTCAATTTCTTAGATTCTCAACACCGCTGGACAACCTTAATTAATGAATAAATAGATGGGACATTAATATTTTTAAGGTCAATTGAAGGCAATTAAACGCCAATCACCATGGTTGCATCAAATTTTTGGGTCACTACAAAAATAGGGAAAAACTATGAAGCTAACCTTAACCTTCATCAATGCATGTACATTTATTGAATAAACAAAATTATTGTGACATTATAACACAGGTGGATGTTAAGAGGTTGGTAGAACCTTTCACAAAAAGATTGCCGATTTTTAAGTAATCCAACAAAATTTAGAATTTTTTTTTTTTTTTTTTAATTTAATAGGTTTTAGTTTCTGGTAGGTTTTTTCATTCTAATTTTCTAAAATTTGGCAAAAATTTATTAAAATCAAGTTTGATGGGTAACAACTGTAAAATAAAAGTGTACTAGGATTTTTCAGGACGTTGAATCTATATACAATCAAAAGACAAGTTTAAATAACACAAATCAATATTTTAAATCAATTTTTTTTACAGTATTCAGATGTGAAAAATCCAAAAAATCTCATTAACAACAATATGAAAACAAATCCTATCACTAACTAAAACTTCTAAAATTTTAATATTTAACAAATCCCATCACTAACTCAAACTTCTAAAATTTTAATATTTAGAATCGATTATTCAAACTTCTAAAATTTTAATATTTAGAATCGATTATTCCGTGTTGCAGTAACCCGTCCGATACGGCCGTGGGAAACGAAATGACCCACTGGGGCAAGGTCGTTGATTTTCGAAATCTTGATACCGCCACCCTGGTGACTGTAATAAAGCTCCAACGCAGCTTTCAATTAAATATCTTCCCACTAACCGACATAGTAACTAAAGTTTCGTGCGGTAGAAAAGTGTGAGCACATTATTGACTGCTATACTCTGTGGAGCCTGACATCCTCCAGGAGACCCCAGGGTCGCTTACTTTTTATCTAAATTTGAATAATGCAGTTCTAAATGGAGGCTCCGCCACCCGAAGTTTTTCCTTTATCGAGATATTCCACGATTAAAAAAAAATGAATGGTACACAGCGCTCCATGCATCGAATAAGGGAATATAATTCTGTATATATAGGGAGTAACATCGATCCAGATATGGTTGATCTTCCTTAAAATTGAAGGAAGACATGAGATCAATTTAGGATAAGGACAACTTCGATCTGTATCAAAGATCATGGTTGTTCTTTTCAATAAAGTTTTTTTTAATTAAAACTATATATATCTATATCTATATTTATATTTATTTATATTGTTATAGTCTTAAAGGTTTGTGCTCATGTATATTTAAAGGTCTTTTATGATTAGTTTTGTTTTTTTAAATAATAAGAATATAAGTTATAATATATTTCAAAAATATTAATAAATTAAAGTAAATTATTTTTTATTTTAATTCCGAAATATTAATATTAAGTTCTTACATTTTTATAAAATTATAACTAAAATAAAATAAATTTAAATTAATAATAACTATAAATTTACAAGGTGGAAATGACATACATTATATATTTATATAGATAATTCACAAATATAAATATATACTGTAATTTGTATTATAAACTATTTCATCATGTTATTAATATTAACAATATTTTACTTTCATAATTCTATGTTTTAAGATTAACAATATTTTACTTTCACAATTTCAAAACACAATGGTGTCTTTTTACATTTTCCATTTTAAATATTGTATCTTTTTCATTTTTTCAATTTTTCATAAGTATGAGATTCCATATTCTAAGAAAACCTTATTCGTGTGTCCATGCACATGTAAATTTATATATGTTTGGAGATTTTATTTTATTATTTTATGTTTGGAAATATTTGTACCATACATATCCACCTAAAGGGATCTTAGTGAGAGCTACATCACGAAATATTTGTACCAAATATATCCATCCAAAGGGATCCTCGTCGACCAAACATATCCACCCAAAGAGATCCTCGTCGACCAAACATATCCACCCAAAGAGGTCGACATATCCACCCAAAGAGATCCTCGTCGACCAAACATATCCACCCAAAGAGATCCTCGTCGACCAAACATATCCACCCAAAGAGATCCTCGTCGGGTCAACCACCCAAAGGCCAAATATATCCATTCAAAGGGCACCCAAAGGCCAAATATATCCATTCAAAGGGATCCTCCATGACCAAACATATCCACCCAAAGGGATCCGTGTCGGGTCAACCACCTGACCCCAAGAGTGTCGAGAGAATTGAACCCATGATCTCTCAATAGCCCATGATCTCTCAATAGCAAAATTGCTTTAACGACATACACTCAACCAATTAAGCTAAACTTGGGGGCTATGTGTGTTTAGAAATATATGTAAGCATAATACATAGATAAACCCTAAAGATAAGTAAATTAGGTAGTAAGTTGACCTCATAAATATGATAAAGTCTTAACAAAAATTTCAAAAGCTAAATTTTACCATGATCCAAAGTTTTATGGCTACTAGAAAGAACTTTGTTACAAGATTAGATGACTCCTTAACTTAATTTTAATAGTAATTAATTAACTAACTCCATCCTGGAAAGAAGTTTTCGTATATAAAAGAGAGCCCTATACCCTTGTAAATACATAATACATCCTAACTTTGCAGCACATAATTGCTTAGAGAAAATAAGTATGTAAGATTCACCAAACTTTTACCCCGCATATCTAGTCATATTTAGTCAAACCACATAGATACTTTTCAACTCACACCTATCTAATAGATTTTACTATGTAGGTATCCACCTTTGTAATAACCATTCACACTCTCCATGCATATATGATGCTTTGAAGTGTGGGAATGCTCAACCAATGTGGTTTTCTTCATACAACACTATAAGGTATTAACTCCATTTTCCTTTGTTCTAATATGAACTAAATGATCTTTAGTTTCACCAATATATATATCTTTCTAGAGGAGCATGTAATCAAATGATCATTTCTATTTCCAATAATTTATTGTATAGTTGGTAGAGTCAAGCACGTTCCTTAATGTATTAAGGGAAGAGAAGATTATTGTTAAATTTATTTTCTTTATGTTTTTGGATTTTTAATAGGTTGTTCCATGGATATAAGGAAATATGACAATTTTATTCATATCAATGCCTGCCTGGTTGCTTGTGGTAAACATTCTTTTGAGCTTTTTGCAAAGCCTTTTTCACTTTTCTTTCCTCAAAGCAATTCCTTTTAGATAATATTGAAATATGTTTCAACTTTGGATCTTATGCTTAGTATGTTAGATTCTAATGGCTATGGTCCTAGTTTGTGTCATAGATG
The DNA here is from genome assembly GCA_031772625.1 of Pinus tabuliformis. Classification (NCBI taxonomy): domain Eukaryota; kingdom Viridiplantae; phylum Streptophyta; class Pinopsida; order Pinales; family Pinaceae; genus Pinus; species Pinus tabuliformis. Next base: position 559,806,467 of record CM062809.1, on the reverse strand, counting down.
ATGATGAAAATAAACTGAATTTCTTTTTAATATACTTAATGTGTCAAGAACTATCAACATTTTTTATGATTAAAATGTCTAAAAAATAAAGATATTTATTGTCTATATTTTCCAAAGTGAATTTAATATGTTTGGATTAATTGTTTGGGTGATCTAGGCATTAATCCAAAATTACCTTAGGGTCAAAGCATGGAGTTGGGTTTCACTTTTTGGTTAAATAAGGGCACGTTTTGTTGAAATACAGATGCTCGAGCGAGCAATTTTAAGCGTTCAATCGAGCAATTTTTATGCGTTTGATCAAGCTATTGAGGCGCTTAAAAATATCTCGATTGAGCATTTAAGCAAACTCTCAATCAAACCGTTTTCTAACGCGAGTTAACAACTCAATCAAGCCATTGGCTCCATTGAAAAATATAACTCGATTGAGCGTTATTTCTACTTCAAATACCCTAGTCTGCGTTTGATCAAGCTATTGAGGCGCTTAAAAATATCTCGATTGAGCATTTAAGCAAACTCTCAATCAAACCGTTTTCTAACGCGAGTTAACAACTCAATCAAGCCATTGGCTCCATTGAAAAATATAACTCGATTGAGCGTTATTTCTACTTCAAATACCCTAGTCACGACTTGCGCAAGTCATTTTGCTCGGACCATGAAAGGAAAAAGGATTCAATCAAAGATTTATAAGCTCGATCGAGATGGAGGAAATTAATCCAGCTACCCATAAACCCCATGAACAACCTAGAGGCTCAAGTCGAGGTGTTATTTTTGTCTCTTATATATATATATATATATATATATATATATATATATATATATTCCTGCAAAATAAAATAAATTAATTTGAATAAAAACTAGTATATAAAAACTACAAAAAAAAGCCTGAAATTCACCATGAGAACCACAAAAAACCACCACTAAAACCCTTGAAAGCCACAAAAAAAAAAAAAAACTTAAAAAACCACCAAGAAAAGACCAAAAACAATTTAGAAAACTTCTAAGAAAACCCTTGGAAGACACCAAAAAAACCTATAATTTAGATTTTAATTATTTTTTAAAATTTTGTTATCTGCAACATTAACATGTTTATTATAAATATTTTCTATGGTAAATTTTATTTTTAATTATTTTAGCTTTCTAAGTTTTTTTTTTAGCATTTGAGTGAAATAAATTAAAAAAATATATTTATTGTTATTAAAAATGCATTTCAAATTTCTAAAAAATTTGATCAAAAATATGCCAAAAAAAATTTCAAAATAGAAAACAATTAAATTGTTGAACTCCAATAAATAAATAAACTAAGAACTTTAATTTAACATAATGGATATGGTTGCTCATAATAAATCTCCATTAAAAAAAATAAGAAATTGTATTTCATTTTTTATTTTAAATTTAAATAAATATTTTTTAATAATAAATATATTAATTTGTTTTATAAAATAAATTTTATTTAAATAAAATATTTTAACTAAATTAAAAGTCCAAAACTTTTTTTTTTTTTTTTTTTTTTTCTGGATTAAATTTTATTAACCATATATATATAAAACAAAACATAAAGTTATATATAACATAACTAACATATATATATATATAACATTTCTCTCATACACATATATAACATTTAACATAGTTTTATAACTATTTAACATAATGTGCTCTTCATAATTTAACATAAGATGGGTGATGCTCAACAACTTTTTTAAGACTTGAGTTGATCTATAAACTATAATTTTCTTTAAAATTTTCATTACGCATATTTGTAACTTACACTTCCTATATTTTTATTTAACTATATAACGCAACATAGCATATATATATATATATATATATATATATATATATATATATATATAGATATATATAGTTTCAACAATGCATCATTGATACATACATTAAATCCATGATGAAAAGTGCATTTAAAGTTCAAATATATTTGTGTTTTGTATCTTTCCTAATTTGACCCATATTGTTTCATTATGTAATTCATCGTACCAGAAACATTGTTTTCATGTGCTTGCACCTAGTACACGTCATGTGTCAAAATCAAACATTATAAGAACTTTTCTTATGGAGTATTTGGTTGGCATGAAGTTTTAGTAGTTTTGCAAATATGTCTTTTTCAAATTTTTACATATATTTACATATTTTTGGTCTATGAATAAAATGGATTATTTATAAATGAGAAAGAGTGTAAGTTAGATATTCAAGATCACATTTTTCGATTGTATTTACATGGAACTCAATACTTTGGTTGATAACTTATCAAAATAAACACTCTATTTAGTTTCGGACTTTAGCTTAGATTATTCTACTTGAGTTTATAAATGGTTTTCTTGTCAACATTCTTTCTAGTCAACATTTTTTTCTTGGATTAGTTTATATGTGTTATATGTAATTTGCAAAACCATCTCTCGTACACCCCCCAAACGCATCCCATCATGGTGTTGGGGGATTTGTTATACATGGTCAAACTAGATCACATAGCCATACTAGAGTGTTTGTTCCACTCATAGATCCTCACTCCGACACAAGTCAGAGCATTATAGGAAGTGTTTCTATCTCTGTTGATGATCTTTCTACTGATAGTGGACCTTCTTCACCTGTTTCAGGTATACATCTTGCATTTTAAATCCTCTTTAAACTTTATGTGTTTATGTCTTGAAATTGTCTTTAATTTTTAAATTGTCTTCAATTGATGTGTTTGAATTTAATATATATGTTATTATGCTTCTAGTTTGTTATATATATATATATATATATATATGTTTATGATTTGCAAACCCTCAATAGGGTGAAGGTGAGGATTGAAGTGTAGTGTTGATCCCTCCGTGGAATGACACTATGGCCAATATCACAATTAAGGATGTTAGGGCCCAACAAACATGGATGACACGAGAGCTAGATAAAATCTCTTCTTGATCACCTACTAGGCATAGTATGTCTCTAATGCTAGATAGCATCAACAAGTTGATCAAGGCATACAGGAGGGCAGGCCCACAAAGCCACCTCTATATTCCATTCATAGGATTAAGAGGCTAGAGGTTAGAGTCACACATACTTGGAAGGCAGTGAAAGACGCCACCAAGAACATTGATATTTGTGGGGAGTTGTTTGACATCCCTTCAGAATGTCATGCTAGACATGTTGGTCTGATTCTGCTAAAATATTTTATGAATGTTGATGCGGCCCCTTTTGTCTATGATCGAATCATTGTAGAGTTTGTGCTACATATGAAGGCAGATTACACCAATACTGGTTCTAAGTTTTATGGACCCGGTTTGGGATGTAGCTATGAACGTGTCGGTGCTAGTAGGGACCCTGCGCATGTAGCACCACATTTGAGATTGTTGCCATGACCATCTTGGAGCGTGGTATTTCCGACAGATATAGAGCATTTGTCACAACTTGATGCTGAGACTAGGCATACCATTGCAGATAACATGCAGAGGACATTGGCCATTACACATGTCACATTGTGTGGAGAGATGAGCAGACCACCTTCGTTGCCTCGTGGCCCACCAGTTGCATTACATGATGATTCATATCTCGAGAGTCTAGGGCATGACCAATTTTTTTCATATGCACATGCATGTTGTGATACCATCTGTGACACTTGGAGGGTGCATGACCCACGTGACACAGACCAGGTACATATATGTGAAACTTTTGAATCTTATTGTCAAATTTTACATTATTTATACCAGATTGCATTTATATTAATAACTTCATGATAACATGCATGCCATGGAAAATTTTAGGGGCTAATATTCGCCCAATCAGCTAATTTTCCATGATTTTTCCACAAAAAAGATTCGCCAATTTCCAATTTTATAAAAGACGATTTGCCCAAATTTTAGAATATAAAATTATTTTACCTTAAAAATCACCAACATTATATAGAAACTATATATAAAATCATTATAAATTTGAATAATTTTACAAATATATCAATAAACATTTTATAGTTTGCATATTAGGGATTAGTGAGATTTGCCAATGTTTCTAAACTTCAAGAAAAAATTTCATCCTTAAAATTTTCCTTGATGCATGCACAGACCAGCTACATAGATGAGCTTATGAGGTCATCTGAGGGGGTAGTTGACCAGCCAGAGAAGCCTCCTCTAGTGCATGTTTCCATGGCTTAGTCTCCTCCACCTCCACCTCCACCTCATAACACTCATGGACTAACAGTTGAGGTGAATTTTTTTATTCTTAAGATTTCAACATTTTATTTTTTTAAGTTACATGTATGCATGCTAATTAATTTGTAGACTAATTATAATTTGTCTTTGTCATTGTGTACATAGGCCCAGATGCAGAGGGGTGTCAATGTTGCAGTTATGTGGACACATGAGTGGGATGTTGGGTATGGAGGCATTGAGCCACAGGAGGGGAGCACCAAACCCAGATTGATCAGACCCCCATCCCACCTGACTTCCATTTGCACTTGACTGAGTCACAGGTAGGGGACTATTTAAATGCACAATTCAAAATCATTTATTTCTAGATTGTTTATATTTGTACAAATAATTTTTCAATTAATTTGCATTTGAATGTGTTATTATGCGTACCAAATTATGGACACTCACTCTGCGCAGTGGAACACACATAAGAGTTCTAGAAGCAATGCTTTTTAGAGTGGACTATAGATAGTTTGTATATTTTAAGGCCCATTTCATAAGGCATATTCACATGTGATGTACAAACTTTGTATATTTTCATACATGGACAATTCACGAATGTATGAACATTATTTCAGCTTATGGATGCTTATTATTTCAGTTTGTGGATGTTCATGTGTATAATGTAATTTGTACATATTTTCATATGGATAGTTTATTATCATATGTAGATAGCAAGATAACAATTTTGACTTGTCAAGAAATAAACTAAGAAAATAACTACAATCTTAGACTATGATGCAAGTCATTTAGATACTTAAAATGAAATAACCTTTGCATATAACCATTTGTCGACGCCCTTGCACTAAGCCTCAAGGGGCTTAATCACCACACTAAATCTTCTACGCATGCGGTCATGGAACCACATACAAAACCATGTCCTAGAGTGAAATATTAGCCCCTAGCCTTATTTCCCTAGAAATAAAACTTGGTCACTGTTGTAGAAATCACTGGATTCATTCTTTTGGGATTACATGCCCTGTGGGGACCGTCATATTGTACCCATGAATCAAATATTAGAGAACCGTTGGGACAACCTGTCCTTGCCAGCTCGTATGCCATTGTGTCTTGACGCCCCATCATGTTGGTGATAAAACTTGAATCTCATTGGAAATCACTAGGGTTAACTTGCCAGGGTGATGTGTCCTGCCTTGTTGACCTATCTGCCACTTGTCTAAAACATGCACTTCTTGGACACATCTCATGCTCTCATTATGCCTTGTGTCACCGATTTTTGGCCCACTTACCCACCCAAAAACACCAAATATATAATGCCACATGTCATGTTCCTATTGGTGCCACATCATGCTAACGTAATTATGCCACTATGTCTACACTTGTGCTTTCTGTAACAACCTCGGGTTAAAAGTTCATGTAATAAAGTTAATAAAAGCAAAATAAGACCAAGGTAATGGGACATGCATTCTAAGATGAATGTTCGGAAAAGCATCCTAGTGGGCATCACTTGTTTTTTATTATGGCTAAGGTGAGATTGGCAAAGGCAATGGAAAAGTCTTTGGAAAGACAAAAAAGCATTATTGACATTTTATTTATTAAAATAAATGAAATTAGGAGAAAAGGAACGTGAAAGGTCACAGGTTGCACGTGAGGAGGAAATTGAAGGAAAATAGAGGGAAAATAAAGAAATTAGAGGCATCAATAATAAAAAGGCACCAGAGCATCAGTTTGGGTCATTTTGTCAATTGTTTTGGAATTGGTTTCAAAAAGGAAAAGAACACCAAGAGGAGAAAGAAAGGAAGCAAGCAAAGGATGGACAAGGAAAACAAAGGAAATTGAAGGAAAACAAGGATCAAGAAAGGAAAGTTGAATCAAGCGGCTTCAACGGGAATACTTGCATGTAACAGGTTGCATGTATGATTTTCTAGCTGGTTTTGGCATGGGTTTTTCCTAGTTTGACAATGGTTTTAGCCTTGCCTTGCCATTTTCGGATAGCTATGATGTGATGGGATTCATTCTTGGTTGAGCTTTGGATTGTTGGAAGGTTTTGAATCTAGGTGAGGTGGTCTAAGAAAAATCCCAAAGTTTGGGGGTGGAGATGGTTTTCTCTAGTAAGCCCTCAACAAGTGGGTGGTGACAACAAAATTCCTAAAGGGATGGTGAAGGAATTCTAAAGGCATCCAAGCTTGATTTGGTTTTGTGATCTTGGGGCCAGTTTAGGTGAGATCATGGTAGTGTGAGGATGGAGGTGGTTTAACCTATGGATTCCATTGCTTGTTTATGGATTGGTTTATCCCATGAGATCCCACATTCATTCTTAGAATATGGCACGGGGGTGACTGGCTGAAAGAGAGATTAGGTTCTGCCCAATCTATGATCTGGTGGTACGTCGAAGTCCCTAACTTGTTTGGAATTTTGGTATTATTGATAGGAGCTCTTTTCCCTTATAGTTCATGAGTAATTATACTTTTTATTATGTGGCTTTAATGGTTGTTCTATCATTGTTATTTATTTGATTATATGCTGGTTATAAGCATGGTTTTATGACAGATTCAAGTTATGGCTCTTATCATGATTCATTTGTAAAGGAATGGTACTGAATGCATGACCTAATAGATGTTATTGCAGCTATTATGAGAGGGCATTAGGCATTCTTGATGATTCTCAGATAAGTTTTAGATCACTATGTTTAGGTATGCATTCATGACTTGTAGATTTCATGTTATCCATGTGTTTGATAGAATGACTGTCATGGTTAGGCCTGGTTAGGTCAAGTCCTTGATTAATTTGTGTTAATGGCTTTGTCTTATTGTCATTCATTTTTCTAGAAAGTCTCATCAAGTTCTGGACAGTGGTATGAGGTTAGCCGTGAAAAGGTGGATTATAATTCGCAGTTGGGGGCACATAAATGGGTAAAAAAGACCGCAGTCGCTCCCTTGTAGGCTTATGCATTCGAATGGAGGGTTACACTTGAGTTTAGACAGCGTTGTGGCAGCATTTGGGAGTTCAAATCACTGGAAAATAAGTTTAAGTTAGGGTATGAGTACGTGGGAGGGTGGTTTAGTTCTTGGGGGTCCTGCAGCTCCAGAGGAAGGTCAGTAAAGTTTCTTTTGTAGACTCCATTTCCTTAAGGTGATCTCAGAGTTCGTGTCATGTCATAGTAGCCCTCAACTCATGTTTACAGTGACAGGCTAGTTAGTGTGGGTAAATGTGGGAGGGGCGGTTACAGATTGGTATTAGAGCATGATTCAAACACTTGGACAAGATGGGCTAGATGCATGTGGTTATGCATGCATTGTCATGGTAATGGTTGTCATGCATGAGGTCATGGTATGCAGTTGGTATTTCCATGCATGATGTTCTCATATTGATATGATTATGTATATACATGTATAGAGCTAATTTGGATTGATTTTATAGATAAGATAAGCCTCCCCTGAACACCATTGAGGTATGATTTTGATTATGGTATCTATTTGGAAACACACATGTTTTTAACTTATATATATATGTTTTATGGAAACAAAAGCCGTTTATATTGCGCCAAAAGAAAAGAAATTAGCAACAAAATTTACACATCTATTGTTGCTTCACCATTAGTTCTAATCATGTTTCCTATAAATATGATTATGATATTAATTTGGGTTTAAACTTGGTTATGTATAAAACATGCTTTATATAAGAGTTTATTGGTTGTTTTTCTTTGTGAAACTATATCCATCGCAACATAATTAGATGGAAGCTTTGATCGAGGGTGCCCAAATCTATTGCATTTAGTCCTAGCTTCATACCGAATTAGATAGCCAAACTACAATGCTAACAAGATTTCTAATAGTAAATTTGTTATAACTGAATGAAAATTTTTCTATATTTAATAACATAGTGTAACTAATCCACAAGCATGAAAAATCACTTACATATTGCTTCATTGGAAGGAAAACGCCTTGAGTGTATAACACTAATTTGTATGTGGCACACGATAACGATCATAGTGTTCTGCGGAGCATAAACATGATTTCCTTTAATCATTGTATTTTCTTAAGAATTGCAATGCATGGCATAACTGCCCCATCCCTTTTGAGCATTCTTCAAATATAATAAAAAGTCCAATTTTGTAGGCCATCCTTATACCCATTCGATTTCCGGAGCTTAAAAGGTGTTGAAGCTCTTTGCCACAAAGCTAGCCTGTCCAATTATGTAGTAAATGTTGTCTCATTCAAAACTCATCTCATAAAATAGAATAGATATATTTGCGGCATTGTCATAACAAGCTATGTCTTGATAGGCATACGCAATTGGACATGTACATATTTATAGGATGTTATAAGAAGGCTATATGTTGATATGTATAAATTAACATAGATTTATTTTAAATACGGATTTAACAGAGCTTAGAAAGATCTAAAAATTTTTTAAGTGTAAATTTTTTAATAAATCAACATTATTTAAATGTTTTGTATAATTTTTTTTTTTAGTTTTTTTTTTATTTTAGTCAATATGAACAAAAATTCAACTTTGACTACAATAAAATTACACATCATATTGAACTGTATAATGAACCTCTCAACTCAACAATTGAACAAGTGCAAACTAATATTTGGTTTTCCAATAGACCATAAGTTATCCATTTCAAATTATGGTGTCATTCAATATTTCAGGATCCCTTTAAGTTATGATGTCATTAATTATTTCAAGATGAATGTTTACTATTCAGTTTATGGTTTTTTAAGTACATTCAAAAGTTAGTATTATTTTTCACTTGCTAATATTGAGACGAGAGGCTCATTCTACAGCCTAGATGTTTAAATCTTATACTTTTCAAAAATATTTCAACAACAGATTTATATAAACTATTTGAAGATTGCACGTGAGTGCATGGTTTAGCCGTCGGGGCTGATGGGTTATTCGCTCCCCGCCCGCATTCGATCCCTATCGTGATGCTGCACGGCAGCCATTTGTATCATCGTGAATGTATATTGATATATGTTGTTTGATGTTGATTGATGTGACGGTTATCAGGTTGTATATATGTAAAAATGTTGTACATATGGGCCTAATAAATGCTTCTTCAGGGGACTAGCCACCCCATTTAAAAAACTATTTGAAGATCTATCTTAACTAATTTATGTCAATATAAACTTCATATCTATATAGAGCAAAAAAATTAAGTTTTTATGGTTAAAATTTTTAATTAATTATATATATATTATTTAGATTTCAAAAATACAATTTAAACAATGAAAAATAACACATTGTATTTTGTACTCTAAAAAATTGCAAGTGAAAAAATTTAATCTTTCTACATTCATGTTAGATTTCCGTACTTAACATAAATCAATACTAAAAAATAAATAATCAATTCTCCTCACTAATAATTTTAAAACCATTCAATATTAAGCAGTTCCTGTCTCCATTGTCGCACAGGAGTAGCTGCTTTCACCTCTTCAGCTGCTACTGTGCCCAACATTACCATGCCAGCGACCAAGAAAGCTGCAGGTGTGGATTTAACTAAGCTTTCCATTATTACTCACTCAAAAGAAACTTGGTGCTATAAAGGATAATGGGAAAAATTAAGCACAGATCTTGCCAAACAAATCCGAATCTCACACTAAGCACCTCCTGAGAGTATAATCTTCTTTACTGAGACTCGAACTCTCAATCATTAAGATCGAGAGATGGGAGAGGCGTATGAATGAACCTCGTCTCTGCCTTTCAGGGTCCCACTACCAACATGCAATTTAACTCGTGTCGGAGAAAACAAATAAAAAAAAATTCGTGTATGCATCTACAAAAAGTACCTGTAATCAAAAGACAACTGTTGCATCTGGTACAGGTCTGCAGTCTATTACAATATATCATATTTTTATATACACTGAACTTCAACAATACAATAGATTTTAACAAAAAGATTTGCACTTCCATTATATTTATATTTATATATACATTTTTACTTTTATTTTCTCATTATTTTTACTTTTATTTTCTCATTATTCAGATTTTTAAAGATTTTAATTATTTATTTTCATTTTCATTTTTTCACTATTCAGATTTTCAAAATTTTTAATTATTTATTTGAATTTTTATGTGATAATGAAAATATAGAGATTCTAAATTGTAAAAGGTTATTCAATAATAACATTAATATTTTTGTTTTATTCAAATTCTGCTACATTTAGATTTTTATTTGCTATCCACTCATAGCCTCTTTTTTGCGACAATTGGTGTAATTATTAATTAATTATAATCACAAATAGACACATAAAGTTCTTAGGGCAAGCACATCTCAAAATATATAAAACTAATTATTGAGTAATATTCCCTTTTCTTGATATGGTCAAAATGGATAGAATCAACCCATGATATTTGCATTAGTTTTTGGAGGGAAAATAATAAAATAAAATCTCTACAGAGTCCATCAAGCCTATTAAAGGGGATAGGAGCTAGGTCTTTGGATCATCCGGAGTTTGTCTATCTATTTGTCTTTGTTGAGAACTTGGCAATGTCAATTATAGTTTGATCACAGGGACAAAAACTTCGTCTGTGGGTGTAATTTTCTGGTGGATCCAGGGTCTTGTTGAGAACTTGGCAATGTCAATTATAGTTTGATCACAGGGACAAAAACTTCGTCTGTGGGTGTAATTTTCTGGTGGATCCAGGGTCCACGATTGTGCTTCAAAGTTCAGTTGGTTGAGTCTTTATTGAGCAACTGGAGGGAAAATAATAAAATAAAATTTCTAGAGAGTCCATAAAGCCTATTAAAGGGGATAGGAGCCAGGTCTTTGGATCATTTCTAGTTTGTCTATCTATTTGTCTTTGTTGAGAACTTGGCAAGGTCACTTCCCGTTTGATCCCAGGGACAAAAACCCCGTGGGTGTAATTTTCCGGTGGATCCATCTAGGGTCCACAATTATGCTTCAAAGTTCAGTTGGTCGAGTCTTTATTGAGCAGCTGGAGGGAAAATAATAAAATAGAATTTCTAGAGAGTCCATCAAGCCTATTAAAGGGGATAGGAGCTAGGTCTTTGGATCATCCGGAGTTTGTCTATCTATTTGTCTTTGTTGAGAACTTGGCAAGGTCAATTCCAGTTTGATCACAGGGACAAAAACCCCGTGGGTGTAATTTTTTGGTGGATCCATCCAGGGTCCACGATTATGCTTTAAAGTTCAGTTGGTTGAGTCTTTATTGAGCAGTTGTATATAATTATTTATTAAATAAAGTGGTTGTTATTTCTGGTTTGACCTATGTTCCATGTTTTGGTAAATTGATTTCCCATATATTTTAATTGTAAATGCATGCATTATAATGAGATCTCATAATTGTTATTATTTGGAACATTTTGGTGATCTAGATCCCTTCAAAATTTTTAAGTTGCTTCCAAGACTAACATCACTTCAACCACCACATTTGGTTAATATAGAACTAATTTACACCATGGCGTTGGCCTTGCTTCAATAACTTCCATAGCTAACATCTCTTCAACAACCACATTTGGTTCTTGCAATTTCCTACAATGTTGTACCTTAAGCCAAGCGAGACACCACATTGGTGTATGGGACCCCCTTGTTTGTGGGACAAGTGACTTCAATAACTTCCATAACTAACATCCCTTCAACAACCACATTTGGTTCTTGCAATTTCCTACAATGTTATACATTAAGCCAAGCCAGACACCACATTGGTGCATGAGACCCCCTTGTTTGTGGGACAATGGACTTCAATAACTTCCATAACTAACATTCCTTCAACAACCACATTTGGTTCTTGCAATTTCCTATAATGTTGTACCTTAAGCCAAGCCAGGCACCACATTGGTGTATGAGACCCCCTTGTTTGTGGACAAGGGACTTCAATAACTTTCATAACTATCTCTTCAACAACCACAATTGGTTCTTGCAATTTCCTACAATGATATATCTTAAGCCAAGCCAAACACCACATTAGTGTATGAAACTTTCTTGTTTATGGAACAATGGACTTTAATAACTTCTATAACTAACATCTCTTCAACAACCACATTTGGTTCTTACAATTTCCTACAATCTTAAGCCAAACCAAATATCACATCAATATATAAAACCTCTTATTTATAAAACAATAAACAATTCAATTCAATATACAATTCAATCAAAATATATACAATTCAATAACGTCACTCACCGCCTTACCGCGTTGCGTAATTATCCTAGACTGCGGATTATTAAGAAATATAATCAAACTGACATCTACGGGAGTCGCTCACTTTCAATTTATATTTTCAAATAAAGGAATTCTCGGTACCTAACCGTCTTTGACAAATAAGTTCCTAACGGTCTTTGACAAATAAATTTCTTGGAGTTTACGCAATTATTATGTGCATCTGTAATCCTCAAGTCAAAGTCAACCGGTGAGTTCCGGTCGTCTGCATTGGTTCAAAATTAAGTTCTTTGTTTAGGTAGAGGTTTAAAGTAATGTAAAAGACTATTATCTCTAATAATAAAATGTTTCTTATAAATAATTATTGTTTATTAGTTTGGTATGCGGAAATGTGCATATATAAATATAATTCGAACGTATCGACAAATTTGAAAACTCTACGGCCCGACAAATTTGTACCCTCTCGACTTAAAATGGTTATACAACATTAGTTGTTAAGTTCCATTGTTTCCCGGAAATATTCATAATGTAGGTTTACCGTGGGGGTCATCATATGGAAGGCTGCATTGTTTATGAACATGCTCAGATGGAGTGGTTGTATTTAAGCATATGTCTACACTACTGGATAACCTTAATTAATGAATAAATCGATGGGGAAGTATCTTGATACATTAATATTTTTAAGGTCAATTGAGGGCAATCTTGGTTCAGGGTTAACTCAATTAAACGCCAATCACCATGGTTGCATCAAATTTTTGGGTCACTCAATAAGAAGGGAAGAGTTATGAATATGAAGGTAACTTTAATCTTAATTTTTAACTTTAATTTTTTTGTTGGTTTTTTATATCTAATTTCTCTAAAATTGGGTAAGAATTTATTGAAATTACAAGTTTGATGGGTAACTTCTGCACAATAGAAGTGTATTAGGGTTTTTCAGGGTGCTGAATTCATATATATAATCAAAAAATAAATTTAAATAATACAAATCATTTCAAATTTTTTATTGCAATTCCAAAAAATCTCACTAACCATAATAACATGAAAACAAGTCCTATCACCAACCCTAACTTTTAGAATTTTAGTGTTTCCCTTATTTCGTGTTGTAGTGAGCCGTCAGATACGCCCGTGGGAAACGAAATGACCAACGGAGACAAGGTCGTTGAATTTTGAAATCTTCATACCGCTCTCACGCAGTTTCCAATTAAAATTTCTTCCCACTAACCGACAGTAGTAACTAAAGTTTCGTGCGGTCGAAAGGTGTGAGAACATACAGCCCATTATTGACTGCTATACTCTGTGGAGCCTGACATCCTCCAGGAGACTCCAGGGTCGCTTACTTTTTATCTAAATTTGAATAATGCAGTTCTAAATAGAGGCTCCGCCACGCGAAGTTTTTCCTTTATAGAGATATTCCACGATTAAAAAAAATTGAATTGTACACAGCGCTCCATGCATCGAATAAGGGAATATAATTCTGTATTTATAGGGAGTAACATCGCTCCAGATATAGTTGATCTTCCTTAAAATTGAAGGAAGACATGAGATCAATCTAGGATAAGGACAACTTCGATCTGTATCAAAGATCATGGTTGTTCTTTTCAATAAAGTTCTTTTTAATTAAAACTATGTATTATTTATATATATATGTTAATTGTTCGAGTCTTAAACGTTTGTGTTCAAGTATATTTAAATGTCTTTTACACATTTTGATTAGATTTTTTTAAATAATAAGAATATAAGTTATAATATATTTTAAAAATATTAATAAATTAAAGCAAATTATTTTTTATTTTAATTCTGAAATATTAATCTTAAGTTCTTACATTTTGATAAAATTATAATTAAAATAAAATAAATATAAATTAATAATAAATATAAATTTTTAAGGTGGAAATGACATACATTATATATTTATATAGATAATTTACAAATATAAATATATACTGTAACTTGTATTATAAACAATTTCATCCTGTTATTAATATTGATAATATTTTACTTTCACAATTCCATGTTTGAAGATTATTCACAATTTCAAAACACAATAGTGTCTTTTTTACATTTTCCATTCTAAATATGGTATCTTTTTCAATTTTTCATAAGTATGAGATTCCATATTCTAAGAAAACCTTATTCGTGTGTCCATGCACATGTAAATTTATATATGTCTGGAGATTTTATTTTATTATTTTATGTTTGGAAATATTTGTACCATACATATCCACCTAAAGGGATCTCAGTGAGAGCTACATCCACGAAATATTTGTACCAAATATATCCATCCAAAGGGATCCCCGCCGACCAAACATATCCACCCAGAGAGATCCCCGTCGGGTCAACCACCCAAAGGCCAAATATATCCATTCAAAGGGCACCCAAAGGCCAAATATATCCATTCAAAGGGATCCTTGCTGGTCAAATATATCAATTCAAAGGGTACCCAAAGGCCAAATATTTTATTTTATTATTTTATGTTTGGAAATATTTGTACCATACATATCCACCTAAAGGGATCTCAGTGAGAGCTACATCCACGAAATATTTGTACCAAATATATCCATCCAAAGGGATCCCCGCCGACCAAACATATCCACCCAGAGAGATCCCCGTCGGGTCAACCACCCAAAGGCCAAATATATCCATTCAAAGGGCACCCAAAGGCCAAATATATCCATTCAAAGGGATCCTTGCTGGTCAAATATATCAATTCAAAGGGTACCCAAAGGCCAAATATATCCATCCACCCAACGGACAAATATATCCATTCAAAGGGCACCCAAAGGCCAAATATATCCATCCACCCAAAGGCATTCAAAGGGCACCCAAAGGCCGAATATATTCATCCACCCAAAGGCCAAATATATCCATTTAAAAGGATCCTCGTCGACCAAACATATCCACCCAAAGGGATCCCCGGCCAAACATTTCCACCCAACCACCTGACCCCAAGAGTGTCGAGAGAATTGAACCCATGATCTCTCAATAGCAAAACTTCTTTAATGACATACACTCAACCAATTAAGCTAAACCTGGGGGCTACGTGTGTTTAGAAATATATATAAGCATAATACATAAATAAACCCTAAAGATAAGTAAATTAGGTAGTAAGTTGACTTCATAAATATGATAAAGTCTTAAAAAAAAATTCAAAAGCTAAATTTTACCATGATCCAAAGTTTAGTTTTATGGCTACTAGAAAAAACTTTATTACAAGATTAGATGACTCCTTAACTTGATTTTAGTAGTAATTAATTAACTAACTCCTTAACTTGATTTTAGTAATAATTAATTAACTAACTCCATCATGGAAAGAAGTTTTAGTATATACAAAAGAGCCCTATACCCTTGTAAATACATAATACATCATGGAAAGAAGTTTTAGTATATACAAAAGAGCCCTATACCCTTGTAAATACATAATACATCCTAACTTTGGAGCACATAATTGCTTAGAGAAAATAAGTATGTAACATTCACTAAACTTTTACCCCTCATATCTAGTCAAAGCACATAGATACTATTCAACTCACGCTATCTAATAGATTTTATTATCTAGGTATCCACCTTTGTAATAACGATTCACACTCTCCATGCATATATGATGCTTTGAAGTGTGGGAATGCTCAACCAATGTGGTTTTCTTCATACACCCTATAAGATATTAACTCCATTTTCCTTTGTTCTAATATGAACTAAATGATCTTTAGTTTCACCAATATATATATATATATCTTTCTATAGGAGCATGTAATCAAATGATCATTTCTATTTCCAATAATTTATTGTATAGTTGGTAGAGTCAAGCACGTTCCTTAATGTATTAAGGAAAGAGAAGGTTATTGTTCAATTTATTTTCTTTATGTTTTTGGCTTTTTAATAGGTTGTTCCATGGATATAAGGCAATATGACAATTTTATTCATATCAATGCTTGGTTGCTTGTGGTAAACATTATTTTGAGTTTTTGGAAAGCCTTTTTCACTTTCCTTTTCTCAAAGCAATTCCTTTTAGATAATACTGAAAGATGTTCGAACTTTGGATCTTATGCTTAGTATGTTAGATTCTAATGGCTATGGTCCTAGTTTGTGTCATAGATGATGATGAAAATTAACATTCAATTATTTGTGAATGTGAATTTCTTTTTAATATACTTAATGTGTCAAGAATCATCAACATTTATTTATGATTAAAATGTCTAAAAAATAAAGATATTTATTGTTTATATTTTCCAAAGTGAATTTAATGTGTTTGGATTAATTGTTTGGGTGATTTAGGCATTAATCCAAAATTACTTTAGGGTCAAAGCATGGAGTTGGGTTACACTTTTTGGTGAAATGAGGGCACGTTTTGTTGAAATACGGATGCTCGAGCGAGCAATTTTAAGCATTCAATCGAGTAATTTTTAAGCATTCAATCAAGCTATTGAGGCGCTTAAAAATATCTCGATTGAGCATTTAAGCAAGCTCTCAATCAAACTGTTTTCTAACCCGAGTTAACAACTCGATTGAGCCATTGGCTCCATTGAAAAGTATAACTCGATTGAGCGTTATTTCTACTTCAAATACCCTAGTCGCGACCTACGCAAGTCATTTTGCTTGCATCATGAAAGGAAAAAGGATTCAATCAAAGATTTGTAAGCTCGATCGAGATGGAGGAACTTAATCCAACTACCCATTAACCCTGTGAACAACCTAGAGGCTCAAGCCGAGGTGTCATTTTTGTCTCTTATATATATATATATATAGTAAAGTAAAATAAATTAATCTGAATAAAACCTAGTATATGAAAACTACAAAAAAAAGCCTAAAAGTCACCATGAGAACCACAAAAAACCACTAAGAAAACCCTTGAAAACCACAAAAAAAAAAACTTAAGAAATCACAAAGAAAACCTTTGAAGACCAAAAACAATTTAGAAAACTACTAAGAAAACCCTTGAAAGACACCAAAAAAAACTATAATTTAGATTTTAATTATTTTTAAAAATTTCATTGTATATGTTATTTGCAATATTAACATGTTTATTATAAATCATTTCTATGGTAAATTTTATTTTTAATTATTTTAGGTTTTAAGTTTTTTTTTTTAGGATTTCAGTAAAATAAATTAACAAATATATTTATCGTTATTAAAAATGCATTTCAAATTGAAAAAAAAATTGATAAAAAATATGCCCAAAAAAATTTCAAAATAGAAAACAATTAAACTGAACTCCAATAGATAAATAAATTAAGAACTTTAATTTAACATAATGGATATGGTTGCTCACAGTAAATCTTTATTATAAGAAATTGTATTCCATGTTTTAGTTTAAATTTAAATAAATATATTAATTTGTTTTATAAAATCAATTTTGAGCTTTGAATTGTTAGAAGGTTTTGGATATAGGTGAGGTGGTCTTAGGAAAATCCCAAAGGTTGCGGGTGGAGATGGTTTTCTCTAGGAAGCCCTTAACAAGTGGGTGGAGACAAGAAAATTCCTAAAGGGATGGTGAAGGAATTCTAAAGGCATCCAAGCTTGGTTTGGTTTTGTGATCTTGGGGTCGGTTTAGGTGAGATCATGGTAGTGTGAGGGTGGAGGTGGTTTAACCTATGGATTCCATTGGTTGTTTATGGATTGGTTTATCCCATCAACAACCACATTTGGTTCTTGCAATTTCCTACAATGTTGTACCTTAAGCCAAGCTAGACACCACATTGGCGTATGAGACCCCCTTGTTTGTGGGACAAGGGACTTCAATAACTTCCATAACTAACATCCCTTCAACAACCACATTTGGTTCTTGCAATTTCCTACAATGTTGTACCTTAAGCCAACTCAGGCACCACATTGGTGTACGAGACCCCCTTGTTTGTGGGACAAGGGACTTCAATAACTTCCATAACTAACATCTCTTCAACAACCACATTTGGTTCTTGCAATTTCCTACAATGATATACCTTAAGCCAAGCTAAACACCACATTGGTGTATGAGACCTCCTTGTTGTGGAACAAAAGACTTCAATAACTTCTATAACTAACAACAACCACATTTAGTTCTTACAATTTCCTACAATACTAGCAATTGTCCCAAAAGGTACAAAGAGAGGCCGATAGGATTATTAAATTGGAATTGTTGAATTTTTCTAGAAGAGTTAATTGGTTTGTGGAAAACCTTGTTTTCTTGGACTGGATCATTGTGAAATTACTTTTCTATAGATGTTTTGTTTATATCTATATTGCAAGGGACACATTGAATGTCTTATTTCATTTTAGAGTAAGTTAATTACCCAAAATCAAGAGGTTAAGTTAATTACCCAAAATCAAGAAACTTCTATAAATGGCCAAGCATATATGAAGCTTGTTAGTGACCAAGGCAATAAACACCATGACTATCCCCTACCAATATATTTCATTGAAAACCATAATTGTATATTGCATTTAGAAAGTCAAAACATAATATTAGAAAACATGTTGATATATTGCTATTAAAAAGTTAATTCCATTAGAAACCATGATATTATTATTATAGTTTATAAAGAATAATATACATATATAGAATGATACTACATTGAAAACCATAATTGTATATTGCGATTAGAAAGTCAAAATATAATATTCGAAACCATGCTAAATATGACATTACAAACCTTAAATGTCAAAGGGAGAACTTAGAAGTTGGAAATTAAATGACCACAACCATTCCGAAGACCATGTCTATAGAGACGTTAAAAAAACCATGGTCAATGCCAAATTAGGAGGCCAGAAGGCAAAAACAAAAAATAAGAAAATACCAAATCATTGCTAACATTACATGTAGCAAGAATAGAAGAAGCACTTCTTCCCCATGGATGCCTTGCTGATTGTGATCTCACGCTTGCCTGAAGACGACCATGCCTGAAGACGACCATCTAAACACGTACACACACGCTCGCCTAAAGATAACCATGCTTGAAGATGACCATATAAACATGAACACGCACGCTTGAAAGGAGGAACAACACACTGAACACTATTCAGATCAGCTAATGAAGTATTATAAATTCTTGAAAATTTTGGAAGAGTTTATAGTGATGGTTTTGATCTTGTTGGAGACTGGTTCATAGCACATGCTATTGTGTTAATAATATTTGACTAAATTATTAATTATTTATATATAATATTGATTAAAAATTATATGTATGCCTGACAACACTAGAAGATTAGAGTTGACAGAATTGTAAATCGTTGTAAATTTTTATTTAACAGAAAAGTTAAGGTGGTTTTTCCAAGTAATTTTCCAAATAAATCTATTGTTTATTTTGGTTCTGTGATTTTTCTTACAAATTATTGTTCAGATTTAAGATTTAAATTAACAAGCAATTATAGTTACGAATCTACTGCATTATTCAAACATCTGATATATTGACTGAAAAACCCAAATACTCTCTATTAAATTTCACAAAAGAAACGTCGTCGTGTATAAGTTATACTTATCATGAGCTGTCTGTTCCATGTGAGAATAATCCATTAAAGAAAAATGATGATGTCTCCGATGATATAAATAGATACATGTTAACACACCAGAAACTGACGCACAAACTCCAAACAGTTTCCCCCGTCCGTGTCCTTAGACCCAAACACCATGCCCTTCTGTTGTGCTCCCTCGCACTATATGGGAATCCCATTCAAATCCATAACCCCTAATTCTCGCCAGATTCTCCAGACGATTTCCATGGCGATTCTCCGATAAAAAATCCTTCTCATTCTCAACATAATCTGCGTAGTAATTTCAAGTGTGACGGCCATGAATTCCTTCGGCAGATCGGGCTACCTAAACGTGACGCAGTCCTTCTCGGCCTCGCTGGGGATCCAGCTTCTGCACAACAACACACTCAAGTACGCCCTCCTCATGGCGCCCAACAACACTACGAAGTTCTTTATGCTTCTCCAAACCTATGGTGGCTAGCCCGTTTGCTTCGCATCATTTCTCAATGCCACCTCCTACATCCTCTGGATGGAGCCATGCCCACTGCCCTCCTATTCCATCTGCTCTCTCGTCTTCAATGCCGCCAGAAACCTGGAGCTCACAGTGGACGGTGCTCGTCACTGGAGAAACTCTGATCCAAGGATAATTTTAGGGGCGAATGTTCGCCCTTTGGCGAAATTAAGGGGTTTTAAATGTTTAGTGGGCGAATATTTTGTATCATAGTACATTTTTACAAATCACCTCAAATAGCCCACCTTATTTTAAGGGAGAGGGTAAAAAAGGTAAATTTAGCCCTTGAAATTAGGACTTACAACCTTCCATTCGCCCATTTTCAAAAATAGGTTTTATTTAAGTGAATCCATTCGCCCATTTTCAAGAATAGGTTTTATTTAAGTGAATCCTATGGGTCAAATACCATATTTATAAAAGAGGTATGGTAAATTAATAAAAATATAAATAAATGAGAGGTATGGTAAATAAATAAAACATTTTTTATATTTACTCCATAAGTCACCTTATATAATGTAAGGGTGTAAACAAATAAAAATATAAGTAAAGTGGAGGTATGGTAACTAAATAAAACGTCTTTTTATACTTACTCAAAAGGTATGGTAAATAAATAAAAATATAAATAAACTAGACGTATCGTAAATAAATAAAACCTCTTTTTATATTTAGTCCATAATTCTCGTTCTATTTATGAAGGCTTAAGAAAGAGGTTTTATTTAAGTGAATCCTATGGGCCAAATACCATATTTGTAAAAGAGGTATGGTAAATTAATAAAAATATAAATAAACGAGAGGTATGGTAAACAAATAAAACATTTTTTTATATTTACTCCATAAGTCACCTTATATTTACGAACACTCAAAAAATGGGTTATATTTAGGTGAAACCTATGGCCAAAATACTATGGGACAAATACCATGGACTAGATTGTTATTAATACCATGCAAAAAAACCATTATTAACCCTAATATTAGAATTAATAAAAATAAAAATGGCACATGGTATTGACCCATGGTATTCACCAAAATGGCACATGGTATTGACCCATGGTATTCACCTGGAATGTAGCCTATTTAAATGGGGGAATTAAACTAGCATGTAGCCTATGCTAAGATTCACTAGGACTTTACAAAGTTTTATTATTTAGTGAAAGACTCGCCAAGATCTTACAAGATTTTATAATTGAGTAAAATATTCGCCATGCCTAGTAAAAGATTCGCCAAAAAATTATATATACATATTATATTATTGATAAAATCGCCTTCCATTTTTCCTATATACCATGGAGATTCGCCCATTTATTATATTTATAAATTTAGGGGGGGTTCTTAAAATTTTCCCTGCTCTGATCCCTCGCAGGCCCTCAGTCTTACTACATAGAGTTCTTCTGCATCACTTTCCTGATCGCCTTTGTCGTCAATTACTTCATGGGCCAACAGAAAAACGAGCAGATCGCCCTAGCCTAGGCGACACAATTTTGCAACGAAGGACGAGATCTTTGAGACAATTTAGTCTATTAGTTAGCGGGGACAAAAACGATACTCCCCTACTGCTGAAAGAAGGACAGAATGTCTTCAAGTTTTGTGCCAGCAGGCGCCGATATTGCCAGGGCTTGTTGGCGACCATGGAGCTTCAGAGCAGGCATGATCTGATCTTGAGGATGTATAATTCTATAGTGCCTTATAAGAATGAGGTCAATATCGGGGTTTATATGAATGAGGATGGTATGGATGCTGTCGTATTTGTGCTGGCCAGGAAGAAGGTTGCCAAGAGTATGCACAAGGAGCAAGAGTTGGAGTGGCCAGCAGTAACATCACTAACATCTACTGATCAACCCTCTACTCCTTGCCCAGAACTTTATAATGAAAAGCTCCTTGACCAATGCTATATAATAGAAAAAGCAAGGCTGATGCATAATCTGACGGGTGTATGGCGTCCAGAAAATCTTGCGTTTTGCCAAAACGAGCACCCTGGCTTTTTGTGCTTTCTTGGTTTTCCGATCGACATTCTTTTGTGCTTTCTTCACTTTCCATGCTTTCTTGATTTTCCATTGTTTCATTTTCTGGTTTAGATCAACGGTTGAAAGTGTCTCACCTGATTGAACGGGGCAGGGTAAAAGTGTTGACGAAGAAGTTGATGCATAGGAAGGCCTATCGGCCTAATTGTACCTTAAACCAAGCCAAATAACACATTAATATATAAAACCTCTTATTTATGATACAAGAAACAATTCAATTCAATATACAATTCAATCAAATATATACAATTCAATAACATGACTCACCGCCTTACCGCGTTGCGTAATTATCCTAGACTGCGCATTATTAAGAAATATAATTAAAATGACATCTACCAGAGTCGCTCACTTTCACTTTATATTTTCAAATAAAGGAATTCTCAGTACCTAACGGTCTTTGACAAATAAGTTCCTAACGGTATCTGACAAATAAATTTCTTGGAGTTTACGCAATTATTATGTCTATCTGTAACCCTCAGGTCTAGGTCAACCGGTTAGTTCGGGTCGTCTGCATTTGTTCAAAATTAAGTTCTTTGTTTAGGTAGAGGTTTAAAGTAATGTAAAAGACTATTATCTCTAATAATAAAATATTTCTTATAAATAATTATTGTTTATTAGTTTGGTATACGGAAATGTGCATATATAAATATAATTCGAACGTATCGACATATATATATATATATATATATATATATATATATATATATATATATATATATATATATATATATATATATATATATATATATATATATATATATATATATATATATATATATATATATATATATATATGCACTATGGCGGTAAATTTGAAAACCATCTATGCACACCCTATGACCCAAAAAATTTGTCCCCTCTTGTTATCGGGAAAACTAGTGTCCATTCAAAGCTGCTAGTCCCACTAAGACGGGTAGCTATCTTAGAAACAAACAGATTAAAGTTACTTGTGTTTTCCTTTATGAGATGGATGACAGAGGAGCATAGAACACCAACCTCAGCCTTTCACTAGTCTCCTTGCTTGTTTCCTCTCTCCTTTGATAGAGCTTTCGCCACTCCTTTCTCACTTGTCCCACTTCAAAGAACACCTGTAGAGCCAAGGCAACAAAATACCATCAAAGCATAGAGATCTATAACCATAAATAATGTAGGATCAGATGTACATTAACCATATAAATGCATACATAAACAAGCATATGGAGGAAAACTCAAATAGCTTTATTGATAGAAGTAGTAGAAGAGAGGATTACAACCAGGCTGTCTGATCCAGCATCATCCTCCCAGCATGAAAGCCCTCTTCACCTCATACAAAGCAAGATCACCCAACAATGTCTTCAAAGAGAAACCAACAACACTTCCTTGCAAATTACAAAATTCCAGCCCTTAGATCTTTTGGATGAGGGATCCATATATAGATGTTTACAGGAGAGTGAGTCAGCTTTTGGGATTTTGATTAGTGTCATTTCATTGATAGTTCTTGGTTCCACTTGGAGATTTCAGATCTCTTACTCATCCCTAGGCGAATTCAGAGAGGCAAGTGTCATATGAGCAGTTTCTAGAAGATTCTCTAGGTTTCCACCTAGCAAACTGCTTCTGCCATTTGTCTATTCTCGCTCATCGCACCCTACAAAAGGGCTTCCAGTATGCATCGCACCCCCTGTGTGTAATAGGTGAGATGCATCGCACCCCCTGTGTGTAATAGGTGAGATGCATCGCACCCTATGCATGGAGCAGTCTGTATGGTCCTGTTTTGACCAGTTCTGAGTAGTTTTTCATGGAGAACGTTTGGGAGATGATGTAATCAGCTGACCTTGTTCCTTTAGGGTATGAAACAACACTTTTAGGGGTTTAGAAGCCCTTGGTTTATGGACATATGTGAGTGGGGTTGCAGTGCCCAAATATGTCTATAACAGTTGCCCCCTAAAGCATGAGGTTGTGAATCCTTTTGATGTCGGGTGAAATGCTTTATAATGAGGATCCGAGGTTTTTCGAACTGGAAGGTGACCTGTAATAAGATACAATACAATACGTTATCTTCACAATATTTTCATGATCTAGCTGAGGTGGGCATTCCCATGCTCATCTTTATAAATTCATATTCATGTACATAAGATAGACAATCATCTGTGTGGCAGACTGATGATTCTGGTAGAGCCATCATCCATTAGTTTGGATGATTATCTGTGCAGTTGTGATGTACATTTGATGTCTTTATTTTCCTGAATATATCGCAGCCAGATGGATGAAACTAGATCTGGGGTCTTCAAACTCGTTAAATCTTTGCCCGAAGTACAAGTCGATCCATGTGAAAAGATGTTCTGACGTCGAACACGGAAATACATCGCCTGATTACCAGCGAATGATGTAAGCTGTTAACAGGCGCGAGATGAATCACCGATAATGATGATGACCCTCAAGGTACTGCAGTACAATTCACGTGGTGTGAATACATGAGCTGATGTCGAACACCACGTAAAATCTTTCAGTCAAAGGCCATTGATGTAAACCTGTCGCCGGAAGTGAGAAACTTGCCATTGAGGCATGCAAGCTTCAAAGTACTGAAAGGGTTGTCCCTAAGTCAACTTCTTGGATAATGAGCTGATGTCGACAAGAAGTGACCCGTCGTAGGAGGGCCTTAATGAATCCCACATCTATGACACAGAATGGAGCAAATGATTTTGTGGAGGTGAAAACGATCTGATGATATAAGGTTCAGGGTGGCGGTCATGAAAAATGGAGAGTGAAGGTATTGCAGTGGATGAGACGTTAGCTAGGTTGGTGAATTCTCTGAGTGACTTCTCTTGAACATACTGCGACACTGAAATGGATTGGTAGCGTTAACCCCAAGGTGGATGGTACGGTGGACCAATGGTGATATGACCGGTGAACGGAATAACCCACCCGACTCAATCATGGTGACAGAGTGAAAGTGTCATGTTCAAGAGCGACCTGCTACCAATGAAGCTATTCAAGTTTTCTTCCCTTTTTCCCCAGTCATTTCTGACCAGTACCTCTTTATTTTTGTCAAGCTTGAGGAGGATAACATATGCTTGTTCTATAATTTTCCCTTCGGGAAAACTTGTCACTATGTTTTAGCGAGCCTAGCGACAGTGAAACTCGCTCTTGTCTGTAATGGACAAGTTTGTTGCTATTGTTTTAACGAGTTTAACGACAAAGATAACTTGGTCCTTTTCAATTTTAGAGAGTCTAAAAAGGAACGTAAAGGCAACTCCAATGGTCCTTTTTCGTAATGTAATCCCTTAAGTCCGAAAAAGTGTAAACGAGCCGAACAAGACAAGCGCTCGATCTTTTTGTGTAATAATCCCTCAGGTCCAAAAAGATTAAAATCTAGAGGAGGGATAGCACTTCCGATCGTTTTAATGAGCTGGAGAGGCCAATTGCTTGACAATCTTTTCATATTTTACGAGTTAGATGAAAAGAGCTTAAAGGAGACTCGTTTTTTGAGGAACGAGTGATGTTTTTGGATAACAACTGGTTCCAGGAAAAGCTTGGAACTTTCCAATCGCGGCAGTGGAAAGAGGGTGGCTAACAAAATCACTCGTCGCAACTGTTCCTCAAAAGGGTAAACAATCAAATGGAGGCGTATGATCGGCTAAAAAAAATGGAGGTGATGGTAAGAACACGACCAAGGTTCAAAAGCTGATAGTCATGCGAATGGTTATTTACCGAAGGTGGGGTTCATTTTTTAATGAGCTTGAACTCTATGGAAACATTTGCTCATTGCTAGGTTTATTTTTTGACAAGCTTGAACTTCGCGTAAAACTGCTCATGGCGAGGTTTATTTTTTAACGAGTTTGAACTTTGCGTAAAACTGCTAATGTTTCCTTTTTATGTAAGCTAGGAATGACCAAACTATAAAGCTATAAAGCTAAAAATGCTAAATTGATCGTTTTTGCTTGCATAAAAAGGTTTGCATGCCCCCAGCATGAAAAAGTCCTTAGTAACCATATGGAAACTTACTGTGGTTAAGCAGGATGATTTTCTGTCAATACTTAGATAGAACACTTCCTGCACTTTGTCCGCCAACTAGACAAAGGTGAAAGGTCACTCGGACCGATCACATAACTTACAGGGAAACTTACCTCTACAGCTGGGTTTGTCCACAAAATAGACAAGGGTGCATGCCCCCTAACCTTCGTTACATTCACTAGACTACTCGCGGTAATTAGGTGGATGGAATGAAGGTTCCTTTACAAGATCAAGTGAAAGACTTGACTTGGAACTTTGCTAAGCCTTGTTTCATTTTTTAACGAGCTTGACACAAGACAAGGAATTCTGCTCAGATCTTTGGTTTCATTTTTTAACAAGGTTGACACCAGTCAACGAACTATCCTCTGGCGACATTTGATCACAAATCATAAGGGGTCATGAAGGAAAGATCTGGTTCCAATGCCCCTAGTACATAATGTACAACATCACTGAATTGATCGTCAGATGATGTAGTTATGGTAGGGCTTGGGGGTAATACCTTGCGATGATCCACACTATCAGAATGGTCAGAGTTCTTCTTAATCTTTGATGATGTAGAAGATATCATATGATAGGTTTCCACTGTGGCCACTTACGCCAGATTACTCGGAGGCGGAAGGGCAAAAGTACCCATTAAGGAAGGGTATTTTAGGAGACCTACTCTGATATTTTGAAGCGATATAGAGCTTCCATGAATCAATGGAATGCTTCCGGTAACTTGCGAACTGTTGGGGGGGAAGGTTAGTTGTTTAATGATTGTAATTCCACCATGGAAGGGGAATGTAATCTTTCTAAAATATGTTGACACAACAACAGCCATAACATAAATCCAGGGCCTTCCTAGAAAGATATTGTAGTCAGAGTTTCCATCAATGACCTCAACTTCAATTTCTACTGTCTTGCCCCCCAGTTCAACTTGCAAGTTACTTAATACCCCATACGGCGTGTATGTTCTTCCATCGAACGTTGTTAATGTCATTGATGATCGTGACAAGGGTGGAGAGCCTAAAGTTTTCCAGCAACTCATTGACATAATACAGGTAGATGCCCCCTCATCAATGATTGTTCGATGAACGGTTTTGTTGAGGGTTTTTACCTGTATGAGGAAAGGGAGCTGGGCTGGTAACTGAGGTTAAAATCCTTTATGATTAAAGGCCACTAGATTGGAATCCGTTGGATCAATCCCACCTATCACTGATAATAAAGCTTGCTTTTGGGAGGGGCAATTCTGCAGTACTTCAAGTGTCAACATAGCAGATGGCGTTTGGGCCAGATCCTCCACTATATTATAATTCTATGCTGCTCGAGCACAAGGATTAAACGTCGATTTATGTACTACTCCCTTAGGCGTTTTTATTGTTAATTCAAGAATGATTGGTGGAACAAATTCCAATTAAGTTGTTTTAGAACTGCTTGGTTGATCTATAGCCTTGCTATTCGACGATTGTGGATTTCCATAATTTTTATTCCTTGTTGATATCAAAGCATCATTTTGCTATTTTGAGATGGATAGCATAAGTACTTGGGATGGGGAAGCACGATCACTAGAAACCAATTTTGTTTCTGGGCTCGGAAATGGATTAGTCAACATCGCTGGGTATTTGAAGTTTTTAAATATTTCATAACCTTAGCTTTATGTGGACAACCTTTCGTGAAATGCTCATCGTCGCATATGTAACATGGATAATGAGGTTTCTTTTGCCCAGTAGGGTTTTCAGAATATTTTTCAAGAGGTGAATTTTCCTGTTTCTTCTTATTATTTTTCCCTTTCTTCTTGTCCCCTAGTTGCTTTGGATTTCTGCCCTTGTCAGATGACACAGCATTAACCTCTGAGGAAAGAGGTTCTTCATTTGCTTTTTTTACTAGAAACTGTAAGGGATTTTTTAGATGTAGCCTTTGAGGTTGTCATGCTTGTTTTACCGATCATGCCATCGCTGGCATGAGAGTCCCGATTTGATTTAGGAGGGGGAGGAATGGAAAATTCTGGTCTAGGAGCGTCAGGAATTTTGTCGTAGAGTGTGCCAGACTGAGTATATATCAAGTCTAGATATTGCGCACGAGCAATGACTTGCTCTTCGGTGACAACTCCCCCCTTAGCCACGTCTTCTGTAATAGAAGGTAACAATGACTTAATAAACCATTCAGCTAACAGTTGATCAGGAACATATGTTTTTACCATTCGACGACGACGTCGCCACTCATGAATATGATCAGATATGTGAGTGGGTGTCGTCTGTTTAAAATTGGTAAGAAGCTCTGTTCCCATTTCGTACCTTATGGGTAACTGAAAATGGGTTAAAAAGGTTGCGGCAAGGGCGCTGAAGTTATCAAACAAAGCTCTAGGCAATTCTATATACCATTTAGCTACCGGACCAGTTAACGTTCGCTGAAAAAGGCGAAGCCTAATCGAATCATCATTCAGGGTGTTGAATGAACACCACAAATGGAATGTCATTACATGATTTGATGGATCTTCACCTGGATTTCCATTGAATTTAGGAATATCTGACGGAAGTTTATGTGGAATCGCTGGCCACCAAGGGGCATAAGCAATTGGATCATTTGTTAGCCGATTTAGATCTGGTAATTCTAAAGTTGCTACAAAGGGCAACTGTTGATTTAGGTTTGGCAAAGCATACCCAGGATAAGATGGGATCGCCTGAGCAATGGGTCTTTGCATACCAGCATAATGCATTTGATGTTGATAACTTTGATAAGGTTGATGGGCTTATAATATGGTTGTTGATAACCACTTTGGAAATGCGGTTGCCCATTACTTACAAAGACTTGTTGCTCAGGTCCTTGGTATGATTGCTGGAATTGCGGTTGTTGATATTGAACCATCCATGGTTGTTGGACCATTTTCTGTTGTCCAATACTGGATGATTAACCAAGATGTGGAGTCATCGTACCTATTTGAGACTGATTCACTCCAGATGAGGAGGCACTAACTTGAGGTTGTGATTGAATCACTGAGATGAGAGGCTGTTGTATTGCAACCTGAGAAAATTGAGGTTGACATACAACAGGTAGCGCTTGTACTTGCGATACAGTCATAATAGCAGGTGTAGTGGGAATATTCGATACAGGATGGACTGGTTGCATTGAATACACAACCCTTGGTTGTTGAGGCAGTATTGGTACCCAACTGCTTGATGTAATCCCAGTTTGACCTGAACTTTGTTGTAAACTCCCATATGGTTGTTCTCCAGGAGGGAACAATGAAAAGGCATACTACCCCCCATATGGTGGTAATCCAGTACTTAAAGGGTAGATTGGCCTTTGAAGACACATTGGATTAACTTGTTGAGTTTCAACTTAAGAAATACTAGACGAGAGTTCGGATGAAGAAATGGGAACTAACCATGTCATCAAAACAGTCCCTGATTGGAATCCGTCTTGTTGTTGATAACTTGCTGGGACAGATGGTATACCAGCAATCATTGTAGGAATGACAGCAGGAAGCTTTGCCGTAGCTGTTTCAGTTGGCACAGTCCTAGATGTTGATGGTTGTTCAGACATGTTTAGTCTATCCAGAAGATTTCCTAGCGATTCGACAGGAACTTGCAATGAAAAAGAACTAACTTCTGTAGTAGAAGGATGTAAGTGGATACTAGTGCCAAAATGCACTGGAGTACTGGGTGGAAGATCCTCCACTATCTCTTCTATAGCAATCAATCCAGGTGGAAGAGGTAGACCGTCAGGTCCGTAAAATATTTATGGTGCCGAAGAAGGTATAGACTCTGCAGCAACAGATGTTGGAGGGGTGACACCTTTTGAATCATCCCTAGGTGGAGCTGTTTCAGGAATAGAGGTGTCTATCGTTACACTAGGATCAGTTCTAATGCCCTCTTGTAACTGCGGAACTTCTTCTGTAAAGGTAGATGTACCAGAAATAATTGGAGTAACTGTAGTCTCTAACGATGTTGAAACACAAGTTTCAAATAAATTAGGTGAATTTGACTTAGTTAAACAAGAATGCCTTGCCCGAGATGGTTTCGTTTCCGGGGTCAAAGACGGTTGACTTGCTAGTCTCCGCGAACGACGGGGTTTTGATTGACTTTCTTCCACGATTGCAGACTACTTGATCAACTCAAAATAAAAAGGGGAAAATGTTTTTCCGAATTAAATGAATTTTATGACGCTTTGACACAACTTGCTTTTTCAATTTTTAAGAGTCGAGAAAAAGCTAAAGATGACTCTAGTCGCCTTTGATTTTTAATGAGCTTGAAGTGACAAGTGCTCAGATGGACCTTTTCTTTTAAGGAGTTTGAAAAGGAATGAAAGTGACTACTCTGGAAATCTAGATAGATGGGATTACCAAACCAATCGCAAAACTGCAGAATACTTTTTACGGTATGACAGTCAATCTTCTCGAATGCTGTGTTCAGTGCATTGCGATCGATAGGGCGGCAGACACAACGTCCTAAGGATAAAGGATATAGCCTATTGTGGTCTCCCAATATACACTCGACGGTACGTGGGAGCACAAGTCCGTACTGGCACTTGTCGTCTCAAAGAGGAGGAATCACCCAACCTACGATGAAAGCGATAATTACCAGGCTTTACGGCGCCGGAATACGTCTCTCGCCTAGACTTCTACATGTTGTGCATTAGGTTCCAAAGCGTTTTTATGTTCATTGAAGTTTATTTTACAGTTGATCTTTCTTAAGAAGTTTGCCTTTAAGGTTCACCACGTGATGTAGATATACAATTCCTAAATATGCAACCTAAGATGATAAACAGTCGTTTACTTTCTTATTGCAATGAAAATCCTAGCTACTAAGGAAAGAGAAATGAAATTCTTTCAACATAGAGCAGAGAGCACACACTAGATGCACTTTTCCTAAATCAACTTCAGCATGCAGTCTTAATGCAAATGCACATGCATGTATTGTTTTTTAGTTTCCTTAATGTGAGAATGACAAAAAGAAAACAAAGTATAGATCTGAACTATCTTTTTCCAAAGCGACAGTACTAACAATTTTCTTTTCAAAAAATGAAAGTAAGGTCAAGACGACACTTTGCGATTTTGAATTTAAACTGCTTTCGACACTTGAAATACTAATGATTCAAATAAAATACAATAGAAAAAGTGTAATCGACTATCTAAAAGAGGAATGCTTTGTGACACTATTTTTCTTGACTGAAAACAACACTTGCGACACTTTAAAATCAAAAGATGATAGTTCGATTAAGCTACTATTTGCACAGGAGAACTGTAAATGATGAAAAATACATAAAAAAAATTCACAATTCCTTCTGATGGAGGCTGAATAATGCAGAGGAAGATGGTTTCAATAGAGATATATTGATCATAGACAGCAAAAATACTGAATAAACTTGAAGACAATGAAGAAAAAACCAAAATCTAGAGGCAAAAACAGTCTTAGTCAATCATCGCACCTGTAACACATGGAAATAGGGATGCATCTCACCTGCAACACAAGAGAGGTGCGATGCATCCAGATTTCCTAGAAGAGACAGTGCGATGGTCCAGGGACGAGACTGTGCTTGGTTTTCACTCACAGTTTGCAGCTAAGTTCAGGGGTTTAGGCTGAGCTAATGATTGTCAGTAAACACAAAGTATAGGGGTTGATCTAATGAGGTTATTTGAGTTACCACCAGGGCACTTAGGATGTTTGCAAGTTAGATGTTCAGTTTATAAACCAACCTGGAGATTGACTGAAGCAACGTTGATCTACTTTGTAGTTGCATAGCAAAAGCAGTTCGAAGGCTAGCTGGCTTAACTTCAGGCTCCGTCTTTGGTTTATAAAGTAAACAACAATAACAAAACAAAAAAAAACTATTCGCTCCCCAGTGGAGTCGCCATTTTTTTTATCGGGAAAACTAGTGTCCATTCAGAGCTGCTAGTCCCACTAAGATGGGTAGCTATCTTAGAAACAAACAGATTAAAGTTACTTGTGTTTTCCTTTATGAGAGATGGATGAGAAAGGAGCAGAGAGCACCAACCTCAGTCTTTCGCTAGTCTCCTTGCTTGTTTCTTCTCTCCTTTGATAGAGCTTTTGCCACCCCTTTCTCACTTGTCCCGCTTCAAAGAACACCTATAGAGCCAAGGCAACAAAATACCATCAAAGCATAGAGATCTATAACCATAAATAATGTAGGATCAGATGTACATTAACCATATAAATGCATATATAAACAAGATTAAGAGGTATACAAGAATATGGAGGAAAACTGAAATAGATTTACTGATAAAAGTAGTAGAAGAGAGGATTGCAACCAGGCTGTCTGATCCAGCATCATCCTCCCAGCATGAAAGCCCTCTTCACCTCATACAAAGCAAGATCACCCAACAATGTCTTCAAAGAGAAACCAACAACACTTCCTTGCAAATTACAAAATTCCAGCCCTTGGATCTCTTGGATGAGGGATCCATATATAGATGTTTACAGGAGAGTGAGTCAGCTTCTGGGATTTTGATTAGTGTCATTTCACTGATAGTTCTTGGTTCCACTTGGAGATTTCAGATCTCTTACTCATCCCTAGGCGAATTCAGAGAGGCAAGTGTCATATGAGCAGTTTCTAGAAGATTCTCTGGGTTTCCACCTAGCAAACTGCTTCTGCCATTTGTCTGTTCTCGCTCATTGCACCCTACGGAAGGGATTTCCAGTATGCATTGCACCCCCTGTGTGTAATAGGTGAGATGCATCACACCCTATGCATGGAGCAGTCTGTATGGCCCTGTTTTGACCAGTTCTGAGTAGTTTTTCATGGAGAACTTCTGGGAGATGATGTAATTAGCTGACCTTGTTCCTTTAGGGTATGAAACAACACTTTTAAGGGTTTAGAAGCCCTTGGTTTATGGACATATGTGATTGGGGTTGCAGTGCCCAAATATGTCTATAACACCTCTCGATTTAAAATTGTTATACAACATTAGTTGTTAAGTTCCATTGTTCCCCAGAAATATTCATAATGTAGGTTTACCGTGGGGGTCATCATATGGAAGGTTGCATTGGTTATGAACATGCTTAGATGGAGTGGTTGTATTCAAGTATATGTCTACACTACTAGATAACCTTAATCAATGAATAAATCGATGGGGAAGTATCTTGATACATTAATATTTTTAAGGTCAATTGAGGGCAATTTTGGTTCAGGGTTAGCTCAATTAAATGCCAATCACCATGGTTGCATCAAATTTTTGGGTCACTCAATAAGAAGGGAAAAGTTATGAAGGTAACCTTAACTTTAACTTTAACCTTAACCTTAACTTTAAATTTTTTTTCGTGGTTTTTCCAATCTAATTTCTCTAAAATCTAGTAAGAATTTATTGAAATCACAAGCTTAATGGGTAACCTGTGTACAATAGAAGTGTATATATATATATATATATATATATATATATATATATATATAAAATCAAAAAACTGATAGCTGAATAACGATTCTATAATGCGGAATAAACACTTAAAAAGAATCAAAAACTTTAATGCCCAATAAATCATACCTCCTGCCATTGATGCTACTCATACTCCAATACCAGACTTTCGGCTATGCTTGAGGCAAACCACTTCCCTTCCTCTTTTAAGCTTCAACCTTTGAATCTGTCTTTGATTTATCAATGCAATTATAGCTGGCACTAAGCAGATGAATTCATTTGAGAGAGAATATTCTATGTGTGAGATTTGGTACCAGTTTTATTCCTAAAACCCAAAACAGATTGAAAACTCGAGTGCAAGTTAAATCATGTTGTTGCTTATTGGGGAATGAATTAAAATCCCAAACGTTTTATTCTAAAACAAATAGTTCCACACGTTGGTAAACGAATGTTAATGAGTTTCACTCCCACTACTTATGCTGCACAACAATTACGTCTATAGCACCACCGAAAAGCTGGAATGGACTAGTTACAGAAGAAATGTAATCATCCAAAACACAAAACTAATGCTTCCCAATGAAAACAAAAACCTGAAAGCAGCAGTGCTAAAAATAGAGTGAAGACTACAAAGCCTTTAGATTTACAAAAAATCACCCAAAACCTCTCATTCGTGTGGCACTTCCAAGCTCTGCTCACTCTAACTTGATTGTGTAAGGCTTAAGGGGATTGAATGAGTGAGCTTGGGGACCAAATAGAAGTATTTATAGCCAAGATTCCATCAAGCTTCTGTTGGCTATGTGTCAAGTGTTCCACAGAACATGGTAGAGAACTGTAGAGGGAGTAATGGACCACTCTAGGAGCTCCCAACAAGAAATTGATTAACTGCAAATGGTTTCTGTAATTGAAGGAAACGATGGCAGATGGTGCCCGTAATAAATCGGCGACCGATGGTTTCCGTAATAAATCGGCGGCCGTAAGGGAGCTAACATTCTCCCACTTGGTCCATACTTCCAAACTAATGTCTCA
Source organism: Pinus tabuliformis (assembly GCA_031772625.1). Lineage (NCBI taxonomy): Eukaryota > Viridiplantae > Streptophyta > Pinopsida > Pinales > Pinaceae > Pinus > Pinus tabuliformis. The sequence continues at coordinate 559,771,859 of CM062809.1, read as the reverse complement.
TCTTAAAAACCCATTGATAATCTGTATTAGTTAATAGATTCATGAATCATGGTGCTAAGCCCTCTACTGACGAGTATTATCTTCCATGTATTACTATGTATTTATTTCTATTATAATTTATGTGGCAACAATTTCTTAATGAATAAACCTTATGTTTATTCTTGGTACTACACAGTTGAATTCTCTCAAATCAAATTAAGGTGCACATAAGTATGAGAAAAACATAACAATAATTAAGAATTTCATTAAAATAACATTGTCCATACAATGAGAAACTACATAATGGAACCAAGTCCCATATTCATTACACGATCCTTGAATTTAAACGGTGGCATGCCCTTAGTCAAAGGATCAGCGATCATCAACTCAGTGCTAACGTGCTCAATGACCACTTTTTTTTCTTTAACATGTTCCCTTATAGCTAAATACTTAATGTTGATGTGTTTATTTCGACTCCCACTTTTGTTGTTTTTAGCCATAAAAATAACAGCTGAGTTGTCGCAATATATTCTCAATGGCTTAGAGATAGAATCCATAATTCTAAGCCTAGAAATGAAACTCTTAAGCCATACGCCATGTAAAGTAGCCTCAAAATAGGAGACGAACTCGGATTCCATAGTGGAAGTGGAAATCAAGGTTTGCTTGGCACTCCTCCATGATACAACTCCACCGACCATCATAAAAATGTATCCTAATGTTGATTTGCATGAATCAACACATCCAGCAAAGTCAAAATCTGAGTAGCCAATTACTTCCAAATTGTCTATCCGTCTGTACATAAGCATGTAGTTTTTGGTTCCTTGAAGGTGCCTCATTACTTTCTTTGTAGCTATCTAGTGGTCTAAACTTAGATCACTCTGATATCCTCCCAACATTCCCACAACAAATGCAATGTCAGGTCTTGTGCAGACCTGAGCATACATTAGGCTTCCGACAACAGAAGCATATGGAATGTTCTTCATTTGTTCCATTTCAAAGTCGTTCTTCGGGCATTGGTTCAAATTGAACCTATCACCCTTCACAATGGGAGATACACTTGGTGAACAATCCTTCATCCGAAATCTCTCTAAAATCTTATTAATATAGGTTTCTTGAGACATACCCAAGATGCCTCGAAATCTGTCTCTATGGATCTTAATGACAATGACATAAGATGCCTCACCCATATCCTTCATATCGAAATTTTTAGAGAGGAATTGTTTCACCTCATGCAGCAAACCCTTATCATTGGTTGCTAGCAAAATGTCATCCACATATAAAACAAGAAAACAGATTTTACTCCCACTGACTTTTAGGTATATACATTGATCCATAATCTTTTCTACAAAACCAAATGAAGAAATTACATTATGAAATTTCAAATACCATTGGCGGGATGCTTGCTTTAAACCGTATAATGATTTCTTGAGCTTGCAAACCAATTGCTCACCATCACTAGAGGGGAATCCTTCAGGTTGTTTCATGTAAACCTCCTCCTCTAGATCTCCATTGAGAAATGTTGTTTTTACATCCATTTGTTGCAACTCCAAGTCAAAATGGGCTATAATGCCATTATAATGCACAAGGAATATTTCTTAGATACATGAAAGAAAGTCTCCGTGTAATTGATTCCTTCTTTCTAAGTGAATCCCTTAGCAACGAGTCTTGCCTTGTATCTCTCAATGTTGCCCAATGAGTCTTTCTTTGTCTTAAAGACCCATTTACATCCAATGGCTTTTGCACCATTAGGCAACTCAACAAGATCCTAGACTTCAATACTCTTTATATAATTCATCTCTTCCTTCATGGCATCGTACCATAATTCTGATTCTTTGCAACTCATGGCTTGTGAAAATGACTCGGGATCATTTTCGGCTCCAATGTTGTAGTCTGATTCTTGCAGATACACAACATAATCATCAGGAATTGCTGATATCTTTGGTCTAATAGATATTCTTAATGTTGTACCATCATCTTCCTGAGAAGTATGTGGTTCAACTCGTTGTTCAAAAGTTCTTGGCAACTCTTGAACTACCTGATCTACTAGAATGCCGTCAGCAGCTTGTGGAACTTCAACAATTGGTTGTTCAACATCAGTTTGTACTTGAGGGGTGCTGTGAACAATAACCAATATATCACTTGAAGTGGAAGGTTGAGATTCTGAATGATCCTTCTCAAAAACTATGTTCCAGGTTTGATCGCTCCCACTGATCAAGTCATTTTCAAGAAACTTTGCATTTCTTGATTCCACAATCTTAGTGCTGTGAGATGGACAATAAAATCTGTAACCTTTATACCTTTCAGCATATCCAATGAAATACCCATCAATGGTCCTTGGGTCTAGCTTCTTCTCTTGTGGATTATATATTCTCACTTCAGACGGGCATCCCCAAATGCGCATATGTCACAAACTCGGTTTCCAACCTTTCCATAATTCAAATGGCGTTTTAGGAACAGCCTTGGTTGGAACCCTGTTTAATATATAAATTTCCATCTTAAGTGCTTTAGTCCACAAGGATTTAGGAATATTGGAGCTGCTAAGCATACTCCGCACCATGTCCAATAATGTTCGGTTTCTTCTTTCTGCTACACCATTCTGGTCGGGTGAACTAGGCATGGTGTATTGGGCAACAATCGCATGCTCTTGAAGAAATTTTGCAAATGGTCTAGGTGCTTGTCCATCTTCTGTGAATCTACCATAATATTCTCCACCTCTATCTGATCTCACGATCTTAATTTGCTTGCCACATTGTTTCCCTACTTTAGCTTTAAAGATCTTAAAGACATCTAATGCTTCGTTCTTTTTATGAAGCATGTCGAGATACATATATCGTGAGTAATCATCTATAAAAGAGATTAAGTATCTTTGACCATGTGAGTCCATGTCTGGACTACATATATCAGTATGTATGATCTCTAATATGTCTGAACTCCTATTTTCACCTTTCTTTGACTTGTTGGTCTGCTTTCCCTTTATGCAGTCCACACAAGTCTCAAAATCAGTAAAATACAGAGTATTAATTACCCCTTCATTTGCCAATCTTTTAATTCTTTCTATGGAGATATGACCTAGTCTCTGGTGCCATAATTTAGAGGAATCTTCATTAATAACACATCTTTTAGTGCCAGTGTGAACATGCATTGAATCATAAGTGACATTGTTTTGTAAATTAATGTAGTAAAGACCATTGGACAAAATACCATTCCCAACACAATCAGATTTATAAAATAAACTGAAGGCTGTTTCTGAAAAGTTGAAGGAATATCCAAAAGGTACAAGCCTTGAAACTGAAATCAAGTTTTTAGAAAAACTTGGAACATAAAAGGTCTTTTCTAATTCTAAAACAAAGCCACTACTTAAAGTTAAATAGCATGTTCCTATAGCTTCCACATGCAAGCCCATCTTGTTTCCTGATAAGATGCTTTGCTCACTTCCCACTGGTTTCCTTAGGTTTTGCAAACCCTGCAAGGAATTCGAAATGTGAATTATTGATCCAGAATCAATCCACCAGGTGTTAATATTGACATTAACCATACTAGATTCATAACAAACAAACGAGATTGGATTACCTTTGTCCGCAAGCCATTTCTGAAATTTGGCGCATTCCTTCTTCGTGTGTCCCTTCTTTTTACAAAAGAAACACTTGGAATCCTTATTGATATCGGCTTGGGGAGGTACTTTACCTTTCCCTTTCTGATTGGCTTGAGATTTGTCTTTTCCATGCATTGCTAGCATTGCACTTTCTCCCAGTTCCATCACCAGTCTCCCTTCCTCTTGAACACACATGGTCATGAGTTCATTAATTGACCATTTATCCTTATGTGTGTTGTATGAGATTTTGAAGGTTCGGTATTGGTGCGGAAGGGTGTTTAGGATGTAGTGCACTAGGAAGGACTCTGATATTTCAACTTCAAGTTTTTTCAATTGAGCCACAGTGTCCCTCATTTGCATGATGTGCTAGCGTATACCTTTCACATCGGTGAGCCTTAGGGATGAGAATTTCATGATTAGGGTTCTTGCTAGTGCCTTGTCTGAAGTGACGAATTGATCATCAATGGCTTTCAGCAAGTCTCGGACCTTTTCATGCTGATCAACAGAACCACGAATACCAGTTGAAATTTTAGTCTTAATGAACATCATGCTTAGGCGATTAGATCGTTCCCATCATTCATAAAGCATGATGTCTGCTGCAATGTTGGTATCAATGAGTGACGGTGGTTCATATTTCCTAATAGCATAGTCTATGTCCATCCACCCCAAACAAAGGAGAACTCTCTCCTTCCAGATCTTATAGTTATCTCTCTTAAGTTCAGGGATATCACAACGAATATCAGAGAAATTTGCAGGTTGTACAACTGCATAAAATTAAAGATTACATGCTTATGTTAAAATTGAGGCCTAAATAAAATTTCATGCTTTACCACTATAAATCATGCTTAAAATTGAATCTAATGACATAAAAATTGTGTGTGGACTAAATTTTCAATTCAAGCAGATTCAATTATTCTTTATGATAGAATTTTATCAAATCATTCACTTAATTCATAACTCTAAAGGGTATATTATGATTATAATTCGATATAAATTCTATCTTAGATTTGAACTTTATGATCAAACTATTAATTCATAATTCTTGTGGGTAAGTTATGAATATTTTATCCTAATTAATTATATAAATATAATAAAAATCCCTGTGGGATAAATTTATTATATTTAGTATAATTAATTACAATTAATGTCTAAATATTCTTTATGTGATCCTAATCAATCATAACATATAATATTATTTAATTAGAGATACTATGGCTATTCTCTATTTAATTAAAAATTATATGGATCACTCAGACATTATTTCTTTTATGCATAAAAATTAACTTGATATGAGAATAATTATAAATTGCATAAATAAAACTATAATATTCATGCATAATCATTTAACGATGGGTTTCATACACTCATCCAAAATAGCATGTATTAATTAGCGCAGAAATAATCAATTCATGCAAATTAAATATGAGCACAGTTATAAATTTGCACAACAATTATCCAAATTGCATATAATTAAACCAAATAAGTATTATAAGCATAAAAATTGAGAAAAATTAGACATATTTTCAAATAAATGCCTTAATTCAGAAAATTCTCAAAATATGGCATTTAGCCAAACAGAGCATGTTTATAAACACCAAGGCAGAGATAAAAAATGCTCCGATACCAACTGATAGTTGAATAATGATTCTATAATGCGGAATAAACACTTAAAAAGAATCAAAAACTTTAATGCCCAATAAATCATACCTCCGGCCATTGATGCTACTCACACTCTGATACTAGACTTTCGGCTACGCTTGAGGCAGACCACTTCCCTTCTTCTTTAAGCTTCAACCTTTGAATCTGTCTTTGATTTATCAATGCAATTATAGCTGGTGCTAAGCGGATGAATTCGTTTGAGAGAGGATATTCTATGTGTGAGATTTGGTACCAGTTTTATTCCTAAAACCCAAAACATATTGAAAACTCGAGTGCAAGTTAAATCATGTTGTTGCTTATTGGGAAATGAATTAAAATCCCAAACATTTTATACTAAAACAAATAGTTCCACACGTTGGTAAACAAATGTTAATGAGTTTCACTCCCACTACTTCTGCTACACAACAATTACATCTATAGCACCACCGAAAGGCTGGAATGGACTAGTTACAGAAGAAATGTAATCGTTCCAAACACAAAACTAATGCTTCCCAATGAAAACAAAAACCTGAAAGCAGCAACGCTAAAAATAGAGCGAAAACTACCAAGCCCTTAGATTTACAAAAATTCACCCAAAATCTCTCATTCGTGTGGCACTTCCAAGCTCTGCTCACTCTAACTTGATGGTGTAAGGCTGAAGGGCATTGAATGAGTGAGCTTGGGGACCAAACAGAAGTATTTATAGCCAAGCTTCCATCAAGCTTCTGTTGGCTATGTGTCAAGTGTTCCACAGAACATGGTAGAGAACCGCAGAGGGAGTAATGGACCACTCTAGGAGCTCCCAACAAGAAATTGATTAACTGTAGATGGTTTCCATAATTGAAGGAAACGGTCGCAGATGGTGCCCGTAATAAATCAGCAGCCAATGGTTTCCATAATAATTGGCGGCCCTAAGGTAGCTAACAAAAACAAGTTTAAATAATACAAATCAATATTTCACCTCAAAATTTCCTGCCGGATTCCAAAAAATTGCACTAACAACAACATGAAAGCCAGTCCAATCACCAACTCCAACTTCTAGAATTTTAGTGTTTGCCTTATTCCATATTGTAGTAAGCCGTTATTATTAGTGGTGTGTTATTATGCTTACTTTTTATCTAAATTTGAATAATGGAGTTCTAAATAGAGACTCAGCGACGCCAAGTTTTTCCTTTATGGAGATATTCCATGATAAAAAAAAATGAATTGTACACAGCGCTCCATGCATCGAATAAGGGAATATAATTCTGTATATATAGGGAGTAACATCGATCCAGATATAGTTGATCTTCCTTAGAATTGAAGGAAGGCAGGAGATCAATTTAGGATAAGGACAACTTCGATCTGTATCAAAGATCATGGTTGTTCTTTTCAATAAAGTTCTTTTTAATTAAAACTATGTACTATACACATATATACATTAATGGTTCTACTCTTCAAGGTTTGTGTTCATGTATATTTGAATGTCTTTTACGCATTTCGATGAGTATTTTTTTTTTCAAAAATAACAAAAATATAAGCTATAATATATTTACAAAATACTAATAAATTAATCTAAATTATTTTTATTTCGAGTTTGAAATATTAATGTTAAGTTCTAAGGTGAAAATGACCTACATTATATATTATATATTTATATAGATAATTCACAAATATAAATATATATTGTAACTGGTATGATAAATAATTTAATCTTGTTATTAACATTAATAATATTCTACTTTCACAATTTCATGTTTTAATATTAACAATATTTTACTTTCACAATTTCAAAGCATAGTTGTGTTTTTTTACATTTTCCATTCTAGATATTGTATTTTTTCAATTTTTCACAAGTATGAGATTCAATATTTTAAGAAAGCTTTATTCATGTGCTCATGCACATGTAAATGTATATATGTTTGGAGATTCTATTTTATTATTTTATGTTTGGAAATATTTGTACCATACATATCTACATAAAGGGATCTCAATGAGATCTATATTCACAAAATATTTGTACCAAACATATCCATCTAAAGGGATCCCGCCTATCAAACATATCCACCCAAAGGGATCCCCGTCAGGTCAACCACCCAAAGGCCAAATATATCCATTCAAAGGGCACCTAAAGGCCAAATATATCCATATATCCATTCAAAGGGCACCTAAAGGCCAAATATATCCATATATCCATTCAAAGGGCACCCAAAGGCCAAATATATCCATTCAAAGGGATCCCCGCCAACCAAACATATCCACCCAAAGGGATCCCCGTCGGGTCAATCCAAAGGGATCCCCGTTGGGTCAATCATCATATCCATCCAAAGGGATCCCATTGGGTCACATATCCACCCAAAGGGATCCCGTTGGGTGACCAAACATGTCCACCCAAAGGGATCCCCGCCGAGTCAACCCAAAGGGATCCCCATTGAGTCAACCAACATATCCACCCAAAGGGATCCTGTTGGGTACATATCCACCCAAAGGGATCCCGTTGGGTCAACCACGAAGCCTAACCCCAAGAGTGTCGAGAGAATTGAACCCATGATCTCTCAATAGAAAAAGTGCTTTAACAACATACACTCAACCAATTGAGCTGAACCTCGGGGCTATGTGTGTTTAGAAATATATGTAAGAATAATACATAGATAAACCATAGGGATAAATAAATTACGTAGTAAGTTAACCTCATAAATATGATAAGGTCTCAACAAAAATTTCAAAAGCTAAATGTTACCATGATCCGAGGTTTTATGGCTACTAGAAAGAACTTTGTTACAAGATTAGGCGACTCCTTAACTTTAATAGTAGTTAATTAGCTAACTCTAGCATAGAGAGAAGTTTTCGTATATACAAAAGAGCCCTATACCCTTACAAATACATAATACATCCTAACTTTGGAGCACATAATTGCTTAGAGAAAATAAGTATGTAGGATTCGCTAGACTTTTACCCCTCCTATCTAGTCAAATGACATAGATACTTTTCAAATCACACCTATCTAATGGATTTTATTATGTAGGTATCCACCTTTGTAATAACCATTCACACTCTCCATGTATATATGATGCTTTGAAGTGTCTGAATGCTCCTCCAATGTGGTTTTCTTGATACAACCATGTACGTATCAACTCCATTTTCCTTTGCTCGAACATGCACTAAATGATCTATAGTTTCACAAATATATATCTTTCAATAGCAGCATGTAATCAAATGATCATTTCTATTTCCAACAATCTATTGTAAAGTAGAGTGAAGCACGTTCCTTAATGTATTAGGGGAAGAGAAGGTTATTGTTTAATTTATTTTGTTTATGTTTTTGGCTCTTTAATAGGTTGTTCCATGGATATAAGGAAATATGACAATTTTATTCATATCAATGCCTTGTTGCTTGTGGTAAACATTCTTTTGAGCTTTTTGCAAAGCCTTTTTCACTTTCCTTTCCTCAAAGCAATTCCTTTTAGATAATATTGAAATATTTTCCAACTTTGGAACTTATGCTTAGTATGTTTGATTCTAATGGCTATGGTCTTAGTTTGTGTCATAGATGATGTTGAAAATCAACATTCCAACTATTTATGAATGTGAATTTCCTTTTAGTATACCTAATTATCCAAGGAACCATTAACATTTTTTTATGATTAAAATGTCCAAAACATAAAGACATTTATTGTGTATATTTTTCAAAGTGAATTTAATGTGCTTGAATTAATTATTTGGGTGATTACGAATTAATCCAAAATTACCTTAGGGTTAAAGCATGGAGCTGGGTTGCACTTTTTGGTGAAATAATGGCACGTTTTGCTGAAATACGGATGCTTGATAGAGCAATTTTAAGGGTTAAATCGAGCAATTTTTAAGCATTCGATCGAGTTATTGAGGTGCTTAAATATGGATGCTCGATAGAGCAATTTTAAGAGTTTAATCGAGAAATTTTTAAGAATTCAATCGAGTTATTGAGGAACTTAAATACGGATGCTCGATAGAACAATTTTAAGGGTTCAATCGAGCAATTTTTAAGCATTCGATCGAGTTATTGAGGCGCTTAAAAATATCTCGATTGAGCATTTAAGCAAAGTACCGATCAAGTCATTTTTTAACCCAAGTTAATAGCTCGATCGAGCCATTGGCTTGATTGAAAAATAATATAACTCAATCAGCGTTATTTCTACTTCAAATACCTCGGTCGCTACCTGTGCAAGTTGTTTTGCTCAGACCGTGAAAGGAAAAAGGATTCAATCAAATATTTCTAAGCTCCTTCGTGATGGAGGAACTTAATCCACCTACCCATCAATCTCGTGAACAACTCAGAGGCTCAAGCCGAGGTAGGTTTCCTGTCATTTTTGTCTCTTTTATTTAATATTTTTTTTTGCAAAATAAAATAAATTAATTTGGAAAAAAACCTAACATATAAAAACTACAAAAAAACCCTGAAAGTCACCATGAAAACCACAAAAAACCACCAAGAAAACCCTTGAAAACCACAAAAAAACTTAAAAAACCACCAAGAAAACCTTTGAAGACCAAAAACAACTTAGAAAACTACCAAGAAAACCCTTGAAAAACACCAAAAAAACTATAATTTAAATTTTAATTATTTTTTTAAAATTTCATTGTATACGTTATCTGCAATATTAACATGTTTATTATAATATTTTCTATGGTAAATTTTATTTTTAATTATTTTAAGTTTTTAAGTTTTTTTTTTAAGATTTTAGTGAAATAAATTAAAAAATATATATTTGTTGTTATTAAAAATGCATTTCAAATTTCTAAAAAAATTGATAATATACCCAATTTTTTTTTTCAAAATATAAAACAATAAAACCGTTGAACTCCAATAAATAAATAAATTAAGAACTTTAATTTAACATAATGGTTATGGTACTCAGAGTAAATCTCTATTAAATCAAATAAGAAATTTTATTTCATTTTATTTATTTTAAATTTAAATAAATATTTTTTTAATAATAAATATATTAATTTATTTTATAAAATCAATTTTACTTAAAATAAAATATTTTAACTAAATTAAAAGTGAAAATAATATATATAGATATTAAAATTTGTTTTATAAAATTAGTTATATATAAATATTTTTTTTAACTAAATCAAAATTCTTTTTTTTTACTTGATTAAATTTTATTAACTATATATATAATAAAACATAAAGTTTTTCCGGAGAAAAAAACGAACTTTTTATTATTATAAAAAGTTACATATACATTCTACAGCTTCCATTGCTGTTATAGCTGTGTGAGCCTGCATAATATAGTTCAAAAACTGAGCTTTCCTCTTTGTGAGAGGAAATAACAGCTCCCAAAAATTCCTGCCAATATTTTCTGATATCTGGAGTCTATCCTCCTTTGTCATGGACAAAACCCCTTAGAAAAAAGATACATACATATCATAAACAAAAAGCATGATACCATATTCCTATATCCGCTGTTTTTAACAAAAACAAAAATTTGATTTTGCAGATCAGCCGTGTGTCATGTTATGAGTTTTGAGCATATGGAGGCTGGTCCGAAATCTGGTCCTGCCCGTTGATTTCTTCCACTATTCTCCAGCTGCCCAGAACTTGTTGAATACCGTCTTTAGAAAGCTTGTCTGCCATATCATTTCGTTCCCTGTAAATATGATGAATGGAAAAAGAATTAAAAGATAATTTCAGCTGCTGAATTTCTTCTAAGAGAGGCTGCAAAACATAATTTTGACATCTGCTATGACCATTTATCCATTTGATAACATTTAATGAGTCCCCAAAGATCTGAACTGTGAGGGTATTTCGGTGTATCAGCCAGCATAAAAGAAACTTGAGGGCGGATAGTTCTGCATAGTTGTTCGATCCATTTCCCAAACCTATGGAAGCTTTTAGAGAGTGACTGTTGTTTAAGTGGATAATAATGCCTGCTCCAGCTTTATTGTTCTGGGAGGCTCCGTCAAAATAAGCCCAAGGCACTCCCTCCTTAATTTGCTCCTCTTCCACTTTCCGGGGTTCCTTCTCTTCCTCTGAATCCGGAATGTTTGAATATATAGATAAGCAATGAACAGCAATTAATTCTGCCTCTGATTGTTGCTCCTTAAAGATATTTCTATTCCTGGCAATCCAAATGCCCCAACAGATGATAGGAGGCAAGTTTCTTAATTTCCTTACTGAGATTTGGTTCCACCATTTGTGCCAAGCTTCAGCAAAGAGAGTTCCATCCCAGGAAATAGACAATTGAATATGCTTGGCCACCTCCGACCAAACTTTTTTGGCTATGGGACAGCCAATGAACAGATGATCCATAGTTTCTGAGTCATTTTTGCATAATGAGCACCTTCCCGGCCCTTGTTTGAATCTGGCTTGGAGAGTGTCCCATGTTGGGACTATCCTTTTTAGAATACACCAGAAAAACAATTTTGCTTTGGCTGGGCACTTAAGCTTCCATATCGATTTCGCCCACCAATCCGGGTCTTCCCAGCCTTTTTTGGACATGAGAAACTTATATCCAAATTTTGGCGAATAACTTCCCGAGTCAGCATGAGCCCATATCAGCTGATCGGGTCTATCTTTGAGTCTTACATTTGATCTGGAGAGTTCTTGCTTGAAAATCTCCCACGCATTCCACCAGCGAGGGTGAATATCCAATTCTTCTCCTGTCTTCCATGCTTGACCCCATATGGACGAGTATCCTACTTTCTCCACCTGGTTTAAGAACAAGAAACCTTTGGAGGCAAGGTGTCTTATCAGACCAGGAGATAGAGCATAATTCTCGTTGCAGCCCACCCAAGGGTCTCTTCCAATTCGAACATTTTCACCGTTTCCAATCTGCCAGGACAGACCTTGTTCAATAATTTTAAAAGCATCAATGGTCGCTTTCCATATAATTGACACATTCCCACCTTTCTTTTCAGGATTTCTGATCCAGTCTTCAAGGGGGGATGGATCAATATATTTTCGCTTTACTATTTTTGTCCAAAGATTTTCTAGCATAATGATTCTCCACCCTGATTTTGCTGCCAAGGAGGCTGTAAACGCATTAATATCTTTAATTCCCCATCCTCCCCATTCTTTAGGTCTTGCCACCTTATCCCATGCAATCCAAGGTAACACAGAATCCTCCTTTGATCCAGCCCATAAGAATCTGCTGCAAATTCTTCTTATTTTTTCCAGGACTCCTTTTGGTACCCATGTCAGCGCGGCCCAATATACAGGTATTGCCAGAAGGACTGATTTTATTAAGGTTAGTCTTCCTGCTCTGGAGAGCCATCTATAACTCCAATGTGAGATTCTGGCTTCGATTTTTGCTACCAACCAGGACCAGTCCTGCTTTCTATAGTTGTCTGGCTTCAACCAAAACCCCAAGTATTTGAAAGGGTCCCCAAGCTTTGATGTCTCTAGAGGAAGAACAACCGTTAGCTGGATTATCTCCTGCCTATTTAGTCCTTCAATTATGAGCTGAGATTTCCTGAAGTTTACTTGCATTCCTGATGCTTTCATAAACAGCTCAAGGATCTCCTTTATCTTTTTGAACTCATTCCAACTTCCATTACTAAAGAGGAGAACATCGTCTACAAACAGGAGATGAGTGATAAAGAGGTTAGCCGCCACCTCCAGCCCTTTTATTGTTCCTTCTCTCTTGGCTTTTAACAACAGCTGACTCAGTCCTTCTGCCACTAGTAGAAACAACAAAGGGGACAATGGGCATCCTTGCCTTAGGCCCCTTTGCCCTTTGAAGAAAGGAGAGGCAGCCCCATTGATGAGCACCGCGAAGCTGACACTGGTGATACATCCCATAACCCAATTGATAAAATCAATTTTAAATCCCAGGTGGGTTAACAGCATCCGGATGTAGGTCCAACTGACTCTGTCATATGCTTTTGATAGATCAATTTTCACCACAACTCCTTTCTTTTTCATCATCTTCACACTATGGATTGTCTCCTGGGCCACTCCAATAGCTTCGTGAATTTGGCGCCCGTCCAGAAACCCAAACTGTTCGCTTGAGATACATCTGGACAAGATTGGTTTTAACCGAGCTGCAATTGTTTTTGCTATGATCTTATACACACTGTTGCATAATGAAATGGGTCTGAAATCTTCAAAGGACTCAGGGTCATCTTTTTTGGGAATAAGAGCAATAAAAGTAGTGTTGAAAGGCGCATATACCTGACCTTTCCTTCTGGATTCCTCAACCACTTCCGTAAGTTCAGGTCCAATCTGCTCAAAGAAGTGTTGAAAAAATTCTATTGGCCACCCGTCAGGCCCAGGGCTTTTATCTTTTGCCATGGATTTTATTACATTCTCCACTTCCTCAGCGGTGACTTCCCCTTGTAAGCCTTCCGCTTCTTCCTCCTCCACATATCGGGGAAAACTTTGGGCTGTTCTGATAACCTCCGCTAGTGTAGGCTCTCTCTGTTCTGAAAAGAGGCTTTGAAAGTGGTTTCTCCCCATTATTGAGAGCGATTCAAAAGTGTTTGCCTCTCTGCCTTCTTCGTCTTTTAATTTCCAGATAGTATTCATCGTCTTTCTACCTTTTGCAAAGTTATGAAAGAATTTTGTATTTTCATCTCCAGCCAGCAGCCATGTCGCCCTGCTTTTCTGCCTCCATTCTTCTTCTCTATCTAAAAGGATTTTGCTTCTCTGCTTTTCTAACAACAGGATCCTGTCCTTCGCTTCCTGAGATTCATATCCGTTTGAGTCAGGATTTTCTAGAACCCCTAGTTCCTTATCGATACTGCTTAAAGCTTCGTTTTGCTCCTGCTTCCTTTTTTTAGCCCATTCTATTGTGGCCTTTTTCATCCTTTTCAGGTTTTCCATGAACAGAAAGCTCTTATCTTCCATTGCTTCCCTGATTGGATGTTGCCAAGTTTCATTGAAGAGCTTCCTGAAGGATTCCTCCTGCAACCAAGCGGCGTTGAATTTAAAAGGACTTGCAGGCTTTAATGGAGGTTTGGATACTTCAAGCAGAATAGGGAAGTGATCCGAGTTCCCTCCCTCTCCTATCCACTGCCTGAACATCGGGATTCTGGAAGCAAGGTCCTCACTTAAAAGAAATCTATCAAGTCTTTTGGCAACCCGGGCTTCACCAGTTCTCCGGTTCCTCCAAGTAGGCTTTAGTTTTAGCAGATTTGCATCAATCAGCTTATGCGAGGAGAGGGAGTTTTGGAAGAAATCCGATAAGGGATCTTCCCTTGCTGAGGGTCCCCAGGCTTCTGCCCTCCCAATGGAGAAGTTCAGATCTCCACCTACCACCAGGTTTTGGTTCTGCAATATGGCTTTTGCCAGGAAACGATTCCAGAACGCAACCCTCTCCTGGCAGGGCCCATATATGTTTATGATGGACAGAGGATCATCGAAATCAGGTGATAAGACCTCCATCCCCAGGCCATGTGGGAAGCCCCATGAGTTTACCAGCTTCACTTTTCCTTCTCTGAATCCTACAGCCACTCCTCCTGAATGACCATGGGCATCCAAAGCTTGAAACTGCCATCCCGGGAACAGGGAATTTAAGGAAGTCACTACTTCTGAACTCGGTCCAAGAGTTTCCTGCAGCATGAGAAAATCGGGATTGTATCGCTGCATCAACTCCTTCACAGCCAGTTTTTTGGGTTTACTGGCTAAACCCCTACAGTTCCATGAAAGGCAGATCATTTTGAACCCCCCTCACAGGGTTTCGCCGCTCTAAGCACCCCGGTAATTGACATCTGTTTCCCATCCTCCATATCATATTTTGCTTTTACTTGAGCTTTTGATAAAAGAGACTTCCGCCCCCTTGACTTCTTTCTAGAGGTCTGGGGGATCTCCATACCTATGCCCCCGATAGGTCCTTCCGCCACAGGTCTTTTATCAAGGGAGCGAAGATTATAATGGCACTCAGAGGTTGGAACAGGGATTTTGGAATCAGTTTTGCTGGAAGATAATGAGGACCCTTCACAGTTCAGATCAATTTTGGGTATTGATGCAGTAATGGTTTCAATCCCTTCCTGGTCTATAATAGTATGATTATGCGAATTTGATCTTATGCATGTCTCAATTTCTTTGATTGGAGAAAGCAAAGAAGGAGGGTTAAAAACCAGATGCGTACCCTTTGAACCTTCCTGAGCTTCTGTTGTTGCTGCTCGGATTGCTTTGCTCAGATCTGGGGGATCTTCTTCGGCTTCCTGGCTGGTAATCAGATTCTGCTCCGTATCCCTCTGCTCCTCTATCTTTTCCAGCTCTATACCATTCACCCCTTGATTCGCTTCTGACCTGGGAGTAGATTCGTCGCCTTTTGTGCGCTTTGGTTTGTCATTTTTCCTTTGATGCCTTCTGCGCCGATAACCCAAGGGGCAGTCTCTTGCCAAGTGGCCATGCTCGTGACAGCTATGGCACCTGAAAGGCAGGTGCTCATAATCCAGAAGCTGATCAAAAACAAGATCTTTATAATGGATTTTCATATTCCCCGGGAGGCCTTCCCCTGGATTGAGATTTACCAGAATCCGGGCCATGGCTTTGTTTCTGGTTTCTACAAATGACATGTCCGCCTCCAGGAAGGTGCCCAGCGTGTTGCCTATAGATCTGAAAACGGATTCCACCCATAGGAAGGGTGGCAACCCTGGAGCCCGCACCCAAACAGGAAATGAGTCTACCTTCTCTCGCTGAGCGTCAAACAGGGGAGTCCAGCGTCTGAACAGCACAGGCCGCTTTCCAAAAGCCCAATTTCGCGCCAGTACCCAATCCACCATTTCCTTTTTATCAAATTGGATCATGAACCATCCTTTTGCTAGCACCGATGCTTTAAAGGAAATTCCCAACTCCTTTTGCCATTGCTGTTCAGCCCAGTTCTGAATAAAATGCGCCGAAAAATTCTTCCCTCTTGCTCGTCCAACCACTGTGTGTTCCGCCACCTCCATTGCTTCCTCGATCTGAACGTCCACCCCCAGAACCAGATTTGCTTCTGAATTTTGCTTAATTACTTTTTGTTTTTTTCTCTTCTCCCCAGTTTGCTTGTTGCCTAGGATCTCCTCTCTATCTTTCGCGACATCCTCCCCCCCAGAGGCTTCTATTGGCTGCGCCGGGGCCTTCTTTCCTGCTGACTCCGACTCTATGGTTATCACAACCTCACAGGCTCCCCCTTTCTTCCCGGTTCCTACACCCTCGCCTGCCTCTTCCTTAAGCCCTTCCTCCTCCAACTGCCAAACTGCAATTTCTTTCGAATCTTCCTTCCTACCACCCTCTTTCGCCTTACATCCCTCTACTCCCAGGGGTGCACGAGGGTTTGCCCCGGCCCTTGCTAATGAGGTTCTTGTTAAAGCCTGAGGACTACCTTGTTTATCCAGCCTAAATCCACTTTTAGCCCATCGCTTGGGCTTTGCCATGGCCAGTTTTTGGAGCTCTGTCCATAGACAACATCTTCCAGGCCTCCAGAACGAACCTGGGCAAGAATTAGGGCGTTTGAATTACTTACTTGAGATGCTAAGAGATCTTCGGATTGAGGGTTCTCCTTCTTTAGTAGATTCTGTTCATGGGGGTTCAGGTATGCCTGGTTCTCCTGGATCCTTCGCGATTCCAACCTCAGGCTTTCCTTCGAACCGTCAGGCGCCGAGACATTGAACCATGGAACAATCAGATCTGAGTTTTCCTTTACAGACCTATGCAAACTGCTAGCTCCGAAGAAAAGTTCCAGGTTTTGAGCTGATAGCTCCTTTCCCCAAACGGACAATATGTCTTCCGGTTCAGGGTCCAAATCAACCGCTTCGCCAGGGATTACCATGGTTAAATTGCCTGATTACCCTCTTAATCTTACCAGCTCAGTCAAGGTTTGTCCAGCTGCGGGGAGATGCCTTGGATTAGGCGGAGATGTCGACAGTTTAGCCTCCTGGGAACAAGCCAGAATGTTCCTGTAGCCTAGGACCCGGTTACCTCAGCTGTTCCCGGTCACGCTTCCTTGACCGTCCTCGCGCCGTTCCGACCCTTTTGCTCCGGACAGGTGTCTTCGCTTGGAGCCCAGGGTCGCCTTCCGATCTGCCCGCTGTCGTCCGCTGTTTCCTCGCACGCCTTCCTGATTTGCCTTAGGCCTTTGGCCCTATCGGCCGCAGGCTTCGCTCCCGCGACCGTTCGCTAAGGCCTGCGGTCTTCCTCCCATCAGAGCTCCCTTCGTAATAAAACATAAAGTTATATATAACATAACTAACATATATATGTAACTGTAACATTTAACAAATATATATATATATATATATATATATATATATATATATATATATATATATATATATATATATATATATATAGATATATATAGATAGATATATATAAAACTAACATAGCATGTAACATAACTATATAATTATATAGTTATGTTACATGCTATGTTAGTATATATATATATATATATATATATATATATATATATATATATATAGATATATATTATTATTATCTTTTTCTAAGTAAAACTATTCTATTAATATGAAACAAAATATGATTACAACGAGGCTCGGGCCTCAGCAGTGCTGAACATTGTTTATCAAAAAATATCTCGACTGCCCCATCGATGGGGAAACCAGTCCGTGAAGGCAGAAAAAAACCACATAGTGGTTATCAGTTTTAACCAAAAAATATCAAACATGGCAAAAATAACCAGGAAAGTTTTGACAGAACAAAAAACATAACAGAAAATGACCAGTCAGCAGAAGAAACACCCAGCTAGCAGAAGGGTGACACCTGGCTGCCAAGTGTCAATTCTAGAGGTCGTCTGGGGCGGGCTCCTCCTCGATGAGACATGCGTACTGGTACCACTCCTCCTCCTCTGCTGACGTGCCGGTCTGAAGTCCACGAGCGGGTTGAATGCCAGCAGAGCTGCCTGCAGCTGCATGTGGGCCGGACGTGTCTCCTGCTCTGCCTCCTGGAGTCTGCGTGTCTCCAACTCCACCTTCAGTAGCTTGCTGACTGCCACCCAACTCCTTACCATGCAGGGTGGCGACATCCTCATCTAGTGGCAACTTGCCTGGGTCTCTGGCACTCATGTTCCTTTGAGCAGCCCTCTATTGCTCACCATTGTTCTCTGGCGGAGCTTCTTGATGGTCGTTTTCCTCAGAGAAAGTGATGGTGACTATGGCAGTGATAACAGGCTTATTCAGGGTGCTGCGGAAGCGAAATTGTGTCGTGTGGGGAGCGGGGTGAGGGGGAAGGGGAAAATTGGTTGTATGGACAGCGGTGTCCCTTCGGCTAGCACCTTGGAGCTGAGCTCGTCCTCGGCCACTGTGGGTATCAGGATACCGGCCAGAGAAGGAGCCATAAGGATTTGGGATGTTAGGGGAAGGGGAGGGGGAGGCCGAATCTGGGCTAGGCGTCGTAGGAGGACGGATACCACCACCACGACATCCCCCTCTCCTGCTACGCATTAGGTGGCGGATGTGAGCCATGGCAGTATGCGAAGTAGAGCTATCAGTGGGGAAATTGGCTGAATGGCTAAGTAGAGGATGAGCGAAGGAAGTCTGAGCTAGTGTCAGATTGCAGAGCTTGGTGTGGGAGAAGTGATACCCATTACCAAGGTCTACACAGCTGATCATCCAGCAATGGATTTCGGTGACTGTGCGAGAACAAGGCTCTGCTGCATGAGGTGGGTAAACGCTGTGGACCAGGGGAGGAGGAGTAGCATTATGGTTTGAGGAGGCCATTGCTATGCGAATGATGGAGAAATATTGACCAGTGCACCCATTTAATGTCATCTGCAGGACACTATGAATTTCTTTCAGGTTGGCATGGGAGGGGATGCAGGCGGCCATGTGGCCAGTCCTCTCGCCGCCCGTCCGTCTAATTGCCATTAATGGCGTGGTTATCACCCGCATCCGGGTCAATTAGATATATAACATAGTTATAGTTATAACATTTCTCTCACACACATATATAACATTTAACATAGTTTTATAATTATTTAACATAATGTGCTTTTCATAATTTAACATTGGATGGGTGATGCTCAACTACTTTTTTAATATTTGAGTTGATCTATAAATTGTAATTTTCCTTAAAATTTTCATTACTCATATTTCTAACTTACACTTCCTATATTTTTATTTAACTATATAATGCAACATCGCACATGCACACACACAGACGCACACATATATATAGTTTCAACAATGCAACATTGATTAATACATTAAATTCATGATGAAAAGTGCATTTAAAGTTCAAATATATTTGTGTTTTGAATCTTTTTTAATTTGTAATATAGTGTTTCATTATGTAGTTCGTCGTACCAGAAACATTGTTTTCATGTGCTTGCACCTAGTACATGTCATGTGTCCAAATCAAACATTATAAGAATTTGTCTTATGGAGTATTTGGTTGGCATGAAGTTTTAGTAGTTTTGCAAATAGGTTTATTTCATTTTTTTACATATATTTACATATTTTTGGTCTATGAATAAAATGGATTATTTATAAATGAGAAAAAGTGTAAGTTAGATATTCAAGATCACATTTTTTGATTGTATTTACATGGAACTCAATACTTTGGTTGATAATTTATCAAAATAGACACTCTATTTAGTTTATGACTTTAGCCTAGATTATTCTACTTGAGTTTATAAATGGTTTTCTTGTCAACATTCTTTCTAGTCAACATTTTTTTCTTGAATTTGTTTATATGTGTTATATGTAATTTGCAGAACCATCTCCCATACACCCCCGAATCGCATCCCTTCGGGGTGTTGGGGGATTTTTTATACATGGTCACACTAGATCACATAAGCATACTAGAGTGTCTGTTCCACTCATATATCCTCGCTCTGACACAAGTTAGAGTGTTAGAGGAAGTGTTTCTGTCTCTGTTGATGATCTTGCTACAAATAGTGGACCTTCTTCACCTATTGTAGGTATATATCTTGCATTTTAAATCCTCTTTAAACTTTATGTGTTTATGTCTTGAAATTATCTTTAATTTTTAAATCATCTTCAATTGATGTGTTTGAATTTAATGTATATGTTATTATTCTTATAGTTTGTATATATATATATATATATATATATATATATATATATATATATATATATATATGTTTATGATTTGCAAACCATCAACAAGGTGAAGGTGAGAATCGAAGTGCAGTGTGGATCCCTCCATGGAACGACACTATAACCAATATCATAATTGAGGATGTTAGGGCCCAATAGACATGGATCACATGAGAGCTAGATAAAATATCTACTAGTTCACCTACTAGGCATAGTTTGTCCTTGATGCTAGATAAGATCAACAAGTTGATCGAGACATACTAGAGGGTAGGCCCACAAAGGCACCTCCTATATTCCATTCATAGGATTAGGAGGCTAGAGGTTAGAGGTACACATACTTGGAAGGCAGTGAAAGACGCCACCAAGAACATTGATATTCATGGGGAGTTTTTTGACATCCCTCCGTAATGTCGTGCTAAACATGTTGGCCTGATTCTGCTAAAATATTTTATGAACGTTGATGCAACCCCTTTTGTCTATGATCGATTCATTGTAGAGTTTGTGCTACATATGAAGCCAGATTACACCAACACTAGTTCTAAGTTTTATGGACCCGGTTTGGGATGTAGTTATGAACGTGTTGGGGCTCGTAGGGACCCTGCGCATGTATCACCACCATTAAGATTGCTGCCATGACCATCTCGGAGCGTGGTACTTCTGACGGACCTAGAGCATTCATCACAACTTAGTGCTGAGGCTAGGCATACGATTGCATTACAGATAACATGTTGAGGACTTTGGCCATTACACATGTCACGTTGTGTGGAGAGATGAGCAGACAACCTTCATTGCCTCATGGCCCACCAGTGGCATTACATGATGATTCATATCTCGAGAGTTTAGGGCATGACCAAATTTTGTCATATGCATATGCGTGTTTTGATACCATCTGTGACACTTAGAGGGTGCATGACCCACGTGACACAGACCAAGTACATACATATGAAAATTTTGAATCTTATCATCAAATTTTACATTATTTATATTAATAAGTTTGTATCAGATTGCATTTATATTAGTAATTTCATGACAACATGCATGCACAGACCAGATACACAGATGAGCTTATGAGCTCATCTGAGGGGGCAGTTGACCAGCCAGAGAAGTCTCCTCTAGTGCATGTTTCCATGGCTTAGTTTGCTCCACCTCCACTTCCACCTCATTACACTCATGGACTAACAATTGAGGTGAATATTTTTATTCTTAAGATTTCAACATTTGATTTTTTTAAGTTACATGTATGCATGCTAATTAATTTGTAGACTAATTATAATTTGTCTTTATCATTGTGTACATAGGCCCATATGCAGAGGTGTGTTGATGTTGTAGTTATGTGGACACATGAGTGGGATGTTAGGTATGGAGGCATTGAGCCACAGGAGGGGAGAACCAAACCTAGATTGATCAGACCCCCATCCCATGTCACGTCCATTTGCACTTGACTGAGTCACATGTAGGGGACTATTTAAATGCACAATTCAAAATCATTTATCTCTAGATTGTTTATATTTGTACAAATAATGTTTTAATTAAGTTGAATTTGAATTTGTTATATTGCAATACCGAATTATGGATGCTCACTTTGCATAGTGGAACACAAATAAGAGTTCTAGAGGCAATACTTTCTAGAGTGGACTATAGATAATTTGTATATTTTAAGGCCCATTTCATAGGGCATATTCACATGCGATGTACAGACTTTGTATATTTTCATACATGGACACTTTACGGATGCATGAACATTATTTTAGTTTATGGATGCTTATTATTTCAGTTTGTGGATGTTCATGTGTATAATGTAATTTGTATATATTTTCATATGGATAGTTTATTATCATACGTAGCTAGAAAGATAACAATTTTGACTTGTCAAGAAATAAACTAAGAAAATTAGTACAATCTTAGACTATGATGCAAGTCATTTTGATACTTAAAACGAACTAGACTTTGCATATAACCATTTGTTGGGGCCCTTGCACTAAGCCTCAATGGGCTTAATCACCACAGTAAATATTCTGCGCATTTGGTCATGGAACCACATACAAAACCATGTCCTAGAGTGAACTATTAACCCCTAGCCTTATTTCCCTAGAAATAAAACTTGGTTACTGCAGTAGAAATCGTTGGAGTCATTCTTTTGGGATGACATGTCCTGTGGGGACTATCATATTGTACCCATGAACCAATTAGAGAACCGTTGGGATGACCTATCCTTGCAAGCTCGTATGCCATTGTGTCATGAAAACCCATCACCTTGGTGATAAAACTTGAAGCTCGTTCAGAAACCACCAGGGTTAACTTGCTAGGGCAATGTGTCTTGCCCTGTTGACCTGTTTGCCACTTGTCTAAAACATGAACTTCTTGGAAAAATATAATGCTCTCATTATTCCATATGTCACCGATTTTTGGCCCACTTAGCCACCCAAAAAAACCAAATCTATAATGCCACATGTCATGTTCTTATTCATGCCACATCATGCTAACACCATCATGCCACTATGTCTACAATTGTGCTTCCTATAACAACCATAGGTTAAAGGTTCATGTAATAAAGTTAATAAAAGAAAAATAAGACCAAGGTCATGGGACATGTATTCTAAGATGAATGTTGGGCAAAACATCCTAGTGGGCATCACTTGTTGTTTATTATGGCTAAGGGTAAATTGGAAAAATAAATGGAAAAGGCTTTGGAAAGACAAAAAGGAATTATTGATATTTATTTATGAAAATAAATGAAATTAGGAGAAAAGGAAGGTGAAAGGTCACAGGTTACATGTGAGGAGGAAGTTGAAGGAAATATAGGGAAAATAAAGAAATTAGAGGCATTAATAATAAAAAGGCATTAGAGCATCAGTTTGGGGCCTTTTGTCAATTGAGTTTTGGAATTGGTTTCAGAAAGGAAAAGAAAACCAAGAGGAGAAAGAAAGCAAGCAAGCAAATAATGGGCAAGGAAAGCAAAGGAAAGTGAAGGAAAACAAGGATCAAGCAAGGAAAGTTGGATCAAGCGGCTTCAACAGGAATACTTGTAGGTAACAGGATGCATGCATGATTTCCTAGTTGGTTTTGGCATGAATGCTATATGCATGTGTGTATTTGGTTCATTGTTGTCTTTGGAATGGGTTTTTCCTAGTTTGATAATGGTTTCAGCCTTATGTTGCCATTCTTGGATAGCTATGGTGTGATGGGATTCATTCTTGGTTGAGCTTTGGATTGTCGGAAGGTTTTGGATCTAGGTGAGGTGGTCTCAGGAAAATCCCAAAGGTTGGGGGTGGAGATGGTTTTCTCTAGGAAGTTTACATCAAGTGGGTGGAGACAAGACAATTCCTCAAGAGATGGTGAATGAATTCTAAAGGCATCCAAGCTTGGCTTGGTTTTGTGATCTTCAGATCGGTTTAGGTGAGATAATGGTAGTGTGAGGGTGGAGGTGGTTTAACCTATGGATTCCATTGGTTGTTTATGGATTGGTTTATCCCATGAGATCCCACATTCATGCTTAGAATATGGCACGGGGTTGATTGGCTGAAAGAGAGATTTGGTTCTGCCCAATCTATGGTCGGGTGGTACGTGGAAGTCCCTAACTTGGTTGGCTTTTGCATATGATGGATATGAGATATTTTTTGTTGTAAATCATGAGTAATTATACTTGTTATTATGTGGCTTTAATGGTTGTTCTATCATTGTTATTTATCTGGTTATATGCTAGTTATAAGCATGGTTTTATGACACATTCAAGTTATGGATCTTATCATGATTCATTTGTAAAGGAATGATTATTGAATGCATGGCCTGATAGATGTTATTGCAACTATTGTGAGAGGGAATTAGGCCTTCTTGATGATTCTCAGATAGGTTTCAGGTGACTATGTTCAAATATTCATTCATGACTTGTAGATTTCATGTTAGCCATGTGTTTGACATAATGACTATCATGGTTAGGCCCTGGTTAGGTCAAGTCCTTGATTAATTTATATTAATGTCTTTTTTCTAGTGTCATTCATTGTTCTAGAAAGTCTGATCAAGTTTTGGGCAATGGTATGGAGGCTAGCCATGAAAAGGTGGCTTATAATTCACAGTCGCAGGCACTGGACGGGGTAAGCAAGACCGCAATCACTCCCTTGTAGGCTTATGCATTCTAATGGAGGGTTACAATTAAGTTTAGGCAGTGTTTTTCCAACGTCTAGGAGTTCAAATCACTGGAAAATAAGTTTAACTCAGGGTCTGAGCACCTGGGAGGGTGGTTTAGTTCTTTAGGGTCCTATAGCTCTCGAGGAAGGTCAGTAAGGTTTCATTTGTTGACTCCATTTCCTTAAGGTGATCTAGGAGGTCGTGTCATGTCATAGTATCCCTCAACTCATGTTTACAGTGACATGCTAGTTAACGTGGGTAAATGTGGGAGGGGTGGTTACAGATTCGTATCAGAGCATGGTTCAAACACTTGGACCAGATGGGCTAGATGCATGTGGTTATGCATGCATTGTCATGGTAATGGTTGTCATGCATGAGATCATGGTATGTATTTGGTATTTCCATGCATGATGTTCTCATATTGATGATTATGTATATACATGTATCGTGCTAATTTGGACTGATTTTGATTATGGTATCTATTTGGTTTATCTGACATGGAATGCTTGCAGGAAGAAGAGAATCATATATGATAAGAAAAATGGTAGACTATAGTTCATGTGACTCTCCCTACAAAATAGTTGGGCAAAAGGAGATGAGTATTCTCCTGATATATCAGACACATTAATGAGTTTGAGGGTAGAGATCAAAAGTTGTAAGGCAGACAATGAAAATTTGGTTGAGGCTTAGGAAAGGCTTGCAAGGGCTCAGGAAAAGCAGGTAGAGGTCAATGAAATGATCCTTTAGAGTTTGTCAGACTTGCAGAGATAGGGGCAACTGAGGATTAGCGAAGAACAAGAAGAGAAAACTAATGGGTCATATGGTAGAAGGTCTCGGTCAAAATACAGGTTGGATAGAGGGGACACAGTTAGAGCTAGAAGATCATTAGGTACACCTAACATGAGGGCCGATATGTATGGGTTTCATTCTAGTTCCTCATCTAGGAGAAATCATCATCATCACTGTCGTCATCCTTATAGGAGGATTGAGCATTTTCACGAGGAGTTCAAGAAATTCAAGCCTTCAACATTTGATGGAGAGATGAAGAAGTCAAAATATGTAGAGGAATGGTTGCTTGGTATGAAGAAATTATTCAGATTGCATAACTACTCAGAGAATACGAAAGGAAAAATAGATACCTTTGGTTTTAAAGGGAAAGAAGGCATTTGGTGGGAAGATGTGAAGAATGTAAAGGGAATTCGAGAAGAAGAGTTGATTTGGGATGAGTTTGAGAGACTCTTCAAGAATATGTACGAATCTGAGAGATATTATGATGATAGAGTTAAGGATTTTTATGAGATGCAGATGGGTTCCATGAGCTATTGAGGTATGTACCTTTCCTCAAGGATGAGAAAGATTCAAAGGTTCATCAGTGGGTTGCAGCAACTTATAGAGACCAGATTGATTTTGATGAGCCTCAATCACTGGAGTAATCCATTAGGAAACTAAAGAATTTTTATGAGTAGCCAAAGCATAAAGCTAAGCCTAATCATGATTTGAAAGGGAATGTAGAAGTTAAAGGGAAGTGGTCATCGAAGTGGGGAATACCTCAGGATGTAGGTGAGAAAGAGAATGTTGTTTCTTACAAGAGGTTTAATGCAATTGAGAAAGGATATGGGTCACAACCTAGAGAGCAAAAAAATAGAGGTGATGGTAGGGGACTGTTGCAAAGATCATCGCAAGAAGGATTGTCCATTGTACCAGGGTGGTAGGCCTAAGATTTATAATGGCCATAAGGCACATACAATTGGGGATGTTGGTAATAACATTCCTTATATTTGTGCAATTGTGGATAGTAAGCAGGTAGATCACCAGGCATATATTATTGAAATGGAAGGTAAGCTCTGTGGTCGAGTTGTTTCTATTTTGATTGACCCTAGATCTAATTATAGTTATGTTAATCCTGACCTAGTGGATAAGTGTGGTTTGAGAAAAGAAGTGCATGTGGTCTTGGTTGTTGCAGTTGGCTATAGGTACGAAGAGAGTTCATCATTGGGTAAGAACTTGTGCATTTGAGTTGAATAGTATGCCTACATCAACACATCTAAATGTGCTTCCAGTGGGATCATATAGTATGCTTTTGGGTATGGATTGGTTGTACCTCCACATAACCAGATTAGATTTATATGACAAGGCTATTGAGTGCCTAGATGATAATGAAGAAAAGACAACCTTGAATGGAAATAAAAATCCAACATCGGTGAGGGTGGTCACAAATATGAAGGAAACACATAGTTGCAGGAAAGGGTGTGTATTATTTGCGATGCATATTTCCAATGACAAGGGTAAGGATGTCGAGGATGTGGAAGTCCTAAAGAGGTACCATGTCTTGCAGTATTTTGAGGATGTATTCCCAGTAAGATTTTAGAGTTTCCTCTTCATAGGGAAGTGGAATTTTCTATTGAGTTGGTACTAGGAGCGACACTAGCATCAAAGGAACCTTATAGGATGAGCCACTCCAAAGCTAGTGGAATTGAAGTTGCAGTTGAAGGAAATGCTTGACAAGGGATACATTAGGCCAAGTGTATCACCTTGGGGTGCACAAGTGCCTTTTGTGAAAAAGAAGGATGGTACTCTCATATTATGCATTGATTACAAGCAGTTGAACAAGGTGACAATCAAGAACATGTACCCATTACTAAGGATTGATGACTTGTTTGACCAATTGAAGGGAACATCAATGTTCTCAAATATTGATTTGAGATCAAGATATCATAAGGTATGCATCAGAGAAGAGGGCATCTACAAGACTGCTTTCCAAACCAGGTATGGGAATTATGAGTTTATTGTGGTTCCTTTCGGTTTGACTAATGACCCAACTATTTTCATGTGCTTGATGAATATTGTGTTGCATCCTTATTTGGACAAATTTGTTGTTGTATTGATTGATGATATATTGATATATTCTAATAATGAGGAAGAGTGTGTCAAACACATAGCAAAAATTTTGATATTGTTAAGAGAACATCAATTGTGTGCCCATGCAACTTCTTTCAGTCAGAGGTACATTACTTGGAACATGTTGTCCCCAAGGAAGGAATAATAGCGGATCCAAAAAATATAAGAGCTATCATGGAATGGGTGACTCCTAGGAATCTGGATGAGGTCAGATCATTCATGGGGCTAGCAAGTTACTACTAGTGGTTCAGTAGGAACTTCTCACATATTGCCTATCCTATTACATAATTGCAAAGAAAGGGAAATAATTTTGAATGGACAGAGGAATGTGTAGCAAGTTTTGAGCAGTTGAAGCACTTACTTACAAACACTATGGTTTTAAAGATTGCAGATCTAGATAATGACTTTGAGGTGTGCATATATGCTTGCAAGAGAAGACTAGGTGGAGTCTTGATGCAAGAGGGATAGGTGGTGTGCTATGAGTCAAGGAAGCTGAATGAGCATGAGTAGAACTATGTGACTCATGATCTGGAGTTGGCATCCATTATTCATGCATTGAAGATGTGGAGACACTATCTTCTTGGCATGAGGTTTGCGTTGATGAGAAATCTCAGTGGGTTGAGGTACTTGTTTGACCAACTAAATCCAAATTCCAAGCAAGCTAGATGGTTGTATACCCTTAGTGAGTTTGACATTGAGATTAGGTACATTAAAGGAAAGGACAATGGGGTTGCAGATGCTCTTAGTAGAAGAGTGAAATTAAACCATGTTGGAACTGTGAAATCTTATGGGAGATATTTACAAGATCAGATCTTGCAGGCAGGACAACACGATGACATATATTAGCAACTTAAGCATAGGTTACAACAACGCATAGGTGAAAAAGATGTGGATTATCATCTCACAATAGATTGATTCGTGAGATTTAGGGACATTATCTATGTGTCGGATGAAAATGAGCTCAAGAAGCTTACTTGAGGGACTTTCATGTCAAGCCATATTTCAGTCACCTAGGATATCAAAAGACGTTGATAGTTGTGAAGAAGTTCTACTATTGGTGTAATTTGAAGAAGGAAGTGGCATATTTTGTTGCTAGATGTTTGGACTGCCAATAGGTGAAAGATGAGTGCAAGAACCCAGCTGGTTTGTTACAACCTATTTCGATTCTAGACTGAAAATGGGAGTTCATTTCCATGGATTTTATTACAGGCTTTCCGAGGAAATCGAAGCAGCATGAATCCATCATGGTTGTGGTTGAAAGGTTGACCAAGGTAGATCACTTCATAACGGTTAAGCCTATTATTCATCTAGTGAGGTAACACAGGTCTTCATCATAGATATAGTGTGGTTGCATGGTGTTCCAAAGAATATTGTGTTAGATAGAGATGCTAAGTTCACTTCTAGGTTTTGGAAGGATTTGTTTGCAGCTTTAGGTACAGAGTTGGCCTTCAATACAACTTATCATCCACAGACAAATGGACAGACAAAAAAGGTCAATAGGATACTGGAGTATATGCTAAGGATGTATTCCATTCATCAATAACAAAGGTGGTAAGAGTATCATCCACTGGCTAAGCTTGCTTACAATAATGGTTATCAGGAGTCACTAAGGATGAGTCTGTTTAAGGCACTCTATGGGTAGAGTATGTAACACTCCCACCAACTGGAGTGATCCAGTGAATAGGGTACTAATTGGGTTGGACATGTTGGTTGATATAGAACAAGAAATGTATGTTATCAAGAAGAATATAAAGGAAACACATGATAGATGGAAGAGTTATGCAGATCGGCACAGGGAATTTAAGGAGTTTCAGGTTGGGGGGAATGTGTACTTGTGCACTAAGCCCAAGAAGAGCTCCTTGAGGATTGGGTCATGTGCCAAGTTGGCACCTTAGTATTGTGGGCCTTTCGAGATCCTTGAGAGGATTGGTCTAGTGGCCTACAGACTTACACTTCCTTTGATAGTGAAAGTCCATGATGTTTTCCATGTTTCATTGCTTAAAATATATTTAAAGGATGTTGATCATGTGTTTGATTGGTTTGTATTATAGGTGGATCTAGAAGGAGAATTCTAGCGAGAACCTCAGTGCATATTGCAGCAGAAACAACTCATGCTCTGAAACCGAGCAATCGAGCAATTTAAAGTGTAGTGGAAGAACATTGGGCTTGATGAAGCTACATTGGAGATGGATGATCAGATGTGAGCTATGTATCCTTCATTATTTGTCGGTGGAGGAAAATGATTTTTGGTATATGTATATATTTATGTATGGTTGATATTGTAAATATCGCAATGAGCTATGATATAAATCTCCAATAAACTGTATGGTTGTCGTGTTGTCATGTTTATCATGATGGTTTTGCTTTTTAGGAGGTTGTTCATTGTAAACACTGCAATGAGTTAGATTATAAAGCTCCATAGGTAGTATCTTTTGGTTTTCAGTGGTCTCGCTGGTTGTAGGTGTCATAGAACACCGAGGGTGGTGTTCCCCTAAGGGGGCGGGGTCTATAACAACCCTGGGTTAAAAGTTCATGTAATAAAGTTAATAAAGGAAAAATAAGACTAAGGTCATGGGACACATATTCCAAGTTGAATGTTGGGCAAAGCATCCTAGTGGGCATCACTCGTTGTTTATTATGGCTGAGGGGAAATTGGCATGGAAAAGGCTTTAGAAAGGCAAAATGACATTATTGGCATTTTTTTAATGAAAATAAAGGAAATTAGGAGAAAATGAAGGTGAAAGGTCACAGGTTTCATGTGAGGAAGAAATTGAAGGAAAATAGAGGAAAAATGAAGAAATTAGAGGCATTAATAATAAAAAGGCATTGGAGCACCAGATTGGGGCCTTTTGTCGGTTGAGATTTGGAATTGGTTTCAGAAAGGAAAAGAGCACCAAGAGGAGAAAGAAAGCAAGAAATCAAAGTAAGGACAAAGAATGCAAATAAAGCAAAAGAAAGTGAAGGAAAGTAAGGATCAAGCAGCTTCAACGGGAATACTTGTAGGTAATAGGTTGAATGCATGTTTTCCTAGTTAGTTTTGGCATGCATGGTATATGCATGTGTGTATTTGTTTCAATGTTGTCTTTGGCATGGGTTTTTCCTATTTTTAGAATGGTTTTAGCCTTGCCTTGCCACTTTCAGATAGCCATGGTGTGATGGAATTCATTCTTGGTTGAGCTTTGGATTGCCGAAAGGTTTTGGATCTGAGTGAGGTGGTCTCATGAAAATCCCAAGGGTTGGGGGTGGAGATGGTTTTCTCTAGGAAGCCCTCAAAAGGTGGGTGGATTAGGAAATTTTTTCAAGGGATGGTGAAGGAATTCTGAGGTATCCAAGATTTATTTGGTTTTGTGATGTTGAGACTTTTTTAGGTGAGATCACGATAGTGTGATAGTGGAGGTGGTTTAACCTATGGATTCCCTCGATTGTTTATGGATTGGTTTATCCCATGATATCCCACATTCATGCTTGGAATATGGCATGGGGGTGATTGGATGAAAAAGAGATTTGGTTCAACCCAATCTATGGTCGAGTGGTACTTGGAAGTCCCTGACTTGGTTGGCTTTTGCATATGATTGATAATAGCTCTTTTCACTTGTAACTCATAAGTAATTATATTTGTTATTATGTGGCTTTAATGGTTTTTCTATCATTGTTATTTATATGGTTATATGCTAGTTATAAGCATGGTTTTATGACAGATTCAAGTTATGGCTCTTATCATGTTTCATTTGTAAAGGAATGTTTATTGAATGCATGACCTAATAGATGTTATTTCAACTATTGTGAGAGGGAATTAGACCTTCTTGATGATTTTCAGATAAGTTTCAGATCTCTATCTTCATATATGCATTCATGACCTATAGATTTCATGTTTTCCATGTGTTTGACAGAATGACTGTCTTGGTTAGGCTTGGTTAGGTCAAGTCCTTGATTAAGTTTTGTGTTAATGACTTTGTCCTGGTGTCATTCATTTTTTTGGAAAGTCTCATCAAGTTTTGGGTAGGGGTTTGGAGGCTAGCCTTGAATAAGTAGCTTAGATTTTTTGGTCGCAGGTATAGAACTGGGTAAAAAGACTGCAGTCGCTCCCTTACATGCTTATGCATGTGACTCGAGGGTTACAATAGAGTTTAGGCTATGTTATGCTAGCGTTTGGGAGTCCAGATCATTGGAAAATAAGTTTAACTTAGGTTATGAGCATAGGGTGGGTGGTTTAGTTCTTGGGGGTCATGTAGTTCCCTAGGAAGGTCAGTAAGGTTTCATTTTTTAGACTCCATTTCCTTAGGGTGATCTAGGATGTTAGGTCATGTTATAGTAGCCCTCAACTCATGTTTACCCTGGTATGATAGTTAATGTGGGTACATGTGGGAGGGGTGGTTACACTTCCACATCACCTCTCTCATCTAATGATAGTGTGCCAAGTTTTGCCTCGTGGTTGGTCCACTTTGTCAAATACACCATGTCATCATACAAAGATGAGGGGGTCTTGGGCCTTGGTTTTTTGTGATTTTCTATTTTAAGTTTTTGAAGGTCAGATGGGAAATTTTGCTACAAATAATTGGAACTTTGTCCTCTCCCCAACAATAAAACTTGGAGTACCTTCTGATCCTGCCGAGGATGAACTCCCGAGGTTACACGTCCCGTAGGTCCCTTGCTTGCTAATAGCCATTGCCTCTATTGTTGACTTGTAAAATGTCACGTCCTAATCTCACTGCATCTAGCCTTGTCCTCCTGACGTCACACCACCCCAGAGGTTTTGAATTGTGTCTGCCTTAAAAAACTCTTGGGAATGTCTGTCGAGATTATGCGTCTTAGGCAGGACCTGCACTGTACCTTTTTGAGCTTTGATGTACCTATCCCATGCTTCCAACTATGCACCCACGTGGATGACCTTACCACTTATATTATGACTCAACTACGGGGCCCATGACAAAAAAAAACCAAAATTGACTTTTAACCTTAGAACTTTGATCGTACATATATTTTGGTCGAGGAAGCCTTTTTTAGACTTTATTATACCATTGGAAAGGTATTTTCGAGCACTATCCATCTGAGTTGTTTCTAGAAACTTCTGATTTTAACTTCTGTACTAAAAATGGCTCCAATATTTTCTATTTGACCAATTTTCTTGCAACCACCTAAGTTGTGCCACTCCTTTAACATCAATGGCAACATACTTTCAACATACACTTTCCTTATGTATTTTAGGGAGCCCATATATTTAAGGGTGATCAAGTACTAGATACAATCCTCCATTTTGTATTAACATTAAAGGAAGTACGTTTTAATTTTCTTTGTGACCTTTATCATGATTTTGTTCGTTGAATCCTCATTGCCTTTTCTTGAACTTGCATTAATTTTTATGTGTTCAATTTTGTTTTTATGTTAATCAATTGTAATTCAAAGGACAATGGTTTTTCCTTTATTATTTTAAAGTGTTTTATGAACCTTGTGCCTTAAAAATGATAAGAAACCAACAATTATAGTTCTCTTCGAGAGGTAAACCTACTTTTATAATGAATATAATGTACAAGACAATATTTGATGATCCTAAGATTAGCTCTCTCTCTCTCTCTCTCTCTCTCTCTCTCTCTCTCTATATATATATATATATATAGATATATATATATATATATATATATATATATATATATATATATATATGACAAAGGGTATAATTATAATACAATGGGACTATGAGAAGTTTTTTCCTACATAACAATATAACAATAGAAATGTAATCACAAAATATATTGGGCTTAATAAGGGTTTTTAGGGTTTACATGAGGTTTATAAAAGGCTTAATGTGCCCCTCCCTTTGAAATAAGTGTTTTCCTCAACAATTGAAAATTTGTAGGTATTTTTCCATGAACAACTCATCTTCCCATGTTGCTTCTTCCATTGGTAGCTTCTTCCATTTGATGCGATATTTAGTTTAATTACTTATTTCCGTAGTTTCTTAGTCCTTATTTCCAAGATTTTTTTGTAGTACTATTTTCCCTTCTTCATTAAACTCTAGTAGAATAGTTTGGACTAGGATATTGTAATTAATCACCTTATTTAATCAAGAAACATGGAAGATTGTATGTACATGTGAATATGGCAGAAAATTTTATTTGTAAGCCATACTTCCAATCCTTTACAACACCTTATAGGGGCCATAATACCTCAGTGCTAATTTATTGTCCTTATTTTTTGCTTTAGGGACATCTGTTTATATGGTTGTAGTCTCACAAATACCCAATCCCCCACTTTAAATTCCCTTTAATTGTAATGTTGATCTCATTCATATTTGATCCTATTTTGTGCCATAATGAAGTTGTCATTCTATAGTTTGAGAACCTCGTGTTGGTGCTATATGTGGTCCTCTACTGCTTGAGACTTTATAGTACCTTTTAAGGGTGATGTGGTGGATGGAGGATGATAACCATAAAGTGCCATAAATAGTGACATATTTTATGAGGTTTGGAAGAATGTGTTGTACCACCCATCTGCGAAGAGAAACCATTTGACTCATTGTGTATGTTTATCAGATGCAAAACAACGTAGATATCCTTCTAAAAAATCATTCATAATCTCCATTTTTCCAACAGATTAAGGATGATAAGATGAGTTGTGAGCCAATTAAGTACAAGAAAAAAGAAAATAATTCAGTCCAAAAATTTGTGGTGAAAATTAGATCTTTTTCACTTATAATAATTTTTGGTATTCGATGTAGCTTTTGGAACTATTTCCATGAATGCTTCTACTACTATACTTACTTTAAAAGGACGATAAAAAGAGAAAAAATGGGCATAATTTGTCATTCGATCTACCAACTAAAATAATGGCACTCTTTCCTTGATATTTGGGTAAACTTATAATAAAATGCTTTGAAACTTCTTCCCAACATTGGCTTGGTATGGCTAATGGTTGAAGTGTTGAAGCTTGCAGTAGCTTCATAAGGTCTTCTACGTAGGCCTGATGTCTTTGCAGGGGCTTCACTCAATGAACCTCTAACATAGCATGTGTGTTCATGACATACTAAACAATACCCTTAATTTGACTACATATTGGAAAATACCTCTAAAAATCACTTTATTTAACCCCCGACCAATACAAACCCACTACACCTTTCCAATTTAAAAAACCCCTACTTTCACTAGATATTGTAGGTATCCATTTTTTTATTAACATTTTCTATACCACTTTATATTTTTTGATTAACTTTGGGCTCCATTTTTTATACACAACATATAAAAACCCTTTACCCCATATTATATGCTCAATATATCATATCATTTTTTCCTCAATATATATCCCCCAATATGAATGCATGTTGTATGGTATTTCTCCCCTCGTGAAGCCCCCCGTGGGCGTCTTAGCATGTGGGAGATGATTTATTTCCTCTCTAGGTGCTTCCTTGGTGGAGTAAGTGATTTATGTTTTATTTCCTAACTCCAACTTAGGAAAAGTACAATAATTAGAGTCAATTAATTATTGTGGACTATTAAGTCATTTTCTAAGGATAAATAATTTAATTATTTAAGTAACTTAGAAATAATCTCACCCATCGATCTCCAAGATCTTCAAGAAGGGAGATTAGGGTGTTGGGTGTGGAGCTTGATTATCTTCTTTATTTAGAGGTATTGTCACATTGGACCCTAGTTTGTAATGTGGTGGCAACACGGCCCGTAAAATGTACACTGCCAGGGGTGAAACGATGATTATTTGGAGCCCCCCCCTCACGGGGGATCGAGGGAAATGCCCACGATGCTAAAAATAGATGTAAAATTGTCTTTTAAAATGTTGTAATTTCATAGTCAATCTGGGTTGTTCATTAGGCGGAGATATGACGGTAGAAGTTATGTTTAATTTAGGGTTTTTTTTCCCTAGAAGGAAACCCCTCGCTATATATGAGGAAATTGTGTTACGTCTATGTAGATCTGTATTCTGAGTGAGAAAGAGAGAGGAGGTTGTGTGAGAGTGAAGAGGGAATTATAGCGGATCTACTATAGGTTGTGTCTCTTTAGTTTGTTGGATAATATAAAAGGAAGGATTGGTTGTTTCTCCGTTGGCGTAGCCCAAATTGGGTGAACCATGTATATTTGTGTCTCTCTTTTTTTATGTGTTTATATTTTTGCAATATATTTTATGTGTTCCATTGCTCTATAATATATAGTTTTCTAACATAGCGTTAGGGATTTGGGCTTGATGAAGATTATAAAAGAAGCCTAGAAAAGAGGTGAAGACACATAAGAGATCTAGAGAGCAAGTCACAACAAGAGAGAGTGATTTTCTCTAGTGCGAGTGGCTCAGTAGACTAAAGCGTAGAGGAGGAGAAGTATGGGAGAATTTGAGGGTAAATCGAGGAGGTCGAGTTGTGAAGATTACGGGGTTGAGTTGCTGAAGTGAGGCGTAGTTTCTATGGAGGTTGAATTACCAGGGTTGAGTTGTCGGGCATAGAGGTCTATTTCTGGTAATCAGTGGAGTTGATTTCCTTCAAGTCTGTAATGCCCTACTTAATCTTATCATGCAAATTTTATTAGTGTTTAAATTACCTGAAAATATTGACTGATAATTATCAAGAAATATTGGTATATACCTACATTTGTGAAACTGTAAATTTATCTACTGATATAAATTGTATTATTGTTATTACTCAATTCCAAACTTGTCTTCTCAAATTTAATTTTGGATAGGATATTGTCTCCTTCCATTTATTCGAATTTAAATGTCCATATCCTAAAGTGTCATCTCAAAATCTACTTGGGGGAAGATATGGTCTTCTCCAATTAATTTCCAAATTAAATATCCATATCTTATCCCCAAAATGTCTTCTCAAAATCTACTTGGAGGAAGATATGGTCTTCTCCAATTAATTTCCAAATTAAATATCCATATCTTATCTCCAAAATGTCTTCTCAAATCTACTTGGGAGAAGATATGGTAAGAAAAGTCAAGGATACTAAATGAAAGGATGAGGGGGTAGTCATGACATTAATGATAGGTGGTTGAGGTGGATGGGAGGAAGAGGCATAAAAGGGGAAGGATGATGAGAGGAGAGGGGGGATCCTTGGTCTTGGTTTTGGTTTGGTTTTGTTTTGGAGGAGGGATGTGGAGAAAGAGGAGGGAGATCAAACTTGGATCTAGAGAGTGTTGGTTAAACTTGGACACACTACATCTGGTTGGACTTGGGCTTGGAGGGCTAGGGAACCTATGGAGGTTCCTTGGGCTAGGAAATACTTCGTGCTTGGCTAGGAGGAAAATCCAGTTGGGTAGTCAAGAGGAGCAT
The DNA here is from genome assembly GCA_031772625.1 of Pinus tabuliformis. NCBI lineage: Eukaryota > Viridiplantae > Streptophyta > Pinopsida > Pinales > Pinaceae > Pinus > Pinus tabuliformis. Next base: position 559,735,383 of record CM062809.1, on the reverse strand, counting down.
CCCAATAGAGTCAGGAGTTCAAGAGCATCTCAACTAAGCTATTGGAACAGGTATTCCTCTGTTTATTTATTACTTATGTAAATGGTTGCAATGAAATTCTTACTTATTAATTTGTGGTAAAAAAAAATTAATGGTATATTATCATCAAATAAATGTTTAGATATAAGTAAGTTATTTCCCACCTTATTGTGTTTAAAATTATAGAAGTTTTGTTTTTAGTTAGAGGACCTTAAGAGGGAGCCTCACTTGTGGTATCAGAGCCCAGATTCAAAATCTGAGGCCTAACGATGGCTCTCCTTCATCTAAGCAGCTGTGAGTACGGGGTATGTATTTTTCCAAGTGCTTAGGACCTGCACCTTACCCCAACCACAATAACAAGCCATTGTGGATTTTGGGCAAAGAGATTGTTGCCATAATCAAGCTCCTGACGAATATGTTCCATTTTTGAGTAGTTTCTCTTGGAATAGTGTAAACCCAGAGTTTTGGCCCTCACCAACCGTATTGATTGCAAAATGGCAGGACTGATGATCATACTATAGATTGCAAAATGGCAGGACTGATGATCAGACCATAGATTTGTCTTGATCAATTTCAAATAATTCTTTTGGAGGATCAACTCTAAGAACAAGAGGCACATTTGCAACCTTGTACCCCTTTTGAGATAAGTAAATTGAAAGCGGAGTCTTGCTTGTAAGTGAGATGCCAACTAATACCAAGTCTGATTTATGAAGATTGTGAGGCAGGGCTTCATCATCTTGTTTAACTGTGAATTCTATTGGCTCAATTATTTTGAAATAACCTTTTGAGAGGGGTGCGCTTCGGGCTAGACTACCTTGAGGAACTCCTGAGGGTGAAACTCCTAGGTGGGCTGCAATGGATTCAGTGTTCGACCTAAGAATATCAGTATAAGGCAATCCCCACAATTGGCAAGCATTATTTTCCACCCCTGCCATGTTCGGATCTGCCAATGTGTATAGTAGAAGCGCTCCCTCCTTCGATGCTTGTCTAATGATCTCCATAAGACGATCAACCTCATTAATCCCTGAGAATAAATGGGTATTTACACCACAGCCTTTGTCAACTAAACAAGTCTCAAATTGACCCAATGCAACATGGACAGAGTGCTCTGCTATCCATCTAGTGCCATCAGAGACCATGTAAATCGCCTTTCCATAGGGCAAGTATCTTTCATCTTCATCGTCACTCCCTTCATAGTCATCAATTCTATTAGGAATAGAGGGCACGCCATTACTGGTGAAATTATTATTAATGGTTGTAGTAGTGGACTTTGAAGATGATGTTTCTACCTTGTCTTGGACTGGGCAGTCCAATCGCCTACTAGAGCAGATATTCCAAACCCTTGACTGGTGCTGCAATTGTGGGGTACCCTTGGATTTCCAATCGTTGGCCTTTGTGCTATCATTTTCCATGGGAACTTGCTCAAAATCTGGAGCCATTGATGAGGAATTCACAATTGGAATGAAAGAGGATTCAGAGCAAAGTCGTGGTTGTAACATGAGAACCCCAATTGATGCATTTCCAACAATGCAACGAGACAATTTTTGGTAAGATCCACTTTGCAAAATCTTTTAATAACCCCTTAGGCTGACCACATATAACTGCCATAAGGTCAACCAAGATGTATACTGTACTCTTTGGTCACCACTCTCCATTAAGAGGATTTTATTTTCTCTGACAATTCTGATTTTTGTGTTGTTGTAGACCAGGTTGCAATAACCTGCTCTCTACTTTGTTAAGTTCTGCACTCAACTCCTGAACTTGTTTTGTTTGCTGCATATCATATTCCAAGACAACGTCGAAGGAACCCCAGAACCCAATGCTAAAACCTCATGCATCTCTGCGAATAATGCAACCGTCTTAAAGATTTGTAATCTGTAAATAATCTATGAATTATGTCAATCGGGGTAGCAACATTAATATTAGTAGGGCGAAATCTGGTTCAAAACAGTGCTGATTAGGGATTCCGAGGGAATTTGGCAGTCGTTGGAGGTTATCATCTACTTTCCATGTATTCTTTGAATTTGTGCAAGCGAAGCAGTCTTCGGCCTTGCTTAGCCATTCAGGCAGTGGAATTCAGTTCCATGGGGGCTTGAAGTGGTGTTAGAGCTTCATAGGAGGAGAAGTTTAAAGAGGAGAAGTAAAGAAGGTGGTTACATGGATCGAACGAGGGTGTTTAGGTAGTCGGATTCGTCCCCAGATGTAGCCATGGACACTACTCCGCTTCTGGGGAACGAGAATGGATCGTCGAATGCGAGAGAGGAAGGCGCTAGAAGTCTATCGTAGAGGGTGAGCATATAGGGTGCGGTGCGATTTCTACGGAGGGCTAGCAGCCTTAGAATCATGAGGGAGATGTCCATGTTGGTCTGAGAGATAGCCACGGAGCAACTTGAGGAACAATAGAGCAACTAGGCATATTCGAGGCTAGTGGTCGTCCTTGACATAATATGGAACTTGGAATTTGTTTTCATGGTGATGGTGGTGCTCGTCCTCAGCAGGCATGAAAATCCTAACAGGCCCATTAGGGTTTGGGTTGTGGGCTATGCCCTTTAGTGCCTTCTGCACATCATTTGCGTTTGCCTTGAGTATAGAAGGTGACACAACATTGCACAATAGTAGAGGAGAAATTCAGGAGGTCAGAGCGGGCATACTAATAATAATAATAATAATAATAATTCGGCGAACCAGCAGAGCCCCGAAGAGCAGCAGGAGTCGGACAATGCCACCGACGAGCAAGCCAATGAAGGCTTGCCCATAGAGCAGACTAGGTAAATTTCCACACCGTGTTAACTAGATAATTAAAATTGGAAATTGAATTTAATCAAAACTGTAATAGTAAACTGAAACAAAAATGTAAGGTTTTCAAAGTGCCTATGTTTTCTTGTTTTTTTGGGTACATTTTAATGTGCTTTCTTTAAATCTCAGAAGCATTCCAATTGGCTTGAAAACCTCAGTGACAGTATTTTCTCTAGTCACCATATTTTCCCAGGATCGAAATTTAAAATCAAATTTAACGAAAATTTAAGCAAAAATGTTGCTTCCTTTCAAATCTCAGAACCATTGCAACTGGTCCAACATCGTCATGGCTCTCGAAGGCTGAATCATTCATCTTAGCCAAATTTTGTGGCAAGGAGGTATGGGTTTCCTTCGAAATTATTCCGGATTGCACCTGGTTCAACCTCTTAGTTATGCCTTAAGGGGAATTGAACCTTACTGGGTGTCTAGTTTGTGCACTGTAAGTACAGTAAATCTCAGACTGGCTTCGTTGCAGCCTCACTCTGCCTTTCGTCAAGGAATTTTCTTAAATGTCAGAGTTCCAGACTTAACTTCACTGGACTTTGGGTTGAAGGTACCATTAGAAACTTGCGAGCATTACAGGTTATTATGTTTAGGTTCACTTTGCTCGTGCAGTGAAGATTAGATAGATTATTTCTCTTTTACACTATATTTATGACTGTACTTGAGTTTGACAAGAGTTCAGTTAAGAAGAAAATCAATAAACATAGATAATGCCTATTTAACTTAAATCAATTAAAAAAAACCATGAAAATTGTATATGTTCAACCATGCTTGTTATAGACTTCTGTTAATACTGGCATAGATCTATGTTAACCCCAGATTTATCAACTGTCAAAAGGGATCAAATTGCTTGAGGTTTAAATTATTTGATCATTTAATATGGAGCTAGGCTGGGTTGTAGTCTCACTCACTTCAGTATAACTCAAAACTCAAAATTTATGCAGATATGGATACCTAAAATTAAAGGTTTGACAATTGTTTCATTTAATAGCATTTCTATGCAAATATCATATTTATTTTGTTTCCACTGATGTCTACATCTGGTACCTCTCTTTCTATCTCTATATAATTGTTTTTGTATTACATCTACATATAAAATTTATGTTGCTATCATATATATAAAGATATTTTATTTCTGTTTGCATCTCTATTTCTTGAACAACACTTGTAGTACCTTTAATACAAAATAAGGGGGACATTCCACAGGTCTCATGATTTGTTTCCCTCATTTCTTTATTGTTTACAACTGTAGACTTGAAATAACAGCAGAAAAAATTCTCCCCCATCAAAACTGAGAAAAAAGAAGGGCACTCCACCTACAAATGTCAAGCAAAAGATCTGGCATCCGTTTAAGAATGATTCAGGCTAGCAGGTTACACCTTCCTTTTGGCAAGACTTCCGACCTAATCAAGAATTTAGAAGAAAAAAAACTTGCACCATCCATACAGTTCAGAATCTATGCTCCTTGTGAATTAATTGGGGACATTCTTACCCTTCTCATCCACCTATTGTATGCCCATATCATTGCTGGAACTTTCCATCGCATTGCAATATTTTTTTGCAAAAAGGGATTATTTCCAAGAAGAGAAGAGAATTTCAAGACATTCCAACAAATTTCCAAGACAAGTGAATGTAGCGACGAGGAAATGCATCTAGGGAATGTGTGGAGACACCCCCAAAATTTTAGGAAATGTCGTGGTCCCTGACATAGGGGATCCTATCCAAAATCATTAATATATATATCTTAATGGGTGTGACTTTTCATTGTTTCATATATATATATATATATATATATATATGAAACAATGAAAAGTCACATCCATGAACGTTTCTTCCATTGAATTCCTCATCACATAAATGTAGGAAACATGGGGGCACATGCTCCTCATCTGAGGAAGCACATCCTTATGTAACACTAGATATCAGAACCTCATGGTTGAGAGTGAATAAAGAGACTAGGCAATTTAGGAATCTCCAATTCCTATTCCTTTGACGGAATTAACCATATACAACCAAGGTCTACTACTCCAAACATCTCATTGGAGAATTGAAACATAAACTCCCTTGAATGCACTAGAGCACGAGAGGGTGGACTTCCCAGGAGCCTACGCAACAGAGAAGGTGAGCTCCTTATCTTAAATCATGTTAGCTTAAGAGGGAGGACTTCATGGATGAATGGAGGTTGGGTAAGATGGCTAGAGTTTCACTGAAAGAAATTGTGGTAGCTCTCTGGTCCTGTCTGCATTCTGAGCACTGTGAGTTGCACTGAGTGAGAGTTGGAGCACAACTGATGCATCTTCCCCTTGCAGTCTCATAGCCCAGCTTGCAGGTGGCCTCTACAACGGATGCCTGTGATGGCAGGTGAATTTCTCATTTGCAGCCAGTTTGGTGGTCAACTTCTGAGAAAATATTAGTGTCTATCCCTGTTACAGTGTCCACATTGTTGTTTTGTTTTTTTTTTTTTTTTTTAAGGAAAATATGAATGCAAAGTTAATAGAGATTGCTAGTCTGAGGCAAATTGTTTCATATGCATTTGGGTAAATATAGGGTAAGAAAATGAAGGAATGGATGCATGAGAATCAATAGTAATCTCATTCTCTGTTTAATTTATTTCAATTTTATAATCTTGTCCATTCAATTCCATGAATGTTGTTGTTTGTGTTAAAAAAAGGATGAATAGATAAAAACCTCTGTAAGTTGCATATGTACATGAATTCCAATTGGTTATTGTCCATAATTTGTTTATGCGTTGGTAAAATTCATTTTAATTTGCATCTAAAATCTGACTTGTACGGAAGCCAAATGGTTTTTGTGCCTTCATTTTTTTGAAATACTTCTGTTTGTATTGCAGATTTATAATTTTAGAATTATGTTCAGTAATCGAAATTATGTTTGTCCATACCTCTTTTTAAGAGAATTTTCCTCTATAATTGAAATTTAATAAGATAAGTCACATAGAGGTATTCAAGGGTAGGGATAGGTTGTATCGTTTTTCCCTTGATGTCTCTATGATTTCCAGGAAAAAAGAAAAAATAGCCCTCTCAGCAACTGTGGTGAATAAAGTGATGAAAAATTGTCAATTTGGAGCAACTAATAACTCTCACATAACAGAGGCATGGATGCATCCACAAATGATTTCCTCACAATAACCTATGACAGTCTGGGATCTTGGGGATGAGAACAGTATTGGAACAGAGAAGAGACAACCACCTAAGAGTCGATGAAATATTATCCAACCATGTTCTTCTCATTATATCACTGTTGCGGAGGATTGAATAAATGTAATTTGGTTCTGTGCATATTTACAAATGATAAAATTACATGAAATGAATTATATAAATAAAATCCTCAACTTGTAAATTTTAGGTAAATAGGTCATTTACTATAAGTTGTTTTTGGAGAAAAGTCCCGTGAGGGAATTGAGATAATGTTGATTAATTACCCAACAATTATGTCCCCTTTTCTCTAGGCAACAAGTACAACTTGATAATCTTTTTCAAACCAAACTCTCATATTCATAGCCATTATGGAAATGGTCCAGGAAAGAACAAATTCAGATACTAATTTATAGATTCCAATTTTCATCCCTTTGTTAGCTGGAGGCTGTACATTGAAATAATTATCATATTCATATGTGTCCTAAATTTACAATTAGTGCTCTAAAATTTCTAGCTAGATCTTGACACCTACCTCGACTCATCACAAGGAATCCATTTCTAGTACCAATGATCATCTATTCCTGTGATGGCCATTTCTCTTGCTGAAATTGACAGACAGACTCCGCTAGTAGCCTTGTCTAGCCAAACTTCCTTGGTACCATTGTCGAGTGAAATGGGTCTGCACAAAAGAGCATATATCTCCTTTTTCGACAGAGACATGAGCTTTGAAATGGGCAATTTGGAGAGAAGCTCTTGATAATACAAAGGAATTTTTTTTTTCATATCTTGTTACCAAAGGTGCTTATATAAGTGAATATCAATTAACATCTTCTTTATACTAAGATTGCAATTGAAGGATTATTTTATGGAGCTTAATGCTTTTATTGAGGGAAGTCATGGTTTGTGCTTACATTCTCCTTGACACTTCCCTCATGACATTGTTGATCACCTCTGGTGAGTGTTGAGGTGTCTTAAGGAAAGTTGTTCTTATGCGCACTTACCTAGTGTCGTTGCCCTCAAAATCACATAACCATGGGGGTTTGTTACTATGATTTATTATTGATATCCCATGTTAGATAATGCACATTATGTCCTTGGTTGGCATCATCATTTCTTGTTTGGAGGCTTGCATCTAGCACATATGGTGTTTGAAATATGATGGAGGGCCTTGTATATTTGATTTATCCTTAGCACATTTATGATGAGGGATATCCATCAACTAAGAGTTTCCTTAAATATTGTTGGTTAATTATTGCTCCTTGACATAGTGAATTAGTTGTTGCGCATGTTTGCATGTGTTCATAGGGTTTCAGTTGGATTATTGTTTCATGATTCTGATTGGTGAGCCTTGAAGTAGTACACCCACTGTTTGTTGCATAATTGATGTCCCTTTTGGTGGATGTCTTGATGACATGGAAAAGTGGTTGTGGTTTGTTAGAAGAATGCCAATGGATATTTATAGTTTGGCTATGATGTGGCATGTTGTGAGTAGTTATTTTCTTGATAGAGGAAATCACTCCCCTTATTTGGCATCTTCTCATGCATTTGGAGGCATTCAGACCTTGCTTGGGTGGTCTTCTACATTGACACCCATGGTTTTGGTCACTTGGTATGTTATTTTCACATTGTATCATATAGTTTCTCTTGGTTTGGGAAGATCCTTTATTACTATATTGGAGAGTGTCCTAGCCTCATTACACAATCTCTTAGGGTGAACTATTTATCATATTCCTTGGAGGAGAGGTGTTGGTACATGTGCATTTAACCATTTTGGCACATTGATTGAGGATGCCCCACTTCTTTAAGGAAGTTATAACAACTTTATGGACAATTGTGGCACATGTTTCTATGGAATTACTATTTATGGCCAATTTGGTTGATCATGGGAGATAATTCCCTAACATATTTATACTATTTCCATTTGGAGGAGTTACGTTGTTTGTCTACAAGACTCTAATTACCTTGGCATATTCTTTGAAGTCACTCCACTTGTAAAGGTGGTCATGACCATTAACTGTGAATATCTTTTTTTAATGGATTACTCTTGAAGGATGAGTTGCTCTCTTCTTGGAGAAACAACCTTAACATATTCTATTTTGGCCATGTATTTGGTATCTCTAGGTGGCTAACTACCTTGTCTAAGAGACTGCTCCCATTTTGGCTTGAGTATTTATAGGTGAAGTTATCTAGCTACATGGGTTACCCACAAAGATCATTTTGATAGGGACTCTCGCTTTACATATACATTTTGGACAAGTTTGCAGTTAGTGTTGGGGACTTAGTTAAACCTTAGCACTGCATATCATCTATAAATAGATGGAAAGACTGAAAGAGTAAATCGGGTTATAGAATATATTCCTATAATGTATGTCATGGATAATTAGACTCGGTGGGAAAGGTACTTACCATTGGTAGAGTTTTCCTATAACAATAATTACCACAATTCAATTAGGATGCCTCCTTATTAAGCTCTATATCGGAGGCCATGGAGGACACCATTGAGTCAACAAAACGATGGAAGACACAATAATAGTCACGATAGGATTGTTTCAAAAATGGAGGAATAGGTAAGATAGATTCAACGAAGTTTAAAGGAAGCACCAGATAGGAAAAAGAGTTATGTTGATGCACATAGTACCGATCGAAGTTTTAAAGTGGGGGACTGAGTTTTTATTTTTATTTTTTAGTTATTCCTAACACTATTCAGTTTGAGAAAGGTATGAAGTTACCACCTCGATTTATAGGACCTTTTAGAATCAAAGAGAAAATTGGACCAGTGTCCTATTGTCTTGTACTACCACCCCACTTGCATAAAACTCATGATGTTTTTATGTATCTGTCCTATAACATTATGTTTCTGATGAATCCCACAAACTCGACTAGAGGGAATTATAGGTCTCAGACATGGGAACCATAATGATCAAACCAATATGAATTTTATACCATAGGGTTCGATAGATTAGGCATCACTTGGTGGACCAAGTTAAGATACAATGGGACAAGTATAACCCAAGATCTGCTACTCGGGAGGATGCAAAGACTATATGTCGCAATTACCCCTCACTTTTGACCATTTATGATGTCCATTTTGACTTAGATAGCTACCTATGCTAAGGCTCTATTTTTCGGTTCCATGTTATTTATTTATGAACGCTATGTAATATTGATGCATTTAGTTGGACATGTGAAACTACTTATATAAATCATTAGATGGATTAGGTATTGATGATGGAAATGTTTGATGTATGACCTAATGTATAACTTACTTGGTGATGATTTATCTAGTGCATGACTTATTAGAGTTATTGTTGTTCCATGTATGGCTTAAGTGGATATGATTTATCTAATGAATGACTTAGTAAAATTATGATTTATCTAATGTAAGATTTATTTCCAGTATGAACTACAAAACTGACACGTGGATGCTAGACTTAATAACATGATGTTTAAGATCACATATCTATATCTATTTTGTTGTTATATATATGCATGAATGAGAACTAACCTGCAAATTGGAAAGAAATATATGATAACCAAGATCTACTCTTCTATTGGGGAAGGTCGAGACATCCAATGAGGAATGATATGATGTACATTGTTCTATTACATTTGGTATCTACTTGATATGCACTCTTATGACATGGGTAAAATTCAAATGGCAGGTGGCAAGATTACCTTACTAGGTTATTCGATGACAAGTATCCAACCAATGTTGTAGTGTGGTCCATATTAGGGTGTTTACCCTAGTTGTAAGGAGGGGTGGAGGTATTTCCTACCATGTAACCTCCAAACCTGGAATCGTGGGAGGGCAGTGATGGACACGCTCCCATAGACATGTGATGATGATTGCCAGTTTCCTCCTGGGAAATTTAGGTCGATATAGTCGACGCTTCTGCCATATTGGTTTTATCAGTGGTTAGATTGGTATAAAGGATGCCATAGTATATAATAGCAGAGGATGGATAGGGTGGGAACGAAAGTAGGATAGGAAGGATATGAGGATATAGATTAGTTGGAGACTCTTGATGGGAAGTGGTATCATTGTCGGAATTATCAAATTTTACTACTATAACTCTCTCTCTATTTTGTTATGCCTTATTGTCAAACTGATTTCGAACTCCTCGTATCTTTTTCACTCTAACTTCGGGACAATTTTTTCTGAAGGAGGGGTGTATGTAATGCCCTACTTAATCTTATCATGAAAATTTTGTTTGTGTTTAAATTACCTGAAAATATTAACTTATAATTATCAAGAAATATTGGTATATACCTACATTTGTGAAACTGTAAATTTATTTACTGATATAAATTTTACTATTGTTATTATTCAATTCCCAACTTGTCTTCTCAAATTTAATTTTGGATAGGATATGGTCTCCTTCCATTTATTCCAATTTAAATATCCATATCCCAAAGTGTCATCTCAAAATATACTTGGGGAAGATATGGTATTCTCCAATTAATTTCCAAATTAAATATCCATATCTTATCCCCAAAATGTATTCTCAAAATCAACATGGGGAAGATATGGTATTCTCCAATTAATTTCCAAATTAAATATCCATATCTTATCTCCAAAATGTCTTCTCAAATCTACTTGGGAGAAGATATGGTAAGAAAAGTCAAGGATACTAAATGAAAGGATGAGGGGGTAGTCATGACATTAATGATAGGTGGTTGAGGTGGATGGGAGGAAGAGGCATAAAAGGGTAAGGACGATGAGAGGAGAGGGGGGATCCTTGGTCTTGGTTTTGTTTTGGATGATTTTGTTTTGGAGGAGGGATGTGGAGAAAGAGGAGGCATATCAAACTTGGATCTGTAAATTGTTGGTTAAAGTTGGACACATTACATCTGGTTGGACTTAGGATCGGAGGGCTAAGGAACTTGTGGAGGTTCCTTGGGCTAGGAAATACTTCCTAGTTAGCTGGGAGGCAAATCCAGTTGGGTAGTCAAGAGGAGCATCCCAACAGAGTTAGGAGCTCAGGAGCATCTCAACTAAGCTATTGGAACATGTATTCCTCTATTTATTTATTACTTAGGTTGCAATGAAATTCTTACTTATTTAATTTGTGGTAAATAAATTTTAATGAATTATCATAAAATAAATGTTTAGATATAAGTAAGTTATTTCCCACCTTATTGTGTTTAAAATTAGAGAAATTTAGTTTTTAGTTAAAGGACCCTAGGAGGGAACCTCACAAAGTCGAATTACTTCTTAGGTTGAATTCCTTAGGCCTAATCATCTTGTGGGGGGGTGAATTACACATTCTAGTTATTGTATATTTCCTTGTATCTCTATGGGTTGAAAACCAAGATTTTCCATGTTAATAGATGATGGATAAATTTTGTGGGAAAATTATTTTTGCAACGTGTGATTGGACTCTCTAATTTAATTTTTGCATATACATATTTCTAGAGGTTAAAAATACCAGTGCTTTTGTTTTTCAATAATTCAGAATTTATTGGGCTAAATAAATAAATTGTCGGGGATAAAATTAATTACTGTAATAAAATAAATCTAGGATGGTATTTGGAAATTTAACATGGCATTAGAGCTTTCTATATAACTATGAGAGAGCCATTTTAGATCATGAGGGTTTGTGACAATGAGTTTCTCCTTTTTACGACAACAAAATTATTTTTAAATTTTGGAATTGGTTTTGAGGTCATTGTTGATTTGTGAAGATGTCATCACAAAGTAGTTTGTGATATGAAGACAGGTTGGATGGGGTCACTAATTTCAATCCCTAGAAAGAGAAAATTGCCATGATTCTAAAGATGAATTGCATGTGGGATCTTGTGAATATATTCATTTAGGTTCCTTCAAATCCAAACCTTACATCAAAGCATAATCTTAAAGATATGAAAGCAAGGTGTATAATTTTGGATGGTGTGATGGATCAAATAATTCCTAACATGTTCGGGAAGGACACGAAATGTTAGATATGAGTATCTTTGGGTGATATTTATCACAACACAAATGAAAACATGAAAATGGTGATGTGGGAACAATTAAACAACATTAGTATTCACCGATATGAGATTGTGACATATTACCTCACAAGGATCCAACTAGCTTGTGATGAGCTTACAACTGTTGGGGATATTGTGATTGATTCAGAGCTAGTGAAAGCTTCACTGAAGGGTTACATTACGCACTAAAACACTTTTGTAGATGGGATACTTACTGGGAAAGAACTTCCTAATTAGATCCATTTTTGGGATGACTTGATCCAGAAGGAGATCTAGGAGAACTCACTGCCCTGAGGACAGTTAAAGGGTGTTGAGGAGAAGGATGAACTTGATTTTTCTACACAAGTGAAAAGGGGAAAAGGGAAGGAAAAACAGAACCAGAGTGGAGGAGGGCCTTCACAGAATAAAAATTAGAAGTACATGAGAAAATTGAAGTGATTTTCTTGTCACAAGTTTAGGCATTTTTGTACTCATTGTCCAAACAAGAAGAAAGGTAAGGAAAATATAGCTGTAGTAGCCACTACATAGATGGAAGAGATGGATGAAAATTTTGAGAAAAAAATTTCCTTGGTCTCTTTCCTTTCTACCACTATCACGAGAGGTGTTTGATTTGTGGATAATGGAGCATCTCGTCACATGGTGGGATCTTGAGAGATCTTCACCAACATGACCAGGCGATCTAGGGATGTACATGTGGAGCTTGGTGATAAGGCTAAGTATGAAACAAAAAGCACTGACATATTGCGTTTCAAATTGACTTAGGTGGTATCATGGAGGTGAATAAGGTGTTGTATGTACTAGGTTTAGAGAAGAATCTCCTTTCAGTTTTGGTCGAAGAAGACAGAGGAATAGAATTCATCTTTACTGGAGGGAAAGTGGATGTTGGGCCAAAAGGAACAAATCCCAGTAAGAATCATGTAATTAGGAGAAGGGACAGGCTCTCTATCTATTGAGAGGACAATCGATGAAGGCTCTCATTCATGAGAGTGATAACCAAAGTGAGATATGGCATAAGAGGATGGGACACCTACAATACAAAGCTCTCCCTATGTTTTGGAGAATGACTATAGGCTTTCCAAAGATTAGGGTGGAGCGGAGTGTGTAAAGGGTGTGCACTTTGCAAGCAGGCCAACGATGTATATTTTTTGTAAATTGTAACTAGGTTCATTTTCATGATTATCTTTGTACTTGTCTCATTATATATTTTATGTAAAAATAAAAAGAAGAAAAAGGAATTCTATTTTTCAAGTATGGGTTTCATGCTCAAGTCAAATTATTATTTTATATAGGAATGTTCATCATGCCCATTATTATTTGTATTGGTAAAAGTCAAAGGCTTATTTATATCCTGAGAAAAGAATTTTCAAATATGTAATTTGAGTCAAAATTGCCTCTAGATACCAAGTCAACCTTGCCCCAAAAGACAATGTCTATTTGAACCCCTATGCACAGTATAAATAGATGGTGAATTGAGCTCATTTTCATGCACACATTCTTCGTATGATATTTTATGGAATATCACAGAGAAGGATAGCGAAGGAAGGAGGGCCAAAGTATGAAAATTGACAAGTAAAGAAGGGTTTCCTAGAGACTGTGTTTGTGGAAGTTCAGCCTTGACATATCTCTTGTTGAAGATTTGTTTTTGATGTTGTACATGTTGTTTGTCTCTTTATTTTGATGGATTTTATATGTGGAAGGAGAGCTTGAATTGGAATCTATAAATTTGAAGCCTTTCTATGGTCATGGGTCTTGGATATCTCACTTTGATTTAATTCTATAAGAAGACAATTTTTCTGGTTTCCCCCAAGTGGGGTTTTCTCCCTGACTTGGAGCCTATATAAAGTATTCTTTGTTTCTTGTGATATTCATATTTTGTATGTTTGGAAATTGTTTGATGAGGAGAACATAATAAATATTAATAAGAAGCCAATGAAATTCACAAGGAATTATTAAAGAAGAGAAATCTACCCTAATGAATAATCAACCTAATTTCTCAACATGGTAAAATAGATAAGGTTTGAAGAAGGAGACCTAAAGAATACTTTGTTGGAATTTGGATCATGATGTATCTTAGACTTGTAAGGGAGCTTGTCTATTCTCTATGGCTTGAATTAGATTTTTTTTGTGGCATGGTTCATCTATGTTACAGGGCTCACATTATAGTGATCGATGGCACGTATTACAGGGTTTCATTTCAATGATTTATGGCTCATTGATCTCAGAGTATAATCTAAGTATGGTGACACACATTTGTTTATTAAGTCTCAAAAAATTTGTATGTAACTATGGATCTCCAATTCGGCCTTTTTTTATATGATAGAGGCTCAGGTCTTATAGCTTGTAGCTCACATTCTCATTCCTAAGGCTTAATTCATATACCCTATGATTCATATTCCCTGTTCTAGTTCACACTTCAGTATGGTTCTATGGTATCACATTTTTCTCTTTGACATGCTTTATATTTGGTGACATGAATTCTATATTAACATGGCTTGGATCAATAGTGGTTCATTTTTGTGCGTTGTTATATATCAAGGGCTCCTTGTCTATATTACATTGCCTCTTCATCTCTATGGCTTGCTATATATAAGGACTTGCATATATTTTGTTTCTTTAAGGCTTGAATAATACAATTCTAGAACTCGCTTCAAGCAAGTGACGAAAACTCACATTCATGTAGCTCCCATCATCGGTGATTTGGATGAAATTATCTTGGAAAATTTTTTGGGCATCCTAATGGATTCTAATCTCTATGATGTGAATGATTAAACATACTTTTGATAATTTATCTCTGTGAAGTGATCAATCTCTTTGTAACATTTATCTCTGCTGATGAATTCTTATGGAACCTACTTATGGATTAGGACAAGTTATCATGGTTCCTATCTTCTGTGAATAGGACAAGTTTTTTTCGCACCTATTTCTATGCGACTGAACACAATTCTTGTGATTCTCTGTAAGAATCCCTGATCTATGTTGATACATAGAAGAGAAAACTAATCTTTGTATTTGATGTGAGGAATATTAAATCTCTAATACAAAAATGAAGCGAAGATCTATCTCTATGTTACAAACACTACCTATATAGTATGAAGGCACAATCTCTGATATGCAAGAAGAATATTTGTTGATGATCTCTATGAGGAAAATATCCGTTGATATGAGAAGAAGTCATGTAATTTTATCAACCCTAATTTTTGATCTTATATTATCATTATCTCTGTAGTAAGGAATACGATCTATGGCAATTGTATGGAAGTGAAAATTTATAGGACTCTTAACAATAATCATCATACCAATGTTGTACAATTATATGGAAGTAACCGAATGAAATTCAATTGACAATTTTGTATGAATTGACAATATTCAAAAAGGAGATGATGTATGGAATTACAACAATTGATAATAATGGTTGATGTACAGAATTTTGGATCATTTGTAAGTGTACGAAAAATATAAATGAAAACCTGGTTCATATCATAGCTTGAAGATCGAAGCATTAAAGCTCTAAGGTTGGATTAGTTTATCCCTGCAACATCATTTCTAGAGGTAGTCGCGCTATTAATATCCCCTACCTATACATAATATAATAAATATTGACATCAATGACGGTGACTTGAAGTTTGGAAGAAATGATGTTGTCTCTTTTGGATGAAGTTGATCAAGTTTAAATCTATGCAAAGAAGGACATATAAAATTCAAAAATGTATGTATAATTTTTGTGCATTTCATGACCTATATTAAGTCCTTTAAGTCATGATGATGATCATGAAAAGGGTTTGCATAAATCTTAGAGACAATGACATGAAAGAGTTTGATGTTATATGAATACTAGGTCATGTAATCTAATTAAATAGATAAAAGGCATGTAAAATAGTATCATTAGGGTTTTGCAACACAATGCTTGGATGAAAAGGCTTATAAATATGAAGGATCTAGGGTTTGCATAGAATTTGCAATTTCTAACGTAACAAGATATTGAAGGCCTTAAAAAATTAGGTTTTTGCAACTAACTCTCCTGTGTCTAATTATAGAAATTGACAGTTTGTAAGTAACACATCTTGGCATCTAGGGTTTGTAAACCCTAGTAAAGTATGGAATAAAGGGAGAAAACCTAAAAATAGAAACCCTAACCAATTATTTCTATTGTGAAAGGAAAAGGATCCTAGTTCTTAAATGACAGGTCAAGACAATATTTGTATCAAACTTGGCTAGCTAAAGGAAGAAGTAGAAGAACGTGGGAAAGCATGAAAAAGAAGTAGAAAGGAATAGTTTGAATCTTGCGTCAAAGAAGTCGATTAAAAGGAAAAAAATTCTCTTACCTCAGATGGAAAGAAGGATCTATAAAGACCCCAATGGATACGATATTGAATCTTTTTTATTGGTTCACTCACATTGATTAATGATTGAAAGCTGAAAAGCATGAATTAGAATTTTGCTGCAATATGAGATATACCATGCAAAGGTATGTTGAACTCAGAGGGAGAAAGTAGTATAATTTGACATGAAGAACCCCACACCTTGACTTGAGGCCATTGTGATTTTTTAACTCTGATATTGATTATTTATCTGAGATATGATTTGGCACCCTGGAAAGACATATTGCATAAGTATATGCAAAGGTTGGAAAGATAACAAATGAGATAACTTGTTAGATCATATTAATGTACCTACAATTGTGTGGTTTGATTAAGTAACACTTGAAGTGTGTGGATAACACTGTTGATGGATTGGAAGAGAATAATGGAAGAATTGATATTTGGAAATTTTATATGACTTATTGAAGAATATGAGGAAAAACTCTGTTATGAAAAATAGAAGGCATGTACTATCAGCTGTGAGGAATTTTGGCTCCATGAAGATGATAGATAAACCATTTGATGAAAAAGTTGCATGAAGATTGTAAATATCCATAAAGGTTGAAGTTTGATATGATGTGATGTTGTTAGGAGTCAAGAAACCTTGTCATGAAAATAAAGTGTGAAAGAATTTAGCTTAGTAAAATATTTAACATCCAGAAAGGCCAAAGACTAAGTATGATGTAATGCAAGAAAGGAGCCCTATAGCTACAACTATATCTCCATGGAAAAATAATGAACTTATGTATTGATGAAGTATCAAACCAGCAAATGATTATGGTTATGTCTCCTTGGTTGAGAGGAAGTAGAGATTTCGTCCCTAGTTGAGAGGGAGTGATAGAGGACACTATATTCTCCATGTGTCATGCGCTAGGCTAGGACTAACAATTGTATGTCTAGTGAAGACACTAGTAGGGAAAATGAAGGATTGGATAAGCATATGGGACCAATACTTCTTGAGGATTAGGAATCCAAGAGAGAAGTAGTCACATAGACTAACACTTCGATTATTAGAAAGTGTATCCAAGATAAGAGTGGTTGAAGAGGACCACTATTCTTTGAGGATTGGGAATCCAAGAGAAGAATAGTATTGTAACAACATACATGGTGAAAATCCCGATGGGTTATGTGTCTTGAGAGGTTGCAGTGTTGGTTTCCATATGTATGCCTCCCAGCATTATGCTCAAATCTTGTGGAGAGTTAGAGCTTGTTAGTCATGGCCTTGATATGCTACTATTTGGTAATGTTGGTTATGATGTTCATGCTTAATTATGGCTTGTCAATATGAATCTTCTTATGATAATATTTCAATTTCATAGTATCCTTGTACCAATTATGTAATTATGAACACCTCCCTAGTTAAGAGGGAGTGTTGGAAAATGAAACTAGGTTTGGTCTTTACACTACAACAAAACCTTGTGATTAGCATCCCTTTTTTCTTCCTTTTTTGCGTCTAGATCCCATTTTTGGCTCTATTTGTGTCTATTTATCAAATATGGTGCAAAAATTGATGCAAAGTTTCCATCGAGTTTTGCACGAAGTCTTACACCAAGTTTAGCACCAGGTATTGTAATACGTTTTGCACCAGATTTTACACCAGGTTTTACGCCAGGTTTTAAGCCAAGATTTGTGCCATCCTTTGCACCATGTTTTGCATCAAGTTTGGCACCTAATTTTGTTTCACCAACTTTTTCATCCTCTATTGCATCCACTATTTGCGCCTACACTTGCATGAACTTTTGCATCATCTTTTGCATCCTTTTTTGCATCATTTTTTGCATCCCCTTTGCACCAACTTTTGCATCGAGGTTTGTGTCTAGTTTTTCATCTACTTTTGTTGCATCCACTTTTAAATCTTGTTTTATATACACATTTACACCCTCTTTTTCATCTGTTATTGTGTCCACTATTGCATCCAATTCTCTTGTGCTATAATTTGCACCTAGTTTGGCACCTCCTTTTGCACCCATTTTTTCTTCTAAATTTTCATCCATGATTGCATCCTCATATACATCTAGGTTTTCATCAACTTTTACATCTATTTTTGCATCCATTTTTGTATCCACTTTTGCGTTAAGATCTGCATCAAGTTTTGTGTCTCATATTGCATCTACTTTTGCATCAATTTTTTTTGCGTCAAATTTTGCATCCTATTTTTCACCCATGTTTACATCCACTTTTTCATCCCTTTTTGTATCTTCATTTTCTTATTTTTTTTCATATATCATTACATCCACTTTTGTTGTGACACAATTTGTGCCATGTTTTGTATTTACTGTTGTACCCATGTTTGCTTCCAATTTTGCATCCATCTTCGCATCCTCTTTTGCATCAAATATTGCATCTATTTTTATATCTACTTCCATTCCATCCATATTTTGCATCCAATTTTGTTTCTCATATTGCACCCATGTTTGCATCCAATTTTACATCCCTTATTGAATCTTGGCTTGCATCTAAATTTGCATCATTTTTTGTGTCTATTATTGCATCCACTTTTGTTGTGCCATATCTTGTGCCTATCATTGCAAACCACATTTTCTTCCACTTTCACAACCAACTTTGCATCCTCTTTTGTGTCCAAGTTTGCATCAAATATTGTTTATGTTTTTTTGCATCCCATTTTGCATCTACTTTTACATCCACTTCTAATGCATCCAATTTTTCATCTAATTTTGTGTCCACTATTGCACCCATGTTTGGTCCATGTTTACATCCCTTTTTGCATCCCAGTTTGTGTCCTTTTTTTCATTTGTTGTTGTATCCACATTTGTTTCACCACAATTCATGATAAATTTTATGCCTACTATTGCACCCATGTTTTCTTGCACTTTTTCATCCATGTATGCATCCTATTTTGTGTCCAAGTTTGCATCAACTATTGCATCTACTTTTTTCATCCCCTTCTGCGTTAATTTTTTGTCTTGTTTTGCATCTACTTATGTTGTTTCCACTCTTCATCCAATTTTACATCTGTTGTTGCCCCCATTTTTTTGTTCACTTTTTCATCCCTTTTCCAACACTCATTATATGTTTTGCATTGATGATATTTCTTATGACATTGACAATTATTAACAACTGATGACAATGTCAATAATTATGATGATGATGATAATGAAGATGATGATGATGACATGAATTGTGATTATTATGAAAATGGAAATGATTATGAAGACGTTGGGGGTTACAATGACAATTATGATGACGATAATGATGTTGATGATGATGTTAATGACCTTTGCCAATCTTCCCAATTTTTAAATTTTGTCATGGTCATAATCATAATCATTGTCTTTGGCATCATCTTCCAAGTCATCATAATTTGATCATCATTATCATTATTTTCATCTTGGTCATCATCAACAGCAATAATGGCATGAATGATGATTATGATGTTCATGACGAAGATGACAACAATGATGATGGAAATTACATTAATTATGATGATGGGGATGATGAAAATTATAATGACGGTGATAATGGTAGCGATGATGATGATCATCGATCATCTCTCAAAAATAAAGTTGTTATTTCTCTTGCATATATCATGTGTCCTAACAACCCTTTTCGAGCACTTGTAACATTTTTTGGGTTGATGATATTTCTTACGACACCTATAATTATGAAAAATTGATGACAATGTCCATAATGATGATGATGTCGACATGAATGGTGATTATGACGATAATGTAATGATGACAATAATGATGACGATGATGGTGGTGATGATGACAATAATGAAGATGACGACACTCCCTCTAAACTAGGGAGGTACTCATAATGAGACAAAAAAGTACTCTCAAGTTGAAATACTCATATAAGAAGGGATCTGGATTGATAAGGATCAACAATGCTTTACATCATCATATCGAACATTATCAAAATAGAAAGGCCTTGACTAACAAGTTTTATCTCTCCATTAGATCAGAGCAAAATGTTGGGAGGCATAAATTTGAACACCACAGCCTCTCTAGGAACTTACCCCACTAGGATGTTCAGCAGGTATGTCCTCATATGATCATTTCCTAATCCACTGTCATAATATTTGACACCAAGAAATGTCGATCCTCATGACAATTATTAGCTTGGATTAATGTACTTGACTTATGGCAGTTAGTCCTAGTCAAAGTACGAATTCTAAAAGATTATTGGTCCCAGATGTTTATCCAATCCACCATTCTCCCTACTGGTATATTTACTAGGCTTACAACTGTTAGTCCTAGCCACAGTACATGACACATGGATAATATGGTGTCCACCCTCATTCCCTCTCAACTAGGGAGGAAACATCCACAAGCATAAGCGTTTCTCAAGAATACCCATCATTTTCATAGTGAATAACATCATTAATTTGTTTTCATTGCACGAGGCATTTATGATTAAGCATTCATATATTCGTGGAAAAATATTTCCCCTTTTGTCATTTGTGATGAAAGAAAATCAAAAAGTGAAAGCCAAAATCATTAAAGATACACTATAATGATTTATCTAAGTCTAAACTCTAAGGTTGAAGTGAAAATTCATGTAAATGTTATAGCTCTAAGTTGTGCCAAACTTATGAAAACCTTATTCCCTAATTCTTATATATAAGAAAAATCAAAAGAAAGAAAAATAAGGCCCAATGAATGGTAAGTCATGTATTCACTCCCTCTTTGGAAAACATATGAATATAGACACTCCTAGTCACACTTGATCACATGTTTGTGATGGTTAAATCATGAAGTTCCTCTTTTCCCCTTGCATTTTCACTTCATCATTTAAGAACCTAGTTGAGGATCTAGGGAATGTTTGTTGCCTAAGGGTTTCATGTCTACTCTTGGTTTAATTATGTCACACTACAGTCAATTTATGTGACGGAGTGAAATACTTAAGTTTGTGGAGTTATTAGAACAGTGTATTAAGTTAGTCACCACACACACATTTATTACATCTCATTGATCCACATGTGTGGGTTGGAGACTTATTGCTTGAGAACTTTAATGGAGACTAGTTTAGGGCATTGATGATATAGCTTACAAAATCTCTTGGTAAACATTGTGATTCATCCTTTCTTTTCCTCGAGACACTTGGTAATATTGAAATCACTCCCAATAATCCATGGAGATGGGGAGTATAAATTACTTTTGCTAGAAATAGAATTGAGAAATAGAGGTTTTCCATTTGCGATATTGGAGTCATAGACATTGGATACATGGTAGTAGTCCTCAATGTCAATTAACTAAAATTGTATTGTCATAATGCAAAAATAGGTAAACATATTGGTAACCTTGATGTCTCGATCATTCCAAATAATAGCCATTCCACCCAAGTATCTATAAGCATCAATCGCTACTACTTGGAAATTCCTTCCCTATTTTCTAATTATATGAGGTAGAACCTCACTTACTATTTTTGTTTCTTATATCAACATTATTGATGGATGCTTTGCGTACCATTTTTCCTTTAGGAGTCTTTGTTTTCCTTTACTATTGAGGCCCCTCATGTTCCATGAGACTATTTTCATGGAGAATTTACACAGAAAGGAAGTGTAATGTGAATAAAAAAAAACATGTTTCAAGATTTAAGTACTTGGACAATGTCACTTCATGACTCCTATATTTAGTTAACCTGGGATCGAATGGTGAACTTGATGGCCTTAAGGGAACTTGACCAATGAAAATATCAAAAAGAGGTGACTTTTGACTTTATCACATACAAGTTAATATACTAAAAAAAATATCCATAACAATTTCATTAATCAATGATTCATTAAAAAAAAATTCAAAACAATCTCATCAAGCAATGAATCATTACATTATAAAATATAATCTATAAACCTTTTGGGAACATTTTGCTAAACCATGCTCAAAACCAACATATTTAATATTAATATTTAACAATAATATGGACAATAACACATTTTTATAAATTAAATAACATGTTATCAAGCCTAAGAAATGTCACTAACATAACTAAAAAGCATGCAACTGATGGGAGTGACCACTCAAGGCCACCATAAGACAATTAATCTATTAAGACCAAGATTAATGGGGACAAAGATCTACAAAGGACAAAGGCAAACCTATTTTAACTTTATTGTTTTATTAGGTGCAAGTTGAACATCTCAAGATATAATGAAGAGCAGAATTAATTTTATTGCATTAAGAAAACCCAAGCACATTCTATAACTTAACAAGGAAGAGATGTATAATACCCATCTCAACGACAGAACACATGGCGTTAAGTTACTTGTTTATATACAATTTAAACTTCTATCATAAAATCATAAATTTAGCATAAATGGAATGTTTAAAATCCATTTTTATAAAAACAAAATATTTTTGTTATAAAAAAAACACTAAAATTAAATATAGTTTTTTAGAAAATAAAAAATACTAAAACTAAATATATATTAAAAAAAAAACTAAAACATAAGCAAATATTGATTTTTTATTTTTTTAATAATTTTTAGAATTTTTTTAAACACTTCCCTCCATTCTAAGAAGCAAAAATAATAATAGAAATAAGTACGGACCAAAAATCTTCCTTTCCCTGGGAAGTGTTTCCCACCATTCATTCCACTCACTCGAGTTATTTCATAAAACAGAGATAAGTGTTATTTCACACTCTTTTGGCAAAGCCTATTGAGATTCGCCTGTGATATATCTATTCCCTGATGGAGTCCTTGCTATATTGATCAAGTTTTGATTCCTTGGAGATTAATTAGAGCAAATAAAGCATGAGTACTCTTAATTCCTAGTTCAATGCCTCTTATGGTGGACCTGAGGCAAGAGAGGGGTTGTTGTCATGGTCATAACTCCAAGTTCATTGTCTCTGATGGTGGAAGAAGCAAGGGAGGGGGTTGCGGTCATGGTCGTGGTCGTGGATTTTTCTCTTTTACATTATATTTAAGGAGTTCAAAGCAATTTAAACGGAATCATTGTCATCACTAGGTATAATGGATTAAGTGTGATAATGGATAAAATGAAGTAATTATTTGTGAGAATTTGTTCTTGAATGAACATGAGGATCCATTTTATCATAGAGAAAATTACATGCATTAAGAACAACTCAATATTTCATGTGACATTCATATTTTATGCAACTTATTTTTCATTAAAAACAATTTGCTTTTTCATGTGACATTCTTTTTTTGTTAAAACTTCTTCTATTTCTAATTTGAATTACAATTCTAATTAGAAATAAAGCTGCCAGTAACTCTTAATTTACCAATCATGCATGGAAATCATAAGAAAATTTCACAATATAATATGAAGAAAAAATGGGCACCTACTTCATATGCACTAAAAAATGCTTCTACTACTTAATGTGAATTACAAGTGTAATCTTAGTTGGATCTCCAATATATCTTAAACCAAAATTTTCATTTTATTTTTTAGTACTATAAATGTTATTATGTCCTACCTCATTTTATGGTTAGCATTGTAATAAAAATATGCATTGTGCTATAGAATTAGTACTAACATGTAATATTGATTTTTTTCCCAAAACGCTATAGGTAATGACCATGAAGATGATGATACAAACTATGTTTAGATTACATCATATATCAGAGATGATGATGATGAGGATGGCGATGGCGTTGGTGATGATTATGTGGATGATATTATCAGGATGGTCAGGATGATGATCATGGAAATGATCATGAGGATGATCTTGACTATGATTTTCGTGGTGCTAGCTAGCCATGCGTTATTTTTTATATTTAGTTGGGATGTCTTAATATGGTAATCATACATTTGAATTTTAGTTGATTTGAATAATGATGATGATAATATCAGTACTATCTTGTTACTTTATGATTACGTTGAAAATTGTTTACATCTTTTTTATTAAAAATTATTGTGTATGATGAGATTCCTATTTTCTTATGGATGTTGTGAATTTACCTTAGAATAATGATATCTATGAAAAAAATTTATTTCGTAATCATACATTGACTTTTAGTTGATTTGATTAAATATGATGATGATATTATTGTTTTTATCTTGTTATTTTATGTATATATTGAAAATTATCCACATTATCTTGATGGAGAATTATTATGTATGATGATATTACTATCTTTTGATGGATGTTGTGAATTTACCTTAAAATAATGGTGTTCACGAAATATTTTGATCTGATCATCACACATTTGAATCTTAGTTGATTTGATTAAAGATGATGATGATATTATTAGTATTATCTTGTTACTTTATATATGTGTTGAAAATTGTCAATTATTTTTTATGAAGAATCATTATGTATGATGATATTACTATTTTTAGATGTAATGTTGTGAATTTACCTTGGAATAATGATATCTGCGATAAATGTTGATTTAGTAGTTATATATGTATATTGAAAATTGTCAATGATTTTTTGATGGAGAATTGTTATACATGAGGATACTGCTATATTTTTTATGAATGTTGTCAATTACCCTTAAATTTGTTTACAAATATTAAGTTATCAATTTGAATCGTGATATCTTCTTAAATGCGTTATACATGGAAATACATCCTCATCATCTTGGAGGAGAATACTATGTTGTTGGTTGAAATACCCCTTTCTCCTAGACTATATAAGACTATAATATAAGTTATGTACCATGAGGACCACGTTATCCTAGTCTATAACAAGTTGTGCCCTTCATCTAACCTTTGCTACCAAAATTACCACTCAGTCACGAGGAAAAAAGCTCGAGTTAACTAGAATTTGACACTTTTGTTCACTTTAGGAAATTCATGTGGTGGAATGTGATCTATTTGTCCTCATCTTTAGCTTTTTCCTAAAAAATAAAAGCATACAAAAGCGGGAAAGAGCCATAAAGCATGTGGAAGTTTTTTCTAAGCACAAAAGCATCTAAAAAGTGGAAAAGGCCATTTTTATATGAGGAAACATTATTCACCCAAAAGCTTTTGCCCAACTTGAACTAATGAGGAATTTGGGAAATCTTCATAGCCTTCACTTTCCTATATATTGGAGGCTTGGAAATTGAGAAAAGGATGGGAATTCTTGTATTGTCACACTGCTGAGATCTATCTTGAGAGGGAGAGTTTTGGAGCTAGGAGTTAGGGGAGGTGCTGCTGCAACTGCATCTGATGGTTGTAACTTTCCTCCAACTCCTTTATTAATATATATTGGTTTTTTTCTTTCCATATGCTACTGTAATTCATTCTTTACTTATTCTATTTAACTAATGAATGCATGAGATTTTGGTTTATATTTATTTATTCATTAATATATATATATGTTTATGATAGTTTCAATTATCAAGATATTATGTTGTGAAGGTTGCTTTGTTCTCTCTCTTATGTGTAGGACCAAGCTTTGGAGATAGCTAGGAGCACTTCCCAGCTACACTAAAAACTCCAACAAGACCTGCATGTGAGGACTCACATGAATTCCTTCTCTTTTTCTTAATCTATACTCTATAACTTTATTTACTAAGAATCCCGAGCCTTAGAAGAACCTTTCTCTTAATCGGTTTTTCATAGGTTTTTGGGGTAAACTGAGAGGGTTTTATGTTCATTTAACTGTGCATTAAATCCTATAGCAAAATGATGTTTAGAAACTGTACTATATTCCACTATGTAATTGAAATTAGTAAGATGAACCCATAAAGGGGTTCATAGATGGAAATAAAAGTAAAACTCTAAACAAGAAAGCCAAAAGTGGATGTAATCATGGATGCAAAATTGGGAGTAGAATTGGATATTAAACTAGCCATCAAAACAAGATGCAAACAATGACACAAAAAGGGTTTTCAAGTCGAATTAAAAAAGGGTGCAACACTAGACACAAAGAAGGGAACAAAATAGGGCCTACAAAAGGATACCAAATTGGGCACAAACAAGGATGCAAAAATGGACACTAAAATGAAGATGCCAAGAATGGTGTAAAATTAGGATGCAAAATTGGGTGCAAAAAGGATGTAAGAAAAGACACAAAACAAGATGCAAAATGGGACTAAAAAAGGGTAAAACCAAGGATGCCAAAAATGATGCATAACTAGATGAAATTCAAACTAAAAGCTAGGTGAAAAATGAGATGCAAATGTCGACAAAAAATGTGGCAGAGAAAATGATGCAAATTTGGTTGCCAAAAAGGATGCAAAATTAGACACCAAAAGCGATGCAAAATTGGACATAAAAAATGATGAAAAATTGGACACAAAACCATAAAAAATGATGCAAAAATGGGCATAAAATGGCTCAAATTTGGATGCAAATTGAGATCCAAAATTGGATGTAAAATGAGGTACAACAAATGATTCAAAACTTGGTGCAAAAACAAATGCAAAAGTAGACGAAAAAAATGGCTCAAAATTGAACGTAACATTAGACACAAAATGGGATGCAAAGGTGGACCCAACACATGGTTCAACATAGGATGAAAATTTAGATGCCAAAAGCGATGCAAAATTGGACATAAAAAATGATGAAAAATTGGACACAAAACCATAAAAAATGATGCAAAAATGGGCATAAAATGGCTCAAATTTGGATGCAAATTGAGATGCAAAATTGGATGTAAAATGAGGTACAACAAATGATTCAAAACTTGGTGCAAAAACAAATGCAAAAGTAGACGAAAAAAATGGTCAAAATTGAACGTAACATTAGACACAAAATGGGATGCAAAGGTGGACCCAACACATGGTTCAACATAGGATGAAAATTTAGATGCTGAAAAGGATGAAAAATTGGATGCAAGAAATGGTGTTAAAAATTATGCTAAATTAGATGCAACAAATGATGCAAAATTAGATGCAAAATATGGTGCAAAATAGGATGCAAAAAATGGAGACAAATAAAATGCAAAAACGGATGCAAAAAATGGTGCAAAAATGGATGAAAAATTTGGCACTAAATTAGATTCAACATTGTTTTGGGAATTTTTAGTGTCTTTGGATAAATGCCTAAACCCCTAGACTAGTAGCTAAGTCTAGAACAACAGTGCAAAGCATTCTCTACTTTTTCTATAACCAATAGATTAAATAAGACAGTAAAGAAGCCTACCTGAAGCTTTCACTTACCCCTTATCTCCCTTGATCAATTCTACTGCTCCTTTCCATACTTAATCCGCTTGAAAAGTACCTGCACATAGACAAAAGACAAAAACCGATCAAATCATATGATAATGATCTATTGATTAAACATAAAATGGAATCAAGTGCATAATACACATATGAAAGCATCAATGAACTATACAAACATATGGAAAAATCTTTTAACACTTTATTAGTAAAAGGAAGAGTTACAACCCAATTTTCTTGATTCAGTTCACTGCTCCATTTCAATCCCATCATCTCATCATACCAAGCAAAACATTTTGACATCATTACAATACTTGAAACCAACTCAAGTCTCATACTAACAACATTTCCCTATAATTCAATGATTTCCATCCCCTAATCACTTAGATGAGTATTATTTTTATAGGTGAATGAAGGAAGTTATGCCATAAATGGTGATAATGAATGCCCTCCCAAACTTAGGATTTAGTTCCATGGAGGAAGGGATAAAGGGATTGATGTTCCTTAACTCCCTCCCTCATCCAATTTCGAGCCCAAAGGAGTGGATAGCCTTGGGAAACTTCTAGAGGCATCCTATGGATAAGAATATTCCAAACCCCAATGCATATTTCACTCAAATTCGCCCAGCGCAAGCCAAAGAGGGCTCAAGTGCGTTGCAATGCACCCTAGCAGTGTACTGGGCTGCACTGCAGTGCACCCTGATAAAGGCCTGCTTGTGCTGATCTTCTTAGAGGCAGTTTTTGGATGATTTCAATCATGGAATCTCTTGGGAAGGAGGCATTCTTGATGGTTGACTTCATTAGGGCATGTAACAATTGAATTAGGGTTTGATGGGCCCTAATAGTACTGATCTATAAGTTGGGGTTGATGTGCCCAAATGGATCTGTAACAAACATATGGTGCAAAATTGGATGCAAAAAATGGTGTAAAAAAAGCCAGAAAAACTGGCGCAAAAATAGATGTAAAAATAAGTACAAAATTAGAAGCAAAAAATGGCATAAGACTAGATGCAAAAACTAGATGCAAAAAAAGGCACTAAATCAGATGCAAAAGATGGTGTAAAACTCGATGCAAATTATGACACAAAACTAGAAGAAAAGAATGTCACAAAATAGGAAGCAAAAAATGATGCAAAAGTAGATGCAAAAAATGGCAGAAAACTAGAAGCAAAACCTATTGTAAAACCAAATGCAAATCTTGGTACAAAATATGATGCAAAAAATGATGCAAAACTTGGCGTAGAAAAAGATGAAAATTTTGGCTCAAAAAAGGACGCTTTGAAAATTGTACAATAGAGCTAGATTTAGCGCCAAGCTGCTCATCCCAATTGAGAAAAAACTACTCTAAAATATGGTGCTAAATTTGGCACAAATTGCCTGTTTTGTTGTAGTGTTATCATTATATTTGTACTCATGTCATTGTATATTTTATTTCAAAAGAAAAATAAAAAGGAATTTTATTTTTGAAGCATGGGTTTCATGCTCAACTCAAATTATTGTTTTATTTAAGCATGTTCTTCATGCTCATTATTATTTCTATTGGTCAAAGTCAAAGTCTTATTTATATCATGGAAAAAGAATTTTCAAATACGTATTTGGGTCAAAATTGCCTCTAGATATCAAGTTGTCCTTGCTTATCAAGTCGACCCTACCCTAGAAGACATGTCTACTCGAACCTTTCTGGATAGTATAAATAAAGGGTGAATTGAGCTCATTTGCATACAATCATTTTTCATATGATCTATTTTGAAATATCGCATAGAAGGATAGAGAAGGACGGAGGGCCTAAGTTTGAAATTGAAAAGTAAAGAAGGGTTTTCTAGAGCTCAGATTCGTGGAAGTTTTTCCTTGACACATCTATTGAAGAATATTGTTTCTGATGTTGTACATATTGTTAGTCTCTTATTGTTGATGGATTTTCTATGTGGAAGAAGTGATTGAATTGGAATATATAAGGTTGAAGTCTTTTTATGGTCACGGGTCTTGGATATTGCACTTTGATCTCATTCTATGAGGATATAATTTTTATGGGTTTTCCCCCTTGTGGGGTTTTCACCTTAGCTTGTAGCCTATATCATGTCTTCTTTGTTTATTGTGATCTTCATATTTTGTACATTTGGTTTTTGTTTGATGAAGAGAACAATAATAAATATTAATAATAATCCAAAATCATTCACAAATAATTATCAAAGAAGAGAAATCTACCGTAATGAACAATCAACCTCATTTCTCAACAATATCTTCATAGTGAGACCAGATCTAAGGGAGTGCTAGACTTGGTACACTCAGACATTTGTGGTCCCATGTCTATGACATCAATTGTAAGGTCTTTGTAATTTTAGACATTCATATATGACTATTCGAGGAAAAATTGGATCTACTTCCTGAAGACCAAGGATGAGCTATTAGATCAGTTTCAAGAGTTTAAAGGTCTTGTGAAAAACCAAACTAGGAAGAAGATTAAGGTGTTAAGATCAGATAATGGGGGCAAGTATACCTCGAATGGGTTCTAGGATTTTTGTAGGAAAGAAAGAATTAAGAAGGAGCTCATGGTACCTTAAAACCATCAACATACTAGGGTTACTGAGAGAAAGAATAGTACCATAATGGAGACAACGAGGGAAAAAATCTATGATTAGAAATTGCCTATGTTTTTGTGGTTTTGAGGCAAACAATACATATGTGTATGTGAAAAATAAGAGTCCTCATATGATGTTGGAGGATGTGACTCATAAGGAGTCATTTATAGGAGTGAAACCAAATGTGACCATTTATGCATCTTCAATAGTCTAGGTTATGTCTATGTTCCCACAAAGAAGAGGACTAAGTTGGAGCCCTTGCCAGAAAGGTGTATATTTGTGGGATATAGTAAGGCTTCAAAGGCCTACTGAGTCTACATTCAAAGATATAAGAAATTAATATTGAGTTGCGATGTTATATTTGATAAGGGAAGGACCCCTAGGAGGTCTTGTGAGAAAGAGCCAATAGAGGTAGAGGATCAGGAGTGAGAAGCTCCTAATGCTGAATAGGGACCAACAACACCAACTGCAAGGACATAATCAACAAATATGGAAGAAAAATTTTATATTCCTTATATCTCTACTAGGAGGTGGCTGAGATGGGCCAAAATGACCTTAAGGGATGCTAAGGAGAATTTAAAGTCTCACAGTAGCACCTTTAGGTATAGCAGACCACTGACAACATTTTCTCATTATTTAACATTATCGAGCACCATCAGTGAGTTTGAGCCTTCCACTTTTGAGGAGGCTATAGATGAGTAGGTTTGGAGGGATGCCATGGTGGAGGAGTATAGCTCCATTATGAGCGATGATGTATGTGAAATAGTGTCAGGACTAAAGGGAATGTATGTGGTAAATTCTTGATGCATCTATAAGATCAAACATGCAGTTGATGGTAGTGTTGAGAAGTACAAAGTGAGGTTCATGGCAAGAGGGTTCTCCTGAAAGGAGGGAGTGGATTATGAGCATACATTCACACTTGTGGATATATATGCATCCATTACAGAAGTTATTTCCATTGCTTCAAATATGGGGTGGTGGATACATTAGATTGATGTGAATACTACTTTCCTCAATGAGGTGATTGAGGAGGAGGTGTATATTGAGAAGCCTCAGGTATTTGAGGTGCAAGGGAGGGAGTATCATGTATGCAGGTTGAATAATTACATTTATGGGTTGAAGCAAGCTCCATAAGCATGGTACACTAGGATCGATAGATATCTTCTTGGTTTTGGCTTCACCAAGAGTGAGGCAAACTCCATATTGTACTATGTACTTATTGAAAGTGAGTTTCTCATCTTGGTACTTTATGTGGATGATCTCTTCTTGATAGGAGGGAAGAATCCCATAGGGATGTGCAAGGAGGATCTTGCTTTAGAATTTGAGATGAAGGAAATTGACTTGATGCACTACTTTTTGGGGTTGGAGGTGTGGCAACAGTCAAGAGATATTTTCGTTGGACATGGAAAGCATGCAAGAAATATATTGAGGAGGTTCAAGATGGAGGATTGCAAGATTACTTCTACATTGATGATCACTAACTTGAAGAAGCTAAGAGATTCTAAAGGAGAGTTGGTGGAACCCACATTGTACAAGAAGCTAATAGGTTCCTTGATGTGTTTGGTCAACTCTAGGACAATTATATGTTTTTCTATGAACAAACTCAACCAGTTCATGGTGGAGTTGAGATAGGTTCATTTGGTGGCAGTGAATCATGTGCTAAGGTACCTGAAAGGTGCAGTGGAATTTGGATTGAGATTTTTCATTATTGGAGGAGTAGAGATGCAGTGGTACACAAATGCTAATTAGGCAGGGAGTGTTGTGGACAGAAAATCAATGTCTAGGTGTTTCTTTAGCTTGGGATCAATAATGATCTCGCGATACAACATGAAGTCATAATCGATGCACTTAGTTCAATAGAGGTTTAGTACATGGAAACGATTATGGTTAGCTGTGAGATTCGTTGGCTTCGAAAGATGCTTGTAGGAATATTTGATCTGTAGATGAGGCCACAAATGTTTCACTGTGATAATCATAGTTGCATCAATCTCTTTGAGAATCCCATATTTCACGATCGGTCCAAGCACATCAATATCATACATCACTTCATCAAAGACGGGGTTCCAAGAGGTGTTGTGAGACTACAATACATTTCAACACAAGAGAAGGTGAAAAATATTCTCACTAAGCCTCTAATGAAAGGGAAGTTTGTGAAGTACCAAGATGAGTTGGGGGTGGTGGATAATCCCTTCCTTACTAGGAGGGATTGTTGAAGCTTATGGTAACTTTGTAAGTTATTCTGCATAGGCTTGGTGTGTTAGCATGTGGGGGATGTTTTATTTCCTCTCTAGGTGCTTGCTTCATGGAGTAAGTGATTTATGTCTTCTTTCATAAGTCTAACTTAGGTAAAGTACAATAATTAAAGCCAATTAAATATTGTGGACTATTAAGTCATTTTATAAGGACAAATAATTAATTATTTAAGTGACTTAGAAATAATTTAAACCATTGATCTCCAAGATCTTCTAGAAGGGACATTAGGTTTAGTGATTTGGGATTAATGAAGATTATAAAATAACCTTCGTGAAGAGGTCAAGGCACACAAGAGCTCAAGAGCATGAGTCACAACAAGAGAGATCATTATTTTCCATAATGTTAATGACTCAGTAGATTGAAATTCAGAGGGGTAGAAGTACAGGAGAATTTGAGGGCAAATATATGAGGTTGAGTTGTGGATATTGTAGGTTTGAGTCGTTGAAGTGAGGCACAATTGATGGGGAAGCTGAATTTCCAAGGCAGAGTTGTTGGGCGTAGAGGCCAATTTCTAGTGATTAGTGGGGCTGCTTTCCTCCAATTTGAATTACTTCTAAGGATAATTTCTAGGTGGTCCAATTTCTTGGGCTAAATTAATACTGTGAGGGTTGAGTTACATGTTCCAGTTATTGTATATTTCGTTGTATCTTTTTGGGTTAAAAAACTAGATTAACAGATGATGGAGAATTATTGTGGGTGAATTATTTTTGCAATGTGTAATTGATCTCTCTGATTTAATTTATGCCACATAGACATATTTCTATAGGTTTAAAATACCAGTGCTTTTATTTTTGGGTAATTCATAATTTATTTGACTAAATAAAAATTGATGGGAATAAAATTAATTGTTGTGAGAAAATAAATCAGGGTTGGTATTTGGAAATTTAAAACAAAGGAGCCCTGGGGTCTTGATTGTCTCTCCCTTAGTTTGTTGGAATACCACACATTCTGCCATAAAATTTTGCAAATATACTTTGAGACCTTCCCAAAAAGAATATTTCTTGATCCTATGGTATTTCTTCAAGAACCTTGAATGCCCTCTTGTAAGAGAAGTGTGTAATTCCAAAAGAATATTTTGTTTAAGTTGAAAATTATTACATAAGAAATCTTGATATTATAACAAATCATTTTTTCACATAATGTTTTCTACTACGTAGGGTTTATTATGTATTTGTTGAATGATCTTGCATACCTTCTCATATTTCTCCCATTATATCCTTGCTTCTTCCACCCAATCATATTTTGGAATGGAAATAGAGCATAATAAACAATTTTTGTCTTCCTCTTTCCTTGAGAGTGGATCTTTCACAATATTTTGTTTTCCATTTTTGTAGATAATTTCAAAGTCATTATACAACATCTTTGTGACCCATTTTTGTTTATATTCTAAAGATAATCTTTGCTTCAAGAAGTACTTGAGACTATCATGATAGATTTTAACTTTGAATTGTCTTCCTATTAGGTATGGCCAACATTTCTTAATTGCATCTACTATGGCCAATAGTTATTTTTCATATATGGCTATAAGTTGTTTCCTTTAAGTTCAATACTTGCAAATGCAATAGGTCCTCATTCTCATCAAGACTGCACTGATGCCATTGCCTAAGGCATCACACTCTACAATGAAGATTTTGTGAAGTCAGGCATTACCAAGATGGTAGTTGTACTCATAGCATCTTTAATTTATTCAAAATATTTGGTCGCTTCTTTAGTCTAAGAAAAATTCTACCTTCTTCAATACTTTTATTAGGAGTGTATTTGTTTGATCATAATTCTTGACCAACTTGTAGTAATCATATTTCAATCCTACGAATCCTTTGAGTTTCTTCAAGGTATTGGGGATTGGCCATTCGCTCATAGCACCTTAACACCCTCATGTGATGCAACATGACCCAAATATTTCATTTCTTGAACCCCAAAGGAACACTCGGAAGGCTTTGCATATAGTTGTTGTTTTTCCAATAGTGTTAACAACTTGTCAACATGTTGTATACTTGTTGTAGATTAGTATGTCATCTAAAAAATATGAATAATTTTTTTCTAAGGAAGGGTTTCAAAATAGAGGCCATCAATGTTTTAAATGTTAAAGGCTTATTTATAAATCCAAATGGCATAAAAAAAATCATAATGACCTTCATGTGTTTGAAAGGTTGTTTGGGGAATGTCTTATTGCCTCATTTTGATTTGATGATATCTAGAACAAAGATCAAACTTAGTAAAGAAATTGGCTCCATGAAATTAATCTAATAATTAATCAATGATAGGAATATGAAACTTATTTTTTATTGTCATTTTCTCGAGATATATATAATTTTGACACATACGCGATGAACCATCCTTTTTTATAACCATCATACTAGTGAAGAGAAAGTGATTCAGATAGGTTGAATGATTCCTGTCTCTAAAATTTCTTGAACCTAAACTTAGACTCTCTCTTTTGTGCATGTGGATACATGTAAAGAATGTTAGGTTGTACACTTCTAGGTTGCAAATGAATATCATGGCCATGATCTCAGGTAGGTGAGATACGCTTATGAATCTCTCCAAATACCTTGGAATGATTGTTGATAACTTTTTTGAGATCCACTAGAGAAAAGGATATAGATGTTTGAACATCTAATGAACACAATTGTGCAATAACACATCCGTATCCCCTTTTTACAAATTTCATCATGCTATTAGAGCTTATCACTTTACTAGATTTCCCTTGGATACGTCTAAGTACAATTTCCTTTCCTTCTACGAAAAATTGTTTGAAAAGATCTTGGAAATTAAGGACCACTATTCTCAATGATGGTAACTAGTGGACCGATAATACAACATTAACACCACCCATTTATATTGCAATAATAGGACTAACCAAAAAATACTCCCCCATATTCAACTTAATATTATGGAACTTCCCTGAACAATTTATGGTACCTCCATCTGCAATTCTTACTTGAAATTATTGTGTTGGATATACAAAGTAATTAATAAGTTTTTCCAGTTTGTAATTGATGAGGTTATCGATACTACTTGAATCAATAAATATTGTTACATTTTTCCTTTTGATATATCCTTCTATCTTGAGGGGTTGTGGAATACTGATGCTAGCCAATGCATGACAAGATATTGTTTGAGTAGTCTCTTCTAACTCGAGATCTTATGAATTTTGTACTTCTTGATCTTCTTGATATTCATAATTTATGTAGAATAATTTCTTCTCTCTTCATGTATGCCCCTTACTATACTTGCTTTCACAATTGAAACATGGTCCCTTTGTTCTTCTTTCATCCATTTTCTAACAAGTCAACCTTGTTGGTTTATTAGGGGGAGCATGATTTTCTCTATAGTTATTGGTGACTAATTTTCTAGTGGCCATATTTTTACATTCAACTTTTGTTTCTATATGAAAATCATGCTATAGAGATTTAGATTCAAAGAGACACACTGCATGTTGGTTTCTTTCTTTTATAGTTCCCATAAATAAGCCTAACAAATTATCCTTTGAAATATTCTTTACTCTAAGACTCAAGTTTTGGAATTATTGAATGTGCTCTATAACTGAACCTTTTTATTGAATATTTACCAATTGATTGAAGAATGTATTGCTCTTAATATCCCCATAATGTGCTATCATTTTTGTCTGTAAAATTGGACCACGGTATACCATAATCCTTTTCTCTTTCACAAATCCATTGGTACCATACATGT
Organism: Pinus tabuliformis; assembly: GCA_031772625.1. Taxonomy (NCBI): domain Eukaryota; kingdom Viridiplantae; phylum Streptophyta; class Pinopsida; order Pinales; family Pinaceae; genus Pinus; species Pinus tabuliformis. Next base: position 559,699,527 of record CM062809.1, on the reverse strand, counting down.
TGGTCTTGCTTTAAAAACATGGATGCAATATTTTCCTTTCGTAAGGATACCACTTGATGTAGATCAAAGTATTACTCCATTTAAAATATCCATGTTATATGATCATTACCAATAGGCTTCCTCATATCGATCTTTGGAATGTAGTAGTTCCTTGGTGCTGACTTGAATCCCTCATACGTGGATCTCATATTAAACTATCATGATTATGGTTTTGTGATTCAATATTTGTTCTCTCCAATTGTGCTACGATACTCCCCCTACGATATTAATTCTCAACACCAAGCTTCTCTTTATGTTTATGATATCCTTGGATCTCCACATCCTTTATAGGAGGATCTCATACATGTTTTTATTATTTCCTTGGACATTAATATTCCTTTTGGAAAGCCTCTCTAAGTGAATATTTTCCATGTCCTTTTTTTATTTCTTCCTTATTTTCATTCATCTTCTTTTATATTCCTTCCTTATTTTTATCCCTCTGATTTTCCATTTCTCTTTTAAGTTTTTCTTGAGAACTTGATAGATCCACCTTTTTCAACATGCTACCATCCATTTCATTCACTTTCTTCTCTAATTGAGGTAGCCTAAATTCTAATTCTTCACTTTCTTCATGAGTCATGGATTATCCATCAACAATTTTAAGTGGTGTAGTATATTTATTTGGAGGCATTTTGGAAAATAATAATAGCACTCCTCTTTATCACAAGTTTTAGTAAAAAAAAATGGGATCTTCTAATCAATGGTTAGGTCACTTGTAAGTTACATACCTTAACTGGGAGAATATCTAAATGGATAAATTTTTTCTTGAGATATCTCTAATATTTTAGTGCTTATGGATTTGAAACTTTGGTTATAATACTATGATATGTTCTTTTTGTTATTCTAGAGATGTGACTAGAATTTGATGTTCCAAGTGAAAGTTACGGTAACTTTCCCAAAGCTGGTTTATTTTTAGCCTCTTCCCATGAGAAAACTTGTATAGCATGCCATGTGTCAAATTCTTCAAATATAATTCTAAAATTTGTATTTGAAGTACTTTTGTATGTCTCCTAAAAGGATTAAATATTTTATAGTTTGAAATGTCATAGAAAAGAAGATATAGAAAAAATATTGAGCTGACTTGTTTAAATTTTATTTCAGTATTATTCACAAACCCTAACTTCCACAAGTTATAACTTCAAAAGGAAAATGAGCCAAATTATGCAAATAGAACTAGATATTCCATGAAATTTCTCCTTAGTATTGCCCAAGTTTCACTAACCGAAACATCCCAAAAAAAAGTTATTGTGAAAATTCCAAACTCACCTATTTAAAACTTATTTCAGGAGAATTTGAGAACCTGAAATTCCTTAGAGAAAACCAAGATCTGAAATTTGAACTAAATGTTCATCGAGATTTTTCCTTGATCTGATCCATTTTTTATGGCCCAAAACCACATAGAAAAGTTTTTATAGAGAAAACACCAAATTGACCTATTTGAGACTAATTTTAGGAGAATTTAGGAACTCTAACTTCCTTGGAGCATATATCCAATAATATAGTGAAAAATATCTAAAATTTGAACCATATATTACCCAATACTTGTTCTCAATATTCTCCAAGTTTCACATCTAAAACCTTCCAAAAAAAATATTATCATGAAAATGCCATCATGGCCCATTTAAAGCATCAAAACCCTAGGATTAGGAGCTCTAATACCAAATGTTACGAACCTTGGGCCTTAAAAATGATAAGAAACCAATAATTATAGTCCTCATCAAGGGGGAAACCTCATTTTACAATGAATACAGTGTATAAGACAATATTTGATAATCATAAGACTAGATCTCCTTAATATATGTATAGGATACAAAGGGTACTATTATGATAAAATGGGACCATAAGAGTTTCTAACCTACATAACAATGTAACAACAAAAATGTAATAAAAAATATATAGGGATTAATACGAGTTTTTAGGGTTAACATGGGGCTTATATAGGGCTTAACAAAGGGTTATGATATCATTTTTTTATTTGAGATTTTCAATGCTAATTACACCTATGTATACATATTATTTTTGGCACTTTTCACCTTCTCAAAATTAAGGTGCAGTATTCTCTTACTTCCTCTCATTCCACATGTAGAATTGATTTAATAAATATTCCATTTTAGCATAAAATCTCTTCATGCGAGGTGTTTATCAAATCAAAAACAAAATTGGGTTTTTCTAATGATATAAGAGATGTTGCTTCTTAACATTACCAAGAAAGATGATTTTAGTTATATTTTTGTGGATGTGATTTTAAAGTTCCTTCTTTGTGGAGGATTATGCTGGAGACAAAAGCAATTTTTTTTCTCAAAAATATTTTTTTAGTGTACCAATTTAACATAGACATAACGGTTCACTTGGTATATTGACACACCACTTCTCCATCACCTATGTGCACCAAAGTGCCATCAACCTAAAAAGACATTAGTGCTCTATTATGATCTTGTTGCATGGATGTTGTGATTTGATCTATGCGCTAGTGTTGTATTTCAAATGTGCACACTAGTTAGAAAAAATAATCAAAAGCCATTGATTCTCTGCTTTGGCCTTGGTGCAATTGTTAGTTTTCAAGGTTACTCTGAAAGTGTTTACACCATGCTTAGGGGTTGATTCATGTGATGTCAGGAGCATGGTGTACTGATGAACCTTAGGTTTTCCATGATGGATACACATATTGGAAAATGACTCGATCATTAACTACTAATCCTAATCATAGCAATAATAAAATATGAGTATGTAGCATCATTATTTTGTGTTTCCACAACATTTTTTTCCACATTAAATATTTTCTCATGGCACATGTCAAGATTTTGTGAGATGACTATTTTGTCAAAGACATGATTCTAGAAAAACATAAAAAATAACATTTTTTCCTTGCATCATATTTTTCTCAATTAGCATCATAGTTCCATATACTTTATACTGCTAAAAAATGTTGTGTTATGGTAATAATGTTTTTGTCATTCTTGCATCATATTGCATCACAATAGTGTTATATGTATAAATGTATAGCATCATGTTAACTTTGTAATTATATATTGGGTAAAAACTACACTGTGAAAATATTGTCATATTTTCACACAAGTCCAATTTCATTCCTTATAGGGAATTCTAATTGATCAATAAAATGAGTGTAGTCTACATATCCTAATGTGACGAATTGTGGTAATAATTAGGAAAGCATAATATTCCCTCTAATCCATCTCTTCCCTTCAAATTTCAAGAAAATGAACTACACTAAAGAAGAAAAACAACCACCATTCAAGTTGATCGTAAGTACCTAGTGTTGCAATGTACCACCTAGACTAAATTCATGCTAAATAATTCTCCCCTATCATATTATTTTATTTTCGTGAGATTGACAAAATTTCATATCTTAGCCTTGGGGGGAGGACTCAATTGGTAATGGTTGTGTTATGAGATATTATGTAAAATATGAGATCCAAGGGTCAAATTCCCCTAATTAACTTGTGTTTGTAGAAGGGGAATATGTAGGCATATAGAGGTTGTAGTGGTAGCATTCAGAATCAACCCCATGTCATGCATGAAACTAACCTAGTTGTCAATTCCTCTAGATGAAATTTAAAAAGGAAATTTAAAATAAAAACTGATATCTTCAAATTACAATATTTCAAATCCTAAAGGATTTAATCTTTTCTAGAACATAATTTTGATCCATTAATATCTCCACTCTTCCACTTTGTAGTTAACTTAATCCATTTGTATTGTAATCATTCACCTCCTTGCTTGATGGATTTATACTTTTCTTTTGTTAGACCGTGGTAAATGGAATGGATAAAGTTATTGGTATTTCAAATGAATTACTCTACATTCACATCCTCTCAAGATGAATTTTGAATGTGCACTAATACATATGTATTATACAGCACCTCAATGAAAATTCAATATAAAATGTAAAAATTCAATTATGTAAATAATTTGAAAACAAGAGGGTTAGTTTCATATTCGATCCAACTAACAAATTCAAACTCATTGTAATTATCATTTGAAGAGCAGGGAGAAAATTTGGTCAAAACTAATCATGAAATCCAAGAAAGATTTCACAAAGAGGAGGCTCAATTTGAAGGTTTTGACTAACAGACAATTGAACTTAGAAATATTTTGCAAAATATTTCATGATTGGGAGAAAGACTTAAAAAGTTGAAAAAAGGATCAAAAGTTCCAAAGAAATCAACAGGAAGACTGGTGGAAAGGCACTCCAATTCTGTAACTAGGCGTGTTAACAAATAAGGACCTTCTTACACATATGTCCAAGGGAGGAGGCCCTGATTCAAACATTAGGAAAAATAAGTAGAGTATGGGTAGGTTAGGAAAACAAAATAAAGGAAAGAGACAAATTTTGAAGTGAGGCTTGATCTAAGAGTTAGAGAGACATGCTCAAGAGGAAAGATGGAAGAAACTTTGGATTTGAACTTGAAACATTACTCGATGATCCAGGTGGATATTAGTGACCATCCACCTATTCCACTTGGACTCCCACCATTGTTTCTTTTAGTTTCCTTAATTGCAGCACAACTTACTATTTTTGGTATCTTTTCGGGCCCTAAACTTTTAGATCCATTTTGAGGGTCTAAATGATGTTTTTTGGGGAAAATAAAGAAACCAGAAAAGTGAAAGAGGATATTAATTGTCTCTTTATGGCCTCTAATTGGAGATATTCTAGACAAGGTATTATGATAGCCAAATGAAGATCGTATGCCGAAGTTATGACCCCGGGAAGTTGACGTTCCAACTAACTCCAACAGGGCCTGCAAGCTTTTACACTTCATCTCCTACGGTTAGGTTTTTGTATGTTTAGGGTTTCCCATTTCCTCTGAGCCTCACTATACCACATTTCAGAAGGCATGGAGCTACCACATCTCTTCTCAGAGATAAGCTACCATCACCCGAGCTAGTTTATTTCCATTCTGCATGCAACATATTTCAGTACTTTGATATTAATAAAATGAAGTTTTGTTTTCATTGTATCTCTGTGTTTCTTCTCATATCTGTATTTCATTTCATTCCTTCATAAATATGGATCAACGGTATAAGAGTGGTATGCTCTTTCTCTGTTTTTCTGTGCATGTCCCCACCGAGGTCGAGGTATAAAGAGTTAGGGCTTGAGATGGTTGAACCTTTGCAAGACCGGCCTAAATGACCCTGAAAACCTCCCCTGGCAGAAGAAAATAAAGAAAAAGGAGTAGGAGATCCTTTCAAAATATTGCTCGAAGAAGTCCTCGAGCGACAAAGGAACAAAATGATGGACAATTTTCCTAGATCCTTCAGCGGATGCCCACCGACCACACATCTTCATCTAGCATTCACTTCAGAGGAGTTGACCCCTTCAAGGTACAAGTAAACTTTGATATCCCTCTATTCGAACGTCAAATAGATGTAGATGTTGTAGATAAATGGTTTAATTTGTTGGAAGTTTACTTTTTGGTCCATAGTTTCTTTTATAGGGAGAATATTAATTTTTCACTACTTAAGGCTTCTCCCCATGTCAAGGATTGGTGGGAAACTTACGGTCAGAAAAGGGTCGAGGAACCCTCTCTATTTATAATCACCCCCTCTTGGAACTCTTTTTGAGATGATATCAAGGAACAACATTACCCCATGGGAAGATATGAGGACAATTACATATAGAGGACCACACTACGACAATAAAGGGACCAAGATGTGCATGAGATCACAAATATTTTTCCTACTTTATGCACAAAGTTGGGTATCAAAGGCTATGAGTGACATATGGTGCTCAAGTATTGTGGTTGTATGCACAAATAAATTCAACAATGAATGGAGTTCCTAGACATCTCCTCACTAGGTGCAACATATTGATATGCTGCCAAGATCGAACAAAAATTTAAACAAAAGGAATGCGACTTTGGATCTGTGAATCAGAAGTAGGGCAAGAGTACCCCTAAACCGCACAAAAAAGGACCAAGCCAAGGCAGGGTGACCCAGAACAGGCAACCAAATCTAGAAGCAAAGAAAAACACTAAGAATACAAATAAGGACACAGGAAAGTGGTGTGAGTTCCATAAGAGCCCCAGTCACAACACAAGTGACTGTTGAGGCAAGAAGCCATTGGTGGATGAGTTGAAAGCTTCATAGTCAAATGCATGTTCCGACTCTGAGTCAGAAACCGACAAGGGGAATGAAAAAGGGAATTATATTATTGATGTGGAGCACAACATCACCATTTCCACCACTAAGATCAAGAAGATTGAGCCCAAATATCTAGAGGAAGAGGAGCGTCTCTTCCACTCGTAGATGTGGGTGAAGGGGTTTTTGCTGTAGTTCATTGTCGATAGCAGGAACCAAAAGAACCTCATTTGAACAGAGGTCATGAAGTGCTTGGGCCTACTGACCACACCACACCCATAGTCATACACCATCATGTGGGTTCACCAAGGATAAGATCACTGCGTCAGCGAACAATGTCGCCTTCCCTACAACATCAAGCCCTTCACAGATGAGGTATTGTGTGATTTTTCTTCTCTTGAAGTTTGTGATGTATTATTAGGTTACTTTTGTAAGCATCATGTTGTGTAAGAGTCAAGGCCATGCACTATTATTATTACTTTGTGAAGTAAGTAATACAAAATACCAAAGGTAGCCCCACTTACCTCCATCTCTTTGATCTCTACTAGGAAATGTAGTAAGATCATCTCCCATAGCAGGAATTTTTCTTTCATTTTTATTCATTCTTAGAGTAAGGGGAAGATCGTGGCCACATCCATGGCCCCCGTGAAAGGTTCCAACATGCAACAAAAGCAGGTGGATAAGGTCGTGAAAGAATACAGGGATATCTTCTCCTCACTCGCAGGGGTACCCTTACACTGTCAGGTCGAGCATTCGATAGATTTGACTCATAGAGAACCTCTACCCAATGGGATGATATACTGCTAATCCATTATGGAAAATGAAGAGATCAAGCGACAGATCTAGGAGTTGCTACAAAAAGGGAACATCCGAGCAAGTTCCTCACCTTGTGGGAGCCCGATTGTACTTGTACAGAAGAAGGATGGAATCTGGAGGCTCAACATTAATTATCAGACACTAAAAAAATCAATGTCAGGATTAGGTATCGAATCCCATGGATTGATGACCTTCTGGACTAGCTGAAGGGGGTCAAGTATTTCAACAAGATCGATTTGAAGTCTGGCTATCACTATGTTCTAATAAAGTCCATAGATGTATGGAATACCACCTTAAAATCCAAGGAAGCCCTTGTTGAATGGTTGGTCATGCCTTTTGGTTTGAAAAATACCCCTGCTACTTTTATGACGCTGATGGATTACATCTTGCGGCCCTTCACCAAATCGTTCGTAGTTGTTTATCTGGATGACATCCTTATCTTTAACAAGAGTTTGGAAGAGCATTTGAAACACATTCGACAATTCCTTCAAGCTATTTGGTAGCACAAATTGTGTGCCAACTTGGAGGAACACACCTTTGGTATGAGGCGGGTCTAATATCTAGGTTACATCATAGATGAGCAAGGCGTGCATGTGGAACTGGCTAAGATCCAAGCCATTTGGGATTGACCAACCTCGACCACTCTAACATAGCTTCATAGCTTTTTGGGCCTTGCCAATTTTTATCGAAGGTTCGTGTTTGGATTCTCCCATATCACCCTCCCTTTGAGTGAGATTACCAAGAGTGGAGCGAAAGCAAAGTTTTCTTGGTTCGAGTCCCAACAAAAGGTGTTCGTTGAGCTGAAGGACCACCTCTGCTCTGTACCAATACTCACATTTCTAGACCTGCAATAACCCTTTGAAATTAATACAGATAACTATAACTATGTTATTGGTGCAATCCTCACCTAACACTGGCATCCGGTGGCCTATTATAGTGAGACACTTTTCGATAGAATTCGGAAAATACTCCACCTATGATAAAGATATTTATTCTATTGTGCAAGCTTGTTGGAAATGGAAGCATTACATCGTGGGGAAGGAGATGGTTATCCACACAGATAATCAACCTCTTTAGTTTATACAAATACAAGGGAAGTTGCATAACGATCACCATCAGATGTGGTTTACATACCTGCAACAATTCCACTTGAACATTAAATACAAAAAGGGCAGCACCAATCATGTTGTAGATTGCCTTCATTGGTCCCCAGTTGCATTACTAACTATTTTTCTCAAATCTTGTGGCCACGAGACCTTTGTATGGCCAAAACTGTACAAAAATGATCCAGAGTTCGCCACCACATGCCAGATGCTAGCGGATGGCAAGACGGTTCCAAGTTTCCACCTCTAGGATGTATTATTATGCTACCTAGGCCACCAGTGTCTTCCTTCAAATGAGAGTTCCAAGATGATTTGGGAGGCACATTACAGTTGGTTCGTAAGACACTTTGGTGTGGATAAAATTTTGGACGTACTACAAAAGGTAGTTTTATTGGGAAAAACTCCGACAAGATGTTGGAAAATATATGAGATCCTGCACTACCTATGTCATCGCCAAGCCAACCATGAAGAAGCAAGGCCTATACACTCCTCTGCCTACTCCCAACCAGCCCTGAGAACCCATCTCCATGGGTTATCTATTTGGCCTCCCTTCTACTATGCATGGTAATGACTGTGTATTTGTGGTCATGGATAGATTTTCTACGATGGCTATTTCGGTGGCATACAAGAAGAGTATCATATCAGAGGACATTTCCAAACTCTATTTGAATGAGTATGGGAACATTTTGGTATCCCACAGACCACTATATCAGATCGATATAGTAAGTTCCTGAGCACATTCTGGTCGATCCTCTGGAAACTATTGGACACGAAGCGCACCAAGTTGATTGCATTTCATCACCAGGCTTATGGCCAGATAGAGGTCGTCAATAGGATGATAGTGCACATAATCCACATGTATAACTCCAAGCATCCACGAAACTAGGATGAGAGCCTTCTCTATGTGCATCACAACTATAACAAAGCTCTTGATAGCTCAACTAGTCGATGTCCCTTTCAAGTGGGTCTCTAGTTTCAACCATTATGTCCAATTGATGTTGCCATGTCTCATGCGACTACACAAATATAATCCACACATGTACAGTCTGAGGTTGATAAAGCACCCTGGTTTATTGAACACATCTAGCACATCCCCTAGCGGGTTCATGACATATTGGAGAATTCCAACACTAAGAATAAGCAACGACATGATCAACATTGGGTTCCACATAAGTTTCGAGTGGGTGACAAAGTTTGGTTGCATTTGTAGAAATAATGCCTTACTGGAGCCTATTAGAAGATACGACCACTCTGCTACGGGCCTTACACCATCACCAAGGTTGCAGGCAACAATGATTTGAGCAAGACATTCCCCCATTCCTTGGCCAACACCCATTGTTCAATGTGGATTGCCTTCAGCCATACTTTCACCATTGCTGGACACATCAAACATTGAAGAATAACTAACACTAAAAGAGTTCAACCCAAACTACATGGAACAAACCACAACTGATCAAAATATGGACACACAGATCAAGACCACTCACCAACAGAAGATACAATTGTATTGGGTTGTCAAAGCTGGCCAACTCCTGCACCAAGAAAAGTGGCTCAGCAGGAACAATGTTTAACAGATGTTCCCCATCTCATGGAGGCACTCAACGCAATGGGGACCATGCGTCCTAAGGGAGGAGGAGTGATCCGGGTGGATATTGGTGGCCACCTACATATTCCATTTGGACCCCCACCCTTGTGTCTTTAATATTCCTTAATTGTAACATAACTTACAATTTTTTACAGTTTTCGGGTCCTAAACTTTCGAAGCTATTTTTAGGGCCTAGATTATGTTTTTTTGAGAAAATAGAGTGACTAGATAAGTTCAAGACTACTTTCCTACTCTTTTTTTAGCCTCCTCTTGGCTATCTTCATTACGAGGTATTATGATAGTGAAGCGGAGATCGTATGACAAAGTTATGACCTCGGGAACTTGACTCTCCAATTAATCCCAACGAGGCCCACACGCTTTCGCCTCTTCATCTCCTAGTGTTAGGATTTTGGATGTTTAGGGTTTCCCATTGTTTCTTAATGATAAAAATGCCTTTTAGCCTCATTATAACATAGTTTAGAAGGCATGTAGGATGTGAGGCTTGATCTAAAAGTTAGAAATGCATGTGTAAAAGAAAAGTTGGAAGAAACTTTGAATTTGAACTTGAAACATAACTCGATGATCCAAGTGGATATTGGTGGCCACTCACCTATTTCACTTGGAACCCCACCATTGTTTCTTACAATTTTCTTAATTGCAGCACAACTTACTATTTTTGGAAGTTTTTCGGGTCCCTAAACTTTTGTATCCGTTTTGAGGGCCTAAATGACGCTTTTTGGGAAAACAGAGAAACCAAAAAAGTACAAGATGGTTATAACAAAAAAAAAAATCAGCCTCTTCTTAGAGATCTTTAAAATGAAGTATCATGATAGCCAAACAAAGATAGTATGCCAAAGTTATGACCCCAAGAAGTTGATGTTCCAACTAACCCCAACAAGGCCCACAAGCTTTTGGCGCTTCATCTCCTAGGATTAGGTTTTTGGATGTTTAGGGTTTCCCCATTTTCTTAATGATAAAAAGGCATATGAACCTCATTGTAACATAGTTTATAAGGCATGTAGCCACCACATCTCTTCTCAGAGATAGCGTACCATTGCCTAAGCTATTTTATTTCCATTCTGCATGTAAAAAAATTTAATACTTTTCTATTAATGAATTGAAGTTTTGTTTTTGTTGTATCTTTGTGTTTATGTTCATATCTTTATTTCATTTCGTTCCTTCATAAATATCGGTTAGTGGTATTAGAGTGGTCTGCTCTTTCTTTGTTTTTCTGTGCATGTCCCTTTGCAAGACTGGCCTCGTCGACCCCAATGACCTCCCATGGGAGAGGAAAAGAAAAATGAGGGAATAGGAGATCTTTTCAAAATATTTCTCGAAGAAGCCCTTGAGAGACAAAGGAAAGTAATGATGGACAACTTTGCCCAGATCATTTGGCAAATGCCCTCCAGTGATGCATCTTCATCCAACAGTCACTTTGGAGGAGCCACCCCCTTCGAGGTACAAATAAACTTTGATGTCCCTATATTCAAAGGTCAAATAGATGTAGATGTTTTAGACAAATGGTTGAATCTGTTAGAAAGTTACTTTTCGGTCCATAGTCTCTCTAATATGGAGAAGATTACTTTTATACTGCTTAAGGCTGCTCCCTATGTCAAGGACTGGTGGGAAACTTAAGGTCCCAGATTGAACCAAGTTCCTCACTTTGTGGGATTCTGATTGTACTTGTATAGAAGAAGTATGGGACTTGGAGGCTCTGAATTGATTACTGGGAACTAAATAAAATCACTTTCAAGAACAGGTATCCAATCCCATAGATTGATGAACTTCTGGACTAGCTCAAGGGGGCCAATTACTTCAACAATATCGATCTAAAGTATGAATATCACCAAGTTCCAATAGAGCCCACAAATGTATGGAATACCACCTTCAAATCTAAGGAAGGGCTTCTTGAATGGTTGGTCATGCATTTCAAGCTAACAAATTCCCCTGCTACTTTTATGAGGTTGATGGAGGACATCATGCAGCCCTTCACTAACTCATTCTTGGTTTCTTATCAAGATGACATCCTCATCTTCAGAAAGAGTTGGGAAGAGCACTTCCAACACATTCGACAGGTCCTTCAAACCCTGTGTCAACACAAACTGTGTACCATCTTGGAGAACTACATCTTTGTCATGATCCTGGTCCATTGTCTGGGTTACATCATAGATGAGTAAGGCATGTATGTGGATTTGGCTAAGAACCAAGTCATTCAGGATTGGCAAGCCCCAACCACTCTAATAGAGCTTCACATATTTTTTGGCCTTGCCAATTTTTATTAGAGGCTTGTGTTAGGATTCTCCCATATCACTTGGCATTTAAGTCTGATTACCAAGGGTGGAGCGAAAATAAAGTTATCCTGGTCTGAGTTCGAACAAAAGGAATCTGTTGAGTTGAAGCACTACCTTTGCTCTACACTTGTACTCACATTTCTAGACTTGCAACAACCCTTTGAAATTGAGATAGATGCCTTTGACTATGCTATTGGTGCAGTCCTCACCTAACATGAGCATCTGGTGGCCTATCATAGTAAGAAACTTTCTGCTGCAATTCAAAAGTACCCCAATTGTGATAAAGTGATGTATTTTATCATGCATGCTTGTCGATAATGGAAGAATTACATTCTAGGGAAGGAGACAGTCATCCACATAGATCACTGACCTCTTTAGTTTATACAGACACAAGGGAAGTTGCAGAACGACCACCATCAGAAGTGGTCTACATACCTACAACAATTCCAATTGAACATTAAATACAAAAAGGGAAGCACCAATCATGTTTCCGATTTCCTCAGTGATCCGGATTTAAACAGGAACGCAATAAAATACAGAGATAACCATAATGACAAATATGCAGCGGAAATAATACTTCATTTCATTACTGTAAAATACTGAAATATGCTTACAAATAGAAATGGAAATAACCCAGCTAGGGCGATGGTAGCTTATCTCTGAGAAGAGATGTGTCGGCTACATGCCTCTGAACTGTTCTCCCAAAAACTGTGTTACAATGAGGCTCGAGGGCCTATTTATTGTTGAGAAACAATGGAAAACCCTTCACATTCCAAAACCTAACCCTAGAAGATGAAACGCCAAATTGTGGGCCCCGTTTTTGGGTAAGTTGGTACATCAACTTCCCGGGGTCGCGAATTGGTCGTACTATCTCCGTTTGACGTGCATGATAGCCCGTTGGAAAGATCTCTCCGAGGACTACGACGAAAAAGACGATTTTTAGGTAGAAAAAGCGTTGGCGGTGGATTTCCCAAAAGACATCGTTTAGGGCCTCAAAACGGCTCCGGAAGTTTAGGACCCGAAAAACTGCTAAAAATAGTAAACTGTGCTATAATTAAAGGAACAGAAAAACTGAAAGAGACATTGTGGGGGTCCAAATGGGATAGGTGGGTGGCCACCAACATCCACCTAGATCATTCCTCCCCCCTTAGGAAGCAATGGTCCCCATTGCGTTGAGTTCCTCCTTGAGATGAGGAAGCTTCTGCAGAGCCGGGTCTCTAGTGAGCTGTACTGCAATCTCTGATGTGTCCAGAAATGGTGGGGAGCATGGTCGGCGACAGTCCACATTAAACACTCGGTGCAAGCGAAGGAATGGAGGAATGTTGTGCTTCAAAGCATTGTTTCCCGTAGCCTTGTTACTGGTGTAAGGACCATGTCGAAGTGGTCTGAGTTTCTGATGGGTTCTGGTAAGGCGCTCCCTCTGCAAATGTAACCAAACTTTTTCGCCCACCTGAAACTTGTGTGGTACCCCTCTGGGTAAGGAGAAGTTGTTCCTGTGTTCTGTCACGACTGTATCCCTCTGTTGCTGCTGCTGTGTGGAGGAACCTTTCGCGGGGGTCATGGATGTAGTAACGATCTTCCCCTTACTTTGGGAGCGAACCAGACAGAAAATAAATTTCCTAGTCTGTGAGATGAGCTTGCTGCCTTTCTTAGCAGTGATCAAAGAGGTGGCGGTAGGTGGGGCTACCTCCGGTATCCTGTATAATGAATTATCCAAAGAAATGATGACAGCGCGAGGCCTTGACTCATACACAGCATGTCGCCTCCACAACTATGGCTGGCCTAATAGTACATCACAAACATCCAGAGGTGTAACATCACACAATACCTCGTCTGTGAAGGGCTTGATGCTGTAGGGAAGGCGACACTGCTGGCAAAATTTGAGATCTCGTTCTTCGTGAAGCCAACCGATACTGTACAACTGTGGGTGTGGTGTAGTTGGTATGCCCAACCGCTTCACGACCTCTGCTGAAATGAGGTTCTTTTGGCTGCCACTGTCGACAATGAATTGCAGCGGCGAACCCTTCACCCACATCTATGAGTGGAAAAGACGTTCCCCCTCCTCTGGATCTTCGGGCTCCTTTTTCTGGATCTTGGTAGTAGCAACAATGGCGCTGGGATCCGCATCAATGATTTGCTTCCCTTTGTCATTCCCCTTGTCAGGTTCTGACTCAGAGTCGGAACATGCATCTGATTCGGAATCCTTCAACTCGGCCACCAGTGACTGCTTAGTCCGACACTCACTTGTGTTATGAGTGGGACTCTTGTGGAACTCACACCACTTTCCTGTGTCCTTCTTCGGCTTCGTGGTGTTGTTCTTTTCTTGCGGCTTCGACGGGTTGTCTTGGGTCACCCCGCCTTGGCTTTGTCCTTTGGGCTTTGGATTTGCAGATCCAAAGTCTCGCTTCTTCTGTTTGAACTTTTGCTCGATTTTGACAACGTATCAGTATGTTGTGCCGAGTGAGGAGATGTTCAAGAACTCCATCTCTACCTGGATGTATCTGTGTAGGCAGTCGCGGTATTTGAGTACCAGATGCAGCTCAGAATCTTTGATACCCAATTGTGTGCGAAGGGTATGAAAAATGTTTGTGAACTCCGGCACATCTTGGTCTCATCCCTGCCACAGTGTGGTCCATTTGATGTATTTGTCCTCATAGCTTTTGATAGGGTAGTACTGCTCCTTGATGGCATCCCGGAAGTCATTCCAAGTGGGTGCGGCTGAAAACAGTGAGCCTGTACTTCCATCCTTCTGTTCGCAGTAGGTTTCCCACCAGTCCTTGACGTGGGGGGCTGCTTTAAGAAGATCGAAAACAATCTTTTCTCGACTTGAAAATTCATGAACAGAAAAATACCCATCGAGAAGATTTAACCATTTATCTATGGCATATGCGTCTATTTGACATCGAAGATGGGGATTTCAAAATTAACTTGTACCTTAAACGGTGTGGCATTTCCAGAGAAGCTGTTGGAAGCCGATGCATCGCCTCTAGGTAGCCGCTGAAGGATTTGGGCAAAGTTGTCCATCATCGTGTTCCTTTGTCGCTCGAGGGCTTCTTCGAGCAAGATTTTGATAGGATCTCCTGCCCCCTCGTTTTTCTTCCCATCCTCCATGGGAGGTCGTCGAGATTTGCGAGGCTGGTCTTGCAAAGGTTCGACCAGTTCCAGACCTAACTCCTTATATCCCGACCTCGTTGGGGACATGCAAAGAAAAAACAGAGAAAAAGCAGACCGCTCTGATACCACTGATCCGGATTTAAACAGGAATGCAATAAAATACAGAGATAACCATAACGACAAATATGCAGTGGAAATAATACTTCATTTCATTACTGTAAAATACTGAAATATGCTTACAAATAGAAATGGAAATAACCCAGCTAGGGCGATGGTAGCTTATCTCTGAGAAGAGATGTGTCGGCTACATGCCTCTGAACTGTTCTCCCAAAAACTGTGTTACAATGAGGCTTGAGGGCCTATTTATTGTTGAGAAACAATGGAAAACCCTTCACATTCCAAAACCTAACCCTAGAAGATGAAACGCCAAATTGTGGGCCCCGTTTTTGGGTAAGTTGGTACATCAACTTCCCGGGGTCGCGAATTGGTCGTACTATCTCCGTTTGACGCACATGATAGCCCGTTGGAAAGATCTCTCCGAGGACTACAACGAAAAAGATGACTTTTAGGCAAAAAAATCGCTGGCGGTGGATTTCCCAAAAAACGTCGTTTAGGGCCTCAAAACGACTCCGGAAGTTTAGGACCCGAAAAACTGCTAAAAATAGTAAACTATGCTATAATTAAAGGAACAGAAAAACTGAAAGAGACATTGTGGGGGTCCAAATGGGATAGGTGGGTGGCCACCAACATCCACCTGGATCACTCAGTCGGCCTCGAGTTGCAGTACTAACTATTGTTCTCGACTCTTATGGCCATGAGACCTATGGATGACCACAATTGTATAAAAATGATATAGAGTATGCTACCACATACCAGATTCTAGTGGATGGCAAGAAAGTTCCAAATTTTAACCTCCAGGATTCATTATTATGCAAACTAGACCACCTTTGTGTTCCTTTAAGTGAGCGTGCCAAGCTAATTTGGGAGGCACACTAGATTTGGATCGCATGACAATTTGGTGTGGAGAAAACTATGGCCATACTAAAAACGTATTTTTATTGGCCAAAAATATGACAAGATGTTGGAAAATATATTAGATCTTGCACTGCATGTGGATTCACCAAGCCAACCATCAAGAAGCAAGGCCTATACACTCCTCTGCCTACTCCCAGCCAACCCTAGGAATCCATCTTCATGGACTATCTGTCTGGCCTCCCTTCTACCAAGCATGGTAATGACTGTGTATTTTTGGTCATGGATAGATTTTCTAATATGGTTATATTGGCGGCCTATAAGAATAGTATCACAAATGAGGACATTGTCAAACTCTTCTTTGAACGAGTATGGGTACATTTTGGAATCCTGTAGACCATTATGTCAGATCGGGATAGCAGGTTCCTGAGCACATTCTGGTTGAACCTTTAGACACTATTGGACACGAAGCTCACCAATTCGACTGCATTCTATCCCCAGACTGATGGTCAGGCAGAGGTCGTCAACAAGATGATAGTGCACATAGTTCGCATGTACAACTCCAAGCATCTAGGAACATGGGATGGGAGCCTTCCCTATGTGAAACCCAACTATAACAGATCTCTCAATAGCTCGACTCATTGCAATCCCTTTCAAGTGGGTCCGGGATTTCAACCATTTATTCTGATTGATGTTGTCACACCTCATGCGACTACACAAACATAATCCACACATGTACAGTGCAAGGTTGATAAAGCAACCAGTTTTATTGAACACATCCAACACATCCACCAATAGGTTCACAACATCTTGGAGAATTCCAATGCCAAGTACAAGTAGTGGTGTGATCAACATCGGGTGCCACATAAGTTTTAGGTGGGAGTCAAAATTTGGTTGCATTTGAAGAAATAACGCCTTTCCGTAGTCCATAAGAAGATCCGACCACTCCACTATGGGACTTACACCATCACTAAGGTTGTGGGTGAAAATGATTTTGACCTCACCATACCCCCATTCCTTGGCCTGCACCCAATGTTCAATGTGGATCACCTTCGACCATACTTTCCACCATTGTTGGACACATCAAACATTGCAGAAAAACTAACACCAATAGGGCTCAACCCAAGCTGCATGGAACAAGGCACAACTGATCAGATCATGGACACAAATATCAAGACGCCTCACCAATAGAAGATCCAAATGTATCATGTTGTCAAAGATGGCCAACCCCTGCACCAAGGTAAGTGGCTCACCAAGCACCAAGTTTAGCAGAAGTTTCCCCATCTCATTGAGACACTCAACATAAAGGGGACCATTGCTTCCTAAGGGGGATAAGTGATCTAGGTGGATATTGGTGGCCACCCACCTATTCCACTTGGAGCCCCACTGTTTTTTCTTTAAGTTTCTTTAACTTTAGCACAACTTACTATTTTTGGCAGTTTTTCAGGTCCTAAATTTCCAGAGTTGTTTTTAGGACCTAAATGACATTGTTTTGGGGAAAAAAGGGACACTGGAAAAGTGCAAGACCAATTTATTAATATTTATTTGGCCTCCTCTTAGAGATCTTCGAAACAAGGTATTATGATAGCCAGACGAAGATCACATGCCAAAGTTACAACCCCGGGAAGTTGACATTCCAACTAACCCCAATGGGGCCCACAAGATTTTGACACCTCATCTCCTAGGGTTAGGTTTTTGGATGTTTAGATTTTCCCATTGTTTCTTAATGATAAAAAGGCATTCAAACCTCATTGTAACACAGTTCAGAAGGCATGTAGCATGTGAGGCTAGATTTAAAAATTTAGAGAGGCATGTTCAAGAGGATAGTTGGAAGAAACTTTGAATTTGAACTTGAAACATAACACGATGATTCAAGTGGATATGTGTGGCCACTCGCTTATTCCACTTGGACCCCCACCATTGTTTCTTTTAGTTTCCTTAATTGCAACACAACTTACTACTTTTGGCAATTTTTTGGGACCTAAACTTCAAGATCTGTTTTGAGGGTCTAAATGATGTTTGTTGGGAATAGAGAGAGACCAAAAAAGTGAAAGACCAATTCAACAACATTTTTCCAGCCTCCTCTTGGAGATCTTTGAAACAAGGTATTATGATATCCAAACGGATATTGTATGCCAACGTTACAACCTTTGGAAGTTGACGTTCCAACTACCCAATGGGGCCCACAAGCTTTTGGCGCTTCATCTCCTGCGGTTATATTTTTGGATGTTTAGGGTTTCCCATTGTTTCTTAATGATTAAAAGGTCTCTGATCCTCATTGTAACACAATTCAGAAGGCATGTAGCCGCCATGTTTCTTCTCAGAGATAAGCTACCATCACCTGAGCTAGTTTATTTCCGTTCTGCATGTAACAGTATTCAGTACTTTTCTATTAATGAATTGAAGTTGTGTTTTCATTATATATTTGTGTTTTTTTTCATATATGTAATTCATTTCGTTCCTTCATAGATCTAGATCACTCAAACTCAAAAAAAAAAGTGGGAAACATCTAAATTAATACTTGAGCTCAAACTAAAAAGTAAAACTCAAATTTGTAGATGAAAAAATGAGACCCCAATTTAAACTTTGGGGTCAATTTGGAGATCAAGGAAGAACTTGACAAATAAAGGTGAAGAAGGGGACTAATTTTAAAATTAGAGGCAGTGAAATGAAGGCCAAAAAAAGAGTTGAAATATTAGAAATTGAGTTCCAAGATAAACTTGAATTTGTAAGGGGAATAACGGAAGTTTCAAACAAAAGAAGAAGAACTTAGGCCAAAATAATCTCACGGGAAACCAACAAGAAAATCAAACCAAGAGGAAAATAAAGATGAAAAAGGGGCCCAATAAAATAATTAAGCCCAATATGGAAATCGACATTGATATGAAAATTGGGAGGAAAGACAAGCCATTATAGAAAGAAGGGACTTCATTTGGGAGTTAGTGCAAAAATTCAAAAGAATAATCAAGATAAAAATGCCTTGAAAAAGCATTTGATCAAATCAAATGGAAACTAAACTAACTCATAATCAAGAGAGTGGAACATCAAGGTTCTTATGACTCACATGTGAATTAACCATCTAAAAGGAACGGACAAAGCTATAAAACAAGGGGGGCCTAAGATCTACATAAATCCAAAATTGGAAAGCATATCAAAACAAATGAAAAAACAAGGGTGGGAGGGAGGTTTATTTGGGGAAACTCTTGTTGGTGGGGAGCTGTTGTTGTAGAATCAATAAATGGTGACACACTAAGAAAAACCATGAATTATGGATTATTGCTTACTTTTAATCATATATTTTAACATGAAGCCATAAATCTTAGAAATAATTATACCTTGGATATATAAAACAAGAATTTTGTAGGTCCTTCCTTTTTAACTTGAACATAGAGGATCCAAATCATATCAATTTAGTGATTTAGTTACTTTTCCGAAAGACAAAAAACATGGAGTTGATTTGCTTCAAAGTTTCACCTAGTATTTTAGGGTGTAGTCATAATCATAAGGTTTTGTTTTAAATGGGGTTCAATATTTAAGTTGAGAGGTTGTTTCACTTTCCTACAGTGTTTAACGTATACAAGTTTCCATAGCCTGATGGAGTTACCTTAGCATCACATGATCTTCTCTACTACTAATGAGCATCCATAACTCTACCAAACATATTAACATTCCCCATAAATGACTATTTTTTTCCTAATACTTTAACAGAGTAAAATATATGTTATAGCAATAGTGGATGGAAAAAATAGTGGTATTTACAACTAGGTAGGGATGAAGTCTATTTTTAGGAAAGGAATGGCCATGCATGAATAATAAAGATATTCCCAAAATATTGTTTATTAATTACATTGGTTGTCTAATTGAAAACCTTTCACATGATGTGCTCATTTAATGGGAATGTGTGACATATTTAGGCTAGATAAGTCACCACTTAACTAATTTTTCAAGGTTTTTTGGAACTTAATTATTTATGGAAGCCCCTATTGCATCGTAGTTTTAGCTTCCTAAGGTAGCATCAAATATTTATTCACAAATTCTTGTTTAAGTAATGACTAAGGAGTAAAATTTAAGATTGCAAGTATTACCAAGTTTTCTTTCCCTTCACAAAAACCTTCATTTAAAACTTTAGGGAAACTACCAAATTGGTTAGCAAGTGTACAAGTTATGTCAAGAAAATTATTGACAAAAAGAAGGGAATACAAAAATAAAATTTCAAAAATTTGTAAATTTATTAAACAAAATTTACAATAAAGAAAAATAATTATATTCATTCTAAGGCTCATAATTCAAATCAATAAAGAACTAGAAGGAAAGACTAATGAAATGAAAATTATTATGTACATATCAACCATCCTAAGGGATTTTCCTTGATGACATACTAGACAAACCCTTGATATCAGTGGATTTCAAAGGCTATCTCCCAAAATAGATTGGAGGCTGATGGGATAGTTTAAATTGGGTTAAACTTTAAAATATAAGATAAAATAAACACATCAAAGGTTAAAGCTAGGGGATAATCAGTTATTTAGGGTCAAGGGTTTTTTTGAGGCAAAGTATTAATTTTTTTTTTTTACATTAGAGCCAGGAGATAACCAATTTTTGGATCAGTGAGTAATATCAGTTCAACAAAAGGTTTAGCATTTCAGAGGTTTTGTTAAACACCGAGCAAGGAATTAGGTAGATCAAAGCTAGGATAATAATTTTTTTATGGTCAAAGCTAGTGGATAATCAGTTTATTGAGTCGTGTACCAGGGATTGAATGGGTAAGAAATATTAGTGCAGTCCACAAGGAATGATTATGGGTTTCTTGGTTTTTGGGATAGCTAGGTTTTTATTCATTAGAAAATAGAATATGAATTTATTGGATCCACAAGCAAAGAAAAAATTCCAAGTCTCTGTATGGAATTATAATATTTTTAGGGGATAGCAAGTAACTACACATCACTTATGACAGGAGCTAGTTTTTTTGTGCGTGAGACTTGGGATGGGAGGTTTGGGTCCATGGAAGCTATGACATAAATGAAAAGCATTGAGAATGGGAAGCACATTGACTATAATTTGGAGAATGATGGGGAGGGTCAAATATTGGTAACTTAATAAGATCTGATGCCCAATTCAAAAAGGACTAGATATGTGGACATTTTTGGTTTAGCTATGACTCCACAAGTTTGCTTTATATATCTAGAGGTGGGTGAGGTTCGGGGTCAGGAAGGAGGATTGCAAGCAAGAGGGTCTCTAGTGGCTAGAGCTAACCTGGGGTTTATCCAAGATATGACAAAAGGAGTTGAGGCTTGGAACCATTCATCCCTAGGTATTGTGGGGGTTTTCTCTATGGCACCCCCTCCTCTCTTCCATAATTTTGATTAGAACGAGTATGCTCCCTCGCTAGTGGGTTAGGGAGGTATTTTTTATGTTGGTTTCTCAGAGGGTTCTCTTATCTTATGTTTTGTTTTGCAATTTGGAGGTTTTTTGGCACAAGGGTTTCCCTCCATTATAAAATCATCTCAACATTTTTTTTTAGTTCGTCTCTTCCTACATAAGTCGTACACCCAACTACTAGTAGCTTCATAAATGAGATTCTGGGAGCAGAAAGAGTCAAAGGACAATTTTTAGTAAGGAGAATAGATGGAGCATCTAGGAAAGAAGGACTTAAAGAAAAGGTAGATAGCCCCAATTATTCAGGAGAAAAGTCGATCAGCCAAAAGAGGAGAAAGAGTTGATGTGTAAAGAGAAAATCAAGTCATGTGAAACTAAAACTAGTGTTCGAAGAGGAGATTATGATAGTAAATGTGGCCAAAATGGGGGTGAAAACCCTAGTAGGGAGAGTTGGGGGCTGAAAATTCAACATAAGCATGGTTCAAGCTTGGGAAAAAAGCAAATTAAACCATAGATTAATTTTTTTTAGTTGAGGTTATTTTTCTAGATAAACAATTAGATTGAGATAAATTTTCATAATTATGTAGAAGCACTATGGAAAACTCGGAATGTTTCACATATAGAGTCTACCCTAGTTCTCTTTAGCTTTTGTACCCCTTTATTTGATGCAAGTAGGGAACAAATGAATGTCATTTCTCTCTTGGTTTGTTTGCTAGGCCTTCTGATGCAGAAGCATCTTACCTCCAAATCAAAATACATTTTGACTAGACCTAGGGGTTTCATTTACTAAGGGAGTTGGTTCCCTAATTGAGTGAAATTATTTAATTTAAATGTATTTTCCTATGTTTTTAGAAGAATTGTACATAAGTGATGAGAGTGAGGAATATTGTAATCATATCTACTCTTTAGGAGAGATCTTGAGAATATTTGAGAGATTTAGAGAAGTTTGAGAGTTAGTTGGATCTCTTGGAGGAAATGTTGATATAGAGGATCTAGAAACAAGGATTTGTTAAGTGATTAGCTATTCTAAACTAATTATGGTTCATAATCCTCTTTTTATAATTATGTAACCAAAATCATGAAAATGTATGTAAAAGTGTGGAGAGGAAGGTTGAGAATAAAGGAGAGAGACCAAGTGGGCCAAAAAGGGCCAAAACGAGCCAATTTGCTGTAAATCAAGCCTAAGAGGGCATAAAGGTCTTTGTACATTATCTATGTGATATAATAGAGGAAACACTTTGTTTGAAGTGTTTTGAAAATTGTTTATTATTGTGATATGATTGAGTGAGAGTATATTGCAGGCTTGTTACAATAATCTCAGGAGGGAGAGTGTTTTAAGAACACACATTAAAGTCAATGCTGAAGAAACCAAAAACCTTTTGAAATAGGACAAACCAATCCCTTTATAAACATGATGATTGATGTTGTTGATCATTGATCCACATAGTAATCAATGATGCAAAGTTAATAAAAGACCAAAGAGGGGTGCAAGTCTATGATAAAGATGTGAAAGAGATGGTAAACTTGTGATAGAGCCTTTTTCAGAATATATAAGAGGTGCATCAGAAGCATGGGGATTTAAAGGCTTTGAAGGATCAAAGGAGGAGTGCGAGTATATGCTAATTTTTTTGTAAGAATGTAAAATAAGCCAAGAGCAGAGTATAATCAGAAAGGGAAGTTTGCAGACAGAAGATCAAGATCAGAGTATAAAGGACCAAGGACCGGGAAAGGGGTGAGACTTATTTTATTTAATCTTCAACAAGAGTTCGACATTCAATGGGAATCGATGAACATAAACAAAGTTCTGTGAACAGAGTCTGTTGCATAACAAAAGTCGGGACGACGTGGTAGAGCCACAAAGACGTGTCTAATGTGAGATGATGTGGAGGAAGTCAGGAAGAATAACCCTATGCGCAAAGTTTAGAAAACCCGAGGTGACATCTAAAGTTGATTACGTGGAAAGGCAGGAACCAATTACAAATAAAAACACGAAAAGAGTGGGCCATGGTATATCCAAAGACTGCTAAGTTTTCCCAAGGGTTTCATAAAATCACCTGTTAATAAAGGTTGGGGAATCTAGGACCTAGTGATTTCCTTTTTGTCATAAAGGAAAGGAGCTCCAATAAAAATAAGGGTTTTATATTATAATTCTCCTCGTGCGCTTATTATATAGAGAAAGTCGAGGCTACAGTGGTTAAACGTATGGTTTGGGCGGCATGCACACACACACACATATGTAAAGCTTGAGGGTCATGTGGCTATATATGAAAGCGCTTGAATTCGATGGTTTTGTATTGCCTGTGAGGTTCCTCCCACTTAAAATTAAATGAGGCCTTAAAAAGGGATTTATCTCCCTACACTGGGATGAAGGAAGCACCCTTTCGACCATAAAGGTTGGCATTGCGGGTTTTTAAGCCAATGTAATTGGCACTTTCGGTTTTAACTCAACATCATCTTCCCCCACAATACTGGGAAAGATTGATTTTTAAAGGCGTAAGGAATTCTATAGGAACCTATCTTGAGCACAACTCTTCCTTTGAGCACACAAGGGATAGGTCTATCACTATAATCTTGGTGAATATAGACCTTCAAGAAGGGATGAAATATATCATGGACATTGGCGTCAGGGAGGAGAGATGGTATATCCTCGATTATGAAGGAATTCCTCTTAGGGGCCAAAGATTTCATTAATATGGACATCTAGTTAAAGATTGTGAGCTTCCCTTGCAAAAGAAGCACCAAGACCATAGGATAAACAAACTAAAGAGTCAAGTCTCAATTAGTCTAAGTCCAATTATAAAGGAGATGATGTTGGATATAATGAACACGAAGAGTTGATAGGAGATATGTGGAACCCTCATATGTAGATGGAGACTACTACCCTTTAGGAGCAATTGAATAAGGTTTTGATGGAAGAGGGAATGTTCGTGTCATCTCAGGAAGGTACTCTTATGCCTTTGAGTATCAATTTTTCGTCTTTTCCTATTATATGTGTGGTAATATATTTCTTGGTGAGAAGGGATGTGGTAGGTTCAACTTATTTTGACTTATCTTCATTAACTACAAGCTCTTTAGTTCCCATCCCCCTAATCTTAGTTTCACTTTCCCTTGTCCTAGAGCAAGATTTACATACATTTCCCCAAAGATTTCAATGTCAAAAAACCTTTCTGATGAGGCATCAAAGGAGGAAATATTATACAACCTTCATTTTAGAATGATTTCCCCTAGCACTGAAGGAATAGTAGGAGGATTGGGGAAACTCCCATTATCGACTCAAGAGGAAAGCGAAGAGGGAGAAAATCACATTCGGAAAAAGCCAAGGAAAGGGCCTTACTTACATCATATCATTGGCCTTACTTCTATATATTCCATAATTGGCATCACTTCAACAACCACATTTGGTAGTTGAAGTTTCCTACAACATTGTGCCTCAGGCTCTTAAGCCAAATTTTCCTTTCTCAAATTTTCATGATTTTTTTCTACCTTCTTATCTAGACATAATCGTGGTTGTGTTACAAGGCATCGAGGGGTGATCGCCATGAAGCCTCTACTTGTGATAGTGCCACTTGTCATGGCATCCATGACCATTTGTGCTGTGACAACCATTTTGGTTTACTCAATTACCTTGTATCAATACAAAAATGGTCTCTTATTAATCATCAATTTTGGATTTAATGTTATCACATATAATGGAACGATGGCAATTTGAATTGGGAGTACTTCTAATTCTTCCATAACTATTTATGAATTCAAATACATGTAGGATAACCTACTTAAACAAAGATATTTCATCAAAATTGATCAAAAATTACCTTTTTGTTTAACTTACATAAAATACTTCTTATCCCTTTATAAAGAATATATAGCCTTAATTGGTAGGGAACATAATTACAACTCTAATAAAATTATATTAAAGAGATTGTGAAAGACTCAAAATAACCAGGGCCATAAAAGTTTCAATTAACCCAATTTTTTTTTTTAAAATCAATATTAAGTTATTCTTTGAAACAAAACAAAGCCATTAAAATGGAGGTAACCCCCTTTCACTTGAAAACCCTAATAAATATAATATTATGTTGTAAAGTGACATCTAATCACTAAAATGTCGCCCATTTTTCACAAAATCAAATATTCACTCTACTAAAAATATTTCACTTATTTTTTTTGTTTGTGAAGTTGTCTGCGATCCTCCAAGCTTGACGTGTGGCTTGAGGAGGCGTGGCCCAAGGGCATCTAAGCCATCAAAGTCACTCAAGGATCGCAACCAGCTTGGGCCACACCAACCCTTAGCTGACTAGATTTGTTTAGCATGTCTCCTCTCCCTAGCAGAGGGCACAACCGTCCCATAAAGTTTGATCCCAGGTCGCCTTGCTGACAAGGTACATCCTCAATCGGTTGTCCTAATAAAACTTAACAAGTACGTTTCACTTATAACAACAATTATATATTTTTAAGTTTTGTTTTGTATTATGTTATAAAAATATGTTTGTTTAAAATAAAAATTTGTTACTTCCACGAGAGCTCTTTTGACATAAATATATGAGAATGCTTAGGTTACCTAAGATCTAAGGCAATGACCACCCTTATATTGCTTAACGGTATAAAACAATGACACGCTTAAGCCTTAACTAGGTTGATATAATGATAATAAAGGACGAAGGGGTATTTGCGAGGCACACTTTGCATGGATTTGAAAGTCTTAAGGGTTATGTATGTTGCATTTAACAATGCAATTAGTGAAGTGTTGGAATTCGATAAAGTTCCTATGTGCTATAACCAAAGATAGATGGATGTTATGTATCTTTGGATGTTATCACTCATTATTTTATGGGTATTAATTTGTATTTCATTTTTTTAACCTTTATTTATTTAAAATTTACATGTAATTAATGATATTTAATTAATTTTTTAAAATTTTAAATTAATGGGTTTTATATATATATATATATATATATATATATATATATATATTCACCTTATTTATTTTTCTATAAAATAATAGAAGTTTTGATTTTTAAAAGTAGTTTTAATAATAATTTTTCCATAATTAATAATGGAGAATAATGGAGAATTGGATTTTTTACATAGCTAATTATTAGGCCAAGAGGCTCTCCAACCCTGGAAGAGATGTTGTAATGCCTTATTATGTTATGTAAACATTGAGACTTTGATAAAACTAAATTAAATAAAAATAAAAATAAAATAAAATTAATAATTTAACATTGATTTTTTTTAGCTTCATGTTTTGATAATCCATGGTTTTGCCCAATATATTTGTTATGATGAAGCCTATTTAAGGGCTTGACGAAATCCATTATGGAATGTAACAGTAGTGTAATCCATATATATGTATATATCTATACACACACACACACAAGCACAATACACCTACTTGATGCAAAATATGTAAGTTTTAATCTTTTCAGCACGTTTAGATTTTCTATAAGATAGTTTGTTTTCTCAATATTCATTTATTTTGATTTCAATTGATATTAATGAATTTTATTCAACGTATGCAGGTTGTTCATGACTATGAAGCTACCGAGTTGTAGTTTTGTTTTCTCAATATTCATTTATTTTGATTTGAATTGATATTAATGAATTTTATTTAATGTATGCACGTTGTTCGTGACTATGAAGCTACAAGTTGTTCAATGGGAAAATTGTAGCCAAAAGAGAAGAGAGGTTTCAAGAGAAGCACTATAAATTGTACTGGTGAGTTAATTTGAATTTATTTATTTCTAAAGTTAATCTGAATTTATTTATTTCTAAAATCAAGTTTATCGTTGTGTTTGACTGAAAATATGTTGTAAAATCATAGTAAATAATATAATACAATAAAGATGATTTCAATAATTACAGATAAATCATTATTTAATTAATTAAAATAATTAGCCTCTATGGCCATATATATATATATATATATATATATATATATATATATATATATATATATATATATATATATATATATATATATATATATATATATCCACTTTATTGATTTTTACATAAACAAATTTTATTTTTATTTTTAACTTTTCCATAAGTAATCATGGAGAATTTGATTTAATTATTGCGCCAAAATCTCTCTAGCCTAATTTGGAAGAGATGTTGTAATGCCTTGTTTTATTATGTTATGTAAAAATTTTGCCTTGATTAAATAAAAATAAAATAAAATAACAAAATAAAATTAATAATTTAATATTCACTATTTTTTTTTAGCTCCAGGTAGGTTTTGACAACCCATAGTTTTTCCATGGTATTTATTAGGATGAAGCCCATTTAAATACTTGAGGAAATCCATTATAGAATGGAAGAGTACTGTAATCTATTTCTATATATCACTCCCGTCAAGTACAACACGTCCACTTGATGCAAAATATGTAAGTTTTGATTTTTTCAACTAGTTTATATTTTCTGTAAGACAATTGTGTTTTCTCAAGGATTCATTTATTTTGATTTGATGAGATATTAATAAATTTTATTTAATGTATGCAGATTGTTCATGACTATGAAGCTATCAAGTTGTTCAATGGGAAAGTTGTAACCAAAAGAGAGGAGAGGTTTGAGGAGGAGCATTATGAATTGTACTTGTGAATTAATTTGAATCTATTTATTTCTAAAGTCAACATGCTTTAAAATCATAGTAAATAATTTAATAACATAAAGATTATTATTATTCAATAATCAAAGATAAATCATACAGATATGAATTTATTCATTTCAAAGTCATGTTTATTCATAAAATTTAATGGCTAATTAACACTGAAAAGTATACTTTAAAGTCATAGTAAATAGTTTTAATTTAATTTGTTTATTTCTAAGTCACATTTATTCATAAAAAAAATAATGGTTCCGTAAGATTGAAGTGTGCCTTAAAATCATAGTAAATATTCTAATAAAATAAAGATGATTATTCGATAATCTGACTTAAATCATAATTTTAAGTAGAATTCTATTTTTCCTTTCTAAAATAACAAATTTTTTTTCCAAAAAAAATAAAAATTAACTCCTTACAATTCAGTAAATTAAATACATAGTAAATAAATAATTTTCTATAATAAAAAATAATAATATGTTTAAAGTAATATAAATCATAAACACATATTTTAAAATCGAAACACAATTTAATTTTTTTTTATAAAGACACAAAATTTATAATGTCAAAAAATTATTTTATAATATTTAAATGATGAGTAAACATATATAATACCGAAAAGTTGTTTTTATGATATTTATATGATGGGTAAACAGAATAATCAAACCTCATCACAGAAAACTTATATGGCAGTTGTTCTTTTATTTTTTTCAACAATTACGGTTAAATTTGGATGATATAATAAATAAAATTGTTAATTTGCGTTATTTAAATCATATTTTTAATTATATAAATTTATTTAGTTATATAATATTAAATATTATAATTAATAAATTCAAAGTTTCTAACCAAATATTTAACCAAAAAAAATATAAAATTATAAAAAAATACATTTTATTAAAAATAATAATATATTTCTATTATAGTAAATGTTTATTTAATTTAGTCCATTGGATGTAACTCAATTAAGTATTAGAAATAATATGTAAAGCATGAGATAAAAGTTCAAATCTTGTTAGATGTGACCAACAAAAAAGAGATGTTTATCCAATTTAGTTATAATGAGTTTTTTTAAGTAAAAATAAAATATTATTTAAATTAAAATATAATTTCAACTATAATCTAAATAAAAAGACGATTATACATATTTGATTAATTTTACTTAAAAATATTATAAAACGTATTCTTATTTTACTTGTGCTTTTTTTATTGGTTGTCGATATTATAACCCAAATCAAAAGAGATATTGTAAAAATATTTCACTCTTACTAAAAGTTATGAATAAAATATTTCCATATGAAAATGAAATAAAATAATTTTATATCATCTTTTAAAGTAATTAAAAAAAACAAATAAAATTGATATTATTTATATTTTCAATTGGATACTTAATATTCATGTAACTAATTTATTTTAATGTGAACTTAAATAAAACATAAACATATATATATATGAACCTCAATAAAATATTTTAATATGGAAACAGAATAAGTAAAATAAAAAGATTCAATTCTTTCTTTATAACAATAATAAGAGGGAGATGTGTAATTAATTCAATTTTTAATATAAAATTTATAAGCGACATTTAAGAAATATTAATACTAATTAAAAAAATCTAATGTGCATCATAAATTAAATAGTCCAATATATAAAATTAAATAATATTGAAATGTATTTAAAAGTATATTAATAGAAAAAAACTTTAATGTAGACAATTTAATGAGTAGATAAAATATCTCAATACTCATATTAACTAAATTATTTCAATGTCAATAATTTTCATATGGTTTAAAATAATAATAATAAATGTAAATATATTATATAAAGTGATTGAGATAGAATTGTGAGTGTTATAGCATTTAAGTATTATTATTTTACATTTTGATCGTTTTATTAAGGGTTAATTTGAATGGAGCAAATATCTATTGGAATGTATTCAAGGGATTTTGAAGGGGTTAAATCCATTTATGCATTCAAATATATATATATATATAGAGAGAGAGAGAGAGAGAGATGTTGTCACATACCCGTACCCTCAGCATATAATATATATATATATATATATATATATATATATATATATATATATATATATATATATATATATATATCACACAATTCCTTGGTAAATAACTCACCATCTCTAAGCATGGATATTAGATGGTTTACAAATAATTAAACAACGAATGCCTATCATTTACCAACAAAGGTTTACCGCTGTCCTATAATATGCATATGCCGTATGCTAAACTGTGGACTATTTTACACATGCGAAGACATTATAATATCCATATAATAATAAGGGCGCACATATATAATTGTCATGGCAACATAGTTCGGCTATTTGTTGACTCATGTTATATCTGAATAATTATATTTATGGTACTTTGCGATCGCTGCAATTTATGGTCCATATTTGGGTTGATTCGGCGGGTTCCTTGGTGCTGTCAAAGTGCGCCACCCGAGACTGCCGCCGGCGTTGCCATGTGACGAGCGTACGCGGCATTGCCTCCGTCGGTCTGATCACGTGGAGGGCAGATGGCTGCCATAAATTCTCTGCCAACCCTATTGCTTGATCGATGGCTGAGATGCCTTGTGGAAGATCTAACGGCGGAAAAGCATCCAAATGTCCCGCCGAACTGTGAAGGTATAAGGTCCTAATTTCTGCTTGCTCGGGTTATTGTATTTCCGCTGCCGCGCCCTTCCGTTTCATTCGAGCGCCACTGTAACCTTCCGCGCCGAGAGCATGGCGCCGCGGTAACCTTCCGCTACGAATGCGAGGTAAGCTTCAGTGTTTTCCACCGGTTATTCCCTCTGTTCACTGCTCTACTTCATATTGAATTATTTGGGTTTTTCCTTGCTCTTCAACCGTCGAACGGATCCTTCACCATTACTAACGATTATTCCACGGTTGCATGCAGCGGTATCCATCTCTGGTTCGCGACGGATAAGGAGGTCCGCTTATGGAACCTGGGTGCTTGCGGCTCTACCACAGGTGCGACCCCTGCGGACTACAGGTGCATAGTTGAATGAGGTTATTTTATTTCTTTTTGCTGACAGAGGGTTTTCCCCTATGCCTATCCGTAGCCCACCTTTAACCCTACCATTTGATCGCAGGTGGCTACGGAAGGCTTCCTCTGTCTCACCTCATGACCGTTCTGCGCCGGCTATGGGTTTATTAACCCTAACGCTACCAGCGTTGAGTCTGGAAAGTTCTACATGAATGTAATGCTGTAGTCGTATAACTGTTGTTTGAAGTTTAAACTGTTAATATATATATTTGTATGCCGGAGGGCATTTCGGCCACGGCACTGTTGCACACGGTTTGGGCATCGACCCTTATGATTTCTTGTTTAATATCTAACACAGCCTTGCGGCTTTCACCGTTCTGTCTCGCGATTTATGTGCAGCTAGCAATTGACAGTGTAATCGTTTATTATTTATAATGAATTCCAGTTTATTTACGCTACTGTCTCTGTTTGCGAAAATACTGGTTTCCTGGTATTCTTTTAAAGGTCGGGGAAATCCTATCCACCGGATGCCTCGAACTCTGACCATACAACCTCTGTTGATTTTTGCCGCAGTATTTATCTTTATGAAGGTTTTTATGCGTATATGTATTTAGTGTTTCGATATGTATCCCATTGTTTGATTATTTGGCCTACATGACGGTTCCATAGACAGTGTAGAAGGCTCGGTTAGCCGGCCATATGTCTGCGCTGTGCAAGGAACAGGTCTACATGTCGCTCGTACCAAGAGCCACAGTCTGGTTTCATAACCAGGTGTTCTGTGCCTCAACTTAATGACAATATGGTTTCCTAACCAGTGTGAATTTTTTTTAAATCTGTGAATATTGTTGGTTCATCGCATAACAAATGAATGTTGTTGGTTCATTGCATATTAATTTATTAAAGGTCCTCATGACTCGACGCTTCCCTAAGAGGGTTCATGCATGTTTGTTTTAAGAGGGGTCTCGGGTATCAAAGTTTCCCTATAGGAACGTCTGCACCGTGATACCCAGCTGCCCCATATATCTCGTTTTCCTGAGATAAGGCGTATAAAGGGTGACCAGCACCGCAAGGTTATATGTCCATTTATTTTCTGTGCGCTGTATTTATATATATTTTAGCTGTAAATGCAAGGTTAACCGAGTTTAATTGAAATAGTTTTGATATTAAATCATCTTTGGGGTTTCTCTGTTGGCTTTGAGCGTAACCCGTCTTTCCTTGGATCCAACCGGTTCCTCCCGTGTCTTTGCGCCTCAGTAGGTAGTGTCGCCTTCAGCCTTGCCATTTACTTCACTTGTCTTGCGCTTCTATTCTAACAGCGGGACTTGCCTGGTCTGTTCGCGTTCCACCAAACTCCGGAGCAAGTCTCCGGACTTATGGACTCGGTCTTTGTCTGCAAACTCAGAACACAGATTTCTAGATGTATATATATAATGACTTGGACTATGCAACTTGTCCTATGAAACTGTGGTGTCTCCGATGTGGCAGTGGTAATTTTTCTTTCCAAGAACCTATTTATTTGCCTCATAGGTATCTACAGTCTAACTTAAATGATTTGTAACATTTGCAGAGAAGTAAGAGTTCCGTCATACTTACCTGGTTGCTGCCGCCCTTAGGTGTTCAGTAGGTCACCTGCAAGCTCATGCATAATCTTTTAGCCGCCCAACCACGAGACTCGTCTTTCGAGACCAGAGCCTCCCCCCCTAGCTTCCTCTTGCCGGATCCCTATCCTCAGCAAGGGTGCACAGTGTGCTAGACTATCTGGTCCTAACCAGACTTAGTCCTCAGTTCACTTTTTGCTTTTTTTTTTTTCTCTTTCTCTGTCTGCCTGTCTCTACAGCACAGACCTTTTTGTCATTCCCCCCCTTTCCCCTTGGGAATTTTCAGTTAGAGAGGGTGGTTAAAGTCAGTTCCAATAACTGACTTTTCTTGCCAACTCCCTCCCAAGAGTTGCCAACAATATGATGAGTATTCTTTTTCTCTTTAAACATTTAAGTGCATTTAAAAAAAAAAATAAAAGAAATACTCTGAAATTTTCCTTTAACAAGCAATGAGATAATTTTGCAATGTCATTTCTAAATTCAGTCTTTTACCGTAGTAAAACTAAATATTTACATTCTCCTGGGGTCATCACATCTCCCCCTCCTGAGTTTGGACATCGTCCCGATGTCTGCTGTTCACAAACAGTTCCGGATAAGCCTTCTTAAGAAGCTCTTCATCTTCCCAGGTGGCCTCATCAAGCCCATAGTGCTGCCATTGCACTTTAACTTGGTAATAACTCGCTTCCGTAACTGCACTTCTCTCCGGTCGAGAATGCTCAGCGGTTCGACCAGGGCCTCTCCTTCCGGTTCGACCTGCAATTATCATTAATATCAGTAAATTTCTATTTCAAAAATATGTATCAACAGTTCAACTGAATTCAGCCCTTACCCGTATATCTTGCCATATGATCACATGCTTAGGGTCGTAAATGTATTTTTTAAGCACAGAAACATGGAATACATTATGAATTCTAATATGGCTTGGCAAAGCAAGCTGGTAGGCTACCGGCCCAACCCTTGCCAAGACCTGAAAAGGTCCAAAATAGCGGGGCGTGAGTTTAGCGCAACCGCTCCATTGCAAGGTACTTTTCTGGGCTTGTATTCTTACATAAACATGGTCGCCAACCTGATACTCTTTGAACCTTCGCTTCCGATCTGCAAAACTCTTTTGCCGATCCTGGGCAGCCTTTAAATTAGACCGCACTCTTTTTACCATGTCTTCCATTTCCTTGAGCATTTCTGGCCCCAATCTTAATTTATCTTCCGGCCCACTCCAGCTTGAGGGCGTACGACATTTCCGTCCATACAAAACTTCAAATGGAGACATCTGGATCGATGTGTGGTATCCGTTGTTGTACGCGAACTCTACCAAGTGTAAATAATCTTCCCATTGCGTCGGTTTTTGCATTACACATGCTCTTAACATGTCCTCAACAATCTGATTTACTCGTTCTGTCTGTCCATCAGTCTGGGGATGGTAAGCTGTACTGAAATTCAGCTGCGTACCCAGTTCTGTAAACAACGCTCTCCAAAAGGCGGATGTAAATTTTACATCTCGATTTGATATTATCGTCTTTGGAAGCCCATGCAGTTTGAACACGTTTTGCATAAAAATGTGTGCAATCTGTACTGCCTTGTAGGTAGACTGCACTGGTATGAAGTGCGCTGCTTTACTTAACTTGTCTACTACTACCATAATAGAGTCATTATTCCTCCTTGTTCTAAGCAGTCCAGTTATAAAATCCATGGATATGATTTCCCATTTCCATTCTGGAATGGGCAAGGGTTGCAATAACCCTGCTGGATGTAGGTGTTCTGCCTTAATCTGCTAACATTCCAAACACCGCGCTAAATACTCAGCCACATGCTTTTTCATACCAGGCCAATAGTATTCTCTTCGAAGCGCAGTAAGCATCTTCTGATATCCAGGATGACCTGCGTAGTGGCTGGTATGAAATTCATCTAGAATCAGATTTTTAAGATTGTTGTCGTTAGGTACAAACAACCTCTTTTTATAGAGAAGCATTCCATACTCACCTAACTCATACTCCTGCTGACCTTCCTTGCTGGAGAGTGGTATTTGCTGTTTCATTTGCTGATATTCTGCATCTTGGTCTACTGCCATTCTTATCTTTTCATGCAAGGAATTCTCCCATTTACTGAGCGTAACTTCGTATAAACATTGCGCCTTTCGACTCAGTGCATCATCCACGCGGTTTTCTTTGCCTTTTAGATGTTTAATGTCGAAATCAAATCCACTTAAGAAATCTGCCCAATGGGCTTGCCTTGCGTTCAGGGTGGGCTGACTGAAATAGTTTGTCAAACTATGATGATCTGTTATTCCTTCCTAGCAAATAATGTCGCCACATTTTAAGTGCATGTATGACGGCTGCCAATTCTAAGTCGTAGGCAGAATATTTCTTCTCATGCTCTTTCAACTTTCTCGACTCATAGGCGATCACTTTTCCCTCTTGCATTAACACGCCGCCCATGCCTTCTCGATTAGCATCAGTACAAACCACATAATCCTTGTCAAGATCAGCTATACTCAAGATGGGAGCAGAGGTGAGCAAATGCTTGAGTCGCTCAAAGCTTTGCTGACATTCTGGGGTCCATTTGAATGTCCTTCCTTTCTTCTGCAAAGAAGTAATAGGATATGCTACCCTCGAGAAGCCTTCCACAAATCTTCAATAATAGCCGGCCAGTCCCATGAAGGACCTGATATCCGCCACATCCTTAGGTACAGGCCAATCCATTATGGTCTTTATTTTCTCAGGGTCCACTGCAATCCCTTTCTTGGTAATTACATGGCCTAGATACTGAATCTCCTCTTTATAGAAGTCGCACTTGCTGAGTTTAGCATACAATTGATGTTCTCTAAGAGTTTGCAGTACCAACCGGAGGTGTTCCTCGTGCTCCTCCTTAGAACGAGAATAAATCAAAATATCATCGATAAATATCAGCACAAATTTGTCTAAAAATCAATGGAACACACTGTTCATTAAGCACATGAAGGTGGCGGGTGCATTGGTCAACCTGAAAGGTAGCACTACAAATTCGTAGTGTCCATACCGGGTTCTGAAAGCTGTTTTTGTGATGTCCTCCTCTTTAATTCTGATCTGATGGTAACTAGATCGCAAATCAATCTTAGAAAATACCGTTGCCCCTTTGACTTGATCAAAAAGCTCATCGATCCGGGGTAAGGGGTACTTGTTTTTAATTGTGAGTTTATTTAGCTGTCGGTAATCGATACACATACGGAGGGTTCCGTCTTTCTTTCTGATGAATAGCACCGGAGCTCCCCATGGAGACACACTGGGGCGGATGTAATTTTTGTCTAGCAATTCCTGTAATTGCATTTTCAGTTCGGTTAACTCAGGCACACTCATTCTGTAAGGTGCCCGCGAAATTGGGGCAGCCCCTGGTAGAAATTCAATGGTGAAGTCAATATCTCTTTTAGGAGGTAACCCAGGGATTTCTTCCGGAAACACATCCGCGAATTCTTTTATTACCGGAAGATTGTCCAGCGTGGCCGTTTTATCCTTGGTTTCTGCATAACCCACCTGAATGGCATATATCTGGCACCGTTTCCTGATGCACTTTGCCAGCTGGGATGCGGTGATTGGCCGGACCTGAACTGGTCGCTTAATCCCTTGCATCTCTTGTTCCTTTCCAAAATCATCCTTGTATCAAATGATTTTCGTCTTGCAGTTCACTAATGCCCAATGCTTTTCCAGCCAATCCATTCCGATTAGGACATCATATGAGCCAAGTGGAAGCATATTCAGATCTGCTACCACTGGCTGTCCTGCTATTGTTAAGGGACAGTTATTAATTTTTGCCACTACTCGCCTTTTAGCCCCCGTAGCTAGTTGTACCAGCCAAGGGTTCCTGAATTTTTCAGGTTGTAATTTACACTGTTCAACTATCTTTGGGCTAATATAACTTAAAGTAGCTCCTGGATCTATTAGAACAGTGATTGAAAGGTCTAAAATTTTACCTTCAAATTCGACCATGGTGGGCTGGTATTCCGCCTGGCGATCGTCCAGAGCTGCATTTATCCTTGGCACACTTCGTCCCACATCGCCGACAGTTGACGCCTCATGAATCTGGGATATCTGATCAATTCCCTTCCGTTGCGGGCAGTTCTTGATGTAATGCGGTCCGCCACAACCCCAGCACTGCACTGGGGGTCTGGTTATTCCTTCATTGTCCAGCTTGGCAGATTGCTCACCCATTCTGGTTTCGCCGATTGTCTTAGTTCTGAACGAAACTCTTGGTGCTGCTCTACTGTTTTGCCCTTTACTGCTTCCTTTAACTCCGCTTCCTCGACCTCCTTTACTGTTTCCAGCAGTTTTACTATTCTTTTTCTCACTCCATTTCCTGTTGGAAATGTCTCCTTTCTGTTTGTTCTGTTGATAACAGATTCTGGCCTTGCGAATAGCTTCATCCATTGTTCTAGGATTGTCAAATTCAATCCTTTCCCTCATATACATGGGTAAACTGCTAACAAATCTTTGCACTTTGGCCTTTTCTTCCTTAAGGTAAGGCACATAACGAAGCAGGGAAGTAAAACGATTAATAAACTCATCGATGGTCTGCTGTCCTAATCGCAGATCATGGAACTCCTTCGCCTTTTCATCATAAAAGCGCTCCGTCAAGTATCTCTCTTTAAAATACTTCTGAAACTTTTCCCACGTTATGGTTCGTTCGCTTACCCCTTTAACAATTTTGACTTCCTCCCACCACAGTGTTGCCTTTCCTTGCAGCTGGAAAATAGCCAGTCGTGCCTTCAAATTATGATCGTACTCATATAGCTGGAAATATTTGTTCATGTTAATTAACCATGCTTCAGCCGCCTCCTCTTGCTCTCCATCAAAGTGTGGGGGTTTGATTTTCCGAAATTCTCCTTGCAGTTCTACCCTTTGACATTTTGAGGTCTGCAGTTCGGATGCATTGCCCGATTGATCCTCACCTTCTTCCGAATTTTCAGGTTCCACTTGATCGTGCTGTTCCTCCGTCATTCTCTGCTGTTCCGCACTAGGATTGGCTAACGGAGGGTTTTGCCTCCCTGACAGACTCCTCAAAATTCTCTCTTGCTCCATTGTTAATCGTGCGTTATCCTCCCGCAACCGGGCCATCTCATTTTTTCAAGTCCTGGACTGTCTCCAATATAGCCAGGTTCGCGCTCCGTGTTTCCTCCCCAAGCTGTACCCACAGCTCTGGGTTGTCTTTGGGGTTGATTGCAGGTCCCTGTTCTGCTGTGGGCCTGTGCGGAGTGCTGCCAGCTCTCTGCATTTCTTACTGTTAATCTCTAATGTCTTCTGTGATTTTTCTTTCTTCTTTCCTGGTATAAAATCAAGGAAATATTGGCACTGTAAGTTACTTGCACAATTTAGCTACAAAAAAAAACAACACTATGATTACCTCCCATTTAGCAGGTTAGGCTCGTTCCCAGAGGTCACAGTATGGGAACCTCTGCTCTGATACCAATTTTTCACATACCCGTACCCTCAGTAATAAATATATATATATATATATATATATATATATATATATATATATATATATATATATATATATATATATATATATATATATATATATCACACAATTCCTTGGTAAATAACTCACCATCTCTAAGCATGGATATTAGATGGTTTACAAATAATTAAACAACGAATGCCTATCATTTACCAACAAAGGTTTACCGCTGTCCTATAATATGCATATGTCGTATGCTAAACTGTGGACTATTTTACACATGCGGAGACATTATAATATCCATATAATAATAAGGGTGCACATATATAATTGTCATGGCAACATAGTTCGGCTATTTGTTGACTCATGTTATATTTGAATAATTATATTTATGGTACTTTGCGATCGCTGCAATTTATGGTCCATATTTGGGTTGATTCGGCGGGTTCCTTGGTGTTGTCAAAGTGCGCCACCCGAGACTGCTGTCGGCGTTGCCATGTGATGAGCGTACGCGGCATTGCCTCCGCCGGTCCGATCACGTGGAGGGCAGATGGCTACCATAAATTCTCTGCCAACCCTACTGCTTGATCGATGGCTGAGATGCCTTGTGGAAGATCTAACGGTGGAAACGCATCCAAATGTCCCGCCGAACTGTGAAGGTATAAGGTCCTAATTTCTGCTTGCTCGGGTTATTGTATTTCCGCTGCCGCGCCCTTCTGTTTCATTCGGGCGCCACTGTAACCTTCCGCGCCGAGAGCATGGCGCCACGGTAACCTTCCGCTACGAATGCAAGGTAAGCTTCAGTGTTTTCCACCGGTTATTCCCTCTGTTCACTGCTCTACTTCATATTGAATTATTTGGGTTTTTCCTTGCTCTTCAACCGTTGAACGGATCCTTCACCATTACTAACGATTATTCCACGGTTGCATGCAGCGGTATCCATCTCTGGTTCGCGGCGGATAAGGAGGTCCGCCTATGGAACCTGGGTGCTTGCGGCTCTACCACAGGTGCGACCCCTGTGGACTACAGGTGCATAGTTGAATGAGGTTATTTTATTTCTTTTTGCTGACAGAGGGTTTTCCCCTATGCCTATCCGTAGCCCACCTTTAACCCTACCGTTTGATCGCAGGTGGCTACGGAAGGCTTCCTCTGTCTCACCTCATGACCGTTCTGCGCCGGCTATGGGTTTATTAACCCTAACGCTACCAGCGTTGAGCCTGGAAAGTTCTACATGAATGTAATGATGTAGTCGTATAACTGTGGTTTGAAGTTTAAACTGTTAATATATATATTTGTATGCCGGAGGGCATTTCGGCCACGGCACTGTTGCACACGGTTTGGGCATCGACCCTTATGATTTCTTGTTTAATATCTAACACAGCCTTGCGGCTTTCACCGTTTTGTCTCGCGATTTATGTGCAGCTAGCAATTGACAGTGTAATCGTTTATTATTTATAATGAATTCCAGTTTATTTACGCTACTGTCTCTGTTTGCGGAAATACTGGTTTCCTGGTATTCTTTTAAAGGTCGGGGAAATCCTATCCACCGGATGCCTCGAACTCTGACCATACAACCTCTGTTGATTTTTGCCGCAGTATTTATCTTTATGAAGGTTTTTATGCGTATATGTATTTAGTGTTTCGATATGTATCCCATTGTTTGATTATTTGGCCTACATGACGGTTCCATAGACAGTGTAGAAGGCTCGGTTAGCCGGCCATATGTCTGCGCTGTGCAAGGAACAGGTCTACATGTCGCTCGTACCAAGAGCCACAGTCTGGTTTCATAACCAGGTGTTCTGTGCCTCAACTTAATGACAGTATGGTTTCCTAACCAGTGTGATTTTTTTTTAAATCTGTGAATATTGTTGGTTCATCGCATAACATATGAATGTTGTTGGTTCATTTCATATTAATTTATTAAAGGTCCTCATGACTCGACGCTTCCCTAAGAGGGTTCATGCATGTTTGTTTTAAGAGGGGTCTTGGGTATCAACGTTTCCCTATAGGAACGTCTGCACCGTGATACCCAGTTGCCCCATATATCTCGTTTTCCTGAGATAAGGCGTATAAAGGGTGACCAGCACCGCAAGGTTATATGTCCATTTATTTTCTGTGCGCTGTATTTATATATATTTTAGCTGTAAATGCAAGGTTAACCGAGTTTAATTGAAATAGTTTTGATATTAAATCATCTTTGGGGTTTCTCTGTTGGCTTCGAGCGTAACCTGTCTTTCCTTGGATCCAACCGGTTCCTCCCGTGTCTTTGCGCCTCGGTAGGTAGTGCCGCCTTTAGCCTTGCCATTTACTTCACTTGTCTTGCACTTCTATCCTAACAGCGGGACTTGCCTGGTCTGTTCGCGTTCCACCAGACTCTGGAGCAAGTCTCTGGACTTATGGACTCGGTCTTTGTCTGCAAACTCAGAACACAGATTTCTAGATGTATATATATAATGACTTGGACTATGCAACTTGTCCTATGCAACTATGGTGTCTCCGATGTGGCAGTGGTAATTTTTCTTTCCAAGAACCTATTTATTTGCCTCATAGGTATCTACAGTCTAACTTAAATGATTTGTAACATTTGCAGAGAAGTAAGAGTTCCGTCCTACTTACCTGGTTGCTGCCGCCCTTAGGTGTTCAGTAGGTCACCTGCAAGCTCATGCATAATCTTTTAGCCGCCCAACCACGAGACTCGCCTTTCGAGACCAGAGCCTCCCCCCCTATCTTCCTCTTGCCGGATCCCTATCCTCAGCAAGGGTGCACAGTGTGCTAGACTATCTGGTCCTAACCAGACTTAGTCCTCAATTCACTTTTTACTTTTTTTTTTTTTCTCTTTCTCTGTCTGCCTGTCTCTACAGCACAGACCTTTTTGTCATTCCCCCCCTTTCCCCTTGGGAATTTTCAGTTAGAGAGGGTGGTTAAAGTCAGTTCCAATAACTGACTTTTCTTGCCAACTCCCTCCCAAGAGTTGCCAACAATATCATGAGTATTCTTTTTCTCTTTAAACATTTAAGTGCATTTAAAAAAAAAAAAAAAAATACTCTGAAATTTTCCTTTAACAAGCAATGAGATAATTTTGCAATGTCATTTCTAAATTCAGTCTTTTACCGTAGTAAAACTAAATATTTACATTCTCCTGGGGTCATCACAGATGTAATCTTTGGAGGTGCAATTTTTTAAAGTTTTGCACTACAAAGAGAATTTTCACCTCAAGAAATTTGATCAGTCTTTTCTCTTGCTAGATAGTGGTTAAGGTGGATCTATATTGGTTTTAATCCAATAGTCCATACACATATTTATTTTGGAATAAAACTTCTAGAACTTTAATTTAATTATTAATAATTATTATTGTATTTATATGAATTCAATGATTGATAAATGTCAATAGACATAAAAAACAATTACCTCATGATATATCTCACATTGTTAAGATTAAAAAAATCATAAAAATTAATTAAATTATAACTTTTATTATTATTATTATAAAATGAATTAATATATGAGTTAAAGAATCCTGTTACAATTTATATATGTTTAATTCATGTATTATTATTTTTAATAATTAATAGTAATAATAATTTGAAATAAAATTATAATTTAGTTAATTTTTATTTTTTATTTTAAATTCTTTGAAATGTGAGATGTATTATGAAATAAATGTTTTAATGTTTATTATGGATTGACATCCATAGTTATTAGCAATTATTTAATTTATATAGATATGCTAATTTTATGATTATAAATAAAAGATTAACATATAAATATTGCCTTTTTTATATCAATTAATAAAATTTCAAATATTAACTATTTTATATCTCTAAATTTATATTTATTTTTTAACATCTATTTAATACAATTATATAATCATCATATAAATTAACAAAAGACAAAATAACATTAAATACCAATTAACAATAAAAATAACATATCAATTATATTTACGTAGTGGTCTAAGGAGGCAGAGGAATTGTCCGAACTGCCAAAAGTGGCTGGAATCTAGGAATTTTTTTCAAAAATTTTTGTAGATGCAGTGTTTGAATCATGTTTTTGATGGTGGAAATGGATTCAGCACCATCAAAAATGTCTAGGACACCTAAAATTATGAATTTTAACAGCTTTTACTTAGATTTACAAAAATCCACTAAATTTTTTTCAAAATATAACCAAAATTTCCATCAATTTCAGATAAAAAACGTAATTTTTAGACTACAACAATATTTACTCGTACAATTTTATTAATAATCTAAACTCCTTTTAAAAGAAAAAAACACGCCTTTATTTTTTAAAAGAAAAAAACATGCCTTTATTTTATATTATAATTCCTTAAAGATCAGTCTGAACGGATTAAAACATTATATAAATGTGCGATGTCATGGGCACTCGATTTCTGTGAGACCACACCCTCGTAACAAGAACATGATACAACGTAACCTTCCCACAAAAATATATATATATATATATATATCCGGAGGAGTCAGGACGCAATGCACATCCTCGAACTGTGAACAAAGAATGAACATTATTAATGGTGTAGTTTTTAGTATAATTTTTTGCAAGTTTTTCAGTGGGTTTTTTGGGTTAAATTTCTCTAAAATCTCGTAGCAATTTATTGAAATCGCAAGTTTCATAGGTAATTTTTACACAATCAAAGCGTCCTAGGGTTTTTCAGGGTGCTGAATCTAAATATGCAATTAAAAAACCATTTTAAATAATACAAATCAAGATTTAACCTCAATTTCTTCCGCCAAATTCCATTAACAAAATCTCCAAAAAATCACACTAAAAACAACTCCATTATTAAACAATATAATTTAACTCTGACATCTACAAGAGTCGCTCACTTTCAGCTATATCCAAATAAAGGAGTTCTCACTGCCGAACGCTCTCTGGCAATTAAGTTTCTTAGAGTTTCCGCGATTATTATGTCTAACTGAAAGGATCAAGTCCGGGTCAACCGGTGAGTGCCGGTCGTCTGTATCTCTAATAATAAAATATTTCTTATAAACAGTTATGGTTTATCAGTTTGGTGTACGGAGATGTGTATATAAATATAATTCGAACCTATTACTTAAACGACAAAACTTATATGGACAAGGGTTTGCCATTTTAATAAAACTATCTATGCACGCCCTGCAGAGACCACAAATTTGTACCCTCTCGACTCGAAATGTTATACAAAATTACTTGTTGTGAACATGGTCAGATGGAGTGGTTGTATTTGAGAATGTGTCAGTATTGGGAAGCAAATGCCATGAAAAGACTCAATATCTTAGATTCTAAAGACTGCTACACAACCTGAATATTAATGAATACATGGATGATCTTGACCAATTAATTTGAATTGAGGGCAACCAGGTTGAGTATTAGTTCAATTGGGTAATTTTAAAGATGTTGTGAATTTGTTTAGAAAATAATAGAAATTTTGGCAGTGAATTTTTTTGAAAATTTTTAATTGTCAAGTTTTAAGATTTTGGGTGCTTTTAGGTTTTTGATGATGCTGAATTCATTTCCATCATCAAAAACAAGATTCAAATACTCCATCAAATTTCAAAAC
Organism: Pinus tabuliformis; assembly: GCA_031772625.1. NCBI lineage: Eukaryota > Viridiplantae > Streptophyta > Pinopsida > Pinales > Pinaceae > Pinus > Pinus tabuliformis. Next base: position 559,655,941 of record CM062809.1, on the reverse strand, counting down.
TTTAGATGCCGCTAGGTTTTGATGGTGTTGAATCCATTTTCGCCATCAAAAATAAAATTCAAACACTCCTACCATTAAATTTTTTTGGAGAAAAAAAAATAATAAAATTTAAAAAAATTTTGAATCTTTTCAATCAAATCTACTTCCTCTATAGACCACTTAAACATTACACTGATAGAGGTCAATCACCATAATTGTATCAAATTTGTGGGGTCACTCGATAAGAAGGGAAAAGTTATGAAGTTAACCTTAACCTTCCTCGATGCATGCACATTCATTAAATAAAACAAAATTATTGTGACAGGATAACAGAGCCGTAGGTAGACGTTAAGCGGTTGGTGGACCCTTTCACAGTAAGACCTGCGCAAGTTTACTGGCAACCACGTTGAAAAAAGAAATAAAGGATTTTAATTAAATTAACAGTGACCCTGTCAGATAGGCTGGCACATGGGGAACGGGAAACTTTTGTTTAATTAAAATTATATAAGTAAATATTAATTACTCAATTGGTTTTTTTTTGGAGTTGTCTTTTTTGGAGATTCTGGTGACGGAATCCGGCAGAAGAAATTGAGGTTAAATTTTGATTTGTTGCAGTTAAAATGGTTTTTTAACTGCATATTTGGATTCAGCACCCTCGAAAACCCTTGGGACGCTTTCATTGTGCAGAAACTAGCTATCAAACTTGCGATTCCAATAAATTCCTGCCGGATTTCGACCGGAAAAACCCGCCGGAAAGGCTTTCAAAAAGTAGTGTTATAGACTAGTTCGTTTTCTTTTCAATTGAAATTATATAATTAAATATTAATTACTTAATTGTTTTTTTGAATTGATTAGAAAATTTATAATAATTTAATTGTCAAATTAGTAGTCAGGACAACTATTTCTAGTTGTTAATCACGAATGCAAACTCATCACAGTTAATTAAGGAAAACCAAGCTACCTAGAAGCAAATTCATCACAGTTAATTAAGGAAAACCACACTATCTAGAATAATTCGTTGGTGGTCCGTAAGGGGGCAGGCTCTGAGTCTTGGACCTTAACCTGTTTCATTAAGTCCAGGGAAGACAAGCTCTTAACCAAACATAAACACAGGCTCTGAATCTTGGACCGTTAACCTGTTTCCTTAAGTCCAGGAAAGACAAGCTCTTAACCAAACATAAACAGTGTCAAGACATACTCCACATTCAAATTAATCAAATTATATATATATATATATATATATAATATTGACTTAAAATATATATATATATAATATATACTTAAAATATATATATATATATATGATATTGACTTAAAAAGAATTTGAAGTACAGAATTCTATCTGCCGTCCAAAAAGATTTGTGGTAGAACCATGTTTTTGGGACTTTCTCTGATCTAAATTGTAAATTTTTGGATCAATAGGCAGTCTAACTTTTTATGTTATTGGATTATGGCTATGAGAGAAAACTTAGCTACACTATGAGATGACTCCCAACTAAATTTTCATAATTAATTAGCTAAGTCCATCATAAAGAGATGTTTTCCTATAAACAAGAGAATCCTCTATAAACAAGAGAATCCTCTATCTTTGTAAATACACAATACATCCAACTTTGAAGCACATATTTGCTTGGAGAAATTTACTAAACTTTTATCCCTCATCTCTATTCGAATTACCAATTACCTAGGTACTTTGGATTTACATAACTTTTCTAATGTGTCTTATCATGTAGTGACCCACCTTTGTAATAACCTTTCACATTCTCCATGCATATATTATGTTTGAAATGCCGGAATGCTTAACTAACCGATTTGGTTAATGCATATACTATGTTTGAAATGCAGGAATGCTTAACTGATTTGGTTTTATTAATACGACCATGTAAGATATCAACTCCATTTTCCTTTATTTCATTTTGCACTAAATGATCACTAGTATATATTTTTCCATGGGAGTATGTAATCAAATCATTCTTTCTATTTCTTTTGGTAGAGTCAAGCTTATTACTTAATGTGTTAAGGAATTATCATTTAATTATTTTTTTTCATGTTTTTGGCTTTTTATTATGTTTTTCCATAGATATAAAGAAATACGGTAGTTTTATTTATATAAGTGCTTTATTGCTTGTGGTAAACATTTTTATGAGTTATTTACAAAGCTTTCTTCACTCTTTTTCTTCAAAGAAATTTATTCGAGACAATATTCATTCTAACTCTCGTTCATTATGCTTAGAATCTTAAATTCAAATGGCCATGGTACTAGTTTTTAGTTTTTATGTTGATGATGATGAAAATCAACCTTCAAATATAGATTAATGTGAGTTTTCTTCTAATATACTTAATGTCCCAAAGAGCTATGAAATTTTTTTTATGATCAAACTGTTCAAAATAATGAAAACATTTATTTTTTTAGAGTGAATTTAATACACTTGGATTAATTTTTGAAGTGATCTAGGAAGTGATCCAAATTTACCATGTTAGGAGGCCAAATGAAATTTGTGTTGTTAACAAATATTTTCCACAAATTTGGTTAGATTGGAAAGGTGTCAATGACCATCTCTGCAAAGTATTTCAAGTGTAGATTTGTGAACTAGCGAAAGAATAGATCATATAAGAATGTCATCCTCTCATTCATATACATCATAACATGAATTAAACTCAAAATATTTCTAACAATTTTTTATTAAATTTTTTTAATATCAATATTTATACTTTAGTTTATAACATCAATAATATTTTTTGAATGTATATTTTCATAGTTGTTAGTCATGGCGTAGAAGAGATTAATGGAGAAAATTGTGTGATGATGAGGTGACATTTCACCTCTTCATCACAAAGTTTTCTCTAGAATTCACTTCTACACCATATATAACATTGTTAACTAAATGTTTTGTATAAATAAGAATATCATTGAAATTGATTATGATATATTTTCATCTACTTTCGATTTCTTATTTATTGTATTGACTTTCGGAGTCATCGTATTCGTGTTTTATTGTATCGATGTTTCGAACCAACCTTTATGGTTCATCATTAGGATCAGATGTGTGAAGAACTCAAATAATGCCGGGGCAATAAATATACGAAAAAATGGGTTGGTAATGTAAGTAGCCGACAGTTTTGATGTTGTTTAAGAAATGAATTTAGTTATAATATATATATATATATATATATATATAGATATATATATATTATAATGTTAAAATGTTATTAATTAAAAGTTTTAGTATTAGTTATTTTTAATAACATTAATTAAAACCTAATGTTATTATTCTAATATGATTTAATGTGACATTATAGTATTATAATATTTTAAATGATATAATGTTATTTATTCATTAGTAAAAGTTTTTGTATTACTTAATTTTGCTAACATTAAGATTAATAATGTTAAATATATTATGTATTAACATTAATGTTATTTTCAACCATTTTTTTTCCATGGGACAAAACCATAATTTCCATTCTTTCAAGAAAGATTCAAAATTACATTTTGTAGATGCACCCTTGGTTCTCCCAATAAATATGATAGGTTTTAGAACCTGTATCTATAAGTTGTTCAAAAAATTGGCTAATTCATGTTCTAGATAAACCATGAGTTGCTTAAAATTTACAATATTAAGAATACATTGATTAATAGGCAAGAAAAGTTATTTTCACCCTTTTTCCAAAGACAAAATAAAAATTTCATAAGATCTGAAGGAGTCAACATATCATTGTGTGAAGTATTCAACAAAAAGAAAACAAATTAAAACATGTTGACATTTTGTTTAGCTTTCTCTATGAATGACAAGTGATAAAAATCATATGAAGGATCTTCATGTTGCACCTGTATGTGCCATAGTCCTTATTCCATGGTCATACCTAATTTGGAGAGCCTATCAACCTCCCCATTATGCTCCATGTATAATGAGAACACTCAAAATAATGAATGAGTCCTTGATCCTCCATAAGTCTTTTAGAATAAGAATTAAGAGTAATTTTCTACATGCCTGAGATATATTTAACCAATTTATAACAAGCTTTGAGTCTCCATAAACCTGGAGATGAGTACGTCCTTTTCATTTTGCATAAACTAGTACACTTTTATGTGCCAATAATTCATCCTAATTATTATTTCTGCTTCCAATTCCCATTTTTGCTTGAAAATAATGTGTGGCAGATGAAAAAGTACAAAAATGCCTCCACTTCTATTGGTTGTGTCAAAAAATGCACCATCAAAGAAATCCAAGGGCTTTGATGGATTTGGATTTTCATCTATTATAATTTTGGGAGGATTGGTACCTTTTTCTTGTGGAAAATGTACAAGAATAACAAAAGCTTCTACTGCAAGGTGCTTAGGGACTAAAGGTTTATCTTGAAAAATAATTTTGTTGCATGAAAACCACACTCCCCAACATATGATAAGTGGGATGGCTCTATATGCATGAGTGACGAGATCAAAGTGCCAATATTTCCATGCTATTTCCATATCTTGCCCTTCCAAAATTTGATCGAGACTCGTTACATACTAATAGGCATCCCACACCTCTTGAAAATGGGACATTACTTGAACACATGGTCATTGGTTTCTTTATCTCCCTTATATAGGGAGGACCATCCCAACCTTATTGCATAACAATATTGAAGGATGTCCCATATGGGGACCTTCTTCTCCATTAGGCACCACATAAATATTATATCTTTTGTTGGGCATTTGGCTTTCCAAACTACCCTCCATCACCATTTTAGCTCTACAGGGACTCTGTCTGCATTAAGAATTAAGTAACCAAGCTTTGGGGTGTGATAACCAAGGGTGAGCTGCTCCAAACCAGTTCATCCTTTCTATTTGTGATCCTTATGTGTCCATTTGACAAAGCATTAAGATAACCATTCTAGACCTCGTGAAATATAACTTCTACCCCTAACTCCTATGTTTTTTTCCACCCTTGCCTCCAAATGATAGAGTTTTCATGGTTGGCAATGTGGACTAACTTCGAAATGCATTTGTACCTTAAAGAAACAATGAGTGGGTGAGGAAGAATATGGCCTTCACCACTCCCTATCCATGGATCAGTGTTAGTCTACTCTCGTTCACCATTTCCTATTTTCCAGGCTAGCCCATTTCCTATAAGGTCGAACGAGTTTAGGATCACCCTCCAAAAGGAAGAGATGTTTTCCCTTGGCTTATCCTCCTGTTTGATCCATTCCTCGAAAGGAATCGTGGCTATATCTTTCTAAGAGAAAACCAATGTTGAGAGGCTCTGAGTTGATAGCAATATCCAACTGCATTTTTCTGCAAATGCCTTTGAAAATAGGAATTTTTTTTAAGCCCCCAATCTCCCGGAATTTTAGGAGCCACTAGTTTTTTTCCATTTTACCCAAGGATTCCCTTCCCCTGATTCCCAAACTAGAGAAATTGAAACACATTCTTCTTATTTTTTCTAGAATGCTCTTTGGAACCCATGCAAGAGACATCTAGTAGACCATAAGTTATTCTAAGACAGATTTTATTAGTACTAAAAAGCTTCCTCTAGATAGCCATTTTAAAGTCTATCTTTTTAGACTCTTCTCTACATTAGTAATGAACCAACACTAGTCTGCCTTACTGTAACTATTTGGTTTAAGTTTGAACCTTGTTATCACTCAGTTTGTTCCCCAAAGTTGTAAGAAAGGGAATACGGCCAAGGTAACCACAGAACAATCTTTTAGATACAGATTCTAGCCAATCTGCATCCAGAGAGGGCTCTCTCTTTATGATTTAGCTTTGTTTTTAAAGGTATTAGGCTAGCTATGAAGTACAAGGGTTTTGTTTTGAGTATTGGGCATGATGGAGTCAAAGAAATATGGCTTTTTGGATTTGGTTTGTCAACAGAGGATGGCATCACAGAGCAAGGTACTCAAACATGGAACAATTTAAAGGCCGGAATCAGATGGAATGGCCTCAAATGGGTGAAGGGCAGTTAAGAATCCTTCATCATATTGACAGAGGGAAAATGAATGATCACTGATAAGGAGCAGTTAAGAATTCCTTAGCAAATACTCAACATGAGAGAATCAGGGGAAACAGGAGCAATTAAGAATTCATTGTTTATACTAATTTTGAAGAAAACACGGGGAATAATAAAGACTGAAAACTGAGTGCAGTTAAGAAAATTCTGAATTATTCTTTCTCTTTATCATTCAGATCATGAAACACAGATGATATAACAGACAAGAAACTGTAAAACACAAGGTAGAAAGTACTCATTGATCCATGGTTTGATTCAAGAATTCTGTAACAAGTCCTCTGCATCAATTCTTCTTCCAGTAAACCAAACAACAGTTTGATCCCAACAGCTTTTTATTCCAGAAGTTCAGTATTTACAACAAAGTCTAGCGAAATCTACACATACCCAACCCCTTCAAAACATTGATGAAGAGGGTATTTATACAAAAAATATGTACAACATATATCTCATAAAAGCTATGAGATAATATCTAAGTTTAACCTAAAGTAATTTACAAGCAAAGTAGAAACAACTAACTTATGCTGTGCTGGAGGCTGGCTTTTTAGGGTTCGGCTTGCAGGTGTCCTTTGTAGCTCTGTGCTGACTGTTTGCATTAACTGTTCTTTAACTTCTGACCTGCTTCTCTTAGTCGGCTCGAATACTCTTTAATGCTGACTTGACTTGCCTTTATTTCTGCACTGATACTCTTTAAAGCTTGATCTGATACTCTTTGACTTGTTTGGATCCTTTTTAATGCTCCTCTGATACTCTTTATCGCTGATCTGACTCCTGCTCACCGTTGTCCGGCAATTCATGTCTTGGACGGTTTCCACTGGCTGGGGCAGCAAGTATCTCTGTTCATCTCTGTTTCCCTCTTTTGCGGGCTTAGAAATCCTCTGTTTGCTTTCAACTGTGTCTAAGAGGGAGAAAAACTGCAAAATGGCAGGTTTTTCGAGGTCGAGCTCGTCAATGGAGCTTTCGTGATCCACAGCCGGTTGAAACATTAGAACTGAGTCGGTCAACTGCATGCCTGGAGCGCCGCTCACAGAAAAAATATAACAAAAATGACTCTTTCCCCTTTAATTGACAAAAAGATTTTTTGGCGAGAAAATTTGATTTTTCGGACGGGCGACGTCAACATGACGTTAGCGAGGGTACATAATAGACGACGTGGCGGGTGACGTGGCAGTACAGATGGTGACATGGCAAGGTGATGTCAGCAGGGGACAACTGACATCAGCAGATGACGTCAGCAAGGGGTCAGCAGGAGGGCGGTAAATGGTTTTGCCCGCACCGCCTTTGGGCTTGGGTGGTTTCGGGCGGAGGGGCAGCGAGCAATGCCGGAGAGCGATGCGTGGCACCTGTACAGGAGCAAAACCATCATTTCCCCGCAGCTTATCGTTCGGCGGATGGGGGGGTCGCGAAATGAATAAGGTTCGTCCGATGCGAGAGCCAAGATCCAACAGCGGGCACTTAGCGGAGATGGAAAGGAGTTAAACAGCGGGGGCCCGATCATATTTAACATTTTTTAATGGTTTCGGGGCTTGTTTGATTGGTTAGCGGGGTGGTCATAATTAACCCGAGTGGTTAATTATCCTTTTGTATGCGCGCAGTGGGTTATTACAAGGTTTCAAATAAACCTTTAATTCCCGACAAACAGATATATGGTTGTATATCAACCGGGGGCGGGAATATTAGAATATAAGGGTTTTATATTATATATATAGTATGAGATAAGGGGACAATTGCATATGGGATTTCTATAAATAAATTTTATTGGTTAATATGAATATGATTGTAAGCAAGCGCTAAGTTTAATGTTAAGAAACTTAGGCTTAGAGGAAAAAGGATTTTATACATGAAATATGGATATTCTCCTAAGTAAAACAGATTTTCACTTAGGCAATTTATGAAATGAAATGGAGTGTTTCAAGAGGGATATTAAGCAAATATTAATATCTCTGGGGGAAATTAGTAAATGTTTTGGGGAAAAACATGAGGGGAGTTAGTCATGCCTCGCTTGAGCTGCTCCAAAATATAAAACTGCCATGGTACCTGTGATAGAGGTAAGATTAACACTTTGAGAGACAAAATCAATCACAAGTCTCATTTTGCAACATCAAAATTGCCTACCCAGCCTACTTTGCCTAACATTTTTTCTTCTTTTCATTTGGGTGCACTTAGACTAGCAAACCCTTATCAATTTTCTTTTCTTTTGCATGATAAACCTATCTAAGTCTGCACTTATTTCTTCCAAGGGCTCAGATTAAACAGTTGAGCTCCTTTGCTTCTCTACCTATCTACTTATCTACCAAGATTAAACAGTTTGGACAGATATTTATTATCTATCTCTAAAACATGAAATTCAAACTTGAACTACCCAAGATTAAGATGTTTGGCCATTCATCCATTGTGGCAAAAAGTTTCAACAAGCTGTACATGATGCTCTATTTACAGAAAGTGAAATAGTAGTGGCATCTGGACTTGCACACTTTCTTGGTCTTTTTTATTTTGGGGTTCATTTCTTTTCATTTTTTCCTTTTTGACCATTTATTTTTTCACCCTTTGATTTTTCTTTTAGGGTATACCCTCTTTACATTTTTTATTTTTATTTTTATTTTTGCATAATATGGAAACCTTTACAGCACAGAAAGGATGAACATATTACAAAGCTCAACCAGTCAATCATGAAATATGACACCTATTACTACATGAGTATAACACTGGCTCCACTTGGGGATGGCTTTCCCTGGTGGAAAGTCAAGAACAGCAGGTCAAATGGCCTTATGAATACCTTTTACTATGCTCTGGAATCTTCCTTTGCTAAAAGCAGAAAACTGTACAAAAGAATTATATAAAATATATACATTACTGCTGAGTTGATTCAAACAACTGTACTTCTGTTCTGGATAGCTTTCACTTGGATTATCTGATCTTATGTTTTTGCTCCCAAGTTTTCTTCCACAATCTCTAATAAACTGAAATGAGGTTAAACAAAATGGAAAAGTTACTTTATTACTTTCAAAATTTTCTGCACTTTCCTCCTCATTCTCACTACTGAAATGAACAAGCTGATTACTTCTTTCAAGCTGTCTGAACCTGAATTTTCTTATGTACATGTTAGAGTCAGACTATATCAAAAAAATGGATCAAAGTAATGTTTCAGCATTCGACCATTCACTGGTCCTTCTTCTGTTTCTGTACCATCCAGGCTCTTCAGAAAGTAAGTGTTGTTTGCCTTGCAATGCCTGAATGATAAATGGTCCTTTCCACAGGAAGTCAAACTTGCCATGTTTTCTTTTGTCTTCTCTCCTGGAATCCCACTTCAGAACTTTGTCTCCAATGTAAAAATCTTCAGCTTTGGTCCTCTTATCAAATATCTTCTTGAGTTTTTCTTGTAACATCTGGGATCTTCGGTGCACTTCTTCTCTGGTCTGCTACAAATGGATGGTCTGATTTATTTTTCTTTGAATGGTATTGGGTTCCACTTGAGCTTCTTGCAGCAATTTCATCACAGGAACTCCTAAAGATGAAGGAAACACAGCCTCCATGCCATAAACTAGCTCATAAGGGCTAGTTCCAATTGATCTCTTTGTAGTAAGTATGTCTGCCCATAGTGCATTAGTAAGCTTCTTGTGCCAGTTTTTCTTATTCTCTTCCAGCAGTTTCTTAATGATATTGATCATGCTTTTATTGGAAGACTCAGCCAGACCATTACCTTGAGGATAATAGGTTGTGGAATGGCCTAGAGTGATATGGTATTTGCTGCAAAAATTTATCAGTTTCTTGGACTTGAAGGCAGCAGCATTGTCGGTTATGATCTTTTTAGGACAGCCAAACCTAGATAAGGTGTTGGTCTCTAGAAATCCTATGATCAGTGTGCCATTGGCTTGTCTAGCAGGAATGGCTTCTATCCATTTGGTGAAATAGTCTGTAGCAGTAAGGATCCATTTGTGTTGGCCAGAAGAGGGAGGATGGATTTCTCCAATGAAGTCTAAGCCCCATTGTTGAAATGGTCTTTCAGTGGAAATTGGTCTCAAGGGCAAGGGTAACAGTTTTCTTTTGCCTTCAAAAATTTGGCATTTGTGGCAATTAGTGACAAATTTCTTCACATCAGTGAACAAGGTTGGCCAGTAAAATCCAGCCCTTAGAATTTTGTGTACAGTTGATTTTCAATAAAGGTGTCCACCGTAGTCCCCTGCATGAAATTCTTTGAGAACTTTGTCAGCTTCTTCCTTTATTAAACAATTCAATAAAATACATTCATGATTTTTCCAAAAAAGAGCATTATTTACAATACAGAATTTTGAAGCTTTCATCTTTAAAAATCTTTTCTTTGTTCTGGATAACCCTGTAGGAGCCTACAGGTTTAATAATACATGAATTATGTCAGCATACCAAGGTGATTCCAAGAAGGCCTGGTTGATTTGTGGAGTTGCCATCTCCTGTTCGTTATCCAGTTCATTAATATCTAGGGCTTGAAAGTTTGTTTCAGTCATGAGTTTAGCTAATCCCTGTCCTTTTATCAGCTTTGTAGGTTTTATCTCAATGTCATACTCCAATATTTTAGCTATCCATTTACCTCGTTTGCCTTCAATTCCATCTTGAGTCAGGATATCTTTTACAACAGCATTTGGCACATAAGCTATTACATGTGAATACAATATATAAGCTCTGAAGTCTTGAATGGATTTCACCAATGCAAAGGCTGTTTTTCCATGATTTTGTAATTCAGAGGCGCATCTCTAAGTGCTTTATTGAAAAAGGCTATGGGTTTTTCACATCCTTGGTCATGTTTTTGAAGTAAAACAACTGCTATGGTGTGTTTTGATGCAAATGAGAAAATTATGAATTCTCTGTCAAATTTTGGACTGGTAAGGACTGGTAATCTAGGTCAAAGCCATTTTGATTTCTTCAAATGCTTGTTTGGCTTCTAATGTCCATTTAACCTTTGAATCCTTTTTCAACATGTTGTTCAGCAATTTGATTAATTCAGCCAAATTGGATATGAATCTTCTCAAAAAGTTAATCTTCCCTAGGAAAGCTTGAAGTTCTTTGACATTTCTAGGGTGAGGTATTTGCATAATAGCTTCAATTCTAGCAGGATCAATTCTGATGCCCTCTTTGGAAATGATGTGACCTAACAGTTTACCTTCTTCTAGACCAAACAAAGACTTTTTAGGATTCAATGATATACCATATTCTCTGCACGTAAGGAATACTTGTCTCAAATGATCTAGATGTTGCTGGTCTAATTTCGAAAACACAGTGAGGTCAACAAGATATACAACCAGAAAATCGTGAATCTCTTTGGCAAAAGCTATGTCCATGGCTCGTTGAAAGGTTTCCCCTGCGTTCTTAAGTCCGAAAGGCATTTTGACATATTTAAAGGTACCCCATGGTGTTGTAAATGCAGTTTTTTCTTGGTCATCGGGATGAACTAGAATCTGATTAAAACTTGAGAACCCATCCAAAAGTGAAATCTTAGAAGCACCTACTACCCTTTGTAAAATATGATCCATTTTGGGTAAGGGGTAGGGGGTAGTTTTCCTTCAATGAAACCTTGTTTAAATTTCTTAAATCAACACATAGCCTTATTTCTCTTGTTTTCTTCCTTGTGGGCACTAAATTAGATACCCACTCTGAAAATCTGATTGGTGCAATTATCCCTACATCATGCATTCATCTGATTTCTTTTTCGATTAAATGAAGCAGTACAGGGTTGATTCTTCTAAGCTTTTGTTTGAATGGTTTTTGATTTTCTTTGAGGGGTATTGTATACTGAATCACAGAGGTGTGATAGGTTTTAATCCCTCATAGCTCCAGGCAAAAACATCTTGGAATTATTTGATCAATTCAACATACTTAAGCTTTTGATCAGGGGACAAAGTTTTGGACAATTTTATCATTTTTGGGTCGTGTTCAGTTCCTATGTTGTAGTCTTCAATATCTGCTTTTGGAGGTTCCATCTGAGGTTTCTTTGGAATATCATTGAAATCAAAGAGATCTTCCAAAGGAGTTAATCCTTTAGGAAAATGATTGTCTTTGAAATTTATAACTTCAAATTCTTGTTCAATAATTTCATCAATATGTGTCTCTTCAAGCTCTTGAATTTCTTCTTTGGTGAGTTTTGTTGGATGAAACATTTGATTTGCATTTTCTACTGAAATGTCTGTTTGTATTTGATTTGTTGGATCAATCTCACTATCTGCGTCTTTTTCTGCGTTAGTGCTGGAAAATTCCTCTGCTAGAGTTAAAAAATTGTTGATCTGCTTATCACTTTCAAACACTTGCCAGTTCTTCAGATTGTCAGGTATTCCTAGCCTGTGTTTAATTTCTGCTGTGAATTGATGATTTGGTTCGAAAGGTAATATACATGTGCTAGCAAACATTGCTAGGCTATGAGCTTGCAAGTTATGTTTTCTTGGGATTTTGGCAAGCTGAGTTTCCAAAAATGTGTTAAGGATTTCTATGGTTGTTGCTCTGTATTATTTCAATCTGGGATCATTTGTCAAGAACTTCCATTTTATCTGTTGGATGATCAAATCAGAATCTCCTAGCATTGACACTCTAGTCGCTCCCAATTTCTTTAGAAGTTTAAGACCTAACAGTAGAGCTTCATATTTAGCCATATTATTAGTGCATCTAAAGTCTAACCTATAGGCATGACCTACAACATGATTGTTTTCAAGGTTGTGCACCTAGACCCTTGGCCTAGCTCCTAGTTTGCTCATTGAACCATCAAACTCTAAGTACCAAAGGATTTGTTGTTTATGATTTGTATCTGGACTTGCAAGGATGCGTTTAGCAGGGAGATCTGTTTTTTTATTTTCTTCTAGTTTGTCTGATTTTTCATGATTTTCAGCAATTTCTTGAATTTGGACACTAAACTTTTCATTTGTTGTTTCTTGTGTTTTGTCTACTAAAACTTTTATTTCATGTGGGGGACCAATTTCAGCATTGTATAGGATAAAAGAATCCATATCCAAATGTACTGAGTAGATAGGGAAATTTTGAGGTTTCTCTTGACTACTTACTACATACTTCATTAAAGTTTCTCTGTATAGTCTCTTGGGTTGACCAAACACTGAAATAGTAGCATAAGACATGTCTAATTGTAGAGATCCTTGAAGCTTTGCACCCCAAGATCTAAACAATAACATACCATACTTTGGAGAAATATATGCTACTACTATGTCCATTAAGATGGTTTTGGCAAGATATTGGACTAGTGACACACATAAATCTTTGATCAAACCCAAACACTTGACTTGACTGGAATCAAAAGAGAAAAGATCTTTGTATGGCCTGGTGATGTCAAGGTCAAGTTTTTCCATTACAGACTTAGGCATTAAGTTATGGGAAGCACCAAAATCGAACATGGCATTATGGAGTATTTTTTCATGTATGTTTAGAGCCACATAAAAAGGAGGAATTTGTACCTCTGTTGTTTTTCCATTTACTTCGAGGCCAAATATCAGTTCAGGCTGGTCATCAAAAACGTTTATTAAATCTTCATTCACAGAAATTTTAAGTGATCTGCTGATTTGACTTCTGTAGACATCATGTTTGGTTAATTCTGATAAGGGAACAGTTATCTTTAGTTTGCCTACGTCAGTCTCAAAATTGAAAGGTTTCTCGGTCTGAGTTTTTGCATTTCGGACAGGTGAATTTTATGCTTTTTTCTCTTCTTTAGGAGTGGGATTATGTGCTGAAATGTTTTTAAAATCATGTTCTAGAGGTTGTTCTTCTTTTTCTTTAGCAGGAGCATCAGTGGAAGGTTGTCTGTTAGGTATTTGATTGTCTGATATGTCTTCAACAATTGGGTTATTTGGGTTAGGATCTGTTTTGGACAAAATATGTACAGGGGTGTTATTGATCTTACCTTTGTTAGGCTGTTTGGTATCTTTCTGTTTGCTGATTTCAGGGACATCTATTCTTCTGCTCCTCAGATTGTATTGTTTGTGGACTTCATAAATGGTTGTGTCATATCCCTCCCTAAAGTCAAATGATTCACCTAACTGAGTTTGGAATTGTTCAAAAGTGTTGGCCTCTTGATCCTCTTAGGTCAAGAAAACTTGTTGTTCATTGTTGAGTCCCATCAAATTAATTTGAGTGTCTTCTGTTGGTTAATCAGATGTTGAGGCTTCAGCATAATTTTCTTGAAATGGGGGCCTAATATTTTGGTCAGGCCCTGCCTTTCCAGTGATAGGATTTTGGTTTTTCCTGAAATTTGGATTTCTCACAGCATTGCTTGGTTGACCATCCCAAGGGGATTTTCTCTCAATTGTTTGCACTCTATCTCCAAGTCTATCAATTCCTTTGATAATTGCATCTAGTTTCTGTTCAAAGGCAGATGGTTCTTCTTTGAAAGGTATTCTTCTTTCAGCTTGGCTCTAGACCGTTTAGATATTAGATTGGCTTCAACACTTACAGCTATACTCTACATTTCTTCTAAATTTATAGGAGCTCTTTCCCTAAGTTGGTAAGCCATATCTGATTCAAATGCATCAGGGAATTTGATAAAGTCTAAATCTGGAGGAGGTCTGAGATTCTGAGGAATAGCATTGTAGATATTATTGAATCTGAAACAGTAATCTTGGACAGTTTCTTGTGTGCCTCTTCTTAGGTTCTCATATTCTGATAAAATGTGCAGAGGATATTTTTTCTTTTCCTATATGTTCAAGAAGGTCTAATAAAGAGCTTGTGGGTCATTGATACTGTTTGCAGGAAGGGATCTAAACCAGGTTCTAACATCTCTAGTTAAACTTTGAATAAAAACTTTCATTCTGACATCATCATCATCAATCTCATAGTTTTCAAAATAGTCGGTCATTTTCTTGGTATGTTGTTGAGCTGTGTAAGTGCTAGTACCGTCAAAATAGGTGATTTTACTTTGATAATCTTGAGGCATAGCCCCTAGATTTGCAGGTAAGTTTAGGGGAGTATATCGGTTTGCCATGATTGCAAAGATAAATGTGACAGCTAGAAGAGTAGGGATAACAGTAGGAATGTATGTTGAAGATGGAGGAGTGGAAAAGGTGGCTTGAGGTGTTGATGGGGAACTTGGAGAAGCTGCAGTAATGACAGAAAGGTTTGGTGTTTTTTCAGAGGTAAGCTCAGATTGAATAGGGTTCTGCAAATGTTTGTCAAGGTGTGAACTAGCAGAATTTTCTTGGCTCTCTTGACTTCTATGAATCCTAGAAATCAGATTAGGATTTTCAAATACAAGTGGAGGATTAGGATCAGGATTTGATCTGGTGTAATGAATATTTTTTGGAGCCAGTTTCTAGGTCTCTTTTTGGTTTTTTCTCGGAATAGTTTTTGACAATACAACTTTAAAAGTCTCTTCTAGGAAATTTTTAGATGTGGGAGCTTTGAACTTTCCTAAAGATTTATGAAATAAGGAACTGATCAAGGGTTTGAAACAACTGTTCAAAACATAAACTAGACTGTAGATAGACTGAAGCAGCGTTTATTTACTTCTGCAAATGCAAAGCAAAAGCATTTTCAAAGGCTACCTGGCTAACTACAGGCTCCATCTGTAGCTTATGAAATAACCAATAGTAACAAACAATTATTCAGGTCCCCAGTGGAGTCGCCAATGATGTTATCACTCAGGTTGTTCCCCAAAGTTGTAAGAAAGGGAATACGGCCGAGGTAACCATAGACCAATCTTTTAGATACAGATTCTAGCCAATCTGCATCTAAAAAGGGCTCTCTCTTTATGATTTAGCTTTGTTTTTAAAGGTATTAGGTTAGTTATGAAGTACAAGGGTTTTATTTTGAGTTTGGGTAGTGAGATTCAATAGAACAGTGAGGCAAGACTGAAGAGTTCAGTCCATTGAGCATGATGGAGTCAAAGAAAGATGGCTTTCTGGATTGGGTTTGTCAACAGAGGATGGCATCATAGAGCAAGGTACTCAAACATGGAACAATTTAAAGGCTGGAATCAGATGGAATGGACTCAAATGGGTGAAGGGCAGTTAAGAATCCTTCATCATATTGACAGAGGGAAAATGAATGATTACTGATAAGGAGCAGTGAATAATTCCTTGGCAAATACTCAACATGAAAGAATCAGGGGAAATAGGAGCAATTAAGAATTCATTGTTTATACTAATTCTGAAGAAAACACAAGGAATAATAAAGACTGAAAACAGAGTGCAGTTAAGCAAATTCTGAATTATTCTCTCTTTATCATTCAGATCATGAAACATAGATGATATAACAGACAAGAAACTATAAAACACAAGGTAGAAAGTACTCATTGATCCATGGTTTGATTCAAGAATTCTGTAACAAGTCCTCTGCATCAATTCTTCTTCCAGTAAACCAGACAACAGTTTGATCCCAACAGCTTTTTATTCCAGAAGTTCAGTATTTACAACAAAGTCTAGCGAAATCTACACATACCCAACCCCTTCAAAACTCTGATGAAGAGGGTATTTATACAAAAAATATGTACAACAGATATCTCATAAAAGATATGAGATAATATCTAAGTTTAACCTAAAGTAATTTACAAGCAAAGTAGAAACAACTAACTTATGCTGTGCTGGAGGCTGACTTTTTAAGGTTCGGCTTGCAGGTGTCCTTTGTAGCTCTATGTTGAATGTTTGCATTAACTGTTCTTTAACTTCTGACCTGCTTCTCGTAGTCGGCTCGGATACTCTTTAATTCTAACTTGACTTGCCTTTATTTCTGCACTGAAACTCTTTAAAGCTTGATCTGATACTCTTTGACTTGTTTGGATCCTTTATAATGCTCCTCCGACACTCTTTATCGCTGATCTGACTCCTACTCACCGTTGTCCGGCAATTCATGTCTTGGATGGTTTCCACTGGCTTGGGCAACAAGTATCTCTGTTCATCTCTGTTTCCCTCTTTTGCAGGCTTAGAAATCCTCTGTTTGCTTTCAATTGTGTCTAAGAGGGAGAAAAATTGCAAAATGGCGGGTTTGTCGAGGCCGAGCTCGTTGATGGAGCTTTTGTGATCCACAGGTAGTTGAAACATTGGAACTGAGTCGGTCGATTGCATCCCTGGAGTGCCGTTCACAGAAAAAATATAACAAAAATGACTCTTTCCCCTTTAATTGATAAAAAAAAAAATTGGCAAGAAAATTTGATTTTTCAGAGGGGTGACGTCAACATGATGTCAGCGGGGGTACGGAATAGACGATGTGGCGGGTGACGTGGCAGTACGGATGGTGAAATGGTGGGGTGACGTCAGCAGGGGACAGCTGACATCAGCAGATGACGTCAACGAGGGGTCATCAGGAGGGCGGTAAATGGTTTTGCCCGCACCACCTTTGGGCTTGGGCAGTTTCAGGCGAAGGGGCAACGAGCAATGCAGGAGAGCGACGCGTGGCAGCTGTACGGGAACAAAAACATCGTTTCCCCGCGGCTTATCGTTCAGCGGATGGGGGGGTCGCGAAATGAATAAGGATCGTCCGATGTGAGAGCTGAGATCTGACGGCGGGCACTTAGCAGAGATGGCAAGGAGTTAAACAGCGGGGGCCCGATCATATTTAACATTTTTTAATGGTTTCAGAGCTTGTTTGATTGGTTAGCGGGGCGGTCATAATTAACTCGAGTGGTTAATTATCCTTTTGTATGCGCGCGGTGGGTTATTACAAGGTTTCAGATAAACCTTTAATTCCCGACAAACAGATATATGGTTGTATATCAACCGGGGCGGGAATATTAGGATATAGGGGTTTTATATTATATATATAGTACGGGATAAGGGGACAATTGCATATGGGATTTATATAAATAAATGTTATTGTTTAATATGAATATGATTGTAAACAAGCGCTAAGTTTAATGTTAAGAAACTTAGGCTTAGAGGAAAAAGGATTTTATACAGGAAATATGGATATTCTCTTAAGTAAAACAGATTTTCACTTAGGCAATTTATGAAATGAAATGGAGTGTTTCAAGAGGGATATTAAGCAAATCTTAATATCTATGGGGGAAATTAGTAAATGTTTTGGGGAAAAACATGAGGGGAGTTAGTGATGCCTCTCTTGAGCTGCGCCAAAATATAAAACTGCCATGGTACCTGTGATAGAGGTAATATTAACACTTTGAGAGACAAAATCAATCACAAGTCTCATTCTGCAACATCAAAACTGCCTACCCATCCTACTTTGCCTAACATTTTTTCTTCTTTTCATTTGGGTGCACTTAGACTGGCAAACCCTTATCAATTTTCATTTCTTTTGCATGATAAGCCTATCTAAGTCTGCACTTATTTCTTCCAAGGGCCCAGATTAAACAGTTGTGCTCCTCTGCTTCTCTACCTATCTACTTATCTGCCAAGATTAAACAGTTTGGACAGATCTTTATTCTCTATCTTTAAAACATGAAATTCAAACCTGAACCGGCCAAGATTAAGCTGTTTGGCCATTTATCCATTGTGGAAAAAAATTTCAACAACTTGTATATGATGCTCTATTTACAGAAAGTGAAATAGTAGTGGCATCTAGACTTGCACACTTTCTGGTCGTTTTTATTTTGGGGTTCATTTCTTTTCATTTTTTCCTTTTTGACCATTTATTTTTTCACCCTTTGATTTTTCTTTTAGGGTATACCCTCTTTACATTTTTTTATTTTTTTTATTTTTGCATAATATGGAAACCTTTACAGCAAGGAAAGGATGAACATATTACAGAGCTCAACCAGTCAATCATGAAATATGACACCTATTACTATAGGAGTATAACACTGGCTCCACTTGGGGATGGCTTTCCCTGGTGGAAAGTCAAGAACAGCAGGTCAGATGGCCTTATGAATACCTTTTACTGTGCTCTGAAATCTTCCTTTTCTAAAAGCAGAAAACTATACAAAAGAATTATATAAAATATATACACTACTGTTGAGCTGATTCAAACAACTGTACTTCTGTTCTGGATAGCTTTCACTTGGATTATCTGATCTTATGTTTCTACTCCCAAGTTTTCTTCCGCAATCTCTGATAAACTGAAATGAGGTTAAACAAAATGGAAAAGTTACTTTATTGCTTTCAAAAAATTTTGCACTTTCCTCCTCATTCTCATTGCTGAAATGAACACACTGATTACTTCTTTCAAGCTGTCCGAACATAAAAATTTTTATGTACATGTTAGAGTCAGACTATATCAAAAAACCAGATCAAAGTAATGTTTCAGCATTCGACCATTCACTGGTCCTTCTTATGTTTCTATACCATCCAAGCTCTTCAGAAAGTAAGTGTTGTTGCCTTGCGATGCCTAAATGATAATTGGCCCTTTTCACAGGAAGTCAAACTTGCCATGTTTTCTTTTGTCTTCTCTCCTGGAATCCCACTTCAGAACTTTGTCTCCAATGTAAAAATCTTCAGCTTTGGTCCTCTTATCAAATATCTTCTTGAGTTTTTCTTGTAACATCTGGGATCTCCGGTGCACTTCTTCTCTGCTCTGCTGCAAATGGATGGTCTGATTTATTTATTTTTGAATGGCATTAGGTTCCACTTGAGCTTCTTGCAGCAATTTCATCACAGGAACTCCTAAAGTTGAAGGAAACACAACCTCTATGCCATAAACTAGCTCATAAGGGCAGGTTCCAATTGATATCTTTATAGTAAGTCTGTCTGCCCATAGTGCATTAGTAAGCTTCTTGTGCCAGTTTTTCTTATTCTCTTCCAGCAGTTTCTTAATGATATTGATCAGGCTTTTATTGGAAGACTCAACCAGACCATTACCTTGAGGGTAATAGGCTGTGGAATGGCCTAGAGTGATATGGTATTTGCTACAAAAAATTATCAGTTTCTTGGACTTGAAGGCAGCAGCATTGTTGGTTATGATCTTTTCAGGACAGCCGAACCTAGACAAGATGTTGGTCTCTAGAAATCCTATGATCACTGTGTCATTGGCTTGACTAGCAGGAATGGCTTCTATCCATTTGGTGAAATAGTCTGTAGCAGTAAGGATCCATTTGTGTTGGCCAGAAGAGGGAGGATGGATTTGGCATTTGTGGCAAGTAATGACAAATTTCTTCACATCAGCGAACAAGGTTGGCCAGTAAAATCCAGCCCTTAGAATTTTGTGTACAGTTGATTTCTAGTACATGTGTCCACCGCAGTCCCCTGCATGAAATTCTTTGAGAACTTTGTCAACTTATTCCTTTATTAAACAATTCAATAAAATACATTCATGATTTTTCCAAAAAAGAGCATTATTTACAATACAGAATTTTGAAGCTTTCATTTTTAAAAATATTTTCTTAGTTCTAGATAACCCTGTAGGAGCCTGCAGGTTTAATAATACATGAATTATGTCAGCATACCAAGGTGATTCCAATAAAGCCTGGCTGATTAGTGGAGTCACCATCTCCTATTCGTTATCCAGTTCATTAATATCTAGGGCTTGAACGTTTGTTTTAGTCATGAGTTTAGCTAATCCCTGTCCTTTTATCATCTTTGTAGGTTTTATCTCAATGTCATACTCCAATATTTTAGCTATCCATTTACCTCGCTTGCCTTCAATTCCATCTTGAGTCAGGATATCTTTTACAATAGCATTTGGCACATAAGCTATTACATGTGAATACAATATATAAACTCTGAAGTCTCGAATGGATTTCACCAGTGCAAAGGCTTGTTTTTCCATGATTTTGTAATTCAGAGGCGCATCTCTAAGTGCTTTACTGAAAAAGGCTATGGGATTTTCACATCCTTGGTCATCTTTTTGAAGTAAAACAATTGCTATGGTGTGTTCTGATGCAAATGAGAAAATTATGAATTCTCTGTCAAATTTTGGACTGGTAAGGACTGGTGTTCTAGTCAAAGCCATTTTGATTTCTTCAAATGCTTGTTTGGCTTCTAATGTCCATTTAACCTTTGAATCCTTTTTCAACATGTTGTTCAGCAATTTGATTAATTCAGCCAAATTGGATATGAATCTTCTCAAAAAGTTAATCTTCCCTAGGAAAGCTTGAAGTTCTTTGACATTTCTGGGGTGAGGTATTTGCATAATAGCTTCAATTCTAGCCGGATCAATTCTGATGCCCTCTTTGGAAATGATGTGACCTAACAATTTACCTTCTTCTAGACCAAACAAAGACTTTTTAGGATTCAATGATATACCATATTCTCTGCACTTAAGGAATACTTGTCTCAAATGATCTAGATGTTGCTGGTCTAATTTCGAAAACACAGTGAGGTCAACAAGATATACAACCAGAAAATCTTGAATCTCTTTGGCAAAAGCTATGTCCATGGCTCGTTGAAAGGATGCCCCTGCGTAATCACAACTACATTCAAATAATCATGACATTTCCTTGATAAAGAAAGACCTCCTAGATGTGGGAGTTTTGAACTTTCCTAAAGACTTTTTTGAAAAAAGGAACTGATCAAGTATTTGAAACCAACTATCCAATCCATAAGCTAGACCAAAGACAGACTGAAGTAGCATTCATTTACTTCTGCAATTCCAAAGCAAAAGCATTTCAAAGGCTACCTGGCTAACTTCAAGCTCCATCTGTAGCTTATGAAATAAACAATAGTAACAAACAATTTTTCAGGTTCCCCAGCGGAGTCGCCAATGATGTTATCACTCAGGTTTTCCCAAAAGTTGTAAGAAAGGGAAGGATGCTGAGGTAACCACAGACCAATCTTTTAGATACAAAATCTAGCCAATCTGTATCCAGAGAGGGCTCTCTCTTTATGATTTAGCTTTGTTTTTAAAGGTATTAGGATAGTTATGAAGTTCAAGAGTTTTGTTTGAGTTTGGGTGGTGAGATTCAATAGAACAGAGAGGTAAGACATAGTAGTTCAGTCCATTCGGCTAATGGAGTCAAAGAAGATGGCTTTCTGAATTTGGTTTTTTAACAGAGGATGGCTTCACAAAGCAAGGCAGTCAAACAGGGAACAAATAAAGACTGGGAACATATGGAATGGGCTCAAATGGGTGAAGGGCAGTTAAGAATCCTTCAACATATTGAAAGAGGAAAAATGGATGATTACTGATAAGGAGCAGTTAAGTATTCTTTAGCAAATAATCAACATGAAAGAATCAGGAAACATGGGCAATTAAGATTTCACTGCTTATTCTAATTCTGAAGAAAACACAGAGAATAGTAAAGACTGAAAACAGAGTGTGATCAAGCATATTCTGAAATTAATCTTTTCTTTATCTTTCAGATTATGAAACACAGAGGATATAACACATATTTCATTAAATTTGGAATTAAATAGTGGATCTAGAATTTCAAAATAACCAAAAAGCTCAATTTTGTTGATGTCCTTGTAATAAAATATTTCCAATTTTAATAAAATATGTGTTATATAATAAACAAGAAAACTGTAAAATACAAGATATATAGGACTTATTGATCTAGTGGTTGATTCAAGAAATCTGTGACAAGTCCTCTGCTTCAATTCTTCATCCAGTAGGACAGACAACAGTTGATTCCAACAGCTCTTTATTCTAAAAATTCAATGTTACAGCAAAGTCTATGAATTCCCCCTCACACTCTAATGGAGGGGGTATTTATGTAATAAATTTGTACAACAAATATCTCATAACAACTGTGAGATAATATCTAGGATGACTAATAATAGTTTACAAGAAAAATAGAAATAGCTAGTTTTCTTCAGTAACTCTACGCCGGATGTCTGTCATAACTGCTACTCTTTAATTCTGATCTGCTACTCTTTGTCTGCTCTGATACACTTTAATTCTGATCTGATATTTTAATTCTGATCTGATATCTCTTTAATTCTACTCTGACATACTTTGACTTGTTTTGAACCATGTTCACCTTTATTTACCTTACTGTGGTTAATTGCTCTGTCTGGTAAATAGCTCTGTATTTACCTTTTATCCGGGGTGAATTTAACAATATTTCCAACACATCTTCCGTGAGGAACGTTGAGGGGTGCAACCTTCAGGGTTACAGGGGTTTTTCTGTGAAAAATGGACCAAATAGCAGGCTGGGAGCTTTATATAGCAACGCAAACTGGACCAAAAACTGAACTTGGCCTCCTCCGGTAGAATTTTTAGTCGAGAACCGAAAATTGTAGGGTTTCATGGTAAACTGGATAAATACCTGCGTAAAAGGAAAAAACGGTACAAAAGCAGGTAGAATGGAAGGCCGCAGAGCTCATACTTGTAGTTTTTCTGGTCGGGGGCCGGTCGAGACTGATCTGTGAACTCGGTCGATTTTATGCCCGGAGCGTCGTTTGCAGCAAAATATAGCAAAAATGATATTTTATCCTTTTTATTTGACAAAATGAAGTTTTGGCGGGAATTTTTTATTTGATTGGGCGGATGACGTGAGTAGTACAGATGACATCAGCGGGACTACGGGGGTAGATGACGTGGCGGGTGACGTCAGCAGATGACGTCAGCGGAGGGTGGTAAGCGGTTTTGCCCCGCACCGCTTTTGGGGCTGGGCGGTATTGGACGGAGGGCGAGCGATCACCCCAGACAGGCAACGCATGGCAGAGTATGGGCGGAAAACCGCCGGCCCCCCGCGAGTTAAAGCTCGATGGCTAGGGGCTCGCAATATGGTTTATCAACTGTTGGATGTGAATGGGTTGATCGGACGACAAACGGACATGAAAAATGGCGGGAGGTTAATGTATGCAGGCCCGGTGTATTTAAACTATTTTTAATGGTATCGGGGCTGTTTTGATTGGTTCGCGGGGTTGGTTATTAGTTAGCCCAGATGGCTAATTAATTCTGATTGCGGAGCGGGGTTTAGGTTATTAATAAATTTCAAATAAATCTATTAATCCCTATTTAACTATATAATGGTTATATACCATCGGGGTGGGGATACATAGTATTTGGGGTTTTTTATTATATTTACATAATACGGGATATGGTAATGTTTTTTCCAAGAGTTTATATAATAAAAGTTAATGGTTAATATGAAATGAAACGAAAATAAGCGCTAAGCCAATGTTCACAAGTTACATTAAAACTTAGGCTTTTAAGGGAAAAAAGAGTTTATGGGTGAGATAGTGCAACTTCCTAAGTAAAATAGGGTTTTCACTTAGGCCAACTTCATGAAATGGAAGGAGTGGTAATTTGAGTGATATTAAGAACAGATTCTTAATATTTTAGGGGGGGAATTAGTAAATGATTTAGGAAAAAATGTGAAGAGGAGTTAGTTATGTAACCTTGCCTCGCATGAGCTGCATCAGGTATAAATTCCACCAATGCACTTGTGATAGAAGTGAAAGTTAACACATTTTTAGAAACATAATCCATCACAAGTATCATTCTGCAACACCATCTACCTACCCTGCCTATTTTAGTCCTAGCATTTTTTCTTCTTTCTTTGGGTGCACTTGGACTAGCAAACCCTCATCAACTTTTCTTTTCTTTTCATGATAAGCCTACCTAAGTCTGCACTTATAACATCCAAGGGCTTAGATTAAACTGTTGAGCTCCTTTGCTTCTCTACCTATCTACTTATCTGCCAAGATTAAACAGTTTGGTCAGATTTTATTCTCTGTCTCTAAAACATGAAATTCAAACATGAACTAGCCAAGATTAAGCTGTTTGCCCATTCATCAATTGTGGCATGAATTAACAAGTTGCACACAATGCTTATTTATAGAGAATGAAAAAGTAGTGGCATTTTGGACTTGCACACTTTCCTAGTCTTTCTTTATTTGGGGTTCATTTCTTTCACTTTTTTGACCATTTTATTCTTTTTACCCTTTGATTTTCCTTTTAGGGCATACCCTCTTTACATTTTTTACATTTTTTTATTTTTTGATAATATGGAAAACCTTTGCAACAAGGAAAGGGATGAACATATTACATAGTTCATCAAGTCAATCATGAAATATGACACCTATTGGTATAGGAGTATAACAGTGGCTCCGCTTGGGGATGGCTTTCCCTAGTGGAAAATCAAGAACAACAGGTCAAATGGCCTTCTGAATAACTTAGATTATGCTTTGAAATCTCCTTTTGTTGGTTGCTTTATTGTATATATGACAGCACATTTTGTGAAGCTTAGGGCCTTCCCTTCGGGATTGAAATGTAGCAAGTTACTATCCAATCCAAACTGTGACATTATTAAGGATATAATACGTACATGTGAGAGACCAAATACTTTAAAAAACTGGATCAAAGTAATGTTTCAGCATTCGACCATTCACTAGTCCTTCTTCTGTTTCTGTGCCATCCAGGCTCTTCAGAAAGTAAGTATTGTTCCCTTGCAATGCCTGGATGATAAATGGCCCTTTCCATAGGAAGTCAAACTTCCCATGTTTTCCTTTATCTTCTCTCCTGGAATCCCACCTTAGAACTTTGTCTCCAAGGTAGAAGTCTTCTGCTTTGGTCCTTTTATCAAATATTTTCTTGAGTTTTTCTTGTAACACTTGGGATCTTTGGTGCACTTCTTCTCTGGTCTGCTGCAAATGGATGGTCTGATTTATTCTCCTTTGAATGTCATTGGGTTCCACCTGAGCTTCTTGCAGTAATTTCATTACAGGAACTCCTAAAGATGAAGGAAACACAGCCTCCATGCCATAAACTAACTCATAAGGGCTAGTTCCAATAGATCTCTTTGTAGTAAGTCTGTCTGCCCATAGTGCATTTGTAAGTTTCTTGTGCCAGTTTTTCTTGTTCTCTTCCAACAATTTTTTAATAATATTAATCAGGCTTTTATTGGAAGATTCAGCTAGACCATTACCTTGAGGTTAATAGGCTATGGAATGGCCTAAAGTGATATGGTATTTGTTATAGAAATTTATCATTTTCTTAGACTTGAAGGTAGCAGCATTATCGGTTATGATCTTTTCAGGACAGCCAAATCTAGACAGTATGTTGGTCTCTAAGAATCCTATAATCACTGTATCATTGGCTTGTCTAGAAGGAATGGCTTCTATCCATTTGGTGAAACAGTCTGTGGCAGTAAGAATCCATTTATGTTGGCCAGAAGAGGGAGGGTGTATTTCTCCAATGAAGTCCAAACCCCATTGTTGAAAGGGATTTTCAGTGGAAATTGGTCTCAAGGGTAAGGGTAACAGTTTCCTTTTGCCTTCTGTTAGTGCCTAGATTTACCTTAGGCAAAAAAGGTAGGATCCAGGGCCAACATCAAACCACTCTCAGCTTGGTAGCTAGCCCTACTAGGTCAGGAGAGGGCTCTCCGGGTCAATCTCAGCAAATAATGATCTATGGGACTTAAGATGACTGAAATATCTTTTGATTTTAAGCTAGGTATATGTGCAAGAGAGTTTGATTTGATAAAATGATGATTTGTTGGCTCAAAGGGAAAGACACATTTTGGGGTGCGGGGATTGAGGCTCAGTTCTACAGAGATCTCGATGGGGCAAGTTAGGCAATCATTTTGGCACTTAAATTTTAGTGAGATGGAAGGAAAAGATAGGTGAGGTGTTGAAGAGGGCAAGGACAATCATGAATCCTCCCCAAACAGCTGAAAACATCAAATAGCTAAAGCAAACTTCAAGTAGAGCATTTCACTTTCAATGAATTCTACTTACACTCTTGTTTGTTTAGTTCAGAAGAAATAAGATAGATAATGCAATCACATAAAAAAAATTCACAATCACAAAGAGAAGAACTGTACCAAGACAAATTGACACTTGAATCCCAAAGAGTGCTACAAATCCTGGTCTCAATTCTGTTACACAAAAATATCGTCACCATGATTATTTGCAGTCAGTATGGGTCTATCATCACTTGTACTGTCCTCCTAAGCAAGTGTCAGACCTCAGCTCTTCAAATCAAGCTTTGGAAATGATAGAAAGACATTAAAAATCAATGTAACTCTGGTTCCGCACTTTCTCTCATGGTCACCTGCGGTCCCGCACCTTCTGTGTACAAAAACTGCGGACCTTCCCGCTCTGTCCCTAACGGTGTAGGTGCGGACCCCTGTGAAATTCAAAAGGCGCAAGTTTTATCTTAAAAAACTCACTTTGGGTTAATTCTAGAGGTTTCTAGAAGGAATTTTGACGTGGATTGTTCGCTCTGAGGTGGTTCATGCATCCCAAAAGAGAAGGAGCTAATCCCTTGATGAGAGGAGCTATCCCTTTGAAGGAGGACCTAGTAACCTCCCTCCATTGCACTATAAATACAGGCATTGGGCTGGTTGCTAGGGAGGTTAGAAGCTGAACATTTTTTAGGGTAAATGCTGGTGAAATCAAGACTTCCTAGTTGAGCTTAAGAGGAGAGATCACACATCTTTTTGGCTTCATTGGGGAGTGAGTGAAACTTGTCAAAGTAGAGGAGACTTCTTGCTGGACCCTGGGAGGAGCTTGTACAGCGTCAAGGCAAAGGTTGTAAAGTTCTTCTTCTTTTGAATTAATACAATCAAACTCATTTTTCTCAACAAGTATCTTATGTTATTTGTTTCATGGACTCCTTGACTTTCATTTTAAATATGTTTTATGCAATTGGCTTTTCAGGTGCTATTTAATTTGTTTGCCTTGTCTGTGTTTGCAGATTCGCAAAAAGGAGCTCATTTGGATCAAAGGAGCGAGGGCATCCAGAAGCTTGCGTTGGACTTAAGGTAGGCCCTAAAAACACTTGTTTGCTATTGTTTATCAAAGCATATTTAGAGAAAGATAGTGTCTGGTTGGTTTGCTTGTCATTAGGTCTTCTTTAGATTCTAGGAAGGTCTATCTTGTCCACAAGATCGACTTATTCCGTGTGACAAAATGGTGACTCCGCTGGGGACTTGACTGTTTTCCTTGTTTTTACTTTGACCTGAGAAACTCTATTTTTGTTTCTATTTTTGGCTTGTTGTGTGTAAAATTGGGTAGAGTTTGTAGATCCAGGGTTATTTTTCATTTTTCATAGCTTTGGGAGAGGACCGCACCCTAGCCGTTTGACATAGTGCGTACCTACCCGCAGCTTGGCTTTTAGCACAGAGCGGGACCGCACCTGTGCCAACTGTGGGCCTACGGACCTTGACAAAATTTTGAAAACCCTAAGATTTCCTCTGTTAGTCAGCTTAGTTTGTGTTTAGAAATTGTTATCCACTGCCCAGACCTGCATATAACTTGTCAAAAGCTTTCCTTGGATTGATTTCGTTAGTGTTAGGATTTTAGGTGAAATTCCTAGGAGTTTTGCTTGTTGGGTTTGTTTTTAATTGTGGTTGTGTAGTGGCTCTGAGCTTAGAAGCTGTAGGGACTTCAGATCACCTTAGTGTCTACCAGCCTTCTTATGAGTCTGACCATTGATGAAATCTCCCCTTGTTTGAGGAATCCGCTTTGAGTTTTCTCTTTACAAAACTTCGAAAAGATTGTGTTTGAAAGTTTGGATTTTCATTTTCAAAAAGAAAACAAAATTGGTTGTTCTTGACTTATTTGTGATTCTGCATAAATTGGTCCTTAGCTTACATCTAGCTAAGTAAAACATCCTTAAAAAAGACTTTTAGTAGGCTTTGACTTCAAATAGGTTTTTATAGTTTGTAGATCTCAAAGTTAGTCATTTTCATAGTTTTGAGTGTTTTATTAAAAAATATAAAAATCTCTTTTGGAAAAAAGTTTGTTTTGTAGTGTTTGAGTGCTTTGAAACGAAAAGGGAAATTTTTGTGAAATAACTAGTTGTCTCGTTTTGAGTGCTTTGGAAAGCAAAAAGCTCTTCTTTTAATTTGTTTAATTGAGAAAGATTTGTGTTTACAAAGTATTTGCATTCTCAAACTCTTTTCTAGTTTAGAAGTTCATCGAAGAGAAAAAGATATTTTAGATCATCTTAGGTGCATTTTTAGTGATTTTGAGTCGATTCTTCATACCACGAGTTTCATCTCCGCACCTTTGGACTTAAACAAAAACCACTAAAATTAACGCTTAAAGTAAAATTCACCTAGTAACATTTTTATTTCTAGGGCTCTGATACACCAACTTAGCTTAGGCTAGTGTCTTGGAGTAGGAGAGTAATTAACTCTCCAAGACAGTAAAAACAAACAAGTAGTTGTATCTTGTGGTAGGGAAGAAATCCAATTGTTGCATTTATGCTTTGGGAAAGCTCCTCTTAAAGGAGAAGCACGAGATCGTGTCCGAACCAGTGTGGGAATCAATCCTTCCTCATTGGGAACGACGCCAGATATTCACGTATTAAAAATGGTAAACCTCGGATTAACCATTGTCGAGGAGCCTGGGGTCACTTGTTGGTAAACCTTGGATTATGTCAAGGAGCCTTCAAGGGGATTGAACTTGCTACTCTGCCCTTGCGTGCGTATCGGATCGTACACTGTTCCCCCAGGTATATTTGTCTCAGTTGGTAACCTTAGTGGCCATATTCTTTAGGACTCTTCCTAAGGTGACAGTGGTGGGAAGATCCCACTGTACCTAGAGCAGACGTCGGCTAGACTCACTTGGATTTTCTGGGGGTTCTCTTCACTCGAGACAGTTAAGTGGAGGAACTTGTGCCAGTCTATTCATTAAGCAGGTTGCCAGGGTAACTGTTCCAACCGTCATTTCTGTATTGAACTCTGCGACGTTGGATTTCATCACCAACAAGTGTTTTCAGTACGGAAAGTTACTGTTTGTGTGTGTTTGATCTCCTAGATTCTTTAGGCGTGTGATTCAAATTTGTTTGGTTCTTTAGAGACTTTAGGTGCTTTTCTTTGAGATTTTACTTTGTTTGTGTGTGAAGTAGTAAAAGTTTTCAACTGTGGCTGAATTACCAAGACAGTCCCGTAGACTTCGGGGCCAGTCTCCTGAGTTTGTAAACGTGGCTGAGTTACTGAGGAAGTCCCGTAGACTTCGAGGCCAACCTACTGAGGAAGTACTGAGCCAGCTCGAAGGCTTGAAAGTCCTCGTAACTCCTAGAGACAGTAGAGTTGGGTCACCTGAGGAAGGAGAATCTTCTTTGATAGTACATCCTGATTTTCAACCGTTAGTAGCAGAGTATAATCCACAGTCAGTGTCTGTTTCCGAAATCGCTGGTAGCTTTTCATCTACTAGTGATATAGGTGAAGAACCCGAAATATCCGAGCCTGAAAGTGAATTTGCTGCTACTCCAACATCGGGGTTTGTTTCTCCAACTTCTAGTGGTCCTGGTTCACCTAGGGTAGAAAGAGTAATCACCCAGGATCTTCCTTCTGGACTTATTGCTATTGAAGAACTTGCTCCGGAAGAAGAAGTAGGCATCCCTATCCCTGAAAATCAACCTGTTATTGAACTAAGGGAGCGTGAATCAATTTTTTACAGTCCACCTAGGAGTAGTTCTTGGTATCTTTCTTTGACTAATTTTCTAGAAAACTCAGGGTTAAGTTTTTCACCACCTCGTGCTCCTTATCACCCAACACCTAGAGGTTTTTATACTCCTGTCAATATGGCAGGACAGTCATCCATGTTTACTCAATCGCCCGAATCTTTTTTGTACGGCGGTCCTTCTGTTCCCTCCGGGTATCAGTCACTTTCTGGTACTTTTTCGGGAGCATCTCCTCAACCCATTGAGCAAGGGTTATTAACTGGAAACAATGGTACTAAGCCGTTGAGCGTAAAAGACATTCTCATGATGTCAGGTTCTATTCCCAATCCTCAATCTCAAGGTGGTCAGTTAACGCCTGGGGGGCAACCTCAAGGTACACAATTTGCATCTGGGGGGCAACCTCAAGGACAGTACATACCTATGGGACAGTACGTTCCTCAAGGTCAACCCCAGACTCAATATGTACCCCAAGGTCAACCCCAGTATCAATTTATACCTCAAGGTCAACCCCAGTATCAGTATATGCCTCAAGGGTATCAACCCCGAGGTCAATACTCGAACCAAGGTTTCCAACCACCCCAAGGTCAAATGTATGTTCAAGGAACGGGAAATGTACCTTTCAATTATCAATCCTACCCTTAGCCCAGTTATGGTCCTTAGTATTCTCAACCAGTTATGGGTCAGTACCCCGGAATAAATATAGTGTGGGATCCATCGCAAACCCAACAGGTGTTGCAGCCATGTGTACAGTTGTCATCTCAAACTGGACAACCCTTAGTTTCTGGTACATCCCAGCAACCAGTCCAGTCTAACATTCAAACTTCTGTACCTTCGGTAGTTTCTCAGCCTGGGCCTAGTACACCTCATACTCCGCCTCAAACGACTACTACAACTGCCGCAACATCTGTTCAATCTACCCCACCTACTTCTGGAGTATCGACAGCTCCGGTTTCTACTGTTCCTGTATCTACTCCTCAGACATCTTTACCACCGTCTGGATCTACGATTCAAACTTCGGTTCAGATGCCTGTAGGACAACCTGGTTTAAGTACAGTTGTCACAAGTCAACCACAATTCACTTATCAACCGTACCAGGGACAGTACCAATTCGGTCCTGCTGTGCAGCAGCCAGTTTATCAGTATCAACCGTACCCTGGGTACACTTATCAACAACCTAAACAACCCCAGTACGGTCCGGTTAATCCTAGTTTTCCGGGAGGATACAATATCCCAAACGCGATTCCTATTCCTAGTTATCCTGGATATCCTCCTCCTGGAGCTGGTCTCATGACCCAGAGTTTTAGGGATCCTAATCGGTAGTTACCGTTTATCACAACTTTGGACTTACCTGACTTGTCGCGCCTAACGAATGATCCCATTAATTATCTTCCGTTTTGGCCGCCAATGCCAAATAAGTTGCCCAGTGACATTCCCAAGTTCGAAGGAAAATCAAGAGAGGACCCATCGAACCATGTGATGACTTACCACCTCTGGTGCACGTCTAACTCAATTTCAGATGATTCAATCTGTCTTAGACTTTTCCAGCACACTCTAATTGGTCTAGCGGCCAAGTGGTACATTGAGCTACCACGAGGCACTTTTTATAATTTTAGTCAGTTAGCTACCTCGTTTTTGACTCATTTTCAGTTGCCATTCTGGTATGACAATGTCACGGAATTGTTAACTTCACTAAAATAATCGAAATCCACTTATATTTTAGATCATATTCATGAGTGGAGACGTCGACGACGTTTAGTGAAGGTATTTATTCCGGATCAGATCTTGGCTGAGTGGTTTGTAAAATCTTTGTTGCCAAAGATCACTGAAGATGTTGCTAGAGACGGAGTTGTTACTGAGGAGCAAGTAATTGCTCAAGCACAGTACCTTGACTTGGTCTATACTCAGTCAGGTACGTTACACGAAAAAATCCCCGATCTTCCCAAGCAAAATCAAATCACTACAGCTCCTTCGGGATCTCATGCCGCCGATGGTATGATTGGCACGGTTAACACTAAAAGTAAGAAAAAGTATTCCAAGAATTCTTCCCCTATCATAACCCTGCCTGATTCCCCAACAGGAGATTCTTCTGCAGAGATTTCCACCGATATTCACGTTGTAGAGTCATCTACAGCCAAATCAAAATGGACAAAAGTTTAAAGAAGAAGAAAGGAAAGAAGAAGAACAAAATGGACAAAAGTTTAAAGGAGAAACCTGGAAAGGCGGAATCCAATGATGAAAAGCGCAAACCTCGTTATCCTTGTCTCATTTGTGACGATGAACATTTTACAAGAGACTACCCTCATCATGCAGAGGTTGCGAAGATTTTCAAGGGTTCCCAAACTCCTGCTATTTTGAAGGATCCTTTTCCGGCTCAAGACAGTAAGATGATAGGTTCATCCTCGAATGCCAATGAAGAACCCATACTGATGATGTCCCATGTTAGGATTGCGACTCGATCGCAAGATTATGGTAGTAAAAGTCTTGTTGATGGTAAAGAAGCAGAATATTCTCATTCTAATCCATCAACCTCAGCTCCCGGTTCCGATCCACTACAGATCGAGAAACCTAATCCAGACTTGGTAATCAAACCGCCTGCCAAGGGTATACTTCGAAAGTCAGCTTTCAATCCACATGCGAGAGTGGCTCAGAATTATAACATTGTTGAGGATTTAGCTTTTTCACCCTCAGCAATGTCGGCTTTGGAAGTGTTGCAATCATGTCCAGCACAACGTAAATTACTTTTGTCGGCTATAGGAGCTGTTGACGTTCAGGACCCGAACCTAATAATTTTCGATCTAGAAAATAGTACACCGCATTTGCCTCATCAAATGGCTTTCCAGATACCAGTGATAGTCAAAAACAGGCCTATTCATCGGACTATAATTGATGAGGGAGCCTCAACGTGTATTATGTCGATACAGTGTTGGAGATCGCTTGGTTCTCCTTCGCTAAATCAATCCTCGACGATTCTAAAGGCCTTTGATGGCCGTGGCTTTCGTCCTTTTGGCATTCTACAGGATTTGCCTATAGGGGTTGAAGGAAAAACCGTTAATCTAGATGTGGAGGTGGTTGATGCCCCTCTAGATTACAACCTTCTCTTGGGTCGAAGTTGGTCTTATGCTATGACAGCGGTCATTTCATCGGTCTTTCGAGTAATAAAGTTTCCACACAATGGAAAGATCGTAACAATAGACCAGCTGGCTTACTTTTCATCCGACCCAGCCTCTTCGGAGAGTATTCAGCATGTTGGTAAAACGACTATCCCATATAAGGATGTTGGAGTAGGATTAGTTAAAGATGCCGGTTTACTGGGAACTTTTCCTTTTCCTCCAATCAACGCATCATCTTCATTTGCAACCATTCATATGATTACATCAGACACCATTATTTATGATGATCCTTGGATTGTCCCTTCTGAATCTGAGATAGACACATTTGGTAATGCCATGCCTTTGAGTCCATATGAAATTGCTTATGAAGCTGTGCAGTCGTTTGCCGACCCATGTTCAACTGAAAATGACTTAATGGATGTGGTCCATGAGGAATCACTTTTCACATCAACCTCGGATTTAACCACGTTTTCTGAACTTGTTCACTCTGATGAGCAAATTCGTGAAATCCTATGTGTAGATGATTTACCATGGCAAGATCTTCATCACAGATCTTCGTTTTTACCTGAGGATGATCGTTTTGAAAATGATTTCTCATCAATTTTTACAACCGAATATGTCAAGGAACCTCAGAATCCAATGAAACATCCCGATTCAGAGTTAAATTTTGGAAACATCTCTCGAACTATTCCTATTGACATTTCGGTTAAGCCTGGAATTGTTGAGAACATTCATATAGGTGCCTCATGTACAGATGACGAAATTCAAATATATAAGGCCCTATTTCAAGAATTATGCGACGTGTTTGCCTGGTCCTATGAGGAAATGCCAGGAATTGATCCCGCAATTGTTGTTCATCAAATCAAGACTTACCCAGACGCTAAACCCGTCCAGCAACGTTTGCGTCAGATTCACCCACGAAAAGCTGCTGCAATTAAAGCAGCAGTTGAAAAATTATTGAAAGCAGGTTTCATTTATCCGATCCCGTTAACGGATTGGGTATCGAATATTGTTCCGGTTAACAAAAAGCAGGGAACAATAAGAATATGCATCAACTATAGGGACATTAATCGAGCCTGTCTAAAGGACAATTACCCAACTCCCTATATCGATCAAATCATTGATGATTGTGCCGGCAGCGAAATATTCTCCTTCATGGACGGTTTTTCCGGATACAATCAAATCAATATTCTGCCTACCGATCAACCAAAAACGGCTTTCATTTGTCCATGGGGAACATTTGCTTATTGCAAGTTACCTTTTGGGCTCAAGAATGCCGGAGCAACTTTTCAAAGGGCGATGTCTTATGCGTTTCATGACATCAAGCACATTGTGCAACCCTATCTCGATGACTTGCCTTCTCATTCATTACATCAAGCTGATCACCTCGTCCATCTACAAGCAATCTTTATGAGGTGTAGGCATTATCGGATTCGGTTGAACCCACACAAATGTGTCTTCTGTATAGAAACGGGTCGATTGATGGGGTTTGTAGTTTCGAAAGCTGGCATTCGCGTTGATCCCTCGAAGGTCGAAGCTATCATCAAATTGCTTCCTCCTTCGAGTCTTCGCCAACTCCAAAGTTTGCAGGAGAAAGCAAACTTTTTACGACGATTCATTCCTAACTACACCAAGGTTACAAAGGGTTTTACCCGGTTGTTGAAGCAAAATACTCCATTCTATTGGGATGAGATAGCTCAGAAATCTTTTGATGCACTCAAACACGCGTTGACCCATGCACCGTTGTTGCATCCTCCCAACTACAACCAGGATTACTTCTTGTATCTCGCTGCCTCTCATTCCACCATTGAAATGGTCTTAGTTCAGGAAGATGAATTCGGAACGGAACATGTGATATATTACCTTAGTCGAACTTTAAATCCAACTGAGCTAAAATACTCACATGTGGAGAAATTGGCATTGGCAGCTGTTCAAGTTGTCCAACGTTTTCGTCACTACATTCTACTACGCAAAACTACGGTAATTTCGGATTGCAACCCTATGATATACATTTTGACCAAGCAATTGCTAGGGGGCAAGTACTCTAAATGGATCGTTATCCTGCAGGAGTTCAACTTGGAATTTGAGAAATCTAAGTCTAAGAAATCTTTAGTTTTTGCGGAGTTAATGTGTGACTTCCCGCGTGCTGACACGGAAACTGTGGCGGAGGAGCCCATTTGCGGACGAATCCTTGTTTCTAATCAGCACTTTAGATCCTTGGTATGGGGATATCATCGTTTATCTCCAGACCCAATCCTTTCAGCCAGAAATTTCAAGGTCAGAACGTCGGAAAATTCGATTCCAGTCCCAACAATTCAGGATTATTGGAGATACTCTTTATCGTCGTGGGGCGGACTCTGTTTTTCGACGTTGCTTAATTCACGAGGAAGCTGAAAGGGTTCTAAATGAATGTCACTCTGGAGCATGTGGCGGTCATATGTCTGGGTTTGCCACAGCCCAAAAGATATTGCGCGCTGGCTACTTCTGGCCGTCTTTATTTAAAGATTGTATTACGGCGGTCCGAAAATGCCACAACTGCCAAATTTTTGATTGTAAGATGCACGCTCCACCTGCTCCTCTCCACCCTATAATTGTCGTTGGTCCTTTTGCCAAATGGGGTATCGATTTTATTACATGTAACCCTCACTCGGCCGGGGGGCATGCGTATATCATCCTTGCGGTAGATTATTTTACTAAGTGGGCCGAGGCGATGCCTACATTTGAGGCAGACGGCAAGACAGCTGCAATTTTTCATGTTCAATCATATAATTGCTAGGTTTGGTGTCCTGCAAGAGATAATCACTGATCATGGGCATCATTTTCGAAACGTTATGATGACCGAACTTACAGGCCAGCTTGGTTTACGTCACGATAGTTCAACCCCTGATTATCCACAAGCGAATGGTCTGGTTGAATCCATCAACAAAGTTTTAGTTATCATGATCTGACGAATCATTGGGATTCATCGATCGAATTGGCACAACATGCTATTTTCAGCGCTTTGGGCGTACCGAACTTCAGTGAAAACATCAACTGGGTTCACTCCTTTCCAACTAGTCTACGGTTTGGAAGTTGTGTTACCCATTGAATGTGAAATCCTGTCACTGCAAATGGCCATCGAGTTAGTTCCAGCCACTTCCGAAGAGGAAAAGCGTTTGTTATACTTGGCTCAATTAGATGAGAATCGACGTGATGCTGCATTGGCGATCAAGACTCACACAAAACGAATGAAATCTCAGTATGATCGAAATGTGACCCCTCGAAATTTTTCGGAAGGAGATCTAGTCTTAGTTTATGATCAAGCTAATGATAAATTAGGCGCTGGAAAATTCGTTCCTATGTGGCATGGTCCCTATGTTGTCAAGCGAAAGCTAGCCAAAAGGGCCTATGAATTGGTAAACTTTGACGGGGACTCTTTGGGTATGGAGATTTAGTTAGGATAGTTTTTCTTTCTAGCTGGTGTGTTTTAGTTTAAACAGTGTGCTTAGCTTAGAGAGTGTTTTTTCGTCATTATTCCTGCTTATCTTGGTTTTACTCTTGATATTGCAGATTTCGATGCCTCTCCAAACATACATTGGTTTCGCTGATGGTGCTTGTCGTAATACACGGAACATCTCTTCCGCAGCTTGGGTTATCTATTCGCCCTATGACGAGTTAGTATCTATGGATGGGGTAAGCCTCGGTCAAACAACGAACAACATTGCCGAGTATAGTGCAGTGATTGAGTTATTATCTGAATCTATTTCATTTGGGATTCGGATTTTGATAGTGAGGTTAGATTCTGAACTCATTATATTACAGCTTAATAGAGTGTATGCCATTAGAAATCCAGTGTTGTTAAGATTATTTTTGAGAGTGCGTCTCTTGGAACGTGAATTTGATTATATTGAATATCAGCATATTCCAAGGTCTTTAAATACATTAGCAGATGCAATTGATTCTCGAATGTTAAATAGACATTTGCAATAATCATACATGTAAATTTAAAACCATTCCATAACATGATTTACAAGATAAGCCGGTAATAGTGATATATATATAGGAGTGTGTCAAAAAATACATCGTCCTCGATCATAGGTTGAAAAACACCTTATGATCGGCAAAAATGATAAGTACAAAAAACAAAAATGTCACATGTGCCCACAATAGGCGATCATCCTATCACTGGTGATGATCTCTATAAGAAACCACTGCACGGGCCACCTTGCAAAGGAACCTCCTAAAAGGTCCCGGGACCGCAATCACATAGCGCTGAAGTCGACGAGGAATGTCGTCTATAGTGGTCTCAGGAATATCTCCTGTCAAGCGCTCGAGATGACCCTCCAACTCGGCCAAAACCTCTACTGATTCGTCCTGTGGGGCTGGCGCAGGTGCAACTGGTTGCCTCCTCTCGTAAGGCCGGAGAGCGACTGGTCGCCATGGACCCACATCTGCATTTGAAATTTTTACTATCAGTTTTGAGACGATGAAAAAATAACAAAAAAAATTAAAATAGAAAAAATGTTGAAAAGGATTTTACCTGACTCGTCCCACTGCTCTCCTAGTGGAAGAACCATGTCTGGGTCACCACGAAAATCTATCCCAGCGTAAGGGAAGTCCTGAATAGAAAAGACCTGGTTTTCCAGCCATTGGAAATACTCAGGTTTGAATCGAGCAACCTCTGTCCTCTCGTCCGGGTGACGGGCCATGACTGCGACCCGTCGCATCAGTTTGGGCTCTCGAGGAAGCCCAGCTCCAACAGTAAGGTGCTGTGGGATCAGCATAGGAACCCTCTCCAGGCCAAAACTCACGACCAAAGCCCCATAACCAAAGGTCTTTAGTTGTCCATTTTTGGCCCTGGTCAGTTGGCCTTTCAAATTGGCCAACACGGCATCGCACCAGTTGAAGATGGTGCCTCGAAAGCAATCAACTGCCATACGCATCTGGGATCCGGTGGCAATATGTAATGCGGCAGCTCCGCAAATTCTGGTGACAGTGAACGCAATCACCATGAGCTCAGGACGGGATATGGTCTTTATGTCTATCCCTTTGTCTCTAGCCTGAGGCTATTGACAGACTGGCCACCTGGCCTAGCCCCAAACAGAGTCAAGTCTTCGCCTCTCTTAGGCAAACCAGTCAAGAAATATATGTCCGCCGGCTCGATTTCGAGCTGGTGGCCACCAATGAAGAAGCACTGGTCCTGTATGCTCCATCTGTCAACCAACCACTGTAAGAAATCCACCTGAGCCCTCATGCCAGGAATGGCCCAGTATTTGTACAAACCGCATGCCCTCAAAGCATCAAGTGAAGGCTGATGATTCCATGCGACAACATCCACGTCCTCATGCTCTCGTTCGCGCCAATCTAGCATGATGTACTCTCTGCATCAAGCATAAAGACAAATTAAATTGCTAGAAATTATTTTGTGTGGTCCATTTTTGAGAATTTTTGGGTTAAAAACCCTTGCGGCGGGGACCGCACCCTCCGGGTTAGACACAGTGCGTGGGACCGCACTTTGTCTACATGGAAGGTGCGGACCCCGAGCTTTTTCCCAATGGAGAAAAAGTCGGGGTCCGTAGGCCCACAATGGTAAACCTGCGGGCCCCCGCGCGCGGGTTTTGTGCCTAAAAACCCTCCCAAAAATGAAATAAATGACTAAAACAAAAAATTAAACGGTTAAAAATGAAGAGTGGGATGATGTGGATTACCTGGAGAAGACGGCGTTCGATTCCGACGGTTGGATTTTCCACAATCTTCATGGGAAGTTTTCTGAGCAAAAGCACTATTTTCTCACCCAAACTCAAACGGTAAAAATGAATTGACAAAGGCCCTTTTTATAAGTTTTTTGAGTAAATAAATTGCAAATTTGTTTATGTTTCACTTTGAAAAGGTATTTTGTGACATTTTTATCCATTTCAAACAGGTATGAGTAATATTTGTGTTTTTGTGCAGAATAACAGATTATTCAGGTGAAATCTATCATTTTCGATGAAAAAACGTGTAGAGTCACCTTTAAGCTCTTTTCTGACTCCTGAAACATGAAAAGGTTGCCGAGTGTTTCTTTTAAACTCGTTAAAACAGAATTAAAAGACGGTCCACTTATAGCTCTTTTCCGATCGTAAAAACATGAAAAGATTGCCGGATTTTTGTCGTTTCAAATTCGATATCGGTCATAAAACGACGTGTCATTGATCGCTTTTTTACTTTTTCGGGTCAAGGGCACTAATGACGAAAAGTACTCCTTGGTCGTAAAAGATCAAGCGGTTCTCTCAAGTATTATTTTATACTTTTTCGGGCTTGGGAGACACAAATTTACGAAAAAGGTCAACCCTGGAGTCTTCTTAAGTTTTTCAGACTCTCTAAAATTGAAAAACGCCGAGTTTCTCCTATACTGGACTCGTTAAAATTTCACAGTAAAGGACCTGTTCAATTACAAACAGGAACGAACCACTCCTTCTTAGGGTTCGAATTTAAACTAAGTTGGACTCATCCGAAGGATGAGCTTATAATCAAGCAAATGTTATCCTCCTCAAGCTTGTCAAAAAATAAAGAGGTACTTGCCAGAAATGGTGGGGGAAAAGAGAGAAAAATGAGCCTGTTTGTCATACTTTGTAACCACTCTTGAGCATGACACTTTCATTCACCTGGGTTGGGAAATCCTTTGCCTAGCAGTTGATCAAACCATATTGAAAGTCTTCAGCCGGTTTCTGGGTATTAACTTTGGGTCAATTGTCACCAAGCCATCTGTCGTGTCGTTATGTGTTCAAGAGGTCACTGCCAATAAGCCATTCATTTGCAAAATATCTGTCATCCATATTGACCATCCCTGAGTCAATCCTTGCAACTAAATTTCTTCAACTTGATCTATGATTTCGTGTTGTGGGCTTGCCTACGATGGATCGCTTTCTATCGACATCAGCTCATTATCTAGAAAGATGATCTAGAAATCGTCAGTACCTTGAGATCTGCATGCCTCAATGGCAGGTTTCTCGCCTTTGACGACAGTTTACATCATTTACTTTCGATCAAAGGATTCCGTGACATGTTCGACATCAATACATTTATTCGCATCTCATGGATTGTACTGGGTACTTTGAGAGCCATTGACATCACTGGTGGTTTCTCTCACACTTGTTAACAGTTTACATCATTGACTGGTAATCAAGTGGTTTCTACCATGTTCGACATCAACACATTCATTCGCATGGATAGAATCGTACTGTTTTGGGAAGTAGAAATGAAGACCCTGGATCTAGTTTCCACAATCCAGGCTGCGAAGAATTTTGTATTCATTATATAATGGACTATTCATAAACAGATGGCTGCGTCCATACTATGTCACATGAGTCTATACTTGTGATGTTTTACAAGATCATTCCTGTATCAGAGCAGTAGTTAGTTTTTCTAGTCAGTTTTCATCTGAGTATGGGAATGCCTACCTCAGCGATGATATGATCTCATATATATATATCTTGCATTGAATGTTTTTACAGGTTCCAACCGGGCTCTCCATAAGATGATCCTAGAAATGATAAAGTACTTCACTCTTCCTAAATGATAAGAAATCCTCATCTACTATAGACTTCGCACTTTAGGGGGAAATCTGTTACACAAAAATATCGTCACCATGATTATTTGCAGTCAGTATGGGTCTATCATCACTTGTACTGTCCTCCTAAGCAAGTCTCAGACCTCAGATCTTCAAATCAAGCTTTGGAAATGATAGAAAGACATTAAAAATCAATGTAACTCTGGTTCCGCACTTTCTCTCATGGTCACCTGCGGTCCCGCACCTTCTGTGTACAAAAACTGCGGACCTGCCCGCTCTGTGCCTAACGGTGTAGGTGCGGACCCCTGTGAAAGTCAAAAGGCGCAAGTTTTATCTTAAAAAACTCACTTTGGGTTAATTCTAGAGGTTTCTAGAAGGAATTTTGGCGTGGATTGTTCGCTCTGAGGTGGTTCATGCATCCCAAAAGAGAAGGAGCTAATCCCTTGATGAGAGGAGCTATCCCTTTGAAGGAGGACCTAGTAACCTCCCTCCATTGCACTATAAATACAGGCATTGGGCTGGTTGCTAGGGAGGTTAGAAGCTGAACATTTTTTAGGGTAAATGCTGGTGAAATCAAGACTTCCTAGTTGAGCTTAAGAGGAGAGATCACACATCTTTTTGGCTTCATTGGGGAGTGAGTGAAACTTGTCAAAGTAGAGGAGACTTCTTGCTGGACCCTGGGAGGAGCTTGTACAGCGTCAAGGCAAAGGTTGTAAAGTTCTTCTTCTTTTGAATTAATACAATCAAACTCATTTTTCTCAACAAGTATCTTATGTTATTTGTTTCATGGACTCCTTGACTTTCATGTTAAATATGTTTTATGCAATTGGCTTTTCAGGTGCTATTTAATTTGTTTGCCTTGTTTGTGTTTGCAGATTCGCAAAAAGGAGCTCATTTGGATCAAAGGAGCGAGGGCATCCAGAAGCTTGCGTTGGACTTAAGGTAGGCCCTAAAAACACTTGTTTGCTATTGTTTATCAAAGCATATTTAGAGAAAGATAGTGTCTGGTTGG
Source organism: Pinus tabuliformis (assembly GCA_031772625.1). Lineage (NCBI taxonomy): Eukaryota > Viridiplantae > Streptophyta > Pinopsida > Pinales > Pinaceae > Pinus > Pinus tabuliformis. Next base: position 559,614,175 of record CM062809.1, on the reverse strand, counting down.
TTTGCTTATCATTAGGTCTTCTTTAGATTCTAGGAAGGTCTATCTTGTCCGCAAGATCGACTTATTCCGTGTGACAAATTCCTTAGCCAAAATACTGAAACTGAATGTACAATGAAACTTAAGGCTTTCTCAAGAGTCCAACCATGCTAATGATTGAAAAATAACATAATATAGACAAACATAGCTCATCCTTGCCTTTAGGGGTCGAGCTCATGAGTTTAGGATCTGATCCAACTGATTCTAAACTAAGAACTAGAAACTAGGGAAGATAACAGCATGCCTCTAAAAACAAGGGAACTGATTCATTCAGTTTCAAACAACATCTAAACTGATGAATCTACCTCTACAAGTGAAAATCCAACATATTTACATCATAATCCATCAATGTGCATCAAATTACATCATAAATTTGCCATTAGGAAAGTGAAAAATTCAAACTAAGTGAAGCTGGGCGAAAAACAGAGCAAAACTTGGTCAAACTGGCAATTTTTCCTCTATGTGTCGCGCTTGATTCTCTATGCGTAGCGCCTGTTTGGGCCCACTTTTGGAGGCCTTCCCAATGTCCAAATGAGCTCCAGGTGTGCTTGCTGGAAATTTCTGCCTGTCTACTTTCCAACCCAAGTGGAATTTTTCAATTTGGCCTCCATTTCCCCTCCAAAAGTCCATTCTCCCAACACTGCTTCCTGTGTGTCAAAATAGGGGCAGTGAGGTCATTTTTTGAGTGTTTTTTGACCTTTTGAGGGCTCAAAACCTGCCCAAATTTCTTGGCCATAGGTAGGAAAGCATAAATTTTCATGAAAAATCCATAAATGCAAAGTTTTTGTGATTTGGAGCCCTCTAGCAAAAGCGAGCGCCACGTGGCGCGGCGCATAGGGAGGAAAACTCTGTTTTTTGTGCCAAAAATTTACAAAAATGCAAAAATTGCTCCAAATTTCTTGAAATTTGGGCTGAGATTTCTCTATCAAGTGCTGTGATGGGCCAATGAAGCCTCAGCCAAGATCTAAAGTCCTTCATCCTCTTTTTGCCTCCTTGATGCTCTCTTCAACTTTTCTTTCAAATTTCTGATTCTCATTTGGTACACCAAGTTCCGGGACAAGTAATGATATGACAAGTTTCTAAGCATATTCTTCTCATTTATTGCTTTCTCCAGCTTCCTCTCAAGTGGATATTTACTCTTTCGAGCTATGACTCCCTATCAGCATTGATCTCTTGCTCCAAGGAAGTGAACTCCACCCTCCTCCTTTGGGCAGCTTGGCGGTTTTGCCGAATGTTTTGTAACTCCATAACCACCTGTTGATCCTCCAGCTGCTTGTTCCTCTGCTCCAAATACGGTATAGTCCACTGGGCTCTATCCAAGTTGGTGGACAAAGCGTCAATGTCCGCCTGCTGCTCCTTGATGATCTCCCTAAGGTTCGCAGTCTGTGGGCCCATGTCAGTGTCATCACCCTCAATGAGGATGAAATCAGTCTCTCTCTCACTTGATGGTCCTTCCTCCTGTAGAGGCCTCTTGCCTCAGTCCTGAATCTGCTGTGCTGATGGAGGAAGCGAGGCCCCTTCCACCCTGGGTGGAGATAACACTCGCTTCGCTGCTGCAAACAACCGTCTAGTGCCTCTTTGATAAGAGATGAACATCGGCATACTAGAAGTCTCATGGCCCTACTGATAAGAAGGTCCACCTGTCTCATGCCCAACCTCTGAAGGTACTTGTGAAGCTCTGAAAAACTCACGAGAGATGAAGTCATCCCAAGTGATGCCTTGTAAACCAAGCTGATGAACGACCACAATTTTGATGAGAGCAAAATGATAAAGACTGTTGAACTGCTGCTGAGGGGTCTTGTGTTGCACAAAAGTGGTCATATTTTCTATGTTTCGGCATATGAAATAAGGAATGTTCATCATCCGCACCTGAGTAAAATGCATCAGTAGCCTGATGTGATAAGCATAAAAGCGGGAGAACCGGCCTTCACAGGTGAAATACTTCATGATGAGTTTCATTAAAGGAGCATACTCATCCTCGAGAAACCAAAAAGGAAACACTCTCTTGAGCTGCCTCAAAAAACCAGGTTTGATGTATGGTTCATAGTGCTTCCGGTCAATTTTCTGCCTCTTGTTCCATGGTTCTCCAATGTTTGGTATGTCGGTTGCTAATGAAATGGTTTCTGGTGTTAATGTGAAAGTAACACCAACAAGAGTGGCTTGATCACCATGCAAATGCAACACAAATAAGCAGGCCAACTCATGATGAAACTAAATATTAGCAACCTTCTCGCAAAATTCATAACATGATTGATGCTGGAAACAAAGATGGCAAGAGGGCATGCTTGCAACTCGGCAAGAGTGGTAGGTTCTTCTCTGATATGTCTGCCACCTCTGTGAGGCCTCCTGGGTGCATGTCCCTCCGTGGGTGAGTCACTTTGGGTCTCTTCTTCATAATCATATGAAGGATCAGATGCCATAGCTGCTGATAGACAAATTGGCTTGGAGAAATAGGTGCTGATGTGTCAAACTGTGGTGGACTGTTTTTGGTGATGTGCTTGACCTCTGCCACCAAGGGAAAACAATGAAACAAGGGACTGTTAGGAGAGGGGAAAAATAGTGGGAAATTTGGGACTGTTGGGATAGACTTAGTTAGGGAAATATGGGATATTATGGGATTTTTTATATAGGATTGAAGTTTGGGGTTTACATTTGGAAATTTGGGAAAGGGAATTTGGAATAGGGAATTAATGAACTTAGGGGGGAAGGGGAACTTAGGGAATAATGAAATCAAAGGACAAATGAGATGAGGGAGTGAACTTGGTGACAAAACAGTGAATTGAAACCCTAACAACAAGTTTCTTTGAGGTATTTTAAAAGGTAGGGTTTGATTATTTTACACAAACACCATGAAACACACATCATCAAACCATCATCAAACTTGGATAGAAAATAGTTTTGAAGACTCTACCTACTTGTATCAAGGTTGATCGATGCAATTTGGGGCGATTGGAGCGAGTTTGGAAGTTTTTTGGGCTCTTTGGCTGTGTGTGCCACGCAGCACACCCAATTTCTCACTTGCTCACCAAAATTGTTCTATCTTGCTTCTCTTTTGCAAATGAGCTTATCAAATGAAGGAATAGCTTATAAACAAAGAGCTTTTGAAATTTTTGCTCATGAAACCCACTTTTATAATGTTTTGGATTTGACTTTATCTTTAAACTCTGTTTTTGGACTTTTTCGCTGCTTTTTCATTTTGTGATGATTTAATGACCTGAGCTTTGCTTGTTTTTGCAGGTGTTGGAGCTTCTGGGCTAAGGAAAGAAACCAGGGTGCAGATGAAGAAATTTACAATGAGGAAAACAAAAATTTTCATGATTTTGTACAATAAATGCTAAATACTCTGTTTTTTCCTCAAAACAGAGTTTTGAGGAAAAACACATTTTCGAACACTTGATGATGCAATTTATTGATATTGAACCCTCCTCATAGCCTGCTAGCAATTATTGGACACTTTGACACATTTTTTGATGAAACCCTAATGAAACCCTAGACCTAACTAACCATGAAACCCTAAAGACAATCTTTGCAATTTTCAGGATAAAAAAGGAGACTATATATGTGTTTTATGAGCAAATCTGTGCCAGCAGGTAGATAACATGAGGGAAACTGAAGGAATGCCACTACCGTCAGATGATCTATGCGCCTAATGGAATGCAAATGACTGGGCGGGACACCTAATATGAAATGCAATAAGAGGATTTGATCTCTAATGGAGGGATGACAATACCGACTCTAACACCTTCAAAAATTTGGCATTTTTGGCAAGCAGTGACAAACTTCTTTACATCAACGAACAAGGTTGGCCAGTAAAATCCAGCCCTTAGGATTTTGTCTGCAATTGATTTCCAGTAAAGGTGTCCACCGCAATCCCCTGCATGAAATTCTTTAAGAACTTTGTCAGCTTCTTCTTTTATTAAACAATTCAATAGAATACCTTCATGATTTTTCCAAAAAAGAGCATTATCTAAAATACAAAATTTTGAAGCTTTCATCTTTAAAAACCTTTTCTTTGTTCTGAACAACCCTGGGGGAGCCTATAGGTTTAATAATACATGAATTATATCATAATACCAAGGTGATTCTAAGATGGCCTAGCTGATTTGTGGAGTCGCCATCTCCTGTTCATTATCCAGTTCATTAATATCCAGGGCTTGAAAGTTTGTTTCAGTCATGAGTTTAGCCAATCCCTGTCCTTTTATAAGCTTTGTAGGTTTTATTTCAATATCATACTCCAATATATTAGCTATCCATTTACCACGTTTGCCTTTAATTCCATCCTGAGTCAGGATGTCTTTAACAACAACATTTGGTACATAAGCTACTACATGGGAGTACAATATATAGACTCTGAGGTCTTTAATAGCTTTCACAAGTGCAAAAACCTATTTTTCCATGATTTTGTAATTTAGAGGTGCATCTCTAAGTGCTTTACTGAAAAATGATATGGGTCTTTCGCATCCTTGATCATCTTTTTGCAGTAAAATTGCTGCTATAGTGTGTTCTGATGCAAATGAAAAAATTATGAAGTCTCTATCGAACTTTGGACTTGTAAGGACTAGTGTTCTGGTCAAAGCCATTTTAATTTCTTCAAATGCTTGTTTGGCTTCTACTGTCCATTTAACCTTTGAATCATTTTTTAACATATTGTTCAGAAATCTAATTAATTCAACCAAATTAGATATGAATCTTCTCAAAAAGTTAATCTTTCCTAGGAAAGCTTGAAGTTCTTTGACATTTCTGGGGTGGGGTATTTGCAGAATAGTTTCTATTCTAGCAGGATCAATTCTGATGCCATCTTTGGAGATGATATGGCCTAACAGTTTGCCTTCTTCTAAACCAAACAAAGACTTTTTAGGATTTAATGAAATACCATACTTTCTGCATTTTAAAAACACTTGTCTCAAATGATCTAAATGTTGTTGATCTGATCTATAAAACACAGTGAGGTCATCTAGATATATAACTAGAAAGTCATGAATTTCTTTTGTAAAAGCTATGTCCATTGCTCGTTGAAAGGTTGCCCCTGCATTCTTAAGTCCAAATGGCATTTTAACATATTTGAAGGTACCCCATGGTGTTGTAAATGCAGTATTTTCTTGGTCATCAAGATGAACCAGAATCTGATTATAACCCGAAAACCCATCCAAAAGTGAAATCCTAGAAGAACCTACAACTCTTTGTAAAATATGATCCATCTTAGGTAAAGGGTAATTGTCTTTCAAAGAAACCTTGTTTACATTTCTTAAGTCAACACATAATCTGATTTCTCTTGTTTTCTTACTGGTAGGCATTAAATTAGACACCCACTCTGAAAATCTGATTGAAGCAATTATCCCTGCATCATGCATTTGTTTGATTTCTTTTTCAATTAAAGGAAGCAGTACAGGGTTGATTTTTCTGAGCTTTTGTTTGAATGGTTTTTGATTTTCCTTGAGGGGTATTGTATGTTGAATTACAGAAGTGTCATAAAATTTCAGGTCTTCATAACTCCAGGCAAAAACATCCTGGAATTCTTTGATCAGTTCAACATACTTAAGCTTTTATCAGGGAGCAGAGATTTGGATAATTTTACCATTTTTGGATTCTCTTCAGTTCCTATGTTGTAGTCTTCAATGTCTGCTTTTAGAGGTTCCATCTTGGGTTTCTTTGGAATATCGTTGAAATTAAAGAGATCTTCCCAAAGGAGTTAATCCTTTGGGCAAATGATTGTCTTTCCAATTGATAACTTCATATTCTCCTTCAATAATCTCATCAACATCTATTTCTTTAACATCCTGTTTTTCCTTTTTGGTAAATGTCGTTGGATGAAGCATTTGAGTTGCATTTTCTGCTGAAATGTCTGTTTCTATTTGATTTGGATGAAACTCTTTAACTGTATCTACATCTATGTTAGTGCTAGAAAATTCTTCTTCTAGGGTCAAAAAATTATTGATCTGATTATCACTGTCAAACACTTTCCAGTTCTTTACATTATCGGTATGGCTGGCCTGTGTCTAATTTCAGCTGTGAATTGATGATTTGGTTCAAATGGTAATTTACAGGTGCTGGCAAACATTGCTAGGCTATGAGCTTGCAAATTATGTTTTCTCGAGATTTTGGCAAGCTGAGTTTCTATAAATGTATTGAGGATCTCTATAGCTGTTTCTCTGTACTCTCTTAATGTGGGATCATTTGTTAAGAACTTCCCTTTTATCTGTTGAATGATTAAATCAGAATCTCCTAGGACTAACACTCTAGTTGCTCCCAATTTCTTGACCAGTTTAAGACCTAGCAATAGAGCTTCATATTCAGCCATATTATTAGTGCACCTAAAGTTTAATCTGTAGGCATGGCCTTCAGCATGATTGTTTTCAATATTGTGCACCCAGACTCCTGCTCCTGCTCCTAATTTGTTCACAGAACCATCAAATTCTAAGTACCAAACGATTTCATGTTCATAATTAGTATCTGGAGTTTTAGGGCTCTATTTGATAGGGAGATCTAGTTTTTCAGTTTCTTTTGGTTTATCTGATGTTTCATGATTTTCAGACATTTCTTGGATTCGAACACTAGACCTTTCATTTGCAATTTTTTTTGTTTCATATGCTAGAACCTTTATTTCGTGTGGGGGATCAATTTCAGCGTTGTAAAGGATAAAATAATCCATATCTGAATGTATTGAGTAGATAGGGAAATTTTCAGGTTTATCTTGACTACTTACTACATACTTCATTAAGGTTTCTCTGTATAGTCTCTTGGGTTGACCAAACACTGAAATAGTAGCGTAAGACATGTCTAACTGTAGAGATCCTTGAAGCTTTGCACCCCAAGATCTAGACAATAACATGCCATACTTTGGTGGAATATCAGCTACTACTATGTCCATTAAGATGGTTTTGGTAGGATATTGGACTAGTGACACACATAAGTCTTTGATTAAACCCAAACATTTGACCTGACTTGAATCAAAAAAGAAAAGGTATTTATATGGTTTGGTGATGTCAAGGTCTAACCTCTCCATTACATATTTAGGCATTAAGTTATGGGAAGCACCAGAATCAAACATGGCATTATGAAGTATTTTATCATGTATGTTTAAACCTACATAGAAATGAGGAACTTCTCCCTCTACTATTTTTCCATTTACTCCAGGGCCAAATATCAATTCAGGCTGGTCATCAAAAACATTTACTGAATCTTCATTCACAGAAATTTTGAGTGATCTGCTGATTTGACTTTTGTAGACATCATGTTTAGCTAATTCTGATAATGGAACAGCTATCTTTAGTTTGCCTACTTCTGTCTCAAAATTAAAAGGTTTTCCGGTCTGATTTCTCGTATTTTGGACAGTTGGATTTTCTGCGTTTCTCTCCTCTTCAGGAGTGGGATTATGGGCTGAAGTTGTTTTGAAATCAAGTTCTAGATGCTTTTCTACTTTTCCTTTAGAAGGAATAGAAGTGGAAGGTCGTCTGTTCTTTGGTTGATCATCTGATACATCTTCAAAAATTGGGTTATTAGGGTTAGGATCTGTTTTAGAAAGAATATGTACAGGGGGTATTGATCTTACCTTTGTTAGGCTGCTTGGTACCTTTCTGTTTACTGGTTTTAGGGACATCTATTCTTCTGCTCCTCAGATTGTATTGTTTGTGGACTTCATAAATGGTTGTATCATATCCCTCCCTAAAGTGAAATGATTCACCCGAATGAGTTTGGAATTGTTTAAGGATATGAGCTTCTTGATCCTCTTGGGTCAAGAAAACTTGTTGTTCATTGTTAAGTCCCATCAGATTGATTTGAGTGTCTTTTGTTGGTTCATCAGATGTTGAGGCTTCAGCATAATTTTCTTGAAATGGGGGCCTAATATTTTAGTCAGGCCCTGTCTTTCTAGTGTTAGGATTTTGGTTCTTCCTGAAATTTGGATTTCTCCCAGTATTGCTTGGTTGACCATCCCAAGGGGTTTTTCTCTCAATTGTTTCTACTCTATCTCCAAGTCTATCTATTCCTTTAATAATTGCATCTAATTTCTATTCAAAGGCAGAAGGTTCTTCTTTGAAAGGTGTCTTCCTTTCAGCTCTAGCTCTATATCGTTTCGATATCAGGTTGGCCTCAACACTGACAACTATACTCTGCATCTCTTCTAAGTTTTAAGGAGCTCTTTCCCTAAGTTGGTAGGCCATATCAGAATTAAATGCATCAGGGAATTTGATCAAGGCCAAATCTATGAGAGGTCTGAGATTTTGAGGAATAGCATTGTAGACATTATTGAATCTGGTACAGTAATCTTGGACAGTTTCTTGTGTGCCTCTTCTTAGATTTTCATACTCTGATAAAATATGGAGAGGATCTTTCTTCTTTTCCCATCTGTTCAAGAAGGTCTGATAAAGAGCTTGCGGGTCATTGATACTGTTTGCAGGGAGGGCTCTAAACCAGGTTCTAACATCTCCAGTTAAACTTTGAACAAATACTTTCATTCTAACATCATCAGTATCAATCTCATAACTTTCAAAATAGCCGGTCATTTTATTAGTATCTTGTTGAGCTGTGTAAGTGCCAGTACCTTCAAAAGAAGGGATTTTACTTTGATAGTCTTTGGGCATAGCCCCCGGATTGATAGGTAAGTTTAGGGGAGTATATCAGTTTTCCATGGTTGCAGAAATAGATGTGACAACTGTAGGAGTAGGGATAACAATGGGAATGTGTGTTGTAGATGGAGGAGTGGAAAGGGTAGTTTGAGGTGTTGATGGTGAACTTGGAGAAGCTGTAGTAATCACATAAAGGTTTGGTGTTCTTTCAGAGGTAAGCTCAGATTGAATGGAGTTCTGCAAATGTCTGTCAAGATGTGAAGTAACAACTTCAATCTGCAAGCTTTCAATGAATATTGGACTTTGAACTGTGTGGGTTAACCCAGATTCTGAAAAGGTCTCAAATAAAGAGTTTTCAAAATACTTATTAAAAGGTTCGTCCTCATGGTAGATCCACCTCACAGGACAGGAAATTGATCTGTATAGAGGCCGAGAACTAGCAAAATTTTCTTGGCTCCCTTGTCTTCTAAGAATCCTAGGAATCAAATTAGGATTTTCAAACACAGGTGGAGGATTAGGATCAAGATTTGATCTGGTGTAATGAATCTTTTCTGAAGCTAGGTTTCTAGGTGTGTTTTTGGTTTTTTTCTTGAAATATATTTGACAATACAACTTTAACAGTCCCTTTAAGAGATTTTAGATGTGGGAGTTTTTAACTTTTCTAAAGACATTTTTGAAAAAAGGAACTGATCAAGTATTTGAAACCAATTGTCCAATCCATAAGCTAGATCGGAGACAGACTGAAGTAGCATTCATTTACTTCTGCAATTGCAAAGAAAAAGCATTACAAAGGCTACCTGGCTAACTTCATGCTCCATCTATAGCTTATGAAATAAACAATAGTAACAAACAAATTTTCAGGTTCCCCAGCGGAGTCGCAAGGATGCGAATAGGTTGATCGGACGACGGACGGGCATGAAAATCGCGGAAGGTTAATGTTTGCGGGCCCGATGTATTTAAACTGTTTTTAATGGTATGGGGGATGTTTTGATTGGTTCGCGGAGTTGGTTATTAGTTAGCCCAGATGGCTAATTAATTCTGATTGTGGAGCGATGTTTAGGTTATTAATAAATTTCAAATAAATCTATTAATCCCTATTTAACTATATAACGGTTATATACCATCGGGGCGGGGATACATAATATTTGGGGTTTTTTATTATATTTACATAATACGAGATAGGGTAATGTTTTGTCCAGGAGTTTATATAATAAAAGTTAATGGTTAATATGAAATGAAACGAAAACAAGCGCTAAGCCAATGTTCACAAGTTACATTAAAACTTAGGCTTTTAAGGGAAAAAAGAGTTTATGGGTGAGATAGTGCAACTTCCTAAGTAAAATAGGTTTTCACTTAGGCCAACTTCATGAAATGGAAGGAGTGGTATTTTGAGTGATATTAAGAACAGATTCTTAATATTTTAGGGGGGAAATTAGTAAATGATTTAGGAAAAAATGTGAAGGGGAGTTAGTTATGTAACCTTGCCTTATCTGAGTTGCATCAGGTATAAAGTCCGCCAATGCACTTGTGATAAAAGTGAAAGTTAACACATTTTTAGAAACAGAATCCATCACAAGTATCATTCTACAACACCATCTACCTACCCTGCCTATTTTAGTCCTAGCATTTTTTCTTCTTTCTTTGGGTGCACTTGGACTAGCAAACCCTCATCAATTTTTCTTTTATTTTCATGATAAGCCTACCTAAGTCTGCACTTATAACATCCAAGGGCTTAGATTAAACTGTTGAGCTCCTTTGCTTCTCTACCTATCTACTTATTTGCCAAGATTAAACAGTTTGGTCAGATTTTATTCTTTGTCTCTAAAACATGAAATTCAAACATGAACTAGCCAAGATTAAGTTGTTTGACCATTCATCAATTGTGGCTTGAATTAAAAAGTTGCACACACAATGCTCATTTACAGAGAATGAAAAAGTAGTGGCATTTTGGACTTGCACACTTTCCTGGTCTTTCTTTATTTGGGGTTCATTTCTTTCACTTTTTTGACCATTTTATTCTTTTTACCCTTTGATTTTTCTTTTAGGGCATACCCTCTTTACATTTTTTACATTTTTATTATTTTTTGATAATATGGAAAACCTTTGCAACAAGGAAAGGGATGAACATATTACAAAGCTCATCAAGTCAATCATGAAATATGACACCTATTAGTATAGGAGTATAACGCTTTCATCCGCAAACAGATGGTCAAACTGAAGTGGTTAACAAGACAGTCATTCATTTTCTAAGAGGATATTGCAGGAAACATCTTAAGTTGTGGGATGAACAGTTGCATTATATTTAGCATGCTTACAACCGAGCAAAACACTCTTCTACTCTAACTTTTCCTTTTGAGGCATGTCTTGGTTATTTTCCTAAATCGCCTTTGGATTTCATCTTTGAGAAAGATGTAGTTATAGATGGACATAGTGACATAGACAGAGAAAAGAAATTCATTAAGAAAATTAGTTGATTCACCAAACAGTTCAAGAACAACTAGAAAATAGTAGAGACAAGTATAAGACAAGGCATGATAAGCATTGTGTGGATCATCAGTTTCAAGTAGGTGATGAAGTTTGGCTATACATTAGCAAGGAAAGGCTTCAAGGTGAAGGTAAAAAGCTGAAACTAATTCGTTATGGTCTATTTAAAATTCTGGAAAAGATTGGTAATAATGCTTTCAAACTTGATTTGCCTTCATATATGCAAATATATTCCATTGTTAATGTTGAAAATTTAGGATTGTATTAACCTCCTTTTATTGAAAATCAAGGAGAGAGTGTTCAAATTCCATCTATTGAAGACTTTTCTCCAAAATACCTTGATGTGATTTAGCAAGACACTATACTTGACAGAAGGGCAAGGACAACCAAAAGAGGAAATATTGATTATCTTCGGGTGCGTCTCAAAGGTACACATCCATCAAAGGCCAAATGGATTGAAGTGGGTAAGGTGAGGGAACAGTACCCTCATCCGTTCAATAACTAAAAGTGATCCTTTTGGGGTCCAAAAGGCTTCCAGTGGGGAGGAGTGATCAGGTGCTCAGAATTATGCTCAAAAATCAAAGTGTCATAATCTTGTCAAACTCAGCTTCATATTGAAGAGCTCATCATTTTGAATCCAACGGTGTGAACGACACTCAAAACCGAGTTTGTATGTAGAAGTTGGAGTAAGTCAAAATTCAGGTTTGATTTGCCTACAGGGCAGGATTGGGATGATGTGGCAAGTCTTCAGCAAATAAGGAGATGCCAAGTGGCAGCCTGCCATTGGCCCTCACAAATGGCATATCACAGCGGTAGGTGGAAAAGGTGTTTCAAATCAGCCCCCGGTAGGTTGGGTTGCAATGCAATCAAATCACAATCACAATCGGTGAAAGGGATTAGAGAACAGGTATTGGCCCAGGAAAAGTTAGCAATGCGATCGCATATCACAGTCACAGCAGTAACAGGAATCGACCCCAACACAAGTTAAGTTCCAAATGCGAAAGACCTCAGACGTGATAACATTATATTTCATGGTTTAAAACTCAGCAGGTTCGCGATATCACAATCGCAACATTTCGTCGAGTAAACAAGGCATTTCGCCCGCCGATTATGATTTGCGATAAGGCCAACAAGATATGTCCTGTGGTGCGGCGAAATTATTGCCTGGTTAGAAGATTTTGGGGCTAATTTGTAATTTTCTATCGATTTTGGAGCATTTTGTGGAATGAATAGTGGGAGAACTGGTAGAAGTCATAAATCCTTCAATTCTTATCCAAATTTGATGCAAAAAATAGTCAATTCTAGTTTTTTTTGGCATTCTGAACTCATTGAGACAGATTTCAGAGGCATCTGATCATTGTAAACACACTTTTGATGTAATTTAAACATAATAGAGAGGCCCAAGCCATTGGAAGCTATACCAAGGAGACGTAGCCTAGGAGGGGTGAACTCCTTTATCATGTGTTTGTTGTGTGTTATATTTTGATGTTCATTTTTGTTATATTTCTGTTGTTCAACATATGTTTTTATGTTAAACTGTTTATAACATTTACATAAGAAACTCTCATGGGAATCTATTAATTATGAAAAAGTTTTGAATACTTAAGAACTTGAAAAAGAAAATGATAAGCATCTTGGGTTTATTTCTAAATGGGAATTAACACAGCGTTACTAATCTACTCCAATTTAGATCACTAATTCCTCAACTTGGTGGCCTTCACTCAAGTTTAAATATACCTCTTGAAAATCAACATCCTGTGCAGATTGTTCAACATAACTTTTAGGCATAACAGAATTATTCTTGAGCAAAATGGCTACATTTACAATCGGTTTAGAAATCATATCAGCAACTCTATTATATATACCTTTCTTGTACTTGATTACCAAGTGGAATTGTTGTAAAAATTCCATCCAACGAAAATGCCTTGACTACTGCAATTTAGTTTGAGATTGCAGATATTGCAGAGGCTGATGATCGGTGTGAATAATGGTTTATTTTCCCATCAAAGAATGCTTCCATTTCTTCACACTTTGTACTAATGCATAAATCCCTTTATCATACGTAAGATAGTTTATAACAACACCATTAAAAATATCAAAATGAAATGAAATGGGCTTACCATGTTGTAGAAGAACTACACCCATGGCATAGTCAGTTTCATTTTTCTGTATTTCAAAGGGTTGTTTCAAATCCGGCAATGCTAAAACTGGGGCTGAATTGATGTTTTGTTTCAAACCATCAAATTCTTTTTTTTGTTTTCCTCCCCACTGGAAGACAACCTTCACACTGGTCAACGCATGTAGTGGAGCTTCTATGGAGGAGAAATTGGAAATGAACTTCCTTCAGTATTGCACTGCTCCTAAAAAAATCCTTACTTCTGTGACTGATTTGCGTATTGGACAATTCACAATGACCACAACTTTAGAGGGATCAATCTTCATCTCACCTCCTTCAACTATGTGGCTAAGGAAGTTTTCCCGAATTCACATTTAGACATCTTCAGAAATAACTATTCTTTTCTCAAGACATCCAACACTTTCCTAACATGCTTGACATGCTCTTCTCGTGACTTAAAAAATATCAAAATATCATCTAAATAGACAATTACAAATTCATCAAGAAATGATCTTAAAACATCATTCATAACTCTCATGAATGTAGCCGCAACATTGTAAAGACCGAAAGGCATAACCAGCCACTCAAACAATCCTTGTTTGGTTTTAAAAGTAGTCCTCCAAATGTCCTCCTCTACTATTCTTACTTGATGATATCCACTTCTCAAGTCTAATTTAGTGAAATAATTTGCATTTTTCAACTGATCTATCAAATCATCTATTCTAGGCAGTGGGTATTGATTCTTTATTGTAATCTTATTTAAAGCTTGATAATCTACATACATGCACTAGGTTCCATCTTTCTTGGGTACCAATATAATTGGTGAACCACATGGCGAAGTGGAGAGATGAATTACTCCTTTATCTAACAATTCCTAGACTTGTTTCTTAATTTCTAAGCTTTCTAGAATTGACATTCGATACATACCAATATTTGGGAGTGGACAGTCTTGCTATAGCTGAATTTGGTGCTGAATTCTTCTTTTTGGTGGCAATCCTTTTGGTTCTTGAAACATGTCTCCATATTGATTAACCACATCAACCAATTCAACTTTCAACTTCACAACATAGCCTACAAAGGATTCCTACTCTGATTCATTCTTCTGCTTGATCCTAAGAAGCACGAGACTCTTGGTGGAGTTGACCAGTCATTTCATTTCACCTGCGCTTTCCAAAGACAGACTAATATTTCTGCGATGGGCTCTCACAATGTACTCCGCTCCATTTTTTAACAAATGATATTTGTTCTCAAAACTATGGAAAACATCTTTCTTTTCATACAGATACAGGTTTCTCAATACAATCCCTGAGATATCCAATGGCACAACATCTAATTCAACTTCATTAATGAAATTGGCAGTGATTGCAAATCTGAAAACACATTTCTGTGTGACCTGCAAATTGGCATCCTTGGTTATCCATCCCAATGGATACGATTTATGATGGGGCACAGTTTCCATATTCATTTTCTTGACCAAATCCACAGAAATCAAGTTGGCCTGAGATCCACTGTCAAACAGTGTATCAATTTTCATATGTTGGGAAATAACTCGGATGTGGAACAACTCGATTCGGTCTTCCTCATTTGAAACACTATAAGAGTTATTTGCTATGTTGGTACTTGCTACGACTGCCTCTTTGCTTGCTTTTGCCACGACTTTTCCCTTGGTGACTGTGGCTACGATTTTTGTTTCATCTCCTGAGTCTTAACCCAAGTCTTTTTGTGCAGCAGTGTTAGTCTGCTGTGTCCCTTTATTGTTAAATTTCTTCGGTCGTAATTCTAGATGAAGCTTCCAGCAATGTGCTTCATCATGTCCCTCCTTAGAACAATTCTTACACATGAGTTTCTCCCCTTCTTTCTTAACAAAAGCATTTTTATTCTGCTTTCCTTTAAACTTCTTCCCTTTTTCTCCACTCTGAAATGGCTTCTTACCTTTTTCCTGTATATTTTTCCCTCTTGCTTCGAGGTGTGTATGTTGAACATAGACCTCATCAAGATTCGTTGGACTAAACATAAGAATGGTATGTTGAAGATAGCTAAGCAACCCTCCTATGTATTTCGGAAAAGTATCGTGTGACTGTAAGTCTACTCCTAGCATAAGAGCTCTTTTCCTAAACTCTTGAGTATACTCTTGCACATTTTGACCTTTCAACTGCTTGAATTTTTCCAATTCATGATAGCTTTTTTCATATGAGCTAAAGGGTAGAACTGTCTTTTTATAGCAACAATGAAATCAGACCGAATAATAGAGATCTTACCATGTTTTTTGATCTCGTCTTGAGTCCTTGATTCCTACCATACAAGTGCTACACCCTCCTATCTCAATGAAGCCAGCTGAATTTTGATATCATCCTCTTGAAGGTTCTGAATTCCACAATACACCTCCAACTGACGAATCTAGTTATCCAGCTTCTTTGCATTCACTTCACCATTGTACATAGGCAACTCAAATTTAACATCAAGCTTTAGAAAAGGTGATTTACCAATCCCTTTTGAAGAATTATGATGAGTATGAGTAGCGGTGGTATTTGTGGAAGAGTGTGAAGATGCTTTCGAAGAAGAAGATTAAGAATATGGTGGAGATGATGGAGGTTTGCCTCCATTCCCATTACATCATTTTCCTTTATCTTCGTTTCCATTACCTCCTCCTAAAGAGCCTTCTCCATTGGGAGGCTTGGAACTTTCTCCTTGCAATCTTATATTCCTATCTTCATAGAGGAATTTAACCATCTCTGTCATATCAAAGAAAGCATTTCTGAAGGTTTTCTCATCTTCTGTCATGATAGGTTCTCTTTCATGAGACATAATCTCTGGAGACTCAACCACAAATTCTGCAACTTGAGGATGTACTGGTGTAGAAGACTTTGGAAACCTTTCTCTTCTTCTACTTGACCCAATTTCAGGGCTTTCAACCAACTTCCCTTCTCCTTTTTTGAGTTTTAACCTTGTAAGCATGACATAAACTTGCAAACAATTAAATCCTTCTTTCACTAAGCTAATATAGTAAGAAAAACCAGTGATCTGATACCAACTTGATATGAAATGGAGCGGGTTAGTAATGTTGTGCTAAGTCCCCCATTTAGAATTAAACCCAAGATGCTTATCATTTTCTTTTCAAGTGCTTAAGGATTCAAAACTTTTTCTTAATTAACAAATTTTCATGAGAGTTTCTTATGTAAATGTTATGAAAAATTTAACATAAAACATATGATGAAAAACAACAATATAATATAAATGAACATCAAAATACATCACACAACAAGCACATGATAAAGGAGTTCACCCCTCCTGGGCTACGTCTCCTTGGTCCAGCTTCCAATGGCTTAGGCCTCTCTATTATGCTCAAATTACATCAAAAGTGTGTTTTCAATGCTCAAATGTCTCTGCAACCTGTCTTAATGAGTTCAGAATACTCAAAAATGGCCATCTAGCCTCTTTTTGCATCCAATTTGGATAAGAACTAAAGAAGTTATGACTTCTCCCAGTTCCTCCACTAATTGTTCCACAAATTTCTCTAAAACTGGCAGAAAACTACATTTCTGCTCCAAAATTTGCTAAGGAAGCGAAAAAATTTTCGCACCATGGGCCATATCCTATCGGTTGTATCGCAATCGCAATCGGCTAAGCTGCGGGCTCTTAACACTGCAAAATGTTGCGATGCGGGGTTACGGACCCGACGGGATATTAAACCGAAACTTATAAAACTCCCACGTTTAGAATCCTCCCGCTCATCGCAATCGACAGTTCAACGGCAAAATTTTTGTTACACGGAAACACTGCGATTGCAGATCCACTGGGACTTTAAACTGCAACATAAAAATTCATCGCATTCGGGGTCTATCGCCTTCAAAACTCACCCGCACTAGGGCCAATTCTTGTTGTCAATGCGATTGCAATATGCGATCAAATCGAATCGCAACTCCAACCTTGTCGGGAGTTGATTTGTAACTCGAACCTCCTACCACTACGATATGCGATTTTCAAGGGCCAACGGAGGGCTACCACTTGGCGCCTCCTCATTCGTTGAAGGCCTTGCCACATCACCCTAATTCTGTCATGTAGACAAGTCAAACATGAGCTTTGACTTGCTCTAACTTTTGCATACGAACTCAGATTTGAGTGTCGTTCACACCATTGGATTCAGAATGACGTGCTCTTCAATTTAAAGCTGAGTTTGACAAGATTATGACACTTTTATTTTTGAGCATGATTCTGAGCACCCGATCAACAAAATATCGGATGTCAGTAACATTAGTAGGAACATGCCACTCCATAATGGTTTTGATCTTTTATGGATCAACCACTATGCCTTCCGCAGAGATGACATGTCCTAAGTATTGAATATTCTCTTTAAAGAAATGTCACTTACTTTATTTAGCATACAATTGATGTTCTCGTAATGTTTGCAAAACTATTCACAAATGATCCTTATGTTCCTCTAGATTCTTTGAGTATATAAGAATATCATAAATAAAAATCAACACAAATTTATCAAGATAAGGGTGGAATACACTATTCATAAGACTCATAAAAGTTGTTGGAGCATTCATTAGGTAAAAGGGCAGAACCACAAATTCATAATGGCCATAACGAGTCTGGAAGGTGGTTTTAGGAATGTGCTCTTCCTTTACCCTTATTTGATGGTACCCTGGCCGCAAGTCTATCTTAGAGAACACCGTGACTCCTTTAAATTGGTTGAACAGATTGTGGATTCTTGATAATAGGTATTTGTTCTTAATTGTAGCTTCTTAAGTTATCGGTAATCGATGCATAATATTATAGTTCCTTCTTTTTTCTTGACACACAAAACAGATGCTCCCCATCAAAATTTGGAGGTTTAGTTTTCTAAATTCTCCTTTTAATTTTGTTTTCTGCTTTTTATTCTTCCTAGAAGTAGCAAAATTATCAGATCCTTCCTCATTCGCCTCTTTATCCCCCTCTGATGTCTTCATCTAATTTCCATCCAACACATTTCCACCTTTGTCTCTATTCCTCATCTCTAACACCATTCCCAGAACTTGGTAATGGTTTTCTATGATTCTGTTGATTGGAGAGGTTCTTCAAAATCCACTCCTACTCATGCATTAACCTCTCGTTATTTGCCCTCAGGTGGGCCTTCATATTTCAATTGTTGGACCATTAATAATAGTATAGAGGTAGGGTTTTGGTGTTCGTCTCCTAGCTGCACCCATATCTCTAGGTTAGCTCCAACTACTGGTACCAGATCAGTCTCCCTAGGCACTCTGGATGGCTGAGTACTCCCAACCCCTCGCCATATAAAGCTTCCTTTGTGAACACAACATGTACATGCTTGTTATTTTTATGCCATAAGGCCACAGTACTACAACCTAGGCTTTAATACCACTCGTAATAGTCACTCCTAGTAAAAATCAAATAAGTATTTTTTATTTTATTTTAATTTCCTAAGGTTATACAATTCCTACAACCGAAATAATACACTTAGCTGTATAATAAGTATGGTTGGAGGATAAGCTTTACCCGTACTTGTGGAGTTTGTTTGATTAATTACATTGTTTCGGTGTAAACTTGAATATGGGTTGTTGTGGAAATATGTATATGTTTATATTTCTTTTCATCACTTGTATTATTTGTAATAATGCTTGGCTTTTGTTACAGTAGATTCAAAATAATGGTATCTAATTCTTTAGTTTTGATAATTCTTTGTATATTCGAAATAATAGAAAACAATCCTTTAATTTGATAATTCTTTGTATATTCAAAATAATAGAAATTAGTTCTTTAATTTGATAATTCTCTGTTGGCTCTCAGTAACCATAACATCTAAAATCCTTTCAATGGGAACATTGATTCTGGGTAAGGGACTGTACCAGTGAGTGCTTCTGAGCTTCGAAACTGGAACTAACCCTGACCTTATACAAAGAGATTGTTCCCATAGGAACCCCAAATTCCAATGGGAATTGACCCACACAAGTGTTTACAATATCACTTATATTCATTGAGTAATGTGCATGTGTGGTTTACATATCGTTGTTGAAATGGGAAATTCCATAATAACAATCTTTGTAACGAGTACATTTCTTTTATTTTTCTTTAACGAATAATTTCACACACAAATTCCATAATAACAACCTTTGTAACGAGTACATTTCTTTTATTTTTCTTTAACGAATAATTCACACACAACTTTCTACAGTGGGCACTATTTCTTCTATCAAACACTACTAGCTAGTTCGATTCCTTTCAAGCTGAATTTATAGAAGACAATCAATAAAATTTCCATACAGGTTTACATAAATCAGATAACCGTATATGTAAATCATAATTCAAATTTCCTTTCTAATCAACACATAGTACTTATCTGCATGTTACACTTATCAGGGAATTATTTGAGAAGGAAGACTTTTCCTCCCAACCGATGAGATTGGCTATTACATCCAATTATCCCCATAGCCTCTTTAAATATCCAGTGTTGACTAGCCAGTAGTTTCAGTACCTTGAACTCAAGACTCCAGTCCAGTCAAGAACTCCTCACAGTTTCCGAACTCCTCAAAGTTTCCACTGGCTCTAGACCAACTCAATAATACCCTGGTAACAATCTATTTTCCCTTGGCAGCATCCCGCACAAGGTGTCCTCTTTCCTTTTCTTTCTTTCAAGCCTCCGACTCTCCGCTTCCCTACTTAGCCTTCTCCCTGAAAAATGAGATCTTTTAATCTCTTCCGAGAAGGAAAGGAATAACTAATTCAACCACTTGGAGAATTTTAAAGATTTCCTTTTAAAAGTTTGCTCTCAATAATTCCACTAATTGCATAACAATTTTTAAACAATGAACATAATTAACCCCTATAGTTTTATTCTTACTTTTATATTCTAAGTAATTATCCCGTTCTTGCAAATAGCTTAAACATGCAATTCCAACAAATATTTGCTTTATTCAAAAAACTTGTTATAAAAGAGTCAACATGTAAAATAATGATACTTGAAATACTATAACAACAAGAATTAAATTTTTCAATTACTTTATATAATATATGTAGACATTTTATTATTATTATTATTATTATTTTGAATCATATATAATATTGAAATTTAAATATAACCTGCCCAATTGAAAAATGAAACTATCAATAATATCAAGTCCATTTTTCCATAGATATTATTAACTTATAAATAGGTTTTGTTACAATACCATGACGGGCCAATACAACATGCCCAAAAACCATCTCTTATTTCACAATCAAAATATATTATATATTTAACTTGAATTTAATTATATATATATTTTTATTAAATCTAAAAGGAAAAAAAAATATAATTACTTTTGAGATATATCTACACCTTTATCACTTTAAAATATATAAGATATAGATAGTAGTTGTACATTAAGATTCATTTTACCATATAAATTAAAATAATAATTTTGTAACCATAGTTAAGTTTCATTAATAAGGATATAAAAACTTAATACTTACAATATAACAAGATTTTTAACCATGGATATTCACCCCCACTTCACCATAGATATTATTAATCATATCATACGATGGGGTGGGCGGCTCATCAATACCACATGTCCAAAAACCATCTCTCATTTCACAATCAAAATAATACTTACAATCTAACAAGTTTTGTAACCATGGATACTCACCCCAATTTACCTAGGATTTTATTAACCATGACATACTATGGGCCAATACCATGGCTCGTCAATACCACATGCCAAAAAACCACCTCTCATTTCACTCTCAAAATATTTTATAAATAAATTTTGTAATTTAATTTTATTACATATTTTGGCCAAGAGACACTTTCCATCCCATTATGAAAAAGATGTTGTAATGTCCTCTTATGTTATGTTATGTAAACATTTCGGCCCATTCAAATTACATAAAAATAAAATAAATAAAATGTTAATTAAAATATTTTGACTTAGTGAAATTATATAAAACTAAAAAATAAAATTAATAATAAAACCAACCTAATCTATCTTAACTCCGATCTATCAAGCCCCAAGAGGGATCAAATCTCTCGAGATGCAAACATTTTTTAGAGTGAAAAGAGATTTCATCTCTCTTGGTGCTTGGTATATCCAAAGTTAAGATCTAGGTTGGTTTATACATTTAAAATACATATTAAATTTTACTTGAATAAAATTTATCTCACAAAAAACATTTTAAGTATAATATCAATTTACATAATTTATATATTAGAAATCATTTATTAATTTTCACTTGGATAAAATTTACCTTACATACAAATTAGTTTTTAGTTTGATGAAATTTACTTCACACAAACACATTTTAACTTTGATGTCAATTTACTTAATTTTTGCTAGCAACATTTTAGTTTTGTAAGTATTCTACTTAATAAGAGTTTACATGTAAGTTTTAGCTAATAAACCTATATGAAATCTTGTCAGTTTTATAGCTTCTTGAGTTTGTTGTCGTAATGTGAAGCCAGACGAATTTATAGAAAAATAATTTTATTTCCTTACTATATTACTATAGGTTACTATAGGTTAGAGATTATATAGTTTAAGAACTTTCGAAAAATAAATATACATATTTCGCCTCTATCTTTTTTTATTATAGGAACTTTATATTATTTTTTATTTTTTTTTTTGACTTTTGTTTATGCTTTATTTGTTTTTGTGGTCGATAATATTATTGTATCTCTGTATTTTTTTTAAAAAGTATAATTGAAATGTTGCTTGACAACATTTCTCTCATATACGACTCTAAAACACCTTTTAGTACAATATTTTTTTTAATATAATATTACATGACAACATCTTTCCTAATACAATAATTGACACTAATTCTTATTAATCTTTGTTATTGGAATTGTAATAAAAAAATATTTTATTATAAATCGATGGAATATTTGAAACTAACCTTTTTCTTGGGAATTTTTATCATTAAATTATCTGATTAGTTTTAAATCGATTTCATGTGTCTAATGGTTATATATGTCTACGTCACGCCATATGCAGTAAGTCAGTTGGTATAAGGTTTAGCTTTAATTTGATCACTAGTTCCATTTCTGTGAATTACTTTATGTCAATTAGTTGGTATAAGGTTTAGTATTAATTTGATCACTTGTTCCATTTCTATGAATTTATTTATTGCACATCAATTCTACTCCATGGAATTAAATGAAAAAAAATAGTTATACATATCTATTCACTTTAAACTAACATGTAATGGGATGAACTCTGTATCTAAATCCCAAAACCGACATTGAATCTGGCAGTGACACGTCCATGTCCTTGGAATTAATTAATTGTGTGTCCAAAAGTACCAAACCTGCAATTTAAAAAAAGGAACAGTGAATCTGGTAGGTTTACAAACTGGTGTAGAATTGTCAACAAGCCACATCAATTGCACCTTGCGCTTACGTTTCTATATGACTTTATCCGATACAGTGCTTCAGATAATTGAGAATATGAACTTAAAATAATGCAAGGTGGCTAACCAATCCATAAAATGAAGGTAAGATGAAAGGAATCTCAGAATTAGATAAGATGAAAAGAATCTTAATCTATATATATATAATTAATATTGTTTTGAGATTTAATTACAAATCATTTGGGTTGTAGAATGCGATTTTTGGCTCAATGACATGGTGGTGGAACTGTAAAATAAGTTGTATTAGTGGTGGATTAATATTGAAGAGTGATCCAGTAAATGAGAAAGTTATAAGGAAAACAAATTTTTTAAAAGGAAAAATATTTTTTTGATAATTAGTGATTAGTTACAATATGTTTTCAAAACTTGATTTCGTATAGGAGAAACAAATTGTTCATCAAACCACTCGAACTAAAATTATTTGAAAAAGAAAACTATTCTTAATATATCTATATATATATATAGACAGTAAAAAAAATTATACAGAAATATTATTTGTCTATTGTGTGTATATATATATGTGTGTGTGTGTGTGTTGAACACCTAATCTTTCGGGTTATGAATCTTATGTAAATATTATAAATAGCTAAATAAGAGAAGTATTTGTCTATTGCATATATGTGTGTGTGTGTGTGTGTGTGTTGAACACCTAATCTTTGGGATTAGGAATCTTATGTAAATATTGTAAACAGCTAAATAAGAGAAGTTGGAAGAGGAAGAAACATTGAGAGATGAAACCCAATATTCTCCCTCTCCTTGTATATAGTCATATTCTATCTTAATGCAAAAGCAACAATTTTATTCAGAGTTACACCTATCCTTACATGGTACCAGAGCCAACTCTTAAATTAGTTTTCTTCATCGTAACTCCTTCAGATTCGTTGCCATGTTCTCTATATCCTTTGTCTATTCGTTAATGAAAAGTTTTGTCACTTGGTGAGTGTTGTGAAGTCTGTGGACTCCTTGACTGTTCGTTTGTGTGCGTTTGGTGAGTGTGTATATGCTTTTGAAGGTTGTGCAACTGTATCACTGCTTGATGGCTTTATGTGTTGAACAAAACTCTGCTGGGATGTAAAGGCCAATAGTCTGTGTGTCGTGATGCATTTGGAAGTTGTTTGTGCATTTAACCGTTTAAATTGGGCATTAAAGTTTGCGCTAACCATGACCATGGTGGCTATTTGTTGAAAATGGTATGTATTTTTTGTTGGAGGTCATGTGATGATACAAAATATATTTTGAAACAATGTATGCATGGTGTTGTACACTTCCTACGTTTGCAAATGATATGCTATGGATACATGTGCTTAAATGACTAAGTAATGATGTTGGGTATGGTAACTATGTTTGGCATTTCCCTTGTGCGTTGTTGACTTTCTGTGTTGAATATAGATACATGTGTGTTGAAGAGATACCTGTGTGTTGAAGTTCGTGAGGTGCACTTTAGTGTTGTGTGCATATATCCCTTGCACTGCCATGTGACTTGAATTCATTTTTTGAACATTGTGTTGGGTCAAATATGTTTCCATGGAGTATCATATGGTTTGAATAGCCTTCTTTTTAAAAGGCTATGTATGACATATATATGATATAAAAATTGCATACATGAGTGGTAGTATGCCACTTAATTCGATGGCATGGCTTGAATAAAAAATTTTAAACATTACATATGTTATATAATACATTATGAATGACATGAAGCGTTGAGAAATCAATGCTAGTAGACTTGGGGTTAGATTTCTCTTGATAATTACTTGTGAATTATGTTGGCTTCTTTTACTTATTTTTTCTATTATCTTTCATCAAGCAATTACCAAATAATGTGTGCATGAAGATCAAAAAAACACAAGACACAAGATGTAGGCACTCTGCGAGGGAAAAACCCCTATCTAGGGGAAAACCTAGTCAAAATCTCTTCCTTCAATAGTTTTTCTTGAGACTCTTCAACCTAGACACAGAACTCCTCCACACCATGCCAGCCTTTCCTTCTTCAATCCAACCTTCGACCTAGTAGCAACAACACTTCAACTCCAGCAAATTAGACTTGACAACTTCCATCATCAACAGACAACAACAACAACTTTGACTTTGACAAGGAGACTCTGATCTCCTAAATTATCCCACACGAGAGAGAGACAGAGATCCCAGAGCTTCGATTTTTTCCTTCCCTTTCTTCTTTACCAAAATCACACTCCTTTTAGCCTCCTTCTTCACCTTCACACTTTTCGTAGCTTCCAGCTTCAAATATTGAATTATGTGTGAGAGAGTGAGATGCACTAAATGAATTCAAACTGTGTTGTATGTATAGCCTTCCACTGAGGTCAAATTACCTTTCTCAAGGCCGACTTGGTCTTCTTAAGACCGACTTGGTGTGGAGGTTACATAATTCATTTTTGACTCAAAAATAATTATTTCTACATCGTTCAAAAGCCCAAGAAGGGTCTCATAAAATATACAATGACTCTAATGACTCTTTATTAATCCTATGAGTCCACAATGGGGACTTTGACTAATAAAATCATGAGCCAAGCATGAAACCCATGCTTTAATAAGTCATTGTAACAATAATAAAAATTATTTTGACAAATACATTTTATGAAGATTGAACCTACTTACATTTTTCAACACTCCCTCTTAACTAGGGAGGTATTCATAAGGAAGATCTTAAACTATATGATATATGAAGAGTTTAGACACCGCAATTCCATGGACTATATTCCTGACCAGGGCAATCTATCCAAGGTCTCTCAACAGTTTAGGCACGATAATGCCACAGACTAGATTCTTGACCAAGTAAATCTATCTGAGTGGGACTAAGATGGACTAAAGCTTTTAGCCTCTCTATGTACCATCAGGCTTACTTATCAACCATCAACCCAAGGATCTAGGTGTGTATCTGAGGTCAAAACTCCATGACCAATGCCACCCTCCCTACTTCGGGAACTAGACATCAACACAAAGTGTCGGCCAGATGTCCTCCCAGGAAATGTGTCTCACACACAAATTTTGAACTTTCCAATTATCACAGTCAGTGAAAAATCCTCCCTGGTCAAATATATCTGTAATAACAAATCTCTCCCAATCAAACTGATTTATAACACTATGCATGTAAAACATGTTATCAAACTTCTAAGAGATTTACCTATACAAACACAACCTCAATAAGTAACCAAATTTGAAATGTACATAAGTAAACAAAAACCTCTGGGGTATTCCAAACAACTAATGTTGCTTCTCAATCATAGTAGGACTTTCAAATTAATCTTGATAGAATATTTCTTAATCATACATCTTCCTTTCCTACTTCACATATATGGATTTTCTTATCTTAGCAGCCCCTCAAAATACATTCTCAAATTTCTTCTTTCAAGGTATCCATCATGACTATAGTATGCCCTCCCTCTCAACTCACGATTTGTTTCCATGAAGACAAGAGTGATGTTTCCTTCTCTCACTTATGGCCTTCACTAAGACTTGCATCTTTTAGTCCTAGTCTAGTGCATGACACATGAAGTAGAGAACCATATCTATCACTCCCTCTTAACCAAGGAGGATATAATCATTCCTATACAAGGAATATACACAAGCTCCTTCTTAACCTAGGAAGATCAACTTATTTTATATGGCATCGGATAATTTTTCATGGCTTCCATCCATCTCATCAGAGTTATCATGACCATCATCATTCATATAACTTTCTTCATCATGCTTATCATATCAACTTTACTTACGAACATCTTCACCATCTTGAAGATATTGTACCTACACAACTTAGATAGAAAGTATAACCAAATCTATAGAAGCATGAAGTTAACCTCATCAAAATCATACAATAATGGATGCATTAGACTTTATAGACGTAATCAATAAGAGACTTTACTTCTATACTTCAACTTCTTTCCTAGGTTTTGTTACAAACCTAAATCACGTCAACAACTCAAGATATCACTCTCATTATATCTAGGGCTTCAATATTTCTTTCATAGATATGACAAACTCTTTTAAAACATATAACAAACCCTAGAGACTAATATAACAATGCATCTAACAACTTTCAGAATTCATATGTTAGACTTCCTACTAGGATTTCATACAAACCCTAGATTTCATACATGAGATTCAACAATCAAAACCAATAAAAACTCAACCAACAACATGATTAGCTTCTACTAGCGTTTGATGTAAATCATAGATTTTCATTTACTAATTTTCAAAAATCAAACTGATCAAAATACAATTTCAGGTTTTTATCAACCTTTCATAAATCCCAGATTTGTCAAATCATATACTAGAGAATTTAGCTTCTACTAAGGTTTAGCTACAAAACCTAGAATTCACAAAGAATATCATCCTAGAATATGAAACTCTTTGTTCCAAACCCTAGGACTCATGAACATTAACAATTAGGTCAACTGATACATCTAGGATTTCATCATCATGTACAAGCATATCATAACATGTGTTACTCAAACTCAAAGATACAAATATCAATAAAAGTTAGACATATAACAAACTTGATGAGACTAGGGTTTGACCAGACAAACACACACATGCCAAGGATTTAATTTCTACAAAATTATAAGGGTTTTTCTTATACACCCTACCAAACATTAATGATCTAGGGTTTCAATACAAAACATAGCAAACCCTAAATTACCAATACTTCAAAGGTTCGAGATTTTAGACATTACCATTCAACCCTAATAAGTTAGGGTTTCCATACCCATACCAAAACCTCAAACATGACAAGAATTAGACATTTTCTTTAGAATTCATCAATAACCCCAAGTATGCTATGGTTCCACACATAATCATCAGCATACCCTTAAGTTAGGGTTTTCACAAAGAAACTTTCTAGGGTTCCATAAGAGTAATCAAATATATGAGGAGGGTAGATTTATCTAATGATGAATCACCCAATCAAGAATATTTATGATTTAGAAGAGCTAGACACAATGATGCTAGTAATAGTTTATCAAGAATGAATATCATGAAGAGAACAAACAACTTATAGTTTAAGACATACCTTAGTTTCTTAAGAAACCTTTTAATTCCAATGCTTTGTCTTGTGAAGCCTTGTTCCATGTTCCTTGAGTATTCAACAAGTCATTCCTAAACAAGGAAAATATGAAAATGTGACTGGTATTAAATGCAAACAAATTTAGATAAGTAATGAAAACTAAGAAAAATAAAAGGTAATAAGATACTTATCTTTGGAAGTTGGTAAGGGATCCCTCCAAGCTTGAGGGATACATAGAGTAGAAGGATATGCATGAAATAGAGTCCCTAGCAAATAGGTCCTTGAATTCGGGTCCTTCCATCATGTTCTTCTTTGGTGAAACTTCTTTGGCAATTTTTTCTTGATCCTTGTCCCTTACTTCTTGGCCCTTTAGACTTATTGATTTTGTAGACTTCTTCACTTTTCTTTTTACTAGATCCAATACTTTATTCTTTTCGAGGATGAGATATATCCTCTTCTTCCAAGCATTGTAATTGGATGCTCCTTCTAATTTGTTCTCTCCCTTTATTGTGTTAGACATTTTCCTTGAAGATAATAAGCTTCTTTCCTTATAAGGTCTCCTCTTATGATCATTTAATCAGCTTCTTGAGGTTCCTTAGATTCCTTTCAATATATCCTTAAACTATATTTGGGCTTCCTTCTTCACCTTAGCTCCATTCTCTGACTTCAATGATGTTGATCCTAGGCCTTTAATAACATAGATTTTTTTTGTTTTCTCCCAATTCCACTGCATGGGAAGATGATTCCTTTGACAGAGTGTGAAGTTGTTTACTCTTCCCTGTCATATGCCTAGATTCTTCACTGTCAATAATCCATGAATTATCATCATTAATTGATCTTGTAAGTGCAACTAAGAACCCTTGACTTTTGAACTTGTTGAATAAGTAGTAGACAATATTCTCGATCCATCTTCCTGTAGACTTGAATCCAATTATTATCATAAAGGGAGTAATAATTTCCTTCAAGCCAACGAAGTGATCTTCAATCTTCTTTGACCTTAGCTCTGATACCATGTTTAGAAATCAATGCTAGTAGACTTAGGGTTAGATTTCTCTTTCTTGATAATTAATTCTGAATTATGTTGGATTATTTTACTTATTTGTTATATTATCTTTCATTAAGCAATTACCAAATTATGTGTGCATGAAGATAAAAAAACATAAGACACATGATGTAAGCACTTTGTGAGGGAAAAAACCCTATCTAGGGGAAAACCCAGTAAAAATATCTTCCTTCAATAGTTTTTCTTGAGAATATTCAACCTAGACACATACCTCCTCCACACCAATCCAACCTTTCCTTCTTCAATCCAACCTTCGACCTAGTAGTAGCAACACTTCAACTCCAACAACTTTGACTTGGCAGCTTCTGGCATCAACATGAAGTAGCAACAACTTAAACTTTGATAGGGAGACTTCACACTCCTAAATTAACCCACACGAGAGAGAGATAAAGATCCCAATGCTTTAATCTTTTCCTTACCTTCCTTCTTGACGCTCCTTTTAACCTTGTTCTTCACCTTCGCACTTTTCCCAGCTTCCAACTTCATATATCAAACAATGTGTGAGAGAGTAAGAAGCACCAAATGAATTCGTAATATCTTGTATATATAGCCTTCTAATGAGGTCGAATTACCTTTCTTGAGGCCGACTAGATCTTCTTGAGGCTGAATTGGCGTAGAGGTTACATAATTCATCTTTGAATAAAAAATAATTATTTTTATATCGTTCGAAAGCCCTTAAAATATAAAATGAATCTAATGAATCTTTATTAATCCTAGGAGTTCACAATGGGAACTTTGACTAATAAAATGATGACCCAAACATGAAACCCATGCTTTAATAAGTCGTTGTAACAATAATAAAAATTCTTTTGACAAATACATTTTATGAAGACCGAACCTAGTTACATTTTTCAACATGAAGTGCATACATTGATTTATGGAAAGTGCATAAGTTGAGTGGTATATTATTTTAGGAGTGGTGATATATTATGTATGAAAAATTAAAATATTGACTTGGTAGAGTGAAAAGTGGATTTTTTCCATCTATAATTAAATCAATCTTTTACCCAAGAAGATAAAGGTTGCATTATTTTGAAAATAAAAACCGCATAGTCTCTTTTGATGATGCATTCACTCATCTCCATTTTGGGAGTAGTTCTCTCTAGAAAAGAGAACTATCATGAGTGGTCCAGGAAGATAAAGCACAACATGATTTTCAATGATTTGTGGAAAGGATTTTTTGAAGGAGAAGGAGACAATGCACCAGAAAAACCTACTTCACATAAGGAGCTTTCCATTTGGGAAAACAAGAACAACAAGGCTTGTGCCTTATTACAACGCCAATAAATGAAGAGGTGAGTCGACATATTTCGCCATTTTCAAATGCCTTTGAAGCCTTAAATAAGTTGAAGGAATTGTATGACTCACACTCTGAACTTCATGTTTTTCAATTGATGATTAATTTGTTCAATCTTGAATTGAAAAATCATTCCCTCTTGCTTTAGAATCAGAAGTAAGATCCATTATGCATGACATAAATCTTAGTGGTGTTAAAATATATATTCCTCTCATAGCTTATGTTAAGGCACTATATCCCACCTATTCACATTATCTTGAGTCATTGCAAGCAAGGGACAACTTTAAGGAGATTACCTTTGACTCCCTTGAGAAGAAGCTTGCTGAGAGAGGGAGGGATTTTGGGAAGAAGAAAACTCCTTAGTCTACTGAATAAGTTGTCTGCCTTGCACAAAAAGAGAAAAATCATGCACAAGATTCTTCTAGAGGAAGAGGTGGTTGAAGTGGAGGAGGAAGGAAGCATTTTATAGACAAGGGTGGGAGGGAGCAAACATTTCCAAGGAGAAAGGTTTGATCTTCATTTCATATGATGCCATAGAGATGGACATGATGCTTCCACATGTAAGTTGCCTTGGGATAGAATTTAGCAGGAAATAAATGAAGAAAAAGGTAAAACACTTAATGAAGGGAAATGTAAAGCACCTGAATCTGCTCATTATTTTGTGGCACATTGCAACATTGGAGCAATTGAAGACTTATTCAATCCTTCACTTGCTTCAAGGAAAGATGATTGGTTTCTTGGTTCAATAACAACTTTCCACATGAATTTCAAAAGATATTTCTTTGAAGAATTCACTGACAATGTTGATGGAGTAGTATACTTTGCAGACAAGTCAAAACTCAAGCCATCGGGGCTTGGCACCATCAAGATCAAGTTGCCTTGTCTTTTATACTTTCTTCTGCATTACGTTATATAACTCCCGGAGTTTAGGAGAAACATGTCGTCTTTGGTTCACATATGCCAGCAAGGACACTCCATTCACATAATTGATGGCAAGGTTTGTTGAAAAGTGTAACTAGGTTTGGTCTTCATAAATACATGTAATTATGATTTTATATAATAGATGAAAAGAAGAAAAATAAAATTATTGTAATGCTTGCATCATGGGTTTTATGAGAAAGAAATTTTATTTTTAGTTGAGGCTCCAATTGAGATCCCTTAGGGATATTGTCATCTAGTCATAAAAGTCTAAAGAGTCATTGTCATGTAATAAATGCATGTTACACAATGTAAAGAGCCATACTTATCTTTGTAAGTAACCCTCCAAGACCTTGTCACTAGCCCTCCCTCAAGTCAGCCTACAATGAAGGGATAATTCTAAAAAGGTGAAGTCGGCCTACTCTAAAGATCATGTCGGGATAAAAAATCATGAACCAACAACTGTATATACCCATTCTTGGCCTCATTTGGAAGAAAGTAATTTGGTGAAGTAAGTCTAAGAAGAAGTGTGAGAAACATACTAAGAAAGAGCCTCTAGATCAACGAAGGAGGAAGAGAATATAGTGAAGGAGAGGGTCATCATTATAGGATTGATTTTGGGCCAGATTACCCTCACACATGCGAGAAATTGCACATCTGAAGTTGGCAAGGGTAAACCAAAGTTTTGCACTCATACAAGGGTGATCAAGTTTGGGAAAATACTTCGCTCATGGAAGTTGAGTAAGGAAGTGAAATGAGTCTCCCTCTTTAGGAGACTATCCAAGGATAAAAATTCATCTAGGGTTTCTATTGTAGGGTTTCATACCTATAATAAGAGGCTAAGAATCTAAAGGAAGTCGAGAAGAGGAAGAGGAAGAGAAGTGTTCAAGAGGAGGCTAGTGACTTGGTCTTGGGAGGACTCTAGTGTCAAGGGTATTTTTCATGGTCTTGGTATTCATCAATTGAAGGTTCTATAAGAAAATTTTCATTTGGGTTTTCCTCTCAAAGAGTGAGATGTTTTTGCCTTGTATGACAAGCCTATACATTGCATCTCTTGTCTATTTATTGTTCATGATTTGGTAATTTTATTGATGAAAAGAACCCAATAATAACTCAAGAAGAGAATATTGTAATCAAGAAGTAAAAATACTATCACAAGCAATTATCATAAGTAGAGAAATCACCTAACTATTGATTGCCTAGATTTCTCAACATTGTATCAAAGGTAATGTGCTAAAATCGAGGAGGGCATATAATCAAGGAGACACACAAAGATTTAGCTTCAAGAAAGGGTTTAAAGCATGACAAAAAAAATACCAAAGAAAAATTTCAATATCTACATCATACCCTAGATCAAAGAGATCTAATTCAGTAAGAGTCTTGGAATAATCATCAAGGAAGAGGCAGAAAAAACCCTAAAACCATTTTCGAGATCATCACTCATCCATCATCTAAGGAGTGGAAGATTTTTCAAATAATAAGGAAGGCCAAATCGAAGAACATTGTCATCATCTTCAAAAGGATTTGTGAAGTAATTTCTCTCTCATTAAAGCAAAGGATTACCCTTTGAAGAACTCCATCAAAGTGATCTCTCTCTCCAAGAGATTAAGGATTACTCTTGTAGAAAAGAATCTATCAAGAAGTAGTCTTCTACTATCTATAGCACTATCAAGATTAAGGAGGAATCAAGTTAAGAAAGAAACATCTACTCAAGTAATTATATGACTTCATTTGAATCTATCAAAATGTCTTTTTGAAAGGAGAGCAACAAATTAGTTGGGGTTTCAAATTTTCTTGCATGGAAGAAAAGAACAGACCTAAACCTTATTGAGAATGAAATCATGGATCACATAAAGGGGTCAATAACTTAGCCTCCCAAGGAAGATACTCAAGCACTTGCTAAATACATGAAAGGGAAAGTAAGGGCCCAGAGGATTCTCATAGAATCCATCAAGGACTCTCTCATCCCATATGTATCAAAATTAGATACTTCAAAAGATATATATGAAAAATTGGTAGAGTTTTTTCCTATAGGTATTGTAAGAGAAGTTATCTCTTTAAGAAAAGAACTCTACAAATTTATGATCTAATAGGAAGAGGGAATAGCCTCATATTTCATGAGGATTTCAGAAATAGGAGATCAACTTCAAGATCTGGTTGAAATAATGTCTGACAAAGAAATGACCAGTGTAGTATACAATGCACTACTAGAGGTATGGGAAAACTTCACTTTAAGTATTTATGGGAAGAAAGAAGCCACCCCTTTCTAGGATCTATGGTCATTGTGCAATATTGAATAAACCAGACTAAATGCAAAAATTGATGTAGGATCAAATGAGAAAAATAAAGCATATATTGTTATGAAAAAAAGAAAGGGGAAGTTTGGTAAATTTGGTCCTCAAAAGAAAAAGAAGAACATGGCTAAGGTGCAGTGTTATGGATATCAATAATATGGGCACTATAGAAGAGATTGCCCTAAAATTAAAAGGGACAATAATAAGAGAAACAAGGAAGAAGACCATATTGCCGAAGAAGTGGAAGAACTCGAGACGAAGAATCCTGAGAAGGAGGAAGTGAGAGATATCTACTATGACTGAGAGAATCTCATTCACTAAAAGTACTCTTGTGTAATGTAAATTATAGATAGGAAGTATTGTAAATAAGATAGGATGCATCATATTAGAGTATGGCATCATGATAGAAGAATTAGAAGAGATCGTGACATATGCAACATAAAGGATGTCTGGAATAAAATCTATGGAAGTCAACTATGTAGGATATAACTCTTGGAAACCTCATTGAAAGCTCAAGTGATATTTATAGAAAAAGGAAGATGTCATCTATTACAAGACTCATCATACATCATTCAAAAGGTAACATATGCAGGATAGAATATGCAATATCCTCAATATTCTCTGACAGAATCTTCATTGTAAGGTTCACTGATCATGAGGGGAGGCAAGTGTTTCATCAAGAATTCCAAACCTGTGAAATTCATGGGATGATGGTATGATGGTGTAACAGAGGAGCAGATCAAGGGAATTAAGCTTCTTCATTCAAAGGAATCTGATGTAGGTAGTCTGGATGACACAAAAAAAAAGATGAGGTATCTTTGCTTACATTTGATACTATGGAATTCATGTCACATGGTTGCAGATATCATCAACAAATGATCTATCTTAAGAGCATGATCAAAATAATGATCTCCTCCCTCAATAGGATGCAATAATGCATGGATCACATATTTACTAGATGAAATCAACATAATATGTCCTCATATGATGTATGAGTTGGTTAACTACAATTGGAAGCTCCTAGGAATGAAATATGTCTAGAAAGGAAGGAAGAGATCATGGAATATGAAACAATGGTAAAGGTATTAAACATCCAAAAGACCAAGAATATTTGGCTATGATATCTCCCAGAAAGATATGAAGATTCTGATGGAAGTCTGGAAAATATGGAGACCCTTGACAATGCATATCTTTAGGAGATGTGTCAATATGTATGCAGGATGCAGATACCTACAGGAAGATGTCATGATAAAAGACCATCACAAGTATTTAGATGGGCTTATGTAGGATTTCCAAAGGAATAATTATGGATGCCTTGCTCGAGGATCATGTGGAAGGATGTAATATCCTTCCAAAAAGGATAGTCATGCAACATGAAATGAAGCAAGGCTAGATGTAGATTGATGGATTTCTTTCTGATGAAAGGAATGATGACATGACTAACTCATGGATGAAAGAGATGGATGGTCTATACTGTATGATGAAGTCCCAAAAGTTGAAGACTCCATATCAAGAAGGAATTCATGACATCGAAGGAAGTATTTCTTCAAGCCACTGGTTGTCCCATAATCTCTACCTGAGGAGTTGTTATAGGTCTCTAATTAAGAGGGAACCTGAAAACAAGTTCCTTACTTGGAAGAAACTTGAAAATTCCTAAGATAAGAGGGAGATTAAGTACATTCTGTATGTAGGAATGAGTACATTCCTTTATTGGAATAGATATGTCCTCTCTAATTGAGAGGGAGAGATAAACACACCATTCTAGTCTTCACTTGCGA
Organism: Pinus tabuliformis; assembly: GCA_031772625.1. Classification (NCBI taxonomy): domain Eukaryota; kingdom Viridiplantae; phylum Streptophyta; class Pinopsida; order Pinales; family Pinaceae; genus Pinus; species Pinus tabuliformis. The sequence continues at coordinate 559,579,221 of CM062809.1, read as the reverse complement.
AGAAGGAATGGAGGATTGGGTAACCATTTGGCATATGATGCTCTTTTAGGATGAGATAGGGCATCCAAGATAAGAGTAGTCATAGAGGACCAATATTCTTTTAGGACTCGCAATCCAAGATAAGAATAATCCTGATGGAACAAACCCTGAGAACCCGGGTGGGGTATGTTCCAGGAGAGACAATGATGAGAGTGTCTATAAATCATTGGTCTTGCCAAGATTGAGCTCAGATCTTGTGGAGAGGTAGAGTTGTTAGTCAAGGACTTTCTATGTGACAATGTTGGTTTATATGATGCTAAACAAATGGGTTACCAATCTGATTCTTTTTATGAGAAATTATTCAAATTGAGAATGACCAAGTACCATTATGAATAACTCCCTAGTTAAGAGGGAGTGTTCAAAAGTGTAACTAGGTTTGGTCTTGATAAAGACATGTAATTATGATTTTATGTAATATATGAAAAGAAGAAAAATAAAATTATTGTAATTCTTGCATCATGGGTTTCATGAGAAAGAAATTTTATTTGTAGTGGAGGATCCCATTGAGAGCCCTTAGGGATATTGTCATCTAGTCATAAAATTCTAAAGCGTCATTTTCATGTAATAAAGGCATGTTACACATTGTAAAGAGTCATACTTGTGTTTGTAAGTAACCCTCCAAGACCTTTTCACTAGCCCTCCCTTAAGTCGGCCTACAATGAAGGGATAATTCTAGAAATGTGAAGTCGGCCTACTCTAAAGATCAGGTCAGCCTAAAAAGTTATGAAACAACAACTATATATACCCATGCTCGACCTCATTTGGAAGAAAGTAATTTGGTGAAGCAAGTGTAAGAAGAAGTGCGAGAAACATACTAAGAAAGAGCCTCTAGATCAACGAAGGAGGAAGAGAAGATAGCAAAGGAGAGGGTCATCATTGGAGGACTGATTTTGTGCCAGATTACCCTCACACATGCAAGAAATTGCAGTTATGCAGTTGGAAAGGACAGACCAAAGTTTTACAGTCATACATGGGTGATCGAGTTTGGGAAAATACTTCGCTCAAGGAAGCCTAGTAAGGAAGTGAAAGGAGTATCCCTCTTGAGGAGACTACCCAAGAAGAAAAATTCATCTATTGTTTATGTTGTAAGGTTGCATACCTACAAGAAGAGGCCGAGAATATAAAGGAAGCCAAGAAGAGGAAGAGGAAGAGTAGTGTTCAAGAGGAGGCTAGTGACTTGGCCTTGGGAGGACTCTAGTGTCATGGGTCTTTTTCATGGTATTGGCATTCATCAATTGAAGGCTCTATAAGAAGAATTTTGTTTGGGTTTTCCTCTCAAAGAGAGAGAGAGGTTTTTTCCTTGGCTGACAAACTTATACACTGTGTTTTTTCTCTCTTTATTGTTCATGATTTGGTAATTGTCTTGATGAAAAGAACACAATAATAACTCAAGAAGAGAAGGTCGTAATGACAAGAAATTATCATAAGTAGAGATATCACCTAACTATTGATGCCCTAGATTTCTCAGCATGGTTGAGGTCAGAAAATCATCAAATCACTCACTTGTCATGATTGGGATATTAGAAGAAGAAAGAATTTTGAAGTTGAAAGGAACCTCTGCTCGTGCACAAAAATTTTCAAGGGTTTGATAATGATATTCCACATCTTGAAGGGGGGATCCCTATACTAGTTCAATCTATGGAATATTCTTGAAGCACTCTCTCCCATGCATGAAGCTCTGACCACTAATGAAATTTTGAGTATTGTGATTGATAGAATTGGGAACTAAATCATGATTCATCCCCATCTCAGTCAATTGAGCAACTTGGGCCATCTTAGAACGGTCCTCCAAAATGGATGACAAAGACACTTGAAAGTGTTCGCCTTGATGAGTTTGCAAAGACAGGAACAAGAAGCTCAACTAGACATAATGGAGGTGATGTATACAATCTTGATTCACATATTGATATGGATGTTTCTTATGTCAATTGTGAACTGAATTTTTCTACAAATTTTGAACCAATTTTCTTTAAAGAAGCCACTTCTCATGATGAATGGAAAGAAGTGATGTAGAAAGAATATGATGCTTTGATAAAGAATGACAATTGGAAGCTAGTTGATCCTCTAGTGGGAACCAAACCAATAAGTTGAAAGTGGATATTCAAGAACATGTATAAAGAAGATGGCTCACTTGACAAGCATAAATATAGGCTTGTGGAAAAAGATTTTTCACAAAAGGAAGGGGTCAACTACAAGGATACTTTTTCCCCCACAATAAAATGGGCTACCATCTAGACACTCTTTGCATTGGTATCTCAGAATGGTTGGAAAGTCCGTCAAATGGGTGTAAAAACTACTTTCCTGAATGGAGATATGAAAGAGAATGTTTTATGTCCCAAAAAGAAGGATTTGTTGTGAAGGGTCAAGAACTCAAAGTATGCAATCTTGTAAAATCCTTGTATTTCCTGAAGAAAGCACTGCGAGCCTAGTACGAGAAATTAATCGAGCATCTTCTGGAACTCAATTTCAAACATTATGATCTTGATGATGCAACTTTTTTTGTTAAGAAATTTGGAAAAACAATTGTATATCTTGTGGTTTATGGAGATGATCTTCTAATGACAAGGAACAATGAGAGCTATATTGCAACCATAAAGAAAGAACCGAGGAAAGGTTTTGAAATGACATATTTGGGCTATGTTTACTACTATATTGGTATCGAAGTAACTCAACTTCTGAAGGTTATATTCCTCTCTCAGAAGAAGTACTTTGGAGATCTGTTGAACAAGTTTGGCATGGTTGAGTGCAATCCTTTCACTACTCCAATGGGACATAACTAAAATCTCACATCCATTGAAGAAAATGAATTTGAGGATGCAACAAAGTATGGACAACTCATAGGAAGCCTCAACTACCTGACTTCTACCAGACTAAACATTTCATTTTTCATTGGAATCCTCTCTAGCTTTATGCAAAAGCCCTGTGAGGGTAATTGGTCTGCTACAAAAAGAGTTCTAAAGTACTTGAAGGGAAATCAAGACTTTGGACTCACGTATACACAGGTGGGTGACTTCATCTTTATTGGATACTCTGCTTCAAACTTCGACGGAGATAAATAAATTGAGGTATTCACTTTAGGTTATGTTATGAGTCTTGGATCAATAGTTGTCTCCTAAAGGTTGCACAAACAATCAATTCCACCAGATTCCATAACTGAGGAAGAATATGTGGCAATAGCTGAAGAAATGAAGGAAATTGTGTGGCTCGAGAAAATTTTGAAAGATTTGCAGGAGAAACAAGTACATTCAACTTATATTTGGATTGAAAAAGTGGAGGAATCAGCTCATGGGATTGTTTTTACTTACGGGACCCAGTTTGGCAAAACAAGGTTCGAAACCTTCCAGGAGCATTTTGAGGCATCAAATGACGTTTTTTTGGGGTAAAACTTTTCCGGTTTAGCACAAAACATTTTCATGCTATTCTACACACAGAGAGCTTTCCAAAAACACAAGAATCACGTCAATCAGAGTCCGCATGCAAAAGTTATGCCACTCAGAAGTTGACCTTCATGTTTTCACACCTATAGTTCAGGAGGATGCCATGTTAGCCCCCATTATTCATGGAAAAGGGGCTAGCCACGTGTTTGTGATGTAAAAGAATCTAGAAGAGTCTATTTTGTAACTCTAGTTAAGAGTTGATGTAGTCAAACTTAACCACTAATAGGCTATCAAGTTTTGTTATAACTAGGCCACTAGGAGAAGGAGGCATTCCATTCTTTCGAGAGCATTTTGTTCCATAGTTGAGCAAAGATAGCCAGGAGAGATAGGAGGTAGAGCACACAGAGAGTATTTGTGCACTGTAGCAGCCAATGGGCCATAGACATTACTTCTTTATATCTGCAACCATATTTCCAGATAGAGAAAGAGAGTGAAGTGGCCTCACCTTCCAGTTGGTTTTTCTCCCAAAATGGTTTCCCAGAGAGCATATCTTGTGTATTATGTGTGTGTGAGATTATTTTGTTGTTCTCTACTTTTCTGCATGATTTAATTTTACATGCATGCACTGATTATAATTAATTTTATAGATCTAGAAATTAAATGAAACTGTAATAGTGTAGAATCTCATATTTTTAATATAATATTATCATATTTGTTGTGACGAACTGTCCAGTGGAATATCCACGATAGTTTACGGATCAAATAATCTCATTTCGATCGTATGCTTTTCCTTGAGAACTTGCCCCAATAATGTCTTCAATTTCCAGTGAAGGGTGACTGAGTGGATGTATTCTTTTCTCCTGCCCCTAGTGTTCCCAAGGTCTAAGAGCCAATGAGAAACTTCATTGATAAGCTCAAAGTCAGAAAATGATTTCCTTTCTATGCAAATATACCTTTCAAGGTGACAAATGTCCACCTAGGCATTGGCGTGGGGGGTGGGTGAGGCTTGCAGCTTGAAAGGTCACTTCTGCCTCCTGGGCCAAAGCCTTAGAGAGAGGCCTATTGGTCTGGTCACGCTCCCCTACACCTCAACGAGAATGACCACAATATCTCAACATAGTGAGCCAATCAAAAGACCAAAAAGAATATACCTCAATTAAGCCACAAGTGAAACTTGACAAAGGGCCTAACCAAACCAAATTGAGTAGGGAAACTTAGAATACACCAACAACCATCAATTATTACAAGTCCCCCCTCTTCATGGAAATAGAGGGCCATTAGGTGAGCTAGACTGCCTGTAGGTTGACTCAACATACACATAACAATACCAATCATCCCATTACAACAACCCCAAACAACATAAAGCACGAGGGGGACACTAGAGGCCTGTGGGCTAACAACTTGATGAAAACCACATGATGCAAACCAATTGAGAGTAAACATAGCCGAATACAGCAAAGTAGATAAGTCAACGACCAACTTAATATTTCGAGAGAGAAACCAAAACCTAGTAATTAACAAGTAACCAACCAAGATGAAAAATAAAACATGAGAGAAATTTTGAGCTCTAAAATGGGCCACAAAACAAAAAAGTACAACCAAAATCAACTTTACAAGAACCAATAAGATTCATGATGATGATGACAACCATGTCAGGGGATGATTCACCATTTATGGAGTAAAAAAAAAAAAAAACTTTTTCAACTCGTATCTTCAACTTATCTCCCTAAGGTTTTACTCAAATTTCGAGCGGGAGCACTTGTTGGATGTGAGTTTAATTCCTCATCCAAGGAGTACCCATGTTGCATACTTTCAATGGACCCTACAATCATGTTTTTTCATGTATTTATCATTTTTTGTGTAGCAAGGTCCATCAAAGTATTCAACATGGTTACTCATTGGATGAGGAATTAACTTTTACATCCAACGAATGCTCTCGCTAGAAATTTGAATAAAAATTTAGGAAGATAAGTTGAAAAGTAGTTTTTTCTTTTTTCCCTCTAAAATTTGATGATGCAATCTAATCCTATTTTATTATTTCCACTATTATTTTATAATATTCCTTAAGAGGCCCATTTTAGACCTCAACATTTCTCTAATGATAGGGTAAGCTAGAAGCCCAAATTTACCTCAGAATTCCACCTGAAAATATTGGAGGTGCTTAGTCGCAGACCTACACCAGAGAGGTGACCCTTTAGCTGCTCCCAATCCACGCTAGATTGAGCATGAAAGATTAGTGTCTTCCTTAGCTAGAGGCCTTGGTTTTTCAGGCCTTACTTTTCCTTCCAGAGATACCCAGGGAGGACGACCACTCAAACCAATAATTTCCACCATCGACACTGACATCCGATCTTGCATGGACACCTATGAAACCTCCCTACATCCTTTGGAGAATCCATGTTGCCCTCATTAAAAAACAATCGGGGACTTAAAAAACATTGTATACAATACACTGCATATACACCTTCTCTAGGCCTGGAGTATTCCTTAAAACTGCTTCTGCTTGGCTAAGAGCTTGTCTTCCTTGGACGCAAGGAAACAATTTAATGACCCAAGACGCAAAGACATTTTCTAAGATTGAAAGCCTTCCCCCTTACGAACCACCAACCAGTGGTTCTAGGTCACATGGTTTTCCTTGAATAATGGTGATGAGTCAACCTACATTTGCAGCTAGAAGCTAGTGATTTTTCTACCATTAAAAAAAATACACCATCCTATTTTAATAAAATTGCTTATACACACATTCCACACGCGACAAATTTATACCCTCTTAACTTGAAATGATTATAAAATGTAAGTTGGGGCCGTGAAGGTCACTGTAACCCCCCATTCTTTGTGAACATTGTTAAGTGGAATGGTTGCATTTATAAATTTGTCATCCACTTTGGGAGCAAATGCTATCAAAAGACTCACTATCATACTTTCCCCACATTGCTAGCCAACCTTGATTAATGAATAGACGCATAAGGATCTTGACCTATCTAACGTAATATCTCAACTTCATATGGAAGGCAACCTTGGTTGAGGCTTAGCTCAATTAAACATTACACTCATCGAGGTCAATCACCTTGGTTGTAAAAATGTATCAAATACACTCTCAAACCTTGACTATTTTTTTTTTGTAAGCTACGGTAAAAATTCTATTAATAAAAACTATGTATATTTACATAAGACCACCCGCCCAACAGGGAAACCAGGTGATTTTCTAATAATATATAACCGTCATGACAGAGAATCAATGTATCAAGACCAGAGAAAATATCACACTAATCTATCTAAAAACAGTCTATGCACCAGTAGAGATATATCCATATTGTTCAAAAATCCATATTGTTGAAAACTGTTACCAGTATACTGCTATGACCAACTATTGACTGGAAAAAAACACAAAAAACTCCATGTAAAAACCTGTGAATGTGTTCAAACTACTGTGGCTACAGATGCTTGTCCTCATTCCTCACAGCATTTTCATCATCTTCTGTCTTCACAGCTATTCCATTATCTTTCAACAGCTTGATGAGCTGATCCATTTTCCTGTCCTGCATGAGAAGGGTCATTTGTATATTTTTCAATTCTCGTTTGAACAATGGCGTATCCTGTGCGAGCTCCACCATTTCTGCTGCTACCTGTTCCAGGGCCTTAGCAAGCAAACGCTTCATTCCCCAATATACGTGCAGTGACTGCTTATAGAGGGACATCCTTCCCCTTGTATGTCCAGGATCAGGTAATAAGCTCTCCCAATCAGCCATCTCTGGATCAGATTGATCTTGCAGAGCCTCTTCCTCTAACTTATCTATTATCTTACGGATTTTAAAATTTGTTTCCCTGGTGTAAGCCGCCTCTGCATCCTGTAATTTCTGGCGCATATCCTTCTTAGCCCGACCACGAACAGCACGGCCAGAGCTCTCTTCGGATCCGCGATGCTCCTCTCGCCCGACATGTCTCCCTCTGCCCGTAACACCTCCTCGACCCCTTCTCCCGCGCCCGCGCCTGCTCCTTGCTGCAACTGCCTCGTCACCATCCTCAGAATCAATATCAGTATCATCTTTGCCCTCCTCCGGAACTGAACGCCTCATCCACCTACCCACTTTCCCACCAGAGGAGGGACGAGGAATATCCTCCTCAAGAAAGTCGCGAATGTCATCTTCCAGCTCGTCAGAGTCTTCAGGGATATCTAAATACATGGGAGGGAGGGACTCTTCCATCACTTGTTTCCCTTTCTCTGCCATCGTGGCACCCTGACTGCGAGTTCGCCTTCCTTCGAAGCGAGATTGATTACTATCCATATTATCCACTCGCGTATTCCACTGCAAACGACTTCCTATACAGTCTGGGGTCCTAAAGAAAACAATGTAACACAAACCAATAGTCTCCCACCACCTCCTCAATACCTGCAACTCTCTTACCCACTCTGAGCCTGTACAGAGGATAAATGAGACCCTTTCTTTCGCTCTCCCAACAGCAGGTAAGAAATTGGCATCGCTGCAACTACTATCATTCCATCTTCGGAGAAGAGCATGCAGTATGAGGACCTTGCTCGGCCACCTTCCCACGTTGTGAGCAATTATTCTCCAAACCATCTCAATAATACACGTTGCGTAGCCCAAATCCTGATGTGATGCTCGCGCTGCCCTCCTGACGCCACCGCTCTCCCAACGCAGTACCTGCCCTGCCGTCAGCCTTGGGATGAGCAGGCCTTCGCATGCATGGATATAAGGATGCCGCCCATTTAAACTTTCGATACATATAATCCGTAAGCTGCTGCTGTCGTCATAAATGCTGTTATCATATTCAGTCAGAAGCATGAGGAGAAGGCCGGTATGCAGTCCTATCCTCCCCTGTCGCCTCATAATTCCTTTTAGATTTTCAATATAACTATAACTAAAGCCTCGTATGTCTCCATACATACAGATGTCCCATTCGTTTGAAATCATCAGGAAACGGTGTTTTAGGCGGTCCAATCCTCCCCCCTCGCCTCATGATTATCCTGACGCAATATGACTGCCAGGTCATTCCATCTCATGTCCTCCTGTAAGGCCACCCAACTGCCATCCAATAGACAATGTGAACCGCCACACGCCCAGTTTGCCAAATAATCAGCCGCTCGATTGCCTCGTCTGAGAACATGGGTGACTGTAATATAGTCAATCCTCCTCATTTGATGTTCAATATCCTGAATAATTGCGGCCGTCCGCCAGCTCTTGGCTACATGGTCCCAAGCTTTGCCTCTCTGTAATTTCCTCATCATTTCAATAACAATTTGGGAGTCACCTTCAATAGCAAGGTTACGATAACCATTCCTCGCAGCAATCCGAATACCATGAAAAATTCCCCATAGTTCGGCTTCATTATTGGACATTTCACCACCCCATTCTGCATATACCCACCGCGAGAGACCGCCACTATCCCGGAAGATACCACCCCACCCTGCATCTCCGGGATTTCCTTTTGATGCACCGTCAAAGGATAATTTAATGCAATCATCTATTGGGAACCTAAAACGATTTGGGCTCTGGATAGTAACTCGATTACGCTTATCATTATTAGGATACAACATTGTATATTCTAGGTTCAATTGGCATAAAATTCTTTGCTCATCCAAGTTTAATTGCCAATCCTCCTCTCGCCAAGGTTCGGACAAGATCGTTTCCTTAATGGAACGGCAAACCACATCCCATATAATGGCGCCATGGCAGCTTCGGTCTTTAAAAATCCGTCGATTACGCTCCTTCCAGACCTCCCAGATTACGAATCCCAGTGTCAAACTCCATATCCTCCTCAGTAACTTGCTATGGAAACGACCTGTACCCCATTGTAAAATGGTATTTCGTAGACTATGAGGATCCCTATCATTCTGCCCGAAGAGAACCCTCACCTCTTCCCACAAAGTTTGTGTATACAGACAGCGATTTAACAAATGCTCCTGATTCTCAACATCATTATTACAAAGATAACATCGCGATGGACCAATCATCCCGCGTTTCTGCATTTGGTCCCATGTCAAGATCCGTTGTCGACACACTAACCATGCAAACATAGTTACTTTGGGCCACCATTTACATTCCCACAATTTTTTCCAATCCACTTGGTCCGCCGGTCGATCCTCTCTGGTTAACCTATAATAAGCTTCTTTAACTGTAAACATGCCTTGCATGGTCTTACCCCAACGAAGAATATCGCCACCTGAACGGATCTTGATTTTCCTGGAGTCCAATTCTCTGATAAACAAAAGCTGAGTCTCAGGGCTGATTCTCTGCTGCCATTCCATCGGTTGTTTCCATATCCGCCACTGCTCATTCGGATTAGGCAATCTCCAGTAATCCTGAACATATTCAAGTCCTACCTGTTGTGCACCTTCTTGAAGGTCCTGTAAATGTGGATTACTTTGCAATTTCTCACGTTGTTGCCATCCATCCGTCCAAAACCTTGCTAGATTACCTTCCCTAATTTCCCAGAACGCAAACTCGCGGACGACATCATTGTTCCTTCTTGCAAGCTCCCAGATTTGGGATCCTCTTGGAGTATCGTGTACCCGGACTCGGCCTTCCACCGAACCTGGCATGTTATATTTTTGATTCCAGATACGTTTCCATATATCAGTACCCCCTTGCACCCATCTCCACCATAGCTTCGCCCCTAAAGCCTTATTTACGATTTCCAAATCGCGAATTCCTAAGCCCCCTTCCTCTTTCCGGCGGATGACCTGCTCCCAGGAAACTAAAGTCCATTTTCTTTGCTGGGTTGGTCCTCCCCAAAGAAACTTACCCAAGATTTGTCTTAATTTACAGAACACACCCTTAGGGGCAGACATGATTGACAATGGGTATATTGGAATGGATAGTAGCACTGATTTTAAGAGAACCACTCTACTTGCGATATTCAACACTCTAAACGACCAGTTATGTAATCTTTGCTGTATCTTCTCAATCAAATTTTGCCAAGTATTAATACGCCTAGAATTACTATCTAACTGAATACCTAGGTATTTTGTCGGCAAAGCACCCTGTCTAAAACCTAACACCCGAGTTAAATGGGCTTTGACAACTGCAGGAGAATTGAAAATAAAAGTACAGGATTTATCATTGTTAACTTCCATACCTGAAGCTGTCATAAAAACTTCCAAGATGTGTTTGAATCCCCTTACCTCTCGAAGTGAAGCCTCACCAAACAACATCAAGTCATCAACAAACTGTTGATGCGTAATGATTAAGTTTGACCCCCATAATCTCAGTCCTTTGATTCTACGGTCCCTGACCTGCTGCTTAAGTTTCCTGCTCAAGCCTTCCATTGCTAAAATGAACAGGAATGGTGAAATTGGATCCCCTTGCCTGATACCCCTAGTGGCATTGAACGTATCAGTAGGTATCCCATTGAGCAATATTGAGAAGTTCGGAGTAGAGACCAAACTACTTATCCAGGCAATCCACCTACTGTCGAAACCAAAAGCGTGAAGAACAGCGCGTAGATAATCCCAATTCAAGCGATCATATGCCTTGGATAAATCAAGCTTCATAAGCATACCTTTCTTCTTCTGCTGTTTTAAGGAATGTATAACCTCCTGTGATACCACTATACCATCTAGGATCTGCCTACCTTCCACAAAACCCGTCTGTTCAGGCGCAATTAAATTTGGTAGGAGAGGTTTCAGCCGTTTCGCAATGACGGAGGAGATTATCTTATATATTACGTTGCAGAGGGCAATGGGTCTGAAACCCTGTGGGTCTTCAGATGCATTATTCTTAGGAATCAACGTGAAGAAAGTTGAGTTAATACCTGGCCAGACTTGCTGTCTGAACCGCGATTCCTCCACTGCATCCACTATGTCTTTCCCTAGAAAGTGCCAGGTCGCCTGAAAGAATTCAATCGTATAACCATCCGGGCCTGGAGCCTTATTCTTGGCCATGTTCATTACAACTTCCTCCACCTCCTCCAAAGTGACTGCCCTCATGAGTGCCTTATTCTGGTCCACTGTTATAATCCTTGGTATTTCACTACAAATAGTAGTAATAGCCTCTGCTCTATCCCTCCGAGTTTCCGTGAGCACCCCCTTAAAATACTCCACCAGAGTCCGTGCAATACCAACTTGCTCTATCTCTCTTTCACCCTCCGCATTCCGGATAGAGAAAATTCGATTCCGCTGTCGATGTTGAATCATAGCCTGATGGAAAAATTTTGTATTCCGTTCGCCTGCTCGCAACCAACGAATCCTTGATTTTTGTTGCCATAAAATCTCCTCTTGTTTGCGTCGTTCCTCCAACTGACTAAGAATCTGTCCTTCCTCCCTACTCTTATCCTCATCTCTACCCTCCAATATTATCTTCTGCTGAATCTCTTCCATTGCTCCTTCCAAACGTTGCTTAGCTGCCAAAATGTTCCCAAATTCCTTCCGATTCCATGCTTTTATTCGCTGTTTTAATTCCTTTAGCTTCAACTGAAGCGTATGCATTCGCCCATGCCCGCTACTAGTACATTGATGCCACCAAGTTTCCATGTTTTGAATGAATTGTGGATCCCGTAACCAAAAAGATTCAAAACGAAAAGGCCTGTTCCCTTTGATCTGCTTAATATCTACCTCCAAGTGAATGGGCCAATGATCTGAACCAATGCAGGGCATAATTTTCGCTTCAATAAACACATCTCTATTGAAAATTTGCTCGGATATCAAAAATCGATCCAGACGAGATGCAATCTGGCTCTCTCCCCCACGGCGATTATTCCAAGTATGTACACCATTTATTGTTTGAATGTCAATCAATCCTAGATCCCTTATCATATCATTAAACTCCTCCATAATCGAATCTGCTCGCCTTACCCCTCCTCGCTTCTCCCCTAGATGCCTAATTAAATTGAAATCCCCCCCTATCATCCATGGGATATTCGGAAAGAGAAGTCTCAGAGAACGTAAGTTCCTCAAAAAGTCCTGCCTATCATTACGATTATGAGGGCCGTAGACCCCAGTAAACAAAACTCTTTCCCCCATTCCAACAAGTCTAAACCTGCCAGACAAAATTCTAGGGAAGGAAAGCCAATTTTCGAAGATTACCTCCTCAGTGTTCCACATAACAGCCAATCCACCTGCTGTCGCTGTTGCATCTAAGGCCATAACGTCATATCCAAGCTTCATTCTCTTAACAATTGTTTCAAGCTGTTGACCAGTCACCTTCGTTTCCTGAACCACCATAATAGTTGGCTTGTCTCTTTGCAATCGATCCTTCAAGTATCGCTGTTTCCCCTGACTATTCAGGCCGCGAATATTCCAACTTTCAACAATCATTTAAAACTTTCGAGGGGTCTGAAGGAATACCTCAGACAGAGGTATCACCCGTCCAGAGTTGACCAGAGTCTCTCCCACAGCTTGAATGGATTCCGTCAACGTTCGTCGTCCTTTTTTCCTGCCAGTCTTACCATCAATAATTGGGGAATCGTGATTATCTATGACCCCCTTAGATTCCAAACACCCCGCCATCTTCTCCTTATAGCGTTGAAAAGTTTCTTTGTATAATTGTTTTTCGTTATCGGGTATGAATCTCTCGTCCAATTTTTTCCAATCTGTAAGCAATTTCTTCATAATTATTTCTTCCTCTGTTCCACTCTCTTTAACAGTTTCTTTCCCCTTCGTTGCTTGATCTAAAGGTTTATTAGTTTTACCCTTCTCATCTACTTCCGGCTCGCGACTAGGGCTTCGACTTTTCCTCTTTCCATCCTTAATTATTTCCATCGGCGCTATCACATTACCCTCTTTGTTCAATACAAGTGAATTTACTTCACTTCGGTCGTTTCGTTGGGTTCCTTCTTCCTGTTGATGAAGAACATTATATGGATTCTGACTCTCTGGAATGCCAGTCGTAACCTTAGAGGGTTTAGGATTACCAGGATGAGGTCGTCTTCTCCTCTGAACCTCCTGAAAATCAGTTGCTATCCCACCACCCTTCTCAGACGTTCGAATGTCCGCTGGTTTATCCGGTGTACCTTTCTGATCATTACCCTGCGGGCACTCCCGGGCAAGGTGACCATAAACATGGCAGCGACGACAGCGAAACGACACATGTTCGTAATCCAGAGGCTGTTGCCAAATTTCGTCCTGATACTCCAGCTCAATGGATTCCGGTAACGGTGCCGAAATATCCATATATACACAAATTCGAGCATACGACGTATATTTCCCCCGTTTCGTAGTCTCTGCAACTTTCACAAAAGTCCCAATTGAATTTCCAATGCCTTCTAAGATCTCTGGATCCCAAAATTCATCTGGTAGTCCAAACAAACGCACCCAGAGTGGTGCAGCCTTAATTTGCTCTGCATCAGGGTTGTATCGGTCTTCCCAATATCGTGTAAATAAGCCCGCATTATTCATAAAATAGGGTCCCTCCTCAAAGACCTTTGCTTTGTCCTGTAAGTTAGCGAAAATGACTGTAAAAAAACCTTTAGCACCCAATTTTAGCTCAATATCCCCACGAGGGTTCCAACGCTGATGAATCCACCGCAAGAGGTCTCGTTCAGACGGCCAATACCCAATAAATTTACAGATTAATGCATGGTCTCTCATATAACAGCGATATTCCTCCAATTTGTTGTTCGGAATGACATACCTGGGTTTCTTCTGCGCCCGTGGAAGACATTTATTAACCAGGCGAGCCTGCCATTGGTTGCCCAGAACTGGGGTAGCAGCAGCAGCATCCAAACCTTGCACAGTCGCCGTACTAGTTCCAGCATGCCCCATCATGACATCCCGAAAGGAGGGGATTTCACCCCTCCCCTGCCGTACATCCATTCCTAAGGTCAAAAAAAGTACGAAACCCTACTGCACTATGGTTCCCAAGTAAGTTAAAGGTACTATCAGCACAAGGAAACCCTCGTGCAAACCTGCCTATTGAAACCTATATTATTATAGGCAACGTCTATTAAAAATAGAGTTAAATATAATTTACGAAGTTTTTTTTTAATAAAATGATTAACGTTAAAATCAAATGTACTTCCAAAACCTTTATTATTATGGGGAACGTTTATTATTATTAAAAATAGAGTTAAATATAATTTACCAAGTTTTAAAAAAAATTAAAGTTAAAATAAACCACTCACTGGACTAATTCCAAAACGTTTGATTTATTTTTATCCGATACAAGTGCACAGCCTCTTAGTAACACAACCTTCAATAACCTTATGGGTGTAAACTTCCCATGATACATATCACTCACCTTCAATTTCAATATTCCTCAACTTGAGATTATTATTGACCTACACATTATTCAATTAAAAATATTAATTACTTACATCTCTCTTTCGTAAGTCTCTAAGTCAATAAAGAAATTATCACTCCCAATTCTTGATGTAAGATTTTCATTGATCGAGATATTCCTCCATTGAAATTTCAATTATTTATATCACACTCCTTTATTTTATAAAGGAATATCACATCAATATGATGATTTCTGTAAACATCTATTAAGATTAGATTAATCTTTCCTATCTTTGACAAAAGGGTTAGAACAATTTATGAATTGATGTGTTAAATAAAATAATATCATATTAAATGATTGAGCCTAGGCTTATTTTATAGCCCAGTATGATTCGTAACGTGATTTGTCCGTCATCAAAATTGAAATTTTGTTTATTTTGATCAAAATAAAAAACTAAAAAAAATCAAAAATTAAATAATTAAATAATTATACAAAACATAAGTTCAAATCTCAATCAATTTAAAAAAAATTAAAAATTCTAAAAATTAAAAAATTAAATAACTATACATATCTACTCAAATTAAATCTAGATCCATATTTAAAATAAATCTCTACTAATTTCTATAAACATCTATTATAATTAAATTATTTTTTTTAACCAAAAAATTTCATATTTAAAATAAATCTATACCAATTTCTATAGACATGTATTATGATTAAATTAATCTTTCCTTTCTTTTGACCAAAGATTTTATACCAATTACGATAAAGACAACTGCGTTTTAATTCAAAGTTCTCCGTTGTTCTTCTCAACGGGCAGACACAATGTTCATAATGTAACCTTTTTTTAATTAAAATTTTGTATTTTTGGATTGGTGTGGAATTGATGTATTACTATTTATTACATTGACATTTTAGAAATTCGGTCTGATTGGATTGGTGTAAGAATCGATGTACTAGGATTTTATATATTGATTTTTCAAATTAATAATGTTATCGATTGTAAAATGAAATAAATTAATAATTAAAATATAATTATAAGCTTGCTCCCTTACGGATTACCAGCGGGTTATTTCAAGTGACGTGGTTTTTCTTGATAACAGTGATGTGTCAACTGACATTCGCCGATAGCAGCCAGAGATGGCTGTCCTCACTGTTGGTTTGACAAACTGAGTTTGATAGGTTTTTCCACCTTTTGAAAAAAAAGATATGTTTATTTTGGAAATGGATTTTCAATTTGTTTAGTGAAAATTAGGTAGATAGGAATCAGATTTTTATTTTTTAAATTTAATTATCAATCATTATTAGGTGGAAAGTAGAGATTTAATTTTCATATTATATTTTAAAATATTTTTATTAGTATACACAATTTAAACACAGAGATTTATGTCCAAAGTAGTTATGCATTTTTGTCCCTTTTAATTAAATTCTTTAATTAAAAAAACATGAAATTAATTATATTTTTTTGGGTATGTGATATTGATAAAGTCATGGTATTGAAACACAACCTATTTACAAATTAAAATTCTCCATGATAAAGTGAGGCAAATTTCCATAGTTAAAATCTTGTTACACGCTTTTTTTTATATATGTATATATCTTTACCTTATATATTAATTCTTTTTATCATTAATAATTATTATTATTATTATGTTAAATAAAATTATAATTTAATTGCTAATGGTTAAGAGCATGTGTTTCCTCCTAAGAGCTCATAGGTTCAAAACTAGAGGGGGTAGAGTATGTATGCCTTGGTAGACCCTTGTCCCACAAACAAGGGGTCTCATACACCAATTTGGTGTATGGCTCGGCCGTTACCTTAAAGTTGGATAATAATATAATTATTATTATTATTATTATTTTAAATAAAGTTATAATTTAATTAACTCATATGTTGTTTTAAACTTTAGCAACTTGAAATGTATGATGAAGTAAATATTTTGATGCTTACCATGAATTAATGTGTTTTCCTATATGGCTCGCTAACCCAAGATATCAGTGACGCTACGTCAACGAACCACAAAGCTTGACCTCGAGAGTGTCGAGAAAATTGAACTTGTGACCTTTCAATAACAATTGTACTTTAAAGACGGGGACTCGACCAATTGAGCTAACCCTCAAAGCTACTATGAATTAATGCTTATTGGCATCGACCAACCCTTTAATTTGTATGGCTATGCTAGGATAAAGGCTAATGATTTTTTTTTCCAATTTAATGGTGGACTATGCTAAGATAAAGGCTATTGATTTTTATTTTTATTTTTTCAATTGAATGGTACCCTCTGCCTTGACAAGGAAGGGGATAAGATATTTTCTATTTTGATTATTTAAAAAGTAATTTTGCAATATTATGAAATTTAAAAAAATTTAAAAGTAATTTTAGATAGTTGGACAAAAATTTAAAGATGTTTGGTGTGTAGCTTTAAAATATATTTTGAAGATATTTATTGATAAAAGATGATGTGTTGACTAAAAAGTAATCTTAATAGGTTTTCCTACTTAAATTTTAAAATATCTATATTTATGTTTGAGCTACATTATTATCAACCTAACTTTGTATAGGTTATATTTTTAAATTTGTGTTCATCATAGCAAGAAATTGCTGGCGAGTGGGGTTATTTAACAGATTCATAAGTGATTGGTGACATTAGTAATTGGATGTCTAATATAGCTCATCAAGGACATATTTAGGCAATATATGCCTATTGTTAATATATATTGGCATGTGAAAATTCTCTTGGGATGAATTCTCTTAGACATGAACAAAGCCAAGGAGGAAATTCTCCTTATGTTAGATGAGCTACAACAATTTCTAAAGACGCTAAACAAACATCTAATGAAAATCAAGGACCATATCAACTTTCCTTCAACTTCAAGATATCCTTTAGCCAGTAGCAAAGAGCCTATAACAATAGATCTTTTATACACTTCTAAATCTAGCCATAGACATTACAATTATAACTCTCTCAACAATTGGTCATCCTAGAATTTGACATCACTTAAAATCAAGTTGCTTTACAAATTTTTAAAAATTATCAATGCCAATCTACTCTAGTGATTCTCTCCATTCTCATATTACTTTTAAAGAAAAAAAAAATTGTTATATGGGTTGAGAATACAAATTAAGAATTTAAACATGCTTCTCTTACCAATATAGATATGTTCACTCCACTCTTCACTCTCAAATTATATTTTGTTGAAAAATGAATAGAATTTAACTTTTAAAAAAAGAAAGAAGAAAAAAAAATATGAAGCTCTAATGATATGCAATGCTATACATAATAATTTAGACATAAAAATTCGGTTGCAACATATTCATTAATCTAACAATAATAATTAACACAAGTAATTACATATAATAAACAACACATAAAAACACATTATAAACAATACTTTTGTTTTAAGAAATTAAGAGGTTTCATTTAACTAGACATTGTATTATGGCCACCTTTAAATTCGCCATTTTATTACTAATATCAATTTATTTTAATAATGCTCTTCATTATTATATTGCTTTCAAAGAAAAAATTGTTTTTATATAAATTGAAAATACAAATTAAAAATTTTAACATATTTCTCTCACAAAATTATCCATATATTCGCGCCACTCTTATGTTGCTCTGAAAGAAGAAAAAAAGAAAAAGAGTAAAACAAAAATATTATTTGATGTTACAAATTAAAAGTTTTAATAAGTTACTCTTTTGTCAAAACTGAAAGATAATAATTAATTAAATAAAAAATTTAACTAAATATTACTATAAAATTTTAAACTATTTAAAAAACTAACAAATTATCTTCTAACTCAAAATTCATAACTCAACATAAAACCAAAACATCTGAAACTTACCGCAATTGAAAATCTCTATATTAAAGATATCACTCTTTCAACCAAATCATATACCACTTTTTCAACTGAATCATAATTAATCTAATTAGATACCACTCTTTCAACTAAATCATAATTAATCTAATTAGATACCACTCTTTCAAATAATTAATCTAATTATTTTATTGAGGATTTGAACTTAAATTTATTGCCTCCTATATTATCTCGAGTCTCACGGTTACTTTTCATCAAATTTTAAAATAACGCACTTTCCGATGGGTGCTCCGCCACAAAGTGTTATTCTCAACATGGGATCACCACCATTGATCGAGATATTCTCGATTAACAATATACAACACAGCGCCCTCGATGCACTAAATAGAGGATATAACTTAATATATTTGAAAATAGTTGATCTGCAAACCTGGATTGATTATCAAAATAATCTATTGTGACTTTGACCAAAAGAAGAGATGAATTTAGGATAAGGACAGCTTTAATAGTTGTTCTTCTCGATGAAGAATACGGTTGTATGGAAAGTTATATGTTTAACTAAATTTGCATAATTAAATGTATGTTTTATATATATTAATCTCTGTTGTGTAATATAGGGGATCAAATTTTTCAATACGCAATTTTTTTTAAATTTTGAATAAAAGTTTACATTTTTAACAAATTGATTCCTTTAAATATTTGATAAATTCAGAGTTAAGATGGATCTAGGCTTGTTTAATTATTAATAACTAATAATTATAAACCATCTAGATCCATTTTAACTTTTTATATGTCAAGTTCAAAGAGGGATCAAACCTTTAGAGGTGCAAACCTCTTTTTTGAGTGCAAGACTTGAGTAAAGGTTAAGAGCTTGATAGATCAAGAGTTAAGATGGATCTAAGCTAATTTAACTAGCAGTTACACCAGATGTTGCAAAAGAAACGCCGTAAGGAAGTAGTGTAGGAAAGAGTAGTATTACACTGTTACTCTTCCATGATGACAGTGAAAGTGTCACCAAATGTTGTCAAAGGGTGTAAGTAGAATTTTGGATTTTAGTTAAAGAGGGGGATCTAAGGAATTACATCATTGACATGACAGGGGTATCCACAATGTTAGGGTCTCTCCTTTTTTCTCATTTAGTGTATTCTCTATGAGATGTATGCATGTGTGAGAGAGAAAGTGTTGTTGTGTTTCACTCACGTTTTATGGTTGTTTATTGTAAAGCAATTCATTACCTACACTTCAACATATTTGCCTGATGGGACATTTATGATTTGATGGCAACTTGTTGCTAACTTTTAATTGTTTTTCTTTATGTAAAGCATGTCTGCTCTAACATGTCTGGTTGGGGTGCTTAGTTCCATTATGATCAGGAGTTGTAGTGACAGAGGGAAAATTATGGCACATGCTTGTGCACTAGTGTTGGCACTGCAAATGATAGGCCATAATATTTGTTCTACTTTCCCCAGTTTGGTAACTTCTTTTTATTGAGTATTCAAAGCTGTCATTTTCAAAGAACTTATTGTAATTTGCTTGATTGAATTTGTATCTTCTTAATTTTCATCTATTCTATTATGATACCTCAGATGTACATGCAAAGTTTTATGGTTGGAATCTTACCAACTCATATCCATCAAAGGTTTTCAAGTTGTGAAAGAAGACTTAGATGAGTTAAATTTGAACTCCATGCATTGGATTATAGTAGTTGTTCACCTAGTTCAATGAATCTGGATACTTGTTTTGAAATACTTATCTTCATTGTGCAATGTCATCAATGTATGATTGCTTAGCCATGTCTTTTCTTTTAATAGGATGGGCCCGGCATCTGTTCTTGGCCTTGTAATAATAAACTGGAAACCTGGATGTAAGCTACATAAAGCAAAATCAGATAAGTATTCTAAATACTTGTTAATCTGTTGAAGAACACCCAACGGGTCTGTAGAGTAATGTTATCTTAGTAGCAAAAGTTATCTTCATTTTCTGAACAGGATGTATTGTAAATGTTTCTAGATGAGGTTTATTCATGGGTCTTCAACCTTGACTTGTAGCATGTGGGAAAACAAATGAAATATTTGGAATGGTTCTTCATTTTCTTACTGGACTGGCAGTTATGGTAGTTGCTTCAATTGCAACTAATCTTCGAGGCCGCATTTTGCATATTTCAATTGTGCAAGTGGAGTCATTTTTGTCTTTGATTTGATGATGTCCCTGTTTTCTCTCTTTGCTCACTTCTATTTGCTAAAAATTATATCAAAAGAATTTTGTTGAGAATTTTTTTTGAAGTCCATTTGATAATTTGTGAAGGAAATGACCCTGTACGTCTTCCCTATCTTTGTTGGCACAAGTTCTAGCATGCCATGGAAAGTATATCACTTTTCATGAAATTGTCGATGTCCATATAAAGGAACAACCATCTACCAGAATGCATGGGTTCCCAACCACTGCAACTGCCAGTCTACTAGGAAGTCCTTCACATACATGGTTCATCCAACCTCTCGATGAACTCCTCATAAATATAAAATTTCTCCTCATGGAGTCTAAAACCATTATGGCCCACCCAAGTGTATCCATCCCGCATGACACAATCTTCCAAGGTGTTAAAACTCTCTTACAGAGGGAACACGTAACAAATGGTATGCATGCCTTTCTAAGTCTTACACCATTCATATGGGGTACAAAGGGAGGCACCCAAAGTAATAATGTAATAATGGGATGGGCCATAGTAATAAATAAGGTGGTTAACCCATATCATGTAAGGGACCACAAGTAGTTAGTAATAATTTAATGGGCCCATGGTATTAGTTCGATGGTATGAGGAAACCATGGTAATGACCCATGGTATTGTATGTATGAGGCCTATATAGAGGCTAGAGACTCCACATGGAGAGATGTCAAGGAATATTGTATGAACAGGCATATGGCTTGTGGAGTGTTCTCCTTCCTTAAGGAGTGAATGTATGGTGTTGCCCTACCTTAAGGGTTTGGTCAATAAAGAGAAGCATTTCTATCTATTTCTCGCTGATTATTCATGGGTTTATTTCTATTATCTTATATTTTTGGATCAGATCTATAACATAGATTTTGCATATTGATATCGAGACAAGTACTCATTAAGGGGTTGTGTCGGAATATGTAATTCCTACTTTTCTTAGTTGTGATTCTTTCTATCTAGAGGAGCCTGATCCTATTTTGTTTCCTAGATTTTTGTGTGGTTGAGATATTCTCTCGACTAACAAATTGTATGTCCAAGTTAGTTTCCTTACCTTAAAACAACACTTCCTGAATATATATAACATCATATTTAATTAATAAAATACAAATTTCCTTATGGAAATTTAACATGTAATTCTTTATAAAATACAGATTTCCTTATGAGAGAAAATGTAGTAAACTACTTAGAACACATATTGTAAATGGTGCAGATTATTTTTATTTAATTAAAGCTTTGCATAACAAATCTTAATCATCGTCATCAAAGAATATTTAAATTGATGTGTAATCAAATTAATTTTTTAATAAAAAAATTTATTTAACACATGGAATGAAACAAGTTTGATTTTTTCAAATAATTAATTCTTTAGAATACACCATTTGCAGACTATGAGGCAACAACGTTTTGTTCAAAAGACGTCTCTTTAATGATTGATTCAAGTTCATATACCATACTTCCATATTAATATGCTTGAAATAAGAATCGACCTAGTCCGTAAAATCATAAGCGATGCTTTCCTCACATTTATTTCTCCAATATAAGCACCCCTTAACTGTATTCAATATTGTGCATTCTATTTGGTGCAAATCTTTCCCTTTAAGACACATTGTGGTGTAAAAAATTTCCATCATCAGTAATCTATAGATTTTCCTTTTCTTAGAAGATATGTGGACTTTGCAAGCTTATTAAATTTTCTTTTGATTCCTTTTGCAGGGAGAAATTGTTAAAAGATTTGCTTTGGTCTATGATTGAATATAGTGGGTGTTTGCATAGACTAAGAGAGCAAATTTTTATATACTATAGTCTGATGTCACTCACTTTCTCTTATTTTATTTTATGAAGTGTTGGGGCTCTCCACACCTAACGCTCTCCCACTAGAAGGATGGGGAGTTTCTGCGATCATGGAGACCGATTAGACGAGTGTCTGACAGCCCAGGGATACCATGTGAACATGTCACTTAATATATACATCAGTCTTATGATAAATAAACATTAGTTAGTGGTTTACAATGATGGAAAAGACTATTGTGTATGTATAATACAATTTTTCTTCTACTTAATTATTATTTTCCCTCTTAGTCTACAAAAATGTAGGTATATAATTATTATTTCAATGTTTAATCTATAAAACTTGTACCTTGAAGCACTGTATATACTGCATCTTCCCATTTTAATAAAACTGTTTATGTACCTACCCACGGGACAGATTTGTATCCTCTTGACTTGATATGGCTATAAAATGTAAAGATGATATGTTCCATTGGGCCCCAAAACACTAATCATGTTGGTGTCCCGTGGGGGGTTACTATGCAGGGGCCCGTATTCTTTATGAACATTGTTAGCTATAAATTAATTTGTGTACCACATGGGTAGCAAATGCCAATATCGTAGATTTCAAAATCGCTAGGCTACCTTAATTAATGAATAGATGGAGGAGGATCTACTCTTGTTCCCCCATATATTTCAATCTCAGGCTACCTTGGTTCTTGCTCTTAGAATCAAAAGAGTGTAAGTCGTCATCGTTAGACTCGAACAAAGAAGATTTGTGAATATATTTTGGATACATTTTTGTAGGACACCAAATATTTTTACAAAGGCAAGAGAGTCAAAGCAAAATTATCTGTTACTAAAGGTTTATGATGGGGTAGATTGGTCTTCCATCAATAATATGCTTTTTGAGTTGGGATTCGGAGAATGATGGGTGAGATGTTTAATTCACTTTTCTTTAATCTCCTATTATTATTATTTTAATGGAATGTTTTCTAATAAAATTTTGTTGTATAAATGATTTGATAAAGTTTGATAAAGTTTTTTTAGTTGATAGAATTTAATGGAAGATTACAAGTATCTTGCTACTTTGGGGAGGTGATATAGTTAATAATCATTTTATAGACGATTTATTAGTTTGCATTTATTTTTAATAGGGTTTTATTGAGAAAGCCATGGAATGTCTAAAGATTTGCGGGTTATGAAAAAACTTTCCACTTGAAATTTTATATATTCTTCAAATTTTAACAATTTAATTTCAATATTTTTAATTTAATTTAATTTAATTTAATTTTATAATACAGTTTACAAAAACTAACCAAAAAAACGAAGATCTCCTTGGAAAAGAGCTAAACAGGTTTCCTCAGAGTAATTGGCAGCACTGGGTCCACTGTGGGTGAAGTGTTGAGCAAAGGATGCTCAGTATTGACTGCTATACACTATGGAGTCTCACATCTTGCTAGGTGGGTCGCTTACATTTTATCAAAAATTTAAAATCTTGCTAGGTGGGTCGCCTACTTTTTATCAAAAAAATTAGATAACGTAGTTTTTGGTAGACGCTGAGCCACAAGTAACTTTACTATGAGATTATTGATTCATCGTTCACTAACTAAAAATATCAATTATACATCGCGCTCGATGCAGTGAATGGAGTATACCTTTATATATATCTATCCATGTGCCTCAATGCCTCGGAAACAAATTTGCACATGTTCTTTCAGTGCCCTACGTCCCTCACAATCTGGTATGATTTGTCTACATATTTTGTTTTCCCTCACATCTTTTTTTCTTCTGTTCAGGAAGGTTTTCTCTGGTGGAGTAGACAATCCCCCTCTTGGAGATCGTTGTTCATTATCACTTGTTGGTACCTGTGGAACTGGAGGAATGCGCACATATTCCAAGACTCTAAGGAGCCTCTCCAGGCTATTCTTCAGCGTATTCTGGCTTGCCATGATTCCTATCATTAATATCTTTCTGCAACAACATTTGATGCCGCGAGTTGTGATTCTGCATGTGGTCTCTGCCATCAGATTGTCACTTTCTCTTTTGTCTTGGTTCCTCCTCATATAGGCAGGACGTAGCTGCACTCTTCATATTTGTTTTTTGAATGGAACTCCTTTTTGGTACAGCCCTGTAAAGTTTTGTCACATCTCCATTATCAACTGATCCGGGAGATGTATATATATTGTCTCTGTTCTTTCTCATGTGCTCTTCTGTACTGGTTCTGTAAATGATGATAGGCATTATCTGCTGGTATGGGAATTGGTTTTGCATCATTATGCAGAGGTCTGGGCATCCAAGCCAAATCAGTCATTTTGAATTATGTATTCAAGATCTTTATATACTCTTAATATAAAACTATGAAGTTTTTTTTTCTCTGAAAAAAAAAATATCTATGGAAATAGTTGATGTGTAAACATTGATCGATGATTATTATTATTATTATTATTATTATTTATTTTTTTTCTTTCCTTTGGTGTGACTTTTGACTGAAAAATGAGATGAATTTAGAATAAGGACAATTTTAATTTGTCTCAAACATTATGGTTATTATATTTGCGACAAGCATAGTATAACATATTTAGTTTTGTTTTTGATTAGGTATTAGTTTGTCTTTGACAAAAAAATTATGACATTTATCCATAGTTTAATATTAGGAATTCATTTTTTATTATTGTATTATTATTATTTAAATTTATTTATTTGTAAGGTTATTCGTTGAGGTCTTATTATGGGTTATTTAATAACTTCCATTTCTATTAGTTACTAATTTTTTGTTTTTAGTTTTATTTCCTTTTATTTAAATTTTTTATTTTTTTATTTTTATTTTTTCTATTATTTCTATTTTCATGAATTATATTTTTTTCACAATATTTTCAATTTAAAGTGACTTATTATTATATTAAAAATATATTTTAATAAATTTAATTATAAACAATTATATATATTAATAAAAATAAAACACACACATATAGATATATGTATGTTAATATAAACAATATTAGTTAATCACATTTCTTAATTTTTAGTGATGGCATTCAATAATATAATATTTTATAAGTTGTTTTATTTTTGTGATGAAATCTTTGTCTTTGGTTTTTTTTGTTTAATTAAGCTATATTTAAGTTGAGCGGCAAGCACTATCTATTATGTAGCCCTTGTTCTTCTTGATATAGGAATTCCTTTGTTTCCAAACTTCTATTGTTTCACTAAAATTGTGTAGTTAAATAATGTTAAACGTTTTGTCCATTTGTGATTAAATATTTAATATTTATTAATAATAACAAATATTTAGCAATTTAAAAGTACTGCATATTACAAATAATAGCATATAAATTAAATTATATTTAAATTAATAAATTAATTTTAATTCATTGTAATTTTAATTCAAAATATAAAATTTAGTTAATTTTAATTCATTGAGATGATGTGTATTATACGCTTATAAAAGTTAGTTAATAAAAAGTACACATTTTAAATATTATAAATAATTTAAAGGTTTGAATAGAGGGGTAGAGTATGTACACTTTCATATACTTTTTGTTTTGTTTTTTAAACTATGGATAATCCATAACTAGTTGGAGTAATTTAGGCTAGGCCAAAGATCAAACCTAGGTACTACCACTATAACACCAAAAATATATCAAACAACTCATAAATTAAACATACCAACAGGTTATGACATAGCTAAAGTTGAGACTTGAGTGTTATCACAATGGACAAAAAATGTGCCTCTTTAGGATAACATCACTGATCAAATTCAAAAATAGAGTTATATTCAAATTGAAAGTTTACATTTATTTTACCTTTTTATATTGACAAATTAAAATTAATTATTCTTTTCATATGAAGTTTATAAATAATTAAAATTTCATATAAAAAATGATTATTTTACAACTTATTAATTGTAAAATATTTAACATTATTATTTTAT
The DNA here is from genome assembly GCA_031772625.1 of Pinus tabuliformis. Lineage (NCBI taxonomy): Eukaryota > Viridiplantae > Streptophyta > Pinopsida > Pinales > Pinaceae > Pinus > Pinus tabuliformis. The sequence goes on along the minus strand of CM062809.1, from coordinate 559,552,895 downwards.
TTTATTTTTTAATTATCAAATTAAATTTATAATATAAAAAATAACCTAAACCCAAGTCAAGCTTCTTTGATATCAAATGTAAGATTAAAGATAAGATCATATTATTCAGAATTGTTATATCTTTATTAAAATGAATAGAAAAGGGCCTTTGGGCTTTATTTTTTGGCAATTCTTTCCATGGGTGCATGGATTCATATGATGGAGGGAAAGCAACAATTGGAGGAACTGGTATGTCAGCAAGGTTTCCACCCAACTCAGTACATTTTGATGTTTATGCCTTTTAGTAATGTTTTAAGCAAGATTTCCACCCAGCTCATTACGTTTGGATGTTTATTCTTTTTAGTAAGGTTTTAAACGCTTGGCAGAAGAAACTACTACATGATTATTGGTGGAGGAGCTGGGAGGTTAATATTATAATATGGAGATGTAGATAGGTTTTGCAGAAGTCTAATCGATATAGATATATTTTTTTCTTGGGGTAGAATTCTAAATTTTAATAAATATATTCAATATATTTATGGGTTATAGAACAAATTGGTTTATTTGGGGTTTAAAAGAAAATAAAATAATACTAAAGATTAATAAAATTAAATTCAAAGAAATTGAATTCATAATATTTTAGAGAAATATAAATATGTTTGTTAAGGAGTATAATTTATTTATTTTTTAAATTAATGATAAAAAACTTTTAAAATGTTAATCTAGATTTGCATTTCACAATCTATACAAAACAACCTACATATAACATAATTTACGAAAATAGTCAAATCCATAATTTGCACAACATAATTCATAAAAAAAAATTGGCACGCATGAAATGTTGAAAATAGCAACAAGAAATGTTAAAAATAGAACCGAGAAATTCTAATTTAATTTTTCCTTGAATTAAATTGTGAATTAAAATTGTAACTCTTTTCTCATAGCAACTTGTAATAGTTTTTTTTTTCTAGTTAAGACTAATCTAAGTACCCACGGGGGATTTGAACCGGTAACCTATCGCAAGGAGTGCCTTAACAGCGCACCCGTTCACCGTCAATCTAAAACCCCGTGGGCTAGCAACTTGTAATAGTTAACTAAGTTAAATTAACTTAATTAGCTTAGGAATTTTGAGTTGGAAGTCTTTTTGAAGTAATGTATATGTTCTCCCTAAGTTTCAGGGGTCTAGGATGAGTTTAATTGTGAGTTGTAATAGAGAGTTAACAGTCAGTTGGTGCACTAGTGCATCCACAAGTGTCACTCTAGTTAACTGAAAATCCCCTCATCAGAAATTCATGCAAGTCGATTATGAGAAAGACCCAGTTGAAAATACAGTGCAGGGACAATGTACCATCACTTGTGTGATTTACTGAGTTGTAAATATCATGCATGCAATCAGAGAAGGACCTAATTTTGGATTGCGCAGTTATGGATGAGGAATTTCCCTTTAAATATGGGCTAATTCTCTTAGGAATCGTGGAAAGAATTAGAAGCTCAGAGGCTTGGAAATTTGGCTAAGTATTGACCAAAGGAAGTCATTAGGTGGAGGATAGGAAATAATTATGTAGGTTAAGCTCAAGGTTGACCAAAGCATTTGTATTCATCCAAATTCTTTGATCGAGGGTGCAAGAGATTAGAGGCTTGGAGAGTTGCTGAATAGGCTAAGGATTTGGCTTGAGCTAGCTTGTGAGCTGAGAGAGCTGAGCATACTTTTGCGGAATTGTTCTAGTGATAACAAGCTTTGCATCTTCACTCATATTTCTGATATATGCAATACAGATAGCAGGTTTTGAGCAATGGCTTTCCCGAGATACTTTTTGTGTTATGTGCCATTGATTTATCTTCTTCTTGTTCATATTGTTTTTAATCGATCTATTGGTTTCCACTGGTTGAAAGTAGAAGTAGATTCTTGTCCTGTGCTTTAGTACATTCCATGAGCTTGTGAACCTAAAGAATTTTCTACATGGTATCAGAGTTGAGAACAATATATTAGATGAGATTTTGAAGTTTTGAGTTTTGGATTACAGGTGAATTTCGAATTTTCATTTCATACTTCAAGATCGGCAGATGGGGTTCTACGGTTTTCAGCTTGAGTATGCATTGGATGGCAGCTCAAATTATATAGCCTGGAAGGACATGATGGAGGATGTGTTGGAGGATAATGGCTTGAAGGAATTCATTGATCAGGACATTCCTAATCCACCAGCATCAGATGCTCAAAATCTGGCCAAATGGAAGAAGTGTGTGGTAAGGGCGAGGCAAATAATCCTTGAGGGAGTTCAAGACCACATTGTCTCGAGTCTCCATGGGAAGGAAACTCCACATTCTATGTGGAAAGCATTGAAGGACCTTTTTCAGAACAACAATGACCATAGGAAGTTGGCACTGAAGGATAAACTTCGAAAAATCAAGATGGAGGCGAGTGACTCAATTCCAAATTACATGACCAAGTTCACTCATTGTCGATATAAACTTGTAAGTGTTGGAATCATTGTTTCCAAGGATGATATGGTGAGTCTTGCTCTTCTAGGACTCCTAAAGAGTTGGCATAATTATCAGGACTCTGTCAATGGGAGGGAGAAGCTATAAAATTGGGAACAACTGTGGTCAGATTGGTACAAGAGGAGTTTTGACGGAACACCAGAGATGGGACCTCTTCCAAGGAAGTGGAAGAGGATTTTTCCTTAGCGAGTAAGGCAAAGAAGGCTAAGGGAAAGAAGTCCCAAGGCGAGGAGGGTGGAAAGAAGATGGACTTGACAAAAGTCAAGTGTTTTCACTATCACGAGCATGGGAACTATGCCAAGAAATTCCCATAGAAGAAAGCAAGTAAGAAGGAGTCGACAATAGCGGCAACAAGTGAAGCTCTAGCTTCACAATTCGAACTTGATTTCACTCTCATTGCATGCATGGACATCACTGTCATGGGAGGTGTGTGGTATCTTAACAATGATGCCTCATTCCATATGGTGGGGAATTTAGGTCTCTTTAGTGATTTTGAGGAGAAAGACCTCAAGAAAAACATAGAGTTTGGAGATGACGGGAGGTATAGTGCTACTGGATCGGGCACGATTACTTTTCAGAGGGAGTCTGGCTCCCCTCTCTGAATCATAGATGTGATGTATATTCCAGGACTAAATAAGAATCTTGTTTCAGTCGCGATATTGGAAGACTGTGGCTATGATGTGATTATTAGTAAGGGAAAGGTTTTCATTAGAAACATCGCCACGAGATGGGTAAAATAGATCGATGCACGGGTCAAGAACCTGTTACTATTCTCTTGAGGTTTAAGATGCATGCAAAGCCTTGAGGAGCAAGGCAAAGGTTAGAGACTTGGGGGTTGAGAGGGAGCGTAAATTACCTATCAACATCTAGCCCTAGAAGAAGCAGTCTTAGAAGCAACTTCAGGCAGTTGAAGAGTAGCCAAAACTAGAGAAGCTAAGAGGAGATCGAATGGAGGCATCCACTCATGCAAAGACCTCCAATAGGGGGAAATTTCATACCAAGTGGGCAGAGGGATCACATGCAGCCATACCTCCAGGTGTGAGAAGGGGTGATGTGAAGTGATAGTCCCAAGAGGGTTGAAATTGGGTAGGGTCCATTGAGAGGTTTTATCTCATGGATTGTACCTTGCTACGGGAACCCAAAGTACATAGTAGCGGGAGGAAACAATGGCGATTAATGCAGTCATAGATCAGAGTGACAAAGGCTAGAGCAGTCAGATAATGAAGAGCACAGAGAAGGTTTGACAATAGTGTAGAAAGGTAGAGTCAGCAGAAGCGCAAAGTTTTCAGTTGACAGAGGCAATAACAGTTAAAGACTTTGATGACAGAGGCATCATATTGATTTAGGTTGGATGTTTTTTTTGTTTATGGAATTGTTGTAGCAACAACACTAGAGAGAAGTGTTGCATGCAGAACATTCCAAAGGTTCAGGATCGGGATCGAGTTGAATTCCTTTCTTGTTCAGAGGGAGTGTTGAAAATAGAAACAAGAAATGTTAAAAATAGAATCTAGAAATTCGAATTTAATTTGTCCTTGAATCAAAATTGTAATTCTTTTCTCAAAGCAACTTGTAATAGTTAAATAAGTTAAATTAACTTACTTAGCTTAGGAATTTCGAGTTGAAAGTATTTATGAGGTCATTTATATATTCTCCCTAAATTTTAGGGGTCCAGGATGTGTTTAATTGTGAGTGTAATTAGATAACTCAGTTTACTGAGTTATGTTCATTGAAATTAGTTCCAAACTATTTGTGGAACTAATAGAGAGTTAATAGTCAGTTGGTGCACTAGTGCATCCACAAGTGTCACTCTAGTTAACTGAAAATTCCCTCATCAGAAACTCATGCATGTTGATTTTGAGAAAGACCCAGTTGAGACTAGAGTACAGGGACAATGTACTATCAATTGTATGATTTACTAAGTTGTAAATATCATGCATGCAATCAGAGAAGGACCTCATTTTGGATTGTGCAGTTATGGATGAGGAATTTCCCTTTAAATACGGGTTAATTCTCTCAGGAATGGTGCAAAGAATTAGAAGCTTGGAGGCTTGGAAATTTGGCTAAGTATTGGCCTAAGGAAGTCATCGGGCAGAGGATAGGAAATACTTGTGCAAGTTAAGCTCAAGGTTGAGTAGAGCATATTGTATTCACCCAAATTCTTTAACCAAGGGCGCAAGAGATTACGGTCTTGGAGAGTTGTTGAATAGTTTAAGGATTTGGCTTGTGATAGCTTGTGAGATGAAAGAGTTAAACATACTTGTGCGGAATTGTTTTAGTGAGAACAAGCTTTGTATCTTCACTCATATTTCTAATATATGCAATACAGATAGCAGGGTTTTGAGCAGTGGCTTTCCCCATATACATCTTGTGTTATGTTCCATTGATTTATCTTCTTCTTGTTCATATTGTTTTTAGTCGATCTATTGGCTTCCGTTGGTTGAAAGTAAAGGTAGATTTTTGTCCTGTGCTTTAGTACATTGCACGAGCTTCTGAATCTACAGGATTTTCTACATGAAATCAAAATAAATTAAATGAAGTCAAATCTAGATGTTAAGATCTTCCTTTATCGTGCAAGAGAATGTATGCTACCACACAAAAATATAGTTGATAAATCCAAGATGGACCATTAAATTTGATTCAAATTGCAGTTACTCCTCTCTAGAAAACAAGAATAGATTTTACCCGTGTCCAATTCCCCAACGCAAGTTATAACTTCAATAAATAAATGATACATGCATACACGAGATACATAAATGTAGTATTTGTTAAAAAAAAAATATAAGAATTATTTTCTTGAACTTCGATGGTAGAGGGGAAAAATCTAACAATATTTTTGTTATTATAAAATATGAATTTTCACTTTTTATGGTGGAAAAATATCAACATTCTTTTTTAGTGTGGAAAAATCTAAAAAAAAAAAATCATTGTAAAAGAAAAATGATTAATAATTAAAAAAATCATAAAAGGTACAACACTTCTATATTGACAAGTAATTTTTAATGTTAATTTTCATTTGCATAGAAAATAATTTTATACCTTGCTATGACAACCTAAAAGACTCTTTACTGGGAATAACAACTTCAATTTTAATTCCTGGATAACATAACGTTTTACTAACCATTGAGTCGTCCTAGAGGGAGACATACACCTTCATAGCTTTTAGTATTCAAATTTTTGCATGGAGGTGAGTCCCTTGCCACAAGTTAACCTTTAATAATCAAATCACTATGGAGATAGCTTTTAATAGTCAAATCACTATGGAGATAGTTTTTTTTACACTGGAAAAAAATTCAAATTTGAAATATAAATAAAATAAAATAAATCAAATAAAACAAAAAAAAATTGAAAAGAAATGCGAATTTAAGCTTGAAATTGAAACTAAAAAATTAAGGTTTTGATTTAAACATTGGGATCAATTTTGCTATTGAGGAAGAATTAAACCAATAAAGGTGCAGGAGGGGTCTTGGTATGTGAATCCGATTCAATTTCAAAATCCAAAGCAGTAAAACAACGCTTGAAAGATGGATTAAAAGATTAGAAGATAAGTTGAAATACGTCAAAAGATGAGAAGCTAAGTTGAAAAAAGAAATTTAAATCTGCTCGGCGAAGAAAAGAATCCTCAAATAAAAGAAAAAGAATTTGAATTACACGAAACTCATAACAAATGAAAAAAATAATTTAAAAAAAGAAAGGGTAAGGTGAAAAGGAGATTTAATATATTAATTAGTTTTTATATAAAAATTGGGAGGAAAGGCGAGTTAATGAAGAAAGTAACCTTACTCGTATGAAAATCAGATTTGATTAAAAAATATAAGTTAAACAAAATCATAATAAATAAATAAATAAAAGTGAAACATGGAAGTTTATTTTTTTTAGTTTTGTATTTATATTTATTTTTTATTGATATTTTGTGTTACATTTTTATGTTTATAAATTTCAAAGTTATTTTGGTTTTAGGGATGTAGGATGAGGTGATTAAGTGAATTTTGTTTTCTATTTATTTTTTAAAGTTTCGTTAATTTTTTTTTTAATAATTATAAAGACAAACATTAAGGATGAGAAGATTAATTTGATTAATTAATATTAAGGAAAAATCAACTTGATTAACTCATGCTTAATAGTATATAAGAAATGATAACATTGTTCAATATTATGCTATTAATGGTATACTAGCATAACCATATTTTATCCGCATGAAGACTCTGCAAGATTATTAAATTTTCTTTTCATTCGCTTTGCCTTCACATTTTATCCGCATGGAGAAAATGTTAAAATATTTGCTTTGGTCTATGATTGAATACAGTGGGTGTTTGCATAGAGATTGAATACACTGGGTGTTTGCATAGAGTAAGAGAGCACATTTTTATATACTATAGTCTGATGTCACTCACTTTCTCTTATTTTTGTGAAGTGGGGGAGTTCTCGACACCTAAGAATGAGGAGTTTCTGCGATTATGGAGACCGATTAGACGAGTGTCTGACAGCCCAGGAATACCATGTGAACATGTCACTTAATATATACATCAGTTTTATGATAAATAAACATTAGATAGTGGTTTACAATGATGGAAAAGACTATTGTGTATGTATAATACAATTTTTCTTCTACTTAATTATTATTTTCCCTTTTAGTCTACAGAAATGTAGGTATGTAATTATTATTTCAATGTTTAATCTATAAAACTTGTACCTTGAAGCACTGTATATACTGCATCTTCCCATTTTAATAAAACGGTTTATGTACCTACCTAGGGGACAAATTTGTATCCTCTTGACTTGATATGGCTATAAAATGTAAAGTTGATATGTTCCATTGGGCCCCAAAACACTAATCATGTTGGTGTCCCGTGGGGGTTACTATGCAGGGACCCGTATTCTTTATGAACATTGTTACCTATAAATTAATTTGTGTACCACATGGGGAGCAAATGCCATGAAAATACTGAATATCGTAGATTTCAAAATCGCTAGACTACCTTAATTAATGAATAGATGGAGGAGGATCTAGTCTTGTTACCTCATATATTTCAATCTAGGGCTACCTTGGTTCTTGCTCTTATAATCAAAAGAATGTAACTCGTCATCGTTAGACTCGAACAAAGAAGATTTGTGAATATATTTTGGATACATTTTTGTACAACACCAAAGATTTTTACAAAGGCAAGAGAGTCAAAGCAAAATTATTTGTTACTAAAGGTTTATGATGCGGTAGATTGGTCTTCCATCAATAATATGCGATTTTTACAGAGGCAAGAGAGTCAAAGCAAAATTATCTATTATTAAAGGTTTATGATGGGTAGATTGGTCTTCCATCAATAATATTCAATATTCTTTTTGATTGGGGATTACGAGAATAATGAGTTAGATGTTTGATTTTTTTTAAATATATTATTATTATCATCAAATGTTTTTTTATAAAGTTTTGTTATATAAATGATTTGATAAAGATTTTTTAATTGATAAAGTTTAATAGAAAATTATAAATATCTTGCTTTTTTGGGAGGTGATATAGTTAATAATCACTTTGTAAATGATTTATGAATTTGCATGCATTTTTATTAGGGTTTTATTGAGAAAGCCATGGAATACTTAAAGGTTTTTGAGTTGTGATACTTAGCCAAAAACATTCATTAAAAACTCTCCACCTAGGATTCTATACATTCTTCAAATTTAAACAATTTAACTTCATTTTTAATTTTATTTAATTTTTATTTATAATTCCTTCTAGAAAAACTGCCCCCAAAAAACCAAGATCTCCTTTGGAAAAGAGCTAAACATGTTTCCTCGAAGTAACTGGTAGCAATGGGGTCCAGTGTGGGTAAAGATTGAGCAAAGGCTATGTAGGTTTTAACCCCATACAGAAATTACTTGGATACGAATTTTAAAACACAGAAAATAAATAATGCGAGAGCATAACACATAAAACACATATACATAGAGATTTTCCCCTAGATCCCAAAACCGAGACTACCAGCTTGATTTTTCATTATGTTCCTTTCAATGTTACAATACATACATATACATGTCGAAGCATCCAATACCATGGAATGAAAACCATCGCATCCAAAACCATGCACAAAACCATAAGTAGGTCCGCCCAACCTAATATAGGGTCCTGTTGAAGCCCCGAAAATTGGGTCTACAACAAGGGGGATACCCATCCGGTCCGGACCTTGGAAGCAACTCCTTTTCCATTTGGGATGGTGGGTCCGACTGGGGATAATGGGACCAGTTTCCCAATTTGTCTGTATGTTGATAAGAATTGATATTTCCGTTTTCTAAAGATTTCTAAGTAAAATGCTTTTAATCTAAGTCTAATTTAAAACATGCAATTGTATTCTAATGAACAGAAATATTTAATTCTAAAACTAACCCGGGATTCAACTTTTCACTTATGCGATCTAAAATAATTTCTAACAGCAATTGGTAATAAAGATCATTCAATTGCTACAAGAAAAGAATTCGATAAAAATGAATTGTTTCGTATAAAAAGTTAGCCGAAACAATTGTGAGAAGCATATCGCATAATAAGTCATTCATACATTAAGCATAAACAGAATATGTATCATTGTACAAAAGTGCCAAATGATAACTCAAACATTCAAGCTTTCATACATAAATAACTGAACATAAAATATTACTTTGACACATAAACAGAAATCATTAAGAGATAAAATTACCATTGATAACAAGTTTTACTCATGAGTTTCAGCAATATAAATTTATCTCTTCCTAATTCAACATCTACTAAGAGTACAAAAGTGCATTTCAGTAGCAGATATTAAACACAGATATCAATAAATCTCGTTCCATTCATTCATCAAAACCTCCTCTGAGGGTGCAGAAGTGCATGTTCTGAGGAAACGTTATTGACACATTTCAGGACCCCTCTCTAAATGCATGAGAGGGGTTAAAATACTACTACCTAAATATTAAAAATAGTTTATTACAAAAATATAGGAGGAGGTTTAAATGACCGTCCTCATCAAAGGCAAAAATAAATCAAAACTAAAACTAAAACTGAATCTGGAATTAATTATCTATGTATCTGTTCTCTAAGATCGCAAGCATTCAACATCGGCTGGAGGAGTTTCGGTTGGCCGACCTCCGATTTTATTTGCCCTATGAAAACAGAATCGGTAAGTGCTGAAGCTATCTTTTCGGCAAAGTTCATAAGGCATTTGAGAGTCATGCATTGACTATATGGTTCAACCAAGTATTCCCAGTGAGTATTCCAATTCAACTTGGTTAATTTCTTGATGGACTCTACCCTTTCCTCAACTTTTTGTCTCCAGCTTCTCTGCAGTTGCTGTGCCTTTGGAAGAAATCTAGGAGTGGTCTCTAATATGAGGTTTGCTCTGTGCAGGTTTTCATTGACATAGTCAATGACGTTTTTTTTCACTGTCGTTGCTTCTTCCGCTGCCATGCGTCAGGCGTTGAATGGAATTGCTAGGTTTCAGCCAAATCTGCTTACTGCCCAAGGGTGTACCTGATAAATACCGTCGGTTTTGGAGCATGAGTCCCGCCTTTAGCCTTTAGCGCTTTTCCCTGTGGTTTTTCCAGCTTACATGCGACCGAGCACTCGGGGACTTTCCTTCTCGAGGGTTTTGCAGGCGCTAATCGCGCATCGGAAACTGCTTCCTTTTCCTGATCCGGGCTTCCCAAGTGCTATTTTCACTTCTTGCGCATTTTTGATGGGCCTTGGTCAGCGCACTTTGTCTTTTTTTTTAATGGTTCTTCCCTTACCGACTAGTTCATGGTGAATTTCGCCAAATCTTCGTTTTCCTTGGCGAACTTCTCTAGAAACTGTTTGTTGTAGGTTGTCTGCGGCTCTGGTAGATGATACATAAGCCTTAAATCTTGTGAAGTGAATGACCCAATGAGGTCTTGACCTCAAGACTTGAATTGTATGTCTGTTATATTGGCATTGTCCAGTATCCACTTGACCATGTCTGTGTATGGAAGTATTTTAGGTCTTGCAGCTATTCGGTGCAAGAATGAACATGCAAGTTCTGTGATTGATGCCTTGGACAACCCGCATGAGTCTGTTGTTGCTTTAGCCTCCATAACTCTAAGATTTTTTTCTTCGAGCAGATTGTACGTGCCTTCCCAAGTAGTTATGCATGCATCTTTGTTACAGGTGGTGTCTGTGTATAAGGGCGTCATCTCTTTGTCCTCAGCAACCGGAGCTTTTCCCTTCTTTCCCATTATGTTCTGCACAGTGCTGCGTATATTATTCTGCTTTCCGCTCCTGCAATTTTACAAGTAAGGAAAGAATAATGGTAAGAGATAAGGTGATAGGAAAGCTCTTAATGCCGAAATCATATCAAATATATCACCCTACGTGAAACAACCTTTTGATCAGATCTAAATCTTATCTCATTAATGACCATCAACTAACCATTAAATTGACATTAATGCCCATAAATTGGTATCGGATTACGAGAAAAACTTTATTGAATGATGAGCCCTGCAGATCTGTAATAAAATGATTTTGTGATTTGCTTCGCAATATCGCTAATCTGTTTGTTAACAATCATTTATCACCTTATGCGTCTGCGAGATGCGATTTGCGAGATGCCTTATTGCATATCGCCGGATCAGGATATTTTACCTTAGGTGATACTTGTGGCGTATAAAATCTGCGATGCGCGATGGTCTTTAAGGCGTGCGATCTCGCATCGCATTTTCGCAATTTCAAAAGCTTGTTAATATGATGTCCTCCCTTATCCTTTGCGATGCAATGTCTTATTGTTAAGAGAATGATTTTATTCGGAACTTATCATAAAATCTAAGTTTTTGGGTTTTGCAGGTGTTCTCTTAAGTTTATGATGGCATGTTTTATTCAAAGGGAAACATAAGTGCTGGTTTTTTAGAAGGGTCCCCATTTATTTAGCTTTATTACTAAAACTAAGTAGAAAAGGGGGGTTGTTGTTGGCCACAACAATTGGTGATTCACTAGGAAGAACCAGTTATCTCTAATTATGTTTTGAATTTTCTAAACTTCCAAAACAGAAAAGTTTTCTGGAAAATCAAACTTTATTATAGAAATATAAAGTGTATCATGCTTTCAGCTATCAATAGTAGTTTGTTTCTCCTGTGTTAACTTTGATTATTTACTTCCTAAAGCTAGTCATCGTATTTACATCAGCCACTACTTAGTTTATAAAGATAAAAACAAAGGCTTCTTTGTAGATCAGTTTTAAGTATGCTCATTTGTCGTAGGTAGAGCCTCTGCTGCTAGCAGGCATTCATAGCCTCAACAGGGTTACCTATTACCTAGCAATCATCCTGTATCCTACTTGGAGAAATATACAATTTTCAATGATAAATCCATATTCACACTTGTTGTTTTGTTTTCTTTAATTCTTAAAGAACAATGTCTTGGTTTGGTAGCCAAATTATGACAGTGCCATTCACTTGATTTATAACTTTGCTAAACAAGCTAGCTCGTGATGAGACCCCTTATATTTTGATTGCAACAATCTTGAGTCATTGCCCTGTTTTGGTATAAAGTTTTGGCAATGTTAGCAAGTCATAATATCTATGATCATGATAAGTCGGCTCGTGATGAGACCTCTTATTCTTTAAGCTTACAGTGTATCATTGGATTATTTCTTGAAACTCGTAATTCCCTAGGTGGGGAGGAAGTCATTGGTTCCTTAAGAATTACTCTCGATGATAATTATAGAGTTTTTGGAAAGAGCTTTTCTACAGAGAATCTTTGTTTTGTTATTGATGCTTTTCATTGACTGATATAAAACAAATTCTGACTAAAGGTTGCTTTTCATCAAAATTCGTAAGGCTGAAACTAGTAACATTTCCAGGCTTATAGCATTTGACTGTATGTTTCAATAATAATGATCGATTTTCCAAATCAGTTCCATTTATACAAGTGAAAAACAAAATCTAAAAGAAACACTAATCTTTTTCGTGAATTCCCAAAGTTTAACCATTTACAACCTGTTTTATTATCAAAATAAAGCTATAAATACTAATTTACAAAAATAGAAGAGGTCATCTTCTATGGAAAGTATTTTTTGAGAATTTGCCCATTAACAGGTAAAGATTCTCTTTTCCCTGCTAAATCTTGCAACATGAAAGTGGAAGGACCTATGATTTCTACAATTTGGAATGGGCCAAGCCACATTTGTTGGAATTTAGAATGTTTTCCTTTTTCTTCATGAGCCTTATCCCATTTCAAAACTAAATCTCCAATTTGAAAATCTTTCCTAGATACCATGCTTGAATCAAAGGAAGCCTTTACTAATGCTTGATGATGAGCGTGTGTGATTTTAGCCTGTTCTCGTTGCTCTTCTAGCTTAAGGATTTGCAATTGTCTTAGTTGTAAAGATGAAGTTGGTGTTTCATCAATAAATTGAACTAAGGCTAGAGAAGGAATTGCTAGATGAGTTGGGAGAACTACTTCTTTCCCATAAACTAAATTAAAGGGCGAAGTGCCAATGGAAGCTTTCTACGTTATTCGGTCTGCCCAAAGAGCATACATCAAAGATTTGTGCCAATTTTTATGATTCTGATCAATGGTTCGCTTAATGATTCTAATTAAGTTTTTATTCGTTGATTCAGCCAACCCATTCCCTTGTGGGTAATAATTGGCAGAATATTTAAGCTTAAAACCTCTTTTAAGTGCAAATTCAGTCATAGCATTGCCAAAAAAATATGATGCATTATCAAACATTAAAGCAGAGGGTAAACCAAACCTGGTGATTATGAACTGATCTATGAAATCAATGATGTGTTCAGCATTAGTTGTCTTGAGCGGAACTGCTTCTACCCATTTAGTAAAATAATCTGTAGCTGTAAGGATATACCTATGCTATTTAGAAGAGTGAGGAACGATCTCACCTATTATATCCAATCCCCATTGATCAAAGGGTTGATCGATATTGACTGGTTGCAAAGGCAATGATGGTTTCTTTTGTCTCCCAGCAACAGTTTGAAAAATTTGACATTTCCTTACATAGTTATGCACATCTTTAAATAGTGTAGGCCAATAGTATCTTGCGCGCAAATTTTATGTGCTGTAGCATCTCCCGCATAATGTCCACCTGCTGGTCCATCATGGAGTTCCTGCAACACCTTTTCAGCTTCAGATTTCTCAAGACATCGAAGGAGAATAGAATCATAATTCATCCTAAAAAGTACATCGTTTACGAGTTGATACTGCTTAGCCTTCAATCTTAGAGCTCTTTTCTTTGTATAATCCAGATTTGAAGGAGCATATCCATTCTTTAGATAAAATATGATATCAGCATATCTCGATTCAATATTGTTTAGGCTTACCTCATACATTTGTACCTCTTGATTTGGAGATGATATTTTAGAAATAAGTGATGCTCCAGCCAACATCTTGCAAAAGCCTTGACCTTTTACAATATTTGCTGGCCTGATCTCAACATCGTATTCTTGTAAGGTAGTGACCCAATTTGCTCTCTTTTCACCCACATCTTTCTGTACTAAGAGATTCCTTACCGCTGGAAACGACACTATGATCTTTGTATGGGTTTTAAGAAGAAAGGGTCTAAAATATTTGATCGCTTTGAAAACAGCATAAGCCTGTTTCTCAACGTCAGAATAATTTAATTCAGCCCCTTGCAGATTTGAACTAAAAAAGGCAATTGGGGCTTCTGTTTTGTCTTGATTGGCTTGAGTGAGTATTGTAGCATATGATTTATCAGAGGCAAATGTATACAAAATAAAAGGATCGGAAAAATTTGGAGTTGCTAAAGATGGGGCATTAATAATCGCTTGCTTGATCAGATTGAACGCTTCATATTCCTCTTGGCCCCATTTGAAGAGTGAATTCTTCTTTATCATTGCTTGTAATGGTGACACAATCCTTGAGAAGTCTGGAACAAATCTTTTGACAAAATTAATCTGGCCAAGGAAGGATTGCATGGCTTTCTTATTATGTGGTAAGGATATTTCAGAAATCTCCTTAATTCTCTCGGGATCAATATGGATTCCAGATTTTGACACTATAAATCCAAGAATTTTTCCTTCACTTAATGCAAAAAAGGAATTTTTTGGGTTAAGTGAAATCACATACCTTTGGCAACGTTGGAAGATCTGTTTTAAGTCTCTAAGGTGATTACCGCATTTTTTAGAATATATTGTTATGTCATCCAAGTAAATCACCACTGATTTGTTTACTAATCCCTTAAATGCGATGTCCATGGCCCTTTGGAATGTGGCACCAGCGTTTATCAGACCAAACATCATCTTTTGATATGCGTAAGTACCCCATTTGGTTCTGAATGTGGTTTTTAGCTGATCGTCAAGATGGACCAGAACCTGGTTGTAGCCAGAGAAACCATCTAAAAAGGAAATTAATTTTGATCCTGCAACTGCTTGCAATATTTGTTCCATAGGAGGCAGGGGAAAATTATCCTTTTGGTAGGCTTTGTTAAGATTTCGAAAGTCAATACAAATTCTAATATCTTTGTTTTTCTTTCTAACGGGAACCATGTTGGAAACCCGTCTAGAATGTCGAATGGGAAAAATAATTTTGGATTTCAATAATTTATTGAGCTCTGATTTAATCTGACTTTCCAAATTAGGATGGATCTTCCTTAGCTTTTACTGGATAGGTTTTTCATCAACTATCATTGGGATATGCTGAATGATCGAAGTGTCGTAAGTCTTAAGTTCATCGTAGTTCTAGGCAAAGACACTTTTGTACTGTTTCAGGAGACGAATATAGGCTAATTTTTCTTCTGGGGCTAGGCCAAGACCTAGGTTGATATTCTATGGCTTGGTATTCGTTCCTAGATTTACTAATTCATAGTTTAGAGTTGAACTCTGAAGTTTTGAATTGGTAGATCTCTTAAATCGATCTTTCAAATCATATAGGTCTTCCAACTTGACTACAGATTTTGGTATAGCATTATTAGTGCTTTCCTGTTGTAAATGCTTGTCATGTTGGTCCTCATCAATTATTTGGTTAGTGTAAGATCCTTCTGATGTCAGGAAACTTACAATATCAGGATCATCATTGAAAATTCTCCAGTTTGTAACATTATCAGAGATGGAGGGCCTAAAGATCAATTCGATTGAGAATTTGTCTGGGCTATAGTCTTCTGAGGGAATGAGCTTGGAGGCTACATTAGCTAGGAGGTCAGCACTAGCATTTTGGAGTCTGGGAATAGGTGAAATATTAAATGCTATAAAATGTTCAGTCAGATCTTGCACTAAAGATTGATAATGTTTCAAATGACCTGATAGACAATGTATATTATTTCGTACCTATTTAATAACAATCTTAGAGTCTTTGAAGACTTGTAGATACTTGATATCTAATCTGATTGCCTTATACAGTCCTTAGACTAAAGCTTCATATTCTGCAGTGTTGTTTGTGCAATCGAACTCGAGTCTACATGTTAGCATACTTTTGTTTCCCTCTGGACTAACTAATACACATCCTGCTCCTGCTGACTTGGAACCATCAAAAAATAATTTCCAAAATAAAGATTTATTTACAGGAGTATCTATAAAATTAACACATTTAGAACTATCTGTTTGAGAAAAGCTTCTACTTGAGACAGGATAGAATGTTCTAGATAAGGTGAAGTATGAGCATTAAAATTTCTTAAGAAAGAGTCAACAGAATAGTTGCCAATTATATTGTTGCTGTATGCTACAGGTTCATTTTCTCCTTCCAATTCCGTCACTATGTATTTTTGGTGTCTTTCTCACTCAACCTTTATCTGATTTGGTTTACCATTGTAAGGGAGCCACATATGTGACCAGTCGGTCGCAAAGTATCCATGAAGCTTTTCAGACCAATCCCTACTAAGAATTAAGCCATAAAATTCGGGAATGTCTGCAACTAGAATATCAATAACTTGACATACCTTTGGATTAGATGATAGCCTTATGGTAACTTGATTTAGTTCACCAATTACTTCAACCTGCGATCGGTCCAACTGAACTATGCGTACTGCAGATTTTTGAGGTTGGACATTTAACTTTGCACATATTGTTTTAGGTAAGATATTAGATGAAGCTCCTGAATCTACCAAACAATTATGCAAGTTTTTATTGAAAATTTCGTAAGTAAGAAGGAATGGGGGAGTATGGGATTTTGACCTACCTCCAATTAAAGCAATATCATTCGGATCAACTTTATTTGCCATATTAGTTGGAGGTCTTCCCATCTCATGAGAAGCTTACGAGATTACAACGGCAGGAAGAGGTGCAACGGGAATTGCATGTAACTCTTTCAAAAGTAGCTTTTGTTGATGTTTCAATTTGCTCAATTCATGAAAAGTGAAGTTAGCCCTAGTATTTTTCATGTCTTCAATGATATTATACTCCATCTCATTAGAAACAATTAGTGTTTTAGACGGAGTTCGTGAGTTGGATTGGACTGGGCTTGTTTGAGTTGCCTTTGGTGATGATTTCTTACCTGCGACTTTATCTTTAGATGTTGAGCTTGCGCTCTTCTGTTTAGGGCTAAGTTGTGGAGGATCGAGTTGATTTCTACTTCTGGTACTGACTAGTGATGCCTCTTGATCCTCTTCGTCGGGAAGAATGAAGTCCCACATTCCCTGTACTTCTACAACTTCATCTTCATCAGTAGGTTCTTCGTTAGAAACTTCCTCTTCTTCTCCTTCTGATTCCGCATTTGTTATAGCATTGGGAGGCTTTGAATCAATTGAAGGATTTTTCTATAAGGCTTGTAGGGCTTTTTAGAAGAAGTCTTTGCTACTTGTTTCTTAATGTCAACCATTTCGTTAGACATGGTTTTTAAGACTTTTTGCAATCCTTCTAAATCAAATGGGTCTTTTGATTGCTTTTTCTTAGGATCATCTCTAAAAGTAACCTTCTTAGATTTTCTTTCATCGACAACATTTTTCTTTTCTAAAGCTAAGATACATTTCTCTACCGCTATCGCTTCCTTCATGTTTTCAGCTAATGTTGCCTTGGCAGCCCTATCAACAAAGATAGCTATGTTCGATGGTAAAGCAGATATGTACCATTCACTTCTAACTTCTTCACTAGGCTTGGAAGCAGTCAGAATTTTATTCAAAAGCTTGTTGAAACACGAATTAAAATCTTTGATAGGCTCTCTTGATTCAACCTTTAGGTTCGATAGATCATTGATCAGTGTCGCTGTAGATCTATCATCACCGAACTTAGTCAAGAATTGCTCTTGGAAAATGTCCCAACTAGTGATGGATCCTGATGGTAATGAAAAATACCAAGATCCGGTTGTTCCTTGTAAAGTGTAAGGGAAAAGCCGAACAACAACATCTTCATTAGTAACACCATTTAAATTTATTGATAACATAAAGTTGTTTATGTGTTCTTTTTCTAGCATGCCTGCTTCAGGATTAAACTTAGGCAGCCATTTTTCAGGATGGGCCGGTAATTGACTCAAGGGCGCAGGCATTAAGACTGCCCCTAGGTTATTCCATGGGGTTTGGGCCATCGTTGAACTACTAACAGAGGAAAGCATAGACGAAGTTCCTTGTGGAAGGGATGAGGATGTTAAAGTTCCAGTACTCTGATGGACAACAATTTGAAGTGGAGGGGTGGATGGTTGACTTTGCAATGGAGAAGTTGGAATGGATGTCGATGATGAAAGAGTCTCACTATCAGACCCTTGAGGTGACTTCCTTGCTCTTTTCCTTTTAGGTAGAGGTAATTCAGTTGGTTCAATACCAAACTTTTCACTCTGCAATCTGGTTAAGGGATGAGAAGGATTGTATTGCGAAGTCACACTACCTTGAGATATTTCAGACTTTTGCGGTGATATGGAAAATCCTTGAAGTTTATGAATCAGAGATTCAACTTCAGGAGGTTTGATAGTAGATTTTTCTGAAATTTTTAGGTTTGTGGCAGTGGTTTTTGTTTTCTCGACTCCTCACTTAGGATTTAAGGATTCGGAATGCGATGGAGAAGTCGGGGGAGATGTTGAGGGTGATTTACTCTCAAAATGGTATTTATATTTGGATTTACTAGCCATTCACAGTTCGGGGCCCTCCTTCTAGCGCCAAATATGTTGAAGCCTCGAAAATCAGGTCTACAACAAGAGGGATACCCACCCGGTCCGGACCTTGAAAGAAGCTCCTTTTCCATTTGGGATGGTGGGTCCGACTGGGGATAATGGGACCAGTTTCCCAATTTGTGTGTGTGTTGATAAGAATTGATATTTCTGTTTTCTAAAGATTTCTAAGTAAAATGCTTTTAATCTAAGTCTAATTTAAAACATGCAATTGTATTCTAATGAACAAAAATATTGAAGTCTAAAACTAACCCGGGATTCAACTTTTCACTTATGCGATAATTTCTAACAGCAATTGGTAATAAATATCATTCAATTGCTACAAGAAAAGAAGTCAATAAAAATGAATTGTTTCGTATAAAAATTTAGCTGAAACAATTGTGAGAAGCATATCGCATAATAAGTCATTCATACATTAAGCATAAACAGAATAGGTATCACTGTACAAAAGTGCCAAATGATAACTCAAACATTCAAGCTTTCATATATAAATAACTGAACATAAAATATTACTTTGACACATAAGCAAAAATCATTAAGAGATAAAAGTACCATTGATAACAAGTTCTACTCATGAGCTTCAGCAATATAGATTTATATTTTCCTAATTCAACATCTACTAAGAGTACAAAAGTGCATTTTAGCAGTAGACATTAAACATAGATATCAATAAATCTTGTTCCATTCATTCATCAAAACCTCCTCTGAGGGTGCAGAAGTGCATGTTCTGAGGAAACGTTTTTGACAAATTTCAAGACCCCTCTCTAAATGCATGAGAGGGGTTAAAATACTACTACCTAAATACTAAAAATAGTTTATTACAAAAATATAGGAGGAGGTATAAATGGCCGTCCTCATCTAAGGCAAAAAGAAATCAAAACTAAAACTAAAACTGAATTTGGAATTAACTATCTATGTATCTGTTCTCTAAGATCGCAAGCATTCAGCATTGGCTGGAGGAGTGTCAGTTGGCCGACCTCTGATTTTAGTTGCCCTGTGAAAACAGAATTGGCAAGTGCTGGTGCTATCTTCTCGACAAAGTTTGTAAGGCATTTGAGGGTCATGCATTGACTATGCGGTTTAACCAAGTACTGCCAGTAAGTATCCCAATTCAACTTAGTTAACTTCTTGATGGACTCTGCCCTTTCCTCAGCTTTTTGTCTCCAGCTTGTCTGCAGTTGTTGTGCCTTTGGAAGAAATCTGGGAGTGGTCTCTGATATTAGGTTTTCTCTCTGTAGGTTTTCATTGACACATTCAATGATGTTGTTTGCCGTTGTCGCTGCTTCTTCCACTACCATACGTCGGGCGTTGAATGGAATTGCTAGGTTTCAGCCAAATCCTCTTACCGCCCAAGGGTGCACTCAATAAATACCATCGGTTTTGGAGCATGAGTCCTGCCTTTAGTCTTCTACACTTTTCCCTGTGGTTTCTCCGGCTTACATGCGACCGAGCGCTCGGGGACTTTCCTTCTCGAGGGGTTTTGGCCTAGCGCTAATGCGCATCAGAATCTGCTTCCTTTTCCCGATCTAGGCTTCCCAAATGCTATTTTCGCTTCTTACGCGTTTTCGATGGGCCTTGGTCAGCGCGCTTTGTCTTTTTCTTTTAATGGTTCTTCCCTTACCGACCAGTTCTCGGTGCATTTCACCAAATCTTCATTTTCCTTGGCGAAATTCTCTAGGAACTGTTTGTTGTAGGTTGCCTGCGACTCTGGTAGATGATACATAAGCCTTAAATCTTGTGAAGTGAATGACCTAATGAGGTCTTGACCTCGATACTTGAATTGTCTGTCTATTATATTGGCACTGTCCAGTACCCACTTGACCATGTCTGTGTATGGAAGTATCTTAGGTCTTGCAGCTATTTGGTGCAAGAATGAACATGCAAGTTCTGTGATTGATGCCTCGGACGACCCGCGTGAGTTTGTTGTTGCTTTAACCTCCACAACTCTGGGATTTTCTTCTTCGAGCAGACTGTACATGCCTTCTGATGAGCCCCAAATTTGGTAACATTTTGGGCTCATTTGGCCTACTTACCCTTGCTCAACCCTTCATTTTTCATCACTTATGCATCATTTTTTAGTATATTCATGTTATTTGTACGAAGGAGGGCAGTCACTATTCCTAGGTGGCTAATACATGTTTATTTCAGGTTTTTTAACATTAAATGGAGCAAAACCACGCAGATGAAGGCAAGGAGACAGCCAAGGTGGCATTGAGGTTTTGTAGGAAGGTTGTCCACGACATTGAATGGCCTTCCTCGTGATCTCCACCCACAACTCCGAGCTCCAACAGCTATCACCACCGAGCTAGAAGGCAGCCAACGGATTCTAAGGGAACAACAGTTTACTTTTAGTTGGTTAGCCAAGCCCCACTAATTTAGGAGGCCAGCTTGGCCCTCATAATGTATAAATATTGAGGCTGTAGCCTTCGATGGGGACTTTTGAAACTTTGTTGTTTATTCTAGACTACGAGCTGATAGCTCTGTTTTGCTCTTTGTAAGCCATTTTTGGCATGTTATCAGAATTTTGACTATTATCTTTTAATGAATAAGCAGGCAGATTTGAGGCAGCTTTGAGTTCTTAAAGGAGCTTAAGCTCTTAGGGTTGGGCCCAACCTGAGAGCCTAAGGCTTCCTTCCTTTGTATTGTTACCTTTCTTTCTTTCAACATTTTATTTCTTTTCCTTTACATGCATTTGGAAACACAGTTTGTTAAGTTGAATTTCTTGATGTGATTAAGTAGGTTAGTTTTATGGATAAAGTGCTTTCAGTAGTTTAGATTAGAGTAAGGGGATTAGAGTTAATCAGAGCTCCAAAAAGGGTTGATTGCACACTCACTTCCACCTCTGTTTAGAGATTGGGATTGCAGCCCGTGCCACCCACCAAAAACACAGTTTTACATGTTCATACAATCTTTAACGCAATGTTTTCGGTTGTAGCAGCATCCATGCGTTCAGATCTTGTGAAATGAATCGTTGTTTCAATGCCATGCAAGAGTTTCCTCACAAAATCACATTGTTGTTCTTTGATTTCTAATAAAACAGTTAGAGTAGGTTGATGACATTTCGGTTATATGCGAGACAGGGGTGATTTGTTTCATTTACACTGTGCAGCACCACTCTATCATTTCCTTATCCTTCTAAGCCGTGCCTAAGCCATCTACTTATCTCCCAGTTAGATCATTTGCCTCCCAACTCTTTTGTCATCCACGTTGTTTTATCTTTTCGGCCTTCCATTGCCTCTACCCTCCTCTAGACCAACCAGCTCTACACACCCCCTCTCCATCTCATCTCTCTGTCCATAAGCCATCACAAGCTCCCCTCCTACCTCCCTGTCCATCCACATAGCCTCTTCCACTCATCCATCACCCAAAAATCCTATTGCAGAACATCATGTAGAAGTTAGCAGACTTCCTGTAGAAATCCTGAACTTCCTGTAGAATCCCCTGCAGACATCTTGTAGAAGCTTGCAAGCACGGTTGCCAGGAATCTGAACTTTGTGAACTTCTCTGGAATGATGTTAGGGATCCCTTAGACCCTCTCAGAGTCCTCCTGACCTTTTCCGAGCCTTCCTCCCCTTGATCTACCCCTGCACAGTCAAGACCCAGTAAGAAGCACAGTCATAATAACTCCAACAACTTGAGCAAAAATACAAAAACATGTTCTCTTCAGATGAAAGTAGTTTAGACACATGCATATCATCTCAATAGAAGTAATGGCACCACTTTTAGAAGTTGCATTCCCACCATTGCATCATAAGGATTAAGCTGGTAGAATTAGGGTTTACTAGGGTTTCCATGTTTTGTTGGATTCCAGTTCATTCTTGCAAAATAGGTTAATTCCCTTTGAGATAGCTTTCGTTCATCACTTAAAAAGCTTCTTCTGAGAACATATAGAAGTTGGCTTGAGCCCTAGCGGACTTGTGCCAGCTGACCAAGTGACAGCTGCGACAAGAGCTAGTACTTGTGCATACAACACCGTCGCTTCCAAGTTTGTTACGAACTACAGGGTTGATAAAATTAGAGAAGGAAGCTCCAGGAGTTGTAGCATTATTGCTACAATACTGGAGCCCACCATCTTTTTGGCGCCGTTGTCGGGGAAGCGTCAAAGTATTAGTAATTGTTGCTTTTCTTCTATTTTCCTACTCTCGCCTTCTGCCAAGTAGTTTATTTCATTTCCATTCTGCAAAAGTAGCATAGACATTTCCTGCTTTCATAGATTAACATTTCAATTCTGCAATTTCATTTTTGCAAGCATAGATTAGCATTTCAATTTCGCAAGCGTAGACTAGCATTTCCATTCCTGCAATTTCATTTGAGCAAAGTAGATTAGTTCTTTCCTGCTTTCATTTCAATTCTGCATTTTTATTTCAGTAAGATAGTTAGTTGTAGATCAATCTGTTTCAGTTTTTGCAGGTACCAGAAAAAAAAAAAAAAAAAAACAAAAGCAATCAAAAGTCTTTCCATTTCATGCCTCGTAGGAATCGAGATAAAACAGGCAAATTCTTACCCAACACCCCCACTACATCACTGAGTCACCCTTCTCTCTTCTTCGGTGACAGTGATCCAGAAGAACCTATAGGTGAACCTCCTGAGATATACGAAGATCCTATAGCAGAAGAAGAATTAGAGACCATCCCATTTGAAGCTATGGCTGACAATAGAGGAGAAGATGAGAGAATAGAAGGTGCCTTCCCCATCCGAGAGACCAATGGAGACATGAAAATGAAGAACATTAGCCCCTCCGCTTTACCTCACTTCCATGGACTGACTACTGAAGATCCTGATACCTTCCTGTTTGAGTTTGCTGTCCTTTGTCGAACCTATGATTATACTGAAGATGAGCAGAAGCTGAAACTCTTCCCCTCAACTCTTAAGGATGCAGCATTACGCTGGTTCATGGGCTTACCTAGGAACAGTATCACCACTTGGGCTCAGATGCAGCAAGCTTTCAATACCAAGTACCGGGACTACTGTAGGTCCAAGGAAACCAAGGGAGAAATCTTTCGGATGACCATGGGAAATGATGAGTCCTTAGAGGATTATGAGGAAAGATTCCAACTTGGCTATAAACGGGCCAGGTGCACACTTGACCCTGAATCCCTCAAGTTGGTCCTGCTCCGAGGAGTTCCTGAAGACCTCTTAGACACCCTTCACATGTTAGCTGGAGGAGATATTTATCAACTGCCTTATGAGGACATAAAGACTGTGTTTAGAAACCACTCTAGGGCAGCCCGGAAACGAGATAGAGGAAACCTCCTCTCAGCTAGTATTCCTTTCTCCAAACATGAGTTTGCAAATCAATTAGAGGATCTCAAAAGTGAGGTGAGACAGACCATTGCCATGCAACTTGATACATTCAGGATCCAACAGAAGAAGGAAGAAGCTGAGAGGGCCTTGGCTATCTTCTGCCCTAGGTGTACAAGGAGACACCCTAAGAACGAATGCCCATTGCATTCGGTTGAAGTATGTTTCGTTTGTGAGGAGGACCATCCCACAAACCAATGTCCAACCTTACCTGGGCTTAAAGCCATGTATCAAGGGACAGAAGCCCCCACTGAACCTCTCTATTTCCTCCACCAAAGGAGGCCACAAGGACCTAGACCTTACCAGCAGGGGATGCAAGGGGCGCCCCAAGCTTATTACAGCCCCAACCAATCTACTCCTATGCCTTCCTAGGGTCCCCCTGCTCATCCTTCCTGGTCTGTGCCTCCTCCATGGTCTTATCCACCTCAGTACCATACTCAACCCACTACTCATTCATATCACTCACATGCCCAGCCACAGCCTCAGTGGAATGCACCTCAGTCGGGGTGGAGGCCCTAGTACAACACTCCTCCCGCCATTTTGCCTCCACCACCAGTTCAACCCCAACCATTACCTCCTGCTCCTCCAAGGCAACCTCAAATACCTGCTCAACCGAACCCGAACCCCAACAACAGACAGGCCCAACAGGTATACACTGGGGAAACATCATGCCCTACCTATGCGGTGGAGATCCAGGAGATCAATCTACGGTCTGGAAAGACTCTTCCAGATCGCCAACCTCCTCCCCCAGAGGACGAGGAAGACAAACAGGAAAGTGAACCAAAGGCTATTCCACCCTTTCCTGAGAGACTAACAACCACCACACAACCCAACCCAGAGGAGGATGAGCTTCTGGGAGAGCTCAAGCAGTTGTGTGTAAAAATACCACTTCTCCAAGCCATCAAGGATGTGCCAATATACAACAAACTGGTTAAGGGAAAGTGTTTCAAACACCGAGGCAGGCGAAAGAGGGATGCTTCAACCATCAATGTCATAGGACAACTGTCTGACCTTATGTTGGGACAAGTCATCTGCCCAAAGTACCTAGATCCTGGGAGTCCTGTAGTAGATGTCCACATCAATGGCCCCATCATACCTCACACCTTGATTGATCTGGGAGCTGCCATTAATGTGATGACCAGGGATACCATGCTCAAACTCAACCTTCAGGGTTCCTTGAGGAAGACCTCGACAGTCCTCCAACTAGCAGATCGCTCCACCGTGACTCCCGAAGGGATTGTGGAGGATGTCTTGGTCTCTATTGACTCTTGGGAATACCCTGCAGATTTCGTAGTTCTACAACCAAAGGCAAAGCTTACTAGATACCCTCTCATTTTGGGAAGGCCTTGGTTAGCCACTGCAGATGCTTACATAAACTGTCGTGCAGGAAACATGACCATCAAAAATGGTCCTATGTCCAAGCAGCTAGTCCTATACCCTCCTGCCCAACCCTCATTAGAGCATGACTTACCACTTTGGTTGGAGGAAGGAGAAGAAGATGAGGTGTACTCAGCACCTTTGTGCACCCTAGACACCACGAGGGGAGATCCCCCAACCGAGGATGATTTGATTGAGACCTTGATCCAGAATCCACCTCCCAGTGCACTGACCTTAGAGGAATTGGTGGAGGATGCCCAAGCCAGCACCTTAGTGGACCTTTGTGCAACCAACCCTGTCACTCCCAGAGTCAAGAATGTGGAGTTCGGCCCTGAGAGGACGTTAAAGATCAGCTCCTCCCTATCTCCTTCTCAGGAAAAGGAGCTGTGTAGTCTGTTGGCCAGTCATCTAGATGCTTTTGCTTGGAGCTATAAGGAGATGAAAGGAGTCCATCCTTCGGTCTGTACCCATCACATTTACATCAAGGAGGATTGTAAACCGGTTAGGCAACCCCAGAGGAGAATGAATCCATCCCTTAAGGACATTGTCAAGGAGGAACTGCAAAAACTGTTGGATGCCGGATTCATTTACCCCATCTCAGATAGCGAATGGGTGTCCCCTCTGGTGTTGGTTCCCAAGAAAAATGGGAAGTGGAGAATCTGTGTGGACTACCGAGAACTGAACAAAGCTACCAAGAAAGACCATTTCCCTCTACCTTTCATAGATCAAGTGTTGGATGGACTGGCAGGAAAGAAGTTTTTCTCTTTCCTGGATGGGTTTAGCGGGTACAACCAAATCCAAATCAGCCCGGAAGACCAAGATAAGACCACCTTCACTTGTCCTTGGGGTACCTTTGCCTATCGAGTTCTTCCCTTTGGGCTATGCAATGCTCCTGCTACCTTCCAGAGAGCCGTCTTGAGCATCTTTTCTGAGCTGGTCCATGATGCGGTGGAAATCTATATGGATGACTTCACTCCTTATGGGTCCAACTTCCAGGAAGCATTGTCCAATCTGGGAAAAGTCCTAACCAAATGCATTGAGATGAACCTGTCCCTTAGTCCTGAAAAATGTGAATTCTTGATGACTGAAGGGACCGTGCTAGGCCATACCATTTCTTGCCAAGGGTTACAGGTGGATCCTAACAAAATTGCTCTCATCAAGAAGGTTCCACCTCCCCAAAAGGTAAGGGATGTTCGGAGTTTCTTAGGATTAGCAGGGTATTACAGGAGATTCATTAAAGACTTCAGCAAGCTAGCCTCACCATTGTTTGGCTTGTTGGCAAAAGATGTGGAGTTTAAATGGACTGACGATTGTCAGAGGGCTTTGAATGAATTAAAGGACAAGTTGGTGTCTGCCCCAATCTTGAGAGGTCCAAACTAGGCCCTACCTTTCCACATCTACACTGATGCCTCGAACAAAGCCATAGGGGCAGCCTTAGGACAAGTTGAACAAAAACTTCCATATGCCATTTACTTTGTTAGCAAAAACTTATCCAAAGCTGAACTGAATTACACTGTAACTGAGAAAGAATTCCTGGCCGTGGTCCATGCACTGAACAAGTTCCGACATTATATCACTGGCTATCAAACATTTGTACATACTGATCATGTTGCAATTAGATATTTAATGAATAAACCAGATGTGAATGCTCGTATTATTAGATGGTTACTTTTGTTGTAGCAGTTTGATTTGACCATCGTTGACAAACCAGGTAAAGAAAATGTTGTTGCTGACTTTTTATCTAGATTGGATTTATCTGCAGATGAAGATGGAAAAGTGGATGACCAGATGCCCGATGAACATCTGTTTGCTATTTCAGTACTCTCTCCATGGTTTGCTGATATAGCAAACTACCTTGTTTCAGCACAGTTCCCTCCGCACCTATCCTCAAGGGAGAAGAGCATAATCATCAGAAAAAGTGCCTCATTTACTTGGATCGGGGGCAACCTGTTCAAGCTTGGCCCTGATCAGATCTTAAGGCGTTGTGTAAGGGAGGAGGAAGTCTTTGATATCCTCCTCACCTGTCATGATGGGCCTTGTGGAGGACATTTTGCAGCAAAGAGGACTGCCTTCAAAATCCTACAGGTAGGCTACTATTGGCCCACACTTCATCAAGATGTCAGAAGGTATATCAGCCAATGTGACCGATGCCAAAGAATGGGGAAACCGACTCAAAGGGATGAGATGCCTCTCCAACCTCGAGTGACTCTTGAGCCATTTGAGAAGTGGGGTATGGACTTTGTGGGTCCAATCAACCCTCCTTCGAGGCAAAGGTCTTACATCATTGTGTGCACTGACTACCTGACCAAGTGGGCAGAAACTAAGGCAATCAAAGCAGCAACAGAAGAAAAGGTGGCTGAGTTCTTAAGAGAGAACATCTTTTACAAGTTTGGCTACCCAAGAGAGTTAGTCACCGATCAAGGAAGCCAGTTCACATCCAACTTAATTGAAGACCTACTGGCTCATCAGAAAATCAAGCATAGGAATTCCACCCCCTATCACCCTCAAGCAAATGGGTAGGTGGAAGTCACCAATAGAGCATTGGAAGGGATCTTGACTAAGGTGGTGAGCAGCAGCAGGAAAGATTGGGCAGATCGCCTGGTTGAGGCCACATGGGCTTACAACACCACTTGGAAGACCACAACCGGCTTCACACCTTATGAGCTGGTCTATGGGAAGAGAGCTTTGATGTCAATTGAATTTGAATACAACACGTTGAAGTTGGCAGCTCAGCTGGACCTAGATCTCAGCCATGCCCAACAAGAAAGGTTATTGCAGCTGAATGGACTGGACGAGCACCGAATGCAGG
Organism: Pinus tabuliformis; assembly: GCA_031772625.1. NCBI lineage: Eukaryota > Viridiplantae > Streptophyta > Pinopsida > Pinales > Pinaceae > Pinus > Pinus tabuliformis. Next base: position 559,524,900 of record CM062809.1, on the reverse strand, counting down.
CCCTCCTTCACTCAGAAGTGGTTCAACTTCAGAGAAAGGTGTGGCATGACCAACACCTCAATGACAAGCAATTCCAACCAGGAGATTGGGCGCTGTTGTATGACTCCAGGCACAGATTTCAAGGGGAAGCTGAGAACCAGATGGTTGGGCCCATATGCAGTGGAAAAATGTCATGACAATGGATCTGTTCTTATTCAGACCATTGATGAGGAGGCCATCCCCATGCTTGTCAATGGGCATCGATTGAAGATCTACAGGAAACCTCTCTCAAGACAAGAGTTCATCAAAACTGTGGAGAAATCAGTGTTGGTCATAGAGAAGGGTTCTGCCTCTGCTTTGGGCATACCCTGAAAGATCTAACAAAAAAAAAAAAAAAAAAAAAAGAGAAAAAAAAAAATAAAGATCCTAGGGTGAAAACCTTTCTGAGGCTCCCAAGGCAGGTGGTAGGGGTGAAAACCTCATTGAGGTGCCCCTATTGTCTTTCAAAAAAAAAAAAAAAAGATTTCAAAAGATCCTTGAGCGAAAACCTCTCTGAGGCGCTTAAGGCAGATGGCAAGGGTGAAAACCTCATTGAGGCGCCCCTGCTATCTTTCAAAAAAAAAAAGAGAAAAAAAAGAAAAAGAAAAAAAACAATAAGCAAAAAAGACAGGGACAACAAGTTTATAATGTGGCAATGCATGCAGGTTGCAGGTATTCTATGAAGGAGAGGAGGTCTCTCAACTCAAAGTCAAGGATCCTTATCATGCTGCCAGGAGACCTCACCAACACCTCCTCCAAGAATACTCATCTTCTCCAAGGTATGGGCACGATTTCATCACAGCTTAGTCTTCTACAGGAAGGTGCATACTTTCTATAGGAAGTTCTGTATTTCTACAGGAAACTTCCTGTAGAAGTTCGGGACGGCCCAGAATTCATTATGTGGGGAGATCTAACGACCAAGGTTCGACACGGAGGCATGCAAGCTACTATTTCCTCCACCACACACTACTGTCACCTCCTGCTACCACCCCAGTTGAGATGTAATAAAAGTACCTGCACAATCAAAGCAGATCATTGAGTTATCAAGAGAAAGCAATTTTTTAAATGAAAAAAGACGTTGAGATGCCATGCCATACCCATCCCAGCTATCCAAGAGCCCTGTGAGCATGATCGTGATGCCGCTGTCTTCATCGTTCAGCATGCACCCGAGGAGGAAAAACTGCTACAAGACATCCTGCAGGAGTCCCGTAGCAGTTAAACCAACTAGAGTGTACACCATTCAAGCGCCTGCAACATGCAATGATAACGCGGGCACATGCAGCCGAATCATAAGCTTCATCGTCAGCGGCCTGTGAAGAGGAACCTCCGGGCCTGTGCAATCAAGCAGCAGCAAACAAATCTACTCATCATCGTCCAAAAGCCTGAAGAATCATGTCGCGGCCGCACAGGTAAGTGCCTCGCCCTTTCTTCCGTCGAATTGCATGAATTTTACTTTGAAATGTTTGCAAGTGTGAAGTGAATGGGTTGAGCGGTCGTATGGCCATTCGACTGGCCACGTCGACCAGTCAGATGGTCTAGTTGGATGTGTGAACGGTGGTCGTGGCAAAAGGAACGGGCAGTGCACACGTGAGAGCCATCCAGTCGGGGAGAAGCGTGTTTTAACAGAAATGACGGCGGCGGATCTGCGGGGAATGATGCGGCAGTAAGGGAACTTGCAGAAGAATGAGTAGACGACGTCATCCAACGGTCCGGCAGGGACAGCTCACCCCCGCGCCACGGATTCCGCTGGATTCAAATCTAATCGGCTAGATTGCCACCCCACGCATTTATCATTCGCCGTTTGAAAGTCGAGTGAGCATCCAAATTCCTCTGAAGCTCGACACTCCAAGTCTTCGGCCGTTCGAACGCCTGTTAAGCAGCACAGAGAGCGCAGACCCACTGCAGTATCCTCCAGAATTCGTGCGCTGCTTCTACAGGAAATTGGGTTCCTCACGTCAAAAGGTGGCGGATTAAAAAGGTAAGCCTGAACCTTCCATGCAATTGGTTTCGAGGGTGGCAGAGTCAACGTTCTACAGTCTGGTCGTAAAAAAATTGCAAGTATTGTCTGTCATTTGCATGAATTTTCGTCCTACAGGATGTGAGTTAAAATTAAGCCGTGTTAAGACTCATTGGGAGATAAGTTTTCGTGAATTCTATGCATGGCAGAGGCGTAATTCTACGCTCTGTCCCAGTAGGCCAATTTTCTTCCGCACCCACCACCTCCAGCTAACGCAGCAGTTTTTCACCATGCCGGGCGGGTTCATCAGAAGGGAACCAACCGACTCAACAAAGCTAAGAGAGAATCCTGATGTGGTGGAGCTGTTCACGCAAGTGCAATGGATGTCATTCTGCGACAAATTGCAGGGCTATGACGATGAGGTGGCAGAGGAGTTCTTGCAAGCTCTGAAGCCGAAATCCAAAACATTGGCCACCGTCAACTTCAGGGGTTTGAGCCTCAGACTCACCCCACAATTCATCAGCCGAGTTACTGAGCTCTCAATGGGATTACCATGGGATAAAGAAGAGAGGAAATTGGGCCAGAAGGCTAAGAAGGAATTCTTCCCCCCAGAGGAGGAATTCTCAGAAGATAAAAACGGGGTTCGTAGAACCAGCTTACTGCCACTTTGGAGTGAAGTTAGCCTCCAGATTATGAAGTACATCACCTACGAAGGTCGGTTTAGCATTGTATATGGGTACCATTTTCGGTTACTCACGGAATTAAGGCATCAGATGGACCTACCTGTAGAAAACAAACTAAGTATCCCCTACTTTCTACTACAGTCTATGATTGAATGTGCCACCAAGTTGAAAGAAGGCACACCAGACCAGGTAGCCCACCATGGACTCATTAAACTCCTCGTGGAGGATGCGCTCCACGCATACAAGGTTCCTCTCTCATGGGAAGCCTTCAGAAATTTGACCAAGGATGGTAATATAAAAATGCTGACTGAAGAGCTTGGTTCATCCAGCAGTGAGGAGAAGGAGTCAGTGCCCGCAGGGAAGAAAGAAAAAGGCCAGAGACCCATGGCCAAAGCACCAAAGACAGAGAGAAAGGAGAAACAAGAGAAAAAGGGTGCCAAGGAGAAAAAGGAAGCACCCATGTTAACACCCCGAGAGAAGAGATTACAAAGCAGGGTGGACAAGACTGAGCAGGTCCACATCAGCAAAGGCACCTCAACAGCAGCCTCGACCAAGTCAAAAAGTAAAACACCCTCAGCAAAGCAAACTAAAGTGGTGCCACCTGTTCCTACAGGAAAACCGAAACCGGCTTCTACAGGAAGCCCGAAATCAGCTGAAAAAGGGTCTTCTACAGGAAGCCCTTAGAAAAGAAAATCAAAGGAAAAGAAGGCCGACGTTCTTGCAAGGGAGGCAGCAGTTGTGCTGGCCACCCTCAGTACACCTCCTAAGCCCAAGGAAAAGAGAAAGAGGGAGGCCCCTCTATATTTTAAAGCTCGAAGAAGTGTGAGAATAAAGACGGGCAAGCCACAGCCTCCGTCCAGCAGCCCAATCACTATAGAGGATGCCCCTACTTCGCCCAAGGAGAGGCCCCCCTCAAAGATATCAGTCACCTATGAGAGGGGGAGCCCGAAGAAAACTACTTGGAATGATAGGTTGGACCAGTTGGCCTCAAAAGCCCGGCTACAGGATGCTGAAGCTGCTCTACAGGAAACCTTAGCCCGGCTTAAGGAAACAGAGAGAATGGAAGGGGAAGCACCCTCATCACCACCGAGGGAGGGCGAAGTAGAGCCACCAAAAGAAGTAGAGAAAGAGCATATTCCAGAGCCTAGCCCTCAGCCAAGTCTGAGTTCATATTACAACTTCTTAGAGGCTGGCAAAATTATACCTCAGAAATTCACTGTGCCACTGTTCTTTGCATTGGAGGAAGAGAGAGTACGTACACACACGTGGATGAAAATAGCCAAGTCAAAAGGTGTGGCGGACATAGGTCCCTTGGAGGAGCAACTCAAGGAGGCCAGAAGTGAATTAGCCATGGCTAAACACATGGCAAATTGCCAACGGGTGTTCCTACAGGAAGAAAACGAAAAGCTTAGACTGCAGCTACAGGAGCTGAGGAAAGGAACAGGCACATCCTCCGGGGACATCACAGCAGAACAGCAGGGCAAAAAGGAACTGCAAACCGGTCTTGGGGAGCCAACCTTGCATCTACAGGAAGCAGAACAGCAAGCACAAATTGAGGTGCAAGCTCTCAGACAACAGCTGCAGCAGAAAGAGGCACAATTGGCCTGCATGGCCAGTTGGGCCATGGATGCTATATAATGCAGACAGTCGGTCAAATCCTATGGCCTGTACCTGAAAGACCAATGGCTGCAATTTCAAATCAATACCTTGGCACAAAGGGGTATCTCTCAGCTCCAAGACCCGCAGCAATTCACTGAATTATGCAGTACCAGCTCATCAGAGGATAAGGCCAAATTAGCGGAGTTCTACCTCCATAATTTGGCCCTGCCTAATGTAATTTCATGGGATCCCAATACGGCCTTAGGAGATATGCAATTAATGGCATTTGCCTCATGGTTGAACCATGAGGACAAAAGAGCAGCAGAAGCCAAAACGGTCATGAATCGAGAGCTGAATGAGCCATTGCTAATTAGAGCAGAACCAGGGGATCCAGTTGCACTAATCTCGGCACACCAACACTTGTCCACTGACCCTCAAGCTTCATTGAGATATATGGATCAGCAGGCCCAAGCCATAGCGCATTTTGAGGACATGGAGAGACTGTTAGGAGACAACGCTGTCCAAGCTTGCACCCGCCGATGGAATACATTGGCCCACAGTCTGAAAATCAGAGAGTATCATACCCCAACTCGGATGAGGGAAGCTCTAGTACGGGTGGCCCTCTATAAGAAATCCATGCAAAACCTCCAGGCCAGCTGGATTGGCCTCAAGCTAAGCCCACCACTGCTGCTAGGATTGATGGAAGGCAACACAGAGAAAGATGATAATGAACAGTGGGAAGAGGTGAACAGAAAGGCTGGGTTCCATATCAGCAAGGAGGACACTACTACAGAGGCTTGGGATGTAAGGGTGGCAGTAAAGGCAATGAAGGATGAGGAGCTGGATTAGTTGCTCAAGGATGAGCAAATATTTTAGCTGGGGGGTGATGATGAGCCCCAAATTTGGTAACATTTTGGGCTCATTTGGCCTACTTACCCTTGCTCAACCCTTCATTTTTCATCACTTATGCATCATTTTTTAGTATATTCATGTTATTTGTACGAAGGAGGGCAGTCACTATTCCTAGGTGGCTAATACATGTTTATTTCAGGTTTTTTGACATTAAATGGAGCAAAACCACGCAGATGAAGGCAAGGAGATAGCCAAGGTGGAATTGAGGTTTTGTAGGAAGGTTGTCCACGGCATTGAATGGCCTTCCTCATGATCTCCACCCACAACTCCGAGCTCCAACAACTATCACCACCGAGCTAGAAGGCAGCCAATGGATTCTAAGGGAACAACAATTTACTTTTAGTTGGTCAGCCAAGCCCCACTAATTTAGGAGGCCAGCTTGGCCCTCATAATGTATAAATATTGAGGATGTAGCCTTCGATGGGGACTTTTGAAACTTTGTTGTTTATTCTAGACTACGAGCTGATAGCTCTGTTTTGCTCTTTGTAAGCCATTTTTGGCATGTTATCAGACTTTTGACTATTATCTTTTAATGAATAAGTAGGCAGATTTGAGGCAGCTTTGAGTTCTTGAAGGAGCTTAAGCTCTCAGGGTTGGGCCCAACCTGAGAGCCTAAGGCTTCCTTCCTTTGTATTGTTACCTTTCTTTCTTTCAGCATTTTATTTCTTTTCCTTTACATGCATTTGGAAACACAGTTTGCTGAGTTGAATTTCTTGATGTGATTAAGTAGGTTAGTTTTATGGATAAAGTGCTTTCAGTAGTTTAGATTAGAGTAAGGGGATTAGAGTTAATCAAAGCTCCAAAAAGGGTTGATTGCACACTCACTTCCACCTCTGTTTATAGATTGGGATTGCAGCCCGTGCCACCCACCAAAAACACAGTTTTACATGTTCATACAATCTTTAATGCAATGTTTTCGGTTGTAGCAGCATCCATGCGTTCAGATATTGTGAAATGAATCATTGTTTCAATGCCATGCAAGAGTTTCCTCACAAAATCACATTGTTGTTCTTTGGTTTCTAATAAAACAATTAGAGTAGGTTGATGACATTTCGGTTATATACGAGACAGGGGTGATTTGTTTCATTTACACTTCGCAGCACCACTCTATCATTTCCTTATCCTTCTAAGCCGTGCCTAAGCCATCTACTTATCTCCCAGTTAGATCATTTGCCTCCCAACTCTTCTGTCATCCACGTTGTTTTATCTTTTCGGCCTTCCATTGCCTCTACCCTCCTCTAGAACAACCAGCTCTACACACCCCCTCTCCATCTCATCTCTCTGTCCATAAGCCATCACAAGCTCCCCTCCTACCTCCCTGTCCATCCACATAGCCTCTTCCACTCATCCATCACCCAAAAATCCTATTGCAGAACATCCTGTAGAAGTTAGCAGACTTCCTGTAGAAATCCTGAACTTCCTGTAGAATCCCCTGCAGACATCCTATAGAAGCTTGCAAGCACGGTTGCCAGGCATCTGAACTTTGTGAACTTCTGTGGAATGATGTTAGGGATCCCTTAGACCCTCTCAGAGTCCTCCTGACCTTTTCCAAGCCTTCCTCCCCTTGATCTACCCCTGCACAGTCAAGACCCAGTAAGAAGCACAGTCATAATAACTCCAACAACTTGAGCAAAAATACAAAAACATGTTCTCTTCAGATGAAAGTAGTTTAGACACATGCATCTCATCTCAATAGAAGTAATGGCATCACTTTTAGAAGTTGCATTCCCATCATTGCATCATAAGGATTAAGCTGGTACAATTAAGGTTTACTAGGGTTTCCATGTTTTGTTGGCTTCCAGTTCATTCTTGCAAAATAGGTTAATTCCCTTTGAGATAGCTTTCGTTCATCAATTTTAAAGCTTCTTCTAAGAACATATAGAAGTTGGCTTGAGCCCTAGCGGACTTGTGCCAGCTGACCAAGTGATAGCTGCGACAAGAGCTAGTACTTGTGCATACAACACCGTCGCTTCCAAGTTTGTTACGAACTACCGGGTTGATAAAATTAGAGAAGGAAGCTCCAGGAGTTGTAGAATTATTGCTACAATACTGGAGCCCACCAGAAGGTCAAAGTCAGTTTCACTACAACAAAACCAGCGATTTGCGCCAGATTTAGCGCCAGATTTTAGTGCATTTTTTTGGTAATTGTGATGAGCAACCTGGCGCTAAATCTGGCTCTATTGTACAATTTTTAAAGCGTCCTTTTTTGCACCTAATTTTGCATCCTTTTTCACGCTAGATTTTGCATCATTTTTTACACCAAACTATGCATCATTTTTTGCGTCAAATTTTGAACCAAGATTTGCATCTTATTTTATGACAGGTTTTGCTTCTAGTTTTGTGTCATTTTTTGCATCTATTTTTCATTCTCTTTTGCTTCCTATTTTGTGTCATTCTTTGCTTCCATTTTTGCACCATCATTTGCATCGAGTTTACACTATATTTTGAATCCAATTTAACGTCTTTTTATGCATCCATTTTGTGTCAGTTTTTGCATCTAGTCTTACGCCAGGTTTTGTATCTAGTCTTACACTAGTTTTTGCTTCTATTTTTGCACCAGCTTTGGTGCCTATCTTTGCACCATGTGTTGAATTTGATTTAGCACCAAATTTTGCATCCATTTTTGTGCCCATTTTTGCATCTTTTTTTGGACCATTTTTTACATCCACATTTATGTTTGATTTGTCTCCATTTTTCCCATCTCATTTTGCACCATATTTTGCGTCATTTGTTTCATCCAATTTTGCATCATTTTTAACACCATCTCTTGCATCTAATGTTACATCATTTTGAGCATCCAAATTTGCATTTATATTTGCATCTTATGTTGAGTCATGTGTTGTGTCCACCTTTGCATCTTATTTTGTGTCTAATGGTACATTCAATTTAGAGCCATTTTTTACGTCTACTTTTGTATTTGTTTTTGCACCAAGTTTTGCATCCAATTTTAAGCTATTTTATGCCCCTTTTTGCACCATTTTTTTGTGTCTACTTGTGTCGAATGTTGCACCATTATTTACACCGACTTTTTCATCCAATTTTGCATTTTTTTGGTGTCTAGTTTTACATCGTTTTCACCATCCAAATTTGCATCTTTTTTTGCCTCATTTTGTGTCCACATTTGGATATAATTTCGTGTCTGAGTTCGAGCCTAAATTTGCATGTGATTAGGAATCATTTTTTACATCCAATATGGCATCCTTGGTTTCACCTTTTTTCAGCCCCATTTTGCATCTTGTTTTATGTCTTTTCTTACATCTTTTTTTTTTTTCCTTTTTTGCACCCAAGTTTGCATCCCAAATTTACACCATTATTTGCATCATCATTTGTCATATTAATTTGTAACGTTTTTTGCTTCTTTTTAACGCTCAACTTTGCATCTTATTTTACATCTAGTTGTTGTCTTTTTTTGCATCTAATTTGGTGCCCATTTATGTGTCCTTGTTTTTGCCCAATTTGATATCCTTTTGTATGCCATGTTTTGTTCCCTTCTTTGTGTCAACTATTGCACAATTTTTCACTTCTAATTTAAAACACTTTGTATGTCAATTGTTTGCATTTTGAATTAATTCCTAGTTTAACATCCAATTTTACTTTCAATTTTGCATCCATGGTTACATCCGCATTTGACTTCTTATATAGAGTATATTTTTCTTTACATATATGACCCCCTTTATAGATTCATAGTGAAATATATGATATTTTCTAAATATCATTAAAGCAGATATCACAATTCAAAATCATTTGTAAAGAAATTTAAGAGAAATTGACAACATCCATCCAAAAAAATAACAATGTGTCATTAACCATTTTCAAAACATGTATAAAATAGCAACATAATACTAATAAAATCAGTATTTTTTTTAATCAAAACAATTAAAATTCAAATATGATTAACAAATCAAAATATTTCACGAATATCGTTATTTTACGATAAATTAACAACATACATAAATCAAACTCATCGTATGATTACAAAATCAAAATGTCTCATTGATATAGGGTAAATTCACAACACCCATCTAAACATAGCAATGTCATTCTACACAATAATTTCTTCATAAAAAACAATGCATGTGCATGCCTAGCTACCACCACCAAGATCATCCTCATGATCATCTTGACCATCCTCATTACTCTGATCCACATCATCACCAACACCGCAACTATCATCATCGTCTCCTCCTTCACCACCATCATCCTCATCCTCATGCTCATCATCTCCTGATATATGTTGAACATAATTTGGATCATCGTCTTGGCAATCATTACCTATAGCATTCTGACAAAAAAAATCAATATTACATGTTAGTATTAATTACATAACACAACGCATGTTTTTGTTATACAATGTTAACCATAAAATGAGGTAAGATATAATATCTAATAGTACTAAAAAATAAAATGAAAATATGGTTTAAAAGTATATTGGAAATCCAACTAAGATTACATACCATAGAGTCCATCCAAACAACAAATTCAACCCATCTCTTTTGCTGCAGCACCTCCTTTTCCAAATGATTTGGAGGTCTTCCATATTTTAGTTCCTATCAATCAGTAAATAGGGAGAAATTAGATAACAATGACTTTCTTCTAGTACAAAATTTATTAAAAAAATATCACATGTTTAATATACTTACAAAGGTTGTTATCAGTGCTTTTAAACCTTTCTGGCCACTACGATGAGTGACTTTTGTCTTGGTTAACCTCGCCTTGGATGCCTTGTCCTTAAACATAAACCAATTCAATTTATTTTCACACAAATACATGTCTAAGATACTTATAAGTATTAATACATTCTAAATAATGTTTAATTAAAAATTCAATACCTGAATGCTCTCATTGCCAGCTTTTCTTTGTGCATCCAACTTCTCATATGATTTTACAAGTTCTTTCCAGACTTTAAAAGGTATGTCAATAGGTCTTTGTTTCAGTCTTTGATCTTGAGGCATTTTTTTAATTTTTCTTGTTTGGGTAAAAATTTTGGTTAAAAAAAACCAAACAAGTAATTCACATCAATGGCATGGGGACTCTATGGATATGTGTAAAAAAATGGCTATAAAGAAAACATCCAAAAAACATATGAGCTCTCCCTTTGATGGTCACTTGGGGCATATGGTTGGAAAGGAACAACTCCATTTTCGAAAATCAAGGACAATCCTTTCTCAAAGTCCTTCCTAATATTTGCTCCAAATGTCTTAAAATGAAAAACAAAATTCAAACGTCATCCTTAAACATCTCCCTTAAATATAACGTTGGACCATAAATTCTTCACTTTTATTGTTATCGGCTCTGGAATGATTTTTCTATATGCAATTATATAATGAAATATGTGTGCACTAATGAAAAAACATTGAGTTTCATTTTTCATAATCACAAACAATGAAAAAAGAATCACACGTAACTAGCATCATTTTGGAAATTTTATATTTATTAAAAATCTTTAACATGTTTTCCTCCCATATCTCATAAAAAGGTGTGAAATTTTTTATATACTCTCCAATAAGCACTACAACAAAACCAACGATTTGGAGGTTTTACACTAAGTTTTTCAACATCGAACTTACTAGGGCTTGCACCACCGGGGTTATTAGTAAGAATCTCATGAGGTTTGCATAGCCATGATTATTAGAATCAAAATAGTAGGATTTGCACTAAAAAACAGTTCATAGAGCTTTCCTGTTGGGGAGAAAATCACAAGTTCAACTTCTGCAGTGCAGAGCACCGAGAGCTCGTAAGCTTTCTTCAGCAATCCACCTACGTTTGGAAAATGTAGCCTGCCTGCTGGCGATGTTCTCAATCCTCTTCCTCTGCATCTTTCCCCTCACTATTCTTGTATGTCCTCTTTCGTTTTTCCCTCCAAACAAACCCTCTCAAATTGAGAAAGCAGAACAACTCACTCGATGAGAATCCGAATCCAATTATCGCTTCTAACAATAACCCAATACGATACCAGAAGTGATTACACAAAACCTCATTAACTCTTCATTTGTTTGGAAAAGAGCCAAGCATATACTTCTGACGAGGGTTTCCGTCTCAAGTCTGGCTCGCAGGACGTCGCTTAGTCAATTGCGAGAAAAGTTTTCCACCTGCCTGTCACATTCGGTTTGTCACACTATATATTAAAATAAGGTTGATCATACTAACAATAAGGTTGTATAGTTTAAAAGGAGGGCTCTCCTGACTACATTTGGTTGGTTTATAGAAAAGATTGCTGGAATGTGTAATGTGAATGCTCTGCTAACTGTTTTTTAAGCATTTGGAAGTATTAAAACCCCCTAGGATAATTAATGTAAGACCTGTTAATTAATGTGTAAAGATGGCTATTGTCCTTGGGCTACCTTAGCTGTTCGTGTTTAGTGATCTGTGGTATTATGACTCCTCAAGTCACTATTAAACCATGAGAACCATGCCCAGGCAAACTAGTGTGACATTATGGATGAGAACCAAAACTAGACTCCTATAACCTCCTTTTTCATCCTTTAAATTGCAGAATTAACTGACTGTTCTAGTAATCATTCTTGAGCACCTGAAGATGTGCACCCTAAATAATAAGAATAATACCCTGTAACATATGAATAGTCTACAGGTTGATATATATGAATGTTACAGTGTGCAGGAGTATGATTCAATTCCATACGAAAATACAAAACATCTGATAGGATTTCCTTATACCTCATAGGCAAACAACCATTGTCCCTTATATAGATGAGCAGAATAAGTGCTTGGTTCTCTACACTAAATAAAGACAAAGTATAGTACTTATTGCTGACAAAATAGGATTTAAATCACAGTTCAATTGCTTGACATTCAGCTGGTCACAGAATTGTAGAGTGCATAATCATAAGTGATGTTGCGAGCCTCATTGCTCAAAGTCTAAGGGTCTTGCGAGCCATAATCACAGCCATGTATGGCATATCTTGTGATTATGGCATTTTATGAGGTCAATTCTTGTGAAGACATTTCAGTTTATAATAAATTTTGAACCTCAACAAAGTTTTGGCAAGACCTGGCTGAGCTAGGACATCAACAACACAGCTGATATGAATGACATAATCTAGCCTCAAGAGGGAGCCTCTTTTGTTTCATCACTCTAACAATCTATGAAGTGGTGGAAAGCATAACAACTTCCCCTTGAATATGACACCTAAACTGAGTACAAATCCTAAATGATGCAACCCTTGGTGAATGTCTCTCAAAGTATCGATATTTCAAATGTTGAAAGCTCTTGTGCCCATTTGATATGCATTCGATTGCAGTTCCCCTGAAGAAAGAATCTTATAAAGGTGAGGCCATGGCCAATATGTTAGCCATATCCATTGGAGTTGCCATTGCTTGACAAATTTAGTGTGATCAGTCCCACCATGATTCACATGGGCTTCTACTCAACACTGGCTGTTGCTATTGTAAGAGTCTTCAAGCTCGTTGAACCCATAGTATTGATAAGTGTATTCTTTGGGTCTCTGGTTTTCAAATTCTGCCTATGTTTTCCTCTCAGTATCATTATTTCAAATGCTGAAAGCTCTAATTCCCATTGTTGTGTATTTGATTGTGGTTTCCCTGAAGAAAGAAGCTTATAAAGGTGAGCCCGAGGCCAATATGTTGGCCATATCCATTGGAGTTACTATTTCAGCTTATGGGGAGGCCAAGATGAATGTATGGGAGGTGATTCTCCAGTTAAGTGCAGTTGCATGTGAGACTACCCAATTGGTTCTCATACAAATTCCACGAACATCAAAAGGGATTAAGTTGAATCCCATCACATCTTTGTTGCTCCTTGTTGCCTTGTTTTTCTCAGCACCCCCTGGGCCTTAGTAGAATACCCATTTCTGATAATCAGGGTCTCTTCCTTTGATTTGGATTACATGACATTTCTGCTTGTGCCTTGGTTCTTAATCTTGCAGTGTTTATTCTGATAGGAAAGACTTCAGCCTTGACTATGAATGTTGCTGGTCTTGTCAAGGACTGGCTGCTCATAACATAATCTTTGTCTGTAATAAATGAAAAGGTTACAGTCATAAACTTGAGTGGGTGTGGACTGGCTTTTCTGGCTGTCTGTTACTATAATCATTTGAAACTTCAAGCTCTCAAGTCCAATGACAACCAACCAAAGTACCTCAGCAGTGCAGCTGATGCCAATGATGAAGGAGAAGGTTTGATAATGACGAGTGGGAGATTCTCAATCAGAGATTCAGAACCAGTAGAGAAAAATCAAACTCAAGCTTCAGGATTAGGTATTTAGATCATTAATATTGTCTTGTGCTAGAGATTACTGTTCTTGGATTGGCTCCTCTATGCCCAGATCTATTTGCAGGGAACAGGCCAGTCATTGACAGTGAAGAAGATAATGACAAGATTAGTGTATAATGATGGACAGGATGGTGCCATGGTGCCAACCTAAATCTCAAGTAAGGAGACATCTGTTCATCAATTTGTCAAGAAGCATGGCCTACAATTCAATTGCTCTAAGCCTATCACTTCTTCCACCTGTCAAATAAATTGTTTCCTGTTTGTTTAGTTGACTATGGTTCTAATAAATATACTATTGTTTGATGTAAAAATACAAAACAAAACAAAAAATATGGAAAGTTGTGACCCCATTTTCTAACTACAAATTGAAATCGGATTACCATAGTGACCACCTCTGCTTATTGGAATCAAAAAGGGGGTGGGTTAACCCAATACGATACTAGAAGTGATTACACAAAACCTCATTGACTCTTCATTTGTTTGGAAAAGAGCCAAGCATATACTTCTGACGAGGGTTTTCGTCTCAAGTCTGGCTCGCAGGACGTCGCTTAGTCAATTGCGAGAAAAGTTTTCCACCTGCCTGTCACATACGGTTTGTCACACTATATATTAAAATAAGGTTGATCATACTAACAATAAGGTTGTATAGTTTAAAAGGAGGGCTCTCCTGACTGCATTTGGTTGGTTTATAGAAAAGATTGCTGGAATGTGTAATGTGAATGCTCTGCTAACTGTTTTTTAAGCATTTGGAAGTATTAAAACCCCTAGGATAATTAATTTAAGACCTGTTAATTAATGTGTAAAGATGGCTATTGTCCTTGGGCTACCTTAGTTGTTCGTGTTTAGTGATCTGTGGTATTATGACTCCTCAAGTCACTATTAAACCATGAGAACCATGCCCAGGCAGACTAGTGTGACATTGTGGATGAGAACCAAAACTAGACTCCTATAACCTCCTTTTTCATCCTTTAAATTGCAGAATTAACTGACTGTTCTAGTAATCGTTCTTGAGCACCTGAAGATGTGCACCCTAAATAATAAGAATAATACCCTGTAACATATGAATAGTCCATCCTGTGCATGTAGGATATGCACACGAGGTCCAATAAAATCACTAACCAGAATACCAGGTGTTATTAACGCCTCTACAGGTTGATATATATGAATGTTACAGTGTGCAGGAGTATGATTCAATTCCATACGAAAATACAAAACATCTGATAGGATTTCCTTATACCTCATAGGCAAACAACCATTGTCCCTTCTATAGATGAGCAGAATAAGTGCTTGGTTCTCTACACTAAATAAAGACAAAGTATAGTACTTATTGCTGACAAAATAGGATTTAAATCGCGGTTCAATTGCTTGACATTCAGCTGGTCACAGAATTGTAGAGTGCATGATCATAAGTGATGTTGCGAGCCTCATTGCTCAAAGTCTAAGGGTCTTGCGAGCCATAATCACAGCCATGTATGGCATATCTTGTGATTATGGCATTTTATGAGGTCAATTCTTGTGAAGACATTTCAGTTTATAATAAATTTTGAACCTCAACAGAGTTTTGGCAAGACCTGGCTGAGCTAGGACATCAACAACACAGCTGATATGAATGACATAATCTAGCCTCAAGAGGAGCCTCTTTTGTTTCATCACTCTAACAATCTATGAAGTGGTGGAAAGCATAACAACTTCCCCTTGAATATGACACCTAAACTGAGTACAAATCCTAAATGATGCAGCCCTTGGTGCATGTCTCTCAAAGTATCGATATTTCAAATGTTGAAAGCTCTTGTGCCCATTTGATATGCATTCGATTGCAGTTCCCCTGAAGAAAGAATCTTATAAAGGTGAGGCCATGGCCAATATGTTAGCCATATCCATTGGAGTTGCCATTGCTTGACAACTTTAGTGTGATCAGTCCCACCATGATTCACATGGGCTTCTACTCAACACTGGCTGTTACTATTGTAAGAGTCTTCAAGCTCGTTGAACCCATAGTATTGATAAGTGTATTCTTTGGGTCTCTGGTTTTCAAATTCTGCCTATGTTTTCCTCTCCTTATCATTATTTCAAATGCTAAAAGCTCTAATTCCCATTGCTGTGTATTTGATTGTGGTTTCCCTGAAGAAAGAAGCTTATAAAGGTGAGCCCGAGGCCAATATGTTGGCCATATCCATTGGAGTTACTATTTCAACTTATGGGGAGGCCAAGATGAATGCATGGGAGGTGATTCTCCAGTTAAGTGCAGTTGCATGTGAGACTACCCAATTGGTTCTCATACAAATTCCACGAACATCAAAAGGGATTAAGTTGAATCCCATCACATCTTTGTTGCTCCTTGTTGCCTTGTTTTTCTCAGCACCCCCTGGGCCTTAGTAGAATACCCATTTCTGATAATCAGGGTCTCTTCCTTTGATTTGGATTACATGACATTTCTGCTTGTGCCTTGGCTCTTAATCTTGTAGTGTTTCTTCTGATAGGAAAGACTTCAGCCTTGCCTATGAATGTTGCTGGTCTTGTCAAGGACTGGCTTCTCATAACATAATCTTTGTCTGTAATAAATGAAAAGGTTACAGTCATAAACTTGAGTGGGTGTGGACTGGCTTTTCTGGCTGTCTGTTACTATAATCATTTGAAACTTCAAGCTCTCAAGTCCAATGACAACCAACCAAAGTACCTTAGCAGTGCAGCTGATGCCAATGATGAAGGAGAAGGTTTGATAATGACGAGTGGGAGATTCTAAATCAGAGATTCAGAACCAGTAGAGAAAAATCAAACTCAAGCTTCAGGATTAGGTATTTAGATCATTAATATTGTCTTGTGCTAGAGATTACTGTTCTTGGATTGGCTCCTCTATGCTCAGATCTATTTGCAGGGAACAGGGCAGTCATTCACAGTGAAGAAGATAATGACAAGATTAGTGTATAATGATGGACAGGATGGTGCCATGGTGCCAACCTAAATCTCAAGTAAGGAGACATCTGTTCATCAATTTGTCAAGAAGCATGGCCTACAATTCAATTGCTCTAAGCCTATAACTTCTTCCACCTGTCAAATAAATTGTTTCCTGTTTGTTTAGTTGACTATGGTTCTAATAAATATACTATTGTTTGATGTAAAAAGACAAAACAAAACAAAAAATATGGAAAGTTGTGACCCCATTTTCTAACTACAAATTGAAATCGGATTACCATAGTGACCACCTCTGCTTATTGGAATCAAAAAGGGGGTGGGTTAACCCAATACGATACCAGAAGTGATTACACAAAACCTCATTGACTCTTCATTTGTTTGGAAAAGAGCCAAGCATATACTTCTGACGAGGGTTTCCGTCTCAAGTCTGGCTCGCAGGACGTCGCTTAGTCAATTACGAGAAAAGTTTTCCACCTGCCTGTCACATACGGGTTGTCACACTATATATTAAAATAAGGTTGATCATACTAACAATAAGGTTGTATAGATTAAGATTCTGAACCAAGACAAAGAAACCAAAAGAATCCAAAATTATCAAATAGAAAACAAGCAAGGGCACTAGAGCCCTACCCACATAACCAAGCTTTCTTGGCCTTTAGGATTCTTGTCATTGATTGGTTTTCTTCCAGTTATTAGCTCTAGAAGAACTACTCCAAAGGAATACACGTCCATCTTCTCATTAACCTTGCCATACATGAAAATTCTGGAGCCAGATACCTGAAATATGATAGCATTTGCATTATTAAATCCATATATTTTTGAAAGAACATATATAACTGATTCAGGCTGCCATTTCTGTGAATTCTGTTGGTGCAGGTAATTAAATTATCTGAGGAGTGCCCTATCTGTGTGCAACACAAGGGAAACCAAGGCTTTAAACTTTCTGCAAGGAGAGATTTACAATTTGATTATTACCCTTGGGAAAGAGAGCCAGTCCCACACCAAATGTGTCGTAGTAGTTATACAAAATATACATCATGATACTCAGCTTGGTCCATTTGTCAGATGGCACCGGGTCTAGCTGGCTCTTCTTGCCTATTCAGGGAGGGGTAATTTGCATACTAAAGCTTTGGTTTGAGATACGATGTAATCTCTTTTGCTAATATTCAAAGAATATTATATTTCATTAATGGAAAAAGAGATTATTGGCAATTGAGGCTTTGAATATTTTGCCATAATCCACCATCAACATTTAGGGCTAACCTGTTTAAGGGTGATGATTTCACAAATTGAACTACTAAACAAATGTTTAGATTACAACCCTAAACACTAGGTCTAAACACCCTTTACTCTATGTCAGAAGGATATCAACTCGATATTCCATGTGCCATTCTTTGTTATGGGAAAAAACAATTCTAGCACTAACTCCTCACAGGAAAGGAAATGTCTCAAGCATCTAAATTTGACATCAGAAACTGAAACATATATATGCAACTAATGAGAATAAGAGTGATTACTCTGTTCATTCGAGGTCGAAACTGAGCTGCCTGTCTCAGACAACATGCTGCACAAATGACCATTCTCTTCATCTTCCTCATGTCATAAGCATCTTCCAAAAGTGGATATGCAAGTTCTTTTACAGAGCCAGCTGCCAGTAATGGCCTTGCCTAAATTTTGAAATTTACAAGAGATTAAGATTCTGAACCAAGACAAAGAAACCAAAAGAATCCAAAATTATCAAATACAAAACAAGCAAGGGCACTAGAGCCCTACCCACATAACCAAGCTTTCTTGGCCTTTAGTATTCTTGTCATTGATTGGTTTTCTTCCAGTTATTAGCTCATAAAATCTCACCATGTTTCTTTTTAGTTTTTAGATGTCAACTGTCTCCCACAGCAAAAGCATATACCTGTTTACCAACCACAAGCCAACTACATCCCGGATTCTTTTTTAACCTCCTGGCTTTCATCATTTTTCGCACCTTTCCAATGTCATTCCACATACCAGCGGCAGCATAGATATTGGACAGTTGAACATAAGGTGAAGGGTTTTCGGGATCCAATTCAAAAAGCCGTTCTGCTGCATATTCTCCTAATTCTATATTCTTATGGATTCTGCAGGCACCAAGTAATGAACCCCACACAGTAACACCAGGTTCTACTGGCATTTTCTTGATAAGCTCTTGGGCATCATCAAGCCTCCCAGCATGGCCAAGGAGGTCAATCATGCAGCTGTAGTGTTCCATCACAGGTGTAATGTGATAATGCTTACTCATTAAATCAAAGTACTGGCAGCCCTCATCCACCAGCCCTGCATGACAGCAGGCAGACAAAACACCAAGAAATGTGACATGATTTGGGTTCATACCCAACTGTAGCATTCCTTCAAACAGCTCAAGGGCTTATAACTGATTCAGGCTGCCATTTCTGTGAATTCTGTTGGTGCAGGTAATTAAATTGTCTGAGGAGTGCCCTATCTGTGTGCAACACAAGGGAAACCAAGGCTTTAAACTTTCTGCAAGGAGAGATTTACAATTTGATTATTACCCTTGGGAAAGAGAGCCAGTCCCACACCAAATGTGTCGTAGTTATAAAAATATACATCATGATACTCAGCTTGGTCCATTTCTCAGATGGCACCGGGTCTAGCTGGCTCTTCTTGCGTATTCAGGGAGGGGTAATTTGCATACTGAAGCTTTGGTTTGAGATACGATGTAATCTCTTTTGGTAATATTCAAAGAATATTATATTTCATTAATGGAAAAAGAGATTATTGGCAATTGAGGCTTTGAATATTTTGCCATAATCCACCATCAGCATTTAGGGCTAACCTGTTTAAGGGTGATGATTTCACAAATTGAACTACTAAACAAATGTTTAGATTACAACCCTAAACACTAGGTCTAAACACCCTTTACTCTATGTCAGAAGGATATCAACTCGATATTCCATGTGCCATTCTTTGTTATGGGAAAAAACAATTCTAGCACTAACTCCTCACAGGAAAGGAAATGTCTCAAGCAACTAAATTTGACATCAGAAACTGAAACATATATATGCAACTAATGAGAATAAGAGTGATTACTCTGTTCATTCGAGGTCGAAACTGAGCTGCCTGTCTTAGACAACATGCTGCACAAATGACCATTCTCTTCATCTTCCTCATGTCATAAGCATCTTCCAAAAGTGGATCTGCAAGTTCTTTTACAGAGCCAGCTGCCAGTAATGGCCTTGCCTAAATTTTGAAATTTACAAGAGATTAAGATTCTGAACCAAGACAAAGAAACCAAAAGAATCCAAAATTATCAAATACAAAACAAGCAAGGGCACTAGAGCCCTACCCACATAACCAAGCTTTCTTGGCCTTTAGGATTCTTGTCATTGATTGGTTTTCTTCCAGTTATTAGCTCATAAAATCTCACCATGTTTCTTTTTAGTTTTTAGATGTCAACTGTCTCCCACAGCAAAAGCATATACCTGTTTACCAACCACAAGCCAACTACATCCCGGATTCTTTTTTAACCTCCTGGCTTTCATCATTTTTCGCACCTTTCCAATGTCATTCCACATACCAGCGGTAGCATAGATATTGGACAGTTGAACATAAGGTGAAGGGTTTTCGGGATCCAATTCAAAAAGCCGTTCTGCTGCATATTCTCCTAATTCTATATTATTATGGATTCTGCAGGCACCAAGTAATGAACCCCACACAGTAACACCAGGTTCTACTGGAATTTTCTTGATAAGCTCTTGGGCATCATCAAGCCTCCCAACACGACCAAGGAGGTCAATCATGCAGCTGTAGTGTTCCATCACAGGTGTAATGTGATAATGCTTACTCATTAAATCAAAGTACTGGCAGCCCTCATCCACCAGCCCTGCATGACAGCAGGCAGACAAAACACCAAGAAATGTGACATGATTTGGGTTCATACCCAACTGTAGCATTCCTTCAAATAGCTCAAGGGCTTCCTTAGCACATCCGTGTATGGCATACCCTACAATCATTGCAGTCCACAAGACAACGTCTCGGTAATGTATGTTGTCAAATACTCTTTGTGCACTCTCTAGACACCCACACTTAGAATACATATCTACAAGAGCCCTTCCCACAAAGGCATCACAGCTGTATCCACTTCTAATGATGACTTCATGGATCTCTTTGCCTTCTTCGAGCGCTGCCAAGTCGGAACACACCGGGAGAGTAACAGCAAACGTCTCTGCGTTTGGGTTCACAGCGGCCAGCAACATTTGTTGAAACAGCTTCAGGGCATCCTCTGTGCACCAGCTTGTGCATAACCAGCAATCACAGCATTCCATGAGATGACATCTTGTTCGGGTATCTCCCAAAGCAGTTTCAAGGCTTCATCATGATACCCATTCTGTGCATATCCTGTAATCATTACATTCACGATACCACATCTCTTATGGGCGTTTTCCAAAAGACTTTCAGTGCCTCTTCAACATATCCACTCTGAGCATATGCTGCAATCATAACATTCCATGAGACCAGATCTCTTTTTGGCATTTTGTCAAACACAATCAATGCATTGTCAATACCGCCGCATTTTGCATACATATCTATGAGGACATTCTCAACATTGACATCATATTGAAATCCACTTCTAATTATTTCTTCATGGATCTCTTTCGCTTGTTCAAGCGAACCCATGCTCGCACATGCCCCTAGAAGACTGGCAAATGTGATCTTGTTTGGCCTAACACCAGACTACCGCATCTTACAATAAAATGTCAAGGCGTCCAGCCCATACCCTTGTCTGGCATAAGATGCAAGCATGGCTGTCCAAGACACCACATTCGGCTCGAGCATTTGCCAAAAGAGATCCAAGGCTTCCTGAAAATATCCATTCTGCGCACATCCCGTAATCATTGCATTCCACGAGACGACATTTCTTTCAGGCATTTTCTCAAACCTTTTCAGGGCTTCCACAAGCTGGCCATTCTGAGCATATCCAGCCACCATGGTATTCCATGATACCACATCTGGTTCGGGAATTTTGTCAAACACACGGCGTGCAAACTCCAGTTCTCCACATTTTGCAAACATGTCCACCAGGGCATTTTGCACAAAAGCATAAGACTCGAATCCACCCCTAATCACTTCTTCATGGATCTCCTTGCCTTTTTCAAGATCACCCATGTGGGCACAAGAAGACAGAATACTGGCAAAGGTAAACTCATTTGGTTTGGTACCTACCCGTTTCATTTGATAAAACAGATCAAAAGCCTCCTCGTTATGATCATGCCTGCTATAAGCCACAATCATCACTGTCCATGACATAACATTACGTTCAGACATTTGATCCAGAACCGTGTGGGGTAAAACTACTGATTTTACCAGTATTGGCTACGGCATTCGCTGAGGCCATTCCTAAAACAAAAATCTTAGGAGGCTGAAGCTACATTTGGCGCATTTCTGAACTAGATCTGGAATGAAGAAAGAAAATTTTCGTAAAATGCCCAAATAAATTTTTCACCGAAAACAAGTTCTCAGGTGTAAATTTTCAGGTTAGCTTGGAAATAAATATTTCACCGAGCTACATACATTTTCTGGCCAAAGGAAGGTTACATAGCTACATTTGGTGCATTTCTGAACTAGATTGGAATGAAGAAAGAAAATTTTCGGTAAAATGCCTAAATAAAATTTTCACCTAAAATAAGTTCTCAGGTGTAAATTTTCAGGTTAGCTTTGAAATAAATATTTCACCGAGCTACGTACATTTTCTAGCCAAAGGAAGGTCACACCGCTAAAATTTAAAGGCCAACAAATTATCTGCAAGTAATGCATGTAACTTTGAAAAGGAACAGGTTTTGCAGGTTAAATGTTCGGAAGAATCTGGAACCTGTGCAGAGATGATGATTGTCGTTGTGAAAGATTCAGATTGAAGGCCAAGGAAATCGAAACTCCAGCGAAGCCATCACCACTGTCTGCCAAGGGTTTCGAGCGGGTAATCTCTCCAGCATGAGATAAACAGGGAGTTCAACCAGCGCTGATTAAAATTCCAACTATAATGATCTGATCCAACGGCACAATCTCTTTTAATCGTCTAACATATCAGATCAATGGTCGAAAATAGGACACGGTGGCATATAAGGGAGTTCTTCCCAGAGGGAAACACCTTACGGCGTAAATATAAGGGAGTTCTTCCCAGAGGGAAACACCTTACGGCGTAATTATGTTGATATATTAGTTAATTATGTAGTGGTAAGAGTGGATGGTTGACTTTTGTGTGGGAAGGAAAACTGAAAAATGGTTTTATGAATTAAAATATCAATATATTAATAAATATAAAAATGGTTGATTATAGTTATTTTCTTTCATTTGCATTTGTTAATGGGATTGTGTTAGGTGGTGGGTGGTGTTAGGTGATGGGTGATGTATGTTAGAAGAAATAATATAATTGTGATAATTAATAATTAATGTGGTTATATAAATTAAATGGTTGATAAATTCTGGTATGTGTAATAATTTTAGTTCATTGTACTTGGTGTATGTGAATACAACTATGTAAATTTTGAATATATGTAAATTATGTGAAAATAAACTCATGACTACCTTGACTGCGCTAACATGCAGTGAAGTTTGGAATGGGCAGATTGGGGAAGGACATCACCCATATTGTCCCCCTTCCTCATGGAATGTGGCTGAGACAGGACATCACCCATATTGTCCCCCTTCCTCAAGGAATGTGGCTGAGACAGGATGATAGCCTTAAGGGAAAACAAAAAGATGACTAGACAACAAGTTGAAGAGTGTGGAAGAGTAGTCGAAGTGTGTGGAAGAGGCACATAATAATGGGTACAGAAGCTTGCTGCACAAAGAACATGCAGAATGCTAGAGACTGTGAAACAAGGGAGTCTTGGGAGAAGACACTAGAGAAGAAATTTGTGTCAAGTTGTTGGTGAGAAGATAACATGTGTAAAGATGGGTGCGATTGAACCCAATGCTTTGTGAATTAGGAATACATTTCTTGTGACCGCATGAAGGCCATTGAACCATGTGTTTAAGCTTGGAGGGCCAGTGGGAACTCATTGGAGGAATTGGGTCACTATGGTGCTTGCCATGAGGTTGATAAACCACCTGGACATTGGATTATGGACCCCTACGATTCTTGCCATGAATATGCAACTGATAAACCACCAAAAGCAGTGGATTTCGCCTCTTGGAACTGAGATATAACCCATTTAGCCTTAGGTGAAGTCATGTGTTTTAACCCAAAGAGCAAGTGAATCACTATGGTGGTTACTGCTAGAAAGTGATTGATAAACCACCTAGACAGTGGACTCCTCATCATGGTTATGTGATTAAGCCTTGGGTGTGAATTTCCTTGAATACACATCCCCTCGAACTTTAGATCTGGTTCGAAGGGGCGGGTGGTTAGCTACAATAAAGGCTACAGTGTGACTAGCCTATGGTTGGATGGAGAGTTGAAGTCCCTCCTTCAGTTTCCAACCATATTGAAACACATAGATAAGTGTAACATGTTTGTGTATATTGTCTTATGGACTATGATGACTTTTGTTTTGAAGCAATATCTTGTGTGTTTGTAAATGTGATAATTCCCTGGCTGTGAAGTTCGTTGATATGTTCATGAGTGGAATAACATTTGCAAAATTATGGTTTCGATACTTACTTGGGCTATGTTATTTATTATTATGTTCATGATGAAAGTGTAGTTATGTGTTTATGTATACGTAAATGTACCCTAAGAACATGTTGATGAACATATAGTTCAGACCACTCATGCACTGGTTATTTAGTGTGAATCGAGAGTTGGGCTTTAGGCCTTGGGTTATATTACACATTAACACCTTGAGTAGTTAGGCTAGGTGAGGTAGCAATCATCCTACTTTATAAGCCCACTACATCCACGTCATTAGGACGGGTAGGTAGTGTGAGAACTGAACTTCATCCCTATGCTAGTGAGCCCGAGACTAAGTGGGCACTGGTGGAACCACATCCCAACAAAACCATGCCGCATGAACTGGCGCCGACCATCACCCATCAGTTGTCGTTTATGTCCTCAATAAACCAATCAAATCAACACAATAACCAACGCAATTTAGTGTAGACAAAAGAGTTGAGTGTGGGGCCTAGGTGGAACTAAGAGCATTGGGAGAGTTGTTTGCCATCCAATGCTCATCACTTGTTGTTGAGTTCTTTGTAACCTACAACATAGTGAGAGCATCAATGGAGGCATGGCTGACCCGATCAAAGTTCCAAAGTGGAACCTTGAGTCCACCTTTACCGCTCGCCTCCTGCCACCCTTCTTCTTGGTTGACACCGAGCACCGTGGGTAGAAATAACTTGTAACGATATGACGTGGGCCTGATGGTGGGACTCACCAAGATGTCTTGTCAAAGTTATGCAAAGGCCATAGTTTATATGTTTTCATGGCCTCTTGTGATAGGATGAGCTTTAATCAAGTGTAACTATTGATCTAGGAATATGATTAAGGTAAAATTGGTATTGTCGGAAAGCTCTCAACAAGCTAAATGCAATGGTGATATCGAAAGTTAATTCCATAGACTTACAATAATTAGAGTTTTCTCTAACCCCATCTTCGTAATGGACCCTGGGGATCGGGTTGACGATAAGTAACATCCCCCTCAGCTGGTTGGGAACCTTTAAGGGGGTGGAAGGGAGGTAGTTACATAGTGGTATCAGGGTCCAAGTCCAACACTTGGACTAGATGGGCCTTGAAAGATAAAGTTAGAAGCTTTGTTAAGAGTTATAGAGTGGATCATAAAAGAGCAATCACTAAACCCGAAGAGGCTCACACACACCCACACAATAAAAAAAATTGACTTGATAATTTAATTGTTACATGGTACATGTGTGTTAATGATGACTTTGCATTTGATGTGATTGTTGGTTTGACAGGTTGATTAAATGTTATTTTGATTCCTAATATGCATATTGTTATGGGATTTAAAATTTTAGCTAGTTTCATATCAACATGCCTATTACAGATATGCTGAGGTGATCAGTAAATTGAGTTGATTTATTTTTTATTGGCTAACATTCATGTGTGTGCAAACACACACACACACAGAATAATATGAAAATTCTAGCAAGGATAAAGAAATGAGCAGCAGAATGGTAGAATACAACATGCCCAAATCCTATCATCATTAGGAAGAGGAATCGGTGGGAAAGAGGTTGAAGAAAAATTCCCCTAACTAAATGGAGACCCTCAGGAGTTTGAGAGATGGATTGAGAAGCTACAAAGCAAATAATGAGAATATTGTTTGAGCATAAGAAAGACATATGATACTCGTTCTCGAGCTCTATACATATTATACTCGTCTAGACATATGATACTCGCATCTCTACGTTTCACTTCTTTACTCTCTTCTCTACCGAGATAAAGATCTAGATCTAGTATAACTTAGCCATTCCAATAGCCAATAGTCTTTAGTCCTATTTAGTACCCTTCTAATAGTCCCCTTGGCATTGTAGGTAGATATTGATTCCTTGTCCATGCATGAAGTTCCATAGCAAGAGATTAGACCCACTTCACCATTGACCTTAGCATATGGAAGGAAGAAGGTGTAGATGCCAGTCATAAGGCCAGGAGGTGCCCTTCTAGATAAGCCCATAGCCGATTATAGAGGAATCCCCTGTTTCATTGTAGATTGATGCTTAATATTGAATTTGCCAGAATGTTCCTTGCTCTCGACACGACACTGGTGAATAAGAAGCGGGGGGGGCTTGACAAAGCACCCAACCCCTACTTTAGCCCATTGATCGGTGAGGCATCCAACCCTTCACCTTCTCTCTTTGACCCTGCAACGCTTAACTACGGTACTCTCTCACTTCGCCTAGCTAGGTTGTTCCTAAACTTGATCTTGCCTAGCCGGGTTGTGAGCCTAACAATTGGTTGGTCGGGGGAACACCATCAAATACCAGAATTTCTTAGGTAGGGGTTGTGAGCCCTAGCTTTCTATCTTCTTCTATGTAATTTGAATAGAACACCATCAAATACCAGAATTATCAATTCCCATTCTCCAAAACTTTTAAATGTGCGGAACTGAGACAGAAATCATTCAATCAAACCACTCGAAATGCATCTGAATGCTGATCCATTAACTTAAAGAACTTCTTCCCAAACTCTGCCATTTTTTAAACAAAATTTTGAGCACAACCTTGTCTAGTCCATTTATAGAGAGCGTTAGTTTATGAAATCTTGCCTGTAAGCCAAAATAGAGTCAAAATTTTCCATTGAAAGCTCAGAATAACTGAACCAGAAATAACCCTTGTGAAATTTGCTGCTTAAAACATTGTTTTGAGCACGGCCTCTTTCTTTAGATTTATTTTAGATAATACGGTAGCTTATTTAATGAAATATTTCCAGAAAGTTGAAATATGGGAAATTTTTCCAATCAAGAACTCTAAATAATTTCATTAGGACAAGGCGTAGAGGATTCATGACGACGACAAGAAAATAATGGCGCTTTGCAATTTTAGCACTCTCTTGCAGAAAAATACCTTTTCTGAAATCGTTTTGACCACGAAGAAACGCAGATGAACTGTTGGAAGTCGTGTAGAGAGAGATCTGGTGGCTCGTGGATCGATTCTGGGGCAATGTTTATGCGATTGCAAACCATGATTGTTCATATGCGAGCATCCATAAAATCATCTCATTAACGCCACATGCAGTGCATTTAAAACTCAAGCAAATTCTCTCATATGCTAAGGAATTTATAACATAGAGGGTAAGAAACCAACATACAGAACAATCCACGCAAGTGAGTCAAACTAGATCAAAAGAGAGAACGACACTTGGAAAACAGAGCACCGCTACCCAACCTAGAAATGACTCTTCAGTTCACCACCGAGTCGAGGTTCTTGCCATGGATCAACCGCCTCCAATTGATCTATGCAATGGGTATTTAATACCTTATTTCATGATATGGTTTCCATTAGCGGTGTCTCGCTTTTATGGATCTTTTTATCCATTTGCGTAGGCTTATATCATAAAAGCTCACCTTTCTCTCCCATGAGGATTTTCCTCATAGAAGATTGCCTTTCTCTCCCGCACAACTTTTATGTTTTTCTCAATGGATATTTATCTCCAATCCATCCAACTTATCTAGAATTAAATCGAGAAGCTTTACCATGAAAGAATTATCCTTTCCCATTCACCAATGTGATTTGGCAAGAATCTCATCTCTTGGTGTCTCGCTTTTCCAAGTGATTAATTTATTAATAATGTATTTACTTTTTATATTACACATCATACCTAGCTTTTCTCAGCTTAGGTTTGCAAAGTTTGACACACAAGGGAGGGGTGTTACATTTTGGATCCCTCTCTTTCCTTAAGATCCCTCCAACTGCAGCTAGAGTTCTTAGATGACTGTAAGGAGGAAGCCCCTATTGGAAAGGGACAGACAGTTTGAAGGTGTCTATCTTGTTGGTAATTCCTATATCGAAAAGTTGTATTTTCATAGTCCAGGGGTTGGGAATACACAATTCCCATCCACTTGAGCTCAATTTTATCTCGCAAAACTTCATTGGGATCTACCTAAACACATATGCAAACATAGGTGAAAATGCCTTTCAAAAGTCTTTCCCTGTCTACTTTGACGAATCTTCCAATAAAATTGCCCACTTTTTCTAAGAGATCTAGATGGGTAAAGTGAATGGGAAAACTGGGAATCTTACCCATACTAGAGTAGTCATCGGCAACATAGTGAGAGGATTGAAGTTGGGAAACCATGGCTTCACTAGAAGACCAACTCATCCCCAAAACCATGGACCTTGGTCAAGGATTTTTTTCTTATCCTCAAGACATTTGAAGATCACCACAAAAAAACATGGGTCTACATCCACCCAAACCGGCGTTCATCCAATCCTATCATAATCGAACAGAAAAACGATACTTTTTCAATAGAAAATGGGGAATAAAAGTATCACCCAAGGATAATGACCATTGCATCAAGCGCTCAATCATAAGGGAGGAGCAATAATTTGACAATCACACATCCTTGATTTCTGTTGATTTAACTCTGAACACTCACGTAATATTCTCTTGCTTGGCGAATTAAACACCACTGCATGGAATGGACGAGGATTGAGCCGAACCCTGGATGAAGCCACTTCATTCTCATCTAAACACAAAACTATATATACGTCAAAGCTATTACAATAGATTCTGACTGTCGAATACTTTTTAGTTGAACAACATTTCCTTAGTCGATAGAGAGAAGACGGCTCCGAGGATGAACCCTAGATTTGCCGCCTCCTTGGCCTCGGCCGCCATCGGGTCTTTGAACGCCCCTGCTGCGGATGGTTTCGAGAGATTCATGCACAGGTTAAGGGTCTTTTTCCTCTCTGCAGATTCAGAAGATGTCCATACCAAGAACGCCAGCGCCGCAGACACAGATGCTTACGCAGATCTCTTTGCCGAGAGCTCTGGGGTAGCATGGCCTCAGCCCCCTGCTTCCACAACGCGCTTATGTGGCCCTCTTCAGAATGCCGGCGCAGCGGCCAAGTACGATCATGCAGAACCCTTCGCTGCTTCTCCTCTGACCGTGGCTTTCGGGAAGGAAGGGTTTGCACCGATTGGTTGTACGCCTCTTTTGCCCATGAGGCAAATCCAGGAAACGAAAATCAATCAACGCGTATGCCTCCTCTCTTCACAGATCTGCAGGGGAAAGAGGCATTCAAACTTTTCTTCCTCATTCCAGATACAAATCAAGCTCATTACAGGCAAAACTATGCTACAATGGGTAAGCCAGATGGATCTAGTGCAGAATCTCAAGCATACTCTGAACATCAAACTGGGGATCCCCTCTGCAGCTCAATGGCTTCTCCACGAAGGTAAACAACTTGAGGATCTCTATCCTATTTCTTTTTACGGCATTAAGAAAGATGCATCCATTATTTTAACCCTTCGTTTGAGAGGAGGAGCTGCTGGAGAGTCATCCTCAGCTAAGGCATTTTCATATAAAGATGCAGTCCATGCTAAGAAGCCTGAAAAGACAGTTCCACCAGTTCAGGCTCCACCCAAGCCTTTTTTGGTTGACAAATTGGAGGAGGTTCCCTCTGTTGAGATCTCTTACTCTGACCTGGCAGACGACACCCAAAAATTCGCTGAAAGGGCCATCATCTGCAGATTCAATGGGCTCTGGCCACGCTCAAAGGATCTTTATGACTGGATCAATGACAACTGGACTCACCGTTGCAAGATTTACTTCTGTGCAAAGGGATATTTTATAGTGTTGTTCGATAATATCGAGTACTACGAAAAGGCCTTAGAAGAAGGCCCTTGGTTCATGGGTTCGGCAGGCCTCTTCTTAACTCCATGGTTCCCAGACTTTGACCCAGCTTCTGCAGTTATCACTAAAGCCCCTGTCTGGATCAGACTTCCAAATCTCCCAATATACCTGTGGAGCACAGAAGTATACAGGCAAATAGGCAACACTTTGGGTTGCTTTTTAATGGGAGATTACCAGAGGGAACGGCAAGGTCTCTACACATATGCTAGAATTTGTGTGGAGCTAGATTTAAGCAAGGGATTGCCAGAGAAAATCAATCTCAAGATCAATGACACTGTTTGGACCCAATTTCTAGATTACGAAAACACTGCCTTCCGATGCCGCCATTGTCACCTAACAGGGCACCTACAGAACTCCTGCCCATCGCTGACAGCAAGATCGAAAAAGGGAATCTTCGCAAAAACCAAACCCAAGCGTTGGGCTCCCTGTCCTCCGCCGCCAGCTGGGAGCTCCAGCTCCCCAAGTTCGGAGGATGGGGAAAGCGATTCAGAACCGGACCAGGCGCCTCAGCCGATGGATCCGCCCATGGATACTATGGGGCACACCCATGACACAGCAATCTCCCAGAAACGCGCCCATGAGACCTCCTCTGAATCAGAAAAGGAATTCCCGATGATAGAGAATTCCAGTCTTCAAGTTGTCTTAGCTCATTCTCCCCATGATGGCTGGACAAAAGTCAACAAAAAGAAAGGGAAAAAACAATGTGTTGTATTTTCTGCCCCTATGGGGTAAAAGTCAGTTAGTCAGTCTGTGATCTCAAGTCATCTGATGTAGCTATGAGTTTGAATCTTTCCTCCGAGACCGAGGTTGATGGATCCATCATTTCCGGTCTACCGGTCTCTTGCTTCTCCTGATTGTACTATATTTTACTTAATAGAATTAGTCTTTATCGAGAAAAAAAAAAATAGATTCTGACTGTCAACACCTCGAGGTTCTGTTTATATGTGGCTACCTTTTATGGTTACTATTGAATGTGTGATTGGCAATAGTAATGGCAACTTAGGGCTGCCAAATTTCCTTCGATTCCCTCACTACATCCTAACACAAATAGTTGTTCAATGCCTTGGTTGTCTTTCAAAACTGGTAGGCAGCGTCTTCTTTGATATTTCTCGATGGTTTTAATTCCACTACAATCACAACTTTCATTTACATAAACTTCGTGTTTTCGCACGAGCGACGATTGTTCCAAGGTGAAATGTCACTTGGATGGTTTCAATGTTGTTGACCCATCATAACTAACTAACGGATATGCCCATTACAATTTTATACCACCCCATTATCAATATCAATTATGCATGGGAACCAATTAAAGCAACTTTTCACATTAATTTTATATGAGCATGAGAACATGTGTTAACAAGCAGCCCACAAAGCCTCATTTTGAATGCCATAGTCACTTAGAAGGAATTCCTCTTGTAGTAGCATCCTCCCTACTAAACTTTGCTAGTGCTAACATTAGAACCACCATTACAACAAGATATCTTTCTAGTGTTGACAACACCATTATAGTAAGATACCTCAAGAGAGACAGAAAATTTAAAAAGTATGATAGTAATACGTATCCAGAAGATGGTATTGAAACTAGTAATTGTTCACGAATCCATAAGATTGTAAGGTCATTCTCATTATCATAATCATTGTCATCATCATCACCATCATCCTTGTCATTGTTATTGCCATCATTACATTATCATCATAATCACCATTCATGCCATCATCATCATCATTATGGACATTGTTTGCAATTGTTCATAATTGTAGATGTTGTAAGAAATATCATCAACCCAAAAAATGTGATCAGTGCTAGAAAAGGGTTGTTTAGGAAACATTGATATACGTAAGAGAAATAACAACTCTATTTTTGACAGATGATCGATGATGATCATCATCACCACCATTATCATCGTCATTGTCATTTTTATCATCCCCATCATCATCATTAATGTAATTTCTATCGACATTGTTGTAATCATGCATCATCATCATTCATGCCATTATTGTTTTTGATGATGACCTAGATGAAAATGATGATCATGACACCAAAGATAATGCTTATGATTATGACAATGACAACATCTAAAATTGGGAAGATTCGCCAACGTCATTAGCATCGTCATCATCATAATCATTGCCATCATCATCATTGTCATTGTAACCACTATCGTCTTTATCATCATAATCACAATTCATGTCATCGCCATCATCTTCATTTTCATCATTATCAATATTATTGACATTGTCATCAATTGTTCATAATTGTCAATGCCATAAGGAATATCATCAATGCAGAAAATATGATGAGTGTTGGAAAAGGGATGCAAAAGCGAACATAGAAATGGGGGCAACAATAGAAGTAAAATTGGATGAAAAGTGGATACAACATAAGTAGATGCACAACAACATGAAAAACCTGACACAAAAGTGGATGCAAAAGTAGATGCAGTTGACAATGCAAACTTGGATGCAAACATGAAGGAAAAAGTGGAAGCAAACATGGGTCCAATGGTAGGTGTAAAACTTGGCACAAATTGTGGTGAAACAAATGTGGATGCAACAACGGAAACAAAAGTGTATGCAAAAATGGATGAAACAAAAGTGGATGCAATAGGGGATGAAAACGTGGAAGCAAATGTGGTTGCAATGGTAGGCGCAAGATATGGTGCAACAAAAGTGGATGTAACAATAGACAAAAAATATGCAAAATAAGATGCAAAAATGGATGTAAAAGTGGAAGCAAACATTGATGCAACAGGCAAAACAAAATTGGATGCAAAAAATGGATATAATGTAAGTAGATGCAAAAGTAGATACAAAACGAGATGCAAAACCCAATGCATAAACCTGACATAAAAGTGGATGCAAAAATAGATGCAATATTTGATGCAAAAGAGGATGTGAACATGGATGCAAAATTGGAAGCAAACGTGGATACAACAGTGAGTGCAAAACATGGTGCAAATTGTGGCATAAAAAAAGTGGATGTAATGATAGATGCAAAAAAAGAATCAAAGTATGATGCAAATGAAGATGTAAAAAGGGATGCAAAAAGTGAAATTTAAAATGGGTGCAACAGTGGATGCAAAATTGTGTGAAAAAGTGGATGCAATAGAAGTCGATGCAAAAGTAGATGCAAAACGAGACACAAAACCCGATGCAAATCCCGGTCCAAAATTGGATACAAAAAGGGATGCAAAAATAGATATAGTAGTTGATGAAAACCTAGCCGCAAATGAGGATGCAAACGTGGATGCAAAATTATAATCAAAAGTGGGTGCAAAAGGAGGTGCCAAACTAGGCGCTAATTGTGGCACAAAAATATTAGATGCAATAGTGGGTACAATAATAGATGCAAAAGAGGATGTAAATATGGATGCCAAACAAGAGGGCAAAGTGGATGCAACAAAAGTAGATGCAAAATTTTATGCAAAACTAGACACAAAACACGATGTAAAACTTGGCGCAAAAGGGATGCACAAATGGATGAAAAAATGGATGCAAAAAATGATTTAAAAAAGGATGCAAAAAAGGATGCGAAAGTCGATGCAAAAGTTGATGCAAGTGTAGGTGCAAAAAGTGGATGCAAATGAGGATGCAAAAGTATGTCAAACAAAATTAGGCGCCAAACTTGATGCAAAACCTGGAACAAAACCTGGTGTAAAGGATGACACAAAACTTGGCATAAAATTTGGTGCAAAACGTGGTGCAAAACCTATTGCAATACCTGGTGCTAAACTTGGTGTAAGATTTGGTGCAAAACTTGATGCAAATTTTGTGTCAAGTTTTGCACCATATTTGATAAATGGATGCAAATAGCACCAAAAATGGGCTCTAGATGCAAAAAAAGAAGTAAAAAGGGACGCTAATCGCTGGTTTTGTTGTAGTGAATTTGTCGATGCAGGGGAGCATCTTACCATGGATGTCTATGATGAGACCTTGTATGGAGAAGCAAGGATTGTTGACTGTTGCGGGACTTGTTGGGGTTGTTTGTGACCTTATGGTAGAAGGTACAAAGGCCCGTGACAAGGGAGGAACATGATGATCGTTGTAGAGGATTGGGTCATGCTTTAGCCACATGGAGAATTGGCTAAGTGCCCGGCATGACTCATGGACAGATTGAGGAGGGCACACACTTGAGTTGCTTGGGTGGACTTCTCATGGCTGAGACCAAGAGATAGTCTTGGTGAAACCTTTAGTGGGGGAGCTATGATGGAAGGGACTCGTGATGATGATGATATGGTTGGGTGACCGAGTTCACTAGACCGAAGATTGTAGACTTGGATGAGGATGACCGATTGTTTTGATGGGTCTACTTGGTTGGACTACATGGGCAACTTGAGTCATGGACATCAGGTTGGAGAGATGGAGCATGGTAGTCTTATGCAGGGACATTATGCAGGAGCACTTGTAGAGGTGTCACTTATGGGCATCCAATGAGGAGTGCCAAGGCAGGGATGTTGTACAGGTGGATTTGTTGGTGTGACATGGAGATGTTTTACTTATGAGCCGATGGAGAGGTTGTGTACTCTTGTACAACACGACCATGGACTTGAAGGGAGTTGTGAGCAGACTATGTAGCATTCCTACTACATGGAGAGCTGAGGAATCTTGCAGAGACCTTTGGGCCAAGACTTGTATGCTTGCTAGAGTGTTGGTTGGAGATGACTCACGGAGCTCATGATGACATGAGATTGTTGTGACTTTAACACATGGGAGCTGATTGATCTATGATCATGGGCAGCACATGGATAGATGAGATAGGTGTATACTTGTTTCTATGGCAGATTTGAGGGATGGCACATTACAGATATGATGAAGGTTACTTCATGGACCTGGATGTGGCACATCGAGAGTCGGAGTTTGATGAGATGATCTCTTCACTTTGAGGAGATGGATGTTTTGCGGATGGATGATGATGTTGGGGTAGATGTGGCTGATTTCATGCAGCACATTAGTACCAAACATCATGGACAACATGTTGCAGATGAGATGAGGAGTACTTCATGGACCTGAGCAAGGATTACACTTATATGGAGATGGATTCTTGATCGAGTTGAAGATGTGACAAGATGTTCTGAGAAACGACTGATAGTGACATGATGATGTGCATTCTCATGGTTTGAGCGTGACAGTTGGATTAGCTACCCAACTAGTTCAGACATGGGGGATGTCAGTGTACAGAGATGTGTTAGCATTATGTTGGAGTATCATGGCAGCAGTTCACACGAGGACGATACATGATGAGGTCGACACGATATGTTGCAGGAAGCATGTAGCTTGAGATAGAGGGGCCAACCTTCCACGATGGGGAGCAGCATGTGGAGATTGTGACAGGGTGGTTGATGATCATGGATTGAGATGATTTCCGATGTACGACATACTGGTGGGGTGTATGCCTTGGTATGGATATCTTGGTGACAGGTGGTTGCCGGGATGAGATATTGTCGAGGACGACAATGACTTCAAGTGGGGGAGGATGTAAGGACCTGTGGTCCGTTCGACTGGCAGGGCGACTCCACCATGGGAAGCATGTGCGAAATGAGAAGAGAACGACCAAGAGATGAGTTTATATGATGTTGGGCAAGTTGAGAGGGCAATCCCATGAGTTGGGCGGGCCGACTCTCTACTTGAGCGAAGGCAACATGTTGAACGAGTCGGCTTGGGTGTTGGGCGTGGGTCGGCCAGGTGACATAACCCACCACCTACCCGTATATATTAGTGGACGGTTTGTGTAGACGAATCATCATTCGATCATCACGAGTTCGATCAAAGGAGTTATGCAGTGCATGGATGAGCCCGCACAACAAGCGGAACTAGGTGAAAAACTCATGTAGAAAAGTCGGGTGAAAAACTGGGGTGAAAAACTCGAGTGAAAAACTCACGCAGAAAACTTGTGTGAAAAACTCGTGCAAAAAACTCGGGCAAGGTTGTCGGGCAAGAAACTTGGGCGAGGTCGTCGGGCAGGAAAATCGGGTGAGGTCATTCAGGCACAACTCAGGCGAGGTCATCAGGCAGGAAACTCGAGCGAGGTCATTTGAGCGAACCGGGTGAGGTCGTTCGAGCGAGCCGGGTGAGGTTGTCGGGCGACCCGGGTGAAGTCGTTTGGGCGAGCTAGGTGAGGTCGTTGGGCGACCCGGGTGAAGTCGTTCGGGTGAGCCAGGTGAAGTCGTGTGGCGACCCAGGTGAGGTCATTCAGGCGAACTGGGTGAAGTCGTGTGGCGACCTGGGTGAAGTTGTGTGGCGACTCGGGTGAACGAGTTTGGGTGAACAGGTGGACGTGCGAATAGGCGGTCGGGTGAGGGCATGCTGTGCATGACGAAACGAAGAATCATGCGGACGGGCGACTTGGGTAGGGTGCGTCGTGCACGACGAAACGGTGGAAACGGTGAAGTGTTGAGGTTGTGAATGAAGGTGTGACTCGTGCGGAGGCACCCGTGTGTGGCGACTTGGTTACGATGAGGCGCACCCAAGTTGGGCAAACAACACGATCGTGCGACGAGGTGAACGAAGGGTTGGTGAGTCGTGTGACAACCATGCGGAGGCGCCGACGAGCTGGGCAACCAAGTTTGCTGAAGTTGGAAATTTGGCTAAGTGTACATTTGGGGTTTCCCAAGATTTAACTTGTACTTATAAAAGAAGATTATATATATATTGAAGATTATATATATATTGACTCAGGCAGACTCATATTGCAGGGAGTTGCCCCTCCCTTTATACTGTTGTGCATTTCTATTTTATAATGTTGTTTATGTGAATGTTATGGGCTTTCACTGTATAAAGGACAAAGATAATACTTGCTAATGAAAAAATAAACTAAGTATGGAATGTTAGGCCTAGTCTACAATTGTAAGTATTGGTGAAAAGAAAATGGTTGGTAGTGCCGCACCTTGCTATAATGCAATTGGAAGAGTATTGCCAGAATAGGGGCGTGACAACATGGATCATCATAATTTATCTCTTCAGAGGTAGTGTTGGTGCCACCTGAACCATTGTCAATCTCACCCATTTCCTAGTCAATTTTCAATTCATTTATTTTGTCATTAATTTCCCGCTAATCGACCTTTTAGAGTTATTTTTTTGGGTTTGTAACATGTGCTTTCTATTAGTGATAATAATATGGAGTTGTCTATAATGCGACTTTTTGGAGATTCTGGTGACGGAATCCGGCGGAAGAAATTGAAGTTAAATCTTGATTTGTTGCAGTTAAAATGGTTTTTTAACTGCATATTTGGATTCAGCACCCTGAAAAACCCCTGGGACGCTTTCATTGTGCAGAAACTAGCTATCAAACTTGCGATTCCAATAAATTCCTGCCGGATTTCGACCGGAAAAAACCCGCCGGAAAGACTTTCAAAAAGTCGCGTTATAGACAACTGCTAATAATATCCATGCATCTATACAGTAATAATAAATATTCAATTGTTATGCTGATTAATAAAGTAATTAATGGTTATGACATTCATTCAGTAAAAGTGAAATTTTTATTTTTTGTTTTTTTTGAAATAATTTTTATTACTAACATTTATATGTAAAAGTAGATAAAATTAGTCTGTACATCTACCCATTAAAAAAAGTATAGATCTAGATTTAAAAAAATTAAAGATTAATTTTCATTTTTCAAAATATTCAATTTTTTTAATAAAAACATTAATTTTTTTATAAATGGTTTTAAAAAAATTATAAAGTCAAATAAATTTGACTATTAACCAATTGTAATATAACTTGTCTTCAATAAGTTCAAAAATATATAAAAATCTAATATCTAAAATTTTAAACATTTTAAAAATTTTATGAATACTCTCACTAATATAATATTAAAGAAAAAATATCCTTCAGTTGTCTCTTATGATTTAAATAATATAATTATTAAATTTAATATAAATTAAATCTTATTTTAATATATTTAAATAAAAAAATTTAAAAACTTTTTCTATAATTCTAAAAATCTCCAAAAATATGAATATTATGTAAAGATTTACAACTAATTTGTCTTTGCAAATTAGTCTTTTGAATTCGTGAAACCAGCTTTCTTATTCATTGTGCGCATTAGTGTATGTAAATACATCAATACTAATTTTATATTATTATTTATATTGTTATTTTTTTAAATATATATATATATATATCTATATATATATATATTTAATATACTAAATAATATTATATTTATATATATTTAATATACTAAATAATATTATATTTTCTATATGTGTTTAATGACACATTTTAAATGGCACATGTCATATAGGATATGTTTAATTAAGTTATTTAAATGTAAATAAAAAAATTGGAAAAATGTTATTATTTTATTTTTTTAATATAAATACTAAATAATACTACATTTTCCATTATATTTTCCATATGTGTTTAATGACACATTTTAAATGGCATATGTCATATAGGATATGTTTAATTAAGTTATTTGAGTGTAAATATAAAAATTGAAAAAAAGTTATAGTTTAAATCTTTTATATTTGGGTATTTTTTTTTTTTTTAATATAGTAAATATTTATTGTAATTATAAGTTTGATTGGTAAAATCTGTATAATTTCAATATTTTAAAGATTTATTTATTTCAAAGTTTGAATTCATTTATATATTTTATAATAATAATAAAAAGTTCACCAAAAATTTATTACCAAATTTCTATAAAAAAAAAAACCAAAACTTAAAAGCGCTAGAGTGAAAACATATTCTTAAAAACCACAGATAAATCATTCTAAATAGTATAATTTTCTTTTAATAATAGTGATTGAGTCAACCTACTAATAATAATGATTAAATCAACTTGCATTAACAAGCCAACAAAAAATAACTATACACTTTACTGATTTGACAACAAAATTATAATTGATTTTCCTATATAGAAAGATGAAGAATGTGTCAGCATTGAACTCCATTTCGTCTTTGGCAGTTGTTTTCAAATAAAACAAAGCCATGCAGAAATCATGATGGATATGGAAAAAAATGGAATTAATACAATAAATGGTCATATTAACTATTTAACTTTGAGAAATGAGGCAAATTTTCTATTGTGACTGCCCAGTGCACATCACTTCACCTTTAACTCCCTTTTTTTTCCGTGCTCTGTGTCACCCATGATAATCTAAAGGAAAATCATAATTTATTTGGGAGTATTGAAAACCAATGACTCTATTGATTATTTAATAGGAAAAATGATAATTTTCATAGAATTGGATATTGCATATCAATTCAACGCTATATTTATGCCTCGTGCTCTGTGTCGGCCAATAATAAAAAGATTTAATAATAAGAAGGGAAATCTGGAGTGATCTAAGAAAATTGAAAAGCAATGACAAGAAATGATCATATTGACTGAAGAAATTGGGCAATCTGGCGTAAAATTCCCATAATATATTATAGTTTGGTCAGTGTATATCAAATCACCTTTAATATTACTCCTCCGTGCTCTCTGTCGTTGTGTATCAAATCATTCAATTGGAATGGATTATTATTGGAATTAAATTGTTTAAATTGTATTTTTAAATAGTTTAAGAAATGATTTATTTATAATAGATTATTCAGATAAAATGGTAAGTGTTACTAAAAAAGTAAATTATTCCATTAGTTTAACGTGGTCATCATCATTTTGCATATAATTATTCTTCATTTGAAAAAATGATCAACGTGGTCATCATCATTTTGCATATAATTATTCTTCATTTGAAAAAATGATCAATAATATGTAAATTAAAATTAAAATACTAATACTTTACAATTCATTAATGAGGAAATGGAATTTAATCTCATAATAATGAGAATAGTGCAAGTTATTTACCACAAATATTCATAGTCAGAAACATGATAATGCACACTTGAATAATCTAATTTATGATATTTCTTTATTGTTTTTAAATAAATAATTTTTATTATGAATTCTTATAAATATTATGATTAATGAATTTAAATAATTAAGATCTAATTTGACTATTTTAATTGCTTACCAAAGGATGATAATTGTACATCATAGGGTAGATAACCCTAAGGTATGAAGAGATTCATTTCAATAATAATGATTTTAATCAAATGTTTAAAGAACATTTTTATATCAAGTAAATGATAGTATTTAGGATTTGAGTCATTTCTATATTTTCTTACATGTTACCCAAATACTGAAAATGAATTTAACTCCGGTAAATAAGGGTCATTTTAGTCGTAGTTTCTATATTTTCTTAAATATTACCCTAATACTGAAATTGAATTTAACTCTAGCAAATAAGGGTCATTTTAGTCCAAAGCACCTAAAGAATATATAAATTAAGAATTTTATATACTTAAATGTCATTGAAATATTATATACATAGAAATGTAATGTAAAAAGTGAATATATATAACTTAATTTGAACTATGCCTACTTCAATGCTAGAAATATAAATGCACTCTAACCTATTTTCATGATTGCAAACATTTTTCATTAGATTATTCTCTAATTATCCACAATTATTCAAAATAAACTTTGTATATGTTCTTACCTTAACTATATCATGCTTTTATATATGTTAAAATGTATATATTCTTGCATTCTTACGTCACTATATATATGTTATTATGCTCTTCTGTAAATACATAATTTATATATATGTTATTATGCTCTTCTGTAAATACATAATTTCAATCAAAATTGGTGGGATATGTCTCTCAACACTATGATAGAAAAACTCTTTAGAT
The DNA here is from genome assembly GCA_031772625.1 of Pinus tabuliformis. Taxonomy (NCBI): domain Eukaryota; kingdom Viridiplantae; phylum Streptophyta; class Pinopsida; order Pinales; family Pinaceae; genus Pinus; species Pinus tabuliformis. Next base: position 559,484,578 of record CM062809.1, on the reverse strand, counting down.
GGTAGAATTTACAATAACAATTATAACAATTATGGTTGAGGTTTAATATAATATTATAGATTCAAACATATTATATATATTTAGCAAACCTACAAAAACAAAGTAACTCTCTTATTAGAATTAATTAATCTTTTATGTTATAGGTATATCTTAATTGTTCCATTAATTGATTTCTAGTTTTTTATTTATATGGTTTTTTCATTTTTGTTGAGGATGACATTAATTTGTATTTAGTAAATATTTCTTTTATAGGGTGTGTGTCAACGCCATGTTGAGCATGGACGAAATCACAAATCACTCCCATACTCGGCTATAGAATGCACCTCTCGGTGCAATAAATCGTTTTTATTGTAAAAATCCTTATACCAATGGTTTCTATAACATTCCATATCATCACTTTTATGATTTGATGTTTCAATTTTTATTTTCCACTAATTTAGTTATGAGTTCTCTAATTAAATAATGTATAGATTTATTTTTGATCTTGCGTATTTTCTAATTTTCATGTACCTTTTTGACACAAAGGCTAAACTCTGTTTCACCTAGTGTTTTACCCACAACTTTATGATATGGATTCTTAGTGAATTTTTTACATAGCATGTACATTTATGGGATATTACAGAATCCCGCTAGTTTTACTAGATATTATTAAATATATCTCAAATCCTTTTGTTAAATCCCGGATCTTTTTAATTAAACAAAAATGATATTTTTACTATATATTCCTTATTTTTATACCCCCAATAAATACCATAACCCCCTATATATATTGGGTGTATTTTTCACCATTTTAAAATCATCTTTATGAATGCTTGTGATAAGATATTGGTCAACTGAATCCCTCATGCCTTATCATCATCATGAAAATTAACTACCATTCGTTTAGAAATGCATGTGATTTTTCTTATGGATCATGAGTAAGAGCTACCCATTGGATATGTGAGTGCATTCTTTTATGGGGAAATATTTATGAGCCAATATTCAAAATGAAGTTCCAAATCCAATTATGGGTAAATTGCATAAGGTTTTATTGCATCCCCAGTGTATGCTCAAACTTGGTGGGATGGGGTGGAGGATCATCATGATTTAACATATTTCCAATTCTAACCACTATACATCTTTGAGTTACAATCCTTCCATGCAACTTATGTCTAAGATCTATACTTAAATGAAACCTTTTCCCATTTTCACTCCATGTTGTAGAACATCTACATTGTCCCCAATAGAAATGTGGCAAAACATTGACAAATTTGCACCAAATTCTAGAAATTAGTGTTTTCTCAATTTCTTTTTCAATAAATATAAAAAATACAATTTAACATATGATCACATTTTTTATTTACCTATGTTGTGCCTCAAATAAATAATATTCCTTGGATGTGAATTCCCTTCATTGATATATTCCATAATTGCATGTGGTTGGGAGGCATCAATTATCAAAAACAATAATAGCCTACTTTCGCTCGTACTCTACCATAAATTGTTAGTCTATGTAGATTCAACCCTTCCTATTCCAGTAATGTGGCCATTAATTTGGAGGTCAATATAATCCGGTTTTTTGAATGTATCGGGAAATATTTATGGGGTGATCTCCATAATAAGGTTCCAAATCTAATTAAAGCCAAATGTCATAATTTTCATTGAACCTTTGAGTGTATGCTCAATTCCTTCTAGATGTGTTAAATAAGCACCGTGTTTTAACCCTTCTCGAATCTAACCATTATGTATCCTTCCTTTGCAACCTTTCCACATAGTGTATATCCAAGATATGCATTGAAGATGGAGCCCTAACCCAGCTTAACTCCATTTTGTAGAGGATGTACCATTGTCTCCAATAGAGAATGTAGAAGAAAATTTTGTACTTATATAACAAATTAAAGAAACTTAGTCTTTGCTCAAATAAAAGATTCTATCAATTATGAGTAACACTTACCTCATGCTAACAAATTTTGGTTTACCTGTGTTGTGCATGAAATCCACAATCTTCCATGGATATGTTTCCCCTTCTTTGATATCTTTCACATTCAAATGTGGTAGAGTGACATCAATTATCAAACCATATAATAGCTTGAATTAAATTGATCTCTACCATATGCATTTATGTAATATCCAAAACTTGATCCCCATACTAGTAATATATATGTGTACATGATGAATGGCTAAAAGTTGAATGATGTAATATGTAAAATGGTACATTAAATTATAATTAAAAGGAAACAAAATACATAACAAGCTACAGAAGGATAAGGAACAAAGTAAGAGGGGTATGATTTCACAAGAGGAGAAAGAAAGAAGTGTTGTTGTTTTTTTCTTTCTCAAGAGGGGAAAAATCGTAATTTTCATTATAAAATGGAAATTACATTCTGTTTATGCACCATTGTGCATTCAAAAATTGGTTGACAACCATCCAAAAAGTAAAATAATAGGCTTGAAACATGCCCTTATCATGTCCAAAATAAGTCCACCAACAAAAGTATACATAGAAAAAATAACATATATACATAATCTCCCAGTCTTCTGGGTATTTTATCAAAGTAAAGAAATAAATATAGTCTTTATAACTAGTCTTGTTATTGCTCACACTATAGGCCATATATAAAAGGCATATGATAATATTTTAAAACATTGACACCTATCTTCTCAAAGATTCTCAAAGTGCGCAGAACCTGCAAAGTGCCTACTTTAGATAAGGAATCTACTGTAGGGTTTATTTCCCCATATATATGGCGACATGAGACCCGATCAAAAGCATGATTTAATTGAAAAATATCTTCAAAAATAGGAAATAGTGTGTGCATTTGACATCTACGAATCTCATTAAACCAATTTATAGCAATCATAGAGTCACTAAAGATCTATAAATGATGACATTATTTCTCAAGAGAAAATAAAATAAGAAGCTTAAGGTTGAGTAGCTTTGCATAATTGTTTTAACATCTACCCAAACCAATCTAAAACTTGAAAAAATGATTTATCCTAGAAGTATAGAACTTCTCCCCTTACCAACCACCCCCCCCCCTCCCCAAATTCACCACCAGATAAAGAAGCCCCATCAAAATAATCCCAAGGTTAAGACTAGTCAACTTCTTCAAAAATAATATGAAGTGGAATACGAATAGGCTCTGAAGCAGGGAGAAGTGAGACTTGTCTTGAAATATTTCTTTGTTCTTAGAGAACCAAATCCCCAATAAAGGAGTGGAGGTAAAATTTTGTTCTTTTATGGATTTTCATGATCCCACCATTATTTCTTGGCATCATTGATAGACTCTCCCTGCCAATTTGTGGCAAAACCTTGGCAATTTCTTACTGAGATCCACACTCCCCTAGAGAAAGGGAAGAAAAGGAATAGGTGTTCCATGGTATCCTCTACTTTTTTACATAGAACATACTAGCTGGGATCTGGCATACATCTTTTTTTAAATTGTCCCTAATGGGGAATTTATTTTTCAAGATGCACCACTGAAATAATCTTGCTTTTGTTCGATAACAGAGTTTCCATAATTTCTTCCACTACCAGACCAACTCCTCTGGTCTCCTATAATCAATTATAAACTTATAACTCAATTTCAACAATATTCCCCAAACAGGGAATGCACCCAACATAGGGAGTCTTCCCTGTCTTTGAGATGAACTTGGCAGATGTTTAGAACAATAGTATAATTTTTCCATTCTTCGGAAAAGTCATTTGGTAGATTAAGCTGATGGGAATCATCACAACCCTAGGCACAAATAGATGAACGAGCATTATCAACCACCTAGTTCAATGTTTTCCTACCATTAGTTTTTAATAGATTTACCAGCTCACAAGGCAATTGAAAATATTCTCCATATATCACCTAAGGATCATTGTCAATCCTTACCTTTTCATGATTCCCAACTTTCCAATCCAGTCCTTTATTGACCACTAAAAAGGAGGATAAGACAAATTTCTAGAATACAAAAATATTTGGCCTCTTATTATTCATAGAGAGAATCCATTATTCAAGTGTCTAGGGGTGGATATAATTCCTAAATACAACAATTTTCCATGGGTTATTAGTTGATATCAGTCTCCATCCAACTCTCGTAGCCAATGCCTTAACAAATAAATGGAGGTTTTTAAAACCCCATCCACCCCATATCTTAGGCATAGAGATTTTATCCCATCTCACCCATGGGAAGACCTGAACATCTTTTGACCCTAACCATAAGAACCGACAACCTATCTTGTGGACTGAATTCAAATGCCTTTAGGGATCTAGGATAAGAACATCCAAAATATAGGAATAACTTCCAAGATAGCTTTCATGAAAACTAACCTGCCAAATCTAGACAACCATATGAAACTCCATACCTTCAATCTCTTTTCAATATTTGTAGTTATCCAATTCTAATCATCATTTCTGTAGTCATTAGGTTTCAAATGGAACCCCAAATACTTCAAACCATCATCAAAATTTTTAGATTGAAAAGTAAAAAGGTTATGAGCATTTATAGATTCACCCCTGGATAGTCCAAGAGGGGAAAGAGTATCTTTGTGAACATTAACTTGCATACATGTAACCCTTTGAAAAAGCGACAGAGCCTCTTTGATGGTTGTAATATCATGCCCAAATCCATCACAAAATAATAATATATCATCCACAAAAAATAGATGTGTGATAGTAAAATCATCAACCACAACAACAACTCTTAAATATCCCCTCCTTTTTGCTTCAGATAACAACCTACTAAGGCCACCAGCCACCAACAATAATAATAGAGGTTACAAAGGACAACCGTGTTGGATTCCTCGTTATGCGTAGAAGAAACTCAAGGTTGAGCCATTGATGAGGACCACAAATAAAACTGTGGATATGCAACTTAACCCAATTTATGAAAGGAAATTCAAATCCCAGATGGGTAAGGAGAAGTCTGATATAAATCCAGCTAACTCTATCATATGCTTTGGATAGGCCAGTTTTTATCACCAATCCTTTGATTTTCCTAGTTTTTAAATGTGGAGCCCTTCCTAAGAAACCCCAATTGCTTCATGGATCTGCCAACCTTCCAGAAAGGAAAATTGTTTCTTTGATACATTTTTTTATAGAATAAAGTTTAGCTTGTTTTCTATGATCTTTGTTATTACTTTATATATGCAATTGCATAGTGATATAGGCCTAAAGTCATCAGAGGACTATGGGAATTTCGATTTTGGTATGAAGGTGATAAAGGTAGAGTTAAAATAATATAACATCTTCCTAGATTGTGAGGAGTCCTAAACCACACTTAAGATATCTTCCCCCACAATATCATAAATCCCCATAAAAAATTCCATTGACCAATCATCAGAGTCAAGACTTTAATCCTTCTGGAAACTATGAAGAACCTTTTAAAAACACTGGTCACAGGTTCCATTAAACTTTGGTTGTATTTAGAACCTAAGAACCAAGGAAAATATTGGGCCAAAAGGTTTACTTCAATAATGGAAACCTCTAGGGGGGCCTTATATAGGTTACTAAAATTATTTTTTCCCATCCTAGAAAGTTTCTCAAATGATGAAGATCTTCCCCCATCCAGGTCATCTAGAGCCCATATAGTGTTATGAAATTTGCATCCCTTTGAAAAATTATAAAATAACTTCATGCTTTCATCGCCACTCTTCAGCCATATGGATCTTCTATTTTTCCTCCAAGTCTCCTCCTTTTATACTAGAATTCTCCTTTTGACAACGTCTAGATAATGATCCTATGTTTAGATTCATTAGTTAAATAACCCCCCCATCAAGAGATTCTAGGCACCCCAACTCTTCCTCCACTAATTTAAACTCTTCTTCCTTCCTCTGTCTTTTGAGGGTGAACCACTGGATTGAGGCTTTTTTCACCCTTTGGATATTTTTAGCAAAATTATCAATAATAGGAACAGCCCTAGCAACATTATAATGAATCCAGTTTTCAGAGACGAGATTATGAAAAGATTCATCTTTTAACCATGAAAAATTGAATTTGAAATGATTCTTAGTTTGTTAGATGATCTTATTCACCACCCACCCCAATCCATTATCGAAATAGAGGGGTCCTTTCTAGCAGAGACTTCGCCAATAGGAGCTAATCTATCCTCCTAGAAATCATCACTTCCAAAATTCTCCTATTTCTCCAAATAGGATTGTACTTACTTGGATCCACAGTACAAAATTTATGCTCCTCCGGGAGGTGACTAAAATAGTCAAAAAGGGACTACACATGAGTGTGATGATCCCTGATTTCATAAGCTCCAAGACAAAAGTTTAAATCCCTGCCAACCACAAAATTATCAACTTTCATAAAAGATATAGCCATCAACAAATCCCAAAACACCATCCTTCCTTGGAAAGGACCATAAATATTGATCTCATTGAGGTCCTTCCCTAATTTAGCAGAAAATATATTGGCTTTTAGAACCATATTAGTTCCCCAAGTTCCTATAATATTAATTATTTTTTGGTTAAAACCAACAACCAAGCCATATAATATACCTTTTGCATTAGAAGCCACAAAACTCCATCTCGTAAGAAAAGACTTCAAAACCCCAACAACCCCCAAATTTTATTGTAATAAAATAATGTCGAAATGTTTAGAATAGACAAGTCTCCTCAAAACTATTTTTTTGGACAGCCTAGCTAGCCCTCGATAGTTGAAAGAAAGAAAAATCGCTTGGGAGAATAGACAGGGGCTTGCGTTTCTCAAAGCACCATAACAATAGACCCCTTTCTATCACCCACAACATCCAAACTGGCCTTTATTTTTTCCCTTGATATGAGAGATTTTGTTCCCTGTAAGCACACTTCAGGATTGATCAGGGAAGAAGGTCCAAGGCGTCCCACACAAGAGATGAAATCCTCCTTTTTATTTTAGACTAGATATTTTATCTAGTGATATATTCAGAAGATGTCTCCATAGGCAAGGAAGAGATAAATTTCATAGAGGGTAAACAAGGGAGGGTGGGTTGAATAGGACAAGAAACTGGAGTTAACTTGAGCGATGAAAGAGCAACAGATGATAAAGACTGCGAATTTTAGAGTTAACACAACCCCATATCTAGTGAGATAAAGGATCTAATTAAATATCTAACAAAGAAAGAAGGAGAACTATTACCCAAAGGGGAGAGTATTGAGGTGGAGGGCGCGCCTTTGAGAGTGTAGTGTTTCCCTAATTTTATCAACGCATTGTCCACTGCCTATATGCCCCCGTCCATCAGTTGAGGCTCTATAGTATCCTTCTGTTTCACCCGAGGAAGGATCTCCTCCACTTGAAAACCTTTATCTTCCCATTTCCCTAAACGATTATCCCCCAAATGCAAACTCCTCATCCCTTTCTTTCCCAAAAAAGAAGTGTGAAATCCTTCATGATGTGTCCATATTTGTGACATCTATGACCTAAAGGGTATAATTTCCTTCGTAGTCAAAACTTGTCAATGAGTGAAACCCCAATTTCACTTAGATTCAATTATGTAAATAATCCTTCTCGTGAGTCTAATTTTATCAGTACCCTCGCCATGGCCATCTTCCCACTTGTTTCACAAGACATGTCAGCCTGCAGAAATGACCCTAATTGATTCCCAATAACCATGAAGACATCCATGAACCGAGTTTCAGTAGAAACCCAGAGAGTCCTACCCACACAATAATGATGGAATTGTCCATTTTTTCACGACTTGCTTTAAATAATGGGTACCATCATTTTATCATCACCAGAGAAGAATTTGTGCTCCATGTTTCTCCAAGGACCCAACTTGCCACACCTACTGAATTGAATTTGAACATGAACCAACCATGAGAAAGGGTACTTACCTTAGGAGATTAATTCAACACTTCCCCCATTCCCTTTCAATCTAATTGCATAGGAACTCCACTGAAAATATCCTACCTCTGGTCCAATCGACCACCACCTTTTCTAACATCTCCATAACTTCACCTAAATGAACATCATCCCCAAAAACCAAGTTCTGGTCATCACATTTGATTTTTACACACCTTCTTTTCTTTCTTTTTTGTTTCAGACAATATTGGCCTTCTAGAATCACCTGATATGTTAGGGTTTCTACCTGTTGTTCATACCCATCACCAATACCTTGAGGCCTGCTATTTTCTCTTTCAAGAACATTGTTGGGTGCAAGAATTGCACTTAAGCAAACTCCTCAACACTTAATTGTCAACCCGGGGCTTTCGTAAAATTAGAGACGAAGCACATGCAATTCCAGAAGTGGTATGAACTTTTGATATTCCTAATCCTACCTCTTAAATGAAATGTTGCGGAATTAGACAAAAAGCAATCTTAAAGGTAATCAACACCAAATAAATTCTAGTGCTGGAATGTAAAAGAATAATTTCCGAGGAAATCAAGTAAAGGAACTTTCACACAACTGGAAGCAATCTTAAATGTTGAAATGAAATACTATGTTTATCTTCAGTATAGATGGCTAACATCTTAACAAGTGGGCGCTTGCAAATATCTGTTTGCCAATTGATGTTCCTTATACACCAAGCAACCTATTCTTGTACTATTGCAATCTACTTGCACTAGTGCAGGTACAGTACTTATGTGAAAAAAGTATATTTTACCTTCTTTACTGAAGAATTATGTCTTTGTGGAGGTTCTCTAAGCCTTAAGGCTTAGAGCACTCTATTCCTTAAGGATTAGACCACTCTATTCCTATGACAAGGGACCAGCTCTTGCACCGAGACAGAGCTTCCTTCACCAAAGTTTCCAATTTACTTTCGAAAGAATTAAAATACGTTTTGAAAAGCATTGCAATTGCCAGCCAGATTCTGAGATAAATTACACGTGAAAAAGAATGATTTAATTAACTGAACTTTGCAATGAAAGTAAACTTCATAAAGCAAAAACAATTCAGAATAATCAAAGCAGCAGTCAAAGTAATTTTCATGCATCAAACTAACTTTCGACAATTCACTTATAACGTTTTTGTTCCTTTTTCTTAAGTCATAAAATGCAAGTGTAAAGTATGGTGTTTGTAATAGCGTCCTTCCTTAATTCACATAAACATTCTTGGATGCTTCAGAAGTATAACTCTTAACATTAAGAATGATTACTTGAATTAACAATACTTTTGCTTGCAGGAATAAATGAAATTATAAGCAGGAAAAGGAACGTAACACTTGCTGTGAAGTAAATGAATAAACCAGAGTGCAGGAAACTACATGCACTAGTACAGGAAGAATCTTCCTACACGACCTGAGCGGAAGCAAACTAAGACAAAAATTGCAGGAAGGAAATTGCAAGAAAGTGATTGCAAGAAAGAAATTGCAAGAAAGAAATAAACTTAATTAAACTTCCAAACTACGGATCCGTTCACACTTGACTATGAAATGAATTTAGCTCAGAACTTCTGAAATAAACATAAGAACAATCCAAGCCATGCAACTGCAAAGGAATACATATTCACACAAACATTTTAAATGGCGAAAGCGCAAGGGTAAACAAGGTGGGTTGGATGGGCCCTAGCCAACCAGCTCGTTTCCTGTTTAGGAAACGAAATGGTTCAGTGCTTATTCATGCATGAAATAAAAATTAGATACAACGTGAAGAAAACATGGCGCACTCCTTGTATTAAACTTGATCAACAAATATACATTATAATGTGAGTCCAGCCCAAAACCGAGGGCGATACAAAATTACAAAGTAAATGAAATTACAAACTCAGATATCTCTAGCTTGGCTCTACCTACGGTCTACATTATATACAGTCTCTCGGCCTTAGCCATATTCTGCTAATTACAGTCATTTCCTATTCAAGCCTTTCGGTTGAACGGACTAACAAACAATATTTCAAAACCAGCCAATGGTTATAATAAAGCACGAACTTTGCTAGCCGTAGACCATATTCTTGGCAAGTATCCCTCACTATATGCCACCAATATCCAACCTCAGATAGTTCGCAACCGAACTAGGAGTCGTGGATAAAAAACGCCCACGTGGAAGGATTCGAACTATCACGGAGATCACGGAGCAACATTGTTGGCGGTGCAGGAATCTGCCTGCACTGATCACGCTAAATAATGATTAACACTTAGTTCTTCAATTACTTTTAGGAAAGTTAAACATAAGTTACAAGAGATACTAAAAGGTATGAAATCTATGTAAAGTAATTAATAAAGCACTTAATAAATCTTAATTATGAAATATGAAGTATATGTAGGAATAGATGATTATCTTGGACTAGTGCAAGAATGAGAGGGTTAAATAGAGATAAAACAAAGGTTAAGGCTTATGGGAATAGGGTAAAAATAGAGCAATTTGGGACACCAACATCCTCCCATCCCTAAGTTGTTGTGTGTCCTCACACAACATTTTACCTTCTACAAAAAATCTTCAAAAATGGGTGGCCAACTCTCAATCTTGTACTTCAATACTTATCCCTACTTTCACTACCTTTGGCTTTTTACCTCGGGCTCCTTTCAGCTGATTAGTCACCTTCTTGAGGCGTTTGTAGCACTTGGAAGCCCGATACTTCCATACTTTCACTTGTTGTTTCTGCTTCTTGACCTCTGCGAGCAGCTCTACCTCGCCTTGCTTTTGCCAATTTTGCTCCTTCATGACCTGGTTCAAAGCCTCCAGGTCATGAACTTGCTGCTCCAATTCCACTATTCGATTGTTGAGGTAGAGGGTAGAGGGCTTTGTGCTCAGATCCTCTGGTGTAAATACCTTCTCTGCAACGGACTCAAAGCAAGTCCTGTCATTGTCAAGATTAAGGTCGTCTAGCATTTGCATTATGACATCGCCAAAAGTTTCTGCGCCCGGGGTTTCCTTATCACATAGGGTTTTGGTGCCATCCATAGTCTTTGTGCCAAGGGTTTGAGTACCTTACACATTTAACTCCACAGGATTTTTAATGCCATGTTCTTCCAATTCTTCAAAGGATTCAGTACCCTGTTCATTTAAACCAGCAAGGGATTCAGTACCCTATTCATCAAAAACATTAAGGGTTTCAATGTCCTGTTCATCGAAATTATTGAGGGTCTCCATGTGATATGCCTCATCATCCTCTTGATCCTCTGCCTGAACTTCACCTGCACTCGGTTTTATCTTCTTCTTTCTTAATCTGTGAACAAAGGTAGACAACAATATGTCATCTTCCTTTTCCATGTTTTCTTTATTGACCATGATGTGGGCTGCTACATCTGCAAGTACTGAAAGGTTATGGTCTTTAGGAGAAACCTGTGGTGATTCATCAATCATAATCTGATCTGAATTGGATCCATAGAAGACTGTCAAAGAACCATGACTGTATCAAGTCGGGACAAATCTCTAAAGAAATCCAAAACAACAATCAAAAACACCCTGAACCAGTGGCAATGGTAGCCAACGTGGAATGACGAGGACCTCGGTCAAAGCGCACTGACCGAGGCCCATGGAGACTGCGCATGAGGTCAAAGTAGCCCCTGGGAGCCCCGGATCAGGAAAAGAAGGTGGTTTTTAATATCGCATCAGTGGGCAAATAGGGCCGTGAAGGAAAAGCTCGAGCACTCGGTCACGTGGGGGAACCGAAGAACCGTGGGCAAAAAAGCGAAAGGTGCTAACGTACAAAGGCGGGACCCGCACTTTGGAAAACGGCGGTATTGATCAGGGTGCCCACAAATGGTAAGAGGTTTTGGATGAGAGCGGAGTGATTCCATACACCATTCGACGTGTGGCAAGAAGAGGTGAGAGAAAACCATCGTTGATCATGCGCTATCGGTTAAGAAAGTCAACTGCGCGAAACGTGCGTATGGCGTCGGATCTGGAGGCCCCAGATCGGACGGTTGAGATTGTGTCCAATGGAGGAAGTGGAATCGACAAAGGAATACGCCGCATTTTAGAATGGATTTGGAATCTATTTGACTGCCACGGTGGAGAAAGACTTCATCCACGACGTAACTGAAGAAATGAACCGATGAAGAATGCTGGCGCCATTTAGAGGAGGACATGTGGCCACTCCCTGAGTGCTGATGATGACGCCAAACAGGGAACTCCAAGTGCAGCTCCAGATGGTGAATCGGCAAAGGCAAAAGAGGAACCGAACAGGCATTGGAACAGATGAGCTAAAAGCCATGAACAAAGACAGTCGAATAGGAGGAAGTTAGACAGCTAGTTGAGTCTGAGAGACGAAGACAGAGAGACCATAATCTCAAGAGGAGGATGGAACACAGAGAAAAGTAAAGCAAAGCAGAAGAGACAGAGGGCTGAGATGACCAGAGGCAGCATTGAGCACTAGAGAGCTTGAAGTTTCGAGCCATCCCATAAAGGATCTGTCTGGGCTGAGCACCACATTGGGCTCTTTCCATTGTAGACCAGACGGTCACAGAGCTGGTAGGAAGAAGAAGAGTCTGTGCACTCCAATGGCTTGGGGAATCAAAGAACCACCCTGCCAAGCAAAACTTGCTTCATGAGAACTCACATTGAGTCCCTGTATTGTAATTCTTTGCTTAAAGACACAATAAAACAAGGCCACCACTGAGAGCTAGACTGGAGATGTAGCCCTAGAGAATAGGGTGAACTCCTTATTAAAATTTCTTGTGTCCTTGTGTTTGCTTACTGTATTTCTCTGCTGTCTTTCCATTTTAATGTCTGTGTATTGGCAATCTGATCGATTCGTTGCTTCAATAACACAGAACACACACGAACACATGAGTCTGTAATACCTTTAAACAATAAATCTTTAACTGAAGTCACTTATAGGGTGATTATCAGATCAAGTGGTATCAGAGCTCTAGGCTGTAAGGTTAGACAAGTTTGTGTTGGTTTAGCTGTGAATTCTCACTAGAGCAAAGCTTAAATTAGGAGAAGGAGAGTTGGTGGAAACTAATCTTGAAATTGGGAGAGTCTATTCTTGAAAGACAATGTTAGAGGAAGGTTATGTAGGGCCAGACCCTCAATTCATAGAGAGTTTCCTAGCTATAAAGTCTATGATAGAAGAAATGTACAGAGACTTTAGAAAGCAAAAGGTTGAAGATTCATCAGGTTCTAAGAAAGATAAAGGAGAAGATGAGTCTCACTTCCATGACCACTCCAAAGGAAAGGGGAAAGAGGAAATCTTTCTCACACCTCCTAATAGCCGTGTGCATAATAAGAAAGCATCTTTGATTAAGCTAGATGTTAAATTTGATTTGCCTATATATGATGGAGAGCTAAATGCTGAAAAGTTGGACAACTGGATTAGACAAATTGATGTGTATTGCAGAGTACAGAACATAGACTCAGACAAGAGTAAGATTCAGCTGGCAAGCCTACTCCTAGGAGGCACTGCCTGTTGGCATTATGATACAAGTGTTGTCCTTGATGGCAACTCACTCAGAGACAGGTACAAGTCATGGCAACTTGATCAGAGGACAGATCTCAGTACAGCAGGACAAGAAAGAGATATACGCAGGTTCATTAAGGAAAATCAGCGTGTACACGCAGGTTGGCTTCACTAAAAGCGCGTACATGTGGAAAACTTACCTTTGGTCCATGGCGGTTAGTCCTTGGAAGTTGTGCCTATGGTTTTGGACCATGGTGTCTCGACGGACGTGTTGATCCCTAGTTTTGAAGTTGATGGTATTGTGTTACTATGGTTTTGGACCGTGGTATTGTGAAGGGCCTAAGCCTATATAAGGAGAAGATCATTAGGCCAGATGTGAGAGAGTGGGTATGAGTGATGAAGATCTGAGGAAGTGTGAGATCCAAATGCTGGTTATGGGTTGGTGATCTGAACCAAGGTTTCACTCATGTGGAGGATGATGAATGATGGAACGAGATCTCAAGGCTTGGAATGATTATCTTCATATGGTATGACTGTGGATAGACTAGATCTATTGAAGCATGTTTATTGTTATGATCTGGGTATGTTTTGATGTCTGATATAGCTGCGGAATTATAAGTTAGAATTTGCAGATCTGTACGCGGGTTGGTTTTGGTAAAAGAGCGTATACACGCAGGTTGGGTTCATCCAAGTAGCGTATACAATGTGAAGTATGATATTTGAAGATGGAGTTGGATCTGGTTGTTGTTATGATTTTGTTGACAGGGTTTCAGTGATTCAGAATTGGATGTTTCAGTGATTGATGTTGTACTACAATGGTGATTGTCTTATGGATCCAGTATGAAAATGTATGAAACGTGTTCCCGGGAAGATCGTAGGCTGGCACCTACGTACTGGTAAACATATCAGCCAGTACAAGAGCCAGGGGGTTGTAGCTCCCTCCCAGGAGCAGCTGGAAAACAAGTGAAGGTTGTAGCCTTCTGTAGGGTTGGCACCTACGTACTAGTAAATGGATTGGCTAGTACAAGAGCTATGAGGGTTGTAGCCCTCTGCAGGTTGTAGCCTACGTGCTGGTAAAGGACTGCACCAGTACATTGTAAAAGAATTTTCTTATTAAAGAAGAAAGAGACGAATTGCAGCAGGTGGTTTTCCCCCACATTGGGTTTCCACCTTATATCATGGTGTTCATGTGTGTGGCTTTTGTGTGATGATCTGTTCTGTTATACTGCACCTGTTTACTGTTAATATGGTTAATAATGTTCTGATGCATTTACTGAAGATAAGTTAACTGAATCATAAGATTTCTGGATATACGCTAGTTGCTTTAGACACAGTAGAGTGTACACGCGGGTTCACCTAACTGAAGTAGCGTATATGTTTCTGAGTATGAAATTTGTAAAGGTTTTACTGATATGATAATACTGATTCACCCCCCCCCCCTCTCAGTATTATTTCCAACAATTGGTATCAGAGCGGGTCCTTCAGAGAAGCTTGATCGCTTGAAGGAGATTCGTAGAACAATGGGGAAGAAAGCGCGTCAAAAGAAGAACACAGCTCAAAGGAACAATGACAACCTGCCGTTGAGTGGAAGCAAGAATTCAGATCCTGAATCACCTCAGAATGAAGATGGACAAACAAATGAAGCATCAGATCAAACCATAGATCAGCAAGATCTACCTAGCAAAAAGGAGAATGCCCTCAAAGAAGAAATCATCAGCTTAGAAGATCAGTTGGAATGTGCCTCCAGAATTCGACAAATGCTGCTAGTGCTGAATAAAGAGCAAGAAAATGAGATCCTCAAACTAAGGCATCAGCTGGATGAAGGAAGGAAAGTTGAAGAGACCTTGAAGAAGCAATGTCTGGAAAAAGAAGAACAACATCAAGTTGAGGTAAAAATCTTGAAAAGTAAATTAGAAGAAAAGGATAAATTATTACGATTTCAAGATAGTACTAAGATCTTGGATGATATTCTTAGTATTCAAAGGTCCCCTGCTATCAAAACTGGTCTTGGTTTTCATGAGTCTATTGAAGATGAATCTGGTTCACAAAGTAAGACAAGAATCTCTAATGCAAAATTTGAAAGGCTCAACAAGGAGATGAAAGGACAACTCCATCAACAATCAAGGAAAGAGACTCCTCAAAGAAAATATTTTACTCCTCCCATGAATAATGTTGAATGCCATGTATATCATAATCTTGGACATGTTGCAACCATATGTAGAAGAAGAAGGTTTCAAGACCATCATGCAGAAAGATCATCACATTCAAGGTACTTTAATGGATATTGCTTTTCTTGCAATATGTTTGGCCACAAAGCTGTTGATTGCTATAGGAGGAATATGAAACATGTAAGATGTTATGCATGTAACAAGTTTGGACATAAAGCAAAAGATTGCAGGAACAAAGCTCATGATAAGAAGAAATCATCAACATGCTTGAAGATATGGAAGAAGAAGGAAGCTCAGTCAGAAAGATGTGGCACAACACAGTGTACTCAGCACAACACAGACATAACAGACTCAGGGGGAGCTGAAGGTGTAAAACTTCAGTGTTCTAATTCTCATACGCAAGTTTAATGAAGGGAAGCCGCGTATACACGCGAGTTTCACACTGCAAAAGAGCGTATAGGTCAGTCTGAAGAAAAGCAGTGGGGATAGGCTCAGAAAAGGGGTCTGATATGATTCAGTCCAGTATTTGCTCTATTGGTCAATAGTTACAGTCTGCTGAGGATATGGCACAGGCTCAGGGGGAGCATATACTTCAAATAACGCATTGTTGGCATTATGGTTAGAAGTTGTTAATAAATTCTATGAAGCTAAATGATACATCTTGTTGTTTGATCAAAGGAATGGTATTGCAGGCTGATGCTTATGGTACAGATCATGATGCTGCTGGTGGCTTTCATAAGTCTTGGTCTAGATATTTCATCACTATGTCATGTATCTCTTTTGTGATATCTCTTTTATGATGTCAAGGTCATGTAACGGCCTATGATTGGCTTCCCCACTATGCCTGGGATGAATGATGTAATGTTCATGTCTTATCATGAGTAAAATCTTAATGTATCTCCACATGGTTAGGTGGATGAGTCAATATTGGTATATCCCCACTAGGTTGGGTGATGAATGTATGTATTGAGTCTTTTGGTGATAGGAAGGTCTTCTATGATGTATAAGTCTTTGTTCTTCTTGAAGAGCATCTTTTGCAGATCCTGCCTACAGTCAAGGGGAGCATGAACAACACAATTTAGCAAGAGCAGGATGGATAGATTGGTACACTTTGGCATACACAAAGGGGGAGCACATTTGGAGATTTCAGCAGGTACTCAGGGGGAGTATGGACATCATAAGGTATACCAAAGAAGAGAATATCTTGGTCCACCCTTTGCCCTTGATGTCAAAGGGGGAGAGTGACTTGGTGTGGTGGTTGCCATCAAGTCCAAAGGGGGAGATTGTTGGCATTATGATACAAGTGTTGTCCTTGATGGCAACTCACTCAGAGACAGGTACAAGTCATGGCAACTTGATCAAAGGGCAGATCTTAGTACAACAAGACAAGAAAGAGATATACGCAGGTTCATTAAGGAAAATCAGCGTGTACACGCAGGTTGGCTTCACTAAAAGCGCGTACATGTGGAAAACTTACCTTTGGTCCGTGGCGGTTAGTCCTTGGAAGTTGTGCCTATCGTTTTGGACCATGGTGTCTCGACGGACGTGTTGATCCCTAGCTTTGAAGTTGATGGTATTGTGTTACTATGGTTTTGGACCGTGGTATTGTGAAGGGCCTAAGCCTATATAAGGAGAAGATCATTAGGCCAGATGTGAGAGAGTGGGTATGAGTGATGAAGATCTGAGGAAGTGTGAGATCCAAATGCTGGTTATGGGTTGGTGATCTGAACCAAGGTTTCACCTTGGACTTGGTGTGGTGGTTGCCATCAAGTCCAAAGGGGGAGATTGTTGGCATTATGATACAAGTGTTGTCCTTGATGGCAACTCACTCAGAGACAGGTACAAGTCATGGCAACTTGATCAAAGGACAAATCTCAGTACAGCAGGACAAGAAAGAGATATACGCAAGTTCATTAAGGAAAATTAGCATGTACACGCAGGTTGGATTCACTAAAAGCGCGTACATGTGGAAAACTTACCTTTGGTCTGTGGCGGTTAGTCCTTGGAAGTTGTGCCTATGGTTTTGGACCATGGTGTCTCGACGGACGTGTTGATACCTAGCTTTGAAGTTGATGGTATTGTGTTACTATGGTTTTGGACCGTGGTATTGTGAAGGGCCTAAGCCTATATAAGGAGAATATCATTAGGCCAGATGTGAGAGAGTGGGTATGAGTGATGAAGATCTGAGGAAGTGTGAGATCCAAATGCTAGTTATGGGTTGGTGATCTGAACCAAGGTTTCACTCATGTGGAGGATGATGAATGATGGAACGAGATCTCAAGGCTTGGAATGATTATCTTCATATGGTATGACTGTGGATAGACTAGATCTATTGACGCATGTTTATTGTTATGATCTGGGTATGTTTTGATGTCTGATATAGCTGCGGAGTTATAAGTTAGAATTTGCAGATCTGTACGCGGGTTGGTTTTCGTAAAAGAGCGTATACACGTAGGTTGGGTTCATCCAAGTAGCGTATACAATGTGAAGTATGATATTTGAAGATGGAGTTGGATCTGGTTGTTGTTATGATGTTGTTGACAGGGTTTCAGTGATTCAGAATTGGGTGTTTCAGTGATTGATGATGCAGGTTGTACTACAATGGTGATTTTCTTATGGATCCAGTATGAAAATGTATGAAATGTGGTCCCGGGAAGATCGTAGGCCGGCACCTACGTACTGGTAAACATATCAGCCAGTACAAGAGCCAGGGGGTTGTAGCTCCCTTCCAGGAGCAGCTGGAAAACAAGTGAAGGTTGTAGCCTTCTGTAGGGTTGGCACCTACGTACTAGTAAATGGATCAGCTAGTACAAGAGCTATGAGGGTTGTAGCCCTCTGCAGGTTGTAGCCTGTGTGCTGGTAAAGGACTGCACCAGTACATTGTAAAAGAAGTTTCTTATTAAAGAAGAAAGAGACGAATTGCAGCAGGTGGTTTTCACCCACATTGGGTTTCCACCTTATATCATGGTGTTCATGTGTGTGGCTTTTGTGTGATGATCTGTTCTATTATACTGCACCTGTTTACTGTTAATATGGTTAATAATGTTCTGATGCATTTACTGAAGATAAGTTAACTGAATCATAAGATTTCTGGATATACGCTAGTTGCTTTAGACACAGTAGCGTGTACACGCGGGTTCACCTAACTGAAGTAGCGTATATGTTTCTGAGTATGAAATTTGTAAAGGTTTTACTGATCTGATAATACTGATTCACCCCCCCCCCCCCCTCTCAGTATTATTTCCAACACTGCCTTGGTTTGGTGGGAAGGTAGAACCCAAGCTGATATGAAAAGACATGACAAGACCATCTCTGTCTGGAGTGAATTTGTTGTTGCAATCAAAAAGCAATTATATCCATTGGCCTACATGCAAAAAGCCATGATGAGTTGGAAAACTCTTCGACAGTTGAAAGGGAAAAGTGTGCAAGGGTATACTCAAGAATTTAGAAAGAGAGCATTGATGTTGGGTATCTCACTAGACTCGCCAAGACTCTTTTGAAGTACATTGGTGGTCTACACAGCTACATGAGGCATACCATCCTCATGTTTAATCCCACTAGTATAGACGAGGTATCTGTACAAGCTACTCATCTAGAATCTAGAGGAAAGAATGGAAATCCAGAAGTTGGGGGACCATCCCAACCCACTGTAAGCAAGAGCAAGGAGAAAATAAAGCAAAAGTGGAAAGCAAGGAAGGCTAACACTGCACAGAAAGCCAAAGCTTCATGCACTCACTTTAAAAAGGAGGGGCATGATGATGAGCATTGTTGGATTCTGCATCCAGAGCTGAGGCCTAAGAAGTCCGAGGGCAAGAAGAAGAAGATAGTTGTAGCTATTCAGAAAGATTTGGGGTCAGAATCGGGAGATGAAACAACTATAGCAGCCATAGGTACAAAAGGTAAGAATTCTGAAGCATCTACTAGTAATTCTGCTAAATCTATTATTGATGAAGAAAATGAGAGAAAAAGACATGAGGTTTTCCATATTCGAGTTATTTCCAAAAATCAAAAGATTGATATTTTCTTTGATAGTGGCTCACAAGTAAATTTAATTTCTGAAGCAATTGTAAAGAAATTGGGATTAGCAACTACACCTCACAAGAAACCATACCCATTAGGATGGTTGAATGATAAATCACAACTACAAGTGACTAGACAGTGCAAACTCAGGTTTTCTTTTGGGTCAGCATTTGTAGATGAGGTTGAGTTAGACATAATTCCTTTGGATATATGTGGAATTGTTTTAGGAAGTCCTTACTTGTATGATAGAAAGGCTATTTTCTATAGAGTTGAGAACAAGTATCTACTTGTTAAAGATGGAATCGAATACTTTGTAAGAGCTCATAAGCTCAAGAATAATTATACTCTCATAAACTCAGGACAGATGAAAAGAATGATAAATTCATGCAAACAATTCTTACTGATGGTTGTAAAGGAAAAGAAACCTAATAAAACCAATGTATTTGAGGGTTGTAATGCTGAACAACAAGCTGATATAGAAAAGGTTGTTTCAGAGTATGATGTCTTGTTTCAAGAACCTAAAGGTCTACCACCCAAAAAGGGAATAGTACATGATATTATTTTGCAGCAAGATGTTCCATTGCCTAACATTGGGATGTACAGGTTTTCTGCTTTAGAGAATGTTGAAATCAAGAAGCAGGTGCAGGAGTTGCTCGAAAAAGGGGTCATCAAGCCTCGCACATCACCATGTGGGTCACCAATCATTTTGGTGAGAAAGAAAGATGGCTCGTGGAGAATGTGCATTGATATCGAGCACTGAATAAGATAACAATCAAGAATTTTTATCCCCTTCCTCACATAGATGATCTTTTAGATCAATTGAAAGAAGATGTTTATTTCAACAAGCTAGATTTGCACAGTGGATACCATCAGGTCAGAGTTGCAGAGCAAGATGCATGGCAGACTGCTTTCAAAACAAAGCAGGGATTGTATGAATGGCTGGTTATGCCTTTTGGCTTAACTAATGCTCCTGCTACTGTCATGATATTAATGAATGATGTACTCAGACCTTTTCTTGATGATTTTGTTATTGTGTATCTGGATGACATTCTGATTTTTAGTAAAATGTGGGAAGAACATTTAAAGCATGTTAAGCAAACATTAGATGTTTTGAAAAGAGAAAAACTTTATGTTAAACTCTCAAAATGTGAATTTTCAAAACATCTCTAAACCACTTGGGTCATATAGTAGGGGGAGGTGAATTGAAAATAGATCCCTCTAAAGTGGCAGTCATTGTGAACTGGCCTAAACCCAGGTCTGCTACAGAAGTGAGAAGCTTCTTAGGAGCAACACAATATTGGAGGAAGTTCATTTCTAACTTCTCCTCGATTGCAACTCCCTTACATGCTTTAACAGGATTGAATAAGGTGTTTCAGTGGGGAGGCAAACATCAGAAAGCCTTCGACACCTTGAAAGAGAAAATTAGTACATCACCTTTACTAGCACTGCCAGATCTACAAATACCATTTGAGATTCAAACTGATGCCAGTGACTATGCCATGGGAGCAGTGTTAACACAGCACGGTAAACCCATATGTTATCATTCTGAGACTTTTAATCCTGCAGTAGTTAACTATCCTACATATGATAAAGAATTGTATGCATTAGTTCAGAGTGTGAAAAAGTGGAAACATTACTTAATGGGCAAAGAGATAGTGATACATACTGATCATCAACCACTTCAATATCTACACTCCCAAACTAAGTTGCAGCAATCAAGACATTACAAATGGATGGGTTTTCTACAACAATTTCATTTAGTCATCAGATATAAAAAGGGCATACATAACAAGGTTGCAGACATGTTATCTAGACCCATTATAAACGCATCTACCATACTTAAGCATAATTCTGTGCTACATGAAAGCTACATAGAACAATATGCTCAGGATATGGACTTTAAAGATGTATATGCAACTTTGAGTCAAGGCAAAAGAGTAGAAGAATTGGACTATCATGTGAAGGACCGACTCTTATACCATTGTGGGAAACTCTGCATTCCACAAACTGAGAGGATAAAGATAATTAGGGAAGCACATAATTATCTGATATCAGGTCACTTTGGGGTAAGTAAAACAGTTGCACAATTGCAAAGATTTTTCTATTGGCCGAAAATGAATGAGACAGTTTCTAGATATGTAAGAGGGTGGTCGTGATGATCTTTAAGATCGACATTAATATCTGGGCCTAGACAATCCCACTAAGGCCAGCTCACACCCCGATCGAGGACCATTTGCTTATTATATTCGAAATGGCCTTGCTAGAGGATTTAGTCTCCTGGATCATCATAACTACAAGGTTTTTAGATTTCCATTTTTCTTTTAGGAGTTACTTCTTACATTACAATTGAGGCCTTCGATATTCCATGATCTAGGATTTTCATTTTAGGGGTATTCTAGAAGCAGGGAAACAATACATCATCATCCCTATGCACTTTTAATTTACCAACATACTTCCAATTTTTTTTAGGAGTTGAGATTTCTTTTCCAACCTATTCTTTTTTTCCTCTATATGTGATCTTGATGAACCTTCAAAGTTTGATTTTTCACCCCCAAAAACAAAGTATTAGATTGTCTAGAGGAATTTTTGAGACTAACTTAGCGTGGTTTGAAGTATTCCCTTCCAAGTAGTTTTATTTGGTGGTCAGGAAGGTTAAAGGGGTCTTTCCCTTCACAATATTTATCCAGGTTTGATAGATCAAGGGATTTGAGCTCCATCTCATCAATTAGGTTGAGGGTAAAATTTGGGTTTATGAGTGATGGGTCTTGGGGTGAGGATTAAACTAACAGGAGGAGTGGGGTTCGACATAGGAGGCGAGTTGCTCAATATAGGAGGGTGAGGGTTAGACTGGATCATGCATCACAATTTCTAGATCCTGTGAGGCTGGAGGAGGTTTGATAACATCCAGGGAAGAGAGGGGGGGAATTAGAGGATAATGGCTGAGGGCAAGGGGATTTAGGGTTAGAGCATTTATTGCCCACTTTGGTAAATTTGTTATCATCAAGAAAAGGGTGAGATTCAGGGTTAGAATTATCATTAAGTAAAGGAAATTTGCGATAAATATCGCCATATTGATGGCCTCTTCGGCACTTGAATGGAATCTGCCCATAATCAAGAGTTTGATTCCATATATCATCTTGATAATAGATATCAATAGACTCTAGAAGTGGCTTTGATATGTTCATATAAAACAAATGCTATCATATGAGATATATATGGCCTGCTTAGTAGCCTCTATGGATTTGACATAGTGACTGAGCACATTCTAGATGCATGCTAGGGTTTCCTCATCCCAAAACTCCCATGGTAATGAGTACATTATAATAGATACAGGGCGATAGAAAATTCCTCCTTGTCTAGCACAAATTGTTCCATCTATAAATAGAGATATAACCCCATTGAATTGAAAAAATACAGATCATTCTTGAAGACTCTTATTTGGTCCTCAAGACTTGTAAAGACACTAGTGAAAAAACATTTTATGCCTAGCCCCAATTTTAGTTATCTCTTAGGATTCTATTTGAGTTAGAACCAACGAGTGAGGGATTTTTCTAAAGAAAAAATATTAAGGAACTTCTTGATTAAGGCATGATCTGTTAGAAACATTGAACAATACTAAGAGCGGGGGGTGGGTGAATAGTTATTGTGCCTTATGACTAATTTCAACATTTTTTCTCCTTTCTTAACAAAAACCCGAATTTATTCATTCATTAGCAGCATAACACATGAGAATATCTCTTCATAACCACGAATCATAAGATTCATAACAAAGCACATAACCATCAAAGCAAATGACCATGAGCAACATCATAACCAAATACAACATGCACACATAGAGACCCCAGATGTAAGGTGGAAACCACAGGGGAGAAAACCATCACCATATGTTCTGCTTCATTCTTATTTTATTCATAGAAAAATTATTCTTTTACATATGCACTAGCCACCATCATCTTGCAAGCCACAACTTGCATATCATGCAAACCGCTACTCGCTCTAGGCCACTACCTGTATGAAATTTTCAAGCCACCACTTGCAAGAAGATACCACTCCCTTGACTTTGTAGGACATCACTTGGTGGAAGCCTCTACTCCAAATAAGTCTCATCTAGCCACCACTGGACTATCCAACTAGCACTGGATGGAAGCCACCACTTCTAAGTTCTCGGACCTCTACTTGAAGGATTCTGCTACACCCTGAATCTGTAAGCCACCACTTTCTCATTGAAGGCCCCAAACGTCAAGCACATCTCATGGACCTCATTTGATCTATTTTCAAAAGATGGCCCATATCCTCATATCAACACAACCATGGGCCTCGTTTCATCTCATTTTCACACTAGACTCACAACATATAATAAGCTCACCAACTGAATAAATTCACCTGCAACAAAATTCTCTCTAACACACTCAATCTCTACAAAACAATATCAACCAATGCTTTATCCAAACAACATGTTTGTAAAATATTATACTCATTAATCAATCTTGTCATCAAAACCAATAACCCATCAAAAACATACAAAATTCCATGACATCATATACAAGTCTTTGCAACACCAATCACAAGCAACAATATGATCTCTTATCTAAAATATCTACGACACACTTAGCCATCACTAAAAAAACTCTAGAAACTATACAAAACTCATACATTGACGCTACAATAGTAATCTTTCTAATAAAACCTCTGCAACACAAACACATGAACAATATAAACTCTAATATGAAGTATCTACTGCAGCATCTACAACAATATCTCTCCTCTCCATATCAGCAACAACTATTAACAAAACAATATGCAACACAAACATATTAGACATGTAGATCTATTACAGCTCCATCATCCTTTGAAATATGTTCCAAATTTGAGCTCTGATATGCACTCTAACTTTGCAAAACCGTAGCTAACATTCTCTCTCAATCCCACTCTCTCTAACCCCTTCTACTTCACACTGAAATTTTGTAATTGGTGGAATATGCAATCAATACACATCACTAATCGTAAATATCTTGATCTTATCACCTTCTATAATGATGGTTAACTCAAGTCGACTCTCTCCACCAAAAATGATGAGCAAATACCCTGGTAAATGCCTCTAGAATTCATTGGGATACACATAGAATTTGGAAACTTGAGTCTAGAAAGGGTAATGTTGATCCTCCCTTCAGGAAGTCCATTACTAATGTTTTTAATACACTAGGAACATGTGTTATTATGTTGGTTGTCCACTAAAGACCTATATTACCTTGTTTTCAACCCAACATGTGAGTCAACCATGCTCCAACTCCTCCTGAACTTGATCCTCTATACCTCTAAAGACTCCCAAACCTATAGATTCTCTACAACCTCATCTCAAGCCTCTAAATATCATGTCAAGGCTTCAAACCTTGTTGACATCAAGGCCAACACAATCAACTCCTCAACTAACTTCTCAAGTAGACACCTAGGTTGACATCCTAAGTTAAATTCCATCAAAAATTGACTCCACAACTGAGTCTTTAGCCAAACACCTCTATAAAACAACAGGATCAAGAGGGCCACCACTACTAGGTTGACATCAATGTCAATGCCATGATACAACATGTCTAACGTGATCTTTCATATATTGTATATAGTCCCTGATGCGACCATAGTGGACTTAAAATTACAAATCTACAACTACCTCGAGTAGAAAACTCATGGGATGATGCTTTATTGAAAGGGGGATGAGTGCTAGGTTTTGGTTGATCTCCATTAGGTTTCTTCCCTGAGCTAGTACATTTTGCAGCAGAAGGTTTTCCTTTATTGTCATACATGGCAACAACTTGGCTATAGGAAGAAGATTTGCTCACTCCATTGACATTTTCCGTAGGAAAAGCAGTAGAGAAGACACCCATTTTTCAACGACTAGGGTTTGGTTGAAGTCCAAATTTTCCAGAGAATCCATATGTTGTTATTCATTAGATTAATGCATCAATATTTAAATCAAAATCCTCGTGTACATTATTGTATATCATGATTTTAACAAGAAGTGTGATGGAAAGGCACGCTAGATAATTTAACTCATTTTACAATGGAGACTACCAAACCTTTATATAGGCTTCATCACATCAAATACCATGGGCCACCCAATACCATGGGCAAATAGGATTCCAAATTTATCTTTCCCACTTAAAATTAAGTGAATAGGAATCCTTATTTCTATTGTCTACTTGAAAATAAGCGAATATGATTTCTTATGAAATATATGGCAATGCTATATTCAACTGACATCATAATTTAATAATAATAATATTTTGAAATCACGCAAAAGATGAGATATTTAAATAATATAAAACATTTATGATCCTCAAAATATTATCCTAAAAATTCACTTTTTGGCTATAATTCATACCCAAAAAATACTAAGAACTATAGTTAATTCATTTAACAACAATTCTAAGTTGTAATAAAATTCATTAGCCATGAAATTTGAAGAAGGATTTGTCTCTAAATTCTCGTAGTTTCTTAAAATGAGATGCTATTCTTTCACTGAGTTTGTTATTGGATAAATCTGACACTTGCAACTTAGTGAGTTTGTAATTGATTGAGAAATGACACCATGACTATTACTAGCATATCCATATAAATTAAATGGATGGTAAAAGTCAATATGCATCACTCCATGATAATCATCAAAAAACTTACCCCATGATACATCTCACATTATCCAAATTAAATAATAATAATAATAATAATAATAATAATAATAATAATAATAATAATAGTAATAATAATAATAGTAATAATAATAATTCAAAAAATTTAAATAAATTATAACTTTATTTTAAAATATTATTATTATTAATTATAAATATATTTAATATATGAGTTATATACATACATTAAAAAAAATAAAAATAAAAAATAATAAAATTAACATTATTACTAGCCATGGAGATTCACCCCTAGTTTACCATGGAAATTCTTAACTTCTAAATAACTCTTTCTTTCTTTCTTTATTTTTTTCTCCCGAGGGAAAAATCATAAATTTCATTATTGAAAGTGGAAATTACATTCTACAGATGCACTACTATGCTTTCGAAATACTCTATAAATCCCCTAAAAAAAATAGTGAGTTGTCAATTTATATTTGCATGCATAAAGGGTCTAAGATATACCCTCATAAATCAGTAAAAACAAAATCATGACTATTATAAGAGACATATATAGTTTATTTAGGATTTTTTATAGTGATTACAATTTTATGTCAATATATACAGTCTATCCATCGACATAAGACATAAGACAAAAATAAATAAATAAATAAGATCTAATCATGACCACTCCTGCTGCAAACCCTCTATAAAGGGCCTGTGATAGTACTCAGAAGATGTGTCCCATATCCATTATGTGATCTTCCAAGTACCCATATCATGTTGAGTGCCTACTGTAGAAAGGGTGTTAGTCATTATATTTCTCTCCTTATAGATATGAGTACGTGAAATTCTGTCAAATTCAAGTTTAAGATGAGAAATTTCTTCTAATAGAGGGGCCAATGCATGCTCGTGACATCTCTGAACATTATTGAACCAATTAATGATAATCATGGAATTTCCAAAGATATGAATATGTTGATCATTTTCCTGAATTGCAAATAGAAGAATGAGCTTAAGGCTAAGGA
Organism: Pinus tabuliformis; assembly: GCA_031772625.1. Classification (NCBI taxonomy): domain Eukaryota; kingdom Viridiplantae; phylum Streptophyta; class Pinopsida; order Pinales; family Pinaceae; genus Pinus; species Pinus tabuliformis. The sequence continues at coordinate 559,457,509 of CM062809.1, read as the reverse complement.
TTTCAGCATATTTATTTGATCCTCTACCCAATCCACTATGTAAATTGAAGTAATGGTTTTCTTGAATATAAAGAACAACCCCTTCCCCACAATCACCATCTTGAGAGGAGGCGCCATCAAAGCAAGTGCATGGGATCGATTGGTCAATTTCTTCACGCGTGACGATATGTGGGTGACATATTGTAATCATCTCTAGGATAATGGATAGAATAGCCAAGACTTGGGCAACCATAATGTCAGGAGTAGATGGCTTGTCTTGTAAAATATCCTTATTCCAAGAGAGCCAAATACCTTAGTTAATAAGAGGAGGAAGCCTTCTCAATTCCTTATGGGAGACTCCCTCCCACCAATTCTTCCAAAATTCATTTAAAGAGTCTCCTTATAATTTAAGAGTAAACCACAAATGATTTTTGATCAAGTCCTATACCCTTTTAGCTAAATGGAAGAAAATAAAGAGATGATTCATTGTTTCCTCATCATTCTTACATAACACACACCCATAAGAACCAACCAAGTTCCTGTTTTTAAAATTGTCTCCCACAGGGATCTTGTTATTCAAAACAAACCACTAAAAAAGACGTGATTTGTCCAAAAAAATTGAGCTTCAAAATCTTCTTGTACCCCGAATCTAGAACCATAGGTTTATGATTTGCATTAATAGGTAAACACCCTACTTTGGGCATGCATTAGCCTGAAAAATTGTGAACCTATGCAAGAGCATATTCTTTATCTCTCATGCAAACATGAGTTGTTTTTAAATCTACAATATAATTATTCCAGATGGTTTCAAAGTTGCTATGCAACTTGTAAATAGCTCTTGTTACAATACATGGGCCAATACCATGGCTTATGAATACTACATGCCAAATACAATGCGTTGATATGATATTTTCTTTAATTAATTAAATTTTAGATAAATTAAGTAAAGAGAAAACTAATTTGGAGATAAATCTCAACCCTTGATTTGTAAATAATAATATGAATATTGTGGCATACTCCATGGAGGTTAAATCTGTACTATCCACCTAATAATTAATGATAATTAAATTAAAATTGTGGAAGACCTATTTTGAAATAAACACATTTATCCACATAATTATAATCAATATTTAGTATATACCGGTTTTAGGATTTAATTTATTTTTCACAATCTCATTATAATCTAGCTATAAAATAATGACTGGAATATAAGGTTATTAGATTTACATTATTTAAAAAAAATATATGATTCAATGCCCTTACTCTATCATCATTATGTAATCTCAACAATTAAAATTTAAAATTCCAATAATTCACAATCAAATTTTTAAAAACATAATCGAAAAAAATAACTATAACTAAACTATACTTTATTATCTTAAATATCCTTTTTTTTACAAAATAACCTAAAAGCTTATCTTCAAATCTTCAATTTTCCTTAAAATTTGACAAGTCACATGAGAGGTGTTGATGAATCATATTGAAAAAGTCCAAAAAAGTAGTGCATTCAGAAGAAAAACAAAGAAATTAGGAAGACTTTGTTACATTTATCCTAATTAAATGAGTTTTTTCAATATGAATAAATTTTAAAGTAAAGTTATGGGAATAATCTTTAAAATAAAGTATTATTAAATTTATTTAAATAAACAATAATTTTAGAAACTTAAAAAAAATTCCAAACATATTATTGAACAAGTGTAATATGTAGTGTTGTTGTTTAGTACCTACTTCTTATACAAAAAGTAATTGATAGCATAATTTATGGTAACTAAGATAAAAATAATACTACTATCATGTAAAATATTGTTTATAAAGTTACTTTTATACCTGCTATGTTAAATGGAATGAGAAACAAATCAACTTTTATATTGATCTTTTTATGTTTTAAAAACTTATAGTTGACCTTAAAAGTAGATTATTATTTTAATATATATTTTTTCATGTGAAATATTTCATAAGAAAAATATACATGTTTTAGTCTTTCAAGTATTGCTTAGACTCAACAACAAGGTTTAAATCCATTACAACAAAGAATCATGTTACTTGTGGGAATTAAAACTAGGTGGGGAGGATATAATTCCTCCCAACCACTCGGCATAAACCTAATTTATGTTAACTTCAAATCCATAAGCGTCAAGAGGGATCAAATCTATTAGGATGTAAACCTCTTTTAAAATGCAAAACTTGAGGAAAAGTTTGCACCTCCAAAGATTTGATCCCTCTCGATGCTCAATAGATTTGAGGTTAAAATGAATCTAGGCTAATTTTAATCATGATTGTTGTACAAAATTTGTAGATAATTATGTATATGTCTAATATTAATCTAATGATTTGAAATTTATTTTCTGTATTCACAAATATAGAGTGAAATAATAAAGAAAAAATAATAAAAAATTATGATTTTCCTATCATTTCTCTTTACTTCCATTCTAGTTTTGTATGTTTTCTTACATTTCGCCCTCTTTTAATACTTTATCAAAATATTAAAATGAATGTAGTGAGGTTTTTCCAATTGATTAAGTGATGGGTAGAAAATCCATCGAAGTTTTATTCCAAAATATTGGAATGGGTTTACTGAGTGTTGCCAAAGTTTTAGGATGGACTTTGTGAAGGTTTTTCTCATAAATTTAATGAGGGTGTTTTAAATTATTGTGGATGAATGTAGTGATAAGAGTTAAATATAGCTATTATATAATTTACTATTGAGACTAGATTTATATCAACATTAAAGAAATGAAGATTTAATATTGGTCTTAATAATTTAAGACAACATGATAACAACCATAATCCTATTACTATATATATTTGTTAAAATTAAACCCCCAACCAAAATAAATACCTTGACTTAATCAATCATAAATATCTAAAACATATACTTTAGCTTAATCAATCTTAGATATCCTTAAACCTAATGCATAAAACATTTTCTTTCCCTTGAAAATAAATATAACACTTCACTCCTAGTAACCCTACCAATAATCACTATCCTCAAATGCCCATGAAACATTGGATTACAATAAAATTTACCACCTTTTTTTATTAAAATAATTTATATATTTTTAATGACTAATTCTAGAACAAGATGCATCTTTACTATTTAATCCTAATAAGGTTCTAAGGATGAGCCTCATTAGAAGGCTCAAAATGTCGACCAACAAATAATGTTGACGTGATTAATCTAAAAGTTAGTTGCAAAAAATTGCCACCTTTAATAAAATCAGACCCCATGGTGAAAACAATAATTTAAATTATGTCTAGGTGCCATTTTCATACTTTCATAATTTCATATCTATTTAAAAAGCCTTCCTTTTAGGGGAAAGAACAAGTAAATTAGACAACTCTAGTATTATTAAGGTTGGGGTATAATGTCTCCCTCGCAATGCAGGGAATATGACACATGTTGGTTGAACCATATGTATTCCTCATCCTCAAATGTTATATTTTGGCATATGATTTGTCTCATAAGATGGTATTTCTCCATCGAAAGAAGGGAATGTGTATCAATTTGAGATGATAGAAAGAGGGGAAAGGAGGAGATCATTTTTCATTTGATTCTTTAATGATTAATTCTTCAATGGTGGAAGGTGGGTTGAGCTTCCCAAACATGGGGATCGGGAACTTGGTCATGTAGGCGGTACCTCCACCGGATTTGAACAAGAACACATCATGGTTTGTGTATACTAACATGTGGATGACCAAAATTCTAATACTCTTCTTCACATGGATCATCATAATTTATCTATTCAGAGGCAGTATTGGTGCCACCTGAACCATTGTCAATCTCACCCATTTCCCAATCAATTTTCAATTCATTTATTTTTTGTCATTAGTTTCCGGTGAATCGACCTTTCAGGGTTGTCTTTTTGGGTTTGTAACATATACTTTATGTTAGTAATAATAAAATCCATGCATCTATACAGTAATAATAAATATTCAATTGTTATGTTGATTAATAAAGTAATTAATGGTTATGACATTCAGTAAAAGTGAAATTTTTATTTTTTGAAATAATTTTTATTACTAACATTTATATGTAAAAGTAGATAAAATTAGTCACATCTTGTACATCTACCAATTAAAAAAAATAGAGATTTAGATTTTAAAAAATTAAAGATTAATTTTCATTTTTCAAAATATTCAAATTTAAAAAAAAAAAAACATTAATTTTTTATAAATTGTTTAAAAAAAATTACAAACTAATTGAAATGAAATAAATTTGACTATAAACCCATTGTAATATAACTTGTCTTCAATAACTACAAAAATATATAAAAATCTAATATCCAAAATTTTAAAATAAAATATTAAAAAAACTCTAAATTTTTAAACATTTTTAAAATTTTATAAATACTCTCATTAATACAATATTAAAGAAAAAATATCCTTCTGTTATTTCTTTAAATAATATAATTATTAAATTTAGTATAAATTAAATCTTATTTTAATATATTTAAATAAAAAAATTTAACAACTTTTCTATAATTCTAAAAATCTCCAAAAATACGAATATTAGGTAAAGATTTTCAACTAATTTGTCTTTGCAAATTAGTCTTTTGAATTCGTGAAACCAGCTTTCTTATTCATTGTGCGCATTGGTGTATGTAAATACATCAATACTAATTTTATATTATTATTTATATAGTTATTTTTTTTAATAATTATATTATTATTATTTTTAATATACTAAATAATACTATATTTTCTCTATGTGTTTAATGACACATTTTAAATGGCATATGTCATGATGATGGTGATGATGGTTAACGTCTACTGAGACCAAACAATGATCTGTCGGACCTAAATAAACAAATTATTTATTTTGATTTAAGATTTTATTCCTATGCTCAAAAAGCTTCGAGAGAAGCCTCTCGAGCTCACTATAATTTTGACATTGTAAAAGGCTAGGAAGGTCAGTATTGTAACAAAGATTGTGAAATTGAGATCTAATGTGGTTGTATGCAGGGCACTCTAAGAGGAAGTAGTTTTCATCCTCGATGCTCCTATTCTCACAAATATGGCAGATCCTTTCCATCCATGAAGTTTTAGGAACTGCCCAACGACCTGTTTCATTATGGAGCTCACGAGAATTCGTTCTAATCTTTGCTATATTAATTTTCTTCTTTGAGCTAGTTAAAATAGAGAGATACTTTTGATCTTCAAGGGTGGGGTTGATGACCTTCTTATAATAACTTAATTTTCTTTTAGACGCTAAATCTTTCTCACACCACAATTTTTCTTTGAACTTAGAAGTAACAATATCTTTAATGTTATTTATGTTTTGCAAAGCATCATTCTCGTTGATCTCCCAATAGTTTAACCAAGCCCTTGTGTCTTTATGCCATCCTCGGTTGAGCCTTAGGTGGTTTTGGCTGGAATTTAAGGCTAGCGTAGGAAGTCTATGATCGTCTATGTTATTGAGCTTGTGCTTGTACAACAGAAACCTAAGCATAGCTAGGCTCTCAATAGGGGAAAGACTTGCTTCTATAAGGAGAATATGATAGGGTGTATTACTTTTAATTTTCAGGTTATAAGTTATAAAACGCTTCTGGATTTGCTCAATCTTTCTCCATGATTCTCTGGAGATGCTGCAACCCCAAACCTCACAGCCATATAAGATAACAAGAGTGACTAAAGTTTCAAAGAGGAACTTCTTTTTATCCCACATTACGAGGTTTGTTGTTTTACAATTATTTTCAAGGCCAAAATAAGCTTTCCACCCCCCATTAATCCTTTTCTCAATGCTATGGTTCCAGTTGAGCTTGTGATGGATATCAATTCCTAGGTACTTGTAAGAATACACTTCCTCCAAGTTATTATTGTCATACATAAAATTAGTGTAAGTGTCCTTCTTGGATTTGATAATTATAACTTTTGTTTTGTTAGTGTTACTAGTCATACCCATGGTAGAGCAGAAATGCTTAAGAAGCTTGAGTTGCTTATCAAGATCAGAAGGGCACCTTGCCAAAAGAACAATATCGTCAGCATAGAGAAGAAGGATAACGACTATCCCAGCTAAGATCGTGCCATCACATCCTGCTTCCTCTAAATAGCCTTCGAGCTTATCGATGTAAATGCCAAATAGGGTAGGGGAGAGGGGACAACCTTGTTTAACTCCGATGTTACACTTAATATCTTTCGACCACCCCTCATTGCTCTTTAGCTTGGCAATTACATTCTCGTATAATCTTATAGCAGCAGCTCTCAACTCAAGAGGAACCTTTAGCTCTTCTAACCTATTCCAAAGGTTGTATCTAGGAACCGTATCGAAAGCCTTTCTAAAGTCCACAAAGCAACAAAATAAATTGGATTTATCATTACGACATTCCTCTGCAATGATCCTAAGCATAACAAGGTGGTCTATTGTTGAGTGATGCCTTCTGAAACCTGCTTGTCCTTTAGCCCGCTTACCTTCACTTTCAAGCCATATGCTTAACTTCTTTTCCAGAATACTACCATACAACTTGGCTAAGAGAGGGCTGATCATAATTGTCCGATAATTAGAGGGGTTACTTGTATCCCCACTTTTAAAAATAGGGATAATGAGGCTCTCAGTCCAAGATTTAGGCAACCCTTGCTTGACTACTTGATTGAAAAGCTTGTGGATGTGGGGGATGAGGACAAGACCTCCAATTTTTAAGATTTCTGCCTGGTAACCTTCAATGTCCTTAGCTTTCCCATTAGTGAGGTGATCAACCCCAAACTTAATGTCTTCTAAAGAGAAAACTTATTTCGTTGTGAGCAGGGTTTCCAAATTATCTATGACATTTGGAGATTCATAAAGCTTTTTAAGATAAGAATTCCAATCGTGAAGAGAAATTTTATTATTATCCTTAATCTTCCTAGTCAGAATCTGCCTCAATAATTTCTTAGGAGCTACCTTAGAGAGGTGTAAGAGATTCTCCTGTCTTTGACGAATGTACTGCCTCTTTTTCCTTTTAATTAGGGCTTTGTATATTTTTATCTTGTCCATTTTAAGAGAATCATCAACAGCTTCCTTAATTGCTCTCCTCGCACTTTTACAATCTTTGTCATACCATGGATTGGTTTTGCTATTTCTTTTATTATTTGAGACTTCAATTGAGAACTTGTTAATAGAATATGAGAGGGTTGTAGTAAAATTATGATATAGGTCTTCTATGTTGTCTATACTAGATAAAGGAAGCAAATTAGTTTTTAATTCATTTAGAAAGAGATCCTTTTTATTTCTATCAAATATTAAGTTCTTTTGGCTGTAAGTATTATTTTCTATGGGAACTCTATGCATGACAAAATTGAGAGTTATAAGTAAAGGCCTATGATTAGAGTCAGGTTTGTGGTCGTTTAAGATGTCAAAATTTACCATTTCATTGTATAATGGGAGATCGGAAATAACGTAGTCTACCATGCTGCTACCAAGTCCATGGATGCAGGTCATCTTGCTGGAATTGGGCCACTTTTTTAGACCATTGCAAATTATGAGATCCTGAGCACTACAGGACCTCCAACATATAAGATATGTTTAATTAAATTATTTGAGTGTAAATATAAAAATTAAAAAAAATATTATAGTTTAAATCTTTTATATTTGGGTATTTTTTTGTTTTTTTTTAATATAGTAAATATTTATTGTAATTATAAATTTGATGGGCAAAATCTGTATAATTTCAATATTTTAAAGATTTATTTATTTCAAAGTTTAAATTCATTTATATATTTTATAATAATAATAAAAAGTTCACCAAAAATTTATTACCAAATTTCTATAAAAAACCAAAACTTAAAAGCGCTAGAGTGACAACATACTCTTAAAAACCACAAATAAATCATTCTAAATAGCATAGTTTTCTTTTAATAATAGTGATTGAGTCAGCGTACTAATAATAATAATTAAATCAACCTGCATTAACCAGCCAACCAAAAATAACTCTATACTTTGATTTGACAAATAACTCTACACTTTACTGATTTGACAACAAAATTTTAATTGATTTTCCTATAGTTAAAAAACCATAGAAAGATGAAGAATGTGTCAGCATTGAACTCCATTTCGTCTTTGGCAGTTGTTTTCAAATAAAACAAAGCCATGCAGAAATCATGATGGATATGGAAAAAAATGGAATTAATACAATAAATGGTCATATTAACTATTTAACAAAAAAAAATGGAATTAATACAATAAATGGTCATATTAACTATTTAACTTTGAGACATGAGGCAAATTTTCTAGTGTGACTGCCAAGTGCACATCACTTCACCTTTAACTCTCTTTTTTTCCGTGCTCTGTGTCACCCATGATAATCTAAAGGAAAATCATAATTTATTTGGGAGTATTGAAAACCAATGACTATATTGATTATTTAATAGGAAAAATGATAATTTTCATATAATTGGATATTGCATATCAATTCAACGCTATTTTTATGCCTCGTGCTCTGTGTCGGCCAATAATAAAAAGATTTAATAATAAGAGGGGAAATCTGGAGTGATCTAAGAAAATTGAAAAGCAATGATAAGGAATGATCATATTGACTGAAGAAATTTGGGCAATGTGGCGCAAAATTCCCATAATATATTTATAGTTTGGTCAGTGTATATCAAATCACCTTTAATATTACTCCTCCGTGCTCCCTGTCGTTGTGGTATCAGATCATTCAATTGGAATGGATTATTATTGGAATTAGATCGTTTAAATTGTATTTTTAAATGGTTTTAAAAATACTTATTTATAATAGATTATTTAGATAAAATGATAAGTATTACGAAAAAGTAAATTATTTTATTAATTTAATGTGGCCATCATTATTTTGTATATAATTACTTTTTATTTGAAAAAATATTAATAATATGTAAATTAAAATTCAAAATATTAATACTTTACAATTCATTAATGAGGAAATGGAATTTAATCTCATAATAATGAGAATAGTGCAAGTTATTTACCACAAATATTCATAGTCAGAAACATGATAATGCACACTTGAATAATCTAATTTATGATATTTCTTTATTGTTTTTAAATAAATAATTTTTATTATGGATTTTTATAAATATTATGATTAATAAATTTAAATAATTAAGATCTAATTTGACTATTTTAATTGTTTACCAAAGGATGATAATTGTACATCATAGGGTAGATAACCCTAAGGTATGAAGAGATTCATATCAATAATAATGATTTTAATCAAATGTTTAAAGAACATTTTTATATCAAGTAAATGATAGTATTTAGGATTTGAGTCATTTCTATATTTTCTTACATGTTTTTTTTTTCTCGCTAAAATACTAATCTATTATATACAGAACAAAAGAAACAGTACATTCAAGAGATGCATCCTCAGAGGCCTGAAATTGGCACTCTGGTCTGTTTGAGATCAGAATGGGCTACCTTCGCAGAGGTGCCATGACTAGTTGAGACCTTCCATACCAGTGTTCTTTGTACTTCAAATCCATATCATACTAGAAAGCCCACGCAGGGGCAGCAAAATATCAACTACAATATCCCACGCAGGGGCTTCAAAAAACTTGAAACTGACAAACATTAAAAACTGAAAATATGAACCGAACGCCGAATTAGAACCTGAGAGGTGCTGAGGCTGGTGAATCTGCTCAGGAGACCAGCTACTCCTCCGGTTCCTCTTCGACGATCGGATACCACCCGAATCCACCAATTTCCCCCGCAGAAGGGCAGGGGTCAAGGTAGGTGTCGGCCTGTTTGGACGTAGATGCCTCCTGAGGCTGGATACGCCTGGGGGCCTGAACCGCTTCCTTCCCCGTCGAGGCCTGGACCGCCTCCACTTCCTTCCCAGACGAGGCCTGGGCCAATTCTGGCTTTTCGCCCTGTTGCATCCCTTGGTAGCGGTGCTCGTCATTGACGGATTGTGCCTCCTCCAGAAAAAGAACTGAGACATGGGCATTGATGCGGGGTCTATCCATCGAGCTATTGAAGGCAAAAATGGCTGAGCCAAATGCAGGTGCAGGGGCTGAGTCCTGGTCCGGGCTATAAGAGTCCATGAATTGTCTGGATTGGATAGGATGAGCGGCAGGAAAGCTATGGCAACGACAACGACAACAGTAGGACGGGGAACCTTCAGCAGGCGCCCGAGAGGAGCCTCCTCGTGAAGTTCCTCGACGGTTGAGCATACGCTCACGGGGACGAGGCATGGCTGCTGGCGCACTGAGGCTGAAGATCGAAACGGGTCGGGGAGGCGGAAATGGCAAAGAGCCAAGCGGGAAGCGAGAAGTGAAACAGAAGCTAAAAACACACAGCGGTCTTTCAGTCCCAGAATTAGAAACAAAATACACTGGATCGGAAGATAGTGCCTCCGGGAGGGCCAGAGACCATACCAACACCTGAGCAGAGAATTTCGAACGCCAAGCATGAGACTACTTGGGCAGAGCACCCTCCTCACCTTTCTTAAACCATGCCACCCATTCTCGAACCGTGGATTCCATAACTGCTCTCTGCTGACGGATCTGCAACTTGAATGCGGCAATGAATGCCGACTTACGGTGAGCCTCAACCTAAATACCATGGCGGCGAACTGACGGGGGAGAATGTCCTTCTACCTGAGGCATCACATGCCGGGCATGTGTCTCCTCTCTATCTGCTGGCGTGTCACCCGCATCCGGGGGGGCAGCCTCTCTTTGGATCAGACTTTCGCACTCCTGGACCTGGAGATTGTTAGGAATTATATTCGTATCTCCTGAGAGGAGAGTTTGTTCATTTTCAACCCCTATGTTGGCCAGGAGATCAGCTACCTTGTTACCCCCTCTCTTCGTGTGATTGAAGGAGATGGCCCTATTATTGCGCAAATCTTGTGCAATGGCATTCAGTCTAGCCTCTAGCCTCCAGCTGGAAGCAATTTTCCTAGCTTGAGAGCCATTCTGTAAGCGCGTTGCCATGTTTATGAGGATTTGGGAGTCGCCTTCTACAATCAGGGGTTGAAGGTTGAGATTCCGGGCTAGCTGCATGCCTTGCCAGAGTCCCTCAAGCTCTGCAGAGTTGTTGGTATCCCATCCCATATTTCCAAAGTAAACCTGCAGAGGAGTACCTTCATGGTTCCTCAATATTCCTCCAAACCCGGCTGCTCCCGGATTACCTTTGGAGGCCCCATCAAAGTTGAGTTTATAGGAGTGCTTGGGGGGGGGGGGGGGTTCCATAAGCAATTGTCCTTGGTACTGCTTTTGGAGGGACCATTCTTGGGGCTTTCTTGAGGCAGATGCAGTTGCCAATTATCGTAGATGCTTTTCTCGTTATCCGTTGAGGGGAGATCCTCCTTTGTCCATGTCCGAAGCGACATCGTTTCTTTGAGATTCTCTAGAAGCCTGTTCCAAATTTCTTCGTTTGGAGAGCGCTTGTCTTTGAATATTCGTTTGTTCCTTTCCTTCCAGATGTTCCAGAGGACTAGTCCGGGGATGATGTTCCATAGGCAATTGAGAATCTCGCTGTTGTAGGGATTCTGTGGCCATTGTCTTATGGAGTTGATGATGTCGTTCTCCACTCTGCATTTTTTTTGGCATCTGAAGCTTACCTTTTCCCATATCCAATTGGCTAGAGGGCATGTGTCCAAGAGGTGTTGTAGCGTTTCTTCACTTTGATTGCAGTTATGACAGATAGAAGGACCTTGAAAGTTTCGTCTTCTTAGTTTATCCCATGTGAGAATTCTTTTATGACCTACCAGCCAGAGAAAGTAGGAGATTTTGGGCCATGATCCGAGACCCCAGATTTTGCTCCAAATTGGATCTGGGAGAGTGGGGAGGTTGCAAACCAGGTTGTAAGCTTCGGAGGTAGTGTAGGTCCCTTTGGGTTGGTATCCCCATCTAAGGATGTCATTGTCTCCATCATACCTGATGTTTCTTTTCTTTAACTCTTTCGCCAATTCTTCTTCCTCACTAGTATTTGTCCTATTGAGAATATGGTTAATCGGTCTCCATTTCCTGAATCCGTGCTCTATCTCCTGCATCCAAAATTGGTGTATTTTTTCCTGCTGCTGATCCTGCCTGTCTGGTATTTGAGATGGATGGAGCACACTGATAAGCTTAGGCATCTGGTTCCAAGCATCTGTCCAGAATCTTGCCGTGCGACCATTCTTTATTTCCCAGAAGCTGTGCTTCTGTATTAGCTGATAGTGCTGTTTGGCCGCATTCCAGATTAGCGACCCCTTTTCGGTAGGAGTGAATCTGATAAGCTCCTCCTGAGGTCTACTGTCGGCGTATTTGGCAGTCCAAATCTTTACCCAAGGCTTTTCTGAATTAGTGACCCATTGCCACCAGATCTTGGCATTCATAATGGAATTGCTGTGCTCAGGGTCCCTAAGCCCAATACCTCCCTTGTTTTTCGGTAAGCAGACAGTAGACCATTTGACCAGAGCCCATTTGCGGTTTGTAGCCGAGCTGCCCCATAGAAAGTCACGCTGAAGGTTCCTTATTCTCTTTAGAACCCATTTTGGCGCCGCAAGGATTGTGAACAGGTAGAGAGGCATGGCCTGAAGGACTGACTTAATGAGCACCACACGACTAGCAAGATTTAGAGTTCTGTGAGTCCAGAGGTTGAGTCGAGAATCCAGCTTCTCTAAGAGAGAGCGCCATGCGGGATTCTTTAAGGCTGAAACAGCTAGAGGGGCTCCGAGATATTTAGAGGGAAGGGTTGCTGAGGGAAAGCCTAGAATGCGAGTTACAGCCGATTTGACAGAAGGAGGAGTGTGGAAGAAAAAAATCTGTGATTTGGAGCAGTTGACATTGGTGCCAGAGGCTTCCGAAAAATCATTGAGAAGGGTTTTTAGGCAAGAGGCTTCCTGGACAGAGGGGTAGCCAAAAAGCATAGTGTCATCAACAAATTGCTGATGAGAGGTAGCTGGAGTGTTATGGACAGAAATGCCTTTGAGCTGGTGAGAGAGGAGGGCATGCTTGATGTGCCGGCCAAGGCCCTCAGCCATAAGAACAAACAGGAAGGGGGATAGGGGATCCCCTTGCCTAATACCCCGAGAGGGTTTGAAGGGGCGCGAGGGGATACCGTTTACAAGAATGGAGAGGTGGGTGGATGTGATGAGACTCATGATCCAACGAATCCACATGGAGCAGAAACCAAAAGCTTTTAACATATGATGAATGTAAGTCCAGCTAAGTTTATCGAATGCTTTGGAGAGATCCAGCTTGAGAAGCATACCTGCTTGCTTTGAGTGCTTGAGGGAGTGAACTATTTCGTGCGTGAGGATAATGCCATCCATTATCTGTCGCCCTTCCACGTACCCCGACTGTTCAGGAGATATGAGCAGAGGTAGGAGGGGTTTTAGCCTGTTTGCAATAACTTTAGATATAACTTTGTATATGACATTACAGAGAGCTATTGGCCTAAATTTATCAGGGGTGATAGATTCCTCCTCTTTGGGGATGAGAGTAATGAAAGTAGAGTTGAGGGAGGGAAGTATCCAGCGTAGGGTCCTTGATTCTTCTACTATCTGCCAAACCTCCAGTTTTATCATGTCCCAGAAAGCATGAAAAAAAGTGGTGGTGAAACCATCTGGGCCAGGGGCCTTTCCCTCTTTAAGCTGTGACATAGCCTCATCCACTTCCTGGGGGAGAATAGGGCGAAGGAGAAGCTCATTGTGTTCCTCCGTGATGAGCTTTGGTACATTGCTGGTTATCTTTCCAATAGCCTGTTGCCGATCTGCTACATGTTCCTGGTGTACCTGATGGAAGTGATTGAGGATTACCTCTTCGATATCTTCATGCTTCTCTACTTTTGCCCCTTCTGGATTTTGGATGAAAGGTATGTGATTGTGCATCCTCCTCTGCACAGTGGTTCTGTGGAAGAATTTGGTGTTACGTTCTCCCTCCTTCAGCCATCTGACCCGAGATTTTTGCCTCCAATAGATTTCCTCCTGCTTCCTCCTTTCTTCGAGTTTGCTGTGGATGAGCCTTTCCTGTTCCAGGGTGGCCTCCGAATGCCCTTCTGTGACTATTTTTTGGTGGAGTTCCTCCAGTTCCTGATTTAGATCTTGTTGCGCCTTAAAAATGTTCCCGAAGGTCTCCCTGTTCCATCTCTTAAGGTGGTATTTAAGAAATCTAAGCTTTTGTTGGAACTGATACATTTTTGACCCTTCTGGGGGGATGAAGGCTGCCCAGGTAGTTTTAACAAAATCTTTGAATGTAGGGTGTGAAAGCCAGAACCCTTCAAATCGGAAGGGTCTTTTTGTCAAATCACCTGGTCTTTGCCATTGTAAAGCAATCGGCCAGTGATCCGAACCAGTATGCGCCAAAATTGCAGCTGAGATGTCGCCTCCTAGATGAACCGCGTTGTCTGAGATGAGGAAGCGGTCCAGTTTAGAGGCGATTTGATGTTTGCCAGCCCTGCGATTGCTCCAGGTGAAAGTGCCATTACAGAATGGCATGTCTATGAGAGATGCAGTTTGGATGAAGTCCTTGAAGCGAGCAACTTCGGGTTCCAATCTGCTTCTTCCTCCTTTCTTCTCCTCGCTTTTAGTAATCATGTTGAAGTCTCCTCCAACAATCCATAGAGGGTACCTCCTGTTACTGTTCAGAACTTCTATTGTGTCAATGAGTGCTATTTTGCTTCCTGTGTCTTGCGGGAAGTATACATTTGATATATTGCCATGAATGTTGGTGCCCAATATGTGAAATTCCGCCTGAATGAGGTTATGAGAGGCGTGAAAATCTGAAAGGGACACCGCTTGGGTATTCCAAATTATAGCAAGCCCTCCTGAGGCTCCTGAGGCGTCAACCGCGACCGATCGACAGCCTGGCCAAGCTTTAGAGAGTATACTGCCTAGAGTGGAGCTGTTACACTTGGTTTCCTGGAGAAAGCACATCTGAGGCTTTTCCATTTTAATCATGTTTTTTAACATTCTGAGTTTTCCAGGGCCGTTAAGCCCTCTTATGTTCCAGGATACGAGCTTCATGGTTCAACTATTGATAGAGGGTTTGTAGTACTTCGTCAGTTTTGCGTACCTGCCTGAGTCTACCAGGATTTTCCCAATCTCAATCGTTCTTTGGAGATCTGTTTTTCTTCCTCTCTTTTTAGTGTCTTTTGGGCGGAGGCTGCCATCCCAATGGCTTCCTGGTTGTATCCCAAGTAGGTGCTGATGATAGGCCCTTGAGATGACCAATTCCAGCTTATTGAGTTGAGTCTCTGATATTGTGTCGTAAGCTTTCTTTTTGCAGGCTGATTCTAGTTCCAGAATGTCAAGGCCAATTAGATCTATGCTTTCTGGCTCTTCTTCCATTTGTTGCACTTGATTGCTTTCCTCTGTATTGATCTCTGGGTTCTGGGGGAGGTCTGCCTTTCCATCAACTTCCATGTCCTTGTGGATCTCTGCTGTATCTTTCTGACTTCGGCTGAGGATAGTGGGAATGATAATGGGGGGTTGAGAGTGCGAAGGGGGAGCTGAGGGGGGGGGATGGGCGGATGAAGAGGGCTGAGAGGGGTTTGTCTCAGAAATCGGAGGTTGTTCATCTGAGGACTGCGCAAGGATTTCAAAGCTATTCTTGGTTTCAGGGCTATGGGAATTTTTTTGCTGGGGCATAAACCCATTCTGGTGCTTTTTATGTGCGCGTTTCCTACTTGGGACTTTGATAAAGCCTTCTTGGGTTTGGGTTTCGGAGGGGTCAGGGGGATTGGCCTTGGCGTTTAGAGGGCAATCCCTGAAAAGATGCCCCAGGGCATGGCACTTCCTGCAGCGAAAGGGAACATGCTCGTAATCGAGAGGCTGGATCCATTCTTCATCTCGGTGTGCAAGAGTAACCGATTCTGGTAAAGCTTCATTCAGTCGAATGAAAACACATATTCGAGCATAGGAAATGTACTTACGCGATTTGGTTTCTTCTGCCACTCTGATAAATTCCCCTACTCCGTTTCCTATGCCCTTGAGAATGTCCTCGTCCCAATATTCGTCTGGAAGAGAGTACAGTCTGATCCAGACCGGCGCCCATGTGAGATCTTCTTTGTCGGGATTAAATCTTGGAATCCATTCCCTCAGATACAGTCCTGCTGAGTTGAAGAAGTAAGGCCCATTTCCTAGAATCCTATATTTATCCTCCAGGCAAAAGAAGATTGCAGTGAAGAAGCCTTTCGGCCCTAGTTGCAGAGTGACATCTCCCTTGGGTTTCCATTTCACTGCAATCCAGCCCTTTAAGGCTCTTTCCGTAGGCCAGAACCCTATGAACTTCCCTATGAGGGCATGATCTTTCATGTACTCTATTCGCCTGTCTATCTTGTCTCCCGGCAGCTCTATTCGTGGCCGTTCTTTGGCTACTGGTCTGCATGTGGTTGAGGTGATTTTCTGACTCTCTTTTGCAGTGTCTTTCCCGTCCTGTGTGCTTCTGTCTTTGTCCTCGTCCTCTCGACTTCCCGTATCATTGTTGTCAGTTTGATGCTTTTTTCCTTTGTTTAGAATCTCCCTGTCGATAGATCCGAAGGTTACAGTTTGCTCATGATCGTGCAGCGGAGGGGAGGGCTCTGATGCCCTCCCCTGCGGGTTTTCCATTGCGCCTTTCTAATGTGCTGCAGCTCTGTCACGCTGCAGGGTATCCTTTCAGTGTCCTGGTGTAATCCGTTCTGCGTATTCTGCGCCGTAGAGGGTTTTCTCAGAACCCTAGACCTAGCTCTTGTGCTCTCTCCTAGTTCATATTTTCTTACATGTTACCCAAATACTGAAAATGAATTTAACTCTAGTAAATAAGGGTCATTTTAGTTGTAGTTTCTATATTTTCTTAAATATTACCCTAATACTGAAATTGAATTTAACTCTAGCAAATAAGGGTCATTTTAGTCCAAAGCACCTGAAGAATATATAAATTAAGAATTTTATATACATAAATGTCATTGAAATATTATATCCATAAAAATGTAATGTAAAAAGTGAATATATATAACTTAATTTGAACTATGCCTACTTCAATGCTAGAAATATAAATGCACTCTAACATATTTTCATGATTGCAAACATTTTTCATTAGATTATTCTCTAATTATCCACCATTATTCAAAATAAACTTTGTATATGTTCTTACCTTAACTATATCATGCTTTTATATATGTTAAAATGTATATATTCTTGCATTCTTATGTCACTATATATATGTTATTATGCTCTTTTGTAAATACATAATTTCAATCAAAATTGGTGGGATATGTCTCTCAACACTATGATAGAAAAACTCTTATATGGTAGAATTTACAATAACAATTATGGCTGAGGTTTAATATAATATTATAGATTCAAACATATTATATATATTTAGCAAACCTACAAAAACAAAGTAACTCTCTTATTAGAATTAATTAATCTTTTATGTTATAGGTATATCTTAATTGTTCCATTAATTGATTTCTAGTTTTTTATTTATATGGTTTTTTCATTTTTGTTGAGGATGACATTAATTTGTATTTAGTAAATATTTCTTTTATAGGGTGTGTGTCAACGCCATGTTGAGCATGGACGAAATCACAAATCACTCTCATACTCGGCTATAGAATACACCTCTCGGTGCAATAAATCGCTTTTATTGTAAAAATCCTTATACCAATGGTTTCTATAACATTCCATATCATCACTTTTATGATTTGATGTTTCAATTTTTATTTTTCACTAATTTAGTTATGAGTTCTTTAATTAAATAATGTATAGATTTATTTTTGATCTTGCGTCTTTTCTAATTTTCATGTACCTTTCTGACACAAAGGCTAAACTCTGTTTCACCTAGTGTTTTACCCACAACTTTATGATATGGATTCTTAGTGAATTTTTTACATAGCATGTACATTTACAGGATATTACAGAATCCCGCTAGTTTCACTAGCTATTGTTAAATATATCTCAAATCCTTTTGTTAAATCCCGGATCTTTTTAATTAAACAAAAATGATATTTTTACTATATATTCCTTATTTTTATACCCCCAATAAATACCATAACCCCCCTATATATATTGGGTGTATTTTTCACCATTTTAAAATCATCATTATGAATGCTTGTGATAAGATATTGGTCAACTGAATCCCTCATGCCTTATCATCATCATGAACATTAACTACCATTCGCTTAGAAATGCATGTGATTTTTCTTGTGGATCATGAGTAAGAGCTACCCATTGGATATGTGAATGCATTCTTTTATGGGGAAATATTTATGAGCCAATCTTCAAAGTGAAGTTCCAAATCTAGTTATGGGTAAATTAGATAAGGTTTTATTGCATCCCCAGTGTATGCTCAAATTTGGTGGGATGGGGTGGAGGATGATCATGATTTAACATATTTCCAATTCTAACCACTATACATATTTGAGTTACAATCCTTCCATGCAACTTATGTCCAATATCTATATTTGAATGAAACCTTTTTCCATTTTCACTCCATGTTGTAGAACATCTACATTGTCCCCAATAGAAATGTGGCAAAACATTGACACATTTGCACCAAATTCTAGAAATTAGTGTTTGCTCAATTTCTTTTTTCAATAAATATTAAAAATACAATTTAACATATGATCACATTTTTTATTTACCTATGTTGTGCCTCAAATCAATAATCTTCCTTGGATGTGAATTCCCTTCATTGATATATTCCATAATTGCATGTGGTTGGGAGGCATCAATTATCAAAAATAGTAATAGCCTACTTTCGCTCGTACTCTACCATAAATTGTTAGTCTATGCAGATTCAACCCTTCCTATTCCAGTAATGTGGCCATTTATTTGGAGGTCAATATATTCCGATTTTTTGAATGTATCGGGAAATATTATGGGGTGATCTCCATAATAAGGTTCCAAATCTAATTATAGGCAAATGTCATAATGTTCATTGAACCTTTGAGTGTATACTCAATTCCTTCTAGATGTGTTAAAGAAGCACCGTGTTTTAACCCTTCTCGAATCGAACCATTATGCATCCTTCCTTTGCAACCTTTCCACATAGTGTATATCCAAGATATGCCTTGAAGATGGAGCCCTGACCCACCTTCACTCCATTTTGTAGAGGATGTACCATTGTCTCCAATAGAGAATGTAGAAGAAAATTTTGTGCTTATATAACAAATTAAAGAAACTTAGTCTTTGCTCAAATAAAAGATTCTATCAATTATGAGTAACACTTACCTCATGCTAACAAATTTTGGTTTACCTGTGTTGCGCATGAAATCCACAATCTTCCATGGATATGTTTCCCTTTCTTTGATATATTTCACATTCAAATGTGGTAGAGTGACATCAACTATCAAACCATAGAATAGCTTGAATTAAATTGATCTCTACCATATGCATTTATGTAATATCCAAAATTTGATCCCCATACTAGTAATATATATGTGTACATGATGAATGGCTAAAAGTTGAATGATGTAATATGTAAAATGGTACATTAAATTATAATTAAAAGGAAACAAAATACATAACAAGCTACAGAAGGATAAGGAACAAAGTAAGTGGGGTATGATTTCACAAGAGGAGAAAGAAATAAGTGTTGTTTTTTTCTTTCTCAAGAGGGGAAAAAATCGTAATTTTCATTATAAAATGGAAATTATGTTCTGTTTATGCACCATTGTGCATTCAAAAATTAGTTGACAACCATCCAAAAAGTAAAATAATAAGCTTGAAACATGCCCTTATCATGTCCAAAATAAGTCCACCAACAAAAGTATACATAGAAAAAATAACATATATACATAATCTCCCATTCTTCTGGGTATTTTATCAGAGTAAAGAAATAAAGATAGTCTTTATAACTAGTCTTGTTAATGCTCACACTGTAGGCCATATATAAAAGGCATATGATAATATTTTAAAACATTGACACCTATCTTCTCAAAGATTCTCCAAGTGCGCAAAACCTGCAAAGTGCCTACTTTAGATAAGGAATCTACTGTGGAGTTTATTTCCCTATAAATATGGCGACATGAGACCCGATCAAAAGCATGTTTTAATTGAAAAATATCTTCAAGGATAGGAAACAGTGTGTGCATATGACATCTATGAATCTCATTAAACCAATTTATAACAATCATAGAGTCACCAAAGATCTATAAATGATGACATTATTTCTCAATAGAAAATAAAAGAAGAAGCTTAAGGTTGAGTAACTTTGCATAATTGTTTGAACCTCTACCCAAACCAATCTCAAGCTTGAAAAAAATGATTTATCCTAAAAGTATAGAACTTCTCCCCTTACCAACCACCCCCCCCCCCCCCCCCCCCCCCCAGATTCACCACCAGCTAAAGAAGCCCCATCAAAATAATCCCAAGGGTAAGACTGGTCAACTTCTTCAACAATAATATTATGTGGAATATGAATAGGCTCTAAAGCAAGTAGAAGTGAGAAAGTTGCAATGACCTACGCCAACACTTTTTCCAGAGTTTAAGACTTGTCTTGAAATATTTCTTTGTTCTTAGAGAACCAAATCCACAATAGAGGAGTGGAGGTAAAATTTTGTTCTTATATGGATTTGCATGATCCCACCATTATTTCTTGGCATCATTGATAGACTCTCCCTGCCAATTTGTGGCAAAACCTTGGCAATTTCCTACTGAGTTCCACTCTCCCCTAGAGAAAGGGAAGAAAAGGAATAGGTGTTCCATGGTATCCTCTACTTTTTTACAAAGAACATACTAGCCGGGATCTGGCATACATCTTTTTTTTAAATTGTCCCTAATGGGGAATTTATTTTTCAATATGCACCACTAAAATAATCACGCTTTTGTTCGATAACATAGTTTCCATAATTTCCTCAACTACGAGACCAACTCCTCTAGTCTCCTATAATCAATTATAAACATATAACTTTATTTCAACATATATTCCCCAAACAGGTAATGCACCCAACATAGGGAGTCTTCCCTGTCTTTGAGATGAACTTGGCAGATGTTTAGAACAATAGTATAATTTTTCCATTCTTCGGAAAAGTCATTTGGTAGATTAAGCTGATGGGAATCATCACAACCATAGGAACAAATAGATGAACGAGCATTATCAACCACCTAGTTCAATGTTTTCCTACCATTAGTTTTTAATAGATTTACCAGCTCACAAGGCAATTGAAAATATTCTCCACATATCACCTAGGGATCATTGTCAATCCTTACCTTTTCATGATTCCCAACTTTCCAAGCCAGTCCTTCATTGACCACTAAAAAGGAGGATAAGACAAATTTCTAGAATACAAAAATATTTGGCCTCTTATTGTTCATAGAGACAATCCATTATTCAAGTGTATAGGGGTGGATATAATTCCTAAATACAACGATTTTCCATGGGTTATTAGTTAATATCAGTCTCCATCCAACTCTGGTAGCCAATTCCTTAACAAATAAATGGTTAATATCAGTCTCCATCCAACTCTGGTAGCCAATTCCTTAACCAATAAATGGAGGTTTTTAACCCCCATCCACCCCATATCTTAGGCAAAGAGATTTTATCCCATCTCACCCATGGGAAGACCTGACCATCTTTTGACCCTAACCATAAGAACCGACAACCTATCTTGTGGACTGAATTCAAATTCCTTTAGGGATCCAGGATAAGCACGTCCAAAATATAGGAATAACTTCCAAGATAGCTTTCATGAAAACTAACCTGCCAAATCTAGACAACCATATGAAACTCCATACCTTCAATCTCTTTTCAATCTTTATAGTTATCCAATTCTAATCATCATTTCTATAGTCATTGGGTTTCAAATGGAACCCCAAATACTTCAAACCATCATCAGAATTTTTAGATTGAAAAGGAAAAAGGTTATGAGCATTTATAGATTCACCCCTGGATAGTCTAATAGGGAAAGAGTATCTTTGTGAACATTAACTTGCATACATGTAGCCCTTTGAAAGAGTGACAGAGCCTCTTTGATGGTTGTAATATCATGCCCAAATCCATCAAAAAATAATAATATATCATCCACAAAAAGAAGATGTGTGATAGTAAAATCATCAACCACAACAACACCTCTTAAATATCCCCTCCTTTTTGCTTCAAATAACAACCTACTAAGGCCACCAGCCACCAACAATAATAATAGAGGTTACAAAGGACAATCGTGTTGGATTCCTCGTTATGCGTAGAAGAAACTCAAGGTCGAGCCATTGATGAGGACTGCAAATAAAACTGTGGATATGCAACTCATAACCCAATTTATGAAAGGAAATTCAAATCCCAGATGGGTAAGGAGAAGTCTAATATAAATCCAGCTAACTCTATCATATGCTTTGGATAGGACAATTTTTATCACCAATCCTTTGATTTTCCTATTTTTTAATGTGGAGCCCTTCCTGAGAAACCCCAATTTCTAAATGGATCTGCCAACCTTCCAGAAAGGAAAATTGTTCCTTTGATACATTTTTTGATAGAATAAAGTTTAGCTTGTTTTCTATGATCTTTGTTATTACTTTATATATGCAATTGCATAGTGATATAGGCCTAAAGTCATCAGAGGACTATGGGAATTTTGAATTTGGTATGAGGGTTATAAAGGTAGAGTTAAAATAATATAACATCTTCCCAGATTGTGAGGAGTCCTAAACCACACTTAAGAGATCTTCCCCCACAATATCATAAATCCCCATAAAAAATTCCATTGACCAATCATCAAAGTCAAGACTTTAATCCTTCTGGAAACTATGAAGAACCTTTTAAAATTCAACACTGGTCACAGGTTCCATTAAACTTTGGTTGTATTTAGAACCTAAGAACCAAGGAAAATATTGGGCCAAAAGGTTTACTTCAATAATGGAAACCTCTAGGGGGGCCTTATATAGGTTACTAAAATGATTTTTTCCCATCCTAGAAAGTTTCTCAAATGATGAAGATCTTCCCCCATCCAGGTCATCTAGAGCCCATATAGTGTTATGAAATTTTCATCCCTTTGAAAAATTATAAAATAACTTCATGTTTTCATCGCCACTCTTCAGCCATATGGATCTTCTATTTTTCATCCATGTCTCCTCCTTTTATACTAGAATTCTCCTTTTGACAACCTCTAGATGAATGATCCTATGTTTAGATTCCTTAGTTAAATAACCCCCCCATCAAGAGATTCTAGGCACCCCAACTCTTCCTCCACTAATTTAAACTCTTCTTCCTCCCTCTGTCTTTTGAGGGTGAACCACTGGATTGAGGCTTTTTTCACCCTTTGGATATTTTTAGCAAAATTATCAATAATAGGAACATCCCTAGCAACATTATAATGAATCCAATTTTCAGAGATGAGATTATGAAAAGATTCGTCTTTTAACCATGAAAAATTGAATTTGAAAATGATTCTTAGTTTGTTAGATGATCTTATTCACCACCCACCCCAATCCATTATCTAAATATAGGGGTCCTTTCTAACAGAGACTTCGCCAATAGGAGCTAATCTATCCTCCTAGAAATCATCGCTTCCCAAATTCTCCTATTTCTCCAAATAAGATTGTACTTAATTAGATCCACAGCACAAAATTTATGTTCCTCCGGGAGGTGACTAAAATAGTCAAAAAGGGACTACACATGAGTGTGATGATCCCTGATTTCATAAGCTCCAAGACAAAATTTTAAATCCCCACCAACCACAAAATTATCAAATTTCATAAAAGATATAGCCATCAAAAAATCCCAGAATACCATCCTTCCTTGGAAAGGACCATAAATATTGATCTCATTGAGGTCCTTCCCTAATTTAGCAGAAAATATATTGGCTTTTAGAACCATATTAGTTCCCCAAGTTCCTATAATATTAATTATTTTTTGGTTAAAACCAACAACCAACCCATATAATATACCTTTTGCATTAGAAGCCACAAAGCTCCATCTCATAAGAAAAGACTTCAAAACCCCAGCAGCCCCCAAATTTTATTGTAATAAAATAATGTCAAAATGTTTAGAATAGACAAGTCTCCTCAAAACTATTTTTTTGGACAGCCTAGCTAGGCCTCGATAGTTGAAAGAAAGAAAAATCGCTTGGGAGAATAGATAGGGGCTTGCGTTTCTCAAAGCACCATAACAATAGACCCCTTTCTATCACCCACAACATCCAAACTAGCCTTTATTTTTTCCCTTGATATGAGAGATTTTGTTCCCTGTAAGCACACTCTAGGATTGATCAGGGGAGAAGGTCCAAGGCATCCCACACAAGAGATGAAATCCCCCTTTTTATTTTAGACTAGATATTTTATCTAGTGATATATTCAGAAGATGTCTCCATAGGCAGGGAAGAGATAAATTTCATAGAGGGGAAACAAGGGAGGGTGGGTTGAATAGGACAAGAAACTGGAGTTAACTTGAGCGATGAAAGAGCAACAGATGATAAAGACTGTGAATTTGAGAGTTAACACAACCCCATATCTAGTGAGATAAAGGATCTAATTAAATATCTAACAGAGAAAGAAGGAGAACTATTACCCAAAGGGGAGAGTGTTGAGGTGGAGGGACTGCATTTGAGAGTGTCGTGTTTCCCTAATTTTATCAACGCATTGTCCACTGCCTATATGCCCCGTTCCATCAGTTGAGGCTCTGTAGTATCCTTCTGTTTCACCCGAGGAAGGATCTCCTCCACCTAAAAACCTTTATCTTTCCGTTTCCCTAAACGATTATACCCCAAATGCAAACTCCTCGTCCCTTTCTTTCCCAAAAAAGAAGTGTGAAATCCTTCATGATGTGTCCATATTTGTGACATCTATGACCTAAAGGGTATAATTTCCTTCGTAGTCAAAACTTGTCTATGAGTGAAACCCCAATTTCACTTAGATTCAATTATGTAAATAATCCTTCTCGTGAATCTAGTTTTATCAGTACCCTCGCCATGGCCATCTTCCCACTTGTTTCACAAGACATGTCGGCCTCCAGAAATGACCCTAATTTATTCCCAATAACCATGAAGACATCCATTAACCGAGTTGCAGTAGAAACCCAGAGAGTCCTACCCACACAATAATGATGGAATTGTCCATTTTTTCACGACTCGCATTAAATAATGGGTACCATCATTTTATCATCACCAGAGAAGAATTTGTGCTCCATGTTTCTCCAAGGACCCAACTAGCCACACCTACTGAATTGAATTTGAACATGAACCAACCATGAGTTACCTTAGGAGATTAATTCAACACTTCCCCCATTCCCTTTCAATCTAATCGCATAGGAACTCCACTGAAAATAGCCTACCTCTGGTCCAATCGACCACCACCTTTTCTAACATCTCCATAACTTCACCTAAATGAATATCATCCCCAAAAACCAAGTTTTGGTCATCACATTTGATTTTTACACACCTTCTTTTCTTTGTTTTTTGCTTCAGACAATATTGGCCTTCTAGAATCACCTGATATGTTAGGGTTTCTACCTATTGTTCATACCCATCGCCAATACCTTGAGGCTTGCTATTTTCTCCTTCAAGAACATTGTTGGGTGCAGGAATTGCACTTAAGCAAACTCCTCAACACGTAATTGTCAACCCGAGGGTTTCGTAAAATTAGAGACGAAGCACATGCAATTCCAGAAGTGGTATGAACTTTTGATATTCCTAATCCTACCTCTTAAATGAAATGTTGCAGAATTAGACAGAAAACGATCTTAAAGGTAATCAACACCAAAGAAATTCTAGTGCTGGAATGTAAAAGAATAATTTCCGAGGAAATCAAGTAAAGGAACTTTCACACAACTGGAGGCAATCTTAAATGTTGAAATGAAATACTATGTTTATCTTCATTATATATGGCTAACATCTTAAACAGTAGGCGCTTGCAAATATATGTTTCCCAATTGATCTTCCTTATACACCAAGCAACCTATTCTTGTACTATTGCAATCTGCTTGCACTAGTGCAGGTATAGTACTTATGTGAAAAAATTATATTTTACCTTCTTTACTGAATAATTATGCCTTTGTGGAGGTTCTCTAAGCCTTAAGGCTTAGAGCACTCTATTCCTATGACAAGGGACCAGCTCTTGCACTGAGACAGAGCTTCCTTCACGAAAGTTTCCAATTTACTTTTGAAAGAATTAAAACACGTTTTGAAAAGAATTGCAATTGCAAGCTAGATTCTGAGATAAATTACACGTGAAAAAGAATGATTTAATTAACTAAACTTTGCAATGAAAGTAAACTTCATAAAGCAAAAACAATTTGGAATAATCAAAGCAACAGTCAAAGTAATTTTCATGCATCAAACTAACTTTCAACAATTCACTTATAACATTTTTGTTCCTTTTTCTTAAGTCATAAAATGCAAGTGTAAAGTATGGTGTTTGTAATAGCGTCCTTTCTTAATTCACGTAAACATTCTTAGATCCTTCAGAAGTATAAATATTAACATTAATAATGATTACTTGAATTAGCAATACTTTTGCTTGCAGGAATAAATGAAATTATAAGCAGGAAATGGAACGTAACACTTGCTGTGAAGTAAATGAATAAACCAGAGTGTAGGAAACTGCATGCACTAGTACAGGGAGAATTTTGCTGCACGACCCGAGCGGAAGCAAACTAAGACAAAAATTGCAGGAAGGAAATTGCAAGAAAGTGATTGCAGGAAAGAAATTGCAAGAAAGAAATAAACTTAATTAAACTTCCAAACTACGGATCCGTTCACACTTGACTATGAAATGAATTTAACTCAGAACTTCTGAAATAAACATAAGAACAATCCAAGCCATGCAACTGCAAAGGAATAAATATTCACACAAACCTTTTAAATGGCGAAAGCACAAGGGTAAACAAGGTGGGTTGGTTGGGCCATAGCCAACCAGCTCGTTTCTTGTTTAGGAAACGAAATGGTTCAGCGCTTATTCATGCATGAAATAAAAATTAGACACAACGTGAAGAAAACATGGCGCATTCCTTGTATTAAACTTGATCAAAAAATATACATGATAATGTGAGTCCAGCCCAGAATTGAGGGCAATACAAAATTACAAAGTAAATGAAATTACAAACTCAGATATCGCTAGCTTGGCTCTACCTACGGTCTACATTATATACAGTCTCTCGGCCTTAGCCATATTTTGCTAATTACAGTCATTTCCTATTCAATCCTTTCAGTTGAACGGACTAACAAACAATATTTCAAAACTGGCCAATGGTTATAATAAATCACGATCTTTGCTAGCCATAGACCATATTCTTGGCAACTAATCCCTCACTATATGCCACCAATATCTAACCTCAGATAGTTCGTAACCAAACTAGGATTCGTGGATAAAAAACGCCCCCGTGGAAGGATTCGAACTATCACGGAGATCACGAAGCAACATTGTTGGTGGTGCAGGATTCTGCCTGCACTGATCACGCTAAATAACGATTAACACTTAGTTCTTCAATTACTTTTAGGAAAGTTAAACATAAGTTACAAGAGATACTAAAAGGTATGAAATCTATGTAAAGTAATTAATAAAGCACTTAATAAAAATTAATTATGAAATATGAAGTATATGTAGGAATGGATGATTATCTTGGACTAGCGCAAGAATGAGAGGGTTAAATAGAGATAAAACAAAGGTTAAGGCTTATGGGAATAGGGTAAAAATAGAGAAATTTGGGACACCAACATCCTCCCATCCCTAATTTTATAGACATTTTTGTGCCTTACAGCTCTAAGCATGAAATGTCCATAAACCAAGGGATCCTAAGTCCCTAAAGGTGTTGTTCCAGCTCCTAAAGAAACAAGGTCAACAAATTACAGCTTCTCCCAAAAGTTCTCTGCCAGAAACTGCTCAGAACTAGTCAAATCAGGGTCATTTCAGCTACTCCACTAGCTAGCTGCGTTGCAAAGCACCCAAATACACTGGCTAGGTGCGTTGCAACGCACTTGAATGCACTACCAGGGTGCGTTGAGCGGGAAATGACAAGTGGTAGAGTCATTCCGCGAGGTGGAGAGACAATGGAAGCTTCCAGGATCTTCTCCAATGACACTTGCCTCACTGAATTCGACCAGTGATGAGTAGGAGGCTCTCAGTCTCCAAGTGGAAGCAAGAACTGACAGAGAGAGGCCAGTAATCAATTCATGAGCTGACTCATCCTCTTTGCATACATCTATATATGGATCCCTCACCAAGAGATCCAGAGGTTGGAATTTTGTACATTGCAGAGAATTGTTGTTGGTTTTGAGATAGAGATCAGAGTATTGGGTGATTTATGCTTTGTTGGAGGTGAAGAGGGGATTCCTTTGCTGGGAGATTGATGCTGGATCAAGAATCATCGGTTGTAACTCCTCCTGGACCTTCTTGTTATATCAATAAAACTATTTGAGTTTCTCCTACATGCTTGTGTATCAATGATGTTTTGTTATATTTGCATGTTTAGCTTAAATCTGATCCTAAGCTATTTATGAATATAAATCCATGTCTTTGTGTAGTTTTCCTCTTCTGTGATCTTGCAGGAACTTGGTGAAGCTGGGCAAGTAAGGGAGCAGGTAGCTGGAAGCTGTCAAAGAGGAGAGAGATTGGATCAAAGGACTAGCGCAAGACACAGGTTGGTTCATCCTATTCCTCTTCGTTTATAGTTCATAAATAAGAATACGAAAGTAGTTTTCTCTGTTTGTTTCTAAGGTACTGTCACACCTTAGTGGGATAGGGGCGTTCTGAGTAGATACTTTTCCCGTTAACAAAATGGCGACTCTGCTGGGGATCATGTCTAGTTAGTTTGTTTGTGTTTCTCTTGTTGTTTGTTTCATAAACACAGAAGTAGCAATCGAACTGCATTTGCCATTATCAAATGCAAAGTAGATACCTGCTACTTCAATCCATTCACTGGATTTGTTTATGATTTGAGCAGCTGATTCACAAATGATCTGATTACCCTTTGTGATAGCTCTTAGACCTCCTTTAAATCCACCCTCTGATTGCGCATTACTGATTGCTTTTACCCGACCAAAAACCATAGATTAAACTGCAAATCGTGACCCAGAACCCGGATAGAATTCTCGTTTCTGCCCCAGCGCAGGTGCTGTGAAGAGTTTCTGCATTTTAGCACAGTTCCCGAGAGGGCAACCTGCGTTGCAATCCAGTTTCTCTGTGTACCAGGTGCGTTGATCAGCTTAGCCCTGTGCAGCTGAGGTTCTTTGCTCATTTTTTCCAGTTTTGTCTCTGATTTTTGCAGCCTGTGGTCAGTGTGTGTGTCTGTTTAAAAACCCCTTTTCTTTGCCTTAATTCCGCCTCAGTTGTATAAAAGAAGCTGTATTTGTTTTTGTGTGTTTGTTGCGTCATTTACAGTTTCCCATTGCAAAGTAGAATAGCCATACTGTCGTCCTTTGATTTAGATCTGTCGTAAGTGTCGATTTTGATCTTAGGAGAAAGTTTATTTGCTGTTGACAGTTGATTATGCTTTTACTTTTGCCTTTGGCTTGAATTTGTGAATTTCTAGTGTCGAAACAAGTGTTTGCTTCAAAATCATAAAGTGTCATAATCGTCTCTACCTTTTGATTTCGAAAAGAAGCTTGTTTGTGTTTTTCACTTGAAAACGAATTCAAATTTGTACAACAACTTTCTTTTTAGACATCAATATTAAGAAAGTGAAAAACAAATACATGCACATGTGCATTTGCATATTGACAGTATGTTTGGCTTGATTTAGGAAAAGTGCATTTACAGTGTGCTCTTTTCTCTTTGAGAAAAGATTGTGTCTTTCTTTTCCCCTTGTAGCTAGGATTTTCATTGTTGAAAAGAGATAAAAGCTTGCTTATCATCTTTAGATTGCATTTTAGGAATTACATCTACATCTCGTGGTGAACCCAAAAGGAAAACTTCATAAGAAAGATCAACCTAAAATAAATTGAATGAATCTAACAGTGCATTGGAACTTAACGCACAACATCTATAGGTCTAGGCTAGAGACGTATTCCGGCGTCGTAAAGCCTGGTAACTGTTGTCCTCACTGATGGTTGGGTGATTCCTCCACTTTGAGACGATAAGTGCCAGTACGGACTTGTGCTCCCATGTACCGTCGAGTATATATTGGGAGACCCCTATAGGCATAAAACCTTTATCCATAGGAAGCCGTGTCAGCCGCCCTACTGATCGCAATGCACCGAACACAGCATTCGGGAAGATTGACTGCCGTACCGTAAAAAGTATTCTGCAGTTTTGCGATTGGTTTGGTACTCCCTCTACCTGGATCTCCAGAGCAGTCCCTTTTGTTCCTTTTCAGACTCCTTAACGGAAAAGGTCCATCTGAGCACTTGTCACTTCAGGCTCATTAAAAATCGAAGGAGACTAGAGTCATCTTTTGTCTTTTATCGACTCTTTAAAACTGAAAAAACAAGTTGTGTCAAAGCGTGTTAAAATTTATTTTAAGCAAAATATTCATCCCCTTTTCCTACATTGATCTTTGGGTTGAGAAAATGGAGCCTACCAACCAAGGAATTCCCCTTGGTGGAAATCCTAGTCCCTTCTCCTCTTGGGGAGATGTTGGTGCGCCCCATATGGCCACATTGTCGCTTCCAGGACTGACAATTGGCTTGCCAGTATGGCTCTTCTCAACCAATGTCGTTCAGAACACCACTATTCCTGAACAATCGAATCAGAAATTAGACGAGTCCAGAGTTACCCACCAGCCTTCTACTTCCTCTAATTCTTCCTCCCCTCCTTCCTCTTCGCTTGACGGGACTGGTAAAGCTAAAAGCCAAGTTCCTAAGGAGAAGAAGGAAAAGAAGAAGAAAGAGAAAAAGAAGAAGGAGCCAAAGGCGAATGGGGGAAAACGAGTGTCGTCTAACGAAAATCCACACACAGCACCGACCAGGCCTAAATCGCCATGTGTCATTTGCAAAGGAGACCACTTTCACAGAGATTGTCCTTGCATCCCTCGGATACTAAGGGACTGGTCTCCTCGTTTTCACAATCTGGTGTCATCAGCCTCTGATGATCATGTTGAAAGCACATCGTCAACTAGCGAAAGTGAAGCCCCAGGACAAAAAGGGAAAGCTAGATTTCCTTGTAAACTGTGCGAAGGCAACCATGTCGTCCACCGTTGTCCCTTCTTAGACGAAGCGAAAAGAGTTTTGGATAATCGTCCGGTTTCACCGTTACGACTTCCTCCTAGATATAAAAAACTCTTGCCGAGTCCGTCGCTAGTTGAGAATCCAGCTAGCCCGCTCAAGTGGTCGGCTGAATCGCCTATCATTGAAGATAAACCATCTGAATCTATACCAGACGAAAGTCAAAAGGTCGAGGCGGTAGTTGACCCGGTCTTGCCTTCAGATATTTTATCTTCGGATGATACAGTCACTGAAGAGAACAAGGATGACACCGTCCAAATTCTCTTCATCAACACAGACTCCGACGAACATGGGGGCAATCTACCCATTCCCTTACCGCAGGAGGGAAGTTTGTCAGGGCCATACCCGGCCGTCTACTCGGTCCCACCTCCAAGCAACCTAGTTGTCTCCTTCGACTGGAATCAGCTAGGCAGACCCCGTTTACTAGCAAGCATACCATTCCGATTATCGTTCAAATATATAGAATGGTCATGGCTGGTACCATCATAGATGAGGGGGCTTCTGTGAGTATCCTTCCCTCTATTGCTTGGAAAGCACTTGGTTCACCATCGCTTTTGCCTGAGATGAGAAATCTGACAGGCTTTGATAAAGGAACCAGTCGACCTTTAGGGATCCTTCCCGATGTGCCCATAACATTGAGAGGGAAGACAGTTTGCATGAACGTCATGGCAGTTCAAGGACCCTTGGATTATAACCTACTCCTTGGACGAGACTATATTTATTGAATGGGAGCCATTGTCTCCTCACTCTTTAGAGTAATGTGTTTTCCGCACGAAGGAAGAGTGGTCAAGCTCGTGGACCAGCTTTCATTTCCCGGATCACGCATAGCAAATAGTCATATACCGTCCCTAAATGGTCTCTTCACACAAGAAATGTCTCAACCCCCAATCCGTCCTCCCGATGAGTGCGAGTAATTCGGAGGGATATGACTGAAACCCAGGGGGCATGCATCCTGGTCTGCTTCGGCAGGAAAACTTCGGGTATAGAGTAGGTTTCCGCGGGAGAATATGACTAGTCTGTACCCCGTCCGTCAGTGGAAGAGGGGTTATTCTAGAATAAGATTCTCTTGTCAAAGTTATGTGAGTTGGTGGGCATCGTCACTCACCTTTGTTTATTTCGAGAGACATCGCCGGAGAAGTGTTTTGTTTGCGCTGTGAATAGAGAAATCTTTGGGTAACCTGTAAGAGGTAGGCCTCTCTCGGTAAAACAAATGTTTTAACGGAATAAAGAAGAGGTAACCTTGAAACTCTGTTCTATACCTGGGGGCATGCAAACCTTTTGGAGTGCAGGCAAAGAGCGATCATTTATCTGTTTTTTGGATTGGTCGTTTCCTAACTTGCATAAAGAAAGGATATGAGGCAACACTCGAAAGATTGCCGCTTTTATATGAGACATTCTTATCATATGACTGGATTAATCGAGCAGTTTTAGCGCATAGTTCAAGCTCGTTAAAAAATAAACATAAGTCATGAGCAAATGTTTCCACCCGCATTTAAGCTCGTTAAAAAATAAACTATTCCCCGGTAAATAACCACCGTGAATGAAGCATTTCAGCCATTAAAGCCTTGGTTGTGTTTGCACCGTCACCTCCACTTTTCATTGGCCGATCATTCACCTCCATTTGATTGTTTACCCATTTTGAGGAACAAATGCGAAGAGTGATTTCACTAGCCATCCTTGTGACACTGTCGTGATTGGAAAATTCCAACCCTTACCTGGAATCAGCTGCTACCCATTTTATCACTCGTTCCTAAAAAGACGGGTCTTCTTTAAGCTCTTTTCAACTGACTCGTAAAATATGAAAAGATTGCCGAGTTTTGGCCTTCCAGCTCGTTAAAGCGACTGGAAGTGCTATCCCTCCTCTAGACTTTAATCTTTTTGGACCTGAGGGATTATTGCACAAAAAGATCGAGCGCTTGTTTTGTTCGGCTCGTTAAAGCTAATCGAAAATTCATCCCTTCTGTATTGTTTTATACTTTTTCGGACTTAAGGGATTAGATGACGAAAAAGGAATTTTGGAGTTACCTTTACGTACCTTTTCAGACTCTCTAAAAATGAAAAGGACCGAGTTATCTTTGTCGTTAGACTCGTTAAAAATATTAATAGCGACAAACTTGTCTTTAGGAGAGAACGAGTTTCACTATCGCTAGGCTCGTTAAAACATAGCGATGGGTTTGCCCGAAGGGAAAATTATAGAACAAGCACATGTTATCCTCCTCAAGCTTGACAAAAATAAAGAGGTACTGGTCAGCAATGACTGGGGAAAACTTGGGAAGAAAACTCAAAGAAACTTTATTGGTAGCAAGTCGCTCTTGAACATGACACTTCCACTCCGTGCCTGAGTCGGGTTGGGTTGTTTCATTCACCGGTCACATCACCATGGTCACGCCATTCCATCCATATTTGGGGTAAATGCTACCAATCCATCACATAAGTGTCGCCGACATGTTCAAGAGAAGTCATCTAGAGAAGTCACCCGTGTCCCATCCACTACCATACATTATACTTCATTCTTTCATGACCGCCACCCTGAACCATATATCACCAGATCGTTTTCACCTCCATCAAAATCATTTGCTCCGTTCCGTGTCATTGATGTGGGATTCATCAAGGCCCTCCTTTGACGGATCGCTTCTTGTCGACATCAGCTCATTATCCAAGAAGTTGATCTAGGAACAACCCCTTCAGTACTTTGAAGCTTGCATGCCTCAATGGCAAGTTTCTCACTTCCGGCGACAGGTATACATCAATGACCTTCGACCGAAATATTTTGCGTGGTGTTCGACGCCAAGTCCTTTATTCACACCACGTGAATTGTACTGCAGTACCTTGAGGGTCATTATCATTATCGGTGATTCCTCTCGCGCTTGTTAACAGTTTACATCATTGACTGGTAATCAAGCGATGTCTTTCCATGTTCGACTTCAAAACATTTCTCACATGGATCGACTTGTACTTCGAGTGAAGATCGGACGAGATTGAAGACCCTGGATCTAGTTTCATCCATCCGGGCTGCGATATATATTCAAGAAAAATAAAGACATTGAAATGTACAGCATTGCAACACAGATAATCATCCTACCAAAAAGATGATGACTTCATCAGAATCATCAGTCTACCATCAGACGATTGTCTGTCCTATGTACATGAAAATGAATTTATAAAGCTGAGCATGGGAATGCCCACCTCAGCTAGATCATGAAAACAATATGAAGATAATGTATTGTATTATATCTTATTACAGGTCTCCTCCCAGCATTGAAAGAACTTCGGATCCTCCTAATAAAGCATTTCACCCGATAAACGGCCTCATACTTTAGGGGGCAACTGTTATAGACATTTTTGTGCCTTACAGCTCTAAGCATGAAATATCCATAAACCAAGGGATCCTAAGTCCCTAAAGGTGTTGTTCCAGCTCCTAAAGAAACAAGGTCAACAAATTACAACTTCTCCCAGAAGTTCTCCGCCAGAAACTGCTCAGAACTAGTCAAATCAGGATCATTTCAGTTGCTCCACTAGCTAGCTGCGTTGCAAAGCACCCAAATACACTGGCTAGGTGCGTTGCAACGCACTTGAATGCACTACCAGGGTGCGTTGAGCGGGAAATGACAAGTGGCAAAGTCATTCCGCGAGGTGGAGAGATAATGGAAGCTTCCAAGATCTTCTCCAATGACACTTGCCTCACTGAATTCGACCAGTGATGAGTAGGAGGCTCTCAGTCTCCAAGTGGAAGCAAGAACTGACAGAGAGAGGCCACTAATCAATTCATGAGCTGACTCATCCTCTTTGCATACATCTATATATGGATCCCTCACCAAGAGATCCAGAGGCTGGAATTTTGTACATTGCAGAGAATTGTTGTTGGTTTTGAGATAGAGATCAGAGTATTGGGTGATTTATGCTTTGTTGGAGGTGAAGAGGGGATTCCTTTGCTGGGGGGTTGATGCTGGATCAAGGATCATCGGTTGTAACTCCTCCTGGACCTTCTTGTTATATCAATAAAACTATTGAGTTTCTCCTACATGCTTGTGTATCAATGATGTTTTGTTATATTTGCATGTTTAGCTTAAATCTGATCCTAAGCTATTTATGAATATAAATCCATGTCTTTGTGTAGTTTTCCTCTTCTGTGATCTTGCAGGAACTTGGTGAAGCTGGGCAAGTAAGGGAGCAGGTAGCTGGAAGCTGTCAAAGAGGAGAGAGATTGGATCAAAGGACTAGCACAAGACACAGGTTGGTTCATCATATTCCTCTTCGTTTATAGTTCATAAAGAAGAATACGAAAGTAGTTTTCTCTGTTTGTTTCTAAGGTACTGTCACACCTTAGTGGGTTAGGGGCGTTCTGAGTAGATACTTTTCCCGTTAACACCTAAGTTGTTGTGTGTCCTCACACAACATTTTACCTTCTACAAAAAATCTTCAAAAATGGGTGGACAGCTCTCAATCCTGTACTTCAATACTTATCCCTACTTTTACTAGCTTTGTCTTTTTACCTCAGGCTCCTTTCAGCTGATTAGTCACCTTCTTGAGGCGTTTGTAGCACTTGGAAGCCTGATACTTCCATACTTTCACTTGTTGTTTCTACTTCTTGACCTCTGTGAGCAGCTCTACCTCGCCTTGCTTTTGCCAATTTTGCTCCTTCATGACCTAGTTCAAAGCCTCCAGGTCATGAACTTGCTGCTCCAATTCCACTATTCGGTTGTTGAGGTAGAGGGTAGAGGGCTTTGTGCTCAGATCCTATGGTGTAAATACCTTCTCTGCAACGGACTCAAAGCAAGTCTCGTCATTGTCAAGATTAAGGTCGTCTAGCATTTGCATTATGACATCGCCAAGAGTTTCTACGCCCGGGGTTTCCTTATCACCGAGGGTTTTGGTGCCCTCCACAGCCTTCGTGCCAATGGTTTTAGTACCTTGCATATTTTAACTCCCCAGGGTTTTTAATGCCCTATTCTTCCAATTCTTCAAGGGATTCAGTACCCTGTTCATCAAAAACATTAAGGGTTTCGATGTCTTGTTCATCGAAATTGTTGAGGGTCTCCATGTGATATGCCTCATCATCCTCTTGACCCTCTGGCTTAACTTCACCTGCACTCGGTTTTATCTTCTTCTTTCTTAATCTGTGAACAAAGGTAGACAACAATATGTCATCTTCCTTTTCCACGTTTTCTTTGTTTACCACGATGTGGGTTGCTGCATCTACAAGTACTGAAAGGTTATGGTCTTTAGGAGAAACCTGAGGTGATTCATCAATCATAATCTGGTCCGAATTGGATCCATAGAAGACTGTCAAAGAACCATGATTGTATCAAGTCGGGACAAATCTCTAAAGAAATCCAACGATCAAAAACACCCTGAACCAGTGGCAATGGTAGCCAATGTGGAATGACGAGGACCTCGGTCAAAGCGCACTGACCGAGGCCCATGGAGACTGCGCAGGAGGTCAAAGTAGCCCCTGGGAGCCCCAGATCAGGAAAAGAAGGTGGTTTTTAATCGCGCATTGTTGGGCGAATAGGGCCGTGAAGGAAAAGCCCGAGCACTCAGTCGCGTGGGGCAACTGGAGAACCGTGGGCGAAAAAAGTGAAAGGTGCTAACGTACAAAGGTGGGACCCACACTCTGGAAAACCGGTGGTATTGATTGGGGTGACCACAAACAGTAGGAGGTTTTGGACGAGAGCGGAGCGATTCCATACACCAGTCGACGCGTGGAAAGTAGAGGTAAGAGAAAACCACTGTTGATCGTGCACTATCGGTCGAGCAAGTCAACTGCGCGAAACGTGTGTATGGCGTCGTATCTGGAAGCCCCAGATCGGACGGCTGAGATTGTGTCCGATGGAGGAAGCGGAATCAACAAAGGAATACGCCGCATTTTAGAAGGGATTTGGAATCCATTTAACCGCCACAGTGGAGAAAGACTTCATCCACGACGTAACTGAAGAAATGAACCGATGAAGAATGATGGTGCCGTTTAGAGGAGGACATGTGGCCACTCCCTGAGCACTGATGATGACGCCGAACAGGGAACTCCAAGCGCAGCTGAAAATGGTGAATCGACAGAGGTGGAAGAGGAACCAAACAAGAATTGGAACAAATGAGCTAAAAGCCATGTACAGAGACAGTCGAATAGGAGGAAGTTAGACAGCTAGTCAAGTCTGAGAGATGAAGACAGAGAGATAAGAATCTTGAGAGGAGGATGGAACACAAAGAATAGTAA
Organism: Pinus tabuliformis; assembly: GCA_031772625.1. Classification (NCBI taxonomy): domain Eukaryota; kingdom Viridiplantae; phylum Streptophyta; class Pinopsida; order Pinales; family Pinaceae; genus Pinus; species Pinus tabuliformis. The sequence goes on along the minus strand of CM062809.1, from coordinate 559,420,373 downwards.
AGCAGAGCAGAAGAGATAGAGGGCCGAGCTGACCAGAGGCAGCATTGAGCACCAGAGAGCTTGAAGTTTCAAGCCATCCCATAGAGGATCTGTCCGGGCTGAGCACCACATTGGGCTCTTGCCATTATAGACCAGAGGGTCATAGATCTGGTAGGAAGAAGAAGAGTCTGTGCACTCCAGTGGCTTGGGGAATCAAAGAACCACCTTGCCAAGCAAAACCTGCTTCAGGAGAACTCACATTGAGTCCCTGTATTGTAATTCTCTGCTTAAAGACACAATAAAACAAGGCCACCATTGAAGTTGCACCGGAGATGTAGCCCGAGAGAATAATGTGAACTCCTTATTAAAATATCTTGTGTCCTTGTGTTTGCTTACTCTATTTCTCTGTTGTCTTTCCATTTTAATGTCTGTGTATTGGCAATCTGATCGATTCGTTGCTTCAATAACACAGAACACACACCAACACATGAGTCTGTAATACCTTTCAACAATAAATCTTTAACTGAAGTCACTCATAGGGTGATTATCAGATCAAGTGGTATCAGATCTCTAGGCTGTAAGGTTAGACAAGTTTGTGTTGGTTTAGCTGTGAATGCTCACTAGATCAAAGCTTAAATTAGGAGAAGGAGAGTTGGTGGAAACTAATCTTGAAATTGGGAGAGTCTATTCTTGAAAGACAATGTCAGAGGAAGGTTTTGTAGGGCCAGACCCTCAATTCATAGAGAGTTTCCTAGGTATAAAGTCTATGATAGAAGAAATGTACAAAGACTTTAGAAAGCAAAAGGTTGAAGATTCATCAGGTTCTAAGCAAGATAAAGGTGAAGATGAGTCTCACTTCCATGACCTCCAAAGGAAAGGGGAAAGAGGAAAGCTTTATCACACCTCCTAATAGCCCTGTGCATAATAAGAAAGCATCTTTGATTAAGCTAGATGTTAAATTTGATTTTCCTATATATGATGGAGAGCTAAATGTTGAAAATTTGGACAATTGGATTAGACAAATTGATGTGTATTGCAGAGTACAAAACATAGACTCAGACAAGAGTAAGATTCAGCTGATAAGCCTACACCTAGGAGGCACTGCCTTGGTTTGGTGGGAAGGCAGAACCCAAGCTGATATGAAAAGAAATGGCAAGACCATCTCTGTCTGGAGTGAATTTGTTGCTGCAATCAAAAAGCAGTTCTATCCATTGGCCTACATGCAACATGCCATGATGAGTTGGCAAACTCTTCGACAGTTGAAAGGGAAAAGTGTGCAAGGGTATACTCAAGAATTTAGAAAGAGAGCATTGATGTTGGGTATCTCACTAGACTCGCCAAAGACTCTTTTGAAGTAAATTGGTGATCTACACAGCGACATGAGGCATACCATCCTCATGTTTAATCCCACTAGTATAGATGAGGTATCTGTACAAGCTACTCATCTAGAAGCTAGAGGAAAGAATGGAAATCCAGAAGTTGGGGGACCATCCCAACCCACTGTAAGCAACAACAAGGAGAAAAGAAAGCAGAAGTGGAAAGCAAGGAATGCTAACACTGCATAGAAATCCAAAGCTTCATGCACTCACTTTAAAAAGGAGGGGCATGATGATGAGCATTGTTGGATTCTGCATCCAGAGCTGAGACTTAAGAAGTTCGAGGGCAAGAAGAAGAAGACATTTGTAGCTATTCAGAAAGAATTGGGGTCAGACTCGGGAGATGAAACAACTATAGCAGCCATAGGTATAAAAGGTAAGAATTCTGAAGCATCTACTAGTAATTCTACTCAATCTGTTATTGATGAAGAAAATGAGAGAAAGAGACGTGAGCTTTTCCATATTCGAGTTATTTCCAAAAATCAAAAGATTGATACTTTGTATGATAGTGGCTCACAAGTAAATTTGATTTCTTAAGAAATTGTAAAGAAATTGGGATTAGCAACTACACCTCACAAGAAGCCATACCCATTAGGATGGTTGAATGATAAAGCACAACTACAAGTGACTAGACAGTGCAAACTCAAGTTTTCTTTTGGGTCAGCATTTGTAGACGAGGTTGAGTTAGACATAATTCCTTTGGATATATGTAGAATTGTTTTAGGAAGTCCTTACTTGTATGATAGAAATGTTATTTTCTATAGAGTTGAGAACAAGTATCTACTTGTTAAAGATGGAATCGAATACTTTGTAAGAGCTCATAAGCTCAAGAATAATTATACTCTCATAAACTTGGGACAAATGAAAAGAATGATAAATTCATGCAAACAATTCTTACTAATGGTTGTAAAGGAAAAGAAACCTGATAAAACCAATGTATTTGAGGGCTGTAATGCTGAACAACAAACTGATATAGAAAAGGTTGTTTCAGAGTATGATGTCTTGTTTCAAGAACCTAAAGGTCTGCCACCCAACAAGGGAATAGTACATGATATTATTTGCAGCAAGATGTTCCATTGCCTAACATTGGGATGTACAGGTTGTCTGCTTTAGAGAATGTTGAAATCAAGAAGTAGGTGCAGGAGTTGCTCGAAAAAGGGGTCATCAAGCCTATCACATCACCATGTGGGTCACCAATCATTTTGGTGAGAAAGAAAGATGGCTCGTGGAGAATGTGCATTGATATCGAGCACTGAATAAGATAACAATCAAGAATTGTTATCCCCTTCCTCGCATAGATGATCTTTTAGATCAATTGAAAGAAGTTGTTTATTTCACCAAGCTAGATTTGCACAGTGGATACCATCAGGTCAGAGTTGCAGAGCAAGATGCATGGAAGACTGCTTTCAAAACAAAGCAGGGATTGTATGAATGGCTAGTTATGCCTTTTGGCTTAACTAATGCTCCTGCTACTTTCATGAGATTAATGAATGATGTACTCAGACCTTTTCTTGATGATTTTGTTATTGTGTATCTGGATGACATTCTTATTTTTAGTAAAATGTGGGAAGAACATTTAAAGCATGTTAAGCAGACATTAGATGTTTTGAAAAGAGAAAAACTTTATGTTAAACTCTCAAAATGTGAATTTGGCAAAACATCTCTAAACTGCTTGGGTCATATAGTAGGGGGAGGTGAATTGAAAATAGATCCCTCTAAAGTGGCAGTCATTGTGAACTAGCCTAAACCCAGGTCTGCTACAGAAGTGAGAAGCTTCTTAGGAGCAGCACAATATTGGAGGAAGTTCATTTCTAACTTCTCCTTGATTGCAGCTCCCTTACATGCTTTAACAGGATTGAATAAGGTGTTTCAGTGGGGAGGCAAACATCAGAAAGCCTTCGACACCTTGAAAGAGAAAATTAGTACAGCACCTGTACTAGCACTGCCAGATCTACAAATACCATTTGAGATTCAAACTGATGCCAGTGACTATGACATGGGAGCAGTGTTGACACGGCACGATAAACCCATATGTTATCATTCTGAGACTTTTAATCCTGCAGTAGTTAACTATCCTACATATGATAAAGAATTGTATGCATTAGTTCAGAGTGTGAAAAAGTGGAAACATTACTTAATGGGCAAAGAGACAGTGATACATACTGATCATCAACCACTTCAATATCTACTCTCCCAAACTAAGTTGCAACAATCAAGACATTACAGATGGATGGGTTTTATACAACAGTTTCATTTAGTCATCAGATATACAAAGGGCATACATAACAGGTCGCAGACATGTTATCTAGACCCATTATAAACGCATCTACCATACTTAAGCATAATTCTGTGCTACATGAAAGCTACATAGAACAATATGCTCAGGATATGGACTTTAAAGATGTATATGCAACTTTGAGTCAAGGAAAAAGAGTAGAAGAATTGGACTATCATGTGAAGGACCGACTCTTATACCATTGTGGGAAACTCTGCATTCCACAAACTGAGAGGATAAAGATAATTAGGGAAGCACATACTTCTCTGATATCAGGTCACTTTGGGGTAAGTAAAACAGTTGCACAACTGCAAAGATTCTGCTATTGGCCGAAAATGAATGAGATAGTTTCTAGATATGTAAGAGGGTGTGCCATGTGCACTAAAAGCAAGCCCATCAATAGAAAACTAGGCTTGTACACTCCATTGCCAGTTCCTTCTCACCCTTGGGAAAGTGTTTCGATGGATTTTTTTGGAGGATTGCCTAAATCTAGGAAAGGTCATGATTATCTATATGTTGTTGTGGATAGGTTCAGAAAAATGTGTATTTTAATACCTTGTAGTAAACATATTACAGCTGAACAGACTGCAAAATTGTTCTTTGAACATGTATGGATTCATTTTGGATTACCGACTTCCATTGTATCTGATTGAGACACCTGATTTGTGGGGAAGTTTTGGTCGAGTCTATGGGAACTGAAGGACACCAAGTTGAAGTAAATCACAACTTTTCATCCACAAACAGATGGCTAGACAGAAGTAGTAAATAGGACAGTGATCCAGTTACTGAGGGGTTATTGCAACAAACATCCTAAGCTTTGGGATGAACACTTGTGTTATGTGCAACATGCTTACAACAGAGCAAAGCACTCTTCCACACAGAGATCTCCTTTTGAGACCTATTTTGGTTTCACAGCAAGGTCTCCTTTGGATTTTGTCTTTGGTAAAGATACCATGGTTGATGGACATAGTGATGTGGACAAGGCAACTAGGTTCATTGAACAGATCCAGGAGATCCACCAGGCAATACAGGAACAGCTAGAAAAGAGCTAAGCCAAGTACAAGGCTAGGCATGATAAGCATCGAATGGAGCATAGTTTTCAAGTTGGAGACCATGTCTGGCTGTATATCAGCAAGGGCAGGATGTAAGGTGAAGGTAAAAAGCTAAAGCCTATCGGGTATGGACATTTTAGGATACTTGAGAAGATTGGGGAAAATTCTTTTCGCCTTGATTTACCAGCTTACATGCACATCTACTCAGTTGTAAATGCAGATTGCTTGAGATTGTTTGAACCTTCAATGATTGAGGACCCTGAAGAGCAAAGTCAATTGCCTTCTATTGATGACCTGCTACCTGAGTATCTTAATGAATTGCAGGAAGACACAGTGCTGGACAGGAAGGTGAGGACGACGTGTAGGGGAGATGTTGAATACCTCAGGATTGGGCTCAAAGGTTCAAAGCCGAGCAACACAAAGTGGATTGAGATTGGACAAGTGAGAAAGCAATACCCTCACTTAGTCGATGCTTGAAAACCAACTTTTGGTGGTCCAAAAGATTTTTCAGTGGGAAGGCCGTGATCCGAATTGGATCCATAGAATACTATCAAAGAACCATGACTCAGGTCGGGACAAATCTCTAAAGAAATCCAAAACAAAGATCAAAAACACCCTGAACCAGTGGCAATGGCAGCAAACGTGGAATGACGAGGACCTCAGTCAAAGCGCGCTAACCAAGGCCCATGGAGACTACGCAGGAGGTCAAAGTAGCCCCTGGGAGCCCCGGATTGTGCATCGTTGGGCGAATAGGGCCGTGAAGGAAAAGCCCAAGCACTCGATCGCATGGGGGAGCCGGAGAACCACGGGTGAAAAAAGCGAAAGGCGCTAACGTACAAAGGTGGGACCCTCACTCTAGAAAATCAGCGGTATTGATCGGGGTCCCCACAAACGGTAAGAGGTTTTGGATGAGAGCGGAGCGCTTCCATACACTAGCTAATGCGTGGCAAGTGGAGGTGAGAGAAAACCACCGTTGATCACGCGCTATCAGTCGAGCAAGTCAACCGCACGAAACGTGCATATGGCGTCAGATCTGGAGGCCCTAGATCGGACGGCTGAGATTGCGCCCGATGGAGGAAGCGGAGTCGACAAAGGAATACGTCGCATTTTAGAAGGGATTTGGAATCCGTTTGACCGCCATGGTGGAGAAAGACTTCATCCATGACTTAAATGAAGAAATGAACTGATGAAGCATGCTGGCGCTGTTTAGAAGAGGACATGTGGCCACTCCCTGAGTGCTGATGATGACGCTGAACAGGGAACTCCAAGCATAGCTACAGAAGATGAATCGACAGAGGTGGAAGAGGAACCGAACATGCATTAGAATGGATGAGCTAAAAGCCATGAACACAGACAATCGAATAGGAGGAAGTTAGACAGCTAGTTGAAGTTTGAGAGACAAAGACAAAGGGACTAGAATCCCGAGAGGAGGACGGAACACAGAGAATAGTAAAGCAAAGCAGAAGAGACAGAGGGCCGAGCTGACCAGAGGTAGCATCAAGCACCAGAGAGCTTGAAGATTCGAGCCATCCCATAGAGGATCTGTCCGGGCTGAGCACCACATTGGGCTCTTGCCATTGTAGACCAGAGGGTCACAGAGCTGGTAGGAAGAAGAAGAGTCTGTGCACTCCAATGGCTTGGGGAATCCAAGAACCACCCTGCCAAGAAAAACTTGCTTCAGGAGAACTCACATTGAGTCCCTGTATTGTAATTCTCTTCTTAAAGACACAATAAAACAAGGCCACCACTAAAATTTGGACCAGAGATGTAGCCCAGGAGAATAGGGTGAACTCCTTATTAAAATTTCTTGTGTCCTTGTGTTTGCTTACTATATTTCTCTGCTGTCTTTCCATTTTAATGTCTGTGTATTGGCAATCTGATCAATCCGTTGCTTCAATAACACAGAACACACACTAGCACATGAGTCTATAATACCTTTAAGCAATAAATCTTTAATTGAATTCATTCATAGGGTGATTATCAGATCATAATCGGAGAGCTTGACCGATACTAATTCGTCCCTGGAGAGACAGTCTTCTTCTTTGTTGGGGTTTTGATTTTTCTTTTCTTTGTCGAAGGAGGAATGTCTTCGAAATACTTCTTTTCTACTTGCGCCGACGTGCTTTTACCCTTTTTCTTGGCAGGGGACGGTGTCTCTGCCTTCCTTTTCTTGCTTACACTCGTGCCAGTAGACTTCCCTGCACTCCTCGCCTGAAACTCCTTCAGGAATGCCTTCTAGGTCACTCCCTTTTCTTCCAGCACTTTCTTGATGAGGATTGTGATAAGCCCATGATGATATAGCTTATATGCGACTTGGCTTGCATCCCCACTCTGCACACCTTTCACCATTTTCTCGAGACCTCGGAGCAGGTAGTAAGGAAAATTAATATGCTTCCTCGACTCAAAGTCCAACAATACCCTAAATGTGATATATAAATGTTAAAGAATAACGTCCCTCGCAGGTCAAGAACTTTTGTAAAATGAAGAGGACGTCTCGCCATTTTCCAATCATGGCACTGCGTAGAAACCCCTTCTTCCAATCAACTTTGAGCTTTCTGTCAATCACAAACCGACACCATCATTTCTTTTCAATCCGCTCCTTTTTGAACCACTACTCCCCTGTAGTTGGCAAGCCTATAGCTCGCGCAATGGACTCCTCCGTGACTTCGAATTCTAATGAGTCGACCCTAGCTTGGCCTCCTTCAAACATCTTCGCAAACTCTAGCACCACAGCCATGTCGAAGCCATCGAACTTCTAAAAAAATGGAAGGAATCTGGATTCTTGCAATAGTGCAAGATTGTTCTGGTATTTTGCAGTCTACTCTATCTCCTTCAAGGACGATGGCTCATTCCTTAAAGTGCCATGTTAAAATTTGTCAGAATTCCCTATCACAACCTCAAAATGATTTCAGTGAGTGATACCAACAGTTGCTGAGAATTTTATGTCGGAGATTCATCCATCCTCCATATTTTCAGTCCCATCCAACCAATCATGTTTAATGATAAAAAAATGACTCCTTGGATCAGATGCAGATACGTATCATCCTGCTACGGGTGAGCAATAATGATTGGATGTGGTGGAGGCTTATGCGACAGCGGTGTAATGGTCATAATGATCAGGTTATGAGGTAAGACAATGATGAACAAGTGATGGGAGATTGTTTCAAAGGAGGTGAGTATGAGTTTTTGGACAATCTATACTATCCCACGGTCTACCTCATAATTCAATTAAGACATATTTCAGTACTCATTAAAAAAATTAGATTTCAGAACCCAATATATCTTGCACTTTAAAAAATTTCCTAAGTTAGTAAATGATAAAACAAAGTATTAATTAAAATATATAATGCTATGATCTATCAGTGCAGGAATCACTCATGTGCAGAGTAATAAAATTCCATAAACATTCTTCATAAGGTGCTCCTAGACTGTGTGAAATTTGTTTTGCACTTGCTTCCACAGTCGGTCGCGCTCCTGCACTAATCCTGCTTGCACTGCACCGTGCTTACACTGACTTCTTGCACCAGGGATTTTACCAAAATAACAATTCTGATAGAACACAATTCTGTAGCTGGACTTTAAAAAAAAATTGCCTCAATATACAAGAAAAGTTTTATTTGCCATCCTTTGGTGTTTCATGAGCATGCCTTCTGGATTGACTGCATCAAATTCTACAATCAATTTATGAGGGAATAAAGAAGTGGGAAAGGGGTAATTTTCAGAATGGGAAGGAACATTATAGCAGGGATTCCAAGAATAATATCACCAAGGGGGATAAATGAGAATGGGATGTGGAAAAAATTCAAGGGAGAAAAGAGGGATTTTACGGAATCAGATATATATATATATATATATATATATATATATATATATATATATATATATATATATATATATATATATATATATATATATATATATATATATATAGAAGAAAAAGGAGGGTCATTCATTATGGGATTCAGAAAAGAAAAATGGTGGGAATTACGAAATGAGAAAAAATTTTTTATCTTCAAGGTCTGCCTGCACTGGTGCCGGAAAAAGTAATTGCAGCGGGAATTAAGCGTTTACTTGGATAAAAATTTCCATGCTAGTTACCCCAAACTTGGGTAAGGGTTGGGTTCCTTGAACCTGCTTCTTCTTGGTGGCAGCCAACATATCTAAAAAATCAAGTAACATTCCCTTTTTATTGAAATTTCAATCTTCCTGCCAGCATGTTGGTTTTCAGGTTGATCCTTCTGCAATCATGTCAGTCAACTGATTTTCATAATTACAGGATTTTTTTTTTTTTTTTTTTTACTTTTTTTTTTGTCATTTTTTTTCTTTTATTATATTTTTTCAATGAGGAAAAGAAAGAATCAAATCTTCAATAGGTTGGTGTTACCACCTACCAACTCCTTTTCATATTGTTGTTGGACTTGCTGCATAAAATCTCCTTTAGTAAGGGGCTGAAAATATACCTTCAATCTATGCCCATTTACCAGGAACACAGAATTCCATCCATCAATAGTTTTAATCTCTACTGCTCCATTTTCAAACACTTTGACCACCTCATAGGGTCCCATCCAGCGTGTATGGAATTTCCCTTTAAAATATTTGAATCTAGAATCGTAAAGGAGCACCCAATCACCTGGTTGGAATTGCTTCTTCTAGATGGACTTGTCATGCCACTTCTTGCACTGCTGTTGAACCAAGATGTTCTGCTGAACAACATCCCTTCAGAATTCATCTAACTCATTCAACTGTAGAAGACGTTGCTGTTGTGCTTCAGAGAGATCTAGCCCCAATTGGACTGCAATCCTGAAAGTCTTGATCTGGAATTCTATTGGCAAGAGGACTTGTTTCCCATACACCAGCTCATATGGTGTGTGTCCTGTGTTGTTCCTCCAAGTGGTTCAGTATGCCCACAATGCTTCTGGTAATTTGTCAGCCCAATCCTTTCTGTGAATATTTACTGTCTTTGTGAGGATGGACTCAATCACCTTGTTTGTGGACTCCACCTGACCATTTTCTTGCGGGTGATACAGTGTAGATTTCCTGTGCCGTATTTTGTACTGCTCCATCACACCCTGTACTAGATTAGAAATAAACTACGGTCCATTGTCAAAAACAATTTCTCTAGGCACACCAAATCTAGTAAATATTTCAGTAAAAATAAAATCAACAACAACTCTTTCAGTAGCAAAAGAAACAGCTTTAGCTTCTACCCATTTTGTAACGAAATCTGTACAAACCAAAATATGCTTTTTATTTAATGATGTTGGATTTATTGGTCCTACAAAATCAATGGCCCATTTTTCAAAAGGCTCAATCATAACCTGAGGACATAAAGGCATTTCATTGGTTTGATTAGGTTGGCCAATTCATTAACAGTTGTCACATCGCTTGACGTATTGTTTGGCATCCTTAAACAAGGAGGGCCAAAAATAGCCATCTCGTAACACTTTGTATGCAGTCCGCTTATCGGCAAAGTGATCCCCGCAAGGTTCATCATGGGCATATTTTAAAATATCAAACACTTCTTCCTCTCTTACACATCTACAAATAATGAGATCTGCTCCGGTGTAAAAGAGGTCTCCTTGAATCCAGGAATATGTAGTGCTTTTCTGTATGATATTCCGCTTTTCACAAGCGGATAAGTGAGGTGGTAATTTTCTAGTGACTAAATAGTTAGCTATGTCAGCAAACCATGGGGATTTTACTGACACAAAAAAAAGATGTTCGTCAGGAAAATCATTATCAATAGGAATTGCTTCACCAGGATTATTTAATCTTGAAAGATAATCTTCTACTACATTAGATTTTCCTGGTCTATCAATAATGGTAATATTAAATTCCTGTAACAATAATAACCACCTAGTCACTCCACCACTAGTTAATGGTTTGTTCATCAAATATCTTATTGTGGAATGGTTAGTATGCACAAAGACTTTATATCATGTAATATAACGTCTGAATTTATTAATGGAAAAAATCACAGCTAAAAACTCTTTCTCAATAACCGTATAATTGAGTTCAGCGGGTGACAAGGTTTTACTAATGAAATAAATAACACAAGATTATTTGTCTTCTTCTTGTCCTAAATTTGCACCAATAGCAGTATCTGAGGCATCAGAGGAAATATGAAATGGCATGGGCCAGTTTGGTCCTCTCAAAACTGGTGCCTAGACTAGTTTTTCCTTCAATGTCTCAAAGGACTGTCGGCAAGCCGTGGACCAATAAAACTCACTATCTTTAGCCAAAAGTCGGAAAAGGGGGGTATCTATCCTTGAGAAATTCTCAATGAATCTCCTATAGTAGCCCGCATGTCCTAGAAAACCTCTCACTTCCCTTTGAGTTTTGGGTATAGGAAGACTCAAAATAATTTCTATTTTTGCAGGGTCAACCTAGATACCTTTGTCAGAAATAAGATGGCCAAGAACCACCCCCGCCTTGCACATTAATCTGCATTTTTTGTCACTCAAGGCGAGATGAGATTCTTGGCAGTGAAGAAGCACTTTTTCTAGATTCTTGAGGGCTTCCTGAAATGAATCACCAAACACAAAAAATTCATCCATATAGATTTCTACACACTCAAGGCCAGTAAAAATGGCCAAGACCTCCCTTTGAAAGGTAGCTAGGGCATTACATAGCCTAAAGGGAAGCACTCAATAAGAAAATGTATCCCATGGACATGTAAAAGTGGTTTTGTCTTGATCCTTGGGTGCAATCTTTGATATGGTTGGTACAAGTTTCAGGAGGGATGCCTTTCATATCTTCATAGCCCCATGCAAAGACATCAAGATGGTTTTGCAACAAATTCACAAGCTGCTGTTTTTGGGAAGAATCCAAGTCTGAACTGATATGAAAGGATTTACCTGGACTAATATCAACAAGACTAGTATCAGGCTCAACAGTACACAGAGGTGTTGCTAGAGATGGTGGAGAGGGAGGTAGAGAGTCATATCTTTCCTGAAAATCTAGACTAAAAATCTAACTCAATGACTCAAAATTGGGCATGGTGTCTAGATTGTTCAGGAAGTCTTGAATCTCACCCTCCTCCAAGAACTCAACATTCTGATGTATCAAGGAAACAGGCTAAGTCTCCTCATCACTACTTTAGTCTAACCATAAAGTGTCTCGAAGCTCTTGAATGGATCTAGCGGGTGGATACAAGGTGACCTTCTTCCTGGAATCTCCATGGGAAATATACATGTCACTAGAACGACATCCGACATAATCATCGGCCATATCAAGCCATGGTCATCCCAATATTAAGGGATGTCCTCCCACAGGATTCTTTGGCTGAAGCATAATGAAGCCTATGGGGTATTCCCAAGAGTCCAGAGAAACAACCACATCATCCAACACCCCTTCTGACTTGATTTTAGATCTATCTGCCAGTTCAAGCAAAGTGGGAGTAGGACAAATATGGATCAATCCAAGTTGATCCATGTTTTTCTTGGTCATAACATTAATGGTTTCCCCCAGGTCTATAAGTACATTGGAGACAAGGACATCACCTATCTGAACAGAGACAACAGGGTTTCCGGGGTCGGTATATTTCTCCATGTGCATACACCCCGTCATTAACTCTGTTGCTCTACCAACAAATTGAATAGTTTGAGGTTCTAATCTTCTCCTTCCTAGCTTCTTGAGATAGATTTCCCTAATTATTTTTGTGAAAATGGGGATCTTTTTAATAGCTTGGAGCAAAGGTACCCTTATGAAAAGGTTCCTAAGCTTAGAATCTAGGCTAGACTTAGGAATGGGGTCTTTCTTCTCCACAACTAACCTCTCTGGATAGGGAGGTCAGTTGGAAGAAGATGGAAAAGGCTCAAAAGGTACGGGGATAGGCTGGATGGTGTCATATTTTTCAGAATGGTCAGGAGTTTCCTCCTCACCTTTCTCGTTGATAATCACCATAGGCTGCTTTTGATTTTCTGAGGTTACTATCTTCCCCGATCTCAATTGGAGGTCATTGACTCCAACTGGCATGGACTGATATCTGGATGAGGAAAGCGGGTTCATAGAATGGATCATTTGTACTACTTTGTTATTGGGGTTGGGTAAAGGTTGGGCAGGTAGCTGAGAAGGTCGAAACGGTGGAGGTAAAGGAAATGGTGGCATTGGTTGACTCAGCTGAGGTAATGATGGTTGTGGCATTGGGTAAGGTGCATATGTAGGAGGGTATGACTACATAGGTGTAGGATAGGAATGGTGTGAATGATGTGAATGGTTTGGCCCTCTCCATCCTTGTTGCCAAGATTGGGAGGGTTGTCCATAATGATATTGGTTCCCATGCTGCCAATGTTGAGAGTGACTAGTGTTAGGATAGGAATATGAATGTGCATTATAACCAAAAAAATGTGGTGGAGGTTCAGGAGCCATACCTGCACTTACCTAAGGCCAGTTTCTTCGTGCTCCCATAGCATGCAGTGATTCGGCTTTAGGTTGTCCTCCTTCAAGTACAGCTTTCAGCCCAGGTATGGAGGGACATTTTTCTGTGGCATGGTTCTCTGTACAAATTGCACATTTATTAGTTTCTTTAATATCGAGAGGAAATTCTCTTAAAAGATGATTTCTTCTACATTTTGGACAAAAAATAGACAATGACTCTTGTTCCTCTACAAGTTTTTGCTGAAACTTCAAAGAGTCTATTTGTTTACTAACAGTATTCATTATTTCAATTTTCATATTGTCCATTTTTTATTCTAATCCAATAATCATAGCATTAGTAAGATTCAGTTTTTTTATTTCTATTATGAATTCCTTTACTGAATCTATATTGGTTCCTCGAGAATTTCCTGAACAAGTCACATATTTGATCAAAATATTTTTGAGCAATATCCCCTTGTCCTAATAGATTTAGATTATTCCTAGCATCATCAGTAAGCCCCCGTTAGAACAAGGTTCTAATGGTACTTAGATCAAATTTGTGCTTTAACCTTTGGAGGATGTACAGGAATCTCTCCAAGTAGTCCTCTAGAGTCTCATCATCATTTTGCACAATAGTAAAGATTTCATCTTGAATATCTCTAGTCTTACAATATTCCTGATATTTTGACAATAACACTCTCTTCATTTGTTCCCAAGAAGATATAGTGTTTCCCCCTAGTTCCATGAACCAGCGGAGTGCTGCGTCCTTGAGAGTTGCAGGAGTGCTGCGTCCTTGAGAGTTGCAGGAAACAGCTTTAACTTCTAGGCATCATATGAATAATCATAACTTCTACACAAAATATCAAACTCAAATAGGAAGAGTCTGGGTCTTCATGTACCTTACCATAGAAATGAGGAAGAGCTAATGGTGAAATATTTTTCATTTGTACTTGTGTATCAGGATCCACAATTGGGAATCCAAAAGTGGATTGTTCCTCATTTACCTGATTTTCACCAATTCCTTCTGCAAGGTCTTTCTGATCTACCATTGTTGTTCTTCCATGTGAGTTGCTCTCAACAAGCTGAGAAGGATTACTATGGTTTCTAATAGTCCCCTTCTTCCCCTTTGTGGGCTGTGTCACACCTGGACCACTGCTGGCAAAGCCTAAGTAGACTGTTCTTTTGTGATGAGTCTGAGTTTTTTTGGACTTTCTACCTGCAAAAGAAGGCCCAGCACGAGATTTGGTTTCAGATTTATCAGTATTTCTTTGGTCCCTAGTGGGCTTCGAACCCCTACCTCTTTTAGGCATTCATTTCAAAAAATGACAAAACAAAATTCCAATAAAAATGTTGCAACTCAAAAATAACTAGAAACCTATAAATTCCTTCAAGAAAATATAAGCACATTGTAGGAAAAAATAATAGCAGACTTACCCCTATTGCAAAAAAAATGGAAAATTCTTACCAATTCAAATTGCCTCCCCGACAACGGCACCAAAATGTTGGGTGCAGGAATTGCACTTAAGCAAACTCCTCAACACTTAGTTGTCAACCCGGGGGTTTCATAAACTTAGAGACGAAGCACAGGCAATGCTAGAAGTGGTATGAAATTTTCCTATTCCTAATCCTACTTCTTAAATGAAATGTTGCAGAATCAGACAGAAAACAATCTTAAAGGAAATCGACACCAAAGCAATTCTAGTGCTGGAATGTAAAAGAATAATTTGCAAGGAAATCAAGTAAAGGAACTTTCACACAATTGGAAGCAATCTTAAATGCTGAAATGAAATACTATGTTTATCTTCAGTATAGATGGCTAACATCTTAACAAGTGGGCCCTTGCAAAGATCTGTTTCCCAATTGATCTTCCTTCTACACCAAGCAACTTGTTCTTGTACTATTGCAATCTGCTTGCACTAGTGCAAGTACAATACTTATGTGAAAAAGTATATTTTACCTTCTTTACTAAAGACTTATGTCTTTGTGGAGGTGCTCTAAGCCTCAAGGCTTAGAGCACTCTATTCCTGTGACAAGAGACCAGCTCTTGCACCGAGACAGAGCTTCCTTCACCAAAGTTTCCAATTTACTTTCGAAAGAATTAAAAGACGTGTTGAAAAGAATTGCAATTGCAAGCTAGATTCTGAGATAAATTACACGTGAAAAAGAATGCTTTAATTAACTGAACTTTGCAATGAAAGTAAACTTCATAAAGCAAAAACAATTCGAAATAATCAAAGCAGCAGTCAAAGTAATTTTCATGCATCAAACTAACTTTCGACAATTCACTTATAACGTTTTTGTTCCTTTTTCTTAAGTCATAAAATGCAAGTGTAAAGTATGGTGTTTGTAATAGCGTCCTTCCTTAATTCACGTAAACATTCTTAGATCCTTCAGAAGTATAACTCTTAACATTAAGAATGATTACTTGAATTAACAATACTTTTGCTTGCAGGAATAAATGAAATTATAAGCAAGAAAAGGAATGTAACACTTGCTGTGAAGTAAATGAATAAACCAGAGTGTAGGAAACTACATGCACTGGTACAGGAAGAATCTTCCTGCATGACCTGAGCAGAAGCAAACTAAGACAAAAATTGTAGGAAAATAATTGCAGGAAGGAAATTGCAAGAAAGAAATAAACTTAATTAAACTTCCAAACTACAGATCCATTCACGCTTGACTATAAAATGAATTTAACTCAGAACTTATGAAATAAACATAAGAACAGTCCAAGCCACGCAACTGCAAAGGAATAAATATTCACACAAATCTTTTAAATAGTGAAATCACAAGGGTAAACGAGATGGGTTGGTTGGGCCCTAGCCAACCAGCTTGTTTCCCATTTAGGAAACGAAATGGTTCAACACTTATTCATGCATGAAATAAAAATTAGACACAGCATGAAGAAAACATGGTGTGTTCCTTGTATTAAACTTGATCAGCAAATATACATGATAATGCGAATTATCGAGGGCGATACAAAATTACAAAGTAAATGAAATTACAAACTCAGATATCGCTAGCTTGGCTCTACCTACGGTCTACATTATATACAGTCTCTCGGCCTTAGCCATATTCTGCTAATTACAGTCATTTCCTATTCAAGCCTTTCGGCCGAACGGACTAACAAACAACATTGCAAAACCAGCTAATGGTTATAATAAAGCACAAACTTTGTTGGCCATAGACCATATTCTTGGCAAGTATCCCTGACTATACACCGCCAATATCCAACCTCAGATAGTCCGCAACCGAACTAGGAGTCGTGGATCAAAACGCCTGCGTGGAAGGATTCGAACTATCACGGAGATCACGGAGCAACATCGTTGGCGGTGCAGGAATCTGCCTGCATTGATCACGCTAAATAATGATTAACACTTAGTTCTTCAATTACTTTTAGGAAAGTTAAACATAAGTTACAAGATATACTAAGAGGTATGAAATCTATGTAAATTAATTAATAAATCACTTAATAAATCTTAATTATGAAATACAAAGTATATGTAGGAATAGATGATTATCTTGGACTAGTGCAGGAATGAGAGGGTTAAATAGAGATAAAACAGAGGTTAAGGCTTATGGGAATAGGGTAAAAATAGAGCAATTTGGGACACCAACAAACATACATGAAATTATTTGGCCCCTAAAGAAACTTTTCCCCCAAGCCGTTAGGAAGCACTAATTAATAAATCTTTCCCTGACCTTTTCTCTATACCATTATCAAATCCTCCATTGACATTCCCTTCAAGACGACCTCCCACTTGAGAAAACCAAATGGCTTCCAATTCCATCGCATTCTGTGACTACTTGAAACTAGGAAATACACCAAATAAAATGCCACGACGTTAATCATGCTTTTCACCACTTAATGCCTAGACTGAGGTACTAATGTGTAACAAGCTTTGGGTCCCAAGCGTCGATGGTAAAGTCCAACCGTATTCTGAAGAGAAACTAAGAGAGGTGGCAAAAGGGCCATTATACATCACAATCTCCTGAAGTTGAAATGTTGCATTGTCTCCTACGTCCAAAGAGCTAATTTTACCCCATTCCTCTACCTCATGTGTTTGAGGTGTATGTCTGACCAAATAGGGGAAAAATCACTAGGTTCAAATGAATAGTCCACCATTTCCTCTATCCTACCAATACCCTTGACCAAAGAGCAGATCCTTTAAACACTAACATAAAAATAAAAGGTTTGTAGACAACAACTAGTCCCTTCCTGTAGACTGCCCACCAATAGTTACTTACAAAATACTCCAATATTCCCCAATCACAGGGAAGAAACCATCACCGTAGACCTTCGAAAATACCCTCACCATACACCTTTCGGTCTGAATCAAAGAAAGGAATGTTAGTGGATAAGGGGAAAATAATATTATTTTATTACTACCTTAAGTTCATCATCATTATCTTAGTTAAACATCTACTTTATGGTCATATTAAGTCCTATTAACTTTGGAATTAGTGGCTAAGAGGGATATACATGCTTCTCATGAAAGCTCATGGTCTCTCCCAAGCATGCAAATATATTCCATGATTTTTGGGGATATAAGAAACGATTCATGTTCTTCCTCCTATACTTTTTCTCTCAAAACTAAAGTTTCGATATAAATGTTGTAATAAAAATATGGGCAATGAATACCATGAAACTATGAGAGAATTATCACCATGTGTAAGGGAACTTGTTTTTATTAAGGAAAATTAATAACATTTGATCATTCTTGGAATTCCCATAGTGGGATCTCTTAGAAAGTTTATGATAAAGCCATATAGGGAAGTAGAATAGGCCAAGGGATTATGTAGCAAAGAAGGGGATCCCATTCCTTGGATTTTGTATACTAAAGGAAAATTGAGACAATGGTTTGAGATAGCTTATATAGGTGTTAATTGAATAAGAATTTTGGAACTTGGGCTACGTGAAGAGAGATACATTCAACCATACGTAAATTCATCCTTGTGGAATCATAGGATTTAGTTAGGCATGACCTATATTGTAGAGACATTAGATGCAATAAAGAGCCGATATTGGTGGAAAACATCCTTCTTCTACGATGATTTGATAGTTAGTTTCTAGAATGATAATTTTTGAAGATTTAGTTATGCACAAAATCAATTAATTTTGTTAATGTTATGAGTTGAATTAGTTTCTATTTTGTTCAATTTTTGTTTGCATATTAAGAATTCATCTATAAACATTTTTTTTTCTAGGTAATGTGAGTCCTGAGATGAATAACATGCCTAACCTATGGCTTGAATAGCTGTGAACCAGGGGCATCTAAGCCATCAAAATCACCTAGGGATTTCACTCAACCTAGGCCACACTAGGCTTAACATGGTTGGATTTTTTTCCATCGTATTTTGAACTCGTGACCTTTCCACAAAGGAGTGCCTTAATAGAACACTTTGTCACAATCTTCTTTATGCCCCATGGGCTAATGCATCTATAAACTATTGTGCCATTTCCTAGTGAAATATTTAATATGTAACAACTCTTTTTGTCACCCCTCATGTAAATATTATTATATGAATTGTTCTTGTAAATTGATGTAAATTATAAATGATGATTTTACTGAGAGGAACATAGATTCAGTTTTTGGAGGTGAAGTTTATTGGAAATTTCTTGGGAGAAAATCCAAGCTAAGAATGTTGCATTTAATATCCACCTACATCCCTGTTACATTAAAAATATGTTGTACAACCATTAAAATTGGCATATGGGCGCTTGAGTAGAGGACGGGCCAGTCCTAGTCTCATGGGACATGTTGGCTCTAGTCAACATGCAACAAAATAGATAAGGAAAATGGATTCATGAATTCAAGAGGGGATGCATAAAAAAGGAATGACAGAGTCATAAGCGCAGGGAATTTGGAGGCATTTGGAAAAGAGGAAACACAAATGGCGAAGGAAGCTCAAAAAAGAAAGAGACACCAGGTAGAGCCATTGGGTATGTGCTCTAGATTCCTATGCTAGTTTCACAGGTGGATTTTGAGTCTATATATTCTTATGTGTGGTGAAATTAGGTGGATACCAAGATCTTTGGATTCCCATGGAATTTAACAAGTGGAGATATGGTGTGCTCTGGAGTCCTAACAGATTGTAGATGGAGGCGCTATGGACCCTGGATTCTTGAAGAATGAAATGGGTGGAGACACTAAGGGCTTTAAGTGATTTAGTGGGTAGGGAACTGTATTCATAATGTCCATGGTGGGACGTATGAATCGTCTTCCATAAATTTCTCATCAAAGATTATAATAACCTTGAATGGGCTAGCATTGGTATGTCATCATCATCTCAAAATCACTCGACACATGAAAATTTACCATGTTTGTCATCATCACTTCACACTATCTCATGGATGACCCTTTCTATAGATTATATGCATAAATTTATGGGAGGCCATCCCCTCTACCTAACCTATGATTAATTGTGACAACAAGTGAATAAAAAACAATTAGCGTATTTTTGTTCACAAGATCCCCAACTTATATCTATATATAGATATATATATATATATATATATATATATATATATATATATATATATATATATATATATATATATATATATATATATATATATATATATATATAGATAGATATATATAATTGAATGTATATATATATATATATATATATATATATGTATGTATGTTTGATCATATTCTTTTTTGTTAATCTTGGTAGATCCTCCTTTTTCATTAGTTTATAAAGCAAATTTACACCACATAGATTGGTTAGGTGGCCTCAACTTGCCCAGTGGGAAACCAAGTTTGTTGGCCACCTATCCACATTGTATGCCATCCAGTAACAAAAGAGTTTCAATATTTCTATCCAAGCTATATAAGTCTCAGATTCATGTCCATACTCTAGATATCTACCTACACATATACTTGCATAAGGAAATGTAAAAGCTATCCGCATATATAAACAAAACTAACAAGAGATATTTTCTAGTCATGTTGTTCAGCAGAAGTTGATTCCACTGGTGTTGGGTCTTTTTCATTTGTTCCTAGCATCTCGGTCTATTCCAAGATACAAGGGATGTGCCTCTCAATTCTGCCCAGTCTAACATCCTTCTTGTGTAGTTGAAATTGTTCCTTCTAGAATTCTTGTTTATAATTTGGCATGCCTTAGACAGTGAAAGTCGTGCCCACCAAAATCTGCTCCATAGCCTTACCCAACAGGCTTTTCATTAGCCATTGAAGGTATAGGGTCTGCTTGAATTGAGTGATTCTTCCCCTCATGTTTCCAAGGTCCGGGGCAAGGGTTCTCCAATCCTCCATTTCTGTGTCCATGTCGCTTTCCTATTTAACTTCTTCTTACCATTCCTCTATAATTTTCAAATTCTTTCATTGGTGCCTTCACGGTATGCCTCTGTTGCCTCGCTGATTATTCTTTCCATAGATTTTCTTCCTCTGCAGACCTGGGACGTGCCTGGGTCCATGTACCTTCTCGTCGCTTGGGCCCATCTTCCACAACCATGGTTTTTCCCAGGACAACCCATGGTTATGTTGTCCTAGTCCGATTAACTCCCACAAATAGTCGATATGCTTGGTGTTATGTATGACATCGCAGAACCCGTCTGTTGCACTAGCCTCCCCGTCCATGAGAAATCTAAACAACAATACCCAACTGCCTCCCTTCACTGTTGTTAAGTCCAACACTATCATAACTCCCACTACCACCTTTCCCATCTTCCCTGCATGCCATCATGCAAAGGGCCACCACACCCATCGCCTCGAGCATGTGGGGGGCGGTGGTACTATACTTGGGGGTACAGTCCATTAATCCTCTATTCGGCTTCCCAACCACTAGCTTGCACCCCAATCAAGGCCTTGGCCACTTAGAGTGCCATATTGGAGGCTTTTCCTCTAATCTTATACCAGGATTTCAGTCAGGGTCCAATACCTGTCATCCCATGGCTAGACTGCCCAAAGTTTTTCCACCTGGTCATTTCGATGATTACAACCCCAATTGGCTAAGAAGTCTACCCCTTTATTTCCTTCTCTCCTGATGTGATTGACTATGATGTAGTCAAACCTATGAATCAACTCCTTGATTTCTTGGATTAATCTGGAAGTTCTCCAGCTGTGGCTGAGCTTATCCCATTTGGATATGTTGTCGCTCACTGCATTATGAGTTATCAGTTTCCTAAAGTGAAAAAGAGCAATGAATTTTGAAGCCGTTTCCCAAGCCACAAAAGCTCCCAAAGCTAAATCACCCCCTCTCCATTGCATAGTTCTCAGAGCAAGATTTCCAACGTTATATGGGAGTCCAACAATGGACTTCTGGACCAAAAGTTAAACCAAATTGAAGCCACCCTTTGAAAGCTAGAAAGCAAAGAGGAAAAGACTAAGGGAAGGCTAATTGCAATCACAGTTTACTAAGAGCAGCGATGGGGGAAAGGACAGAGTAACTTGCAATCAGTGATCGCCGATATCGGTGATTGAAAACATCAAAGGTCCCAAGCTCATTGAAAATTGCAATCGGCTATCGGCGGGTCCAAGGCACGCCATATCGGCTTATCGGTGATCGGTGGAGCCAACACACATCGTATATCGGCTGTCGGAGGCCCATGGTGCATAGTGTATCAGCGGTTCATGAGGTAGAGCGTTGATATCACATATCGACGATTGCATGTGCAGAAGGGTGCACACAAGCACTTGGTCATAAAAATCACAGAACATTGATATCATGAAAATCGTTGAAATTTGGGCCTTTAGTGTTAAAGCACCAGGAGGGCCAAAAAACTATTAACAAAGAAAATCAATGAAAAACCAAGGGTAGGCAGACCCTTTTCTCTCTCCTTAGGGGTCCATGTGGCAGCACAGGATTAGTCCTAGTAATGACATGGAGTAGATAAGCATGATGTGGAAGTACGATGATGACATGGCAGTACGATGATGATGTGGCGGTACAGAGGACACATTGCATGTTGATTCAACATTTTTAGGGTCTTGAGGGGACATTTTCAGGTGACACGTGTAACCTCTCACAAAGTAACACATGTCAGCGATGACATCACCCATCGCAAATCAGAAATTTGCGATCGTAGAAAGTAAATTCCCTCCTCTGCCGAAGTCCCTTTCGGTCTGCAATTGCGATATGTGAGTGCCTCTCCTGGATGTGACATTTTATGTATCATATCTTATGAAAGTTCACATCTAGACAATCAGCCAGTGCTATGAAAGGAGGTAAAGTGGCTCTCTCTCTCCTGTATTGCGATTGCGATACCCCAGGTGGGCTGAATCCCATAGATTGGTGATCGCAAGGGTCAAGAGGAGATATCATAGGAAAGCTTGAGAAATCGCTGAAGTGCGGGATTTATATAACAAAATAAAAAGGCCCCCGGACAAGAATCTAAAGGCTCTAGCACCTTAGAGCTAAGCATTTGGTTCTAGATCTCGATCATATGAAGAGAATTACAGAAAGGGGCTGAAGAAAAGGGGCCTAAAGGGGATCGAAACTTGCCTATTTCATAATGTTTTAGTGATAAGGGCACTGAGAAGTCCTCCATACTACACCGTAAGTAAACCACCAAGCATTTCAGGGTGTCGATAGTGTTTTACAGAGCTTTAAAGGCGGATAAATCAGAAACTGAGGTATTAAATGAAGGCATGGAGCAGTTGGAGAGTGATATGGGCTAGTCCTATGGAAGCCCCTGTAACAAGAAAGTAAGGACTACACGGGCCGTTGAAATAAATTCGTCTGCTCCGCTACCCGACTTCAGCCAGTAAATAGAGGCATGTGGCTCCACTATGATACACAACAAAGGAATGTCAGGACATGCTCCATTTCCACTCTACGATAGACATTCGCAGTTGACACACTCCCAACTTCGGAGAACGAGCTACTTAGGTAGTTAAGGCGAAAGCGACAAGGACTGGCTAAGCAGCAAGAAAAGCGCATTATGGAAGAGATGTGGCTTAACCAGAGATGATTACAGGGACAAGAGAGGGATATTTTCCTCACCTTCTTTTAATGTTTCTTTAGTTTTGATTACTCTGTAATTTATATATATATATATATATATATATATATATATATCTATATATATATATATATATATATATATATATATATATATAGATATATATATATATATTTTAAAAGAATGGAATCAAATCTCGATGAAATGCTTTTGGGTAGTAGAGGCATCGCAAGCCGAGGCAGCTAGTCCATTAGACAGCTGGCCCTTGGCTAATATATTTTCTAACTGCTAGTTCAAAGTCCCCCTTCTTGGTATAAATAAGGGTGAGAAACACTTAACAAATGTCCGAAATTTCGTACCCACAGGGTCTGAATTCTGAGATGCCATGTTTTGGTTCTATTTGCATGTTCATGGGAGACTTGAATGATATCCAATTGAATGTAATAGACTGGTATGTCAGACTCATATTGGATTAATGAAACTCTTTGGTGATTCCAATCATAACAATGTGCAGTATGTTTTCCCCCTTTGTAAATCTCATTTCATATGTGTTTTTCCTTCTACTGAAATTGTGTAATGAAGCTATCGATCTCATGCTTTCATGGTCGTCTATTTTGCTACTAAATAGAGAACAATACCCGAGTATGTTACAGATTTACTTGTGTTATTCTATAGGCTATAGTACCTGTAGTAATTACAGATTTACTTGTGTTATTGGATTAACCTGCAATACATGTATGAGTACAAATTTACTTACACTGTTTGCTAATAGAGGTACCCATGATGCATATGCATGAAACCTTAATTCACACTCCACTTTTTCTCCTCTTTCACCTCCTCAGTCTTCCATACTTCTGTCGGAACATTATTGTTTAGGATTCTGTGTTGTTTACAGCCCTATGCATCGA
Organism: Pinus tabuliformis; assembly: GCA_031772625.1. NCBI lineage: Eukaryota > Viridiplantae > Streptophyta > Pinopsida > Pinales > Pinaceae > Pinus > Pinus tabuliformis. Next base: position 559,396,494 of record CM062809.1, on the reverse strand, counting down.
ATTCCTTCCTTCTGTCGTAACATTGCTGCTTAAGATTCTGCCTGGTTTACAGCCCTATGCATTGAATTCCCTCCTTCCTTTCCTCTTCTTCACTTTACTACAACTTCAATATAAAGCTACTTGTTGTTGTGTGTCGGCCACTAAATATAGACATTTCTTTTTGAGGTTGGCCCAATTTACCCCCTGAGCATTTGGATCTATGTATTAGCTTGAGTTTACCTGGATGATAGACTATTGAACCAAGCCCCTTTTATTATTATTTTTAACTACGTGACAATTGGAGTGCAACAGAAACCCCACTCATAATCTACCATGCACTCCTCTATTTAATATGTCCTAGACAATGGTCTACAATCAACCAAGATGTTGTCTCTAGGAAGATTTCTGTGTCCCCTAAAGCACTTTTGTTGTAGGTGCCGTTAAAAGACACAACATATTTCTGGCGCCGTTACTGAGGAATAGATTAGAATATTTTTCCTTGGGTACGACAAATTTTTACATTTCCTTTTTTAGGTGAGCAAGGGAAGTGTGGGTTGAAGATCTCTCACCTTGGAGACTCCACTGTCTCAATTTTATGGTAAACATCCTGGAGATTGCACTGTTCATTTCTCTATTTGATCATCTTGGCTTTCAATCATCCTCATACTCGCTCTAATGCTAAAGCAGCCGAAACATTTCCCTACTTTTGAACCTGAAATCACTCGTCTAGGGAGGTTTTCTAAATGGCCATTCCTGAATTCCCAGCCAACAAATTTGCCCCCATGAATTTTTCTTCTATCACTAGTTATCCCAATCATGTCCCTTCATTTCATGAATGGAATACCTATTTACCTAGATTTAGTGGGAATACAGATAGAAGGCCTGACCAACACCTCAAAGATTTTCATGAATGCATGGAACAATAGGGTATTTTTCTTAAAGATGTACAAATGAAATTGTTCATGTATTCTTTAAACAAGGATGTTAGAGTTTGGTACAAAACAATACCTCGTGGCAGCATATCTTCCTTAAAACATTTTCATATAGCATTCAATCACTATTTTAAAGGACTATATCCACCGAATGCTCTATTTGAAGATTGTTGCGCACATTTTAATGATGAAGACATTCTCGAGGTCGATGACCCTACTGAAGATGTTTATGGAGCTCCACTCCAAGAAAACATCTATTCACATCAAGAAGCATCACCCAATGAGCAAGAAAGAGATGAAGGAAACATCATCGAGCTACAAATAAACCCTAACAGGTCTGATTCGGCCGACTTTGATGTTTCTCCTTCCTATGATGAATACAACTCTAGTGGAGAGTTAAGTGATGCAGAGCCACAACACTCCCAGTTATGGGAGGCTGCAAAAGAAGAGGAGGCCCACTAGGAGGTCAACGAAGAGGCTTCGGTCCACGATGCACATCCTTCACCTAGAGAACATGATCAAGAGCCTCCTCTGATTTATGATTCAGAGGAGAATGAGATGGCCGTAGAGGTTCAAAGGGAGTGGTTTACCAGCAAGTGGGGAGAAAGCTCCCAACAACAAGTTTTCCAAGAAGAACCCAAAGTTGAAGGACCACGCAGAGTCTGTTACTATCTGTTGCAGAAGGATTCCTGCCAGGAATTCTCAGTAGATTCTCTGATCTATGACTCTTATAGTTCAGACAATGAAGGATCTATTACAGATTTCCAAGAGGGTTGGCCCTTTGAAAAATGGTTAGTAGAAGATCAACAACAAGTTTTTCTTGAAAAATATAAGGTTGAGGAGTTGAATATCATTTGTGGATGCCCTGACCAAGAAGACATTGGTCGGCAGACTGTTTGTGAAAAAGAGGCAGCTGCAAACATTCCTTGTCAATTCCATGACCCTGTCGCTGAATACGTGAGCATATTCTTTGGCCAGCATCAGATGTTGTTTCTATAGTGTGCATCAAAGCTTCTTATTTGCATATTTCTCATGGTGCATGCTTGTTTTGTTTTTAAATTTCAGCAGCATGAAGGCATTAGGTCCAACACCCAAATGCTAGCCTGGCTCTATTAGCTCTGCTATAATCCAAAAATTCGAGGATCAAATACAGGCATGATCGGGTCATTTATGCTCAAAAGGGATGTGCATTAGTTGTTCTTCTCCTACTCCTTCACTCCATTCACATTTTCATAAACCCTACTACCTCCATTTTTGCTCTATAGCTCTGTGAACATCCATGATCTTTCAGCCCCTAGGTGCAAAGTATCAAACCCATATAACCGCGATAACATGACCACGTGCCTTCTCCAAATGTTTCTCACTGAATAACCCGCACCGTACGATCTATTCCTTCAGCGATCTAATGGTCTCCACCATTTTCCCCGCTTGTTAACACATTTTTATCTCTCACCGTCCGATCGTTCCTGCCGGGCGATCCGACGTTATCCGCTCCTCCCGCGCCCGCAAGCTGCATGCACATTAACTCGCGGGGAAAGCGGTTTTCTGTCTGTCCCATCTGCCATGCATCGGCCGATTACTCGCATCGCTCGCCCACGTACGAATACCGCCCATCCCCCGTAAGCGGTGCGATCAATACCTCCCGCTGCGCAAACCATTTTCCCCGGCCGTTAATCCCCACGCATCTCTTCCGCCCGATAGCCGTCGGATCTATCCGCCCACGATCCGACGGCTCACGGTCGTCCATTCCCATTTCCGCCCGATACCTCCTGTAAACTGATCTCCGTCGTCCATCTGCGAGATCTGATGGCTCATAATCACTCTGCCCCGCTTCCTCCCGATGCCTCCCACCGAGAGATCCCCGCCGTTCATTCGTTTAATCCAACGGCTGATTTTCTTCCTCCGCCTATCCCGACTATCCATGTCCATAACCATTCTGTGCTCCCGAAGGATGAAGGTGGCCAGCTACCTATACCCAGCGCAGTTACTCCTCAACAACTGCATTCAACAGAAAGTATGGCCGAGACGAGAAGGACGTGCCTCGAGCAGATCAGGGCATTTATTAGTTATGGAACTTCTTCTGTACAACACTCCATCTGCTCAAGAAGGACAACAGAGTATCTGAAAAGATCAATTTTGTTCATTAAAGCACGCAGATTGTAGCAGAGACTCCATCAGAGAGTTAAAGTGGTAGGTGGTCCATTATGACCCCTCCGCTCATAGACAGCAGCATATCTTTGTAATCAAACTCTATATATACCCAGAACAAAGATGTAATCATGGATGATGGTTGATGGTTGTTGTTTGATGTAAGGTTCAACTTCTGGAGATTGTAACTACTTTGATACTTGTAGCGTCTGGTCTTCATTTTCAGCTAATACAAGCTTCTTTTGTTGTTAATTGCTCACTCTCCATTTCTACTCTGTTCTAGGTTGTGCCTGTTATGCATTTATTCATGTGCTCTTAATATTTAGCATTAGAGGGGCTGTCATCCCACCTTTGTGTTGAAGTCTAGTATGTATCATTGAATGTGTTATGAAGGTTTGTGTTTACTTAGTGCCAAAGAGCTGTCATCCTGTCTGTGCATTACGAAATAGATTTGCAGACATATTTACTGGTTGTAGCTGGCCATCACATGGTCTTGTGCATCTGCTGATGTGGTCAGTATTCTCCATGTTCACCTAATCCTCAAACTGTGAGTAATTGGTGGTCTAAAGCCTTGTAATCTGGGGGTGTTCACCCATGTCTGGAGTTAAGCATAGTAGAAGTGGTTATCTAGCTTGAATATGCATCATTCCTTCCCTTCATCCATTTCCAACATTTTGTTGAGTTTGTAATGTTCCCGAGCATCTCCAAGATACAACCTAGGAGAGTTTCTTGGGGTGATAACATTAATTGGCATCGTTGCCTGGGAGAGGGGATTGAAGCTCATTTTCCCTGGGAGAATGACATAGTTCCAGATTTTGATGATAGACAAAGTCTGGACACATTTCTGGTTGTAATCATCTATCTGGTGACTCCACTGGAGGAAGACCAACCTTTGGCGACTCCACATCACAGTCCTAGCTCAATTTGTGAGACACACTCGAAGAAATCTTCAGAAATCACCAGCTAACCCAGTGCCTGGTCCTGAGAAGATCGTTAAGTAGAAGAAAACATCATAGAAAGGAGCATCAGGATCAAGTAAGCCTTAAAAGTCCCACGTATCTCTACTAGTGAAAAATCACCTTCAGAGATTCATAAAGCTCCTGTTCATTCATTCCCCTTTCGGATCTCAGTCTAAAGAAAGCATCCCATGTTGTCCATCATATTCCTCTGTCTCTGTCATCCGTTACATTGTTCATACTACTCAGTCTACCAGTAGCCATCCACCTACCTCAGTCATGGCAGGTCAGCAAGCTCCTACAAAGATAGAAAGAATCGTTGCTGCTAGGTATGGACCCTTGGTCTTGCCTGTCCCTTTAAATGCCATGCCTGCAGGAGATTATATGAAATATATGCCTAAGTTTACTGGTACAGAAGGAGTAACAGCTAAAGAGCACCTTGAATCTTTTTATAGCTATGCTGATAACCTGGATATTAATGAAGAGGATGTGTGGATGAGGGTCTTTGTCCAAAGCCTAGAGGGAGAAGCTAGAAAATGGTTCAGAGAATTAGCCCCTAGGTCTATAGCAGACATTGAGGCCTTAGATGATGTGTTCCTAAAGCATTGGGGGGATAAGAAAGATCTGCTCTATTATCATACTGAATTTGGGAACTTGCAGAGGGAGAATGGTGAGCTCCTGTCTGATTTCAACAAGAGATTCAATCATTTGTACAGCAGAATACCATACGAAGTGAAACCTACCCCTACTTCTGCTATGCTTACTTATGCCAATGCCTTCGATCCTCAGTTTTTCCTGCTTTTAAGAGAAAGAAGATGTGCTTCTTTGGCTGACATGCAAGATGTAGCCTTTGAAATAGAATCAAACATCATGGTTGCAGAAAGACTCGAAGGTGATGCTGAAAGAAGAAGACAGGTGGGTGAGTCCTCATCATCCTTAGATCTTGAAATCGATAAATTGGCTAGGATGATAGAGTTATTGGCCGCTAAAGTTTCCAGATTGGAGGCTGAGCAGTATTATCAAGAAGCAAGATCCCCTAGTGCCTTTTCTCTTCCAAATCCAAGTCCATAGAGAGGAGCACAGAAGCAGTTGCAGATTTTGCAGAAAAGCAGAGATGCAAACGAAGGCCAAAGGGTGAAAACCCTTTTTCAGAATATAGTCATGGAAGAAGAGCAGTATGAAGAAGAGGATGAAGTCCATGGTTTGGAAGATAAGTGTAGTGCCCCTTTCCTAACCAGAGCTACCTATGAAGAATCATTATCCAGAAGCACTGCTTGTGAGTTTGTTGTACCTGCAGAACAACAAGATTATTAGCAGAAGCAACCAACAGTGGGTCCTACCATCCTCAGAGAGTCTGAGCCCGAAGCCAGCCCAGCTTCGGATGACTATGCAAATCTGCAACTTGACCAACCTGCTGTTATCCCCAACCCAATGATCAAAAAGGGAGAAGAAAGCTCCCCATCATCTTTTGCTTCTATATCTGTCCAAGTGACAATCCCTCACAATTGCCCATTAGGCACTAAAGCAGGCCAGAATTCAATGCCCAAGGTTGATATGGATAATATCTGTCTTGATATCCCGGAGCCTGCCCAGTTGGCCTCCACACAGATTGAAAAGGCAGCTTGCTAGATGACAGAGGAAGAGGGTGCACAGAGATGGGACACCTCCTTGGATGTGGACTGCTCTAAGAAAGATGCAGGAGCAGATGAAGTCTTTGTGTCCTCCACACAAGAATACCATGGTTCACCATTCATACTAATTGTGCAGGCCACAGAGGACACAGAGAAGTACACAGTAACCATGGTTATTCAGCAGGTGTACAAAAGCTCCCATGAAGAACATCCAAGGAGGAGAGCATACAGAGAGGGGATGAAGTTTGGATCATCTCTACCCATGATCCGACAGCTCATGGTCATCCATTCCCGTTTCCTCCCGATTCCTCCTGTAAACCGATCTCCGTCGTCCATCTGCGAGATCCGACGGCTCATAATCACTCTGCCCCGCTTCCTCCTGATGCCTCCCGCCAAGAGATTCCTGTTGTTCATTCGTTTAATCCAACGGTAGATTTTCTTCCTCTGTCTGTCCCAAATATCCACATCCATAACCATTCTATGCTCCCAAAGGACGAAGGTGGCCAGCTACCTATACTTGGAACAGTTACTCCTCAACAATTGCATTCAACAGAAAGTATGGCCGAGACGAGAAGGACGTGCCTCGAGCAGATTAGGGCATTTATCAGTTATGGAACTTCTTCTGTACAACACTCCATTTGCTCAAGAAGGATAGTAGAGTATCTGAAAAGATCAATTTTGTTCATTAAAGCACGCAGATTGTAGCAGAGACTCCATCAGAGAGTTAAAGCTGTAGGTGGTCCATTACGACCCCTCCGCTCATAGACAGCAGCATATCTTTGTAATCAAACTCTATATATACCTAGAACAAAGATGTAATCATGGATGATTGTTGATGGTTGTTGTTTGATGTAAGTTTCAACTTTTGGAGACTGTAACTACTTTGATACTTGCAGCGTCTGGTCTTCATTTTCAGCTAACACAAGCTTCTTTTGCTGTTAATTGCTCACTCTCCATTTCTACTCTGTTCTAGGTTGTGCCTGTTATGCATTTATTCATGTGATCTTGATATTTAGCATTAGAGGGGTCGTCATCCCACCTCTGTGTTGAAGTCTAGTATGTATTATTGAATGTGTTATGCAGGTTTCTGTTTACTTAGTGCCAGAGAGTTTTCATCCTGTCTGTGCATTACGAAATAGATTTTCAGACCTCTTTACTGGTTGCAACTGGAAATCACATGGTCTTGTGCATCTGCTGGTGTGGTCAGTATTCTCCATGTTCACCTAATCCTCAAACTGTGAGTAATTGGTGGTCTAAAGCCTTGTAGTCTGGGGGTGTTCACCCATTTCTGGAGTTAAGCATAGTAGAAGCGGTTATCTGGCTTGAATATGCATCGTTCCTTCCATTCATCCATTTCCAACATTTTGTTGAGTTTGTAATGTTCCCGAGCATCTCTGAGATACAACCTAGGAGAGTTTCTTGGGGTGATAACAAGCTCCATGTGAGGGCTGAACTCACTTAGGTGAATTGAACCCCGTGCATAAGTAGGAATGTATATAAATAAGCTCACTTGTTGAGCATTTACTTTCCAGTTGTTAGAATTTTTATTTCTGCATTTTAGTTTGATGAAGAAAGTACCCCAAGCAAATAAAGTCCCATGGATGTTTTTTTGTTATATTGATTCATTATATTGTTGAATCCATGCCTAACGGTGAAGGATATTGGTTTGTAAGTTCTCAACACCTTGTCAGCAAGGCATTGTCCCTAGTTAGAGCCAATGTTGTCACTCACTCCATTATGAGTTATCAGTTGCCGAGAGTGCAAAAGAGAAATGAAGTTTGAAGCCATTTTCCAAGCCAAAGAAGCTACCAAAGCAAAATCAGCCCCTCTCCATTTCATAGTGCTTGGAGCAATCTTTCCAACGGTATATCGGAGTCAAAAAATGGATTTCTGGATCAAAAGTTTGAGCAAATTGAAGCCACCCTTTGAAAGCCAAAAAAAAAAGAGGAAAAGACCAAGGGAAGGCTAATCGCAATCGCAGTTTACTAAGAGCAGCGTTGGGGGAAAGGATAGAGAAACTTGCAATCAGTGATCCTCGATATCGGCGATCGCAAAACATCAGAGGTCCCAGGTTCATCGAAAATCACAATCAGCTATCGACGGGTCCAAGGCATGCCATACCGGCTTGTTGGCAATCGGCGGAGCCCACACACATTACATATCGGCAGTTGAAGACCCATGGCGCATAGTGTATCCGCGGTTCACGAGGTAGGGCATCGATATCACATATAAGTGAATTGCAGGTGGAAAAGGGTGCACACAAGCACTTGGTCATAAAAATCACCGAACATCGATATCATGAAAATAGCTTAAATTTGGGCCTTTAGTGTTAAAGTGTCGTATGGGTCGAAAAACGGTTAACAAAGAAAATCAGTGAAAAACCAACGGCAGGCGAACCCTTTTCTCTCTCCTCAGGGGACCACGTGGCAGCACAGGATTGGTTATGATAATGACAAGGAGCAGCTGATGTCGGAATGACGTGGCAGTACAGTGATGACATGGCAGTACGGTGATGATGTGGTGATATGGAGGACATGTGGCATGCTGATTTGGCATTTTCAGGGTCTTGAGGGGGTATTTTGGGTGACACATGTCACCTCTCACAAAGTGACATGTGGTAGTGATGACATCACCCATCGCAAATCGGCAATCGACGATCGCACAAAGTAAAGTCCCTCCTCCGCTGAAGTCCCTTTCGGCCTATGATTGCGATATGCGAGCGCCCCTCTTGGATGCGATATTTTATGTCTCATATATTATGAGAGTTCACATACGAACAATCGTCCAACGCTATGAAAGGAGGTAAAGTGGCTCTCTCTCTCTCTCGTATTTCGATTCCAATACCATGGGTAGGCCCAATCCCACAGATCGGTGATCACAAGGGGCAAGCGGAGATATCAAAGGCAAGCTTCAAAAATCGCCGAAGTGCAGGATTTTATATAACAAAGGAAAAAGGTCCTCAGACAGGAGTCTAAAGGCTCTAGCACCTTAGAGCTAAGCACCTGGTTCTAGACCCCGGTCATATGAAGATAATTACAAAAAGGGGTTGAAGCAAAGGGGCCTAAAGGGGATCGAAACTCGTCGTTTCATAATGTTTTAGTGATAAGGGCCAACACCGGGAATTCATCCATACTAAACCGTAAACGCACCACCAAGCATATTAGGGCGTCGATAGTGTTTTACAGAGCTTTAATGGCATATGGGTTAGCAGCTGAGGTATTAAATGAAGGCATCGAGCAGTTGGGGAGTGATAAGGTCTAATCCTGTAGATGCCCCCGCAACAAGAAACTAAGGACTACAGGGGTCGTTGAAATAAATTCGTCTACTCTGCTACCCAACTTCAAATAGTAAATAGAGGCATGGGGCTCCACTCCGATACACAACAAAGGACTATTAGGACATGCTCCATTTCCACTCCACGATAGACATTTGCAGTTGACCCACTCCCAAATTCGGAGAATGATCCACTTAGGCAGTTGAGGTGAAAGCGACAAGGACTGGCCGAGCAGCAAGAAAAGCACATTATGGCAGAGACATGGCTTGACCATAGAGGATTCCAGGGACAACAAAGGGATATTTTCCTCACCTTCTTTTAGTTTTTCTTTAGTTCTGATTACTCTGTAATTTCTATGTTGATCCAGGTGGATATTGGTGGCCACCTACCAGTTCCACTTGGACCCCCACCATTGTTTCTTACAGTTTTTCATTTTCCTTAATTGTAGCACAATTTATTATTTTTAGCAGTTTTTCGAGTCCTGAACTTCCGAAGCCGTTTTTAGGCCCTAAACGACATTTTTAGGGAAAACTGGGAGAAGCATGGGATAGTGAATCGATGTTGCTCTTCCCAAAGTTGTATTCCTTGGATGGACCTTTCTAACGAGGTATTGTGCACGTCAAACATATATCATATGCCAAAGTTACGACCCCAGGAAGTTGATGTACCAATTTACCCAAAACGGGGCCCATAGTTTGGCGCTTCATCTCCTAGGGTTAGGTTTTTGGATGTTTAGGGGTTTCCGTTGTTTCTCAACAATAAATAGGTCTTCGAGCCTCATTTTAAGATACTTCAGATGCATGTCGCTGCCTCATCTCTTCTCAAAGATAAGCAACCATTGCCCTAGCTAGTTTGTTTCCATTTCTATTTGTAAGCATATTTCAGTATTTTACAATAATGAAATGAAGTATTGTTTCTGCTGCATCTTTATATGTATGGTTATATCTGTAATTTGTTGCGTTCCTATTTAAATCTAGATCAGTGGTATCAGAGCAGTCTTCTCTTTACCTGTCTTTCTTTGCATGTCGCCAACGAGGTCGGGATATAAGGAGTTAGGGGGCTTGAACTGGTCGAACCTTTGCAAGACCAGCCTCGCAAATCCTGATAGCCTCCCATGGTGGATGAAAAGAAAGATGAGGGGGCAAGAGATCCTATCAAAATCTTACTCGAATTGACCCTCGAGCGACAAAGGAATGCGATGATGGACAACTTTTCCTAGATCCTTCAGCAACTACCTAGGGGCGACACATCTACTTCCAACAACTACTCTCGAAGCGCCACACCTTTGAAGGTACAAATTAACTTTGACATTCCCATATTTGAGGGTGAGATAGATGCAGATGTTGTAGATAAATGGTTAAATCTGCTAGAAGGGTATTTTTATGTTCATGATTTTTCCGGCTGGGAAAATATTACTTTCGTTCTTCTCAAAGCCGCACCCCACGTCAAGGACTGGTGGGAAACCTGTTGCGAGCAAAAGGATGAAAGTACGGCCTCATTTTTTCCATCCGCACCCACTTGGAATTCATTCCGGGCTGCCATCAAGGAGCAGTACTACCCTATCATAAGCTATCAGGATCAATACATAAAGTGGACCACGCTGCGGCAAGGAAGGGACCAAGACGTGCCAAAGTTTACCAATATTTTCAATACCCTTCGCACAAAGTTAGGTATAAAGGATTCAGAGTAGCACTTGGTACTCAAATACCACAGCTGCATGCACAGGTACATCCAGGACGAAATAGAATTCCTAAACATCTCCTTCCTCGGCATGGCATACCGATATGTCGTCAAGATCGAGCAAAAGTTTAAACATTAGAAGCGAGACTTTGGATCTGCGAATCTGAAGTCTAAGGGAAAGGTGCCCCCAAATGTAGAACAAAGGACAAAGCCAAGGCAGGGAAACCCAAGACAACCCGCAAAAGCTGCAAGCAAAGAACAAAACCGCGAAGCCAAAAAAGGACATGAGATAGTGGTGTGAGTTCCATAAGAGCTCCACTCACAACACAAGTGAGTGTCGGGTCAAGCAGTCACCAGTGGCCGAGCTAAAGGTTTCAGAATCAGATGCATTTTCTGACTCTAATTCAGAACCCAATAAGGAGAATGACAAAGGGAAGCAGATTATTGATGCGGAGCCCAACGCCATCGTTGCCACCACGAAGATGCAGAAGGAGGAACCTGAAGATCTAAAGGAGGAGGAGTGCCTCTTCCACTCCTAGATGTGGGTAAAGGGCTCCCTGCTACAGTTCATTGTCAACAGTGGGAGCCAAAAGAACCTCATTTTGGCAGAGGTCGTGAAGTGGCTGGGCTTACTAACCACATCACATCCACAACCGTACACCATCAGGTGGCTTCACCAAGGACGGCATCTTCGCATGACCCAACAGTACCACCTTCCATACAACATCAAGCCCTTCACGGATGAGGTATTGTGTGACATTGCCCCCTTGATGTTTGTGATGTATTATTAGGTCAACCATACTTGTGGAAGCGACATGTTGTGTATGAATCAAGGCCTCGTGCTGTTATTGTTACTTTGGGAAATAAGTTGTACATGATACCAGAGGTAGCACCACCTACCCCCATCTCTTTGGTTACTGCAAAGCAATGCAGTAAACTCATTTCCAAAACCGGGAAATTTTCTTTCCTGATGATACGCCCTCAAGGAAATAAGAAGATGATGGCCACGACATCCAAATAGGGCCCCTCCGCATGACAACTATAGATGGACAAGGTCGTGGAGGAGTACGAGGACATCTTCACCTCCCCCGCAGGGGTTCCTCTACACTATCAGGTCAAGCACTCCATCGATCTGACCCCAGGTGCACCGTTGCCCAATGGACCAATCTATCTACGCTCCGCTATGGAGAATGATGAAATCAAGAGGATGATTTAGGAGCTGTTGCAGAAAGGTCACATCCGTCCAAGTACATCGCCTTGTGGGAGCCCAATCGTGTTGGTACAGAAGAAGGATGGGACTTGGAGACTCTGTATTGACTATTGGGCATTGAACAAGATCATTGTCTGTAATAGGTACCCGATCCCATGGATTGATGACCTTGGACCAACTAAAGGGGGCAAAATATTTCAGCAACATCGATTTGAATTTAGGATATCACCAGGTACCAATCGAACCCTATGATGTGTGGAAGATTGCCTTCAAAGCCAAGGAGGGTCTTTTCGAATGGTTGGTTATGCCTTTCGGGTTGACGAATGCTCCTACAACCTTCATGAGGCTAATGGATGAAATCTTGCGACCATTCACCAACTCATTTGTAGTGGTATACTTGGATGACATCTCGATCTTCAGCCAGAGTTGGGAAGAGCACCTCCACCACATCCGACATGTTCTCCAAACACTGCGACAACACAAGTTATGTGCCAATTTGGAGAAATGCACTTTTGGCATGACCCAGGTTCAATATCTGGGATACATTATTGATGAATGGGGGGTGCATGTGGATCTAGCCAAGATTTAAGTCATTCAGGATTAGCCATCTCCAACCACTCTGACAGAGCTCTGCAGCTTTTTGTGTCTTTCCAACTTCTATTGTAGGTTTGCGTTGGGATTTTCTCATATCACTTGGCCATTTAGTCAAGTCACCAAGGGAGGAGAGAAACCAAAATTATTTTGGTCTGAACCTCAACAGAAGGCATTCACAGAGTTGAAACATCACCTCTGCTCAGCACTAGTGCTTGCATTACCAGACTTGCAACAACCATTTGAGGTCGAGACAGATACCTAGACTATGCTATTGGGGTAGTCCTTACTCAACATGGACATCCAGTGGCATATCAAAGTGAGACACTTTCAGACACAGTCCGAAAGTATCCCACTTATGTCAAAGAGATGTATTCCACTGTGCAGGCCTGCCGACAATGGAAGCATTGCATTTTGGAGAAGGAAACAGTCATCCACACAAACCACCGGCCCCTGTAGTTCATACAGACCTAAGGGAAATTGCAAAAATTGCAAAATGATCGCCATCAGAAGTGGTCCACATGCCTGCAACAATTCCATTTGAATATCAAGTATAAGAAGGGCATCACTAATAATGTTGCAGATTGCCTTAGTCGACAACCGATCATGGTGTTAACCACCATGCTCAACTCTTGTGGGCACGAGACTTCTAATTGGCCACTTCTCTACAAAAGAGACCCAGAATTCAGCCACACATACCAGACACTCTTGGAGGGTCAGCATGTTCTAGATTTTCACCTCCAGGATGCCCTGTTATGCCACCTGGGTCACCTTTGTGTTCCTTCAAGCGAGCATGCCAAGATGATTTAGGAAGCACACTACAGTCGGGCTGCTGGGCATTTCAAGGTCGAGAAAATGATGGCAGTACTGCATAATTATTTCTATTGGCCGAATCTTTGATAGGATGTCAGGAAGTACATCAAATCATGCACTGCCTGCGCCATTGCCAAACCGACCATCAAGAAGCAAGGCCTCTATACCCCGCTGCCTACCCCTAGTCGACCTTGGGAATCCATCTCCATGGATTACCTGTCGAGCCTTCCTTATACTAAGCATGGAAATGACTGTGCTTTTGTGGTCGTCAACAGGTTCTTGAAGATGGCCATTATGGCGGCCTGCAAGAATAATATCACAGCAGAAGCCACTACTAAACTCTTCTTTGAATGAGTGTGGGCACACTTTGGGATCCCATAGTCTATCATCTCAGATCAGGATAGCAAGTTCCTCAGTACATTTTGGTCCAGTCTTTAGTTGATGCTAGACACCAAACTCACTAAGTCCACAACTTTCCATCCCCAAAATGATGGCCTAACAGAGGTTGTCAACAAGATGATCGTACACATTAAGTGCATGTACAACTCAAAGCATCCATGCACATGGGATGAGAGCCTCCCCTATGTTCAACACAGCTATAAATGGGCTCTCCACATCTCGACTGGACACAACCCTTTTCAGGTGGGCTCGGGATTCTACCCACTATGTCCCATTGATGTGGCCATGCCATTTGCAGCTACTCAATCAGATTCGGCCCATGTCCAGTTCGAAACAGATAAGGCAAACAACTTCATTAAGCAAATCCAACATATTCACCAGCAGGTCCATGACATTCTGGAGAATTCAAATGCCAAGTATAAGCAACAACATGATCAACATCGGGTGCCACACAAGTTTCAAGTGGGCGATAAACTCTGGTTACATTTGCAAAAGGAACACCTTACCGGAGCTTATCGAAAACTAAAACCACTCAGATATGGTCCTTACACCATTACCAAGGTTGTGGGAGACAATGCATTTGAGGTCAGCATTGCCCCATTCCTTGGCCTGCACCCAGTGTTCAATGTGGACCCCCTTCAGCTATGCTTTCCACCATTACTAGACACATCCGACATTGTAGAACAACTCAAACCCACAGAGTTAAATCCAGATTGCATGGAACAAGCTACAACCGATCGGATCATGGACACACAGATCAAGCACACTCGCCAGCAGAAGATCCAACTATATCAAGTTGTCAAAGCAGGCCAACTCATTCACCAAGGAAAGTGGCTCACCAGGGACCAAGTTCAGCAGAAGTTTCCTCATCTCATGGAGGAACTCAACGTAATGGGGACCATTACTTCCTAAGGGGGGAGGAATGATCTAGGTGGATATTGGTGGCCACCCGCCAATTCCACTTGGACCCCCACCATTGTTTCTTTCACTTTTTCAGTTTCCTTAATTGTAGCACAATTTACTATTTTTAGCAGTTTTTTGGGTCCTGAACTTCTGGAGACATTTTGAGGCCCTAAACGATGTTTATTGGGAAAATTGGGAGCAACATGGGTTTGTGGACCGATGTTTCTCTTCCCAAAGTTGTAGTCTTTGGATAGATATTTCTAACAAGGTATTGTGCGCGTCAAACGGAGATCATATGCCAAAGTTACGACCCCGGGAAGTTGATGTACCAATTTACCCAAAATGAGGCCCATAGTTTGGCACTTCATCTCCTAGGGTTAGGTTTTTGGATGTTTAGGGTTTTCTATTGTTTCTCAACAATAAATAGGCCTTCGAGCCTCATTGTAAGATAGTTCAGAGGCATGTAGCTACAACATCTCTTCTCAAAGATAAGCCACCATCGCCCTAGCTAGTTTGTTTCCATTTCTGTTTGTAAGCATATTTTAGTATTTTACAGTAATGAAATAAAGTATGTTTCTACTGCATCTTTGTATGTATGGTTATATCTGTAATTTGTTGCGCTCCTGTTTAAATCCGGATCATATGTATTTTAAAAGAAGGGAATCAAATCCTAATGAAATCATTTTGGGCAGCAAAGCCATCATAGGTCAAGGTAGCGAGTCCATCGGACAATTGTCCCTTCGCTGAGATATTTTATAACTTCTAGCTCAAAGCCCCCTTTCTCGATATAAATAAGGGGCGGAACACTTAACAAAGGTTCCGGAATTTTTCCCCCGCGGGGTCTGAATTCTGAGATGCCATTTTTTGGTTCTATTTGTCTGTTCATGGGGGACTTGAATCATATCTAGTTGAATGCAATTGACTGGTATGTTGGACTCATATTGGACTAATGAAACTCTTTGGTGATTCCAATCAGAACAATGTGCAGTATGTTTTCCCCTTTTGTAAATCTCATTTCATATGTGTTTTTCCTTCTATTGAAATTCTGTAATGAAGTTGTCGGTCTCATGCTTTCATCATCGTATATTTTGCTTCTAAATAGAGAACAATACCTGAGCATATTATAGATTTACTTGTGTTATTCTATAGACTACATTACCTGTAGTAATTACACATTTACTTGTGTTATTAGATTAACCTGCAGTACCTATATGAGCACATATTTACTCACACAGTTTGGTGATAGAGGTACCAATTATACACGAAACCTTGTTTCGCACTCCACTCTTTCTGCTCTTTCACCTCCTCAGCCTTCCATACTTATGCTGGAACATTGTTGTTTAGGATTCTGTGTTGTTTATAGCCCTATGCATCGAATTTATTCCTTCTACTGGAACATTGTTGCTTAGGATTTTGTTCGATTTATAGCCCTATGCATCAAATTCCTTCCTTCCTTTCCTCTTCTTCACTTCACTACAACTTCAATATAAAGCTTCCTGTTGTTGTGTGTCGGCCACCAGAACCAGACATTTCTTTTTGAGGTTGGCCCAATTTACCCCCTAAGCATTTGGATCTATGTATCGGCTTGAGATTACCTAGATGACATACTATTGAACCAAGCCCCTTTTATTATCTTTTTTAACTACGTGACAATTCGAGTGCAACAGAAACCCCACTCATAATCTTCCATGTACTCCTCTACTTAAGATGCCATATGCACTGGTCTATAATCAACCCAGAGGATATCTCTAGGAATCTTTCTATTTCCCCTAATGCACTACTGCTACAGGTGCCGCTAAAAGCCACAATGAGATCCATGGTTCAGCTTTGTCAGCGTGTTGATGACCAGGCTTGAGTCTCCCTCAACCACTAAGTTTCGGTATCTCATGAGGACAACTATTTGTAGGCCTTGCTTCGCTGCAGAAAACTCTTCTTCATTATTGCTTGCGAACCCACAAGAATCAACATATATTAACCTGGTGTCGGTCTGGGAATCCCGAATCAGGCTACTTAGACCAGTCGATCCAGGATTACCTTTTGAGGTCCCATTGAAACTTAGTTTTATAAATCCTTCCCTCGGAACACTGAAATGATTGAGAGATGTCATTCCTACCCTACATTTTTTTCTAGAGAAGAAGGAGCTATCATTTCCATAGATAAATTAAGTTTTTTTTTTTTTTTTTTTTTTTTTTTCAGAATTTGAGCTTCTTGAGGAGGTACCTGCCAATATTCTTTGTGCCATTGCTCTACTAAGATCTTTTCCCTAATGTTCTGAACTATTCCTTCCCAGACTTGTTCTTGAGTTGAGGATTGGTTCTTAAAGATTCAATGGTTCCGTTCCGTCCATATGGCCCATAGGTTTAGTCCTAGGGCCAATCCCCACGCTCTGTTTATCACTGGGTTGGACAATATGTGGCTTCTCCAGAGGATAATGGTTTCCATGATACTATGGTGGTCTCGACCCATTCTTCGCAAAACTCTTTGGATCTGCCTCCATTTTTGTTCGGCGAACAGACACATTTTTCAGAATTTGAGCTTCTTGAGGAGGTACCTGCCAATATTCTTTGTGCCATTGCTCTACTAAGATCTTTTCCCTAATGTTATGAACTATTCCTTCCCAGACTTGTTCTTGAGTTGAGGATTGGTTCTTAAAGATTCAATGGTTCCGTTCCGTCCATATGGCCCATAGGTTTAGTCCTAGGGCCAATCCCCACGCTCTGTTTATCACTGGGTTGGACAATATGTGGCTTCTCCAGAGGATAATGGTTTCCATGATACTATGGTGGTCTCGACCCATTCTTCGCAAAACTCTTTGGATCTGCCTCCATTTTTGTTCGGAGAACAGACACATTTTGAGCATATGTTCCAGGGCTTTGTTGTGCTGTTGGCAAAGCCAAAACAAGGAAATTCCACGAAATCCCCTTTCCTGGAGTTGATCCCATGTTAAGATACGTCCATTACTTACCAGCCATAAGAAATGTGTCACCTTCGGCCACCACCCTCCCTTCCATATATTTTTCCATAGTATATTCTATCCTTCCTGGTCTTGCCCTATTTGGAGATCGTATGCTTCTTTTATGGTGAAGGTCCCTTTTGTGATATGACCCCATCTCAGTATATCTGGGTCATTTAGGGCAGTTAGTTTTCTCGAACGCAGTTCTTTGTCTAACTGATTCCACTGCTCAATCTCTATAGCTTGATGCCAATCTTCTTTCTTTTTCCATCTTCTCCAACCCCCCATCTCTTGTTCTTCTTTCCATAATTGATTTGCCAAGTGGATGTTCCTGCCTCTGGTGTATGTAAATATGTCTCTTAGATCTTTCCTTTCAATCAGTCGTTCTCTTTGTTTCCAGGAGTCATGCCATAATTTTGTTGTTTTACCATTGTGTATTTCCTAGAACACATGTCGGTTAATGAGGTTCTTGTTTTGGTCAGCCAGGTTCCACAACGTCGATCCTTTAGGAGGGTCCCTATATCAGAGAATGTCTTCAGTTCTCTCTCGCATGTTATATTTTCTTGTCCATATTTGTTTCCAAAGATCCATCCCTCTGCATATCCATCTCCACCATAGTTTCGCTCCCATTACTTGGTTCAGAGTGTAGGGGTCTCTAAGGTCAAGTCCCCCTTCCATTTTCCTTTTCACTGGGCCTGACCAAGAGACCAAGGCCCATTTCCTGATTTGTTGTGCACCACCCCAAAGAAACTTTTTAAAGATGTAAACTATTTTGGAGCAATCTATTTTTGGGGTAGCCATGCTAGAGAGTTGGTAAATGGGGATTCACTGAAGAACAGGTTTGAGGAGGATTATCGTGTGTGTTAGGTTAAGGAATCTGAAGGCCCAACTGCTAAGATTTCCTTGTATCTTTTGAAGAATCGATTGCCAGCATGAGGTTTTCAAGGAGTTTTTAGATAGGGGAATTCCTAAATATATAGATGGGAGGGCTCCAATGCCAAACCCCAGAATCCTGGCAAGGTATGTCCAAACATTCCCCTAGGTGTTAAAAAATAAAATACATGATTTGTCATTATTTATCCTTGCCTTGAGGTCTCCATGAAGGTAAGAAGGTCTTCTTTTATTCAACGAGATTCTTTAAGGGATACCTGGAAAAAGAGCATGATATTGTCCACGAATTGCTAGTGAGTGATGGCTAGGTCATTGCCCCAAATCCTCAGGCCACGAAGCCTAGATTCTCGAACTTCATTTTTTATAAAATGACCCAACCCTTCTGCTGCAAGAATAAAAAGGAAAGGAGATATAGGGTCTCCCTGTCTTAAGCCATGGGATGGGTTGAAGGTGGGGGTTGGAGACCCATTCAGCAGGATGGAAATATCAGGGGAAGATATCGTGGCATGTATGCAATTTATCCATCTTTAATCGAAACCAAAAGCTTAAATGAGGATACCATTTAAATAGGCCCAACTTAGTTGGTCATAGGCCTTAGAGAGATCCAACTTAATCATCATCCTTGGAATCTTTCTCGTTTTTAACGAGTGCACTATTTCCTGAGAGGCTACAAACCCATCCAAGATTTGTCTTCCTTCTACAAATCCCATTTTCTCCAGGGATATGAGGTTGGGCAACAAAGGTTTAAGGTGCTTTACAATGACCGTAGCAATAATTTTATAAATGAAATTACATAGAGCAATGGGACGAAACCCTAGCAGATTTTATAATTTCGAAGTTTTGGGAATAAGAGAAATGAAAGTAGCATTAAACCTAGGACATACCTTTTGGTTACGATGAGATTCCTCCACCACCCCGAGAATGTCTTATCCCATGAAGCGTGAAGTTTCCTAGAAGAATTCTGTTGTGAACCCATCGGGGCCAGGGGCCTTATTTTTTTGCATTCCTTTGACAACCTCTTCCACCTCCTCTATTGTGGCAACTTGCATCAGGGCTATATGTTGATCCCTTGATACCAGTTGTGGAATATTGTTTGTAATTCTTTGGATGGCTTCAGATCTGTCCTCCAATGGTTCTATGAGGAGGTCTTTGATGTGGTTCACAAGTAGCTCCTCCATTTCCTCATGTTGAACCCTATGATTCCCCTTCTCATCTTTCAAAGAGTATATTCTATTGTTCTGCCTATGTTGGACCATAGCTTTATGAAAGAAACGAGTATTTCGTTCACCTTCCCGCAACCAGTTCACCCTTGATTTATATTTCCAGAGAATTTTCTCCTGCTTTATTCTTTCCTCCAGCTGATTTATTAAGATTCCTTCTTCCTTCACAAGATACTGAGATCTTCCTTCTTGAATAATTTGTTGTTGTAGCTCCCCCATTCTCTTGTTCATCTAGTGTTGGGCATTCATAATATGTCCAAATTCTTCCTTGTTCCATTTCTTTATTTTTTCTTAAGTTCCTTCAATTTTAGTTGGAAGGTATGCCGCAATTTCACCCTTGCACTTCACTCTTTCCCCACCATTCCTCAATTTTTTTAAGAATACTAGGGTCTCTTAACCAGAATGCCTCAAATCGAAAAGGGCGGTTCTTAGGTCACACTTTCAGGTCTATCTCCAGTCTTATCGACTAGTGATCAGAGCCCATGCATGGGAGGATCGAGGCTTCCATGAATATGTCTTTGCTTATGGCTTGTTCTGAGATTAGGTATCTATCCAGGCGGGAGGCAATTTGGTGGCTTCTTCCCCTCCTATTATTCCATGTGTGGACTCCATTGATGGTTGGTAGATCCACTAGGTGGAGTTCTACAATGAGATCTCCAAAGGTTTCCATATCAGCTTCCATTCTTCTCATTCCTCCCTTCTTCTCAGCTAGAGAGGTAATCATGTTGAAATCTCCGCCGACAACCCATAGGTCCTCTGGTTATAGGCTCCTCATTTTTTCCAGATTCTGGAGAAAATTCCCTCTTTCCCCTGGGATATGTGGTCCATAGACCCCTGTGAGAAGAACCCATTCTCTAGATCCGATATGTCGGAACTTGCTTGAGAGTATCTTGGTAGGCTTATCCATTCATCAAACATTATCTCTCTAGGGTTCCATAGGATCGCTAGCCGTCTCGCACTGCCATTGGCTTCCGGAGCCTTTACTTGGTATTGGAGTTTGCAATTTTCCAAAATTTCCTTCAGCTTTCTTTCACTGATCTTAGTTTCCTGTATTATCATGATGTTTGGCTTGTCTTTCTTTAATCTCTCTTTAAGGTACCTTTGTTTGCCTCTGTTTTTGAGTCCTCTTATATTCCAGGATGTAATGATCATTTCAACAATTTTGGGGGGTTGTTGGAATACCTCTAGCAGCGGTACTATCCTTCCAAAATTTACTAGTAACTCCCCAACCATATGGATGGACTCATTCAAGGTTCTTCTTCCACGCTTCTTCCCCCCTTTTCCTTGGGGTCCTGGTTCTTGCACTTGGTTGGCTTGGGAGCCTAGATGTTTCGGTTGAACTATGATAGTTGTACCCTGTTTGGCTTTGTATTGTTGGAAGGTTTCCTTATATAATTGCTTCTGGTCTTTTAGAATGAAACATTCATCTACGTGCCTCCATTCTTGCAGTAAGTGCTTCATCACTTGTTCCTCACCACTGAGGTCTTCCCTCCAGTTATCATGTTAGGGTCCCACCCTAACCCCCTTATTTATGTAGTGGGATCGAGTCATAGTAAAGAGTCAATAAAGCCCACATTAATAATTGTAAGTGGTTAACCCGCAATTAATGACGGGACCACAGTTAGTTGCAAATGGGTCATGGTATTAGATAGATGGTATTAATAAAACCCATGGTATTGGTCCATGGTATAACATGTATGAGTCATATATAAAGGATAGAGACTCCCTGCGAGGAGCATCGTGCCTTATTTTCGTATCGAGCTCTGCTCTATTGGAGGTTGCCCCCTCGAAGAGGCCACTGAACATTGCTTTCTGAATAATAAAATATTTGTTGTTGTCTCTCACTATTCTATGTTGTGGGTATCTTTCTTTGCATATTCCGTATTTGGGTATCTTTTGCAGGTTAAGAGCATAACAAGTGGTATTAGAGCACTTTCCAGGGCCGGTGGGATCTCCAATTCTTAGCAATTTTTTTTTTTTTGTGGCTAGAGACGTGTTCTGGCGTCTTTAAACCACGGGATATGTTGTTGAGTGCATAAACCTGCGGATTTGGGGAGGCATGCACACAGGAAATACAAGAGGTGGTCACACTTGTTGGACTCCCTTGTAACCCCTGTGGGTACCCCTTCGAGTAGTAGCGCATTAGACAGAACCACGTACGGACTGTCTTCCAAGTACCTTCTGGGTATATCGGAAGCCCCTTAGCTCCTCTGCAACCTAGCCATAGATAAACCGTCGACCGTCTTGCTGCTACAATACACCGAGAATAGCACTCAGAGAGATTACTCGCCCGTACAATAGGGTAGTCAGGTTGTACGGCTAAGGGTACGGTTGATCCTCCTTAGTTAGAGCCCTGAAACATTGGTCAAGTACTACTGTCAGACCCTTATGTATATTGCAATCTATAGCACTTGACACTCCTCAAGACCATAGTTCCCTTTTCTATCTTGGGATCACGCATCATCTCTGCCAGATCAGCTCGTGCAAAGGGGTGCAGCAGTAGTAGACATCAGTCCCGCAATTCTGAGTTAGCGGACCAACCATTCTGATCTATTAGATCCATCAGATTTGTAGCCACAATCAGTTCCGCCGCTCAGAGCTATCCGATCTGCCATTCAGATCTCTCAGATCCACCTGATCTGAGTAGTTGTGTGGGGTTCCTATACCGGGGCATGGTTTTTGTAGGACTTTTGGTAGCATTGACATTTTGAGGATTCGGCTACTGCAGTATTCATAAGGAAGGAGTAAAACTCCATTAGGAGTCTAAGATCTCCCGTGGCGCTTATTGGTGATCTATCCCATCAGAATCAGGACGACGAGCTGAGCACGGTGGTACCATTCAATTCTTAGTGAAAAAAATTTGGGCGGTCCCAAATTTCAAGAACATCAGGTCGGTGCATGGTAGAAACTAGAGCTCAAGCTATGGCTAATGAGAGGATGGACAAACTTGAAGAATCCTTGCAATCCCTCCAAATTCAGCTTGACCGACTAACTAGCATAATCCCGACGAGCAAGGAGGCAGCCCATGAGGAGGCGTATATTGGCAATGGACACAGTGAGGGTGAGTCGATCCACTCTCTTAACCTCGGGGGTCCCCACGAAAAATCCCGTCCGCAACCTCCCAAGTTGGATATGCATAAATTTGATGGTTTTCACCCGGCAGCATGGATAGCACAAATGGAGCAGTATTTCAATCTGAATAACATCTTAGATAATGAGACTCAGATTATGGTGGGGAGCATGTACTTGGACAAGGAAACGTGGCAATGGTGGGAATGGCATCAACGTTGCAATGGAGCTTTTGTGGCTTGGACCACCTTCAAAAAAGCTCTTACAGAACGCTTTGACTAGGAATCTTCTTTTTTGGGTCGTCTTACTAAGCTCCGACAGATTGGCACAATGGATGAATATATTACAGCCTTTGAAGCCTTAGCCTTCAGCACTAGGGGTCTCTCAGATGTGTTCTACACGGAATGTTTTATCAGCGGCCTTAAAGAAGCCATAAAAGCCCACTTCTTACTGCACCACCCTCCCACATGCACGGAGGCTTGTAAGGTAGCTCGTAACGTGGAACGTGCGTTATGAGCCCAGTACAGTCGCCCAAATTTCACCGCTAAGGGTCGCCCCCCACAGCCTCACAGCACGACTCAAACACTTAAGGTTCAAAAGATGTCACCTGCAGAAATGGCCGAAAGAAGAAAGCAAGGATTATGTTACTACTGTGATGAAAAATACTCCCCAGGTCATAAATGCAAGGAGCCAAAAAAATTTCAAATTGATGCCACTGATTACAGCTCATCGGAGGAAGACTCACCACTAGAGGAACATGAGGCGGTAGAAGAGGACAACCAAAAGGACAATGTCCCTAACAAACCAGTTATTTCGCTGCATGCTTTGGCAGGGATTTCTTCACCTCAAACTCTCAAAATCAGAGGTTTTATTAAACATCGCCCAATAGTAGTCTTGATTGATAGTGGAAGCACACATAATTTCATCCATCAAAAAGTCGCGGAAGCAGTGCATTGTTTTGTACGAGCAGTTTCTAACTTCCAAGTCCAAATTGCGGATGGGGGCACAATGAAATGTGAAGGCCGTTGTGAAAATGTCAAACTTCAAATGGGGGATTATCAGTTGAAGACCCACATGTTTGCCATACACATGGGAGGGTGCGACATTGTCCTCGGTGCTGAATGGCTTCGCACTTTTGGGCCAATCACAATGGATTTCCAGGAGTTATATATGAGTTTTAAGCAGAACAACTCCACACATACCCTCCGTGGACTCCAGGCGGGAGCTCCCTCTATCATCAGCTCGCATAGGATGGAAAAATTGCTAAAAAAGGGCCATCATGGAGTTATAGCACAATTTAATGCCTCCAGGCAGTCGAAACCAAGTCTTTGCCGATTCATCTTGAGATGCAACAGATTTTAAATAACCATTTGCCAGTCTTTGACAAGCCTCATGAGCTTCCACCCTCGAGAGGGGAACATGATCATAGCATCACCTTGGTTCCAGGGGCCCAACCCCCAAATGTGCGCCCATACAGATATCCGTTCACCCAAAAGAATGAAATAGAAAAAATAATCAAGGAACTTTTGGAAGCAGGTGTCATTCGTCCTAGCATTAGTCCTTATTCATTACCGGTGGTCATGGTGCTCAAGGAAGATGGGGAGTGGCAGATGTGTCCAGACTTCAGGGCCCTCAATAAGCTGACAGCCAAAGATAAATTTCCCATCCCGGTGGTTGATGATTTGCTGGATGAACTCAATGGGGCTCAATTCTTCACTAAGTTGGATCTTCGCTCAGGCTACCACCAAATTCGCATGAAGGATGTTGACATTCCAAAGACTGCTTTTCGAACTCATGAAGGCCATTATGAGTTCCTGGTCATGCCATTCGGTCTTTGTAATGCCCCATCTACTTTTCAGAACCTTATGAACCGCCTTCTCAAACCATATCTCAGGAAATTTGTCCTTGTCTTCTTCGATGACATCCTCATCTATAGTTGCACTTGGGCCACACATCTTCAGCATGTAGATCTACTCTTGCAACTGCTCCGCAAGCATAAATTATTTGTCAGGATGTCCAAGTGTTCGTTTGGCATGGAAGAAGTTGAGTATTTGGGCCACATTGTGGGGCGTGAAGGTGTCAAGGTGGACCCCAAAAAGATCCAGGCAATGCAGGATTGGCCTCAACCTAAGACCTTGAAGAGCCTGAGAGGATTTTTGGGTCTCACAGGCTATTATCGCAAATTTGTCCGCAATTATGGTTGCATAGCGAAGCCCCTCACTCAACTCCTGAAGAAAAATTCATTCTTCTAGAATGAGGACGCACAACAGGCATTTACAGCTCTCAAAAATGCCATGTGTTCCACTCCAGTCTTAGCACTACTTGACTTCACCAAATCTTTTGTCATTGAATGTGATGCTTCGGGTACAGGTATTGGGGTGGTCTTAATGCAGGAAGGGCGACCTTTGGCCTTCACAAGCGAACAACTAAGTGGGAAGAATCTGGGCCAATCTACCTATGAGAAGGAAATGATGGCCATTTTACATGCAGTAGAGACCTAGCGACCTTACTTATTGGGGCGACGTTTCCAAATCCACACAGACCATCACAGTCTTAAATATTTTTGGAGCAATGCCTATCCTCCCCACAACAAAATAAATGGCTCGCCAAAATGCTGGGATATGATTATGAGATCATTTACAAGAAATGGCAAGAAAATAGTGTAGCAGATGCATTATCTCGCCAATTTGAGGAAGAAAGTACCTTGCTAGAAATTTCCCTTCCCATTCCAGAATGGATTGAAGAGGCTCGTAGGGAATGGTTTTCACATTCCGGGCTCTCCCAATTCATTTCTCAATTGCAGGCGGATCCAAATTCCACCAAGGGTTGGCTACTCGTGGTAGGATGAGATTCTTCGCTACAGGGACAGAGTCGTAATATCACCAACATCCACCCTCAAAAGTCGCATTTTGGCAGAATTGCACTCATCCCCCATTGCAGGACATTCAGGCTTTTAGAAGACGTATGCTCGCACTAGAAGATAATTTTTTTGGACAGGCATGAAAAAGGACATCCTCACTTTTGTAGCAGAATGCGATGTCTTTCAATGCCACAAAGGGGAGACTGTCAAAGCACCAGGCACATTACAACCGTTGCCCATCCCGGCAGCAATATGGACGGAGGTTTCTATGGATTTCATTACAGGTCTTCTAAAGTCAGGAAACAAGTCAGTCATCATGGTGGTTGTCGACAGACTTTCGAAGTATGCTCATTTTTGCGCCCTACCCCACCCGTTTACACCAACTTTGGCCGCTCAATCTTTCATGGATCAGATCTTCAAATTGCATGGCATGCCCACCTCTATTGTGTCCGATCGCGACCCGATCTTCACAAGTAATTTTTGGCAGGAACTCTTCAAGCTACAAGGCACCCAACTAAAACTCAGTACTTCTTATCATCCACAAACAAATGGTCAAACGGAAGCCGTCAACAAATGTCTGGAAATCTATCTTAGGTGTTTCACTTCAGAAAAGCAACATCTTTGGGTACAATGGTTACCTCTGGCTGAAAGGTGGTATAACACCAACTATCATGCCACCACCAAAATGAATCCCTATGAAGCAGTATATGGTCAACTCCCTCCTTCCCCTACTTCTTATATCAAGGGCGGCTCAAAGGTACAAGCAGTGGATCAACTCCTTCAAAACCGCGCAACCATGCTCGCCCATCTTAGAGAGAATCTTCATTAAGCTCAAAACCGCATGAAGCAACAGGTAGACCAGCATCGCTCAGAGCGCCAATTTCAAGAAGGGGATCAGGTCTTTTTGAGGCTGCAACCATATAAGCAAACATCACTTAAAGGCAAGGGTTGTCAGAAACTATCTCCAAAATTCTACGGACCATATCAAGTACTTCAGCGCATTGGAGAAGTAGCCTACAAGCTGGCTTTGCCGCCTACTGCAAAAATCCATCCAGTTTTCCATGTCTCATGCCTCAAGAAAGTGATTGGGAACAATTGCAGAATTCAAACTAGTCTACCTGAATTGGACGAGGAAGGGTCAATCTGGCTCCAACCTGAATAGGTCCTAGACACACGAGAAAGGCATCTGTGTGGCCGCATGATTAGGGAAGTTCTCATCAAGTGGAAAGACACCTCTCTGGAAGATGCAACTTGGGAACCAGCCATTATTCTTCAACAGTTTCCGTAGCTTCAGCCTTGAGGACAAGGCTATTCTTAAGGGGGAGGGCATGTTAGGGTCCCACCTTAACCCCCTTATTTATGTAGTGGGATTGAGTCATAGTAAAGAGTCAATAAAGCCCATATTAATAATTGTAAGTGGTTAACCCGCAATTAATGACAGGACCATAGTTAGTTGCAAATGGGCCATGGTATTAGATAGATGGTATTAATAAAACCCATGGTATTGATCCATGGTATTGCATGTATGAGTCATATATAAAGGATAGAGACTCCCTGCAAGGAGCATCGTGTCTTATTTTTGTATCGAGCTCTGCTCTATTGGAGGTTGCCCCCTCGAAGAGGCCAGTGAACATTGCTTTCTGAATAATAAAATATTTGCTGTTGTCTCTCACTATTCTATGTTGTGGGTATCTTTCTTCGCATATTCTGTATTTGGGTATCTTTTGCAGGTTAAGAGCATAACATATCAATCTTCATATGATTCTTCTCTGCCATTTGCATGGGGTTCTCCTTTCCTTGAGTTTCTATTACCACTTTTCACTTGGGCTTGTTTCCCTCTGGGGAGTTTTTTTCGGGATTTTTAGCTTCCATTGTAATGTCAGGGATTGTCTCTCCCTCTTCCTCCTCTTGTAAGACTTCGAACCGTTTCTAGTTTCAGTGCTCTTTTTCGTTTTGGCTAGCTCTCTAGTTTCCAGTAGGCCTTTGATTCCTTTTCCATGACCTCCTGGAACCTTCCCCATCTTCTCTTGCTGTCGATTCCCCTTCTTTTTTCTCAACTGTAGGGTTTTCACTCTGGTTTAACGGGCAAGCTCGATACAAGTGGCCATATTCATGGCAACACCGACATCTAAAATGGATATGCTCGTAATCTAGGGGTTGCTACCAGATCTCATCATGGTATTCCAGTTCTATGAAATATGGTAATGGTTCTATGATATTCATGCAGACGCAGATTTTAGTGTAGGAGGTGTACGTTCCCCATCGCGTAGAGTCTGCAACCTTGACAAAGGTTCCAATAGAGTTGCCAATCCCTTCTAAGATTTTTGGATCCCAGAAATCCATTGGGGGGGGGAAATAACCAAACCCAAACTGGGGTAGCAAGGAGCTTTTCATGATCTAGGTTATAACATTCCTCCCAATGTCTTATAAAAAGTCTTACGTTATTGAAGAAATAGGGCCCATCCTCAAAAACCCTCTCTTTGTCCTCCAAGTTGGAGAATATCACTGTGAAAAAGCCTTTTGCCCCCAGTTTGAGATCAATGTGGCCCTTCGGTTGCCATCTTTGCTGAATCCATTTAATCAACTCCTTTTCTATTCGCCATGCTCCAATAAATATGCAGATAAGGGCTTGATCCTTCATATACTTTATGTATTCCTCCAACTTGTTGGGTATAACAAATCTCGATTTCTTGGCAACCCGTGGCAGACATTGTCCTCCCAGACTCGCTTGCCATTTCGCTCCCACGACCAAAGGTCCTTTGTCACGACCACCATTGTTGCCTGACGCTGCTCCGAGCTGGCTGGATTCCCCTGCCGCTATATTCTGATAGGAGAGGATCTCTCCCCAGCCATTCCACTCATTGTCCCAGGTCAGCGAGTTCATCGTTCGAGAGATTTCTGCAAGTTTATCAAGATTCTTTTGATGAGACCCTAACCTCTAGCTTCACCATCCTTCTTTATATTTGATCATATTTTAATAATTATAATTAGTATTATTTCTCATTAAATCTATTGTAATTCTACTCAATATTAACTAAATTATAATTATATATATATATATAATCAAAGATAATTATAATTATTAAAATATGATCAAAATATATATAAAACTACCATTTTATTTAGAATTTTTATCTTTAAAATCGATTCTCTGCGTATGATGGTTATATATGTCTACGTCAGTCCACATCCAGTACGTCTGTTAGCATAGAGTTTAGTCTTAATTTAATCACCAGTTCCATTTATGTGGAATTCCAGCTTTACTCAATGAAAGAGAAAAAATAAAAATAAAAAAATAGATTATATATATATAGTCACTTTAAATATCATGCAGTTGGATGAACTCTGTATCTAAATCCACTGAATACATGTCCATGTCCATGGAATTAATTGTGTGTCCAAAAATACCAAACCTGCAATTTAAAAAATGGAACAGTGAATCTGGTAGGTTTACGTACTTGTGTAGAATTGTCAACAAACCACATCAATTGCACCTTACGTCTACGTTTCTATGCAACTTTATCCGAGATACAGTGCTTCAGATAATTGAGAATATGAACTTAAAATAATGTAAGGTGGCTAACCCATCATTCCCTGTCCATAAAATGAAGATAAGATGAGAGAAATATTAATTCACAGATATAATTGTTTTAATCGTTCCCTGTCCATCAAATATGATGAGAGGAAAGGAATATTAATGATGTGTGTTATTCATAATATTGAGAATTTTTAAAGAGTAGGTATTGAAAATTAGAAACCATTTAAATTTATTTATTTAATGATAAAATTTAAATTATTAATAAAAAATTAAATAAAAATAATTTTGAAAATCTTATTCTCAAATAAATTTGATAAAAAAATTATCTATAAAATTGTAACAAATTCTCAAGATAGATTTTAAAGAAAAATATCAAACAGTTTAGAGTGAAAGTTCATTTAAAAATACTAAAAACTTCAAACATTTAGATTAAGTTTTATTTATAATTCCCAAGATAGATTTTAAAGAAAAATATCAAATAGTTTCGAGTGAAAGTTTATTTGAAAATATTAAAAACTTGAAACATTTAGATTAAGTTTTATTTATAATGTTGTTTATTTGAAACATAATAACAATTATTTAGTTTATTTGTTATAAGTTTTGATTGGTTTTAAGTTTATTTTTCTGTTAGGAATTCTCTATGATCCTAGTATTTTATAGATTTTTCACTATGCTGAATCTATATATGTAGTTCAAAATAAATTTTAAACAATAAAGATTTTCATTTCGTAAAAAAAAAGAAAAATCAGATTTAGACTAAAAACTCTAAAATTTATGATGTTTAGACAACTAACTTTAATAAATAACAATATGATTAATTAGTAAAAATAACACAAAGTTAGATGAACTATTGAATAATTTTACTATTCTAGCTGAATTTAATCATATATTTATGAGATTATAGAATTTTATTTTTAAAATGTGTTTTTGAATGCATAAATAAATTTATCCCAAAATTAAAAATTACAAAACTCAAACTTACTATTCTAAAAATCTCAATAAATTTCAAATAAAATTAATAAAAAAAATTAGAATGATTAATAAAATTTAAAGCCATCCTGTTTCAAGTTTTAACTTAAATTTTATAAAAAAAATAAAAAATAAAAAATAATTACATAATTTTAATTATAATATTACTAATAGAATATTAAATTAAATAAATAATTTTTCTATTCCATATGTGAAATAAATAAATATCACCGGAATGCGGGGCGGAGAAATCGCCGTCTCGACTCGAGGTCCCTCCTAGGGAAGCAAATTCATAAAGAAGTCACCAAAGATTCCTACGAAATTTCCAATGCAACAACAATGGAAAACAAAGGGCGTCACAAAGAAAGAGACAGATCGCCCTATTAAGCGGGAGAAACTCACGTCAATTTGAAATCTTTTTTAATGAATGGTTTGGAAACAAGTTATGCAATTTGTAAATTTTAAAGATTTTGATAACAAATTGTTATTTATTTTCGCTTTATAAATATATCCATTTTATGAATTTTCTTTTAAATACAAATTTTGGTTTTTTTCATAAAATTTAAATTAACACAGATAAAGTTTGTTCAAATTTAAATTACACTAATGTGCTTTGTTTATTATTATATTAAGGTGTTATATTGATATGGTCCTATATAGATAAAATATTTCACATAGATGAAGTGGTTCATAAATGAATTTTAATGTTATTGTCCATTTGTATCTATTTTAAGTTTTACACAAGGTTTGCTTGCAACCTTTATTTTAATATTAATTTAATTTTTCTAATTTTGGGATTGTGATTATTGTTCAACATACTCATCATTTTTTATGAATTGAAAAGTTTAATATATTAATAAAAAAATAATAATTTTTTTTATAATTCTTCATTTGCTCATGACTTTTACCTTGACTCACAAATTTTTACTAAACTAATGGTCCACTTTGTCCTACTAGTGCCTCAATTCTCTACTTGCATGTACTCATTGGCCACATTAGAAAAATGTGTAATAGAATATGCACAACACAAAACTTACAATTTAATAAAAAACTCTTAGAAAATAATAAAATATAATAGTTATAATAAGATTTTATTATAAATGATTTTATCTTTTATTTTTTAGGTGGATACAATATTTACATATAATTACATTGTTAACCCATGAAGGACTTAAATTATTTTATAGTTACTTTTATTTTACAAATTAATATTAGAAAAACACTCCAAACTTCTTATTTTCTAAATAGACATAACATATTCAATGCAAGTTTGTCTTATTTTCTAAATAGACATAACATATTCAATGCAAAGTTTGTCAAGTAATTTTAATTTTAGTTCTCAAATAATTGCTTAAGCAAGAATACATTATCTTCTTTAAAGATGAGAAATTAATTTAATTTAACTTTAAAACGGATGCTTATGAATTTTAAATCTAAGTCCAAAACTGTTTTTTTTAAATGAAATATGTTTTGGATAGATTATTTTTATTGTAGATTTGTTTAACAATTTAATATAGGAAATGTTCTCTCTCATATATATATATAAGTGTAAATTTATTTATGTGCACAAATATTAATATGATTTGTTTAGTATAGCATGATCATAAGTGGAAGATTCTTTATATTTATTAACATGGAAGGCTAGAAGATTGATAGATATCATTTCCATAGGAATCTAATAGTGAAAAATTAGTCACATAAAAGAGCACAATAGCAAGTTTGAATTCTTATTAATATTAAAAATATAAGTTTTCAAAATTTTATTTGCAATAATCATGGGATTCTAGATTATGTAGATAAAAAATGAAAGTTAAAATATTTTCATTTTTATTGGCGTTACATTTATTGTAATTAAAAGTAGCCAATAAAATGTTAAGAATGAAATCTAAAAAATATTATAATGTATTTATTACATGTAATTTAAAGAAAAAAAAACAGATACTAATGTGAATTGTTTAATATGGAAAGAACATTATAACAATTACACCCAAGTCTCTTTGTAAACCTTTAGTCAAATTTTGAGTTCAAAAATTTATTTACACTTATCTAGATTAATATTTATAAAATTTACACATTGATAAACAAATCTACATTTTATATCAACTTTATATTATAAAAATTGTTTTTATCATTTTATTTAATATATACTAGTTTTACATTTTTATAAATAAATCTATAAAGTATAAATCTTATACTATAAAAATAATTTTATATTTTTTGGTCTTATAGGTGGACCTTAAAATATCATTTCATTTCTAATTTATACTTAATTATTACAATTTTTTAGTAATGTATCCTTTTAATAATATATTCTTCCCGCACATAATTGTCTCACAACTAATTTTCTAAATTATCATAAATTTTTATTATATAAAAAAATGTATTTATTTAAAATTCCTAATTACTCAAATTTACCCTTCCAAAAAGTGGTTAAAATTCCAAAGTTACCTAGCATTCAACAATCACCAATCTGCCACGAAATAATAAATAAATGGCTTGATTTTTGCTTCCCAAACATGCATTTCTCACTTGCTTTTCATTTCACACTAAATGTTAACTTGTTCATTTTTTAATAAATAATAAAAATAATATCGATAGTAAAATAATAATTAATAATAGAGTAGATGAATTTAGTTTTTGCCATCGTTACACAATAAAAAGTGAAACATTTCAACCAAAAATATTTGAGATAGATAAATTTAAATTTTATTTACAAATAATAAATTTATTTTCATAATATTAAACTTTTGATAAATTCAAAAAAAACCAAAAGGAAACTAATACCTAGTCAATAAAAAAACAGAATACGTGATATCCTGCCAGCCCGCAGGTATAATAAAAAAGGAAAACAACATTAAAATAAAATTAAATGGACAAAATTATTTTGAAACAATGACAAAGGCGGCTAACAACAATATTGGTTAAAACATTTCTTAGCTATGAAAAAATCAAATTTCTTTCTCTTTATCCATCTTTTTTTGACATTTTCAATATTTTAGTTAGTGATAATTCATTAACTTTTGATTTCTTTCTCCTTATCCATATCTATTTGACATTTTGCATTTTTTTAGTTAGTAATAATTTATTTAAAATTTTACCATAGTCCCAAAATATGTATGATAAGGTTCTCAATCAATTTTATTGTAAAAATATGTATTTTATTAGTTTAAGGGATTATTATTATTATTATTATTATTATTATTATTATTATTATTATTATTATTATTTGAATTTATGTTTTATTTTTTAATATTTTAATTTTTAGTATTGATTAATTTAATTCCTTCGTAAGATGTTCTTTCTCAGAATCATTCCCCTCTCATGCCACTTGTCACGTCCCTACACCTGCGGTAGTCTTTCAACTGCTTATAGCGAGGTGCGACACTACCAATCGTTTTCTTTTCACCAATACTTACGATTGTAGACTACGCCTAACATTCCACTTATTCTACTTAGTTTGTGTTTCGCAACCAAGTATTATTAATGTGTTCCTTTATACAAGTGAAAGCCCATAACATTCACATAAGCAGCATTATACAAGAGAAATGCACAACAGTATAAAGGGAGGGGCAACTCCCTGCAATATGAGTCTGCCCGAATCAATATATTATACAACTTTACAAGTTTACAATGCTTTACAAGTATACTTGGAAACTCCAAGTTTCATACTTAGCCAATTTTACAAACTTCGGCAAACTCGGTTACTCAGCTTGTCGGTGCTTCCGCACGGTCGCCGCACGACTCACCAACCCTTCGTTCACCTTGTCGCATGATCATGTTGTTTGCCCAACTTGGGCGCACCTCCTCGTAACCAAGTCGCCACACACGGGCGCCTCCGCGCGAGTCACACCTTCGTTCACAATCTCAACACTTCACCTTTTCCATTGTTTCGTTGTGCATGACGCGCCCTGCCCGGGTCGCCCGTCTGCACGCCCTCACCATGTCAACTAACTCACCTCAATGCACGGCGCGCCCTACCCGAGTTGTCCGTTCTGCACTTTGGTTCATTCACCAACTTCGCACAACCGGGCGCCCACGCCTTCGTTCAAGACTTGTGCACCTAAACGACCCACCCAAGGCTTGGGCGCATATGACCTGCGCCTCTCTCCTTGTTGCGGCCCCTTTATCTACACACTACTTCGTAGAAGACTTCGCTTGAATCGTGATGCCAAAATGCTCCACCATCGCACATATATATATGCTTTCATGGTGAGGTCGTGCCACCCCTCGGCCGACCTTCGTTTTGTTCCAACCGATGCCTTTATTTTCTATTTCATTCGGTCGGCCCATCGCTAACGCCCCAAACAGCAACTCTTCACCATCGGCTCGTTAAGGATGAATGCCCTCGCGCATCCCCTATAACCATGTGACTCGCTCCTCCACTTCGCACGCACGCATAAGTGGCCGCTGTTATGAAACCAGCTCAAGAAAAGATAGAAAAGATAGATCAACGCCTTAGAATTCAGCCTCTTCGAGGGGGCAACCTCCTTTACATTACATAAATGAACAATTCTTGGATGATTCAAATGACAAAACCTCCTTTCTATATATAGGAGTCTAAGGAGTCACAATATAATCCAGCCGACCTAACAATAATAATATAAAGCCACAAAAATAACAATAGAGGGATTCTATGGGGCACAGTAATAACAATATGGGGGCAATAGGGGCACAACAATATTAATAAGGGGTATAACTACAATAGTAATGGGGTAATCACTAGTATTATAGGGACCCAACATGCCCCTCTCCTTCAAAAAAGTGTTGTCCTCAACGCTTGAGTAGTTCTGGATACTTCTGCATAAAATTCTCATCCTCCCATGTGGAATCTTTAGCGGATAAGTTCTTCCACTTGATAAGATACTTTGAAATTGATCGATTTCGTAGCTGTCGAGTTCTTGTTTCTGTGACTGCTTCCGGTTCCAATATAATTTTTCCTTCCTCGTCAAGTTTGGCAATATTGTTTGAACTGGGAGCTTGTCGCCTATAACCTTCTTTAAACATGAAACATGGAAAACTGGGTGCAATCGAGAAGCTGCAGGAAGCTCCAATTTGTATGCCATAGTACCAATCTTTTGCAACACCTTGTACGGACCATAATACTTTGGTGATAATTTATTATCCTTCTTAGCTTGCTTGAGGGACATTTGCTTATATGGTTGTAGCCGTAGGAATACCCAATCACCTACATCAAAACTTCTTTCACTGCGATGTTGATCTGCCTGTTGTTTCATTCTATTCTGTGCCAACACGAGGTTATCCTTTAAGAGTTGGAGGACTTGTTGTTGATGTTCGATGTGATGTTCCACTGCTTGAACCTTAGAATTTTCTCTTAAATATGATGTGATGGATGGTGGTTGATACCCATAAAGTGCCATAAATGGGGTCATTTTTGTTGCTGTATGGAAGGAAGTGTTATACCACCATTCAGCCAGAGGCAACCATTTGACCCATTGTGTCTGTTTATCAGATACAAAGCAACGAAGATATCCTTCCAAACATTTGTTTACTATCTCAGTTTGCCCATCAGATTGAGGATGATAAGATGAGCTATGAGCTAACTGAGTACCAAGACAAGAAAATAATTCTGTCCAAAAATTTCCAGTGAAAATGGGATCTCTGTCACTTACAATAATCTTTGGGTTTCCATGTAGCTTTTGAATTGTTTCCATAAATGCAGTAAAAACTGTACTGGCTTTAAATGGATGTGATAATGCACAAAAGTGTGCATACTTGGTAAGTCTGTCAACTACCACCATGATGACACTCTTTCCCTCAGACTTGGGTAAACCTGTGATAAAATCCATTGAAACCTCCTCCCAACGTTGGCTTGGAATGGATAAAGGTTGTAATAGACCCGGTGTCTTAATTGTTTCAACTTTATTTTGTTGGCAAACCAAACATTCCGCCACAAACTTTTGAATATCTGATTTAAGGCCATCCCAAAAAAATTCCTTCTTAACCCTGTGGTAAGTTTTTAAAAATCCTGAGTGCCCTCCTAAGGGAGAAGTGTGCAATTCCATAAGAATCTTTTGTTTTAGCTGGGAATTCTTACAGAGGTATAAGCGATCTTTGTACCATAACGAATCATTTTGCCAGCTAAATGTATCAGACGTACTGGAATCTTGTTGTAACTTTCGAATAAGTGCCCACACTTCTTCGTCATTCTTCCATTCCTCCCTTGCTTCGTTTATCCAATCTGGTTGGATAATAGAAATGGCGCACAACAATGCTTCCACATCCTCATCCTTTCTTGAGAGTGCATCTGCCACCACATTTTGCTTCCCTTTTTTGTAGATGATTTCAAAGTCATAACCCAACATCTTTGTGACCCACTTTTGTTGCTCTTCAGAGGATAATCTTTGTTCTAAAAAGTATTTAAGGCTATCATGATCCGTTTTTACCTTGAAGTGTCTTCCCATTAGGTAGGGTCGCCATTTCTTAAGTGCATGGAGTATTGCCAACATTTCCTTCTCATAAATAGCTTTGCTTAAAAACTTTCCCTTGATTGGACGACTTTCAAAAGCAATGGGTCTTTCATCTTGCATTAGAACAGCACCAATTCCATTTCCTGAAGCATCACATTCCACAATAAAGGTTTTTGTGAAGTCCGGTGTAGCTAAGACCGGTGCTTGGCACATTGCCTCTTTAAGATGTTCAAAGGCCTTTGTTGCTTCCGGAGTCCATGAAAATGCATCTTTCTTCAATAATGTTGTTAGAGGTGCTGCTATTCTCCCATAATTCTTAACAAACTTGCGATAATACCCTGTCAACCCAGAAATCCTCGCAGATGCTTTATGGATGTGGGGATTTTCCATTCCTTAATGGCTTTAATTTTGCTAGGGTCTACCTTAACTCCTTCATGAGATACAATATGACCCAGATATTCCACCTCCTGGACTCCAAAGAAACATTTGGATCTTTTTGCATATAATTGTTTCTCCTCCAATAGTTGTAGCACCCTGTCAACATGTTCAACATGATCCTTCCAAGACTTGCTGTAGATTAGTATATCATCAAAAAATACTAACACAAATTTTCTAAGGAATGGTTTGAAAATTGAATTCATCAAACCTTGAAATGTTGAAGGTGCATTGGTAAGGCCAAAAGGCATGACCAAAAATTCATAATGACCCTCATGAGTTCTAAATGTTGTTTTCGGAATGTCTTCAGTCTTCATTCTGATTTGATGATATCCTGAACGAAGATCCAACTTGGTGAAGTAAATTGATCCATGCAATTCATCCAGTAATTCATCAATGACAGGAATGGGGAACTTATCTTTAATAGTGAGCTTGTTGAGCTCCCTATAATCCGGACACATGCGCCATGATCCATCCTTCTTTGCACCAATACTACTGGAGCAGAGAAAGAACTTTGACTCAGTTGAATTATACCAGCCTCTAGCATTTCTGCAACCATACGTTCAATTTCACTCTTTTGGACATAGGGATATCTGTACGGCCTGATGTTTGGAGGAACACTTCCTGGAATCAGATGAATAGCATGATCATGATCATTCATAGGTGGGAGACCTTTGGGAGTCTCAAATACCTTGGAATGATTGTCCAAGACTTTTTGGAGATCTGGAGAAATAGATGATTCCAATGTGGAAACATCTAGTGAACATGATTGTGCAATTACACCTCTTTGCTCCTTTTTTAGAAGCTTTTTCATACCATTAGAGCTTATTATCTTTCCTGGTTTCCCTGTGTTATAGCTCCAAATCTCACTCTTATGGTTTGTGATGCTGCACTTATGGCCTAGGGCAACCCCTCCTTCCAGACCTGGTCCAAAAATTTTAAAAACAGTGTTTTATTCCCTATACGCGACTTTGCCCTGTGTTAAACGCGTGTACACGCGGGTCTGTCATACCCAACCCGCGTGTATCTATTAAAACACTTAAAAAAAATATAATTTCCTCTTTTTCGGGCGGTGATCGCGGGTTTACCTGCTGGATCACCTGTTAGTGCCCATGGCCCAACTGTTCCCAACCAACTCCTAACTAAAAAACTACTTTGGAGAGGGTATAAAAAGACATCAAAGGGAAGGCCAAGGGGAGAGAGAAAGGAGAGCAAGATTATTATGCTGAGATTTTTCCCTTAGACCAGGTCTGAAGTCCTTGGTGCATTCTGCACTTCCCCCATTTTGCATAGGAAACCCTTGTTTCCATGTGTATTGGTGATCATTCATCCTTGACATCATCATTGAGTAAGACTTGGAAGGAGCTCTTGTTGAAGGCTTGAGGCTGGAACGAATCCGGGAGGAAGCTTGCTTGGAGCCTGCTGAAGGTGTTCAGGTGATATCTTTCCGATATATGTACTTTATTTGCCTTTATATATAAAGAAACACGTCTTTGTTCCTGAATAATCTTTCTTTATGCTTATGAGATTCTTGTGTTGAATTCTTATGAAAGTGGTTACTTAAAGATTTTTTATAACTAACTTTACAGCATAAAGATGATTTATATATAAACTTCTATACATGTACTGTTGTGTTCTTTGATTTGTTTGTCTTGCAGGTCAAAGAAAGAAGAGGGGAACTCCAAGAAGGGTTTGCACCCTAACGGTCTTCTCAAACGTAGGACCTTAGGTATGTACCCTAAACATTAGAATTTGCTTAAAAGTAAAAAAGATGGCTGTGTGTGTGTGTTTCTTTGAGTAAGCAATTTTCAGTCTGGTAGAGTCTTAGCCCAAAGGACCCTAGGGGTACTTTCCCTTCAACCAGAATTGGCGACTCCACTGGGGACAACACTCTTGTTGTTCCTAGTTTGGGTAGTCCTCAAGCCAATCAAGGCTCAGTCCCTCTGTTTGTTGGTTCTGACTGTCTGATATTTTCTTGAACTCCAAGCTTTTCCAGTTTTTCAGTTTGTGTTTTTTTATTTTTCTTGAAAGACCTCAGATACGCACTTTTTCTGGATTACAGAAGCGTATATACGCAAGTTGCACTAAGTAAACCGGCGTATACGCAGGTTTCCTTAGTTACAGTCGCGTATACACGCATTCTGCAAGTAATTGCAGGCGCGTATATCACATAATTTTCAAGATTTATAATTTTTCTTTTGCTGAATGTCTGTCTGGTGGTTTGGGTCAGTTTAAAACAGTCAATTCCCAGTGACAGTTCTCTGTTTAACAGGGGGCATCTTGTTTCGAACTCTCTCTAGTTATAAGGAGTGCTAGTCTTGTTTTTCGTTGA
The DNA here is from genome assembly GCA_031772625.1 of Pinus tabuliformis. Lineage (NCBI taxonomy): Eukaryota > Viridiplantae > Streptophyta > Pinopsida > Pinales > Pinaceae > Pinus > Pinus tabuliformis. The sequence continues at coordinate 559,357,283 of CM062809.1, read as the reverse complement.
TTGCAAGCGTCATTGATTTTTGACACACAAGATTTCTGTTTAAGAATCTTGATTGCTCTGTTTCGGCAGAGTGGGAAGATTGTCTTCAAATCTTTGTGTCCATTTTGTTTTCATGACATTTGTGTTTGCTTAACGAAATCATTTTTATGACCATTTACTCCTTTGTTTCGGGAAATTTGTTTGTTACCAGTTTCTTGAAACTTGTCTTTTGATATTTTGGACTTTCATTGCTGCTTTTGATTGTCAAAAGCGTTTTCGAACACATTTTATTTTTGTTGAGTTTTCATCATTTGAAAGGTGTCAATTCACAAAAGTGTTTGGTGGCTTGTTTATCAATCATTAGTGTCAGTATTTTTGAGAGTTTTCCTTTGAAAAAGACTTTTTGGTTTGATTGAAAGAAAATCTTTTGAAAGTTTTTGAGTTTCGCTTTCTTAAACTTGCTTCTCATTTGATTTCCCTTTTTGCGAAGTGAAAGTGCTTTGTTTTTATCTTAAAACTTGTTTTTATTGTTTGGACGAAATGATTGGTAACAAATCATCTTCTATCTAAGCATTTCAGTGGCAAGACAAAATTTGGTAAAGCAGCAACTTTCCTTCTTTGTTTTTAGAGTAGTCTTTGAATCGTGCATCCACATTTAGTTCTTGCATTAGGGTAAGATTTGCATCTCTTTTTAGGCATATTTAGTTTTGTTAGTTTTTGTGAGTGTGGAGTCTGAAAAGAAAAAGGAAAAAATTTTGTTTATATTACAAGTGCCTTCTGAACCTCATAGAAATTGCTATTCATCGAAAACAAAAGTGCATATGCATGTAGCTAAGTTTTATTAATTTCTTTTGCGTCCATAAAACACCACAAGTTTCACCTCCATTACCTTTGACTTAAAGAACAGCCTAATAAAATCAAGCGCTTAATTAAAATCCACTAGAACTTTTTGTTTTAGTTATTACACCAACAAGTTTAGGATTTTAGGGCCTTGGATTAGGCGAGTGGAGAGTTAACTCTCCAATGCCACACAAAACGTCAAACATAAGAGTCTGATTAAAGAGAGTAAATCCAATAGCGTTAGGAAGACCAGGAAAGCTCCGGATCTGGGAGTTAAGCACGAGGGTCTGTGAAGACAGGGAAGAGAGATACCCCCTCTCCTACTTGTCCGAACTTACCTCACGACTGTTCCGCCTGGCTTCTGCGACGAGTTGGTACCCATAGTTGCCTCTCCTAAGGATCTGCATAGGTGGCTGCGGAGGGGAATCCCGTGGCACCTGAGGTCGACGTTGTATCACTCTCGACAGTACTTCCGGAGGGCACCCTTGCGAAGCTTGGGGGCTTGCACCGGCGCAGGCTGTTGTTAGGAGGTCAGCGTAACTTCCTCTGATACCTTCGCTGATAGGACCGGGCCCTCATCATCCCAGACTATCCTCGGAAGGCCCTTTGATTCACTTTCTCGTATTTTGGTGTCCGGTCTCAATCACCCGGAGCGGAAATACTTGAAAGTTGTTTGACTGGCTGTATCTTTAGGAACTTTATACTGTGTGCTCTGTGCTCCTAGTCGACTTAGCTTTTAATTTTTTGAGTCTTTAGTTAGATCTTAACAAAAAATTCAAAGTGGCTGACCGGTCTCCAAGACGGTCTCGAAGACTTCGTGGTCTCTCGCCACCTAGTTTAGAGCCTTCTCCTAGAAGGCGCAGAGGGAATACTACTGGTGGGGTCCGTCCCACGCCGGTTGACGCATCGGGGATTGATCCTCCTCTCGGGGATATTAGCGGCCAAGCAAGGCCTGGTACTTTTGAACAAGAGAGGGACACTCCAGTCTTTTCTCAAGTTCGCTTTCAAGCGGAGAATAACGTAGAGGTAGAAGAACTTTCAGAATCATTAGTGATTCCAAATTCTCCACTACCATCTAGTTATCCAGACGTATTGCAATACGTTGGGCCTCCATTATATAGACCAGCGAGTCCAGGTTACACTACGCGCTTACCATTTATGATCTCTACTGGAAGCATGGCTTCCACGAGTGCTGCGACTATGCAAACCCCAAAATCGGTGCAAGGGGGAGGAACCATTTCCATCCCCTCCGCTTCCTTGTTCGGATCGTTTGCCAGCACATCTTTGGTTGGGTCTACCTCCATTCCGTCCACGAGTGGAAATGCCCAAACCAATGCTTTTAGTACTGGTTCCTTCCTTTTTGGCACCCAATCACAGGGTATTCCGTCAGTTCCGTTCAGTGCCGCTACGTCCATGATGGGCGGATCGGCTTCATTTCAGGGTTTTCCTTTTGGAAGTGGTCATATCCCACATTCCAACCCAACGGTAGGATCCATGCCTTTTTCTTCAATAGGACAAAGCAGCAATCCTTTCCAAGGTTGGAATAACCCTGGGGTTAGTAACGCAGGAACTGCGAATCCATTCATTGGCCAACAAGGAAGTAGGCCGTATTCCACGGTTAGCATGTTTCAAAGTATTCCTCCCCTCGCTTCGGCTTGGAACCCATATCAGGGGTTATCGACTCCTTACAATTCTTTAGGAGGAAACTTTGCAAGCTATGGAGCTTATACGGCAGGAGTTGGTCAAACTCCGAATTTTGCTGGACCACAAGGCTTGCCTTTTGGTTCAGCTGGTTCTACTAGTCACTTGGGGCAGCCTGGTGCCTCTCAAATCCCAGGACAATCTTTTCAGAACTTTGGGAGTTCTGCCCAGTCTGGGTGGAATCCCCTAGGTCCTCCTAGGCTTCCATTTCTGGCAACGTTAAACTTGCCAGATCTCACTAAGCTAACGAACGACCCTATCAGATACAATCCGGCCTGGCCTCCGGTCCCAACCAAACTCCCTTCGGACATCCCAAAATTCGAAGGGAAGAGTGGTGAAGATCCGGGCGATCATGTAACCACATTCCATTTGTGGTGCTCATCTAACTCCCTCATCGAAGATTCGGTTAGGTTGAGACTCTTTCAGCGCACCTTGACTGGTAATGCGGCTAAATGGTACATAGAGTTGCCAGGGGGCAGCTTTACATCGTTCGCTGACTTAGCCAATATCTTCTTGAATCACTTCCAGTTGCCTGTCCGCTATGATGCCGGAACTGAACTTCTGGCTACCTTTCGTCAGGATAAGGCAACCCACATTTCTGATCACATACAGGAATGGAGACGGAGAAAAAGGCTCATTAAAGCCGAAATCCCTCCGGAGTACCGTCTAGAGTGGTTTTTGAAGTCTTTACAACCCGAGATCTCCAAGGATGTCTCCATGTCTGGGGTCTATTCTGAGGAGCAAGCCATTTTCAGGGCCCAGCAGTTAGAACTGATTTACTCTCAGTCTGGGATCCTCCAAAAGTACTTGCCAGATGCTCCTAGATCTAAGGTTGATTTAGCTAAGCCAAAGCCAGGTCCTCACGCGGATGGTATCGTGGGGTCAGTAGACTCGACTACAGTGAACTTGTTGAATCAATTGCAGCAGTTGTCATTACAAACTGCTCCTAACAACCAAGTCACAATGTCTAATCCTCAAGCTTCCCAAAATTCTTCCATTAATGTCGTCCAATCCGATAACCCCAAAGGAAATCAAAATTCCGATGGAAAAAAGAAAGGACGTGGTAAGAAGAAGAATCAGGATGGGAAGCCCGATGCAAATAAATCCGGCAACAACGCTGGTGGTGGTGGAAATGAGTCGAGAAAGAAAGTTAAGTTTCCTTGCAAGTTATGCAAAGGAGACCATCTAACTCATCTCTGCCCTAGAATTGAAGACGCTCAGCGCTTGTTAGGACAGCAAGGGACTTCTAGTTCGCAAGCTGTGTTAACTAACCCGTTTCCCCAAGGGCAGCAACTTCTTGCTGGCGCAAGTTCGAACCCTGGTACCTCCGCAGGGGGCAACCAGGAAGGGGACAAGTCATCGAATGTATTCATGATGGGTGCTCACGCTAATGTGGCCACGCGGTCACGCGATTATGGTGAAGGTGAAAATTCTAAGGGTAAATCAGTTCCCGAAACTAACAACCCACTTCATATTGAGCGACCTTCTGTTGAGACTATACCTCGGGTACCGAAAGGTTCAGCTAAACGCGCAACTATCAACCCTAATATTAGGGCAGCCCAGAATTACTCCATTGTTGAGGATCTGGCCCAGAGTCCATGTGCTATGTCCGCGTTAGAGGTTCTCCAGTCATGTCCTGCTCAACGAAGTGCCTTGCTATCGGCAATGGGGGCAGTAGATCCAAGTAATTCCTTAGCTCTCTCTTTTGATATGAGTAATGTCAAAAAGAGACTTCCTCATCACATGGCTTTCCAGATAAAGTCTACCTACCAGAAAACGAATATTTTTCGGACGGTTGTGGATGAGGGAGCTTCCACGTGTGTCATGTCTATGTCATGCTGGAAGGCCATTGGATCACCGTCGGTTGTTCCTTCACCTACCCTATTGACAGCATTTGATGGTCACTCTCATAGGCCATACGGGATTATCCCGGCCTTTCCTATATGTGTTGGAGGAAAGGTCGTTAATATTGAAGTAGAGGTCATAGACGCTAACCTGGATTATAATCTCCTCTTAGGAAGGAACTGGGTATACGAGATGGATGCCGTTGTTTCGACTCTGTTTCGTGTCATTTGCTTTCCTCATGAGGGGAAAATCGTTAAGGTTGATCAGTTGGACTATTGCCCAGTTGATCCTCAAGCAAACTCTGACTCTGCTATTCCTTTAGTGGGTAACCCCCGTCCACCTATTGAGAGTCTAGGAGTCGAGATGTACTCTTCATTGATGGGTACGTTTAATCTTCCCCCTCCTACAGCTGGTATAGATACAATTTCATCCTCCAGGGATCCTTTACGGAGAGAGTTTGTCCAAACTCTTTATTCTTCAAATCCTGGAACCTTAGCTTCATCTGCGACCACATCAGGTGACGACAAGGTGGGTGGAATAGAATCTCTTATATCTACAGTAGAACCTAGATGTGAATCTATCGATAACTCTGTAGATAACCATTCTACTATTTCCTCTGGGAAAGAAATAGATGGTGATGTGGCTCATTTTCGGACCCTTGATTCCACCTCTGCATTGGATTGCTCGGATATTGTTTTTCCATCGGATGAAGCAGTATTCGAAGCAATGACGGCCGTAGATCGACCTTTGGAAGATTTACTTCGTCGGTTACACTTTCATTCCCCTGTGCATGAAGTAGAATCTCGGTCCTCCAGTTCGACTAGTGATGTTTGTACGGTCCCCTTGGCTCCGACACATTTATTTGCCGAAGAGAGTATATTGATTGGTTCGATCATCGTACCTATAAACATCCCTAGGAGTCAGTCGGCGGAGCCCCCTGACGGGCTCTACCTCAGGAAGTGCTTTGCTTAGCTTTGGCCAGGCAATGGCTTCTTTGTATTTTATGTATATTTGTACATATCTTATCGAGCGTTTTCTGATATCAGCACTTTTTGGTCTGCTTTGGCAGGTGTTGATGGATGATTTGGTTTATTTTGGATTCGCCAATGGTGCTAGTCGGCACACTCGGAATCTTGCTTCCGCAGCTTGGGTACTTTATTACCCAACTGGTCAGTTGATGACATCGAGAGGCGTGTGTATCGGTCCTGCTTCAAACAATATGGCCGAGTATACAGCTGTTATCAATTTACTATCCGAGGCAATCTCTTATGGGGTCGACTCGTTGGTAGTGTATCTTGATTCTCAATTGATAGTGTCTCAGTTAAATAACATTTATCGGGTTAGAGATCCATCATTATATCGCCAATATTTAAGGGTGAGGTTGTTGCAAAGATCATTTACTTACATTAATTATTTGCACATTCCAAGATCTCAAAATTGGTTAGCTGATTCTATCGCTAATCAAGCATTAGACTGGCATATCAATCATTCATCATCATAAAATCATGCATCAAAAAGTCAAACTGTATATATATATATATATATCGCAAAGCGTCTCGAGTGTACATATGTGTGTCCAAAATATACAAAATTGGGACTCAAATGCCCATAATCATGTCAGGCATATCTAATGCCTCGGCTCTGGATGAGCAGCTAAATAACTAACTATAGCAGTGGCCACGCGCCGAAAGACGCGAACCCAGTCACGTGGCATCCCAACCACATGACGCTGCATATCTGGAGGAAGGTCCTCTATCTCAGCCATCGGTACTTGGTAGCTCAATCTCGCCAAGTGTCGCTGGACATTGTTGAGGGTCCTTTCCGCATTCGCAGCCTCCTCTTCGGCTCCTCGGCCACGCCGTCCATGCCGTGGGAATCCATCTGGTCGCACGGGCCCAATGTCTGGAACATGATCATCATATCAGTCATTTGAATCTCATCAAAAAAAAATATATATATATATATATATATATTTTTCAAAGTTCATCATTATACTTGAAAAATCCTAAAAATCATAAAAATAAAAAAAAAAATCTTACCGATCTCGCCCCATGCTGCGTCTGGTGGTAACACTAGGTCAAGATCTCCTCGGAAATCCAATCCAGCATAGGGGTAGTCGTCTATGGCGATGATCTGTTGCTCCCACCAAGCAAAAAAGTCGTCGTCGAATGCATTCCTGGGCACTTCCCCACCCCCCAGACGTTTCATCAAGTCAGCCCACCGGCCCATGCGTGGATCACGTGGACTACTGATGGGAACTGCTACCCTGGGGCGGAGTGCGGGAACCTTCTCGAAGAAAAAAGTGCATAAAATGGTTCCGTACCCAAAGTTCTTGGTCTGTCCCCTCCTGATAGAAGCAAGCTGCTCCTTCATGTTGGCAAGTAGAGGAGTACACCAGTCAAACACCGTGGTGAGACAGTCCACTGCTACGCTCATGTTTACCCGTGATGCCTGATGTAGCGAAGATGATCCGTTCACTCGAGCTATGGTGAACAAGATTATCCGCAGTGACAAACTCGCCACGTGTGGGATCGAGATCTGACTCCCGACCTTCCGATGACCTGGGCAGTAAAGTTGTACATAGTCGTCTACACTGAGACTATTCCGGGTCCTGCCCCGGGAGTGTACTACCTCTCCCCTTCGGGAAAGGCCCGTGATGAAATATATATCTTCCACTTCTATCCTGAGTGGCATCTGATCAATCATAAAAGCTTCTTCCTCGACATCCCAATAATCAATAAGTCTCTCGAGCAGACGCACATTTGCTTTCATATTCGGCAACTTGAAGAATTTTAACAATCCGCATCCCCGTAAGGCATCTAAGGCCTCATCATTGTCCATGACTTCATTATCTACAGCTGAGTGCTCTCTTTCACGCCATGTGAGAGTCATCCTGGAAGAAAAAATCATTTTCATCCATTAGTTTTTTGTATAAAAATTTTTCGATGCGCACACGCGGTTTACCCTATACACAGTCGCGTGTAGGGCCGTCGTATACGCGATTTATATACATCCAACCCGCGTGTACGCCGCAGAACGATTTTTTGCAAAAATTTAACAGTGAAACACTAATTAAACTTCCTAAAAACTATCACAATTGATTGCAAGACAAGTTTAGTGCTTACCTGGAAGTTTTCGGCAAGTTTGAACGGTTGAATAAGTCACGGGGAAAGTTTGCTCCTTTTGCTCCACAATTTGCTCTCCAAGTCAAACGGTGAAAATGGTAAGTCCAAAATTTCTTTTTATAAGTTTTGAAAATGCAAAATTTTTTCAAAATTTTATTTTGTTTGGTTTCATGTCACTTTTAACTTGGGAGCTTGGAATGTCGAGATTGAGTTGTTTTTCAGGACATTTTGGACATTTTTCGACGGTTCGAGACGGTTCCATGACTGCTGACCCGTCATGGCAGGTATCGTGTTCTCACTGGCATATAGGTTAGGGACACCATTTTTCCGTTGCATTATGCATACTAGCCTCCATTTGACCGATACATCTGCCGTAGGGTCGACCCCATCATGTTATGGTTCGCAAGCCATTTTCACTCGCCGATTCTTTAAATCATGACATGATGGTAGAGCCATCCTTTTACATGGGCATCCTAGTTAGCACCTCACTGACATTTGTTGCCCATGCTGCTTCGTTTTGAGTAGGCTCGGGAGTCCTCTGTAGTCCCGCCATGACTTATGCGTTGAAGACTCATTCTTCTTTGCTTCTTCGTTTCGTTCTGGCCTTATACCCTAGAGGCTCCTATGTGTGTTGAGTTGTACTTCTGCATTGCATGTTGACCATTTGCACCTTTTGGCCTATAGCCGGCTTCACTTGGACTCGTGTTTAAGCCCACTTTTGACCATGATGTCTGCAAAAATCAACCTTGCATACCCTTGACCTCTGCAGCTTGACATACCCAGATCCGTGGAAGGGACATGCCTCTGAGTGTCACTGACCAGTTTTTCACCTCCCTGCATTGAGCATAGGAACGTTCCTTTCCCAGGAACTAGATCGTCTGTTTCACCGACACTCGTTCTTTCCACTGTACCATAGCATTCTTTTATTCTTTTTCCGGCTTATCAGAAAAAGACAAAAAAAATTAAATATTCCAAAAAGAGCGGGAACAGGGACATTATTTCCATTTATTGTTGGCAGCTAGAGTCAGTCGTGTCGCCCTTGAACAAAGCACTCAAAACAAAGTCTCCTCCGCATGGGTGGGATTTAGTTTGACTTAGGTAATCCATAACCTTGTTATCGAGTCAGTTCTCCCCCGATTGGTTATCTCTTCCAATCATATGGAGGGTTCGTTCGTGCCTCCTGCATGACGAACTTATACAGATTCATTATATGCTGCCACATAGTCACATTGAGTCGTGCTTTTGTTCAAGGGAAGTTAGCCTGAGTCGGCCTTTCTGCGGTGTCTCTTGACTCATTTTTTCAATCGGCCATCCCTGGTTGTCAGTGTCATGTCTATTATCACATCAGTTATATTGGTCCTTCACTCGTGCCGGTTTGAGAAGGTCCCCATTGACTTCTTGCTGGCGGGTCTTGTCCTTATCGACGACGACACATTGCTCTGAGGGCAGACCTAGAGACCGCACCCTGGCCCTATTTTCATTATTGATAGGTCACCTTGTGCTCAGCATCGATCAGTATCATGGGTCTTTGACTGAGTGGTTTCCCTTGTGTTCGACATCAGCATACATTATCACACATTGGGATTCGTGCAGTACCTTGGTTTCCATTTGACCCTATTGGTGGATACCTCGCCTCTGTGTCAGCTTTCATTATTGGTTGGTTCAGAGGGTTTCTGCCGTGCGCTAGCCACATCTTGTGTACGCCGGAAACGTACTTCGGTTGGGTTACTACATCTTTTTCGTCCGATTCCTTCCACATTATTGGCCTACGGGTTACACTCGCGCTAGATTGATGGAGGATGCCTTAATGCCTTCCTTCTAGCGGATCTTTCCCTATCGACTCCGACTCATTGCTCTGGGGCAAAGATCTAGAGTCCATTTGGCAGTACCTTGGGGTTTGCAGTCATTAGTGGCAGATTCCTCGCTATCGACAGTGGGAAACCATCATTGTCTCCTGATTGATAGATTCTTACAGGTGTTCGACTTCAGCTCATCTATTCACACTTGTTAGATTGTACTGGGTACCTTGACGCTCATTATCATTATCGGTGAGTAGTCTCGCGTTTGTTAACGGTATACATCAATGACCGGTAATCAAACGATTTCTCACATGGTCGACTTCAGATCATTTATTCCCATGGTGTAGAAATGTACCACGGCGATCGGTGAAGACCTCAGGTTGTATCAGCATTCATTGGTTCACTTGACAGTTGCTCCTGTTGCTGCTAGTTGATACCACTCCACCTTATATGTTGCAGTCAGTCATAGCGACATTCTATATGCTGGCACCTGAGTTTGCAGTATAGTACCATCCTATTCCATCATGTTCAGTTGGTACCTTATGGGATCAGTCTTTGATTTCAGTGATCCGTTGCATCTTTCAGCATCATTGACAGTTTTATATGTGATATTCAGACATGTACTTACTCATTATGATCAGATGATCCATTATGTATTTTACAGTCATTTATACTTGTATACTTAGTGGATCCGCTTGTACTTGATATGCGGACATGCTTTACTTTTCCTGAGCATGGGTATGCCCGCCTCAGACAGTGTTTCTTTCTGATCTCCTTTCGGTGGCTTGGCAGGCTGAATTCTGGTGAAGTCCTCCTCGGTTTTTCGGCAGAGTTCCTTTCCTTGTACTTACTTAATATATTTCGGCCATCATGTTCCCCTTCTGACCTCATACATTAGGGGGCATCTGTTATAGCTCCAAATCTCACTCTTATGGTTTGTGATGCTGCACTTATGGCCTAGGGCAACCCCTCCTTCCAGACCTGGTCCAAAAATTTTAAAAACAGTGTTTTATTCCCTATACGCGACTTTGCCCTGTGTTAAACGCGTGTACACGCGGGTCTGTCATACCCAACCCGCGTGTATCTATTAAAACACTTAAAAAAAATATAATTTTCTTTTTTTCGGGCGGTGATCGCGGGTTTACCTGCTGGATCACCTGTTAGTGCCCGTGGCCCAACTGTTCCCAACCAACTCCTAACTAAAAAACTACTTTGGAGAGGGTATAAAAAGACATCAAAGGGAAGGCCAAGGGGAGAGAGAAAGGAGAGCAAGATTATTATGCTGAGATTTTTCCCTTAGACCAGGTCTGAAGTCCTTGGTGCATTCTGCACTTCCCCCATTTTGCATAGGAAACCCTTGTTTCCATGTGTATTGGTGATCATTCATCCTTGACATCATCATTGAGTAAGACTTGGAAGGAGCTCTTGTTAAAGGCTTGAGGCTGGAACGAATCCGGGAGGAAGCTTGCTTGGAGCCTGCTGAAGGTGTTCAGGTGATATCTTTCCGATATATGTACTTTATTTGCCTTTATATATAAAGAAACACGTCTTTGTTCCCGAATAATCTTTCTTTATGCTTATGAGATTCTTGTGTTGAATTCTTATGAAAGTGGTTACTTAAAGATTTTTTATAACTAACTTTACAGCATAAAGATGATTTATATATAAACTTCTATACATGTACTGTTGTGTTCTTTGATTTGTTTTTCTTGCAGGTCAAAGAAAGAAGAGGGGAACTCCAAGAAGGGTTTGCACCCTAATGGTCTTCTCAAACGTAGGACCTTAGGTATGTACCCTAAACATTAGAATTTGCTTAAAAGTAAAAAAGATGGCTGTGTGTGTGTGTTTCTTTGAGTAAGCAATTTTCAGTCTGGTAGAGTCTTAGCCCAAAGGACCCTAGGGGTACTTTCCCTTCAACCACCCTGTAATACCTCTTAATTCAACTTCCTTTCCTTCCGTAGAAAATTTGATGAAAAGTTCTTGAAAATTAAAAGCTATTGTACCCAAGGATTGTAGCCATTGGACTCCTAGTACAACATCAGCACCTCCCATTGGAATGGAAAGCATTGGGCTAGTCAATACATATTCTCCCATGGATAGCTTGATATTATGGCACTTTCCAGAGCAATTTATTGTTCCTCCATTTGCAATCATCACTTGACACTCTGGTGCTGGATATAGGAAGCAATTCAATTCTTTTGCTACCTTACAATGAATAAAATTGTGGGTGCTTCCTGAATCAATCAATACTATTACCTTTTTCTTCTTGATTTGTCCTTGTATCTTGATGGTTTGAGGAGTGGTAATTCCTGCCAATGCATTACAAGATATGGCCGGATTTATTTGTTCTTCATCTAGACTTTGTTCCTGGAGTATATCCTCTTCTTTTGACCTTTCTTGCTCCTTTTCTTCTTCCTCTTCACAATCTATGTAGAATAATTTCTTCTCAGCACACTTATGACCTTTAGTGTACTTGCTATCACAACTGTAACAAAGCCCTTTTGCTCTTTTTTCTTCCAATTGTTGTGGTGTCAACCTTATAGGTTGTGGAAGACTAGGGGCAACAACACTTCCATCTTTATAGTTGTGAGTGGTATGCTTCCTGGTTGCCATAATTTTGCTTTCCATTTTTCTTTCTAACCTGAATGCCTTCTCTAATGAATTCAGTTCCCAAAGGTGAACATCATGTTGGATATTATCCTTTAAAGACCCTATGAACACATCAATCCTATGCTCCTCTGGAATATCTTTTACCCTTATGTTCAATTTTTGGAACTCCTCAATGTGCTCCATTATTGAACCCTTTTGTTTGAGACTTATCAGTTGGCTAAAAAAAGTGTTGCTTTTTGTATCCTCATAATGTGCTATCAATTCTTCCGTAAAAATTGCCCAAGTGATAAATTTTTTACGAGAGCAAAGCCATTGATACCATACAAACTGATTTGGTTCCAAATATAAAGTTTCCATACGTACCTTTTTTGTGTTTTGCACATTATTGAGATCGAAGAATTGCTCCATCTGTAATATCCATGTGGCGGGATCCTTGCCATCAAACTTCCTCATATCAATTTTTGGAACATGGTGAGTCTTCGATCCAACATTAGAGTCTATGGAATCATGATTAACATTTTTTTTGTTCTCATCATGAGTTTCCTTTAGTACCCTTTCACCCTTAGTGACCATTTCTTGTAGCAACTTATTCATATTTATCTTCAATTCTTCCATCTTATCATCCATGCCGTCAATTTTAGCGTCCATGCCATTCACCTTAGCTTCCATGCCATCCATCTTAGCTTCTACGCCTTTCTTTAAACAGTCCATCTTAGCTTCTACACCTTTCTTTAAACCATCCATCTTAGCTTCTACATCTTTCTTTAAACCATCCATCTTAGATTCTATTCCTTTTTGTGCAAGGGACAGTTGTTGCACTTGGTCTTGTAATTTTGATATATCATGTTGCATTTCTTCCTCTTCTTCATGAGTCATGCTAGAGCTTTTAGGTTCCTTACTAGGTGTTTGCATTTTCTTTCCTCGGGGCATCAGTTACCGATAATAATGCTCTATTATGCCCTTTGAATTCCTTCAAAATAAATTTTCAAACCAAGCTTAAGCAAAAATTTAAGAAAATCTACACACCTTTTTTCACTTTGTAGGAGCTCGATATTGCCTCTGATGTATCTCTGTACTTTCCAATCATCTAGTTCTGAATTTTTGAGCTGTAGTAGCCCTTTGTGTCCTCTTTCCAATGCCACAAGTCTGACCCAAATTGGATTCTCCAAGGAAGAGTTATGTGAAATCTCCCACAGTGACTTGCTTATAGACTAGTTCAGTAGAGCGAACTTGTACGACGTGCCACGAGTCACTGTTTCGACCTTTGGATCTGAAACATGCATACAAGAAACTAAAATCCGTCCTCTTTCTGTACCTTCTTACGAAATTTCAATCCGATCCCCAGAGAGAAAGTTATGACGATTTTCCCCAGGTCACCTGTTTTGAATGTAATTCAGGAGTCTACAAAAAGACCAACTTCCTCAGAGCATATCTCCGCAAATATCGCGCGAAAAAGATCTGAAATTCGGACCCAAGGTTCAGCGTGATTTCTTCTCAAATGGGTTTTTTTTGCGACTTCTGAAACGTCACAGAAAAAAGTTATAGTGAAAATGCCACGATGACCTGTTTGGAGCAGCGAAACCCTAGAATCCAAAGCTCTGATACCAAATGTTATGAAACCAGCTCAAGTAAAGATAGAAAAGATAGATCAACGCCTTAGAATTCAGCCTCTTCGAGGGGGCAACCTCCTTTACATTACATAAATGAACAATTCTTGGATGATTCAAATGACAAAACCTCCTTTCTATATATAGGAGTCTAAGGAGTCACAATATAATCCAACCAACCTAACAATAATAATATAAAGCCACAAAAATAACAATAGAGGGATTCTATGGGGCACAGTAATAACAATATGGGGGCAATAGGGGCACAACAATATTAATAAGGGGTATAACTACAATAGTAATGGGGTAATCACTAGTATTATAGGGACCCAACAGCCGCTCTGTCATTTTTGTTGACTCGTGCACTCTTTTGCTTTGCCAAACCTTCGCACATCACGTGGCGGTCATGCCTCGGACCGCAGGTCCTTACACCACCTGTGGAATTGTGGGCCATTGATTTTGATGTTAGACGACTGAAATAATGTATGCCATTAGATTGAAAACATGTATCAGTTAGTTACAATTCAATTCGATAGTCAGTTACAATTGGTTCTTGATGGCCTCAACCATCATTTGAAACGTTGCTTTCGCAATCCCATACCGAGGATTTTTGTTTTATTTAAGAAAATTTGTGAGAATATTGGTTTGAATCAGGTTTGGCAGCTGAGTGAGTAGAATTATTTTCCAATTGCAAAGTTTCACAAGCTTTATATGTGCTTCAATTCAACTGATATGATTATATCCCCGTTTTATGAATCTTTATGCAAGAACCAATTCAATGAACGTTGTCATGGACCAAAGCTTCTGGTTATGTATTATATGTTTGCTTAATTTCGCATTAATTAGGGAAAATTCATTGAACATTTCATTTGAAGTTGGCACTGGATCTTGTCCGCTAAACATGAGCGAAGAGGTTAACGCTCATCCATGGATGGTTGACAAATGTTCCAGGGCAGAAAAATCTCATTGTTGCGAAAGCATCAACGATTTAATCAAGATCCTTCACTTTTCATGGATGCACACCACGCGTTCCTTCGTCTTTCCCACTAACTACATGGTGGTTGTTTGGTTAAATGAATTTCATAGGCAGCTGAAAACATAGACTAGGATAGGAGCCTAGTTGTTTAGCGGCTGCAATGTGAGCCCTCAAAGCCTGGTGTCAGATTCCAGCATCTGCCTCGGAATTGGAAGTCTAAGCACCTTCAAGAGTAGACTGCATTCGTCTGACATGAAGTTGAACTACAATGCATCCTGCCCCGGAGACGAAGGAGGTTTCAACATTGTTTACTGAGGTACGCTGCTAAACGGATCGCAGATACCTGTGAAGAGATTAAAGTACTCCGCTAAGATAAAAGGAGGTGCGAATTTGAGCCACGAACTGCGTGTCAATAGCAGTATTAAGCACCGCAACCTCCTTCCTCTTAGAGGCTACTGCATCAAATTCAATGAATATGGACAGATTAGCGAGCACCTTTTGGTTTCTGATTTAATGGAAAATGACAGTCTGGTTGACTGCCTCTTTAATTCAAAAAGATCAACTTGCTTGTCATGGTCCGAACGGTACAAAATTGCAATGGGCATAGCTAGAGGGCTGAATTATCTCCACTAATTTACCAAGCCGACTATCATTCAGAGGGACATAAAGGTTGCGAACGTGTTTCTGGATGCCCATCTCAATGCTATTGTCATAGAATTTGGTCTGGCCAAGTTGAAGAAAGAAGAAGAGGAGAAAAGCACTACAACACCCGGATTGTTAGGGCTCTCGGTTATGTTGTCGCCAAATACACTCTCTCTATCTATCTGACTGTCAAAAGTGACGTATTTCTCAAACGTTTCAGGTATCTACATCGTTATTCTCTGAAATTTTCAATATTTTATGGCATCTTCTATTTAACTTCCCTACATAAAAGGCATCCTAAAGAAACTACTGTGAAATTCAATTGATGAAACTATTTAATTGGTGTATAGCCAAAAATCTTCTATTTTAGTGAGTTCTTGATGTGTTTCTATTTTTTTATTCATGTAGATATGTTAATTTTTATGCATGAAGAATTAACCATATTTTTCAAATTGAAAGTGTTAGTATATATATACTTGATTTGTGGATATTTGGGTATTATGTCCATCTTGGCCTATTCTAGATGGGGAAAACCGGTATAAGCTAATGTGATTTTGTCCTCAATGATAGCATTTTTTCTTGATTATTACAATTTTTTTATTTATTTTCTTTTTTACCAATGATTTAGTATTTTTTTAAATTGAAGTAGGTAAAAATTGTATTAAAAGAAAGCTAGGGCCACATCATACAATGTGTCAATACAATTCATTAGGAGACTTTGATACTAAGATTTCAAAATTTTCAAATGAGTAAGGGCCCTACCTACACCTCCTTAGGCTACTACAAGTTTCTTAAAAAATCTATTAACCTTATCAATATAGATTATAACAAATTATCCTAGAAAAGGTTTCATTTTGCAAAATATAAACCTAGTAAGTGACTAAAAATCATACCCATTGTAGGCATCCTAATTTTCCTCTTCTTTAGGTTCATGATTTCTTCATTGGAATCCATATCTCCTTAGATCTACTAGATTGGGCCTTCCTCCATTATCACTTCTTTGAGAGATCCAAATGAAGTTTCTGGAGGAGAAATCCTAGGATTAGAGCTTCCAGTAGTGAACTTCCAATAGTATCCACAATCAACTGGACATGGAAGTTGTGTTATATTGTAAGGTTTTAAAGTATAACACCTTATGTTTCCACTTTTTCCTCTAATTATGTGTTCCTAGCCATGAAAACATTGAGTTGGTACTATACATTTTTATTAAGGTTAGGAATTGTGGCCTAGAGCTCTCTATTTGAAACACCACCCTCTTAAGAATTGTACAAACCTATGTAGAGTCACATGGAGACTAATGAATTAGGTGATTATGCCTATCCATGATGGCAAGAAATAGGCCCAAAGCATTGGCTTCCTTATGAATATGAGAAGATAACAACTCAAGGTGCTAAGAGAAAAAGAGAAATAGGCCTAAAGCACTGGCTTCCTTATGAATATGACAAGAGAACAACTCAAAGTTCGAAGATTAAAAGAACTTGAGGTGCCTAGATGAATAAAATCAACAAGTTCACTAAATAATGCATAAAATTATTGGCTTCTTGACCTCTAATCAAAATACCTCAAACATTCAAAAAATGCCATAAATGAGAGGAGACACCTCACTATTTTGAGTTTTATAATCTCCACTATAGAAATTAGCATAATCTCCCCTTATTTTTCTTCCAATAAATCATAACTCAAAAAATTCCATAAATGAGAGGAGACATCTCACTGTTTTTAAGTTTTATCAATCTCCACTATAGAAATTAGAATAATCTCCCTTCATTTTTTTCCCAATAAATCATAACCTCCACCTGGGCACATAATTTTGCACAAGATGTGCCTCTATAGGATTCAACACATTAGTGATAACACAAAATAGAGTAGGACCTTGGAAACAAAGGTTTATCCCACCTTGCTTATGGAAACCCACCATAGTGCCTAAAATGAACCTCCTTTTCCCAAGCATGAGAGCATCAAATGAAGCTACAAGAAGGCTACAAGAAATTATGCTCCATTACATATGGCTTGATTTTCCTTGCCACTTGTATTGAAGTTCAAATTGCATATCTTTCTTAAAGTTATTGATGTGATTATTCATGGAAGATGATCATTAAATGAACCCCCTGCTCAATTTTAGTTAGAAATCCTCGATTCATAAGTGTTCCATTATTTTCCCATAATGAATTATTGAGAGTTGAGATTTTAGTGAATATGTGTTGGGAGAATTGTTTAGCCAAGGTGAGAAAAAAGGTATCTGTCAAAGTAATGGACTTAATATGTTGCATCATAAAAATAAATAATAAAAACAAATATGAAAAAAATAAAATGACAAGCAAAAATGACCAAAATTGTTGGGTATTTCATCAACTCAACAAATTTAAAGGGAAGGAAATTATAAGGCATTTTCTACTTATATTCCTCACTATGTTGTATGGTCTTCTACTAGGTAATCTATAGGTACTAGCTAAAATGCAACCACTAACTTATGGTTGAGTGAGTGTGATTATTGGTGCTTTAATGGATGGACCTAGAACTAGGAACCTGTACCCCCCCACCCAATCACCAGGATCACCGAGGGAAAAACACCCTGTCCCATATGTTTTTACAAAGGATTTTAGTGTTGTAAGATTGAGAATTTTTTTTGAAAAACAAGCTACTACAACCTATGTCATTCATAGTCGAGTTTTCAACAAATGTTTCGTATAACTAAAAAATTTGAGCCATTAGAGGTTTTAGTATAGGTTTTATTTTTAAATGTTGTTATTGGTAACACTTATGCATGTTTAATTATCCTGCCTCGATTTGTACATAAATCTAAAACAATTGGGGCTCATATAATCACTATACCTTGGTTCTTTCTTTCTTGTTACATGATGCACTAATTTTCATATAAATATTATGCACTGTATCATTCCTTTTTTTTTCTAGCACATCAATGCTCGTATAATTTTGATGCACTATTTTTTTTAAGTTTATGTATGTAACTTGATTAATCTATAGAATTAAAGTTGCAGGTAAAGATTGGAGCAACACTCCAAGGATAAAACCTTGAGAGTTTCAAAGCCAAACTCCGAAGCGACAAAATTGAATGAGACCGATTTAGCCTAGGGTTAGTGAATGCACTGAGGTGTTACCAAAAATTGTCTCAAGTTTTCCTAATCGTCGATCCTAATACCCTAATTGCAATAATTTTCGATGAGTCACATGTAAGGAATTTCAACCAAGGTGATTTGTGCAATACAACTATCAAACAACATCCAAAAACCTCTAACATAGACTAATAATAAATCAATACCCAGGTTAATCCTGACCTGACAAATATGATTATCGTGTGTTACACCTTAGCATGAATTGAGAAGTATACTCGAAGATTCACCTATTAATGTTATGGATGGTAGTAATGATTGCAATTGAATAAATATTTGAACAAACAAGGATAACATTTGACTTGCTTATTAAAGCCAATAATGATAACTTTCATGGATGTTTGTCTTTCTCTAGGCTTGCAAATCAAACATGTTCACTCCATATGACAATTCACGTTGCTTTGGATCAAAATTCTTTGATATAAGGGGATGACAGAAATTAAAATAAGTTGTTTATACAATATAATTAAACCATTTGGTCATCATAAATCATAAATTTAAAATGTAGGCTTTAACTTGCAAATATAATTGAACAGACTGCAAAGTAATATAATCCATGAAAAAACAACATTAACCCAACAAAATAACAAGTTATGAACACCTACATTTCTAGGAAGTATCTACTAATTAATTGTGAAAAAGGGACACTCCACCGAACCATAGTCTCCATGTTTCATCAACTCTCACTGTAATAGAGGCCAACCCTTAAGCTAAAACTATGAAGCCAAAAATGTGATTTACCTATGGTTGACTTAAGCTCTTTTCATATAGTCCAATTCCTTTATTCATAATCAGTTTTTCACCTACAACAATCCCAATCCATAGCACTTTATTCATAATCAGTTTTTCACCTACAACAATCCCAATCCATAGCACTCTTTCACATTAGCTTGTAATCCAACGAATGGGATTTGTTTCACAAATCAAGATTCCATTAGGTTCATGCACTTTCCTTCACGGCTCCAACATACAATGGCCAACAATTTTCACTATTAGAATTCCAAATATTTTGACTTGTATATAACTTTCACAATGATAGCAATTATCATTACAGATAGTCTTCATTACATTCATAAATATTGCACTATAACTCAACATAATTTCTACATCAATTATATGGCTACTTATATAGTCAATATGTTGTGTCCTTAAGTGAATATACTCTATATAGTATCTATAATGACCTTAGGCTACAAAAAACCAATTTCTTTATCCAAACAATTCTCCAAACCTAAAATTTCCTTTTAAATAAAATAATTCATATTTATAATTTAAATATTCAATTAAATCGCATAACATATCACATCTTCTTACTTCTATGCTACTCTTTCCTATGCTACAGCCTTACAACGTTTCCTTTGCAACAATTGGTGCAATTGCTAGTTATTAGTTTTCTAATTAAATAAGGTTCAAATTTATCTTCCATTTTGTATTTTTTTCAATTTTTATGCATCTTTTCTACACAAACATTAAATTTTGTGTTTCATCCACAACATTGTCACATGGAGTTTTCACCTAGTGAATTTGTGAGAGTATACATATTTATGGGATATTAGAGAATGTCTCTAATTTCACTATATATGTTACATACCTCTCAAATTCATTTTGTTGAACCCCCCTCCCATTACATCTTTTTAATCGGTTAAAAAAAAAGAAAACATATTTTGCTATACATTCCTTATTTTTATACCACCTAGCTCCCATAACCCTCCCCAAATATATTAACTCTATTTTTCACAATTTTAAAATCATCTTTATGAATTAACATGATAAGTTATTGCTTAGCAAGGTGAAATCCTTACCCCTTCTCATCATCATGAACACTATCATTCCTTTAGCAATGTGCGTGATTGTTCTCATGGATCATGAGCAAGAGAAACCCATTGTACATGTGTATGTATTCTTTCCTTGGGAAATATTAATGAGGAAATCTTCACAATGAGGTTCCAAACCCGATTAGTTGCATAAAATTTCATTGCATCCCCTAGTGTATGCTCAAATTTGGTTGGATGGGGTAGCATATCATCATGTTTTAACATTTTTTTCAATTCTAATGACTATGCATTTATGCTTTGCAATCCTTTCATGAACCTTGTCCTAATCTATATTGGATATGGAACCTCACCCATTTTTCACTCCATGTTGTAGAATATATACCTTGTCTCCAATATAAAATAGAGAAAAAACAGTGGCACCTTTACAAGAAATTGAATAAACTAATGTTTGCTCAAAAAAATCATTGAGCATATTATCAATGCCAATGTGCATATAATCACATTTTCTTATCTTTCAGTTAATAACCTTCCACCGATGTGAGTCCCCTACATTGATATTATCATAATTACATGTGATTGAGAAACATTAATTATCCGAACTCTAATATACCCTACATTGACTTATGGTTTATCATAATTTGTTTTAGTTTATGTAGATTCAACTTTTTCTATCCTAGTAGCATTACCAATAAGTAGGAGTTCAATATAGTCCCATTATTTAATGTATCATTTTCTTGGGAAATATTTATGGGGTGATCTCCATAATGAGGTTCCAAATCTAATTCTATCCCAATGTTATAATGTCCATTAGAACTTTGAGTGTACTCAAATCCTGCTAGATGTGGTAGAGGAGCATCATGTTTTAACCCTTCTCAAAGCTAACGATTATTCATCCTTCCTTTATAATATTTCCATGTAGCTTGTGTCCAAGATCCGGATTGAAGCTGGAGCCCTCACCCACCTTTACTCCATTTTTCAGATCATCTACCATTTCGTTCAGTAGAGTATAGAATAAACATCTGTGCCTCTATAACAAATTAAAGAAACTTGGTCTTTGCTCAAATAAAACATTAAATCAATTATGAATAATAATTACCCCATGCTAACATTTTTGGTTTACATATGTTGTGCTTAAAATCCATAATATTCCAGGGATATGTGTCCCCTTTGTTAAAATATTTAACATTGAAGTGTGCTAGAGTGACATCAATTATCAAACCATAACATAGTGTAAATTCAATTGATCTATGCCATAATGTATTTATTAACACCTGAAATTTGATCCCATACTAGTAATCTATATGTGTATATGATGAATCGCTAAAAGTTGAATTATGTAATATGCAAAATGGTACATTTAATGATAATTAAAAAGGAAAAAAAAATACATAACAAGTTTCAAAAGGAGAAGGAAAAAAAAATTGGGGGATATGACTACACAAGAGGGGGAAAAATGAGGGTTAGAGGCTAAGTGAAAAATGATATTATTTTATGACTATCTTAATACATTTAACATTATCTTCATCAAGCCTTTACTTTATGGTTATCTTAAGTCCCATTAACCTTGGAATTAGTAGTTAAGAGAGATATGCATATTTTTTATGAGAGCAAATATATTCCATGATTTTTGGGAATGTAAGAAAAAATTCATGTTCTTCCTCTAATACTTATTCTCTCTAAGCTAAAATTTCCATATGAATTTTATATTGAAAAAAAGGACAAAAGCTACCATGAAACTATGAGGGAATTAATACTATGTCTAAGGGAGCTTGTTGTCATTAAGGAAAATGAATAAAAATTGATATTTCTTGGAATGTGAAAAGTGAGATTTCCTAGCATGTGTGTGCTAAAGTCATTGAGGGAAGTGGAATAACCTAAGGGATTATGTAGAAAAGAATGGGATCCGAGCCTTTAGATTGTGCAGACTAAGGGGAGAGAAGGATGGTGGTTTGGGATAACTATAGGGGTTAATTGACTAAGAATTTTGGAACTTGGGTTGCATGAAGACATCTAGATTCAACCATAGGTAAATTCATCCTTGTGAAGTCATAGCTTTGAGTTAGGGGTGACCTCTATTGTAGAAACATTAGATGCAATAGAGAGCCTAGGTTTGGGGTAAACACCTTTCTTCTATGATGAATTGGTATTTAGATTCTAGAAAGATAATTGTTCATGATTTAGTTATGCTTATCTTCAATTGATGTTATTTATGTTATTAGTTGAATTACTTTCTTCTTCTTTTTAAATTTTGTTGGAACACTAAGAATGCATCTATAAACTATTGTGTCATTTCCTATTGAATGATTTAGTTATGTTTTCATAATTTTCCATTTTCACACTTACCTGCATTAATGAATTAATAGAAAAATAGAGAAGGAATTAGAGAAGCAAATGTGGAATATAATTTTTTTGTTATGAAGTATTGAGTAATTTCAATGGATGACATAGGTTGTTGGGTACATTACAAAGTGGTATTAGAGCTATTGGTTATGACACTAGGTCTATATGGGCCATAAATCAATAAGTATATGAAAAAATTGTAGCTTCCTTATAAAGTGTCTAACAAAATGTCTTAATGAAATTTTTGAATAATGCAGTTTGCAAATCATGTGTTTTGAGAAAATGGCTCATGGATACCGATGGAAAAATAATGTATAAGCCTACTCTTCAAAAATTTTGATTTTTGATTTTTTCTTAGATGGTGTGTTGATATAGTTGTAAATTAGTACAAGAGTGCTCTAAAGGAGAATTGACAAAAATTGATTCTCCGTCCTATATCAAAAATTGGAAAAATATTTGATAATTAGAGAAAATCCCCATTTCTTGATGAAATACAGAGGTTTAATCAGTGTAGTGGCATAAAATTTGGAAAACAATAGTATCAAAATCCCTCATAGGTGAGAAGGATTTAAATGGGGGTTAATGGTGCAAGCCTTAACTTTATAAAATTTTATATATGGTTGGCCAGGCCCACAGATTCCCCTTTAATGTCCCAAATCCAAACTACAACCACCGCAACCAAAATTGTGTGTGTATGTATATATAGAAACCAAGGGAAAGGAGTAGAGCTAAATCCCCAAAGAACCACCACAACAGAACCTCTTAATAATGATCAAAAGAGAAAGGAGGTTTACCTTTTGTTAAAACCATCGGGTTAAAACCTTATTAATAGCCACCAAGACCAAGTGTTGTTATATATTATATATTGGCGTGACCCCACTCTACAGATCCAAATTCTTACACTTTCCTCCCACTCTATGAAATATGGCCATACCACAAAACATGGGTCCCATCTCCTTTATTTTGTCAGATTTTACATATCATCCCAGGCCTTTTCATTGATGCACAATTCTTTTATCCATCGAGACATTCCCTCCCTAGCTTACATCACCCCTAGTTATTCTAAAGTGAGCACCAAGGAAAACCTCTAGGAGACAGACTCCAGGGAATGGGAACTATTCATATCAAATGGTGTTCCTGACTTCTATTAGATTTTTTCCCTGGGCATTTTCAAAAGAATGCAACCCATTTACCTCTAGGAGGAGTCAACATTTCCTATGCAGGGCCCTCGTCAATTATGCACCAATAAAGAAACTCTATGTCACCTTGACGCTTTACACCTTAGCTCCTCTCCACATCAACTCAGGTCCTCATCACCCCAGCTATTCCATTGGTATGCCCCTCCTTCGATCATTGGGGAAAGGGGTCTCGGGACACATCAACCCGACGCTATTAATTAATGGATATCTTGACAGGACCTTAGTTTCATCCCTCAAATTTTATCAAATGAAAAACTTATGTCGAGACTTTAAAAAAAGATAAGTGTTCAATATTCTATCTATCTAATCTAACTCGCTCTAGTCACTATTGTTTCCTCTCCTCCATCATCGTTCAACTTGCACAGGTAAGTGATGACTGGCCTACCTCTACCTCCTGCTACAGGAATTCAAACAAATCCTAGGGTGTAACACAAACCCCTACAATGTTATAATATATATGTATGAAAAAAAATAATGAAAATAAAGGTTGCAGAAGGACTGGTTTATAATTTTTTTTTGGAAAAAACACTATCGCACCCCTCCATACTCTAATTATTATTAAATCAATCAATAAATAAATACATTGATACAAGTCTCTCCAAATCCATGTAAATAGGATCGAATGGGCCAATTTAGGAGAAATTAACTAAATACCTACACTTATCTAATTTAAATGAATTACATGGAAATCCAACACATCTTTATCCTAACAACCAACTTATTGAGGAACCAACTCTTATGGTAAATAGGTTTGACCTCTCAGCCAATTAAAATTTACAGATGCCCCTACACCATAGTCCCAAGGAACAACGAATTCATGAGCTCCTTCCCATGAGGTCCTCGATAGTTCTGCCACTGTTTTGTAATAATGTGGAAGTCATCCAAGTTGCATCAACTACTAAATGGTCCTTCCACTTGACCAAATATTCATACTATTCCTTTCGCTTGGTCTTCTTAATCAATCTCTTGTCTAAAATCCTCTCTAGTTGAAAAGGATTTGTTGCTAATAACTACTTATGATATTGAATTTGTCGTTGTCCACTATCATTTGTTGTTTGTAACTCCTCTCGTAGATGATACTTGAATAGTTGTGCAACATTGAATATAGGAGAGATGCCAATCCCTGGTGGAAACTCTATTTCATAATCATTGGATGAAAATTATTAAGAATCTTAGAAGGACCATTTTTCTTTAATTTTAGTTTATTGTACCAGGCTTATTTAATAAATATTTCCTTCCTTGAATGTGCCAATAGTAAGTCTCCCACTTCAAATCTTTGTTCTCTCCTCTTAATATTTGCTCTGGTGTTATATTTGAGGCTACTTTCCTATATTTTTTGTTTCATTTACTCATGGATCTCTTGCATAGCTATAACAAAATCTTCTCCTACTGCACTTCTTTGTTATATTCTCCCCGTGTTTCTGAGTTCATGCACTCCTCTTGGATGCATCTCATACATAATCTAAAAGGACTTTGACTAGTGCTTCTATTTGGAGAATCATATAAGAAAATTCTACAGTTGCTCACAAAAATTTGCACACCAGTCCTCATCTTTGGTCGATATTAAAAACGCTTTAGTTGGTCATAAGTCTTTTCCTAGCCAAAGTGTCCTGCAATACCTCCACTATGTTTTTCTTTGATCAAATTCTCTCTCATCGAACATTTTGGAATGCATAGTTGATTTTTTTTAACAATAATCCTTCTCGAAACATGTAATCAAGCCACATACTCATATCTTGGATTGTTGGGTTTTTACAAGCTTTGTAAGCCTCTTTAAAATCTACATCTTCCTCATACAACTCCTTCATGAAGTCTATGATATGGACTTAACTTTCCTGCATAATCAAATTCCTCTTGCTTAATGCATCAACAATTTTATTAGCTTGGCCACTAATGTGATTTAAAAGAAAAATAAAATTTTTGAGATATTCAATCCACTTAACATGTTTTTAGCTTAATTTGGGTTGTTACATAATGTACTATAGGGCATGATTATCTATGTACAAAACAAACTCTTTCTATATTAAATAATGCATCCATTTCTTTGGAGCTTGTACCACAACATAAAACTCGTTCCCATAAAAAGTATACTTCCTCCTTATCTCATTCAACTTCTCGCTAAAATATGCTATGTGCTTATCCTCCTTACTTAACATAGCATTGATTGCTTCTCCACTGGCATCACACTTCACTTAAAAAGGCTTGCCAAAACCTGGAAAGATCAACAAAAGTTGTTATGTCGTTTTCTTCTTCAATAGTTAAAATCTATTTTCTGCTTCAGTGGTCCGTTGGAATGGTTGTTTGTCTTTATTTATGGTTTCCACAATTGGAGCACTTATTCTGTTGAAATTCCTAATGAAATTCCTATAAAAACTAGCCAAACCATGAAAACTTCTAACTTCAAAAATGCTTTTAGGAGAGGGCCAATCAAAAATAGTTCTTACCTTCTCAAGATCCATCTTCAAACCATCCTTAGATATGACAAATCCAAAATACACAAGCTCTGTCTTCAGGAATGAACATTTCTTCAAATTGATAAGAAATTTCTCTTATTGTAGCTTCTCTCATGCATATCTCAAATGCCTCAAGTGCTCTTGTTTCAATTGGTTGTAAACCAAAATATCATCTAAATATACAATCACAGAATTCCCTATGAATTCATTTAACACCTCATTCATCAATCTCATAAAGGCCTTGGGTGCATTAGACAACCCAAATGGAATGACTAGCCATTAGTACAACCCATCATTGGTTTTAAAGGTTCTCTTATGCTCATCTCCCTCTCTAATCTTGATTTGATGTTACTCATCTTCCACTCATATTCATTTTGTGTTGTAGACCTTCCTCTACTTGATTTTTTTCCTCTTCCTTTAGCAGTACTTTTTCCTTTGTTAGATTTCTTCCTTGCAAGCTTCTCCTCAACCTCTAAAGCTAGCCGATATGCTTCCTCTATTGTTCTCAGCAATAACACACTGATTTCATCTTATGTATCCAAACTAAGACCATTAATGTTTCTGGTTGTCTTCCTTGTAGACTCTTATACATATCCAACTTTGATTCTCACCTTATAGAACTTTTTCGTGTATTCCCTCACAATCATCAATCTCTACCTAAGATTTTGTATCTGCCTGAATAAATTGAGATGATAATCATTTGGCGGGAACTTTCCTCCTAGCTTCACTACCATTTTTTCCCAACTCTTAATCTTCTGCTTGTTCTTCCTTCTCCTTTCATCCTATACAACAACCCACCATAGAGCTACATGTCCCTTCAATTTGGTAACATCAATCTTGACCTTCTTCTCCTCATCCATCTCTTCACACTCAAATAATTTATCCATCTCTGTAATCCAGTCTATAAGATCTTTTGGATTCATGCTTCTAGTATAAGAAGACATATCTAGTTTCACCTTTGTGACAGATCCTAGAACTACTTTAAATATTTTGGCTTCAATAGGATCTGTAGTTGCTTCTTTGTCTGGAGATTCTTCTTCTTCTTTTCTTACATCTCTAACTTCAAGTTCTCTTTGCTTACTGGTTTCCATGGCTGCCATTCTTCATTTTAATTGTTCCATAGCTCTCAGCACTTGAGAATTGGCTACATGCCTTTTGTCCTCTCCAGCCTCCTCTGGCACCTCTTCCAATTTTGTGTGCCATGGTCAATTAGTTGTTCTTGGAGAAAATGTAGGATCTTCTCTGATACCAGCTGGTGTAGGCCTTACTTTCTAAAATTTTATATAAGGCAGGCTATGCCCACAAATGTCACTATAATGTCCCAATGAAAAACTAGAACCGCCACAACTAAAACTGTACATATATATATATCTATATATATATATATGTGTGTGTGTGTGTGTGTGTGTGTGTGTGTGTATATGTAAACTAAGGGAAATGAAATATAGCCAAATCCCTAAAGAACCACCGCAGTCAAGCCTCTTAATAATAATCCAAAGAGAAAGGGGGTTTACATTTTGTTAAAACCACTAGGCTCAACCCTTGTTAATAGCCACCAAGACAAAGCACAATTATATATTATATATTGGCATGGTCCCACTCTATAGCTCCTAGTGCTTACACTTTCCTCCCACTCTATGTAATATGAGCACAACATAAAACCTAGGTCCCAACTCCTTTATTTTGTCAATTTTTACACATCATTTGAGGCCTTTTCATTGATGCACAATTCTTTTATCTCTCAAGGCACATCATCATAGGCTTAAGTCACCCTGGGCTATTCCAAAGTGTGCACCAAGGAAAACCTCTAGGAGAAAGACTCCGAGGAATGAGAATTATTCCCATCAAGTGTTGTTCCTGGCCTCTATTAACTCTTGTCCTTGGGTATTTTTAAAGGTGCACAACTCATTTAACTTTGAGAGGATTGGACACTTCCTACGTGGGCCGCTCGTTAATTATGTGCTAATAAATAACCTCTGTGTCAACCCAATGTTTTACGCCTTTGTTAGACTCCACATGAACCTAGTTTCTCGTCACCTTGGCTATTCCATTTGTATGACCCTCCTTCGAGCATTGGGGAATGGACTCCTAGGACACATCATCCTAGTGTTGTTAATTCATGGCTATCCTTACAGAATCTCAGTTTTGTCTCCCTGTTTTTGATAAATAACATACTTTTGTCAAAACTTTAAGAAAAACGTATGTTCGATCATTGGGGAATGGACTCCTAGGACATGTAATCTTGGTGTTGTTAATTAATGGCTATCTTGACAAAATCTTAGTTATGTCTCCCTAGGTTTGTCGAATGATAAAATTTTGTCAAGACTTTAAGAAAAAAGTAAGTGTTCAGTACTCCATCTTTTCACTGTAACTCGCTTTGGTCACTAATGTTTCATCTCCTCTGTTAGAAAGTGTACTAAGATAGGCTCAATTTGACTTTAGCCTTAGTCAAATTGAGTAAATCGAATTTCCACATTAGCAAGATAACTCGGAGGTAGTTAACTAGCATGACATGGCTCTTGGCACTCAGTTAACTTAGTAAATTCAAGTTATAGGCTTGGATTTTAGTCACGCATGTGTTGATTACTAAATTTTAGCAATCTAGTTGAGCTATTTTCAGTTCTAATCAGTTAACTGACCTATAACAACTAATAGAGTCAGTTGAAGGTCAGATGTGCAATGAGACAATTGTCTGACTCAAATATTTGTTAGTTAACTGATAAATTAGCCCAAAATAGCTCATGCATGCATGGAATTCAAATTCCTTAGCTAGAGTGGGGGAATTAAGGCTAATGTAAATTTATTTGTATACTAGTGGAGTGTACAAACTTTTGCATGCAGGCAGTTGATTAATCCTTGGGAATTGTGCAAGGAAATATAGACTTCCCTATTGTTTGGGATCTCGAGTTAGCTCATATTTATGCAAGGAAATAGGAGGCTGGAGGAAGAATAAATTGGCTAAGTGTTGGCTAGAGGCTCTTATTCAACACGGAGAATAGTTTTACCTTTGCAGGTGGTGCTAAGAGTTGGAGCATGCAATTGTAATTGTTTCTCTATTCAACTAATTAATGAAAAGAGGTTTGAGGGGTTTTTCCCAGTTGGGTTCCCCTAGAAATCACTGTGTATTTGTGGTTTTTCTTATTGCATGTTGTGTTGGCATTATGAGATAAGTGTTGTCCTTGATGGCAAACCACACTGATGACAAATCATAGTGCAGAAGGTCAGCAGCAAGGAATTGATGATCAGACTATAAGAAGAAGAGAAAGTTCATACACGCAGGTTCATTAAGCCCAAGTCGCGTATACAAGCAGGTTCACTATATACCAAGTCGCGTATACGCAGGTTCGCTATATACCAAGTCGTAGCTCTGATTCCAATTGTTGGCATTTTGGCTCAGGTATGGCGCTATGATACAGGTGTTGTCCTTGATGGCAACTCTCTTTGATGACAGATCTCCGTTCAGTCTACAGAATGAAGAGAAATCTCATATACGCAGGTTAATTAAGTCCAAGTTGCGTATACACGCTGGTGATATGCATACTAAGTCGCGTATACGCAGGAGAGCTATATAATAAGGCGCGTATACACGCAGATGCATGAACAGAAAAGTGCGTATATGTCGGGAAGTTTCCTTTTGGTCCATGGTAGTTAGTCCTCGGTACTTGTGCCCATGTCTTTGGACCAAAGTACCTCGACAGTCGTGTAGATCTCTAGTTTTGCAGTTGATGGTTTTGGATTTCTATGGTTTTGGCTCTTGGTATTGAGCAAGGCCTAAGGCTATATAAGGAGAAGAAGATCATTAGGCAAAATCATCTTTTGAAAAGGCTTGAATATCTGAAAAGGAAAGAGATTTGATATGCAGGTTCTGGGTTGCTTGATCTAAGCCAAGGAGAGATCACATTGTTTGATGGAAGACTAGATCTAAGGATAGATCGGGATCTAATGGTTTGAAATGCACTATTATGATATGGTTGATTATGCGTATTTCTAGATCTGCATACTGTCGCAATATTATGTTCTGGGTCTAACTAATGTCTGGTACAGCTGCAAATTGAGAGAGTTTATTTTTAGATCTGTACGCATGTTGGCTTCGGTAAAAGCGCGTGTATACGCGGGTTTTGCTCATTGAAGTAGCGTATATCTTTTGAAGCTTGATTTTGGGTTTACAGTTGGGTCTGACTGTTATTACAGAGTTCTGTAATCTGCTCTGTGTTCTGGTAACTGGTGATTGACAGGGTTCAGTGGTTCAGTGATTCAAAGTTTGGTTGTTTTATGCTTCAATGATCTGTTGTAAAAGGTGAATGAATTGTGGTCTTCAGATTGTAATGTTGTGCTTCAGGAATATCCAGTCTGAAAATGTATGAAAAGTGGTACCTGAAGGAAAGAAGATTGTAGGCCAGCACCTACGTACTAGTATCTTAGCTAGTACAAGAGCAAAGGGGGTTGGAGCTCCCTTCCAAGGAAGCTTGGAGAACGAGAGAAGGTTGTAGCCTTCTGCAGGTAGTAGCCTGCGTACTGGTATAAGGCTGCACCAGTACAAAAAGATTGTAAACTGAAGTTTTATTTTAAAGAAAGATAGAGACGACTTGCAGCAGGTGGTTTTCACCCACATTGGGTTTCCACCTTATATCTTGGTGTTCATGTGTGTGGCTTTTTGATCTGTTCTGTTATACTGCACCTCTTTACTGTTAATGTGGTGAATAATGTCCTGATGCACTTAACTGAAGATTAATCTAACTAAATTGTAAGCTTTCTTCTTATACGCTGTTTTATTTAGTCACAGTAGCGTGTACACGCTGGTTCACTTAACTGAAGTAGCGTATATGTTTCTGAGCATTGAAAAGTTTGATTGATCTGATAATACTGATTCACCCCCCCTCTCAGTATTATTTCCAACAATTGGTATCAGAGCAGGTCCTTCAGAGAAGCTTGATCGCTTGAAGGTAGATCATTCATCATGAGCAACTACGAGAAAGAAGCATCAATCAGGCCACCGATTTTTGATGGGACAAATTTCAATTATTGGAAGGTAAGAGTTACTGCATATCTTCAATCTCTTGGTACAGAAGTTTGGAACATTGTAGAAACAGGCTATGCTTTTCCTTCAGCTACTCCTACAGATCCAGCTGAGAAAAAGCAGTACGAAACAAATGCAAAAGCAGTCAGTACTCTATTAGGAAGTATATCCCAAACAGAATTCATGAAGGTCATGCACTTCAAATCAGCAAAAGAGATATGGGACAAAATGATCACTAGCTATGAAGGAGATGAACAGGTAAAACAAGCTAAACTTCAAACTCTCAGGATTCAATATGAGACTCTCAAGATGTATAATGATGAAAGTGTGGCTAATTATTTTCTTCGGGTAGATGAGATTGTAAATTGTATGAAAAATTTGGGTGAAGAAATAAAAGAGACTATAGTAGTTCAAAAGATTCTAAGATCATTATCCCCCAAGTTTGAATCTAAAGTATCTGCAATAGAAGAAAAAGAAAATCTCCGTGTTCTCACTATGTCTCAGCTACATGGAATTCTAACTGCTTATGAAATGAGAAAGGGAGGTCCATCAGACAGAAGGGAAGCTGCTTTTAAGGCATCAGGAAAAGAAGATTACTATGAAGCAAGCCATGTTCCAGAAGAAGAGGAAGAAGAATCAAATTTTGTCAGAAATCTTCAAAGGGGTTCTGGAAGGTTCAGAGGTAAGCTACCTTTCAAATGCTTTGCTTGTGGAAGAGTAGGTCATTATGCTGCAAAATGTCCTTATAAGGATAAAGGAAAAGAACCTGCTAGATGGAACAAGAAACAAAGTGCAAATAAGAAAAGCTACTACACCCATGAAGATAGTGATGGCTTATCAAACAGTGATGAAGATGAACAAGGTAATAAATATAAGCTGTTAATGGCATTTGAAAATGATGATTATGAGGATGCTGTAGATGTGGATAATCTCTATGATGAAATTACTAGACTCAAGAGATGCATAGAAGAAAAGAATGTGATCATTGATACTTTGCAATTTCAAATTGATGAAAAGGAAAAACATCTTGAAAAACTAGAAGGTGAAATTGTTGGTCTCAGAAAAGAAATTGAGAAAACAAAAGCTATTAATCTTAAGTTTGTCAAAGGATCTGAAACTTTGGATGAGATTATCAATGTGCAGCGGTCTCCTCTAAACAAGACAGGTCTGGGCTATAATGGAGAAACCTCTCAAGCATCCACCTCAAAAAGTTATCTTGATGCAGCAAGAAGAAATGAGCAGAAGAACAATGAAGATAATCAGGTAAAGCAGGGACGAATTACAAACAGAAACTATCAGGGACAATCCATCTTAAGGGTGAACAAAAGCTACAACCAGCCACAGGTAAAATCTTCTCAGTTTGGTTCAAGAATAGATGAAAATAGAAATTACAATCAGTTGGCTGGTAGATTCAATAACCGCAGAAGCTTCTTCAATGGACAATGCTTTTCTTGCCATAACTTTGGTCACAAAGCAGCTCAATGTGTTGCATATAAAACAATCATGACTAGGGAAGCTCAAAAACAAAGAAGTATGACAGGGATTACAAAAAGGACCTATAACAACTTTTTGGTTCTTGAAAATGAAGTTGAATGTTCTATTTGCAATAATTTTGGTCATGAAGATTCTGAATGCAGGAGCAGGTTTCAGGAGAGAAAGGAACAAGCCACAAGCACCAAAACATGGAGAATAAAGGAACCTCAAACAGAAAGATGTGGGATAGCATTTTATGCAGAAGGACAGGAAAATCTATGGTACATTGACAGTGGATGTTCGAAACATATGACAGGTGATAAAGAAAAACTTGAATCTTATTCTACTTTAGAAAAGGGAAAGAAAGTTTCTTTTGGAAATGATACTCCTGCAACTATAAAAGGAAAAGGTATTGCTCCTTTGAAAGAAAAGGTCAAGGCTGGAAATGTTTTGTATGTTGATGGATTGAAGCATAATCTACTAAGTGTCAGCCAGATGTGTGATCAAAAAACCGAGGTTATTTTCAGATCGAATGGATGTCTTGTTCGTGATCTTGATACAGGTAAAACAGTTCTCAAAGGCAAAAGAACTCCAAATAATCTGTACATATTTGAAGAAGGACAACAACAATGCTATCTTAGCAAGGATGAAGAGCACTGGTTATGGCATCGAAGGTTGGGACATCTAAGCTTCTCACAAATAAGGAAAGCATGCAAATATCAGGCAGTTCACGATCTTCCAGATATTAAAATTCCAGACAACACCATATGCAAATCTTGTCAGTTTGGAAAGCAAACCAGAACTAACTTTCCAGAAAAGGAAGGATCAGCTAGCTTGCCTCTTGAGCTAGTCCATACAGATGTATGTGGTCCATTTAGGAAAAGGACACCTCGAGGAGAAGAATATCTGATATTATTCATTGATGATTTCTCAAGGTTTGTTTGGTTAGGGCTTATGAAGCACAAAGATGAAGCATTCGAAAAATTCAAATCCTTCAAAGCATTGGTTGAAAGTGAATCAGGACACAAAATTAAGTGCCTCAGATCTGACAGAGGTGGGGAGTTCACCTCAAATGAATTTTTCGATTTCTGTGACGAACATGGGATAAGAAGAGAATTCTCTACAGCTAGAACTCCTCAGCAAAATGGGGTTGTGGAAAGAATGAACAGAACTATCCAACAAATGGCTCGTGCTATGCTCGATGAATCAGGTACTCCTGCAACCTTCTGGGGTGAAGCTGCACATGCTGATGTTATTATTCTTAACAAAACAAATGTCCGAGTAAACAGCACTCAAACACCTCATGAGCTTTGGAGTGGTAAAACTCCTTCCGTGAAGCACTTCAAAATCTTTGGGAGCAAATGTTATATTAAGAATACTGATGAGCAACTTGGCAAACTTGAACCAAGAGCAGATGAGGGCATTCTTCTTGGTTATTCTCCACATAGCAAAGCATACAAGTGCTACAATAAAAGACTTGGCAGAATTGTTGACAGTATTGATGTAGTGGTTGATGAGAAGGGATATATTCCTAGGCAAGTTCATCATGAAGACATTGAAGAAGATGAAGGTTACTCTCAAAGGCGGAATGATGAGGAAGAAGAACCTCAAGAAGAAGAAGAATCTCAAGAAGAACCAGAGGAGCAGACAAGAATAGAAGAGAAGACTCCATCCAGATATGTTCAAAAGAATCATCCAGAAACTCAGATTGTGGGGCAGAAAGAAGCAGGAGTACAAACAAGAAGGACACTTGCAGAAGCTTCAAGCTACTTGGCATTACTCTCCTCCACTGAACCACAAAATGTGAAAGAGGCATGCAAAGATGAATGTTGGGTCAAAGCAATGGATGAAGAACTTGAGCAAATCGAAAATAACAACACTTGGGAATTAGTTCCTAGACCAAAAGATAAGAATGTGATAGGAACAAAATGGGTCTTCAAGAATAAATTAAATGAAAATGGAGAAGTAATTAGAAACAAGGCC
The DNA here is from genome assembly GCA_031772625.1 of Pinus tabuliformis. Classification (NCBI taxonomy): domain Eukaryota; kingdom Viridiplantae; phylum Streptophyta; class Pinopsida; order Pinales; family Pinaceae; genus Pinus; species Pinus tabuliformis. The sequence goes on along the minus strand of CM062809.1, from coordinate 559,322,788 downwards.
AGACTTGTTTGTAAAGGGTATGCACAGCAAGAAGGAATAGATTTTGAAGAGACCTTTGCTCCTGTGGCAAGACTTGAGGCCATCCGAATGTTCCTTGCTCTCTCAAGCTTTCAAAACTTCAATGTATTTCAAATGGACGTGAAATCAGCCTTCCTGAATGGAGACTTAGAAGAAGAAGTCTATATTGAGCAGCCAGATGGCTTCATTCTTGGGAATGATCCAAACCTTGTATGCATATTGAAAAAGGCTCTCTATGGACTCAAACAAGCTCCAAGGGCTTGGTACTATCGGTTGGACAAATATCTTCACCAACAAGGCTTTTCAAAAGGATCAGCAGATAGCAATCTCTATATAAAAGTTGAAAATAACAAATTGCTAATTCTTGTTGTTTATGTAGATGATATTATTTTTGGCAGCAATGAAGAGACTATGAGTCAAAACTTTGCCTTGGTTATGCAGAAAGAATTCGAAATGTCACTTCTTGGAGAATTGACATATTTTCTTGGATTACAAATCCAACAAAATGAAGGAGGTATCTTCTTGTCTCAAACCAAATACCTCAAGCAGATCTTGAAGAAGTATGGCATGGAAGAGTCAAAGCCAGTATGTACACCCATGGTTACAGGATGCAGCCTCAGTGCAAATGATGAATCAGCAGCAGTTCACCAACCCACTTATAGATCCATGATTGGGAGTTTGCTTTATTTGACAGGTACTCGACCAGATATTACACATGCAGTAGGAATGGTTGGAAGATTTCAAGCCAACCCAAAGGAAACTCATCTTCAAGCAGTCAAAAGAATCTTCAAATATCTTCAAGGGACCCAAAACTATGGCTTATGGTATCCTAGAAATACAGATCTCACTCTTCATGCTTACACAGATGCAGATTGGGCTGGAAGTGTGGATGATAGGAAAAGCACAAGTGGTGGTGCTTTCTTCATGGGTTCCAGATTAGTATCTTGGTTTAGCAAGAAACAGAGTTCGATTGCCTTATCTACAGCTGAAGCAGAATATGTGGCTGCAGCATCTTGTTGCACACAACTTCTTTGGATGATGCAGACCTTGCAGGACTTTCAAATCACTTGCACTCCACCCGTCTCTATCTTATGTGATAATACAAGTGCAATCAGCATTTCAAAGAATCCAGTCATGCACTCAAAGACCAAGCACATACCAATCAAGTACCATTTTCTTCGGGAACAAGTGCTTGAGCAGAAGGTCAAGTTGGAGTATGTTCCTTCTAAGGAACAAGTTGCTGATATTCTCACAAAACCACTGCCCAGGGAAACTTTTGAATATCTTAGACAAAAGCTGGGAGTAGTTGATGCTTCATCCTGCTGTTGAAGTTTGTTTATTCTACAGAAAAGTTGGTATACGCAGGTTACGGAAGGGATATCCGCGTATATACGCAGGTTACGGAAAAGGAAGTCGCGTGTATGTTGGACGCTTGTTGCAGAAAGTATATCCGCGTACATACGCAGTTTCATGCAGGAGAAAACGCGTATATGAAGTTCTGAACAGCAAGGGCAATCTCTGGAGTTCTGAACAGCAATGGGTATGTCAGAATTCTTCAGGCACAGTTTCAGGGGGTGCAGCAGGCACAGGTTCAGGGGGAGCAGCTTAAAAGTCTCATAAAGCATTGTTGGCATTCAGATGTTTTGGTTGTTGGGTTCAGGAGAAGGAGCTCAGAAAGAAATCCTGGTTGCTGATCTAAAAAGATGTTTCTCAGATGCTGCTGGTGACTTTCATAAGTCTTGGTCTAGATCTGTTGTCTCTATGTCATATCTCTTTTATGATGTCAAGGTCATGTAACGGCCTATGTGGTTTCCCCACTATGCCTGGGATGAATGATGTAATATAATTGATTGTTTATGATGTGTTCCCTCTTGGTAGGGAGTATGGATGTATGTATTGAGTCTTTTTGTGATAGAAAGGTCCCTTATGGTGTATAAGTCTTGGTTCTTGTTGAAGAACATCTTTTGCAGATCTTGCCTACAGTCAGGGGGAGCATGTTTCAGCACAGCCAAGCAGAGGTATCAGCATGTTCTCAGGGGGAGCACAGCCCTTTGCCCTTGATGACAAAGGGGGAGAATGATTCTAAGGATCTGAAGGTTGCCATCAAGTCCAAAGGGGGAGATTGTTGGCATTTTGGCTCAGGTATGACGCTATGATACAGGTGTTTTCCTTGATGGCAACTCTCTTTGATGACAGATCTCCGTTCAGTCTACAGAATGAAGAGAAATCTCATATACGCAGGTTAATTAAGTCCAAGTTGCGTATACACGCTGGTGATATGCATACTAAGTCGCGTATACGCAGGAGAGCTATATAATAAGGCGCGTATACACGCAGATGCATGAACAGAAAAGTGCGTATATGTCGGGAAGTTTCCTTTTGGTCCATGGTAGTTAGTCCTCGGTACTTGTGCCCATGTCTTTGGACCAAAGTACCTCGACAGTCGTGTAGATCTCTAGTTTTGCAGTTGATGGTTTTGGATTTCTATGGTTTTGGCTCTTGGTATTGAGCAAGGCCTAAGGCTATATAAGGAGAAGAAGATCATTAGGCAAAATCATCTTTTGAAAAGGCTTGAATATCTGAAAAGGAAAGAGATCTGATATGCAGGTTCTGGGTTGCTTGATCTAAGCCAAGGAGAGATCACATTGGTTGATGGAAGACTAGATCTAAGGATAGATCGGGATCTAATGGTTTGAAATGCACTATTATGATATGGTTGATTATGCGTATTTCTAGATCTGCATACTGTCGCAATATTATGTTCTGGGTCTAACTGATGTCTGGTACAGCTGCAAATTGAGAGAGTTTATTTTTAGATCTGTACGCATGTTGGCTTCGGTAAAAGCGCGTGTATACGCGGGTTTTGCTCATTGAAGTAGCGTATATCTTTTGAAGCTTGATTTTGGGTTTACAGTTGGGTCTGACTGTTATTACAGAGTTCTGTAATCTGCTCTGTGTTCTGGTAACTGGTGATTGACAGGGTTCAGTGGTTCAGTGATTCAAAGTTTGGTTGTTTTATGCTTCAATGATCTGTTGTAAAAGGTGAATGAATTGTGGTCTTCAGATTGTAATGTTGTGCTTCAGGAATATCCAGTCTGAAAATGTATGAAAAGTGGTACCTGAAGGAAAGAAGATTGTAGGCCAGCACCTACGTACTAGTATCTTAGCTAGTACAAGAGCAAAGGGGGTTGGAGCTCCCTTCCAAGGAAGCTTGGAGAACGAGAGAAGGTTGTAGCCTTCTGCAGGTAGTAGCCTGCATACTGGTATAAGGCTGCACCAGTACAAAAAGATTGTAAACTGAAGTTTTATTTTAAAGAAAGATAGAGACGACTTGCAGCAGGTGGTTTTCACCCACATTGGGTTTCCACCTTATATCTTGGTGTTCATGTGTGTGGCTTTTTGATCTGTTCTGTTATACTGCACCTCTTTACTGTTAATGTGGTGAATAATGTCCTGATGCACTTAACTGAAGATTAATCTAACTAAATTGTAAGCTTTCTTCTTATACGCTGTTTTATTTAGTCACAGTAGCGTGTACACGCTGGTTCACTTAACTGAAGTAGCGTATATGTTTCTGAGCATTGAAAAGTTTGATTGATCTGATAATACTGATTCACCCCCCCTCTCAGTATTATTTCCAATTGTTATGTATGTCATAATCTTGGACATGTTGCAGCTAGATGTGGAAGAAGAAGGGTTCAAGACCATCATGTAGAAAGATCATCACATTCAAGGTACTTTAATGGATATTGTTTTTCTTGCAATATGTTTGGTCACAAAGCTGCTGATTGCTACAGGAGGAACATGAAACATGTTAGATGTTATGCATGTAACAAGCTTGGACATATAGCAAAGGAATGCAGGAACAAAGGATGGACATCACACCAAAAGAAGAAAACCTCATCACACTTGAAGATATGGAGGAAGAAGGAAGTACAGTCAGCACAATGTACTGAGACACAGCACAGCACAGACATATCAGACTCAGGGGGAGCTGAAAGTGTAAAACATCAGTGTCCTGAATCTCATACGCAAGTTCCTTAAAGGGAAGTCGCGTATATACGCGAGTTAGACACTGCAAAGTCGCGTATATGTCAGTCTGAGGAAAAGCAGTGGGGACAGGATCAGAAAAAGATCTGATGTGATTCAGTCTATTATTTATTGGTTACAGTCTGCTGAGGATGTGTGGAAATGTTTTGTTACTTGTATGATGTCTAGAAGTGTTTTGATCCTAACTTGAGGATGATGATGTTTTGATGCTTATTGCTGATATATGCATGATCATATCTAACAGATGGCACTGGTTGAGGGGGAGCATATGCCTTTAGTAATTCATTGTTGGCATTATGGTTAATAATCCTTGGTGATGATTCTTATATGGCTAAATGATATATCTTGCTATGATATGATGTTGTGAGTTGTCTATGATAAACTCTCATATGATTCGTGAAGTTACATAATAGATGTTCAGATCCGATTTATGGTTGATCCTTTGATGACGCTTACATGATGATCTTCATAAGGATAAGGAGAAGTACAAAGCTTGAATACACATCTTCCTCACTTGATGATGAGTCACTCATATACTGCTGTTGTCATATGCATAAAGATCATACAGTTATGATGCAGGCACTCTTGTGAATAAGGATTGTTGTTGTTGATGATATCAAGAAGTTTTGTCAAATGAGCTTGAGCTCAAGATACATAGTGCTGATACATGGATGACTACTCAAAGTTGCTTTGTTGGAGACATGGTGATGAGTTCTTATCTATATGATGATAGGTTGATACTTACAGATGATACTTGGATCATGTAGATCCTGACGTTGATGTAATGGCTATGGTGGTTTCACATGTAATGTGAATGATTTCATGATGATGTTTAAAAGGAGGAGTTGACATCTATGTTCAGACATACCTTGCTGCAGAACATTTACAGGTTGCTGATATGAAAATGGTTGTACGCGAGTTTCATAAGGCCTATCCGCGTATATGCGCTTGTTTATGTGGATGCAGACGCGTATATGGAGTTTTGAAGGAAATCAGCAGGGACAGATGTTGGTTGCAGAAAGTCTGATATGGGTCCGACAGAGATCATCTGGCACAGGTTCAGGGGGAGCAGATAATCTTCCAATGATGCATTGTTGGCATTATCTTAAAGCTTTTGGTTCTGGTTCACATTTGTTGTTGGTTTCAGGTGGAACAAAGGCGAAAGGAGAACAGAAGTATCTCTTGGTTGTTGATCTTAATGGTGATTATCAGATGCTGCTGGTGACTTTCATAAGTCTTGGTCTAGTTCTTTCGTCTCTATGTCATATATCTCTTTTGTGGTATCTCTTTCATGGTTTCAAGGTCATGTAACGGCCTATTTTGGTTTCCCCACTATGCCTGGGATGATTGATGCAATATGATTGGTTTTCATATGTAAAATTTTGATGTATCCCCACTTGGTTGGGTGGATGAGTCAATTTTAGTATATCCTCACTTAGTTGAGAGATGGATGTATGTATGAGTCTTTGGTGATAGGAAGGTCTTTTATGATGTATAGAGTCATGTTCTTCTTGAAGAACATCTTTTGCAGAAATGTGAAAGAGGCATGCAAAGATGAATGTTGGGTCAAAGCAATGGATGAGTCAATTTTAGTATATCCTCACTTAGTTGAGAGATGGATGTATGTATGAGTCTTTGGTGATAGGAAGGTCTTTTATGATGTATAGAGTCATGTTCTTCTTGAAGAACATCTTTTGCAGATCTTGCCTACAGTCAGGAAGAGCATGAACAACACACTTCAGCAGTACAGAGACTTGGCATGTACTCAGGGGGAGCATTGACAGATTGGTACACTTTGGCATATACAAAGGGGGAGATCATTCAGAGATTTTAACAGATACTCAGGGGGAGTATGGATAGCGAAATGTTCAGCAAAAGAAGAGAACATCTTGGTCCACCCTTTGCCCTTGATGTCAAAGGGGGAGAGTGATTTGGTGTTGTTGCCATCAAATCCAAAGGGGGAGATTGTTGGCATTATGATGCATGTGTTGTACTTGATGGCAACCCTCTCATAGAAGAATATCTCACTTATGTATAACTGGATGAATCTTCAGAAGAGATATCAGATGTGACTGATGGAAGACAGCTCAAAGGAATCAGATGATAGTTCTAAGTGTGACAAGATAGCTTTGCCATCAAGTCCAAAGGGGGAGATTGTTGGCATTATGAGATAAGTGTTGTCCTTGATGGCAAACCACACTGATGACAAATCATAGTGCAGAAGGTCAGCAGCAAGGAATTGATGATCAGACTATAAGAAGAAGAGAAAGTTCATACACGCAGGTTCATTAAGCCCAAGTCGCGTATACAAGCAGGTTCACTATATACCAAGTCGCGTATACGCAGGTTCGCTATATACCAAGTCGCGTGTACACGCAGGTTGGCTTCAGTAAAAGCGCGTGTATGTGGAAAACTTATCTTTGGTCCACGGCGGTTATTCCTTGGAAGTTGTGCCTATGGTTTTGGACCTTGGTGTCTCGACGGACGTGTTGATCCCTAGTTTTGAAGTTGATGGTATTGGATTTCTATGGTTTTGGCTCTTGGTATTGAACAAGGCCTAAGGCTATATAAGGAGAAGGAAATCATTAGGCAAGTGTATCTGAAATGTCTTGAATATCTGAAGAAGTATGAGATCCCGTATGCAGGTTATGGGTTGATGATGCATTGCTTGATTTGAGCTAAGGAGGGATCTCACCGGCTGATTGAGAACAAGATCTAAGGAGAGATCGGGATCAAATGGTTTGAAATGAACTATCTTTATGATGCTTATTCTAGATCTACATACTGACGCATGTATTGTTCTATAAGTGTTATGAGTATGACTGATGTCTGGTACAGCTGCAAGTTCTGAGAAATTATTTTTAGATCTGTACGCGGGTTGTCTTTGGCAAAAGCGCGTATACACGCGGGTTTGATTCATCGAAGTAGCGTATACATTGTAAAGCTTGATATTTGAAGTTGCAGATGGGTCTGATGGTTATTACAGAGTTCCGTGTCTGCTCTGTGTTCTGGTGACAGTGTTGTTAACAGGGTTTCAGTGATTCAGAGTTTGATGATTGTTTTGAGCTTCAATGATAGTTATGGGTCCAGTATGAAAATTGGATGAAATGTGGCCTTTCAGATTATGTGTTGTGCTTCAGTGTATCCAGTCTGAAAATTGATGAAACGTGGTACCTGGAGGAGAGAAGATTGTAGGCAAGCACCTACGTACTAGTATCTAAGCTAGTACAAAAGCTAAGGGAGATCTTTGGAGCATTGTAGCAGGTAGCAGCCTGTGTACTAGTAAATGGATTGGCTAGTACAAAAGCAAAGGGAGTTGTAGCTCCCGTACTGGTATAAGACTGCACCAGTACAAATATTGTAAAAGTATTTTCTTATTAAGAAGAAGATTGAGATGACTTGCAGCAGGTGGTTTTCACCCACATTGGGTTTCCACCTTATATCTTTGTGTTCATGTGTGTGGCTTTTGTGTGATGATCTGTTCTGTTATACTGCACCTGTTTACTGTTAACATGGTTAATAATGTTCTGATGCATTTACTGAAGATAAGCTAACTGAATCATAAGATTTCTGGATATACGCTAGTTGCTTTAGACACAGCAGCGTGTACACGCGGGTTCACTTAACTGAAGTAGCGTATATGTTTTTGAGCATTGAAAAAGTTTTATTGATCTGATAATACTGATTCACCCCCCCTCTCAGTATTATTTCCAACATGTTGTTCTAAATTGTGAATTTCATTCCGCAGATTAGTAGAGTAGAATTATGTGTCATGATTTTAGATTAAATTTCTTGAGAAGTTGCGATTCTATCAAATTTCTACACCCTCTGCCATTCTTCAATGCACGCAGGTGTTAAGTGATGACCGACCTGCCTGTACCTCCTATTGTGAGAATTTAAACAAAGCCTGGGGTGTAACAATAATATATATGTATATAAGTAAAGAACTAAAATAAAAATTGCAGAAGGACTAGTTTATAAAATTTATCTAGAAAAACCACTCTGACACCCCTCCTCACTTTTATTATTATTAATTCAATCAATAAATAAACACATCAATACAAGTCACTCTAGATTCATGGAAATAAGATCGAGTGGACCAATTTGGGGACAATGAACCAAATCCCAACAATTATCTAATTTAAATGAATTACATGGCAATCCAACCCTACTCTATCCTAACAACACACTTATTGAGGAACCAACTCCTTTGTTAAATAGGTTTGACCTATCTGCCAATTGAATTTTACAGACGCCCCTACATCATTTAAACTAGAGGATTAAATTATGAAATTCATAACGACGAGAAGTTTCTTTATATCTTTGTGTGTGTGTGTGTGTGTGTGAATGACTTAACAAAGAAAAAACCCATAAATTAATGTGGACTTGTACATGAAATGTATATTGTATGTATGACATGTATTGGATGTTGATATGGAGGCATTCAAGTGCTACTATGTGGAGTCCATTGGAACAAGTGGCCACCAAAATGTAGGGTCTAAGTTTGTAATGAAAAAATAGCTAAAAATGATGATAAATGGTTTGTGGAGGGAGGAGAAGCACTATTGGGAATAGTTGAAATCCCTCTATAATTGTTCTTAAAATGACACATGTTTCCTAGGAGGTAAGTAGTACATGGAGATATTTGAGGTGGTTTTGGAAACCCAAGTTTGGTCTATGCAGTTGTTCTCAAGGTGACATGTGTTGCCTGCATGATAAGTGGTTTGTGGAGGCAATGGGACATGTTAATGATTAATAGATTCAACCTTTGCAATTGATATCATCTATTGATCTAGATCAATCCACAAGGAACATGTGAGCTAAGATAAATGATTAGAGATGGAAACTCCCCCTTCCAACCCATCACATTAGTAAAGGATAATGTGCTAGTTGGAGGATTTCAATGGACCACATTAATTGTTGGGGATTGAGGGAAACCGAGAATAGATACTAGGAAAGTAGAATGTTAAGAAATAAATAGAAGATTAATTATGCTCCAAGATGATTGGTCGTATCTAAGGGCACCATTATAACACCTAAGCAACATCACAATACAAGTTTTACATATCAATCATTGTTATTTTTATTTTTCAAGTTTATGTTATTCAACCCATAGGGTCCTTTATTTATAGTTTCCAAAGCTAACCAACTTCCTTGAATTGTGGAAGATTCATTCCACAAATGAGCATTAGCAATTTCAATCATTTTTGTGAAATCTACATTGTTTTTTCAACTTATCGATTATTCTAGTTCACCCAAATTCTCATCATCTAATCAATTGCTCAAGTCAACCTAACTATCCAATCAATTCCTTTGACCACTCATTCAACCACTCCATTGTTCAAACACTACATTCATTATCTGCAAGTCAATCACTCAAACAACTTGTCGACCACTTAGTTGACTAATTTTTTAGTCAACCACTCAATCGATTATTTTTTGTTAATCAATCCTTTGATTGACTGTCTCCAAAATATCTCGAGGCATGATGAACCAAAATAAACTTAGATTCCAACACCCCATCCCTACCAACCCAATTTTCTAGACATTTAAGAGGTGAAATTATGCTAGCATGACACCCTCGCATAATTGTAGCTTCCTAAAGCCCTAACATATCATATTGTTGAATGAATTGTACTTAAAAATATACCATCATAAAGACATCAACACTTGATCATCTATTCTACAATATACAAGAGTGATACCCTTCTCTTGAACCATCTTATGTAATGAGCATGAAGCTTGGCATGCTTCATATTACTATGCGCAACAAGATTATCAACAACTTGATTGCACTTTGATTGTCACAATAAATAAAATTTGATGCTTCGATGGAAAATCCAAGCTCTCATGGGGGTTGACAAATCCAAACCACCTTCTTCCTTGGATTATAAGAACCATGATATTTATTTTCCATTGTATATAAAGAGACTACACGTTTCTTGTTGTTGCGATCCAAATGTGACCATTAAAATATTAAATTTAAATGATATTTAATCCACCTGTAAGAAAAAAATGAGATGTAAATGAAATGAACATGAATTTGCAATGGAAGGAAAGTAGGCGGGAGATATTTTTATTTTAAAATATTTCCCTTCCCTCTCATATTTTATTGTGTTTTTGACCTTTTAGGTTTGTTGGAATTTGTGTATCTCCTTAGGGTTCTACATATGAGGGTGTTGACAGTGATAGAAATCACCAACATATAGGGGGTCTCCCTGATATGAAGTCTTGATTAGACCTCACACCATTTGGAGTAGGAGCCCCATTCGAGAAACAGACCCGACTACCATATTCTTAATGATTTGCCTTGGTTGCAATAAACAACACAAGAGAGAACACATATACTTTTGAGATGAACAAGTAAGTTAGCCTTGTGAAGTATTCAATTGCAAAGTGTATAAAGGTTCTTTCATGAAAGGGATGAAAAAGTGAGTCCTAGAGGAAAGTAAAAATACTATCCTAATAAAGACACATGCATATGTCTAAAAGAATCGTTAATTATCTTGCGAAAAGGTTCACAAAGAAACAATGATCACGAAAATAAGAGACACACAATTCAAATGTTCAAACTAAAGCCAACAAAATAGTTCATTTTTATTAGTATGTATAAGCATAAGCATACACTGCAAAAATGAAAGAATAGCCTTACATCATCCATGACATATGCATGAAAGTGCATCAACTAGAACTTCATATCATTGAGTGAAAGTCCCACGATACACCATTACAATGATACAACACTAGTTCCAATAGTGGAACATTAAGCCACCACTTGCTCGTCAAAAGACTAATTTTTTCTCCTATTCCTAGCTTGAAAAGCTAGGTGAAAAGTTCTTTGCTTAAGATATGAGGGTGCATTTATAAAAAATGAGGTGACTCTCCACCTCCCTTGTGACTCTTGAGCTTCCCTCATGACCCTTAAGCTCACATGTGACTTTTTGAATTCCTATGTGACCTTTGAGATTCTACATAACTTTAAATCTTTCTAGTGATTTTTCACATTCCATGTGGGAACCTTGGGATTCCACACATTTTATATTTTCTCATTTTTTGAAAATACGAATTTACATTCCACAAATTGTGGAAAAATACATCGACAACATGTGACCTTAGTGGTGACACTTTGAGAATCCATTTTTTTGAATGGTTAAATCTAAATTATCAATAGTTTTTTTCATTGAAGAATGCAAATTTTGAAAATCTTATTCCCAAATAAACCACACCTATCAACTTAATTATGCACGTGCCATAACTTAAATATAAAATTGCAGCAAATTCTCAACACATATTTTAAGGAAAAATATCAAATATTTTCTAGTTTTTAGTAAGATTTGGGTAAAAAAATTCAAATGCTAGAATTGTTAGAAAACCCCAGACTAAGGTGATGAGAGTTACGGAGAGAGAAATAGTTTAAAAAAAATTGGAATGAAAAATTTATGAGTCAGTGAATAGAGAGATGATGGCTTGGATTATACTTTAAAATTGCTTTTGCTTGGTTAGTCTTTGTTGGACATAAGGAAACAAATTAATTGCCCAAGACTAGGGGAGGAGTGAAAACCTATCCCCTTAAGGACCATGAGAAGATCATTCCAATGATATGATTTTCCTTGAATAACAATAACTTGCATTACCAAACATTAACATATAATAAACAGCAATAACTTTATTCACTATTGATTTGACAACTAAATTATAATATTCCCATTATTAAATATATCAACTCTTTTTCATATTCCGCTATTGTTTTCAAATAAAACAAAGCCATGCAGAAATCATGACGGTATGGAAAAAACTGAAAGTAATAAAATAAATGGTCATATTAACTATTTAACTTTGAGAAATGAGGCAATTTTTCAATAATTGTATTGTCAATGGTAAGTGCATATCAATTCACTTCTAAATCTATTTTCCCGTGCTCTGTGTCACCAATGACAATATAAAAGAAAATCATAATTTATTTGGGAATATTGAAAACCAATGACTACATTGATTACTTAATAGGAAAATTGATAATTTATTTATAATTTGGCTATTGCATGTCAATTCACCACTAATTTTATGCTCCCATGCTCTCGGTCGGCCAACAATACAAAGACTTCATGATAAGAGGAGGGAAAATCTAAGAAAATTAAAAAAACAGTGACAAGAAATGATCATATTAACCAAATAATTGGGGCAATATTTTCCATGAGATATTATATTTAAATTTATTTTTTCTCCGTTGTGTGTGTCGTTGTGGGATTAGATAACTCAGTAGGAAAGATTATATTATTCACAAGATTAAAGGAATCCTTACCGTGACGGAGGCGGGGGAATCCTGGTAGTGGTGGCCTACCTAAGATTTTTCAAAATAGGAATCCTTACCGTGACGGAGGCGGGGAAATCCTGGTAGTGGTGGCCTACCTAAGATTTTTCAAAATAGAGGAAACGTGGCAAGTGTGTGTGACTATTCATTCAAAATGGATTATAAAAAGTTCTTAATTTAATTTAATTGTGGATTTTCTGAATAATTTAGTATTCTAGGGATATGGGCCAGGTCAATTGTTCCATTTTATTCATAAAATTTTAAAATATTCCAAAAAGCCAGTGTATTACAAATTTATAAATAGGCAGGAACAAATATTTATGCTCAAACAATTTAATTGGACATATTTCACAGGGCGTAGATCATTTAAAGTTGGTCAATAAAATAAAGATGGAAAATAACATGAACAAAATTATTTTAAACAATAACAAAGTGGGCTAACAACAAAGTTGTTTAAAACATTTCTTAGCTATCAAAAATCAAATGTATCTCTCTTTATTCACCTTTGTTTGACATTTTTGTAATGATAACTCAACACTTAACTTTTGATTTCTTTCTCCTTATGCATATCTATTTGACCATTTTCATTTTTATAACGATAACTCAACACTTTACTATAGTGCCAATAGATGTATGATATTACTCTGAATCATTTTTATTGTAAAAATATGCATTCTGGTGGTTTTTTTATTAATAGCATTCTATGTTATCATTTTTATGATTAAATTTTCGAATTTTTGTTTATTTTTAATATTTATTTTTTATTATTTATTAATTTAATTATTATTTTTCTAACTAAATAATGTGTAAATTTATTTTCTATGTTAATTTGTATGTATTTCTTCTATATAAATATTAATGTTTTTGTTTTATTAATAATATTGTCACTTGAAGTCTTTATCTAGTGAATTTCTGAGAGTATATACATAGGATATTAGAGAATGTATCTAATTTCACTATATATTGTTATATATCTCTCAAAATTCTTTTGTTGAACCCCCCTCTCAATACATCTTTTCAATTGGTTTAAAGAAGAAGAAGAAGAAAAAATTGTTATATACTCAATTTTACACCACCCAACACCCATAACCCTTCCCAAATATATGAACTCTATTTTTCACAGTTTTAAAATCATCTTTATGAATGAACGTGATAAGATATTGCTTAACAAGGTGAATCCCTCATGCCTTACCATCATCATGAATACTATCATTCTTTTAGCAATGTGTGTGATTGTTCTCATGGATCATGAGCAAGACCAACCCATTGTACATGTGGATGTATTATTTTCTTGGGAAATATTTATGAGGAAATCTTCACAATGAGGTTCCAAACACAATTACTTGCATAAAATTTCATTGCCTCCCTTAGTGATTGCTCAAATCTGGTTGGATGGGGTAGTAGATCATCATGTTTTAACATATTTTCAATTCTAATCACTATGCATTCATGCTTTACAATCCTTTCGTCCCCCTTTTCCTAATCTATATTGGATAAGGAACATCCACCCATCTTCCCTCCATGTTTAGAACATATTCCTTGTCTCCAATAGAAAATATGGAAAAAACAATGACACCTTTACACGAAATTAAAGAAATTAATGTTTTCTCAAAAAAAGCATTGACCATATTATCAATACCAATTAAATTATAATCACATTTTTTATTTACCTATATTGTGCCTTGAATCAATAATCTTCAACATATGTGAGCCCCCTACATTGATATCTATCATCATTACATGTGGTTAAGAGACATCAATTACCAAAACTCTAATTAGGTAATGTGAGTCCTGAGATGACTAGTGTGCCTAACATATGGCTTCAGTAGCTGTGAACCAGGGGCATCTAAGCCATCAAAATCACCTAGGGATTTCACTCAGCCTAGGCCACACTAGCCTTTAGCACGGTTGGATTTTTTCCCACCGTATTTTGAACTGGTGACCTTTCCACAAAGGAGTGCCTTAATAGAACACTTTGTCATCGTCTGCTTTATGCCCCATGGGCTAATGCATCTATAAACTATTGTGTCATTTCCTAGTGAAATATTTAATTATGTTTCAATATGTAACAACTCTTTTTGTCACCCCTCATGTAAAAATTATTATATGAATTGTTCTTGTAAATTGATGTGAATTATAAATGATGATTCGACTGAGAGAAGAACACAGATTCAGTTTTTGGAGGTGAAGTTTCTTGGAAATTGCTTGAGAGAAAATCCAAGCTAAGAATGTTGCATTTAATATCCACCTACATGCTTGTTGCATTAAAAGTAAGTTGTACAACCATTAACACTGGCATATGGGCACTTTAGTAGAGGACGAGCTAGTCCTACTCTCATGGGACATGTTGGCTTTGGTCAACATGCAACAAAATAAACAAGGAAAGGGGATTCATGAATTCAAGAGGGGATGCATAAAAAGGAATGACAAAGTCATACATCGAGGGAATCCGGAGGCATTTGGAAAAGAGGAGGTACAAATGGCGAAGGAAGCTCACAAAAGAAAGAGACACAGGGTGGAGCCATTGGGTATGTGCTCTGGATTCCTATGCTAGTTTCATAGGTGGAAACTAAGTCTCTATATTCTTATGTGTGGTGAAATTAGGTGGATACCGAGATCTTTCGATTCTCATGGAATTTAACAGGTGAGGACATGGTGTGTTCTGGAGTCCTAACGGATTGTAGGTGGAGGCATTATGGACCCTAGATTCTTGAAGAATGAAATGAGTGGAGACACTAAGCGCTTTAGATTCCTATAGTGATTGAGTGGGTGGGGCACCGTATTCATAATGTCCATGGTGGGACGTATGAATCGTTGTCCTCAAATTGCTCATTAAATATTATAATAACCTTGAATGGGCTAGCATTGGTCTCTCATCATCATCTCAAAATGACCTGGTAGATGAAAATTTACCATGTTTGTCATCATCACTTCACATTCTCTCATGGATAACCCTTTCTACAAATTATACACATGAATTTATGGAAAGCCACCCCTCTACTTAACCTATCATTGATTGTGACAACAAGTGACTCAAGGACAATTAACAGATCTTTATTGACAAAATCCCTTACTTATATATATTTTTCCAATGGAAAAATCGTAATCTTTCATTATGTGGAAAAATTACATGTAGTAGATGCCCAAGGCATATGCAAGTTTATTGGCCCATGGCCATTTCAAGAAATTGTATCAAAAAGAATATAGATGGCCTAAGCCATTTCCTGTAGGATTGTTCAGTGTGATATAACCTGTACATATTCCTCGCAAAGGTATTCAGTCTGTTTTGTCTATATATCATCAAAAAAAAAATATGCATGGTTTTTTGAGAAAAAAAGACTAAGATAAAGCAACAAAATATATATTTTTAGGGCCTTTCCATCCTATGGTACTCCTGATCTATATATGGTCTGCGGTGATATTGATATAAATCTGCTCCCATCTGTTCAGAGATCATCCACAAGCCTCGAGGTAGTAGCGTGCCCTCCTTGGAAAGGCTGTCAACATCTTCATTATATTCCTTGTATACATGATGACAAGAGACTGTATTAAAAACTGCTTTGAAAATGTTGACTTCATCCAAAATATTTCGATGTGAAATAGCATGACATTAATTTTTATTGTTGAACTAGTTAATATGATTTTTGAATCCCCATAGACCTAAATGGTAGAGAAATCATGAGCTATTGCAAAGTGGAGCAGATGTCTGAGGGTGATTAGCTCGGCATAATTGTTTGTCCCCTCCCCCAGTCCTAATTGGACCTTATAGAAATGTTGATCAAAGATATATAAAATGAAACCCCCTCCGCATCCATGAGATTGGGCTGCTCCATCGAAAAATGCCCATGGCCTAGTTTTGTCAATCCATCTGGGGGCAGTAGATCTATGAATGTGGTAGTTTTCAACTTCAGGGATGTCCTGATAGGCTGCCACAACCTTTTCAATGATAAAAGGCCATCGGGCAGTTGCATCATTGAAATTTATGTGATTCCGGGTGAGCGAAATAGTCCAACAGAGGATGAGAGGAAGGCATTGCTTCTTGGAGCCCTGGTGTGCTACGTTCCAGTTATTCCAGGCTTGTAGTATAGAGGGACCCTGCCATGTATTATGAATAGAGAGATGTTGAGTTGTTGTTTACCAAAACTAGATGACTGTCGGACAGAGCAAAAACAGATGCTAGTTTGTTTCAGAGTCTTGTTTGCATAATACACACCAGATCGGGCCATGTATGGATCTGTGCAAGAGGGCTTCGCCTGTGGGGGTTTTGTTGCTTAGGACACTCCACATGAATAAGCGTGCCCGCGGAGGTGTTTTCAGTTTCCAAATCTGTTGCCACCATTCTTTTGGAAGTTCAGGTTTGCGATCCGAGAGAAGGTGGGTGTAGCCCAGCTTTGGAGTATATTTCCCATGCTCAGCAAGCATCCATACAAGTTCATCTGGATCATCATTTATACGCACATGAGCTTTAGTCAATGTCGTTAGATATGTTTCCCAGGATTGTTGCCACTGTATAGGAATGCCCACTTCAGGGGTTGTCCTCCATTTCTGGTTGAAGACAGTGTTGTGCTCATGATCAGCAATATGTGCGATCACTATGGTATCTCTATGTTGTAGATATTGTATCAGGTTAGGTGGCAGATGATACCTGTTTCCCCCCCTATCCATGGGTCAATACCAATGCACACTGAGTTACCATTGTTTATGTGCCATGCCAGACCAGATCTGATGAAAGGCATAGTTTGTAGGATTGATTTCCAAACTATAGAGATGCCCAAACGAGGCCAGTCTAGTAGGCGAACCCAGTCCAAGATTTGTTACGGCCAGATGTATTTATGGTATGACACAGTGGTCCATAGATTCTGTGAAGTGAGGAGGGTCCAACTCATCTTGGCTGCAAGGGCTTGTGCAAAAACAGACAGGTCTTTTAGCCCCCTCCCCCGCATTTTTTTGGCAGAGAAATTTTCTTCCAGCTCACCCAAGCAAAATTTTTTCCTTCCTTTTGTCCATTCCATAAATATCTGAAGCATATTTGTTGAATGCAGCCGAGTATTCCCCAAGGAATCTAGGCAAGTGATATCCAGTATATAGGTGTGGCTTCCAGCACAGATTTTATAAGTACTAGGCACCCTGCTCTCGATAGGAATCTGTGATTCCAAATTTTCAGTCTCTTCTCAATTTTAATCACTAGCGAGATCCAGTTAGCAATCCAGTAGCTGTGGGGTTTGATCCAGAACCCCAAATATTTCAGGCCATCCGAGAGATTATGATAATGGAAGAAATGGAGAGCAGTTATGTCGTCCTGAGGGGAGGTGTGAGACAGAGTGATAGTAGACTTGCACTGATTTGCGACCATACCTGTGGCTTTTTCAAAGAGTGCAAGGATGTCATGGAAAGAGGTAGAGTCCCTGATGTTGCCATCCAGGAAGATCATGACATCATCAACAAAAAGGAGGTGGGTGAGGTGGCAAAGTTCATTCATTTTCAGTCCTTTGAATCCGCCTTCCGTTTTTGCAGTGCCAATGAGCTTGCTGAGTCCCTCCATCACTATAAGGAACAGAAGGGGAGAAAGAGGACATCCTTGCCAGAGTCCTCATTCGGCATGGAAGAAATGGGATGCAGATCCATTTATGAGTACACTAAAGGATGCCGAATTTATGCAGCACATGATCCATTCTGTGAAAGCAAGTGGGAATCCTAGATGGATCAGAATCATCTTAATGAAGAGCCAATTGACACGATCAAAAGCCTTTGCGAGGTCAATCTTGAGGATAATGCTTTTCATATTTCTTGTTTTGATAGAGTGAATGGCTTCCTGAGCAGTGCCTATGGCCTCATGGATCTGTCGATTTTGAAGAAAGGTGAATTGCTCTAGAGAGATGTGATGGGAGAGTATAGGACGGAGCTGATTTGCTATGATCTTTGCGATGATTTTGTAGAGGGTATTGCAGAGAGAGATAGGTCGGAAATCATTGAAGGATGTAGGGGAGTCCGATTTTGGTATAAGAGCAATGAAGGTAGCATTGTTAGCCTCATACATATTTCCGGAGTTCCTGCACTCTTCCACTACATTGAGAAGATCATTCCAATGAGATCAAAAAAGGATATGTAGAATTCAGTGGACCATTCGTCTGGGCCAGGGCTTTTATCTTTGTTGAACCATTTTAGTGTCCCTCCAAGTTCTTCTCTAGTGACGGGTGCAGTTAGCTCAGCTACAGCATCCAAATCTACAAAGCTTGGGAAGTGACCTACTACTTGAATGATGTCAGCAAGGTTTGAGGCTGGGGGTTCCTTATATAGATGTTGAAGTGTGAAATGCCCAACTGAGATAGTTGATGGAAAGTTTTAGCAATACCTCCATCCTATGAGGGCATTTTCCAGATGGTGTTGGAGGCTTTTCTCCCCTTCGAAAAATTCTGAAAGTAACTTGTGTTCTCATCCCCTGCTTTGAGCCAGAGCGCTCTGCTCTTGAGTCACCAGGTTTCCTCTCTTTCCTTCAGAATTCTAGCCCTTTGATTTTCTAATTCGATTAGATGTGACTTGGCTTCTGTGTTTAAGAAACCCCTGCTTTGGTCATCCATAAGATGGGCCAAGGAGGATTCAATAGAGGCGAGGGTATGGTCATCCCTTTGAATTTTTTCCTTTGCCCATTTGATAGTTAGTTTCTTGAGATGCAGAAGGTTATGACAGAACCCTTCGGCCCGGGTGAGACCCTGAGTGGGAGGGTTTTGCAACCAGAAATCTGAGACCAGTTTGGAGTAGGAGGGGTCCTGAAGCCAAGATGAATTGAATTTGAAAGGGGCTTTGGGCTTAATAGGAGGGCCAGAGATTTTGAGGTAGATAGGCGAGTGGTCAGAGATACCTCCGGATCCAACACACTGCCTATAATGGGATAAGCTCTGTAACATCAAGGTTTTGAGGATGAAACGGTCTAGTCTTCTGGCTAGTGCCGCCTCTCCAACTCTTCTGTTCCTCCATTTGGGCAGGGGTCTATTCATGGGGATATCCGAAATATGTGCCTGATCGAGCAGGTTTTCCATGGTATCAGAGAGCGGGTCAATCTGTGCCAATGAGCCCCAGGACTCACTAAATTCGATAGAAAAATTTAGATCACCTCCCATAATGAGATTGTCAGATGAGGTAATAGAGAGGTTTAGGAGCTGATTCCAGAAAGCCTCCCACCCCTGACAAGGCCCATAAACATTCATGACACGGAGATCCATTCCCAGCTCAACAGAAAAGATGTCGATACCAATGAAGCCCTTTCCTCCCCAGGCCGATGTTAGGTTTATGGAGCGTGGGTTGTACCCCAGAGCCAATCCTCCAGATCTCCCGACTGCATCTAGGGCGAGGAATTCCCATCCCGGGTTCAGACTCCTCAGTATACAGATAATGTGTTGAGCTTCACCGAGGGTTTCTTGAAGAAAAATAATGTCTATAGGCTCAGATTCAAATAGCCTGCGGAGGGCTAGCTTTTTGGGCGAGCTAGCCATGCCCCTGCAGTTAAATGATAGGCACTTCATGGGGGTAACATGTCAAGGGTGTTCTTTGCTCTAAGAACCTGATCTAATGAAGATTGCCTTCCCGAGGCCACCTCAGCACCAGCCCGAAGTATAGCATGCGAGAGATAAGATTTGCGCCCACGAAGGGGTTTAATGGACATCGAGGGGAGGGACAGGCCGAGGCCAGAATGTATTGAATGTGTATCCACAGTGGGGGGGGGGGGGGGGGGGGGGGAAGGCGGGATCGTAGGTTGTAAGGGTGGGGGGGAACCAGGGGAGTAGGGGATGGGGTGGAGGATGCCTCCGGAGGTAGGGATGGGGAGGTAGTAGAATAAACCAGTTGATGGGAGAGAAGGGGGCAGGGGATAGATGTAGGGGTGGTAGATCGATCCTGTACAGATGCATTATGTAGATGATGTGCAGAAAATGCATAAGTAGAAGATAGAGCAGGGAGAGTGGGGAGAGAATACCCAAAGTACGAGTCACTTCAGCTGCTGCCCTGGCTCGAGTCAGAGGTGGAGATGGGGGGCACGTGGAGCAGCCTATAGATTGCTAGATTGGCTGAGCTGGGGTCGCTTTCCGAGGTGGAGTGGGTGCTGCTGATGGTGCCTTCCTGGGGGTATCTGTGGTAGCCCTTCCATTGCCGCCCTCTTTTTCCATAGTCACTTCCGGGGGTTTTTGGACCAGTGGACATTCCTTATACAGATGCCCGACCTTGTGGCAGTGACGACATCTGAATGGCACCCCCTCGTAATCTAGGATTTGAACCCTAGTAAAGTTACGCCATTGCAGAGTAATCTTTTCCTCCAGGCCCTCCCGAGTATCCAGATGCACCAGAATGCGAGCTAGGGTACGATTCTTGGACTGTATTATGGATTTTTCATAATCCAGAAAGGTGCCGAGGGTATTCCCAATTCGCACAAACACTTCTTCTGACCAGTACTGGAGAGGTAAACTAGGTAGACATACCCATAAAGGTCCAACTCCTATCTGTTCTCTTTCCGGATCGAAGAGAGGACTCCATCTTTTGAGCAGCACAGGAGCCATTTCGATATGCCAATACCGTGCGAGTGCCATGTTTGTGTATTCTTCAAGGGCAAAATGAAGCGCAAACCATCCTTGTGGGAGAATCTGTACTTCCAGAAGCTATATGAATATCTGCCCCCAGACTTCTTTTACCCACAACCCCAATTGCTCTGCCGTGTAGGTTGTTCCTCGAACCCTACCCACCAGGACTTTCCTTGCCTTGTCTACCACTTCACCCATGGTGAGTCCTTCCCAAATTTGATGGTGTAGTCTTTGCCGGAGGCCTTAACACACCTTGTTTTCCTTTCCCCTGTTCTCGGCGCAGTAGGATGATCCAGCAATGGATCCAAGGGGATTTTTGCTTTAGGATGAGGCTGTTGCTCCGCCGATCTTACTCGAATTACAGGAGTGTCGAAACAACTAGAAGGAGGAGCCAAGGCCTGGGTCGCCGCGCAACAGACGGGGGAGCCGTGGCTCTTTTGAGCCTCTGCTGCTGCATCAGACTCGCTACCCGGATGAGAGGGAGGGTTTTTAGGGAAGCAATGATCTGCAGGGGGAGAGGGGTCGAAGGGAGGGGATGAGAAGGCGGCCAGAAGGTTTAGGGTTCCAGGAGACAACGGGGGACAGTCTAGGGCAGGTGAGTTAATGGAGAGAGTCCCAATGTGGAGGGTGGAGGCCGTAAGCCTGGGGAGGGAGACAACCGGCGACGGATTTGAGCCAGACGACGTTGAGGATGGAACAGGGGCCGATTTAGGGTTTGGGTGGCAGAAGATGGGTTGCTTCGGGTAAGGGTCCGACGAATAATCCATGGCGTCCAACTCCATTCCTTCCATGCTGAGCCTAGGAACGGTAAGTCGTAACGGTCGACAGTCGAGAGCAGGTGCAGGCGAGGGCAGTAGGTTGCGGAGGTTTACGACGTCTGCGGCTAACTGTAATCAAGGTTACGGCTAGGGTAAAAACAGTGAAAGCTGCAACCCCCATCGTTGAGCCCCGCACAAATGAGCGGAAGAAAAACCAATCCCTCACTTTTATATATATATATATATATATATATATATAATCATCTTTTAATAATTCTAATTAATATTATTTTTCAATGAATTTATTATAATTTTACTCAATATTAATTAAATTATAATTATATATGATTACATATAATTATAAATATTAAAATATTATCCAATATATATACATTCAATTATATATATATACATGAAATTACCATTTTATTTAGAAATTTTATCTTTAAAATCGATTGTCTGTGTATAATGGTTATATATGTCTACGTCCACATCCAGTACGTCCGTTAGTATATGGTTTAGTCTTAATTTGATCACAATTTCCATGTGTATAATGGTTATATATGTCTACGTCCACATCCAGTACGTCCGTTAGTATATGGTTTAGTCTTAATTTGATCACAATTTCCATTTATGTGGAATTCCAGCTTCACTGAATGAAAGAGAAAACATAAAATAAAATAAGTTAATACATATCTACTCACTTCAAAGTAACATTGGTATATAAATCCCAAAACCGACATTGAATACATGTCCATATCCTAGGAATTAATTGTGTCCCCAAAAATACCAAACCTGCGATTTAAAATAATGAACAGTGAATCTGGTAAGTTATCCGATACAGTGCTTCAGATAATTGAGGAGATGAATTTAAAATAATGCAAGTTGGCTAACCAATCATTCCCTGTTCATAAAATGAAGATAAGATGGGAGAAATATTAATTCACTGGTACAATTGTTTTAACCATTCGCTGTCATAAATAAAGATGAGATGAAAGGAATATTAATTATGCGTTATTTGTAATAGTGAGAATTTTTAAAGAGTATGTATTGAAAATCAGAAATAATTTAAATTTTTAATTTATTGAATAAATAGTAAAATATAAATATTAATAATAATTTTTTTTTAAAATAAAATTTAGGAATTTTGAAAAATTTATTCCTAAATAAATTATATTTATCAAATTTATGAAGGTTTTATAATTTAATTATAAAATTGCAATAAATTCTCAACATAGATTTTAAAGAAAAATATCAAATATTTTCTAGCCAAAGTTCAGTTGAAAATATTAGAAACTTGAAACTTTTGGAATAAGTTTTACTCATAATGTTGCCTAATTGAAACACAATAATAACTATTGTAGTCTCTTTGTTATAAGCTTTAGATGGTTTTAGGGTTATCAAAAATAGATTTTAAACAACAAAAATCTAGACTTAAAAAAAAAAAAATCAGATTCTAGTTAAAACTCCGAAACTTATAATGTTTAGACAATTACCCTAATAAATAGCAATATGATTAATTAATTAAATAAAAAATTAGATGAACTATTGAATATTTTTATTATTTTTTTATGAGATTATAAAATTTCTATTTTTAAAAAATGTTTTTGAATACATAAATAGATTTATCTTAATATAAAAAATTACAAAATTCAAACTTACCCTTCTAAAATCTCATTAAAATTTCAAACAAAATTGATAAAAAAATATGTCAAAAAATAAAATACATAGTCATGTTTCAAGTTTTAACTTAAATTTTATAAAAAAATTAAAAATAAAAATTAATTACATAATTTTAATTATAATATTACTAATAAAATATTAAGTTAAATAAATCATCTTTCTATTCCATATGTGAAATATACTAGGGAAAATAAATAAATATCACCGGAATGCGGGGCGGAGAAATCGGAAGCAAAGTCATAAAGAAGTCACCAAAGATTCCTATGAAATTTCCAATGCAACAACAATGGAAAACAAAGGGCGTCACAAAGAAAGAGACAGATCGCCGTATTGAGCGGGGCAAACGCAGGTCTTTGAGATATTGAAATTTGGTTGGTACTATCAATAGTAATAAACAAGTGATGAGATATGCAGCCAATGCGTTTCCAAATTTAGACAAATAACAGACAGCAATGAGCGTATTCACTGGGGTTTTATTGGTGTTACATTTATTGTAATTAAAAAGTAGCCGATAAAATGTTAAGAATGAAATATGAAAAATATTATAATGTGTTTATTACATGTAATTTAAAGAAAAAACATATATAAATGTGAATTGTTTAATATGGAAAGAACATTATAACAATTACACCCTAGATGTAATTGATTCTAGAGGTACCAAGTCTCTTTGTAAATTTTTAGTCAAATTTTGAGTTCAAAAATATATTTACACCTATCTAGATTAATATTTATAAAATTTGCACATTGATAAACAATCTATATTTTAAATAAACTTTATATTATAAAAATTGTTTTTATCATTTTATTTAATATATACAAGCTTTACATTTTTATAAATAAATTTATAAAGTATAAATCTTATACTATAAAAATAATTTTATATTTTTGGTCTTATAGGTGGACCTTAAAATATCATTTCATTTCTAATTTATACTTAATTATTACATTTTTTTCGTAATATGTGTCCTCTTAACGATATAACACGTAACTGTCTCACTACTAATTTTCTAAATTATAATAAATTTTTATTATATAAAAAAAATATTTATTTAAAATTCCTAATTACTCAAATTTACCCTTCCAAAAAGTGGTTAAAATTCCAAAGTTACCTGGCATTCAACAAACAACAAATTACTCCATCGACTTTAAATTATTTTAACTTATTTCAATGGGTACAATTTGATGTTATTTTTGTTGTACACAGCAAACTTGGTCCGGAGCAACTTGCTACGAAATAATAAATAATGTGCAGCGTTAGTTTTATACAACCTCGGCTTGATGCAAATGGCTTGATTTTTGTTTCCCAACATGCATTTCTCACTTGCCTTTCATTTCACATTAAAGGTTAACTTGTCAATTTTTTAATAAATAATAAAAATAATATGGATAGTAAAATAATAATTAATAATGTGGTATATGAACTCAGTGTCTGCTATCATTACAAATAAAAGGTGAAATATTTCAACGAATAATATTTGAGATAAATGAATTTAAATTTTATTTACAAATAATAAATTTATTTTCATAATGTTAAACTTTTGATAAATTAAAAAGAAAATAGTCAAACGGAAATTAATAACGAATCAATTAAAAACTGAATAGGTTATAAAAACCACAGGTATAATAAAGATGGAAAACAACATTAACATAAAATTAAATGGACAAAAATATTTTGAAACAATGACAAAGTCTACTAACAATAGTCTTGGTTAAAACATTTCTCAGCTATCAAAAAATCAAATTTCTTTCTTTTTTCCATCTTTGTTTAACATTTTGCAATATTTTAATTAGTGATAATTCCTTTTTTGATTTCTTTCTCCTTTATCCATATCTATTTGAATTTTTGCATTTTTAGTTAGTAATAATTTATTTAACATTTTACTCTAGTCCCAATATATGTATGGTAAGATTATGAATCAATTTTATTGTAAAAATATGTATTTATTAGTTTAAGGGATTATATATATATATTTTTGTATTATCATTTTTATGATTATATTTTTGAAATTTTATTTTATTTTTTAACATTTTAATTTTTAGTATTTATTAATTTAATTACGTTGTAAGATGTTTTTTTTAGAATCATTTTTCTCCCATGCCACTTTGCAATTGTGGGTCATTGATTTTGATGATGTTCTTTTTTAGAATCATTTTTCTCCCATGCCACTTCGCAATTGTGGGTCATAGTGGGTCATTGATTTTGATGTTAGACGATTGAAATAGTGTATGCCATCAGATTGAAAATATAAATATGTATCAATTAGTTACAATTCAATCTGATAGTCAGTTACAATTGGTTCCCGATGGCTTCAACCATCATTTGAAATGCTGCTCTTGCAATACCATACCGAGGATTTTTGTTTTATTTAAGCAAATTTGTGAGAACCTTGGTTTGAATCAGGTTTGGTAGCTGAGTGAGTAGAATTATTTGCCAATTGCAAAGTTTCACAAGCTTTAGATGTGCTTCGATTCAACCGATATGATTCTATCCTGGTTTTATGAATCTTTCTACAGAAACCAATTCGATGAACGCTGTCATGGACCAAAGCTTCTGGTTATGTATTACATTTTTGCTTAATTTCACATTAATTAAGGCAAAGACATTGAACATTTCATTTGAATTTGGCGCTGGATCTTGTTCGTTGAACATAAGCGAAGAGGTTGACGCTCATCCATGGATGGTTGACCAATGTTCCAAGGCAAAAAAATCTCACTGTTGCGAAAGCATCAATGATTTAATCAAGATCCTTCACTTTTCATGGATGCACACCACTGGTTCCTTCATCTTGCCCAATAACTACACGGCGGTTGTTTGGTTAAACAAATTTCATAGGCAACTGGAAACATGGACCAGGATAGGAGCCTAGTTGTTTAGCGGCTACAATGTGAGCCCTCAAAACCTGGTATAGTATTCCAACATCTTCCTCGAAATTGGAAATCTAAGCGCCTTTGAGAGAAGAGTGTATTCGTCCGACATGAAGTTGAACTGCAACGCATCTCACCCAGGAGGTGTAGGAGGTTTCAGCACTGTTTACCGAGGTACGTTGTTAAACGGATCGCGGATACCCGTGAAGAGATTAAAGTACTCTGTTAATCTAAAGGAGGTGCGAATTTGAACCACGAACTGCGTGTCAATAGCAGTATAAGCATCATAACCTCCTTCCTCTCATAAGCTACTGCATCAAATTCAACGAAGATGGATAGATTAGTGAGCACCTTTTGGTTTCTAATTTAATGGAAAATGACAGTCTGACTGACTGCCTCTTCAATTCAAAAAGATCAACTTGCTTTTCATGGTACGAACGGTACAGAATTGCAGTGGGCATAGCTAAGGGGTTGACTTATCTCCACGAATTCACCAAGCCGCCTATCATTCAGTGGGACTTAAAGGCTGCGAACGTGTTGCTGGACACCCATCTTAATGTTATTGTCATAGACTTTGGTTTGACCAAGTTGAAGAAAGAAGAAGAGGATAAAAGCCACTACAACATTCGGACTGTTGGGGCTCTCGGTTATGTTGTTGCCAAATACGCTCTCTCTGGCCATTTCACTGCCAAAAGTGATGTATTTCTCAAAAGTTTCAGGTATCTGTATTCGTTATTCTCTGAAATTTTCAATATTTTATGACGTCTTCTATTTAACTTCCCTACATAAGAGGCATCCTAAGGAAACTACTGTGACATTCAATTGATGAAACTATTTAATTGGTGTATAGCCAAAAATCTTCTATTTTAATGAGTTCTTGATGTGTTTCTATTTTTTTATTCATGTAGATATGTTAATTTTTATGCATGAATAATTGACCATCTTTTGCAAATTGAAAGCGTTAGTATATATATACTTGATTTGTGGATATTTGGGTATTATGGCCATCTTGGCATATTCTAGATGGGGAAAACTGGTGTAAGATAATGTGCTTTTGTCCTCAATGATAGCATTTTGTCTTGATTATTACAAGCTTGTTATTTATTTATTTTTTTACCAATGATTTAGTATTTTTTAAAATTGAAGTAGGTAGAAATTGTATTAAAAGAAAGCTAGGGCCACATCATACAATGTGTCAATACAATTCATTAGGAGACTTTGATACTAAGATTTCAAATTTTTCAAATGAGTAAGGGCCCTACCTACACCTCCTTAGGCTACTACAAGTTTCTTCAAAAATCTATTAACCTTATCATTATAGATTATAACAAATTATCCTAGAAAAGGTTTCATTTTGCAAAACATAAACCTAGTAAGTGACTAAAAATCATACCCATTGTAGGCATCCTAATTGTCCTCTTCTTTAGGTTCAACGATTTCTTCATTGGCATCCATATCTCCTTAGATCTACTATATTGGGCCTTCCTCCATTATCACTTCTTTGAGAGATCCAAATGAAGTTTGTGGAGGAAAAATCCTGGGATTAGAGCTTCCAGTAGTATCCACAATCAACTGGACATGGAAGTTGTGTTATACTATAAGGTTTTAAAGTAGAACACCTTATGTTGCCACTTTTTCCTCTAATTACGTGTTCCTAGCCATGGAAAAATTGAGTTGGTACTTGACATTGTTATTAAGGTTAGGAGTTGTGGCCTAGAGCTCTCTATTTGATACACCACCATCCTAAGAATTGTACAAACCTATGTAGAGTCATATGGAGACTAATGAATTAGGTGATTATGTCTATCCATGATGGCAAGAAATAAGCCCAAAGCATTGGCTTCCTTATGAATATGAGAAGACAACAACTCAAGGTGTCAAGAGCAAAAGAGAAATACGCCTAAAGCATTAGCTTCCTTATGAATATGACAAGAGAACAACTCAAATTTTAAAGATCAAGAGAACTTGAGGTGCCTAGATTACTAAACTCAACAAGTTCACTAAATAAAGCATAAAATGGTTGGCTTCTTGACCTCTAATCAAAATACCTTAAACACTCAAAAAATGCCATAAATGAGAGGAGACACCTCACTGTTTTGAGTTTTATCAATCTCCACTATAGCAATTAGCATAACATCCCCTCATTTTTCTTCCAATAAATCATAACTCAAAAAATGCCATAAATGAGAGGAGACATCTCACTGTTTTGAGTTTTATCAATCTCCACTATAGCAATTAGCATAATCTCCCCTCATTTGTTTTCCAATAAATCATAACCTCCACCTGGGCACATAATTTTGCACAAGATGTGCCTCTACAGGATTCAACACATTAGTGATAACACAAAATAGAGTAGAGGTTTTAGTATAGGTTTTATTTTTAAATGTTGTTATTGGTAACACTTATGCAGGTTTAATTATCATGCCTCGATGTGTACAAAAATCTAAAAAAATTGGCACTCGTATAATCACTATACCTCGTTTCTTTCTTTCTTGTTATATGATGCACTAATTCTCATATAAATATTATGCATTGTGTCATTTTTTTTTCTAGCACATCAATGCTCGTATAATTTTGATGCACTATTTTTTTAAGTTTATGTAAGTAAGTTGGTTAATATATAGAATTAGAGTTGCAGGTAAAGATTGGAACAACACTCCAAGGATAAAACCTTGAGAGTTTCAAAGCCAAACTCTGAAGCTAAAAAATTGAATGAGACCGATTAAGCCTAGGGTTAGTGAAGACACTGAGGTGTTACCAAAAATTGTCTCATGTTTTCTTAATCGTCGATCCTGTTACCCTAATTGCAATAATTTTCAATGAGTGACATGTAAGGAATTGCGACCAAGGTGATTTGTGCAATACAACTATCAAACAACATCCAGAAACCTCTAACATAGACTAATATTAAATCAATACCCAGGTTAATCCTTACCTGACAAATATGATTATCGTGTGTTACACCTTAGCATGAATTGAGAAGTATACTCGAAGATTCACCTATTAATGTTATGGTTGGCAGTAATGATTGCAATTGAACAAATATTTGAACAAACAAGGATAACATTTGACTTACTTATTAAATCCAATAATGATAACTTTCATGGATGTTTGTCTTTCTCTAGGCTTGCAAATCAAACATGTTCATTCCATATGCCAATGCACATTGCTCTAGATCAAAATTCTTTGATATAAGGGGATGAGAGAAATTAAGATAAGTTGCTTATACAATATAATTAAACCATTTGGTCATCATAAATCATAAATTTAAAATGTAGGCTTAAACTTGCAAATAGAATTGAACAGACTGGAAAGTAATATAATCCATGAAAAAACAACATTAACACAACATAATCACAAGTTATGAACACCTACATTTCTAGGAAGTATCTACTAATTGATTGTGAAAAAGGGACACTCCACCCAACCATAGTCTCCCTGTTGCATCAACTCTCACTGTAATAGAGGTCAACCCTTAAGCTAAAACTATGAATCCACAAAGGTGATTTACCTATGGTTGACTTAAGCTCTCTTCATATAGTCCAATTCCTTTATTCACAATCATTTTTTCACCTACAACAACCCCAATCCATAGCACTCTTTCACATTAGCTTGTAATCCAACGAATGGGATCGGTTTCACAAATCAACATTCCATTAGGCTCATGCAATTTCCTTCACGGCTCCAACATACGATGGCCAACAATTTTCACTATTAGAATTCCAAATATTTTGACTTGTAGATAAATTTCACAATGATAACAATTATCATTACAGATAATGTTCATTACATTCATAAAAATTGCACTATTACTCAACATAATTTCTACATCAATTATATGCCTACTTATATAGTCAATTTGTTGTGTCCTTAAGTGAATATACTCTATATAGTATCTATAATGACCTTAGGCTACAAAAAACCAATTTATTTATCCAAACAATGCTCCAAAACTAAAATTTTCTTTTAAATAAAAGAATTCATATTTATAATCTAAAATTTTCTTTTAAATAAAAGAATTCATATTTATAATTTAAATATTCAGTTAAATCACATAACATATCACATCTTCTTACTTCTATGCTACTCTTTCCTACGCTACATCCTTACAGCGTTTCCTTTAAAACATTTGGTGCAATTGCTATTTATTAGTTTTCTAATTAAATAAGGTACACATTTATCTTCCATTTTGTATTTTTTTCAAATTTTGTGTATCTTTTCTACACAAACATTAAAGTTTGTGTTTCACCCACAACATTGTCACATGGAGTTTTCACCTAGTGAATTTGTGAGAGTATACATATTTATGGGATATTATAGAATGTCTCTAATTTCACTATATATTGTTACATACCTCTCAAAATCATTTTGTTGAACCCCCCTCCCATTACATCTTTTCAATCGGTTAAAAAAAAGGAAAACATATTTTGCTATACATTCCTTAGTTTTATAGCACCTAGCTCCCATAACCCTCCCCAAATATAGTAACTCTATTTTTCACAATTTTAAAATCATATTTATGAATTAACGTGATAAGTTATTGCTTAGCAAGGTGAAATCCTCACGCTTTCTCATCATCATGAACACTATCATTCCTTAAGCAATGTGCATGATTGTTCTCATGGATCATGAGCAAGAGAAACCCATTGTACATGTGTATGTATTCTTTCCTTGGGAAATATTAATGAGGAAGTCTTCACAATGAGGTTCCAAACCCGATTAGTAGCATAAAATTTCATTGCATCCCCTAGTGTCTGCTAAAATTTGGTTGGATGGGGTAGCATATCATCATGTTTTAACATTTTTTTTCAATTCTAATCACTATGCATTTATGCTTTGCAATCCTTTCATGCACCTTGTCCTAATCTATATGTTGGAAATAATACTGAGAGGGGGGGTGAATCAATATTATCATATCAATAAAACTCTTTCATTTCCATACTTAGATACATATACGCTACTTCATTCAAGGGAACCCGCGTGTATACGCAACTGTGTCTAAAGCAACTAGCGTATATCCAAAATACTTATGATTCAGTTAATCCATTAAATGTTGATCTTTAGTTAGTGCATCAGAACTTCATTAACCATATGAACAGTAAGCAGGTGCAGTAAAACAGAACAGATCATCACACACAAGAAGCACACATGAACACCATGATATAAGGTGGAAACCCAATGTGGGTGAAAACCACCTGCTGCAAGTCGTCTCTATCTTCTTTCAATAAGATACTTCATTTTACAATATTTTGTACTGGTGCAGTCCTTTACCAGTACGCAGGCTTCTACCTGTAGAGGGCTACAACCCTCTCTCGTTTTCCAGACTCTCCTGGATGGGAGCTACAACCCCCTTAGCTCTTGTACTAGCTGATCCATTTACTAGTACGTAGGTGCCTACCTACTGAATGCTCCAATCTTCACTCGTTCTCCAGCTGCTACCGGAAGGGAGCTACTACCCCCTTTGCTCTTGTACTAGCTGATGTACTAGTACGTAGGCACCGGCCTACAATCTCCTTTCACCCTCCAGGGACCACATTTCATACATTTTCAGACTGGATACTCCTGAAGCACAACACTATTATCTGAAGGCCATGTTTCATCAAATTTTCATACTGGACCCATAAATATCATTGAAGCACAAAACAATCAATACTAGCATCATCAATCTCTGAATCACTGAAACCCTGTCAACAACACAGTGACCAGAACACAGAGCAAACAACAGAACTCTACAACAACAATCAGAACCAACTGTACCATCAAAATCATGCATCAGAGTGCATACGCTACTTGGAAGTCCGAACCTGCGTGTATACGCAACTTCCTCAAGGTGAACCAGCGTATATGTCATTAATTACTTCTTCATAACTTCGTTGCACTTCCTAACTTCAGACATAACCAGATCATTACATATACAAGGATAATATATGTGTTAGCACCCAGATCTAGTCCATCGGATCACATACATATGAGTCATTATGATCTTGATCCAATATTAGTTCTCATCCATCAATACTGAAGCTAAACACAATCAACCAAACAGGATATGCAGAATACTGACACCTTTAAACTATCATCAACAACTAGAACCACCTATTACTTCAAACATCATAGATCAAATGGTATACGCTACTACAATGAATCAAACCCGCGTACATACACGCTTTTTCCAAGGCCAACCTGCGTACATATCTAAAAATATTTCTTATAACTTTGTAGCTGTACCAGACATCAGTCATACTCATAACATTTGTAGAACATTACATGCGTCAGTATGCAGATCTACAATAAGCATAATCAACCATATAAAGATAGTTCATTTCAAACCATTTGATCCCGATCTCTCCTTAGATCTTGTTCTCCATCAACCGGTGAGATCCCTCCTTAGCTCAGATCAAGCAATGCATCATCAACCCATAACCTGCATACTGGATCTCATCCTTCATCAAATATTCAAGACTTTTCGAATACCCTAGCCTAATGATCTTCTTCTCCTTTTATAGTCTTAGGCCTTGCTCAATACCATGGTCCAAAACCATAACAAACCAATACCATGGACCCAATACTTGGGGTCAACACATCTGACGAGATACTATGGTCCAAAACCATAGGTTCAAATACCAAGGACTAACTACCACGGACCAAAAGTAAGTTCTCCAACATATACGCGCTTTTCCTTGCATGAAAGTGCATGTATACGCATACGCGCCTTTGTAATGTCTAACCCGCGTGTATACACGGCTTGGTCACGATGAACCTACGTATATATATTTTCTCTTCATTCTTGTAGTCTGATCATCAAATCCTTGCTGCTGACCTACTGCACTATGATCTGTCATCTGTGTGATTTGCCATCAAGGACAACACTTGTCTCATAATGCCAACAATCTCCCCCTTTGGACTTGATGGCAAAGCTAACTTGTCACACTTAGAACTATCATCTGATTCCTTTGAGCTTGTCCTGCATCTCATGCATTCAATCACATCTGATATCTCTTTTGAAGATTCATCTAGTTATAACTGAGTGAGATGTTCTTCTATGAGTGGGTTGCCATCAAGTACAACACATGCATCATAATGCCAACACTATATTGGATATGGAACCTTCACCCATCTTTCTCTCCATGTTGTAGAATATATACCTTGTCTCCAATAGAAAATATAGAAAAAACATTGGCACCTTTACAAGAAATAGAATAAACTAATGTTTGCTCAAAAAAATCATTGAACATATTATCAATACCAATGTGCATATAATCACATTTTCTTATCTTTCAATCAATAACCTTCCACAGATGTGAGTCCCCTACATTGATATTTATCATAATTACATGTGGTTGAGAAACATTAATTATCTCAACTCTAATATACCCTACGTTGACTCATGGTTTATCATAATTTGTTTTAATTTATGTAGATTCAACTTTTTCTATCCTAGTAGCATTGCCAATAAGTAGGAGTTCAATATAGTCCCATTATTTAATGTATCTTTTTCTTGGTAAATATTTATGGGGTGATCTCCATAATGAGGCTCCAAATATAATTCTAGCCCATTATTATAATGTCCATGATCAAGATTTAAACAGGAACACAACAAATTATAGAGATAACCATAAACATAAAGGTGTAGCGGAAATAATACTTCACTTTATTAATATAAAATACTGAAATATGCTTACAAACAGAAATGGAAATAAACCAGCTAGGGCGATGGTAGCTTATCTCTGAGAAGAGATGTGGCAGCTAAATGCCTCTGAATTGTGTTACAATGAGGCTCGAAGGCCTATTTATTCTTGAGAAACAACGGAAAACCCTAAACATCCAAAAACCTAACCCTAGAAGATGAAACGCCAAACTGTGGGCCCCATTTGGGTAAATTGGTACATCAACTTCCTGGGGTCGTAACTTTGGCATATGATCTTCATTTGACGCACACAATATCTCGTTAGAAATATCTATCCGAGAACTACAACTTTGGGAAGAGAAACATCAATCCATGGACCCATGTTGCTCCCAGGTTTCCCAAAAAACGTCGTTTAGGGCCTCAAAACGGCTCCGGAAGTTCAGGACCCGAAAAATTGCTAAAAATAGTAAACTGTGATACAATTAAGGAAACTGAAAAGCTAAAAGAAACAATGGTGGGGGTCCAAGTGGACTTGGCGGGTGGCCACCAATATCCACCTGGATCATTCCTCCCCCCTTAGGAAGCAATGGTCCCCATTGCGTTGAGTTCCTCCATGAGATGAGGAAACTTTTGCTGAACTTGGTCCCTGGTGAGCCACTTGCCCTGGTGAAAGAGTTGGCCTGCTTTGACAACTCGATACAGTTGGATATTTTGCTGGCGAGTGTGCTTGATATGTGTGTCCATGATCCAATCAGTTGCAGCTTGTTCCATGCAATCTGGATTTAACTATGTGGGTGTGAGTTGTTTTGCAATGTCAGATATGTCTAGTAATGGTGGAAAGTATGGCCAAAGGCGGTCCACATTGAACACTGGGTGCAGGCCAAGGAATGGGGAATGCTAAGCTCAAATGCATTGTCTCCCACAACCTTGGTAATGGTGTAAGGACCATATTGGAGCGGTCTGAGTTTCTGATAGGCTTCGGTAAGGCGTTCCTTTTGCAAATGCAACCAGACTTTGTCGCCTACCTGAAACTTGTGTGGCACCCGATGTTGATCATGTCGCTGCTTGTACTTGGCATTTGATTTCTCTAGAATTTCATGGACCTGCTGGCGAATATGTTGGATGTGCTCAATGAAGTTGTTTGCCTTATCTGTTTCGAACTGGACATGTGGCGAATCTGCGTGAGTAGCTACAAATGGCATGGCCACATCAATGGGACATAGTGGCTAGAATCCCAAGCCCACCTGAAAAGGGTTGTCGCCAATCAAGCTATGGAGAGCCCGGTTGTAGCTGTGCTGAACATAGGGGAGGCTCTCGTCCCATGTGCGTGGATGCTTTGAATTGTACATGCACAGAATGTGTACGATCATCATGTTGACAACCTTTGTCTGGCCATCAGTTTGAGGATGGAAGGCTGTGGACTTAGTGAGTTTGGTGTCCAGCATCGACCAGAGACTGGACCAAAATGTACTGAGGAACCTATTGTCCCGACCTGAGATGATAGACTGTGGGATCGCAAAGTGTACCCACACTCGTTCAAAGAAGAGTTTAGCAGTGGCTTCTGCTGTGATATTCTTCTTGTAGGCCACCATAATGGCCATCTTAGAGAACCTGTCGACGACCACAAAAACACAGTCATTTCCATGCTTAGTGGAAGGAAGGCCTGACATGTAATCGTAGATGGATTCCCAAGGTTGACTAGGAGTAGGAAGCAGGGTATAGAGGCCTGCTTCTAGATGTTCGGTTTGGCAATGGCGCAGGCAGTGCATGAACTGATGTACTTCATGACATCCCGTCGAAGATTCGGCTAACAGAAATACTTCTGTAGTACTGCCACCATTTTCTCGACCCCGAAATGCCCAGCAACCTGACTATAGTGTGCTTCCCAAATCATCTTGGCACGCTCGCTTGAAGGAACACAAAGGTGACCCATGTGGCATAATAGGGCATCCTGGAGGTGAAAATTTGGAACATGCTGGCCCTCCAAGAGTGTCTGGTATGTTTGGTTGAATTCAGGGTCACATTTGTAGAGAAGAGGCCAATCAAAAGTCTCGTGCCCACAAAAGTTGAGCACGGTGGTTAACGCCATGATCGGTGGTCGACTGAGGAATTCTGCAACATTATTGGTGTTACCCTTCTTATACTTGATATTCAAATGGAACTATTGCAGGTATGTGGACCACTTCTGATGGTGATCATTCTGCAATTTCCCTTGTGTTTGTATGAACTATAGGGGTCAGTGGTCTATGTGGATGACCGTTTCCTTCCCCAAAATGTAATGCTTCCATTGTCGGCAGACCTGCACAATGGAATACATCTCTTTGTCATAATTGGGATACTTCTGGAATGTGTCTGAAAGTGTCTCACTATGATATTCCACTAGATGCCCGTGTTGAGTAAGGACTACCCCAATAGCATAGTCAGAGGCATCTGTCTCGACCTCAAATGGTTGTTGCCAGTCTAGTAATGCGAGCACTGGTGCCAAGCAGAGGCAATATTTCAACTCTGTGAATGCCTTCTGTTGAGATTCAAACCAAAATAATTTTTCTTTTGCTCCTCCCTTGGTGACTTGACTCAAGGGCCAAGTGATATGAGAAAATCCCAACACGAACCTGGGTCATGCCAAAAGTGCATTTCTCCAAATTGGCACATAATTTGTGTTGCCGCAGTGTTTGGAGAACCTATTGGATGTGGTGGAGGCGCTCTTCCCAACTCTGGCTGAAGATCAGGATGTCATCCAAGTATACCACTACAAATTAGTTGGTGAATGGCCGCAAGATGTCATCCATTAGCCTCATGAAGGTTGCAGGATAATTTTTCAATCCAAAAGGCATAACCAACCATTCGAAAAGGCCCTCCTTGGCTTTGAAGGCAGTCTTCCACACATCGAAGGGTTTGATTGGTACTTAGTGATATCCTGACTTCAAATCGATCTTGCTGAAATATTTTCCCCCCTTCAGTTGGTCTAAGAGGTCATCAATCCATGGGATCGAGTACCTATTACGGACAGTGATTTTGTTCAGCGCTTAATAGTCAATACAGAGTCTCTAAGTCCCATCCTTCTTCTCTACCAACATGGTCGGGCTCCCACAGGGTGATGAACTCAGACGGATGTGAAATTTTTGCAGCAGCTCCTGAATCTGCCTCATGATTTCATCGTTCTCTAGAATGGAGCGCCGATATATTGGTCCATTAGGCAGCGACGCACTTAGGGTCAGATCGATGGAGTGCTTGACCTGATAGTGGAGGGGAACCCCTATGGGGAAGGTGAAGATGTGCTTGTACTCCTCCACGACCTTTTCCATCTGTAGTTGTCGTGCGAAGCGGTCCTGTTTGGAGGTTGTGGCCACCATCTTCTTCTTTCCTTGAGGGCATATCATCAGGAAAATAAATTTCCCGGTTTTGGAAATGAGCTTACTGCATTGTTTTGCAATAACCAAAGAGATGGCGGTAGGCAACCGTCTTCTTCTTTCCTTGAGGGCATATCATCAGGACAATAAATTTCCCAGTTTTGGAAATGAGCTTACTGCATTGTTTTGCAATAACCAAAGAGATGGCGGTAGGTGGTGCTACCTCCGGTATCCTGTACAACTTATTTTCCAAAGTAAAAATAATAGCACGGGACCTTGATTCATACACAACATGTCGCTTCCACAAGTATGGTTGTCCTTATAATACATCACAAACTTCAAGGGGAACAATGTCACACAATACCTCATCCATGAAGGGCTTGATGTTGTATGGAAGGTGACACTACTGGCTCACGCGAAGATCCCGTCCTTGGTGAAGCCACCCGATGGTGTACAGTTGTGCATGTGTTGTGGTCGGTAAGCCCAGCCACTTCATGACCTCTGCCGAAATGAGGTTATTTTGGCTCCCATTGTTGACAATGAACTATAGCGGGGAGCCCTTTACCCACATCTAGGAGTGGAAGAGACACTCCTTCTCCTCTGGATCTTTGGGTTCCTCCTTCTAGATCTTCGTGGTGGAAATGGTGGCGTTGGGCTTTGCATTGATAATCTGCTTCCCTTTGTCATTCCCCTTGTCGGGTTCTGACTCAGAGTCAGAAAATGCATCTGATTCTGAAACCTTTAGCTCGGCCACCAGTGACTTCCTGGCCCGACACTCACTTGTGTTGTGAGTGGAGCTCTTATGGAACTCACACCACTTTCTCATGCCTTTTTTTGGTTTCGTAATGCTGTTCTTTTCTTGCAGCTTTGGCAGGTTGTCATGGGCCGCCCCGCCTTGGCTTTGTCCTTTGTTTTGCGGTTTGGGGGCACCTTTCCTTTGCTTTGGATGCGCAGGTCCAAAGTCTCGCTTCTTCTGTTTAAACTTTTTCTCAACCTTGACAGCATATCGGTATGTCGTGCCGAGTGAGGAGTTGTTCAGGAATTCTATTTCTTTATGGATGTACTTGTGTAGACAGCCATGGTATTTGAGTACCAAATGCTACTCTGAATCCTTGATACCCAACTTTGTGCGAAGGGTATGGAAAATATTGGTAAACTCTGGCACATCTTGGTCCCTTCCCTACCGCAACATGGTCCACTTTATGTATTGATCCTCATAGCTTCCGATAGGGTAGTACTGCTCCTTGATGGCATCCTGGAATGAATTCCAAGTGGGTGCGACTAAAAATAGTGAGCCTGTACTTTCATCCTTCTGCTCCCAATAGGTTTCCCACCAGTCCTTGACGTGGGGAGCTGCTTTGAGAAGAGCGAAAATAATCATTTCCTAACTGGAAAAATCATGAATAGAAAAATAACCCTCTAGCAGATTTAACCATTTATCGACGACATCTACGTCTATCTGACCCTCGAATATGGGGATTTCAAAATTAACTTGTACCTTAAATGGTTTGGCATTTCCAGAGTAGCTGTCGAAAGCCGATGCGTCTCCCCTGGGTAGTCGTTAAAGGATCTGGGCAAAGTTGTCCATCATTGTGTTCCTTTGTTACTCGAGGGCTTCTTCGAGCAAGATTTTGATAGGATCTCCTGCCCTCTCGTCTTTCTTTTCATCCTCCATGGGAGGTCTTCAGGATTTTCAAGGCTGGTCTTGTAAAGGTTTGACCAGTTCAAGCCCTAACTCCTTATATCCCGACCTTGTTAAGGACATACAAAGAAAAAATAGAGAAAAAGCATATCGCTCTGATACCACTGATCCAGATTTAAACAGGAACGCAACAAATTACAGAGATAACCATAAACATAGAGGTGTAGTGGAAATAATACTTCATTTTATTAATGTAAAATACTGAAATATGCTTACAAACAAAAATGGAAATAAATCATTTAGGATGATGGTAGCTTATCTCTGAGAAGAGATGTGGCAGCTACATGCCTCTGAACTGTGTTACAATGAGGCTCGAAGGCATATTTATTGTTGAGAAACAATGGAAAACCCTAAACATCCAAAAACCTAACCCTAGAAGATGAAACACCAAACTGTGGGCCCCGTTTGGGTAAATTGGTACATCAACTTCCCAAGGTCGTAACTTTGGCATACGATCTCCGTTTGACGCACACAATATCTCGTTAGAAAGATATATCCGAGAACCACAACTTTGGTAAGAGCAACATCAATTCATGGGCGCATGTTGCTCCCAGTTTTCCCAAAAAACGTCATTTAGGGCCTCAAAACGGCTCCGGAAGTTCAGGACCCGAAAAATTGCTGAAAATAGTAAATTGTGCTAGAATTAAGGAAACTGAAAAGTCGAAAGAAACAATGGTGGGGGTCCAAGTGGACTTGGCAGATAGCCACCAATATCCACCTGGATCAGTCCATTAGAACTTTGAGTATACTCAAATCCTGCTAGATGTGGTAGAGGAGCATCATGTTTTAACCCTTCTCAAAGCTAACCATTATTCATCCTTCCTTTACAATATTTCCATGTAGCTTGTGTCCAAGATCCGGATTGAAGTTGGAGCCCTCACCCACCTTTACTCCATTTTGCAGAGCATCTACCATTTCTTTCAGTAGAGTATAGAGGAAACATTTGTGCCTCTATAACAAATTAAAGAAACTTGGTCTTTTCTCAAATAAAACATTAAATCAATTATGAATAATACTTACCTCATGCTAACATTTTTGGTTTACATATGTTGTGCTTAAAATCCATGATCTTCCATGGATATGTGTCCCCTTTGTTAATATCTTTAACATTCAAGTGTGCTAGAGTGACATCAATTATCAAACCATAACATAGTGTAAATTCAATTGATCTCTACCATAATGTATTTATGTAATACCTGAAATTTGATCCCATACTAATAATCTATGTGTATATGATGAATCGCTAAAAGTTGAATTATGTAATATGCAAAATGGTATATTTAATGATAATTAAAAAGGAAAAAAAATACATAAGAAGTTTCAAAAGGAGAAGGAAAAAAAATCATGGGATATGACTACACAAGAGGGGGGAAAATGAGGGGTAGGGGCTAAGTGAAAAATAATATTATTTTATGACTATCTTAATATATTTAACATTATCTTCATCAAGCCTTTACTTTATGGTTATATTAAGTCCCATTAACCTTGGAATTAGTAGTTAAGAGAGATATGCATATTTTTTATGAGGGCACATTGTCTCCCCCATGCATGCAAATATATTCCATGATTTTTGGGAATGTAAGAAAAAAATCATGTTCTTCCTCCAATACTTACTCTCTAAGCTAAATTTTCCATATGAATGTTCTAATAAAAAATGGACACCAACTACCATGAAACTATGAGGGAATTAACACGATGTCTAAGGGAGCTTGTTGATGTGAAAAGTGAGATTTCCTAGCAAGTGTGTGCTAAAGTCATTGAGGGAAGTGGAATAACCTAAACGATTATGTAGAAAAGAATGGGATCCCAGCCCTCGGATTGTGTAGACTAAAGGGAGAGAAGGATGGTGGTTTGGGATAGCTATAGGGGTTAACTGACTAAGAATTTTTGAACTTATGTTGCGTGAAGACATCTAGATTCAACCATAGGTAAATTCATCCTCGTGGAGTCATAGCTTTGAGTTAGGGGTGACCTCTATTGTAGAAACATTAGATGCAATAGAAAGCCTAGGTTTGGGGTAAACACCTTTCTTCTATGATGAGTGGGTATTTAGATTCTAGAAAGATAATTGTTCATGATTTAGTTATGCATATCTTCAATTGATGTTGTTTATGTTATTAGTTGAATTACTTTCTATTTTTTTTCAATATTGTTGGCACACTAAGAATGCATCTATAAACTATTGTGACATTTCCTATTGAATGATTTAGTTATGTTTTCATAATTTTCCATTTTCATACTTACACGCATTAATTAATTAATAGAAAAATATAGAAGAAAGGAATTAGAGAAAAAAATTTGGAATATAATTGCTTTGTTATGAAGTATTGAGTAATTTCAATGGATGAAATAGGTTGTTGGGTACATTACAAAGTGGTATTAGAGCTATTAGTTATGGAACTAGGTCTATATGGGCCATAAATCAATAAGTATATGAAAAAATTGTAGCTACCTTATAAAGTGTCTAACAAAATGTCTTAATTAAATTTTTGAATAATGTAGTTTGTAAATCATGTGTTTTGAGAAAATGGCTAATGGATACTGATGGAAAAATAATGTATAAGCCTACTCTTCAAAAATTTTGAATTTTGATATTTTCTTAGATGGTGTGTTGATATAGTTGTAAATTAGTACAAAAGTGCTATAAAGGAGAATTGACAAAATTTGATTCTCGGTCCTATATCAAAATTGGAAAAATATTTGATAATTGGAGAAAATCCCCATTTCTTGATGAATTACAGAGGTTTAATCGGTGCAGTGGCATAAAATTTTGGAAACAATAGTATCAAACTCCCTCATAGGTGAGAAGGATTTAAATGGGGATTAATGGTGCAAGCCTTAACTTTATAAAATTTTATAGATGGTTGGCTAGGCCCACAAATGCCCCTTTAATGTCCCAAAGCCAAACTACAACCACTGCAACTAAAATTTTGTGTGTGTATGTATATATAGAAACCAAGGGAAAGGAGTAGAGCTAAATCAGAACCACCACAACCGAACCTCTTAATAATAATCAAAAGAGAAAGGGGGTTTACCTTTTGTTAAAACCATCGAGTTCAAACCTTATTAATAGCTACCAAGACCAAGCATTGTTGTATATTATATATTGGCATGACCCCACTCTATAGATCCAAATTCTTACACTTCCCTCCTACTCTATGAAATACGGCCATACCACAGAACCTGGGTCCCATCTCCTTTATTTTCTCAAATTTTACACATCATCCTAGGCCTTTCATTGATGCACATTTCTTTTATCCATCGAGACATGCCCTCCCTGGCTTACATCACCCTTAGTTATTCCAAAATGAGCACTAAGGAAAACCTCTCGGAGACAGATTCCAGGGAATGGGAATTATTCCTATCAAATGTTGTTCCTGACTTTTGTTAGATTTCGTCCCTGGGATTTTTCAAAAGAGCGCAACCCATTTACCTCTGGGAGGAGTCAACATTTGCTATGTAGGGCCCTCATCAATTATGCGCCAATAAAGAAACTCTATGTCACCTTGACACTTTATACCTTGGCTACTCTCCACATCAACTCGGGTCCTCATCACCCCAGATTTTCCATTTGTATGCCCCTCCTTCAATCGTTGGGGAAAGGACTCTCGGGACACATTATCTCGACACTATTAATTAATGGATATCTTGACAGGACCTTAGTTTCGTCCCTCAAATTTTATCAAATGATAAGCTTATGTCGAGACTTTAAAAAAAGATAAGTGTTCAATATTCTATCTATCTAATCTCACTCGCTCTGGTGACTGGTCACTATTGTTGCCTCTCCTCCGTCATTGTTCAACTTGCACAGGTAAGTGATGACTGACCTACCTCTACCTCCTGCTATAGGAATTCAAACAAATCCTAGGGTGTAACACAAACCCCTACAATGTTATAATATATATGTATGAAAATAAATAATGAAAATAAAGATTGCAGAAGGACTGGTTTATAATTTGTTTTTGGAAAAAATGCTATCTCACCCTTCCATACTCTGATTATTATTAAATCAATCAATAAATAAATACATTGATACAAGTCTCTCCAAATCCATGTAAATAAGATCGAATGAGCCAATTTAGGGGAAATGAACTAAATACCAACACTTAACTAATTTAAATGAATTACATGGAAATCCAACACAACTTTATCCTAACAACCCACTTATTGAGGAACCAACTCTTATGGTAAATAGGCTTGACCTCTCAATCAATTGAATTTTACATATGCCCCTACACCATACTCCCAAGGAACAAAGAATTCATGGGCTCCTTCCCATGAGGTCTTCAATAGTTCTGCCACTTTTTTGTAATAATGTGGCAGTCATCCAGGTTGCATCAACTACTAGATGGTCCTTCCACTTGACCAAATATTCATACTATTCTTTTCGCTTGGTCTTCTTAAAAATTCTCTTGCCTAAAATCCTCTCTAGCTGCAAAGGATCTGCTGCTGGTAACTACTTATGATATTTAATTTGTTATTGTCCACTATCATTTGTTGTTTGTAACTCCTCTCCTCAATGATACTTGTATAGTTTTGCAACATTGAATATGGGAAAGATGTCAATCCCTGGTGACAACTCTATCTCATAATCATTGGATGAAAATTTCCTGAGGATCTTATAAGGACCATTTTTCTTTAATTTTAGTTTATTGTACCCTTATTTAAGAAATATTTCCTTCCTTGAATGTGCCAATAGTAAGTCTCCGACTTAAAATCTTTGTTCTCTCCTCTTAATATTTGCTCTCGTGTTATATTTGAGGTTACTTTCCTCTATTTTTTGTTTCACTTACTCATGGATCTCTTGCATAGCTATAACAAAATCTTCTCCTACTGCACTTCTTTGTTATATTGTCCCCAAGTTTCTGAGTTCATGCACTCCTCTTGGATGCATCTCATACATAATCTGAAAAGGACTTTGACCAGTGCTTCTATTCAGAGAATCATTAAAAGAAAAGTCTACAGTTGCTCACAAAAATTTGCACACCAATCCTCATCTTTGGTCAATATTAAAAATGCTTTAGTTGGTCATAAGTATTTTCCTAGCCAAAGTGTCGTGCAAGACCTCCACTATGTTTTTCTTTGATCAAATTCTCTCTCATTGAACATTTTGGAATACGTAGTTGATTATTTTTTAACAATAATCCTTCTTGAAGCATGTAATCAAGCCACATACTCATATCTTGGATTGTTGGGTTTTTACAAGCTTTGTAAGCCTCTTTAAAATCTACATTTTCCTCATACAACTCCTTCATGAAGTCTATGATATGGACATAACTTTCCTGCATAATCAAATTCCTCTTGCTTAATGCATCAACAATTTTATTAGCTTGGCCACTAATGTGCTTTAAAAGAAAAAAAAAAACTTTGGAGATATTCAATCCACTTAACATGTTTTTGGATTAATTTGGGTTGTTACATAATGTAATATAGGGCATGATTATCTATGTACAAAACAAACTCTTTATGTATTAAATAATGCATCCATTTCTTTGGAGCTTGTGCCACAACATAAAAATCCTTTCCATAAAAAGTATACTTCCTCCTTATCTCATTCAACTTCTCACTAAAATATGCTATGGGATTATCCTCCTTACTTAACATAGCATCGATCGCTTCTCCAATGGCATCACACTTCACTTGAAAAGGCTTGCCAAAACCTGGAAAGATCAACACAAATTCTTATGTGGTTTTCTTCTTCAATAGCTAAAATCCATTTTCTGCTTCAATAGTCCATTCGAATTGTTGTTTATATTTATTTATGGAGAGGGCCAATCAA
This sequence comes from Pinus tabuliformis, assembly GCA_031772625.1. Classification (NCBI taxonomy): domain Eukaryota; kingdom Viridiplantae; phylum Streptophyta; class Pinopsida; order Pinales; family Pinaceae; genus Pinus; species Pinus tabuliformis. The sequence continues at coordinate 559,278,084 of CM062809.1, read as the reverse complement.
AAATAGTTCTTACCTTCTCATGATCCATCTTCAAACCATCCTTAGATATGACAAAACCAAAATACACAAGCTCTGTCTTCAAGAATGAACATTTCTTCAAATTGATAAGAAATTTCTCTTATTGTAGCTTCTCTCACACATATCTCAAATGCCTCAAGTGCTATTGTTTGGATTGGTTTTAAACCAAAATATCATCTAAATATACAATCACAAAATTCCCTATGAATTCATTTAACACCTTATTCATCAATCTCATAAAGGTGTTAGGTGCATTGGACAACCCAAATGGAATGACTAACCATTCATACAACCCATCATTGGTTTTAAAGGTTCTCTTCTGCTCATCTCCCTGTCTAATATTGATTTGATGGTACTCATCTTCCACTCATATTCATTTTGTGTTGTAGATCTTCCTCTACTTGATTTTTTTCCTCTTCCTTTGGAAATACATTTTCCTTTGTCAGATTGCTTCCTTGCAAGCTTCTCCTCATCCTTTAAAGCTACCCAATATGCTTCCTCTATTTTTCTCAGCAATAACACATTGATTTCTTCTTGTGTATCCAACCTAAGACCATTAATGTTTCTGGTTGTCTTCTTCGTAGACTCCTCTACGTATCCAGCTTTGATTCTCACCTTATAGAACTCTTCTGTGTATTCCCTCACAATCATTAATCTCTGCCTAAGATTTTGTATCTTCTTGAATAAATTGAGATAATAATCCTTTAGCGGGAACTTTCCTCTAAGATTCACTACCATTTTGTCCCAACTCTTAATCTTCTGCTTGGTCTTCTTTCTCCTTTCATCCTATACACCAACCCACCATATAGCTACATGTCGCTTCAATTTGTTAACATCAATCTTGACCTACTTCTCCTCATCCATCTGTTCACACTCAAAGAATTTATCCATCTCTGTAAACCAGTCTATAAGCTCCTTTGGATTCATGCTTCTAGTATAAGAATATATATCTAGTTTCACCTTTGTGACAGATCCTAGAACTACTTTAAATATTCTTGCTTCAACAGGATCTTCAGTTGCTTCTTCCTCTAGAGATTCTTCTTCTTCTTTTCTTACATCTCTAACCTCAAGTTGTCTTTGCTTACTGGTTTACATGGCTGCCATTCTTTATTTTAATTGTTGCATAGCTCTCATCACTTGAGAATTGGCTACATGCCTTTTGTCCTCTCCAGCCTCCTCCGACACCTCTTCCAATTTTGTGTGCCATGGTTAATTAGTTTTTCTTGGAGAAAATATAGTATATGCTCTGATACGAGCTGCTGTAGGCCTTACTTTCTAAAATTTTATATAAGGCAGGCTATGCCCACAAATATCCCCATAATGTCCCAATGGAAAACTAGAACCACCACAGCCAAAACTCTACATATATATATATATATATATATATATATATATATATATATAGAAACCAAGGGAAAGGAAATATAGCCAAATCCCTAAAGAACCATCGCAGTCAATCCTCTTAATAATAATCCAAAGAGGAAGGGGATTTACGTTTTGTTAAAACCATTGGGCTCAACCCTTGTTAATAGCCATCGAGACAAAGCACAGTTATATATTATATATTGGCGTGGTCCCACTCTATAGCTCCCGATGCTTACACTTTCCTCCCACTCTATGTAATATGAGCACAACATAAAACCTAGGTCCAAACTCCTCTATTTTGTCAACTTTTACACATCATCTGAGGCCTTTTCATTGATGCACAGTTCTTTTAACTCTCAGGACACGTCATCATGGGCTTAAGTCACCCTAGCTATTCCAAAGTGTGCACCAAGGAAAACCTTTGGGAGAAAGACTCTAAGGAACGAGAATTATTCCCATCAAGTGTTGTTCCCTGTCTCTATTAACTCTTGTCCTTGGGTATTTTTAAAGGTGCGCAATTGATTTAACTTTGAGAGGATTGGGCACTTCCTACGCGGGCCCCTCGTCAATTTTGTGCTAATAAAGAACCTCTGTGTCACCCCGATGTTTTACGCCTTTGCTAGAATCCACATGAGCCTAGTTTCTCGTCACCTTGGCTATTCCATTTGTATGACCCTCCTTCGATCATTGGGGAATGGACTCCTAGGACACATCATCCTGGTGATCCAAAATGGATCTTGGATAGACTTCTAAGTCTAAAGTATTCCTCACAGAGGAAAATGAAAGTCCAAGGATGCTCCTGGAAATAGTCTCATTGTAGATATCTTTTCATTCTAAATCTACTGCAACTTGAATGGGCTAAAACGGATTTTTGATGATGAAGTTATCACAAAAAGAAGCTTGCCTTTGTTCCTTTGAAAAGGAGGCAAATTCTTCCAAAAATGGCATAAAAGGCCTTATAAAGGAAAATCGCATCGGAAGGGTTAAGCGGAGGACTTAAGGCAAGGGCGGAAGGAACCCCTGACTGCGACCTCCGACTTATCGCATCAGAGGTAGGCCTTCGCCCGATATCGGGACCCCAGGCATAGCGACATGTGACTGGGCGATATGCGATATGCGATGGAGCGATTGCGATATCGGCGTCAGCGGATTAGCATCAGCATATGCCATGGTATAAGGGAAGAACCCCTGGGCCATAGCGAATGCGATATGCCGATAGCGACTTGCGATCTCAGTCGTCGGATCAGGAAAAGGGATCAACGGTCAAGATTTAATCAGCAATCAGGAGATCGGTGATCCCTGATACAAAGGGCCATTGTGATAGTGACATGTGATGCGATATCGACCGTCTGATCAAGGAGCAGATCAATGGTCAGGATTTGATCAGTGATCGACGATCCCCGATGCCAGGACCAATGTGATTTCGATTGCGATAAGCGATAAAGGGATGGACCCGATGGGATTATAGACCCGATGGGATTATAGACCCGATTTTATAATATTTGAAATCCGGAAATTCAGATTTTCAATGTATTTCCCGTGTAAATGGGTTTTGGCCATTTCGCCATGCAACTTGTGATTTGTGATAGGAAGGCAGACCCAATGGGATTATTGACGCGATTATATAAATTTTGAGTTCCGATATAAAAGTGTTTTCGGGCTTTTTCTATGTATTAGCGCATTTCTATTATAAAACAGAAATACAAATGAAATGACCCAAAGCTATAAAGCTGGACCCGAAAGGTTTATAGATGCGGCTTTGGGTTATTTGAGTTCCGTGGTAAGTGGGATTTCGGGCAGGCCTCAGGCGATAAGTGGTATTGGATGGGCTCCGCCCAATCCCATACACTGGCCAACACGTGGCATGGCGCAGGAGAGAGAAAACCACCTTTTCGGGTGGGTAATCTCTGCGCACATAAACCACCCGAAATGGCTGTCAGCCATTGGATCGAAGATCACGCAGATCAATGGTGGGCTTGCGACAACCATAAAAGGGTGCACCCAATAGGGATTATGAGCATGATTTCATAAAATTTGGAGTTCGAGATTTTGCGCCCGATACTGTATTTCTGGTAAATCTCTATGTATTGGAATTTTGTTCCATTTTTGGGTTTTGCCTAAAGGAAGGACCTGATTCCTTTGTAACTACCCCTGATTATTGTGCTACGCTGCAAGCGGGCATTTTATAGACAATGATGCGTTTGTAACACAGAGAGAGGCACAGAGCCACAGAGCCAAATGGCCAGTCGAAGAGACAAGGAGCAAAAGAAGCCGCAGAGCTGCAGAGGAATGATTACACGTAGAGAAATGGCTGGGGAAGTTGCAGAGCCGAAAGGATGCCTCAAGAAAGCCAGAGAGCTCAATTGACGAGGTAGTGGGAAGCGCATGCAGCTGAGGGAGTTTTTGGAGTTGCTTGGAAGTCGAGCGAAAAACCAGAGAGCTGAAAGTTGTTGAGACAGTCGCTCGGAGGTCGAGCGAAAAACCAGAGAGCTGAAAGTTGCTAAGACAGTCACTTGGAGGTCAAGCAAACTGCTAATAGGTCACAGAGCCAGAGCCAAGAGCCGAGAGCTAAGAGCCAGAGCCAAGAGCCAGAGCCAGAAATCCAGAGAGCTTCGGAGCCAGGGATAAGATGGTGTTCTAAGCCCATTGTGTTCTATGTAAACTAGTGGAGTTGAGCGTGGAGCTTGTAAAAGAACTTATGCCATAATCCCAGAGAGCCTAGTTGAGTTGACTAGAGCTCACGGAGACGTAGCCCAAGAGTTTTGGGTGAACTCCTAATTAAATTTCTGTCTTATGTGTTTGTTATTTGCTGCACTGTTTTACTGTTACATGTATTCACATATTAGCATAAACAACAGAACTTAAGGCATTTGAATAGTTTAAAAATAAACATAAGCATACACCTATTTTCAAGCACATTATTAATTCCACAATTGGTTAATCATAAGGTCTTGGGAACATTTAAGCTTTGGAAGTGGGAGAGGTTCTTGTAAGCTAGACAAGAAGCCTTTAGTGCCCCATTATCAGATCACCTGGTGTTGTTAATTAATTGCTATTTTAACCAAATATCAGTTTCGTCTCCCTGTTTTTGATAAATGACATACTTTTGTCAAAACTTTAATAAAAATGTATGTTCGATCATTGGGGAATGGACTATTGGGACACGTCATCTTGGTGTTGTTAATTAATGGCTATCCTGGCAGAATCTTAGTTTTGTCTCCTTGGTTTTGTCGAATAATAGAATTTTGTCAAGACTTTAAGAAAAAAGTAAGTGTTCACTACTCCATCTTTGTACTGTAACTCGCTCTGGTCACTAATGTTTCCTCTCCTCTGTTAGAAATTTTATTAAGATAGGCTCAATTTGACTTTAGCCTTAGTCAGATTGAGTAAATCGAATTTCCACATTCGCAAGATAACTTGGAGGTAGTTAACTAGTGTGACATGACTCTTGTCACTCAGTTAACTTAGTAAATTCGAGTTATAGGCTTGGATTTTAGTCATGCATGTGTTGATTGCTAAATTTTAGCAATCTAGTTTAGCTATTTTTAGTTGTAATAAGTTAACTGACCTCTAACAACTAATAGAGTCAGTTGAAGGTTAGATGTGCAATGAGACAACAATATGACTCAAAGATTTGTTAGTTAGCTGATCAATTAGCCCAAAATAGCTCATGCATGCATGGAATTCAAATTCCTTAGCTAGAGTGGAGGAATTAAGGCTAATGTAAAATTATTTGTATACTAGTGGAGTGTACAAAATTTTTCATGTAAGAAGTTGATCAATCCTTGGGAATTGTGCAAGGAAATATAGACTTCCCTATTGTTTAGGAGCTCAAGTTAGCTCAGATTTATGTAAGTAAATAGGAGGCTGGAGGAGGAATAAATTGGCTAAGTGTTGCCTAGAGGCTCTTATTCAACGAGGAGAATAGTTTTACCTTTGCAGGTGGTGGTCAGAGTTGGAGCATGCAATTGTAATTGTTTCTCTATTCAACTGATTAATGCAAAGAGGTTTGAGGGGTTTTTCCCAGTTGGTTTCCCCTAGAAATCACTATGTTTTTGTGGTTGTCAATTTCATTCCGCAGATCAGTAGAGTAGAATTATGTCTCATGATTTTATATTAAATTTCTTGAGAAGTTGCAATTCTACCAAATTTCTACACCCTCTACCATTCTTCAATGCATGCAGGTGTTAAGTGATGACCGACCTGCCTATACCTCCTATTGTGAGAACTTAAACAAAGCCTGAGGTGTAACAGAGATCCCTGCAATGTTATAATATATATGTATGCAAATAAAGAACTAAAATAAAAATTGTAGAAGGACTAGTTTATAAAATTTGTCTGGAAAAACCACTCTCACACCCCTCCTCACTTTTATTATTATTAATTCAATCAATAAATAAATACATCGATACAAGTCACTCTAGATCCATGGAAATAAGATCGAGTGGACCAATTTAGGGACAATGAACCAAATGCTAACAATTATCTAATTTAAATGAATTGCATGGCAATCCAACCCTACTCTATCCTAAGAACACACTTATTGAGGAACCAACGCCTTTGTTAAATAGGTTTGACCTACCGGCCAACTGAATTTTACGAACACCCCTACATCATTTAAATTAGAGGATTAAATTATGAAATTCATAACGACGATGAGTTTCTTTATATCTGTGTGTGTGTGTGTGTGAATGACTTAACAAAGAAAAAACCCATAAATTAATGTGGACCTATACATGAAATGTGTATTGTATGTATGACATGTATTGGATGGTGATATGGAGGCATCCAAGTGCTACTATGTGGAGTCCATTGGCACAAGTGGCCACCAGAATGTAAGGTCTAAGTTTGTAATGAAAAAATAGCAAAAAGAAGATGATAAATGGTTTGTGGAGGGAGGAGAAGCACTATTGGGAATCGTTGAAATCCCTCTATAATTTTTCTTAAAATGACACATGTTTCCTAGGAGGTAAGTAGTACATGGAGATATATGAGGTGGTTTTGGAAACCAAGTTTGGTCTATACAATTGTTGTCAAGGTGACATGTGTTGCCTACATGATAAGTGGTTTGTGGAGGCAAGGGGCCATGTTAATGATTAATAGATTCAACCTTTACAATTGATATCATCTATTGATCTAGATCAATCCACAAGGAACATGTGAGCTAAGATAAATGATAAGAGATGGAAACTCCGCCTTCCAACCCATCACGTTAGTAAAGGATAATGTGCTAGTTGGAGGATTTGAATGGACCACATTAATTGTTGGGGGTTGAGGGAAACCGAGAATAGATAATAGGAAAGTAGAATGTTAAGAAATAAATAGAAGATTAATTATGCTCCAAGATGATTGGTGGTATCTAAGGGCGCCATTATAACACCTAAGCAACATCGCAATGCATGTTTTACATATCAATCATTGTTATTTTTATTTTTATTTATGTTATTCAACCCATAGCGTCCTCTATTTATAGTTTCCAAAGCTAACCAACTTCCTTGAATTGTGGAAGATTCATTCCACAAATGAGCATTAGCAATTTCAATCATTTTTGTGAAATCTGCATTGTTTTTTCAACTTATCGATTATTCTAGTTCACCCAAATGCTCATCATCTAATCAATTGCTCGAGTCAACCTAACTATCCAATCAATTCCTTTGACCACTCATTCAACCACTCGATTGTTCAAACACTACATTCATTATCTGCTAGTCAATCACTCAAACAACTTGTCAACCATTTAGTTGACTAATTTGTTGGTCGACCACTCAACCGATTTTTTTTTGTTAATCGATCCTTTGATTGACTGTCTCTAAAAGATCTCAAGGTATGATGAACCAAAATAAACTTAGATTCCAACACCCCCTCCCTACCAACACAATTTTCTAGACATTTAAGAGGTGAAATTATGCTAGCATGACACCCTCGCATAATTGTAGCTTCCTAAATCCCTAAGATATCATATTGTTGAATGAACTGTACTTAAAAAAATACCATCATAAAGACATCAACAACTTGATCATCTATTCTACAATATACAAGAGTGATACCCTTCTCTTGAACCATCTTATGTAATGAGCACAAAGCTTGGCATGCTTCATATTACTATGCGCAACAAATTATCAGCAACTTGATTGCACTTTGATTGGCACAATAAATAAAATTTGATGCTTCGATGGAAAATCCAAGCTCTCAGGGGGGTTGACAAATCCAAACCACCTTCTTCCTTAGATGATAAGAACCATGATATTTATTTTCCATTGTATATAGAGAGACTACACGTTTCTTGTTGTTGCGATCCAAATGTGACCATTAAAATATTAAATTTAAATGATATTTAATCTACCTGTAAAAAAATGAGATGTAAATGAAATGAACATGAATTTGTAATGAAAGGAAAGTAGGTGGGAGATATTTTTATTTTAAAATATTTCTTCCCTCTCATATTTTATTGTGTTTTTGACCTTAGGGTTAGGGTTGTTGGAATTCGTGTATCTCCTTAGGGTTCTACATATGAGGGTCTTGACAGTGATGGAAACCACCAACATACAGGGGGTCTCCTTGATATGAAGTCTTGATTAGACCTCACACCATTTGGAGTAGGAGCCCCATTCGAGAAATAGGTCCGACTACCATATTCTTAATGATTTGCCTTGGCTGCAATAAACAACACAAGGGAGAACACATATACTTTTGAGATGAACAAGTAAGTTAGCCTTGTGAAGTATTCAATTGCAAAGTGTATAAAGGTTCTTTCATTAAAGGGATGAAAAAGTGAGTCCTAGAGGAAAGTAACAGTACTATCCTAATAAAGACACATGCATATGTGTAAAATAATTGCTAATTATCTTGCGAAAAGGTTCACAAAGAAACAATAATCATGAAAATAAGAAACGCACAATTCAAATGTTCATACTAAAGCCAACGGAATAGATCATTTTTATTAGTATGTATAAGCATAAGCATACACTGTAAAAAATGAAAGGATTTTCTTACATCATCCATGACATATGCATGAAAGTGCATCAACTCAAAGAACTTCAAATCATTGAGTGAAAGTCCCATGATACACCATTACAATGATACAACACTAGTTCCAATAGTGGAACATTAAGCCAGCACTTGCTCGTCAAAAGACTAATCTTCTCTCCTATTCCTAGCTTGAGAAGCCAAGGTGAAAAGTTATTTGTTTAATCTATGAGGGTGTTTTTATAAAAAATGAGGTGACTCTCCACCCCCCTTGTGACTCTTGACCTTCCCTCATGACCCTTGAGCTCCCATGCGACTCTTGACCTTCCCTCATGACCCTTGAGCTCCCATGTGACTTTTTGAATTCCTATGTGACCTCTGAGATTCTACATAACTTTAAATATTTCTAGTGATTTTTCACATTCCATGTGGGACCCTTGGGATTCCACACATTTTATATTTTCTCATTTTTTTGAAAATACGAAATTACATTCCACAAATTGTGGAAAAATACATTGACAACATGTGACCTTAGTGGTGACACTTTGAGAATCCATGACTTGGAATTGGTGATATATGACTTCATTGTAGTGTATCAAATTCCAAGCTTCTCTCTTTATGGTTGTCTTCACATCTTTATGATAGATATGCGTCTATTTTATCTTTAGTACCTCCAAAGGGTTGGTTATAATGTAAAGTCTTCCATGTCATCTTGATATCCATCCATATGTTGTAGTTCAGTGTCCCTTTGTCTCTATGTTTGATGTTCTATTTCTACTTCATATCCATAAGTGTCTTTACAACATCTCCTTGATGTCATCCTTGAGCATCATCCTACCATGTTCAAATTATAACAACTACAAATGAAATTCACTCATGACAAGACAACATCAGTCATGAAATCACCTAGTCTACCTTGTTTTTCATGCGACATGCTAACTATGATAGGACATTGTGTAGGGGTTGAGGAGAGAGGCCTTATTGAACATAGTACGTAGGAGTAGAAGGCAGGGAGTGAGGGACTAAGCATTATCACTACGTAGAGCATAGTAGCTGAGGAAATGGAAATTCAGGGACTATGCAGTGGGAAAGTTTAGGAGGCAGGGAGGCATGACTAGGCACTGTGATTGCACAATGTGTAATGGATGTGGAGAGGCTCATGGGAATCCACTATCCACTGTGATTGCGTAGTGTGCGGGGAAAGGTGGGGTTGATGAAGACTGTGCATTGGGCAAGTGCAACTGGTAGAACCAAGTCACTGAGCACTAATATTACGCAGTGCACAAATGAGGGAGGTTGTCCTTTAGGACTATGTAACATGCAATTCAAAGAGGTAGAGGCTTCAACATTTTGGCTTAGGACTACGTAATGCGTAGTTGCGGAGGCAAAAGGTTAATCTTTGATCGAGCAAGTTGAGGGGATAATGAAAACTCTGAAAAATGACTAAGTGTGGGACCAGTGAGACAAGAAGGTGAGAGTGAAGAGATATAACAAGACTTAAACATGTTCACAAACTCATAAACGATCAACCACATAACAAAGAGATACCTTGTACCCAACACTGACATGTATTTATTGAAGTGACAACAAAATGACACTTACCTCCAAGTGTGACACTTAAGATATAACTCACAATGGCTAACCAACCATTGCCTATCCATAAAGTGAAGATAAGATGAGAGGAATTTTAATTCACATGTACAATTTTTTTAACCAATCATCCCCTATCCATAAATTAAGATAAGATGAAAGGAATCTTAATTCACAGGTAAAATTCATTTATGTTTTGTTATTTTTATTAAAATTTGGTAATACGAAATAATCATGTGTTATTTGTAAAGTTGAGAATTTGTAAAGAGTGAGCATTAAAAACTAAAAACAATTTGGAAATTCTTGAATTCCTTTTTTTGAATGGTTAAACCTAAATTATCAATAGTTTTTTTCATTGAAGAATGCAAATTTTGAAAATCTTATTCCCAAATAAACCACACCTATCAACTTAATTATGCATATGCCATAACTTAAATATAAAATTGCAGCAAATTCTCAACACATATTTTAAGGAAAAATATCAAATATTTTCTAGTTTTTAGTAAGATTTGGGTAAAAAATTTCAAATGCTAGAATTGTTAGAAAACTCCAGACTAAGGTGATGAGAGTCACGAAGAGAGAAATAGTTAAAAAAAAATTGGAATGAAAAATTTATGAGTCCATAAATAAAGAGATGATGGCTTGGATTATACTTTAAAATTGCTTTTGCTTGGCTAGTCTTTGTTGGACATAACGAAACAAATTAATTGCCCAAGACGAGAGGAGTGAAAACCTATCCCCTTAAGGACCACGAAAAGATCATTCCAATGATATGGTTTTCCTTGAATAACAATAACTTGCATTACCAAACATTAACATATAATAAACAAAAATAACTTTATTCACTATTGATTTGACAACTAAATTATAATATTCCCATTATTAAATATATCATTCAACTCTCTTTCGTCTTCCGCTATTGTTTTCAAATGAAACAAAGCCATGCAGAAATCATTACGGTATGGAAAAAACTGAAGGTAATAAAATAAATGGTCATATTAACTATTTAACTTTGAAAAATGAGGAATTTTTCAATAATTGTATTGTAAATGGTAAGTGCATATCAATTCACTTCTAAATCTATTTTCCTGTGCTCTGTGTCACCAATGACAATATAAAAGAAAATCATAATTTATTTGGGAATATTGAAAACCAATGACTATATTGATTACTTGATAGGAAAAATGATAATTTATTTATAATTTGGCTATTGCATATCAATTCACCACTAATTTTATGCTCCCATGCTCTCGGTCGGCCAACAATATAAAGACTTCACGATAAGAGGAGGGAAAATCTAAGAAAATTGAAAAACAGTGACAAGAAATGATCATATTGACCAAATAATTCGGGCAATATTTTCGATGAGATATTATATTTTGGTCAGTGTATATCAATTCACCTTTAATTTTATTTTTTCTCCGTTCTGTGTGTCGTTGTGGGATTAGATAATTCAGTAGGAAAGATTATATTATTCAAAAGATTATAGGAATCCTTACCGTGACGGAGGCGGGGGAATCCTGGTAGTGGTGGCCTACCTAAAATAGAGGAAACGTGGCAAGTGTGTGTGACTATTCATTCAAAATGGATTATAAAAAGTTCTTAATTTAATTTAATTGTGGGTTTTCTGAATAATTTATTATTTTAGGGATATGGGCCAGGTCAATTGTTCCATTTTATTCATAAAATTTTAAAATATTCCAAAAAGCCAGTGTATTACAAATTTCTAAATAGGCAGGAATAAATATTTATGCTCAGACAATTTAATTGGACATATTTCACATGGCGTAGATCATTTAAAGTTTGTCAATAAAATAAAGATGGAAAATAACATGAACAAAATTATTTTAAACAATAACAAAGTGGGCTAACAACAAAGTTGTTTAAAACATTTCTTAGCTATCCAAAATCAAATGTCTCTCTCTTTATTCACCTTTGTTTGACATTTTTGTAATGATAACTCAACACTTAACTTTTGATTTCTTTCTCCTTATGCATATCTATTTGACCATTTTCATTTTTATAACGATAACTCAACACTTTACTATAGTGCCAATAGATGTATGATATTACTCTGAATCGTTTTTATTGTAAAAATATGTATTCTAGTGGTTTTTTATTAATAGCATTTTATGTTATCATTTTTATGATTAAATTTTTGAATTTTTGTTTATTTTTAATATTTATTTTTTATTATTTATTAATTTAATTATTATTTTTCTAACTAAATAATGTGTAAATTTATTTTCTAGGTTAATTTTTATGTATTTCTTCTATATAAATATTAATGTTTTTGTTTTATTAATAATATTGTCACTTGAAGTCTTTATCTAGTGAATTTTTGAGAGTATATACATAGGATATTAGAGAATGTATCTAATTTCACTATATATTGTTACATATCTCTCAAAATTCTTTTGTTGAACCCCCTTTTCAATACATTTTTTCAATTGGTTTAAAGAAGAAGAAGAAGAAAAAATTGTTATATACTCAATTTTACACCACCCAACACCCATAACCCTCCCCAAATTTATGAACTCTATTTTTCACAATTTTAAAATCGTCTTTATGAATGAACATGATAAGATATTGCTTAACAAGGTGAATCCCTCATGCCTTACCATCATCATGAATACTATCATTCTTTTAGCAATGTGTGTGATTGTTCTCATGGATCATGAGCAAGAGCAACCCAATGTACATGTGGATGTATTATTTTCTTGGGAAATATTTATGAGGAAATTTTCACAATGAGGTTCCAAACCCAATTACTTGCATAAAATTTCATTGCATCCCTTATTGTATGCTCAAATCTGGTTGGATGGGGTAGTAGATCATCATGTTTTAACATATTTTCAATTCTAATCACTATGCATTCATGCTTTACAATCCTTCCGTCCCCCTTTTCCTAATCTATATTGGATAAGGAACCTCCACCCATCTTCCCTCCATGTTTAGAGCATATTCCTTGTCTCCAATAGAAAATATGGAAAAAACAATGACACCTTTACACGAAATTAGAGAAATTAATGTTTTCTAAAAAAAAGCATTGACCATATTATCAATACCAGTTAAAATATAATCACATTTTTATTTACTTACGTTGTGCCTTGAATTAATAATCTTCAATAGATGTGAGCCCCCTACATTGATATCTATCATCATTACATGTGGTTAAGAGATATCAATTACCAAAATTCTAATTAGGTAATGTGAGTCCTAAGATGACTAGCGTGCCTAACATATGGCTTCAGTAGCTGTGAACCAGGGGCATCTAAGCCATCAAAATCACCAAGGGATTTCACTCAGCCTAGGCCAAACTAGCCTTTAGCATGGTTGGATTTTTTCCCACCATATTTTGAACTGGTGACCTTTCCACAAAAGGAGTGCCTTAATAGAACACTTTGTCATCGTCTGCTTTATGCCCCATGGGCTAATGCATCTATAAACTATTGTGTCATTTCCTAGTGAAATATTTAATTATGTTTCAATATATAACAACTATTTTTGTCACTCCTCATGTAAAAATTATTATATGAATTGTTCTTGTAAATTGATGTAAATTATAAATGATGATTCGACTGAGAGAAGAACACAGATTCAGTTTTTGGAGGTGAAGTTTCTTGGAAATTGCTTGAGAGAAAATCCAAGCTAAGAATGTTGCTTTTAATATCTGCCTACATGCCTATTGCATTAAAAGTAAGTTGTACAACCATTAAAACTGGCATATGGGCACTCTAGTAGAGGACGGGCTAGTCCTACTCTCATGGGACATGTTGGCTCTGGTCAACATGCAACAAAATAGACAAGGAAAGGGGATTTGTGAATTCAAGAGGGGATGCATAAAAAGGAATGACAGAGTGATACGCTAAGGGAATTCGGAGGCATTTGGAAAAGAGGAAGTTCAAATGGCGAAGGAAGCTCACAGAAGAAAGAGACACCAGGTGGAGCCATTGGGTATGTGCTCTGGATTCCTATGCGAGTTTCACAAGTGGAAATTGAGTCTATATATTCTTATGTGTGGTGAAATTAGGTGGATACAGAGATCTTTGGGTTCTCATGGAATTTAACAGGTGGGGACATGGTGTGTTCTGGAGTCCTAACGAATTGTAGGTGGAGGCACTATGGACCCTAGATTCTTGAAGAATGAAATGAGTGGAGACATTAAGGGCTTTAGATTCCTATAGTGATTGAGTGGGTGGGGCACTGTATTCATAATGTCCATGGTGGGACGTATGAATCGTTGTCCTCAAATTGCTCATTAAATATTATAATAACCTTGAATGGGCTAGCATTGGTCTCTCATCATCATCTCAAAATGACCTGGTAGATGAAAATTTACCTTGTTTGTCATCATCACTTCACATTCTCTCATGGATAACCCTTTCTACAAATTATACACATGAATTTATGGAAATCCACCCCTCTAGTTAACCTATGATTGATTGTGACAACAAGTGACTCAAGGACAATTAACAGATCTTTATTGACAAAATCCCTTGCTTATATATATTTTTCCAGTGGAAAAATCGTAATCTTTCATTATGTGGAAAAATTACATGTAGTAGATGCCCAAGGCATATGCAAGTCTATTGGCCCATGGACATTTCAAGAAGATGTATCAAAAAGAATATAGATGGCCTAAGCCATTTCGTGTAGGATTGTTCAGTGTGATATAACCTGTACATATTCCTCGCAGAGGTATTTAGTCTGTTTTGTCTATATATCATCAAAAAAAAAATATGCATGGTTTTTTGAGAAAAAAAGACTAAGATAAAGCAGCGAAATGTATATTTTTAGGGCCTTTCCACCCTATGGTACTCCTGATCTATATATGGTCTGGGTGATATTGATAGAAATCTGCTCCCATCTGTTCAGAGATCATCCACAAGCCCCGGGGTAGTAGCATGCCCTCCTTGGAAAGCCTGTCAGCATCTTCATTATATTCCTTGTATATATGATGACAAGAGACTGTGTTAAAAACTGCTTTGAAAATGTTGACTTCATCCAAAATATTTCGAAGTGAAATAGCATGACATTGATTTTTATTGTTGAACTAGTTGATAATGATTTTTGAATCCCCATAGATCTGAATGGTAGAGCAATCATGAGCTAGTGCAAAGTGGAGCAGATGTCTGAGGGTGATTAGCTCGGCATAATTGTTTGTCCCCTCCCCCAGTCCTAATTGGACCTTATAGAAATGTTGATCAGAGATATATAAAATGAAACCCCCTCTGCATCCATGAGATTGGGCTGCTCCATTGAAAAATGCCCATGGCCTAGTTTTGTCAATCCGTCCGGGGGCAGTAGATCTATGAATGTGGGAGTTTTCAACTTCAGGGATGTCATGATAGGTTGCCACAACCTTTGCAATGATAAAAGGCCATCGGGCAGTTGCATCATTGAAAATTATGTGATTCTGGGTGAGCCAAATAGTCCAATAGAGGATGAGAGGAAGGCATTGCTTCTTGGAGCCTCGGTGTGCTGCGTTCCAATTATTCCAGGCTTGTAGTATAGAGGGACCTTGCCATGTATTATGAATAGAGAGTTGCTGAGTTGTTGTTTGCCAAAACTGGATGACTGTCGGACAGAGCAAAAACATATGCTCGTTTGTTTCAAAGTCTTGTTTGCATAATACACACCAGATCGGGCCATGTATGGATCTGTGCAAGAGGGCTTCGCCTATGTGGGTTTTGTTGCTTAGGACACTCCACATGAATAAGCGCGCCCATGGAGGTGTTTTCAGTTTCCAAATCTGTTTCCACCATTCTTTTGGAAGTTCAGGTTTGCGATCTGAGAGAATGTGGGTGTAGCCCAACTCTGGAGTATATTTCCCATGCTCAGTAAGCATCCATACAAGTTCATCTGGATCTTCATTTATACGCACATGAGCTTCAGTCAATGTCATTAAATATGTTTCCCAGGACTGTTTCCACTGTATAGGAATGCCCACTTCAGGGGTTGTCCTCCATTTCTGGTTGAAGACAGTGTTGCGCTCATGATCAGCAATATGTGCAATCACTGTGGTATCTCTATGTTGTAGATATTATATCAGGTCAGGTGGCAACTGATACCTGTTTCCCCCCTTATCCATAGGTTAATACCAATGCGCACTGAGTTACCATTGTTTATGTGCCATTCCAGACCATATCTGATGAAAGACATAGTTTGTCAGATTGATTTCCAAACTATAGAGATGCCCAAACGAGGCCAGTCTAGTAGGTGAACCCAGTCCAAGATTTGTTGCGGCCATATGTCTTTATGGTATGACACAATGGTCCATAGATCTGTGAAGTGAGGAGGGTCCAGCTCATCTTGGCTGCAAGGGCTTGTACAAAAACAGACAGGTCTTTTAGCCCCCTCCCCCCCATTTTTTTGGAAGAGAAATTTTCTTCCAGCTCACCCAAGCAAAAGTTTTTCCTTCCTTTTGTCCATTCCATAAATGCAGCACATCTGTTGAATGCGCCCAAGTATTCCCCGAAGAATCCAAGCGAGTGACATCCAGTATACAAGTGTGGCTTCCAGCATAGATTTTATAAGGACTAGGCGCCTTGCTCTGGACAGGAATCTATGATTCCAAATTTTCAATCTCTTCTCAATTTTAATCACTAGCCAGATCTAGTCACCAATTTGGTAGCTGTGGGGTTTGATCTAGAACCCCAAGTATTTCAGGCCATCCGAGAGATTATGCATTTGATAATGGAAGAAATGGAGAGCTGTTATGTCCTCCTGAGGGGAGGTGTGAGACAGAGTGATAGTAGACTTGGACTGATTTGCAACCATATCTCTCGCTTTTTTAAAGAGTGCAAGGATGTCATGGAAAGAGGTAGAGTCCCTGATGTTTCCATCCAGGAAGATCATAGCATCATCAACGAAAAGGAGGTGGGTGAGGTGGCAAAGTTCATTCATTTTCATTCCTTTGAATCTGCCTTCCCTTTTTGCAGAACTTTCCAATGAGCTTGCTGAGTCCCTCCATCACTATAAGGAACAGAAGGGGAGAAAGAGGGCATCCTTGCCGGATTCCTCGTTCGGCATGGAAGAAATGGGATGCAGATCCATTTATGAGTACACTAAAGGATGCCGAATTTATGCAACACATGATTCATTCTGTGAAAGCGAGTGGGAATCCTAGATGGATAAGAATTATCTTAATGAAGAGCCAACTGACACAATCAAAAGCCTTTGCGAGGTCAATCTTGAGGATAATGCTTTTCATATTTCTTATTTTGATAGAGTGAATGGCTTCCTGAGAAATGCCTATGGCCTCATGGATCTGTCGATTTTGAAGAAAGGCGAATTGCTCTGGAGAGATGTGACGGGAGAGTATAGGACGGAGCTGATTTGCTATGATCTTTGCGATGATTTTGTAGAGGGCATTGCAGAGAGAGATAGGTCGGAAATCATTGAAGGATGTAGGGGAGTCCAATTTTGGTATAAGAGCAATGAAAGTAGCATTGATAGCCTCATACATCTTTCCGGAGTTCCTGCACTCTTCAACTACATTGAGAAGATCATTCCCAATGAGATCAAAAAAGGCTATGTAGAATTCAATGGACCATCCATTTGGGCTAGGGCTTTTATCTTTGTTGAACCATTTTAATGTCCCTTCAAGTTCTTCTCTAGTGACGGGTGCAGTTAGCTCAGTTGCAGCATCCAGATCTACAAAGCTTGGGAAGTGCCCTGCTACTTGAATGATATTGGCAAGGCTTGAGGCTAGGGGTTCCTTATATAGATGTTGAAGTGTGAAGTGCCCAACTGAGATAGTTGATGGAAAGTTTTAGCAATACCTCCATCCTGCGAGGGCATTTTCCAGATGGTGTTGGAGGCTTTTCGCCCCTTCGCAAAATTCTGAAAATAACTTGTGTTCTCATCCCCTGCTTTGAGCCAGAGCGCTCTGCTCTTGAGTCACCAGGTTTGCTCTTTTTCCTTCAAAATTCTGGCCCTTTGATTTTCTAATTCGATTAGATGTGACTTGGCTTCTGTGTTTAAGAAACCCTTGCTTTGGTCATCCATAAGATGGGCCAAGGAGGATTCAACAGAGGTGAGGGTATGGTCATCCCTTTGATTTTTTTTCCTTTAACCATTTGATAGTTAGTTTCTTGAGATGCAGAAGGTTATGACAGAACCCTTCAGCCCAGGTGAGACCTTGAGTGGGAGGGTTTTGCAGCCAGAAATCTGAGACTAGTTTGGAGTAGGAGGGGTCTTGAAGCCAAGATGAATTAAATTTGAAAGGGGCTTTGGGCTTAATAGGAGGGCCAGAGATTTCGAGGTAGATAGGCGAGTGGTCAGAGATACCTCCAGATCCGACCCACTGCCTATAATGGGATAAGCTCTGTAACATCGGGGTTTTGAGGATGAAACGGTCCAGTCTTCTGGCTAGTGCCACCTCTCCAACTCTTCTGTTCCTCCATGTGGGCAGGGGTCTATTCATGGGGATATCCGAAAGATGTGCCTGATCGAGCAGGTTTTCCATGGTATCAGAGAGCGGGTCGATCTGTGCCGATGAGCCCCAAGACTCACTAAATCTGATAGAAAAATTTAGATCACCTCCCATAAAAGAGCACATTTGATAGAAAAATTTAGATCACCTCCCAGAAAAATTAGTCTCATAAAAGAGCACAATAGCAGGATTGAATTCTTAGGAGGCAGTGCATTTCCGCCCTCTTTTTCCACCCTTCCATTTCTGCCCTCTTTTTCCATAGTCACTTCCGGGGGTTTTGGACCAGTGGACATTCCTTATACAGATGCCTGACCTTGTGGCAACGACGACATCTGAATGGCACCCCCTCGTAATCTAGGATTTGAACCCTAGTAAAGTTACGCCATTGCATAGTAATCTTTTCCTCCAGGCCCTCTCGAGTATCCAGATGCACTAAAATGTAGGCTAGGGTACGATTCTTAGACTGTATTATGGATTTATCATAATCCAGAAAGGTGTCGAGGGTATTCCCAATTCACACAAACACTTCTTCTGACCAGTATTGGAGAGGTAAACCACGTAGACATACCCATAAAGGTCCAACTCCTATCTGTTCTCTTTCCGGATCGAAGAGAGGACTCCATCTTTTGAGCAGCATAGGAGCCATTTCAATATGCCAATACCGTGCGAGTGCCATGTTTGTGTATTCTTCAAGGGAAAAATGAAGCGCAAACCATCCTCGTGGGAGAATCTGTACTTCCAGAAGCTGTATGAATATCTGCCCCCAGATTTCTTTTACCCACAACCCCAATTGCTCTGCCGTGTAGGTTCTTCCTCGAACCCTACCCACCAGGACTTTCCCTGCCTTGTCTGCCACTTCACCCATGGTGAGTCCTTCCCCAAATTTGATGGTGTAGTCCTTGCCGGAGGCCTTAACACACCTTGTTTTCCTTTTCCCTGTTCTCGGCACAGTAGGATGATCCAGCAATGGATCCAAGGGGATTTTTGCTTCAGGATGAGGCTGTTGCTCCGTCGATCTTACTCGAATTACAGGAGTGTTAAAACAACCAGAAGGAGCCGAGGCTTGGGTCGCTGCGCAATAGACGGGGGAGCCGTGGATCTTCTAAGCCTCTGTTGCCGCATCAAACTCGCTACCCGGACGAGAGGGAGGGTTTTTAGAGAAGCAATGATCTGCAGGGGGAGAGGGGTCGAAGGGAGGGGATGAGCAGGCGGCCAAAAGGTTTAGGGTTCTAGGAGATAGCGGGGGACAGTCTAGGGTAGGTGAGTCAATGGAGAGAGTCCCAATGTGGAGGGTGGAGGCCGTAAGCCCGGGGAGGGAGACAACCGACGACGGGTTCGAGCAGGACGATGCTGAGGATGGAACGGGTGCTAATTTAGGGTTTGGGTGGCAGAAGATGGGTTGCTCCGGGTAAGGGTCCGACGAATAATCCACGGCGTCCAACTCCATTCCTTCCATGCTGAGCCTAGGAACAGTAGGCCGTAACCGTCGATAGTCGGGAGCAGGTGCAGGCGAGGGCAGTGGGTTGCGGAGGTAGCCTCGGAGGTTTACGACATCTGCGGCTAACCGTAATTAGGGTTACAGCTAGGGTAAAAACAGTGAAAGCTGTAGCCCCCCATCGTCGAGCCACGCACAAATGAGCGGAAGCAAAACCAATCCCATATATATATATATATATATAAAATCATCTTTTAATAATTCTAATTAATATTATTTTTCAATGAATTTATTATAATTTTACTCAATATTAATTAAATTATAATTATATAGGATTAAATATAATTATAAATATTAAAATATTATCCAATATATATACATGAAATTACCATTTTATTTAGAAATTTTATTTTAAAATCGATTGTCTGTGTATAATGGTTATATATGTCTACGTCCACATCCAGTACGTCCGTTAGTATATGGTTTAGTCTTAATTTGATCACAATTTCCATTTATGTGGAATTCCAGCTTTACTGAATGAAAGAGAAAAAATAAAATAAGTTATACATATCTACTCACTTCAAAGTAACAGGCCGTAATATAAATCCCAAAACCGACATTGAATACATGTCCATATCCTAGGAATTAATTGTGTCCCAAACCTGCGATTTAAAAGAAGAACAGTGAATCTGGTAAGTTATCCGAGATACAGTGCTTCAGATAATTGAGAATATGAATTTAAAATAATGCAAGTTGGCTAACCAATCATTCCCTGTCCATGAAATGAAGATAAGATGGGAGAAATATTAATTCACTGGTACAATTGTTTTAACCATTCGCTGTCATAAATAAAGATGAGATGAAAGGAATATTAATTATGTGTTATTTGTAATAGTGAGAATTTTTAAAGAGTATGTATTGAAAATTAGAAATAATTTAAATTTTTAATTTATTGAATAAATAGTAAAATATAAATATTAATAATAATGTTTTTAAAGTAAAAATGAAGAATTTTGAAAAATTTATTCTTAAATAAATTATACTTATTAAATTTATGAAGGTTTTATAATTTAATTATAAAATTGCAATAAATTCTCAACATAGATTTTTCTTAAAAATATCAAATATTTTCTAGCGAAAATTCAGTTGAAAATATTAGAAACTTGAAATTTTTGGAATAAGTTTTACTCATCATGTTTCCTAATTGTGTCATAATGTTTCCTAATTAAAACACAATAATAACTATTGTAGTCTCTTTGTTATAAGTTTCAAATGGTTTTAGGGTTATCAAAAATAAATTTTAAACAACAAAAATCTAGATTTACCAAAAAAATAAAAAAATCAAAATCAGATTCTAGCTAAAACTCCAAAACTTATAATTTTGAGACAATTATCCTAATAAATAGCAATATGATTAATTAATAAAAAATAAAGAAAAATTAGATGAATCATTGAATATTTTTATTGACTGAATTTAACCATATATTTTTTAATGAGATTATAAAATTTCTATTTTAAATTTTTTTTGAATACATAAATAAATTTATCTTAATATTAAAAATTACAAAATTCAAATTTACCATTCTAAAAATCTAATTAAAATTTCAAATTAAAATTTCAAATAAAATTGATAAAAAAATATGTAAAAAAATAAAATACCTGGTCATGTTTCAAGTTTTAACTTAAATTTTATAAAAAAATTAAAAATGAAAAATAATTACATAATTATAATTATAATATTACTAATAGAATATTAAATTAAATAAATCAATTTTCTATTCCATATGTGATTTATACTAGGGAAAATAAATAAATATTACCGGAATGCGGGGCGGAGAAATCGGCTTCTTGACTCGAGGTCCCTCCTAGCGAAGCAAAGTCATAAAGAAGTCATCAAAGATTCCTACGAAATTTCCAATGCAACAACAATGGAAAACAAAGGGCGTCACAAATGCCAAAACCGAGAATAGTTGGAAAACACCAGACTGAGGTGATAAAAGTTAGAGACTTATGAATTTTAAATTTGTCTAAAACTATTTTTTTTAAAAATGAAATATGTTTTGGATATATTTATTTTGATTGTAGATTTGTTTAACCATTTAATAGAGGAGATGTTCTATTTCTCTTTCACATATAATAATAATAATAAAACTGAAAATTTATTTATGTGCACACATATATTAACATGATTTGTTTAGTATAGCATGATCATAAGGGGAAGATTTTTTATATTTGTTAGCATGGAAGACTAAAATATTGATAGATATCATTTCCATGGGAATTTAAGAATAAAAAAATTAGTCTCATAAAGAGCACAATAATAGGATTGATTCTTATTAATATTAAAAAGATAAGTTTTCAAAATTTTATTTTCAATAATCATGGGATTCTAGGTTATGTAGATAAAAAATGAAAGTTAAAATATTTTCATTTTTATTGGTGTTACATTTATTGTAATTAAAAGTAGCCAATAAAATTTTAAGAATGAAATATGAAAAATATTATAATGTATTTATTACATGTAATTTAAAGAAAAAAGCATATACAAATGTGAATTGTTTAATATGGAAAGAACATTATAACAATTACACCCTAGATGTAATTGATTTTAGAGACATCAAGTCTCTTTGTAAACCTTTAGTCAAATTTTGAGTTCAAAAATATATTTACACCTATCTAAATTAATATTTATAAAATTTGCACATTGATAAACAATCTATATTTTATATAAACCTTATATTATAAAAACCGTTTTTATGATTTTATTTAATATATATAAGTTTTACATTTTTATAAATAAATTTATAAAGTATAAATCTTATACTATAAAAATAATTTTATATTTTTGGTCTTAGAGGTGGACCTTAAAATATCATTTCATTTCTAATTTATACTTAATTATTACATTTTTTCGTAATATGTGTCCTCTTAAAGATATAATTTTGCCACTCACTACTAATTTTCTAAATTATAATAAATTTTTATTATATAAAAAAATATTTATTTAAAATTCCTAATTACTCAAATTTACCCTTCCAAAAAGTGGTTAAAATTCCAAAGTTACCTAGCATTCAACAAAAAACAAATTACTCCATCGACTTTAAATTATTTTAAATTATTTCAATGGGTACAATTTGTTGTTATTTTGTTGTACAAATCAAACCTGGTTGGGAGCAACTTGCTACGAAATAATAAATAATGTGCAGCGTTAGTTTTATACGACCTCGGCTTGATGCAAATGGCTTGATTTTTGCTTCCCAAACATGCATTTCTTACTCGCTTTTCATTTCACATTAAATGCTAACTTGTCTATTTTTTAATAAATAATAAAAATAATATGGATAGTACAATAATAATTAATAATGTAGTACATTGAACTCAGTTTCTGCCATCATTACATAATAAAAGGTGAAACATTTCAACCAATAATATTTGAGATAAATGAATTTAAATTTTATTTACAAATAATAAATTTATTTTCGTAATGTTAAACTTTTGATAAATTTTAAAAAAATTGGTCAAAGAGAAATTAATAGCGAATCAATAAAAAACTTAATATGTTATAAAAAGGACAAATATAATAAAGATGGAAAACAACATTAACATAAAATTAAATGGACAAAATTATTTTGAAACAATGACAAAGTCCGCTAACAACATCTTGGTTAAAACATTTCTTAGCTATCAAAAACTCAAATTTCTTCTTTTTTTTCCATCTTTGTTTGACATTTTGCAATATTTTAGTTAGTGATAATTCGTTTTTTTTATTTCTTTCTCCTTATCCATATCTATTTGAAATTTTGCATTTTTAGTTAGTAATAATTTATTTAACATTTTACTATAGTCTCAATATATGTATGATAAGATTATGAATCAATTTTATTGTAAAAATATGTTTTAGTGGCAAGAAATATGTATTGTCTATCCATGATGCCAAGAAATATTCCCAAAGCATTGGCTTCCTTATGAATATGAGAAGATAACAACTCAAGGTGCCAAGAGCAAAAGAGAAATAGGCCTAAAGCATTAGCTTCCTTATGAATATGACAAGAGAACAACTCAAAGTTTGAAGATCAAAAGAACTTGAGGTGCCTAGATTACTAAACTCAACAAGTTCACTAAATAAAGCATAAAATGATTGGCTTCTTGACCTCTAATCAAAATACCTTAAAAAATGCCATAAATGAGAGGAGACACCTCACTGTTTTGAGTTCTATCAATCTCCACTATAGCAATTAGCATAATATCCCCTCATTTTTCTTCCAATAAATCATAACTCAAAAAATTCCATAAATGAGAGGAGACACCTCACTGTTTTGAGTTTTATCAATCTCCACTATAGCAATTAGCATAATCTCCCCTCATTTGTTTTCCAATAAATCATAACCTCCACCTGGGCACATAATTTTGCACAAGATGTGCCTCTACAGGATTCAACACATCAGTGATAACAAAAAATAGAGTAGGACCTTGGAAACAAAGGTTTATCCCACCTTGCTTATGGAAACCCACCATAGTGCCTAAAATGAATCTCCTTTTCCCAAGCATGAGAGCATCAAATGAAGCTACACGAAGGCTACAAGAAATTAGACTCCATTACATATGGCTTGATTTTCCTTGCCACTTTTATTGAAGTTCAAATTGCATGTCTTTCTTAAAGTTATTGATGTGATCATTCATGGAAGATGATCAGTAAATGAACCCCCCCGCTCAATTTTAGTTAGAAGTCCTTGATTCATAAGTGTTCCATTATTTCCCATAATGAATTATTGAGAGTTGAGATTTTAGTGAATGTGTGTTGGGAGAATTGTTTAGCCAAGGTGAGCAAAAAAGTATCTGTCCAAGTAATGGACTTAGTATGTTGCATCATAAAAATAAATAAGAAAAACAAATATGAAAAAAATAAAATGACCAAGCAAAAATGACCAAAATTGTTGGGTATTTCATCAACTCATCAAATTTAAAGGGAAGGAAATTATAAGGCATTTTATACTTATATTCCTCCCTATGTTGTATGGCCTTCTACTAGGTAATCTATAGGTACTAGCTAAAATGAAATCACTAACTCATGGTTGAATGAGTGTGATTATTGGTGCTTTAATGGATGGACCTAGAACTAGGAACCTGCACCCCCTCCCAATCACTGGGAGAAAAACACCTTGTCCCATATGTTTTTACAAAGGATTTTAGTGTTGTAAGATTGAGAATTTTTTTTTAAAAACCATCTACTACAACCTATGTCATTCATAGTCGAGGTTTCAACAAATGTTTCCTATAACTAAAAAATTTGAGCCATTAGAGGTTTTAGTATAGGTTTTATTTTTAAATGTTGTTATTGGTAACACTTATGCAGGTTTAATTATCATGCCTCGATGTGTACATAAATCTAAAAAAATTGGTGCTCATATAATCACTATACCTTGTTTCTTTCTTTCTTGTTATATGATGCACTAATTCTCATACAAATATTATGCATTGTGTCATTTTTTTTTTCTAGCACGTCAACGCTCGTATAATTTTTATGCACTATTTTTTTTTAAGTTTATGTAAGTAAGTTGGTTAATCTATATAATTAGAGTTGCAGGTAAAGATTGGAACAACACTCCAAGGATAAAACCTTGAGAGTTTCAAAGCCAAACTCTGAAGCAAAAAAATTGAATGAGACTGATTAAGCCTAGGGTTAGTGAAGGCACTGAGTTGTTACCAAAAATTGTCTCATGTTTTCCTAATCGTCAATCCTGTTACCCTAATTGCAATAATTTTCGATGAGTGACATGTAAGGAATTTCGACTAAGGTGATTTGTGCAATACAACTATCAAACAACATCTAGAAACCTCTAACATAAACTAATATTAAATCAATACCTAGGTTAATCCTTACCTGACAAATATGATTATCGTGTGTTACACCTTAGCATGAATTGAGAAGTATACTTGAAGATTCACCTATTAATGTTATGGTTGGTAGTAATGATTGCAATTGAATAAATATTTGAACAAACAAGGATAACATTTGAGTTACTTATTAAATCCAACAATGATAACTTTCATGGATGTTTGTCTTTCTTTAGGCTTGCAAATCAAACATGTTCATTCCATATGCCAATGCACATTGCTCTGGATCAAAATTATTTGATATAAGGGGATGAGAGAAATTAAGATAAGTTGCTTATACAATATAATTAAACCATTTGGTCATCATAAATCATAAATTTAAAATGTAGGCTTAAGCTTGAAAATATAATTGAACAGACTGGAAAGTAATATAATCCATGAAAAAACAACATTAACACAACATAATCACAAGTTATGAACACCTACATTTCTAGGAAGTATCTACTAATTGATTGTGAAAAAGGGACACTCCACCCAACCATAGTCTCCCTGTTGCACCAACTCTCACTGTAATAGAGGTCAACCCTTAAGCTAAAACTATGAATCCAAAAATGTGATTTACCTATGGTTGACTTAAGCTCTCTTCATATAGTCCAATTCCTTTATTCACAATCATTTTTTCACCTACAACAACCCCAATCCATAGCACTCTTTCACATTAGCTTGTAATCCAACGAATGGGATCGGTTTCACAAACCAACATTCCATTAGGCTCATGCACTTTCCTTCACGGCTCCAACATACAATGGAAAACAATTTTCATTGTTAGAATTCAAATTTTTTTTACTTGTAGATAACTTTCACAATGATAGCAATTATCATTACAGATAATGTTCATTACATTCATAAATATTGCACTATAACTCAACATAATTTCTACATCAATTATATGCCTACTTATATAGTCAATTTGTTGTGTCCTTCAGTGAATATACTCTATATAGTATCTATAATGACCTTAGGCTACCAAAAACCAATTTCTTTATCCAAACAATTCTCCAAAACTAAAATTTCCTTTTAAATAAAAGAATTCATATTTATAATTAAAATATTCAGTTAAATCGCATAACATATCACATCTTCTTACTTCTATGCTACTCTTTCCTATGCTACATCCTTACAGCGTTTCCTTTACAACATTTGGTGCAATTTCTATTTATTAGTTTTCTAATTAAATAAGGTAAAAATTTATCTTCCATTTTGTATTTTTTTCAAATTTTATGTATCTTTTCTACACAAACATTAAAGTTTGGGTTTCACCCACAACATTGTCACATGGAGTTTTCACCTAGTGAATTTGTGAGAGTATAAATATTTATGGGATATTATAGAATGTCTCTAATTTCACTATATATTGTTACATACTTCTCAAAATCATTTTGTTGAACCCCCCTCCCATTACATCTTTTCAATTGGTTAAAAAAAAAGAAAACATATTTTGCTATACATTCCTTAGTTTTATAGCACCTAGCTCCCATAACCCTCCCCAAATATAGTAACTCTATTTTTCACAATTTTAAAATCATATTTATGAATTAACGTGATAAGTTATTGCTTAGCAAGGTGAAATCCTCATGCCTTCTCATCATCATGAACACTATCATTCGTTTAGCAATGTGCGTGATTGTTATCATGGATCATGAGCAAGAGAAACCAATTGTACATGTGTATGTATTCTTTCCTTGGGAAATATTAATGAGGAAGTCTTCATAATGAGGTTCCAAACCCGATTAGTTGCATAAAATTTCATTGCATCCCCTAGTGTATGCTCAAATCTGGTTGGATGGGGTAGCATATCATCATGTTTTAACATTTTTTTCAATTCTAATCACTATGAATTTATGCTTTGCAATCCTTTCATGCACCTTGCCCTAATCTGTATTGGATATGGAACCTCCACCCATCTTTCTCTCCATGTTGTAGAATATATACCTTGTCTCCAATAGAAAATATAGAAAAAACATTGGCACCTTTACAAGAAATTGAATAAACTAATGCTTGCTCAAAAAAATCATTAAACATATTATCAATACCAATGTGCATATAATCACATTTTCTTATCTTTCAGTCAATAACCTTCCACAGATGTGAGTCCCCTACATTGATATTTATCATAATTACATGTGGTTGAGAACCATTAATTATCTGAACTCTAATATACCCTACGTTGACTCATGGTTTATCATAATTTGTTTTAATTTATGTAGATTCAACTTTTTATATCCTAGTAGCATTGCCAATAAGTAGGAGTTCAATATAGTCCCATTATTTAATGTATCTTTTTCTTGGTAAATATTTATGGGGTGATCTCCATAATGAGGCTCCAAATATAATTCTAGCCCAATGTTATAATGTCCATGATCAAGATTTAAACAGGAACACAAAAAATTACAGAGATAACCATAAACATAGAGGTGTAGCGGAAATAATACTTCATTTTATTAATATAAAATACTGAGATATGCTTACAAACAGAAATGGAAATAAACTAGCTAGGGCGATGGTAGCTTATCTCTGAGAAGAGATGTGGCGACTACATGCCTCTGAACTGTGTTATAATGAGGCTAGAAGGCCTATTTATTGTTGAGAAACAACGAAAAACCCTAAACATCCAAAAACCTAACCCTAGAAGATGAAACGCCAAACTGTGGGACCCATTTGGGTAAATTGGTACATCAACTTCCTGGGGTCATAACTGTCATACGATCTTTGTTTGACGCACACAATATGTCGTTAGAAATATCTATTCGAGAACTACAACTTTGGGAAGAGAAACATCAATCCATGGACCCAGATTGCTCCCAGTTTTCCAAAAAAAGGTCGTTTAGGGCCTCAAAACGGCTCTGGAAGTTCAGGACCCAAAAAATTGCTAAAAATAGTAAACTGTGCTACAATTAAGGAAACTGAAAAGCTGAAAGAAACAATGGTGGGGTTCCAAATGGACTTGGCGGGTGGCCACCAATATCCACCTGGATCATTCCTCCCCCTTAGGAAGCAATGGTCCCCATTGCGTTGAGTTCCTCCATGAGATGAGGAAACTTTTGCTGAACTTGGTCCCTGGTGAGCCACTTGCCCTGGTGAAGGAGTTGGCCTGCTTTGACAACTCGATAAAGTTGGATATTCTTCTGGCGAGTGTGCTTGATCTGTGTGTCCATGATCTGATCAGTTACAGCTTGTTCCATGCAATATGGATTTAACTCTGTGGGTGTGAGCTATTCTGCAATGTCGGATGTGTCTAGTAATGGTGGAAAGTATGGTGAAATGCAGTCCACATTGAATGCTGGGTGCAGGCGAAGGAATGGGGGAATGCTAAGCTTAAATGCATTGTCTCCCACAGCCTTGGTAATGGTGTAAGGACCATATCAGAGCGGTCTGAGTTTCTGATAGGCTTCGGTAATGCGTTCCTTTTGCAAATGCAACTAGACTTTGTCACCTACCTGAAACTTGTGTGGCACCCGATGTTGATCATGTCACTGCTTGTACTTGGCATTTGATTTCTCTAGAATTTCATGGACCTGTTAGCGAATATGTTGGATGTGCTCAATGAAGTTATTTTCCTTATTTGTTTCAGACTGGACATGAGCTGAATCTGTGTGGGTAGCTGCAAATGGCATGGCCACATCAATGGGACATAGTGGTTGGAACCCCAAGCCCACCCTGAAAAGGGTTGTGGCCAATCGAGCTATGGAGAGCCCGGTTGTAGCTGTGCTGAACATAGGGGAGGCTCTCGTCCCATGTGCATGGATGCTTTGAATTGTACATGCGCAGAATGTGTACGATCATCATCTTGACAACCTTTGTCTGGCCACCAGTTTCAGGATGGAAGGCTGTGGACTTAGTGAGTTTGGTGTCCAACATCGACCAGAGACTGGACCAAAATGTACTAAGGAACCTGTTGTCCCAACCTGAGATGATAGACTGTGGGATCCCAAAGTGTACCCACACTCATTCAAAGAAGAGTTTAGCAGTGGCTTTTGCTGTGATATTCTTTTTGTAGGTCGCCATAATGGCCATCTTTGAGAACTTGTCGACGACCACAAAAGCACAGTCGTTTCCATGCTTATCGGAAGGAAGGCCTGATATGTAATCCATGGAGATGGATTCCTAAGGTTGACTAGGGGTAGGCAGTGGGGTATAGAGGCCTTGCTTCTTGATGGTCAATTTGGCAATGACTTAGGCAGTGCATGATCTGATGTACTTCCTGACATCTTGTCAAAGATTTGGCCAATAGAAATACTTCTGCAGTATTGCCACCATTTTCTCGACCCCGAAATGCCCAGCAACTCGACTATAGTGTGCTTCCCAGATCATCTTGGCACGCTCGCTTGAAGGAACACAAAGGTGACCCATGTGGCATAACAGGGCATCCTGGAGGTGAAAATCTGGAACATGCTGACCCTCCAAGAGTGTCTGGTATGTGTGGTTGAATTTTGGGTCACTTTTGTAGAGAAGTGGTCAATCAGAAGTCTCGTGCCCACAAGAGTTGAGCATGGTGGTTAACGCCATGATCGATGGTCAACTGAGGCATTCTGCAACATTATTGGTGCTAACCTTCTTATACTTGATATTCAAATGGAACTATTGCAGGTATGTGGACCACTTCTGATGGTGATCATTCTGCAATTTCCCTTGGGTTTGTATGAACTATAGGGGTCGGTGGTATGTGTGGATGACCGTTTCCTTCCCCAAAATGTAATGCTTCCATTGTCTGTAGGCCTGCACAATGGAATACATCTCTTTGCCATAAGTGGGATACTTCCAGAATGTGTCTGAAAGTGTCTCACTATGATATGCCACTGGATGCCCGTTTTGAGTAAGGACTCCCCCAATAGCATAGTCAGAGGCATCTGTCTCGACCTCAAATTTTTGTTGCAAGTCTAGTAATGCAAGCATTGGTGCTGAGCAGAGGCGATCTTTCAACTCTGTGAATGCCTTCTGTTGAGATTCTGTTGGGTCCCTATAATACTAGTGATTACCCCATTACTATTGTAGTTATACCCCTTATTTATATTGTTGTGCCCCTATTACCCCCATATTGTTATTTCTGTGCCCCATAGAATCCCTCTATTTTTATTTTTGTGGCTTTATATTATTATTGTTAGGTCGGCTGGATTATATTGTGACTCCTTAGACTCCTATATATAGAAAGGAGGTTTTGTCATTTGAATCATCCAAGAATTGTTCATTTATGTAATGTAAAGGAGGTTGCCCCCTCGAAGAGGCTGAATTCTAATGCGTTGATCTATCTTTTCTATCTTCTCTTGAGTTGGTTTCATAACATTTGGTATCGGAGCTTTGGATTCTAGGGTTTCGCTGCTCCAAACAGGTCATCGTGGAATTTTCGCTATAACTTTTTTTCTGTGACGTTTCAGAAGTCGCAAAAAAAAAAACCCATTTGAGAAGAAATCGCACTGAACCTTGGGACTAAATTTCAGAGCCTTTCGCACGATATTTGCGGAGATATGATCTGAGGAAGTTGGTCTTTTTGCAGACTCCTGAATTACATTCAAAACAGGTGACTTGGGGAAAATCGTCATAACTTTCTCTCTGGGAATAAGATTGAAATTTCGTAAGAAGGTACAGAAAGTGGACGGACTGTAGTTTCTTGTGTATCTTTTTTAGAACCAAATATCAAAAATTGTACACGTGGCACTCCATACAACTTCGCTCTTCTGGAAAGGTCTATAATCAGGTCATCTTGGGAGATTGTGCATAACTCTTCCTTAGAGAATCCAATTTGGATCAGACTGGTGGCATTGGAAAGAGGACACAGAGAGCTACTATAGGTCACAAATTCAGAACTAGATGATTGGAAAGTACAGAGATACATCAGAGGCAATATCGAGCTCCTACAAAGTGAAAAAAGGTGTGTAGATTTTTTTAAATTTTTGCTTAAGCTTGGTTTGAAAATTTATTTTGAAGGAATTCAAAGGGCATAGTAGAGCATTATTATCGGTAACTGATGCCCCGAGGAAAGAAAATGCAAACAACTAGTAAGGAACCTGAAAGCTCTAGCATGACTCATGAAGAAGAGGAAGAAATGCTACATGATATATCAAAATTACAAGAACAAGTGCAACAAATGTCACGCTCACAAAAGTTAACAGAAGCTAAAATAAATGGCATGGAAGCTAAGATGAATGGCATGGAAGCTAAGATGGACAATTTGAAGATAGATTTGAACACAAATTTGAAGACAGGCGTGGCAGATTTGAAGACAGATTTGACAAAGTTTCTACAAGAAATACTTACTAATGGTGAAAAGGTAGTAAAGGAAACTCATGATGAGAACAAAAGAAATGTTAATCATGATTCCATAGACGCTAATGTTGGATCGAAGAATCACCATATTCCAAAAATCGATATGAGGAAGTTTGATGGCAAGGATCCCGCCACATGGATATTACAGATGGAGCAATTCTTCGATCTCAATAATGTGAAAAACACACAAAAGGTACGTATGGCAACTGCATATTTGGAACCAAATCAGTTTGTATGGTATCAATGGCTTTGTTCTCGTAAACAATTTATCACTTGGGCAATTTTTACGGAAGAATTGATAGCACATTATGAGGATACAAAAAGCAACACTTTTTTTATCCAATTGATAAGTCTCAAACAAAAGGGTTCAATAATGGAGCACATTGAGGAGTTCCAAAAATTGAACATAAGGGTAAAAGATATTCCAGAGGAGCATAGGATTGATGTGTTCATAGGGTCTTTAAAGGATAATATCCAACATGATGTTCGCCTTTGGGAACCTGATTCATTAGAGAAGGCATTTAGGTTAGCAAGAAAAATGGAAAGCAAAATTATGGCAACTAGGAAGCATACCACTCACAACTATAAAGACAGAAGTGTTGTTGCCCCTAGTCTTCCACAACCTACAAGGTTGACACCACAACAATTGGAAGAAAAGAGAGCAAAAGGGCTTTGTTACAGTTGTGATAGAAAATACACAAAAGGTCATAAGTGTGTTGAGAAGAAATTATTCTACATAGATTGTGAAGAGGAAGAAGAAAAGGAGCAAGAAAGGTCAAAAGAAGAGGATATACTCCAGGAACAAAGCCTAGATGAAGAACAAATAAATCCGACCATATCTTGTAATGCATTGGCGGGAATTACCACTCCTCAAACCATCAAGATAGAAGGACAAATCAAGAAGAAAAAGGTAATAGTGTTGATTGATTCAGGAAGCACCCACAATTTTATTCATTGTAGGGTAGCAAAAGAATTGAATTGCTTCCTATATCCAGCACCAGAGTGTCAAGTGATGATTGCAAATGGAGGAACAATAAATTGCTCTGGAAAGTGCCATAATATCAAGCTATCCATGGGAGAATATGTATTGACTAGCCCAATGCTTTCCATTCCAATGGGAGGTGCTGATGTTGTACTAGGAGTCCAATGGCTACAATCCTTGGGTACAATAGCTTTTAATTTTCAAGAACTTTTCATCAAATTTTCTACGGAAGGAAAGGAAGTTGAATTAAGGGGTATTGCAGGGAAACCAGGAAAGATAATCAGCTCTAATGGCATGACTAAGCTTCTAAAAAAGGAGCAAAGAGGTGTAATTGCACAATTATGTTCGCTAGATGTTTCCACATTGGAATCATCTATTTCTACAGATCTCCAAAAATCCCTGGACAATCATTCCAAGGTATTTGAGACTCCCAAAGGTCTCCCACCTATGCGTGATCATGATCATGCTATTCATCTGATTCCAGGAAGTGTTCCTCCAAACATCAAGCCGTACAGATATCCCTATGTCCAAAAAAGTGAAATTGAACGTATGGTTGCAGAAATGCTAGAGGCTGGTATAATTCAACCGAGTCAAAGTTCTTTCTCAGCTCCAGTAGTATTGGTGCACAAGAAGGATGGATCATGGCGCATGTGTCCGGATTATAGGGAGCTCAACAAGCTCACTATTAAAGATAAGTTCCCCATTCCTGTCATTGATGAATTACTGGATGAATTGCATGGATCAATTTACTTCACCAAGTTGGATCTTCGTTCGGGATATCATCAAATCAGAATGAAGATTGAAGACATTCCGAAAACGGCATTTAGAACTCATGAGGGTCATTATGAATTTTTGGTCATGCCTTTTGGCCTCACCAATGCACCTTCAACATTTCAAGGTTTGATGAATTCAATTTTCAAACCATTCCTTAGAAAATTTGTGTTAGTATTTTTTGATGATATACTAATCTACAACAAGTCTTGGAAGGATCATGTTGAACATGTTGACAGGGTGCTACAACTATTGGAGGAGAAACAATTATATGCAAAAAGATCCAAATGTTTCTTTGGAGTCCAGGAGGTGGAATATTTGGGTCATATTGTATCTCATGAAGGAGTTAAGGTAGACCCTAGCAAAATTAAAGCCATTAAGGAATGGAAAATCCCCACATCCATAAAGCATCTGCGAGGATTTCTTGGGTTGACAGGGTATTATCGCAAGTTTGTTAAGAATTATGGGAGAATAGCAGCACCTCTAACAACATTATTGAAGAAAGATTCATTTTCATGGACTCCGGAAGCAACAAAGGCCTTTGAACATCTTAAAGAGGCAATGTGCCAAGCACCGGTCTTAGCTACACCGGACTTCAAAAAAACCTTTATTGTGGAATGTGATGCTTCAGGAAATGGAATTGGTGCTGTTCTAATGCAAGATGAAAGACCCATTGCTTTTGAAAGTCGTCCAATCAAGGGAAAGTTTTTAAGCAAAGCTATTTATGAGAAGGAAATGTTGGCAATACTCCATGCACTTAAGAAATGGCGACCCTACCTAATGGGAAGACACTTCAAGGTAAAAACGGATCATGATAGCCTTAAATACTTTTTAGAACAAAGATTATCCTCTGAAGAGCAACAAAAGTGGGTCACAAAGATGTTGGGTTATGACTTTGAAATCATCTACAAAAAAGGGAAGCAAAATGTGGTGGCAGATGCACTCTCAAGAAAGGATGAGGATGTGGAAGCATTGTTGTGTGCCATTTCTATTATCCAACCAGATTGGATAAACGAAGCAAGGGAGGAATGGAAGAATGACGAAGAAGTGTGGGCACTTATTCGAAAGCTACAACAAGATTCCAGTACTTCTGATACATTTAGCTGTCAAAATGATTCGTTATGGTACAAAGATCGCTTATACCTCTGTAAGAATTCCCAGCTAAAACAAAAGATTCTTATGGAATTGCACACTTCTCCCTTAGGAGGGCACTCAGGATTTTTAAAAACTTACCACAGGGTTAAGAAGGAATTTTTTTGGGATGGCCTTAAATCAGATATTCAAAAGTTTGTGGCGGAATGTTTGGTTTGCCAACAAAATAAAGTTGAAACAATTAAGACACCGGGTCTATTACAACCTTTATCCATTCCAAGCCAACGTTGGGAGGAGGTTTCAATGGATTTTATCACAGGTTTACCCAAGTCTGAGGAAAGAGTGTCATCATGGTGGTAGTTGACAGACTTACCAAGTATGCACACTTTTGTGCATTATCACATCCATTTAAAGCCAGTACAGTTTCTACTGCATTTATGGAAACAGTTCAAAAGCTACATGGAAACCCAAAGATTATTGTAAGTGACAGAGATCCCATTTTCACTGGAAATTTTTGGACAGAATTATTTTCTTGTCTTGGTACTCAGTTAGCTCATAGCTCATCTTATCATCCTCAATCTGATGGGAAAACTGAGATAGTAAACAAATGTTTGGAAGGATATCTTCGTTGCTTTGTATCTGATAAACAGACACAATGGGTCAAATGGTTTCCTCTGGCTGAATGGTGGTATAACACTTCCTTCCATACAACAACAAAAATGACCCCATTTATGGCACTTTATGGGTATCAACCACCATCCATCACATCATATTTAAGAGAAAATTCTAAGGTTCAGGCAGTGGAACATCACATCGAACATCAACAACAAGTCCTCCAACTCTTAAAGGATAACCTCTTGTTGGCACAAAATAAAATGAAACAACAGGCAGATCAACATCGCAGTGAAAGAAGTTTTGATGTAGGTGATTGGGTATTCCTACGGCTACAACCATATAAGCAAATGTCCCTAAAGCAAGCTAAGAAGGATAATAAATTATCACCAAAGTATTATGGTCTGTACAAGGTGTTGCAAAAGATTGGTACTATGGCATACAAATTGGAGCTTCCTGCAGCTTCTCGATTGCACCCAGTTTTCCATGTTTCATGTTTAAAGAAGGTTATAGGTGACAAGCTCCCAATTCAAACAATATTGCCAGAACTTGACGAGGAAGGAAAAATTATATTGGAACCGGAAGCAGTCACAGAAACAAGAACTCGACAGCTACGAAATTGATCAATTTCAGAGTATCTTATCAAGTGGAAGAACTTATCCGCTGAAGATTCCACATGGGAGGATGAGAATTTTATGCAGAAGTATCCAGAACTACTCAAGCGTTGAGGACAACACTTTTTTGAAGGAGAGGGGCATGTTGGGTCCCTATAATACTAGTGATTACCCCATTACTATTGTAGTTATACCCCTTATTTATATTGTTGTGCCCCTATTACCCCCATTTTTTTATTTATGTGCCCCATAGAATCCCTCTATTGTTATTTTTGTGGCTTTATATTATTATTGTTAGGTCGGCTGGATTATATTGTGACTCCTTAGACTCCTATATATAGAAAGGAGGTTTTGTCATTTGAATCATCCAAGAATTGTTCATTTATGTAATGTAAAGGAGGTTGCCCCCTCGAATAGGCTGAATTCTAAGGCGTTGATCTATCTTTTCTATCTTCTCTTGAGCTGGTTTCATAACAGATTCAAACCAAAAGAATTTTTCTTTCGCTCCTCCCTTGGTGACTTGACTCAAGGGCCAAGTGATATGAGAAAATCCCAACACGAACCTAGGTCATGCCAAAAGTGCATTTCTCCAAATTGGCACATAATCTGTGTTGCCGCAGTGTTTAGAGAACCTGTCGGATGTGGTGGAGGTGCTCTTCCCAACTCTGGCTGAAGATCAGGATGTCATCCAAGTATACCACTACAAATGAGTTGGTGAATGGCCGAAAGATGTCATCCATTAGCCTCATGAAGGTTACAGGAGAATTTGTCAATCCGAAAGGCATAACCAACCATTCGAAAAGGCCCTCCTTGCCTTTGAAGGCAGTCTTCCACACATCGGAGGGTTCGATTGGTACCTAGTGATATCTTGACTTCAAATCGATCTTGCTAAAATATTTTTCCCCCTTTAGTTGGTCCAGGAGGTCATCAATCTGTGGGATCGGGTACCTATTACAGACAATGATTTTGTTCAATGCCCGATAGTCAATATAGAGTCTCCAAGTCCCATCCTTCTTCTCTACCAACATGATTGGGCTCCCACAGGGCGATGAACTCAGATGGATGTGAAATTTTTGCAGCAGCTCCTGAATCTGCCTATTGATTTCATCGTTCTCCAAAATGGAGCACCGATACATTGGTCCATTAGGCAGCGACGCACCTGGGGTCAGATTGATGGATTGCTTGACCTGATAGTGGAGAGGAACCCCTGTGGGGGAGGTAAAGATGTGCTTGTACTTCTCCACGACCTTGTCCATCTGTAGTTGTCGTGCGGAGGGGTCCTGTCTGGAAGTTGTGGCCACCGTCTTCTTCTTTCCTTGAGGGCATATCATTAGGAAAATAAATTTCCCGGTTTTGGAAATGAGCTTACTACATTGTTTTGCAATAACCAAAGAGATGGTGGTTAGTGGTGCTACCTCCAGTATCCTGTACAACTTATTTTCCAAAGTAACAATAATAGCATGGGACCTTGATTCATACACAGCATGTCGCTTCCACAAGTATGGTTGTCCTAATAATACATCACAAACTTCAAGGGGAGCAATGTCACACAATACCTCATCCATGAAGGGCTTGATGTTGTATGGAAGGTGACACTACTGTCTCACGCGAAGATCCCGTCCTTGGTGAAGCCAACCGATGGTGTACAGTTGTGGATGTGTTGTGGTCAGTAAGCCCAGCTGCTTCACAACCTCTGCTGAAATGAGGTTCTTTTGGCTCTCGCTGTCAACAATGAACTATAGCGGGGAGCCCTTTACCCACATCTGGGAGTGGAAGAGACACTCCTCCTCCTCTGGATCTTCGGGTTCCTCCTTCTGGATCTTCATGGTGGAAATGGTGGCGTTGGGCTTCGCATCGATAATCTACTTCCCTTTGTCATTCCCCTTGTTGGGTTCTGACTCAGAGTCGGAAAATGCATCTGATTTTGAAACCTTTAGCTCGGCCACTAGTGACTGCTTGGCCCGACACTCACTTGTGTTGTGAGTGGAGTTCTTATGGAACTCACACCACTTCCTCGTGTCCTTTTTCGGTTTCGTAGTATTGTTCTTTTCTTGCAGCTTTGGTAGGTTGTCTTGGGCTACCTCGCCTTGGCTTTGTCCTTTGTTCTGCGGTTTGGGGGCACCTTTCCCTTGCTTCAGATTCACAGGTCCAAAGTCTCACTTCTTCTGTTTAAACTTTTTCTCGACCTTGACGACATATCGGTATACCGTGCCGAGCGAGGAGATGTTCAAGAATTCTATTTCTTTATGGATGTACTTGTGCAAACAGCCGTGGTATTTGAGAACCAAATGCTGCTCCGAATCCTTGATACCCAACTTTGTGCGAAGGGTATGGAAAATATTGGTAAACTCCGGCACGTCTTGGTCCCTTCCCTGCCGCAATGTGGTCCACTTTATGTATTGATCCTCATAGCTTCCGACAGGGTAGCACTGCTCCTTGATGGCATCCCGGAATGAATTCCAAGTGGGTGCAGCTGAAAATAGTGAGCCTGTACTTTCATCCTTCTACTCGCAGTAGGTTTCCCACCAGTCCTTGATGTGGGGGCTGCTTTGAGAAGAGCGAAAATAATCTTTTCCTGACTGGAAAAATCATGAATAGAAAAATAACCCTCTAGCAGATTTAACCATTTATCAACGACATCTGCGTTTATCTGACCCTCGAATATGGGGATTTCAAAATTAACTTGTACCTTAAATGGTGTGGCATTTCCATAGTAGCTGTTGGAAGCCGATGCGTCGCCCCTGGGTAGCCGTTGAAGGAT
Organism: Pinus tabuliformis; assembly: GCA_031772625.1. Lineage (NCBI taxonomy): Eukaryota > Viridiplantae > Streptophyta > Pinopsida > Pinales > Pinaceae > Pinus > Pinus tabuliformis. Next base: position 559,239,282 of record CM062809.1, on the reverse strand, counting down.
CTGGGCAAAGTTGTCCATCATCGTGTTCCTTTGTCGCTCGAGGGCTTCTTCGAGCAAGATTTTGATAGGATCTCTTGCCCCCTCATCTTTCTTTTCATCCGCCATGGGAGGTCGTCGGGATTTGCAAGGCTAGTCTTGCAAAGGTTCAACCAGTTCAAGCCCTAACTCCTTATATCTCGACCTTGTTAGGGACATACAAAGAAAAAAACAAAGAAAAAGAAGATCGCTTTGATGCCACTGATCCGGATTTAAACAGGAACGCAACAAATTACAGAGATAACCATAAACACAGAGGTGCAGCGGAAATAATACTTCATTTTATTAATGTAAAATATTGAAATATGCTTACAAACAAAAAAGGAAATAAGCCATCTAGGATGATGGTAGCTTATCTTTGAGAAGAGATGTGGCGGCTACATGCCTCTGAACTGTATTACAATGAGGCTCGAAGGCCTATTTATTGTTGAGAAACAATGGAAAACCATAAACATCCAAAAACCTAACCCTAGAAGATGAAACACCAAACTGTGGGCCCCGTTTGGGTAAATTGGTACATCAACTTCCTGGGGTCGTAACTTTGGCATACGATCTCCATTTGATGTGCACAATATCTCGTTAGAAAGATATATCCGAGAACTACAACTTTGGGAAGAGCAACATCAATCCATGGACCCATGTTGCTCCCAGTTTTCCCAAAAAATGTCATTTAGGGCCTCAAAATGGCTCCGGAAGTTCAGGACCCGAAAAATTGCTAAAAATAGTAAACTGTGCTAGAATTAAGGAAATTGAAAAGTTGAAAGAAACAATGGTAGGGGTCCAAGTGGACTTGGCGGATGGCCACCAATGTCCACCTAGATCAGTCCATTAGAACTTTGAGTGTACTCAAATCCTGCTAGATGTGGTAGAGGAGCATCATGTTTTAACCCTTCTAAAAGCTAACCATTATTCATCCTTCCTTTACAATATTTCCATGTAGCTTGTGTCCAAGATCTGGATTGACGCTGGAGCCCTCACCCACCTTTACTCCATTTTGCAAAGCATCTACAATTTCTTTCAGTAGAGTATAGAGGAAACATTTGTGCCTCTATAACAAATTAAAGAAACTTGGTCTTTTCTCAAATAAAACATTAAATCAATTATGAATAATACTTACCTCATGTTAACATTTTTGGTTTACATATGTTGTGCTTAAAATCCACCATGGATATGTGTCCCCTTTGTTAATATCTTTAACATTCAAGTGTGCTAGAGTGACATCAATTATCAAACCATAACATAGTGTAAATTCAATTGATCTCTACCATAATGTATTTATGTAATACTTGAAATTTGATCCCATACTAATAATCTATGTGTATATGATGAATTGCTAAAAGTTGAATTATGTGATATGAAAAATGGTACATTTAATGATAATTAAAAAGGAATTAAATATATATAACAAGTTTCAAAAGGATAAGGAAAAAAAAAATCATGGGATATGACTACACAAGAGGGGGTAAAAATGAGGGTTAGCAGCTAAGTGAAAAATAATATTATTTTATGACTATATTAATATATTTAACATTATCTTCATCAAGCCTTTACTTTATGGTTATCTTAAGTCCCATTAACCTTGGAATTAATAGTTAAGAGAGATATGCATATTTTTTATGAGGGCACATTGTCTCCCCCATGCATGCAAATATATTCCATGATTTTTGGGAATGTAAGAAAAAATTCATGTTCTTCCTCCAATACTTACTCTCTAAGCTAAATTTTCCATATGAATGTTCTAATGAAAAAATGGACACCAACTACCATGAAACTATGAGGGAATTAGCACGATGTCTAAGGGAGCTTGTTGATGTGAAAAGTCAGATTTCCTAGCATGTGTGTGCTAAAGTCATTGAGGGAAGTGGAATAACCTAAACGATTATGTAGAAAAGAATGGGATCCCAACCCTCGGATTGTGTAGACTAAGGGGAGAGAAGGATGGTGGTTTGGGATAGCTATAGGGGTTCATTGACTAAGAATTTTGGAACTTAGGTTGTGTGAAGACATCTAGATTCAACCATAGGTAAATTCATCCTCATGGAGTCATAGCTTTGAGTTAGGGGTGACCTCTATTGTAGAAAAATTAGATGTAATAGAGAGCCTAGGTTTGGGGTAAACACCTTTCTTCTATGATGAGTTGGTATTTAGATTCTAGAAAGATAATTGTTCATGATTTAGTTATGCATATCTTCAATTGATGTTGTTTATGTTATTAGTTGAATTACTTTCTATATTTTTAAAATTTTGTTGGCACACTAAGAATGCATCTATAAACTATTGTGACATTTCCTATTGAATGATTTAGTTATGTTTTCATCATTTTCCATTTTCATACTTACACGCATTAATTAAGTAATAGAAAAATATAGAAGAAAGGAATTAGAGAAACAAATTTGGAATATAATTTTTTTGTTATGAAGTATTGAGTAATTTCAATGGATGAAATAGGTTGTTGGGTACATTACAAAGTGGTATTAGAGCTATTAGTTATGGAACTAGGTCTATATGGGCCATAAATCAATAAGTATATGAAAAAATTGTAGCTTCCTTATAAAGTGTCTAACAAAATGTCTTAATTAAAGTTCTGAATAATGTAGTTTGCAAATCATGTGTTTTGAGAAAATGGCTAATGGATATTGATGGAAAAATAATGTATAAGCCTACTCTTCAAAAATTTTAAATTTTGATATTTTCTTAGATGGTGTGTTGATATAGTTGTAAATTAGTACAAAAGTGCTATAAAGGAGAATTGGCAAAATTTGATTCTCGGCCCTATATCAAAATTAGAAAAATATTTGATAATTGGAGAAAATCCCCATTTCTTGATGAAATACAGAGGTTTAATTGGTGCAGTGGCATAAAATTTTGAAAACAATAGTATCAAACTCCCTCATAGGTGAGAAGGATTTAAATGGGGGTTAATGGTGCAATCCTTAACTTTATAAAATTTTATAGATGGTTGGCTAGGCCCACAAATGCCCCTTTAATGTCCCAAAGCCAAACTACAACCACCGCAACTAAAGTTTTGTGTGTGTATGTATATATAGAAGCCAAGGGAAAGGAGTAGAGCTAAATCCCCAAAGAACCACCACAACCGAACCTCTTAATAATAATCAAAAGAGAAAGGGGGTTTACCTTTTGTTAAAACCATCGGGCTCAAACCTTATTAATAGCCACCAAGACCAAGCATTGTTATATATTATATATTGGCGCGACCCCACTTTATAGCTCCAAATTCTTACACTTCCCTCCTACTCTATGAAATACGGCCATAACACAGAACCTGGATCCCATCTCCTTTATTTTCTTAGATTTTACACATCATCCCAGGCCTTTTCATTGATGCACAATTCTTTTATCCATCGAGACATGCCCTCCCTGGCTTACATCACCCTTAGTTATTCCAAAATGAGCACCAAGGAAAACCTCCTGGAGACAGACTCCAGGGAATGGGAATTATTCCTATCAAATGTTGTTCTTGACTTCTGTTAGATTCCGTCCCTGGGAATTTTGGAAAGTGCGCAATCCATTTACCTCTGGGAGGAGTCAACATTTCCTATGTAGGGCCCTCGTCAATTATGCGCCAATAAAGAAACTCTATGTCACCTTGACACTTTACACCTTGGCTACTCTCCACATCAACTTGGGTCCTCATCACCCCAGCTATTCTGTTTGTATGCCCCTCCTTCAATCGTTGGGGAAAGGACTCTCGGGACACATCATCCCGACACTATTAATTAATGGATATCTTGACAGGACCTTAGTTTCGTCCCTCAATTTTATCAAATGATAAACTTATGTTGAGACTTTAAAAAAATATAAGTGTTCAATATTCTATCTATCTAATCTGAATCGCTCTAGTGACTGGTCACTATTGTTGCCTCTTCTCCGTCATTGTTCAACTTGCACAGGTAAGTGATGACTGACCTACATCTACCTCCTGCTACAGGAATTCAAACAAATCTGAGGGTGTAACACAAACCCCTACAATGTTATAATATATATGTAGGAAAATAAATAATGAAAACAAAGATTGCAAAAGGACTGGTTTATAATTTGTTTTTGGAAAAAACACTATCTCACCCCTCCATACTCTGATTATTATTAAATCAATCAATAAATAAATACATTGATACAAGTCTCTCCAAATCCATGTAAATAATATTGAATGAGCCAATTTAGGGGAAATGAACTAAATACCAACACCTAACTAATTTAAATGAATTACATGGAAATCCAACACAACTTTATCCTAACAACCCACTTATTGAGGAACCAACTCTTATGGTAAATAGGCTTGACCTCTCAGTCAATTGAATTTTACAGATGCCCCTACACCATACTCCCAAGGAACAAAGAATTCATGGGCTCCTTCCCATGAGGTCTTCAATAGTTCTGCCACTTTTTTGTAATAATGTGGAAGTCATCCAAGTTGCATCAACTACTAGATGGTCCTTCCACTTGACCAAATATTCATACTATTCCTTATGCTTGGTCTTCTTAATCATTCTCTTGCCTAAAATCTTCTCTAGCTGCAAAGGATCTGCTATTGGTAACTACTTATGATATTGAATTTGTCATTGTCCACTATCATTTGTTGTTTGTAACTCCTCTCCTCGATGATACTTGTATAGTTTTGCAACATTGAATATGGGAAAGATTCCAATCCCTGGTGACCACTCTATCTCGTAATCATTGGATGAAAATTTCCTAAGGATCTTAGAAGGACCATTTTTCTTTAATTTTAGTTTATTGTACCCTTATTTAAGAAATATTTCCTTCCTTGAATGTGCCAATAGTAAGTCTCCGACTTAAAATCTTTGTTCTCTCCTCTTAATATTTGCTCTCGTGTTATATTTGAGGTTACTTTACCAATTTTTTTGTTTCAATTACTCATGGATCTCTTGCATATCTATAACAAAATCTTCTCCTACCGCACTTCGTTGTTATATTCTCCCCAAGTTTCTGAGTTCATGCACTCCTCTTGGATGCATCTCATACATAATCTGAAAAGGACTTTGACTAGTGCTTCTATTCGGAGAATCATTAAAAGAAAATTCTACAGTTGCTCACAAAAATTTGCACACCAATCCTCAACTTTGGTCAATATTAAAAATGCTTTAGTTGGTCATAAGTATTTTCCTGGCCAAAGTGTCGTGCAAGACCTCCACTATGTTTTTCTTTGATCAAATTCTATCTCATTGAACATTTTGGAATACATAGTTGATTATTTTTTAACAATAATTCTTCTTGAAGAATGTAATCAAGCCACATACTCATATCTTGGATTTTTGGGTTTTTACAAGCTTTGTAAGACTCTTTAAAATGTACATCTTCCTCATACAACTCCTTCATGAAGTCTATGATATGGACTTAAATTTCCTGCATAATCAAATTCCTCTTACTTAATGCATCAACAATTTTATTAGCTTGGCCACTAATATGCTTTAAAAGAAAAATAAAACTTTGGAGATATTCAATCCACTTAACATGTTTTTGGATTAATTTGGGTTGTTACATAATGTACTATAGGGCATGATTATCTATGTACAAAACAAACTCTTTATATACTAAATAATGCATCCATTTCTTTGGAGCTTGTGCCACAACATAAAAATCCTTTCCATAAAAAGTATACTTCCTCCTTATCTCATTCAACTTCTCGCTAAAATATTCTATGGGATTATCCTCCTTACTTAACATAGCATCGATCGCTTCTCCACTAGCATCACACTTCACTTGAAAAGGCTTGCCAAAACCTGGAAAGATCAACACAAATTCTTATGTGGTTTTCTTCTTCAATAGTTAAAATCCATTTTCTGCTTCAATAGTCCATTGGAATTGTTGTTTATATTTATTTATGGTTTCCATAATTGGAGCACTTATTCTATTGGAAATCCTAATGAAATTCCTATAAAAACTAGCCAAACCATGAAAACTTCTAACTTAAAAAATGCTTTCAAGAGAGGGCCAATCAAAAATAGTTCTTACCTTCTCATGATCCATCTTCAAACCATCCTTAGATATGAAAAAACCAAAATACACAAGCTCTGTCTTCATGAATGAACATTTCTTCAAATTGATAAGAAATTTCTCTTATTGTAGCTTCTCTCACGCATATCTCAAATGCCTCAAGTGCTCTTGTTTGGATTGGTTTTAAACCAAAATATCATCTAAATATACAATCACAAAATTCTCTATGAAATCATTTAACACGTCATTCATCAATCTCATAAAGGTCTTAGGTGCATTGGACAACCCAAATGGAATGACTAGCCATTCATACAACCCATCATTGGTTTTAAAGGTTCTCTTCTGCTCATCTCCCTCTCTAATATTGATTTGATGGTAGTCATCTTCCACTCATATTCATTTTGTGTTGTAGATCTTTCTCTACTTGATCTTTTTCCTCTTCCTTTGGCAATACCTTTTCCTTTGTCAGATTTCTTCCTTGCAAGCTTCTCCTCAATCTTTAAAGCTAGCCGATATGCTTCCTCTATTTTTCTCAACAATAACACATTGATTTCTTCTTGTGTATCCAACCTAAGACCATTAATGTATCTGGTTGTCTTCTTTGTAGACTCCTCTACATATCCAGCTTTGATTCTCACCTTATAGAACTCTTCTATGTATTCCCTCACAATCATCAATCTTTGCCTAAGATTTTGTATCTTCTTGAATAAATTGAGATAATAATCCTTTAGCGGGAACTTTCCTCTAAGCTTCACTACCATTTTGTCCCAACTCTTAATCTTCTGCTTATTCTTCTTTCTCCTTTCATCCTATACACCAACCCACCATATAGCTACATGTCCCTTCAATTTGGTAACATCAATCTTGACCTTCTTCTCCTCATCCATCTCTTCACACTCAAAGAATTTATCCATCTCTATAATCCAGTCTATAAGCTCCTCTGGATTCATGCTTCTAGTATAAGAATATATATCTAGTTTCACCTTTGTGACAGATCCTAGAACTACTTTAAATATTCCTGCTTCAACAGGATCTTCAGTTGCTTCTTCCTCTGGAGATTCTTCTTCGTCTTTTCTTACATCTCTAACTTCAAGTTCTCTTTGCTTACTAGTTTCCATGGCTGCCATTCTTTATTTTAATTGTTGCATAGCTCTCATCACTTGAGAATTGGCTACATGCCTTTTGTCCTCTCTAGCCTCCTCCGACACCTCTTCCAATTTTGTGTGCCATGGTTAATTAGTTGTTCTTGGAGAAAATGTAGTATATGCTCTGATATGAGCTGCTGTAGGCCTTACTTTCTAAAATTTTATATAAGGTAGGCTATGCCCACAAATATCCCTATAATGTCCCAATGGAAAACTAGAACCGCCACAGCCAAAACTATATATATATATATAGAAACCAAGGGAAATGAAATATAGCCAAATCCCTAAAGAACCATCGCAATCAATCCTCTTAATAATAATCCAAAGAGAAAGGGGATTTATGTTTTGTTAAAACTATTGGGCTCAACCCTTGTTAATAGCCATCAAGACAAAGCACAATTATATATTATATATTGGTGTGGTCCCACTCTATAGCTCCTGATGCTTACACTTTCCTCCCACTCTATGTAATATGAGCACAACATAAAACCTAGGTCCAAACTCCTTTATTTTGTCAGCTTTTACACATCATCCGAGGCCTTTTCATTGATGCACAATTCTTTTATCTCTCAGGACATATCATCATGGGCTTAAGTCACCCTGGGCTATTCCAAAGTGTGCACCAAGGAAAACCTTTGGGAGAAAGACTCTGAGGAACGAGAATTATTCCCATCAAGTGTTGTTCCCGGTCTCTATTAACTCTTGTCCTTGGGTATTTTTAAAGGTGCGCAACTGATTTAACTTTGAGAGGATTGGGCACTTCCTACGTGGGCCCCTCGTCAATTATTTGCTAATAAAGAACCTCTATGTCACCCCGATGTTTTATGCCTTTGCTAGAATCCACATGAGCCTGGTTTCTCGTCACCTTGGCTATTCCATTTCTATGACCCTCCTTCGATCATTAGGGAATGGACTCCTAGGACACATCATCCTGGTGATCCAAAATGGATCTTGGATAGACTTTTAAGTCTAAATTATTCCTCACAGAGGAAAATGAAAGTCCAAGGATGCCCCTGGAAATAGTCCCATTGCAAAGATCTTTTCATTCTGAATCAACTGCAACTTGAATGGGTTAAAACGGACTTCTGATGATGAATTCATTACAAAAAGAAGCTTGCCTTTGTTCCTTTGAGAAGGAGGCAAATTCTTCCAAAAATGGCATAAAAGGCCTTATAAAGGAAAATCGCATTAGAAGGGTTAAGCAGAGGACTTAAGACAAGGGCAGAAGGAACCCCCGATTGCGACCTCCGACTTATCACATCAGAGGTAGGCCTTTGCTTGGTATTCAGACCCCAGGCATAGCGACATGCGACTGGGCGATATGCGATATGTGATGGAGCGATTGCGATATCGGCGTTGGCGGATCGGTGTCGGCGTATGCCATGGTATAAGGGAAGAACCCTTGTGCCATAGCAAATGCGATATGTTGATAGTGACTTGCGATCTTAGTCGTCGGATCGGGAAAAGGGATCAACGGTCAGGATTTAATCAGTGGTCGAGAGATTGGTGATCCCCAATACAAAGGGCCATTGTGATAGCAACATGCGATGCGATATTGACCGTCCGATCTGTTAGAGTCGGTCTAGTAGCCCTCCATCAGCGATTAAAGCTCTTTGCATTTGCATAAGTAGGTGTCTCATCAGTGTCATCTTATTGCATTCCATTAGGCATGCCATAACCCTGATGGAGGGGCTTGTGTCATTTATTCCCCTCTTGGCATTGCTAGATCAAGTTTGTTTCAGTCAATAAATTCCTTACAGGGACATTGGTCTTGTCTTGAAATCAAGGTCCTAGGTCTAGGGTTTAGTCCAATTTTTTCTTTTGAGGTCATGTCTTTTGAGGTCAATAAATGCCCAGCAGGCCAGAGGGATGTCCAGCAAAGCATCACTTCAAATGATTTCATATTGTACAACTAATTTTTACAATGAGTTCAAAAACCCTGTTTTTGAAGGCAAGGTCATTTTCTCATTATTTGTAAAAATGTGTAAAAAATTCAAACTCTCCAGAAGTTGGCATGCAGCCTTGGTCTCCTTTTCCAAGACTCTTCAGAAGCTATCCCTGCAAAAATTTTCAAGAAAATGCATCATTTCAACCAATTTCATAACAAAAGGAAACCACAAGTCAGCAGCAATTAGTTTTAAAAACTGTCATTGCATAAACATTATAAAGTGGGTTTGAGAGGAAATAAATTTAAATCAAGCTTATAAAAGCCCCTCTCTCCTCATTTGTAATTCTTTTGTCTCCAAGACTCCAAGAGCAAGTGTGAAAGGCGATTGAGTGTGAAACTGGGCGAATTTAGTGACTGCACCTGCGCGCTACGCATCAGGGCCTGCGCGCTACGCGTTGGGCGCGCGCTACGTGTCAGGGCAATCTCTGCAGTGCAAAATTGGTCGGGCGCTACGCGTTGGGTGCGCGCTACGCTCCAGAGCCCGCGCGCTACGCGTTGGGTTTCCACCTTCAGAAATTTGCCAGTGAGCCACAAATTGACTTCTTCCTCCTCAATTTCTTCAGGTAGGCCTCAAATCATTGAAGTTCTTGCTTTGTAAAGATAACATGAGCGTGAAAATGTGTCAAATTCCATCAAGTTGAAATAGAAAATTCATATGTATTATGTTTAAAAAATTCAAATGCATGTGAGCTAGGGTTTTACATTTGCTGCCTAAGGTCATCCTTTTTCACTCCCTCATTTCCCCACATTCCCATTATCCCCTCCCTTGTCTTTTTCACCTAATCTCCCTAACAAAAAAAGAAAAAGAAAATCAAAAGCCCTAAAACCCTACCTATCCCTAAAATTCAATAAAATCTCCCTAAACCCTACCTCCTATCAAACCCCTGCAAATTATGATTATGTGATGATGTATATGTCACAATTCTTTCCCTGAATTCCCTTTTATATATATATATATTCCCTAAATCCCCTCAAAAGTCCCCCTCCCTAACATCTCCCTTGTGTTTTTTGTCCCCTTGGAGCAGCATTCAAACAGTCAAAACAACAAGTCATTTGAGCAGAAGCAGCAGTACATTTCAGCCATTTTGCTCTTGAAACCATGTCAGAAACCGAAACAGATTATGAGCAAAGTGATGACCATGAGTCAACACCGGAGGTTGAGGTGCCAAGGAGGCCTCACAGGGGTGGTAAGGGTGGTCAGCATGTGAGAGAGGAGCCCACCTCTTTGGCCTATTTGCAAGCTTGTCCACTTGCAGTCACATGTTTCCGTCATCAATCATGCTATGGATATTGCGAGAGAATTTCCCAAATTCAGCACCACAGGGAATTGGTCCGCTTGTTTGTTTTGCATTTGCACAACGGGCATGTGAATCTTGCAGGGGTGGATTTTACATTGTCACCTGAGATTGTTGCTCAAGCAACAGGGATACCCAATGTTGGAGAAGAGTGGAACAAGCGCCAGCTGTTGGACAGATTCCAGTATGAGCCCTACATTAAACCTGTATATGTGAGGCACCTAACTGGTGTGTTTCCTTTCAGATTCTTGAGGGATGAGTATGCGCCCTTGATGAGGCTCATCATTCTCTATTTCACCTGTGAGGGCAGATTTTCATGTTTGTATTCGTATCATATCCGCTTGTTGATGCATTTCACACGCGTACGGATGATGAACTTTCCTTTCTTCATGTGCCGAAATATTGAGAGGATGGTGCCCTTGGTGCAGAGAAAGAGCCCAGCACAACAACACAGGAGCATCTACCATTATGCTTTGATCAAGATTGTGGTCATGCATCAGTTGGCCCAGCAGGGTATTCCATGGGAGGATTTCATCTCTCGAGATTTCTTCACAGCACCACCACCCCCTGAGGTTGTTCATGAGGAGGGAGGACCTTCACAGCAGTATGACATCCCTGAGCCCAGACATGTCAGCTCCCCTCCATTGGTCACATATCAGAGAGGCCACAGGGCCTTATTTGCATCAGCTCGGCGAGTATTTTCTCCACATCAGGTGGAAGGGGTCTCGCCTTCTTCATCAGCACCGCGAGTGTTATCTCCACACCAGGTGGAAGGGGCCTCGTTTCCGACAGCAGCACAGGTATCAGAGAGGGGCAAGCAGCCCATGATTGAGGAGGGATTGTCAGGTGATCCAGATATTGACATCATTGATCTTGACACCCGTTCTCCTAGCTCGGAGCTTAAGGAGATCATTCAGCAACGGGAGGCTGAAAATCGCTTGTTGCAAGAAAAATTAGAGAGGGCACAATGGACAATCACATATTTAGAGCAGCGCAACAAGCAATTAGAGGATGAGCACACTCTCGATGAGTTGCGGAGGATCCATGAAGACCGCAACTTGGCTCGTAAGAGACCCGGTGATTTGGTACCCATTGAGCGAGAGGCTATGCTTCTCCGGGTCAATGCTCATTTGGAGCGGTTGCTAGCCAAAGCTAACAAAGATAAGGACATGCTCCGAAACATGAAAAACCATTATTGGGCTCGAATGCACGTATGTAAGGCAAAAATGAAGGTGCTCAAAGGACGGTTGGCCAAGGCACTAAAACGAAGAAAAAGGCCCGATCCCCTCCACATCTTGGCTGAGGCTTCCTTGAAGGAGCATGGTGCTAAATGACTTACCTTCTGCACAAATTTCAAAAACTTTTGAGCATTTTTGGTCATTTGTGAATTTTTTGGGGAAGAAAACAACACGTAGCGCGCCGCGCGCTACCCTGAAGATGGGAAACTACTTTTCATGAAAACTCAGCATTTTTGGATTTGTCATGTAAAAACACATTTGCTCAGCAATTTCCAAGAAATTTCACCAAGTTTTGAGCCTCCAGAAGGTCAAAAAACATGCAAAAAATGATTTTCTGCCACTTTTTTGACACACAGGAAGCAGTCTTGGGAGATTGCAATTTTGGAGGGGCAAATGGTCACCAAATTCAGAAATTCCACTTGGGTTGGAAAGTAGACATCCAGACCTTTCCAACAAGCCCACTTTTTCCTCATTTGGATTCCGGGAAGTGCCTCACAAGCAGGCCCAAAGGCACGCTACGCGTTGAGATTCAGGGCGCTACGCATCAGGCTATTTTCACAAAAATGCACCTACAGCTCAGCAAAACGCAGTTTTGACTAGGTTTGACTTTTTGGAGTGGGTTTTGATCCTCCTTGATGTAAATGATGTAATTTTATGATACTTTGACAGTTATTTATCTCTTCTAGAAGATTCATTTATGAAATAGGCAAAAATTTAATGAATGAATTGGTTTCCTAGCTTATAGAGGCAAGTTGTTTTGACTGCCTAGATTCTAGTGCTCAGTTTGGAATTGGTTGAAACAGCTCCTAGGATAGTGAGCTCGACTCCTAGAGGCAAGGAAAGATGTTAGATTTCCTATATTATGTACTTTCTTGGTCATTTTCATGGTTGGACTCTTGAGGGAGAAAGCTTCTATTGTATTACTCATTGTATCTCTACAATTTTGGCAAAGGAAGAAAGACCAGGGTTTTGCAGTCCTTTTTGGGATTCCTATGGTTACATGTATTGATGGTGTGTTTCTCTTTGTACTTGTAAGTTTGTTATGTGAATCATCTTCTTACTTTTCCTTCTGCAAATTAGGCAAATGAAGTGTTAAAGTAGAATTCATGATTGCCATGCTCTGCTTTTAAGTTTGCTTAATATCAATGTTTTCATCTGTTTAAGGGGAATTCAAGGTGATTTCTTGCTCTCCTTAGCTCCTCACCAGTCATTCTCATCCATCTAAATCTTTCAAAGGCATCAATACAGTCTCCTACCTTGCCCCAAAGAACCCCCTGCGAAAACTGTGTCCAATCCCCGCACCCAAAATTGCCTTTCCCAATTTTCCACCAAAACCCTAAAAATCCCAAATCAAACCTTTTTATCAGTTTACTAGCCTAAAATCAGTGTTCTTTATTGGTTATCTCTGCCCGTTGAAGATCTTTGCCGAGATAGACCGGAGAGAGCCCTCTCCTGCCCCGTAGGGCTAGCTACGAGGCTAAGTGGTTTGATGTTGCCTTGGAGTTTACCTTTTTCAGCCTGAGGTGAAATTTCAAGCGCTAACATGATCAACGGTCAGGATTTGATCGGTGATTAGCAATCCCTGATGCCAGGGCCAATGCAATTTCGATTGCGATAAGCGATAAAGGGATGGACTCGATGGGATTATAGACTTGATTTTATAATATTTGAAATTTGGAAATTCAAATTTTCAATGTATTTCCCGTGTAAATGGGTTTTGGCCATTTTTCCATGCGACTTGTGATTTGCGATAGGAAGGCGGACGCGATGGGATTATGGACGCGATTCTATAAATTTTGAGTTTCGATATAAAAGTGTTTTCGGGCTTTTTCTATGTATTAGCGCATTTCCATTATAAAACAGAAATACAAAGGAAATGACCCGAAGCTATAAAGCCGGACCCGAAAGGTTTATAGATGCGGCTTTGGGTTATTTGAGTTTCGTGGTAAGTGGGATTTCGGGCAGGCCTCAGGCGGTAAGTGGTATTGGATGGGCTCCACCCGATCCCATACACTAGCTGACATGTGGCATGGCGTAGGAGAGAGAAAACTGCCTTTTCGGGCGAGTAATCTCTGCGCACATAAACCACCCGAAATGGCTGTTAGCCGTTGGATCGGAGATCACACAGATCAACAGTGGGCTTGTGACAACCATAAAAGGGCGGACCCAATAGGGATTATGAGCACGATTTCATAGAATTTGAAGTCCGGGATTTTGCGCCCGATAGTGTATTTCCGGTAAATCTCTGTGTATTGGAATTTTGTTCCATTTTTGGGTTTTGCCTGAAGGAAGGCCCCGATTCCTTTGTAACTGCCCCTGATCATTGTGCCACGCTGCAAGCAGGCATTTTATAGACAATGATGTGTTTGTAACACAGAGAGAGCCACAGAGCCATAGAGCTAGATGGCCAGTCGAAGAGACAAGGAGTAGAAGAAGTCGCAAAGCCGCAGAGGAATGATTACATGCAGAGAAATGGCTGGGGAAGCTGCAGAGCTGGAAGGATGCCTCAAGAAAGCCAGAGAGCTCAATTGACAAGGTAGCGGGAAGCGCAGGCAGCTGAGGGAGTTTTTGGAGTCGCTTGGAGGTCGAGCGAAAAACCAGAGAGCTGAAAGTTGCTGAGACAGTCGCTTGGAGGTCAAGCGAACTGCTGATAGCTCACAGAGTCAGAGCCAAGAGTTGAGAGCCAAGAGCCAGAACGAGAAAGCCGGAGAGCTTCGGAGCTAGGGATAAGATGTTGTCCTAAGCCCATTGTGTTCTGTGTAAACCAGTGGAGTTGAGCGTGGAGCTTGTAAAAAAACTTATGCCATAATCCCAAAGAGCCTAGTTGAGTTGACTAGAGCTCACAGAGACGTAGCCCAAGAGTTTTGGGTGAACTCCTAATTAAATTGCTGTCTTATGTGTTTGTTATTTGCTGCATTGTTTTACTGTTACATGTATTCACATATCAGCATAGACAACAGAACTTAAGGCATTTGAATAGTTTAAAAATAAACATAAGCATACACCTATTTTCAAGCACATTATTAATTCCGCAATTGGTTAATCATAAGGTCTTGGGAACATTTAAGCTTTGGAAGTTGGAGAGGTTCTTGTAAGCTAGACAAGAAGCCTTTAGTGCCCCATTATCATATCACCTGGTGTTGTTATTTAATGGCTATTTTAACCGAATCTCAGTTTCGTCTCCTTGTTTTTGATAAATGACATACTTTTGTCAAAACTTTAATAAAAATGTATGTTCAATCATTGGGGAATGGACTCCTGGGACACGTCATCTTGGTGTTGTTAATTAATGGCTATCCTGATAGAATCTTAGTTTTGTCTCCTTGGTTTTGTCGAATAACATAATTTTGTCAAGACTTTAAGAAAAAAGTAAGTGTTCACTACTCCATCTTTGTACTGTAACTCGCTCTGGTCACTAATGTTTGCTCTCCTCTGTTAGAAATTTTATTAAGATAGGCTCAATTTGACTTTAGCCTTAGTCAAATTGAGTAAATCGAATTTCCACATTAGCAGGGTAACTTGGAGGTAGTTAACTAGTGTGACATGACTCTTGTCACTCAGTTAACTTAGTAAATTCGAGTTATAGGCTTGGATTTTAGTCATGCATGTGTTGATTGCTAAATTTTAGCAATCTAGTTTAGCTATTTTCAGTTGTAATCAGTTAATTGACCTCTAACAACTAATAGAGTCAGTTGAAGGTTAGATGTGCAATGAGACAACAATATGACTCAAATATTTGTTAGTTAGCTAATCAATTAGCCCAAAATAGCTCATGCATGCATGGAATTCAAATTCCTTAGCTAGAGTGGAGGAATTAAGGCTAATGTAAAATTATTTGTATACTAGTGGAGTGTACAAAATTTTGCATGTAGGGGTTGATCAATCCTTGGGAATTGTGCAAGGAAATATAGACTTCACTATTGTTTAGGAGATCAAGTTAACTCAGATTTATGTAAGGAAATAGGAGGCTGGAGGAGGAATAAATTGGCTAAGTGTTGCCTAAAGGCTCTTATTCAACAGGGAGAATAGTTTTACCTTTGCAGGTGGTGCTTAGAGTTGGAGCATGAAATTGTAATTGTTTCTCTATTCAACTGATTAATGCAAAGAGGTTTGAGGGGTTTTTCCCAGTTGGTTTCCCCTAGAAATCACTATGTTTTTGTGGTTGTCAATTTCAATCCGCAAATCATTAGAGTATAATTATGTCTCATGATTTTATATTAAATTTCTTGAGAAGTTGCAATTCTACCAAATTTCTACACCCTCTACCATTCTTCAATGCACGTAGGTGTTAAGTGATGACCGACCTGCCTGTACCTCCTATTGTGAGAACTTAAACAAAGCCTGAAGTGTAACAGAGATCCCTGCAATGTTATAATATATATGTATGCAATAAAGAACTAAAATAAAAATTGCAGAAGGACTAGTTTATAAAATTTGTCTGGAAAAACCACTCTCACACCCCTCCTCACTTTTATTATTATTAATTCAATCAATAAATAAATACATTGATACAAGTCATTCTAGATCCATGGCAATAAGATCGAGTGGACCAATTTAGGGACAATGAACCAAATGCCAACAACTATCTAATTTAAATGAATTGCATGGCAATCCAACCCTACTCTATCCTAAGAACACACTTAATGAGGAACCAACTCCTTTGTTAAATAGGTTTGACCTACCGGCCAATTGAATTTTATGAACGCCCCTACATCATTTAAATTATAGGATTAAATTGAAATTCATAACGACGATGAGTTTCTTTATATCTATGTGTGTGTGTGTGTGTGAATGACTTAACAAAGAAAAAACCCATAAATTAATGTGGACCTATACATGAAATGTGTATTGTATGTATGACATGTATTGGATGGTGATATGGAGGCATCCAAGTGCTACTATGTGGAGTCCATTGGCACAAGTGGCCACCAGAATGTAGGGTCTAAGTTTGTAATGAAAAAATAGCTAAAAATGATGATAAATGGTTTGTGGAGGGAGGAGAAGCACTATTGGGAATAGTTGAAATCCCTCTATAATTTTTCTTAAAATGACACATGTTTCCTAGGAGGTAAGTAGTACATGGAGATATATGAGGTGGTTTTGGAAACCCGAGTTTGTTCTATGCAATTTTTCTCAAGGTGACATGTGTTGCCTACATGATAAGTGGTTTGTGAAGGCAAGGGGACATGTTAATGATTAATAGATTCAACCTTTGCAATTGATATCATCTATTGATCTAGATCAATCCACAAGGAACATGTGAGCTAAGATAAATTATTAGAGATGGAAACTCCCCCTTCCAACCCATCACATTAGTAAAGGATAATGTGCTTGTTGGAGGATTTCAATGGACCACATTAATTGTTGGGGATTGAGGGAAACCGAGAATAGATACTAGGAAAGTAGAATGTTAAGAAATAAATAGAAGAGTAATTATGCTCCAAGATGATTGGTGGCATCTAAGGGCATCATTATAACACCTAAGCAACATCACAATACATGTTTTACATATCAATCATTTTTATTTTTATTTTTCAAGTTTATGTTATTCAACCCATAGGGTCCTTTATTTATAGTTTCCAAAGCTAACCAAAGTTTCCAAAGCTAACCAACTTCCTTGAATTGTGGAAGATTCATTCCACAAATGAGCATTAGCAATTTCAATCATTTTTGTGAAATATGCATTGTTTTTTCAACTTATCGATTATTCTAGTTCACCCAAATGCTCATCATCTAATCAATTGCTTGAGTCAACCTAACTATCCAATCAATTCCTTTGATCACTCATTCAACCACTTGATTGTTCAAACACTACATTCATTATCTGCTAATCAATCACTCAAACAACTTGTCAACCACTTAGTTGACTAATTTGTTGGTCGACCACTCAACCGATTATTTTTTGTTAATCAATCCTTTGATTGACTGTCTCTAAAATATCTCGAGGTATGATGAACCAAAATAAACTTAGATTCCAACACCCCCTCCCTACCAGCCCAATTTTCTAGACATTTAAGAGGTGAAATTATGCTAGCATGACACCCTCGCATAATTGTAGCTTCCTAAATCCCTAACATATCATATTGTTGAATGAACTATACTTAAAAAAATACCATGATAAAGACATCAAAAACTTGATCATCTATTCTACAATATACAAGAGTGATACCCTTCTCTTGAACCATCTTATGAAATGAGCACGAAGCTTGGCATGCTTCATATTACTATGCGCAACAAGATTATCAACAACTTGATTGCACTTTGATTGTCACAATAAATAAAATTTGATGCTTCGATGGAAAATCCAAGCTCTCATGGGAGTTGACAGATCCAAACCACCTTCTTCCTTAGATGATAAGAACCATGATATTTATTTTCCATTGTATATAGAGAGACTACACGTTTCTTGTTGTTGCGATCCAAATGTGACCATTAAAATATTAAATTTAAATGATATTTAATCTACCTATAAAAAAAATGAGATGTAAATGAAATGAACATGAATTTGTAATGGAAGGAAAGTAAGCGGGAGATATTTTTATTTTAAAATATTCCCTTCCCTCTCATATTTTATTGTGTTTTTGACCTTAGGGTTAGGGTTGTTGGAATTCGTGTATCTCCTTAGGGTTTACATACGAGGGTGTTGACAGTGATGGAAACCACCAACATACAGGGGGTCTCCTTGATATGAAGTCTTGATTAGACCTCACACCATTTGGAGTAGGAGCCCCATTCGAGAAATACGTCCAAGTACCATATTCTTAATAATTTTCCTTGGTTGCAATAAACAACACAAGGGAGAACACATATACTTTTGAGATGAACAAGTAAGTTAGCCTTGTGAAGTATTCAATTTCAAAGTGTATAAAGGTTCTTTCATTAAAGGGATGAAAAAGTGAGTCCTAGAGGAAAGTAACAGTACTATCCTAATACAGACACATGCATATGTGTAAAAGAATTGTTAATTATCTTGCAAAAAGGTTCACAAAGAAACAATGATCATGAAAATAAGAGACGCACAATTCAAATGTTCATACTAAAGCCAACGGAATAGATCATTTTTATTAGTATGTATAAGCATAAGCATACACTGTAAAAAATGAAAGAATAGTCTTACATCATCCATGACATATGCATGAAAGTGCATCGACTCAAAGAACTTCAAATCATTGAGTGAAAGTCCCATGATACACCATTACAATGATACAACACTAGTTCCAATAGTGGAACATTAAGCCACCACTTGCTCGTCAAAAGACTAATCTTCTCTCCTATTCCTAGCTTGAGAAGCCAAGGTGAAAAGTTCTTTGCTTAAGCACAGTAGCTGAGGAGATGGAAAGTCAGGGACTATGCAATGGGCAAGTTTAGGAGGCAGGGAGGCATGATTGGGCACTTTGATTGCGCAATGCGCAATGTATGTGGAGAGGCTCAAGGGACTCCACTATCCAGTGTGATTGCACAATGTGCGGGGAAAGGCGAGGTTGATGAAGATTGCGGATTGGGCAAGTGCAATTGGTAGAACCAAGTCACCGAGCACTAATATTACGCAGTGCATAAATGAGGGAGGTTGTCCTTTAGGACTATGTAACGTGCAATTCAAAGAGGCAAAGGCTTCAACATTATGGCTTAGGACTACGTAATGTGCAGTTGCAGGAGGCAGAAAGGTTAGTCTTTGATCGAGCAAGTTGAGAGGACAATGAAAACTCTGAAAAATGACTAAGTGCGGGATCAGTGAGACAAGAAGGTGAGAGTGAAGGCATATAACAAGACTTAAACATGATCACAAACTCATAAACGATCAACCACATAACAAAGAGATACCCTGTACCCAAAACTGACATGTATTTATTGAAGTGACAACAAAATGACACTTACCTCCAAGTGTGACACTTAAGATATAATGCACGATGGCTATCCAACCATTCCCCATCCGTAAAATGAAGATAAGATGAGAGGAATCTTAATTCACGTGTACAATTATTTTAACCAATCATCCCCTATCCATAAATTAAGATAAGATGAAAGGAATCTTAATTCACAGGTAAAATTCATCTATGTTTTGTTATTTTTATCAAAATTTGGTAATACGAAATAATCATGTGTTATTTGTAATGTTGAGAATTTGCAAAGAGTGAGCATTAAAAACTAAAAACAATTTGGAAATTCTTGAATTCATTTTTTTCCATGGTTAAATCTAATTATCAATATTTGTTTTCATTAAAGAATGAAAATCTTGAAAATCTTATTCCAAATAAACGACACCTATCAAATTAATTATGCATGTGCCATAACTTAAATATAAAATTGCAGCAAATTCTCAAGACATATTTTAAAGAAAAATATCAAATATTTTCTAGTTTTTATTAGGATTTTGGTAAAAAATTCCAAAAGCTAGAATTGTTAGAAAACACCAAACTGAGGTGATGAAAGTCATAGAGAAACAGTTAAAAACAAATTGGAATGAAAAATTTATGAGTCCGTAAATAGAGAGATGATGGTTTGGATTATAAAAATTTATGAGTCTGTAAATAGAGAGATGATGGCTTGGAGTATACTTTAAAATTGCTTCTGCTTGGCTAGTCTTTGTTGGACATAAGGAAACAAATTAACTACCCAAGACCAGGGGAGGAATGAAAACCTATCCCCTTAAAGACCACGAGATAATCATTCCAATGATGTGGTTTTCCTTGAATAACTATTACCAAGAATTAACATATAGTAAACAAAAATAACTCTATTCACTATTGGTTTGACAACTAAATTATATTATTCTCATAGTTAAATATAAAATTAAACCTCTTTCGTCTTTGACTATTGTTTTCAAATAAAACAAAACCATGCAAAAATCATGACGGTATGGAAAAAACTGAAAGTAATAAAATAAATGGTCATATTAACTATTTAACTTTGAGAAATAAGGCAAATTTTCTATAATTTTATTGTATATGGTAAGTGCATATCAATTCACCTTTAAATTTATTTTCCCGTGCTCTGTGTTACAAATGATAATATAAAAGAAAATCATAATTTATTAAGGAATATTGAAAACCATTGACTATATTGATTACTTGATAAGAAAAATGATAATTTATTTATAATTTGGCTATTGCATATCAATTCACCACTAATTTTATGCTCCCATGCTCTCGGTCGGCCAACAATATAAAGACTTCATGATAAGAGGAGGGAAAATCTGGAGTTATCTAAGAAAATTGAAAAACAATGACAAGAAATGATCATATTGACCAAATAATTCGGGCAATATTTTCCATGAAATATTATATTTTGGTCAGTGTATATCACTTCACCTTTAAATTTTTTTCTCCGTTCTGTGTGTCGTTGTGGGATTAGATAATTTAGTAGAAAAGATTATATTATTCAAAAGATTAAAGGAATCCTAACCGTGACGGAGGCGGGGCAATCCTGGTAGTGGTGGCCTACCTAAGATTTTTCAAAATAGAGGAAACGTGGCAAGTGTGTGTGACTATTCAAAATGGATAACTCAACATTTTACTATAGTGCCAATAGATATATGATATTACTTTGAATCATTTTTATTGTAAAAATCTTTATCTTATTAGTTTAATGGATTTTTTAATAGCATTTTATATTATCATTTTTACGATTAAATTTTTGAAATTTTGTTTTATATTTAACATTTATTTTTTACTATTCACTAATTTAATTATTAGTTTTTTAATTAGATGTATGAATTTCTTTTCTATTTGGTATTTTTGTTAATTTTTATATACTTTTTTTACACAAATACTAAAGTTTGTGTTTTGCCTACAACATTGTTATTTGGAGTTTTTACCTAGTGAATTTGTGAGAGTATACACATTTAAAGGATATTAGAAAATGCCTCTAATTTCACTATATACTGTTACATATTTCTCAAAATCTTTTTTTTTACCCTCCTCCCAATAACTTTTCAATTGGTTTAAAAAAAATAAAAAATTGTTATATATTCTTTAATTTTATACTACCCAACACCCATAACCCTCCCCAAATATATTAACTCTATCTTTCATAATTTTAAAATCATCTTTATGAATGAATGTGATAAGATATTGCTTAACAAGCTGAATCTTTCATGCCTTGTCATCATCATGAACAGGATCATTCTTTTCACAATTTGTGTAATTGTTCTCATTGATCAGGGGCGAGAGCAACCCCTTGTACATGTGGGTGTATTATTTTCTTGGGAAATATTTATGAGGAAATCTTCACAATGAGGTTCCAAAACCAATTAGTTGCATAAAATTTAATTGCATTCCTTAGTGTATGCTCAAATCTGGTTGGATGCAGTAGCAGATCATCGTGTTTTAACATTTTTTCAATTCTAATCACTATGCATTCATGCTTTACAATCCTTTCATCCACCTTGTCGTGATCTATATTGGATATGGAACCTTCACCCATCTTCACTCCATCTTGTAGAAGATATACCTTGTCTCCAGTAGAAAATATGGAAAAAATAACGACACCTTTACACAAAATTAAAGAAATTAATGTTTTCTCAAAAAAATCATTAAAGGGTGGATAAAGATGATATTCTAGTAAGTTTTGACGTGGTTTCTTTGTTTACAAAGATTCCTTTAGACGAAGCTATTCATGTTATAAAGATAGCCACCGATCCTGAAACAACAAAACTTGCAGAAATTTGTTTACGGTCCACTTTTTTCAGCTTTCAAGACCATTATTATGAACAAATATCGGGAGTCGCCATGGGTTCTCCGCTCTCACCTATTGTCGCCAACTTATACATGGAGTACTTTGAAAGAAAAGCCCTTGACTCATACCCGTTGAAACCAGCTTGGTGGAAAAGATTTGTTGATGACACAAACTTAAAATGGACTCATGGCAAGGTTGAACTGGAGAAGTTTTTCAATCATCTTAACTCTATATCTCCCGAAATCAAGTTTACTATGGAGCTTGAAGAGGACGGTAAAATCCCCTTTCTTGATGTACTGATCAGTAGAAAGGAGGATGGAACTTTGGGACACCAGGTCTATAGGAAGAAGACTCATACTGATAGCTATCTTCATGCTGACTCATACCATCATCCATCCCAAAAATCCAGCGTCTTAAACACTCTAGCTGTTAGGGCTCTCAGGATTTCTGACCCTGATCACCTAAATGAGGAAATTGAACATTTAACCTCGGTCTTCAAAATCCTAGGATACAAAGAGTTTAGTATTAGAAAAGCTATAAGAAGAGCTCAGGATAAGGTCCTCTCTAAGAATCCTCCTGAAAACAAGAAAGAGAAAGAAAATTGTGGGAAAGTATACCTTCCATTCATCCAAGGGATTACGGATAAGATTGCAAAATTTTTAAAAAAGAATAACATAAACACTCAATTTACAACATGTGGAACAATAAGGCAAATGATGAGGTCAGTCAAGGATAACATCGATCATCAACAACTCAAGGGTGTGTACAAGATTGATTGCTCTTGTGGCAAGAGTTATATTGGGGAAACAGGTCGGTCTCTAAGAATAAGACTTAAAGAGCACGGAGCCGATATAAAGAATGGGAGATCCCGTACATCAGCCCTTGCAGAACACTCATCCAAAACCAAACATCATGTGTGTCTAGAAGACGCTAAAATAATTGCAAGAGAGGATAATTATCAAAAAAGAAAAATCAGAGAGGCCATCGAAATTATGAAATTTCCTCAGAACCTCAACAGGGACAATGGGAGTGAGATTAGTGGAAATTGGCTTCCCCTGATTAGACAAATAAATCCCTCGAAACCTTTAGAAGCATAGTATCTCAGGTTTTCGATATTTAGAGGATTAATAAAATTAATAAATTAATTAATTTTAAGCTAATTAATTAATTAAATTAATCAATTAAATTAATTAATAAATTAATTTAATTTAATTATTTTTATTTTAATTAATTAAATTAATTTTAAATAAAAATAAAATTAACATTTGATAAAATAAAATAAAATTATAAAAATTAAAAATTAAAAATTGGAAAATAATAATAATAATAAAATTAAATTAAAATCAATTAAGTAAAACAATTAAAATAATAGTCAAAATTGAAATAATTAAACTAAAATTATTATAATATTCATATGTCGGCTTCAATATAAAATTTATCAAGATTTAGGTTTATTTATACTCTGGTCGCAAGATTCTTCTCTCAAGGAACTATCAATCATATTCTAAAAATTAGTCTTGATGATGGACCCCCTTTGGGGTTTGAAACGTTGACAGAATGAACATGATACTGTGGATAATCCGGATCATGCTACTCCAATCATTAAACATATTATCAATACCAATTAACATATAATTAAATTCTTTTATTTACCTATGTTGTGCCTTGAATCACCAATCTTCCACAGATGTGAGTCCCCTACATTGATATCTACCATAATTACCTATGGTTGAGTGACATCAATTATCAAAACTCTAATATAGCCTACATTCACTCATGGTTTATCATAATTTATTTTAGTCTATGTAGATTCAACCTTTCCATCCTAGTAACTTTTCCATTAAGTAGGAGGTCAATATAGTCCCATTTTAATCTATCTTTTTCTTGAGAAATATTTATGGGATGATCCCCATAATGAGGTTCCAAATCTAATTCTAGCCAAATGTCATAATGTCCATTAGAACTTTGAGTGTATGCTCAATTCCTGCTAGATGTGGTAGAGAAGCATCATGTTTCAACCCTTCTCAAATCTAACCATTGTTCATCCTTCCGTTATTATCATTCCATGTAGATTATGTCTAAGATCTGGATTGAAGATGAAGCCCTCACCCTGTTGGAATTATGATTCTGGTATAGGTGTTGTACTTGATGGAAACTCACTCAAGTGGCAAAACTCTATTTCAGGCTCTCAAAATGATGAAAAATAAGAGGTTCGCAGGTGCATCGTTCAAAAGGTACGGATCCGCAGGTTCGCCGTCTAGGAAGTGCGGACTCACCCGCAGGTTATCCGTTCATAAGGTGCGGTCCCCAGTTCACTCACTCCAATGCAGAGAAGCGCGCTCACGTGGGGTTTCTTATGTTTGGCCCTTGGTATTTAGCCCGTCGTTCATGATCCTATGGTTTTGGCCCATGGTTTAGGATCTAAATTATTTGAACCCCTATTTGGATCCCTTGTATTGGTTTTCGATGGTTTTGTCCCATGGTTTGAATAAGGGCTTGCCTATAAAAAGGAAAAGAGATCACTTGGCTAGTCACTTGTGAAATTTGAATATCTTAAGATCTTAAATCTTGGGTGATTGGTTTTAAAAGCTAGATCTAAATCAAGGAGAAAATTTAAGGCGAATCTATTGATAAGTCGTGATCTCTTGGGCGCATGATCAGATCTGTGGATCTGACTGACTATGGCACATTGGAGGACTATTAATTTGGCCCTAATCAGAGGTTCACAGGCGATCCACGGCGTGAGTGCGGGGGTACGCAGCGCAGGAGAAGGCGCAGTGCGGGGGTACGCAGCGCAGCAGAAGGCGCAGTGCGAGGTACACAGCGTAGGAGAAGGCGCAGTGCAGGGGTACGCAGCGCAGTAGAATGCGCAGTGCGGGGGTACGCAGTGCAGCAGAAGGCGCAGTGCGAGGTACGCAACGTAGGAGAAGGCGGAGTGCGGAGGTACGCAGGGAAACAGAAGAACAAGTCGCAGAGGTACGCTTTCAGGAGGGCAGTGCAGGTGCAGATCTGAGCTGAGGTACGCAGGGCAGTAGAACGAGTGATGCGGAGATACGTAGAGAAGTAGACCGACCAGGTGCGGATCTACGCAGTTTAGACACAGAAGAGCTGCGGGTATTCGCAGGCCACTATTGGTGAAGTTGCGGACCTATCTTGAAACATTTGTTGGCTGTCTTTTATCTATTGCTGCAGAGTTCTGGGTTTAGATTTCTGGTATTACTTTTTTGTTTACAACATTCTGAGAAGTTGGGTGATTCATTGGTTGATTGTATAAGGAGATTGGGTGATTTGCATGTACTTGATGATTATTTGATCTTCTTGGATCCAGTTTGAAAATTAATGAAACGTAGTCCCTAAAGAAGTAAAAGACCAAAGGGGGTTGTAGCTCCCTTCCAGGAGAGACTGGAAAACGAGAGAGAGTTGTAGCTCTCTGCAGGTTGCAACCTACGTACTGGTAAAGGACTGCACCAGTACAAAATCCTTGTAAAAGAAGTTTCTAATTGAAAGAAGATAGAGACATATTGCAGTAGGTGGTTTTCACCCACATTGGGTTTCCACCTTATATCTGGTGTTCTTTGGTGTGCTTATCTATTTTTCTTGTTTTTGTTCATTAATATGTGGCACTGACATACAAATTAATGATCAATATCTGAAGAATAAATTAAAGTATAAATCTGGAAGGCATATTGAAAAGAATTTGATAATACTGATTCACCCCCCCTCTCAGTATTATTTCCAACAATTGGTATCAGAGCAGGTTCTTCAGAAGAAGCTTGATCGCTTGAAGAAAGATCTTTCATCATGAGCAACTACGAGAGGGAAGCATCAATCAGGCCACCGATTTTTGATGGGACAAACTTCGTTTATTGGAAGGTAAGAGTTACTGCCTATCTTCAATCTCTTGGTACAGAAGTCTGGGATATCATAGATACAGGGTATACTTTTCCATCAGCAACTCCTACAGATCCGGCTGAGAAGAAGAAATATGAAACAAATGCAAAGGCGGTCAATACTCTATTAGGATGCCTATCTCAATCAGAATTTGTTAAGGTAATGCAGTTTAAATCCGCAAAAGAGATATGGGACAAGATTGTTCTGAGCTATGAAGGAGATGATCAGGTAAAACGAGCAAAACTTCAAACCCTCAGAATTCAGTATGAAAATCTCAGGATGTATAATGATGAAAGTGTGGCTAACTATTTTCTTCATGTAGATGGGATTGTTAATTGTATGAAAAATTTGGGTGAAGAAATAAAAGAGGCTGTTGTGGTTGAAAAAGTTCTAAGATCTTTGTCCCCTAGGTTTGAATCTAAAGTTTCTGCAATAGAAGAAAAAGAGAATCTACAAAGCCTTAAAATGTCACAGCTGCACGGAATTCTAACTGCTTATGAAATGAGGAAAGGAGGTCCATCAGACAGGAGAGAAGCTACCTTTAAGGCTTCAGGCAAAGGAGAGTACTATGAGTCAAGACACGTGTCAGAAGAAAAAGAAGAATCAAATTTTGTCAGAAATCTTCAACGGGGTACTGGTCGTTTCCGAGGTAAGTTGCCCTTCAAATTCTTTGCTTGTGGAAGAGTCGGTCACTATGCTGCCAAATGTCCTCACAAGGATAAGATTGACAAAGGGAAGGAACCTGTTAGATGGAACAAGAAACATAATGCAACTAAGAAAAGTTACTACACTCATGAAGACAATGATGGCCTATCAAATAGTGACGAAGATGAACGAGGTAATGATTATAAACTTTTAATGGCCTTTGAAGATGATGATTACATGGACCCTATAGATGTAGATGGTTTTTATGAAGATATTTCTCGACTCAAAATATGTTTAGAATAAAAAGATATGATCATTGATACTCTGCAATTCCAACTTGAAGAAAAAGAAAAATCTCTTGAGAAGTTAGAATGTGAAATTGTTGGCCTTAGAAAAGAAATTGAGAAAACAAAGGCTCTTAATCTTAAATTTGTTAAAGGATCTGAAACTCTAGATGAGATTATCAATGTACAGTGTTCTCCACTAATCAAGACAGGTCTGGGTTATAATGGAGAAACATCTCAAGCATCCACCTCAAAGAGTTATCTTGATGCAGCAAGGAGGAATGAGCAAAAGCCCAATGGAGATCACCAGGTAAGGCAGGGACGAATTACATCAAGAACAAACAAAGACTACCAGGTAAACCAGGGGCAATCCATCTTAAGGGTGAATAAAAGCTACAACCAGCCACAGGTAAAAACTTCTCAATTTGCTTCAAGAATGGATGACAATAGAAATTACAATCATTTGGCTGGTAGATTTGATAATCGCAGAAGCTTCTTCAATGGCCAATGTTTCTCTTGCCATAACTTCGGTCACAAAGCAGCTCAATGTGTTGCTTATAAGACAATCATGACTAGAGAAGCTCAAAAACAAAGAAGTATGACTAGGATTACGAAAAGGACCTATAACAACTTTTCTGCCCTTGAAAATGAAATTGAATGTTCTATTTGTAATAATTTCGGTCATGAAGATTCTGAATGCAGGAGCAGGTTTCGGCAGACAAAGGAACAAGCCTCAAGCACTAGAACATGGAGAATAAAGGAACCACAAATAGAAAGATGTGGGATAGCATTTTATGCAGAAGGACAAGAAAATCTATGGTACATTGATAGCGGATGTTCGAAGCATATGACAAGTGATAAAGAAAAACTTGAATCATATACTGCTTTAGAAAAGGGAAAGAAAGTTTCTTTTGGAAATGATACCCCTGCAGCCATAAAAGGAAAAGGCACTGCTCAGTTGAAAGAAAAGGTCAAAGCTGGAAATGTTTTGTATGTCGATGGCTTGAAGCATAATCTACTAAGTGTCAGTCAGATGTGCGATCAAGGAACAAAGGTAATATTTCGATCAAATGGATGTAGTGTTCGTGATCTTGATACAGGAAAAACAGTGATCAAAGGCAAAAGAACTCCAAATAATCTATACATATTTGAAGAAGGACAACAACAATGCTATTTGAGCAAAGATGATGAAAATTGGTTATGGCACCAAAGGTTGGGGCATCTAAGTTTTTCACAAATAAGGAAAGCATGCAAATACCAGGCAGTTCGTGGTCTACCAGATATCAAAATTCCAGGCAACACCATATGCAAATCATGTCAGTTTGGTAAGCAAACCAGAACTAACTTCCCTGAGAAGGAAGGATCAGCCAGCAGGCCTCTTGAACTAGTCCATACAGATGTATGTGGTCCATTTAGGACAAGGTCACCTCGAGGAGAAGAATACTTTATATTATTCATTGACGACTTCTCCAGGATGGTTTGGTTGGGACTTATGAAACACAAGGACGAAGCATTCAAAAAATTCAAATCTTTCAAAGCCTTGGCTGAAAATGAATCAGATCACAAAATTAAGTGCCTCAAGTCCAACAGAGGTGGGGAGTTTACCTCAAATGAATTTTTCGATTTCTGTGAAGAACATGGAATAAGAAGGGAATTCTCTACAGCTAGGACTCCTCAGCAAAATGGAGTGGTGGAAAGGATGAACAGAACGGTCCAACAAATGGCTCGTGCTATGCTTGATGAGTCTGGAACTCCTGCAACCTTCTGGGGTGAAGCTACTTTTGCTGCGGTTGTTATTCTCAACAAAACAAATGTCCGAGTGAACAACACTCAAACTCCTCATGAGCTCTGGTATGGTGAGACTCCTTCGGTAAAGCATTTCAAATTTTTGGAAGCAAATTCTATATTAAGAATAATGATGAACAACTTGGCAAACTTGAACCTAGAGCAGATGAAGGCATTCTCCTTGGTTATTCTCCCCACAGCAAAGCATATAAGTGTTACAATAAAAGACTTGGAAGAATTGTTGACAGCATTGATGTAGTGGTTGATGAAAAAGGATACATTCCTAGGCAAGTAAATTATGAAAATATCAAAGAGGATGAAGACTATTCTCCAAATCAGATTGAAGATGAAGAAGAACCTCAAGAGGCACCAGAGGAACAGATAAGGACAGAAGAGAAGACTCCATCCAGGTACGTTCAGAAGAATCATCCAGAATCTCAGATTTTGGGGCAGAAAGAGGCAGGTGTACAAACAAGAAGAACAATTGCAGAAGCCTCAAGCTATTTGGCATTACTCTCCTCCACTGAACCACAAAATGTAAGAGAGGCATGCAAAGATGAATGCTGGGTCAAGGCAATGGATGAAGAACTTGAGCAGATCGAAAAGAACAACACTTGGGAGTTGGTTCCTAGACCAAAGGATAAGAATGTCATAGGGACAAAATGGATCTTCAAAAATAAGTTGAATGAAAATGGAGAAGTAATTAGAAACAAGGCCAGACTTGTTTGTAAAGGGTACACTCAACAAGAAGGAATAGACTTTGAAGAAACTTTTGCTCCCGTTGCTAGACTTGAGGCGATCCGAATGTTCCTTGCTCTCTCAAGCTTTCAGAAGTTCAAAGTATTTCAAATGGACGTAAAATCAGCCTTTCTGAATGGAGACTTAGAAGAAGAAGTGTACATTGAGCAACCAGATGGGTTCATCCTTGGGAATGATCCAAATCTTGTATGCAGACTAAAAAAGTTTCTCTATGGTCTTAAACAGGCTCCAAGGGCTTGGTACTACCGCTTGGACAAATATCTTCATTAGCAAGGTTTTTCAAAGGGATCAGCAGATAGCAATCTTTATATAAAAATTGAAAATGACAAATTGCTAATACTTGTTGTGTATGTAGATGATATTATCTTTGGCAGCAATGAAGAAGCTATGAGTCAAAGCTTTGCCTTGGTGATGCAGAAAGAATTCGAAATGTCTTTGCTTGGAGAACTAACATATTTTCTTGGACTGCAAATCCAACAAAATGAAGGCGGGATCTTCTTGTCTCAAACCAAGTATCTCAAGCAGATTTTGAAGAAATATGGCATGGAAGATGCAAAACTAGTATGTACCCCCATAGTCACAGGATGTAGCCTCAGTGCAAATGATGAATCAGCAGCAGTGCATCAACCAACCTACAGATCTATGATTGGAAGTCTTCTTTATTTGACAGGTACCTGACCAGACATCATGCATGCAGTGGGAATAGTTGGAAGATTTCAGGCAAATCCAAAGGAAACTCATCTTCAGGCAGTGAAGAGAATTTTCAAGTACCTTCAAGGAACTCAAAACTATGGCTTATGGTATCTTAGAGATACAGATCTCACACTTCATGCTTATACAGATGCAGATTGGGCCGGAAGCGTGGATGACAGGAAGAGCACAAGTGGTGGTGCATTCTTTATGGGTTCCAGATTAGTATCTTGGTTCAGCAAGAAACAGAGTTCGATTTCTTTATCTGCAGCTGAAGCAGAATATGTGGCTGCTGCATCTTGCTGCACTCAACTCCTTTGGATGATGCAGACCTTGCAGGATTTTCAGATCACTTGTACTCCACCTATCTCCATCTTATGTGATAATACAAGTGCAATCAGCATTTCAAAGAACCCAGTCATGAATTCAAAGACCAAGCACATACCGATCAAGTATCACTTTCTCAGGGAACAAGTGCTTGAACAAAAGGTCAAGTTGGAGTATGTTCCTTCTAAGGAACAAGTTGCTGATATACTCACCAAACCATTGCCCAGGGAGACCTTTGAATACCTCAGGCAAAAGCTGGGGGTTGTTGATGCATCATCTTGTTGTTGAATCTCATCTATTTCAAAAATTGTTGGTTGTACGCAAGTTCCATATGGGGTATACGCATACATTTGCTGGGTTGCGGATTGGTCGAAGATCGAATGGCATAGGTTCAGGGGGAGCATATATTCTTCTAATAATGCATTGTTGGCATTATGGTAGAAGATCTTGGAGGAAGTACTGAAGGAGAACATGGATGATGATCTGAATATTGTTGCAATATGTCTCTATCTATTTCACGGTCATTTATGGTGTATGGTGGATTATGGTTCTTCTTGAAGAAATTTTTCTTTTGCAGATCTGATCTTTAGTCAGAGGGAGCATGATTAGCAAAGCAAAGGTCTAAGCATGTTCTCATGGGGAGCATAACCCTTTTCCCTTGATGTCAAAGGGGGAGAATGACGTTGAGGATCTTGAGGTTGCCATCAAGTCTAAAGGGGGAGATCGTTGGCATTATGATTCTGGTACAGGTGTTGTACTTGATGGAAACTCACTCAAGTGGCAAAACTCTGTTTCAGGCTCTCAAAATGATGAAAAATAAGAGGTTCGCAGGTGCATCGTTCAAAAGGTGCGGACCCGCAGGTTCGCTGTCCAGGAAGTGCGGACTCACCCGCAGGTTATCCGTTCATAAGGTGTGGTCCCCCAGTTCAGTCACTCCAATGCAGAGAAGCGCGCTCACGTGGGGTTTCTTATGTTTGGCCCTTGGTATTTAGCCCGTCGTTCATAATCCTATGGTTTTGGCCCGTGGTTTAGGATCTAAATTATTTGAACCCTTGTTTGGATCCCTTGTATTGCTTTTCGATGGTTTTGTCCCATGGTTTGAATAAGGGCTTGCCTATAAAAAGGAAAAGAGATCACTTGGCTAGTCACTTGTGAAATTTGAATATCTTAAGATTTGAAATCTTGGGTGATTGGTTTTAAAAGCTAGATCTAAATCAAGGAGAAAATTTAAGGCGAATCTATTGATAAGTCGTGATCTCTTGGGTGCATGATCAGATTTGTGGATCTGACTGACTGTGGCACATTGGAGGACTATTAATTTGGCCCTAATCAGAGGTTCGCAGGCGATCCACGGCGTGAGTGCAGGGGTACGCAGCGCAGGAGAAGGCGCAGTGCGGGGGTACGTAGCGCAGCAGAAGGCGCAGTGCGAGGTACACAGCGCAGGAGAAGGCGCAGTGCAGGGGTACACAGCGCAGCAGAAGGCACAATGCGAGGTACGCAACACATGAGAAGGCGCAGTGCGGAGGTATGCAGGGAAACAGAAGAACAAGTCGCGGAGGTACGCTTTCAGGAGGGCAGTGCAGGTGCGGATCTGAGCTGAGGTACGCAGGGCAGTAGAATGAGTGGTGCGGAGATACGTAGAGCAGTAGACCAACCAGGTGCGGATCTACGCAGTTTAGACACAGAAGAGCTGCGGGTATTCGCAGGCCACTATTGGTGAAGTTGCGGACCTATCTTGAAACATTTGTTGGGTGTCTTTTATCTATTGCTGCAAAGTTCTGGGTTTAGATTTCTGGTATTACTTTTCTGTTTACACCATTTTGAGAAGTTGGGTGATTCATTGGTTGATTGTATAAGGAGATTGGGTGATTTGCATGTACTTGATGATTATTTGATCTTCTTGGATCCAATTTGAAAATTAATGAAACGTGGTCCCTAAAGAAGTAAAAGACCAAAGGGGGTTGTAGCTCCCTTCCAGGAGAGACTAGAAAACGAGAGAGAGCTGTAGCTCTCTGCAGGTTGCAGCCTGCGTACTGGTAAAGGACTGCACCAGTACAAAATCCTTGTAAAAGAAGTTTCTAATTGAAAGAAGATAGAGACATATTGCAGCAGGTGGTTTTCACCCACATTGGGTTTCCACCTTATATCTGGTGTTCTTTGGTGTGCTTATCTATTTTTCTTGTTCTTGTTCATTATTATGTGGCACTGACATACAAATTAATGATCAATATCTGAAGAATAAATTAAAGTATAAATCTGGAAGGCATATTGAAAAGAATTTGATAATACTGATTCACCCCTCCTCTCAGTATTATTTCCAACACACCCACCTTCACTCCATTTTTTAGACGATCTAACAGTGCCTTCACTAGAGTATAGAAGAAACATTTATGCTTATATAACAAATTAAAGAAACTTGGTCTTTGCTCAAATAAAACATTAAATCAATTATGAATAATACTTACTTCATGCTAACATTTTTGGTTTACCTATGTTGTGATCAAAATCCATAATCTTTCATGAATATGTGTCCCCTTTTGTCAATATATTTCACATTCAAATGCAGTAGAGTGACATCAATTATCGAACCATAACATAACTTGAATTCAGTTGATCTCATACCCAAAATTTGATCCCGTACTAGTCATGTATGTGTGTACATGATGAATTAGTAAAAGTTGAACGATATAATATGTAAATGGTATATTGCATGATAATTAAAAAGTAAAAACAAATACATAACAAGTTGGAGAAGGAGAACGAAAAAGGTTGGGGGAATTTGACTCGACAAAAGGGGAAAGAAAGGAGAGTTAGGGTCCAAGTGAAAAATAATATTATTTAATGATTATATTAAGTTATTTAACCTTATCTTCATTAAACCTTTACTTTATGGTTATTTTAAGTCCTATTAACCTTGGAATTAGTGGTTAAGAGAGAGATGCATTTTTTTTAATGAAGGCACATGGTCTCCCCCATGCATGCGAATATATTCCATGATTTTTGGGCTTGTAAAAAAACATTCATGTTCATCCTCCAATACTTTTTCTCTCTGAGCTAAAGTTTCCATATGAATTTTATAATGACAATCTAGACAATAACTACCATGAAACTATGAGGGAATCAACACTATAGATAAAGGAGCTTGTTGTCATTAAGGAAAATTAATAAAAATTGATAATTCCTAGAATATGAAAAGTGAGATTGCTTAGTCAATTTGTGCTAAATTCATTGAGAGAAGTGGAATATCCTAACAAATTATGTAGAAAAGAAGAGAATCCCATTCCTTGGATTGTGTACACTAAGGGCAAAGAATGATAGTGGTTTAGGGCAGCTATAGGGGTTAATTGACTAATAATTTTGGAACTTGGGTTGTGTGAAGAGAGATAGATTCAACCATATGTAAATTCATCCTTGTGGAGTCATAGCCTTGAGTTAGGGGTGGATTCTATTGTAGAAACATTAGATGCAATAGAGAGCCTATGTTTGGGGCAAACACCTTTCTTCTATGATGAGTTGGTATTTAGTTTCTAGAAAAATAATCGTTCATGATTTAGTTATGCTAATTGATGTTGTTGTCATTAGTTGAATAACTTTCTGTTTTTTCAAGTTTTGTTGGCACACTGAGAATGCATCTATAAACTACTGTGGCATTTCCTAGTGAATGGTTTAGTTATGTTTTCATAATTTTACACTGTCAGATGTACATGCATTAATTAATTAATAGAGAGATAGAGAAGAAAGGAATTAGATAAACAAATTTGGAATATACTTTTGTTGTTATGAAGTATTTGAGAGTATCTTTGGATGTCATAGGTTATTGGGTACATTACAAAATGGTATTAGAGCTATTGGTTATGGAATTGGGTATATATGGGCAATAAATCAACTAGTATATAAAAAAATTGTAGCTTCCTTGTAAAGTGTCTAACAAAATGTCCTAATGAAATTTGGGAACAATGAAGTTTGAAAATAATATGTTTTGAGAAAATGGCTCATGGATAATAATGGAAAAATAATGTATAATGCCTACTCTTCATAAATATTGAATATTGATTTTTTCATAGATGGTGTGCTGATAGAGTTGTATGTTAGTACAAAAGTGCTATACAGGAGAATTGACAAAATTTCATTCTCAATCCTATATTAAATTTGGAAAAAATATTTGATAAGTGCATAAAATCCCCATTTCTTGATGAAATATAGAGGTTTAATTGGTGTAGTGGCATAAAATTTGGAAAACAATGGTATCAAACTCCCTCATAGGTGAGCAAGATTTAAGTGGGGGTTAAACTAGAGGAGTAAATACTGCACGAGTTTCTATATATATGAATGAATTATCAAATAAGAAACCCATAAAATTAATGTGGACCTATACATGAAATGTGTATTGTATGTGTGGCATGTATTTAATGGTGATATGGAGGCATCCAAGTGTTACTTGGCACAAGTGGCTACCAGAAGGTAGGGTCTAAGTTTGTAATGGAAAACTAGTTGAAAAAGGGTGATAAATGATTTGTGTAGGGAGGAGAAGCAATATTAGGAATGGTCAGAATCACCCTATAACGCATGTTTCCTAGGAGGTAAGTAGTACATGGAGACATATGAGGTGATTTTGGAAATCCAAGTTTGGTCTCTACAATTGTTGTCAAGGTGACATGTGTTTCCTACATGGTAAGTGGTTTGTGGAGGCAAGGGGCCATGTTAATGATTAATAAATTGAACCTTTGCAATTGATCTCATATATTGATCTAAATCAATCCACATGGAACATGTGACCTATGATAAATGGTTAGAGATGGACCCCCCTAGCTTGAAACCCATCACATTAGTCAAGGATAATGTGCTAGTTAGAGGATTTCAATGGACCACATTAGTTATTTGGGATTGAGGGAAACTGAGAATAGATAACAAAAAAAATTAGAATGTTAAGAAATAAATAGAAGAGTAGTTATTCCCCAAGATGATTGGTGGTATCTAAGGGCGTTGTTATAACACCTAAGCAACATCATAATGCATGATTTTCATATCAATTATTGTTATTTATTTTCCTTTTTTATTCAACCCATAGGATAATTTATTTGTAGTTTATAAATCTAACCAACTTCCTTGAATTATGGAAAATTCATTCCACAAATGAGCATTGACAATTTCAATCATTTTTGTGATATTCACATTAATTTTTCAACTTGTTGATTATTCTAGTTGACCCAAATTCTCATCAACTGATAAACATCTCGAGTTATCCTAACTATCCAGTCAATTCCTTTGACCATGTTGGGTCCTTCAGTTTTGGAGAAGTTTTGATCAAAGTTTTGTCAAGAAAAGGCACAGAAAAAAGAAATACGAGTAGGAAAAGTAAATGGTAAAACATATCAGAAAGCCAGACCAAAAAGGAAGAAAGCGAAAGATGGAGAAAATAAGCAATTACCTTGGGATATGCCAAGGCTGCGGAAGAAGGATTGAGATGCTGATTTTTGAAAGAATCAAGCAGAAGTGGACAAAAACAGTTGGATTTCATCAAAGGGGTCAAGTTGGACCAAATCAAGTTAGCATAGATTAGAGAAGAAGGGAAATCTGTATAAACCTGCCTATATTGAGCTGAAGAGAGATAGATAGAGAGAGAGGCCAACATGTTATCAGAATGATATTTGAAGTCCCTTTTTAGTGTGATGTAATCTAATTTTTTTATGTCTAATCTTGAGAGAACTATGAGGAGATTCTAAGAAATTTATGCAAGATCTACATTGTAATGGCTCAATTATTGTTATATAAAGGAGAAGGCTGTGAGGTTTTTCTTATATGTTCTCTGATGAATATTGTTATATTGTGTGCCCCCTTTAAAAATTTTTGTATGTTTTATTAAGTTGCTTGTTACATGTTCATATATTGTACCCAAGGTTGTTTTATGAGTATTATATGTAATGATCTGAATCTTGTCATCGTCTAAATTCCCCCAACAAAACTTAAAAGTCTCGGCACGCCTTAGGTGACACTTTTCTCCCTTGCAAAGGAATGAAAATCTTGACGTTGCACTAGATTGCGATGGAATATTTTGTTGGCAACTAGTGGTTGAACTGTGGGTGTTCATGATAAAAAATTATGTCAAAAAATGGTTCTGTTGTTGGGACCCTAAAAATCAAGTGGGGTGCTAGATCATGGTGACTAGGATTCTTAAGAGTAGCATTGAGGAATGGTAGGAAGAAAATCTTGACTCCCTTTTTCTTCAACAAGCTCAATGGAGACAGAAGAATGTAAAATGGGTTAAGGAGGAGATCCTGCTTGTAGATCCTACATGCGATCAGTATGAAGTTTTCTGGTGTAAATTCCTTGAAGATTTATTTCATTTGTTAAGTATATTGTAGATAAAGGCGGGAACTAAGAACTTGACTATTCAGGACATGGACAAAAGAAAATTTGATTTCTTTGCACTAGCTAGATACTGAATTAACCAGAGTTGTTGAATTTTAGGTGCAAGCGACTTTAGAGGGTTACATTATTGAATTTGCTGCGAAGAATCATTAATCCTTCTCCAAAGCTGAAGCATTGTTTAGGTATAGGTTGCAGGGAATATTTCTATAAGAAATTCCCTTGTGCATCAAGGTTCTTATGGTTGAAGAGAGATTATTACCGATATTAATAAGAAGTTGAAGGATATGAACAATTTGATACCTTTCATGTCCACATGTTTCGTGTACTAATTGTCATGTTGAAGGGCATCACGCTACTAAGTGCCCAAGGTTGCAGAGCGCAGGACCTTCTTCTATGCCTATAGGACCACCTCTTCCATAGTCGAAACTGACTTCCGAAGTTGCACAAGTCTCTAAAAATGTTCCTTCTTAGGGGTATACCAAGTATCGTGTGTTTCCTAATCACCAAGGTACATCTGGTAATGAATATTGTGATATTTTTCGCACTTATGGTCATGCACCCCGTCTTTGTCCTACTTTGTAGAAGTATTCCAATGTTCTGAATAATATGTTTTATGAGTTTTATCGTTCTTCTAATCACCATACAAATTAGTGCAGAGCTTTGGATGCTTTGGTTGATCGCCTTGATCGTACTGCATCCCAAGTTAATGAAGCTCCTCAAGGACGAGGAGGAGGTGGCTTAAGGGGGGAAGGAACTGGAGATAGAGGTCAGATTAAATGCTAAAAATATGATCAAGAGGGCCATATTTCTCATGATTTTCCATTGCTAAGGAGGCCCCTATATTCTCACTGTCGAGTAAAGACTCCTTCTACTGAGGATTGTCTAGAATGAATCGCTCGTTGGGAAGAGCATAACTGACAAAGAGGTGGAAATCTAATAAGTGCAGAACCTAGAGAGCTTGAATAGAATCCTCAACCCAACATTAATATTATTACTAAAGGACGCAAGCGAACTAGAGCGTATAAGGAATTACTTGAGAAAAATGTCATAATGAAGCCTGCATCCCCAAAGAAGTCTTATGATCCTACTCAATAGAAGGATTATTACAAGGATGTTGCTGGAATTTTTAAACAATTGTTTTCTTCTTAAATTCGTTGAGCATAACAACAAGAAAAGGGACATATGGAGAGTCCTTAATCTTCGCAAGAGGCATCTCATCCTGTAATGGAGTGGTTTAATTTATGTTTACATATTATGAATGATGAACAATTATTTAGGCAGTTGCGTAAGAAGCTTAAGACTTTTGTAAAGGATGAGGAAATTTTAAAATGAACTATTTCTACTAACTTTCCTGAGAATCATTATAGACGTGTCCACTACAACAAGAGGAGAACAGGAACATAGTTTCACATTGGTGCCCAAATCGTTGGATATCGGATCAAATATTTTATGTTAGATTGAGGATCAGATGTGAATATCTTGTTGTGGAAAACTTGGGAGGCATTAGGAAGACCCAAGTTGGTGTTTTCTCCTATTCATTTACGCATGGGCAACCAGTATTCTATTCTCCCCATTGGTTTTCAAGAAGATGTGAAGAAATATGAATCTTTTGAAGTCATTAATATTATGGGTGATAATGATCCTTATCTAGCCTTGTTGGAAATAAACTAGGTGTTTGAAAATTATGTCATTATTGATCTCAAACAGGAAACGATGACCTTTGAGGTAGATGGAGTCAAAGTCATACAACCATTGGATCCTTATCAGGGTCCATGATTTACAGAACTTGATGATGATGTAGAGGAGCCCAACATTTTGGAATAGTTGTATCAACTATATTAATCCTACAACAAATGATTATCTCAGTTGGAGGAGTGTTCAAGATAAAGAAGTTGGTTTAGATGTTACAATGGATGAATGGAAACATGGAGATCATGAGATGTACTCTAGATGTTGTGAGACTATTCTCTATGCTCATTGGATTGGTAAGGAGGTAAGGGATCATCCTTGTTTTAATGGTATTGGATTTGTTGCTAATTTTATTAAATAAGTTTACTCAAGTATTGAAGAAATGCAAATAATTCATTTAATGGATATTTGTTTACAAGCAACCCCTACGAGATGGTGGGGAGCTCATCACAACCAGTTCTAGAATTGGGATCCAATTACGTCTACTATTTTGTGTTGGTTCGTTGTTCCTAAGAAGAGATCGTATGTTATTAAGGTATATGAAGGTTATACTAGTCCTCAGAAACATGTTAATATTTGCAGTGTTGTTTGGACAAAAGTTAGATTTCCTATTGAGTTTTGGGTGCATCAATTCGTTCATACATTGGGGACATTTCTTCAAGCTTAGTACTTCAAAGAATAAATGAAAATACAAATAACTAATTGGGAGGCACTACTAGCTCAATTTTGTAGTGATTTTTCCTTCTCAGATGAGGATACAAATATAGCTGAAGCTTTGAAATAAATTAAGACTAGTTCTATTCCCTAATAGAAAGCATATTTATGAATTTAATAGCTATAAGGATTACAAAAGTCTATATGAATCAGGATTACAAGAAGTTTTCTCTTGCAGAAAAATTAATAAAGAACATGATGAAGATGATTTGGAGGAGTTAAGGCACTTATCGTTCAAAGAATCTAAAGGGGGGAGAGGTATCAAAGATGATGATCCTATGACATACACTTCCCACTTGAAACCCATGAAGTTGCGTAAGAACAATATTGGAACTAAAGAAAATACCAAGCTAGAATCTATTGGTGATTATGGGGACAAACAAACTACAAAAATTATTCTTTAATCTGTTAAAAGAATACGAAGATATGTTTCCTGCATCAATTTCGGAGCTCAAAGGAATAAAATGAGATTTGGTGGAAATGAGGATTGTTTAGAAACCTGATGCGAGGCCATTCAAACACCGAACCTATTGTCTAAACCTGTGATTTAAAGAAAAGGTTAAGAAGGAAATTGATAAAATGCTACCTTCATGTCTCATATTTCCAGTTGATGAAGCTAAATGGATTAGTCCTATTGCTATTTAGTACAAAAATAATTCAGCTGACATTAGAGTTTGTGTAGATTATCGAAGTCTTAATAAGGTATATGTTCATGATCCATTTCCCACTCCTTTTAGTAATGGAGTGTTAGACAATCTTGCGAGTTAGAAAGCATACTCGTTTACAGAAGGGTTTTCTGGATATCATTAGGTCTGTATTGCTGAGGAGGATACAAAGAAAACCACTTTCACTACAGAATGGTGTTCATATGCTTATCGTGTTATGCCAATTGGCCTTAAGAATGCTCCAGTTGTCTTTTCTAGAATTTTTATTGCTGCTTTCAACAAATATATTCATAAGTTTGTTGAAGTCTACATGGATGATTAGACTGTCTATAGCCTATTAAATAAGTACTTTATTTTATTGCAAGTTATGTTTGATTGATGTAGGAAATTGTAGATCTCTTTAAATTTGAAGAAATGTATTTTTAATGTGTCATTTGGTACTTTGCTAAGCCATATTTTTTGTAAATATGGTTGTGCGTAGACCCCCACTAAATTTGTGATCATTCTAAATAGGCTACCACCAATAAGTGTTAAACAGTTGCGGTCCACATTAGGTCACATAGGGTATTATCAGAGATGTATTTGCAACTATGCTTTAATTACTACACCATTAGAGAGGTTGTTGAAGAAGGCTAAACATTTTGTATGGACTTAAGAACAAGATGTTGTTTTTGATACTTTAAAAGAGAAGCTTGCAAGTGCCCCAATAATGGTTTATCCATATTGGAACAAAAGAATTCATGTGGACATAGATGCATCTGACATTGCCCTTGGTGCTATTTTGGCACAACCCAATTAAGGTAATATTGATCATCCCATTTATTTTTCTAGTAGGAAACTTTCTATTTTTGAAAGAAACTATACAACAAATGAGCAGGAGGCTCTTGATATGGCATATTCACTTCAAAATTTCAAGCATTGTCTACTTCGAGGTCCTTTCAAATTCTTTATTGATCACTTTGCATTGAAGTATCTTGTTAATGAATTTGTTCTTGGAGGGAAAATCTATAGATGGTTGTTATCGTTTAAAGAATTCTTGTTTGAATTTGTTGTCAAGCTAGGTCGTACTAATGTGTGTGCCCAGATCACCTTTCTCACTTAGAGTCTAGAGAAGCAGGAGGACCAATTGATGATCGACTACTTGATGTTGACTTATTCAGAATTAAAGTTGTGTTAGAATATCTTGAAGACATTGTGCTATTCTCCGCAACTTGTAAGTTCCCATATGACTATACTACTACACAAAAGAAGGCCCATGGTGGTGCATGTTGCAGATTACCAATTATTTGAAAGACAAATGTATAAGATGGGGCTTGAAAATATATTTCACAGATGTGTTCTCAATAATGAGAGGGATATTTTTCTATGGGAATGTCATTGTGGGAGGCCATGTCAGGGGAAAAGAAATTGAAAGGAATGTGATTCAAGTTGGATTATGGTGGCTGACTATCTTTAAAGATGCCAAGGAGTATGCTAAGAATTGTGGTTATGCTATCAAGTTGGGAGGCCTTCCCATATTGATGAACTTCCACTGCATCTAGTAAGAGCTATGCAAGATTTTGAGAAGTGGGATGTTGATTTTGTTGGACCAATAAACCTTTATGTGTGACACTCACATGCTCACTACATTATTGCCACAACTGATTATTTGACATGCTAGACTGAAGAATCTCATGTTAAAGAATGTATTGCTAGTACTACGACCATGTTCATTTTTGAAAACATTATTACATAGTTTTTTTTTACCAAGAAGTCTTATAAGTGATCAAGGGTTGCACTTCATTAATGAAACTATTTCCACTTTTCTACAATTTATGGTTCAACATCATAAAAGTAGCCCATATCATCCGCAGGAAAATGGAACCATTGAAGATTTCAATAAGATATTGGAAAAGGGACTTACTAAGGTGTCTTTTGCTAACTAGGATGACTAGGATGAATGAGTTCTTGCTACACTATGTGTTTATCTCACTACCATCAAACACCTCCACAAATATACTCCCTTTCAACTTTTATATGGTAGAGAGATTATGGTACCTACTGAGTTTATTGTTTTGAATTTGTTCATTATGCAAGCCACCAAGATGTCTGATGATGAGTCTGTCGCAGAGAATTTACAAGAGTTATGGAAATTGGATGAACATCATTTCCTAGTGTATTTTCATCAGAATGTTGAGAAGGAAAGAAAAATCCTTGACACGATTGAAATATCAAAAGGAAGTCTTTATCTATGGGATATCATGCGTTGTTATATGAAAGTAAGTATTGTAAATGTCTAGGAAAGTTACAGATGCACTGGTTAAGTCCTTTCATTGTTGCAAATATAAGAGAATATAGAGTTGTAAAGCTCACACAACTCGATGGAATTTTTCTACCTGGTTGGCTGAATGATGCATGCCTAAATCCCTAGTATGGTTACTAAAATCATATTGTTCTTTTCTCTCTAACAAGAGGGTGTAATTTAGATTTGGATTGAGTCAGCTGAATTGGTTAGTTGGCCAATCTAGTTGCATCAGTCATTTGTCTTATTTCTTATTTATGAACAACTGCAACCCATTGTGGTCACGATATATGTTTCCATTTCCTTCATTTATTAATACATTTAATGCGAGTCTTTCCAATCATTGAGTATTTTTCCTATTAACAACCAATCTTCCGTGGTTTGATCTCCACTTCAAAGCATCTAAGTATCTTTAATATATGTGGCATCATGGAACTTTATTTGTGGTCATTTGTGTCTTATCTTGGGGATTTATTCCCTAAGATATCATCAAAAGTCGAATCAAATATGATTTTTTAAAGCTATTTCATTTAATATCCAATGGTAGAGTCATTCATTGCCATAATGGAGCTTTTTCTTTAAGTGTCATGCATCAAAGTGTTATTGTTCATTTGTGTTTTCATAAAATTTGAAGTCTTTCACCTTGTGTTTCACATTTGAACCATATGTGTACAAATTTAATCTCCATCCCCCTGTTCAGTTGGTTTATAGTCATTAACCATTCTCCATGGGCTGCTTTGCTAAACCAATTATTCCCTTCGACTTCTCAGATGGTCCTATTAAGCTTACAGAGGATATTTTATGGAAATATGAGAAGGCCACTCAAGTAGCAAGTAGATAATGATTTTTTCAACCCAACATTATTTCCAACACTTATTCTATAATTTTACATATATTCCCTTGTGGCTCCATCTGAAAATGTTGTTTCAAGGATCAAGCATGAGTTTCAACCCTTGCACTGGTCTACCATTACAAAATTGTAGGAAATTCCCATTTTCAACACTTACTAGTGAAGCCACGAGATGTACTAATTTCCTCATCCGTCAGATACATAATGGCTCAATGTGGCTTGATTATTTGATTCAAGTTGATGACATTCATAGGATGACAGGATTATCCATGCATGGCCAAGATGTTTCAACAACATTTTAGAGCACCTCGAAACATGGCAAGAAGAAGGGTGATGATAATTTCTATGAAGAATATGACACCCGATGCAAGGGTCGTAGATCTATTATTGATATGATCAACAATGATAGGGTCAAGCTGGAGTGCTATATCATTGCTCGAAAGGTTATAAGTCATTATACCAAAGGAGAATGTACACTAGATACTATTTTTTTTCGTTGCATTCTACGTACAAGGTTGATACCAATATAAACAATAATGAAATGAAATATGGATACAAACATAAGTATAAAGCTACAGCGAGAAAAAAGCTTTAATTCATTAATAACAAAGTACTGAAAATTGTTACATGCAGAATGGAAACAAACTAGTTCGGGTGATGGTAGCTTATCTTTGAGAAGAAACGTGGTGGCTACATGCCTTTTGGATTATGTTCCAATGAGGCTCGAAGGCCCTTTTATCATTAAGAAACAATGGGAAACCTTGAACATCCAAACCCCTAACTCTAGGAGATGAAGCGCCAAAAGCTTGTGGGCCCTGTTGGGGTTAGTTGGAATGTCAATTTCCCAGGGTCGGAGCTTTGGCATAAAATCTTCGTTTGCTTATCATAATACCTATTTTTGAATATCAAAGAGGAAGACAAAATAATATTAAATAATATATCTTCCGCTTTTTAAATCTCTTTGTTTTCCAAAAAAATGTCTTTTAGGCCCTCAAAACGACTCTGGAAGTTTAGGACCCTTTAAACTTCCAAAAATAATAAGTTGTGCTACAATTAAGGAAACTAAAAGAAACAATGGTGGGGGTCCAAGTGGAATCGGTATGTGACAACTGATATCCAATTAGATTAGTCTTCCCCCCTTAGGAAGAAACAGTCCCCATTGCATTGAGTGCCTCCATGAGATGGAGAAATTTATGTTGAACTTGGTCCCTGGTG
This sequence comes from Pinus tabuliformis, assembly GCA_031772625.1. NCBI lineage: Eukaryota > Viridiplantae > Streptophyta > Pinopsida > Pinales > Pinaceae > Pinus > Pinus tabuliformis. The sequence continues at coordinate 559,194,809 of CM062809.1, read as the reverse complement.
AGCCACTTGCCTTGGTGCAGAAGTTGGCTAGCTTTGACAACCTAATATAGTTGGATCTTTTGTTAGTGAGTGGTCTTTATCTATTTTTCCATAATCCGATCAGTTGTGGCTTGTTCCATGCAGTCTGGGTTGAGCTCGGTAGGTGTTAGTTATTTTTCAATGTCTGATGTATCTAACAATGGGGGAAAGTATGCCCAAAGGAATTCCACATTGAAAATTGGGTGTAGGCCAAGGAATGGGGGAATGTTGAGCTTGAAAGAAGTGTCATCCGCAACCTTGGTGATGGTGTAAGGCTATTATCAGAGTGGTCATATATTCTGATGGGCTCTGACAAGGAATTCTCAAATGCAACTAAACTTTGTCACCCACCTGAAGATTATGTGGCATCTGATGTTGATCATGTCGTTGCTTTTACTTTTCATTGGACTTCTTCAATATGTCGTGAACCTGTTGGTGGATGTGCCAGATGTGTTCATTAAACCTAGTTGTTTTATCATCCTCAGACTATACATGTGTGTATTTTTTCTGTGTAGTCACATGAGGTATGGAAACATTAACCATACATAATGGTTTAAATCCTAGACCCACTTGAAAGGGACTACGACTAGTTGAGCTATGGAGAGATTTTTTTTAGTTTTGTTGCACATAGGGAAGGATCTCATCTCACTGGTTCGTTGATGTTTGAATTTGTACATGTGGAGTATACGCATTATCATTCTATTTACAACCTCTATCTTGCCATCAGTCTAGGGATGGATTGCAGTCGACTTGGTGAGCTTGGTGTCTAATATTGTCTAGAGGATCGACCAAAATGTTCTCATGAACCTACTATCCCAATCTGATATAATGGTCTGTGGGATCCAAATATGTACCCACATTGGTTCAAAGAAGATTTTGGAAATGTCCTCTGTTGTGATACTCTTCTTATAGGCCACCAATATATCCATATTTAAAATTTGTCCATGACCATAAATACACAGCCATTACCATGCTTGGTAGAAGGGAGGCTAAACAGACAGTCCATCAAGATGGATTTAGAGGGTTGGATGGGAGTTGGAAGAGGAGTGTACAGGCCTTACATCTTGATAGTTGGATTGGTGATAGTAGAGACAGTGACAAATCTGATATAGTTTCGAACATCCTGGTGGAGTTTTGGTCTATAAAATACATTTGTAGTACGACCAAAATTTGCTCCACACAAAAGTGTCCTGTGACACGACTATAGTGTGCCTCCCAAATAATCTTGGCACGCTCACTTGAAGGAACACAAAGGTGGCCCAAGCATCATAATAACGTCTCCTATAGGTGGAAATATGGAACTTTATTTCCATCCACTAGCGTATGGTATGTGGTGGAGAAATCTTGATCATTTTTTTATAGTTATGGCCATCCATAGGTCTCTTGGCCACAAGAGTTGAGAACAATAGTCAGTGTTGCAACTGGGGACTAACTGAGGAAATCTGTAACATGATTGGTGCTGCATTTTTTCTATTTAATGTTTAAGTGGAATTGTTGTAGATATGTATACCATTTCTCATGGTGATCATTTTTCAACTTGCCTTGTGTTTGTATAAACTAAATAGGTCTGTGATTTGTGTGGATGACCACCTCCTTTCCTAGAATGTAATGTTTTCATTGCCGATGAGCCAACATGATAGAATAGATCTCTTTATCATAGGTGGGATACTTTTGAATTGTATCAGAAAGTGCCTCACCGTGATAAGCCATCGAATGCCCATGTTGGGTGAGGACTGAGCCAATAGCATAGTAGGAGGCATATAACTAAATTTGAAATGGTAGTTGCAGGTCTAGCAATGTGAATAGAAGTGTAGAGCAGAGGCAGTGCTTCAACTCAACAAAAAACTTATGTTGGGATGTGGACCAAGAAAAATTTTCTCTTACTTTTCCCTTTGTAATATGATTCAAAGGCCAAGTGATATGGGAGAATCCCAACACAAACCTCCGATAAAAATTGGCAAGGCCGAAAAAGTTGCAATGTTATGTTAAAGTGGTCAGGGCTAGCCAATCCTGAATGAATTGGATCTTAGTTGAATCCACATGAATGCCTTGCTTATCTATGATGTAACCGAGATATTGGACCTTGCTCATGCAAAAGGTGCATTTCTCCAAGTTGGCATAAAGTTTGTGTTGTCGCAAGGTTTGAAGGACCTGTCAAATGTGTTGCAAGTGTTGTTCCCAACACTTGTTGAAGATGAGGATGTCATCTAGATAAAAAACCACAAATGAGTTGGTGAAGGGTTGCAATATGTCATCCATTAGCCTCATAAAAGTAGCAGGGGAATTTTTCAACCCGAAAGGCATGACCAGCAATTTAAAAAGGCCTTTCTTAAATTTGAAGGCGATATTCCATACATGTGTGGACTCTATTGAAACCTGGTGATAACCAAACTTCAAATCGATCTTACTGATATACTTTGCCCCTTGAGTTGGTCTAGAAGGTCATTAATCCATGGGTCGGATGCTTGTTACTAACATTGATTTTTTTTAGTACCCGATAATCAATGTAGATCCTCTAGGTCCCATCTTTCTTCTGTACAAGCACAATCGGGCTCCCTCAAGGTGAGGAACTTGGTCGGATGTGCCCTTTTTTCCATAACTCCTAGATCTACCACTCGATCTTTTCATTTTCCAAAATGGAGTAGTGGTATATCGTCCCATTTGGTAGAGGTTCTCTAGGAGTCAAATCATTGAAATGGTTGACCTGACAGTGTAAAGGTAACCCTGTAGGTGAGGAGAAGATTTCTTTGTATTCTTCCGTGACCTTATCCCTTTGCTTCTGCTGCATCGAGGAACCTTTCCCGAGGGCCATGGATGTGGCCATGATCTTCCCCTTACTTTGAGAGTGAATCAAAAAGAAAAAAAAAATCTCAGTTTGGGAGATGATCTTACTGCATTGCTTAGCAAATATCAAAGAGATGGTGGTAGGCGGGGCTACCTCCAGTATCTTGTATAACTTATTGACCAAATTAATAATAACATTATGAGGCATAGACTCATACATAACATGATGCTTCCATAAGTATGTTTGGCCTAATAATGCATCACAATATTCAAGAGGAACAATGTCACACAGTACCTCATTTGTGAAGGGTTTGATGTTGTAGGGAAGGTAACATTGATGGACGACGTGGGGATCTCGTCCTTGGTGGAGAAACTCGATGGTGTATGGTTGCAGGTGTGGTGTGGTTGGAAAGACCAACCGATTAATGAATTACATAGAGATGAGGTTATTCTGGCTCCCATTGTTGAAAATGAACTATAGCGAAGACCCCTTCACCAACATCTGTGAGTGGAAGAGGCGCTCCCCTTCCTTTGGTTTTTTAGGCTAAATATTCTATACCTTGGTGGTGGAAATGATGGTGTTGGGCTATGACTAAGTGATCTGCTCCCAATTTTCATTCCCCTTGTCAAGTTCTGACTTTGAGTCGGAACATGCATATAACTTTGTAGCCTTCAACTTGTCCACTAGTGACTGCTTGGAACGACACTTAATTGTGCTATGAGTGGGGCTCTTGTGGAACTCACACCACTTCCCTGTGTCCTTATTCATATCTGTGATATTTTTATTTGCTTGCAGCTTCGATGGGTTCTCCTGGGTCACCCAACCTTGGATTTGTCCTTTTTTATGGTTTGTGAGTGCATTTTCTCTACTTTAGATTCACAAATCCAAAGTATTTCTTATTTTGTTTCATTTTTTCTTCAATCTTGGAAGCATATCAGTATGCTACACCAAGTGAGGAGATGTCCAGGAAATCCATATCTTCCTAAATTTATTTGTGCATGAAACTGTGGTACTTGAGCACCAGATGTCACTCAGAGCCTTTGATAACCATCTTTGTGCATAAAGTATGAAAAATATTTATGAAATCATACACGTCTTGGTCTCTTTGTTGTCGTAGTGTGGTCCATTATATGTCTTTGTCCTCATATCTCCATACAGGGTAATATTGTTCCTTGATCGTGTCTCGGAAAGAGTTCCAACTGGGTGCAATTGTGAACAGATAGTGTTCCTCGACCCTTTTCTAACAGTAAGTTTCCCACCAGTCCTTAAGATGGGCAGCAAACTTAGTCAGTGCAAAAGTAATCTTCTCCATATTGGAGAAACTATGGATTGTAAAATAACCCTCCAGCATATTCATCCATTTATCTGCAACATCTACATCTATTTTACCTTCAAATATATAGATATCTAAGTTCATTTGTACCTTGCAGGGGGTGGTTACTTCGAAGTGACTGCAAGATGAAGATGCATTGCGAGTGGGCATCCGCCAAAGAATCTAGGAAAAGTTGTCCATCATCTCGTTCCTTTTCAACTTGAGGGATTCTTTGAGCAAAGGTTTGATAGGATCTCCACCTCCCTCGTATTTCTTTTCTTCCTCCATGGGAGGTCATCGATGTCGGCATGGACGTTCTTGCAAGGGTTCAACCAGCTCAAGTCCTAACTCCTTATACCGTGACCTCGTTAGGGACATGCACATAAAAACAAAGAAAGAGAAGACCACTCTTATACCATTGATTCATATTTATGCATGAACAAAATTAAATACAGATATAAATAGAAACCATAGAGCTACAACAAAAAGAAAACTTTAATCCATTAATAAAAAAGCATTGAAAGTTGTTACATGCAGAATGGAAATAAACTAGATTAGGCGATGGTAGCTTCCCTTTTAGAAGAGTTGTGGCAGCTACATGCCTTCTAAATTGAGTTATAATGAGGCTCGGAGGCCTTTTTATCATTAAGGAACAATAGGAAACCCTAAACATCCAAAACCTAACCCTAGGAGATGAAGCACCAAAATCTTATGGGTGCCATTGGGGTTATCTTGAGCGTCAACTTCTCGGGGTCGTAACTTTGGCATATGATCTCCTTTTTCTTTTCATAATACCTCATTTCAAATATATCCAAGAGGAGACTAAAAAAAAAATCAATGAATTGGTGTGGCAGTTTACTAGTCTCTCCATTTTCTCCAAAATATCTTTTAGGCCCTCAAAACGGCTCGGGGCGTTTAGGACCTGAAAAAAATGCCAGAAGTAGTAAGATGTGCTACAATTAAGGAAACTAAAAGAAACAATGGTGGGGATCCAAGTGGAATAGGAGGGTGGCCACAAATATCCACCTGGATCAGTGCTACCCCTTTAGAAAGCAATGGCCTCCATTGCATTGAGTGCCTCCATGAAATGGGGAAATTTATGTTGAACTTGGTCCCTAGTGAGCCACTTGCCTTGGTGCAAGATTTGTCCAGCTTTGACAACCTAATATAGTTTGATCTTATGTTGGAAATTGGCATTAATGCGTGTGTCTATAATCTGATCAGTTGTGTCCTGTTTCATGTAGTGTGGGTTGAGCTCAGTTGGTGTTCTTTGTTTTGAAATGTCTTATGTGTCCAACAATGGTTGAAAGTATGGTCGAAGGAGGTCCACATTGAGCAATGGGTGTAGGCAAAGGAATGGGGGAATTATGAGCTTGAAATAATTTTCACACATAACCTTAGTGATGGTGTAAGGCCCGTATCAGAGTGGTCATATATTCCTATGTGCTATGACAAGGAATTATTTATGTAAATGCAACCAATATTTGTCGCCCACCTGAAACTTATGTAGCACCCAATGTTGATCATGTTTCTAATTGTAATTGGCAATGGACTTCTCCAAGATGTCATAAGCCTGTTGTTGGATGTGCTGGATGTGTTTAATAAACATTTTTTCTTTATCAATCTCGAACTGTTTATGTGTAGTCGAATGAGGCATGACAACATCAATTAGACACAATGGTTGAAATCCCAAACTCACTTCAAAGGGGTTATGACCGGTCGAGCTATGGAGAGCTCTGTTATAGTTGTGCTGCACATAGGGAAGGCTCCCATCCCAGGTTCGTGGATGCTTGAAGTTGTACATGCGGATTATGTGCACTATCATCCTATTGACAACCTCTGTTTAGCCATCAGTCTGGGGATGCAATACAATCGACCTTGTGTGTTTGGTTTCAAATAGTGTCCATAGGCTCGACAAAAATCTACTCAGGAAACTACTATCCCAATATGATATAATGGTTTGCGGGATCCAAAAATGTACCCACACTCATCCAAAGAAGTGTTTGGCAGTGTTATCTATTTTGATACTCTTCTTGCAAGCTACCAATATAACCATCTTAGAAAAAAATTCCACGACCACAAATACACAGTCATTACCATGCTCAGTCGAAGGGAAGCATGATATATAGTCCATGGAGATAGATTCCCAAGGCTGGATGGGAGTAGGTAGAGGAGTGTAAAGGATTTGCTTCTTGATGGTTGGCTTGGTAATGGAAGAGGCAGTGAAGGGTGTGATATATTTTCCAACATCCTGTCAGAGTTTTGGCCAATATATTTTTTTTATAGTACGACCATAGTTTTCTCCACACCAAAGTGTCATGTGACCTGATTGTAGTGTGCCTCCAAAACCATCTTGGCACACTCGCTTGAAGGAACACAAAGGTGGCCTAGGTAGCATAATAATGCATCCCAGAGGTGGAAATATATAAATTTCTTTCCATCCACTAACATTCGATATGTTGTGGTGAACTCTTGATCATTTTTGTACAATTGTAGCCATCTAGAGATCTCGTGGCCACAAGAGTTGAGAACATTAGTTAGTGCTGCAACTAAGGGTTGACTGAGGAAATCTGCAACATGATTGGTGTTGCCCTTTTGTATTTAATGTTCAACTGGAATTGTTGTAGATATGTAGACCACTTCTGATGATGATCATTCTGCAACTTCCCTTGTGTTTGTATAAACTAAATAGGTTGGTGATCTATATGGATGATTATATCCTTGCGCAGAATGTAATGTTTCCGTTGCCGAAAATACTACATGATAAAATACATCTCTTTATCATAGGTGGGGTACTTTTGAATTCTATCTAAAAGTGTCTCACTATGATAGGCCATCGGATGCCTGTGTTGGGTGAGTAATGCAACAACAGCATAGTTAGAGGCATTTGTATCATTTTCAAATGGTTGTCGCAGGTTCAGAAATGTGAGTATAGGTGCATATCAAAGGCAGAGCTTTAGCTCAATGAACACCTTCTATTAGGACTTGGACCAGGAGAACTTTTCTTTCACTCCAACCTTGTTAATCTGACTCAAATTCCAAGTGATATGGGAGAATTCGAGGATGAACCTCCTATAAAAATTGACAAGGCCCAAAAAGTTGTGAAGCTTTGTTAGAGTGGTAGGTGCTGACCAATCCTGAATGACTTCGATAGTAGTCGGATCCACATGAAAACCTTGCTCATCTATGATGTAACCTAGATATTGGACCTTACTCATGTCAAAGGTACATTTCTCTAAGTTAGCACACAATTTGTGTTGTCGCAACGTTTGAAGGACCTGGAAAATGTGTTGCAAGTGCTCTTCTGAAATCTAGCTAAAGATGAGGATGTCATCTAGATAAAGAACCATGAATGAGTTGGTGAAGGGACAAAATATGTCATCCATCAACCTCATAAAATTAGCAGGGACATTTGTCAACCCAAAAGGCATGACCAACCATCCAAAAAGGCCTTCCTTGGATTTGAAGTTGGTCTTCCATACATATGTGAGCTCTATTGGAACCTAGTGAGAGCCAAACTTCAAATTGATCTTGTTGAAATACTTGGCCCCCTTGAGATGGTCTAGAAGCTCATCAATATATGGGATTGAATACTTGTTACTTACAGTATTTTTTTTAGTGCCCAATAATCATTGTAGAGCCTCTAGGTCCCATCCTTCTTCTGTACAAGCATCGGGCTCCCACAAGGTGAAGAACTTGGTCAGATGTGCCCTTTTTGTCGCAACTCCTGGATATGTAGCTTGATCTCTTCATTTTCAAAATGGAGTGGCACTATATTGGCCCATTGAGTAGAGGTTCTCTGAGAGTCAGATCGATTGAATGCTTGACTTGATAATGCAAAGGTACTCCTCTGGGTGAGGAGAAGATGTCACTGTATACTTCCACGACCTTATCCACTTGATTTTGTTGCGTGGAGGAACTCTTCTCGGGGGCCATGGATGTGGTCACGATCTTCCCCTTACTTTGAGAGTGAGTCATAAAGAAAACAAATTTCCCAGTCTCGGAGATGATCTTACTACATTTCTTAGCTGAGATCAAAGAAATGGCGATAGGCGGGGATACCTCTGGTATCCTATATAACGTATTGCCCAAAGTAATAATAATAGTGCAAGGCCTAGACTCATACATGGTATGGCACTTCCACAAGTAAGGTTGGCCTAATAATACATCACAAACTTCAAGAGGAGAAATGTGACAAAGTACCTCATCTGTGAAGGGTTTGATGTTGTAGGGAAGGTGACACTACTTCCTGACATGAAGATCTTGTCCTTGGTGGAGCTACTCGATGGTGAATGGTTGCAGATGTTGTGTGGTTAGCAGGCCCAACTTCTTAACAATTTCTACTGATATGAGATTCTTTTGGTTCTCGTTATCGACAATGAAGTACAATGGAGACCACTTCACCCACATATGTGAGTGGAAGAGATGCTCCACTTCCTTTAGTTTTTCGGGTTCAATATTCTCGACCTTGGTGGTGGCAACGATGACACTCGACTCTACAATAATAATATTCTTCCATTTGTCATTCCCCTTGTTAGGGTTTGACTCCTAGTTGGAACATACGTCTGACTCTGAAGCCTTCAGCTCGACCACTAGTGACTGCTTGGTCTTGTGGAACTCACACAAATTCCCTATGTCCTTCTTCATATTCATGGTATTCTTCATTTCTTAGGGCTTCGATGGGTTGTCTTGGCTCACTCCATCTTTGTTCTTTTGTTTAAATTTTTGTTCAATATTGGAAGCATATCGGTATGTTGGACCAAGTGAGGAGATGTCAAGGAAATCCATTTCTTCCTGAATGTATTTATATATAGAATTGTGGTACTTAAGTACCACATGTCATTCAGAGTATTTTTATACCCAACTTTGTGCGTAGAGTATGAAAAATATTTGTGAACCCATACACACCTTGGTCCCTTTACCACCGTAGTGTGGTCCATTTTATGCATTTTTCCTCATAGCTCCCCACAGGGTAATATTGTTCCTTGATAGTGTCTCAGAAAGAGTTTGAAATGGGTGTTGTTGTGAATAGATATGGTTCCTTGGCCATTTTCTCACAATAAGTTTCCCACTAGTCGTTGACATGGGGAGCAACCTTAAGCAGTGCAAAAGTAATCTTCTTCCTAGCGGAGAAATTATGGATTGGAAAATAACCCTCCAGCAGATTCAACCATTTATCTACAACATTTGCATCTATTTGACCTTCAAATATAGGGATATCGAATTTCACTTGTACCTTGCAGGGGGCGGCGCCTCCAAAGTGACCGTTGGACGAAGATGTGTCACCGTTGGTCATCTACAGAAGGATCTAGGAAAAATTTTCCATCATCTCATTCGTTTTCCACTCGAGGGAATATTCGAGAATTAGTTTGATATGATATCCTTCTCCCTCATCATTCTTTTCTTCTACCATGGGAGGTCGTCTATTTTGGTGAGGACGGTGTAATACCCTCTTCCCACATTTACCCAAGCTAACCAGTCAACTAGGGTAAATATGTGACGAGATGCTACTATGATGCGATTCATATCCCCATGTACAATTAAGGAAGTGGAACCAACAAAGCAAACCCAATATGACCTTACTCAGGAACTACAGACCCTTCAGGAGACAACCAACCCTTCCAGGTGGCTAACCCCTGAGACAACTTATCTTTTTGCTAAGGTAGACCCCCATCCACTCCCATGAAAATCCATGCATGTGATTGAGGCCCTTCAATCACTCCCAGATCAAGGCATGCTAGTGACTGTGGCCTTTTTTAGACAATTTCATGCCAGCGTTCCTGAATTTTGTGCCACGTTTTCAAGGTCGGGACTCAGGTCATTTCCCATAACTTCATGAAACTTCCAAAAAAGTTAAATAACCATGAATTAAATCTACTAATGCAAACATTGGTACAAGGACTTGATTAGACCCCTACTATCCATGACATGCATTTTTTCAAACACATCACAAATATGAAATCTACATGTCATAACAATAGATCTGATCATATGGGTCTCATACTTATCTGAGATTTGTAAAGTAAGATTGATGCCTTATCACAATAATTGCATTATCATATATTAGGTCATATATTCATTCACATCTCATGCACTAATAAAATCATGATGAGAGCCATAACCAAAGTCTGCCATAAACCATACTTATAACCAATATATATAATAAAGATATAACAACCATAAGACCACATATGAACAAGTACATTTACACATGAAATACCAAAGGAGAAGGAGCTCTTATTAATAAATTCATAAGCCAACCAAGTCAAGGACTTCCACGAACCACCCGACCATAGATTAGGTTGAACCAAATCTTTATTTCAGCCAATCACCCCCGTGCCATATTCCAAGCATGAATGTGGGACTCATAAAAAGAAAACCAGGGATTCCTCGAGATTTACAGTATATCTCACCAAGGGATTCCGAGGCCTGAAACCCTCAACACTACAACTAGGCTTTACCACAATCCCATCGAATCACTAGGCCTATACAAGCATGGATGCCTTTAGATATGTCCACCTAAACCATGAGGAATTTGTCTGTCTCAACCTCTCTTCTTTACCATGTATCCCATAATTACTAGTCAATGGATTCCTAGGCCTACGAGGTTACCAACCTACTATATTTACCATGTATCCCGCGATTATCGGTCAAGGGATTCCTAGGCCCAATCAAGGGTATTTACAATCTAGCTTTACTGTATATCCCACCCCAGGATTCCTAGGCCTTGTGATCAATCATGCACGGGGGCTTCACTTAATGAACCTTTGTCCTATCACGTGTGTTCGCGACATATTAAACAATACCACTAATTTGACTAAATATTGGAAAATACCACTAAAAATCACATTATTTAACCCCCTACCAATATCAACCCAATACACCTTCCCAATTTAAAAAACCCCTACTTCCACTAGATATTGTAGGTATCAGTTTTTTCATTAACATTTTTTATACCCCTTTATATTTTTTCATTAACTTTGAACTCCATTTTTTATACCTTCCAATATAAAAACCCTTTACCCCCTATATATCCCCCAATATATTATTCCATTTTTTCCTCAATATATATCCCCCAATATGAACCCATGTGGTATGGTATTTCTCCCCCAATGGAGCTCCCGTGCAATCATGAGACCACCCCTCTCAACTTCGAATCCGTATGGAAATTTAGATCAACTAAAACAATAGAACCCCATCACACCATGGCTATCTGGAAATGGTAAGGGAAGGCTAAAATCCACAGTCATACATGGAAAAACCCATGCCAAAGACAACAAGAGAACCAAAAACACACATGCTACTACCATGCATGCCAAAACTAGCAAGGAAATCATACATGCAACTCGATACCTACAAGTAATCCCATTGTAGCCACTTGATTCTCCTCTTCCTTTTTTGATCTTCTGCTTCCTCTGTCTTTATTTTCATTCCTTTGCCTTCTTTCCTCCAATGCTAGAGTGCTCCAATAATTCTCTAAGTGTCCATGAGTATGAAAGAGAGAGAGAATAGAGAGAGCTCTCTAAAAATGAACTGACAAAAGGTTGTGAACTCATCGTTAGAAGCATTTTTTATTAATGAGGCCTATATTTTCTTCATTTTCCATTATTTTCCTTCATTTTCCTTCTCACATGCAACTTGTGACCTTTCACCTTCCTTTTCTCCTAGTCCATTATTTTCGTAAATAAAATGCCAATTAATGCCTCTTTGCCTTTCCAATGAACACCCACTAGGATGTTTTGCCCAAAATTCAACTTGGAATACGTGTCCCATGACCTTGGTTATTATTTTGCCTTTATTAACTTTATTACATGAATTTTTGACTAGTGTTGTTACAGATTCCTCCCCCTCGGGGAAATATCATCCTTGGTGTTTAATGACACCTACAACCTGCAACACTGCTAAAAAGAAAAACATACTGCCCATGGAGTTTTATAACTTAGCTCGATGCAATATTTACAATGATCATCCTATTGAGAAGCAAACCAACATGAGAATCATAAAAATATGACAATCATAATGACATGACACCCATACCACTTATTGGACCTTTATAACACAACTCATGGTGGTATTTACATCCATATATATATATATCTATATATCTATATCTATATCTATATCTATATATATATATATATATATATATATATATATATATATATATATATATATATATATATATATATATATATATATATATATATATATATACCAAAACATTCACTCAACCAATGAATAGAGAAGGATACATAGCTTGCATCTAATCAACCATCTCCCATGTAGCTTCATCAGGCCCAATGTGCTTCCATTGCAGTTTAATCTACTTGATTTCTCAGTTCCAGAGCATAAGCATCTTTCTCTGCAAAATACATTAAGGTTCTGCTTAGAATTCTCCATCTAGCTCCACCTGCAATACATACTAGTCAATCACATGATCAACATCTTTAACATACTTCTTAAGTTTTAAGCAAGGACACATGGAAAACATCATGGACTTTCACTATCGGAGGCAATGCAAATCGATAGGCTACTAGTCCAATCCTTTCAAGAATCTTGAAATTTCCACATAACCGAGGTGCCATCTTGGCACACAATCCAATCCTCAAGGAGATTTTCTTGGCATTGATGTGCAAGTACACATGTTCCCCAACCTGAAACTCCTTAAACATCTTGTTCGAATCTGCATAACTTTTCTATTTTTCCTATGTTTCCTTAAGATTCTTCTTGATTACCTAAATTTCTTATTCCATCTCTACCAACATGTCTCATCTTATCAACACCATGTTCACTAGATCACTCCAACTGATGGGGGTATTACAACTCCTCCCATACAATGCCTCGAACAGACTCATCCTCAGTGACTCTTGATACCCATTATTGTAATCAAACTCAACCAATGGAAGGTACTCCTCCCATATCCTATGATGATGCATCACATACATCCTAAACATGTCCTCTAATGTCCTGTTGACCCTCTCTGTCTGTCCATCTCTCTGTGGATGATAAGTTGTGCTAAAGGAAAAATCTGTACCCAAACCTGCAAACAACTCCTTCAAGAATCTAGAAGTGAACTTAGAATCTATGTCTGACATAATATTCCTTGGAATACCATGGAACCTCACTACATCTTGGATGAATACCTATGCTACATCATTATCTTAATAGGTAGACTTCCCTGGAATGAAGTGTGCTACCTTTGTCAACATGTCCACCACAACCATGATGGAATCATGTTGTCTAGATGTCCTCGAAAAACCTATGATGAGATCCATGGAAATGATCTCCCATTTCCACTATGGAATTAGAATCAGATGTAGTAATCTACCTGGATGCTTACATTCTTCTTTTACCTGTTGATAGTCTAAGCATCTAGCCACAAAATATGCCACTTGTTTCTTCAAATTTGGCCAATAATAAAACTTCTTCAATGTTATCAATGTATTATGGTATCTTGGGTGACTTGAATACCGTTTTCATGAAATTCTCGCAAGATAATCTTCTCGAGCTCAATGTCAATTCGACACATAGATCTTGTCCCTAAATCTGAGCAAACCATATGTTGTAAGATGATATTCCACATCCTAACCATTGTACCTTGTTGTAACATGTGCATAAGCTCTATGTACCTGACATCTTGTTGTCCTACCTATAAAATCCGATCATGTAAATTTGTCCCATAGGAGCTCATAGCTGCTATATGATTTACTTGTGTTCGCCTTCTAAGAGCATCTGCAATAGTGTTCTCTTTCCCTTTGATGTACCTGATCTCAAATTCAAACTCATTGACTGTGGCCAACCATTTAGTTTGTGTGGCATTCAAATTCGGTCGGTCAAATAGATACCTCAATCCATTTTGATAACTCATCAGTACAAGCCTCCTTCCAAGAAGATACTTTATCCACATATTCAATGCATGGATGATCATTGCCAACTCGAGATCAAGCATCAGATAATTATTCTCATGCTCATTCAGTTTCTGTGACTCATAGCATACTACCTATCCTTCTTGCATACGGACTCCACCAAGTCCTCTCTTACAGGCATCTGTACACACCTCAAATCTATGTTTGGATATTGAATCTTTAGCCCTTGAGAATTTATCAACAACTTCTTCAACTGATCAAAACCTGTTGCACATTCCTCAACCCATTCAAATTTGTTACCTTGCCTCTATATTGACGTAATAGGATATGCAATCCGAGAGACATTCCTGATGAACCTCCTATAATAACCTGCTAGCCCCATAAATGATCTTAGCTTATCCACATTTATAGGAACTTCCCACTCCATGATATCTCTTATCTTCTCCAGATCTACTGTTATACCTTCCTTGGAAACCACATATGCCAAGTAGTGTACCTTTGTTTGAAAGAAACTGTATTTTCTAACCTTGGAATATAAATGATGCTCTCTTAGCAATCTCAACATTGTTGTTAAGTGTTCAACATGCTCTTCCTCATTCTTAGAATATATCAAGATGTCATTAATGAACACAATAACAAACTTGTCCAGATAAGGATGCAACACATTATTCATCAAGCACATAAAGGTAGTTGGAGCATTATTCAAACTAAATGGAACTACAACTCATATTTCCCAGCCTTGGTCTGGAAATAAGTCTCGTATATGTTCTCTTCTTTAATCCATCCCTAATAATATCCAGATCTCAAGTCAATCTTCAAGAACACTGCTTCTCCCTTCAACTGGTCCAACAATTCATCAATCTTCGACAATGGATACATGTTCTTAATGGTCACCTTTTTCAACTACCTATAATCAATGCATAACCTGAGAATACCATCATTTTTCTTTAGAAACAACATTGGTGCACCCCAAGGCGGTACACTTGGCCTAATGTATCCCTTGTCAAGCATTTCCTTCAACTGCAACTTCAACTGCACTAAATCTTGTTGCTCATCTTGCATGGTGCCTTTAATGTTAGTGTTGCCCTTGGTACCAACTCAGTGGAGAAGTCCACTTCCTTGTGAGGTAGAAACTCTGAAATTTATGCGGGAAATAGATCATGAAACTACTACAAGATCGAGTACCTCTTCATAACTTATGCATCCTCAACATCCTTACCTTTATCACTAGAAATATGCACTGCAAATAAAACACACCCTTTTCTGTGACTGCGCTTTTCCTGCATAGTTGTCACCATTCTAACTGATGTTTCCTTCTTCTTACCCTACAAAATTCTTTGTTCACCATTGTCATCCAAACATTCAATAGCTTTGTCATAACAATCAACCTTGGTCCTATGAAGATACAACCATTCCATAGCCAAAATCATACTATATGATCCCAATGACAATACATTCAAATGTGTTGAGGTAGGCATACCATTAAACTCGAATGCACAAGATCTTACCCAATGATGAAATATCTTCTTTGTACCTGTAGCGAAATGTATTAACCAAGATTCTGCATGCACCTCTTTATTCAAACCACACTTATCCACTAGGTCATAAATTGTAGAAAATCCTGTAGATTCACAAGCTCATGCAATTTACTAAAGCACAGGACAAAAATATACTTCTACTTTCAACCAACGGAATCCAATAGATCGATGAAAACAATATGAACAAGAAGAATATAAATAATTGGCTCATAACACAAGATGTATCTGGGGGAAGCCACTACTCAAAACCCTGCTATCTGTATTGTATATATCAGAAATATGAGTGAAGATACAAAGCTTGTTCTCACTAGAACAATTCTGCACAAGTATGCTCATCTCTCTTAGCTCACAAGCAAGCTCTTGCCCAACACTTAGCCAATTTTGAAGCTCTCCAAGCCCCTATTTCCTTGCGCAATTCCTAGGATGAATAACCCATATTTAAAGGGAATTCATTCTTCCAAAATTGCGCAATCAAAACATAGGTCCTTCTCTGATTGCATGTATGATCTATACAACTCAATAAATCATACAACTGATAGTACACTTCCTCTGCACTCTAGTCTCAATTGGGTCTTTCTCAGAATCGATATGCATGAGTTTCTGATGAGGGAAAGTTCAGTTAACTAGAGTGACATTTGTGGATGCACTAGTGCACCATCTTATGGTTAACTCTCTATTAGTTCCACAAACAATTTGGAACTAATTTAACTGAACATAACTCAATAAACTGAGTTATCTAATTACAACTCACAATTAAACTCATCTTGGACCCCTAAAATTTAGGGAGAACATATACATGACTATAGAAAGACTTACAACTTGAAATTCCTGACCTAATTAAGTTAATTAAAGTTAATTTGTTATTTACAAGTTGCCATGAGAATATAATTTGATTTTAATTCACAGTTTAATTCAAGGAAAAATTAAATTAAAATTTCTAGATGTTAGTTTTAACATTTCTTGTTGCTATTTTCAACACTCCCTCTAAACAAGAAAGGAATTCAACTCGATCCCAATCCTAAACCTTTGGAATGTTCTACATGCAACACTTCTCTCTAGTGTTGTTGCTACAACAACTCCAGAAACAAAAAAAGCATCCAACCTGAATCAGTATGATGCATCTATTATCAAAGTCTCTGACTGTTATTGTCTCTGTCGACTAAAAATTCTGTGCTTCTGCTGACTCTACCTTTCTGCACTATTCTCAATCCTTCTCTGCACTCCTCAGTGTCTGACTACTCTAGCCTCTGTCACTCTGGTCTCTAAATGCATCAATCACCACCGATTCCTCTCACTACTATGTACTTTTGGCTCCCATTGCAAGTTACAATCCATGAGATAAAATCACTCAATGGACCCTATCAAAGTTCAGCTCTCTTGGGACAATCACTTCACATTGCCCCAGCTCACACTTGGAGGTATGGTTGCATGTCTTCCCTTTGCCCACTTGGCTCAAAATTCCCTCCTACTAGAGGTCTATGCATGAGTGGATGTCTCCAGTTGATCTCGTCTCTGCTTCTCCAATTGTGGCTGCTCCAAAATTGTCTGAGACTGCTTCTAAGGCTTCTTCTAGGGTTGCATGTTGAGAAGTAATTCACTCTCCCTCTCAACCACCAAGTCTCTAACCTTTGCCTTGATCCTCAATGCTTTTCATGCATCTTGTACATCAAGATGATACAAGTTCTTAGCTTACACACCAATTTGTTTCATCTATCCTACCATCACCAAATTTTCTGAAAAAAAGAGAGCTAATTTTAAATCGGCCATATCGCCCTCATATGAATTCCGATTCAGATGATTTTTTTTTTATAATTTAGGTACTTTTTCCCAAGGAATCCATATCTGCTATTTTTTTTAACATTTTCAACCAAAATTTTTAGATCTGCTCTCCAAACTCGCTGCCCAAAAAATTCCTGCTCCTCAATCTGCCCACTAGCAACTTTCTAGCTCCATTAAGAAGTCTAGACATAGGGTCTTCTGGATCTGCCCTGAACTAGAGCTCCATCAATGTGCAAGGACAAATTCACATTCTTCTCTTCTATTCTGTCTTCAGCTCCAATACCATGTTGAAAATTTCTACAAATCTAGCTCTGATACCATGTGGAAAATCCTGTAGATTCACAAGCTCATGCAATTTACTAAAGCACAGGACAAGAATCTATTTCTACTTTCAACCAGCGGAAGCCAATAGACCGATGAAAAAAATATGAAAAATAAGCAGATAAATCAATCGAACATAACACAATATGTATCTGGGGAAAGACACTGCTCAAAACCCCATTATCTGTATTGCATATATCATAAATATGAGTGAAGATATAAAGATTGTTGTCACTAGAAAAACTATGCACAAGTATGCTCAACTCTCTGATCTCACAAACAAGCTCTTTGCCAACAGTTAGCCAATTCTGCAGCTCTCCAAGCCCCTATTTTCTTGCACAATTCCTAGGATGAATAGCTCGTATTTAAAGGGAATTCATGCTTCTAAAACCGTGCAATCCATACATAGGTCCTTCTCTGATTGCATGCATGATCTATACAACTCGGTAAATCATACAATTGATAGTACATTGTCCCTACACTCTAGTCTCAACTTGGTCTTTCTCAGAATCGACATGCATGAGTTTTTGATGAGGGAATATTCAGCTAACTAGAGTGACACTTGTGGATGCACTAGTGCACCAACTGACTATTAACTCTCTATTAGTTCCACAAAAAGTTTGGAACTAATTTAACTGAACATAACTCAGTAAACTGAGTTATCTAATGAAAACTCACAATTAAACTCATATTGGACCCCTAAAATTTAGGGAGAACATATACGTGACTACAGAAAGACTTCCAACTCAAATTTCCTAAGATAATTAATTTAATTAAACTTAATTAACTATTTACAATTTTCTATGGGAATAGAATTCGATTTTAATTCATAGCTTAATTCAAGGACAAATTAAACTAGAATTTATAGATGTTATTTTTAACATTTCTTGTTGCTATTTTCAACAGGAATTGCATAACTATAATTAGATCTAGGGTCAATCAAAATAGAAAACACTTGATCACAAATCTTACCATCCATCTCGATAATAGATTCCTAGTGATACGCCTTCCTATTATCCAGTGCTACATAAATCCATGGAATTCTCTACCCAACATCCCCATTTGTCTGCGCTTCATGTGCAATGTAAAAATGAGGCCTACCACCCTAATTCTATTGAAAATGTCTCTTGAGATGCTCCTTACCACATGTGCAATACTGCAACCATCCCTTACCATCACCTTTATTATGTTGTTCTCTAGGCTGAGGTCCATTAAAATTCTTGTAAGGTGCAACAATTTCTTTCTCACCTGCATCTGTAGGTTTGGTTCACTTTGGCTGCCATTTACCTTTAGGTTTGTCTTTCCCTTTCCAACCTTGCTAAGACTCTATCTTAAGCTTTGATTTCTCATAACAATGCTTCAATTTCCCAATGACTTATTCAAGTGACCCAAGCTTATCATACTCAATCCGATCTTTAAATGCTAATGGTAATCCACTGAAAAATATTTGAACTTTGGATTTTTAATCCTTAAGATACTGTACATACCTCAAAAACTCTAGGAACTTGGTCGTATACTCCACATATATCATCGACCCCATCCTTAGCTCATAGAATTCCTCGGATTTGTTGTCATAGTACCTCTCATATAGATATTTCTCCCTAAAAAGTCTCTTAAATTCATGCCAACTCAACTCCTCTATCCTGATGTGTCTAATCCGCTTCACATCTTCCCATTAGATGTATGCTTTCCCTTTTAGGTTGAAGATAACTATTATGGCCTTCACGTTCTCCATGTCATCATGCAGCTCAAAGAACTTATTCAACCCAAGTATCCATGCCTCTGCATCCTCTAGATTCTTCAAATCCCCATCAAAGGTAGGTGGCTTGGATTTCTTTAACTCATCTATAAAATATCCACTGTCACTTCTCCTGTAAGGATGATAATGGTGGCAATCATGGTACCTGTTAGAACAAGAATTGTAATAGAACTTGTGTCCATCACCTTTCTTATCTAGTGTATCCAAGATCCTGCCATCTTTGATCATGTCATTCATATCTAACTGATGCCCACTATGAGACCTACTATCATATGCCCCATTAGTCATATCCTATTGCCCATGGCTGATCCTAAATATTCCTTATCTCTGCAATTTTGACAAATTTTGAAGGATTACTGCATTAACTTCTACTTGTTTCTATTGTGCCTTTATGATTATGTCATTATCTGCTTTGCAACTTCTTATTTCTGCCTTCAAACTGCTCAATGTGTCTGCTAAGTCAAAAGAGTGCCCACCACCATGTTGCTCATTTGATCCATACGGAAAGTCTCGTGAACTATAGTCTACAATCTTTCTAGTCATCTTTGATCTTCTTCATGCAAGTATACCATGTCAGCTTAAACTAAAAAATAACATAATCAACATATCTCAGTATAGTTTAGGGGAGGATATTTCATCTGCAAGATCAACCAAATTAGCGCAATACATGTATAAACATAATCATATCAAGATATAATCATCATTTTAACCACAGGTAAATTCCATGGGTGGGTAAATACCATGGGTGGATGCCATTTTCCATTTGGATCATTCCTCCCTCCTTAGGAAGCAATGGTCCACATTGCGTGAAGTTCCCTTTTGAGAAGTCTACGTTGAATATGAAGAGCCACTAAAGAGAAGGGTTTTGTTTTGTTAATCCATAACCGTGATGAACGAAGATCTAAGGATAGAGATACCCTGTAATGATTGTGACAACCTATGATACTAACAATGTGCGGCCTAACAAATGGACTTCGATGAAGTGTGAGTTTGTGGATGACCCATAACCATGAAAAACAAATATCTGAGGATAGAGACACCTTGTAATGCTTGTGACCAATTATGATACTAATAGTGTGCAGCCTACCAAATGGACTTCGATGACAAGGATTTTGTGTGGTGGACCCAAAACCGTGATGTTAATTGTTGATGAAGTAACAGGTGCCTAGATAGCATGGGGTGGGAGGAAACGTCTCCAAATAACTCAAGCTAGATTTTTCTATGCTAAAGCTGATGAATGTGAAGCATATGCCTACTAAAGCGGGGTGGGAGGGCATGCCTCTAAAGGGAACCCACTCTGAATGCTTCTCCAGATTTAAAATGGGAAAAAATAGGTCAATATAACTCAGAATCTTTATTATAACCTATATTAAAAAGTAGAATGACCATCCTGCATCTTTCCATGTGTTTGAAATCCCTATATGGACACTCTAGAAACTTAGATTCGTGCTGCAACTGTCCCTCCATCACAAAATTCTGAAAAAATAAGTTGATTTTAAATCAAAGATATCTTGTTCATCCAAACTCTGATTTGACCAATTGTTTCTTCGATAGGATATCTATCGTCCACGAATTATCGCCAGAACAATTTCTGCAACATAATTGATTTTAAATCAATGATTCCCTCTCATTCAAACTCTGATTCGGCCAATTATTTTTTTTGGGTATTTTTTCGCAATGAATCTAGATAGGTTATTTGTTTTTGTAAGTTTTGCACCAAAAATTACAAATCTGATCTGCAAACTCACAGCCCAAAAAATTCCTAAAAAAATTTGAAAAAAAAAATCTTCTAGCTTTTCCCAAGAAAGTTCTCTATGGAGGTCGTAGCATGTGCATGAAGTTTATTGAACATTGTTGCAAAATTTGAAACTAAAATATGCGTCAAACCCTCATTCCCATGGAGTCGTAACCTGAATCTGATACCATTGATCCATATTTTGGCGGGAGGCACCCAAGATCAAAATCATTGAAATGGATCTTGGGGCGGGGGGCAAGATATGAAAATTTGAAATGCCATAAGAAAATAGGAGAACACACATTAAAAAAAACCACCAAGAAACATTTTATTAAAATAGAGAATAATTGTAAAAGCTACATTGTGGTGGACAATATGTCCTTTTACAAAATGCGACTTGTTACTTATAGCCTTTGTTGGTTACAATACCACAGGTAAATTCCATGCGTGGGTAAATACCATGGGTGAACGAATACCATGGGTGAATGCCATTTTCCATTCGAAGCAGCCAAAGTATATCATAAAGCATACTTATAACAAGCATATAACCAACATAAATAATAATAATATAACATACATAAGACCACATATGAACAAGTACATTTACACATGAAATACCAATGGAGAATGAGCTCTTATTAATGAATGCATAAGTCAATCAAGTCAAGGACTTCCACGAATCACTTGACCATAGATTGGCTGAACCAAATATTTCTTTCATCCAATCACGCCCATGCCATATTCCAAGCATGAATGTGGGACTCACAAAAAAACCAAACGGGGCTTCCTCAGGCTTTTTCGTATATCTCGCCAAGGGATTCCTAGGCCCGAAACCCTCAACAATATAACCAGGATTTACCACAATCCCATTGGATCACTAGGTGTAAACAAGCATGGATGCCTTCGGATATTTCCACCTAAACCATAAGGAATTTTTCTATCTCACTCTCTCGACTTTACCATGTATCCCGCCATTATCAGTCAAGGGATTCCTAGGCCTATGAGGTCACCCTCTCTGGGCTTTACTATGTATCCCTCCATTATCGGTCAAGTGATTCCTATGCCTAATCAAGGGTATTCATAATAATGATTTACCGTATATCCCATCCCGTGATTCCTAGGCCTTGTGATCAATCATGATACCACCCCACTCAGCTTCAAATCCATATGGGAATCCATCTCAACCAAAACAAGAGAACCCCATCACACCATGACTATATAGAAATGGAAAGGTAAGGTTGAAATCCAATATCGTACCTGGAAAGACCCTTGCCAAAGATAACAAAAGAACCAAAAACACACATTTTTCTACCATGCATGCCAAAACTAGTAAGGAAATCATACACGCAACTCGATATCTGCAAATAATCCCATTGTAGCTGCTTGATCTTGCTTTTCCTTGCTTGATTTTTTTCTTCCTCTTGCTTTCTTGTTCATCCTTTTCCTTCTTTCCTCCAACACTAGAGTCATTAGGGGTGTTTTGAGGTCTAAAATAGGCTCCCAAGGAAATTATAAAATAATAGTGGAAATAATAAAATAAGATCAGATTACAGCATCAAATTTTAGAGGGAAAAAAGGAAAAACTATTTTTTCAACTCATATTTTCAACTTATCTCCCTACGGGTTTACTCAAATTTTGAGCGGAAACACTTGTTGGATGAATATTTGATTCCTCATCCAAGAAGTACCCATGTTTCATACTTTCGATGGACCCTGCTACAAGAAAAATGAGAAATACATGAAAAACGTGATTGCAATCCTGTTTTTTCATGTATTTCTCATTTTTCGTGTAGTAGGGTCCATCGAAAGTATGCAACATGGGTACTCTTTGGATGAGGAATTAAATTTTGCATCCAACAAGCACTACCGCTCGAAATTTGAGTAAAAATTTAGGGAGATAAGTTGAAAAAACGAGTTGAAAAAGGTAGTTTTATTATTTTATTATTTTGTAATATTTTTACTTTTTTACTCAAAAAATGGTGAATCATCCCCCATGGTTGACACCATCATCTTGAATCCTATTGGTTCTTATAAATTTTATTTTTGTTGTACATTTTTCTTAGGAGGCCCATTTTAGACCTCAAAATTCTCCTAATGGCTCCAAGAATGCTCTAAGTGTCCAAGAGTATGAGAGAGAGAGATAGAATAAAGAGAGAGCTCCAAAACTAAACTCACAAAAGTTTGTGAATTGATCCTCAAAATACTTTTTATTAATGAGGCCTCTATTTTCTTCATTTTCCTCTTCACATGGAACCTGTGACCTTTCACCTTCCCTTTCTCCTGATTTCCATTATTTTTATAAATAAAATGTTAATTAATTCCACTTTCCCTTTCCAAATACTTTGCCATTGCCTTTGCCAATTTCCTCATCCATAATAAACCAAATGAACAACCACACTAGGATCTTTTTGCCAACATTCAGCTTGGAATATGTGTCCCATGACCTTGTCCATAAATTTTCCTTTATTAACTTTATTACATGGATTTTTGACCAGGGTTGTTACAAACGGTTTTGCAAGGGGTCAACCAGTTCAAGTCCAAACTCCTTATACCCCAACGTCATTGGGGACATGCACAAAAAAATAGAGAAAGAGAAGACTGCTCTAATACCAGTGATATGGATTTATGTAGGAATGAAATGAAATGCATATATAAACATAAACACAAAACTACAACAAAAACAAAACTTTAATTCATTAATAACAAAGAACTGCAAATTCTTACATGCATAATGGAAATAAACTAGTTTGGGCAATGGTAGCTTCTCTCTAAGAAGAGATGTGGCAGCTACATGCCTTTTGAATTGTGTTACAATGAGGATCGAAGGCATTTTTATCATTAATAAATAATGGGAAACCCTAAACATCCAAAAACCTAACCCTAAGAGATGAAGCGCCAAAAGCGTGTCGGCCCTGTTGGGGTTAGTTGAAATGTCAACTTATCAGGGTCGTAACTTTTGCATGCGATCTTTGTTTTCTTATCATGATACCTTGTTTTTAAGATCTCCCTAAAAAACGTATTTAGGCCCTTAAAATGGCTCCAAAAGTCTAGGACCCAAAAGACTACCAAAAATAGTAATTGTGCTACAATTAAGGAAACTGAAAGAAAAAACATTGGGAGTCCAGGTGGAATAGGCAAGTGGCCACCAATTTCCACCCGGATCAAAGGTGCATTGCTAAACTAGTTTAAGTTCCTCCTAGATGAAGTTTTTGAGGCATGTGAAGATGTGTACAAGAGGGCTACATATTTTGTTTATGGGTATCTAGTAATAACCATTGTGATGATGAATTGGTGAACTCTTGATGGACGTGATTTGGAAGAAGCATTGAACGGCGAAGCTCTCGCTCTTTCCTATGTTCCATGGTAAACATGAGCTAACGCTGCAAATCAAGTTTTCAATGGAAAGGAATTTAAGAAATGGCACACCAAGATGCTTGATGCTACCATGATGATTGTCAGGGTGCCCAAGTCCATTGTAGATAAATATGCATGCCATATTTGGTTTGGTATCAACCACACTAACACCTATTTTGAGCCCAAGGCTATCAATAAAGACACTTTTGTTATGAAGCCATTACCATACTATATGTTAGAGGAGGAATTCCATCATGAAGCTTTCACTTAGCCATGAATCTAGTGTATGAAAACCTTCGAAGGAAATGTCTACTCTCTCGATGCATTGCAACCTTGCAGTATGACTTTTAATGCTCCTTCATCTCCCAAGAAGCACTCAACTACTTTTTCATCTGATTTTAAACCTATCATGAAGCAACTCCAGGCATGTGTGTCCTTTGTTCATGCCACTATGTCTACTATGGAATCGTTGGTAAGTCCACCTACTACAACTTCTTCTATCCTTGGCATTATTCCATATGTAGGTAAGATGTTAAATCTCCAACACTTTTGTTTATTTCCTTAAGCATGTTATCATCAACACCTTCTACCATTGTAGATGTTGACCCTTCCATTTATTTTCCTTTTAATACCTTCGCTTTTACACAAGAAACATTTGCAAAAGTTGCATCTAAACCTATTAATCATATTAATAGTTCATCAACCATTATATACATTCCTAATGATGCGTCTAAAGAACCGATAGGTGCCACTAAAATTGTTGAAGAATGTGATCATCCCTTGCCTGTTACGTCGTAGACGCATAGTCTTGTCTCATCTCCTCACACTGCCACACCATCTACAACCATCTCAGATCACCCTTCTAAGAATTCTAGCCCTTGAGACACCACTAGAAATATTGTTGATATAGAGGTATTTTATGAGCCTAAATATATAGTAGAACCTAAGAAAGATACCGAAAAAACTCTTGTGCCACCTGTGTATCCTTTACCCATAACACAACCAAAGCCCACCCCTGTTGTTTATGTAGTACCACTTTCTTCATTTAGTCAGGATCCAATTATTGTAAGGGACCCTAGCATTTATTTTCATAGTCTCTTGATATAATTCCCCTCCTTCCTTCCCATTTAATTTCCAATATTAGAGAATATTTCCAACAAGAAAAAGCTATTGATCCAGAGACTTCACCACAAGGACAATCTAAGAAATTGTTTGCAAGTGGCCAACCATTGTAAACTAAATTTCCTCTCACTGATAGTCTTTCTACCTCTAATATTCTCCAGCACTAACAACTCTTCTAATTTATCAAGGCTTCATCAAATCAATTAGAAGATTGTTTTGTTACCATTGACTCAATGTACAATGAGCTTATCATTTTCCATGAACATCAACAACAGTAACTCGTCAGTGTTGTTGAGGAACACAATTAGTTGATGAACAACTAACAAAGAAAATTGAGGAGATTAGTTCCAAGCTCTAACATATGTTGCCAATTGTTGTAGAGTTTGTTCCCAATGCCCCAGAGGATTTCTCTTTATGTGAGCCTGCACAATGTCTTGAGTTTCTTGAGACCACCTGTACATAAATGGTTGCCAAAAAAAAATATTTCCATAGTACTGTTGCTAACTTACAAAATTCTATTCTAGACCCTACAATTTGATTCCAATAGAAAATTATTAGCACTATTAAACGAGAATATGGTTCCAAATATATGGTTCAAGAATGTACTTGTGATTCCCAAGAGATATTTTTCCAAGTCTAAGATTGGCCAGGGTTACTCTTGAAATGTAATCGCTCTCTCTATCAGATGCGAGAACAAAGTAAATAGCTCATGGAACAAGCCCTTGCAACTATAGATCTCGCATAGCAACAAAATTTATTTGATCAGGCTAAGGAGATTGATAAGCAGATTCATCACTTAGAGGAGGAATTGCATAAGGCCAAAACTTTACTACATGATCTCCAACTAACAGCTAAAGCCTAGTTTATGAAACTTTGCAAACTCAATCATCATGGTGATACTCAGTGGAAAATGTTGTTTGCTTCTTGTCTTAAGAAACCTATTGCAGAAGATACAAGCCAATTTTTTGAGAAAGTTACTACCTTGATCACTACCTACAATACTACTGCAGAGGATTATAATAGTTTTAATGGTCAAACTTTGTAGATGGCTCCTAAGTTGGGCCATTCATTTGAAGGAGAAGCATCAAAATAGGGAGAAAGAGGATTAACAATAGCTACACAACCATAGGAAATATCAGAGATGCAGACAAAGGATTGAATTGAGGGTGAGTCGAAAAATTGTGGTCAAGGCTTGTTGGGTCCATTTTTGGAGAATTTTTAATCAATGTTTTGTCAAGAAAATCCACATAAATAAGAAATACGATGTGGAAAAGTAAATGGTAAAAGAGGTCAAGAAGCGGGACTAGAAAGGACGAAAGTGTCAAAATGGAGAAAATAAGTAGTTACCTTGGGACTAGCCAAGGCCACAAAAGAAGGATCGAGATGCCAATTTTTGAAAGAATCAAGTTGAAGTGGACCAAAATAGTTGGATTTTGTCAAAGGGGTCAAGTTGGAGAAAATCAAGCAAGTGCAGATCAGAGTAGAAGGGAAATCTATATAAATATGCATGGATTGAGTTGAAGAGAGATAGATAAGTAGAGAGGTCGACATGTTGTCATAATGAGATTTGAAGTCCCTTTTGTAGTGTGATGTAATCTATTTTTCTTTCTGTCTAATATTGAGAGAACTATGAGGAGATTATGAGTAGTTTCTACAAGATCTACATTGTAATGGCTCAATTTTTGTGATAATATAAAGGAGAAGGTTGTGGGGTTATTATTATATGTTCTGTGATGAATATTGTTATATTGTGTGCTCCGTTTTAAAAATTTTGTATGTTTTATTAAGTTGTCTATTGCATGTTCATATATTGTGCCCAAAGTTGTTTGAGGATATATGTATAGTTAAATAACCTATGAATATCGTATGTAATGATCTAAATCTTGTCACCATCTAAATTACCCCCAATAACACTTAAAATTTTGACTCGCCTCAGGTGAGACATTTATCCCTTGCAAAGGAATGAAAATGTCGATATTGCGCTAGAGTAGGATAGATTCTTTTGTTGGTAGTAAGTGCCCGAACCCTGGGTCTTCATGACAAAACTTTTGACCAACATAGCACTCAATCAACCACTCCATTGGTAAACCACTCCACTTATTATTTGCTAGTCAATCACTCAAAAAACTTGTTGACCATTTATTTGACTAATTTTTTGGTCATCCATTCAACTTATTATTTGTTATTAGTTGATCCTTCAACTGCTATTTTCCAAAAGCTCTAGGGGCATTATGAACCAAAATAATCTTAGATTTCGACATCACCTCCCTATCAACCCAATCTTTTAGAGGTTTAAGAGGTGACATTATGTCAACATGACATCCCCCCATAATTGTAAATTCCTAAAGCCCTAACATATCATGTTGTTGAATGAACTTGATTTCAAAAAATGGCATCATAAAGATATACAAATTTTGCTAATATATTCTACAATAGACAAGAGAGATGCCCTTCTCTTGAACCATGTTACGTAATGGGCATGAATCTTTACATGCTTCATATTACCATGCACAACAAGATTGTCGACAACCTGATTGTACTTTGATTGTCACAATAAATACATTTCATGCTTCGATGCAAAATCCAACCTCCCATAGGGGTTGACAAATCCAAACCACCTTCGTCCTTGGATTATAAGCACAATGATATTTATTTTCCATTGTGTATAGAGATACTACACGTTGTTTCTTGTTGTTGGGATCTAAATGTGACAATTAGAAAAAATAAACGTATATGGTAGATAATGCACATGTAAAATAAATGAGATGTAAATAAAAGAAGCATGACTTTGTAATGGAGGGAAAGTAGATGGGAGAATTTTATTTTAAAATATTTTCCTACCCTCTCATATTTTATAGAATTTTTGACCTTAGGGTTAGGGTTGTTGACATTCATGTCTCTCCCTAGGGTTCTGCATATGAGGATTTTGGGTCTATAGAAGAGCTTTGGAGGCAGCGTAGCCTCCCTTCAACCAATGCAAGGAGGGCTTGCATGTTATGTAAATTTTTCTTGTGTTAATGGAAGAATCTAGATTCTAGTTACTTAGTGTTTTGCAACAATTTGTATGTAATGTAGTTTGGTGTGCTAGTTTGTTTTGTTGTTTATGTATTTTCCTGAGTTAAATTTTTGTAGCCATATTTCTTTTATTTGCCATCCTAGCCATAGGGTTTCCAACAAATTTTCACCAGCCAGGAAATTCATAGTCCCCCTCTTCAATTGAGTGGCAACAGTGATGGAGATAAGCCCAAGTGGAAAAACATAAAATTATTAATATCTTGGTTGGAATTGTTTTGGGTTTTTAGTGGTTTCACACATCTTGGAAAGCCCTATCGCTTTGTATAATGGGGAAATCAATTTATTGATGAACTTTTGGGCCTCGTTATGATGGTATACATGATAGATGTACATTTTTTAATTCTTATTTGGCTCTATTGGCTACTACTGATCTCTACAACAATATCTTTATTTTTCTAAGATATGTATCCTTGTTAAGGTTCTTTATCAACAAGGGAGTTAGCGGATATGTTTAAGGAATTTACACTAGTTTTTCGAATAAATGACAGCAGTGTGTTCGTTGTTTTCAAGAGACCTATGTTTGCTTGAGAAGGCATTGAAGAGAGATGACTATGATGTTTGTTGGTCAAGAGGCCTTTGTTTTGTTAGTCCCCATAACAACAAACATGGGTGTTTATTGATACAAAATACAAGCATAAAAACGTTGTTGAGCTAGCAATTTCTATATAATTAAGGTGTATTTGAAGCTTACTTTAAAGATAAAAAATGTCGTTGGGACAAAGGGTTGGTGATAAGAGCAACTCGTGTTATTGCGAAGCTGGATCTGAATGGACCATGTGTTCCTCCATTCGCTGGATCCGATCTAGTTTTGAGTCCGACACAGTGGAACAAGTTATATGGTTGGGAAATTAAGTTCATGGATTGACTTAGATTCTGATGATGAGGTACTCCAGATGGATTTTGAAATGGTCTTGAAAAAAGAAATGGCATGGGTTTCCCACCTCTCATAATTCATTATAGGCGTGTCTTTTTCCAATCCCTCAGGGATGCTCCTATGCTAATTATGCTTGGTGTGTCAATCAAATTTTACAAGGTTTGAATCACCTACATTTGTGGCTAAGGTACACCAAGTTAGTCTTGAACTTCAAGATTCAGAGCACACCACTCATAGCAGTGATGTGTGACATGCAAGAAGAGAAGCTCGTAGTGGATCATCCCCACTACGTAATGACATAGAAGTGCATAGATCCAAAAGGGTCGACACAAGGAAAATAAGGAAACAACAATTTGTACACAATGAACAACATGAAATTTGAGGTCAAATATCTATTGGTTAAGGGAACACCACCGCCACCTTGTGAGGATGCATCACTTACTATGATCAACAATACACAAATACAAGTCTGTGGTTGTAGGTGGAGATTTGTTTCTCACCACACTCATGAAGTTCCATGTCTCTCTCGGAATTAGATTATCAATTTCAGAGACTGGACGCAAGGATTTAGATCTATCAGTTCAAGAAAGTGAGGACCTCTTCTAACCAGTGGAGCTCCCTAGATACAGAGCTCAAAGAGGATAGTGATTTTGGTTCATAATTTTGTAGTGAATTTTGTCAGGGGAGCCTCAACCTAGAATGTGATGAACCTATAATTATTAAATTTAGTTGCACCGACCTAATTTTGGAGTCATTTCCTAACAAATTTACACCAACAACTTATCTTGGTGTTGTTTTATTGTTTTTAGTATCATATTCTTGTTAGGCCCCTATACTACTAGTGTAACCCCTTATTGTTATTAATATAACCCACTTATTATATTTATGTACCCATGTAGTGCCCATATTGTTACTATTGTGCACCATAGAAGCCCACTATTGTTATTATTGTGCCCTTACATTATTATTGTTATGTCGGCTCTGATTATGTTATAACCCCTTAGACTCCTATATATAGAAAGGAGGTCTTTTCATTTGTATCATAGAAGAATTGTTCATTTATGTAATGTAAAGGAGGTTGCCCCCTCGAAGAGGCTGAATTCTAAGGCGTTGATCTATCTTTTCTATCTTTTCTTGAGCTGGTTTCATAACATTTGGTATCAGAGCTTTGGATTCTAGGGTTTCGCTGCTCCAAACAGGTCATCGTGGCATTTTCGCTATAACGTTTTTTCTGTGACGTTTCAGAAGTCGCAAAAAAAACCCATTTGAGAAGAAATCGTTCTGAACCTTGGGTCCGAATTTCAGAGCTTTTCGCACGATATTTGCGGAGATATGATCTGAGGAAGTTGGTCTTTTTGCAGACTCCTGAATTACAATCTAAACAGGTGACCTGGGGAAAATCGTCATAACTTTCTCTCTGGGGATGGGATTAAAATTTCATAAGAAGGTATAGAAAGAGGACGGACTATAGTTTCTTGTATGATTTTTTCAGATCCAAAGGTTGAAACAGTGACACGTGGCACTTCATACAATTTCGCTCTTCTGGAAAGGTCTATAATCAGGTCATCTTGGGAGATTGTGCATAACTCTTTCTTGGAGAATCCAATTTGGATCAGACTGGTGGCATTGGAAAGAGGATGCCGAGGGCTACTACAGGTCACAATTTCAGAACTTAAAGATCTGAAAGTATAAAGTTACAGTTGTTTCAAGGTTGAGCTCCTAAAATCAAGAAAAAGAAAGATGAGGAAGTTTGATGGCAAGGATCCGGTAAATTGGATACTTCAGATGGAGCAATATTTTGATCTACATGGTGTACAACTGTTACAAAAGGTATGTATTGCATCTTCATATTTAGAACTAGATCAATTTTTATGGTACAAAGGGCTTTGTTCTCGTAAACAACTTGTTACGTGGTCAATTTTCACGGAGGAAATGATAGCACATTATGAGGATACAAAGAGCAACCCCTTCTTTAGAGCAACACCACAACAATTGGAAAGAGTGAAAGGGCTTTGTGACATAGTGGAAAGCAAAATTATGGAAACCAGGAAGCGTACCCCTCACAACTATAAAGATGGAAGTGTTGTTTCTCCTAGCCTTCCACAACCTACAAGGGTTACACCACAACAATTGGAAGAAAAAAGAGAAAAAGGGCTTTGTTACAGTTGTGATAGCAAATGCACTAAAGGTCATAAGTGTGCTGAGAAGAAATTATTTTATATAGAATATGAAGAGGAGGAAGAAAAGGATCAAGAAACAACAAAAGAAGAATATATACGCCAGGACCCCACCCCAAAGAAAGAAGAAATGAATCAGACCATATCTTGTAAAGCATTGGCAAGAATTACCACTCCTCAAACTCTCAAGAAAGAAGGACATATCAAGAAGAAAAAGGTGCAAGAAGTGAAAGATCACATCGAGAAAGAAGAAATGAATCCAACCATATCTTGTAATTCATTGTTCGAAATTACCACTCCTCAAACTATCAAGATAGAAGGACATATCAAGAAGAAAAATGTTCAAGAAGTGAAAGATCACATCGAGCATCAAGAAATGAATCCGACCATATCTTGTAAAGGATTGGAAGAAATTACCACTCCTAAAACTCTAAAGATAGAAGGACATATCAAGAAGAAAAAGGTTCAAGCAGAGAAAGATCACATCGAGCATCAACAACAAGTTCTCCAACTTTTAAAGGATAACGCCACTTTGGTGCAAAATCAAACGAAACAACAGGTAGATCAACATCGTGGTGAATTTTTTTTTGATGTAGGTGATTGGTTATTTTTACCGCTACATCTCAAGCAAGCTATTTATGAGAAGGAAATGTTGGCAATACTACATGCACTTAAAAAATGGCAACCTTACCGAATGGGAAGACTCTTCAAGGATGAGGATGTGGAAGCATTGTGTTGTGCTATTTATATTATCCAACCAGATTGGATAAACGAAGCCAGGGATGAATGGAAGAAGGACGAAGAAGTATGGCCACTTATTCAAAAGTTGCAAAAGATCCCAATTCAAACAATATTGGAAGGAAAAATCATATTGGAACCTGGAGCAGTCACAGAAACAAGAACCCGACAGCTACGAAATCGATCAATTTCAGAGTATCTCATAAAGTGGAAGAACTTACCCGCTGAATATTCCACATGGGAGGACAAGAATTTTATACAGAAGCATCAAGAACTACTCAAGCGTTGAGGACAACACTTTTTGAAGGAGAGGGGCATGTTAGGCCCCTATACTACTAGTGTAACCCCTTATTGTTATTAGTATAACCCACTTATTATATTTATGTACCCATGTAGTGCCCATATTGTTACTATTGTGCACCATAGAAGCCCACTATTGTTATTATTGTGCCCTTACATTATTATTGTTATGTCGGCTCTGATTATGTTATAACCCCTTAGACTCCTATATATAGAAAGGAGGTCTTTTCATTTGTATCATCGAAGAATTGTTCATTTATGTAATGTAAAGGAGGTTGCCCCCTCGAAGAGGCTGAATTCTAAGGCGTTGATCTATCTTTTCTATCTTTTCTTGAGCTGGTTTCATAACATTTGTGTGTCAATCAAATTTTACAAGGTTTGAATCACCTACATTTGTGGCTAAGGCACACCAAGTTAGTCCTGAACTTCAAGATTCAGAGCACACCACTCATAGCAGTGATGTGTGACATGCAAGAAGAGAAGCTCGTAGTGGATCATCCCCACTACGTAATGACATAGAAGTGCATAGATCCAAAAGGGTCGACACAAGGAAAATAAGGAAACAACGATTTGTACACAATGAACAACATGAAATGTGAGGTCAAATATCTATTGGTTAAGGGAACACCACCGCCACCTTGTGAGGATGCATCACTTACTATGATCAACAATACACAAATACAAGTCTGTGGTTGTAGGTGGAGATTTGTTTCTCACCACACTCATGAAGTTCCATGTCTCTCTCGGAATTAGATTATCAATTTCAGAGACTGGATGCAAGGATTTAGATCTATCAGTTCAAGAAAGTGAGGACCTCTTCTAACCAGTGGAGCTCCCTAGATACAGAGCTCAAAGAGGATAGTGATTTTGGTTCATAATTTTGTAGTGAATTGTGTCGGGGGAGCCTCAACCTAGAATGTGATGAACCTATAATTATTAAATTTAGTTGCACCGACCTAATTTTGGAGTCATTTCCTAACAAATTTACACCAACAACTTATGTTGGTGTTGTTTTATTGTTTTTAGTATCATATTCTTCTATTTTTCGACTCACAAAGAACCCATGCAACACATAAATGAAACCTAGAATAGAGTACATGGGCAGTTCTCATTAATATCCCTCAACACAGGAAAGTGATATTTCTTTTGTTGGCCCTCCTAGCCATAGGGAAACACTTGCATAACCAAATCAAAGGTCCCGCATTAAAGTGAAACATATAGTCAAAAGTGGACTTCCTATAATCATTGTCACCTATCCAATTGGATTTAGAAAAGTCGACTAATGATTTTTAACTTCAACAATATTTGATACTGAAACGAGAGCCTACCATTAATGTAATGAATTTTTTGTTTTGTATCTTTTGAGAAATTTCTTATGGATCCTACATAAACTAGTTAACCACACTAATATAAAAAAAATGTCAGGTTGATTATGAGTTAAATAAATAAGGTTATGGACCAACTATCGATAAAAAGAAGCATATAATTTTGTATATTGGCATTGTTTAGTTAATTTGATACTTGAATGAAAGGGTGTAGAAGATGTTTTATAGCCATCCATCTTAAAACATTTCAATGTTTCAATACATATTTAGGTTGAGAGAGAGAGATCAACATGTAATGGTAAAAACTGAAAACCAAGGAAGAAATGGAGAAGACCAATATTGGTCATCTCAAAGGTGTCAATTATTAAACTCTTCAATCTAATTATTTCATCAGTATTAGTGTCAGTCACGACTAAATCATCAACACATATGAAAATAATAAAGGTATCACCATTATTGTGTAATACATAAATATTATGACTATATTCACACCATTTTATCTCAATATTGAGAAAGAATCAATCAATCTGAGGATATAAGCTTGAGAAGCTTCCTTCAAACCATACAATGACTTTTGTAGTCAAAATAAAAAATTATAACTTGTCACAAAACAAGTAGGATTTGTTAGAATCACGATTTCTATTACACCAAAAATTGTAGGTGTTTGTAAACAGACTCATCATCAGAGTTAATAGATCCATGAGAGGTGGTTAAGCACATGTCACGAAACTCATAGGGAGAGTTGGTTTATCCAATGTCCAACAATCTCCTCCTAGTGCGATTTGGGTGTTATTCGAACTCGATACCTTTGGATTTGATAACACTTTTTGGAATCACAAATATTGTTAGACCAAAACCTAAAGGTGTTAGTAAACAAATGCATCACTAAAGTTAATAGATCCACGAGAGGCGGTTAAGCTCATGTCACAAAACACAAGGGTAGAGTTGGTTTATCCAATGTCCAACAAGTTTCTCCATGTACATTTCTTTGTATAAATCCCCTTGAATACATAGACTCTTAACATCCATTTGATGAATCTTCCATTCAAAACAAGTAGTAAGAAAAAGAATCATTTGAACAAAATTCCTCTTTGCAATAGGGGAAAATGTTTTAGTGTAGTCAATCCCTTATTTCTATGAAAAACCTTTTGTGACAAAGAAAACCTTACGATTCTCAACAACATGTTCAGAAGTAAATTTGGTATTATATACCATTATTAAATATTCATGATATTCTCCCCTTGTTGTAAAGGAACTAAGTCCCAAGAATGACTATTCAAAAGAGAATTCATCTTGACTTGCATAGCCTGGTCCCATTTAGGTTTTCATTATGCTTCAACATAGTAATTTGGATCGAAAATCTCATGAACATGAGCTATTAAAGCAATGTTATCATGTTGTTTCTGACTGTTAGTTTGTTGGCTTAAGAAAAATCACCAACATTGGGTTTGTCGACTTCATTTGTTTTAGCAACCCGTCAAGGAAAAACATAAGTCAGTGAATTGGTATTG
Organism: Pinus tabuliformis; assembly: GCA_031772625.1. NCBI lineage: Eukaryota > Viridiplantae > Streptophyta > Pinopsida > Pinales > Pinaceae > Pinus > Pinus tabuliformis. The sequence continues at coordinate 559,159,220 of CM062809.1, read as the reverse complement.
ACTTTAGAAATTTGATTAAGAGAAGTTATGGTTTGATTCAAAGATAATCAAATACAAGTTGAGTCAAGAAAATTAGTTGAATGAGCTATCAAAATACTAAAAAAAGGGATAGTAGATCCATTATATGAAAAAATATCAAAGGAATCACAGTGTAATAGTCCAAATGAAGAATTCAACAACTTAGTACCAAAATATTTTTCATCAAAATTGTATTTCTCCTTATAATGATTTGTTGTTTGACAGGATTGAACAATCAATAGGCTTTCAACTCTTCATGGTATTCCACCATGATGCAAGCACGACTCTTTGCATCCAATTTCTTTATGTAGTCATCTAAAATATGCACCTAGGAAATAGATATGAAATTTTAGAGGTGATCGATTGAGTGATTATTACCGTACAACTTATTAACTAGAGTCATAAAATTGATGGTTCTAGTTAAAACAAGAATCAAGAGATAGATGGCATAGTAGATAACTTCAACCTAGAACTTAATTGGAAAATATTTGGCTTGACTTGGCTTTGATTATTGCATATTTTCATGCCATTTTGTTGAGGAGTATGAAGGATAGACCCATGCGAAGATATACTTTATTGAACAAGGTATTAATCAAATATTGATTTATATACTCTCCTCCATTATTAGATCTAAGGAATTTAATGGGTCAATCACATTGTTTTTTAGCCAATGCCCTAAATTTCTTAAATTTCTTAAAGAAATGGCTCTTATTTTCAAGAAATAAACCCAAGTAAACCTTAAGATATCATCAATAAAGGTTAACTATACTTCACATCTTCCAATCAATGATTATGAATGCAATAAAGGTCACTATGAACAAACTATAGTGGTTTATGCACACACCATGGTTTGCAAGAGTCGAAAGGTTCTTGATGATGTTGTCCTAGCACACACTCTTTATAAAATACATTAAGGGTAAGGACCTTTGCTAAACCCACAACCATGTTTTTTGTTTCCATTATCTTCAAAATTAACAATTAGATGTTCAAGTTGTTCATGGTAGAGTTTGTTCCCATCATCATATGTAATAAGAGTTATTAGTTCAACATCTCGTCGAGATAAGTCATGTAACTTATACAATCCATATTGTGAGTTGAGAATACCTTTGGTAACAATCGACTTATCTTTCCTCATATATTTAACAAATAATTCATCTAGCCAAAATTTGACAATTTACTTGTCTTTGTTAATTAGGAAATAGAAAATAGATTTACACTTAGAATAGGCACATGATAGGAATTCACTATTCTTCCAGGTCAAAAGGTATTTCATCATGACTAGAATTGTTGAGAGAAAATTCGTTTTCTAAATAAATATTTTTCTCAACATCCTTATACAAAGAGGAAAATAGAGAAGTGTTTTTTCCATATTATGAGTGCACCCAAAATAGATTACCCATTCATTTTGCATGGTGTGAGCATCCAATGCTTGAGTTATAACTTAGAAGGTGAAGATATTAATCAATTAATTGGTTGATCCCTCAGCCAACATGTTTTCTTCAAGATGCTTAACTTATTTCTCTAGGTCATCACTCTTCTTCCAATTGATTTTATCCTCATGTCTTGACGTTCCACAACAATGGCATATCTTCTTATTTCAATTATTCTTATTCATGCCAACCCATCACCCTTCTCTTCTTATTTTTGTTCGAGGCATTCTAGATTGATTTATATTTCCTTCTGATTTTATTGGCCCTTTCCTTTGATTAAGTGAACTTGATGTTTACTACTAAGATCCCCCTTATCAAGTAATATATTTTGGTCCTTGATCAACAAATAACAAAAGGTGTTAAAAATGCAATCTTTACCATCTTCCTTGCATAATCTCCAGTTGGTGTGAAATTAGGAACAAAACACATCATAAAGTGTTCTGAAATTCATCAGGACTAGTTTAATGAGTTTTCCATCTTTATTTGGAAAATTCTTTCCACATTTTCTTAACTTCAACAATTTATGTTAAACATAAGCTAGATAGTTAAAAATAATTTCAAATGAATGGGGATAAAGAGACATAAACTCTTTCTCATACATGATTCAAATTTCATTAACTTTTTCAAATAATAATTTCAACTTCTTCTATACCTCGTGAGAATAATCTATCTCACTTGTATGAAATCTATTCTCTTGATCAATCTAAGTTGTAATGACCTCAATGACTTCATCTTTCATTCTATCAACGAAAAATTTCATGTGGTAATCCTTCAGATCTAGCATAGAGGCCATGGTATACTACTAGATCCCTTTGCTATTAAATATAATTTCCATATTTGGTTCCCAAACAACATAATTCTATCTGTCCAAAATGACAAGATCAATCTTGGAATCCTTTTTCATATTTTTTGTAGATATGGTCTATTCTAAATTAGGTTCTAATTGACAAATCATGGCGTCCTAGAGTCAATTACTATAAGATATAGCTTAGCATGATTTGTATACAATAGGGTTGGGTCAAAACCGGTAGCTCTGATACCATGATGGGATTGAGGGAACCTGAGAATAAATAATACAAAAGTAGAATATATAGAAATAAAAAGAACAATAATTATGCTCCATGATGATGGGTGGTGTCTAAAGACACCATTATAGCACTTAAGCACAATGCAATGTGATTAGAACATCATAATGCATGATTTACATATTAATCATTCCTCTTTTTTCTTTTTCTTTTTCTTTTTCAAACCATATAACCTTTATTTATAGTGTCTGAACTTAACCAACTTCCTTGAATTGTGAAATATTTGGTCTACAAATGAGCATTAATAGTTTTGACTATTTCCCTAAAATCCACATTTCATTGAGTATTTAATTGTTTTGGTTGACCGAACTTTACTGGCTAATCAAATACTCAAGTTGATGTGACCTTTTAGTTGATTCCTTTGATCACTCAAATGATTGTTGCACTAATCGACCACTTGAGTGGCTATCCATTAGTCGATCACTCAACCAACCTGTCGAACACTCAATTTAATATTTCCTCTTAGTTGATCCTTTGATTGTCTATCACCAACATCTCAAAATTGTTGTGAACCAACATAAACATAGGTTCCAACAATTATATATATGTGTGTGTGTGTGGAAAAAGGCAAAGTGGGCCATGATAGTAGGGTCAAGTTACATGGAGGCAAGATATATGGAATTGAACTGTTAGAGACTAACATGTGGGCACTAATTCCATATCAAGAGCCATGTGTCATGCAATGTCAACAAAACTGGGCACATCAACAAAATACAATTTTGTTGGAAAATGTCATGTGTACCCATAAACTTATATTAGCCATAGCAGGGGTAGATAAACTCAAAATTAGGTGAAAATTCTAGTGTAAGTTATGATGATGAGGACAATAAAAGTGAAAATGAGGGTAATTTCCCTATTCAACTCCATAATTCCATAAAATGCAAATTAGCGTTTTTGAAAGAACAACGTCCTAATTGCTAGCAACCTTATTTATGGTGAAATTTGGATAATAATGAATAGGAGTATCTATGAAGAAACTCATTGGATAATTTGGATAAAATATAAAGGGATGGAGTAGAAATAGGAAACAAATCAAGTATTCTAAGACATTTGATTGATTTTGATAAGTTTGCAATGCAAGGAAAGGAACCCAAGATCACAAATTTGAAAAATAATAAATTCTAGTTGAAATTTAATGTCCACAACAATATTGAAAACTTTGTGGTCTTAAAAGTATTCAGTTTTCTAGCCCCACGAGGGTAGGCGAGTTGGTAATCACAATGCAGTGAAGTTCGTTAGAAAGGCGGGCTCCGTACTGAAGGTCATGAGTTCAAATCCCTCGGACTAGCCTGGAGCTGTGGAGAGGGGCGGGCGTAGTTCCTAGGGGTTATAGTGGTAGCGGTCAGAATCGACCCCGTGTTACACGAGTTGCAAGGTTGCTCCAGTTGCCAATTCCTCTGTAGAGAAAAATAAAAAAATATAAAATATAAAATATAATATAATATAAAATAAAATAAAATAACATTATTCAGTTTTCTTCCATTTAAAAAATATCAATTTAGCCAAAAAAATTATGTTTGGAGAAAGTGAGCAAAAGGGGCAAAGTTTACAATTCCAAATTGGTGCAAAGAGAGATTGAATTATGAAATTATTTATAGGGGTTGTTGAGTACTATAATAATTATTATTATTTATTTCTAATACAAAAAAATTCTTCATCCTCACTAGATTTCCTTTTATGGATGGTAGAAGTTGGTCTCTGACAAGAAATGTACAAAAAATGGGCAAAAATGGGGTTTTTTAGAGCCTCTATGACATTTAGCTTTAAGCTCAAATTGAAGCATCAGTACAATCAGAAAACTAATTTAGAGACCATATTTATTATGAGTTAAATTTTGGATAACTGTTTTAGAATTATTGGAAAATTGGGAAGAAAAATACATGTAATCTTATAGAAGGGCATATTTTGAGAAAAGATGCTATAGAGATTGAAATGAGTTTTATATAGTAGTTTTACTTGTATGCACACTTATTAGAATATTAGTGCTACAACAAGGATAGGTAAATATAAAAAATGAGGGGAATCATTCCAGACAAAACATGGAAAATGGACAAGGGTTTTATAGTCATGAAGAAAAAGTGTTATTTTTCTTTCGGAGCAAGTATGTTTCAAAATACACTCTTATGTAAGTAGTAGTTGATTAATAAATAGGAAAACCAAAATAACAAGCAATGGAACTAAATTTAAACATGAGATTCATAAGCTACAACATATGAATTCTTACGAGTAAACTGATTGTCAAACAAAATAAAAATCAAACCAACAATAGAATAATTATATATTAATTCCAGCCAAAACATCAAATAGACGGGAAGGGAACATTGGTCTTTTACTGCAGACCAAATTTCTTTTTCAACACATCCACAAGAAAATTTTAATATTAAAGGAAACATAGAACACACGCGTTCAAATCCTTGCCTTTCTTCAACTTTGCAATTCAAACTTCTTTCCCTTTAATTTTCGATGCATTTGATGAAGTAGCAAAAATCTAGAATTAATAAATCTTTGAGGTATGAGTTTGCAGGTTTGCCATCTCATGGCATCTTTGATCTTAGTGTCTTATTTCTCTACATATATTTAGTGTCTTATTTATCTATATATATTTTCAAACGTTTAAACCAGAATTGATTGACTACTAGTTGATTCCAATTTTTGTGCAAAAATAAAGACAACTCCTTTTACTGCACACAAATATTAACCACCTGTTACAACTCATCCATGTATATACTACACCACTAGTTGATTCCTGTGCTCTAGCCGATAAACATGCTATGTACTCACTCTTTCTACAAAAATTGACTTCAAGTCAATCTATTGGTGGTCTTCCACACACTAATGTACATTCTCTAGCACACCTAATCACAACATTACACTAATGTACATTCTCTAGCACACCTAATCACAACATTACACTAGAATAATTCTCCATGATAGTGCACAATAGTCACATGAGAGGTAGGGTTAATTTTTTTCAGTAATTATGTGTTACAACATAAAGGTCAACTCAACTGTATCCAAAAACATTATACTTAATTGAATGATACTAGGGTTATTTGAATGCTTTTAGAATTATGGAGGTTTATACATTATGGAGGTTGATGATGTTGGAGGTTGATGATGTTGTTGAGTTTTTTTTTTTCTTTTTTTTTATAAATGGATAGGATGAAAAAACACTAAATCGAATTAATGCATTGCATGATATATTCATATTCTCTCTTTTGATTAATAAACACTCATGTTGCGAATATCATTATCCATAGTTTCCCCACAAATGTTTATACATGATGGTTTCACTTCAAAAGCAGATTGTGCCAAAGGCATCTCAAATTCACTCTACTCTCTATATTTCATTATGGGTATCATTATTTTGATTTCGAATATTCCAAAATCTAATTATTAGGAATGAGGCTAATTGTTTGACCATATTCCTAACTTTCATCTTCCAAAAAAATTCTAAAATTTGCAATCTAGATAAGTTCAACAATCAATTACTACACACCTAATAACATAATTCATTGTTACAATTAATTAGTTGGCACACTTTGCAATAACATACATCACCTCTCGATGTTTCAATTGACAAGCTGGTCATAATTTAGTTGATATTCACTCTACTCTATATATTCAATTATGGGTATCATTATGTTGATTTCATATTTCAGGAATATTCCAAAATCTAATTATTAGGAATGAGGTTAATTGTTTGACCCTGCTCCTAACTTTCATATTCCATTTTTTTTCTTTTCTAAAATATGCAATCTACATAAATCAATTACTACACGCCTAGTAACATAATTCATTGCTCCAATTAATTAGTTGGCACACTTTGCAATAGCATACATCACCTCTCGATGTTTCACTTGACAATCTGGTCATATTTTAGTTGATATTGGTCTTTTAAAATACTCTTGTTAATGTTAGTGTGCATATCTCTTTCCCAATTTTCCTTTACAACTTGCATCTAATATATTACCATTCAACTTCTAAATATATGCCTATATATCTCTTCACACATTACAATAGACTTTCAAAGCATCACATCCACCTAAGATTGTATAAGAGAACAATTATACACAATCACATAAACAATCACTATAGGGATACCACACCATTCATAATTTTGAAGTCTACATATTAATGTAAATAATTTAATGTTTAATATATCATATTAAGAGGGATCAATTTTTTCTCTCAAATTTTGATCCCTTTCAAGATATAATAGATTCAAAATTAAGATGGATTTACACCAATATGTAGTGTCAACACCTTCAATTTGAACATGGAAGGATTTACACATCTCTATTGAAATGTGTTCCAACCATCATACCATTGAAACATTTTAACCATCATGTGTAGAGAAGGATTAAATTTGTACAAATGCAAACTACTAAAATGTTTTAACCATTACTTTCAATTGTTGTGTGTGAGAGAGAGAGAGAGAGAGAGAGAGATGATATTAAAATATTTTATTGAAAGTGGACATTGAAATACTTTATTTATAACCCATAATAATAATAATGATGGCGGTTATAATATTATTTTTAATATAATACATTTTTTGAATTTAAAATAATTTTTTTGAGAGAGATAATCTTGAAATAATTATTTTTGTTGCAATAAGTTTTTTTACTTTAATTACATTTTAGAAAGACAAAAAAAGAGAAAAAATGATGACCTTGAAATATTTTAGTTACATTTTAGAAAGACAAAAAAAAGAAAAAATGATGACCTTGAAATATTTTACTTCATGTAAACATTGAAATATATTACCATAGATATTGAAATAATATATTTAGTAACTCCATTCAAAATTATATTGATTACTTTTTTGAAATGAAATACATGAATTCTTTATTAAATATTGAAAAGCTGACGAATGTCCATTATATTAGAAAATTGAATTACATCATTTTTTTCATGTATTGTGATACCCATATTTAACAACAGAAAATACACCTCTCTAAACCCTTAACACAATTAAAAAAAAACATAAAATATTAATCACACAAATAAAATTCTAATAGAACTTCAACCCAACATATACTTCCAAAAATAATCTTTGTAAAACCCATGCGAAGAAAACTTAAATATTATAAATCATGTTGTGAAACCCATAAAAAAAATCCATATCATGTTATATCAAACACGAGTACCAATGTAACTTCTTTAGCAATCACAACATTCATACCATGTGGAGGTTTCACATAAAACACATACTTACCTTTGCCTATAACAAGTTCCCATAATGAAGTTCTATTCAAATTTTGTCATGTTGTATTAAACACAAGTACCAATATAATTCCTTTATCAATCACAACATTCATACCATGTGGAAGATTCACATATAACACATTTTTACCTTTACCTATAACAAGTCTCGTAATGAAGTGTTTATTTATTTTGTTTTTATTTTTCGATCATGTTGTTAAAATTGAAAAATGTATGCACAAGAAAATCACATTTTTTTTTATTACAAGCTCAAATTCATATTCAATACATTTATAAATGTTATGAATTCTATCTTATTCCAAATTCAATGGATCTAGAGGTTGAGCAAATATCTCAACTATCTCTAACAAACCTAAGTTAACTCTAAAATAAGTATTAATATTAACACTCTCTCTTAATATTTACACCACGAAAAATAATACTAAAATCACATAAACATATTTTCCTATGATATTTGTTTGGCATTTTCTTAATTCGCATTTTTATCAACTTCTGAACTCTTTTAAACTATTCTCCTTCACAACCTTTCATTTTCAGCTACCACTTGATTCATTGAAAATACAATTTATTTTGACCATTAATTTCGTATTTGTAACGACTAACGATTCTTGACATACTTCCATCTGCCAAAGTACATTGCTCATTGTATTTTCCAAAAAAATGGGTTAGACATTAAATCGTTCAATAGTGAATCTTACAAACTCACAAACAGATAAAGATCACATGACCAGTTATTGTTGTTCTTGGGTTACCGAATACTCCAAGAACCACGTGTTTAACAAATTCTAGAGATAACCAAACCAGTGATGTGTTCTTGTGGCATTGCATACATAAAGAACAACCAGTTTAAGTTGTGTTATTGTATTCTATGAGAGGTTCTTGATAATTCATTTCACAAACCAAAAAAAATATAATCATAACCAATAGATGCATTCTAGAAAATATTGAGAGACTCCTTATCACTATCAAAATCTGGCAAGCCTTCAAAGATGGCACCAGGTAATGCTTATAAGATAGAAATATTGGTTGATTCTTTTAGCTTTCCATTTAAAAAAAAAAAATTGGTGTAAATGTTTCTATTCAATGTTGTATCCAAATCCTCGGGAATAGAATCATTCAATTAAACATGTGTTTTTATTCATAATTCCCTTAAAAGATAGTGAAATTTTATTTTGTAAACTAACTTTCATGTCTCATGCTTTCATCCTCTTTTATTCAAATAAAAGTTTTAACATCCATTGTTCAAGAGGATGACTAACTTAAAGTAATAACAACATTGTCATTAATCGTTTATTTTAATGCCAATTTATACTAACTTCCTTAGAAGAGACTTTATATTGTTTATATGTCTAGAAAAATATGTCTCATCATAAACAATTGTAATATTAAGTAAAATTTTGCATTTACAGTTTTTTTTGACAAATAACTTGCTCAATTTCTTTCATATTTCCACAAATGATTTTTCTAAATCTATAAGATGTAGTTGAGAAGCTAAGAGATATATTCCAATAATATACTTAGTTTTTTCGTCATTTTTCGCTCATTAAATTAATTGATTGACATATATGGGTTTTGATTATATTCCCTTTACTATACCCCATAAATTTGTATGTATCAACTGCATTTGAATCTTTACCTTCCAAGTATGTAAATTAAGGCCATGAAATTTTTCAATGGTTATATATTCCATGTTAAAAAAGAAACAGATCTTCAAAATGATTACCCCTTGTAGTAGCAAGACCAGCAATGAATTCTCCCTTATGATGCAGCCTCATCAACAAGAGCACACTCAATAATGCATATTATGTCCAAGGAAAATTTCAAGGATGGAAATTTATCTTCAAGTGTATAAACCATGAAAAATCTTACTAGTCTCTAAGATAAAAAATGTAAAATGCTTAGCAATACCATTGTAAAAATATTGAGAATTTTAACAATTGTATATAACCCCTTATAAAATTTCAGCATTTTTAAAGGTAAAATAATTTTATCCTAGAAAATTTGAAAAAAATCATTAAAAAAAAATGGTGGATCTCTTCTTGGGAAAAGGAATTGAAAATTATCCCATCTAGAAAATTTAGCCCCTAATTTGTTCCCTAATTATGCCGAATAATGGATCTTTCAAATTTGGCCTTTGTAAGTTCTGCTTCACTTCAATTTTGGTATACAAATAATCAAATAACTCTAGACAACAACGACACAAACCATAAAACTGAGACATGGTGGCTTGGAACACATCAAATTCATACACAAATGTAGTAAATACCTTGTGATCGTATCGAAGTCTATATGCTAAGAAACGGAGAAGGAAATTCGTAATATATATACATCAGAATTAGAGATACCAGGGATTTTAATGTCGCAGATGGAGAGCACATAGTTACATTAATGATGGCTTGTCAGAATCACATGGTCTCCTTTACACCGGTGTCTTAATGCAACAAACACTTGGTCATCCAAGATATTCCAACCTCCTCATTACATAATGACCTAGAGTCACTTAGGTACATAGTAGCATCACACACTTATATATTGTGGCGACTCCCATGAGGCAGTTACACCCAAAGCTATTAGCTCTGATACCAAATTGAAAGATACACACATAAGACAATCACACTACTTTTTTGTTATTAAAATTTCAAACTTGAATACAATACATTTATATGTGTTGGGAAATCCAACTTATTCCAAATTTAAAGAGAAAGAGGTTAGCGAATATCTCAATTATCTAACAAACACAAACCAACTCTAAAGTAAACATTAATTCTAACATTCAACACTAAACACAAGCACTAATGTAAATACCCTACAAATCATAACATCCATGCTATGTGGAAGTTACACATATTTAGCTTCACCCATAACGAATGGTCTAATTTTTATTTTTTAAAACTTAATTGTTTTGTTGTTTTGTTCTTTCCTTTCTTTTCTCAATTTTTTTTTAATATATATATATATATATATATATATGGAAAAAAAAAATTGAACTAAAGTTTAAGAGATAATGAAAAACAAATATGAACTACAATTAAAAAAAAATTCATGAGTATTTTTTATAGATTGTCAAAATTAAACACCAAATTAATTTTATCATAATTATATCTAATTAATCATAGTGCACAACTTTTAACAATACCTAATTAACACTACAATATGCTAAAGCCTCTTAAACACACATAATTATAAATGAAGTGAAAACTTCTTAGGTACAGGTTTAGATTGAGATTTTTCACTCAAACTCAAGTGTGGTTTTGTAAGTAGCATTTTTTATTAGACTTGGTTAATACTTCCACATAAATTCGGCTACAATGTCAAAATTATGGACTAAATTGATTACCAAGTTTGTTTCAATGGTGCTTAGTGAGATTGTGGGTTGATTTCTTCTTTTAATCAAATTCCCCTTTGGTGGACTTTTTTGAGTAGTAGATTTTTGATGTTTCAAACAATTTTATGAATATTTTAAAATTTCGACAAATTTATTAAGTTATAAAGATCAAATTGTTTCAATATAATTATCAATGATGTTTATGTAGAGCAATTTCAATTTTCCAATTATAAAAGGATAATTGAAGAAAATGAATTAATTGAAAAGAGAACATGATTTAGGATAAATGTGACACTGTGATTTTCTAGACAATCACAAAATCCAAGACTACATAGATATGAGTTATAAATTTTATTTTTGATCAGGTGTTGTCATGATCTACTGATGAGTTTTCAGTTGGATTTAAATATAGAATGGTCTATTTGATGTATTATAAATTCATACCTTGAGATCAATGCAGTGAGTTGAAGAATGCCTTAAGGTCTTTTTAGACATTTGCTTGTCTTATCTTGCTCAGCTAATTCTTAACATTGTATCAGAGGCATGGCCAACAAAGTTATGAAAGGTTGAAAATATTAGAAACTAAGGTCTTATACCTAAGGGTGCCCAAAGGAAGATATAGATAGCCCCACTCCTATGTGATATTATAAGTTACCATTGCTCAAATATAGTTATTGAGTTAGCCACAATTTAGTCTATCATATCTAGTTTCAAATATATTGCTTATATATATGGTTTAGAGATTATTGTTTGATCTTAGATCTATTAGATTTGTTGGTGAGGCACCTAAACAAAATTTTAAGTATTAATGCTTAGAGCCAAGTTGAGGGACATGAGACTACTAAAGAATTGAACAAAGAGATATTGAAATTTTTGTTCGAAGAGAGATTAGAGTTATCATGAAATTAATATTTGAATACAACCGCTATAATCGACTCTTACTCTAGGATTTGCAACAAGGATATGCTCTATTGAATGCAATTCAATTTCCACCAAATTTGTTGAATTTCAAGAAAGGTTTTCCTTTTTTTTTCTATGTCAAATTTGGTCATATTCTTCATTTCCTTGGAATAATCCATATCACTTATACTCCTTTTGTATTGAAATTTGGTCCTATTTTGTAATTCTTGCATAATAAATCCTTTTTCCTCTTCTATCTAACATATATACAACGAAAAGGGCATATTTTTTATTGCATAGGGATTGTATAAAAATAAAGTATATCTTCCATAAATGACCTTAACTCATATAAAGTTCAATCCTTAGGGAATCCAACCTTGGGGATAAATGTTCAATATCCAACACATGCTCCTTCTAAATGTTAGGGAGATTAAAATTATCTAGATCGAGGTCACCATAAGATAGAGGAGAATCTAGCTAGGTCTCAAGATGCATTGAAATATTCCTTGTAAAGGTAAAAAATCCTCTATAATTCTAAAGGAGTACTTCATACTCTCCTTCAATTTAAAAATATAACTTCCATTGCCAATATTGTTGCCACCACAGCAAAGAGGAATGGAAATATTGTTGCCAATAGATGGGTTAGTGCTACAATCTTTATGCTCATTACTGCATTCAAAAGTCATATTTTGCTTTGGCATTTAGGTGAATAAGTGTATGGCCTTGATCTCAAATCCTAACTTTTATGCTAATGAAATTTAATTCATATCTTTTTTGGCCCATGTAGTCTAATTTTTACCATTTTTATGATAATGCAATTTATTTCATCTCTTCATCAATTATGTCTCTATCATCTGATGAGATTCTTTGACTAGATTCTTTGACTATACACATAAATTTGGAGATAAATTGTTGATGCAATCGAATAGGAGTCTTGACATTCCCATGAACCTTTGCTTTCAATATTGGAAAGTCAGACCTTCACTAGTTGATTTTAATGGTGAATTATGATATGGAATAGTACATCTGTGGCGAAGGACTAAAGAGTAGAGGAGTATCGATAATAGTAAGGAAAAAAAAAATTGTGACAAATATTCATGACATAATTCTTACAACCAAAAAAACCCTTTAGACGAAAAAAACATGAGTTTTATCACTGCCAATGCCGCTTAAAGCACCTTCCAAAAATCATTCATAAATAACAGAGACCAACCTCAACGTTACAACGGACACAAATGGGGATCTCATAATTGTTGCATTGCCTTCAAACTAAATAAGGCAAAAGTAAAAGACACTATTATTTTTTTTTTTAATTAGAAACTTTTAAGCCATAAAATGGGAGGTATAAGGGTGAAGCTATAAATGTAAGAGTGATGTTGTTAATTGTTTTAGCTTTATATGTAATGGAGTTATAAGGGTTAATGTCTCTTTTTATTTTTTAAGTCTTCTTTGATTTAACGGGATTTTTTCATTAAATTTTGTTGTTGAAGATTTGAATACATTGCTCATTTCAAAAGGGGGCAACCATGGACTCTATTGAATATTTATTACATGTATTATTGTTTTTTCAAAAAGTTGAAGTCTTATAAAGGCTTGTTGAAGAATTGAAGTTGTATTTGGCCACATTATTAACAAAGGATTGAGAATAGTCATGATAAAACCATAGTTTTCTCCTTCCGTTAGACATGTCATAACATTGATTAGGGGGTATAAGGATAGTTATTCTTGCGTATATGATTTATAAATGTGTGATATTATTATTTGTGTCTAATTTTCGAATTTTCTTTCGATATATCACAATGCACATGGAGTAATATTGTGTTAATCAAATGTTTATGCACATGTAAGAAGAATACAAAAAATGCTTGGAGCATTGGAAAACGTTAAAGTTAATAGTCTTTTGAAGCATTGTATCCATCATTACATTGTAAAAACTAAATAATAAACATTGCATTCAAGTATTAAAAATGGTAAAGTTGTCAACCCTTTCAAGGTAATAAATTAATTTTTAAGTAAAAAATAAATAGTGACATTCCTGAAACCGAATAAGGAGGTCAAAAATGAAATTGTATTATAATTACATTTTGGTGTGCATGATTGGTAGTATCTAACACTTAAGGTGATGCAAAAATAAAGTGAGACTAAGATAAAAGAACCAAGTGCAAGCAAGCAAGTATGACAAGTGATTTTGAAAAAAATGGGTAAAGGGGGAAAGAATTTTCAAAATATCTCAGGTAATCAGGGATTTGCAATAGTACAACCATGAATTGAAAAATCAAATTAAAGAACTTGAGTGAGAATTACAATAGTGAAAAAAACATAATTGATCACATGGTTGATACGTTATATTCAACAATTGATATTGAAAGTGAAATAGATATAAAGGATCAATTGATTAATGAAATTAAAAAAAAATAAGAGAAAAGAAAGATCAAATTAATGATGTGCTTGATGTGTTATCTCTAACTAAGGTCGACACAATTTGTGATACATAGGACCTCATACAAAATTCAAATTCAAATTGTGATACTAATGAACTCATATAGAATGTTGATGTAAGTTGTGACACAAAGGAGATACTAGAGAAGATAGATGCAACAAATGATATAGAGGATTTTAACAAAACATTTGATGTAGCATGTGATACAGATGAAATCATGCAAAGGACTATTGATGTAATGACATAAAAGAAGCAACATAGGTGGTTGATACTCATTTTGATACAAAGGACCTGACGGAATCATATAGTGAATTGATGAAGGAAACAATGAATGAAGATGAGTCACAAGAAGAATCTCAAAATTACAACATTAACAACAAAAAATTTAAAGAAGCAAAAGAAAAACATCAAGGGATTTCCAAGATGTTTTTCAGACCTTGGGAAGAGATATCATTCAACAAAAACCAATATCGATTGGGATATGACAAAGGAAACAACTTGCATATTCTAGATTACTCCAAACCAGTTCAGTTTGTGAGTGCAATATTTCTTGAAGATGTCTAGAATCTTGAAACAAATGCCAGCATTGTCAAAGAGTTGGTCACATGGAGAGTTAGTGTTTTGATCTCCATCCTTATCTTCATTGTGGGAAGACAAATCACTTATCACAATAATGTCAAAAGAAAGAACACAATAAGAAGATAGTTAATTACGAATGGATAAATTCATGGAGATGGAATCTACAAGTAAAGAAGTTGCATAAGTATTACCATCTGGTGAATATAGAGATAAGGACAGAGAAAGAAAGAAGAAGGACGAGGGCTTTATTGGGGGAGCAATACCATACCAAGTGAATTCATATTGGGCGATATATATTGAGAAAAAATGACATAATATATTGAGGGATATATAGTGGGTAAAGGGTTTTTATATTGGTCGGTATACAAAATTGAGCTCAAAGTTAATGAAAAAATATAAAGGGGTATAAAAAATGATAATGAAAAAATGGATACCTACAATATCTAGTGAAAGTATAGTTTTTTTAAATTTGGAAGGTGTATTGGGTTTGTATTAGTAGGGGGTTGAATATTGTAATTGTTAGAGGCATTTTCTAATATGCAGTGAAATTAAAAGTATTATTTAATATGCCATGAAAACGTGTGATATTTCATAGTTTCATTGAGTGAAGCTCCATGGTTTATGGTAGGAGTGAAATGATGGAAACTCTTCGATGCATTTAAGGAAAGGAAGGGATGAATAAATTGTTGGAGTAAATATGGTTAGTGGTAAACCAAATACCACCACATTATTTAAATAAAATCGGTTAGTCATCATACCAAACCACCACTTTGTTAAAATAAAAATGTTTATTGATAATAAAAAAGCCACCACATTATTCAAAACATATTGGTTATTGATTATCCAAAACCACCATATTATTCAAGTGAAAATTGTTAGTCATAAAACATGAACCACCAGTTTCAATGGAAGACGATTAGTGTTCAAATTGAAAATCCACCACATTAAATGAAGGTGGTTAATGGTCAACCGACAAAACCATCACCTAAAGAATCCAAAGCTCCATCTTGGATCCTTTCAAGAGTGAACTATTGAAAAAATTCTAGCATTACACTTTATAAAGGGCGAATATCAGATATCAGGTTTCAAGATTCAAAGTCATATAAGTCAATCACAAATTCAATTTATATTTGGAAATTCCATCATAACAATTAGTATCCTCAACAACAATCATTTTAGGTATCTATTAGGAATGTTTAAACATATTAGTTGTTCACTTCTATATGTTGGTGGTTTTTTAGGAATATCTTCATGAAAGTTTAGTTCAACAATTTCATATTGAAGATAACATAAATTATTAGTACAATTATTTAGACTTTTTATTGATAGGGGAATGTTAGACCATGAGGCCAAAAATAATCACAAAGTCTAAGACCACATAGATATGAGTAGTAAACTTTATTTTTGATGAGGTGTTGTCATGATCCATTGATGTGTTTTCAGTGAGATCTAGATCTGGAATGGTTTAATTGATGTACTATAAATTCAAATCATGAGATCAATATAATATGTTGAAGAATGGCTTAAGGCCTTTTCTACTATTTTTCTTTTCTTGTCTCACTAATGCCAATTATTCTTAAACATAAACATAAATATTATTGATAAGTTTATAGCATTCAATCTCCCCAGTAACAATAATTTTAGTTATTAATTGGGAATGTTCAAATATATGAATTGTTCACTTCTAGATGTTGGAATTTTTGTAGGAATATCTTTTTTTTTTTCTAAGCAACATTATCTACTATGTATTAATATGTACAACGGAAAATTACATGCAGTGTATCATGCTGCCTAATGGCAGCTGTAGCAAAGTCCCCCAACCCATTACATTTCTGAGAAACCCCTCTGAAGATACCTGAATTGATCCCAAAACCTTCAGCAGAAAGACAAAAAACCATCTCTGTAAAGCCCTCGCAGGGGCAGAGATTGACCAGAGCTTGTGGATATAGCCCAGGCCAGACAAAACTCAATTCCATGACGGAAGAGTGACACAGAAACAGCAGACGATTTATATGACCGAGAATGACCTACATTGAACAGAAAAAACATACTAGAATCACTAAAGACAGCAGGAGAGAGAACCAACCACGAGCCCAACACGCGTCCAGTCTTCATGCATGAGAGCCATCTGGGCTTAGCCCTCTGTCTCGTCATCCTCGGGCTCGCACTCCCCTGGGTTAGCTTCCCGTATCCACGCCCAGCCTTGTCCTTCCGGCAGACCGTCCAAGAAAGCCGGCAGTACAGGTTCGTTCTTCTGCAATTCTGCCTCCCTCGAGCTAGAGGCCTCCCCCACTGGCCTTTTGCCTTTGTCCACGAGCCTGCACTCTGCCTCCAGAGCCTGAGGCAGATTTTCCGAGTGGAGTCGCTCTTCATTGACCGCGGGGTGCTCCATTGCAGAAGGTTGAGGCAAGCCTTCTTCCAGGTCCTCCGGAATTCTGGTAAACAAGACTGAAATGTGCGCATTGATGCCCAGATTTTCTCTGGGATTGCACAGCGAGAAGATGACAGAGCCGAATGCTGGTAGAGTTTGCTCTCCATTGTTGGACCCTCCGACCTCCGTGACTTGCCTTGCCTGCACCTGAGGTGCTCCTTCTCGTCGGTGGCAGTAAATGCAACAACAATGGTGGTGTTGGTTAGTTGCAGGCCCGCGAGCGGATCTGGCTCTCCCTGAGCCTCTGCCCCGACGGCATGGCATTCTATCACGCACCATTTTCCCAAGCTCCACTTCCTCCAACCAAGCTTCCTCCCAATTCGTCTCACTATGGCAAACAAAAGACTGTAGGCATGAACCAGGGAGGACCAGGAGTCGACCAGTCTCCCCCAATTCCACCAAAACTCCAGAATTTTCAGGACACAGAGCAGGAGCACCATCACTGTGGGTTTCATCCCCGGCCAACTCTGCAAATTTAACGACCTCTGCATTCCGTCGGAATGTCCCCGCATTGAATGCGGCCATCCGCCTTCGCTGTGAACCCTGCGCCTTCATTAAGGCTCGAATGCTGCCTTGCAGGTTGATGGGAGGTGGCGGCGAGGAGCCTTAATGCTCTCTGTCCGTCGCGTGTCCTATCGACCGTGCCAAGTGGCTTTAACACTTCATGCCTGGTGTCACCCGCATCCGGGCTTGTAGGAATATCTTTATCATAGCTTGCTTCAATAGTTTCATATTGAAGATAACACAAATTATTAGTACAATTACTTAGACATGTGATTGAGGGGGAAAATGTTAGATTGTGTGACCCTAGATAAGCATAAAGTCCAAGACCACATAGATATGAGTTGTAAACGCCATATTTGATGAGGTATTTTCATGTTTCATTGAGGATTTGTCAGTGATATTTAGATATAGAATGGTCCAATTGATGTACTATAAATTTATATCATGTAATTAACACAATATATTGAAGAACGACTTAAGGCCTTTTCCTTTATTTTGCTTCTCTTGTATTACTAATTTTAATTACTATTAAACATAAACATTACTAATAAGTTTACAACAACTAGACTCTTCAACAACAACCATTTTAGTTATTCATTGGGATTGTTCAAATATATTAGTTGTTCACTTCCAAATGTTGACATTTTTTAGGCATATCTTCATCGAAACTCAGTTTAACAATTTCAAATTGAAGATATCACAAAGTATCAATGCAATTATTTAGACTTTGATTGAGGAGGGGACTGTTAAATTGTGATTTCATAGACAATCACAAAGTATAAGACCACATAGATATGTGTTGTAAACTTTATTTTAGATAAGGTGTTGTCATGATCCAATGACGAGCTTTCAATGAGATCTATTTTTGGAATGGTCCAACTGATATACTATAAATTCAAAGCATGAGATCAATATAATATGTTGAAGAATGGCTCAAGGCATTTTCTTCCATTTTTATTTTCTTGCCTCACTTATGTCAATTATTCTTAAACATAAACATAAATATTAGTGATAATTATTCAAACTTGTTATTTGGGGGAATGTTAAATTTTTATTCCCTAAATAATCACAAAGTACGAGACCATGGATATGAGTTGTAAACTTTATCTTGGATGCGGGGTTGTCATCATCCACTGGTGAGTTTTTAGTGAGATCTAGATCTAGAATGGTCCAATTGATATACTATAAATTCAAATCATGAAATCAATTCAATATGTTTAACAACGAATTAAGGCCTTTTCTGCCATTTTATTATCTTGTCTTACTCACCCAATTCTTAAAAATAAAAGGAGATGTCCACCTATTTTAAAATAAACTTATCAACAATATTTATGTGAAGCGATTCCAAATTTCCAACTATAAAACAATGATTAAAAAAACAACTTAATTGAAGGGACAAAATTATTCAAAATAAATAAGAGTTCGACCTACTTGAAAATAGGTTTATAAACTATGTTCATAAATAGAAGTTCAAAATTTTCAACCTTGAAGAAATGATTAAGGAAAAAAATTAATTAAAGAGGGCCTGATTTGAGATAAAAGAGAGGTCAAGCTACTTGAAAATAAATCTATTAATAATATTCATATGTAATTGCATAGTAGTTTTGAAGCCCTGGCTATAAATAAATGAATAAAGAAAACAAATTAATTGCAATAGTTTGAAATTTCCCCACTATAAAGAGATGGTTTAGGAAAATAAGTTAATTGAAAAGAGGGGATAAAAGAGATTCTTTTTTGTAAGTTAAACCTTTTATACTACCATCAAAATGGTGTGCATAGATATTTATCACAAGCTACTGGTATGCCACTTGGGATACTAAACCAGTAGCGTAAGTTCAAAATTTTATGATTCCTTATCTCATAGGCTACCACACTGTTTTTCAAACTAAAAAAATGTCCATGAAAGAAACTAAACCACAAGATAATAAACCTGAAAATGGAAGTGTCATTATAGAAATTTTGCTTGAAACATTTGGTTCACTTCATTATTACTCAGTTGGAGAATCCATCGATTTTAGTGGTTGTGGCTCACTATCATCAATCTAAGAGGAAACGTTAAAGGTTGTTAATTTCTTGTCTAGAATTGAGACTTTCTTGTTACGCCTATCCTCTTTTCCCATTAGTTCAACCATGCAAATTATCATTTCTAATTGAGTGTTTGCTCTATTTGTAAGCACTATACCCATGAGAGTTTTAATGTTGCAATATAGGTTGATAATTTACACATAGCATGAAAAGTAAGCTTTGGAAGAGTCTCCCACATCAGGAATTCAATCCCTAGTATCTCAATCATCCTACCTACTAGGAATGAATCTTATATGTTATGACTTGGTCTTCGATATTAGAAATCACTCTCTAGACTACCTCAGGAATGATATCCCTACATCTGGCCATATAAGCATGAGCACTAGTTTGAGAATGGATTGAGCTAACAGAGGGGGAGATATATAATATTGGTGTCAGCAACAGAGCCAAGACAACTTCTCATGCCTCTACATTGAGTAGGGGAGAGACAACATCTAACATGGCATGAGAAGCACAAAGAGGGAGGAAATAAAAGTGGAATACACAAAGAGGGAGGGGGGAATTGTTTCCAATGAAGAGGTTGAGCGAAAGAGATAGGGGATAAACTATAGGTTCACCAGGATCAAGAGTAGTGGAGGCAATAGGCTAGTGAAAATAGAAGAGTAAAAGAAAAACTAGGCTTAATCAAACAAGGAAAATAGAGACAAATAAGGAAAAGGGAAATACCTTCAGTTAAAAATCTAAGAGGGGTGGTGATGAGCCCCAAATTTTGGTAACATTTTGGGCTCATTTGGCCTACTTACCTTGCTCAACCCTTCATTTTTTATCACTTATGCATCATTTCTTAGTATATTCATGTTATTTGTAGGAAGGAGGGCAGTCATTATGCCTATGTGGCTAATACATGTTTATTTCAGGTTTTTTGACATTAAATGGAGCAAAAACCACGCAGATGGAGGCAAGGAGACAACCAAGGTGGCATTGCGGGTTTGTAGGAAGGTTGTCCACAGCCTTGAATGACCTTCCTCGTGATCTCCACCCCAACTCCGAGCTCCAACAGCTATCACCACCGAGCTAGAAGGCAGCCAACGGATTCTACAGGAACAACAGTTTACTTTTAGTTGGACAGCCAAGCCCCACTAATTTAGGAGGCCAGCTTGGCCCTCATAATGTATAAATATTGAGGCTGTAGCCTTCGATGGGGACTTTTGAACCTTTGTTGCAGATTTTGAATCACGAGCTATAGCTCTGTTTTGCTCTTTGTAAGCCATTTTTGGCATGTTGTTAGACTTATGATTATGATCTTTTAATAAAAGGCAGGCAGATTTGAGTTCAATTCTGAGTTCTTAGAGGAGCTATAGCTCTTAGGTTTGGGCCTAACCTGAGAGCAATAGACCTCCTTTCTTTGTATTGTTACTTGTCTTTCCTTTCAACATTTCATTTCTTTGCCTTGACATGCATTTGGAAAACACAGTCTGCTGATTCAAATTTCTTGATGTGATTAAGTAGGCTAGTTTTATGGATAAAGTGCTTTCAGCAGTTTAGATTAGAGTAGGAGGATTAGAATTCATCAGAGTTCCAAGAAAAGGTTGATCGTACACTCACTTCCA
Source organism: Pinus tabuliformis (assembly GCA_031772625.1). Taxonomy (NCBI): domain Eukaryota; kingdom Viridiplantae; phylum Streptophyta; class Pinopsida; order Pinales; family Pinaceae; genus Pinus; species Pinus tabuliformis. Next base: position 559,137,644 of record CM062809.1, on the reverse strand, counting down.
CCTCTGTTTAGAGATTGGGAGTGTAGACTGTGCCAACCACAAAAAAAAACGCAGTTTTACATGTTCATGCAAGCTTTAAAGTAATATTTCCATTGGTAGAAGTGTCCATGCATTTAGATCTTGAGCAATAACTCTTTGTTTCAGCACCATGCACGATTTCTCTCTAAACTTACATTGTTGTTCTTTGGTTTTTAATAAAACAGTTAGAATAGGTTGATGAATTCTCGGTTTTGTGCAAGACAGAGGTGATTTGTTTCATTTACACTGCGCAACACCACTCTATCACTTCCTTATCCTTCTCAGCCGTGCCTAAGCCATCTCCTTAGCTAGATCATTTGCCCACCAACTCTTCTATTATCCATGTTGTTTTATCTTTCTGGCTTTCCATTGCCTCTACCCTTCTATCGACCAACCAGCTTTACACACCCCCTCTCCATCTCATCTCTCTGTCCATAAGCCATCACAAGCTCCCCTCTCATCCTACCTATCCACCCATACAACTCATTCACTCCTCCATCACCCAAAACTCCGATTGCAGAACATCCTGTAGAAGTTAGCAGACTTCCTGTAGAAATCCCGAGCTTCCTGTAGGATCCCCTGCAGACATCCTGTAGAAGCTTGCAAACACGGTTGCCAGGCACCTGAACGTTGTGAACTTTTGTGGAATGATGTTAGGGATCCCCTGGAACCTCTCAGAGTCCTCCTGACCTTTCCCAAGCCTTCCTCCCCTTGAACTACCCCTGCACAGTCAAGACCCAGTAAGAAGCACAGTCATAATAACTCCAACCACTTGAGCAAAAATACAAAAACATGTTCTCTTCAGATGGAAGTAGTTTAAACTCATGCATCTCATCTCACTAGAAGTAATGGCATCATTTTTAGAAGTTGCATTCCCACCATTGCATCGTAAGGATTAAGCTGGTCAGATTAGGGTTTACTAGGGTTTCCATGTTTTGTTGGCTTTCAGTTCATTCTTGCAAAGTAGGTTAATTTCCCTTGAGATAGCTTTCGTTCATCACTTAAAAAGCTTCTTCTGAGAACATATAGAAGTTGGCTTGAGCCCTAGCGGACTTGTGCCAGCTGACCAAGTGACAGCTGCGACAAGAGCTAGTACTTGTGCATACAACACCGTCGCTTCCAAGTTTGTTACGAACTACCGGGTTGATAAAATTAGAGAAGGAAGCTCCAGGAGTTGTAGCATTATTGCTACAATACTGGAGCCCACCAGGTGGATAAAAAGGTAGACAACCCAAAATTAACATCCCAAGGGAGAGTAGAAAAAACAATAAAACTACTAAACAAAGCCACATACAAAACACTGAAAACAAGAAGTTCAATAGTGAAGCATTGTTTATATAAGAGATAAGATGATGGAACCTGAAATTCCTTATCCAACTCAGCATTGAACTAAAGTTTATGTGCCTTGTGCTGGAAAATTTCTAACTAACAACCATAGCTAAGCCTACATGCAGCAGAAGCTCCATCAAGAAATTAACATTGACACATCCTCCCTTTAAAACAATGAATTCTAGAAATGGCATCTTTAGAAAATCCCTTGAGAGCCTACAAGGAGTGATCATTTATGATACTATAGGAAATTAGAAGAGCTTCAATCAACCCATCTATAACCTTATCCCACCACCTTGTGTTATAATTATTTATATATCTCCCAATAATTTCCATGATTGCAACTAAGATGCTTCTACAAGCCAAATTCAGAATGGATCATGCTTCCCCAAACTCTCATGTGTAAAAGAAATTAATTTTAGCATCCTCCCATAAACTAACCATCCTCCCCATTAGGAGCGAGTGTAATATGTCACATGAAGAATTCCATTTGGTGGATGCTCTTCCACCCTTCCTTAACTGTGTGGCACTCATTTCAATTAATGGGGGGAAACCCCCATGCGAACACCCACCATGGGGAGGCTAAAATAGAATTTTAAATGGTCATATAATTTTATATAATCTTGTTATAAGATAAATTAGAATAGTATTAGGAGGTTTCAAAATAGATGATAATAAATCCAAACTATTGAAAACCACTCTAAAAAGGGATTGTCCTAGATTATAAAAAATGGAGCTATTTCTTCGTAGCCATATTCCCCAATAGACAATTAGAGGGAGAGCTCAAATTTTTTTAGAAGGTTTCCTCTCTAGTCATTTTTTTAGACACATATCTAGAGAGGCCCCATTCCATTGATGTGTGACACATAAAGTCATATCACATTTACACATTAATGCCTCTATCAAATTGCATACATAAAGTCAGATTGTTTTCCTCCACATCCTTCACACATATATAGAGAACAAAATCAATTGGTTGATCAAATTTCAAAGAAAGGATTAGCGTTAGATAAAGGGCAATTGGAAATTCTGAAAAACCATGAGAGCGCCTCCTAGAGCCATCAACTATGCCCATGTGCGTAATATGCTCAAAATTTCTCATCCACAAATCACAATCTACTAGCTTATCTCTCCTTATGAAGCATGTTTCAACTAGCTTCCTTCAGTATATTTTTTCCATGCCAACTATTATATTCTGATTTATTTTATTTTATTTTATTTTTGGAGGGAAATTAGATACTTTCAATATGTATATTTCAATCATTGAATTTGCAACAGTTTGAAGGCTATTGAATTTGGTTGTTTCCATTTTATGCATTCCTTTGTCGTAGGTTTTCTTTGGGTCCCCAATAGTTGTTTTACCAACATATATAATGATATAGGATTAGCAACTTTCCTGTCTTTTCCTTTTGGGTAGTAAACAAATATTTTCAGCTACTCTTCTTGAAACCACTCATGGTACAAGGGTTGGTGTTCTTTTGTAGCGATCATACTCTCATCTTCTATTTTCTTCTGATAATATGCCATCTAAAAATGGAACAATTTCCATGATATTCCTTTCTAATCGGTCCTCACTATTTTTATTAGCAAATCAATATTGACCTTTTTGGCTAGCACCTTTTTTCCCTGAGTTTCAAGCTTAATAGTATCATGTTCCCTTCAAATGGGCACTATGATTAGGAAATGAATCTCAGTCTTATGCATGTCATCTAATGGTTCATTTTTCTAGATCATTTTTAAGGGATAAGTCTTGTTTAAATTTTATCTAGTCTATTTTGAGGCTAAAGGTCCTTTTAAATGTTGAGGCATTTACTATATACTTATTTTACTGATATGAATACACTATATGCATTTTTCTATAATATATATATATATATATATATATATATATAAATATAAAATCACATGATGCGCTGTTGTCTATTGACACAACTATTATAAACATTGGACTATTGTAAATATTGTTTCTAAGGTTAATATAATGCTTCTTCAAAGGGATTTACCCCTCATTTATATATCGTCACAAAGATGCATATGATGATGTTAGATGTAGTGTTTAAAATATGAAGAGAAGTGGATTACATGAAATAAATTATAATATTATTTTTATTATTATGCAGACGAAAATGGTGTTAAATAAAGTGATTAAGATATTTAGTGAGAGAAACGAAATAGAAAAATAATTTCATATTTTAATTAGTGAAATAATTAAAAACATATTTTAAGTGTGTTTACGTGAGAAATTAGATTAATTTCACATGATTTGGAAGAGTTATTGTTATTTTCCACCCACATTTAATTATTATGATTTTATAATTTTTTATTAATTAAGTTATAGTAAATATTATCATTTTTAGTTTTTTTTTTTAATAAAATTAGTTTAATATAATTATTATTTTAGCCCCAAGAGTTAGCTCAATCGGTCAAATCAAGTGCCTCGCCAATGGGAGGTCACAAGGTCAAATCCCGAAAGCTCTTGGGGTTAGGTCAGTAAATAGGTCGAGGGGTGTTGATGCCTTCGGGTGCGTCCACTCAGTGTTGAACAACCCTGGATGTAGCGGCTACCCATTGACCCGAGTATCCGTGAACCAGAAGTGGAAAAAAAAAATATAATTATTATTTTGTATTAAATAATTATCATTTAACTTTTAGGTTAAGAAGCTATCAAATATATATATATATATATATATATATATATATATATATATATAACTTATAAAATATGTTATAGATCAGTGTATAGCACTTTTGAAGGGAATTGGGTATAGGGAGGATGATCGTAGGTTTATAACTGGTATACGAGTTTATGTTGTCTGAATCAAGTTTGAATTTTATAATGATTGGTTTGGTTCTTTAAAACTGTTTAAATAGTTTTTAGAAGGAAAGTTTAAATGGAGTAGTTTAATTAATTTATGGTAAATATTTCTTTTAAAGGTATTTGATTACCAATTTTGCATTTTTTTTTTAATTTATAATTTTCAAATATTTAAAATTAAATATAATTTTTAAATATATAATTATATTTAAATTTTGATTATATTTTAATAATAGTAATTGTTATTATTAATTTTTGTTAAGTAAAATTTTAGTAAGAGATTTGTTTCTTAATTATTATTAGTTTAGTATTGACTAATACAATTTGTAATGTTTAACTTTCAAAAACAAATATTTATTTTTCAATAATTATTAAAAAAAATCAAACATTTGATTGTATCATAACTTGAAAGTTTTATTGCAACTTTGCACAAACTAATGACATATAGATAATTACCTCAAATATTTTATGCCATAATTTATGGATATGATTGCAATATTCATACATTATTTTTAGATATTTGTGTAGTGTTTTTTTATTATTAAACTTTGAAAAAAATAAATAACATATTTACCTCCATAATTTAATCAAGTCTTTGCATAAAAAAATGGATAGAAATAAGATGTAAATAGCTATATTTACCACGAGTTACTTCTCACCATTATTTATGTTTTCCTCAACACTTATGTAAGAGTAAATTTGTAAATGTGCAGACTTACTAGTAGCTACTAGTCACCAAAATTTATGCAAGTCCAACACTTATGTAGGAGTAAAATTGTAAATGTGTAGATTTTTTTTTTTAACATCATCGGTTGCTATATTGCTTTTCGAAAAAAGAGGAAGATGGAAACTGTTCCTCTGTAGTACATAATTATTCGCCGAGTGAAGCTAGGAAAGGAGGATTTACAACAATAGGATCCTCCAGGTTCCCGCCACTTGGGCTTTGAAATGAAATTTAAACTGGAATATATCCTGACAAATTGGAACACTAAAAGACGACATTTGCAGAACATTATCTATCAATAATGAAAAGGGTGATAAGCCTGACTATGAGGATGAAAAGGAGCCTGATTTGCCAGTTTGAAGCACCTTGTTGTTCCGCGCCAAAGGATGAAGAGAAGTATGATATCTTTGCTTGTAGCACCTGTCTGGACCGCAATAAAGAAATAGCTGAAAACAGATCCTGATAAAAGAAGGACGGGAACGCTGTCGTGGGGCTCTGATCTTTGAGCGATATCTCTGCTTGTAGCTCCTGTCTGGACCGCGTTAATGAACCAGTTGATAACAAATCCTGATAAAGGGAGGGCGAGAGCGCTGTCATGAGGCTCTGATTATTGAGCGGTGCAAGTGGAATGTGCTGCCTGTAGGGAGGATCGATGAACAGGGGGCGTCCAGAAGATCCAGGGGAGGGGGAATCATGGGTTCTAAGAGCAAGACAGGCCCGCAGGGACAGGGTGTTCAGATGGATCGAAAGGGGAAGAGGCAGAATTAAGGGAGAGAGGGAACTGAAGTAGGGGAGCGGGTGAGGGAGAGCCTGATGCAAGAAAAGGGACAATCGATTGACAAATAACTTATGCAAATGAATTACCTGAGTGCGCCCTGTCCCTCTTTCATTTTTGGTCATGGTGAAATAATTATGATTCATCGGTTCTGCTGTCATATTAGGACTTATGAGCTTGTTGCATCTCTGAATGAGGGGAATCCTTTCCACAGTCATGGCAAATGGTAATAGGTCTCGGCTTCGTTACAGACTAGACAACCCTGAGGTCTGGTGCATGCCTTATTGGCCTGTTTGTCAGCGTTTCTGTTTAAGCTGCGTAAGATATGATAAAATCGCAGATCTTCCATGTGTTGAACTAGAATATGGCAGCGGCTTAATATCTGCTGGAGAAACACATTTGTGGAGTCTTTCCTCTGAACCATTGAGCTAATAATAACTGTTGAATCTCCGAAGATGAAGGCTGCATTTATTCCAAGCTTCCCAAGCTGAATAAGTCCCTGGTATAGAGCCAGTGCTTCTGCCCTATTGTTGGAGGTTTGACCAAGGCCCCATTCATATGATAAAACAGTGTCTCCATTAGCATTAAGAATCACTCCTCCAGCCCCTGCAACCCCAGGGTTCGACTTTGAAGCTCCATCAAAAAAGAGACAGTACCTGTTGCAATTTTGAATCCAAGCAGCAAACTCATTTTCTTTGAGTCTGATTTTCCAATTGTGAGGGACAACGTTTTGCCTGTTGTGAGCAGTGCTACCTAGCTGCCTGTTGTTGTTTTTATTCAACAAGTGACCAATAAAGCTCTGTTCTTCCACACTGAGGTCGGTGATGTCTACAGCCTTCTGGTTTTTAGCTGATATGGTTTCAAGGGCGAGACCCTTTACTTTGCTACATAGACTTCTGGCGTTTGAACCCTTGTCCTTAAAAACTTTTCGATTGCGGGCCAACCAAATATTCCATAGCATGATGTAAGGTAGAATGTCCCATACCCTCTTCGCAATGTTGTTCTTCCTTCGCTGCCAGGGGTAGTTCTTTTTCCACTTATGCAAAATTTCTCCGATGCTATCTTGACTGGTCCATGGAATTTGGTTGTTCTGGGACAGGTTTCCCTAGCATTCAGTGGCGAAGGAGCAATCAATAAATAGGTGGTGGATGGATTCCTCAGCTGCCAAGTAGTTGGGACAGCGAGAGGGGCCGATAATTCCACGCTTTTGCAAGTTTTCGGCAGTAAGAGTTTTCCCTTTGAGAAGAGTCCATATAAAAAATTTGATTTTTGGAAGGGCCTCAGACTTCCAAACTGCCTTCCAGTGATTCCAGATTGGCATAGGATGATTGTTGTTGCAGAGGAATTGATGGGCAGCCTTAATGGTATACACAGATCCAGAAGGGTCCCAACTGAATCCATCTGTGGTATTCTTTTTGATAGGGGCTATATTATGCAAGTGAGATTGGAGAGCTGACAAACTATCTTTGAGATCATTGGGTATAGCAGGGAAGGACCATCCAGACCATAGAAGGGATGAAGGATCCCACTGAGAAATCTGATCCAAATGGTGAATGCCAATTCTTTCAAAAAAAGAGAGGATGGGATTGACTCCAGCTTGCATATTAATAGGATGTTGTCCCATGATTTTGTCTGTTCCAATATTAATGCTTGCTCCTCCCTTAGGAATTTTGGAAGTGTTATGGGCAATTATAGGAATTACTTTTTTGCATAAGTGCCAGATTTTGGTGGAGTCTCTGATGGGGATGTCTTGATCGAGGAGCTGATGCCTTGGAAAATTCAGATATTTAATTTCCAGTACCCTTTTCCACCATGCAGAAGGACCAGTTATGAATCTCCAAACCATTTTTCCTCCAAAGGCTAAGTTAAGATATCTTGGGGATCTGATGCCAAGGCCACCACGGTCTTGGGGCTGAATTACTTGCTTCCAGCTGATCAAATTAAACTTCTTTTTGTCTTGCTTCCCTCCTTGCCACAAGAAATGGCGAAGGATGCCTTCCATTTTGTGGTGGAAGGTGGCAGGGGCTTGGAGAAGAGTAAATTGATATAATGGCAAAGAGGATATACCAGATTTCAGAAGGGTGAGGCGACCAGCTGGGTTGAGCCATATTGAGCCCCATTGCTGTACTTTCCTTTTCATCTTATCGATTATGGTGTCCCAAACTTCAGCCCTCAAAGGTCCTGCGCTTACAGGAATGCCCAAATATGAAAAGTGAGTCCAATCATAGTGGCAAGAAACCCCAAATGTTGCAGCAATATTGTGAAGGGCCTGCAAAGTTGTATTCCAGCCATAGATACAACTTTTTTGCTGATTGACCAGACCACCAGAGTAATCCATGAATTTGTCCAGGAGAACTTTGAAACGCCTGGCTATTGTGATAGAGGCCCCCCCAATCAGCAAGGTATCATCTGCAAATTGAGAATGATTTATATTCTTGACACCATTCCCAAATTTTATTCCTGTTATGAGACCAACCCTCCGATGGAAATCCAACGCTTTGCTAAATGATTCAGCCATTAGAATGAAAAGATAAGGTGAGAGAGGGCATCCTTGTCTTAGGCCACGGGAGGATTGGAAAGCTTCACCTGGTCTGCCATTAACAAGAGGGGTGATCCATGGCCCGGAGATGCAGGCTTTGATGAGGTTAAGGAAGCTTGCATCAAAACCCATCTTCTTCAGGACAACAAAGAGAAAGGAGTGCCTCACTCTGTCAAAGGCGTTGGCCAAATCAAGTTTGAGAACAAATCCTTTCTCCTTCCTGGATTGGCTCGAGTGAATAGCTTCTTGTACTAGAAGGATGGAGTCAGAAATATGGCGGTTTGCTAAGAACCCCCCTTGATTTTCAGAAATGAGGGAAGGAAGGAAGGGTTTGAGGCGAGAGGCAATGATTTTGGAGAGGATTTTGTAGGAGGAATTACAAAGGGAAATAGGACGGAATCTGGCAAATGAAGAAGGTCGGTTTTCTTTGGGTATGAGGGCCAGATGAGTGGCGTTGGTGTACCCCCCAATTTTACACTTTCGCTGGATCCACTTTAACATTTTTATCAGGTCTTTTTTTATAATTCCCCAGAATGTTTGATAGAAACATATGGGAAAGCCATCAGGGCCTGGGGCTTTGTCAGGCTGAAAGGCCCATACCGTTCTGGCAACTTCTTCCTCATCAATCTCTCTGATTAGACTGTCATTTACTTGCTTACTTATCCCTGCTGGCAGATGTTGCAATAACTCAGTATAATCCTCCTGTTCTTTAGTTTCCGTTAGAAGGTCTCTAAAGTGTTCAGTTGCTGCCCTCCGGATGGCATCTTGGCTTACCTGCCTGTTACCTTCAGCATCTATTATGGAGCTTACGTTGTTCCTTACCTTTCTGGCTGTTGTTTGTTTATGAAAAAAGGCTGAGTTCCTGTCTCCTCCCTGCAGCCACAATTGCCTCGATTTTAGCCTCCATTTTAGCTCCTCTGCTCTCTTAACTTGGCACAGTTGTGAATAGAGATCACTTTCCTGTTGTTTACTTTCTTGGGAGAGACCAAATTCCTCAATCGCTCTTTACGTGCTGTTGAGGTTATTTTTAATCTCCTTTTTTACCTCTTCAGGCTCTTTGTAGCTCGATTTGGCCCAATTTTTAATAGCCTGTTTGGTTTTTTTAAGTTTGGTCTCCCATATGAATCCAGGGGACCCTTCGACATGCTGTCTCCAAGTAGTGAGGACGATTTCAGCCACTGCTGGGTTGTCATTCCATAGGGAGCTATATCGGAAGGGGATAGGCCCGAGATTGTTGTGCTTATCCAGCGTTAGCGTGACAGGGAAATGATCTGAGACAGGACAAGTTAAGACGCTGGCGTATCCAACAGAGAACGTAGATAGAAGCGTAACGTTGATTAAGATTCTATCTAGTCGCTCCATAATATTACCTGTGCCAATTCTGCAGTTGTTCCATGTATACCGCTAGTTTTTGGGTGCAATATCCACAAGATCGGATTCTTGCATGATGTTTTCCAGATATGTTCTATAGGGATCAAAAGTAAAACTGCCGCCCCTCTTTTCATTGGCATGGAGGATAAGGTTAAAATCGCCTCCCAAAATGATGTTGGAGCTCCCTTCTTCATCAATGCTGGACTTTAGATCGCGCCAACAGCAATCCTTATCCCTGTAGTGATTGGGCACATAAATATTGTAAATGACTACAGTTTGCCTGTCCTCATTGTTTTCCAAGACTGTTTTGATCCAATGTTGGTTGATGGTTGCCGAATTACAGTTCCATATATTCTGGTTCCAGATAGTGGCTATACCTCCTGAAGCTCCTCTTGCTTCACTGATACTTCCTTTGTACTGGTTCTGCTGTTCTATGATAGTGTTCATTTCCCTCTGACCTTGCTTTGTTTCTTGCAGCAAAATGATTCCGGGTTTCTCTTGGTGAATGAGATCTCTCAGGGCTACTATTTTGGAGGGGTGCCCAAATCCCCTACTGTTCCAAGACAGTATTTTCATCATTGTAAATGTGGTGTCCGGGAAGGTGCTCGCCCCCCTTGTTCCTTGTTGTCTGTATCTTTGTCATGCTGACCCAGGATGAAGGATTCTATGGGTGTCTGAGTTCCCATAGCAATATCTTTCTGTGCGTTCTCATCCCGATGCTGTTTGGCAGATTTCCTGCCCGGTCCAGGCTTCTTGAAAGTTTCGCTAGATCCTCCATGTTCTTTGGAAGAGCTCCTGGTGATTCTGTTTAAGGGAGGATCTAAAGGGGGCTGAGAGGAGATGATCAGGGGCAAGGAGGATTTGGAAGAGGTTTGGGGGAGGTTTTCAAGAGAAGGGGGATCTAGGGGTTGGCTTTCCGGGAGAGAAAGGATAGAGAAGGGATTAGATGAAGGAGGCGGAGGAGGGGAGCGGGGGGGAGATTTGGAGGGAGCAGGAGAAGATGGGGAAGGATGACCTACTACAGAGGCAGATGGATCAGCTTCAGAGATGCCTTTAGCCTGGGAGGCCGATTTCTTTTTTTTAACCATTTCCCATTGTTCCTCTTGAGGACCGTTTTCTACATTAATAAGCTTAGTACATCGATTTGCAAAGTGACCGTATTCGTGACATACCTTGCATTTGAACGGGATCTGTTCATAGTCTAGCTGCTGAATATGGCTCCAGTCGTCCACTTTGAGCTTGATGGCTTCCGGGAGGCCTTTTCCGAGATCCACTTCAACACAAATCCGAGCACAAGCTTGCATGTTGTCCTTTGGCTCGCTTCGATCTACGTATTTACCAACTGCATTTCCAATGGCTCGGACTGAATCATCTCCCCAGCAGTGGAGGGGAAGATGAGGGAGCCGGACCCAGACCGGGATAGCACTGGGGACATCAAGTTCAGGATCAAAGTCAGGGGTCCATTTGTTGAGGTACAGGCCCCTGGAATCCATGAAATAGGGTCCGTTTCTGAAAATTAAATCCTTGTCTTCTTTGGATTCGAAATGAAATGTGAAGTACCCTTTGCCACAGAATCTGATGGATATCTTGCCTTGTATTTTATCAGACCAGTTTCTCTCAACCCATCTCTGGACGGTTTTCGGAGAGGGCCAGAGGCCCGTAAACTGACTGATGAGTCCTTTTTCTGCCAGCGACAGAGCGGCCAAGCGAGGTAGGGTAGGAGGCAGAAGAACTTCTTGAAGACCATCTAATTTTTTGACAAATTTTGAAACAGTAGGGCGAGGGCGCTGTGGCGGCAGTGAGTTTACCAGATTGGAGAACGCCTGTTTGGTATCGACCCCCTCCGGTGGAGCCTCCGGGGGGGCCATGGACGATGAGCGGTGGGCAGAAGGCCGAGCTGTTGCGCAGCAGAACCCTAGGTAGCGTGCGCAGCTCACAGGTTGTTCGTGTTGGATTGTAAATGTGTAGACTTACTAGTCATTACTAGTTACCAAAATTTATGTCCATGTGCCTGAACAAACAATTAATTTATCGATTTCACATCTCAATTTATTAGTTCCTCCAAAAGCAAGACTATTTATTTGATTCTATTTAACTATTAATAATTATTAATTTAACCAATATTAATTAATGTAGGCTATAATATTGTAGCAATTTTTCCCGTAACATAATTTTTAACTTAGGTAATAGAGATTAAACTACCCTACAATGCTAGTTTCTTATTAAATCTATGATAATTATAATTTATATTATTTCTCATTTAACTTATAATAAATATATATATTATTTATTAAAAATCAATCGAATATGAATATCGGCAAGTAATATTTATTTTCAAATTTTATCTTTAAATTATCTTATCAGTTTAAAATCGTTTTTTCTGCATATAATGGTTACCTATGTGTACGTCAGTCCATATGCAATAGGTCAGTTAGTATATGGTTTAGTCTTAATTTGATCACCAGTTCCATTTCCTTGAATTTCTCTATGTTAATTGGTTGGTATAAGTTTTAGTATTAATTTGATCACCAGTTCCATTTAATTGAATTTTTTTATCTCAATTGATTGGTATAAGGTTTAGTATTAATTTGAGTAATGGTTTCATTTCTGTGAAATTCTTTATTGCACATCAATCTTACACAGCGATGCTACATGAAAGGGAAAAAGACAAAAACTAAAAATTAGTATCATGTGCTGGGATGAACTTTGTATTGAAATTCCAAAACCGACATTGAATCTCGTAGTGACATGTCTGTGTCCTTGGAATTAATTGTGTCCCAAAAAATACCAAATTTGTAATTTAAAAAAAACAATGAATTTGATACAATTTTTATGCATCTTATGTCTATGTTCTTTAAAAAGCCAAAAATTATTACTCTAAAAACTAGAAATTCAAGAACTAGTGAGTTAGTTAATCTATCAAATGTTTAACCCAATCAAGTGCCAATGCTATGGGGTAAATTTTATTGTTAAATTGAATTTTTATGACCCAGTAAAGGTGAAATCAACTCAAATGAAACTCATTAATACGTCCAAAAAAGTAGCAGAAAATTACTACTATTTTGCTACAAGGGATTTCCAGAAATTCTAATTCTGTGAACTAATAGACCAATTCAAGTAGGTCAATGATGAATATGAATTTTCAAAGTTGTTCTAAGGCTACATCATGCCAGTGACTCTATAAATAACCTGCAAAATATCTCACTTCAATCATTTAACCAATGTAACCTACAACAAAAGAGGCATGAATAGTAAATGCAAAAATAAGAGATGCAAGTAAAAAAGACATTCAAAGGAAATAAAGAAATTTTACAAGAGAGCTCTAAGGCTCTTGGGATGGAAAAGACCAAGGAAAATCAGATTCCTATGAAGGAAACCAAGCTTTAGAAACTAAAAATGGCACCAAACTTTATTATTTGAATCAATCCAAGTACATTCCTACTAGAAATGAAAGTGGAGCTGCTAAATAACAAATTTTCTCCCCAAAAAGACTAAGAAATACATGCCCCTAGAGGAAAATTCAAATTGATACTTATACAAATTAATAAGGAAGCATTATCCTTGAAAGGAGGAAGCTTTCCCCTCCAAAATCCCTCGAATAGTGGATTTGGGTCTGAACACTAAGAATTTGCATTAAACGACAGGGAATAGATTCCTACATTTTCTCAATCATTGGAGCTCCAGAATTTGTGCGGTAATTTCATAGTATCTTGTTCATTTATTATCAAATCTTGATCCTCCTATAGCAAAGAGCAAGTCTCTAGATTATCTCATCCTCCAAATCTTCATAATCTGCCTAATATTTTCATAATATTCTACAAAAATAAATAATACTAGGCACAAATATGAAATTATCTCTAAACCTTCCTAGTGAACATATTAAAGCTAAAAATAGGCCATCTAATGAAAAAAAAAAAAAAAAAGTTTAATGTGTTGAAAGATGGTCATATGGGCTTTAATTTATGTTTAATTTCGAGGCCCATGACATGTCATGAATGCATATTTGAACATAGAGATATGAAACTTATCTAAGGTTTACCAAGAAGGATTAATGCCCTCTCACAATAGATGCAATAATACCAATTAGGTCATGCATTCATTAACCAGTCATTCATCAATTAAAAGGTGATAAGAGCCATACTTAAAATTGTCATAAAACCATGCTTATAACCAACATATAACCAGATAATCAACAATAATAGAACAACCATTAAAGCCACATAATAAAAAATACATCTACTTATAAAGACAAGAGGAACTTAGCTCTTGCTAACCATATGCAAAATCCAACCAAGGAAGGGACTTCCATGTACCACCCGACTATAGATTGGATTGAACCAAAATTTTCTTTCAGCCAATCACCCTCGTGAAATAATCCAAGTATGAATGAAGGATTTCATGGGATAAATCAATCCATAAAAAACCAAGGGAATCTAGAGGTTAAACTAACTCCACCCTCACACCACTGTGATCTCACCTAAACCAGTCCCAATATCACAAAACCAAACCAAACTTAAATGCCACAAAATTCCTTCACCATCCCTTTGGGAATTTTCCTGTCTCCACCCACCTATTGAGGGACTCCCGAAGAAAACCATCTCCACCCACAACCCTTGGTATTTTCCCTAAGACCACTTCACCCAGATCCAAACCCTTCCGACAATCCAAATATCAACCAAGAATGAATCCCATTGCACCATGGTTATCCAAAAATGGCAAAGCAAGGCTAAAACCATTGTTAAAACCCGACAAAACTCATGGCAATGACAATAAATGAACCAAATACACACATGCATATACCATGCATTCCAAAACCAACTAGGAAATCATACATGAACCCTGTTACTTGCAAGTATTCTCGTTGAATCCGCTTAATCCAAATTTTCCTTCCTTGATATTTGTTTTCCTTGTCCTTCCTATGCTTTCCTTCTCCTCTTGGTGCTCTTCTCCTCTCTCAGACTAATTCCAAAACTAAACTGACAAAAGGCCCCAAATTGATGCTTTGATGTCTTTTTATTATTGATGCCTCTAATTTCTTCATTTTCCATTATTTTTCCTTCAATTTTCCTCTCATGAAAATATGTGACTCTTCACCTTCCTTTTCTCCTATTTTCCTTTATTTTCATAAAATAAATGCCAATAATGCCTTGCTTTTTTTCAAATCCTTTTCCATTTCCTTTTTCAATTTCCCTTAGCCATAATAAACAACAAGTGATTCCCACTAGGATGTTTTGGCCAACATTAAACTTGGAATATGTGTCCCATGACCTTGGTCTTATTTTTCCTTTATTAAATTTATTACATGAACTTTTAACCTAGAGTTGTTACATTTTCACAGGGTTCCCCCCTCATATGAAACATTCCAGGCTCAGAGAACCAACTCTGAGCACTCTCCTCCAAGGCAGGTCTCAGTCTCTCCTTCACCAAGATAGTCTCCTTATTTAGGGAGCATAACGCCACGATAGAAACCCTCTCTAAAGAGGGTATTTGATGGCCCATGGGACATGGTTGATCACAAAAGATCAAAACAACCGGGCATATGAGTTTTATCACCTCCCCTTCATTGAAAATTAAAACTCATAATAGATTGCTCTGCTCAACATATATTGTAATATTTTTTCTCCACTATTAAATTATCTATAGTGGATTTTCCACAAAATCTTTCTTTTTCATTGCTTTATCATATGTATACACTTTTAAAGGTTACTATGACAATCTCTCTCTCAATAGACACATTGGCTAATATTTTTTTAATAATAGCTGTTGAGTCCCAAACCTGCACTTCCCTATATACCCTTTCAGCCTTCTTTTTCCATTTACTTCATCCACCAAGCTGTCAAATCATTGCATATTAGTCTAAAAAGAGCTTATGAAATGGTTTCCTAACTATGTTTATGACTGTTGTTTGATTTAGATTTTTGTTCAAACAGCTGCGGAAACTTGTCATTTTTCGCAGCCAGCCCAAGTTTCCGCAGCCATTTTGTTAAAGGCTATGTTACAGGTGTCCAATGGAGAAACCAGCCACATGGGTAAGCTGCAAGTGACGTGTACATGGAGTGTGTCCCCTTAGTTCAGCCAAATCACTCATAAACGGTCGTGGTCAATGATGGTCAAAGGAAGGGCCAAATGAGGAGTTTTGCGGTGGCACGGCTCTGTTTTGCCCACGTGAAGGTTTGCGTGGCACGATCCTTAGTTTCCGGAGGTACTGGCACACCTGTAGAGCAGCCCATGAACTGAATCGAGCAGCCACCACTCCATGGATTCAACTGTCATGATGACCATCACGCTAGATCTTAGGTCAAGGAGATTTACGTGTCTCTTGGCAACATAAAATCTAGGAATTAGTTGCAGCACTTTCACTTATAAATAATGCGTTGATATACGCTGGATAGTTAGTTTTTGGAGATGTAATTTTGACTATTGTTATCAGCCCACTGTACTGTTCTTTACTTTGTTTTATTACTGCAATTTAAATACATGAGAAGACATCGTTCCTGAATTTGATTTGTGACTAAGTGATTGACTGGCTGAGGTTGCAGAGGGCCCCTGTACACCAAAGCTTTGTATAATTTCTTACTTTCTTTCATTTACTGTTTTTATAATCATTGCTTGTACATATATATTGCGTTGTTCTGATGTTCATTGCTGTCCATATTTTCTTATTGTTTTCTTTTCTAACTGTTAACTTATCAGTGATTCTTTTACAGGTTTTTTTTAGGCAGCCCGGGCAAATTTACATATTTTTGATAACTACTGACATGAGATCATCTTGTCCTTTCTGCTGATTTTCATTTCCTGAGTTTAATTCCAGCACTGTCATTTCTTTCAAGTTTTGTTTTTGCTTATTTACTTTTCTGCTACTTAGACATCATATTACTCATCTGTTTATCATTTCATTTCTATAGCCAAGCGACTCAATTAGTAAGGAATCAGATATTACTTGTTGTAGTATGATTTAATTTGCTTTCCTACAAGTTAGAGATTGGATTACTTATGTCATTTTCAAGAGTTGAAATATGAATGAGTAGTTAAATATTAGTTTCCTTTTATGCAATTTAATTTCCTGCAATTTAGATATCATATTACTCAGCATGTTTATGATTACTTCCTATAGACGGAGTGAGTCGAAAGGTGAAGGGTCAGAATGTGGGTTGAAGTAGTGTGATTTAGTTTGCTTTGCTTTAAGTTTAGTTTTTATTTTCTTCTTCATACAGCAGTAAGGATACTAGGCCATTGTCACTAGTTCACTGTTTTGGTACATTTACTTTCTTTTGAGAATTGATTTCATTACAGTCAGTTTGAAACTTTCATTTTGAAAACTTTTTGAAAATCACTGTAGAAATCACCATTGCCATCCATACTTAACTTTCAATTTCGCCACCACACACTAGGGAATCCACAGAAGATAAACCCAAAAACAAACTAAAAAAAACTCAAAAACAACAAAAGACTAAGAAAATGGTTATCTTGCACATATAGTGCGCTTTACTTCATCAGTTTACGAATCCCGGATTGACATTTTAAATAGCAATTTAGGACACACTAAATTGACCAAACATTTTGGCGCCGTTGCCGGGGAAGTGAAACTAGGTAGCCAATTTCTTAAAAAAAAAAAATTCAAGGAAGGAAAATTGATAACCTCTCAGAGTATGCTCTCCTCTTGCACTTAGTGTGACCTGGAGGATCAGAAAAGAGAAAGTTATTGGTTTAATAGTTTCTTGAGTATGCTCTCTTCTTGCACCTAGAGTGACCTGGAAGATCAGAAAGAGAATTATTAGCCCGACTCGAAGAACAATAAAAATGACATGCATAGAGCAAGAGATTCTAGGGGAAGGTTTTTAGCTAGAGCCAAGAGTTCGATTTTCACAACTCCGTCTACTTCAAGGAATAAAAAAGAGACACCTCCATCATCTCCAACCCACACTCCTAGCCCTAGGATTCCTGGAATTCAATAGGCAATAGTTGAATTAGGAGACTCTCCCACACCATCCATCGAATCTGAATTAGGAAAAGATCCTTTCTTTCCTTCTACAGGGAGACACATTGTAATTGAAGAAGTAGAATCACCTGAGGAAGAAGAGGGAGAAATTCCTCCTCGTTCGCCATTAGTAGAGGAACCAAAGGACTATGAAATCTCTGAGGAAGCTATCATGACAGAAGAGGTAGTTAACGGATTTGGTAGAGGTAGAGGTAGAGGAGGGGGAGGAGGAAACAATGGAGGAGGTAGAGGTAACAATGGGGGAAATAGGGATGGAGATAACTCATTCGGATTTCCTATAGTCGATGAGGATTCTCGAGCAACAATGAAAAATATTTCACCATCTGTCCTCCCAAACTTTCATGGGTTAAGAAATGAGGATCCTGAAACATTTCTATTTGAGTTTGAGGTCGTGTGTCGAACTTATGATTATATGGAAGAATCTCAAAAACTCAAACTGTTTCCTTCAACATTGAAAGGAGCTGCTTTGAAATGGTTCATGAGATTACTCACACAATCCATTAGGACTTGGAATGACATGAAACAAACATTTTTGGATAGATACCTGGACTATTGTATGCCCACCAATCACAAGGATGAAGTATTCAAAATGGTACAAAGAGAAGATGAAAACTTGGAGGATTTACTTGAAAGATTCCAATACAACCTGAAAAGAGCAAAAATGAGTAACTTATATGAGGAAACCCTGAAAGCCATTCTGTTAAAAGCCATTAGAGATGAATGGATAGATATTTTGAACATGATGGGAAAAGGAGATATATCTCAACTTCCACTTCATGATATAGCAGAGCTATGTGTCCATCTCTCAAGAGGAAAATATAAAACTAGAAAAGGGCCTAGAGATCCTTCTCTCATCAGAGCAAACAAATCTGCAATTGGATCAGTAAGTAGGGCTAAGATTGGCAATATGCTTGATGAATTCAAAACTGATATCTTAGGGAGTCTTAGTGAGAAACTAGACACTCTTAAGATACACAATAAGCAGAAAGTAGAAGCTGAAGCTTTGGCCATCTTTTGCCCAAAATGTAGAAATAAACATGCTCTAAGGGAATGTCCCTCGGATGCAAAAGTTGTAGAAACATGTGTGATTTGTTCAGAGAATCATGAGACCAAGGATTGTCCTTCAATTCCTGGGCTCAAAGCTGTCTTTCAAGAAGATCCAAATACGATTGAGTCTCTCTGTTTTGTTGCATTGAGGAGACCTTGGCAGGGGCAACAAAACCAAGGGTTTAACAACTCTATGAACTTTCAAACCCCACCAAATTGGAATCCTTGGCAAAAACCTTGGTCCCAACCTCAAAATCCTTTTCAATCATGGGTACAAGGTGTTATCACTGAAAATTCTGATGCCAAAATAGCTCACACTAGCTTGAGGACAAAGTGTTTTGCAGCACATAAATCCTTTTGGCAGTTTCGCAGCGCAGCATGTTTTAGGTGATTTCGTAGCGCATAATTCATATTTTGCACTGGCTGCGCTACGAAATTGGGGAAATGAGTTCATTGCCTGATGTTGAGAGGCAAGCTATATTCAGGGAAGCAAAACAACACAACCATAGCCCACCCATATCACCTCTGTCTCCTATGGGTTCTGTGGGAATATCTGACTCGACATGTCACAGTGCTGGATCTTATCATCAATATACAAATAATACTGTTGTGTTTCATTCTCAAGGTTTTTCCTATAATCCCGCTACATTGGCAAGATAATGTTCATACAGGGAGCTCTTCCAAACAGCTGTTAATTCAATATGCAACTGCAATATCTGAAGGTGGATGCAGAATAGACAGATTCGCGGTTTTGTTTCAAAATAATTTCACCATCAGAACATCATAGGGACTGTGGAGGCAGAGCGGATTTCTGTTGATCATGTTGCACACTTAAAACCCTCAGATGAAGATATAAAGATGGCAGTATGACTTCTGGGAAGAACGGGCTTTTGCCACCTTTTCTTGTTTATAATTTGCAAAAAAAGTCTTGAAGAACAGAAAGATATCCTAAGGAGCTTGTTCTTGCTGTTGACATAGAGCATTTAAATCTGTTTGCTGGCCTTGCTGATGGTGTTTAGTGTTTGGTGCAAGTTCAGTCAATATTATCAGAGGATGCTAAAATTGGGATATTACTTGAATATCTCGAGATTAGTTTTAATGAGATGCTGTAGGTGATGTTTGTTACAGGCATATTTCTCTGTTTTAAGCAGTCAACTTCCAGGAGGTATTTAGCGCAGCTGAAAGAATATTTTCGAAAATTGAAAGAGGTTTTTATTCCTAACATACTGAAATAGAAAAACCTCTTTCAGTTTCTTCAAATTGATTATGAGCTGGGAGAAACGAGTGACTAAAAGTTGCGCTACGAAACTGCTGTAGGTGCAGTTTTTCATCTTCTGTTTTACACCTCTTTTTCAAAGACAGATTCTGGGCAGCTGGAGTAGTGTTTTAAAAAACCAAGAGAGGTTTTTGTTAAGCACGGATTGGTTCACAAAAACCTCCTTCAGTTTTTCCAAATACGTTTTCTGCGAGAAGTTATAAGCTCTGTCCCAAGACCTATTTTTCAGCCAGAACATAAGCTTATATTTCATGTCATCTTCACTTACCATTATATCAGCAATAAGCAACATGAAGATTATTAAGTTACAGGCCTAGCATGAATGGTTTCATAGGAAAGTATATCAATACGACTCCTCCTGAAGGTCTGACAATACCGAAACATACATTGTTATTTGCTGAAGGATATCACAGATGTGCTTTTCTCACTGCTAAATATAAACAGTCCAGAAAGTATTTTAGTCCTCAATTCAAAAAGGTTAATGTCAGTTCCCTTCGGTCTGAGTTCGAGAAGCTGTCCAAGGACTATGATCTTGATTTCACTCGGCTCAGTAATGAAGAGCTTTGGTCAGCCTATTATTGAGAAGCTTTTGAACACAGAAAGAGATTTCATTGATAACTCATGATTCTGTTGGCTCGGGTGGGTTTAAAAATGAAAATACCCTGAATGTGGAGCTAGATATAGGCTCATTTATTAGTCTTGAAGATGGTTCACTTTCGTGCAGTCAGGCTTCCAGCTCCAGCCAGATTGTAATTGTTGATACATTGGAAGATTTTGTTATTGAGGAGTTTTTTCAACTATCTAAAGGAGAAAGCTGGTTTGCTAAAGTAAATGGTGGTTGTGTTAAACATCCTGGATCAAAAGCTTTCGATTTGAACAGCAGATCACTTCCAGATTTTGAGCTTGGATTAAACAGAGACATAATTGCAATTGCTTTGGCAAATCTAAAAAGGCAAGTTGTTTAAACAGTTTCGCAGTTTCGTAGCGCGCTACGAAACTGCGAAACTACTGTAGGTGCTGTTTTTAATACAGGCAAACGGTTCGATGGGATAATCAGAAATTTTCAAAGGAAGCATCTGAGGGACATTTAGGAGACCAAATGAAGATAGCATAGCCATTCAAATGATGACAGGTGTGCCTCTTTTGTAAAGTGAAGTGTTTTTGTCTCAAGTTAAAGTTTTCATCATAAAGGCACTTTATGTTCAGTTATTAGGGTTTGGAAGGAGGTGCATACGAGGAGTATTGTTTTGGCTTGCACACCTGTTCATCAACTAAGCCTCCAACGCATCTGGTATCATGATGGTGCTCTTCATTTTTGGGGTGTTAAAGAGTTGGAAACATGCTGCTACATTTTCGAATAGGTGATGGAAGACAGAGACCGGAAAAACAGGGGTTTGTCTCCTAACATTATTGAACCATCAACGCATCCAGCATCCAAAGCTAGCATGGAACATTGAATCCTCCTCTCAGCTATCTCGGCCAAACTGAAAGGAGACAGGTGTCAAGGAGCAAGAAAGAATCATTCTACGAGGAGGATATAATTAGAGCTTTAGTTTAATTAGGACTCTTTGTAATTCCAGTTCAGCATTTAATGTATTTAATGAGTCAGTTAAATAGCAGATAGGGGTAATTAGTAGCAGTCATCGAGCTCCCCTCATGCTGGAGGAGGAAGCTCAAATTAGTTTAGGGTGTATCTCTATATATAGATCAAACTTTGATGTAATGGGGGTTGGATGTTTTGGAGAAGACTGTTTTTGGTTTATGTATAAACAAATTTCAGTAATGCAAATGACTGTGTTTTCTTCTCAGGATTCACAATGGATCTTCTTGTTCAAATGTGTGATGGTATTCTTTCTTTAAGGTTCTTTTACAGTTTTGTTAATGCATAATCACTCAGAACTCATGAATCATGCTCTGACTTCCTGTATGCCTTGGCAAACTGTGGTTTCAAAGTTATGTTTGAACATATAGATGTAAAGTGCCCTGATTTCTATGAAAAGACAGTGTTTTTGTTTGCTGAGATATGAGAGACTCCATAAGCCCAATGGGATTCAATTCAATGTTGTCCAGCCAGCTTATTTTCATGTGTCTTATAAGAGTTAGCCATCTTTTCTTGTCATTAGTCAATATTCATAATCTGTGAGAGAGCCCTCTCAGACTAAGGAGGCTAAGCCTTAGTCCAAAGGCTGGTTTGAAATAGTTACACAGAATCTTGCTGATTGGCAGCCTTCAGTGCTTGATTTTGTGATAACACAAGGCATGCAAAATCCTTATGGGAGATTTGCTCAATTTTATCAGTATCCTCCATCTTTTCAAAACCAACAAGCTCCACAACTTCCAAATCAAAATCCACAACTATCATTGCCATTTCCACAACAACAACAACCTTCTCAACAGAATCCAAATTCTCAACTCTTGCTTCCATTCCAACAGAAGTCAAATCAACTTCCTTCCCAGCCATTGCCAAACCCCAATAATAAAAACCCTCAAAATTCTTACATGGTAGAAGGTCAAGAATTTCCTACCTATATGATTGTTCCTCTCAATGATGTACAACTCAGATCTGGTAGAGTTTTAGATAAACCTTCTATAGATGCCCAAAAGCAAAGCATTTTTGAGGAAGATTCTCTTGAAGTCAATAAAGTTTCTAAAGCATCTCTTCAAAACCCAAGCAATCAGAAAGAAAAAGAAAAAGAATTAACCCCCACAACTCCTATAGTTGAGCAATCTGCATCTTCATCCACACCTCCTTTTCCTGAAAGATTACAAATTGACAAAGGGGTGGAAAAAAAAATCTTGTTGCCTGACTATGATTTTCTAGATTAATTGAAGAATGTCTGTATCAAGATTTCCTTGTTACAGGCCATTAGAGAGATTCCTATTCTAGCAAAACTAATAAAGGAATTGAGTCTTAAAAGACCAGGAAGGAAACCTAGAGATACAAGAAGAATCCACATGGTAGGAAAAATTGCAGATATCATGATGGGAAAAATTACTATGCAGAAGTATGTAGATCCCGGTAGTCCAATTGTCAAAGCACATATCAATGGGGTAGAAATTCCAAATACTTTGATTGATTTAGGGGATGCTATCAACATTATGAGTAGACAGACTATGGAACAACTGAAACTTCCTAATATTCTTTTTACACCTACTTTACTGCAACTTGCAGATCGATCAATTATCAAACCAGACGGTGTATTAGAAGACATTTCGGTCTCCTTAGACTCTTGGGAATATCCAGTAGATTTCATGATTTTAACTCCCAAGAGTAATTTAGGAGGACACCCTCTCATCTTAGGAAGACCTTGGCTAGCCACAACTGATGCTTTCATCAGTTGTAGGTCTGGGGATATGTATATTTCTGATGGTAATTCGACAAAGAAATTCAATCTGTATCCTCCAGCAAAAGCAATTACAGAAATAGGAGATAATGAGTGGGTTGATGATGAGGATACTATACAACCTGTCTTTACCATTTCTGAAGTCAGTGAAGATAGTCAAATTCTGAACACATTAGAAAACTTTGAAACATCTTCAGAATATGACCACACACAATTTCAGTTAGATTCTAACATTGAGTAGCTATCATCTAGAAAAATGTCTCTTTTCTCTATGGAAGATTTTGGTAGTTCCGCCATTGAGATCTTTCCAGGTAAAACATTGAATATCAACAAAAACTTGGAAAGATCACAACAGGAAGAGCTAACCAAAATCTTGCAAAAACATTCTACTGTATTTGCATGGGAGTATACTGATATGAAAGGTATTGACCCTAAGACCTGCATTCATCACATCTACATCGAGGAAAATAGTAGACCAATCAAACAACCTCAGAGAAGGATGAATCCAAACCTTAGGGAGATAGTGAAAGAAGAGCTCCAAAAACTACTCAATGTAAACTTCATTTATCCAATTTCAGATAGCCGATGGGTTTCTCCTTTGGTTATAGTACCTAAAAAGAATGGTAAATGGAGGGTATGCATTGATTACAGGGAATTGAACAAAGCAACTTTGAAGGATCACTTTCCTTTACCCTTTATCGATCAGGTATTAGATACTTTAGCAGGCAAAAAGTATTTTTCATTTTTGGATGGTTTTAGTGGCTATAATCAGATTCAGGTAGCACCTGAAGATCAGGATAAGACCACATTTACCTGTCCATGGGGAACTTTTTCTTACCGAGTTCTTCCTTTTGGATTATTTAATGCACCCGCAACATTTCAAAGGGCAGTACTAGGAATCTTTTCTAATCTAATCCATGATTGTGTAGATGTTTATATGGATGATTTTACAGTTTATGGTAATTCGTTTGAAGAGGCATTAGAGAATTTGGAAAAAGTCCTTATAAGGTGTAAAGAAACAAACCTATCATTGAGTCATGAAAAATTCTTTATGATGTTTACTGAAGGGATTGTTTTAGGACATCATATTTCAGGGGATGGGATTAAAGTTGATAGATAAAAAGTTGAAGTCATCTCCAAGTTGCCTATTCCAAATTTTCAAAAAGATGTTAGAAGTTTTCTTGGATTTACTGGATACTATAGAAGATTTATTGAAAACCTCACCAAAATAACATCTCCACTCTTCAAATTACTTACAAAAGACTGTGAATTCAAATGGGATCCTGATTGTCAATCTGCATTTGAAACTTTGAAAACAAGAATATCTGAAGCACCCATTTTGAGAGGGCCAAATTGGAAACTTCCTTTCCATATTTCCACAGATGCTTCGGATACAGCTCTAGAAGCTGTGTTGGGTCAAAAGGATTTAGTTCCATATGCCATTTACTACACCAGTAAAATTTGACTCCCACCAAGTTAAACTATACTGTGACTGAAAAAGAGTTCTTAGATGTTGTTCATGCAATCAATAAGTTTAGACATTATATAACATTCTATGAAACTTTTGTCCATACTGATCATTCTGCCATTAGATATCTCATGAAAAAACCTGTTACTAATGGCAGAGTTACAAGATGGCTCTTACTTTTACAAGAATTCAATATTACTGTGTTGGATAGACCAAGGAAACAAAATATAGTAGCTGATTTCTTGTCTAGAATCCAAAATACTAATGAAGATTCTCCTGTAGAGGATAAGTTTCCAGATGAGTATTTATTTGCAGTAACTACTAAGACTCATTGGTATGCAAATATTGCTAACTATTTGGTTACAAGAAAGCTACCTCCACATTTATTTCCTAGTGAAAAAAGAAGAATTATTCAGGAGAGTTCAAATTATTCATGGATTTCTAATCAATTGTTTAAAACAGGGCTAGATTGTGTGATCAGAAGATGTGTTCAGGAAGATGAAATGCCTGACATCCTCAAGGCATGTCATGATGAACCATGCGGTGGATACTTTGCTGACAAAATGACGGCCTATAAAATCCTTTCTTTAGGATATTATTGGCCTTCCCTTTTCAAAGATGCAAAACAATATGTCAGAAGGTGTGACAGCTGCCAAAGAGTTGGGAGACTGACTCTTTCAAATGAAATGCCATTACAACCACAGGTACTCATCGAACCCTTTGAAAAATGGGCTTTAGATTTCATTGGACCCATTAATCCACCATCTAAACAGAAAAAGTATATATTGGTATGCACTGATTATGTCACTAAATGGGTAGAAGCCAAAGCATTACCTTCTGCCACTGAAAATTCAGTTGTTCAATTTCTTTTTGAGGATATTTTTACTCGTTTTGGTGTCCCAAGAGAAATTGTGACAGATCAAGGAAGTCAATTTACATCTAACTTGATGGAGAAGCTGATGGAAGAATACAAAATCAAGCACAGAAAATCTACTCCTTACCATCCGCAAGAAAATGGCCAAGTGGAGTCTACAAACAAAGTTCTTGAGAGCATCATCACCAAAATTGTTCATCTTCACAGAAAATATTGGGTAGAAAGGCTTCCTGAAGCCTTATGGGCCTACAAAACTACATGGAGGAATACAACAGGACATTCTCCCTATGAACTTGTTTATGGGAAAGAAGTCCTGCTCCCCATTGAGTTTCAAGTCAAGACTTTCAAGATGACAGTCTAGTTGGGGATGAATCTATCAGAAGCCCAAAAGCACAAAATGGAGCAGCTGAATGAGCTAGATGAGATCAGACAAGAAGCAATTTTAAGAACTGATCTAGTTCAACATCAAAGAGCTAAGTGGCATGACAGATACATCAAAGAGAGAAAGTTTCAAGAGGGGGATTGGGCGTTACTGTTTGATTCGAAGTTCAAAGACTTCAAAGGTAAATTTCAGACCCATTGGCTTGGGCCATATGAAATTGACAAAGTCTTTAACAATGGAGTGGTAAGAATCAAGACCATTGATGAATTTCCGATTTCTCTTATTGTGAATGGCCACCGATTGAAAATTTATCATTAGCCACTCTCAAAAGAAGAATTTGTCAAGATGTTCCAAGAGAATTCTGCAATAAGGCTGGTGGAGAAGAATCCTTCTTCCCCACCAGCCTAGCCTTTGTTTCTTTTAGTTCAAAAAAAAAAAATAAAAAAAAATTGTAGAAGCCTGAAAACCAATCATAGATTGGCAGTCTTATACAGAAAATATAGAGTGAAAATCAGGGACACTTGACACTCTATATTTTCCAAAAAAATCTCCTCTCCTTCTTTTTCCATCTTCACTCCACCTCATTTGCCATTCCACTCCATCTCCATCTCATTCACATTTTCGCTTCACTTCACTCCGCTTCATTTTCACTCCATTCCACTCATTGCATTTTCATTTCATCAATAAAAGTTCCTTTCAGGGCTATTTTCACTCAGTTAGTTCTTTTCTAACTATCTTTGTTCAGCTAAGTGGGTGCTGTCCCAGTTTCCACAGCTGGAAGCAGTTTCCGCAACCAGAAACAGTTTCCGCAGCCAGAAACGATTTCCGCAGCTACCACCACTCCATTTTTCAAATTCACAGTCAAAATGTTAGTACAAAAATCATGAAAATGCAGGAGTAAGTGAGAAAATTCCATGAAGACATGGAGCATCTCCAAGACATCAAGAAAGAATAGTTGGTTAAAAGCTATGAGCAAGAAATGACAAAGTTTCCAAAGGTATGAGCAAATTTTTTTATCAAATAGCAATTAAAGTCATGATTATGCATAGTTATGAAACCATAAAAAGTTCTACTATGTGCAATGATTCGATATGATAGCTCCATTACCCACTCCTATTCCACGATATTACTCCATACACCATGCATTCATTTCTTAACGGTGTCATGATGGGTTTTCGGGTTTAAACTCAAGTTAACTGCACTTTCATTTGCCACTTGCGCTCATAAGGTGTGACCAATCCCTTTACGGCTCTTCTCCACCGTATTTCCCGCAGCCATCTATCAAAACGTGTGATCTCCCGTACGTAGCTGTTAATTCAAAAAAATATCTCGCCTCCACTACCGTTCACTTACCATTTCATTAAAGATCTTCCTATTCATACACACGCATTTCAATTTGTGAACTTATTTACTACTGCTTATCCTATGTTCCGCCTATAATCTGAAGCATTCACATTACTTGCTACCGATTGCAGCCACTGCATTTTACCATAAACCCTGTAACCGAGCTACCTTCCCTCTGCTAAAATCCTCATATGCAATTGCATCCTCAATTGAAATTTAAAACAGAGAAAGGAATGGGAAAACTACTAAGGGCAGAGCCAGAAGGACCGAAATACTTAGAAGGTTACCCTCAAGCCAAGGATTTGCTGAAGAAAGCCAAATGGTTACGCTTCATTCAAAAGTTTAAAGGCTATAACAAAGAAGTAACCAAGGCTTTTGCATGGTCTTTCGATGGTCAAATGGTGGAGATTGGAGATTTGAAGCTCACGGTGACCGAAACAACAGTAGCAGCTGCCACAGGCTTACCCCAGGAAGGTGAGAGATGGTTCAAAAATAAAAGCGTGGATGAACAGGCATGGAGAATTATGCTAAGAAACCCAGGTATGGACACCACTGTGTTTACTAAAGGAATTCATGTTCATGCATTGAAGGAAGAATGGGCTAGTCTGTTGTTAGTTATCCAAAAATTTGTCACTTGTGAAGGACGCTTTGGTTCGATGTACATGTACCATGCTAGACTGTTGATGAATTTCTTAGAGAATCAAACTCTTAATTTGCCTTATTTCTTACTGTTGAGTTTGAAGAAGATGAGTATTACAGTCCAAAAACACATAGGCAATATAGACCCTCATCTATACCATCATGGACTTATAAAAATTCTTATTGAAGACCAGCTAAAGAAAAACAAAGATACATGGGAACAATTCTTGATAAGAAACTACTTCCAAGAGCCACCTGAGGCCCCTGAAAGTAGTACACCAAAGACACCAAGAAAAAGTAGGAGAAGAGAAAAGAGCACCATAGTCCAAGACTCCCCTACTACAGAAACTCAAGAAAATGGTCAAAAAGAAGAAGAAGACAGAACTAAAGACAAGAGACAGAGGAAAGAAAAAGGCAAAAGGACCATCCAAGAAGTCTACCAATCACCTGAGCCATCCATAGAGGAGGATTATCAACCACTGTTAGAAAGATTAGTACATCTTCAGGTTGCTGCTATAGCAAAGAAAAAGGAAAAATGAAAACAGAGTATACAAGAAAAGCGTAGTAGTCCACCATACTTAAGGAGAAGCACAAGGCTAAGAGGAAAGGGGAGTAAAACACAAATAAAACGGCTCCACTTCATCGACTTGGGTGGAGAGACACCTGAGAAAACTCCAGCTGGCGGTAGTCCACCTCGTCCTCAGCCAAGCATTGAAACCAGTCCTCCACATGATGAAAGCCCTTCTCGGCCAGAGCTAGAGAGCAATCCTCCTCCTCCACCAGATTTTGAACTCAGTCCAAGAAAGACACCTGAAGTAGATCCAAATCAACATGAAGTATATGACTACTTGGAATCATTAGAAAAATCAGCTGCAGGTCCAAGTACCACTTTGCCACTAGATGCACAAGTTCAGTCCTTAAAGCGGGAGGTATTTGAATTAGAGGTCCTAAACAGGCATATCAAGCAGGAAAATGAAGCACTCAAAGAGCAGAGCAAAGTAGATAAAATTATTCATGATAACACTATGCTCCATTTAGGACTATGGCAAAAGAAAAACAAGAAACTGAAGAAAAAGTGGAAAAAGTTGAGCAGAGCATTGATCAATCTCAAATTCAAATGTCTAATAAGGAAACCAAGGATGGTGGTAGCACCAAAGAAGAAGAAAAGAGGGCTAGATGTCCTAGCAGAAGCATCAGAACATATGGATTAGAGGGGAGTGACTAAATTTTGGTTGCATGAGGACATGCAACACCTTCACAGTGGGGGTATGTTGAGTCCCAAACCTGCACTTCCCTATATACCCTTTCAGCCTTCTTTTTCCATTTACTTCATCCACCAAGCTATCAAATCATTGCATATTAGTCTAAAAAGAGCTTATGAAATGGTTTCCTAACTATGTTTATGACTGTTGTTTGATTTAGATTTTTGTTCAAACAGCTGCGGAAACTTGTCACTTTCCGCAGCCAGCCCAAGTTTCTGCAGCCATTTTGTTAAAGGCTATGTTACAGGTGTCCAATGGAGAAACCGGCCACATGGGTAAGCTGCAAGTGATGTGTACATGGAGTGTGTCCCCTCAGTTCAGCCAAATCACTCATAAACGGTCGTGGTCAATGACGGTCAAAGGAAGGGCCAAATGAGGAGTTTTGCGGTGGCATGGCTCTGTTTTGCCCACGTGAAGGTTTTCGTGGCACGATCCTTAGTTTCCGGAGGTACTGGCACACCTGTAGAGCAGCCGGTGAACTAATCGAGCAGCCACCACTCCATGGATTCAACTGTCATGATGACCATCACGCTAGATCTCAGGTCAAGGAGATTTACGTGTCTCTTGGAAGCATAAAATCTAGGAATTAGTTGCAACACTTTTACTTATAAATAACGCGTTGATATGCGCTGGATAGTTAGTTTTTGGAGATGTAATTTTGACTGTTGTTATCAGCCCACTGTACTGTTCTTTACTTTGTTTTATTATTGCACTTTAAATACATGAGAAGACAACATTCTTGAATTTGATTTGTGACTAAGTGATTGACTGGCCAAGGTTGCAGAGGGCCCCTGTACACCAAAGCTTTGTATAGTTTCTTACTTGCTTTCATTTACTGTTTTTATAATCATTGCTTGTACATATATATTGCGTTGTTCTGATGTTCATTGCTGTCCATATTTCCTTTATGTTTTCTTTTCTAACTGTTAGCTGATCAGTGCTTCTTTTACAGGTTTTTTTAGGCAGCCCGGGAAAATTTACATATTTTTGATAACTACTGACATGAGATCATCTTGTCCTTTCTGCTGATTTTCATTTCCTGAGTTTAATTCGAGCACTGTCATTTCTTTCAAGTTTTGCTTTTGCTTATTTACTTTTCTGCTACTTAGACATCATATTACTCATCTGTTTATGATTTCCTTTCTATAGCCAAGCGACTCAATTAGTAAGGAATCAGAATATTACTTGTTGTAGTATGATTTAGTTTGCTTTCCTGCAAGTTAGAGATTGGATTACTTGTGTCATTTTCAAGAGTTGAAATATGAATGAGTAGTTAAATCTTAGTTTCCTTTTATGAAATTTAATTTCCTGCAATTTAGATATCATATTACTCAGCCTGTTTATGATTACTTCCTATAAACGGAGTGAGTCGAAAGGTGAAGGGTCAGAATGTGGGTTGAAGTAGTGTGATTTAGTTTGCTTTGCTTTCAGTGTTTGAGTTGCTTTAAGTTCAATATTTATTTTATTTTTCATACAGCAGTAAGGATACTGAGCCATTGTCACTAGTTCACTGTTTTGGTACATTTACTTTCTTTTGATAATTGATTTCATTACAGTCAGTTTGAAATTTTTTTGAAAATCACTGTAGAAATCACCATTGCCATCCATACTTAACTTTCAATATCGCCACCATACACTAGGGAATCCATAGAAGATAAACCCAAAAACAAACTAAAAAAAACTCAAAAACGACAAAATACTAAGAAAATGGTTATCTTGCACATATAGTGCGCTTTACTTCATCAGTTTACGAATCCCGGATTGACATTTTAAGTAGCAATTTAGGACACACTAAATTGACCAAACAATAGCCTTGTATATGGAACACTTATCAACAAATACTCTCATCATATTAATACAATATTAACATGTATAAACTAAATGTAATTGTATTTCTTCTAATAATAAAATTACACTTTTTCATTGCTTTATCATATGTATACACTTTTAAAGGTTACTATGACAGTGTCTCTCTCAATAAACAAATTGGCTTATATTTTTGTAATAACATGCTCGTATATGGAAACACTTACCAAAAACTACCCTCATTATATTAATACATGCTTAACATGTATATACACAATGTAATTGTATTTCATCTAATAATAAAATTAAACTTTTTTCTGAGGAAAAAAAACATACATGACAATGGAAGTGCCATTACATAAGTTTTGCTTGCTTCATTATTACTCAGTTGGAGAGTCCACGAGGTTTTGTGGGTGTGACTCATTATCATCATTTGAGGAAGAAAAGTTAAAGGTTTCCAATTTCATAGCCATAATTGAAACTTTCTTGTTAAATGTGTCCACTTTTCCCATTAGTTCAACCATGCAAATTATCATTTCTTACTGAGTGTCTACTCTATGTGTAAGCATCCTTACCATTAAAGTTTTAACATTCCAATATAGGTTAATAGCTTGCATGTAGGAGGAAAAGCAATCTTTGGAAGAGTTTCCTGCATCAGGAATCCAATTCCTAGTATCATGACCATCCTACTTATCAAAAATGACTCTTCTATTCTGTCTAACTTGGTATTCAACACTAGAAAACTCTCATTAGACTGCATCAAGGATGATATCCTTGTTTCTGGCCATAGAAGCACCAGCAGAGGCAAGAGATATATCGATGTCAATGACATAGGCATGATGACCTCTCATGCCACTATGATGAGTAGAGGAGAGACAACGTCTAGCCATGACATGAGAAGCACAAAGAGGGAGGAAATAGAGTTAGCATACATAGAGAGGGAGGGAGGAATTGTTTCCAATGAAGAGGTTGAGTATAGATATAGGGAAGAAAAAAGAGGTGCACCAAGAGAAAGAACCATGGAGGTAGTAGTCCAACGAAGATATGAGAGTCAAAGAAAACCCAAGCTTAATCAAACTAGGAAGAGAGAGACCAGTGAGCTATAGGGGAAGGCCTTTAGGGAAAAATCAGGGATAGTGCAAAACAAACCAGCCAAAATTAATAGCCCAAGGGAGTGGAGGAAAAACTAGAAAACTACTAACCTAGGACTCATGCAAAAGAAAACAAGAAGTTCACTAGCGAAGCATTTTTCAAAGAAGAGATAAAGATAATGTTGAACTTGAAATTCCTTATCCAATTCCAAATGAATAGAGTTGACATGTCTTATGATGGTAAATTTCTAGTTGACAACCATAGCTAATCTTGCATGTAGTAGAAGCTCCATGGGGAAATTGGCATTGGCCCTCCCTCCCTTTAAACCAATGCATTCTAGAAATAACATCTTCAAAAAATCCCTTGAGAGCATATGAGGAATGATAATTTATGATACTATAGAAAACCAGAAGAGCATTAGTCAGCCCATTTACAATCTTCTCCGATGACCTTGTGTCATAATACTTTATCGATCGCCCAAAATTTTCCATGATTACCATCAAAATGCTTCTGCAATATGAATTCATGACAAATTGTCAAACTTCTATGCGAAAAAGATAATCATTTTAGCATCTTCCAAAAACTATCAACTTTCCCATCAAGTGTGAGTGTACTATGTTAAATGCACAATGCCATTGGGTGGACACTCTACTAGCTTTCCTTAATTACATGGCACTCATTTCAACTAATGGAGAGCAGCCCCATGTGAACACCCATTGTGGGGAGGATAAAAAAAAATGTTAAATGCGCATATATTGTTATATAATTTTGTTATAACACAAATAGTAATAGTATAATGGAGATAAAGTGTTTAAAACATGACGTAAGAGAAAAGAATTACATAAAATAAATTATAATATTATTTTATTATGATGAAGACGAAAATTATGTTAAATTAAGTGATTAAGATATATATTAAGTAACAGAAATAATAGGGAAAAATAATTTTAAATTTTAGTTAGTAAATAAAATAAAAAATGTGGTTTATATGAGAAAATTGGATTTATTTTAG
Source organism: Pinus tabuliformis (assembly GCA_031772625.1). Taxonomy (NCBI): domain Eukaryota; kingdom Viridiplantae; phylum Streptophyta; class Pinopsida; order Pinales; family Pinaceae; genus Pinus; species Pinus tabuliformis. The sequence goes on along the minus strand of CM062809.1, from coordinate 559,104,528 downwards.
GTGGTTGGGAAGAATTGTTATTATTCTCTTTACTCATGTTTAATTGTGGTTATATTATAAATTTCTTATTGTTGATTTATGATAAATTTTATGACTTTTTATTTTGGAATAAGGTTTTCAAAATTTTAATTTAATTATAAAAATGATTAATTGGATGGTAGATTGACTATCATATTATGCTCATCGAATTTTGGATCGATTTAAAAGTTGATATACATAAGGAGGGTCGGGCTGCGATGGCGAGAGTTTATGCGGCCGAGCTCTGCGATGGCGCTGGCTCATGCAACAATGGAGGATGCGGAAGGGTTAATCGTAGTCCCAGCAAAAGGAATGGAGGAGCTATGAAATTTTCTACAAGACAGAACTCAGATCTGCAGCTCTGTGACGCGGATCAAGCAAACCAATGGCCCCAGCAACCGCCGTCGAGCTCTGTTCAGGAACCAGTTCCCTTGATCCGAGGGTTGGTACATAGATCCAGCCTAAGGCACTCTCCTACAGCCATCCGACTGACAGATCGACCTCTGCTATGGTCAGATCTGGAAGTTTTTATTCGGGGAGATCGAGATCTTGGAGCAGCAGACAGTGCAGTCTATGGGGTCGATGTCGTTGCCCTAAAAATGGAATTCCGAATCCAAAAACGAGCCAACAACTGGATGGATCTTCTTAATAGGAGGCTAGATCTGGGAAACGGATCATTAGATGGTGCCAAACTTTGTAGATTCGGGGTGGATCTACCAGATCTGGCCAGATCTAGGCAGAAGCAAAATGAAATTTCGCCAGATCCAGAATACAAACCCGAAAAACGGGATCTGATCAAGGCAGACACAGCGGATCTGAAACAAATCTTCATCAGATCAACAGAAGGCAGACATGTTTGTGTGCAGATCTGGGAATGGATGAGTGTTTTGGAGCTAAAAAAAGAGATCCAGGACAAACTGGGAATTCCAGTTGCATTTCAAATTCTAATATTTTCTGGGATATGTTTGCAGGATCAACAAACTCTCCTGCATTACAAGGTTGCAAAGGACTCAACTATTATCCTCAATCACCGATTGCGAGGCGGAGCTAAAGGATCTACCTCAAAACCTACAGGCACCTATCGCGATGCAGCCAAAGGGAAAGAACCTCCAAAGGGGGAAGAATCCACAGCTGTTAATATACCTCCAGGGCAGTATATCGTGGATCAAATGCCAGAGAGTCCCTCCATCTTGCTGGATACTCCAGAGGTAAAATGCATATTCTCAGATCTACAAAAAAAAGCTGTTATTTGTAGATTTAACGGTTTCTGGCCTAGAACAGATGCTCTGTATCAATGGATTCACACGGTCTGGACAAAAAACTGCCAGATCCACCTATGCTCGAAGGGTTTCTTCATATTTATCTTCCTCGAAGAAGGAGAAAAGGAAAAAATTCTCAATGAAGGACCATGGTTTTGGGGCAGTGCGGGATTGTTTGTTACCCCATGGTTCCCGGAGTTTGACGCCAATACTATGGTAGTATCAAGGATGCCAGTATGGGTAAGGTTGCATAATTTTCCGATACATTTTTTACACTTCAAGACCTTATCAGCCATAGGGAATACCCTTGGAAGAATGTTAAAGATTGTTGTTGGGAAAAGTATCCAATACGGAATGACCCTATCCCACTCTAAGGGTGATAGTACCTCAGCAACAACCGAATGCAAAGCTATTCAAGATTACTTCTTTATGAGATGTAAGAGAGGGGAGAAAGAGATCCACTAACCGTTGTCTTCCGCTAATGATTGATCCAATCTTCTCTCTTTGCTGCTTGCTCCCAGCTCCTTGCTCTTTCACTGACCCAGCTACACAAAGATCCTGCAAAAGGGCAAGAGAAGGAAACTACAAGAAGCATACATTCATAATTGATTCAAGGATTAGAATAAATCAAATACACAAGTATAGCAATTCACCATTGAGACACATGCATATAGAAGAACCTCAAATGCTTTATTAATGGAAGAAGTAAGGTTCTGAGAGTGTTACAACCATAAGAGGCCCAATCCAGCAATACCTCCCAGCAGAAAGAAATCTCCTCTTCACCTCCTTCAAGCAAATCACCCAATAGTTCTATACTCAAACCAACAGCACTTCCTTACATTCACAAGATTCCAGCCTCCCTAGACCTCATGAGAGAGCTCTATATATAGGAGTTTTGGAGAAAGGATGAGTCAGCTTGAGGCTGGCATGAAGCTGACTAGTGTCCTCTCCCACTTCAGTTATTCTTCAGTTCTTGAGTCCACTTGGAGGTTCTTGCTTCCACTTGGAGATCTAGATCCTCTTACTCATCACAAGGCGAATTCCCTGATCCAAGTGTCATTTTGGAAGCTTCCTGGGCATTGACACATTGAGGAATGACTGTGCCACTTGGCCAATCTCGCCCAGCGCAGGTAGCCTTCATTAGAGTTGACATTCAGCGCAGGTACAGAGTGGAGCAGTTGACATTCAGCGCAGATGCTCAGTGGAGCAGTTGACATGATCCAGAATTAGCTTGTTTTTGAGTGTTTTCAGGTGGAGAACTGATATTTAGTGCTGTGGTTTGCTGACCTTGTTCCTCTAGGGGTAGGAACAACATGTTTAGGGACTTTGGATCCCTTAGATTATTGACATTTCATGCTTCATGCTGTAAGGCACAAAAATGTCTATAACAGTTGCCCCCTAAAGTATGAGGTCGTTTATTGGGTGAAATGCTTTATCAGGAGGATCCGAAGTTCATTCAATCGCTGAGAGGTGACCTGTAATAAAATACAATACAATACATTATTTTTCATTCTGCTTTCATGATCTGGCTGAGGCGGGCATCCCCATGCTCAGCTTTATAAATTCATTTTGGTACATAGAACAAACGATCGTCTGATGGTAGACTGATAATTCTCTGCTGAAATTATCATCCTTTGAGTAGGATGATCATCTGCTGCAATGATGTACATATCAAATGTCTTTATATTTCCTGAATATATATCGCAGCCCGGATGGATGAAACTAGATCCGGGGTCTTCAAACTCGTTCGATCTTCACTCTAAGTACAAGCCGATCCATGTGAGAATTACGCTGAAGTCGAACATGGAAAGGCATCGCTTGATTACCGGTCAATAATGTAAACCGTTAACAAGTGCGAGAGGAATCACCGATAATGATAATGACCCTCAAGGTACTGCAGTACAATTCACGTGGTGTGAATAAAGGACTTGGCGTCAAACACCACGCAAAATCTTCTGGTCGAAGGTCATTGATGTATACCTGTCGCCGGAAGTGAGGAACTTGCCATTGAGGCATGCAAGCTTCAAAGTACTGAGGGGGGTGTTCCTAGATCAACTTCTTGGATAATGAGCTGAAGTCGACAAGAAGCGATCCGTCAAAGGAGGGCCTTAATGAATCCCACATCAGTGACACGGAACGGAGCTAATGATTTTAGTGGAGGTGAAAACAATCTGTGAGATATGATTCAGGGAGGCGATCATGGGTGGATGAAGGATAATGTATGGCAGTGGATGGGACACGGTTGACTCTTTCTGAACAACATCTCTTGAACATATAACGACACTGATGCGATGGATCGGTAGCATTACCCCAAATGTGGATGGTTTGGCGAAGACCATGGTGATGAGACCGGTGAATGAAACAACCCAACCCGATGTGATACGGAGGAAAAGTGTCATGTTCAAGAGCGACTTGCTACCATTAAAGCTTTGAGGTTCTCCCAATTTTTCCCCAGTCATTTCTGACCAGTACCTCTTTATTTTTGTCAAGCTTGAGGAGGATAACATATGCTTGTTCTATAACCTGCCCTTCGGGCAAGCCCATCGCTATGTTTTAACGAGCCTAGCGATAGGGAAACTCGTTCTCGTCTAAAGACAAGTTTGTCGCTATTTAGTCATTTTAACGAGTCTAACGACAAAGAAAACTCGGTCCTTTTCATTTTTAGAGAGTCTGAAAAGGTACAAAAAGTTAACTCCAAAATTCCTTTTTCGTCATCTAATCCCTTAAGTCCGAAAAAGTATAAAACAATACAATGTTGGAAATAATACTGAGAGGGGGGGTGAATCAGTATTATCAGATTAATCAAACTTTTCAAATGCTCAGAAACATATACGCTACTTCAGTTAAGTGAACCAGCGTGTACACGCTACTGTGACGAAGTAAAACAGCGTATAAGAAGAAAACTCACAATTTAGTTAGCTTATTCTTCAATTAAGTGCATCAGGACATTATTCACCACATTAACAGTAAATATGTGCAGTATAACAGAACAGATAAAAAGCCACACACATGAACACCAAGATATAAGGTGGAAACCCAATGTGGGTGAAAACCACCTGCTGCAAGTTGTCTCTATCTTTCTTTAATATGAAACTTCAGTTTACAATCTTTTGTACTGGTGCAGCCTTATACCAGTACGCAGGCTACAACCTGCAGAAAGCTACAACCTTCTCTCGTTCTCCAAACTTCCTTGGAAGGGAGCTCCAACCCCCTTTGCTCTTGTACTAGCCAAGATACTAGTATGTAGGTGCTGACCTACAATCTTCCTTCTTTCAGATATTACTTTTCATACATTTTCAGACTTGGATATTCCTGAAGCACAACATTACAATCTGAAGACCACAAATCATTCAATTTCCACAACAGATCATTGAAGCATAAAACAACCAAACTTTGAATCACTGAACCACTGAACCCTGTCAATCACCAGTTACCAGAACACAGAGCAGACTACAGAACTCTGCAATAACAGTCAGACCCCACTGTAAACCCAAAATCAAGCTTCAAAAGATATACGCTACTTCAATGAGCAAAACCCGCGTATACACGCTCTTTTACCGAAGCCAACCTGCGTACAGATCTAAAAATAAACTTTCTCAATTTGCAGCTGTACCAGACATTAGTTAGATCCAAAACGTAACATTGCGACAATATGCAGATCTAGAAATACGCATAATCAACCATATCATGATAGTGCATTTCAAACCATTAGATCCCGATCTATCCTTAGATCTAGTCTTCCATCAACCGATGTGATCTCTCCTTGGCTTAGATCAAGCAACCCAGAACCTGCATATCAGATCTCTTTCTCTCTTAGATATTCAAGCCTTGTCGAAAGATGATTTTGCCTAATGATCTTCTTCTCCTTATATAGTCTTAGGCCTAGCTCAATACCAAGAGCCAAAACCATAGTAACACAATACCATCAACTTCAAAACTAGGGATCGACACGCCCGTCGAGACATAATGGTCCGAAATCATAGGCACAACTTCCAAGGACTAACCACCATGGACCAAAGGAACCTTTCCACATACACGCGCTTTTTATGAATCTAACTAGCGTGTACACGCGACTTGGGTTTAACGAAACGGCGTGTATGAGCTTCCTTGGCATGCTGTACTGAGATCTGTCTTCTGATTAAGTTGCCATCACCTGTACCAACCTCTGAGCACCTGTACCATCCTCTGAGTGAGTTGCCATCAAGGACAACACTTGAATCATAATGCCAACAATCTCCCCCTTTGGACTTGATGGCAACCACCACACCAAGTTACTCTCCCCCTTTGACATCAAGGGCAAAGGGCTGTGCTCCCCCTGAGGACATGCTGATACCTCTGCTTGGCTGTGCTGACTCGTGCTCCCCCTGACAGTAGGCCAGATCTGAAAAAGATGTTCTTCAACAAGAACCAAGACTTATACACCATAAGGGACCTTCCTATCACCAAAAGACTCAATACATACATCCATACTCCCTACCAAGAGGGGACATATCAGAAACAACCAATTATATTACAGCATTCATCCCAGGCATAGTGGGGAAACCAACATAGGCCGTTACATGACCTTGACACCATAAAAGAGATATGACAAGAGAGATACATGACATAGAGACAATAGATCTAGACCAAGACTTAGGAAAGACATCAGCAGCATCTGATAAACATCTTGTTAGATCAGCAACCAGAATTTCTTTCTGAGCTCCTTCTCCTGAAACCAACAACCAAAACATCTGAATGCCAACAATGCTTTATGAGACTTTTGAGCTGCTCCCCCTGAACCTGTGCCTGTTGCACTCCCTGAAACTGTGCCTGAAGAATTCTGACATTCCTATTGCTGTTCAGAACTTCAGAGTTTTCTCTTGCTGTTCAGAACTTCATATACGCGTTTTATCCTGTATAAAACAGCGTATGTACGCAGATGTTCTTTCTGCAACAAGCGTCCAGAATACACGCGACTTACCCAGCATGAATCCGCGTGTATACGCTCATATCCCTTCCATAACCTGCGTATACCAACTTTTCTGTAGAACAAACAAACTTCAACAACAGGATGAAGCATCAACTACTCCCAGCTTTTGTCTGAGATATTCAAAAGTTTCCCTGGGCAGTGGTTTTGTGAGAATATCAGCAACTTGCTCCTTAGAAGGAACATACTCCAACTTGACCTTCTGCTCAAGCACTTGTTCCCGAAGAAAATGGTACTTGATTGGTATGTGCTTGGTCTTTGAGTGCATGACAGGATTCTTTGAAATGCTGATTGCACTTGTATTATCACATAAGATAGAGACAGGTGGAGTGCAAGTGATTTGAAAGTCCTGCAAGGTCTGCATCATCCAAAGAAGTTGTGTGCAACAAGATGCTGCAGCCACATATTCTGCTTCAGCTGTAGATAAGGCAATCGAACTTTGTTTCTTGCTGAACCAAGATACTAATCTGGAACCCATGAAGAAAGCACCTCCACTTGTGCTTTTCCTATCATCCACACTTCCAGCCCAATCTGCATCTGTGTAAGCATGAAGAGTGAGATTAGTATTTCTAGGATACCATAAGCCATAGTTTTGGGTCCCTTGAAGATATTTGAAGATTCTTTTGACTGCCTGAAGATGAGTTTCCTTTGGGTTGGCTTGAAATCTTCCAACCATTCCTACTGCATGTGTAATATCTGGTCGAGTACCTGTCAAATAAAGCAAACTCCCAATCATGGATCTATAAGTGGGTTGGTGAACTGCTGCTGATTCATCATTTGCACTGAGGCTGCATCCTGTAACCATGGGTGTACATACTGGCTTTGACTCTTCCATGCCATACTTCTTCAAGATCTGCTTGAGGTATTTGGTTTGAGACAAGAAGATACCTCCTTCATTTTGTTGGATTTGCAATCCAAGAAAATATGTCAATTCTCCAAGAAGTGACATTTCGAATTCTTTCTGCATAACCAAGGCAAAGTTTTGACTCATGGTCTCTTCATTGCTGCCAAAAATAATATCATCTACATAAACAACAAGAATTAGCAATTTGTTATTTTCAACTTTTATATAGAGATTGCTATCTGCTGATCCTTTTGAAAAGCCTTGTTGGTGAAGATATTTGTCCAACCGATAGTACCAAGCCCTTGGAGCTTGTTTGAGCCCATAGAGTGCCTTTTTCAATCTGCATACAAGGTTTGGATCATTTCCAAGAATGAACCCATCTGGCTGCTCAATATATACTTCCTCTTCTAAGTCTCCATTCAGGAAGGCTGATTTCACGTCCATTTGAAATACCTTGAAGTTTTGAAAGCTTGAGAGAGCAAGGAACATTCGGATGGCCTCTAGTCTTGCCACAGGAGCAAAGGTCTCTTCAAAATCTATTCCTTCTTGCTGTGCATACCCTTTACAAACAAGTCTGGCCTTGTTTCTAATTACTTCTCCATTTTCATTTAACTTATTCTTGAAGACCCATTTTGTTCCTATTACATTCTTATCTTTTGGTCTAGGAACTAATTCCCAAGTGTTGTTCCTTTCGATTTGCTCAAGTTCTTCATCCATTGCTTTGACCCAACATTCATCTTTGCATGCTTCTTTCACATTTTGTGGTTCAATGGAGGAGAGTAGAGCCAAGTAGCTTGAAGCTTCTGCAAGTGTCCTTCTTGTTTGTACTCCTGCTTCTTTCTGCCCCACAATCTGAGTTTCTGGATGATTCTTTTGGACATATCTGGATGGAGTCTTCTCTTCTATTCTTGTCTGCTCCTCTGGTTCTTCTTGAGATTCTTCTTCTTCTTGAGGTTCTTCTTCTTCATCATTTCGCCTTTGAGAGTAACCTTCATCTTCTTCAATGTCTTCATGATGAACTTGTCTAGGAATATATCCCTTCTCATCAACCACTATATCAATACTGTCAACAATTCTGCCAAGTCTTTTATTGTAGCACTTGTATGCTTTGCTATGTGGAGAATAACCAAGAAGAATGCCCTCATCTGCTCTAGGTTCAAGTTTGCCAAGTTGCTCATCAGTATTCTTAATATAACATTTGCTCCCAAAGATTTTGAAATGCTTCACGGAAGGAGTTTTACCACTCCAAAGCTCATGAGGTGTTTGAGTGCTGTTTACTCGGACATTTGTTTTGTTAAGAATGATAACAGCAGCATGTGCAGCTTCACCCCAGAAGGTTGCAGGAGTACCTGATTCATCGAGCATAGCACGAGCCATTTGTTGGATAGTTCTGTTCATTCTTTCCACAACCCCATTTTGCTGAGGAGTTCTAGCTGTAGAGAATTCTCTTCTTATCCCATGTTCATCGCAGAAATCGAAAAATTCATTTGATGTGAACTCCCCACCTCTGTCAGATCTGAGGCACTTAATTTTGTGTCCTGATTCATTTTCAGCCAATGCTTTGAAGGATTTGAATTTTTCGAATGCTTCATCTTTGTGCTTCATAAGCCCTAACCAAACAAACCTTGAGAAATCATCAATGAATAATATCAGATATTCTTCTCCTCGAGGTGTCCTTTTCCTAAATGGACCACATACATCTGTATGGACTAGCTCAAGAGGCAAGCTAGCTGATCCTTCCTTTTCTGGAAAGTTAGTTCTGGTTTGCTTTCCAAACTGACAAGATTTGCATATAGTGTTGTCTGGAATTTTGATATCTGGAAGATCGCGAACTGCCTGATATTTGCATGCTTTTCTTATTTGTGAGAAGCTTAGATGTCCCAACCTTCGATGCCATAGCCAGTGCTCTTCATCCTTGCTAAGATAGCATTGTTGTTGTCCTTCTTCAAATATGTACAGATTATTTGGAGTTCTTTTGCCTTTGAGAACTGTTTTACCTGTATCAAGATCACGAACAAGACATCCATTCGATCTGAAAATAACCTCGGTTTTTTGATCACACATCTGACTGACACTTAGAAGATTATGCTTCAATCCATCAACATACAAAACATTTCCAGCCTTGACCTTTTCTTTCAAAGGAGCAATACCTTTTCCTTTTATAGTTGCAGGAGTATCATTTCCAAAAGAAACTTTCTTTCCCTTTTCTAAAGTAGAATAAGATTCAAGTTTTTCTTTATCACCTGTCATATGTTTCGAACATCCACTGTCAATGTACCATAGATTTTCCTGTCCTTCTGCATAAAACGCTATCCCACATCTTTCTGTCTGAGGTTCTTTTATTCTCCATTTTTTGGTGCTCGTGGCTTGTTCCTTTTTCTCCTGAAACCTGCTCCTGCATTCAGATTCTTTATGACCAAAATTATTGCAAATAGAACATTCAACTTCATTTTCAAGAACCGAAAAGTTGTTATAGGTCCTCTTTGTAATCCCTGTCATACTTCTTTGTTTTTGAGCTTCCCTAGTCATGATTGTTTTATATGCAACACATTGAGTTGCTTTGTGACCAAAGTTATGGCAAGAAAAGCATTGTCCATTGAAGAAGCTTCTGCGGTTATTGAATCTACCAGCCAACTGATTGTAATTTCTATTTTCATCTATTCTTGTGCCAAACTGAGAAGATTTTACCTGTGGTTGGTTGTAGCTTTTGTTCACCCTTAAGAAGGATTGTCCCTGATAGTTTCTGTTTGTAATTCGTCCCTGCTTTACCTGATTATCTTCATTGTTCTTCTGCTCATTTCTTCTTGCTGCATCAAGATAACTCTTTGAGGTGGATGCTTGAGAGGTTTCTCCATTATAGCCCAAACCTGTCTTGTTTAGAGGAGACCGCTGCACATTGATAATCTCATCCAAAGTTTCAGATCCTTTGACAAACTTAAGATTAATAGCTTTTGTTTTCTCAATTTCTTTTCTGAGACCAACAATTTCACCTTCTAGTTTTTCAAGGTGTTTTTCCTTTTCATCAATTTGGAATTGCAAAGTATCAATGATCACACTCTTTTCTTCTATGCATCTCTTGAGTCTAGTGATTTCATTATAGAGATTATCCACATCTACAGCATCCTCATAATCATCATCTTCAAATGCCATTAATAGCTTATATTTATTACCTTGTTCATCTTCATCACTGTTTGATAAGCCATCACTATCTTCATGGGTGTAGTAGCTTTTCTTATTTGCACTTTGTTTCTTATTCCATCTAGCAGGTTCTTTTCCTTTATCCTTATTAGGACATTTTGCAGCATAATGACCTACTCTTCCACAAGCAAAGCATTTGAAAGGTAGCTTACCTCTGAACCTTCCAGCACCCCTTTGAAGATTTCTGACAAAATTTGATTCTTCTTCCTCTTCTTCTGGAACATGGCTTGCTTCATAGTAATCTTCTTTTCTTGATGCCTTAAAAGCAGCTTCCCTTCTGTCTGATGGACCTCCCTTTCTCATTTCATAAGCAGTTAGAATTCCATGTAGCTGAGACATAGTGAGAACTTTGAGATTTTCCTTTTCTTCTATTGCAGATACTTTGGATTCAAACTTGGGGGATAATGATCTTAGAATCTTTTGAACTACTATAGTCTCTTTTATTTCTTCACCCAAATTTTTCATACAATTAACAATCTCATCTACCCGAAGAAAATAATTAGCCACACTTTCATCATTATACATCTTGAGGGTCTCATATTGAATCCTGAGAGTTTGAAGTTTAGCTTGCTTTACCTGTTCATCTCCTTCATAGCTAGTGATCATTTTGTCCCATATCTCTTTTGCTGATTTGAAGTGCATGACCTTCATGAATTCTGTTTGAGATATACTTCCTAATAGAGTACTGACTGCTTTTGCATTTGTTTCATATGCCTTTTTCTCAGCTGGATCTGTAGGAGTAGCTGAAGGAAAAGCATAGCCTGTTTCTACAATGTCCCAAACTTCTGTACCAAGAGATTGAAGATATGCAGTAACTCTTACCTTCCAATAATTGAAATTTGTTCCATCAAAAACTGGTGGCCTGATTGATGCTTCTTTCTCGTAATTGCTCATGATGAATGATCTTCCTTCAAGCGATCAAGCTTCTCTGAAGGACCTGCTGATACCAATTGTTGGAAATAATACTGAGAGGGGGGGTGAATCAGTATTATCAGATTAATCAAACTTTTCAAATGCTCAGAAACATATACGCTACTTCAGTTAAGTGAACCAGCGTGTACACGCTACTGTGACGAAGTAAAACAGCGTATAAGAAGAAAACTCACAATTTAGTTAGCTTATTCTTCAATTAAGTGCATCAGGACATTATTCACCACATTAACAGTAAATATGTGCAGTATAACAGAACAGATAAAAAGCCACACACATGAACACCAAGATATAAGGTGGAAACCCAATGTGGGTGAAAACCACCTGCTGCAAGTTGTCTCTATCTTTCTTTAATATGAAACTTCAGTTTACAATCTTTTGTACTGGTGCAGCCTTATACCAGTACGCAGGCTACAACCTGCAGAAAGCTACAACCTTCTCTCGTTCTCCAAACTTCCTTGGAAGGGAGCTCCAACCCCCTTTGCTCTTGTACTAGCCAAGATACTAGTATGTAGGTGCTGACCTACAATCTTCCTTCTTTCAGATATTACTTTTCATACATTTTCAGACTTGGATATTCCTGAAGCACAACATTACAATCTGAAGACCACAAATCATTCAATTTCCACAACAGATCATTGAAGCATAAAACAACCAAACTTTGAATCACTGAACCACTGAACCCTGTCAATCACCAGTTACCAGAACACAGAGCAGACTACAGAACTCTGCAATAACAGTCAGACCCCACTGTAAACCCAAAATCAAGCTTCAAAAGATATACGCTACTTCAATGAGAAAAACCCGCGTATACACGCTCTTTTACCGAAGCCAACCTGCGTACAGATCTAAAAATAAACTTTCTCAATTTGCAGCTGTACCAGACATTAGTTAGATCCAAAACGTAACATTGCGACAATATGCAGATCTAGAAATACGCATAATCAACCATATCATGATAGTGCATTTCAAACCATTAGATCCCGATCTATCCTTAGATCTAGTCTTCCATCAATCGATGTGATCTCTCCTTGGCTTAGATCAAGCAACCCAGAACCTGCATATCAGATCTCTTTCTCTCTTAGATATTCAAGCCTTGTCGAAAGATGATTTTGCCTAATGATCTTCTTCTCCTTATATAGTCTTAGGCCTAGCTCAATACCAAGAGCCAAAACCATAGTAACACAATACCATCAACTTCAAAACTAGGGATCGACACGCCCGTCGAGACATAATGGTCCGAAATCATAGGCACAACTTCCAAGGACTAACCACCATGGACCAAAGGAACCTTTCCACATACACGCGCTTTTTATGAATCTAACTAGCGTGTACACGCGACTTGGGTTTAACGAAACGGCGTGTATGAGCTTCCTTGGCATGCTGTACTGAGATCTGTCTTCTGATTAAGTTGCCATCACCTGTACCAACCTCTAAGCACCTGTACCATCCTCTGAGTGAGTTGCCATCAAGGACAACACTTGAATCATAATGCCAACATACAAAAGGGATGAGTTTTCGATAACTTTAACGAGCCGAATAAAACAAGCGCTCGACCTTTTTGTGTAATAATCCCTCAGGTCCAAAAAGATTAAAATCTAGAGGAGGGATAGCTCTTCCGGTCCTTTTAACGAGCTGGAAGGCCAGAACTTGGCAAACTTTTCATATTTTACGAGTCAGGAGAAAAGAGCTCAAAGAACTCGTCTTTTGAGGAACGAGTGATAAACAGGGATAGCAGTAGATTCCAGGTACAGGTTGGAATTTTCCAATCACGGTAGTGTCACAAGGATGGCTAAGTGAAATCACTCTTCGCAGCTGTTCCTCAAAATGGGTAAACAATCATATGGGGGTGAACGATCGGCCAAATGGAATGGAGGTGGCGGGTGAAAACACGACCAAGGCTTTTTATGGCCAATAAATTTACGATCACAATGGTTATTTACCGGAATAGGTTCATTTTTTAATGAGCTTAAACTCTGGAGGAAACTCTTGCTCAATCTTATGTTTATTTTTTAACGAGCATGAACTATGCGTTAAAACTGCTCGGATCTCGCTTTTCTATTTTTTAACGAGCATAAATTCCGCGGTAAAACTGCTCGATAATACCAGTCATGAGATAAGAATGTCTCCTGTGAGATCTCTATTTTTTATAGAGCTTCATCTTCACTAAGCTTTGCTCCCTCTCATCCTTTCTTTATGCAAGTTCGGAAACGGCTAATCCCAAAAACAGATAAATAACCGCTCTTAGCTTGCACTCCAAAAGGTTTGCATGCCCCCAGGTATAAAGTACAATTTCAAGGCTGCCCCTACTTATCCGATAAAACATTTGTTTTAAAGGGTGAGGCTTGCCTCTTTCTGGTTACCCAAAGATTGTTTTGTTAACACCATCAAACGAAAACATTTCCTCGGCACTGTCTACCGAAGTAGACAATGGTGAATGACCTTTGTCAATCAAGTAACCTTGACAAAAGAATCCTGTTCTAGAACAACCCCTCTTCCATCCACGGACGGGGTACGGACTAGTCATATTCTTTCGTGGAAATTCTACCTTATACCCAAGGTTTCCTCTGCCCGAAGCAGACCAGGATGCATGCCCCCTGGGTTCCAGTCCCATCTTTCCGAATCACTCGCACTCATCGGGAAGGAGGACTGGGGGTGGAGACATTTCTTGAGTGAATAGACCATTGAGGGTTGGTATGTGACTATTTGTGATGCGTGATCCCGGAAATGAAAGTTGGTCTACGAGCTTGACCATTCTTCCTTCGTGTGGAAAACACATTACTCTAAAGAGTGAGGAGACTATAGCTCCCATGCAATATATATAGTCTCGTCCAAGGAGTAGGTTATAATCCAAGGGTCCTTGAACAACCATCATGTTCATTTGAACGGTCTTCCCTTTCAATGTAACAGGCACATTGGGGAGGATCCCTAATGGTCGACTGGTTCCTTTATCAAAACCCGAGAGATTTCTTATCTCAGGTAAAAGCTCCGGGGAACCCAGTGCTTTCCAAGCAATAGAGGAAAGGATACTCACAGATGCCCTTTCATCAATGATAGTTCCAGCCATTACCATTCTGTAGATTTGGACTATGATTCTGAATGGTATACTGGCTGGTAACCGGGGTCTGCCTAGTTGGTTCCAATCAAAGGATACAACTAGGTTGCTTGGTGGTGGGACCGAATACACGGCCGGATATGACCCTGACGATGTTCCTTCCTGCGATAAAGGAATGGGCACATTGCCCTGATGCTCATCAGAGTCTGTGTTGATGAAAAGAATCTGGATGGTGTCATCCTTATTCTCTTCAGTGAGGGTGTCATTTGAAGATGAATCTTCAGTGACGGTGTCATTTGAGGATGAAACCTCTGAAGGAAGAACCGGGTCAACTGCCGTATCGACCTTTAGACTTTCGTCTGGTCTGGATTCAGTAGGTTCATTTTCAATGACTGACGCTTCAGCTGACCACTTGAGCGGGCCAGCAGTATTTTCAACCAACAAAGGACTTGGCACGAGTTTTTTGTATCCAGGTGGAAGCCTCAACGGTGAAATCGGGCGATCTTCCAAAACTCTCTTCGCTTCGTCTAAGAAGGGACAACGGTGGATGGCGTGATCGCCTTCACACAGTCTGCAAGGGGATCTTGCTCCTCTTCTTTGTCTTGAACCTTCACTTTCGCTGGTTGACGGTAGGCATTCAACATGGCTATCAGAGGTTGATGCTCCCGAATTGTGCAAACGAGGTGACCAGTCCCTTAGTATCCGGGGAATACAGGGACAATCTCTATGGAAGTGGTCTCCTCTACATATGACACATGGCGATTTAGGCCCGGTCTGTGCTGTGTGTGGATTTTTGTCAGATGTCTTTTGCTTGCCCCCAGTCGCCTTAGGCTCCTTCTTCTTCTTCTCTTTCTTCTTCTTCTCCTTCTTCTCCATGGGAGCTTGGCTTTTGCTGGCTCTACCTTGCGAAGATGAAGGATTGGAGGAAGAGTTATAGGAAGTAGAAGGCTGGTGGGCAGCTCTAGACTCATCTAACTATTGACTCGACTGTTTAGGAACCATGGTGTTCTGAACTACATTGGTTGAGAATAGCCAAATAGGCAGGCCAATTGTCAGTCCTGGAAGCGACAATGTGGCCATGTGGGGCGCACCAACTTCTCCCCAAGAGGAGAAAGGACTAGGATTTCCATCATGTGGAATTCCTTGGTTGGGGCGTTCCATGTTCTCAACCTACAGATCAACGCAGGAATAGGAGGTGATTATGTTCCGTTTAAAATAAATTTTATAACGACGCTTTAGACACAACTTGCTTTTTCACTTTTTAAGAGTCGAGAAAAAGCTAAAGATGACTCTAGTCTCCTTCGATGTTTTAACGAGCCCGAAGTGACAAATGCTCGGATGGACTTTTTCAGTTATAGAGTTTGAAAAAGGCCAAAAGAAACTGCTCTGGAGTTCTAGGCAGAGGGTGTGCCAAACTTTTCGCAAAACCACAGAATACGTTTTACGGTACGAGTGGTCGATCTTCGTGAATGCTGTGTTCACTGCATTGCGATCAGTAGGGCGGCCGACACGGTTTCCTATGGATAAAGGCTTTGTTCCTATAGGGGTCTCCCAATATATACGCGACGGTACGTGGGAGCACAAGTCCGTATTGATACTTATCGCTTCACCGTGGAGGAATCACCCAACCACTCAACGCTAAGATATCACGTTTAACGACGCCGGAACACGTCTCTAGCTTAGACCTCTATGTGTTTGCGTTATGTTTCAATGCGTTGTTATGTAAATTCAATTTATTTTAAGGTTGATCTTGTTTAGCAGTTTGCCTTTATGGATCACCACGAGATGTATAGTAACACTCCTAAATGTAGTCTAAGATGATAAGCAAGCTTTTCAATCTTTCAACTTTGAAAATCTTAACTACTGAGGGAAAAGAAAGACAACATCTTTTCACACAGATCAAAGAGCACACACTAATGCACTTTTTCCTAAATCAACATGCAAACTGTCATAATGCACATGCACAATGCAAGTATTTCTTTTCTCTTTCTTAATGTTGGTGCAATACAAAAAGAAAGCTGTTGTATAACTTTGAATTCAATTTCAAGCGAAAGCAAACAAACTTGTCCACAATCAAAAGACACCTTAAGATTTACTTGTTTCGACACTAGAAATATATAAACTCAAACCATATGACGAAAGGAAAAGCTCAACCAGCTATGAACAACAAATAAACTAACTCTTAAGATCAAAACGACACTTAATCACAGGTCTAGATCTAAGAGGCCACAACAAGACTAGTTCACTTTCGGTATGGGAAACTGTAAATGATACAAGAAATACACAAAGAACAAACACAGTTTCTTTATACAACCGAGGCGGAATAGTGGCAAGGAAAGTTGGTTTCAGATAGGTACATTGACTGGTAACAGGCTGCAAAAACAAAGGTGAAAACAGGGCAATAAACAGGAGGGAACCCCAGTAGCACTAGGCAAAACTGGTCCAGCACAGGTAGTACACTGGCAGTTTGACCTTCAGCGCAGGTAGCCCCTTCGGGAACTGCGCTGAAATGCAGACTGCCTTCACAGCACCTGCACTGAAGAACAAAACTTTCGTTTCTCTTGGTTTCCGGGTCACAGATTGCTCAAAAATTCACAGTTTTTGGCCAAATCAGAAGCTATCAGTCAAGTACACACTAAGGGATGAAAAGGAGGATGAAAAGCTATCACTAAGAGCTATTTAGAGTCCTTGTGGATCAGCTCTTCAAATCATAAACTTGCCCAGAAACTGAGCTAGAGTAGCTGCCCTCTACTTTGCATTTGAAAGATCCAAATGCAGTTCGATTCGGTACTCCCTGTGTTTATGAAATGAATAGCAAAAACACAAACAACCAACAAGATACGGTCCCCAGCGGAGTCGCCAATTTGTTGTTGGGAAAAGTATCCAATACGGAATGACCCTATCTCACTCTAAGGGTGATAGTACCTCAGCAACAACCGAATGCAAAGCTATTCGAGATTACTTCTTTATGAGATGTAAGAGAGGGGAGAAAGAGATCCACTAACCGTTGTCTTCCGCTAATGATTGATCCAATCTTCTCTCTTTGCTGCTTGCTCCCAGCTCCTTGCTCTTTCACTGACCCAGCTACACAAAGATCCTGCAAAAGGGCAAGA
Organism: Pinus tabuliformis; assembly: GCA_031772625.1. Taxonomy (NCBI): domain Eukaryota; kingdom Viridiplantae; phylum Streptophyta; class Pinopsida; order Pinales; family Pinaceae; genus Pinus; species Pinus tabuliformis. The sequence continues at coordinate 559,087,145 of CM062809.1, read as the reverse complement.
GAAGGAAACTACAAGAAGCATACATTCATAATTGATTCAAGGATTAGAATAAATCAAATACACAAGTATAGAAATTCACCATTGAGACACATGCATATAGAATAACCTCAAATGCTTTATTAATGGAAGAAGTAAAGTTCTGAGAGTGTTACAACCATAAGAGGCCCAATCCAGCAACACCTCCCAGCAGAAAGAAATCTACTCTTCACCTCCTTCAAGCAAATCACCCAATAGTTCTATACTCAAACCAACAACACTTCCTTACATTCACAAGATTCAAGCCTCCCTAGACCTCATGAGAGAGCTCTATATATACGAGTTTTGGAGAAAGGATGAGTCAGCTTGAGGCTGGCATGAAGCTGACTAGTGTCCTCTCCCACTTCAGTTATTCTTCAGTTCTTGAGTCCACTTGAAGGTTCTTGCTTCCACTTGGAGATCTAGATCCTCTTACTCATCACAAGGCGAATTCCCTAATCCAAGTGTCATTTTGGAAGCTTCCTGGGCATTGACACATTGAGGAATGACTGTGCCACTTGGCCAATCTCGCCCAGCGCAGGTAGCCTTCATTAGAGTTGACATTCAGCGCAGGTACAGAGTGGAGTAGTTGACATTCAGCGCAGATGCTCAGTGGAGCAGTTGACATGATCTAGAATTAGCTTGTTTTTGAGTGTTTTCAGGTGGAGAACTGATATTTAGTGCTGTGGTTTGCTGACCTTATTCCTCTAAGGGTAGGAACAACATGTTTAGGGACTTTGGATCCCTTAGATTATTGACATTTCATGCTTCATGCTGTAAGGCACAAAAATGTCTATAACAAAGATTGATTCTGAGAGACATTTAAAAGGAATCTTTACTTTTGCCAGGATATGTGTCGAGGTAGATCTTAGCCAAGGATTACCGGAAAACATCATTCTGAATTTTAACAATTCTCAGTGGAAACAACCGTTGGACTATGAGAATACAACATTCAGATGCAGGGGATGTCAACAAACAGGTCATCTGTTCAACGCATGCAAAAGCCCCAACAAGAGCAAGCCACAACAAAGGAAGCCCAAAGGATGGCAGAACATAGATGATGTCATAAAGAAGAGAGCCGCGGAAAAGAAAGCCCCTTCGGTAACAGAAGACGAAGGAACAGAAGTAGAAGAGGATGATACCACCATAGAGGAATTTGAAATAGAGAACCAGAAGGAACAAATAGCAGACAACAAGGATTCACAGCCCCACTCAAATCAGGCAGAGACCCAGCAAAATCAGGCAGAGATGACAAGCGTGGATCAAAGCATGGGAGGCATCAAACGGCATCATCACTCAGACACTTCAGACTCAGACAAAGAAACAGGGACGCCGAATGAAACAACACAGATAGTCATTGCCTCGATCGAGCCCACTCAAGGAGAGTGGCGCAAGGTCGAAAAGAAAAAGGGGAGAAAAACTTGAAGTTGAATTCAGGTTTTCACCCCTTTTTCTTTCTCTCTTCTCTTCTCTTATTCTTTGTGCACGTTAGTCCTCTAACGTTGCGTGGGGTGCGAAAGCACTCGAGCCCATGTGGCAATTTACAGAATGCTTCATTGCATCTGCTAGTGTAACTTTTCATTAATTTTTTTAATAAAAGGTTACCGTTTTTTTTCCTCGGAAAAAAAAAAAAAAATTGGATGGTAGAGATAAGCCACAATGAAATATTCTAAAATATTAATAGTAATATACACAAATCAAAAATTAAAATTTATATTTAAAGTAATTACGTTGATTAATTCAACAGGTTAAAAAATTTAATGTACACATTATTAAAATGTCATACGGTTAAAAAATTTAATGTACACATTATTAAAATTTGATGGGTTTTTCCTCTTTTTATATCAGGGTTGTACGCAGAATTAACTTGTTAAATAATTTAATATGTATGGTCCAACGACACAATGTAGTGCAAATATTCAACCCATGTTTATGAAATATGTTATAGATTGGTATATAGCACTTTTGAAGGGAGTTTGGGATTGGAGGCATAGGATTGAGAAAAAGGAAGTGTGTATTGTTTTGATATAATGAGGATGATTGCACGGTTATAAATGGTATATGAGTGTATATGTCATGAATTTAATATATTTTATTAGATAATTGACTTTAAAAATTAGAATTTTGTGTTAATTTATTTTATAATTTTGAAATATTTAAAATTAAATATAATTTTGAAATATATAATCATATATAAGTTTTGATTATAATTTTGGTAATTTTTAAATATATAATTATATATATAAAAAAGACATGTTAAGGAGATAGTTAATTATGGATAGGTAAATTTTTGGAAATAGAATTTATAAGTAAAGAAGCTATATATTTTTTAGTGTTGGCTCAATACAAAGGTAAAGGCAGAGAAAAAAAAAGAAATGGAAAAATAAAACAAAATTAATCAAGCAATTATTCCAAATAAATTTTTTGGCATGACTTACATGTAATACTATATGTTCTTTGAAGTCAAATATGGTACTCTCCACACCTCAGGGGTGGGGGGAGGGGTGGATTTGTGGCTGGAAAAGGAGAGGGTAGTAAATTGATGGAGTAAATATAGCTAGTAGTAAACCATATACCATCGCATTATTTAAATCAAATTAGTTAGTGGTCGTACTAAACCACCACATTGTTCAATAAAAACGGTTTGTGATCATCTAATAACCACCACATTATTCGAAACATATTGGTTAGTGGTCATCTAAAGCCACCACATTATTCAAGTGAAAATGGTTAGTGTTAAACCATAAACCACTGGTTTTAATGGAAGATGATTAGTGGTCAACCAAAAATCCCACCAAATGAAGTGAATATGCGTAGTGGTCAACCAACAAAACCATCGCCTGAAGAATCCAAAGCTCCAACTTAGGTCCTTTCAAGAATGAACTATTTAAAAACTTCTCACCTTGCACTAACAGGGGGAATATTAGATATCAGGCTTCAAGATTCAAAGTCATATAATTCAATAAAAAATTCAATTAGTATTTTGGAATTAGCAACTAGTCTTCTCAACAACAATCATTTTAGGTCTTCATTATGAATGTTCAGACATACCAGCTATTCACTTCTAGATTTTGGTGATTTTTCAATAATATCTTCATCAAAGGTCAATTCAACAGTTTCAGATTGAATATAACACAAATTATTGGTACAATTATTCAGCCTTGCAATTGAGGGGGGGATGTTAGAATGTGAGGCCATAGATAATCACAAATTCTGAGACCACATATATATGTGGTGTAAACCTTATTTTTGATGAGGTGTTGTCATGATCCACTAACTGATGCACTATAAATTCATATCATGAAATTATTCAATATGTTGAAGAATGGCTTAAGGCCTTTTCTGCCATTTTTCTTGTCTTGTCTCACTTCTGTCAAATAATCTTAATCATAAACATAAAGATTATTGATAAGTTTTAATTAACTAGTCTCCTCAACAACAATCATTTAGTTATTCATTGGGAATGTTCAAATATATCAGTTGTTAACTTCTAAATGTTGGCATTTTTCCATGGATATCTTTATCAAAGTTCAATTCAATAGTTTCATATTAAATACAACACAAATTATTGATACAATTTTTCAGACTTGTAATTTGTGGGGGGGCGGCAGGGCAGGGCAAGGCGGGGCGGGGGGTGGTTGAATGAGTTTTAAACCTTATCTTTGATGAGATGTTTTCATGATTCAGTTATGAGTTATCAATGAGATCTAGATCTAGAATGGTCCAATTGATCTACTATAAATTTAAATCATGATCAATACAATATTTTGAATAATGGCTTAAGGCCTTTTCTACCATTTTTCTTGTCTTGTCTCGCTTGTGTCAATTATTCTTAAACATAGACATTATTAATAAATTTATAGAAACTACACTCCTCAACAATAAATAATTTAATTATTCACTGGGAATGTTCAAATATATCAGTTGTTCACTTCTAGATGTTAGTTTTTCAAGCATATCTTCATTAAATCTCAGCTAAAAAAGAATTAGATTGAAGATAACACAAATTATTGGTACAATTATTTAGACTTGTGATTGCGGGGGGAGGGGGGGATGTTAGTTTGTGATTTCCTGGACAATCAAAAAGTTTGAGATCACATAGATATGAGTTGTAAACTATATCTTTGATGAGGTGTTTTCATGATCCGTTAATGAGTTATCAATGAGATCTTAGATCTAGAATGGTCCAATTGATATACTATAAAGTCAAATCATGAAATCAATACAATATGTTGAAGAACGGCTTAAGGCATTTTTCCCATTTTCTTGTCTTTTCTTTCTCATCTAATTCTCTAAAATAAAAAAGAGAGATATGCCTATTTCAAAATATATTTATCAATAATATTGATGTGGGGCAATTCAAATTTCCAACTATAAAACAATGACTAAATAAGATCAATCTACTTGAAGATAGGTTTATCAATTATGTTTATAATAGTGTTTCCAAATTTCCTCTTTAAAGAGATGATTAAGGAAAATAAATTAATTAAAGAGAACATGATCTAAGAGAAAAGAGAGCTCAAGCTAATTGAAAATAGATTTATCAATAATATTCATGTGGAATTACATAGTAGTTCCAAAGTCTTGAGTATAAAGAAATGATTAAATAAAATAAGTTAATTGTAATAGTTCAAAATTAATTGAAAAAGGGGATAAAAGAGATTTTTTTTCTTTTTTCGTAATATCGGGCCTTTTATATTACTTCCAAAAATATGTACATAGATAATTATCACAAGCTATTGGTCTTCCGCCTAGGAAACCATATTAGTATCACAAGTTCAAAATTTTATGATTTCTTATGTCATAGGCTTCTAGATTGTTTTTCAAACCAAAAAAAGAAACCATGAAATATACTAAATGGCAAGACAAGAAGCATGAAAAGCTTATATCTTTTATCAACCTATATTTATTTAAAAATCAATTTTGTTTTTATTTTAGGGTAATTTATTATTGAGCTTGGACACTTTTCATTACTAAGGGCAACACATCTACATGACACACCATGTTGTTGCAACCCACCATATCAGTTTCCTCCATAGGACATGTAACTTCCCTACGACACAAATCATAAATTGTCCTGCATCCATGATGTCTCTCCTTGCTACATCATATTTTATCGAGTTATCTCCTCAAACTATTTTCCTGTGGCTATCAAGGGTTTCCTCCACTTAGAAATTGGGTTTTTCTCAAAATCCCCTCACAGCGAGGCTATGGAAACGATGTCCTAAGCTCCTAGTAATGGCTAGTGAACATCATTCACATGAAGGCTTTTGACTAATGTAGGCTTGAAGGTAGTTTTTTACAATATGGAGGAAAACTTAGTTGATTTTACTAAGGATCCTCATGAGGGTTTATCGATTTTTACTATGTCAATTTCCAACCCTTGGAACGATAATGAGAACTACTAAGGTTTGGGAGGAATGGACTCAGAGGATCCATTTTCTCCTAGGAATGGTCACAAATTGAAAGGTTAATAGTGGAGGATGTCAGGATAGGTGAATGCGGTGGCCCCTCCTATTGGCTTGAGCATCTCTTCAAGGAATACCTACCCCATCATCAGTCCTATTGAAGATCTACACTTGGGTTTCTCTTCTATTTAGTTTCTGGTATCCCCCTCTTTCCCTCTGGATCGTCATTCAATTTTGTTCAAAATTAACCTCCTCTCATCTCTCAATCTATCTCTAGGTTCCTTACCAATGAAGATAGCCTCCTTAATTTCGATAGTTTTTCATCAGTCTAGACTCACCAAGAGGAGAATTTCCCCCTTTGCTTTTAGGCCCCTTTATAGCAGGATCCCCTCACATCCTCTACTAGCACTTCTAGCCCTTTAATTTCTGTTGAAATCCCTACCCCCTACGGTCCCTTTTAGGTCAAAGTTTCTCAGCCTTTTCCCCTATAGTCATTTGTTCGCTCTTTAGTGCTTTTACAAGCCTTTAGGGCTTCTACATCGTCTTCCTTTATTTTTTCGATGAGTGAGATACATGCTTCACCTAGTATAATCAATCCTCTTTACTTCCTAGAGCCCTCATCTTCGCTCCCCTCAACCCCCAATGTTTACCTCCCATCTTCTCAAGATCTAAACATTGTCACTCCTAAAATCCTTAAAAGAGTTGATATGAGATCAGTGCTCCTCTTTATTTCTCCATCTACTAACTCTCACTCTCACCAAACTGAAGGAGGCCTAAAGATGAATCCAAATTATTGTGTGAAATAATTAAAAGGAAAAAAACCATGGTCTTGGGAGACAATGTCGAAATACACCAATTTATGCACATGGCTAAACACTTTCTGGTTGGTCATGATAGGGGTTGTCACTTCACCCAGAAAACCCTTGAAGAATGCGTAAATTTGGAATGGAAGAACCACCTAAAAAAATTGTCAGTGGTATACTCTTTGGTTAAAGAATGGTTTGCACTAATTTTTCCAGACAAGGATGAGACCTCATGGGTCCCGTAGAAAATTATGCATATTAATTATACTCCCCTCCTCAAATGTTAGAATCCTCTTTTTGATCCAAACAAGGATAGGATAGATATAATTCCCATTTAGATTCATGTGCTTAGGCCCCCTTTGAAGTTTTGGACATAGGGTGCCCTCTATGCAATCAACAATAATCTGGGTGAATTTTTTGATGTCGATGTGTCCTTTTTGGAATCCAAGTAACTAAAGGTTGCAAGATTTATAGTTCTTTTGTACATATGTGGAGGAATTCAGAGCAAAATGGAGATTATTAATAGGGGAGTATCGCACGTACAAAACCTGGATTACAGAAGGAATACCTTTTAAGTGCAGACAATGTCACAGGATCAGCCACAACGTGCTTCAATGTTGGCTTCCAATAAAGGGAAGCAGAGAGAAGAAAGGGTACAAACCCCCACACTAAGTGGACTTGAAATTTGGCTAAAGAAAACAAGGGGAGCTCCTCTCCTCATGTAAAGGACAAAGCGGCAGACTTAATGGACATAGAGCCTCTTCATAGGGTGCCCCCTCATCGATAGCATTCCAGACTCAAAGAACCAACTTTGAGCACTCTCCTGCAAGGCAGGTCCCAGTCTCTCCTTCACAAAGATAGCCTCCTTATTCAAGGAGCATAATGCCATGGTAGAAACCCCCTCTAAAGAGGTTATTCTAATGGCTCATGGGACATGGTTAATCACAAAATGTCAAAACAACCAGGCATATGAGTTCTATCACCACCTCTGTTATGAAACCAACTCAAGCAAAGATAGAAAAGATAGATCAACGCCTTAGAATTCAGCCTCTTCGAGGGGGAAACCTCCTTTACATTACACAAATGAAAAAATCTTGGATGATACAAATGACAAGACCTCCTTTCTATATATAGGAGTCATAATATAATCAGAGCCGACATAACAATAATAGTGTAAGGGAACAATAATAACAATAGTGGGCTTCTATGGGGCACAATAGTAACAATATGGGGACTACATGGGTACAAAAATATAATAAGGGGGTTATACTAATAACAACATGGGGTTGCACTAGTAGTATAGGGGCCTAACATGCCCCTCTCATTCAAAAAGTGTTGTCCTCAATGCCTGAGTAGTTCTTGATGCTTCTGTAGAATATTCTTGTCCTCACATCTGGAATCTTCAGCCAGTAAGTTCTTCCACTTGATGAGATACTCTAAAATTGATCGATTTTGTAGCTATCAGGTTCTTGTTGTTGTGATTGCTCCAGGTTCCAATATGATTTTTCCTTCCTCTTCAAGTTCTGGAAATATTGTTTGAATTGGGATCTTCTGCAACTTTTGAATGAGTGGCCACACTTCTTCGTCCTTCTTCCATTCATCCCTTACTTCATTTATCCAATCTGGTTGGATAATAGAAATAACAAAAAACAATGCTTCCACATCCTCATCCTTTCTTGAGAGTGCATCTGCAACAAAATTCTGCTTCCCTTTTCTATAGATGATGTCAAACTCAAAACCCAATATATTTGTGACCCATTTTTTCTGTTCTTCTATAGATAATATTTGTTCTAAAAAGTATTTAAGACTATCATGATCCATTTTTACCTTGAAGTGTCTTCCCATTAGGTAGGGTCGCCATTTCTTAAGTGCATAGACTATTGCCAACATTTCCTTATCATAAATAGCTTTGTGTAAAAACTTTCCCTTGATTGGACGACTTTCAAAAGCAATGGGCCTTTCATCTTGCATTAAAACAGCACCAATTCCATTTGTTAAAGCATCACATTCCGTAATAAAGGTTTTTGTGAAGTCCGGTGTAGCTAAGATCGGAGCTTGGCACATTGCCTCTTTAAGATGTTCGAAGGCCTTTTTGCTTCTGGAGTCCATGAAAATGCATCTTTCTTCAATAATGTTGTTATAGGTGCTGCTATTCTCCCATAATTCTTAACAAACTTGCGATAATACCCTTCAAAAGCAATGGGCCTTTCATCTTGCATTAAAACAGCACCAATTCCATTTGTTGAAGCATCACATTCCATAATAAAGGTTTTTGTGAAGTCCGGTGTAGCTAAGACCGGTGCTTGGCACATTGCCTCTTTAAGATGTTCGAAGGCCTTTGTTGCTTCTAGAGTCCATGAAAATGCATCTTTCTTCAATAATGTTGTTAGAGGTGTTGCTATTCTCCCATAATTCTTAACAAACTTGCGATAATACCCTGTCAGCCCGAGAAATCCTCGTAGATGGGAATTTTCCATTCCTTAATGGCTTTAATTTTGCTAGGGTCTACCTTAACTCCTTCATGAAATACAATATGACCCAGATATTCCACCTCTTGTACTCCAAAGAAACATTTGGATCTTTTTGCATATAATTGTTTCTCCTCCAATAGTTGTAGCACCTTGTCAACATGTTCAACATGATCCTTCCAAGACTTGCTGTAGATTAGTATATCATCAAAAAATACTAACACAAATTTTCTAAGGAATGGTTTGAAAATGCAATTCATTAAACCTTGAAATGTTGAAGGTGCATTGGTAAGGTCTAAAGGCATGACCAAAAATTAATAATTACCCTCATGAGTTCTAAATGCTGTTTTCGGAATGTCTTCAGTCTTCATTCTGATTTGATGATATCCTGAACGAAGATCCAACTTGGTGAAGTAAATTGATCCATGCAATTCATCCAGTAATTCATCAATGACAGGAATGGGAAACTTATCTTTAATAGTGAGCTTGTTGAGCTCCTTATAATCCAGACACATTCGCCATGATCCATCCTTCTTGTGCACTAATACTACTGGAGCATAGAAAGAACTTTGACTCGATTGAATTATACCAGCCTCTATCATTTTTGCAACCGTACGTTCAATTTCACTCTTTTGGGCATAGGGATATCTGTACGGCCTGATGTTTGGAGGAACACTTCCTGGAATCAGATGAATAGCATGATCATGATCACGAATAGGTGGGAGATCTTTGGGAGTCTCAAATACCTTGGAATGATTGTCCAAGACTTTTTGGAGATCTGGAGAAATAGATGATTACAATGTGGAAACATCTAGTGAACATAATTGTGCAATTACACCCCTTTGTTCCTTTTCTAGAAGCTTTGTCATACCGATAGAGCTGATTATCTTTCCCGGTTTCCTTGCAATACCCCTTAATTCATCTTCCTTTCCTTCCACAGAAAATTTCATGAAAAGTTCTTGAAAATTAAAAGCTATTTTACCCTAGGATTGTAGCCATTGGACTCCTAGTACAACATCAGCCCCTCCCATTGGAATGGAAAGCATTGGGCTAGTCAATACATATTCTCCCATTAATAGCTTGATATTATGGCACTTTCCAGAGCAATTTATTGTTCCTCCATTTGTAACCATCACTTGACACTCTGGTGTTGGATATAAGAAGCAATTCAATTCTTTTGCTACCTTACAATGAATAAAATTATGGGTACTTCTTGAATCAATCAACACTATTACCTTTTTCTTCTGATTTGTCCTTCTATCTTGATGGTTTAAGGAGTGGTAATTCCCACCAATGCATTACAAGATATGGTCGGATTCATTTCTTCTTTATCTAGGCTTTTTTCCTGGAGTATATCCTCTTCTTTTGACCTTTCTTGCTCATTTTCTTCTTCCTCTTCGCAATCTATGTAGAATAATTTCTTCTCAGCACACTTATGACCTTTAGTGTATTTGCTATCACAACTGTAACAAAGCCCTTTTGCTCTTTTTTCTTCCAATCGTTGTGGTGTCAACCTTATAAGTTGTGGAAGACTAGGGGCAACCACACTTCTATCTTTATAGTTGTGAGTGGTATGCTTCCTGGTTACCATAATTTTGCTTTCCATTTTTCTTGCTAACATGAATGCCTTCTCTAATGAATCAGGTTCCCAAAGGCGAACATCATGTTGGATATTATCCTTTAAAGTCCCTATGAACACATCAATCCTATGCTCCTCTGGAATATCTTTTACCCTTATGTTCAATTTTTGGAACTCCTTAATGTGCTCCATTATTGAACCCTTTTGTTTGAGACTTATCAATTGGCTAAAAAAAGTGTTGCTTTTTGTATCCTCATAATGTGCTGTCAATTCTTCCGTAAAAATTGCCCAAGTGATAATTTGTTTACGAGAGAAAAGCCATTGATACCATACAAACTGATTTGGTTCCAAATATAAAGCTGCAATACGTACCTTTTGTGTGTTTTGCACATTATTGAGATCGAAAAATTGTTCCATCTGTAATATCCATATTGCGGGATCCTTGCCATCAAACTTCCTCATATCGATTTTTGGAATATAGTGGGTCTTCGATCCCACATTAGAGTCTATGAAATCATGATTAACATTTCTTTTGTTCGCATCATTAGTTTCCTTTGCTACCTTTTCACCATTAGTAAGTATTTCTTGTAGAAAATTTGTCAAATCTGTCTTCAAATCTGCCATGTCTGTCTTCAAATCTACCATGTCTCTCTTCAAATTTTTCTTCAAATCTATCTTCAAATCGTCCATATTAGCTTCCATGCCCTTTATCTTAGATTCCACGCCATTTATCTTAGCTTCTGTTAGCTTTTGTGAGAGTGACATTTGTTGCACTTGTTCTTGTAATTTTGATATATCATGTAGCATTTCTTCCTCTTCTTCATGAGTCGTGCTAAAGCCTTCAGGTTGCTTACTAGGTGTTTGAATTTTCTTTCCTTGGGGCATTAGTTACTGATAATAATGCTCTACTATGCCCTTTGAATTCCTTCAAAATAAATTTTCAAACCAATCTTAAGCAAAAATCTAAAAGAATCTACACACCTTTTTTCACTTTGTAGGAGCTCGATATTGCCTCAGATGTATCTCTGTACTTTCAGATCATCCAGTTCTGAAATTGCAACCTACAGTAGCCCTCTGTGTCCTCTTTCCAATGCCACCAGTCTGATCCAAATTGGATTCTCCAAGGAAGAGTTATGTGAAATCTACCACAGTGACTTGATTATAGACTAGTTCAGTAGAGCGAACTTGTACGACGTGCGACGAGTCACTGTTTTTACCTTTGGATCTAAACAATATATACAAAAAGCTACAGTCCATCCTCTTTCTGTGCCTTCTTACGAAATTTCAATCTGATGCTTAGAGAAAAAATTATGATGATTTTCCCTAGGTCACCTGTTTGGAATGTAATTCAGGAGTCTGCAAAAAGACCAAATTCCTCAAATCATATCTCCGCAAATATAGCGCGAAACGCTCTGAAATTCATACCCAAGGTTCAGAACGATTTCGTCTCTAATGGGTTTTTTTTTTAGCTTCTGAAACTTTGCAGAAAAAAAATTACAGTGAAAATTCCACGATGACCTATTTGGAGCAGCGAAACCCTAGAATCCAAAGCTCTGATACCAAATGTTATGAAACCAGCTCAAGAAAAGATACATCCACGCCTTAGAATTCAGCCTCTTCGAGGGGGAAACCTCCTTTACATTACACAAATGAACAATTCTTGGATGGTACAAATGAAAAGACCTCCTTTCTATATATAGGAGTCTAAGGAGTCATAATATAATCAGAGCTGACATAACAATAATAATGTAAGGGCACAATAATAACAATAGCGGGCTTCTATGGGGCACAATAGTAACAATATGGGGACTACATGGGTACAACAATATAATAAGGGGGTTGTACTAATAATAATATGGGGTTACACTAGTAGTATAGGGGCCTAACAACCTCTTCATTCAAGAAGACAAACCAGAATAGGTTTCTCTACTCAGAATATAGTATTTTGTTTTTTCTCCACTATTAAGTTATCTACAATGGATTGTCCACAAAATATTTCCTTCTCATTGTTTTATCATATGTATACAATTTTAATGGTTACTATGACAGTCTCTCTCTGAGTAGACACATTGGTTGATATTTTTGTAATAACAAGCCCTTATATGGCAACACTTATCAACAAATACCCTCATCATATGAATACATGCTTAACATGTATAAACAAAATGTAATTGTATTTCTTCTAATAAAAATTACACTTTTTTATGAGGGAAAAAGGTAGAGATGACAATGGTAGTGCCATTATAGAATTTTTTCTTGAAATATTTGGTTTGCTTCATTATTACTAAGTTGGAGAGTTCACATGGTTATGTGGGCGTGACTCATTGTCATCATCTGAGGAAGAAAATTTAAAGTTTGTCAATTTCTTTTCCATAATTGAAACTTTCTTGTTAACTGTGTCCACTTTTCCCATTAGTTCAACCATGAAAATTATCATTTCTTACTGAGTGTCTACTCTGTTTGTAAGCATCCTGACCATGAAAGTTTTAATATGCCAATATAGGTTAATAGTTTTCATGTAGGAGGAAAATAGAGCTTTGGAAGAGTTTCCCACATCAGGAATCTAGTTCCTAGTATCATGACCAACCTACTTATCAAGAATGAATCTTCTAGCCTGTCTGACTTGGTATTCAACACTAGAAAACTTTCATTGGACCGTTCAAGGAAGATAACCTTGTATTTGGCCATAGAAGCATGATCCATGGTTTGAGAATGTGTCTAACTATTGAATTTAGGCTTCTGTGATCCATATCAAGTTTTTGAGAAGAGTTTTCAATGAAAATCACATCATAATTATGATGTGATTTTCGCCAAAAACTCTTCTAAAAAAATGTGTCTAACTATCAGAGGGGGGAGATATATCGGTGTCAACAACAGAGGCAGGATGACCTCTCATGCCACTATGTTGAGTAGAGGAGAGACAATGCCTAGCCATGGCACAACAAGCACAAAGAGGGAGGAAATAGAGTTGGAATAGACAGAGAGGGAGGGAGGAATTGTTTCCAATGAAGAGGTTGAGTATAGAGTGATGAGGCTCATCAATGGGTAAATTATATGGACCTTAATACAACTCTCCAGCTTACAAAAATCAACTTTTTTTATAATTATTTACATGTTTTGTTAGATTTTTCTTAATGAGAAGGGTAAAGATGAGATGTCATGTTTAGTGGTCTAATGTGCATTGATTGCAGGTTTTGGAGCAAATTTTGGCTAATTAAAGTGCAGGAACTTGAAGGAGACAAGCAAGAGGGATTTTAGGAGATGGGATCTCCCTCCTTAACTCCTCACTCACTCGAATATTCCTCCATCAAATCTCATCAGCTCGGAGTTACAAGCAGCCGAGCCATTAAGATCATTGGCAGCCAAGCCAGTGATAGTTGAAGACCAATTGATCTTGAGATTGGGAACCAAGCCTCCCTAAATTTAATGAAGTTGTTGGCAACTTCATTTGTATAAATAAGAAGGCCTAGAGCCTCATTAGGATTGGATTTTTGTTCATTGTAGCCAAGAAGCATTTTCGAGTTGAAACATTGTGGGTAATCACTCTTGTGTATTTTTTATATTTTAATGAAAATGAGAAGCATTCCCTTGATCTAACACTGAGTTGACTTAGAGGGCTAAAGCTCTTGGGTTAGGGACCAACCCTAGTAGCAAAGGTTCCTATTTTTTTATATGTATGCTTATATTACATTAATATTTAGTTGTTGAACTGATTTTGGTGTTGTTAGTTTGAAAATATTGGTATGATTAATTAGTTTGCTTCCATTTGTGGATAGTTAGAATAGTGGTATCATAGTGACAGAAGTCATTCTAGAAAAGCTAGTGATAATTGTTTTCACCTCATCTCTCTCTTTCGGGATCATGACTTGAGGGACACTTTCATACAACCCAAAAACAGAATTCTTGCTTCATTGCATAATCTAGGGTTTCTCGATGAGTAGGTCATTATCTTTAAGTTTGGTAGGATAAGTTGCAATTATCATTTCTGATCTCTTCAGTCTTATATTGATTTCAAAGCACTTCCATTCACGCACTTAGGCATTAGATGGTAATAGATCTATTTTCTTCCATTTAACAAATCTTTCCTATGTATAGATGAATTTGTGTATAGATGCAGACAAGAATGTGTGTTGTTGTAGGAGCTTCTACATTGCAGGGATACCTCATCTCATTTTCCTCATCCAAGCCTCATCCACCCATGTTGCCAAAATCCACTAAAATCTCAATCTGAATTATTGGTTTATAAGCGAAAATCGCCATTTCCATTAAGCAAATTCAGTTATCTTGAAGCACTTGATTGAGCTATGGATAGCTTTCAACCCCTCCATGCCTTATTCTCCCATTCTCTACCTTTCCCAAGCTTCATTCCACCTTCTAAACCATTTCTTAAGCTTTCAGCCTATTCCAGTAGTAAAACAGGGGATCTTGTAGGAGAAATAGGACATCATGTAGTTCTCCTATAGGAAATCCTATAGCAGCCTGTTTTGAGCCCGAATTTAGCAAAATCACCACTGAAGTTGGGACTAGGCATCTACTTGACTTCCATACCATTAAGCCGATTATAACCCTCTTCCTCCATACCTATCTCCCCTGCCAAAGAACAAGTGAAGATTATCATTTACATTCATAAAATGAAAAGATAAAGAAAAATAGTTCTTTTATTTCTTAATTAGCACATGCATGCAGCAGTTGATATTCCCTAGATCAGATTCCATGCTCAGTAGTTTGAATCATCACATGTGATAAATAGGGTTAAGTTAGGGTTCTTTTGCAAGCAAAATGTGTCAATGAGTAGATAGAGGATTTCATGTTACTTTACAAGCATATTCAAATTCAGTCTTTCATTCTTTAAAATAGGCAACATTTATTTTCTTTCATTTAGGATAATTTTCCCTTCTCCAATTAGTAGTCAGACTTTTTCTAGTCAATAGAAGATTGGTTTGAGAAACCCTAGTGGTCTATCACCCTAGTTGAATAGTGACAAGAGTAGACCATTACATCTATTTGTATATACAACACTATCACCTCCAATTTTGTACGAACCCTGGGTTGATGAAGTAAAGTTAGTAGCCCTAGGAGTTGCAGCATTCTTGCTGCACTACTGGAACTCATAACTTTTTGGCACTGTTTCTGGGGAGGTGTCTGAGTAGATGTGATTTCTTCTTTCTTTCTTTCTTTCCTTATTTCTTTCTCATTCTGCAAATAGTTCCATTTAGTAAGTAGTTGCAATTTGGTTTTGCTTTCTTTCCATTTTGCAAGCAGTTCAAAAAAAAACCAAAAAAAAAACAAACAAACAAACAAACAAACAAACAAAAGCAAAAACTAAAACTAAAAATAAAAATAAGAAAACACAAATAAACAAACAAAAACAAAAACAAAAAAAACTCCTTTCATACCTCATAGGAGTAGAGACAACTTAGGGAAATTTTTTCCAAATACCCCCACCACATCAAACAGCCAACCTTCCCTCTTGTTTGGTGGTTTTGAGCTAGAGGACCCATTAGGAGAACAACCTAAAATTTTTGAAGAGCCTATCGGGGAAGAAGAAGAGACCATTCCACCAACTTACACCATGGTTGAAAATAGAAATGAAAGGGGAGACAGAGATAGAGTTGAGGGTGCTTTTCCCATTAGAGAAACTAATGGGATGCTAATATGAAAAACATAAGCCCCTCTACTCTTCCTCACTTCCATGGCATGACCTCAGAAGACCCAGATACTTTTTTGTTCGAGTTTTCTTTCATATGTAGAACTTATGATTACACCTCTAATGATCAGAAGTTGAAACTATTCCCATCCACTCTCAAAGATGAAGCCCTGTGCTAGTTCATGGGTTTACCTAGGGATCGTATCACCACTTGGGGTCAGATGCAACAAGCCTTCAACAAAAATTATTGGGACTACTGTAGGTCCAAAGATACCAAAGAGGAAAGTTTTAGGATGACCTTGGGACATGATGAATCATTAGAAGATTATGAGGAAAGATACCAACTCAACTACAAAAGGGTTAGGTGCACCCTTGATCCAGAATCGCTTAAGTTAGTCCTTCTTAGGGGGATCAGGGAAGATATCCTAGAAACCCTAAACTCACTATCAGAAGAGGATATCTACCAGTTACCCTATGATGATATCAAGACAGTTTTCAGGAATCATTCTAGGGAAGCTAGAAAGAAGGGTAGGGCTAGTCAAGCTATGGCCAGTTCATCCTCTTCCAACATGTCCATAAAAAGTGAAATTGGAAACATGTTGGAAGACTTTAAGAGTGAAAATTTTCATACACTTGCTCTACAGATGGACACCATGCAGATCAAGAGAAAGAAGGAGGAAGAAGAGATAGCCTTAGCTATATTCTACCCTAGATGCACTAGGAGGCACCCTAGGAATGAATTTCCATTGAATCTCAAAAAAAAATTCTCAGTCTGTGAGGAAAACCATTCCACAGACAAGTGCCCTTCCTTGCATAGATTAATAGTTGTGTATCAGGGAACCGAAGGGGTGACTGAACAAATCTGCTACATCAATCAAAGGAGGCCTCAAGGACCTCGACCATACCAGTAAGGCATGCAAGGGGCATCCTATTCATATCACAACCCTAATCACAATACATCTATTCCCCCTTGGTGCCTTCCTATTCATCCTTCGTGGTCCACACGTTCTCCCTGGTCTTTTGCACCTCAATACCATTCCCAATTTGCCAACCAACCATTTCAGCCATATGCTCATCCACAACCTTAGTGGAATGCATTCTCCCAAGGGTGGAGGCCCCCATACAACCAAGCTCCAGCTCATTTCCTCCACCTCCATCTCAACCACATCTCCTACACCCTTCTCCACCTAAACAACCTTAGATGCATGCCCAACCAAATTCAAACCCGAAAAACAAACAAGCACAGTAGGTCTACAATGGAGAAACATCCTACCCTGCCTATGCTATGGAAATTCATGAAATTAACTTCAGGTATGGAAAATCCACCTCTTTTTCCTAAGAGATTAACCCATCCTATCCAGCACACCCCAGAAGAGACTGAACTTCTAGGTGAGTTGAAAAATTTGTGTGTCAAAATCCTGCTTCTCCAAGCTATCAAATATGTCCCCATCTACAACAAGTTAATCAAGGAGAAGTGTTTCAAACATCCGGGAAGGTGAAATAAAGACACCCCTACCATTAATGTCATTGGACAACTATCTGACTTAATGTTGGGGTGGGTGATTTGCCCAAAGTATCTAGATCTTGGAAGTCCTATAGTAGATGTACACATCGATGGCACCATTGTCCCCCATACCTTGATTGACCTTGGGGCTACCATCAATGTGATGACTAAGGAGACTATGCTTAAACTGAATCTCCAAGTATCATTAAGAAAGACCACAATGGTCTTGCATCTTGTAGAGAGATCCACAGTAGCTCCTGAGGAAATTGTTGAGGATGTGTTGGTCTCCATTGATTCTTTGGAATACCCTGCTAACTTCTTAGTTCTCCAACCTAATACCAAGTTCAATGGTTATCCTCTCATCCTTGGGAGGCCATGGTTAGCCACTGCATATGCTTATATGTTAAAGTTTCTAAGTTTACTTAGTTTAGAAACCCTTCATGCACTCTTTCTAGTTTATTCCTACCTACTTGTTATTTTTCTTTAACAAGATATTTACAAAGTAAATACTAGAAATAAACACCAGTGCATGCTCAATATATTACAAATCAGCAACTAAAAGAAACAAAAACAAACACACCACATGACACCATTATTTTTGGACCAATGTCCTCGGAAAAACCCAATGCGGGAAAACCAGTGCAGCTATCTGAGGGTTTTCTTATTAAGCAATATCAGAGTACAATTTGGGTGTCAAAACTGGCCTACCCAACAGAGAATTTCCTTAACAGTTATACCTCATAGTTTGAGAGAAATATCCTGGCTGAAACCCCGGAAAATCCTTCCGGTAGTTCCTCAGCACAAAACTGCTCTGCAACCCCAACGTCTGCCCAATCTGGACTGTGTTAGCCTCTCCTAGCCCAGCATTAGCCCTGCATTAGCCTTCCTTGGCCTGCATCAGCCCCAGGAGGCCTTGCGTCAACTCTGGGAGCCTTTGCATCAGCTACGCTAGCCCCTCTAGTGCTCTGTGCAGCACTTGGCTGCCTCTGCGTGAGACCTTGCTGGCTCTACATCACTCTCTTTGGCTGTTGCACTTCTCTCCTGGCTCACTCTCTGCCTTCTTTGTTTCTCTGTACTCAATTCCCCTCAGCTGCTCTCCCGATCACTGATTACACCTCTCTTAGCAAACCCTGCTCTAGAGAATAGAATGACTGATCACTCTGGTGTCTCCTCCAAGTGACCCTCAAGCCTCCTCTTATATTTTTCCTGTTGACATCTCAATGGCCGAGATTAAGTCCCTAATCAATGGCTAAGATTATATCTGGCTTGATCCATGTCTTTTGGACCACTCTAACACAGATTCATATTAATACACATTAATATTTTATTTTCCCTAAGTTTAGACTTAGGTACTCCATTAAAAATATTAATTATTTTAATATCTCCTGATATGTTTAAAATATTCCCAAACCCCTTCTGGATATTGGATATCTCATGAGCCCCAACATGTCCACCAAATTTCGTGGCTAGAGCACATCCGATGCTAACCCAAATCAACACTCCTTCTTAGCGAGGACTGTGCTCTAGCAATACTCCGCACTGAGTATTACTCTGATCATCCAGCATCGGTTTCTATGTTGATGCTAAGCCTTCCTGCCCAACATCCTTTGCATTGTTGCATCCTGTACTGCTGCCTATGGTTCTTCCACTGCCACTGCTACATCTGTACGACAGCTCCCTCTACATCTGTGCTATTGTTGGTCCTTTCTCCCAGCACTGCATCCGCACTGCACCTCCTCTCATCATGTTGCATCATGTTGCCTACTATTGCACTGCAACTTAGTTACTGAGAAGTAAGTAACTGATCTCCCAACTGACCTCCCTGTGGGGCTAGAAACACCCACTAATGTTGAAGCTCCCTCTGCCATTGACAAGTGCTCCCTCTCTCTGACCTCTGCGCTACTGCAACAACTCCCTGCATCTTGCACCATTGCACAACTCTCTGTTCCTTCTTCCATTGGTGCAACACTCCTGTGCCTCTCGCACTGCTACAGCCTGCTAGCTCTGCACTGTCTTGGGACTCCTACACTGTAGCTCTCTCTACCGCTTCATCCGCATCCATCTCTACCCACATGAGCCAATCCTGATACTCCTCGTCGGGGCTCCCATAGCAAGGTCTAATCCAAGAGGCTGGGTACCTTGAGGATCCTGCCCCTAATCACCTGTAGTCCATCTGACTACAGCTTGATGTCTACCGACTTTCGTTCAAGTGACGCATTTTCACTCATGGCACAGTCATCTTCTATCAAAACTTCCTTCTCTGCCTGTATTGGCACTATGTTAGTCTCGGAAGACTCTCCCTTACTCTTCTTCCTTAGGCACTGGGTCACATAATGACCCATCTCCCCACAGTGGAAGCACTTGATCTTGGAGAGATATTTCTTCTCCCACTTCTCCTGCCTTCCCTCAAATGCTATGGCCACATCCTCCTCCTCCTGCTTGAACTTGATCCCTTTGTTGTTGCTACATGTCTTTGACTACCGTCTGATCTCTTCCTGGTGAAGAGTTGCCCACATCTCGTCCCAAGGTGGGAGAGTCCCTCTGCCCAGGATACTCTGGACAAACACTTCCCAATCTTCTGAGACAACATTCAAGGTTGTCCTCACCATAAGCTCTTGATCTGGTGTCGCTCCTATAGCAATCAACTGGTCTCGGATCTCATTCAGTCCTCTGAGGAAGGTGTCAATCTATTGACCCTTATTCATCTGATACAACCTCATCTGGTTCTCGAGCAACATTCTTCTCTGCACAGAAGTATGCTGGTATAGGTTCTTGAGATCCTCCTACATCTCAATTGTCGTTTCCTTCTCGGCTATATGTGGTACCACATGATCCTTGACCTCGTCAAGGATAATGCACTTGGCCCCCACCGTCATCTCTTCATACATGTCATTATCATTGGGTCGACTGGGATAGACATAACCTTCAAGGAGAAGTTCTTGAGATGATTCTTGTCAAGCACTGATAAGATTTTAGCTTTCTAGACTGCGAAGTTCGATACTCTGTCTAGTCTATCTTTGTATCTTATCCCATGTAGTGCAATGACGCTCCAATACTTCCCTCATAGAAGTTCTCTATTCGACTCCTATAAGTCTCTACTTTCCATCTAGCAGTTTTCTTCTAGACTCCCTCTGAGTCCTGACTTCCCTCCTGGAAATCCTTCTGCCACTTGTCAAGATGCCCCCTACTCTGATTGTCTTCTGCAACTACACTATTGATCTAGGTTCCTCGGCTAGAAACCCTCAGTCACAAATCCTCTGGCCTTGCTCTGTCAAGTATTGTTCTGATTACAGTACCTCACCACCTCCACTTTGCAATATCTCTGCAGCCTTCTAGACTCCAGTAACTGCCTCTCTGTGAACTGCATCAGCCCCTCTCTGCCTCACGTTGGCTCTGCGTTACCCTAGATGGGTCTGTGTCAGCCCTGGGATGCCCTGCGTTAGCCCTCTAGCCCTCCGCGTCAGCAACGCTGGCCTCTTTGAGGCTCTGCGCAGCTCCCAGCTTCTTCTGTGTGGCTCTAGCTGGCTCTACGTCACACTTCTTGGCTTCTGCGCTACTAGAAACAACTTTTGTCACCTCGGGACAATTGTTTTCTACTGCTATTGCTCCACTCAGCTGATGTCTTTTAGTCCTCTTGTGATCTGCAATCACCCTCTGATACCATGTTGAAGTTTCTAAGTTTACTTAGTTAGAAACCCTCCATGCACTTTATCTGATTTATTCCTACCTACTTGTTATTTTCCCTAACAAGTTATTTCCAATGTAAATACTGAAAATAAACACTAGTGCATGCTCAACATATTATAGGTAAGAAACTAAAAGAAACAAGAACAAACACACCACATGACACCATTACTTTTGGACTAATGTCCCCGGAAAACCCAATGTGGGAAAAGCGGTGCAGCTATCTGAGGGTTTTCTTATTAAGAAATATCAGAGTACAATCTGGGTGTCGAAACTAGCCTACCCAACAGAGAATTTCCTTAGCAGTAATACCTCTCAGTTTCTGACAAATCTACTGGCTGAAACCCCAGATAATCCTTCCAAAAACTACTCAACACCAATCTGCCCTAGAAACCCCAGCGTTTGTCCAATATGGACTGCGTCAACCTCTCCTAACCCAACGTTGGCCCTGTGTCAGCCTATCTTGGGCTGCATCAGCCCCAAGAGGCCTGCATCAGCTCTCTGAGCCTCTGCGTCAACTACGCTGGCCCCTCTGGTGCTTTATGCAGCACTTAGCTACCTCTGCGTGGCCCTGCATGAGCAACGACTGCTCCTACATCTCTCTCTCTCTATCTGTCTGCTCTAGTGTTATCCCAGTACTAGCTCTATCTCTCTGTACTGAATTCCCCTCAGCTACTCTCTCGATTGTTGATTCTACCTCTCTTAGCAAACCCTGCTCTAGAGAATAGAATGATTGATCACTCTAGAGAATAGAATGATTGATCACTCTGGTGTGTCCTCCAAGTGACCCTCAAGCCTCCTCTTATACTTTTCTTGTTGACATCTCAACGGCCGAGATTAAGTCCCTAATCAACGGCTAAGATTAGATCTGGCTTGATCCATGTCTTTTGGACCACTCTAACACAAATTCATATTAATACACATTAATATTTTATTTTCCCCAAGTTTAGACTTAGGGACTCCATTGAAAATATTAATTATTTTAATATCTCCTGATCATTTTAGAACATTCCCAAACCCTTTTTGGGTATTGGAGAGCTCATGTGCCCCAACCTCTCCACCAAATTTCATGGCTAGAGCACATCCAATGCTACCCCAAATCAACATTACATAAGTTGTAGGGCTGGGAATATGACCACTAAAAATGGTCATCTGTCCAAGCAATTGGTCTTGTACCAACCATCTCTAGAACATGAATTACCTTTATGGTTAGAAGAGGAGGAAGAAGATGAGTTCTACTCTTCCCCAATCTATACCTTAGATACTACTATAGGAAGGGGGAAACCTGATGAAGATGACCTAATTGAACACATCCTCCAAAATCAATCCCCAACACCATGTCTCTTCAGAAGTTAGTAAAGGAAGTCAAAGACGACCCTCAGATTGATCTATGATTAGTTGAATCAAACCCTACTCATGTCAAGATGAGAGAATTCAGCCCTGAAAGAGCATTGAAAATTAACCCCCCTCTCTCTGTACACCAAGAATAGGAGTTATGTGACATGATAAGAAAGCATTTGGATGCCTTTGCTTGGAGTTACAAGGAAATGAAGGGAGTGCACCCTTCATTGTGTACTCACCACATTTACATCAAGGAAGGTTGTAAGTCAGTCTGCCAACCTCAGAGGAGAATGAACCCAACCCTCAAGGATATAGTTAAAGAAGAACTGCAGAAGTTGTTGGATGCAGGGTTCATTTACCCCATCTCAGATAGTGAGTGGGTGTCTCCTCTAGTTATGGTTCCAAAGAAAAATGGGAAGTGGAGGATTTGTGTGGATTACCGAGAGCTAAACGACAAAAAGGACCATTTCCCTCTACCTTTCATTGACCAAGTATTAGATGGTCTGGCAGGAAAGACATTCTTCTCTTTCCTGGATGGATTCAATGGTTACAATCAAATCCATATTAGCGCAGAGGATTAGAATAAAACCACCTTCACCTGTCCTTAAGGTACCTTTGCTTATAGGGTCCTTCCTTTTAGTTTATGTAATGCCCTTGCCACTTTCCAGAGAGCAGTCATGAGCATCTTTACAGAGCTAGTCCATGATTCTGTGGAAATTTATGTGGATGATTTCACCCCATATGGGTGCAATTTCCTCGAAGCTCTCTCTAACCTGGGAAAGATGTTAAACAAATGCATTGAAATGAACTTATCCCTTAGTCTCGAGAAATGTGAATTCTTAATGACTACATGGACTGTTCTAAGTCACTCAATATCCCAGGAAGGACTGCAAGTAGACCCAAATAAGATAGCTATCATAAAGAGGGTCCCTACACCTCAGAAGCAGCGGGATCTAAGAAGTTTCTTAGGCTTGGCCGGATACTATAGGAGATTCATAAAATACTTTAGCAAGGTAGCCTCGCCCTTTTTTGGTCTATTGGCCAAGGACTATGAATTTTTATGGTCAAAAAGCTTCCAAGAGGCCATAGAAACCCTAAAGGACAATTTGACTACTACACCTATTCTCCAAGGCTCAAATTGGGCTCTTCCTTTTCATATACATGTTGATGCCTCTCACAAAGCTATAGGAGCAGCTTTGGGTAGATAGATGACAAGCTACCTTATTAAGTTTTTTGAGAATATTTTTCGGCGTAAATCACATTCGAATGCATTTGTCGACACGTTTCGAACCAACGAATGTGGTTCATCATCAGGACAAGTTGAAGAATCAGATCCAGGCTGCATGTTAAATAGATAGAGAAGAACATCCAATGATTGTATTTGACCAGGAAACGACTATATTGAAATGGTCAGCTAGACTGGCTAACGACTATATTTGACTAGGAAACGACTAATCGACTAGACCAAGGGATTGGGACAGGAACATAATTGGTTAAATATTTAGTAAGTCAGTTATATGTCTACTACCATATTTAAATATATGATTAATTAATAAATATATAATATAATTATTTAAGCTACCTTATGTCATTTACTTCATCAGCAAAAACCCATCCAAAGCCGAGTTAAACTACATAGTGACTGAAAAAGAGCTCCTAATTGTTGTCCATTCATTGAACAAATTTAGACATTACATTACTGGTTACCAGACATTTGTACATACCGACCATGCTACCATTGAATATTTTATGAACAAACCTGATTTGAATGCTCGAATTATTAGATGGTTACTTTTGTTACAACAATTTGACCTAACTATTATTGATAAGCCTAGTAGAGAAAATGTGGTTGCAAATTTTTTGTCCAGATTGACTTTGCCTGCAAGTGAGGAAGGAATGGTTGATGACCAGCTGCCAGATGAGAATTTATTCGCCATTTCAGTTCTCTCTCCATGGTTTGCTGACATAGCCAACTACTTAGTAGCTACACAGTTCCCTCCAAATATTTCCTCCAAGGAGAAGAGTAGAATTATAAGGAAAAGCGTCCCATTCACTTGGATTGGGGGCAATCTCTTCAAGTTGGGCCCAGATCAAATTCTGAGAAGATGTGTCAGGGAGGAATTTTTTGACATCCTTCTGGCCTGTCATGATGGGCCTTGTGGAGGTCACTTTGCATCCAAAAGGACAACATTCAAGGTACTACAAGTTGGCTATTACTGGCCCACTCTCCACCAGGATGCAAGAAGGTATACTAGCCAGTGTGATTGGTGCCAAAGGATGGGGAAACCTACTCCCAAGGATGAAATTCCTTTGCAACCTCAAGTGACTTTCGAGCCATTTGACAAGTGGGAAATGGATTTCATTGGACCCATTGATCCTCCATCCAGGCAGAAAAAATACATCATTGTATGTACCAACTACTTAACAAAGTGGGCTGAAAACAAAGTTGTCAAGGTAGCCACAAAAGAAAGAGTGGTTGAGTTCTTGAGGGAGAATTTGTTTTACAAGTTTGGATACCCTAGAGAGATGGTCACTAATCAAGGAAGTCGATTCACCTCATACATGATTGAGGATTTGTTAAGCCATCATAAGGTCAAGCACATGAATTCCACTCCTTACCACGCTCAAGCTAATGGACAAGTAGAAGTCACCAACAGAGCATTGGAAAGCATTCTGACCAAAGTGGTTAGCAACAATAGAAAGGATTAGGCAAACAGACTGGTGGAGGCCACCTGGGCCTACAATACAACTTGGAAGACCACCACTGGCTTCACCCCTTATGATTTGGTCTATGGGATGAAGGTTCTGTTGTCCATTGAATTTGAGTACAACACCTTAAGGATGACAACACAATTGGATCTAGATGTCACAAAGGAACAACAAGAGAGATTTCTCCAGCTAAATGGGTTAGATGAATTCAGGATGCAAGCCCACTTGCACACAGAAGTGACTCAAGTGCAAAGAAAAATCTGGCATGACAAGAATGTCAAAGACAAATTGTTTCAAGAAGGTGATTGGCCCTGCTGTATGACTCTTGGTACAAAGATTTCAAAGGCAAGTTGATGACCAAATGGTTGGGACCATATGTGATAGAAAAGTGCCATGATAATGGCGTTGTTCAGATAATAACCATCGATGAAGAAGGTATCCATATGCTTGTTAATGGGTACAAGTTGAAAGTCTACAAAAATCCTTTGTCAAAGAAGGAGTTCATCAATAGCATCAACAAGGCAGTGATGGTGATTGAAGGAGTCTCGGCTTCCACCTCACCAGGCTCTTGAGGTTTGTTGAAGTTTTGAAAAAAGGAAAAAGAAAAAAGAAAAAATAAAGAGACCCTAGTGAAAACCTCCATGAGGCACTTGAGTCCCACTCTTAGGTTGAAAACCTCTTTGAGGCAACCCAAGAGTTAAAAAAAAAAAGGAAAACAAAATACCTCTGGATGAAAAACTCTTTTGAGGCGCCCAGGGAAGGCCACTAGGATGAAAGCCTCCTTTGAGGCAACCTGGTTGTCTTTCAAAAAAGAAAAAAGAAAAAAGAAAAAAAACACAAAAAGAATGGCAAGGACTTCAAACCTGCCCACTCATAACAATTCTGGCTTTTGTAGGTTTTCAAAGAAGATAATCGACACAAAGATCAGAGGGCAGCAAGCCCTGCAAAACCCCATGTTTTTCTTCATCCATACTCATCTCCAACAATAGGAAAATTCAAATTTCAGGCAATTTTGTGCTTTCTACATGATTTCATGTAATTACTACAAGAGTTTCCTGTAGTACTAGAGGAAATCCTGAAAATCTACAGGAAAGGCAGTGTGATGGAGAAATTATGATGCAAGCCTATTTTTGGATAAAAGAAAAGGCCATTGACTTCACCACACCTTGGCCAACCCCCTTCATGACCATGTCACCCCCTGTGTCCATAAAAAAAAAAATCAAGTTAGAAAAAATAAAATAAAATAAAAATATATTCAAAAAGTGAAGAAAAAAAGAGAAAAGAACATCAAAGAGGCATGCCACCAGCAACCTACCACACCTTCCACTCACTCCAATACCTATTCACCCTCCAAACAGAGAAATGACACAAAAATTAAAAAAATGGCAGCTATAGGACTTCCTGTAGTAGTACTATTATGAAGAAACAACAACTCCAGGCCTAACCTTCAGCACCATGAAAGAGGAGAAGCATAACTGCAGGCACAATGAAACTCCTCTAGAGCTCAGCAGCAACAGAGGAATCCAACACCTACACATCAACAAGAAGACAACCCATCAGCAAAATAAGATCAACAAAAAAGAAAAAGGTAGTCAAGAAGATGTACCTGGGTCATGAGCAACACAACAACACCACTCTCCAGCATGCATCAACAAGGCAAAGGACCAACAGGTATGTCACCTCATCAATACTCCCTCATAAGTACGAATATGATTAAATTGTAGGAATATGTAGAAAGTTGATTTTATAAGCGAAGGTGGCTAGTTAACTTGGCCACCCTCAGTCTGATAACGAAAAGTAAAGTGTTAGTCAACTGGACACGTGGCAAGGTCACATCAAGGGGAATAAATCAGAAAGGTGGTCAAGTTACGGTGAATAGAAGTGGGTGATGATTATGAGGAAGGGTGGCATGTTAACTAGTAGTGGGACCAACGGTCCAAAAGGAGAAATACATACTCGGCCAGCGAGCACATCACTGAACGAAATCATCCATAACTAGAATTATTACATGAATTTCATGCAAAGTATTGTTCATTTCAATAGTTTCAGAGCGGAGATAACCTCGAGGAGCCATCGGAAGGAAAAGTTAGTCTTAGCCTACCTACAGTGAGAACCTACAAGAAACACAAAGAAACTACTGGAAATAGTGAACACCTACAGGAAACTACAGGAAAGCTACAGGAAATAGGGAGAATTGTCATAGATGATGTAAATGGGTGCCTAGGGCCAATGTGAAAATGCAACAAGATGATGGAGCTTAGTGAAAATAAGTCGCCTTCACTAAGTGGGCCCGCAGGTTATTTCTGGCGCAAAGTCTATTTTTAAACTATGTCTATTTTTAGACATATGGATCTTGGTCTATGAGTTGTAGGATGCTATTTATGGATGATTGGTCATGTTGGTAAAAATAGATGGACCTCTATTTTTAGACATATGGGCAGAGTCTATTTTTAGACTGCCAGTCAAAAAAATAGAACAGTCGAATATTATTAGCTCTTAATAATATTTGGACTATAAACATTATCTTATCCTCTTGCAGCACTTCAGTTTGAGCTACGGATGTGGCACATGCAACTTCCAGAAGGAAATACGCTTTTCCTATGGGTTAGTTGAGCTATTGCATGATGGACTTCAGTTAGAACTCAAGTGATTGAGTTTGGTGGAGTTGATTGAGGAGTTGATGGAGTTGTGTTCAGTTTGACTTAGTTGAACTAGTTGTATTTAGTCTAACTGCAAAATACACTAGTGATGAGTGATGTGAATTAATTATTAATTAACTCACTAATTATTAACTCATAAATCAACTAAAGAATACATCAATTAACTCAGTGCATGGACAATTCAGTGGAGACAAGTGTTAGAGGTGGGTGAAAGGGTGAGACTACTATCAGTTGTGACTATAGCTGTGCATGAGATTTGCACAATCATTGATTGAGATTGCCAATGAGGATTGCGCAGTACAAGCCAAGGGAATTCGACTTGGATCTGATCTATTCTCAACTTGGATTGCGCCGTAGAGGCAGGCAAACAGTGGAGGAGATTTGAACCCATGACTTGTTCAGACGTGAGCTAGTTTGTGTGTAGCATGTGGAGATAGTACTGAGTACTTGTGAGGAGTATTGTACTATGTATTGTTACATGTTCTCTATCATTATAATATACAGATAGTTGGGGGTTTTTAGCTGTATGCTTTCCCATTACATACTGTGTTGATATGTGTGATTGATGTTTCAATGTGCGCATGCGATTGTTTTTTTAATTCCGCAAATTGATTATCAATGGTAGAGGAGGTTATGTATTATGCATGCATTCCGCAAATAGTGTATAATTAGGATAATCTTTGTGAATAAGTGTTATATTATTCAAAATTTCTACATGGGATCAGAGCGAAGTTGATCATCAAATCTATTATTCAAAGAGTGATTACATTTTATTTCTTCAGGCAGAGTCTGTAATCAGGCCAGGTAGCCTCTGGATTCATCCTTCTTTTGGAAGGTGAGATATCCGGTAAATGCCCATACAGTCAATCTCTGTACGAGAAATACTTTGTTCTCGTGAATTTTAGATTAGAAGCGGTTGAGTTTTGAGCTGGTGGAATTCGAATTTGCAGTAGTGTTTTCTTGGTGTCGAAGTTGAAATGTCTTTCAACAGATTGCGATTGGAGTATGCCCTTGAAGGCAGCTCGAATTATATTGCATGGAAAGACAAGATGGAGGCGGTGTTAGATGAAATGGGTTGAAGGAGTTCATAGATGCTGAGGTTCCAAAGCCTACTGATGCTGCTCAAGTTGAGGCTTGGCAAAAGAAGACAACAAAGTGTCGAAGGATTCTGTTGGAGGGCGTGAAGGATCACATTGTATCCAGCCTGCATGGAAAGGCTTCTCCATACTTGATGTGGAAAGCGTTGACAGATTTATTCCAAAGCAAGAGCGACTAGAGGAAGTTGGCGCTCAAGGATAAACTCAGAAACATTAAGTGTGAGAAAGGAGACAGTATGCCCAAGTATCTCATGAAGTTCACCCAATGCCAGGATGAGCTGGGAAGTGTGGGGGTGACTGTCGATGATGAGGACTTGGTGAGCTTGGCTCTCCTTGGTCTTCCGAAGAGTTGGCATTCCTATCAAGACTTTGTCAATGGTCGGAAGAAATTGCCAGGATGGGAGAGACTTTGGTCTGATATTGTGCAAGAGGAGATCAGGCAGAATACAAGGGACGGATCTTCATCAAAGGCATCTGATGAAGAAAATTGTGCTTTGGCTGCCAAAGAAAAGAAGGGGAAGAACACGAAAGCTTCTCATTTCGGTGCGAAAGGCAAGAAGAAGGACATGTCCAAGGTGAAGTTCTTTCACTATCACCAGCACGGACATTATGCCACAAATTGTCCGCAAAAGAAGAAAAATAAGCAAGCTGCTGGATCTGCAGCGGGAGAGGCCTTAGCCTCGCAGTTTGAGCTAGATTTTTCGCTGATCGCATGCTTGGTATCAAGTGTGATGGGATCGGTATGGTTCTTGGACAATGGTGCGTCTTTTCACATGACAGGAGATTGAGATTTGTTTTCTGATCTAGATGAGAAAGATCTTGGAGTGCACATCGAGATGGGCGATGATGGTAGATACAGTGCGACCGGTATTGGTACCATTTCCTTTGAGAGGGAGTCTGGTAAACCCTTCGTATTGAAGGAAGTGATGCATGTTCCAGGATTGAAGAAGAATCTTATCTCTGTGGCAATGTTAGAAGACAAGGGATATGATGTTGTCTTCAGCGAGGGAAAGGCTTTCCTGCGCAGTAAGACAACTAGAGAAACCCAGAAGATAGGGGTTCAAGTCAAGAACCTTTATCAATTGCATGTAGATGGTTGCGCAGCAATGGCATGCAAGGTAGAAGGATTGGTGAGCCAGGATGATGGTGAGCTGTGGCACCGGAGATTGGGCCACCTTCACCATGGAGCCTTGAAGATACTACAACAGATTTCTACTGGGCTTCCTAAAGGCACTCTTGCGCAGTCAGATTAGTGCAAGGGGTGTACTTTGGGAAAATTTGTGAAATCCACCTTTCACGAGAAGGATAGTTGTGCCACGACGATCCTTGAGAGAATTCACACAGACGTGTGTGGACCTTTCTCAGTAGCTTCGATAGCAAAGCACAAGTACTATGTGATCTTTGTTGATGATTTCTCTCGAAAGTGTTGGATCTTCTTCATGCAGAAAAAGAGCGAGACATACTCAAAGTTCTGTGAGTTCAAAGCACTGGTCGAGAAGGAATCCGGGAAGAAGGTGAAGGCTCTTAGGAGCGAAATTGGTGGTGAATTCATCTCTGGCGAGTTCAAGGACTTCTGCAACACAGAAGGTATTCGAAGAGAGCTCATAGCTCCCCATAACCCACAACAGAACGGGGTTGCTGAGTGGAAGAACAGAACGATCGTGGGTGTTGCACGGGCGATGTTGCATGATCAGGGTCTACCCCTTCACTTGTGGGTGGAGGCATGCAATACTGCAGTATATGTGTAGAACCGTTTTCCTCACAAGATACTTGGCATGAGTACACCCGAGGAGGCTTATTCTGGTAAGAGGCCTGACATTTCCCATTTGAGGATTTTTTGTTCTCCTGTTTACATGCATGTGACAAAGGATGCCAGGAAGAAGCTGGAGTCAACCGCAGAGGTTGGGATATTTGTGGGGTACACTGATACGCCCCACAATTATCGTGTGTATTTGCCAGACAGTCGCAAGACTGTTGTGCGACGGGATATCAAATTTCAGGAGGAGAAAGCCATGAAGTGTTCGCTCGAGAGGGAGCCACACTTTCATGCAGATGAGGAGCTATTAGTTCCTAAGGATGAGATTCAGGATGTGTATCAACCACAAGATGAAGTTCATGGAGTGGAAGAGACCACTCATGCAGCGCCAACTATCAGAGGGCAAAAGTGCACTACAGAAGCTGAGCAACTGGATCAAGATGTAGAGAATGTTGTAGGACCACCTACAACACAACACAGACAGAGACAGTCACCTGATCGGTACACTAGATACATGGCTCTTGTGAGAAAATGTGTCGTGATTGAGCCATCCTCTTTCGAGGAAGCTGTGGAGGATCCCGCATGGTAAGATGCCATGGTGGAAGAGTATGATTCAATTGTCAGAAGTAGTGCATGGGAGATTGTCCCAAGACTAGAGGGGAAATCAGTGGTGGGTTCGAGATGGATCTACAAAGTGAAGCAGGCAGCTGACGAGAGTGTGGAGAAGTACAAGGCAAGATTTGTTGCCCGAGACTTCTCACAGATAGAGGGGATCGATTATGAGGAGACCTTTGCACCTGTCGCAAGGTATTCCTCCATACGGACGATTCTTGCTCTCTCAGCGCAGATGGGATGGCACATCCATTAGATGGATGTGAAGACTGCGTTCCTCAACGGAGTCATTGAGGAGGAGGTGTACATAGAGCAGCCCAAAGGTTTCGAGATCTTCAGCAGCGAGTCGCATGTGTGCATGCTCAAGAGAGCATTGTATGGGTTGAAACAATCACCTCGTGCTTGGTACACATGGATAGACAGTTATTTCACTGGACTTGGATTCTCCAAGAGTGAGGCGGATCCTAACCTATACCAGATTGTGGTGGAGGGTAAGTTACTGATCATTGTACTTTATGTAGATGATTTGATTTTGACGGGAGACTAGCTGTTGATACTTTCATGCAAGGAGGATCTTGCTAGAGAGTTTGAGATGAAGGACTTGGGCCTCCTTCATTATTTCCTGGGATTGGAAATTTGGCAGCGCAGTGATGGACTATTTGTTTCTCAGGGTAAGTATGCCTGGGAGATACTGGAGAAGTTCAACATGCATGGCTGCAAGCCTGTTGATACTCCTCTTCCTGGAGGTTGGAGGAAGGAGGATGCTACTTCAGCGGAGGTAGTGGATGCCACTGTTTATCGACAGTTGGTGGGGTCGCTTATGTATCTGGTCAATACATGACCCGATATATGTTATGCTGTTAACCAGCTTTCACAAGCTATGGTTAAGCCAACCAAGCTCTTCTAGAAGGCAGGCAAGCATGTATTGTGTTATCTCAGAGGCACATCAAGATATGGATTGTGGTACAGATAGGAGGATGAGGTGAAGCTATGTGGCTTCACGGATGCAGATTGGGCAGGGAGCCCAACAGACAGAAAGAGCACATCTGGAGGGATCTTCAGTATCGGGTCGACAACAGTTTCTTGGTACAGCATGAAGCAGATATCCGTGGCACTCAGTTCAGCAGAGGCTGAGTATATAGCAGCAAGTTTGGCTGCATGCGAGGCTATATGGATGAGGAAGATCCTGGTCGGGTTGTTCGGGTCACACTTGGAGCCTACTGTGATTTATTGTGATAACTAGAGTTGCATTAAACTCTCGGCTAATCCAGTATTTCATGATAGATCCAAGCACATTGACATCAGGTACCATCATATCAGAGATTGTGTGCAGCGAAGAATCATGTTACTTTCATACATTCCCACGGAGGATCAGGATGCTGATATCTTGACGAAGGCGCTCACCAGGAGCAAATTCGAAGACCACAGAGGCATGATAGGGGTTGCAGATAATCCATATCTTGTTAAGAGGGAGTGTTGAAAATGCAACAAGATGATGGAGCTTAGTGAAAAGAAGTCGCCTTTACTAAGTGGGCCCGCAAGCTATTTTTGGCGCAAAGTCTATTTTTAGACATATGGATCATGGTCTATGAGTTGCAGGATGCTATTTATGGATGATTTGTCATGTTGGTAAAAATAGATGGACCTCTATTTTTAGACATATGGGTGGAATCTATTTTTAGACTGCCAGTCAAAAAAATAGAACAGTCGAATATTATTAGCTCTTAATAATATTTGGACTATAAACATTATCTTATCCTCTTGCAACACTTTAGTTCGAGCTATGGATGTGGCACATGCAACTACCAGAAGGAAATACGCTTTTCCTATGGGTTAGTTGAGCTATTGCATGATGGACTTCAGTTAGAACTCAAGTGATTGAGTTTGGTGGAGTTGATTGAGGAGTTGATGGAGTTGTGTTCAATTTGACTTAGTTGAACTAGTTGTATTTAGTCTAACTGCCAAATACACTAGTGATGAGTGATGTGAATTAATTATTAATTAATTCACTAATTATTAACTCATAAATCAACTAAAGAATACATCAGTTAACTCAATGCATGGACAGTTCAATGGAGACAAGTGTTAGAGGTGGGTGAAAGGGTGAGACTACTATCAGTTGTGACTATAGTTGTGCATGAGATTTGCACAATCATTGATTGAGATTTCCAATGAGGATTGTGCAGTACAAGCCAAGGGAATTCGAACTTGGATCTGATCTATTCTCAACTTGGATTGTGCAGTAGAGGCAGGCAAACAGTGGAGGAGATTTGAACCCGTGACTTGTTCAGATCTGAGCTAGTTTGTGTGTAGCATGTGGAGATAGTACTAAGTAATTGTGAGGAGTATTGTACTATGTATTGTTACATGTTCTCTATCATTATAATATACAGATAGTTGGGGGTTTTCAGCTATATGCTTTCCCATTACATACTGTATTGATATGTGTGATTGATGTTTCAATGTGCGCATGCGATTGTTTTTTTTAATTCCGCAAATTGATGATCAATGGTAGAGGAGGTTATGTATTATGCATGCATTCCAAAAATAGTGTATAATCAGGATAACCTCTGTGAATAAGTGTTATATTATTCAAAATTTCTATAGCCAACAATTCAAGATTTCTCATCATCAAAGCATTGCAGAGAAAGGTAGGTTCCACATCCTCTGTGTTTTCATTTGTAAAGAGGAAAAGGAAATAAATTGTCATTTCTTTCAAGTATTTACAATGTGAATAGAGATAGATAGGATTCTGTGGGAAATTGTGTAGAGTAAACTCTAGACCTTCATCACCTAGAGAAGCTCCTAAGTTGTAGCCACCCAAACCTCATACAAACATATTGACAGAGAGAAAATAAGACAGGGGATTTCAACAAAAGGGAGCCCACCAAAATAGCTAGAATACACCAACATCCAACTGTGGTAGAAATCTTTAAAAGGCATCAATGGCTGGGATTCTTCGCGCTACTTAGGGGATATGATGATGATGTAGCTATGGAATTTGCAATGTCACTCATACCTCTAGCTAGAGTT
Organism: Pinus tabuliformis; assembly: GCA_031772625.1. Taxonomy (NCBI): domain Eukaryota; kingdom Viridiplantae; phylum Streptophyta; class Pinopsida; order Pinales; family Pinaceae; genus Pinus; species Pinus tabuliformis. The sequence continues at coordinate 559,052,829 of CM062809.1, read as the reverse complement.
AGTGTCAATGCTGTAGTGAGGGGTTTGTCAGTAACAATTACCCCTGAGAGCATTAGCAGGATCACTACACTCCCTCTAGGGTTGCAATGGAGGAAAGAGGACAAAAATAGTAGCACCCTTGCCAAGAAGATATTTTTCTTAGAAGGATAAGAACCAATTGAAGACAAAAATGGGGTTAGAAGAGAAATAATTCCATATCCTTAGAATGAAGTAAGCTATCACATCATCAAGTATATTTCCTATGAGGGTAGACTCAGTATATTCTATGGATACTAGTTCAGACTCCTCCATGAGCTGAGATTTGGAGAAGAGATACATCCTAATAGAAGACTTAGTGTGCCTTATTTTTTTACAATCAATGATAGACATGAGCATCAAGGTACAAGAAGGAAAGCATCAGCAGCTGGAACATCATGGATTGATCAAACTCATACTGGAAGATGCCCTAAACAACTTGAGAATCCCTATTATGTGGTCAACATTTGTAGACATGAATGAAGAAGATGAAATTCAAGCCATTGAGTATGACAGAGACCCTACTTCTAGTGATAAAGAAGAAGGAGAAGAGCCTGAAAAATAAGAACATGAAGAAGAGGAACATGAAGAAGAGGAATATGAAGAAGAGGAAGAAGAGCCTGAAGAAGAGGAAGCGGAACTAGATGAAACAAGGGATGAAAAATATATCAGGGAAGAAGTAAAAAAGGATGAGCCAAGTCCTAAAATATAGAGCAAGGAAGAAAAGGAATCTCCAAGGGTGTCTAAGGAGCCCATAGAGAAGGAGGTAGTTGGTGCCTTAACTCCTCTAAGTACACCTATTGAATCAAAAGGAAAGAGGCAAAGGAAGAATCCCCTATACTTTAGAACAAGGAATAGCACCAGGATAAAACAAGGGAGACCTCAAACCCCTACCAAGATTCCCATTTTCATAGAGGACTCACTAAAAGAACAAGAGAAGTTAGTCCCTCTAGGAAAGAGAGGTGAAGAAGGCACATCACAAAAAGCTTCCCCAAGGTCACCAATCACCTATGTTAGGAGGCTTGTCACTAGGTCAACCTCAGCAAAACAAGTTAAAGAACCCTTAAGCCCTTTTCAAAAAGGGAAAGGTCTCCTACAAGAAACACAAACAGGCCTACAGGAAGCAAAAATAGTCCTACAAGAAACCCTGTCAAAACTACAGGAAACATAGAAACAAGATAAGGAAGGACTGCAAGGGCAAAGGGAAGGAAAAGAGGCAACAAATACTCAAGAAACAGTAAAGGGAGAGTCCCAGGAGCTGAAGGAACCTATCCCACAACCAAACCTTAACTCCTATTATAGATTCATTGAGGGGGGCAGAGTGATACCACAAAAATTTTCCATCCCTCTATTCTTTGAACTTGAAAAGGAGAGAGAAAGGACACATCATTGGATGCAAATTGTTAAATCAAAAAGTGTAGAGGATGTAGGCCATATGGAAGAAAAGATGCTAGAAATGGGCAGAGAGTTGAGTAGCATAAGAGATAGGGAAAGAATGATGAAATCTCAACTAGAGGCTGAGAACACATGGCTAAGGAGGAAACTACAGGAGAAGGAGGGCCAATTGGAAACTATGGGAAGTCTATTCATGGAGGCGCTCCAATGCAGGATGCCAACAAAATAATATGCCTTATACCTCAAAGAACAACGACTGCAGTTTCAGATAAAAACCCTTGCACAAAGAGGAATTATGCCTTTCCAAGACTATAGACAGTTCATTGACCTCTGTGACCAAAGCATCCTATAGGATAGAGCCAAGATATTCGAATTCTACCTACAAAACTTGGCCCTAACATATTTGAATGTGTGGGACCCTAATCCAAAGCTAGGGGACTTACAACTGATGGCCTTAACATCATGGATGAATCATGAGGAGGCCAGGGCTACATAAGTAAAAATGGTATTGGAAATATAAGAAACATAACCCCCTTTCATCAAATTAGAACAACCCAACTCCATGGATGTCATTAGCACCCACAACCCCATTGCCAATGATCCCCACCTTGCACCAAGATACCTAGTTGCACAAGAGCAAGCAGTCACTCATGTTGAGGACATGTTGAGATTTCTAGGGGATGAAAGCCAACAAACCTTACAAAGGATGTGGAACACCTTTCCCTACAGCCTAAAGATCAGGGAGTATCATTCTCCCGATAGAATGAGGGATGCACTAGAAATTACCCCAATGTATAAGCAAGCATTGCAGAGACTCAAAGTCAACTCGATTAGCTTGAAACTCAGTCCACCATTTCTTTTGGGTATGTTATAAGAGAGAAAGGAGGAAGAAGAAAGAAAGAAATGGGAGGAGATAGTGAAACATGTAGGGTTTTATCCGCAAGAGGAGGAGACTACAAAAGAAGCCTGGAATGTCAGGGAGGCCACCAAAGCAATGAAAGACATGGACATAGATTGAGTTGCTCAAAGGATGAGAAACTCTTTTAGTAGGGGGGTGATGATGAGGCTCATCAATGGGTAAACTATATGGACCTTAATACAACTCTCCAACTTACTAAAATCAACTTTTCTCATAATTATTTACATGTTTTGTTATATTTTTCTTAATGAGAAGGATAAAGATGATATGTCATGTCTAGTGGTCTAATGTGCATTGATTGCGGGTTTTGGAGCAAATTTTGTCTAATTAAAGTGTAGGAACTCGAAGGAGACAAGCAAGAGGGATGTTAGGCTATGGGATCTCCCTCCTTAACTCCTCATTGACTCAAAGATTCCTCCATCGAATCTCATCAGATTATAGTTGCAAGCAACCGAGCCATTAAGATCATTGGCAACCAAGCCAGTGATAGTTGAAGACCAGTTGATCTCGATATTGGTAGCCAAGCCTCCCTAAATTTAAGGAATTTGTTGGTAACTTCAATTTTATAAATAAGAAGGCCCAGAGTGTCATTAGGATTGGATTTTTTTCATTGTAGCCAAGAAGCATTTTCGAATTGAAACATTGTGACTGATCACTCTTGTGTATTTTTGATATTTTAATGAAAATGAGAAGCGTTCCCTTGATCCAGCACTAATTTGACTCAGAGGGCTGAAGATGATGGGTTAGGGCCCAACCCTAGTAGCAGAGTTTCCTCTTTTTGTAGAAGTATGCTTAGACTACATTCATAGTTAGTTGTTGAGCTGATTTTGGTGTTGTTAGTTTGCAAATATTGGTATGATTAATTAATGTGCTTCCATTTGTGGATAGTTAGAACAGTGGTATCATATCTAGTGATAATGGTTTTCACCTCATCTCTCTCTTTTGGGATCATGACTTGAGGGATTCTTTCATACAACCCAAAAATAGAATTCTTGCTTTGCTGCATAATCTAGGGTTTATTGATGAGTGGGTCATTATCTTTAAGTTTCCTAGGATAAGTTGCGATTGCCATTTTTGATCTCGTAGGTCTTGTATTGATATCAAATCACTTCCATTCATGCACTTAGCCATTAGATGGTAATAGATCTATTTTCTTCCATTTAATAAATCTTTCCTATATATAGATGAATTTGTGTATAGTTGTAGACAAGAATATGTGTTGTTGCAAGAGCTTCAACATTGTAGGGAGACCTCATCTCATTTTCCTCATCCAAGCCTTATCCACCCTTGTCGCCAAAATCCATTAAAATCTCAATCTGAATTCTTGTTTTATAAGTGAAAATTGCAATTTCGATTGAGAAAATCCAACCATCTTAAAGCACTTGATTGATCTCTGGATAGTGTTCACCCCCTCAATGCCTTATTCTCCCATTCTCCACCTTTCCTAAGCTTCATTCCACCTTCTAAACCACTTCCTAAGAGTTCATCCTGTTCCTGTAGTAAAACAAGGGATCCTGTAGGAGAACTAGGACATCCTGTAGTTTTCCTATAGGAAATCCTGTAGCAGCTTGTTTTGAGCTCGAATTTAGCAAAATCATCTTTGAAGATGGGATTAGGCATGTACTTGACATCCATACCATTAAGTACATTCTAACCCTCTTCCTCCATACCTATCTCCCCTTCCAAAGAACATGTGAAGATTAACATTTACATTCATGAAATGAAAAGATAAAGAAAAAGAGTTCTTTTATTTATTAATTAGCACATGCATGTAGTAGTTGATATTCCCTAGATCAGATTCCATGCTCATTAGTTTGAATCATCACATGTGATAAATAGGGTTAAGGTAGGGTTCTTTTGCAAGAAAAATGTCTCAATGAGTAGATATACGATTTCATGTTACTTTACAAGCATCTTCCAATTCAGTCTTTCATTCTTTAAAATGACAACATTTCTTTTCTTTCATTTAGGATAATTTTCCATCTCCAATTGGTAGTCAAACTTCTTCTAGTCAATAGACGACTGGTTTTAGAGACCCTAGTGGTCTATCGCCCCAATTGAACAGTGACAAGAGTAGATCATTACATCTATTTGTGTATACAACATTGTCACCTCCAAGTTTGTACAAACCCCGGGTTGATGAAGTAAAGTTGGTAGCCCCAGGAGTTGCAGCATTCTTGCTGTAATATTAGCACTCATCATAGAGATAGGGGAGAAACAAGAGGTGCACCAAGAGAAAGAACAATGGAGGTAGTAGGCCAATGAAGATATAAGAGTCAGAGAAAACCTAGGCTTAATCAAACTAGGAAACGAAAGACGAGTGAGGTAAAGGGAAAGGCCTTTAGGGAAAAAGCTTAAGACGAGATAATAAAAAAAATACCACCCAAAATTAATAGCCCAAGGAAGTGGAGGAAAAAGTAGAAAACTACTAACCCAAGACTCATGCAAAAGAAAACAAGAAGTTCTCTAGCAAATCATTGTTCAAAGAAGAGATAAAGATGATGTTGACCCTGAAATTCCTTAGCCAATTCTGAATGAACTAGAGTTTACATGCCCTATGCTGGTATATTTCCAATTTACAACCATAGTTAAGCCTGCATGTAGTGAAAGCTCCATGGGGAAATTGGCATTGACTCACCCTCTCTTTTAACCAATGGATGCTAGAAATGGCATCTTTAAAAAATCTATTGAGAGCATATGAGGAGTGATCATTTATGATACTATAGGAAATAGGAAGAGTGTCAGTAAACCCATTTACAATCTTCTCCCATGACCCTGTGTCATAATACTTGATCGATCACCCAAAAGTTGCCATGATTACCATCAAGATGCTTTTGCAAGCTAAATTCATGACAAATTGTCAAACTTCCATGTGACAAAGACGGTCACTTTAGCAGCCTCCAAGAACTATCAACTTTCCCATCAGGTGCAAGTGTAGTATGTTAAATGCAGAATTTCATTTGTTGGACACTCTACCACCCTTCCTTAATTACATGAAACTCATTTCAATTAATGGAGGGTTCCCCATGTGAATGCCCATGGTGAGGAGGATTAAAAAAAATGTTAAATGGGCATATACTGTTATATAGTTTTATTATAACATAAAGTAAAATGGTATAATGGATATCGAGATTGTTAGATGAGGTAATTAAAACATGAGGTAAGAGAAACAAATTACATAAAATAAATTATGATATTATTTTTATTATTATGAAGATGAAAATGATGTTAAAATAGGTGATTAAGATAGATATCATGTAAGAAAAATGAGGTAGAGAAATAATTTTAAATTTTAGTTAGTAAAAAAAAATCAAAATCGTGTTTTATGTGTGTTTATGTGATAACACTGGATTTATTTTAAGTGGTTTGGAAGAATTATTGTTATCATTCTCACTTATGTTTATTTGTAGTAATATTATAAATTTCTTAATGTTGAGTTATGATAAATTTTATGACTTTTAACTAAAAAAAATTGTCATAGGCGTTTTTATTCCAATGTTGATATGTTTATTCCATTGCTGTGTTTATTTTGGAATATGATTTCCAAAATTTTAACTTAATTATAAAAAACTATTAGGTAGATGGTAGTGATTTAGCCACACTGAAATATTCTAGAATATTCATAATAGTATACACAAATCAAAGGTTGAGATTTATCTCCGAAGTAGTTATGCCCTTTTTTCCCTTTTAATTAAATTGATTAACTCAAAACAATGTCATATGAACAAGTGTCATATGAAATGAGTTATGATTTATCATGCATGTGGTATTAATAACCCATATAATTAGCCCATGGTATTGTAACAAAATATATTTACATGTTATAAAACTCTATAGTAAAATAAAATAAATCTTAATACTTAAAATTTTCATTCTATTTTTTTTTAAATTATATATATTTAACTTATACATTATTTATTTTAATAATAATAATAATAATAATTTTGAAAACTTTAGTTTTTTTTTTTTTAATTTTATTTAATTTTATAAAATTGATATTTATTTACATTTAATAATTATCATTTAAATTTTTATGTTTTTTTTTTTTTTTAAACAAGGCAGTACTTTCTATATTTACTTTTTTCAAAATTTACAGTCCCAAAACATCGATTAACTAGCCACCTGCTCGAAGGAAACTAGGTGGCCATCGATCAACATTGTATCCATTCCAAAACTTAAATAAATTCATCATCAACAATTGTATCTCCTCAGTACCCAACAAAACTAAAAACCCACTACTAAAAACCAACTACTCCTCCTCTAAGGAGGCGATCTGGAAAGTTGCCTGCTCTTCCGGATTCATCATGTGCTTGCCTTTGTTCTTCGGCTTTACCCTTGGGCCTGGGAGTTCTCATCCCTGCTGAAACAATTTATATTTCAGCTCAGACAAATTTTGCTCAATGCGGCCCAAAGCGAGATTGCTCCCGTAAGTTTGGATCTGGATGGTTGCCAAATCCTTCATTGTCTCCCAATTGACTTGTTCTGGTTGGTTCTTTGTTTCGCTCCTGTCAGTGTTTAAATTTTTATGTTAAGAAGCTATTAAAATAATTTATTTTTTTTTATTTTTTTTTTCCTGATTTTTCATAATTATACGAAAAAATCATATAATTATTATGTTAAGAAGCTATTAATACTCACATTATTAGGAAAAAAAAAATTTTTTTTCCAGAGTTGTATGAAGATTTTTTTTTTCTTTTTTTTTTCTTCTTCCTGATATCATAGTTGTACGATGAATTAACTTGTTAAAGAATTTAATATGTGTGGTTCGATTCAACCCATGTTTATGAAATATGTTATAGATTGGTATATATCACTTTTGAAGGGAGCTGGGGATTGGATACATAGGATTGAGAAAAAGGAAGAGTTGCAGTATTCTTGCTGCACTACTGGAACTCATAACTTTTTAGCGCCGTTTTTGGGGAGGTGTCTGAGTAGATGTGATTTCTTCTTTCGTTCTTTCTTTCCTTATTTCTTTCTCATTCTGCAAATAGTTCCATCCAGTAAGTAGTTGCAATTTGGTTTTGCTTTCTTTCCATTTTGCAAGCAGTTCAAAAAAAAACCAAAAAAACAAAAACAAAAACAAAAACAAAAACAAAAAACAAAAACAAAAACAAAAATAAAAATAAAAACAAAAACAAACAAACAAACAAACAAAAACAAAAAATAAAAATAAAAAAACACAAACAAACAAACAAACAAACAAAAACAAAAACAAAAAAACCTCCTTTCATGCCTCATAGGAGTAGAGACAACTTAGGGAAATTTTTTCCAAATACCCCCACCACATCAAAGAGCCAACCTTCCCTCTTGTTCGGTGGTTGTGAGCTAGAGGACCCATTAGGAGAACGCCCTGAAATTTTTGAAGCGCCTATCGGGGAAGAAGAAGAGACCATTCCACCAACTTACACCATGGCTGAAAATAGAAATGAAAGGGGAGACAGAGATAGAGCTGAGGGTGCTTTTCCCATCAAAGAAACTAATGGGATGCTAAGATGAAAAACATAAGCCCCTCTGCTCTTCCTCACTTCCATGGCATGACCTCAGAAGACCCAGATACTTTTTTGTTCGAGTTTTTTTTCATATGCAGAACTTATGATTACACCTCTGATGATCAGAAGTTGAAATTATTCCCATCCACTCTCAAAGATGCAGCCCTGCGCTAGTTCATGGGTTTACCTGGGGATAGTATCACCACTTGGGCTTAGATGCAACAAGCCTTCAACAACAAGTATAGGGACTACTGTAGGTCCAAAGATACCAAAGAGGAAATTTTTAGGATGATCTTGGGACATGATGAATCTTTAGAAGATTATTAGGAAAGATACCAACTCAACTACAAAAGGGTTAGGTGCACCCTTGATCCAGAATCGCTTAAGTTAGTTCTTCTTAAGGGGATCAGGGAAGATCTCCTAGAAACCCTAAACTTGCTGTCAGAAGGGGATATTACCAGTTACCCTTGATGATATCAAGACAGTTTTCAGGAATCATTCTAGGGAAGCTAGAAAGAAGGGTAGGGCTAGTCAAGTTATGGCCAGTTCATCATCTTCCAACACGTCCATAAAAAATGAAATTGGGAACATGTTGGAAGACTTTAAGAGTGAAATTTTGCATACACTTGCTCTGCAGATGGACACCATGCAGATCAAGAGAAAGCAGGAGGAAGAAGAGAGAGCCTTAGCTATATTCTGCCCTAGATGCACTAGGAGGCACCCTAGGAACGAATTTCCATTGAATCTCATAGAAATTTTCTCAGTCTATGAGAAAAACCACTCCACAGACAAGTGCCCTTCCTTGCATAGATTAAAAGTTGTGTATCAGGGAACCGAAGGGGTGACTGAACAAATCTGCTACATCAATCAAAGGAGGCCTCAAGGACCTCGACCATACCAGTAAGGCATGGAAAGGGCATCCTATTCATATCACAACCCTAATCAAAATACATCTATTCCCCCTTGGTGCCCTCCTGTTCATCCTTCGTGGTCCGCACATTCTCCCTAGTCTTTTGCACGTCAATACCATTCCCAATCTGCCAACCAACCATTTCAGCCATATGCTCCTCCACAACCTCAGTGGAATGCATTATCCCAAGGGTGAAGGCCCCCATACAACCAAGATCCATCTCTATTTCCTCCACCTCCATCTCAACCACATCTCCTGCAACCTTCTCCACCTAAACAACCTCAGATGCATGCCCAACCAAATTCAAACCCGAAAAACAAACATGCACAGTAGGTCTACAATGGAGAAACATCCTACCCTGCCTATGCTGTGGAAATTCATGAAATTAACCTCAGGTCTAGAAAATCCACCTCCTTTTCCTGAGAGATTACCCCATCCTATTCAGCACACCCCAGAAGAGACTGAACTTCTAGGTGAGTTGAAAAATTTGTGTGTCAAAATCCCGCTTCTCCAAGATATCAAATATGTCCCCATCTACAACAATTTAATTAAGGAGAAGTGTTTCAAACATCCGAGAAGGCGAAATAAAGACACCCCTACCATTAATGTCATTGGAAAACTATCTGACTTAATGTTGGGGTGGGTGACTTGCCCAAAGTATCTAGATCCTGGAAGTCCTATAGTAGATGTACACATCGATGGCACCATTGTCCCCCATACCTTGATCAACCTTGGGGCTGCCATCAATGTGATGACCAAGGAGACTATGTTTAAACTGGATCTCCAAGGATCATTAAGAAAGACCACAATGGTCTTGCATCTTGTAGACAGATCCATAGTAGCTCCTGAGGAAATTGTTGAGGATGTGTTGGTCTCCATTGATTCTTGGGAATACCTTGCTAACTTCTTAGTTCTCCAACCTAATACCAAGTTCAATGGTTATCCTCTCATCCTTGGGAGGCCATGGTTAGCCACTGCATATGCTTACATGTTGAATGTTCTAAGTTTACTTAGTTTAGAAACCCTTCATGCACTCTTTCTGATTTATTCCTACCTACTTGTTATTTTTCTTTAACAAGTTATTTACAAAGTAAATGCTAAAAATAAACACCAGTGCATGCTCAACATATTACAGATCAGCAACTAAAAGAAACAAGAACAAACACACCACATGACACCATTATTTTTGGACCAATGTCCCCGGAAAAACCCAATGTGGAAAAACCGGTGCAGCTATCTGAGGGTTTTCTTATTAAGCAATATCAGAGTACAATCAGGGTGTCGAAACTGGCCTACCCAATAGAGAATTTCCTTAGCAGTTATACCTCACAGTTTGAGAGAAATTTCCTGGTTGAAAACCCGGAAAATCCTTCCGGCAGTTCCTCAACACAAAACTGCTATGCAACCCCAATGTCTGCCCAATCTGGACTGTGTCAGCCTCTCCTAGCCCAGCGTTGGCCCTGCATCAGCCTTCCTTGGCCTGCATCAGCCCCAGGAGGCCCTGTGTCAACTTTGGGAGCCTCTGCATCAACTACGCTAGCCCCTCTGGTGCTTTGCGTAGCACTTGGATGCCTCTGCGTGAGCCCTTGTTGGCTCTACGTCACTCTCCTTGGCTACTGCACTGCTCTCCCGGTACACTCTCTGCCTTCTTTGTTTCTCTATACTCAATTCCCCTCAGCTGCTCCCCCGATCACTGATTCTACCTCTCTTAGCAAACCCCACTCTAGAGAATAGAATGACTGATCACTCTGGTGTCTCCTCCAAGTGACCGTTAAGCCTCCTCTTATACTTTTCCTATTGACATCTCAATGGCCGAGATTAAGTCCCTAATCAACGGCTAAGATTAGATCTGGCTTGATCCATGTCTTTTGGACCACTCTAACACAGATTCATATTAATACACATTAATATTTTATTTTCCCTAAGTTTAGACTTAGGTACTCCATTAAAAATATTAATTATTTTAATATCTCATGATCTGTTTAGAATCTGTCCAAACCCTTTATGGATATTGGAGATCCCATTTTCCCCAACCTCTCTACCAAATTTTGTGCCTAGAGCACATCCGATGCTACCCTAAATCAACACTCCTTCTTAGCGAGGACTGTGCTCTAGCAATACTCCGCATTGAGTATTACTTTGATCATCCGGTATTAGTTTCTATGCTGATGCTAAGCCTTCCTACCCAACATCCTTTGCAGTGTTGCATCCTGTATTGTTGCCTATGGTTCTGCCATTGCCATTGCTGCATCTGTATGATAGCTCCCTCTGCATCCGTGTTGTTGTTGGTTCTTTCTCCTAGCACTGCATCTGCACTGCACCTCCTCTCATCGTGTTGCATCATGTTGCCCACTGCTGCACTGCAACTCAGTTACTTAGAAGTAAGTAACTGATCTCCCAACTGACCTCCTTGTTGGGCTAGAAACACCCACTAATGTTGAAGCTGCCTCTACCACTGACAAGTGCTCCCTCTCTCTGACCTCTACGTTGCTGCAACAACTCCCTGCATCTCGCACCATTGCACACCTCTCTGTGCCTTCTTGCACTGGTGCAACACTCCTGTGCCTCTTGCACTGCTGCAGCTTGCTAGCTCTGTGTTGTCTTGGGACTCCTGCACTGTAGCTCTCTCTGCTGCTTCATCCGCATCCGTCTCTACCCACATGAGCCAATCCTGCTCGTCGGGGCTCCCATAGCAAGGTCTAATCCAAGAGGCTAGGTACCTCGAGGATCCTGCCCCTAATCACCTGTAGTCCATCTAACTACAGCTCGATGTCTCCCCACTTTCGCTCAAGTGGCGCATGTGCACTCATGGCACAGTCATCTTCTGTCAAAACTTCCTTCTCTGCCCGTGTTGGCGTTGCGTTAGTATCGAAAGACTCTCCCTTACTCTTCTTCCTTAGGCACTGGGTCGCATGATGACCCATCTCCCCACAGTGGAAGCACTTGATCTTGGAGAGATATTTCTTCTCCCACTTCTCCCGCCTTCCCTCAGATGCTAGGGCCACATCCTCCTCCTTGATCCCTTTGTTGTTGCTACATGTCTTCGACTATCATCCGATCTCTTCCTGGCGAAGAGCTGCCCACATCTCGTCCCAAGGTGGGAGAGTCCCTCTTCCCAGGATACTCTGGACAAACACTTCCCAAGTTTCTGAGAAAACATTCAGGGTTGTCCTCACCATAAGCTCTTGATCCGGTGTCGCTCCTATAGCAATCAACTGGTCTCGAATCTCAATCAGTCCTCTGAGGAAGGTGTCAATCGATTGACCCTTCTTCATCTGATACAACCTCATCTGGTTCTCGAGCAACATTCTTCTCTGCATAGAAGTATGATGGTATAGGTTCTTGAGATCCTCCCACATCTCAACTGTCGTTTCCTTCTCGGCTATATGCGGTACCACATGATCCTTGACCTCGTCAAGGATAATGCACTTGGCCCTCACCATTGTCTCTTCGTACTTGTCGTTATCATTGGGTCGATTGGGATAGACATAACCTTCAAGGAGAAGTTCTTGACATGATTCCTATCAAGCACTGATAAGATATTAGCCTTCTAGACTGCGAAGTTCGATACTTCGTCCAGTCTATCTTGGTATCTTACCCTGTGTAGTGAAATGACGCTCCTCTACTTCCCTCCTAGAAGTTCTCTGTTCGACTCCTCTAATTCTCTACTTCCCATCTGGAAGTTCTCTTCTAGACTCCCTCAGAGTCCTAATTTCCCTCTTGGAAATCCTTCTGTCGCTTGTCGAGATGCCCACTACTCTGATCATCTTCTACAACTGCACTATTGATTCAGGTTCCTCGGCTAGAAACTCTCGGTAACAAATCCTCTAGCCCTACTCTGTCAAGTACTATTCTGACTACAGTACCTCACCACCTCCACTCTGCAATATCTCTGCAGCCTTTTAGACTCCAACAATTACCTCTCTGTGAACTGCAACAGCCCCTCTCTGCCTCACACTGGCTTTGCGTTACCCGAGATGGGTCTGTGTCAGCCCTCTGGCCCTCTGTGTCAGCAACGCTGGCCTCTTTGAGGCTCTGCACAGCTCCCGGCTTCTTATGTGTGGCTCTGGCTGGCTCTACGTCATACTTCTTGGCTTCTACGCTGCTAGAAACAACTTTTGTCACCTCGGGACAGTTGTTTCCTGCTGCTATTGCTCCACTCAGCTGATGTATTTTAGTCCTCCTATGATCTGCAATCACCCTCTGATACCATGTTGAAGTTTCTAAGTTTACTTAGTTAGAAACCCTCCATGCACTTTATCTGATTTATTCCTACCTACTTGTTATTTTCCTTAACAAGTTATTTACAATGTAAATACTGAAAATAAACACTAGTGCATGCTCAACATATTACAGGTCAGCAACTAAAAGAAACAAGAACAAACACACCACATGACACCATTATTTTTGGAATAATGTCCCCGAAAAACCCAATGTGGGAAAACTGGTGCAGCTATCTAAGGGTTTTCTTATTAATAAATATCATAGTACAATCTGGGTGCCAAAACTGGCCTACCCAATAGATAATTTCCTTAGCAGTAATACCTCTCAGTTTCTGACAAATCTACTGGCTGAAACCTTGGATAATCCTTCCGACAACTACTCAACACTAATCTTCCCCAGAAACCCCAACGTTTGTCCAATATGGACTACGTCAGCCTCTCCTAGCCCAGCGTTGGCCCTGTGTCAGCCTATCTTGGCCTGCATTAGCCCGAAGAGGCCCTACATCAACTCTCTGAGCCTCTGCGTCAAATACGCTGGCCCCTCTGGTGCTCTGCGCAGCACTTAGCTGCCTCTGCGTGGCCCTACATGAGCACTAGCTACTCCTGCATCTCTCTCTGGCTGCTCTACTGCTATCTCGGTACTATCTCTGCCTCTCTATCTCTCTGTACTCAATGCCCCTCAGCTACTCTCCCGATTGCTGATTCTACCTCTCTTAGCAAACCCCACTCTAGAGAATAGAATGACTGATCGCTCTGTTGTCTCCTCCAAGTGACCCTCAAGCCTCCTCTTATACTTTTCTTGTTGACATCTCAACAGCCGAGATTAAGTCCCTAATCAACGGCTAAGATTAGATCTAGCTTGATCCATGTCTTTTGGACCACTCTAACACATATTCATATTAATACACATTAATATTTTATTTTCCCTAAGTTTAGACTTAGGGACTCCATTAAAAATATTAGTTATTTTAGTATCTCCTGATCATTTTAGAATCTTCCCAAACCATTTCTGGGTATTGGAGAGCTCATGTGCCCCAACCTCTCCACCAAATTTCCTGGCTAGAGCACATCCGATGCTACCCAAAATAAACATTACATAAGTTGCAGGGCTGGGAATATGACCATTAAAAATGGGCATCTGTCCAAGCAATTGGTCTTGTACCCTCCTGCTCAACCATCTCTAGAGCATGACTTACCTTTATGGTTAGAAGAGGAGGAAGAAGATGAATTCTACTCTTCCCCAATCTATACCCTAGATGCTACTATAGGAAGGGGGAAACCTGATGAAGATGACCTGATTGAACACATCCTCCAAAATCAATCCCCCAACACCATGTCTCTTGAGGAGTTAGTAAAGGAAGCCAAAGACGACCCTCAGATTGATCTATGCTTAGCTGACTCAAACCCTACTCATGTCAAGATGATAGAATTCGGCCCTGAAAGAGCATTGAAAATCAACCCCTCTCTCTCTGTACACCAAGAAGAGGAGTTATGTGACATGCTAAGAAAGCATTTGGATGCCTTTGCTTGGAGTTACAAGGAAATGAAGGGAGTGCACCCTTCGGTGTGTACTCACCACATTTACATCAAGGAAGGTTGCAAGCCAGTCTGCCAACCTCAGAGGAGAATGAACCTAGCCCTCAAGGATATAGTCAAAGAAGAACTGTAGAAGTTGTTGGATGCAGAGTTCATTTACCCCATCTCAGATAGTGAGTGGGTGTCTCCTCTGGTTCTGGTTCCAAAGAAAAATGGGAAGTGGAGTATTTGTGTGGATTACCGAGAGCTAAACGAAAAAAAGGACCATTTCCCTCTACCTTTCATTGACCAGGTATTAGATGGTCTGGCAGGAAAGACATTCTTCTCTTTCCTGGATGGATTCAATGGTTACAATCAAATCCATATTAGCCCAGAGGATTAGGATAAAACCACCTTCACCTATCCCTAAGGTACCTTTGCTTATAGGGTCCTTTCTTTTAGTTTATGCAATGCCCTTGCCACTTTCCAGAGAGCAGTCCTAAGCATCTTTACAGAGCTAGTCCATGATTCTGTGGAAATTTATATGGATGATTTCACCCCCTATGGGTGCGATTTCCTGGAGGCTCTCTCTAACCTGGGAAAGGTGTTAAACAAATGCATTGAAATGAACTTATCCCTTAGTCTCGAGAAGTGTGAATTCTTAATGACTACAGGGACTGTTCTAGGTCACTCAATATCCCAAGAAGGACTGCAAGTAGACCCAAATAAGATAGCTATCATAAAGAGGGTCCCTACTCCTCAGAAGCAGCAGGATGTCAGAAGTTTCTTAGGCTTGGCCAGATATTATAGGAGATTCATAAAATACTTTAGCAAGGTAGCCTCGCCCTTGTTTGGTCTATTGGCCAAGGACTATGAATTTTTATGGTCAGAAAGCTGCCAAGAGGCCCTAGAAACCCTAAAGGACAATTTGACTACTACACCTATTCTCTGAAACTCAAATTGGGCTCTTCCTTTTCATATACATGTTGATGCCTCTCACAAAGCTATAGGAGCATCTCTAGGTAGATAGATGACAAGCTACCTTATTAAGTTTTTTGAGAAGATTTTTCGGCGTAAATCACATTCGAATGCATTTGTCGACACGTTTCGAACCAACGAGTGTGGTTCATCGTTAGGACAAGTTGAAGAATCAGATCCAGGCTGCATGTTAAATAGATAGAGCAGAACATCCAACAACTATATTTGACCAGGCAATGACTATATTGAACTGGTCAGCTAGACTGGCTAATGACTATATTTGACTGGGAAACGACTAACCGGACTGGACCAAGGGATAGGGATAGGAGAACATAATTGGTTAAATAGTTAGTAAGTCAGTTATATGCCTACTACCATATTTAACTATATAATTAATTAATAAATATATAATATAATTATTTAATATACCTTATGTCATTTACTTCATTAGAAAAAATATGTCCAAAGCCGAGTTAAACTACACAGTGACTGAAAAAGAGCTCCTAGCTGTTGTCCATTCATTGAATAAATTTAGACATTACATTACTGGTTACCAGACATTTGTACATACCGACCATGCTACCATTAAATATTTGATGAACAAACCTAATGTGAATGCTTGAATTATTAGATGGTTACTTTTGTTACAACAATTTGATCTAACTATTATTGATAAGCCTGACAGAGAAAATGTAGTTGCAGATTTTTTGTCCAGATTGACTTTGCCTGCAAGTGAGGAAGGAATGGTTGATGACCAGCTGCCAGATGAGAATTTATTCGCCATTTCAGTTCTCTCTCCATGGTTTGCTGACATAGTCAATTACTTAGTAGCTGCACAGTTCTCTCCAAATCTTTCCTCCAAGGAGAAGAGTAGAATTATAAGGAAAAGTGTCCCATTCACTTGGATTGGGGAAATCTCTTCAAGTTGGGCCCAGATCAAATTCTGAGAAGATGTGTCAGGGAGGAATTTTTGGACATCCTCTTGGCCTGTCATGATGGGCCTTGTGGAGGTCACTTTGCATCCAAAAGGAAAACATTCAAGGTACTACAAGTTGGCTATTACTGGTCCACTCTCCACCAGGATGCAAGAAGGTATACCAGCCAGTGTGATTGGTGCCAAAGGATGGGGAAACCTACTCCCAGGGATGAAATTCCTTTGCAACCTAAAGTGACTTTCGAGTCATTTGACAAGTGGGGAATTGATTTCATTGGACCCATTGATCCTCCATCCAAGTAGAAAAAATACATCATTGTATGCACCAACTACTTAACAAAGTGGGTTGAAAACAAAGTTGTCAAGGTAGCCACAAAAGAAAGAGTGGTTGAGTTCTTGAGGGAGAATTTGTTTTACAAGTTTGGATACCCTAGAGAGATGGTCACTAATCAAGGAAGTCGATTCACCTCATACATGATTGAGAATTTGTTAAGCCATCATAAGGTCAAGCACACGAAGTCCACTCCTTACCACCCTCAAGCTAATGGACAAGTAGAAGTCACTAAGAGAGCATTCGAAAGCATTCTGACCAAAGTGGTTAGCAACAGCAGAAAGGATTGGGCAGATAGACTGGTGGAGGCCACTTGGGCCTACAATACAACTTGGAAGACCACCACTGGCTTCACCCCTTATGATTTGGTCTATGGGAAGAAGGTTCTATTGTCCATTGAATTTGAGTACAACACCTTAAGGATGACAACACAATTGGATATAGATGTCACAAAGGAACAACAAGAGAGATTTCTCCAGCTAAATAGGTTAGATGAATATGGATGAAAAAAAGGAAAACAAAAGACTTCTGGATGAAAACCTTTTTTGAGGTGCCTAGAGCAGGCCACTAGGATGAAAGCCTCCTTTGAGGCAACCTGGTTGTCTTTCAAAAAAGAAAAAAGAATAAAAACACAAAAATAATGGCAAGGACTTCAAACCTGCCCACTCATAACAATTCTGGTTTTTGTAGGTTTTCAAAGAAGATAATGGACACAGAGATCTGAGGGTAGCAAGCCCTACAAAACCCCATGTTTTTCTTCATCCATACTCATCTCCAACAACAGGAAAATTCAAATTTCAGGCAATTTTGTGCTTTCTACAGGATTTCCTGTAATTACTACAGGAGTTTCTTGTAGTACTACAGGAAGTCCTGAAAATCTACAAGAAAGGCAGTGTGATGGAGAAATTATGATGCATGCCTATTTTGGGATAAAAGAAAAGGCCATTGACTTCACCACACCTCAGCCAACCCCCTTCATGACCATGTCACCCCTTGTGTCCATAAAAAAAAAAAAAAAAAAATCAAGTTAGAAAAAATAAAATAAAATAAAAATATATAGAAAAAGTGAAGAAAAAAAGAGAAAAGAACATCAAAGAGGCATGCCACCAGCAGCCTACCACACCTTCCACTCACTCCAATACCTATTCACCCTCCAAGCAGAGAAATGACACAAAAATTCAAAAAAATGGCAGCTACAAGACTTCTTGTAGTAGTACTATTCTGAAGAAACAACAACTCCAGGCCTAACCTTCAGCACCATGAAAGAGAAGAAGCATAACTACAGGTACAATGAAACTCCTCCAGAACTCAGCAACAACAAAGGAATCCAACACCTACAAATAAACAAGAAGACAACCCATCAACAAAATAAGATCACCAAAAAAGAAAAAGGTAGTCAAGAATATGAACCTGGGTGATGAGCAGCGCAACAACACCACTCTCCAGCATGCATCAGCAAGGCAAAGGACCAATAGGTATGTCACCTCGTCAATACTCCCTCATAAGTACGAATATGATTAAATTGTAGGAATATGTAGAAAGTTGATTTTATAAGCGAAGGTGGCCAATTAACTTGGCCATCCTCAGTCCAATAACGAAAAGTAAAGTGTTAGAAAATTGGACACGTGGCAAGGTAACATCAAGGGGAATAAATCAGAAAGGTGGTCAAGTTACGGTGAACAAAAGTGGGTGATGACTACGAGGAAGGGTGGCATGTTAACTAGTAGCGGGACCAACGGTCTGAAAGGAGAAATACATACTCAGCCAGTGAGCACATCACTCAATGAAATCATCCATAAATAGAATTATTACATGAACTTCATGCAAAGCATTGTTCATTTCGAGAGTTTCAGAGCGGAGATAACCTCGAGGAGCCATCAGAAGGAAAATTTAGTCTCAGCCTACCTACAGTGAGAACCTACAGGAAACACAAAGAAACTACTGGAAACAGTGAGCACCTACAGGAAACTACAGGAAAGCTACAGGAAATAGGGAGAATTGTCATAGATGTTGTAAATGGGTGCCTAGGGCCAACAATTCAAGAATTCTCATCACCAAAGCATTGCAGAGAAAGGTAGGTTCCACATCCTCTGTGTTTTCATTTATAAAGAGGAAAAGGAAAGAAATTGTCATTTCTTTCAAGTATTTACAATGTGCATAGAGATAGACAGGATTCTGTGGGAGATTGTGTAGAGTAAACTCTAGACCTTCATCACCTAGAGAAGCTCTTAAGTTGTAGCCACCCAAACCTCATACAAACATATTGACAGAGAGAAAATATGACAGGGGGTTTCAACAAAAGGGAGCCCACCAGAATAACCAGAATACACCAACATCCTCTTGTGGTAGAAATCTTTACAAGGCATCAATGGCTGGGATTCTTCGAGCTACTTAGGGGATATGATGATGATGTAGCTAGGGAATTTGCAATGTCACTCATACCTCTAGCTAGAGCTAGTGCCACTGTTGTAGTGAGGGGTTTGTCAGTAACAATTACCCCTGAGAGCATTAGCAGGATCACTACACTCCCTCTAGGGTTGCAATGGAGGAAAGAGGACAAAACTAGCAGCACTCTTGCCAAGAAGAGCTTTTTCTTGGAAGGAGAAGAACCAATTGAAGACAAAAATGGGGTTAGAAGGGAAAGAATTCCATATCCTTGGAATGAAGTAAGCTATCACATCATCAAGTATATTTCCTATGAGGGTAGACTCAGTATAGTCTATGGGTACTAGTTTAGACTCCTCCATGAGCTGAGATTTGGAGAAGAGATACCTCCTCATAGAAGACTTAGTGTGCCTTACCTTTTGTTACAATCAATGATAGACATGAGCATCAAGGTACAAGAAGGAAAGCATCAGCAGCTGGCACATCATGGATTGATCAAAGAAATACTGGAAGATACCCTAAACAACTTGAGAATCCCTATTATGTGATCAACATTTGTAGACATGAATGAAGAAGATGAAATTCAAGCCATTGAGTATGACAGAGACCCTACTTCTAGTGATAAAGAAGAAGGAGAAGAGCCTGAAAAAGAAGAACATGAAGAAGAGGAACATGAAGAAGAGGAATATGAAGAAGAGGAAGAAGAGCCTGAAGAAGAGGAGGCAGAACTAGATGAAACAAGGGATGAAAAATATAGCAGGGAAGAAGTACAAAAGGATGAGCCAAGTCCTAAAATACAGAGCAAGGAAGAAGAGGAATCTCCAAGGGTGTCTCTGGAGCCCACAGAGAAGGAGGCAGTTGCTTCCTTAACTGCTCTAAGTACACCTATCAAATCAAAAGGAAAGAGGCAGAGGCAGACTCCCCTATACTTCAGAACAAGGAAGAGCACCAGGATAAAACAAGGGAGACCTCAAACCCCTACCAAGATTCCCATTTTCATAGAGGACTCACTAAAAGAACAAGAGAAGTTAGTCCCTCTAGGAAAGAGAGGTGAAGAAGGCACATCACAACAAGCTTCCCCAAGGTCACCAATCACCTATGTTAGGAGGCTTGTCACTAGGTCAACCTCAGCAAAACAAGTTAAAGAACCTTTGACCCCTTTTCAAAAAGGGAAAGGTCTCCTACAAGAAACACAAACAGGCCTACAGGAAGCAAAAACAGTCCTACAGGAAACCTTGTCAAAACTACAGGAAACATAGAAACAAGATAAGGAAGGACTGCAAGGGCAAAGGGAAGGAAAAGAGGCAAAAAATACTCAAGAAATAGTAAAGGGAGAGTCCCAGGAGCTGAAGGAACCTATCCCACAACCAAACCTTAGCTCCTATTATAGATTCATTGAGGGGGGCAGAGTGATACCACAAAAATTTTCCATCCCTCTATTCTTTGAACTTGAAAAGGAGAGAGCAAGGAAACATCATTGGATGCAAATTGTTAAATCAAAAAGTGTAGTGGATGTAGGCCATAGGGAAGAAAAGATGCTAGAAATGGGTAGAGAGTTGAGTAGCATAAGAGATAGGGAAAGAATGATGAAATATCAACTAGAAGCTGAGAACACATGGCTAAGGAGGCAACTACAGGAGAAGGAGGGCCAATTGGAAACTATGGGAAGTCTATTCATGGAGGCGCTCCAATGTAGGATGCCAACAAAATCATATGCCTTATACCTCAAAGAACAACGACTGTAGTTTCAGATAAAAACCTGCACAAAGATGAATTATGCCTTTCCAATTCTATACGCAGTTCATTGACCTCTGTGACCAAAGCACCCTATAGGATAGAGCCAAGATATCTGAATTCTACCTACATAACTTGGCCCTAACATATTTGAATGTGTGGGACCCTAATCCAAAGCTAGGGGACTTACAACTGATGGCCTTGGCATCATGGATGAATCATGAGGAGGCCAGGGCTACATAAGTAAAAAGGGTATTGGAAAGAGAAGAAACATAACCCCTTTTCATCAAAGCATAACAACCCAACTCCATGGATGTCATTAGCACCCACAACCTCATTGCCAATGATCCCCAGCTTGCACCAAGATACCTAGTTGCACAAGAGCAAGCAGTCACTCATTTTGAGGACATGTTGAGATTTCTAGGGGATGAAAGCCAACAAACCTTCCAAAGGATGTGGAACACCTTTCTCTACAGCCTAAAGATCAGGGAGTATAATTCTCCCGATAGAATGAGGGATGCACTAGAAATTAGCCCAATTTATAAGCAAGCATTGCAGAGACTCAAAGTCAACTCGATTAGCTTGAAACTCAATCCACCATTTCTTTCGGGTATGTTATAAGGGAGAAAGGAGGAAGAAGAAAGAAAGAAATGGGAGGAGATAGAGAAGCATGTAGGGTTTTATCCACAAGAGGAGGAGACTACAACAGAAGCCTGGAATGTCAGGGAGGCCACCAAAGCAATGAAAGACATGGACATAGATTGAGTTGCTCAAAGGATGAGAAACACTTTTAATAGGGGGGTGATGATGAGGCTCATCAATGGGTAAATTATATGGACCTTAATACAACTCTCCAACTTACTAAAATCAACTTTTCTCATAATTCTTTACATGTTTTGTTATATTTTTCTTAATGAGAAGGGTAAAGATGAGATGTCATGTCTAGTGGTCTAATGTGCATTGATTGCAGGTTTTGGAGCAAATTTTGGCTAATTAAAGTGCAAGAACTCGAAGGAGACAAGCAAGAGGGATTTTAGGAGATGGGATCTCCCTCCTTAACTCCTCACTCACTCGAAGATTCCTCCATCGAATCTCATCAACTCAAAGTTGCAAGCAACCGAGCCATTAAGATCATTGGCAACCAAGCCAGTGATAGTTGAAGACCAGTTGATCTCGATATTGGTAGCCAAGCCTCCCTAAATTTAAGGAAGTTGTTGGTAACTTCAATTTTATAAATAAGAAGGCCCATAGTGTCATTAGGATTGGATTTTTTTTCATTGTAGCCAAGAAGCATTTTCGAATTGAAACATTGTGACTGATCACTGTTGTGTATTTTTGATATTTTAATGAAAATGAGAAGCGTTCCCTTGATCCAACACTAATTTGACTCAGAGGGCTGAAGATGTTGGGTTAGGACCCAACCCTAGTAGCAGAGTTTCCTCTTTTTGTATAAGTATGCTTAGATTACATTCATAGTTAGCTGTTGAGTTGATTTTGGTGTTGTTAGTTTGCAAATATTGGTATGGTTAATTAATTTTCTTCCATTTGTGGATAGTTAGAACAATGGTATCATAGTTACAGAAGACATTTTAGAAAAGCTGGTGATAGTATTTTTCACCTCATCTCTCTCTTTTGGGATCATGACTTGAGGGACACTTTCATACAACCCAAAAATAGAATTGTTGCTTTGCTGCATAATATAGGGTTTGTTGATGAGTGGGTCATTATCTTTAAGTTTCCTAGGATAAGTTGCGATTGCCATTTCTGAACTCTTAGGTCTTGTATTGATTTCAAATCACTTCCATTCATGCACTTAGCCATTAGATGGTAATAGATCTATTTTCTTCCATTTAATAAATCTTTCCTATGTATAGATGAATTTGTGTATAGATGCAGACAAGAATGTGTGTTGTTGCAGGAGCTTCAACATTGTAGGGAGACCTCATCTCATTTTCCTCATCTAAGCCTTATCTGTCCATGTCGCCAAAATCCATTAAAATCTCAATCTGAATTCTTATTTTATAAGCGAAAATCGCAATTTCGATTGAGAAAATCCAACCATCTTAAAGCACTTGATTGAGCTCTGGATAGTGTTCACCCCCTCCATCCCTTATTCTCCCATTCTCCACCTTTCCTAAGCTTCATTCCACATTCTAAACCACTTCCTAAGCTTTCGGCTTGTTCCTGTAGTAAAACAAGGGATCTTGCAGGAGGACTAGGACATCCTGTAGTTTTCCTATAGGAAATCCTGTAGCAACTTGTTTTGAGCCCGAATTCAGCAAAATCATCTCTGAAGATGGGATTAGGCATGTACTTGACATCCATACCATTAAGTCCATTCTAACCCTCTTCCTCCATACCTGTCTCCCCTCCAAAGAACAAGTGAAGATTAGCATTTACATTCATGAAACAAAAAGATAAAGAAAAAGAATTCTTTTATTTATTAATTAGAACATGCATGTAGTAGTTGATATTCCTGCGATCAGATTCCATGCTCAGTAGTTTGAATCATCACATGTGATAAATAGGGTTAAGCTAGGGTTCTTTTGCAAGAAAAATGTGTCAATGAGTAGATATACGATTTCATGTTACTTTACAAGCATCTTCCAATTCAGTCTTTCATTCTTTAAAATAGACAACATTTCTTTTCTTTCATTTAGGATTATTTTCCCTTCTCCAATTGGTAGTCAGACTTCTTCTAGTCAATAGAAGACTGGTTTTAGAGACCCTAGTGGTCTATTGCCCCATTTGAACAGTGACAAGAGTAGACCATTACATCTATTTGTGTATACAACATTGTCACCTCCAAGTTTGTACAAACCCTAGGTTGATGAAGTAAAGTTGGTAGCCTTAGGAGTTGCAACATTCTTGCTTATAAGAGTCAAGAACAATGGAGGTAGTAGGCCAATGAAGATATAAGAGTCAGAGAAAACCTAGGCTTAATCAAACTAGGAAGAGAAAGATGAGTGAGGTAAAGGGAAAGGCCTTTAGGGAAAAATCTTAAGACGAGATACTAAAAAAAATACCACCCAAAATTAATAGCCCAAGGAAGTGGAGGAAAAAGTAGAAAACTACTAACCCAAAACTCATGCAAAAGAAAACAAGAAGTTCTCTAGCAAATCATTGTTCAAAGAAGTTATAAAGATGATGTTGAACCTGAAATTCCTTAGCCAATTCTGAATGAACTAGAGTTTACATGCCATGTGCTGGTATATTTCCAATTTACAACCATAGTTAAGCCTGCATGTAGTGAAAGCTCCATGGGGAAATTGGCATTGACTCGCCCTCCCTTTTAACCAATGGAAGCTAGAAATGGCATCTTTAAAAAATCTATTGAGAGCATATGAGGAGAGATCATTTATGATACTATAGGAAATAGGAAGAGTGTCAGTCGACCCATTTACAATCTTCTCCCATGACCCTGTGTCATAATACTTGATCGATCACCTAAAAGTTGCCATGATTACCATCAAGATGCTTTTGCAAGCTAAATTCATGACAAATTGTCAAACTTCCATGTGACAAAGACGGTCACTTTAGCAGCCTCCAAGAACTATCAACTTTCCCATCAGGTGCAAGTGTAGTATGTTAAATGCAGAACTTCATTTGTTGGACACTCTACCACCCTTCCTTAATTACATGACACTCATTTCAATTAATGGAGGGTTCCCCATGTGAATGCCCATGGTGAGGAGGATAAAAAAAAATGTTAAATGGGAATATATTGTTATATAATTTTGTTATAAAATAAATTAAAATAGTATAATGGATATCAAGATGATGGTAGATGAGGTAATTAAAACATGAAGTAAGAGAAACAAATTACATAAAATAAATTATGATATTATTTTTATTATATGAAGATGAAAATGATGTTAAAATAGGTGATTAAGATAGATATCATGTAAGAAAAATGAGGTAGAGAAATAATTTTAAATTTTAGTTAGTAAAAAAAAATCAAAATCGTGTTTTATGTGTGTTTATGTGATAAAACTGGATTTATTTTAAGTGGTTTGGAAGAATTATTGTTATCATCCTCACTTATGTTTAATTGTGGTAATATTATAAATTTCTTAATGTTGAGTTAGGATAAATTTTATGGCTTTTAACTAAAAAAAATTATTATAGGCGTTTTTATTCCAATGTCGATAGGCGTGTTTATTCCATTGCCGTGTTTATTTTGGAATATGCCTTCCAAAATTTTAACTTAATTATAAAAAACTATTAGGTAGATGGTAGCGATTTAGTCACACTGAAATATTCTAGAATATTCATAGTAGTATACACAAATTAAAGGTTGAGATTTATCTCCGAAGTAGTTATGCCCTTTTTTCCTTTTTAATTAAATTGATTAACTCAAAACAATGTCATATGAAATGAGTTATGATTTATCATGCATGTGGTATTAATAACCCATATAATTAGCCCATGGTATTGTAACAAAATATATTTACACGTTATAAATATCTATAGTAAAATAAAATAAATCTTAATACTTAAAATTTTCATTCTATTTTTTTTTTTTAATTATATATATTTAACTTATACATTATTTATTTTAATTTTAATAATAATAATAATTTTCATTCTATTTTTTTTTTAAATTATATATATTTAACTTATACATTATTTATTTTAATAATAATAATAATTTTAAAAACTTTAATTTTTTTTAATTTTATAAAATTGATATTTATTTACGTTTAATAATTATCATTTAAATTTTTATGTTTTTTTTTTAAGACATAAACGGTTAAATTTATTAAAAAGCGCCAACGCTAAGGCATAGAGCGAATACAGAGCTTTTCTGGTAACTAGCAGAGGGCCTGATTTTCCTGCTATTACAAAATACTGTTAACCGGAGATAGAAAATATCCCACTGCTGGAAACTAATGATCAGCAGAAGGCATCAGAAAACATCAGCGTTGTATCTACAGACCTGTAGCAGTACGCTGGGAGCTGAAAGGGGCCAGAGGCAATAGATCCCTCCAGAGCAGCTAACAGATTCATCATTAGATTTCCCAGAACACCACAATATGCACTCTTCTTTTTAATCCTTTGGTTGCACTTACAGCAGAGAATAAACTCAGGGCGATAAGTCAGCAGCAAAAGGTCCAGGGAACACACTTCTTAGGGGATATTGCAGAAGAAATCGACCTGGTTAACTGACAGCGAACTTTTGCTTCGCAGAACGCCTTGGTTGGCTTCCATATCTGCTTGGGAGTTTAAATAGAAAGAGATCTTGTGGAATTTGGGCAATATAAGTCTAATTTTCCTGAGGATGGTTGATAAGTGGAGCTGAGAAGGGTTCTTTTTGGATTGCAGTGCCTGGATAA
Source organism: Pinus tabuliformis (assembly GCA_031772625.1). Classification (NCBI taxonomy): domain Eukaryota; kingdom Viridiplantae; phylum Streptophyta; class Pinopsida; order Pinales; family Pinaceae; genus Pinus; species Pinus tabuliformis. The sequence goes on along the minus strand of CM062809.1, from coordinate 559,026,665 downwards.
TAATCCTGGAGTCCCCGAAGACTGAAATGGAAAGGAAGTTGCCTTTGATCGCTTGAGAGAGCCCCTGCCACAAAGCCAAAGCCTCCGCTCTGTTGTTGGATTCCTTGCCTAAACCCCAAGCAAACCTTAACACCTCAGAGCCATCTGGACTCAATAGAACTCCGCCGCCTCCTGCGAACCCAGGGTTGCCTTTGGAGGCCCCATCAAAAAACAGGCAGTGTTCATTCAGAGCCGACCTCCATTTAATGAACTCTTGCTCCTCCAGCCTGATTTCCCAATTGGAGAGGACGCTGGTAGCGATGGTAGCACAATCTTTGTGGTTTGGGACCAAACCATTCAACCAGAGTTCCTCTTCTCTGTTCAGGGCTTTCCCAATTTTTTTGGCAGAGTTGGCATCCAGAGTTTCTCCTAAAAGAGCTTTAACTTTGGTGATGACTTTGATCGGATTGCAGCTTTCGTTTCTGAATAGTCTATTATTCCTTTCCAGCCACAGCTTCCAGCATACGAACTTGGGGATCCACAGCCAGCAATTTTTGAGGTGGATATTTTTGGAAAGACCAAACGGAGATAATTTGCTCCAGGATTGGAAAAGGTTTTGGATGTTCCTGGGGAGCTCGAAATTATCAGAATTTAGCATAAGGACCCCCTTCCAGACTTCTGATGCAAAAGGGCAGGTTAAGAACAAGTGATCAGCTGTTTCTTCCTCTGACTTGCAAAGATTGCACCAAGATGGTCCTTCCATTCCGCGCCTGCGGAGATTATCTCGAGTGAGAATACTATTGTGGGCTAATGTCCAGCAGAAGAAATCAATTTTGGGAAGAGAGGGGGAATCCCAAATAAATTGCCATTGAGCCGGATTTGGGGGAACATTCGGGATGGCCATAATACTTTTGTATCCTTCGGAAGCAGAATACGAACCTGTGACAGATCCCCACCCGCGTTTGTCTTTTACTGAAGCTTTTACTGGAGCTTTCCCTTGTAGATTATCCAAAAGAACAGAGGCTTCACCCTCCAGCCACTGAGGGACCTCCCCCAGATGCCAGCTTTCCCAGAGACCATCCTCCGACCAGGAGGAGATATCCCAGAGAGTGTTCAGATTGCGATCTTGGAGCCAGTCTCTGATATTGGTGATTTCTTCCACCTGATTCATCGGTTGGTCACCTAGAATAGGATCATCCCAAATTCTTATTTTTTGCCCATTACCTGGAATCCAATACAGCTTATGACTAAAATGTTCCAAAGCTTTGATGCAGAGTTTAAGAACAGGGGAACCTTTGGAGGAACGAGGAGGATGGTCCAGGCATCTGAGGCGCTTCCCATGGAAATATTTTCTCCACAGGACCTTCTTGCTCCAACTAAGTTTTCCAGAGACAATGTCCCAGAGCAGCTTGGTTCCCAAAGCCAGATTTTGAGCAGCCAGATCGCGGATTTGTAATCCTCCTTCCATAAATGGCTTTTTAATAGTATCCCATTTAACAAGGTGCAGCCTTCTTTCGTTGTTTTTTCCCCCTTCCCACAGGAAGCGCCTGAGAAGAACTTCCATTTTGTTGATGAAGGTTTTAGGGGCCAGGAGGATGGAGTGCTGATATAACGGAAGACTTGAGAGGACCGCTTTCATCAAAATGATCTTCCCCGCATTATTCAGCCATGAAGCTCCCCAGGCATGAATTCTGTTTTTAATCTTGTCCAGCAAGGGCATCCAATGGGCAACTTTGGGAATGGTCCTGAAGATTGGGATCCCCAGGTATTTGAAGGAGTCCCAGGCCCAGGACCCTTCCATATGGAGAATCCTTGCAATATCTGATAATTCCTTGACCGAGCAGTTCCAGCTATAGACTGTGCTTTTTGTAAAGTTGATCTTGCTGCCCGAGACTTCTCTGTAGCTGTCCAGCTCCTTCTTGAAGGATTTAGCAGAGTTTATGCTTGCCCCACCCAACAATAGCGTATCATCAGCAAATTGGGCATGATTTATGTCTTTGACCTGGTGAACCATGCGGAGTCCAGGAAGGATTTGAGTCTGAAGGTTATGGTCCAGTTGAAAGCTAAGAACTGAGGCTTGAATCGCGTAAAGAAGCGGGGACAATGGGCAATCTTGTCTGAGGCCCCTAGAGGCTTGGAAGAAATCTGAAGGACGCCCATTTACTAAAGGCGCAATCTAAGGAGAGGCAATGCAGGCTTTTATCCAATTAATGATGGCTGAAGAAAAGCCCATTTTCTTCATAACCATAAACATGAATTCATGCTTTACCCTGTCAAACGCATTTGCCAAGTCAAGCTTAATCATCATACCTTTCTCCTTTCGATGATAGCTTGAATGAACAGCTTCTTGCACCAGCACTATATTGTCAAGAATCTTTCTCCCTTTGATGAATCCACCTTGATTTTCAGGAATAATGGCAGGTAAGATTTTCTTGAGGCGATTGGCTATAATTTTGGTTATTAGCTTGTAACTGGAGTTACACAACGAGATTGGCCTGAATCTGCTGAAATTAGCTGCTCCTTTCTCTTTTGGAATCAAGGCCAGAAACGCTGAATTGATGCCGCCTCCGATCTTTGCACAAGTTTGAGATTTCTTAACCATTCTCAGAAGGTCAGTTTTGATTATGGCCCAACAGGAAAGATAGAATCTAACAGGGAACCCATCCGGACCCGGAGCTTTGTCCGGTTCCATACTGTCCAATGCATTTCTAAGCTCATTCATGCTGATCGGAGCCGTCAGCATAGCGTTGATAGGATCTTGGACACATTGAGGGATCAAATTCATCGGGTAGACCTGGGGATCCAATGGTGGTTCATCAGGGGCGGAGTAAAGATCTTTGAAGTGAGTGTGAGCTGCCCGCTTGATTTCTTCGAAGTCCTTAACCACTACATTTTGGTGATGAATTTCTGTAACGGATTTGAATTGCTTGCGGGCTTCAGCTTGCTTGTGGAAGAAGCTGGTATTTTTGTCCCTAGCTTGTAACCAGAGAGCTCTGGATTTCTGCCTCCAGAGTTCTTCTTCCTCCCTGCTTGCTTTGTGAAATTCTTTTTGCAGGTCAATTTCTCTCTGAAGAAGGTCTTGGGTGACAACAGAATTTTCCAAAGATAATTGATGGGCAGCAAGATTGTCCAGGGCCGTCTTCCTTTTGGAGGAGGGAGATTTCAGCGTTCTTGCCCACTCCTTGAGTCTTCTTTTGAGCCCCCTCAGCTTTTCTTCCCACACATAGAAGGGGGAACCTTGAACCGGTCTGTTCCAGGCTTCTGAAACCATCTCTTGGAACCCCTCATGCTGAAGCCATAATGAACTGAACCTGAAGGGAATGGGGCCAAGATTTTCATCCGTGGAGAGCTCAAGAATAATGGGATTGTGATCCGAGGTGCTGTTTGGCAGAATTTTGGACGAAGCCATAAGACCACAAGTCAGGAAAGAGGATTGAACCAGAAATCGGTCTAACCGAGCTGCGATATGATTTGGGCCCACCCTTTTGTTGGACCAGGTGAACTTCCCAGATGAGGGCTTGATATCCTCCAGCTCCCATCCCAACATGAGATCTTCAACCCATTCTCTTGCTGGGTCCCTGACCGGGGATCCTCCCCTTTTCTCATTTGCAGCAAGAGTGACATTCATATCACCAGCTATAATAATGTTTTCAGGGTTGTTCAGCGAGAGATAGGACAAAATCGAGTCCCAGCAGAATTTTTTCTCAGAAGGAAGAACAGGAGCATAAATATTGAACAAACTTACTTGATGGCCGGAGTCTTTATGGAGGAGCTTCATGAGAATCCAATGGGAGGAGCTATCTTTTTGAATCAGGTCATAGATAGAGCTGTCCCAGAAGGTAGCGATTCCACCGGAGGCGCCTCTTGCACTGACAGCACATCCAATACCTTTACGCCAGAAGGATTTGCTAGCATTGAGGAGGAGATTTTCCTCCAACTTTGTCTCCTGGATTAGGAGGATTTCAGGCGAGTACATTCTGACTATATCTTTGAGGGCATCTTCTTTTAGCTTGCTGCCTAATCCTCTGCAATTCCAGGAGACGTACTTCATTATTTATTGGCTTGGGGGAATGTGGCTCCTTTTGGAGCCGAGCCCTGCTTGCGCCCAGACCTTGTATTCATCATTCCCTTGAGAGTTTTTTGGGATCCTTGGAGAACATCCCGATAGGTTTTCTCCTCTCTCAGTTTCTTCTTGGATTTTCGACCCCTGGCTGACTTGATAGGGGTGACTTGTGAGCTGTCTGATTCATAGGTTCTTCCTTCTGAGTCTTCATCCGATTCGGAGGCCAAGCTTATGTGTTCTTCATTATCTTTATTTCCTTCATTGCCTCCTGAGGTTGGGGGGGTGATTATTTCAGTACCCGTTTCTTTTGCTTCCTTCATTGAGTTTTCAGGTGCTTCTTGAGTCTCGATGGTTTCTGCGTTCCCTCCGGAGGAGGTTCCAACTTTTGGATCTTCATTGGTCTTCAGATTGGACTGCGGCTTCTCCCCTGAACCATAATTTTTCTTCTCTGATGTTCTTGGGATAGCCTTGCCTCTTTTGATTTCTTTCCATCCTTCCTCGTCCTCCTTAGTCCCGGCCTGGGATTTGGGGCAATTCCGTTGGAAGTGTCCGTGTTCATGACACGTTCTGCATTTGAACGGTAGTTGTTCGTAGTCCAGCTTTTGATAGTGATGCCATTCTCCCACTGTGATTTTAATCGCTTCGGGGAGACCAGCCTCTAAGTCAACTTCCATGCAGATTCTTGCACAAGTGTATTGGCCTTTATTGTCTGCTTTGTCAATGAATCTGCCCAGACCGTTCCCAATCCTTTGCAATGACTGATAGCTCCAGTAGTGGATCGGAAGGTTGGGGAGCCTAACCCAGACTGGAACTTCCTTCGGAACATCTACTGAGGGATCGAAGTCCGGGGTCCATTTATTGCGATACAGACCCTTATTTCCCATGAAATACGGTCCATTCCTGAAAACCAGATCTCGGTCTTCTTTGGTGGTGAACTCGAAAATGAAGAAACCTCTACCTACCGCATAACAGATCACACTGTTCTTCAGCTGAGGCCTCCAGTTGCGTTGAATCCAATCGTCCGTGGTTTTTGTAGAGGGCCAACACCCCATAAATTGCCCGACCAGTCCTCTATCAGCAAGGGCAAGAGCAATTTTGATCGGCTGATCTTCTTGCAGGGCTATCTCAGGCACTTCCTCAAGTTTTTTAATGAATTTTTGGATATCTGGGGCAGGACGTTTCTTTCCTTTCTGCGTTAATAATCGTCGGAAGGCTTCTTCAGAGGAAAGCGGAGGGGTGGGAGAGGATTCCCCACCCCCAGGATCACCCATGACTGCAGCAAAGGAGCGCAACAAGGGAACTCAGCTCATTCCCCCAGCGCCCCTGCAAATCCGAGAATCCAAGCCTAGAGCCAGAACACAGCGCAGTTAATCACCCAGCCGGAGGCGCAGCGCAGCAAAGCAAAACAGGACACGAGAAGGGAGCCCGCTCAGACGCCCAGAGGGCCGAGGCCGCCGACACAGTCTCAGAAACCCTAGCAGAGGGATCGCTTGAAAAAAACGAAGCTGAATTACTATTCCAATCACACTTTGTTACCCATGGAAATATCCACTTATTTAAGGGTGAATGAGATGGAGTCCAGGCATTTTGAGATGACTCTTATTTTTGTAGATGAGAGGAGTTATTAATATAGATTTTTTTTTCTGATTTTTCATAATTATACGAAAAAATCGTATAATTATTATGTTAAGAAGCTATTAATGCTCACATTATTAGGATTTTCTTTTTTTTTTTCATAGTTGTACGAAGATATTTTTTTTTTTTTCCCTGATATCATAGTTGTACGATGAATTAACTTGTTAAAGAATTTAATATGTGTGGTTCGATTCAACCCATGTTTACGAAATATGTTATAGGGGAGGGTCGCCATTACCTGTGCGCCCTCCCCGCCATGTCGGAAAACCACGTGATAAAGCGCATGGAGCCGGTATGACAACTGTCCATCGTGGAGCTCCATGTGTTGGGCATCGTGTCTTAACATAAAACTTTGTGTCCACACCATTTTGATCGTTTGTTTGGGGTCATTGCTACGATGTTCCATTTTCCCTATGTCTTTCTGCTCGCGGCCGGTTGTTGGGCGAAGCCCCCCACCAAAGATGGCATGGGATGGACCCAGAACCTGCGCGCGTCGTCTGTTATGAATGTGTTGTTGGAAGCGTTTGTTCGAGGTTTAGGGTTTGTGGACCTGCGCACTCCGTCTGGTATGCAGGTACTGGTGCGAATGTTTGTTCGAGGTTTAGGGTTTGTGGTTGGAACATCTCTTCTGCTTTTCTTGTGGTTTTCTGCCTGGATTTCTTAGTCATTCTGAACTGCTAGTTGTTTAGGGTTTCTCTGATGGTGGTCTTATTCTCAGTTTTTGTTGCTTGGGGAGAAGCCTATTGCAGTTTTACCGAGCTCAAGGTAATTGTTTAATTTGCTGTTTTGTGCAGGTTTTTTTGCTGGTTTTCTGTTGTCTAATGGCTTTTTCTTCTCATTGCAGGTGTGGAGGTGGTCTGGCGAGCTCCGAGGAAGGTCGACGACTGTCACCGGTAGGATTTTAATCCTACCAGCAATTTCTCTGTGCTTTTCAACACAAACAACTCTGTTTGGATATTTTGTAAACTTTCTATGGCAGGGTTTAGGGTTTTGTGGATAAGGGTTTAGTGTTTTTATGGATATTTTGATGTTGTTTGTGTCTTTATGGTATTTGTGAATTTTCGTTGTTTTCGCTGTTTTCGTAGTCTATTTTGTTATGGCGGGACCTATTCGCATAGGCCTAGAGGAACAAAGCATTCCATTCATCTCTGTTATAGCCTGAACCTGCTCATTCCCATCCCCAAATGTTACAAACCCATATCCTTTTGAACGGCCTGTAATGTTATCAGTAATAACCTTTGCCCCTTTTACAGATTAGTATACAGCTCTGAAGGTCTCTTGTAGCAACTCGTCTGTGTCACCAAATGCCAAATCTCCCACAAATATAGTAAAATCTTCCGAACGCTTTTCTGTACCGCTATTCATTGCCCAATTTAACCTATAAAATTGTTCAGCCCTGGGCATCTGTATGCCATTTTTTTGGAGAGCCATCTGGGCCACTGCCTGGCTCGCAAACTCTAAGAAGCCATAACCCTCTGATTGCCTAGTCTGCTTATTGCGAATAATCTTAATGGAATGAAGGTCCCGGGCATAAGCTAAACATCGGTGCAGATAATTCTCATCCATCCAGTGCTGCAAACCGCCAAACCAGAGGGTCCTGATCTCCCTAGCGGAGCTCTCTTGTTGCGGGGATTGCCACACCATAACCTGAGGTCGGGGTTGGGGTTGGGGTGGCTGGGGCCAAAACCCAAATACAGTAACGCGCGCTCCAGTAAATCAATGGCAGCTCGATGGGTATGATAAAATTGTATTAAGGCTGGGGAAATTTTGAACCAGAACCTGCCCCGAGCAGAAAGACAAAGGGAAAATGGAACATCGCAGCAATGACCCCAAACAAACGGAGGAAACCCTCTTGATATGTATTATCATCCAATATAAGATATTAATATTTGGTAGTCCATCGTAATGCCAAAATTGGTTGAAAATTTGAGTTCATTATGGAAGAGGAAGGGATAATAATTGTTACATGTATCCATATTTGACTTTGAAGATTGAATTTCCCCATCCCCTTTAAGCCTTAGATTGAATATCCTAAGGAGTGCATCCACCTAGGATTAAGAATAATTTTGAAAGGGGAGGCAGTTGACTGACTTGGACATTATTTAGACTGGCAAGCATAGTTTTTTGTTCTTATTTGTTGATGCTTGTCTGGCCTGTTAAAACTGCAAGTTAATTCTTGCATGTATGTTATGCTGATAGACATGATTATTTTTTCAAAATTTATGATTCATTAGAAGCTGGAAATTACTGCTTAGTTCTGTGAGAAAGAAGCTTATGATGGATATTGTCTCATAGTTGTCTTAAATGGGATGAGATGGGAAAATTAAAGCAGAAATACCAATAATTATTTTATGTTTTCAATACTCATTCTTGTACCGTAAGCACAGATGTTCATGTAAAGGGATCTTCAGGACGATGATAAATTATTTTGTCTTGGCACCATTCAGTTCTTTCACAGATGGGTGAAATTTCATTTGCCCCACCCATGAATGGTTGCGGTTGTGTTTGCTTGCGAATGAAGGATATCCATAGTCCTTTTCTGCTGACGTTTGACTTGCATTAGAGTACTTTGGTAATTGAGTACGAGCTTCCACAGGTGTGGTTGCTCATTGTCAAGGCCTCATTGACCAACTTTATAAAATTTTACTTAGAAAACACTCAATTCTTATTAGTACATTATTTGTTATTTTTAGTTAAGTTTTCTCTATTCTACTGTTATGTACCTTCAGAAGTATATGGGAATGGAGTGTCGAATCTGTTATTTTATTGTAAGAATGAGATGTTGGAACTATCTTTCTAATGGCTTGTTATGTGTTACATTTAATAAGGTTGTGTCCATGTAACAGCAGTTGCGAGTTATGCTTGCTGAGTCATGAATAAACTCTAACTCAAATCAACATTAAAGCAATTTTCTTTTTTTGAAGGAATGCTACAGATATAGTTGGTCATTGTCAAGGGCTCATTGACCACCTTTATAAGATTTTACTTGGAAAATGGTCATAAATGTTATTGGTACATTATTCGTTATTTTGAGTAAAGTTTGCTCTTTTCTAGTGCTGTATATCTTTAGAAGTATATGGGAATGGTGTATCGAATTTGTTATTTTATTGTTATGGCCTGTTATGTGTTGCATTTCATAAGGTTGTGTCCATGACTCCATCTAACAGGAATTGTGAGTGAATCATGAATCAACTTTGATTCAGATCAACATCAAAGCAATTCTCTTTTTTTGAGTGAATGCTGCATATGCAACGCTATCAAAATTGACCAACAACTTATTTTCCAGTGCTCTATTCCTGCTCTAATTCAAACCTCGATTATTAACATGGAAATTCCCTGTCTCAACACTTTAAGCCTTAGATTGAATATCCTAAGGAGTGCATCCACCTAGGATTAAGAATAATTTAGAAACTCTAGGCCACAGTGGCTAGGGGGGATCCCTTAAAAACCATCATTTCCATCAACCTAACTAATTTGACCACGAGGAAATAACAAAAAAATAATTTATATTGTTATCACCCATTTATAACTTAAGATGAATCAATTCAATATTAGTAATTAATGGTTTGTTCCCCATGACATTATCATTCCAAATCTAGATATCTTTGTTGTTTCCTGGAATCCATGCCCTTGGAGTGAGTTACATGTGTACCATCTCTTAGAAACTTCCAGATATGGGAACCTCTTTAATTTTCCTCCATATTGGTAATATGTCTTTTGTTGCTCTCCTTGAAATATTTTTTCAATGGTAGCCACCGCAATTGAAATTTTTGTGTCCTGTTTATTTTTGGGGATGAGAAGATGATTAAATGATGCCAGTTTTACTCAATTGTTGCAGTTTGTAGCCACCTCAATTGAAATTTTTGTGTCCTGTTTTTTGTGGGGTTGAGAAGAGATTTGGGTTTAGGTATGGTTATTGGTTAGAAATACATAGGAGGATGATTAAACTTCATTTCCTTAAGGATTTAGGTTATTATCATATTTACAAAAATTATATTTACAACAATTATATTGAGATGGGGTGTTGTTATTTTAGCGTTCTATGTTTGGACATGGAACTAGGATTTTGAATATCTGAATTTAAATTTGAAGGTTTTTTCCTACTTTACTTAATAATGAGTGCTCTCAAAAACTTATTATGAGATAATACTATCTGGTCATGTGATTTCTGTATTTAGCCTTTTTCATATGCAACTTGATAATGAGTGCTCTCAATTTCTCAAGTGTCCCCTCAATGAATAAAATTATCAGTGGCTTTTTGACATTTAATAAAACTTATTATGAGGTAGATTGCCTCCTCATTTGAGACTGTTTGGTCATTTGATTTTTGTATTTAGCCATTTTCCTAAGCCTTTGGCCATTATCTCTTGTCTAGAGTTGGAATGGAATGTTATTATTGAATTCCCAAACATCGCAGCAATGACCCCAAACAAACGGAGGAAATGGCACGGACATAAAATTTTATGGGATGACACGATGCCCAACACGTGGACCTCCACGGTGGACAGGTGTTGTACCGGATCCATGTGCTTTGACACATAGAATAACTTATAGAAATAATTTTATCATAATTAATATTTTACAGAAAGACATATTCCATTGAAAATTTCTTTTCAACACACAGTTAGGTTGCCACAAGAAATCACTACTAGGTTGTAAGCCAAAATGTTTCTGTGACAAGAAAAAGATACAATCTAGTGTTGTAAGCCAAAATGTTTTTGTGACAAGAAAAAGATACAATCTAGTGTTGTAAGCCAAAATGTTTCTGTGCCAAGAAAAAGATACAATCCATCCAAAATCCACATCATAATGTGGTTAGAACCAAAAACATATGACACCCCTATTCTTTATGGCCCTGAGAATCTTGAGTGCCAAAACTCCCCGAGTTACCTTCTTGAGCCAGGTAGGTTGGCCTACCAGTCAAGGGCTGATTAGGAAATGGTTGATTGCTGCCATATGATTGATTCCAATTTGCAGCTTCCAACCATGGAGGTACTGAGTACCCATACCTCACATTTGCACTATTGACCCCTGCATTAAGTGGAGGTGTGTAATGAGCATACAGAGAATTGACACCAACTCTGGTAGGAACAAGGCAAGTGGGTAAACCCTCAGTTTGATAGTGGGGCACTTGAATGTTTATGAGATCTTGGAATAATGGTGTATTATCTGCAATGGAGTCCAATGAGTTTGAAATAATGCTAGTTTCATTAGCTATTCTTGTATCGTTGATCATCCCTTGTTCCTTTTCAAGCATTTGTTGTGCCTTTCGTTTTTCCTTTTCCTGTCTTGCCATTTGCTTTTGTTGGTCCTTAACTTGCCTTGCTTTATCTCTTTCAATCCTTTCATCTGCTCGACTTTGTGCTGCAACAATCCTTGTTGCCTTCTTCTCCTTGACTAGATCCTTCTTTTTTTGTTTTAATTCTTGCATTTCAAATTTCTTTTTTTCAGACTCAACTAACAAGTTTATATAGTCCTCTGAGGTGAGTAATTGTGAGCTTCGACCCAGACGAAGACTACGTGGTGCACCTTGTTTTTTTTTCATTGATACTCTCTCTACTGGTAGCTTTAGGAACCATCCAAGTGTCTTCTCCACCCCTCCCACCTGCATGTCATTGCTTGGTACTTCCCTTTCAGTATCTGTTGGAACTGATTGAACTATATCATTATCTTCATTTGATGCCTCATTATGTCCTTCATCTTCTTCCATTGATCTATTGTCCACAAAAAATGAACAATTTCACTGTTCAATTCTGCTGGTTGTGAGGGCATGTTCATGATTTCTTCATTGGTTGCTGAGACACTATGTGCATTCATATTGATCATTGCTTCTGCTAGCCATGAAGGTGGGGTTACTTGGCTTGGCAATGTCAATTGGTCATTGTCAACTGCATGTTCAACAATATCATTAACAATATCAGCAACAGGAATTTCATGTTCTTGAGTTGGTGGAACGATCTCCATGTTACTACGAATTTGTTCATTGTTATATTGTGTTTCACATACAGTTTCATCATCTTCAGCATATAAGTGTCCTTGAGACAGGGAAATCATATTACCAGCTGCAACAACATCATCTTGGTCATCTACTTCTTGCACTTCAACACCTGTTTGGGCATTCCCTTCTTCCTGACCATCCACATGAAACACTTGGCTACAACCAGTATCATGCATAAGAGCATCATAGTTTAGTGGCCAGATTCCTGTCCTCCTAAAGCCAGCCTTGATATTTGATGGTGTCAAAGCCCTTTTAAAAGCTTTACTTGCAAGCTCTGCTCGCTCAAACCTTTTCACCTCAACCCCTAGATTCTTTGCCATCCATGCAGTGCACTCCGACCTGAAATAGTTCTTGAAAGGGCCAAACACACTAACATCAAGGGGTTGAAGTCTGTGAGTGGTATGAGCTGGCAATGTCAACAGGTCGATGCCTAAATTGTTTGCTTCCTCAATTGTTTGTACAGCCATGTGGCTCCCATGGCCATCTAATCTGTTATTAGGTGAGACGCCACCTAGTACCGATGCAGCAAAGTGGAAAATCCAACTTAGAAACAGTTCTTTAGTCATCCATGCATGGGGATGTGCAGCCATGCATGCACCTGGTTCACAGTTCTATATATAGTTTTTCAGTTGATTTTTACCTCTGAATAGATAAAATCCTGGGATTGAAGTACCAATTGCATTGCCACAACATAAAATAGTTATCCACTCCCTGCTCTTGGGAAAAATCTTTGGCACATTTCGGCTCCCTCTCTTGGCAATTACTCGCATGCCTCAATTCCTCCCTGCCTGTAAACCTATTTCATCACAGTTCCATATATGGTCTTCTCCATAAGAATGTTTATCGTAAGCACTAGAAAGTGTGTCATAGAACTTTTGCACAACTGCAGGGCGCAAATTTAATGCTCTGTCTCTGTCAAGGCCCTTAGCAGTACGCAATACAAGTTCTGGATGCCTTTTTTTAAACCCAAACCACCATGATTTACCAGGAAACCCATATTTGAATGGGTTTGGCCTCCCTTGACAGATTTGAGCAACTGTTGATTTGAGTTGTATCAACTCTAGCCCATGCCCTAGTTGGGCCATCTCTTTACACCACTCAACCACCTTGGCCTCCTCCTCCTCAGTCATAACTGTAAGAGGCCCTCTACGTTTTGTATGAGTCAGTCCATTTATCCAATAATGTATTGATGAGGGAGGAATACCATGTTTTTTTGCAGATGCCCGAACTGAGTATCCATTAAAATCTATGTCGTCAATTGCAACTAACATTTGTTCTTTTGTCCATCCTCTTATAGCACTGATCTTTTTAGTTGAACTTGCCCCTTGGACTGTTGTTGATGGTGGTTCTATGGCTGATGGTGTGTTAACATCAGCTGCTGCCACATGGTCATCCTCAACAATGTTCCCTGGTGCATTGTTGGCATTGACATCAGCTGGTCTGTCATCATCAGGCGATGTGCATCGCAGTTGTGCACCCCTTGTCCCTCTCCTGCCACTTCTCCTTGTACGAGCAGAGTAACTTCCTTTTTCCATAGATGCAACAACCTGTAAAATTATTGCATGCATTTAGACATTAGAATATTTGTAAATTATGCTTTATTACTTCTACAAAAATTCTTTTCCTTTATTACAGGAAATTATCAACATGTATGTTACAGGAAATCGAATTGCATTACTTCGTAGTCTCTCATTGCAAAGTACTTTGTAGTCTCTCAATTGCCTGCCTGTTCATCAGTTTAGCAACCTTTATATGGATTCAAGTAGGATTCTATGATAGTTGTTTCAAATATCATTTTCCATTTTTTTTGTTGTTTGGCATTTCCAAAAATGTCTCAGTACTGCAACTTCTCCATTGCAGTCCATGGCCACCATTCCAGGCATAAATTCTATGTTGGGAACAACTTGCAGCTGTGATCAGCCTTGTGGTCTCTCAATTGCCTGCCTGTTCATCAATTTAGCAACTTTTATATGACCAATGACACAACTATGAAATTGTACATCCAATTTCAAAAGATTCTCTTTCTCAAGCTGTTGAAGTTTGGATATGGGAGCACCAGAAGTGATAAATCATATTAATATTGCACATCAATATGAATTCACATTTTCTAGCCTTCGATTTAATGCAAATCCTCTTTCCGCGGGGAACTTATCGAGCATTTCAATATTCTCGAGTTACTCTGAATATTTAGTATTTTTTTCGTTCACACTGGATTTTTCCATGTATTCATCTGTTTTCATAATGAGAGTAAATGTTTCACTTTCATAGGGCAGTGTCAAAATTTTGCAAATGTCATTCCAAGTAAATCCATAGTTCATCAATTTAGCAACTTTTATATGGATTCAAGTAGGATTCTATGATAGTTGTTTCAAATATCATTTTCCATTTTTTTTGCTGTTTGGCATTGCCAAAAATGTCTCAGTACTGCAACTTCTCCATTGCAGTCCATGGCCACCATTCCAGACATAAATTCTATGTTGGGAACAGCTGATTCTATGTTGGGAACAACTTGCAGCTGTGATCAGCTTTGGAATGGACTTATCAGTCATAAAAAGTTTTAGAAAATTGAACTGAAAAAATTAAGTATGTTGAAGGCATTCATTTTTTTTTTATTTTAAGGAATGGTTTTAACTTTTCTAAATAGCTGTATTTAGAACCTACTTTTTATTCAATGGCTGTTTGTGAAACCATCCAGGTATCCTTTTAGCAGTTATGGCCAGACAGATCATGTAAGAACTCTGATAAATGAAAACAATGAAAACAGAACTGTAAGAACAATGACTTTCAATGGTTGTTTGTGAAACCATCCAGGTATCCTTTTAGCAGTTATGGCCAGACAGATCATGTAAGAATTCTGATAAATGTAAACAATGAAAAGAATGAAAACAGATCTGTAAGAACAATGACTTTCAATGGTTGTTTGTGAAACCATCTAGGTATCCTTCTAGCAGTTATGGTCAGACAGATCATGTAAGAAATCTGATAAATGAAAACAATGAAAACAGAACTGTAAGAAGAATGAGTTGTAATTCATATAACTAACCTGGATTAATTGGCAACTGTTTTGTGATGTTGTCTTCAAGTTTACTGAATAGTTTGAAAGCATAAGATGCAACTTCAACAGTGGGTGGACTTCTTTTAGTTTTGGGCACTTGAATTTAATTGGTGGACATGGATCCACATGGATTGCAATGACTTCATTTTGAATGTGTGGTATGGATTTAATTTGATGTGATCTAATGGTTGAGAATTGGTTATTTGTTGATCCATGTGCTTTGATCTGTTTTAATGAGAAATAGAGTGAGTTGGGTGTCATTTATTGCAGTTATTGGGTCTAGGTGTCATTTATTGAACAAAGTGGGTTTAAATGTTCTTGCGTTGGGTGTCATTTATTGAACATAGGGTGTTTAGTTGTTGAACAACACAACAGTTATGGCTGACATACATTCCCTTTTGTTATGTGCAAGTAGGCATATTTATTTGGGATGCAAAGCTGCAGTTCTGATGAGTGAGGGTTGAAATGACTGCTGCTTTGTACTTCTGGAATAGACCATTTTGGAAGCCTTTATGGTTTTAGCTGTTTTCTAGTTGGGTCAATATGGTTTGCAGTCTTAAGTAGTAAAATACTATTTATGGACAATTGTGGGCCCAGTTAATGTATGGGGAAATTTTGGACATAAATTAATACTTATTTATACTTAATGTTATTTATTTTTGTTTAAATATTGGTTTCAAAAGTC
Source organism: Pinus tabuliformis (assembly GCA_031772625.1). Classification (NCBI taxonomy): domain Eukaryota; kingdom Viridiplantae; phylum Streptophyta; class Pinopsida; order Pinales; family Pinaceae; genus Pinus; species Pinus tabuliformis. The sequence goes on along the minus strand of CM062809.1, from coordinate 559,011,250 downwards.
TCAATTTATGGGTGTTTGGTGGGACCAGTACTATATCAATTACTGGTCCCTGCACAACATTAGGAATCTCTCCCCTAGATTGGTATATAGCACTTTTGAAGGGAGCTGGGCATTGGATACATAGGATTGAGAAAAAGGAAGTGTGTATTGTTTTGATATAATAGGGAGGATGATTGCAGAGTTATAACGAGTGTATGTTTCATGAATATAATATATGAATATAATATAGTTGATTAGATAATTGATTTTAAAGTAAATTAGAATTTTGTGTTAATTTTTTTTATAATTTTGAAATATTTAAAATTAAATATAATTTTTAAATACATAATTATATATAAATTTTGACTATATATTTGCTAATTGTATAATTAATATTGTTTTGTATTAAATTTGTGATAATTATAATGAATAATTATTGAAGTTTTAATAAATAAAAAAATTATTAAGCTAAACGGCTTATTTTATAGTCAGTGTGTTTGTTTCATTTAAAATAAAAATAAAATATTTGCACTATAGTTATTTAAGTAATTGTCTATATAACCTAATATAATATCATGTAAATTAATTAGAAGTAAGAACAAATATGTGAGTGAGATGTCTACACTTTATATTTATCAAAAATATTTTAATACGTGATATCAACTTCATAATACATAGAAAAAGAATGAAAGAAATTTTTTTAATGTTGTATAGAATAAAATATTATGAATAAAATATTTTAATATGAATTAATATTGACTTGTACTTAAAATATATATTAATAAAAAAACAAGTTTAATGTGCGTGGATAAAATGGCTCAATGCAAGAAATAATTTATTAATAACTTGTTATGTAATATATATATATATATATATATATATATATATATATATATATATATATATATATATATATAAAATTCAAAAATACAATTTAAACTATAAAAAATTACACATTAATTTTTACACTCAAAAATAAATTTACACATAAAAAAATTTGATGTCTCAACTCATATTAAATCCATAATTAAAATAAATCTATACTAATTATAAAATTAATTGATTCCCCAATAAAATTTATAATTAAAATAAATCTATACTAATTATAAAATTAATTGATAATCCAATATAATTTTAATCCTATAAAATTAATTAATTCCCCAATAAAATATGTGAAACTAACATTTTATTTAAGTTATATTATCAGTTTAAAACCGATTTTCTGCATATAATGGTTACAGATGTGTACGTCACTCCATATGCAGTAGGTCAGTTAGTATATGGTTTAGTCTTAATTTGATCACCAGTTCCATTTCCTTGAATTTCTTTATGTCAATTAGTTGGTATAACGTTTAGTATTAATTTGATTGATTTTCTTTATGTCAATTAGTTGGTATAAGGTTTTAGTATTAATTTGATTAAAATTACTTTAGGTCAATTATTTGGTATAAGGTTTAGTATTAATTTTCTGGGAAATTCTTTATTGCACATCAATCCTACTTAGTTTTGATCACCAGTTCCATTTCCTTGAATTTCTTTATGTCAATTATAGTTGGTATAAGGTTTATGTCAATTATAGTTGGTATAAGGTTTAATATTAGTTTGATAGGTTTAATATTAGTTTGATTGAATTTTTTTATGTCAATTAGTTGTTATAAGGTTTAGTATTAATTTGATTAAAATTTCTTAGTTGGTATAAGGTTTAGTATTAATTTTCTGTGAAATTTTTTTTATTGCACATCAATCTTACTCAGTTTTGCTAAAAGAGAAAAAAATTAAAACTAAAATTTAGTTATATATATCTACTCACTTAAAAGTAACATGTGGTGGGATGAACTCTGTATCCGGTGAACTTAATTTGATTGTAGATTTCCGTAATATTCCGGGATCTGTGGTCAAAAAATTGACCACACCCATATCCATCGAATCTCAGAATATTCCAAAAATCTGCAATCAACTTAAAGATAACCGTATCTCTAAATCCCAAAACCGACATTAAATCTGGCAGTGACATGTCCATGTCCATGTCCTTGGAATTAATTGTGTGTCCAAAAATACCAAACTTGCAATTTAAAAAAAGTAACAGTGTATCTGGTAGGTTACGTACTTGTGTAGAATTGTCAGCAAACCACATCAATTGCACCTTTACGTCTACGTTTCTATTCAACTTTATCCGAGATAAAGTGCTTCAGATAATTGAGAATATGAATTCAAAATAAAGCAGGGTGGCTAACCAATCATTCCCTGTCCATAAAATGAAGATAAGATGAAGGGAATGTTAAACCACACATGTTAATTTTCAAAAGGGAATCTTAAACCACGCGTTAATTTTCAAAAATCAGAATGAGATAAGATGAAAGGAATTTTGATTCACATATATTAATTTTTAAAAATCAAATAAGTAATGCGTAATTTTCATGAATACGAAATGATTTGAGAGTAGTGTAATTATTATTAGCTATATTATATATTTTTTGTTTTTAGTGTTGAATGGGAGTATATAATTTTTGGTATAATTATGAATTTAAGTTGTTTAAAATGAGTGTATAAAGAGATTCAAGTGAAAAAAAATCCAGCATTTAATTTTTGTAAATAATATTACTGAATTTTTTAATAAAATTGATAAAAAAATTACTCAAAAACAAAACCATGTAATAGTTTGAAATTCTAACAGATTTTTAATTATTTTTAAACAAAAATACCAAATAAAAACTAAGAAAGTTTATATTAAGCTTTACTTACTCGCAGTTGGTAGCGAATTAAAATATCGCTGACACCAATCTAAATCCATTTTAGCTCAGGATCTATCAATCAAGGTTTTCACCTCAAGATTTGATCCTTATTGGCACTTAAAAGATCAAGAGTAAAAATGGATCTACCTAGGTTTAATTATTAATTATAATTAATTTTTTATTTTTATTTTTTCTATTTTATTTTTATGTAATTCGGAGACGTAAATTTTTTTTAATTAATAATTATAATTATTGTTTATTATTTTATTTTATTTTTATTTTTATGTAATTTGACAATGTCAAAATGTTTACATACCATAATAGGATAGGACCACATAATCTTCCATACTAGTTGGAGAACATTTCTCAATCTAATAAAAACAACAAGATTAATTTAACTTTGATATACCAAACTCTTAAAGGGATCGTATCTTTATGTATCTTAAGATATTCACATGTCGAGAGATTTGATCACTCTCCACACTTGGTAGATCCTAGTTAAGATGGATGTAAGTTGGTTTAATTCATCTATTTAAATAAGCTATATTCCAAATGAATACCATATGTTCTCATACACTTGGAGCTCAAAACCACAGTGACTGGATCTGCGCAAAGAAATTTATTTAAAAATAATAATAACTTATATTGTTATTTTAACATAAGATTATTTTTGTTTCTATTTCAAATTTATCTGAACTACCCAACAAAAATTGATGAAAAAAATAATAATTTACAAATTTTATTTTAACATTGCTTTATTTTTATTTTATTTTGATCTAGTCAAAATGTTTATATAACATAATAGAACAAGACGACATCACACTAGGTGCAATAAAATTTTAAGGTGCAATTTAACTTATAAAAAAAATAAATTTTTTTATTGAAATTCAATAATACAATTTTAAGTAAAATTGTAATTTTTTATTGTTTAAAATACATTTTTAAATATATAAATAAATTCAACCATTTTAAAAATCCCAAAAAATAAAATTCTACCGGTTCAACAACTTAAACTCTAATTTTTAAAATTCATAACTTAATTTTAATTTTAATTATAATTTAAAATTAAAAATAAAAATAAAAATAAAAAACATTTTCTTATGTGAGTTAAGAAAAGCAAAATTATAAAACACAAAGTTAGATGAACGATTCCCTGGCTCCCACCGCCCGCCCAAAGGATTTGACATACATCGAACGGGTCCATGCACGCCGCCCACGCCTTGACTCATTTCACGGGAGACCTACGATCAGATCGCCAACAAGTACAGGAAACCGTTTGGCTTTTTCTGGCAGAAAAGTTTGGAAGCGCGCCAGCTTTTCATCTAAAGTCATTCGGCGAAACCGGGCCTTATCCCTGTGGGCCTCTCGGACCGTAAGAAGCGAACGATGAAAAGTCGCTGTCAATACTGAAAACTGCCGCGGTCCAGGCCTCGAAGAATCCTAACGGAACCCTAGCAAATGAATACTAAACAGTTTGGGGGAATTCATTATAAATCAACACACTTCGATCTCCTCGGTTTTCCACACAACCTACCCAACGCATTTTGCGCTGCCTTGCTCTGCTCTGCCCTTCCCTGCCCTTCCTCGCCCGGCGAGAAGCATAATGATGGAGTTCGAAAGAAATTCGAGAGCCAATACCAAATACCTCTCGCCGCCTACACGAGCCAATCCATTTGCCTCTTCTGTTTCCCCCAAATCTCCCAATTTAGCCTCCTCAGGATCTGTTTCTCGCAGCAAAACGTCGCAGGTTCGAGCCCCGTTCGATCCCGGGAAAGGCATTTCTTCTCCTCGGAAGGCGTGCATGTGTTCGCCGACAAATCATCCAGGTTCGTTTCGTTGCCATCTTCACAGAAAAAGCAATACTTCTTCTTCTGCGCATTCTCAGTTAAATGCGAGGAGATCTGCCATGGCGAATTCGCTCGGAAGAATCGGCGGTGTGGAAGGAGAATGGGTGAGAAGAGCTCTCACTACTCTCATACGCCCCTCTAGCCACCACATGCGAAGGAAAACGTCTTTCCAGCCCCGGCCCAGCAGGCTGTGCCATATGACCACAGCCCAAGTAGATATGTCGGTATGAAGATCCTCATTCCCTTCCAGTTATTGTGAATATTAACCCTCCATCGAATAATCCGAGAATGGCGTGTTACAGAGGATTCAGCCGTTGCAGAAAAATTGAGGGTCTTTCGTTCTGAGCACTGGCCCTTGCGCCGCCTTCAAATCTGTCCGGGAAAATATGTCAGGCGACTGTTGCTGTACAGTAAAAAGATAGATGTGTCCTAATAGCAATAGGAAAATTTGCAAGCAAAATGTATTTACCGATCACAAGACTCTGGGAAATATGAGGCCTCTGACTGAAAAGGGTCTGAGCTGATTAGAGTGTACATTAATACATATAAAGAAATACTTTCTATAGTTTATCAAAAGCCTTTTATCCAGGAATCTCAGATGACTGCAAGTTAAAACGAAGGCTGTTTGTGTTTACACATGGTTTGAATCTGGGATTCACGGCGTTCAACAGCATACAAGATAATCAAGATTACATTTAGATCTAGATCTAGATTTTACGGTAGAGGATTTAAGATCTAGGTCTCATTTCAATGTTTAAGGTTTTAATGTTGTTGGATCGCAAATTCATACTCTCTTTTCAAGAAGGTGAGAAATTCTATTTGGTGGAAATTCATACTTCTCAACACTTCTCATCATAATCTTAAGAAGGTAGTAAAGACAAGTAGTAGTTATATTCATGGGTGGGGTATAGGTGAGTTGATTCGGGTGTTGTTTAGGACTTATCAGGTTATTAGTTCAAATCTTATGAGGCAGATCTAAGGTGGAAGCTATATGTGGGAAATAAAAATTGTCCTATGTTGTATCTAGTTTTGATTGAGCCTCAAATAATCTTGGTGACAACATCTTTCAAATGAGAAAATTGTTTTTCTATTCAACATTGAGGCTCTTGACTTAAGTTGGGCTTAGCTATGAAAAAAACACAAAGGTAATAAGCATGGTCTTGAAAATGTTAGAATAAAGTAAAAGTAGCACATCAAAATTGCTTTCAAAATAAGAAGAGCAAGTGGTTGAGCACATCTTACAACATTTTGAGTGAACCCTAGTCATTGTCACTTAAAATCATTGCTAATTTGGGAGTCCAACATTCAATCATGGGAGATATAGAAGCATTTGATATTCATGGTGACAACATCTTGCAAGTGAAAAAATTGTTTTTCTATTCAATATTGAGGCTCTTGACTTAGGTTGGGCTTAGCTATAAAAAGAGAAGAAGTAATAACCATGGTCTTGAAAATGTTAGAATAAGGTAAAACTAGCACATCCAAATTGCTTTCAAAATAAGAGGAACAATGTGGTTGACCACATCTTACAACATTTTGAGTGAACCCTAGTCATTGTCACTTAAAATCATTGCTAATTTGGGAGTCCAACATCCAATCATGGGAGATATAGAAGCATTTGATATCTTGGTTTGGTGTTTCATTTCCTGGAAATCAAGCCAAATTTAACCACAACATTTTGTCAAAACCCTGGAAGATATTCCTCACCTAGATTTTCCATCTTAGGAGAAAGTCCTCATCCTTTAGGAGTATGTATGGTTGGAAAATCTGTAGGTCTTTGGTTCATTGTAAAGTTTGTGGAAGCATGGATTGTAGAAAATCTGTGATAGGTTAAACTGATAATGCAATATAAATCAAAGCAGAATACTATAACCTACTTCTACTATCAATTTGCGGAAGCTTAAAGATCGAGCTGAAAAATATAACCAGAGGAAGAAGAATCAATGGCACAATACACATGAAAATACTTTGGGGAAAGTATCAGATAAAAACCCCACACTATTGTATTATCATACATGGTGGAAATACATAGGAATTATACAAAGTCTTAACTCTTACAGCTAGCCAGCTCTCAGTACAATCCTCACAGATGCTCACAAGCAATCTTGGCTTCTCTCCAGTCTTCCTCTCTGCCCTCCAAGCTCCTATTTCCTTGTGTTGTTCCTTTTGGATGATTAGCTTATTACCAAGTGGAAAAACAAGCCTTCAAAATTGTGCAATCCTCAAGGATGAATCCTTGACTGCATGCATGAGTTTTCTCCATGAGAAAACACATGTAACTGTTAGTACACTGTCCTTGAACATTAATCTCAACTAGGTCTTTCTCAGAATAGACATACATGAGTTTCTGATGAGGGAATCTTCAGTTAACTGGAGTAGCACTAGTTGAGTGCATTAATGCATCAACTAACTGTTAACTCACTATTATCAACTAACTATTAACTCACTATTAGTTCCTCAAACAGTTTGGAACTAATTTAACTGGACTTGACTCAGTAAACTGAGTTAACTAATTACAACTCAAATATAACTCAATCTTATCTCCTTAATTTAAGGGATAACTCTTGCATGAATTCTTTTTTCTTTTTTTTTTTGCTGAAGCAAGAGTCGTACCTTCTATTTCATTAAAACTAAAAACAACTTACATAAAATACCACAGTCCTAAAGGAACTGTGGGCCAAAGAAAAACATTCGCTTGCTGCTGAGGGCACCGAGCTAAAGGCTTAAACACTGAGCCACGGTCCCTCAAAAAAATACAATATCCACAAAATACAGACAAAGCTGAAACCGTTCGATCTCCCCTCAGAGATCGGATGGATGAGGCTCAAATCGAGCCGGAAACATTCACACAGTTAAAATTTGGAATTGGACCCAATGAGGAATTAAGGACCAAACTAAAAGGATTTCGGGTCCGAATAGGGGGATAACCCTCGAGCATGTAGAGCGCGCAAAAGCCACCAATTCCCACCATGACTCAAAACAAGCCTGGAAGATATTCTTCCCCAGATCAGCCCCATTTTCCTTAACCATCGATCCTCCTTGCTAGATCCAACGGTGGAGGATAATATTGCAATACCTAGTAGCCCGACAATTAACCACGTAATAACCATCCTGACCGTAGATCCATCTTGCATGATCCAAAGGCCAAGGAGCACATCACACGAGCCTAACGCACCGATAATTACTATGTGATGAGGGCGGTAATCCTTCTCCTTCCTATGCCACATGTTGCTTGGTGAGTGGAATCGCTCCCAACTCCACAAAACTGCTTCCTGCGTGAAGGGCATACGATGGATGATAAACCACCCTGCGAGCGGTATTTCTACCACAGAGAGGAAAACGGGGGTTTTAAGGCTACAAGGAAAGCCAGACTTCTGACCCCATGCATCATCCCATCTCCGCGAGTGCATGAACTAGTGTAATATGAAAATCCATCTGTTCATTCGACCATCCTTAGAACAGTGTCTGCTTAGCAAATTCCATCTGAAACTTATGTGTTCGTACTGTCGAGGGTTGGGGAGGTCGACAGTGACCTGCATCCCCAGAATGTTCTTACTTCGGAAAAAACACTACATAAAGAATCCAAATCAACTAGACCCCGCCTCTGTGTCTTTGTTTCAAAACACCATTATGTCCTCATCCGCCTGGTCGTGACATTGCGCCTTTAATCTATTTAGAGGCACCTCATGCCAACTTAGCGTGACCCTGCTTTTGGTACAGAGCACACCTTGATTGGCCAAGATGTCCGCCAATTTATTAGCTATCCTTTGCACATGGTTAAAACTCACTGTGCTTAAGCCTCAGAGATGAAGCTGAATCCTTTGAAAGACCTGGAGTAGCCTCCATTGTTTTGAGACTTTTTCCGACTCCGTGCCACAGCTGATTCTCTTGACCGAGTTTATGATTAACTCCGAATCAGCTTCGACAATAACATTCTGGAGATTATCCTACTTCAGGAATTCTAAACATTGCTCAAGAGCCATTAATTCTGCCATATTGTTAGTGGCTCTTCCCAAATGGAAATGGAAAATGAAAAGGAGACTGTCGTTTTCATCTCTTAACACCCCTCCAAAGCCAGCAATACTCGGGTTATCTTTGGAAGCCCCATCAATGTTGTATTTCAAAAAACCCTGAGGGGGAGGATGCCAATAATCCTGCTTAGTATCCAGTTTCAAAACCTTCCTGTCTAGGCCCTATGGAATAAGCCCCTGCATACCCAACTTAAGAAGTATCTGCGTTTTAGCTTTTGAAGGTGGATTCTTAGGAGAAGTTCGCACAATGGTACTTATCGTCTCCTTAAGTTGTCTTAAGATTTTCTCAAAAAGGCGTTGGGAGGAACTTTTTTCATTCTTAAAGATTCTGTTGTTCCTTTCTTTCCAAACAGTCCATATTATGAAGCTTGGCATTAAAGCCCAGGCTGAGCCTAGAAGTTCATAATCAGAGAAGTTATGTCTCCAATTGTTTAGGGTATTGATAATGCTTCCTTTGTCTCCATCTGTCTGCTAGAAAATAGTGGAAAAATTATCCCGCAACCAAGAGGTGAAAATGCAATTATTGAGAAGGTGCTCCATTGTTTCCTCTTGGGCTTCACAAAGCTGGCATCTGGAAGGGCCCAGAACACCCCTCTTCCGAATGTTATCCCAAGTTAGAATTTTCTTATGATGAACCAACCACATGAAGAGTTTAATCTTCATCCATCCTTGATGTCTCCATATGTTCTGCCAAACCCTGTCTAGTACATTGGAATCCAGCTCAAGGAGTATGCGTTTTGCCTCCTTAAGATTGAAGGTGCCTGCATTATTGTTGCCCCATCTAAGTTGGTCATGCCCCCCTGTCACTAATATTTTCCTTTGTTCCAACATTGTCAGAAGTGCCTCTGCTTTGGCTTTCAGTGGGTTGTCTTCCCTGTGATCCATATTCTTCCAGGTTCTCCATTTTCCTTCACTATTGGTTTGATCCCAAAAATCTTTTACCTTAAATAACCCTTTGGTATCTGTTTCTTTCTTGAGGTCCAGAAGGTCCTCTCTTAATAATGTAGGTTCTTGTTGCCATTTATCCTCCCAAAACAATGCAAGATCACCATCTTTGATCTCCCAGAAGCTATTTTTTTGTACTAATCCTCTATTCCCCCAGGCCTTATTCCAAATGTGTGAGCCCTTTATGATGCCAGACATCCTTATGTGATCATTTTCTTGCCAAGTGCTGGCATTTTTTTCTTTCTAGATACTAGCCCACTACGCCTTTGGGTCTTTTACCTAATGCCACCATAATTTCACCCCTAAAAATTTACTTAATGCTTCCAGATCATCCAGTCCAAGACCCCCATGTTTTTTAGGTTTACAAATCTTCTCCCAGGCTACTAAGGCCCATTTCTTTCTTTCCTCCCCCTTACCCCAAAGAAAGTCTCTTTGAATGGTTCTAAAATGTTGCAAAACTCCTTTTGGAGCTGGAAGGGTTGATAGCATGAAGACGGGGATTGATTGGAGAACAGCTTTTGTTAGCACTAACCAACCAGCCAAGTTTAAAGATTTAAAGATCTAAAGGTCCATTTCCTGATTTTATCCTGCATCTTATTAATCACCAGCTCCCAAATGCTCTTGTGCAAAGGTTTATCAGTAAGAGGAACTCCCAAATATTTGGAGGGAAGGAAATCCCTTTGAAAGCCAAGAATTTTGGAGATATTTTTCTGAATAGCAATATTGGTATTAAAGAAAAAAATCTTAGATTTGGAGAGATTAACTTCCAAACCTGTAGCCATGGCAAAGTCAGACAGGATATGTTTGTATGCTAGAGCTTCTTTGACTATGGGGATTCCCTACAACATAGTATCATCAACAAATTGTTGATGGGTCAAAGCCTGACCAGTATTTGAAAGTGTGAGGCCTTTGATATTACCAACTTCTTTTGCATGCTTGATAGACCGACCAAGTCCTTCCATCATGAGGATGAAGAGAAAGGGAGAGAGTGGATCACCCTGATTGAGGCCTCTGGAAGGAGTAAAAATCTTGGAAGGAGAACGATTAACTAGAATTGAAAAGCTGGAAGAAGTTACCAGGGCCATGACCCATCTTACACAGTTATGATCAAACCCAAAAGCAATAAGGACCCTCCTTATATAGGTCCAATTCAACTTATCATAAGCTTTGGCTAGGTCCAATTGCATAATCATACCCGCCTTCCGATTACTTGTCAATGAGTGCACCACCTAATGTGCTTGAATGATGTTATTGAGAATTTGTTTGCCCTCCACATAACCAGATTGTTCCACAGAAACTAGAGTAGGAAGAAGTGGTTTGAGTCTGTTAGCAACAACCTTGGATATTATCTTATATATCACATTGCACAAGGCTATGGGTCTAAACCTATTTGGAGTCTGAGCATTGTCCTGTTTGGGGATCAGGGAGATGAAGGAAGTATTGAGCACCTTCAAAATAGTTCTATTCAACCTTGAATCTTCCACTACGTTCAGAATATCCTGTTTAACAATATTCCAGCTAGCTTTAAAGAAATACACATTGAAACCATCAGGGCCTGGTGCTTTACCATTCTGCATTTCTTTGATGACCTCACGAACCTCCTCTTCTGTCACTGGCCTATTGAGATTGAAATTATCCTCTCTAGTAACTAGTCTAGGAATATGCCCTGTTAAATCCCTAATAAAATGCTCTCTGTCTAAAATAGTTTCCTGTGCTATCCCATGAAAGTGTTGAACTAACACATCTTCTATATCTTCATGGGAATTAAGAAGATGACCTCCCTCGTCCTTGATCGAAGAGATCCTATTATGAGATCTGTTCGCTATGGTTGATCTGTGGAAAAATCTAGTGTTACGCTCCCCTTCTTTTAGCCATTGAACTCTGGATTTTTGTCTCCAAAATATTTCCTCTTGTTTACATAAATTCTCCCAGTCTTGATGGTGTTTGGTGACTTGATCATTTCTAACTTTATCAAAGCCATCCATGATAAGGGTTTGATTGAGTTCCCACATTTTATCTTCAATAGCTTTTTTCGCTGCAAAAATATTGCCAAATTCATTCTTGTTCCAATCTTTAAGTCTGAGCTTAATATGCTTTAGTCTTTTGTGTAGCTGGAACATTCTTGTACCCTGAATAGGCAGAGCTTCTGTCCACCATTTTGTAATGTTGTTGATGAAGTCTGGGTAGGTGAGCCATATATTCTCAAATCTGAAAGGTCTGTTCTTGGGGGTACCAATTCCCTGAACCTCAAGTTGAACAAGCCAATGGTCCAAGCCTCCAAAGGGGAAAATTCTCTCTATCATTTCCTTGTTGGTGAGCATAAGGTCCTCTGAGATTATGAATCTATCTAACTTTGAGGCTACTTGAGACTCTCCTCCTCTTGTATTGTTCCAAGTAAAGAGACCATTACTCATGTCGGTATCAACAAGCTTCTTATTATCTATAAAATTTTGAAATGCTGAAGAGTCTTTGCTTAAAGTTTTGATTTCCCCTTTTTTCTCTAAAAGTGATTTGATCATGTTGAAGTCCCCACACAAGATCCATGGTACATCTACATGTCTGTCTCTAAGCTCCATAAGAGAATCTAGAAACCTGAGTTTATCATCCATTCTTTGAGGGCCATAAACATTCGTGACCAGATAGGTCTCCCTATCTCCCACCGGCTGAATAAACACTGATAAATAATTTCTAGATGCCTCAGCATCTATTATGCCAATCTTTTGGGGGTTCCAAAGAGTGAGTATGCCCCCTGTTGTGTTATTTGCTTTGACTTCTAGAAACTCAAATATATTGAGCCATTTGCTGTGAATTTCTTTTATTTTTTGAATGGAACATTTAGTTTCCTGGATGAAGATCATATCCAGAGCTTCTTGTTTCATTTTATTACTAAGTATTCTTTGTTTTCCTTTACTACCTAGACCTCTGATATTCCAAGATGTGAACTTCATTATTATATATTCATAAAGGAGTAGCTGGTTAGATCTTTCATCTTACTTGAATCTATCATTAGCTTTCCACATTCCATCAATAACTTGTTCTGCCTTTTCCTACCTCTTTTCTTTCCTAGGTTTTTGGGTGCTAATCTAGATGTGATTTTCATAGTTTTCACACCTTCGTTGCCCTGCCTTTCCAGCCCTTTAGCCTGAGTTTTCCATAGGAACAACTGTTGTACTCTATTGAACTCTCCTTGCGATAATGACTCTACCCCACTCATGGTCCCCTGTTTCAAGAACCATTTCAGATCTAGGTGTTCCCTGTCAAGAATCTCCTACAGTTCATGATCCTCCATTTCCATCTCACTTTGGGTCATTTCTTGGTCCATCTCCAGTTCTGCATTGCTCAACATAGTCTCTTTCTATTTTTTAATATCCTGTGTTTGTACTTTGTCTTCTTCTTTCTCCTCCTCCACTAGGCTTCCTTCCATTACCTGATCTACTTTTGTTATCTCTTCTTCTTCTTGGAGTACTTGGAACCTATTCAGATTAGCCTGATGCCCTTCTATTTGATGTTGCTTTGGCCCCCTCTTGCCCCCTTTTCCTCTATGTACCACTTTGTGAAAGCCTTCAGTATCTTTCATTGTGGTTACTTTACTTCTGTTCTCTATTTTACTGAGAGGGCAATCTCTAAATAGGTGCCCATGCTCATGGTACCTCCGACATTTGAAAGGAATATGTTCATAGTCTACTGTTTGCACCCATTCTTCATCAAATACTTCCAAGATGACCTCATCTGGTAGAGCTCCAGAGAGATCCATCTCCACACATATTCGTGCAAAGGAAGTGTACTTTCCCCTTTTGGTGGCCTTAGAAGCTTTGACAAAACGCCCTAATTTGTTTCCTATGGAAGATAACGATTTTAGTTTGCCAGTAATCAAGAGGTAGAGAGTAGAGTCTTACCCAGATCGGGACTGAAGTGAAAGTTTCTCACTCCGGGACAAAATTCATCATCCACGGTCGCATGTAGAGGCCTACTGCTGCATAGAAGTAGGGCCCTCCTTCAAACACCATGTCTTTATCCTCAATATTTGTAAAGACCACAGTGAAGAAACCCTTTGATCCAAGATGTAGGTCAATGATTCCTTTTGGTTTCTAGTTGTATTTAATCCATGTATGTAAAGCCTTTTCAGTGGGCCATAATCCCATGAATTTGCAAATGATAGCATATGTCCGCATGTGGTCCCTGTGCGCCTGCAGAGCAGGATCATTTAAAACTATCCTGGGTGTGACCTCAACTTTGGGTTTACAAGGCCCATTTTGTGCTTTGTTTTTCACTCCCTGTTCCTTGTCTTCTTCCTCATTTTCTTTATTGCTGTTATTCTCCCTTGACTTGTTTAATTCTTGCTCCTCTTCCGTGTTCCTTATCCCTTCACCTGAAGGACCTCTGACACTCTCTATTGGTTTCTTACCTCGGCTAGCCACTCCTTGCCTGTAGGAGGGAGTGGAGCTCCCTCCTTTGCGCCCTTCCATGGAGTTCAACACCTGCAGATGCCTGAAAACCCTAGCTCGTCGACCCTTTCTTGTGCAAATGCCTAAAAACCCTCTTGCATGACTTCAGAAAGACTTCTAACTTGCATTTCTCCAACTAGTTAATTTAAAATAAATTAATTAATTAATTCCAAGTAGCTGTTAAGACTGAATTTGATTTTAATTCACAATTTAATTCAAGGACAAATTAAATTGGAATATTCTTGTTACCATATTTCAACATGGGTGATAGAGCATTGATCCTCCATATTAAAGGAACAAGTAACCTCTTTCACCTCATTCAAGTGCATGGTTTGTCATCTCATAGACATATGCAAAAAACCAAGAAGAGTGAACCTCCAACAACTACTCCAACCTTGAACCTCCAACAACTACTCCAAACTCCTACTTGAGCATACAACTCCAAATTCCAACCTTGACCTACAAACTCCCCTGATCCAGCAAGAAGAAAGACGAAAATCCATGCCATCCAACAATCGATCACGACCTTCTAATTTGTAGTCAAGGAAGAAAATTGAGTTTAAGATGGTTCCAAGTCAACCAAATCCATCATAAGAGGGCCCACATTCATTAAGAAACAAAAAATTTGAATTTATTGGGAACTTTGAGGAAGCAGTAAATTCAAATATATGGAAAAATAGGTTGAAAAGGTACATGCATTACCAATTCAACTTGGCAATGGTCCAAACCCATCCCTTAGGAACCAATGACTAATGCCCAAAAGGAAAAGAAGGAAGTATAAATAAAAGAGGAAGATGAAGAAAATGCGATGTAGTTAAAGGTAGAAGAAGAGGAAGTGGAAAATTAAAAGGGGAATTTAGTCATGAAAAGGAATATGAAGTAGAATTAGAAGCCTATGCTCATTCAAAATTTCCTAAATCATTGTCTTTCATTGAAGTCCTAAAAAGGAATGCCCCAAATCCCTCCCCTCATGTTACAAGGGAAAGGAAAAATAATGAGCTACTTATGAAGTATAAATGGATGTTCAATTGCGATGAATGCCCCATATCCCTCTGTCATGTTATAGAGGGATGTTCAATTGAAATGTCATGTAAATCATAGCATTACCTCAATTAAAAAAGACAAGATAAAAATGTCAAATTTCTATATTTTATTTTTAGAATAAATTTATTATAATCTATTCATATAATTAAAAATTGGAATTAAAATTCTTCTCGCTTCTTACTATTAAATAATAAGTGTTGTAGGATAGTCCCTTCCATTGAGATGGATTATGTTGCTACAAAATTTGCATATAAAAATTGCTAGCATGATACATATAAAGCATGCTATGAAATATTTAAAGTGATATTAGTATAATATAGAGAAAATTAATGTGCAATCTAACAACAAACTATTATTCTACGAAATTGTTTTACAAGCACAATTGTATTAAGATTTATATCACAAAATTTGACAATTTATATTTTGGGCCAGAGAGAAAATATTGTAATTCAATTACTAAGTAGTAACTTTGGTAGGACTCAAGTATAATGCACAATTACATAGGGTTGATCAATTTGGCAAGGCAGTTAACATGATGTTGGACTCTTGCCTAGGCAATGACTAATAATGTGAAAATTGTGAGGGATTTTCTTTGGTTTCTATTGGCCTAAGTATTCAACCATTGACCATCTCATAACTTTTAGATGTTTTGAAAAAGAGACAAGGAAACAATATTTAATAATGCTTCCTTGTTTTTTCTAAAAATGATCATATATTGTTTAATAACTTCCAAAAATAATGAAGAAAATAGGAATTCAAGTACAGTGGAGAAGAGCTACTTTCTAATTATATGAAAAGTTTATTGTAAAATTGAGGATTCCAATAAATAACAAAAATAAAAGTACTGATCAAAATCAAGAATAGAATAGAAATGACATAAGAATGTCTCATCTATTTGACTTATAGACTTATATATAAATTAGTTAAAAAATTGAATCATAAAAAATAAAGTATGCATATAAGAAGTTATGCTTTGTTATTGTTAATTTATGTGGATGATGTTATGTTATTAACAAATCATAAAAATACTTGTGATAAAATATAATCATTTCATACAATAATGTTATTTTATTCATAGGTAATATTGTTGTTATTATTAAAATTGCCGTGTATAGGAATAACCATGACCATGAATTTCCTCTAAAATATACCTAATCAATAAATAAATAAATAAAATAAAATTTTTATTTTTTTGGGGGCATGGTTCACAGACACCTTCGGTTAGCAGGTGGCGCTATGTCCATGGGAAAAATCTAGGGCTGACGCCCCTCGGCCTATAACAAGACCTGACCCCAAGAGCTTTCGAGAATTGGCCCTGTGACCTCCCAAACGGCTAGGCTCTGACTTGATTGATTGAGCTAACTCTTGGGGCTTAGCAATTATTTATTTATATATAGTAATATTAAAATAATTTATAGAATAAATTCACCTAAAATTTTATATAAATATGTAATTGCTTAAGGTTTCTTATTTCAACTTAGGGTGGATGAGGATCTGTTGACTTTTTTTTTTTAATTGATTGCCTAGATTAATTCTCAAGGGAATATGCTCGGCATATGCTTAGTCTTAATGTTTATCAAAAGAAGAGTTTGTTAGGTAGCATTCACTTTTAATAAATTTAAAAAATTATATTTATGCCATGTGGCTTCGTCCACCAATTTCCTAGGGATTCGAGATTATTCTAATTCTAATATTTCTCAAGTTAAATTAGATGTGCCATGTGGCTTTCTCCACCAATTTCCTAGGGATTTGAGATTATTCTAATTCTAATATTTCTCAAGTTAAATTAGATTCGTGGCACGTGGCTGCCCACCCACCAATTTCCTAAGGATTTGAGATTATTCCAATTCTAATAAGTTCATATTCTAATTAGATGGCGGAATTAATATATAAGAAAATTTTATTTAGCAAAATGGTCCATTTTACACTAAGATGTATAGTTATTATTTTTCTCAAGTTAAATTTGACCCATAATCTTTTTATACATGGTTAATAAGCTAAATGTATGTATTGATACGACATTCTTCCTCTTGCAGTGATTTTTTTTGTTATACATTTTGGTGTTCATAAATATAATAAAAAAACTAGGAAATTGGTCAGTGGGGAGCCATTTGGCACAATAAAAATCAATGCAACCTAACAAACTCTTTAATACACTACATCGTTGATAAGCATTACGACTAAGCATATGGTGAGCATATTCCCTTGAGAATCAATCCAGACCCTCAATTAAAAAAATTGAAAAAAGTCAACATTAAGACTAAGAATATGGTAAACATATTCCCTCTTCATCCACATTAAGTTGAAATAATCATGTTTTACCTCTTTAAATGATATTGTAGGTAAAATATGAAAATATATATTTTTTCCCATTAAACCTATTATGATTTAAACACACCATTAAACTTTTGACCAAACTTCAATGATGACATCCCATTGCAATCTACGTCTAATAAACTAAAATCCACATGTGCAAAGATGAACTAATATCATGAAACCGAGGAACTAAGATCATAAAACCAATGCAAATAGATGAAACTTCATGGTGGAAATTATCACAATAGATGAAGTGATATCTGGAAAATTATCTAAACTTTGGTATAAGTAAGATAAAATTGGCTTTTTAAAATTCTTCCTTCTTCTTGTGTCACTATGTAGAAGAATCAAACTCGTTACATTTTACCTTAGATTTCAATGGATAATTAATACAATTTTGAGAAATATTAAGAATATTCACAGAAGATTAAACTTTTTCTTAATTTTAATGAATATTTTACAATTAGTGTTGCTTAACTTACAATTGTACGGTCAATTTTAAGAGGCTTAAAGCATAGACAAAAAGAGGATTAAAGCATAGACAAAAAGGCATGTAGCTTGTTGCTTTCATTTTTTTTTTTTTAATAAATTATGTTTTCAAAATTTATTCTTAATTTAACTCTTGTTATAATTTTATGATTATGAGTTTTTATTTCTATTTATTGTTTTAAAGGTTTGGCTGATATAATTATAGGTTTTGAGCAATAAATAAATAATTACAAACTTAGACATAAGTATAGGTTTTGAGCAATAAATAAATAATTACAAACTTAGACATAAGTATAAGCCAAAAGGCATGAGATATTATTAAAAAATATGAAGAGTTGGACTAGTTGAACAAAATATGTAGTTTTGTATATCAAATTGTAGTTTTATCTCATCGTTACTTTAGCCATTACTTGTTCACACCAACAATATAGCCTATGCATTAGGATGAAAACTTTTTACTGAAAAATTAGAAATACTCTATAATTTTAATTTACCTGTGAGGAAAATATTTGTTCACATCAACAAGTAATTCTTGTAATTATTCTACATCTTAAGAAAAATAAAAATTACTTACAAATTAAATTAATTTCAGTTCTCCAAAAGAACAAAAAAAAGGAAAATATATAGAAAATTTACATGTAAATCACGAAACTTCATAAATAGTAATGAAAACAAAATCTTCATTCAAATCATGAACCTACATAAAAGTTGCTAGTAAATTTCAAAATATATAAAAATCTTGATGTTAAAAAATATTTGTAACAATTAAAAAATAAAATAAATAAATAAAAAGAATTCAAATAAAGAAAATCCACCATTAAAAAAAATATTTATTTAAAAAATAAATTAAATAAATGAAAATTTGATAAAGAAGACCAAAATTAAAATTATTTATTAAACAAAATATTACAAGAAAATTGTTTTGTTAAGAAAAGGTTTGCAAAGGAATAATATAAACTAAAATGTGGCATATTAGAAAAGAACTTTGACAAATAAAAAATAAGGTGAACATCTGCAGAAATTTTTGAAGATTATGACAAGAAAATTATTCTGTTAAGAAAAGGTTTGCAAAGGAATAATATAAACTAAAATGTAGGCATCTTAAAAACGAACAGTGACAAATAAAAAATAAGGTGAACATCTGCAGATTTTTTCCGAAGATACAGTTGAAACCATAATCCTTTTGAAAAATATTTACACTAAATATTTCCAGATTTTCATTAAAAATATTGGAAAATACATAACACTTTATATATATATTCTTAAAAATTAAAACAACTAAAAAATAATGCATGCTTGCAACTAGAAGAATGCAAAATGGCAGACGCTCCCAACAAGAGCAAGACTTGGATACTTTGGCAAGCATGCGTTGACTACCTCCATGTGGAAACATTCTGCCCAGATTTCTCACCAACACTAAATCTTCACAGTGAAAAATTAATGAAAAACATAACTATAACAAGGAATTTATCTTACAAATATAGCAAAAACAATTAAGAAAAACACAAAGGTAGAGAAATATTCACTAATGAACAAAATCAAATTCTTACTATATTAAAATATTAAAAGTAATGTTAAATTCTACAATGACTATAAGCATTCCTCAAAGTTAGTTTTGAAATTTATCAAGAGATCACTCTTTTTTCTTTTTCTTTCTTTTTTTTTTTTTTGGTGTTATTTGGTTTTTTTTTGTGTTTTTTTGTTGTACCATCTTATGTAACATAGAGAGAGATCCATATGTTGTGTAAGGATATTAACGAACTTAACAAAACCAAACCAGAGAAACAATTATGTTACTAAATATTTTTCTAAATTTCATAATTCACATTCTCCTCTTTATTCCATTATCTTTATAAAAAAATAGTTTTTCCTATTCCTTATTTATCAAATATAATTTTTCATTATTCTTACAAAAATTTTTACTATAAAATTTCATAATTTCATGTGCTTATTTATTTTAAAAATGTATCATTATTTGAGCCATTATCTTATTAGTTTATAATTACATTTGTTAGTATATCTTTCTCTAATTTAAATAAATAATATATATATTTTAATTAAGATATTTTCTTATTTCATTCTTTAACTTTTTTTAAGATGTTGATTTCTAAATAATAAAGATAGGTTAAAACAAATAGTTATTTAATAAAAATTAGTTTGAAATATTTATTTGTTTTATTTTGATTACAAGATTTTAATCATAATATTAACTAATTTGTTTTAAATAAATAATATGTATTTTTAAGTTAAGATATTTTCTTTATTTGATTAACATGTAGATGAAGATAATTTAATTCAACACAGCCATATTAACTTGCGTTATGTTCATATTTACAATTAGTTATTACATTAAATATAAATTTTCATGATTTTTAAAATTTATTACTATATATTTTCATATAATCATCTATCACTTCATTTATTTATTTACTTTTAAAAATGTATTTTCTAATTTAACTTTAATCAAAATAATATTTGATTTAAATATATATTTTTTAATTAGGATATTTTCTTTATTTGATTTTTAACATGTATATTTCTAAATAATAAAGATATGTTAACTCAACACAGTCATATTAACATTCTGTCATGTTTGCATTTTTAATTAGTCCATACATAGAGTTAATTAATAAAAAATGTTTTGAATTATCAATTTGTTTTATTTTGATTACAAGATTCCAAACATAATCCTCATGAAATTTGGTGAGTTGTCAAAGTGACCAAATTTCATGAATAACATAAGGCATATGTAAAAAAAGACTAAAATAAAACACCAAACTTTCGGTTTTGACACGTGGAAAGACAACAGATAGAAAGGATGTTGGATTCACTTGGATTTTGAAGGGCCTCCCACCTATTGGATCAACCATGGAAACTACAAGTCTATGA